>CM067087.1:37688589-40088589 GCA_034008185.1 Gorsachius magnificus
AACGGAAAGCTGAGCTGCTCTGGCAGGGAAAAGGCAAGTTAAACCTCCCTCCCTCGCTATTTTGGTGGGGAAATCTGCACAAATCCAGTGTTACCCTGGTGCTTTGGGGTTGGGGCTGTGCCCAGCTGCTGGCAGAGCCCGCACAGCCTGGCACAGCCCTCCCTGCTGCCTCCCTGGCCGTCTGGTCACTGCACTGAGGCCGCACCAATTCGTTTCACCCAGCGTGAGCAATGACAGCTCCCTGCAGAGCGGGGCTGGACTGGGCAGCTTAGCAGCCTCATTGGCTTTGCCTGCTGGAATGAGCAGAGGAGGAGGAGGGCTGGTTCCCGGGGCAGGGAAGAGGGACTGTCACCAGTCTCCTGGTGACACTCAGCCAACTCATTGCATCCAGTCTCTGTCCTCCCCTTCCAGCTGCCTGGGCTGGACTGGAGCTGCACAGATGGAAACGGGTGCCCTGCAAGCCACATGTCCCCAGGCACTCGTTAGGGGCAGGGGACGCCATGGACATGCAGGGGACAAGCATGGCCATTTGTGGGGTGGAGGGAGTTGGGGGGGTGGCACCATAGCACAGTGCACAGGAGGGAAACTGAGGCACAGCAGCTGTGGGGGCTGTGCCTGGGGGCAGGTGGGAGGCTCTGCCCTGCTCTCCAGAGGGCAGTGCCCGGGTGGGGTGGGCACAGCGCTTCCTGGCAGGGCGGCAGAGCCGATGGCAGCGAAGATAATGCTAAAAATACACCAGCCGCTTTGTTGCCGATGACAATAGCCCACAGTATTTTTAGCTGTTATGGCATTAGCAGCAGAGTGGCTTCTCCCGTCCTGCTGCTGCCCCATCCCACCCTTGGTGCTGCCGGGCCCCCCCCGGCCCCCCAGGGCTGCTTCCCGGTGCTGTGGAAACCGTAACGTTAGAAACTAAACACAAACACCTCACCCGCTGCCACCCCCGTCTGAGTCACGATGCTGCCTGCTCCCCTCGCCCCTGCCTCCCCCTCCCTCCCTCCTACCCCCAGCCCCAAAAGTGGTAGCTGGTGTCCCCTGAGCCAGCCCTGCTCCCACTTACGGGGGACTGCCTCTCCCCCGTAACTTTGGGGTTGGCTTCACTTTTCCCCCATCCCAGGACTCCAGTAGCTGGGGATTTATGGAGCAAACTGCAGGCTGGCATGGCTGTCCCCAACCCTATGACACCAGGACATCTCCTTGCTTCCCCGCTGCAGAGAGCCAGACCCCAAGTGGTGGCCACCATGCCAGCACAGCCCCAGCCCTCACCCCCAAACCTGCCAGCGGCTGTGGCTCCAGCACAGCCCCTGCCCACTGCCAGGGATAAAAATAGCCAGGCAGGAGCAGGCAGAGGCAGAAAGAGCTGCTTCACACGCCGTGGCGAGGGCCAGGCTGGGGTGCTGTGCCTGGCCCCCTCATCCCACCGAAGGGGAATGGGCTGTATGAGCAGAGGAAGGGGGTTTTGGGGTAACAGCAGTGGTGGGACATGGGGAAACAATGCCCGGTGCTGACGCCTCCCCAACCCAGCACATCGGTGCCCTCATCCCACCTCATGGGGGGCAAGGGATGAACAGGACCCCATCACACCTCCCAGGGGTGATGGGGTGTCCCACCGCGGCACCACCACTGTGCTGCCCCAGCCCCTGCAGGAGTTTTGGGGAGGTTTTCGGGAAGCTGGCAGGCTGCCATAGGGCAAGTGGGACTGTAACCCCATAACCAGGGCTGTAGCCCCGTGGCCAAGGCTATGCACACCAGGATGGCTGCCCTCCCACCACCACCCATGCCCCAAAGCCCCCCAGCACCCACTGGAAACCTTCCTGGGAGGAAGCAGCAATTTGTATTCAAGGGCCAGGAGAGTGGCTGCACAGTCTCCTCCCTAAAATAAGGCAGCGGCCAGCAGGCGGGCTGAGGCGGGCAGCCGCAGCCGTGGCTATGTTAGGATGTTCTGGGGCTGAGGGCAGATCACGTCGCGAGTATGAATTAATTAACGCTAAGCAGTTTTGGATGACGTCCCAGGCTTTTTTTTTCTATTTTCATTTTAGCCAACTCCAAGCCTGCCAGCGTCTGCCGGGTCCTGGGTCTGGTGGGGAGGGGGGGCGGGAGCACCCATGTAGCTGCCCTAGCATCTGTGGGTGCTGGGGTGGCATCGCGAGCACGCCACCGGCTTGATACCTTTCTGCTCCCAGTGACCCTGCGGCTTCCTGGCTTTGCAGACCAATGTAGCCAAAGGCAGCTTTCGGGGCCTAATGTGGCCCCCACTTTTTGGCTGTGGGGTTCCCCCTCACCCCCCATGCCTGTGAGATGCTCACACACATGCTTCATGCCTGGCTTGCAGCCCTGAAAATTATCTTGGAAAAGGATTTTTAAATAAAAGTTGTAAACACCCTCAAATGGTACTTTTATTACCCCAAAACATTGTGGAGGGTGAAGGACTGGGGCTGCGAGGGGCATGGAAGGGTACATGTGTACCCAACACCTGCGATGGGAGGGGGGCTGGCCCCTGGTGAGAGGGTCTGGGGGGGTATGAGTGTGTGCCCAGCTGTGTGCGTGTGTCCAGCTGTGTGTGTGCAGGCACGTCTGGCTGTGTGTGAGCGTGGCTGGGTGTGCACGGCAGGGCCTCTGTGGGTGCATGTCGGGCCGTGCAGGGGAAGGGACGTCCCTGCTGGGGTGCACGGCACCGCTTGAGCTCAGCCCCTGGTGTTGTTTCCCGCTGATGAAACGGGCACTTCTCCCTGCCAGGTCTGTAACTTCCCAGCAAGAAAGAGGGTGCGATGGCCAAAAAGATGCCTGTGCCCCATGCCTCCTGCACAGGCGGCTGGAGAGAAGCCCTGTGCCAGCTGGCCCTCCCCAGTGCCCCCCCCATATGTCTTTAAATTTAGCTCTTCTTCCACCTCTGGTTGTGTGAGCTGGCTGGTGGCCAAAACCTCCGCAGCCGTACGCACCCCTTGGAGAGCAGCTGCCCACCCCACAAGGCTTTGGGGTCCCGGGAAGGACCTGTGCCCTGTCCTTGCTCCCTGTGGCTGACTCCCCAGCACCACAATGCCCAGCGCCTGCGGCCACCCCAGCTCCAGCCCCCACCCTGGGCAAGCGGGAGGGGATGGGAAGGGTTAAATGACATGCCCAAGGTCCCCCCAGGGAAGTGGTGGCAGAGACCACCAGGTCTCCAGAAGAAAAGGAGGGAAATCCCTCCTGGGTGCAAGAAAGAAAAGCCCCATCTATCTCTGCTACCCTGAGGAGCGGGGAATTCGGCAGGCATGCCGTGCACGTGTGCTGACCCCCTTGGCGGCGCTGCCTGCCTGGAAATCGGGGAGCGCAGCACCATTTGCCTGCATGTACACACCGTCACCCCACGTGTTTGTGTGTGCTCACACGAGTGGGTCCAGGTGTCCCACTGAGCCTTGTACACTCACCCCATGCCTGCGTGTGCAACCGTGGGCTCGCCTGTGCACCCAACTGCGCGTGCCTGCAGCTGTGTGCACCCGCGTGGGGGGGGGGGGGGGGGGGGGCCGGGCCACCAGATGGTGCCCTGCCTCCCTTCACCTTTGGGACCCAAACTTGCACCCTGTGGAGGGACATGGGGGGGGGTGCGTGGATGGGGGGGACATTGCCCTCTGTGGGATGATGACGTTGCCCAATGCTGGCCCATGGGTGCTTGGCTCCTCCAACCAGGCAGAGCCCCCCCATCAGCCCCCCACCACAGCCAGGGGAGGGTGACAGCCATGGTGACATCTGCCAGGGTCAATGCTGTCTACTGAGACGATGAGGGTGGTGGATCAGCCCCTTGGTGGCACTGGAGGAGGGGGCTTTGCTGCAGGGAGTGCCCTCCTTGCAGGGAAACAAGCAAATCTTGTGGAAGTTGCAGGGTCCATATGTGGCTTGGGTGGGTGGGCAGCAACTCCAAACCTGCCCAGAGGTGGAGATGCTCAACTCTCACCTGAGCGCATGGGGTGGGGAGGGGTACAACATGGCCCCCATCTTCATTTCCGTGAGGCTGAGACCTGAACAAACTCATCACATGTGGGCACAGCAGAGATGAAGGGGAAGACTAACAGCAAGGGGGATGGAGGGGTGATTTCTGGTCTGTGCCCACTCCCAACAATATGGGCTTCAGTGCCCACAGTCCCTGCCAGCTTGCCCCACACACGTGGGTCACCCTCACCTCCCTTGCCAGCTGCCTGCTGTGGGTGCCATGGGCCCTGGGGAGCTGCCATCGGGCCGGGCAGGAGGCTTGGGGCCACCCGGGAGCCACCCTGGCCCCGCAGCTCCTCCCAACCAGCCCAACCTGCCGAGGAGGCCAGACCTGCTGGGGGACCCGGGCTCCCCTGCTCGGCGGGTCCCCTCCTCCCCACTGCCAACCTCTCCCCTGGGAAAGGCCCCATCCCAAAAAGCAAAGGGACCAGCCTCTGCAGCAACAAGGACCCTGCTTACCCGGGGTGGGGAGGGGGCACGCTGCTGCGGTGCCAGCCATGGGGTGCCAGCCGTGGGCCCTTTTTTTGGCCACCCGGGAATAAACCATTGTGCCTCTTCAGACAAAAGAGCCCAGCACAAAGCCGCTTTGTGCCCGGACTTGCCGAGTTTTTCCTGCCTGCTGGAGCACGGCTTTGTCCCGGGGGAGGCCGGTACATGTGCGGGCACGAGCGCGTCCCGGTGCCCGCTGGCACCCGCTCAATGCCTGTGCTGCCACGACACGCGGGGTGCTGGGCCCACAGCCCTCCCGGGTGGGATGGACCCGTGGGCACGGGGATGCAGTGCTGGGCATGGGAACCGCGGTGCCGCTGGGAGGGGGGGGGCCAAATCCTGCTCCCGGTGGCGCTTGCCCGGCCCCCCGGGGGCCCCATGGGCATCCGCCTTCCCCCTTGGGGGACCAAGGGATGCCCGGGGCGGCTGTGGGGGCACTTTGCCAGCGCCGGCTGGGGCAATGGAGCAACCCCCCCATCCATCCATCCGTCCGTCCGTCCGTCCCGCCGCTCCCGGCTCGCCCCCCCCCCTTCCCCGCCCCGCCCCCCCCCCCCCCCCCCGATTCCCCCCACCCTCACTCGGGGCCGTCCCGAGCGGGAGCTCACCCCCCCCGGGTGTGCGTGCCGCGGGGACACACACAGAGCTGTGCGGGAAGGGGCGGCCTGAGTGCGGGCCCGGGGAGGGGGGGCAGCCCCGTACCGGGGGGCCCGGGAGGCCGCTCCGCACGGCGCCCCGCTGCCCTCCGTGTTTTCCCTGCAGCCTTTTGTGTACGCGGCGGCGTGAGCGGGGAGGGCGCCCGGCCTTCCCCTCCTCCTCCTCCTCCTCCCCCCTTCTTCCCCCCCCCCCCCCGATCCCCGCCCCCCCCGGCCGCCATTTCGCAGCGCCGGCCTCGCCCGCGCCCTCTCCACATCATGGAGGACCTGCGCCGGGAGGAACAAAGAGCCCCCACTCGCCCCGGCGGGGGCCACGCGTGTCCCCCCCGGTCCCTCCCGCGCCAAGGCCACCCCCCGCCATGTCCGAGTTGCATTTGAGGAGGCGCGTTATTTCAAGCTTGGCTCGCGCCCACGTGTGATGAGTTTGTTCCGGTCTCAGCCTGGGGGAAGCAACACTGGGGCCGTGCTGCCGGCTCTCCTCCCGCCGGCGCTCCCGGCCCCGCCGGGTCCCATCCTGCCTCGGCGTGTGTACAAGGGAGGCACGGAGAGATGTGTGTATGCGGGACCGTGTGTGCGCGTGACTTGGGCACTCGTGTGACAGTTTGTGGGTGACGGTGGGAGAGTGTGCACACCTGAGTTGGTGTGCAGGCGTGTGAAGGTGCGACGGCACACGTAGCCATGTGCCCAGATGTGGCAGTGCACGTGCCTGCCTGCACGCGTGACAGCGTGTGTGCACGTGACATTCTGCACACGTGACAGCGTGGGTGCACGTGTAAATTTGCCAGGGACCCACATGGGAACTGCACATGGGATCATGCACACACAACAGCCTGCACGCATGGCACTGCATACACTCATGTGTGACAGTACACGTGTCCCTGCACACGTATGTGTGCTCACATGGCTGCGTGTGCCAGGCTGTGATGGCAAGAGCGCATGTGGGTCTGCCACGTGTGCACATAAGCATGGGGGGGGGTGCGTGTGGGGCACACAAGTTTGGCTCCCACGCTGCATGCCCAGGCCGTGGCCCCCCGCTTCCTCGTCCGTGGCAGAACAGCCCCGGCCCGCAGCTGGCCCCGTCCCCCGTGGGACCGGCAGAGGGTCCCGGGGCAGAGCGGGGGGTGCCAAGGGTGCAGCGTTCCCAGGAGGGGCGGCCCGATCCCAGCCGTGCCCCCCGTTGCTCGATCTCACAGAAACCAGCATCAGGACCGGGAGGGGAGCCCGGGGTCCCCCCTCCCCATCCTGCTCCCCGGTGCCCGCGGGGGGGCGGCGCGGCCGGGCTGGAGGCGGCTCCCAGCCGCTGCCGGGAACGGGAAGAGGAAGAGGAGGGAGCGGACGGCGCTGGAGGGCGTGCGAGGCCGGGGAATGAGGGGAGGCGGCTGGGTGGTGCTGCCAGCCCCTGCCCGCTCCTCCCCGCCACGGCCCGGGGACCCGCCCGGCCTCATCCTGCCCCCCGAGCCCTCCTGCCGGCGCTGTTCCCCGCTCCTTCGCTCATCTTCCACCTGCTTTTAATTCCATTCCCCCGTTCAGGTTCATCTTGTCCCGGCAATGAGAGCCCTGTCCCTGCTGCCGCCCGCCACACACGAGCCTTTCCCAGCTCTCCCTGGCGTTCGGCACCATGCAACCTTTAAGCTGGATGCGACCAAAAACATCTCCCCTCACACGGGAATTGTATCGCTCCCCCCCCCCCCCCCGTAGCCCTCCAAGGAGAAGTCAAGCCAAGCAGTGGTGCAGGGCACAGCTCACCCCAAAACGGGCTGAGGACAGGGCCTGGTGCCATCCTCGGCACCACAGCCCCTGCTTTTGTGTGCATGAGCCTCCAGTCCCTGTTGTGCCCACCCTCCTCTACCCCACAGTGCTCTTGCTGGGTGCCGAGGAGAGCTGGTGACCCATGCCTTCATCAGCAGAGGGGCCAAAAAGCCGGGGGGGCTGGAGGACACGGCGGCTGCGCTGGTGCCACCCTGCCCTGGGCGGCTGCCGGCTGCCCCACGTGAGCTGCCCGCAGTGAGCAGTTCTCCGATCACGGCTCCCATCCCCTCCCCAGTGCCTTCCAGCCACCAGCGTCAAGGCACTTTGCCGGCATTAAACATTCAGTTCCCTTCTCCGTCCCCTCCCTGTGAAGGAGTTCAGCATGGCAATGAACCCGCTGGCCTGCCCGTGCCCTGCGCTGGCCGGCTGTGTCTGGGAGGATGCTGCATGCCAGCCTCCTGCCGAAGCCGCTGGGAGCAGAGGAGAGCCGCATCCCCCCGTACACAGCTGAACGATGGCCCTGGGGACCAGTGTCACCTTCCTCCCGACTGACTGGCCCCCTCATCCTCCTGCTGTAATGCGGGGTTCAGCCCTCCCCGCATCTCTCCCCCAGGTTTGGACCTGGCCAGGAGCTGCTCCCTCTGCCCTGCCCTCATTCCCTTCCACCCCTCAAGCACCAGCTGGCCTGTTCACTTCGAGGAGCTGCCTGTTGCACTCGTATTAATACCATCAGGCCCCAAACGAGGTCACACAGGGGGCAGGGGGGGCTCCCTGTGTGCTGCAGCAGGAGTGGGCCGGCTGTCGCCCTGCTGAGATCCTGTGGGATGGCCAGCAGGCATGGGGAACAGAGCTTATGGGGGTCTGCAAGGAGAGAAATATTATTTGGGGGGATCAGCCCTGAATGCTAGAGAAGCACTGGGGCTTGGGGTCCCTTCTCTGGGGCAGAGCAGCAGCAAACCCTGACCCAGAGCCAAGGCTGGAGAGAGGAATGGGAGAGTGCGTGCCCATGGATGGAGGGAGATGGGGTGTGAGCACGCTCAGCCTTGGGAGCCTGAGTTAGCACCCTGGTCTGTGAGGGAAGGAAGCTGGTCAAGAGCCACAATCCCAAGGGCCCGGGCATCGTGCTGAGCAAGGGCGGGGGAGGGCGGTGGGAAGAAGCAGCTGCTGCAGTGGGGCAGGGACCACATCCTGCTGCCTGGGTGCACGGCGGGGCCAAGGGTGACAGTGGCAGCAGCGGTGTTTTTCAGAGAGAGAGAAATGTTATAGCTGGGGAAAGAGAAGTGAATTCTGGTTGAGGAGGGGCTGGAAAGCGCCACGCCGGATCCCACCACCACGGCTGTCTTCAACCCCCTGGGAGAAAGCACCAGCCCAAAGGGCTCCTCTTCTTTCTGCCTTCAGGTCCATTTTCAAGCTTCCCGCTGTGACTGCAAAGACCAGGAACATGCTGTGCGCAGTCAAAATGAGAGCCCAAATCCTGCTCGTGGGCCCAAAGCATGCAAGGGCCCAGGACACCAGGGTCATGGGAACATCCCCATGGGGTGCACCCCACGTACCCACTTACTGCAAGGCAGAAGTTCCCTGTTTGCAGCCAGGAGGGAAAACATCCAGGGCAGTGCCAGGCTGGGGGGTCACAGCTGGGAAGATTCAGGACCCCGCACGAGGGCTGGGAGGACCCGATGCGGGGCACGGCTGGATGAGCCCCATCCCAGCCTGGTGGCTCCTGCGAGCTCCGGGAGCAGAGGCGAGCCACCCCTGCCATTCCTGCAGCGTGGCATCATCACTGTGCATGATGCTGCTGGAGTAATTGCCGCTGGGCTGGGTGCCAGAGCAGCGCCTGCCTTCAGGCCCCCCGGCAGAGGAGATAACTCAATCTGCCCCCTCCTGCCTCCACCCAATGGGGGGGAGCCGCCAAGCCCCCCCTCCCCTCCCTGCTCAGCCCAGGGGACCCCCCAGGCTGGGGCAAGTGGGGAGGGAGGCAATGGGGGGCACTGGGGCAGCCTCGTGGCGCGCAAGGCCACTTCCCTGCATCCCACTGCACTAATTTCAGTCGGCTGCTTGGCGAAGCCCTCGGGCTTCCTGCTACAAAGGCCGACAGAGCATTTTAAGAGCGTGCTTTCGCCTGGCTTCCTTCCTGGGAATAAACCACGTCCTGGTGATATCGAGTGTGGAAAAAAAGCAGCGTTAACTGTCAGCAGCCAAAGCTGGGGCCCGGCAGAGCTTCAGCCTCCCCTCCCACCCCAGCTCAGCCCCGTCCTGCCAGGGTTGGGGGGACAGGACCCGCCGGAGCCCTGTGATGGGCACATTCCTGCTGCCGTTGCAAAACAGGATGCAATAAAACCCCATTTGGAGCCCGTGTGATGGCGAGGAAGGGCGGAGGGACGGCTGGCTTGCACCGGGTGGCTGCTGCGGGATGGCGGGCGCCTACGTGCTGAGCTGCGGGCAGCGCGTGCGGCAGCCGTGCCACGAAGGGAGGCGTGGGGCAACACGGGAGCTGCCTGCAGCATAGAGTGGAAGGTTTGGGGGGGCCTGGGGCCAGGGCTCAACACACAACTGCCCCATCTCCCCATGCCCGGGCAGCCCTTGCTCACCCAGGAGTGGGGGGCACAGCCCCAGATGAGCCATGTCCCGGGAAGAGGAGCCTGGTCCTGGTCAAGTGCCTTCCCCATAGCACCTCCTGCAATGTGGGGACAGAAAGGGACACTTGTCCCTGAGCCATGCCCAGGAATCACACCTCAACCAAGCAGCAAGGGTGCCTCTGATCCTCCGGACTCACTGTTGCCATGCAGGGTTTTGTCCTTACCTGCGCAACCTAAAGCTCTTCCCAAAATTTATTTTAATAATTAAACTACTTTTTAGTCTGAATGGGGCGAAGGAAGTGTGGCTCCTGGGGCATTGCAGGTTACCTGCTCGCTGTCACCAGCCTGCAGGCAGCTCTGGTGCTGCCCCGAGCTCTGCCAAGTGTGGTGTAGGCTGAAGCCACCATCCCTGCTGACATCCTGCTGCTGAGACAGCACGGAAACACTGTGGTAATGCGAAGTCCAGAGTGGAAGTTTCTGGAAAACTACAGCAGATAAGTCACCACAATCCCTATGCTCTCAACCTGATCACTGACGGGTGGATTTTGCAGCCGGTTTTGGGTACTTGGGGCTTTTTCAGAGGGAAGATGGAGCAGGGAGCTGCGGAACGGGCGCATTCGGTGGCAGCTTGCTGCCTCTGGGTTGGTGGAGCTTGGCTTCCCCCCAGCAGCACCTCTGGGGTGTGTGGGGTGCGGGTTGGGGCTGCCAGGGGGTTCGGGAGCTGGGCTGCAGCATTGGCACCAGGCTTGGAGCCAGAGCCTGGGCCCCACTGCCAGCCAGAGTTTGATGTGGGGATTTCCTGAATCAGGCTGGGCATGGACACAGCCTCCCGGTGCTCCTGCCCTGCCAGCACTTAAAACACATCGGAGGAGACATGGGGAAAGGACAGGCTCTTGGTGCAGGCAGGCAGGGCACTGGCTGGGGAGTGAGGGACACATTCCCAATCTGCACCAGCAAAAACTGGCATTTTTAGATACCAGCAGATGCCCCTCAGAGAAAAAAAGCATCTTTTTTATACCTGTATCCTGCACCTGAGTTCTTCCCCAGCTGTGGAACAAGTCTGTCAGGGCTCAGCCTGGGTGAGCGGGCTGGCAGTCACACCAGCAGTCCCCAAGCTCCCACAGCAGCATGGCTCAGGTGTGAACCTAGACCAAAGCCCTTCGTGCAGGTGGAGTGTGCTGGGTGCCCCACGTGTGGCTTCTCCGCTGTCTAATAAGGGATAGAGCTGCAGAGCAGCCCTCCTCTGTGCTAAAGGAAAGCCTCTCTCTCCCTCCCCCAGTTGTGCATTTTTGCCAGTCCTGTTGACCTAAGCATGTTTGCAGATTGCCGCCCCTCTGTCCACCGGGATGGAAATGTGGTCAAAGTTTATTAGAAGGGCGCCAGCCGCACGTACATGTGTGTGTGTGTATATAGGCAAAGCAGGACAGCACGACCTTTGTTTTCTTAGGAAGCCACATAGAAAAGCAAGGCCAGGAGGGGAAGAAGCAAACAGGCAGGAAGGGGGGGGACCTGGTGGGTGTATTTTCAGCTGTGCTCTGCCTCCCTGCAGCGCGGGAAGGAAGGCAGAGGGGCAAATGGCTGCAAGCAGGAGCCAGAGCCCAGAGAGGGACAGGAGGTCTCATCCTGCACAGCCCACCTCGGCGCAGCAGAAACAGTCACCAAGTCCCACTGGAGCAAGAGTGCCAGTCTGCAGGCAGTGTCACAGGGCCATGTGGTGCCTGGCCTCTGTCACTCAGAGGTACTTTCAGGATTGTCATGGGATATTTCTCCTGAGGAGAACAGCCCAGGGGCTGTGCACACCCCATCCTGCTGGGATGCCCATCTGCCCCGGCACAAGGGCATTTACTCACTGGTGTTTTGCTTGTGCCAGAGGAAATCTGCCTGCCAGGGTGCTTCCAGCAGACACTGGGGCAGAGCAGGTGGCGATGGGGACCTTCAGCTGAAGTGAACAGTTTTTCTTCCCCAGGCCAGGCTCTGGGCAAGCTTGTCTCCTTCCAACATACCAGGGGCTGCCCCGAGGTCTGGGCTCTGCTCCTCCATGCAAGGCAGGTGACGTCCCATGTGCTCACCTGTGGCTTGGTCTGCAGGGAGGAGGGATGCTGCCAAGCTGGCCACACTGGGGTGGCATGCTTGGTGGTGGCCATCCCTCAGAGCTGGGCCACTGTGTCCCTCCTGTGGGGCAAGGAAGTGGCAGAAGCCTGGTTGTGCTCTGCTGCAGGCACTGGCTGCTCTTGTTTACACACACGGACTCTTCCTCCTTTGCAGCAGCAAAGTGATGCCATTTGTGTCTGACAGGAGGCAGTTGACTCCAGCCTGGACACCATTTGCAAGTGAAATCACAGTGTCCCCAGCACCTGATGCCCAGGGACAGCCACTGCCTGTGCCCATCACTTGGGCCACCAGGGTGCAAACAGCAGGGCAGAGTGTGGTAGTGCTGCTGTGATGGTACCTGGGGATGTGCGGGGCTGTGTGGTTTCTTTGGCAAGCCTGGGCAGGCAAGGGCATCATCCCCTGGGACGGAGCAGAGGGGAACCAGCCCCTGGGGGACAGCAGCCTCCCCAACCCCACTGCTAACCCCCCGTATCCCTAGGGATGTGCCACAAGGAAGGAACCAGGGTGACTTTCAGGAGACTACACCAGGGCCATAACCTTGGACATTTCATGCTTGCAGCCACCAGTGCCCCTTTTCCAGCCTCTCTGTTCCCAAAGAGCTTATCTGCCCATCTATGCCCCACAGCAGAGGTGCCACAGGGGGGTCCCCTCCATCAGGGCCCTGAAGCAGTCCCACTGTCCGTGGAGGCTGTTATGGAGCCATGTGTGGAAGGACCACAGGAACAAAGATTGAACTGAGAACAGCCAGAATTGGTCCTTTCCCAAAACTACCCCCACGCTGTCCCACCCACCAGCTCCCCAGCCAGTCACCACCCCACATTGCTCCCAGCCCTTTCCCAAAACAGCTGTAGGTCCTGGTCATGGTTGCAGCAGCTACAGACCCAGTGTGGATGCCATGGGGTTGTGCCGTACTTGGGGAGCAAGCCTGGAAGCAGGGGGACCCTCAGCGCCAGCCCTACCCAGCCATGAGGACAAAGACTAGCTGGTGCCCAGGTGCAAGAGTGATGCCATGCTGGAAGGAGCCCATCCAAGGTTCTTGCAGGCACTGCCACAGCATCTTGGAGCCAGGGAAGTCAGCCCCAGTGACTCAGAGGCGAGAAGGGAAATTCAGACTCACTCCTCTGCAGCCCTTCAACCAGTTTCCTGGCTCCTCTTGATTTGCGTAACAGCCGCCGAGCTGCTTCCTGGGGCCACCGGGCCCCCTGCAACAACGAGGCCCCCCATGGCTGCCGCAGGCTCTTGCGGTCAGCCCTGGCTCTCACTCTTGCTCACGCAAACGGCTGCACCAACAGCTGCCTGCATATGGGGGCTTGCGAGTGCCTGCCCTTGGTCCCCAGCCAGGGCTCAACCCCATCCCAAATGTCACAGGGGAGGCTGCAAGCCCCACTGGGGTGCATGGGGGCACAGCCACACTCTAGCCAGCAATCAGGGCCACTGCATCCCTCTAACAACAGGGGTGAGGAGAGGTGGCTCTGTAGGGTGGCCATGACCCCATGTCTCCTCCATCCTCTGCTCACTCAAGGCCAGTGGCTTTGGCACAGAAGTACTGCTCTGGCATCCAAGTTCACTGCAGTTCACTAGGTGCCTTCCCATGGTGCAAAGGTTGGGGCCTCTCATGTTTCCCAGCCAAGTCTGCTGCTTCCCCACCATGCCTGGGTCCCCACCAGGATTGGGGCTCCCTCAGGAGAAAAGAGCAAACTCAGGTGGGGTGGCTAACCACCATGTACCTGATTCCTCTTCTGTCTCCGAGCTCCAGCCTGGGCCACCACCATGTCCCCTCCCAGCCCAGCACAGGGGTCAGGGACATGGAGGAAAGCGTGACACAGGCCTGATCCAGTGCCCATGGTGCAGTCTGCCAGCTCCAACCATCACCACTCAGCCCAGGAGGGAGCTTTTCTGCTTTCAAGGGCACAGCACAGCTCTGGGATGGAGCAGGGCATTGGCTAAAATGGGTTGGGGGGGCCTGGGCTGGAGTTGAGGGGGGATGCAGGCAGGTCCCACTGCAGCAGGGCTGGCGGGGGACAGAGTAAGGCTGCAGCCACTGCCTAGGGCCACCACTCATGGCACTACCTGGTGACAAGGCAGCTGCAGGGACACCCCAGGTCAGGTTCAAGCCCTCCCCAAAGCTGGTACCTGGGAAACAACTGAGTTGGGCTACAGGTCTGTTCAGGGGCAAATTTCCAAGGGCTTGGAGGGGGTCTGGGCATGGGCACTGCAAGGAGAGCCTGGAGGTGCACCTACAGCACCCAGCCTGGGGTAGCAGCAATGGGCAGTGCTGATCTCACCCCCTCAAGCGACCCTACAATAACAGGCAGGCCCCAGGGAGCAGCTCTACACTCACCCCATCCCCACAAGCAGCCGGTGACAACGTCCCCAACGGGCCCGGACACCTCCACCAGCGGCCAGCACACCCAGCTCCACCGGCAGCTCCCATCACCCCAGCCTGCTCAGTCCCCCACGCCACCAGCAAACACACCCAGCCCCAGCCGGTAGACCCTACCATAACAAACCAGCAGGTGCAAAGGAAGAAGGAAACGAGACAATTAAAGAAAAAACAAAAAAAACCCAAAACCCAACCCAAAACAAACCCCAAACACCCCAGACCCGGCAAAACGGTGAGCGGGGCAAGCCGGGCTGCCACACGTTTATTTGGGTGCAGGGGAGGGGGAAGAAATACCTGCCGAGGGGGGAAGCTGGGGTCCTGAAGCCGCCGGTGCAGCGTGGTCCAGGGCTCCTCCCGGCGGCGACTGCGGGCGGCGGCGCATCCCGGCCCCGCGGCTGTCGGTGCGGGGTCCCGCCGGGCCCCCGCGCACAAAGGGCTCCGCTTTTAAAGCCCACGGCCCCGTTCCCCCAATCCCACGGGGCCCTGATTGGTCGGGCCGGGGCAGCGCTGCCGGCGGGCCCCCCCCCCCCCCCGCCGGGGCGGGGGGGGAAGAAGAATTAAAAAAATAATTAGAAAATAGAAAAAAGGACAAAAAAAAAAAGCAAACACCGGAGGGGAAAGTGCAAACCAACCCCAAGCACCGGAAAAACCAACGCCGGGGATGCCCCGGGCTGGGCACCGCCGGCCCCCCCCCCCGCCTCGCCTGCGGGGCTGGGGGGGCTCGCAGGAGCCCCGCGTGTTGCGCGGCGGGGCCGGCCGGGAAAGGCTGGAACCGCCACAAACCTCCTGTGGAAAAAACTCGCTAATGCCGGGCCTGGCGAAGCGGAGGCGGGCGGGTGTTCACGCGTGTTACCTGCGACGCCCGGAGCCAGCCCCTCGCCGGCGCCCGGCCCCTCTCCAGCCGCTGGCTTTCGCCCCGGGGCCGCCCCGGCCCCCCGGTTTTATCCCCCGGTTTTAGGGGTTTTTTGAGGGGGGGCTGTCCAGGGAGCTGTGTTTTCCCAGCTCGTCGGCAGGGGGTATGCTTGTACCGAATAATTCAGCCCTTTTGCCCAGGATGCTGGCCCCCATCCCGCTCCCCATCCCTGTCCCCCTCCCGCCGGCCCCGCGGGGGCCCTGCGAGCTGCCAGCCCCGGGGTCGGGGGGGAACCCGCCCTTGCCCACCCCAGCACCGGCACGGCAGAGCCGAGCTGCCGCTGGCTGCAGCCCACGGGGCGACGGGTGAGCAGAGCAACCCTCGCCCCGTCCCACCCGTGGGAAGGTGCCCCTCGCCCCGCCAGAGCTGCTGGGAAGGGCACCGGGCAGCAGGGGGATGTTTTGGGGTTCGGCGGCCCAGACAGAGCACATGTAGTGTTTGGGGTGGCGGGACAGCCCTGCCTGCTGCAGAGCGGCAGAGCATGGTCCCGGGCCGTAGTGGGTACAGTCAGGGATGCCCGCACTGGTGTGTCACACCTTTTCAGTAGCCATGTTTTGGCCAAGGGTTCCTTTGGCTTCGCAGGCCCTTGAGCATGTGTTTGACCCAGCTACACAAAGGGAAACTGAGGCACTGGGAAAATTTCACAGAAGAGAGGGCCCAGGCCCCTGTTGCCATCCCTGTCCCCAGCCTGGAGCTCCCCAGGGCAGAGCTGTGCTCCTCGCAGACCTCCCACACTGCATTCCCCGCTTTAACCAGCCTCTTGCTGCCAAGCCTTGGGGGCCAGTGCACATCCAGTCCCCAGCACTGCTGGCCGCCAGCCTCATCTCTCCAGGGATGCACCAAAGAGTTTTGGGGTATTCATCCCAGCATCAGGGCTGGGGCTGTTTTCACCCCAATGCCCCTCCTGTCCCCTGGGCCTCAAGCTGTGACCGTACAGAGAGGAAGAACAGGCATGGAAAACCAAATGGGTTTTTTTTTTCCGTTGTCCAAAATCTTGCTAAATCCCACCCTGATGTGGAAAGTTTCTGGCCCCATCGTGCTTCAGCCTGGGTGCTTTAAACAGTGTCCCAGCCTTGAGTCTGAAGTGTTCACAACCTGTTTTCTTTTAATAATTTCTGGGGTTTGCATATGAAGCATCACCCCTTGGTGCCAGGCACCTTCCGGCAGGAGCAAAGCTATGGGGGAAGCACTGAGCAGTGTCCACACATGGCTGGGAAGCGTGTGCACACATGTGTGTCTCTGTGCACACATGCAGGTGTGTGCAGGACAGAGCAGCGCCCAGGCCTTGTTGGGGCAGGATGGATGCTCCAGGGATGGCCGCAGGAAGGGGAGGGCTCTCCGGGGAAGCAAGAGTCCCAGCGCAGGCAGGAGGGTGGGTGCTGCTGGGAACGCCAACCCCAAGCCCCTCTTTTGCTTTGAATTTCTGCAACGGCAGCACTTGCACCGGGCTTTGTTTGTGGGGCACAGGGAGAACACCTTGCCCTGGCAGCAATGCACCGGCCAGGACAGAGAACCACCAGCCGTTCAGTAACGATTCTCCTTGTTGTTAATTTGGCAGTCAAATTAATACCATGATTCCTCTCTCCATACCATGCTGTGTGGCCATCGTCTCATGTCCTCATGAAGAATTCTCCCTGGCAATGGCAATGGAGATGGAGTCTGATGCTGTGGCCTCTTGCTCTGTCTGTGCATCTCCTGTTGGACTCGTGGGTAGCTCTGCCTGAGCAGCTGGTATCCTCTGGGGGGGAAACTGAGGCACAGAAGCTGGGCTGACACCAGCCAACCTGTGTCAAGCCTGCTGACCTGCCAAAAAAAAGCAGATTTTAATTCAGAGCAGTGACCCAGGAGCTTTCCCCTCTGCTCTCCCTCTCTTCCCTGTACTGGTCCCCAGGCTGCAAGGGACCCGCACTAAGGGCAAGCCGGCTCCTGTGGCTGCTGATGGAGGTGCAGACCCATCCATGGCAAGTCCACCTGGAAGATCAGTGGGCATACAGAAAAAAAAATAAGGCCATATCGTACACAGGCTGTATCCAGGCTCCATTTCTTTGATTTCTTTTTTTCTTTTTTTCTTTTCCTATGGGGAACCTGACCCGGCTCTGGGTTTCTGCTGCTACTTTGCAGGTAGGTAAAGCCATAGAGGGATTTTGATCAGGCTGGCTTCTCGGGGACGGGAATTAACCCCGGAGCTGAACTGTCTGGGCTAGCAGTGCTCAGGGCTCCCCAACAGACAGCGCTAATGATGACATGGCATCGGCCTCAAGACACATTAAAACCTACACTTTAATGAGATTGCCGTGTATATAAAACCATGCAGCCCTGTCAGAGAGCCTATGTGTGAGACCAGACCCGCTCAGAAGCGCATCCGAAAACCTCCTTGGTGGCTATGGCAGGTCTCCAGGCTGCCAGTGCTGGCACAAGTGGGACAAGGCAAGGCAGGTACCAGGGGTTTGAAGGGTCCTGGGATCTGCTTGGGTAGGGATGCAAGGGGGGAAGGGCAGCATGGTGCTTCGGGATGCCCCGTCCATCCCCAGGGCTCACCTCACTGCTTAAACCCTCCCAAGGCTGATGGAAGTCACTGCCCAGCCCAGGCCACGCACATTAAGTTCATCCTCACCCATGCATGGCCCAAAATGGGCTGGGGCCTGAAGGAGAGGGATGCCACTAAACCCAGCTGCCTTTTCTCTCCTGAAGATAAATCTCCCACAATAGCCCAGGCAACGGGGAGAAAACAAACATAAATACTGAACGGAGAAAGTTTGGCTGGAGCTGGCTAGAGCATCCTGGCAAAGCAAATGCTCCCGCTAGCGTTTGTTCCAGCTTTCGTGCGAAGCCCCCTTTTTTATTAAACAGGGTCCTGGCGAGTTTGCTTCGCTGCCCATCGGAGCGTCCCTGTGGGGCCAGGCTGGCTGCAGGAGGGAGATGCAGAGCCAGAAAGGCCTGACCCCACCCAGGACCTCATTGCTTCTTTCAGCAAGAAGTGTGACAGCATCGGCGACCCTTGGTGACATCAAGGGACTATTTGTCACTGGCAGAAGTGCACGTGATGTCACTGGCAGGAGGCAGGAGGAGAGCCAAAGGCTGCAGAAAAGCACGAGGCAGCCAGTCCCATGCTCACCAGCGAGCCGGCAGGCGTGAGCGCAGGCAGGACTCCAGCGGCCCAGCGGCCCAGCGCGGCGTGCTGCCTGCGTGCAGGCTCCTGCCTTCACTGCATCGGGTGAGGCTCTGCCTGCACCCATGTGCACCACCTCCATCGGGACACCGTGGGTGAATTTGGCAGTCTGGCCGCTTGCCCTCATCCAGCCAGGAGTAGGAATGAAACCAGAGCTGGTCTGGCCACGGGAATGCAATGACCCAGTGAGAAGCTGGGGCTGGCATCATGTGTGGGACAGACTCCTCTGTAATACCAGCTCGGCTCTTACTCTGCCTGCAGCGACGTCTTCCCAAGGGCTGCAGCTTTGCAGTTATTGCACCGATGGAGAGGGATTCCTCCCCTTCAACACGCCGCAGCTGGGTGGCTGGGCCGGGCAGCCCTGGCTTGCAGCAAATTTGAGTCAAGCATTCAAAGCTGAAATGGATCTTTTGAAATCCTCTCAAAGCAATGGGGGAAGGAGTCGGGTCTGCTCAGGGCTTTTCAGATGGACCCTGGGCCAGTGCCCAACTCCACCAAGGGTTCTGAGGGATTACAAGGCTGAGGCAGCTGGGAAATCAGTTTGGAGATGGTCTTTTATGTCCCACACACTCCTGGAACTGGGTTCAAGCCAGCCATGATGAGAACTCAATAGAAAAGGGTTGGCTTGAAGTTTGAGGTGGGAGACAATCAAGGTGATGCTCTGGACAGGAGCTGGGAGCCTGAGAGGGAGCCTGACCACCAGCCCTGGACATGCTCATCCCTACCGCATCGCCTCCGGGATGAGCTTTCTGCTCCTGCTAACCTGATAGCTGACTTGCAGATCGCTGGGGAGCACGCGTGTGTGAAGCGCGTGTCGCATTGCGTGTGCGCATCCAGGTCTGGACACCAGGTCTGGTCTCTGCTCCTGCTTCTTCCCTGGCATCACTCACCTCCTGTTGTTTTTGAAGCAGCCCATCTGGACGAGGCCCCTCACCGGCCTCTCCGTAACGTGCACACGTGTTCCTGTGCCTTCAGCAGCTTCTCCTGGGCCTTCCTCCTGCTCTATTTAATTAGGCACTGAGGGAGAGGGACAGTAACCAACAATTAGGTGAGCTGGAGAAGTGCCCTGGTTTTCTGGCCTCACTGCTCTGAGCACCTTGGGAACCACTTTCCCCTGAGACAGGAGGAGGAGTGGGAGGGAGCCAAGGCTCTCGGAAAGATGGAGTGAAGCAGCGTCACCTGGGAAAAGCAGGCGGAGGGTTAAATTGTGCAGGCGCGGTGGGACGAGGCAGGTTAACTCCCTGGGAAGGGGTGAGCCCCCAGGGTTTGCTCCTGGCTCTGAATCGGTGGGGCTGCAGGACTGTCATCGGACAGCATCATCCCAGTGGAGGAACGTCCTCACACAGCATCAATACCCTGGGAAGCGCTCAGGAGCAACAGGCCATTGCAGCTGCCCCAGCTTGGCTCTGCGGTCCCTGCCCACCGGCATGGCCAGCTTACGGGGGTGTGAGGTCCGGAGACCGCTGAGCTCTCGTCCTTGGAGGTTGCGAGGCTTGTCCATTCATAACTGTTTGGTGATCATCACTGACCGCCTTCCCCGTGGCTGCAGGGTCAGTGGCATCCCTGGGGAGGGATTACCTCCGCTGCCGACTGCTTGCCTGGCCCAGTTGGAAACAGCCCCAAGCAGCCTCTGCCTCTCTTTCTGTTGCCAACTCAAGGATTGGAGCTAATCTCTAGCGTGGCCGAGAGATCAGGTCTTGGCCCTGCTGGTAATGGTGTGATCCCAAAATACTTTGGGAACAGAGAACTTGAGGTGCTGAGACAAACACTGAGCTCCTGGAGAAGACAGTGGGGGACGGGGGTCTGACTGCGTCCAGGTGAGGCTGGAGGCTGCGATTCAGCCGGTGAAGGTGGTGACTGGGTGGGTGATAGACAGAGATGACCCTGACCCAAAGCGACCAGGAAATGCAATGGGAACTGGCTGAAGCGCAGCAATCCAAAGCTTGGGAGCATCCCTTTGCTCTCCTCGCTGGCTGGGAGCTACCTGAGAGGTTCTGTGGGAGCCCCACAAATGGGCTGCTGCTGCTGCGAAGGAGGAGGATGCTTGGGCAGTTAACAGGGATGACTGGAGCCCTGGTACCTGCATCCCACTGGAAGTCTAAGGCAATCAGAGACTTTCTTGGTCCTGGCCTCTCTGAAAGGTTCAGCATTGGCCTTGCCAAGGCCAGAGCTGTCTCTGCGTCTGGCCAAAAAATTTCTGCCAAGACGTTATTTGGCCAAAGTCCTGGAGGCAGGATAAATCTGTCTGGATTTGCAAACCCCAGGCAAGCGGCTGCGCGTGTGCTCAGACACGCACCCCTAGGAGAGGCCATTCCTTATCCGCACCCACCTCTGCTGATCTGCCTTCGCTCAAGGTTGTCTCATCCCTTGCTCCTGCTCCTGGCTCAGCTCCCTTAGCCTCAAATCCCATTAGGCTTCAGCGGCGTCCTCTCAGAGGGCTTTTCAGAAGGGTTGTGCCCTGTTCCCTCTCACCCGGGGAGCTCTGTCTGGTGACACAGCGTCCAAGGGGGTGGCATGCAATAAAACTCACCCATTTGTCCCCATAGCAAATGGCCTGGCGGTGGCAAGAGGCTGTTCTTCCATCCACAAAGCACATGCAGCTCCTCAAGGGCTGATCCCGCCTTCTCTGTCTCCTGATGGAGCTGGTCCTGCATCCCCAGGTCCATGTTCTCCTTTGCCTGAGGCCACTGGATGTGAATCTCCCAACCCTGCTGCTATGGAGGGGAGTTACCCATTACTGCTGCTGAGCTCTGCCTCACAGGGAAACAAACCCTTGGTGGAGTGGAAGATCCTGGATCTGCCAATTTTCCCACTGGAAACAGGGAATGAAATGATCCACGGAGCCTGTCCCCTGCTTGGCCATGGCTGCTGGTGCCTCCAACTCCACTCATCCGCAGGGTGCGAGCCCCAACTGTCCTTGCATGATGCCACCAGTCAACAAGTGACAAGTGGCGGCAGGTCCAGCTGTGCAGAATGAGAAAGGCGCTGGGAGAAGGCTGGCAGAGAGGAGGCGAGTCCATCCGGGTGAGGCGCATCGATCAGAGGCATCCGATACATTATTCATGACCAACCTGGGCTGCAGCTCAGGAGAAAGCGGTGAGCATGCACTTCTTGGGAAATACGCCTGCGAGAGCTGAAGAGCCCCCATCTGAGGCTGGCAGCATTTTGATGGAGAAGCCAAGATGCTGGATGTCTCACTCTTCTGCAACACCTCCTCAGACCGGCTGCCTGTGGTAAGCCAGGGATGGAGCATGGTGGCCAGGTCTGTCCATGGTGAGGTAGGGGAGACAGCCTCAGCACTGCAAAGCATTGCAGCCAAATGGGCTCCAGCTCGTCAAACACTCTGGTAGGCAGTCATGACGTACCAGCTTGTAGTACTTGGCTTTTCATGCCCACATCCACTGATGCTTGCGGCACCTAAGACTGGCTGGTGAGTCCCAGCACCCAATGGTGAGTCACATGAGGGAGTATTTCTATCCAACGTTGCTCTCTCTAAGGGCAGAGCAGCTTCTCCTTGCTGGACACCCCAGTCCTTGTCGCAAGCACATGTGGCTCATTTGAAAGTGATACGCCAGCAAGTTAAGGATGCTCTGCTTCCCAGCCTGGACATGAGCACAGTGCTCAGCAGCAAGGGATGTGGGCCACATTGGACTTCCCTGAGAGAACAGACGGGTGACAGAGAGGAAGGCAGGGGCACATGACAAGGACATCTGCATGGTTTCGCATCAGGCATGATTCAGTGTAGGAGTCATAGCCCAAGATGAGTGCAGTTCCCAAGGCTGATCGCATCTGGGAGACTTTGGGGAAGATACTAAGAAAGGGTCCTTCCTCACAAAATGTCCAAATAACCAAAGCATCTGGAGAGCCCATCCCTGGGCAGCTGGGGTTTCTCCAAGAGGCAGATCCCCTTCCAGTGGGATGTGACATTCACACCGACTGCAGCCCAGCTGTCCAGGGGAGCCACAGCCAGGGCAGCAAGGGGCAATGGTGTGACAGCAGCATCTCCTGTGAGACCTGCTCCCCACCGCTGCAGGCGTCCCTTAGGACAGGAGGCAGCTGGGTGACCCACGGGACATCTTCTTGCTTGGGATGATGCCACCACACTGTGGAGGGACTGAGGCTGGGAAGAGACTGAAGTCTGCAGAAGACAGGGCTGGAACTGCTCTGGTGTTGGGGCTGAGGAGGGGTCCTAATGGGAGTAAAACTGGGCTGAGAGAAGCATCAAAGACAGCCACGCTCTACATTTCGAGGAGGGCCCTTAGAGATTCCTGGCTCTGGGTTTTATACCCCTCTGCCCATGGCAGCAGCCCCACGGGGCTGGAGGAGGCTCACCCCCACCCCTCTGACCCTGCGAGCATCCTCCCTGATGCTGCTTCTCTTCCTGAACCCATTTCCTCCCCTTCCCCGCACCCGGCGAAGCACTGACTCTCTGGAGGCTGCAAATAAACCCGCCAGGCCTGGGACAGTGGCTTCCTCCCTGGAAACATCGCTGCCATAATTTCCAGCAGAGCCAAGGTCGGCTCCATATGGCCGCAGGCTCCCCTTCGCCCTGCTCCCAGCCTGCCTGGCCCAGCTGCCTCGCAGCTCCTCCCCACTGCAATATGGTACCTCGGTGCCCAGCGCCAGCACTGGGGGATTAGCTCTTTTTTTGTTGTTGTTGTTGTTGCTTTATTAGCTAAACCTAACGAGGCAGCGTTTATGCCGGCCCTTGAGGGCACGTGGCTGGGATTTATGACTGCAGCACTGCCGGGTGACCTGGACTAGAGACAGGGATTTAGTGCAGGGGAAAAGAGACTGGCACCCGCCTCCCTGGGGATGCGGGAGGACCGGGCAGCTGCGATGCCCAGCGACCTTTGCCGATGCCGTGTTTGCACCCAGCGAGAGTGGGCTCCCGCAGTCCAGGGGTATTCGCTGGCATTGCTTACGCCGGAGCTGGCAAGGATGCTGTGCCATGCTGAGAGAGCACCCGCATTGCGAGAGCCACAGCTGGCACAGGCACGGCGCTGCTCTGAAGGGGCATTTCACTGCTCAGGCAGCCGCTGCGCATGAAAAGGGCATTGTAGGGGAGTGTGCGTGGCTGGGGAGCAGCTGGCGTTGGCAAAGCATCGCCGAGTCTTTGTGCACAAAGACCACCACCTCCTTCCCCAAAGGGCAGTTTTGGAGTAGGGCGGGGGGAGGGGGGGGAATAGGGCAGGACGTTGCGGGGAGGGGCAGTGGACATCACTTTGAGGATGTGGACATGAAGGGGACAGTCACACAGGTCCCGGCTGCAATTTGGGACAAGCAGGATCCCTGTTCCAAGCACCCAGTGAGTGGCATGAGTGGGGTAGGTGCTGCCTTGTGCCCCATGCCGCTTCCCACCGGGTGCCCTGGGATGCTGTGCCCCCAGAGCGGTGACACCCACATCTGCCTAGATGGAGGGGACTTGAGGACTTAGCAAAAGCCCCTTCACTCCCTTTCTCCTAACCCAGCCACGGGGAACCCCTGCCCGTGGTCCCTTACTGAATCAGGGCATCTGCCTGCATCCCTGCTGTGCCCCTGCTGTGAACACCTCTCCCATGCCCTGCCCGGGGGGTGCAGCGTGCCCCCGTACCTGTCTGCGCAGGCCTTGTTCACAGAAGTTTCTTCCTGAAACTGGTTTTTGAACGGGCTTGGCTCACCTAGCATGAAGAGCAGGATGGGCAATGCTTTATTTCATAAATCAGCCTATGGATGGTGTCAGGCTCTGCCAGACGTTCCCCTGGGGAAGCGGAGGCGGCCGCAGGGGATGTTTCTCCAAGACTGAGTTTACAGCTCGGGGCCTGAGTACAAATCCACGGCTGCATTCAGGTTCAAAAAAGGGACTGGGGAAACGCAAGGGACACGCAGGGCCCTCTGGCAGCGGAAGAGAGGAGCCAGCTGGACTCTGTGATGCCTCAGCTCACTGCTGCCAGCTTTGCTGGAACCGGTTTGCTAAATCAGGGTGCATAAAGTGGCTTGGGAATGCTCGGAAGGATGGACTCTGAGGAGGCACCCGAGCGAGATGGAGTGTGTGGGGAGGGTTGGGAGGCAGCGGGGCACAAGGGAAGGAGCCACCCGAGACAAAAAGCACTCGGAAAAGTCCCCGGCAGCCAAACTCACCAGCCCAGACACGCCGCAAAGCACCTCTTACTGGGAGCTGCGGCTTGAAAAGAGCCTTTGAGGAAAAGCTGGGGAGCACAAACACGTTTCTCCTCCTTCCCCTGGGGGGAAGGTCCCACTCCATGGTAGGGTGTTTTACCCCATGTGGAGGAGGACACTGGTGGGGGGGCTTGGCACAGCATCCTTGGTTGGGAATGGGGGGTGGGGGAGGAAGGGGGAAGCCTGAGGAGGGGGCTGAGTGGGATCCAGCTTCTCCAAGCGGCTGCTGCGGTGCAGGGAAGTGGGGGGTTCTGTCTCCCTGCCCACCCTTCCGTCGTAACGGGGCTGCCGGCAGCGGGGAGAGCGGTTTTGGGGCAGCGGGGGGATGACCCGCTCCCGGCAGCCCCGCTCTCCCACGGCAGAGGGCGCCCTGCTCCACGCTTGAGAGTCGCGGCGTGACGGGGGGGACACGGGGGACACGGGGAGGGGGGGACTGGCGGGTTCCCAAAGCCCCAGGCAAACCTCACAGCCTCCCGAAACAGGAATCCCGGCCGGGCCTCAGCTCCCCTGCCCCGCGGAAGGCGAGGTGGTTTGCAGCCTGCATCCCCCCTCCTTGCATCCCTGCATTCCTGCCCCGTGGAAGGTGAGGTGGTTTGCAGCTTACATCCCTGCATCCCTGCCCCGTGGAAGGTGAGGTGCTTTGCAGCCTGCATCCCTGCCCATGGCAGGTCCTGCCCCTGCCACTCTGGTCCTCCCATTTCCTAAGGATTCTCTAGAGCTGGATGAGGCTCAGAGTGGCGGTTCAAGGATGTTTTGTGCAGGGAACGGCTGTGATGCCCACATGGATGAAGAGACACCAAGGAGAGATGATAGGAGGTTAAAATATTCCAGATCACAAGGAAAAGGTGAGGAGGGGTGACTGTTCCTGCCACCTGCAACAGAAGAGCGATTAGGGCAGCAAGTGGAAACTGAAGGTGGAGATGCGAAATGGGCAGCGTAGGTCATGTAAGGACTCCCTGCAGGACTCCCCGCTTCAGGAGGCCCTGGGTGCTCGGAGGTTTGCACATAGCTAATAAACAAATGCACAAAGTCATGGAAGAAAAAAATCCATGGAAGTCTGTTAGATACCAAAGCTCCAATGTCCTTGTGCTGCTGGTGGCCAGAGGCTAGAGGACCACCTGGTCAATCCCACCCTGCAGTTCCTGCTCCTGCATTGCTCCCTGCACATCTAGGAGACATCCAGGCTGGCTACCACGGGGCAGAGGCAGAGACGGGCCTCTGGGCTGCCCTGTTCTGCCTCTCTTCCCTTTTTGCACAGTCTGGATTTCATGCTGCACTATGTCCTACCCAGCCTCCCTCCACATTAAAAGCTAATGTGATCTTTCTGGACTTTTTTTTTGCCCCTAAAAGAGGCCAGTTGCTCCTACCCAGGAATACCTGTCCCATCTGGCTTCTGGGTCACTTGTTTTCATTGCATGAACAAAGGACCAAGAAGTTAACCATAAAAATAACTGCCTGCAGCTGAACCTCTCTGGGAAGCTGGGATACACAAAGGAGCTGGCTTTAGGGGAAGCCGGTGTCATAGGATCTAGACTATAAACCACCTCCTTCCGCTGCAGGGACAGAGGCCTGCGTTTGTGCAGAGGGAGGATCGGTGCTGTAATTCAGATGCTCTTGCAATTGCAGAGTGTGTCAGCACTGGGAAATCCCCCAAGATCACCGCCAGATTAAGAATTAGCTCCAGATTGTAGCGAGATAGATTGGCGTCC
Source organism: Gorsachius magnificus (assembly GCA_034008185.1). Lineage (NCBI taxonomy): Eukaryota > Metazoa > Chordata > Aves > Pelecaniformes > Ardeidae > Gorsachius > Gorsachius magnificus. Next base: position 37,714,465 of record CM067087.1, read on the forward strand.
TGGCATGGTACCCTCCAGCAGCCCATCGTAGCTGCTGCTGGTGCTATGTGATGCAGTTGGTCCCCACTGCCTAAGGGAAGGAAAAGTTGGGGAAGCAAGTGAAACAAGCGGCAGAGGAACTGGCACCAAGCCCTTGGAGTCTGGCCTGATCCTGACGACCCGAGCCCTGAGCTGATTACCAGCAGCTTGATCTTTCCTTTAACACTGCAGCCTGGTGCCTGCACAGGGCTGCCCGCGGGGAGCCGGCTGTACCCAGCTGCCTGCTTGCATGGGTGCAGTTTTTTCCAGCTTGGCTTTGCTGGCCATGCGTTGTGGTTCTCACCTTCCCCGCCAATGAAGCGCACAGGGCAGGGAGAGAGAAAGCTTTGTGCTAAGCCACCCTCCCTGCCCAGGCGCCTTGGCAAGCCTTTGGCTGTCAGCCTGGAGACCAGGAGTTACCAGCATGGCTCAAGAGTGAGAAAGGTCCCCTGGGGACAGGACTGGGGTGACAGAGGACACCACGGGAAAAGCCACTTTGCAAAAGGCAGTGCTTGGGAGGACAACGGCTGGCGTCACAGTGAGGGAGCAGGCAGGTTTGAACATGGGCTGCGTGTCCCCTCTGAGCAAGAGCACTCTCTGCTCTGAGATCCTTGCTGTCCTCTGGTCCCCCTTCCCGGGGCTGGGACACAGGAAATATTTTCTGCTGTTCCCCTTGCAGGACTGTTAGCAGAAAATTTTGCTGGGCAGAAAACTTTGCAACAGCCCACAGGGACACACCAGGGGGGCAGGGAGGGGTAAAGGGACATCCCTCCCGGGGGCTGTTTGGCCCTGAGGAGGAAGGAGCCCACAGAAGGCCAAGCAGACTGCCCCACGTGTGGGCTCTGGTGTCCCAGGCTGCCATCTCCTTTTTGCAGAAGACAGCCTGCAGCCCTGGGGCCACCAGCCTCTCCCAGCAAGCCAAGTCACACCGAGCCCTGCTGGGCTGTGACCAGAATCACAAGGGCCTCCTGGCTGCCTGAGCGCAGGGAGAGCAGAGGATGCTGCTCTGCTCCCCTCTGCGCTCCCCTGGTCTCCTCAAGCTGCAAGGAGATGCTCCAGGCTTCTCCTCTCCCTTATCTCTTCCCCCTCAGCTGACTGTCTGCAGCACCAGGAGGGAGCCCATCACCTTAGCCTCTTGGCTGCAGGGTTGGGAGGTTCCCACATGCCCTTTGCCAACCCAGGGCTGAGCGATTTGTTCTAGAAATGACCCCCTGCCCTTTTTCTTGCCCCATTTCTCCCCCCACAGTGCAGCCAGGTGGCTGTTAAGTACTACACACACTCAGTGCTTGCTATGCCACGAGGTGCCCATGGTGTCTGGTCTGGTGCTGAGACCTCCTGGGGAGCTCATAAATTTGAGGATCCCCCAAACAGCCCAGGGAAAAGGGGGAGATGCTCTGGACCAGGAGAGGCCCATACCTGAGTGCCCCAGCCCAGCAGACACAGCTCTTGGGGGAGGCTGAGGCCACCATGGAGACCCCCTGGGCACCCAGACAAGTGGTGCTGCAGGCATTTGGAGGAGAAGGATTATAAACGGAAGAAGCAGAATCAAAGTCTGGGGCAGAGAAGTGAAAAGTAGATGGAGATGTAGTAGGAGGAGATGTTTAAATAGCCCAGGAGCTATAAGGCATGCTGTGCTTTCTCCTGGAAGAAAGGCTGGGAAATGTAGTGGTGAGGCTGGGTGGGATTTTGAAGTCATCTGACAAGTCTCTGGTGGTGTTAACACACACCAGTATAGCGTCCAGCCTATGGAAGAAAGTCCAAGGGGTATTTGTAGAGACTCTTCCAGCCCCAAAAGAAAAGGAAGAAGGTGTCAGCAGTGACCGGCTGTGTTATTTTTGTCAGATGAAGCCCTGGGCTGTGCAGGAGGCAGAGCACACATAGACTGGGGCTCTGCTGGCGGCTGCCGTGGCTTTGAAACGAGCTGGTGACAGTCTGGGGAAGGACTGGCCAGGCAGCGCAAGGCCAAGACGCTGAGGAGATAAAAGCAGTTGAAACACAATGTGCTATGAACAAATCGAGCCCATGTGGCAGAGGACATGGCTGGAAGAGATCTTGGCTGCATCTAACGCCATCAGGGTCAGATGTGTGCTTACCAAGCCAAAGGAATGGGAAGCCCTCCCTGATGAGGGAGAAGTTGATGCCATTGGTAGGAACGCGAGCCGCTGGCATGGTTCAGGCGAGGGGGATGATGCACTCCGTGGTGGTAGCCTGTTTAAGAAGGATGGTCTGTGTGAGAGCTGCGTGGGAGCCAGCGCTCTACGAACGGATTGTTTCCTCCGGTTAGAACTATTGATCACTGTGAAGTGCAAGGTCTGGACCGCACATGGAGCAATGTGCTAACGCCGGCACCCGAGAGCCGTCCTGCCCGCCGGGCTCTGCACCAGGCAGCCGAACCGGGGAGCCAGAGCCGTTCATTACTCCTCGGGGGAACCAGGGTAAAACACACTGCATTGTTCGGAGAAGTTACATCTGGGTGAAGACCGTCCTGAAGGTCTGACACGTCCACTAGTGAAAAAAACAAAGAATGAAGGTTGCTGAAACTGTAGGTAATAATCTGACATGAAAGGAACCATGCAGGACATGAAATAACATGACTCTGGACCTCGTTGTGACAGACAAAGATGAATTAATCGCTGGGCTAGAAGGCAGCGGTTGCCTGGGGACCAGTCAGCGTGGCCCATTTCATGTCACGCTCCATAGGGTTAATTTTACCAAAGCTGAGAGAAAGTAGGAGAGAAACTGGTTGAGAGAAACAATTTAGAAAAACTGTGAGAAAATATTGTGAGCTCTTCAGAAAGATTTTTTGATAGCTGTCAGGTCACAGTGCAAACGGGGAGGAAACGGGTTTGGCTACAAGCCCATTCTGATTCCCTAATGAGTTGGAAAGCAAAGAGCTACACATTGCAACTGGAGGGGAGGGAGGACACTAAAAATCAGTCCATAAAATGGAAACTGAAGATATTGATTAGGAAAGCTAAAAAAGAACAAGGAAAACATTTGTGTTGGGCAGGGGTAAGGACAACAGGAGAGACTTGCAGGCAGGTGGAGAAGAAGAGAGGTGACAGCACTGATACAGTCTCCACCTAACACCACAGAGGTGGTAAAACCAACAGTGATATGAAAAGTTGTTGTGCTCAGTAAGTAACTCCATTTGGAGAGCAGGAGGGGGATATAGTCATATCAGATGAGATATCATATAGACCACTGGAATCTTGGAAAGATATTAGAGCGCATACAAGAGTAAACTCACAAGCCCAGAAGAGTCCTTAGAGAGCTGGCAGAGGTGTCTTGCCTTACTAATCTTTATTTGCAAGAAGATCAGAGAAATGCTAATGTTTTGCCAGAATTTCTAAAAAAGGCAAATGAGATCATTGGATAACTCAGACCTGTTAACCTGGCATCATGCAAAAGAGTGGAAGAGAATCTGAGCTTCAACCAACACAGAGCGAACAGGCAAGAATATAAATAACAAATCGCCCTGCTTTTGTGGCAACAAGGCTTGATATACAAAAATGATCCACGATTTGGTAAGTGAAGGTCACTGAATGATGCCAACATTGTTCTTGTGAACGTTTTGACCTGCGATAAAACATGATAAAGTATTTCCTACAGGAGCCAGGTTACAGGTGGGCCTCAGTAGGAGTTGATCTCTGTTGACACACAGGAGTCTTCCCCATGGGCTTCCCCTGGAAGGTGGGTGCTCCTGAATCCTTCTCACTGCTGATAACGCTGGCACATGGCAGAAAGATGGGTAAGGAGATAAGGGCATCACAGTCCTGCTCAGAGGTTTGCTCCTTTGGTGAACTCAACCCATTCAAACCAAACAGCAAGTCAAATGCAAGGAGCAAGGAGCAGATTGCGGACTTCACATACTGAGAGGGAAGATAAAAAGGTTCAGACCACACAACCAACTCAGCTAGAACTCCTACTGCTATGTGGGACTACAAGGAGTAGTGTAATTTTTGGATGTTTAAATAGAGAGCAAGGACATAGCCAACGCAGAAGTCCTGCGTATGCTTCTGAGTTTTGTTTTGGTTTGGTTTTAATGGGGATGAAATGTGGGAGAAGATGGAGAAGAGAATGACTGCAGGAAAGCCCAAGCATGGGAGAGAACAAGAGCACACATGCCTAGTCTGGTTATCTAAATGAAACAGAGATTAAGAGGTGTACGAGTGCTTTCCTAAGGCCACAGGAAAGCTAATTTTGGTTGTTGTAGGTAACACTGAACATTTACAGAGGAGAAACCAACAAGACACAAACTCTATAGCCTGCTGCTGACATGAAGGACGCGTTCTAACAGAGTAAAACCTCCAGCCATTTCTCATCGTGTTCCCAATCTCTCTGGCTTGGCAGAAGGAAGATGCACCACAGGTGTCGGAGACCTCACCCTGGGAAACAAAACCCTCAGACACGCCCTTCAATCCCCTACAGCAATCCAAACGTACATATTCATCTCAGCATACCCCGAGCAGGTATCCCACAGCACATACCTAGGATACCTACCTCTGCCAGCTAACATCACATTCGTACCAGTTCCGCATTAGTCGCAGCGTTAGGGCCACTTAATGTATCGTTATCGGTGCTTGATCTCACAAGTGTCTTAAAGAAGGTGCTGTTCCTGAAGCCTGACTTTGCTAATGTCTTATGAGGACAGCTGATGCTAAAATATCCTCATTGCTCCGTCTACACTCATTTTAACCTAGCACCTTTGAGATTTATTGTTTTATTGCTCCATTAACAAAGCCATCCCCCTTAGTCTTCATCCGAGGTCCTATGACTCTTTATACTAACTCACAAAAAACTTAACTAGGAGTTAAAGTTTTTTTAAGTTAAAACTCTCTCAGGAGCCTAATTGCTTCCATTTCAATGCTAAATGCTTTCATATAGGCAACAAACCAATGGCCAAATTCCAAAGCCAGGGTAAACCCGCATTAGAAATGATCAGGCTTCCTCAACGAGAAGCATGATTAATCATCAGAACCAACCAGCTAATGAGACACTGAGACTCTACGGGTTCATGTCCAGATCAAGACTTGGTTCCCTTCTGGAAGAGGTGTTTGATTCAGCATCCACTGTAGGAGTAAGTGGGCAAAATACAATGGTCTGTGTTGTAAAAGCAGCCACATGGGAGGGGTGCCCATTCTTTCCAGCCTGATCCTCCCAAATGCGCTGTACCTTCATCTGCTTCACCAAGACCTGGAGGTGAGCAAATGGGCTCCCTTAAATCAAGATTGTGGAGACAGCTCATCCAGCCTGCCCTCCTCTTTACCTTCAAGGAATCCCTTAATATGCAGCGTAAAACAGTCAAGGGCGGAGAGCCAAAGTGTGGCTAACCCCAGGCCAGAGTCAGCAAAGGCCTGGGAGCCTCTCTGACACATAAGTCTTCGACACATGTCTGGAACTGCCACCAACCCAAAAGACCAAACAGGACCTTCCTTGGAGGTCTCAACTTGGGGAACTTGTTCCTTCTCAGAATACTAGCCCCCAGCCTGAGGCTGAGCCCCCAGACCATGGTACTCAAGGGAAGTCCCATTAGATCAGCGCTGCTCACATGCCTTATGGCAGCTATGCCAGGACTGTCTTCTCACAAGTGGCCCAACATGTTGTCTTGTGATGGCAGAAGGAAGGACTTTGCTGAAGTCAGAGCAATCAAAGGAAAAGAGATATAAGGAAGACAAGAGTCAGACTGGTTGGCCTTGCATCGTGTTTGCAGGCAGTAGTGAAAGGTTGGCTTCCTAAAGGGAGCAGTCAGGCCGTGACCTGAGGACACATCCCTCAGAAGTGGAGAAGTATTTTCCTTGCCTTCTTGGTGGAAGGCCACTAACACCGTGGGATGGGTGAAAGGTGGGAGGAAGAAGAAGATGAACTGAGCGCTGAAGGTGCTTTTCTGTCCTGCTGGATGACAGTGGGCATCCCAGTCTTAGATGGTTATATCAGGGGTGGTAAAATCTCACCTTCAGCTATCACCTTGAAGCATCCCTCAGTAAAGCTTTGCTCCATCTGGCAGACTTCATCCTGTCCCTGTGGATGTGGCCACATCTCTGCCACCTCCTCCCTTTCCCACCACCATTTCTGGCTCCTCCACAGCAGCACAGTACCCTGGACATGAGGACTTTTGCCTTGAGGAGACATCAGAGAGTGTGCAGTGTTGCCACATTTATCTCCAGCAACTCATACGAAGTACATTAAACTTGTCCTATATGCTTTCTGTGCCAGCATCTCAGGGTTGGAGGCCACACGGGGTGATGAAGGTGAATGCTTGCCCTCGATGCTGTAACAGAAATGATGGTTGCATCTTTGAAATGGAAGCAAGCCCCCTGTTTCCAAAAGGATGGACTTCCGACATCTTTACTGAGGTAAGTTCAAGCTCTCCTTTTCTCTGGGTGCTCCATGGTGTGAGGCTGTGGTAGAGCCTGAAAGCCAAGATCAGGGCCATTATCTGTCCCTCTGACACAAAAAGTTCGAAGACAACCACAATGCTCAACTGGGGTGGGGGCTAGGACCTCCTCAGGCGCCTGAAACGGTGGAACTGATTTTTCCAAGAGGGACAGGCTGGTCCCAGTCTCCCTGCAACCCCTCTGTTTCCTGGGCCATTCAATTCTTGCTGCACAAGCTCAGAGCAAGGGGCATTGCTCTGAAACATGTGCAGGCGTTTACTATCAAAACACGACTCTTCCATGGAATAGCCATTCCTGGGCAGCACATGGGAGAGCAACCAAAGCCGTGGCACTTTGGGGAGGGTCTTCCAGACCCCATCTGGCTGCTGGGAAGGAGAACCTGGATGGGAGCGGGCATGTGGGACAGGAGTGGGTGCATCTGCGGGTGCTTGGGAGCAGAGCTGCCCCACATACTTGGAGCTGCAGTCCCACACACGTAATCAGCACCAAATGTGCATGTGCATAAAGTGAACAGAGGGAAAGCCTTTGTCAGGCAACAGCGACCGCCGCTGCGGAAATAGTCAGAGAACTTTTTTCCCCTTAAAGTTTACTACTTTTACTACTAGCCTGGCCTGGAAGCCTTTATTGCTCCCAGTGAAGCCGGGACTTTGCTCTAAAGCCAACCAACGAGCAGCGTCTGAAAACCGGCGCCTATGTATGAGTGCGTGCGCGCACCTTTGTGTATGCATTCCTCCGTGTGTGGGTGCCCGTGTATGTGTGAGTGTGCCAAGGGGTGTGAGCGTGGGTTTGGGTGGAGCGGTGCGCACCTCGCCCTCCCTGGGTGCCGCGCGGGGAGCCAGGCGGGGGGCTGCTGCTGGTGGCTGCAGGCTGCCTCCCGCTGCTGGGAGGCTCAGGGGGGGAAGTTCGGCACTTCTGCAAACAGAGGCCTCTCTCAGAAATGCCAGCAGCCACTTCAGGGCCAGCTTTGCAAATGAGGTCGGTGCCCCGTTGCAAAGCTGGAAGGAAGCAGGCGGCTTCTGCAGGGAGCCTGTCACCTCAAGCCCCCCTCCAAGCTCCTTGGAGGGTCTGCCCTCCCGGGCGTCCCTCCACCGTGCCACACACCCGTGCAATTCAGAAACACAGCTGGAAGCTCTTCAGAGAGTCTGGGAGAAGCTGTTTGGCATTGACACCCACATATGGATGCAGATCTGGTGGGCACAGAGCAGCTCAGTTGGGCAGGGTCAGTGCTTGAGTTGCCCCCAGCAAACCCCCGTCCGAAACCCTGCTCTCGGTGTCCAGTGTGCCCCAGCCAGGATCGGGGTGTCCCAACAACAGGGAGGTGTGAAAGGTGCTGAGGCTGCCTGGAAGGGATGATATCTTTGCTGATATAAGCGGCAAAGCTCCCCCATGTCCAGAGAAGCTGCCAGCAGCCGGTGGCAACCAGAGCATCGTGACCATCCTCCTCCTGCTCCGGCTGTCAGCCCTCCACCGGCAGCAGGGCAGGTACCTGGCACCTCTTGGCCAAAGGGTCACTGGTCACTCCTGCAGCTCAAGACCTCGGTCCTGCCGTGCATCCCATGCACTCAGTGGGAGACCCGAAGCCGGAGCATCCCACAGGTCTGTGCTGCCTGATGGGCACTCCTGCATCGTCTGACTCCCATCCTCGGGGTACTTTTCCCAGGACTGAAACCAACTCGCTTGTGCCCGCGGCAGACAGAGGCACTTGCCCACATTTCATCTGCTGGTCCAGGTTGGCAAGAGAAGGCTGAAACCTGGCCTCCTCTGCTGCTTGTGGCCCTCCCATGGCCTGCAGCATGTGGGAGCCAAGGCAGGCATGCCTGGCACACCGCGTGGCATTTCTGCAGCCGAGGAGGCCTTTGAGAGACCAGGATAATGGCTAATAGTGCTGTTTTCCTCTGCTCTGCTTTCCTTCAAGTGAATTACCAGGGTCTTGCTAGGAATTATCCTACCATTACCCAGTGCTCTGGGGAACTGCCAGTGATTTACTTAACAGCAAACAACACAAAGAGCCGGACACGGCAGGAGCTACGCAACTGAACAAGCTGGGGAACATGCAAGTGGAAGAAAAATGCTGTAACAGCAGCCAGGGCACAGGGATCCGGCTGGGGCCGCTGGCCAGAGATGGGCACGAGGATGTCCCCAGGAGCCGCCCTCCATTTGCACATGGAGGAACGGTGCTGTTCTCCCCCGAGGGCGGATTTGGTCCGTGGTGTAGCTGAGTGCGATGGAAATGTCAAAGGGTGGTGGACCCACGGTGCTGTGCCCGGCTGGCCAGGGAGGGAGCTCAGGGCTGCGGCATGGGAGGAAAATCCAGTCTTCCCTGCTCCTGGAGAGCTGTGGGACTCAGGTATGGTTGGGAGGCGGCGAGCGGGTCGGCAGCAGAGCCAGGACTGACCCCCTGCTCTCACACTAAGACCCAGGCAGTGCCTGCACAGGGGGTCCGGCAGGGATGAAGAGTCCTGAGTCCCCTTCAATGCCCTTTTAGCTCCTTGCCTTTTTGCACCTTCCAGACTTCGTCCTTGTCACCCTTTATTGTCCCGTGGATGAGCACAGCCCTCAGACACCCGAGGCTTGCCATGTCTCAGCCACACTACTCCTGCTGACAGCCTCTGCTCCAGGGGACCACCACGGTGTAAGTCTGCCCAGGGCTGCTCCCTCCTCCCTCTGGGAACTGCCCTCTGCACACGAAAGGGTGTGGACACCCCTGCAGGTACATGCCACCCATGTGTGTGCCCATTGCCTTGCGCCGCACCCTCCTCATGGGCTCTCATCCCCATGTCCCCCCTCTCCTGCACAGCTGCGCACCCCCCCCCCCCCCCGGCCCCTTCCGCCCCTGCCCGCTCCCGCACAGCTCTGCACACACGCACTCTCCTCTTGACGCTTTACAGGCGCCGGGCGAAGGAGGGGCTCTGTCAAGTGCTAGAAAGTTGTTCCTACTCTGCGCTGGGAGCAACCACATTACTCACGAGTCCCTTTTTAGTGCGGGTATGTGTTTCCCCCCTTCCATCTCCAGTCCATTAGCTACTATGGAAACAACATGTCGTTGCCCGGAGGTGGAGTTCAGCCACAGCCAAAACAGCCGCGTATGAATTCCAGCACCCAAATTCACATCCTGGGGCAAAGCCCATGCAGCTCAGCCGGGGCACGGGAACGGAGTCCTGGCCATGCTAAGGGAGCAGATCCCAGCCTGGGCTTGCCGGCTGCGGGATGCACAGGGTGTGGGAAGTGCTGGAGGGGACCCCACTGACCCAGCTGGCGTGGCTCCAAGGTTTCCCAGGGTGTGCAAGTGGCGTGGAGACAAACAGCAGATCCGCAGGGCCTCCACTGCCTCATTTCCGCTCCGTCCTGCGTCGCCTGCTGCCCAGCCCGTGACCGATCTGCCGGAGGCGGCTGCGGAGGGGAGGAGGTGGCGCAGGAGCCGGGGAGACTGCACGGGGAGCTCGCTACCCCCGGCACGGGCAGAGCCTGTTTGAGCCAGGAGCATCTGGCACAAGGAGGCAGTGGAAGGGCTTAGCATCCCCTGAATTCATCCGTACGGACTGACCTTCAAGCGCTCAGAAGCATCCTGCTGCCCTGCCGCCCCCTGTCCCCTCCTCCTGATGGGTTTTCAGAGCACTGTGTGTGCCAAAGCCTCCCCAGCTTGTGTGAGCGGGGTGCTGAGTCCCTGCTGCTGTGGCCTTGGGAAGGTTTGTCCCCTGGGGGGGACGGCACACATCAGAGGTGAGAGAGAGATGGCAGGGTGAGGGCTGCACCAGGTTCAGCATGTGCCTTTTGGTCCTGCTTGGTCCTGGTTCCCTCCACATCCTTTCAAAGCAGATGCCCATGTCAACTCTCGGCTGTGGATTTTGGCTGTCACAAGGTGTCCAGCCTGAGCGATTTGTGTGTCCCACTGAGGCCCCCATCGCAGGGGGACACAGAGGCACTGGTCCCCATTGCACCAGGGCAGCCAAGGTGCCTGCTTGAGCAAAGCTTCTGGGTCCCCCTGCAGGCGAGCAGTGAAGAGGGGAGCACTGCGGGGTGATCAAACCAAAACCATGTCCCCATACCCTGAGCCACCCAGAACTGGGGAGGGACCATCAGTCTCCCAACGCCTGCCTGGCTCCCTGCGTGGGGAGCCATCCCTGTGGCGGGGCAGGAGCTGTAGGGACACAAGGACCTGGGGGAGAAGGAGGGCAGGCAAGGATGGTGGCACGTTCTGCCTGGAGGCTTTCATAGCAGGGGTGAGTCCTGGCCCCGGTCTCCCCTGGCAGATGGAAAATGCTGGAGATAGGAAGCAAAGCCCTTGGAAGGAAGAACTTTCCTTGATGGCAGCCAGGAGTCCGTGACGGGGCTGTCCCACCCGGCTCTGGGGCTGCCCAGCTGCCTGCCACTCCCCCCTTGGTGGCTTTGCCACCTGGCAGTGCCAGCACCTGGGGACAGCAGTGTCACATAGGGTAGGGAAGAAGTACCCCAGTGGCTGATCCCACAGATGGGCACCAGAGCCAACTCTGGCCCTAGCTCGGACCCCCCCACCCTTCCCCAGCTTCTCCAGGAGATGGAGCAGGAAAACCTGTTAGTCCTGGGAGCGATCCACTGGCTTCCGAGTTGGAGCAGTGACCTGAGTAAGTGCCTGCCTGGATTGGGGCCAGGAGGAGCAAACTCTGGCCATGAGGCTCCCTTGGAGGAGGGAGGGAAGGAGAGACCGGAGGCAAGTGGGGATGCCTTTCCAAAGCAGGCAGAAAAATTGTCCGTCAGCAAGGCTTCTCTGCAAAGAGGCGAGCACCGTCTCTGAGACATAATAGAACAAATGTTGGGAGGAGGAAAAAAAAATACAGGTTTCTAGAGCAGGGATTTTCAACCTGTTCTGCTTTGCTGATCTCCAAAAATATCCTACCAGAGATGCGAGTTCCTTTGTAGCCAACCCACACCACCTGGCAAGACGCTTGCTGGCCTCTGTTACCCTTCCTTAAAAGCAGTCACACAGAGCCACGGGGATCCCCCAGCCACAAAAGCGGCAGCTCTTGAGAGCACTGGAAACACATAACAAACCAGGCTGACTTACCCACGCGGGAGCCCCATGGAGCGACTGCAGCCCCAAAACCCCAGGCCTGCCAGAGCATGGCCTTTTCAAAGGCAATGTTTGCCCCATGCCCGCTGAAGAAGGGGCAGGAGGGCACCCAGTGAAGCTGGGCGGGGCTGAGGTGCACCCCCAGAGATAAGCAGTGCTGGGGAAATTGCAGCTTCAAACCCATGCTTCAGCTGTGGTACTTGGTGTGGATTCTCTGGTGACTAATAAAAAGCCTGTGTTTGCAGTAGCCAGTCTCTCAGGGAGGGTATGTGTGTGCTGGTGAGCATCCCCTCTCTGCTTGGCCACTTGTTTCCAGGACACTCGCTCAAAGATCTAGGGTCTCCTCCTCACCTGCCCATCAAATTTGTTTAAAATTGGTACCATGGGTTTGCAAACATTGGAAGGGAACAGGCAGCAAAAACAGGATGAAGGCTCCCTTGCTTTGGAAACCAATGTGGAAAGTAGCTAGAAAAAATGCTGGGGGATGTGGGAGGGTGGAAAGGAGAGAAGTAGGAAGGGAGTGGTCCTGCTCCCAAAAGAGGAGGCTGAAATATCCCTCCTCTCTGAGACCTTCGTATTGTGTGTCTCCACCGAAGTAGGATGCCTGAGCATCCTGGCCTAGATGGGGACAGCCCTGAGACACAGATTGGTCCCAATGTCCCAAATCATGTCCCTGTCCTGGATCTGAGAAATGGCACCCAAGAAAATCCCAAGTGGGGATCCTCCCTGTGTTCCCATGCTGAGCTGTTGGCTCTGCAGCCGAGCTGTGTGACACAGGGGACATGCACCCATCTGTGACTCTGTACCCCCTTTGCCGCTGCCTTTGGTCACTCTGGTGTAAGGAGCATCCTTGTAACACACCTCTCAGACCAGAAAAGCCTCCTCTCCTATCAAGTCTTCACAGCCATGAGACAAGTCACCCAAACGATTTGCTTGAAAATCAACCTCCTCCTAAAAAAAAACAAAAAAAAAGGGCAAGGATTTGTTTTCAGCCCGATCCGTTCCCTAATTGGATTCTTGTTGCACAAGGAGGGAGTGAGGCCACTCACCGGGCAGGGCTGGAGGGCTACGGCTGCTTTTGGCAGCAGCACAGATTTCGATCAGCTTGAAGCAATCGTGAAACTGCAGCCTGAACTTCCAGTGACTCACCCAGAGAAGGGAAACTTCCTGGCTTGTGTGTTCTGGAAAAACTGCTATATTTGGCATGGAAAATAGGAAGGATTCCTCCGGCCGCTTGAAATGGGAGCAGCAGAAATGACTCGATGGGCAGTTTAAGAGAGACGAACAAGGATGCTCTCTAAATTATTCATTGCGATTCTCCACGTTGTGTGTTTTGCCCACAACAGGCTCAAAAGTGCCTGCACACAGGATGGTCCAGGCTCCGCCAGGAAGATGCGCGATTTATTGCTCCGACAGCAACCCTGCCAATGCACATTTGCTGTATATTATGGACTACGGACATTATAGGCTGCTTCCCATCTGTTTACCAACAAATACTGCTCCTAAAGGTATGGCATTGTGCTTATCGCTACACGTTGACCCAGCGTGAAAAATCTGCCAATTTATATTTTCATGACATCAGTAGCTAGAAATGCATTTCTTGCCAGCTTCAAACACTTTCAACTGTTTCATCTAGTATGCCGGGCAAAAAAAAAAAAGAGGAAACTGCTCTTCTGCAAATTACTGAAGTTGGTGGAGGGGGGGCTATTTCCGAGGATTTAAAATGGATTATTCTCCTCTCTCCTTTTTCTTTTTCTTTTTTTTTTTTTTTTTTTTTAAATACTTGTCCAAATGGTTATTCAAATAGCTTATTCATTAAACTCCTGAGCTGGTAAATGAAAATCATCATTTTCAGATCATGACAGCAGCACCCAAAAGAAAAAAAGATGTGAATAAATCCCAAGAAAAAAAATAATTGACAACTTTTGATGAAAAATCAGTTAAAAAGAAAGAGAGAGCTGCAAACATTTTCCAGTGGCTGAAATGCCAACCAGCTCCTGGTTAGCGTATATTAAATTAAATATTCAATTTGGTCATGCACCACTTTTATTGGTGGATTAAATATCGACAAATATGTCTAGCACAGGGAGATGCTTCATGCTGCAGCCTGACAAATCCTGTGGCAGCTCTGCATCAGCACTTTGGGTGGGAAAACCTCTTCCTCCCGCTGCTGAGCCCCTGTGAGGCTGATGCTCGGGATCCACGTGGCCACAGCCATCGCACGGGGGCTACCCCTCTCACCTTAGGACCCCCCCGATGCCCGGCGTGGCTGTGCCAGCAGTGACTGACCAGCCCCTCTGTCGTGATGCTCAGGGCAGGGAGCGGGAATGGGGCTTTCGGGCAGCAACCCTCTCCCAGCTGCTGAGGATTTGGAGTGGAGGGAGCTCCAGAGCGGGGAACGGGGCCGTTGGATTTAACTCCTTCCGATTTCTATGCTGAATTTATCCAGTTGCTTTTTGCCTGTAAATTTTTAAGCCATTCTCCATGCTCCCACAGCAAGGAGGCCACAGCTTGGCAGAAGAGATGTCCTTTTTGCTGGTGTGGAGCTTGCTGCTTTCTGGTGGCCCCGTGCTCTTGTAAAGGGAAGAGCTGGGCGCCCACCTTGATCTCACAGGCTTTTTTCCTCCTCCCCGCTCAGCCTCCTCTTTCTGAGGTTGCTGCTCAGTGGGAACCATCCCATGCAGGAGTGTTTGAGCCTGGAAGCAGCGGCCTCCTTCCCCCCAGTTCCTCCCTGCCTGGCTGGAAGGTGACCAGTCCCTCCAGTGCTCCAGCAGCGTGGGGGGCAAGCTGGGAGGCGAGATGAGCGGAGGAGCACTCCTAACCCTGGCACCCCACATCTGCAGCCCACCAGAAGCCCCAGGAAGGAGTGAGACATGCTGGCATCATATCAGAGAGAAGGGGCTTGTCCGGGGCTCTGCTTTGCCTCTCAAATGCTGCCCCTGGAGATTCGGTAGCTGCTCGAGACTTCTGGTCCATCAATTATTTAATTCCCTCCAGCCATGTGGTCTTCAGCCCCGAGTGCTTGTCTCCTCTGAACGCACAAGTCCATCGGGGGGGGGTGGAGCAGGGCTGGGCAGAGGGATTTGGAGCTGTGGCTGGGCAGAGGACCCCTGCTGGGAAGCAACATGGAGCCACGGGGGACAGGTCCCGCCAGCCAAAGTGTTGAGCCACGTGCTATGGCTGGCACCTTCTCGCCCAGCCATCCATTGGCTGGAGGAGTGGGCTCTTCTCCCAATCTCCTGGGATACCCCGGGCAAATCACCTCCTTGCTCCGTGCCTCACTTTCCCCACCTGTAAAATGGGGTCAAAGATTTCACAACCAGTGTGATCTTTGGTGGCATCCACCACCCACCGCAGCAGCACAAAACACGTGTGTGCGAGATGGTGTTTTGCAATAAAACAAGAGTCTGGCTCTTGCCCCTGCTCACAGGGGCTACACCACCATGGATGCGTCTTTAGTGGATTGCTTAAGGCTGGTGGTCCCTGTTTGCTGCCGCTGCCTGCGCCGTCTTGAGCTAAAGCAGCATGGCACGGCACGGCATGGCGGATGCTACTGGGTAGGCAGGACAAGCCGCGACATGCGGGCAGGCAGGCGGCTGGAGCCGGGTAGGTGTGTTGCTGTTACCCAATAAATAACTCAAGCCCTAAAGCAGCCCATTGTAATTACAGGGGCCCTGCACAGATTGAAAACGAAGAAGGAGGAAAAAAAGGAAATCAAGGTTCAGTCTTCCCCAGGAGGTAGTGCTCCACGGGGCAAGCGATAGAAGGGAGCGGTGATTTATATCTCTCCAGAGGAATTCTCCTTTCCAGGGCTGCTCCAGGCGCCGAACTGCCGCCAGGTTCAGCTGAGTTTCTCATCTGAATATGCATGAGCCAGTAATTAATTCTCTCTGATACCAATCCAGATTTGGGGTTGGTTTTGTGAGTGTGTGCATGTGCCTTTTGTGTCTGTCGTCTCCCAGGTGTGCCGGCGCGGCAAGGAGGGACGAGATGAAGGAGCGGTAGCTCTCCATGAGGTTGTCCCTGCAGGATGACGGCCATCGGCGCCCCGTGGCCGGGTTGGGGCAGGAGGGTGGCTCCAGTTGAGTGGGGAGCCCTGTGGGGTCGCTCTGATGGGTGTCCTGTTGGGGACAGCGGGAGGAAGGGGGACGGACAGCAGGACACGATCTGGGTCATGGCCACATTGCACAGCAATCCCTGCCCCAACATGCATCCAACCTTGAGCACACGCGAGAGGGTGTTTTCCCTCCTTCTGAGGACGTTGCAAAGACCTTGTGTTTGCAAAGCGCTGGGAGAGGCACGGAGGGTAAAGAATCTGGCCTCGCCTCCTCCCTCCCACCTTCCTCTCTTGCTCTCCTTATAAATGTCTTCTGCACATCACTTTGAGCAGTGGGATGGGAGCCCCCAGGAGCGAAACCACGTCTCTGGCCCCAGGCCCAGACCCGGGGCAGTGTGTGGGTGTGTAATCTCTGTGTGATAGGTAGGCTCTTGCCCCGAGTCTGATCCATGGCGTTGTTCACTCAGGCTTATAGTCACAACCAACCTTCAAAGCGGGGAAAAAACAAAAAAAGTCATTGAAAGAGAGAAACAACTGTTTTCCAACTTCACCAAGCCCACGACCTGGGGCACGGGTCTCTTCCCCCTGCTTCTGAGGCAGGTTGCCCCGATGTCCTCCTCACCCTTCGCTTGAGAGAAAGGCAATAATCAGCTTTGCTGCCGTTAAACCCAGCTGTGGGACCTCAGCAGCCTGCCAGGAGCGAGCTGGGGTTGTCCTGGCATGCAGGCAGGGAAGGACAGGGATTCGAGTGCTGGCTCCCAGGCCACGGCATCAGCGGTGCTGGTCCTCAGCAGCCAGGGAGGCGATGCTCAGTCCCCTCCTGATGTTGTGGGCTCCCTTGGAAAAACCAGCATCCCAAAACGGAGGCCATGTCCCCCCTTGTGGTGTCCCCACCCTTCCCATAGGCAGAAGGAGGATTAGCAGCAGTGCTGGGGTGTGTTGCTGCCCTCAACCTGACCCTGGCTCCTGCCAGCACCCAGCCAACGGAGGCAACAAAGGGTGCTCCCTCGCCACGGCCTCTCAGCCAGCCAGGGTGGTGGCTTCCCAGAGCTGTGGGGAAGCCAGCAAGCATCTGGGACATTGAGGGACTGTCATGTCATTGCCTGCTGGGGACAGAGGACCTGGAGAGGTTGCTCTCCCTTTCCCATACCCTCCAGTCACAGGGGATGACCTCCCTAGAAAGCTCTCCTCACCCCAGGGCTCCACGCAGAGGCCTGAGGAGGACATCGGTGGGATGATGTCCCACGTCCTGCCCACCACATCCCACCCTGGGTGCTGGCAGCGGGGTGCAGAGCAGCCAGACTCCCTCCATCCCTTGGAGCGATCCCTGCAGATGTCTCCAGGCACGGTGAGCAGCGGGCTGGGAAAGGCCGGTGAGTCAGAGCCCTGTTTTGTAACGCAGGGGGCAGAGTGCGTGTGGGAGCAGGGATGGCCCTGAGCTGAAGTGTGGGGCCCGCCTGGGCCTTTTGCAATCCTCTGGGTAAAGGCAAAGTCGGTGTCTCCATCCCTTAATTAAAGCGCGCCACAGGGACCTGCTCCCTCCTGTTTACGTGGTTTGTGGGGACGGACAAGAGGAGCAGCAGCCCGGGACGTGGGGAGCAGGGCAGCCTCATTCGCCCTTCCTTGGGCTGAGGTGGCTGGTGCTCTCCAAGCGCAGCCTTTGCCTCCTGCAGCCAGGTCAGCCTTGGCCCCACAGTCTCACGAAGATGCTTTTTGGGCTCATGAGCCGCCCCCAGCGCTCTACACACCTCTGCTCCCCGCTGTGAGCACACTTGAAGCTCCTTCCCACCTTCCCGTCACCCTCCAGCCCCCCTGGTGGTGCTCCTTCCCCGCCACCTCCTCCGAGCCCCGCAGAGCAAATGTCCGCAAAGCCCTGGCCCCCACGTGCAACCTTGCCCATCGAAGGACAGAAGGTGACACAGCCAGGATGTCATCTCTGCCGGCTTCACGTCCCGCATCACCAGCCTGACCTAGAAACACGACCGCATCTCGTGCGCCGGAGCCCAGGGATGCTGCAGGCTCATCCCTCTGTTTTTTCCAGAGCAGCTGAGTGACAGTCGCCCCTCCCCTGCCTCTCCGAAGAGCGTAATGAGAATTTCCTCCGAGGAGCAGCTTGCCGCGATGAAATAATCGCCCGAGCAGCAGGATCTTCGCCGGGGATTAGAGAGGCTGCTACTTGCTGAGCTAGGGAAACGGCTGACGAGGAGGGAAAACTCCTACCGCCTCCTCCGGCACCTCAACTCCTTTGCCAAAGCAATCGCCTGCCGCAGACGGACCGAGGTCCCAGGCAGAGCCCAGCCCTGGAAACTTCTGTCCACGATGCTCGAGCACTTTTGCAAAGTCCCCTTCCACCCTCCTCCTCCTCCTCCCCCTGCGGAGCCGCTCCCCAGCCCCGGCCAGCGGGAGGGGTGAAGAGGTAAAGCAGCAGCTGCCTTTTACAGGCAACAGGGTTTTTTTTGTTGTTTCTTTTTGGACTGCTGAGGCATAAACCACTGAGCTGAGTCTGCTTCTCTCTGCCTTACGCGCAGGGGAACTCGCCAGCCGGGTTATCCCACTGCACAGAGGGACGGCAGCAACAGCTATACATGGATTTCCGATGCAGAGTGGTTTTGAGGCGGTTTTGCTTCCACTCCAGGCTCGGTTGTTTTTTTTTTTCTCCCTCTCTCCCCCCCCCCCCCCCCCCAGTCTTCTGTGGGATTCTGGCATGACCATCCCTTGAGGACTCCTAATTTTCTTCCCCAAATATCCCGCGTCTCTTTTTATTTTTTTTCAACTGCTCGTAAAATGTGGGAACCCCAAGCCCAAAGGAACATCCCTGGTTTGAGGAGAAGGCACACATTAAAGCCAAGTTATAGCAGAAGTGTTTTTAATTTTAGGGCTGGGCTTGGGTGGAGGTTTTCTTTTTTCCTTTCCTCTTTCGGACTCATTTAAAGACTCACCATCCGCCAGCCCCCGGCGTGGCTGTAGCAGAGGGTGCTCCTGCCTCCAGCCCTGGTAGCAACCTGCCCCAAACCCACAGCCACTGCCGAGTGCCGCCCTCGGGAACAGACAGCAGCTGCCCTTGTCTGGAACACACCAAGCGAGAGGCATAGCCACCAACGACCAGAAATCCAAATCCCCATTTCCATAGCCCTGTCCTTCCCCCAAACATGTGGAGAGGCCCTCACCCCACTCCCACCCGGCCGCCAGGGCAGAGTGGGATACCCAACATGAGAAATGTGTTGCTCCCCAAAGGCCCCTCCTTGATTAAATGCCGCCTCGCCGGTGGCACCCGAAAGCAGTGAGCGGGGCACCGTGCCGAGAGCGGCGCTGACGCAAAGCGAGAGCTTCCCGCGGCAGCGCTTGCCTCGTGGGCTCGCAGCTGGCGAGGTGGCCCCCGGGCCAGGGGATGGCCAGCCCCGCTGCCAGGTCGGCCGGAGGGTCAGCGACCAACACGAGGCCACAGCCACGACGGTGCTTCCCGCTCCCGCCACAGTCCCGAGGCCGCCCCCCGCTCCCCCCGCCATCACCTCAGGGCCGCTCCTGTGAGGGGCAGGACACCGGGGCTGAGGAGGAAAGTCCTCCGCGGTGCAGCTGGGCACCGACCGGCCCGTGCCGTGTTTTGTGGGAGGGGCATTCTGCCCTGGAAACGGGGCCCTGTGGCCTCGCTGTCCCGCCGCCGGGCGCCTGGGGAGCTGGGGCAAGGGAGGCCGGCGCCATGATGCCTCGTGCCGCGACGCCTGGTGCCAGGCGGTGCGTGGGCTGCTGTGGCTTCTCCGCAGCTTTCCTGAAGCTGGGGGGGGGGGGGGGAGCCCAGGGGCAGCCCGCCCCCCAGCAGCCGGGAGAAGCACACCCTCTGCCCGCGGCAGCCACCCCGGGGGGTCGCGCCCCTCCAGGGTGCCCCGTACCCCCAGGGCAGGTAGCCCCCGCTCCGCTCCAGCGCTCCGCCCCGCCCCGCTCCGGGTTTTCAAAACCACTCCGCTGTAGACAGACAGGCTCTTCAGCCAGTAAAAAGCCGCAAAGCGTCAGCACAGCGTTCGCTCAGCGCTGTAAGCCAATTCGCATCGCTCGATCCTTATATCCCGCCCTCCGAGGACAGGCTTTGCCGGCTATTGCCTCGGCTTGGCGGCCATATTGAGTGTGGCAGAGGCGCTGCTCCGTCTGGGGGTGCTTCTCCTCACCCCCTCGCTCCCTCCTCCTCGCCCTCCGTACCGGGGAGCGCTTAGACGCGGCGCTGCCTCGCCCACGGGGCCGCCGCGGGCTGCGGAGCGGGTCCCGGGAGGTGGCAAAACCGTGCAGTTGCCCCACGAAGCGCTCTCGGCGCCATTTTGAGTGTGGCAGAGCCCCCTCACACGCCGCGCTGCTGCCCCGTTACCCCGCGGCGGAGGGGGGGGGGGGGAAGCAGGGGTGGCCCCGGTGCCCGCGGGCGGTGGGGGCTGGGGCCCGGTGAAACGGCGGGCTCCGGAGGGGGGAGTGCGGGGAACTCCCCGGCGCGTGGGCTCACGAAAGGGGGGGAGAGGGGGTCGGCGAGTCGGCCTGGGTGATTTTCTTTTAATTGTAAAATAAGCGAATGGGTGGGAATCCCACATTTCTGCGCGCTGGCGGCGGCCGGCACCCCCGGCAGGCTCGGCTGGCCCCCGCTCCCCCCGGGGGCGGCGGTTGTTGTTGTGGGAGGAAAAAAAAAAAAAGTTTCCGCGGCGCTGAACGCTTTGCGCGGGGGAGGACGGGGACGGGTTACCCCGGCGGGCACCGAGGGGACGGGGCTCCCCGGTACCACCTGCCTGCTCCAGCACCACCGCCCGCCCCGGGCCGGCACCATGTCCCGGGCGCGGGGACGCCTCGGGGGACCGGGGCGGGGGGGGGGGTGGCGCGGCGCCGGTTCTCCCGCATTACTATTATTATTATTATTTGCCCCCCCCCCCCGCCGGGCTGGCTGCGGCGGCGGCGGGGGGGGGGGGGGGAGGGGGGAAGGAGAGCTCCCTCCCGCCCGCCGCCTCACACGGCGCGGCGGGGCGGAGCGGAGGCGGCGGGGGCGGAGGCAACGCGAAGGGAGGGGAAGGGAAGGGGGCGTGGCT
Source organism: Gorsachius magnificus (assembly GCA_034008185.1). NCBI lineage: Eukaryota > Metazoa > Chordata > Aves > Pelecaniformes > Ardeidae > Gorsachius > Gorsachius magnificus. Next base: position 37,735,039 of record CM067087.1, read on the forward strand.
CTTCCGCCCACCGCCCCGCGCCTCGCCCACGCTGAGACCGGGCCTGAACTCATCGCCGCAGTGTCGGCGGCGCCGGCTCCTGCCGCTTTAAGCGGCCGTGCCCATTGTTTGCGCCGCGGCCAATGGGCGCCGGCGGTCGCGGCGCGCGCGGCCAATGGGCGCGGCGCGGGGCAGCGCGCGCGCCGCCCCCGGCTCTATAAGAGGGCCCGTGGCGCCGCGTGAGTCCCCACTGGCTCGCGCAAAGCCATCTTGGCATTGTTCTGCCCGCGCCGCCGCCCGCGCCGCCACAGCCCCGCCACAGCCCCGCACGCCCCCGCCATGTCCGACACGGCCGTGGACACCAGCGCCGAGATCTCCGCCAAGGTGAGCCGCCGCCCCGCGCCCCGCCGCCCCGCTCGCCGCTCGCTTCCCGCTGCAATTTTTTTTTTTTCCCAAGCGAATTTTGTTTTTTTGCGGCTTTTTTTTATCTTTTTCCCTTTTAAAAAAAAAAAAAATTTTTTTTTTTTACCTCCCCCATCTTCCCGCCCCCTTCTCTTCCTCCCTCCCCCTCCTCCCCGTTGAAGTTCGCGGTGGGGCTCGGTGCGGGGCCACCGCCGCGCTCGCCGTGAGGAGCTGCCTGCGCCGTTTCTTTGTCTACAGCGTGCGGGAAACGTGCTCGCCGCCCTCGCTGGTGCTGCGAGCCCCGCCGTGCCGCGCTGCGCTCCGCGGCCCGCTCCCTCCCGCCTTCCCGGGGACGGCGGCGGCGGCTGCGGGGCCGTCCCGCCGCGGAGGGGCTCGGGGAGCGTGCGTGTGTGTGTGTGTGCGGTGTGTGTGTGGGGGGGGGAGCACGGTTGCGCCTCAGCACCCGTCCCCGGCGGGGGGATGGCGGCGGCGGGCAGCGCTCGGCTCATTCAATCCGCTGCGGGAGCGACGCCCCGTCAAACTTGGGCCGCTCGGCCCCGCCCCGGGGGGGGGGGGGGGGGTGGGGGGGGGGGGGGGAGGAGCGCTCCGGAACATGCATCGGAGGGTCGGGGAGGAGGGGGGGGGGGGGGGCAGTGACTGCTGTGGAGTTGCTCCCGAAAAGGAGGGGGGGCGGCGGTTGTTATTTCGGAGTTGCACCCGATTGATGCGGGGGGCGATTGCTGTGTCGGTGTTAACCCCGGAGGGGGGGGGTGTTGCTATTTCGGAGTTGCCCCCGGAAGGGTCGCGGGGGGGGGTTGGGGCAGTTGCTGTGGCGGAGCTGCCCCGGATGGGGGGAGTTGCTATTTCGGAGTCGCCCCCGGAGGAGGGTGGGGGGGCAGCTGCTATTTTCAGAGCTTCTCCGGTGGGGGCAGCCCCCGCGGCGGAGCTGCCCCGGGTGCGCTGGGGCGAAGGGGCTGGGGGCTCCCGGCCAAGCCCCCGGCAGCGGGATAACTTTGCGAGTCGGTGCTGGGGATGATGGATGGGGGTGCGGTTGGGGAGCGCTGGTACCGGCCGGGAGAGGCTCTCCCGGGAGTCCCCTCTGCGGCTCCCGGCGCCTTTGTCCGGGGCCCCCGGGGGCGCCGGGCACCCGGACGGGCTGCGCTCCCCGCCGGGCCGTGGGCGGCGATGCGCCCCATCGAGTCCGGGGCCGCGGCCGGGTCCTCCCGCCGCTGCCGGGAAAGTTGTGGGGGGACCCGACTCGACCCGGGCGGGTGCGTGGGAAGGCGGCGGGGGATGGGGCGGCCCTGCCCGGGGGCCTCCTCACCCTGCACCCCCGCCGGCCCCGTGCTGTGCCGCTCCCGGGGGAAGCGGGCCTGGGGAGGGGGGGAACCGACGGGGAGGAGGGTTTACAGAAAAACAACTAACAAAACGCCGTTTCTGGCAGATTTCGATTTCACTTCTGTTTCCCGCTCCCGCAGCCGTACACCCCCATCCCCCGCTCGCCCTGCCTCCGCTCCGGGCCCGCGGCTTGGTCTCCGCTGCCTCCGGCTCTCCCGGAGCCGGGAAGCGGCGAGGCGGGTCGATCCCCATCCCTCCCCGGGGGAACGGGGCCAAGTTTGCCGTTAACCTTCCCCTGCCCTTTATGGCGTGGGGGAAGGGGGCCTCGTCCCCGCCTCGGCCTCCGGAGGGGGTCCATGGGTCCGTGCCGCGGGGCGATCGGAGGCGCACACGGTGGCAAGGTGACCCCCTCCCCCCCGCACACACACACCCGGTGGCGGGGGGGAAGCGCGGAGGCACCGGGACCGTTCGCCCTCGTCCGGCCTTGCCGTCCGGGCGCTTCGGGGGGCGGGGGGTGGGGGTGGGTGTCGGTGTCCCCCGCGCCCGCCGTGCCGCGGGGCGCCCACCACGTGCGGCCCTGCCCGCGCCGCCCCCTGGGAGCCGGAGTCGTCCGCGCCGCCCCCGCCGGGACTACGCTTCCCGGCAGCCCGCGGGGCGCCGGGCCGGCGCGCTGGCGGGCGGCCAATGAGAGGGGCGCGGAGAGTGGCGCGCGGTTTGAACGGCGGCCGGGCGCGTGGCGGCGCGGGGGGGCCCCCTGCCGGCGGGAGGCGCGGGCGGCGGCGGCTCCTCCGCCATCCCGGCGGGGGGGGGCGGTCGCGGGTCTTCGGTGGGGCAGCGGGCAGGGCACTCCCGGCCCGTTCCGGCGGGATCGTGCTCTCTGTTGCAGACCCCTCCGCGGGAGCTGCGGGCCCTCGTGCCCCGGGCGCAGAGCGGGAGCGAAGGTAGAGCTTGCCGGGCAGTTGGCGTATGACTAAACACCATTGCTATTTTATGGACAAACAGCCTCGCCACACCTATAATTAGAGGCTCTGTCAAAGCTTTGGAGCTAAAGCAGCCCTGCTGCACGGACTCCTGGTCTGGAGGCTGCTGTGCACGTCCGTCTGTTTGTATTGGACCGGGGAAGGGGAGAAGCCGCAGCCCTTTCTGCAGCCCAGTTGCTAGCACAAACTTCATGACCTGGCATCCTGATGGTCGTTAAACTGAGAGCGTCTTCAGCGGTGCGGGAAAGGTCAGGGCTGGAGATCTGTCCAGTTAAAATCCCCAAGAATGAGTCGTTCCTTCACCGGGAGGTTTGCTTACGTTTTGTGAAGGACTCCTTTTTGAAAAGAACCATCGGGCGTAGCGAGACGTGGAAACTCTGACTGCTCGATTTGCTCAGTGTTTAACTTCGGAAATGCTTTGTCGCCCTCATGCCCGTTCGCCTGATGTGAGGCAGTGGTTGCGGAACGCAGCAGCACGACAGTGCGCGAGAGGTTAAATGGTTGAGATTGGCCTCTGGGGAACAGGCGAGCAGGAGCCGCTGACAGCGTAAAACCGTGGTGGAATCGGGTGGCGTGGAGGAGACAGCCTGGGATTCGTATGTGAGCAGCGAAAGGAGGAGGGAGCTCATGGTTTTGTTTTACCCTGTGCTCCTGGGGTGCTGGGTTTAGGTGAGGTTTGATCAACAGGTGTAGTCGCCCCAAAGCTTCCTTCCAAAGAAAGCCTCTCCTCTGCAGCCTGGGTGCCTCTGGTAACAGCATCTGTGCGTGCCCATCTGAGTGGTTTAAATAACCTGGTGGTAGAAACCCTCCCCAAACGGGTCATGCTAGCAGGGCCGCGCTCTTACCCGCTGGCGTTCCCACGAGGAAGTGATAGTGGCTCGGCAGGAGTGAAAGTGCCTGCTCGCTGCGGGCAGCGAGGCAGCCCCAAAAGGCGGGGGGGTGGGGGCGTAAGGGCGCTTGCCGCTGTAACGGAGCGGGGAGCTGCCAGCAACTTCTAAACACCTCGTGGTCGCTGCTGAAGCCGGCTGTGTGGCTGCGCTGCTGGCCCCGGGGAAGGGCCTCTCTGCTTTCCTTGGCTGGGGTAACGCTCCTTGTGCTGGAGGATCTCGCTCCAGCTGATGGAGGAACAGAAGGGGAGGAGGATGCGAGCAGAGATGCCAGTGTTAAATCCAAGTGTTCTTTATGCGGGAACATAAAGTTGGATCCTCTCAGCCTGTTTGCCGAGCGACTTGGCATGACATTTTGACAGTGATCAATAGCAAAAACACACAAGCTCCCACTCTCCTCTCGCTTTGCTCATGGTGGAGATTTGAACCGAACTAGCCAGGCACCGCTCTTGGAGCAGTGTAAAAATAGACTTCTTCCCCCCACCCCATCCTGTTACATTTGAAGCTGTGTGCTGGATCCTGGAGTCTCCCTCTCTGCCGCTGCGAGAAAGACCAGGCGTGTAGCATTTGCCGTATATGATTTTTTTTTTTTTTTTTTTTTTTCCCCTGGGCAGGGCAGAGACCGTGGTCTCTGCTAATGAGTCCCCGAGATTTGTTCCTGCTGCAAAGGTACAGAGCAGCTGTGGATGTCCGCAGCCCTGGGGTGGCGGAGCCCATGCATTGGACGGGGCTGCCGGCTCTCCATGGTGTTGCAGGAGCTTGCGTGGACTGTGCTAAGATGGGCAATCAGCCAGCTCTGCTGCTGTTGAGCATATGCAGGCGGCCAGCTCTGTGTGTTTGGGAGCTCAGAGGTGAAACAGAGCAGCCTCTTTTTTAGATAGCTGCTCTCTGGCAAGGCTGACTTGGATTGAGATTCGCCCCCACGCTCTCCCGTTCCCAAGGAGGAGCCAGAATGTGGCAACCAAATTGCAGAGCAAATCGGTGTGAAGAGAAACCAGCTCCTGCTCTCTCCCGGACTGTGTTTTTCACACCTGATCTGCAGCTTCTTTGACCCAGGCACCTGGAATTGGGGTGACTTCTCTGCTTTTCTGCTCATTCCAGGATCTAAAAGAGAAGAAGGAAGTTGTTGAAGAAACAGAAAATGGCAGAGATGCACCAGCCAACGGCAACGCTGTGAGTATGGCTAAGATCTGCAGGGAGAGGCAGCCCTTACGCCAACGCCTTTTTTTTTTTTTTCCCCTCCCCCTTCTTGCTTTTGCTGCGAGCTTGTCCCCAGGCCTGCTGAGAGGGGACCCCTCCAAATGGCTGCACTGCACCCTGCAGAGCCCTCGAGCCTTTGGGGCTTCAGGTTCAACAGACGCTCCTCAGCCTGTGGGCAGTTCATGTGTGTGCAGAAAGGAAGGACTGGGCTTGGATCCCCTCCCCGAAAGCCGTCTGAGGTTGTGTACCAGTGCCACCTCCTTCCTAGGAAAAACACCGTAGATTTACAGTGTTGCAATCGGTTGAGCAGGGAAACATATTGTGCACAAGTAAACCCGTTGGTTTCCTATTTTTAACATGCTGGGGAAAATTCACAGTGCTGCATTTGAGTGTCACGAGAGCCTTTGCAGCCCTTGTCTTGGCCTCAGAGCTGCAGCCCCAAGTTACCCTAGACTCCATCCTTGGTGCCTGGGCTGCCTGTGTCCGTGCGGAGCAGGCAGGAAGCAGGACGTGCACCCGGGGCTCCGGGGCCCTGGTGCTTTGCTTTAGGCAGGAAAGGTGGGGGGCATGAACTTCTGCTGAGCATCTTTTTTCCCCCCTTCTACCCCTCCCCAGACCACTTTTTTAAGTGATATTTTGTCTTGCCAAGGAGAACGAGGAAAATGGAGAGCAGGAGGCTGACAACGAAGTAGACGAAGAGGAAGAAGAAGGTGGTGAGGAAGAGGACGAAGAGGAAGAGGGTGATGGTAACTTTCTTTGTTCCCCCTGCCCCCATCCCACGGCTGTGTCCTGCCCCAGACAGCAGACTCCCAGGAAGCAGAGGAGAGCCGAGAGCAGCATCTCCCCCTTGCGGCTGTGGCCGGGCGGCTCTTGCCAGCCAGGCTCTGTCTTTCCTTCCTTGCTTGCCCAGGCCATCGGTGCTGGGAGTGAAATCAGCTTTGAATCCCTTCCAGCAGGTTGAGAGCAGATTCCTTCCTTCCTCCCTCCTCTGGCCAGACAGCACTGTACCACGGCGCTGAATAAGCGCATTAGCCCTTCCGTGCGAGTAGTAAAACCTGCCCTTGACTCTTGTGATCGCAACGGCTGCCGCAGATGCGAGTGCCAGCTGGTGGGATGGGGACAGCCCTGGATGGCCGTGCCTTGGATCAGGGGATAGGTCACCATCCTTGTTCCTGGAGCAGCATGCTCAGACCCTGACGTGGTCCCTGCTCTTCCAGCCCTTTCCCAGGCTGGAAGCCGTGTGGAAGCGGGCAGAGGAACCTGCAGCGCTTCCCTGCTCCTCCAACAGGAGCGGACAGACTTGCTTTGAACCTTCCCTGTCTGCAGTGTCCCACGTTTCCCTGCCCTCCGCTTCCTGACCCAACCCAGCCTGGAAGTGGGTTTTGGCAGCAGCAACCAGAAATCTAGCAGTGACTTGCCGAATCACTTCTCACCATCCTTGCTATTTTTTTTTTCCCCCCAAGATCTACTTGGATGAATAACAGTGTTTATTTTTATCACTCGTTAAGGCTGGGAGAAAACCATTCTTGTTATGCCGAAATGAACTCTGGGCCCTTGATTTGCTGTTAGTAGGTTAATCCCCTGTGAATTTTCAGTTTACGTGCTGACCTACTAACCTGTTGGTTGTTTTTGGGAGACAGGGACAGGGCTGGAAATTTAATGACCGTTAGGCCAGCGCCTATTCAGATCTTGGAAGCAGGGAAGCTCCCTCCTTTGAGGCAGTGCTCTGCTGTCTGCCATGCCCTTTGGTAGGAACTGGCTTGATAGGGAAATACTGAGAATTGTGGCCCTGTTCGTACTCAGGATTTTAACCCTTGGGGACAGAGCACTGTGTGCTGTCCTGAGCCTGTCTACCTCCAACCCCTCTTCGGGGTGCAAGAGGGGGAATACTTGTCTTTCCCTGCTCCCCTTGGGCAGGAGGGGGATGCGTGTGCTGCAGGCGCATGTGTGCAGGGTGGAAGTGTTGCTTGGATACTGCTGTGACAAGCCTGGGGAGCTTTGGTCCCGCAGTGCCAGCCCAGCTTGCCGAGCACAGGCACGATTTGGCACGCAGTGCTTGGAGACGCGAATGCCTCGCTGGGATCCCGCACAGGCTCTGTCTGTCCGTGCCCACTGCCCTGGGGTGATCCCTGCCTGAGAGCTGCACCTGAGCAGCTGAAAGCTGCAGGAGAGTTGAAGGCAGCGAGTGCAGCTTGCATCAGCTTTTTTTTTTTCCAACACTTGTGGCCAAACTCCATTGCAGTTTGACAGCAGAGGGGAGCTTGAGGGTATATTTTTCTCACCCTTCTCCCCATCCCATCTCATTATTTGCTTTGCTTAAAGCAGCTCAAAGAACTAAAAATGCTTCCAATCAGCTTGGTGCTGTCACCTGACCTGCCGGCCGGCCCGGTGCATGTGATGGCTGCTGGGGTGTTGATCCATTGCTGGGAGCTAATCTTGGCCCTTCCCGCTGCATGGGACATGCTGTGGCTGGGCCCATGCCAGGGAGAGGAGAAGGGAGGATGGGCTGACCTTAATCCCCCTGGCTGTCTATACGTGTGGCTCGTGGCGGTGGTTTAAAGCCAGCTTACTGGCCTTAACGCTCTAAGTTTTAGTAGGGTCTCCTGTTACACAAGAGACTTGTCTCGGCAGTCGAGAGGTTGTGCCTCCTCTGGGGCCTCTGGTCTTGCCCCTGATGCCCCAAAACTGGCCAAAGGCGATGGATCTGGTTGTTCTGATCCACTGGCCTATTTGAGCTCAAAGTGGGTCAAAGCCCAGAGCTCTCTGCTCATCCTCCTCTCTGGCTGTAAGATAAGTTGGTAGCATTTGTTTGCTGTTCTCATAATTAGAAAGTGTTCTGACTCAGAACTAATGCGTTCTGGCTCTCTTAACTCATTAAAGATGGACTAATAGCTGCAAAGGGAAGCAGAAGTAATCTGGAGCGGTTAGGTGGAGCAGCCACTAGAAAGAGTATTTTCCTCTCCCCTTTTTTTTTCTTTTTCCTCCCCTTTTTGCTGTCATTTCAGCACTTGCGGTAGGTGTTGGTTTTGCTGTCTTGTTGCCCGCTCCATAAACACGGTGTGAGCCAGACTCGATGCTGCTGAGTCGTCTTTCCCCTTTGGTGGGCCAAGTCAGCTGGGGGATGCCCCAAAAGCCCCCATGCCCTCAGGCACCTGCTCTCCTGAGCAGGGGCTGTGCCAGCTGGGGAGACGGGACCCTGGACATCACAGTGTGGGGCTGAGCCAGAACTAAACCCAGACGGGAGGTTGCATGGTGCTGTAACCCTTCGAGACGGTCTCAAGTTTCTCCTCTTCTTGCAGGTGAGGAAGAGGATGGTGATGAAGATGACGAAGCTGAGGGAGCCACAGGCAAACGGGCAGCTGAGGATGATGAGGTAGGGAGAGCAGCCAGCCCCTCAGAGCCACTGTGTCCCCAGAGGGCTTTGGGGGGAGCAATGGTGGGGAGGCTGGGCTGGGCTCTGGGGCTGGAACGCCCTGCCTATGCGCTCCCCGTCCCTCTCTGGGGACGTGGCCCAGTTCCCTTTATATGCTGGCCTGGTTAGCAGGGTGTCTGCTCTGGCTGCGTGGAGCCATGGGCCCTGGGTTGGGGAGCCCTGGGGTGCTCATGGTGGGCCAGGGTGGGGGTGCTTGGGGGCTCCCTGAGCTGGCTGAGAGAGGGGATTTTGCATGAGGGGGAAAGACTTCTGTGGCTCTGTCCTTGTCCCCCCAAACCCTCTCTTGCCCCGCTGCTGCCTTGGTGTGGCTCTTGCCAGCTCCCCTGGCAGCCCTGCTCCCGTCTCCTCTCCTGACGGCTTTGCTTTCCCCCCAGGACGACGACGTCGATCCCAAGAAGCAGAAAACCGATGAAGATGACTAGGCAGCAAATTATTATTATTTTTTTTTAAATAAGGAGGAAAACAAACCAACAAAAAAGGCCAGCGTGTCCTCTTCACCCTTGGGACCCCCCTTCCCTCCCGTTGCAACCCCTTCCCCACACACACACACACCCTTCCTCCCCCCTCCGCCGTGGTCATCCTCACCAAGTAGAGTGAACCCCGTCCCTGGCCCCCCGGCGCGGCGCTGCCACTCAATGAACATACGAAACGATTCGCCCGTTAGCGGGGAGAGAAACCCCCCCTTCCCCCACAGACCCCCTCCCCCCCAAGCACCAAAACTTCAAGGCCCTGCTTTCTTTCTTAAAAGTACTTTAAAGGAGAATTTGTTTGTATTTTTTATTTACATTTTATATTTTTGTACATATTGTTAGGAGGTCCGCCATTTTTAAGTGATCTCGGATTGACCAAAAGGGGGGCTTTGAAGTGTATATCTCTCGTTACCTATCTCTGACTTTACTTGTGGTGTGACCAGGCCCAAACCATTATCTCAAAGGAGAATAAAACAAAACATTGTAAAAAAAAAAAAATTTAAAAAAAAAGACAAAAATGCAAAAAAAAAAATTTACAATCTTATTCTGAGCATTCCAGTAACTTTTTTTGTGTATGTACTTTAGCTGTACCATAGATCGTGGTTTGTATGAGGTGGCAAGGCCAAAGATAAAAAGGTTTTCTTTTTTTTTTTCTGTCTATGAAGTTGCTGTTTATTTTTATTTTTTCTTTTTTTTTTGGCCTGTTTGATGTATGTGTGAAACAATGTTGTCCAACAATAAACCGGAATTTTATTTTGCTGAGTTGTCCTAACAAGGCTGCCTCCCAACTGCTGCTTTATGTTTTAGTTTTCATTTGTTTTAGTGTTTTATTTCTTTCTCCCCTTCTTTCTCTCCTTCCTTTTGTTCTTTGCTTTGGACTTGGGCTGGGAGGAGAGTTGGAGAGGGGGTAGAGAGGTGCAGGGTGTTGATGGGGAGGGGCTGTGCCATCCCCCTGCTGCTGTGCTCAGGACAGGTGAGGCAGCCCCTTCTGGCTGTGCTCCTTGGAGAGCTGTGACTGTGCTCCCTGCATGGCCTCTGGCTGCTCTTGGGGACAGGTTAGGCTGGGAAACCATCAGAGAGCCAGGTGAAGTGGAAAGGAGCTGGGGTGCGTGGATATGGGGTGCTCAATGCTCCTGCGGTCCCTCTATAATCAGATGTCGTTGGGGATTGCATTTGGCTGGTGCGGTGGCGATGAGAAACCCATCCCAAAAATCCTTCCATTGCAATGTCTGCTGCAGGTAGGTCACCTGCCTGTGGGTGATGGTGGGTGCTGAGGCCACCCCTTCCTTCAGGCTGCCTGGGGCAGCATGGGACCAGGATGTGTCCCCTGGAGGAAGCAGTGTTCAGCAGGTATTGAATTCACCCAGAACTGGTCCCTGAGGGATGGTCCAGCCTGCACCAGTTGTCTGGCAATTTCTAGGGTGCCAAGTTAGGGGAGGTTTGGTGGTGGGGCCTGGGGAGGCAGGCTGGGGTTTGTCTGTCTGCTTTAACCAAACCAGAAATGCTGTAACTTAGCCTAGACCTCTGCTGCTTTGCTTCTAACCTTCCTCCAACTCATTTTTTTCCCTCCCTCTAGGGCATTGGAGCTCAGAATAGCTCAGCCTGCTCTGCCAGGTACACAGAGACCCCTTTGCAGGAGCTCCCCTTGTATCTGCACTTCCCAAACCCTCACCCCGGCTCTGTAGAGTCCTTACCCCACTGACCTGGCCCTGTGCCGAAGCCCTGCCTGATGGTCTCATTCCCTCCTCTCACCCTGCAATCCCGGCAGTTGGCGTTGGGATGCTGGGGGTGATTTTTTTTCTGTATTTTTTGAAAGAGGAACCATCATGCGTTTAATTCACTGGCTGTGAGGGTCACAGCTCCTGATCCCCAGGAGCAGCCAGGTCACTTAACTCTGTATTTACACTGGTGGCAAATAAGCTCAAAATCTGGCTCCTTGTCCTTAATTATCCAACTAATTGTGGTGCCAGCTGATAGCTTATCAGATTTACTGCCTCGATTCACAGGCTGTATCCAGCCCTGCCTCTCGCCTGCCTGGGTGATGGGGTGCTCGCTGCAGGGCTGGAGGCCCACACTGGATTTGATTAGCGGATGCTCTGATGTTCCCTATGGGATGTGACCACATGGGAACGGCAAATGGCATTCCTGAGTGTCACTGTACAGCTGGGTGGTGCTTTGTTGTGCGGCGCCGGGAGCCGTGCCTCCGTCCCCGCCGCAGCCGCCCCGCGCATGGCTTGCACACTGTGGTGGGCTCCGATGACGTGTGATTCGAACTGGTGCTTGCAGATTTGCAAGGCAAATTATTCAAATAAGTTTCTGCGGCTGAGGAGTGGGTGAGAGCAGGCTCTGCATGTCAACGAAACGTGGGGACCCTGCACGCACAGCTGGTGTGAGGCCCCTGGGGGGGAGATTTTGGGGGATCAGTGGCCTCACTGCCCCCTACTGCAGAGCAGGACCTGTCCTACGGCCTGCAGTGCCCCAAAACCTGGGGGTCTTGGGTAGTACAGTCCTCTTTGGTCTGGGATGTGGGGTGTGGCGTAAAACTGGAGGCTGCCCCTGGCCTCCCAGCCAGACAGGCTGGCGATGGGTAGGGCATGGAGCAGCTGGGGGTGAGGAGAGGGCAGGCTGTGGGGGGGAGCCCCCAGCCCCATGGCTCCTGGTCCTCGCCTGGCTGCCATGAGCCCCATGGCTGCTTGCAATTGAGAGGCCAAGCCTTGCTCCTTCGCCTCCAGCTGTGCGGGGGAGCCCCAGCGTTCCTGCACCCTGTTTCTACACCTTCCAGGTACCAACCTGCAGTCACAGCTGTGTCCTGGGGGTCTGGCAGCCCCCCGCCACCCTGTGCCCCCCAGACATGCTCCCGTGCCTTTGGTGCAGGGAGGGCAGATGCTGCCCTGGGTGTGGAGTGGGGCAGGGACAGGCTGGTTCTGGCACTGTGGGCTGAGACTGGTCACAGCTCGGTGCATGGGCCAGCACAGGGAGCCCCTCCCCAGCCCCACTGCCCAGCCACCTGACCCCAGCCAATCCCCACACACCAACACAGCCTACCAGCCAATCACACAATGCCACCTGTCCCTCCCTTTTTCTCCCCCCTCCCTCCTGCCCTCGTGTTGCCTCCACCAACCACAATCAAGCAACACCCAGGCCTGACCAATCCCGGTCCGCCACCTGGCGCTTCCCCCCAGCCAACCACGTGCCGCCACCTGTCACTGCTGCAGTCTCACCCTTCCCAGCAGCAGCTCACCAATCACAGGGCGAGGGAGACCGCTCTGAGCCAATCTGGAGCTGCCACCTGTCAGCTGGCCCAGCCAATCAGGGGCAGCCACACCCCACCAAGGGCCATAAAGGCCCCTCTGTGCCAGGGCTCTGCCTGTTTGGGGCTGCCCTAGGGTGGAGGAGCAGGCATCTGCACCAGCCTCCTGCCTGTAGCGTGCTGGGGGGTGCAGGCTCGATGGCGGCTCTTTACCTCATATGGTGCCTGATACTGCATGGGGCCATCTGCGCGAATCCAAGACGCTCCAGGGTTTGCTTGCCTGGATGATGTCTTGGGATGGGGACTGGGAGCAGCAGGTACCCCTCTGCAGGAGAGGGCTTGCAGGAGTCAGGCTGGCTGAAGGCACTTCCAAGGATGTCTTAGAAATGGCCTTGGTGAGTTGGCCTTCTGCCAGGGGGTGCACCCACTCTGGTGCACAGAAGATGGTATCCATCACCGCCTGGTGACCAGAGCCAGGCTCTGTCAGGGGGTTGATGCCCTGGGACTGGAGGTGAAGAATGTGTGGCTCTTGGGTCCCTCATGCAGGACTTCACAGGTCACAAGTTCAGCTGCAGCCTGCAGAGCAGAAGTACTTCCTGTGCTGCCCCTTGCCTGCAGATGTGACCCGTGCACCATGGGCAACTCGATTCCTGGTTGGACTGCCGATTGTGCAGGTCCTGGAGACCACAGAGGTGAATATCTGAAGCTGTTCTGGGGTGCATTAGCTGGCTGCTGACCACTGAAGATAGCCCAGGTAGCTCCCAAGCGTAAGCAGCAGGAGAGCTGCAGAGTTCCTCGCACAAACTGGGAAGGACTTAGGCTGTGGCAATGTGCTCAGGTGGCTGCATGGATGAAAGACAACCCTTCCCAAGGACTCTGCTATGGCTGGGCCTCAGCTGGCACAGTGACATCCTGCGTGTGGCTGAACAACCAGGTGACTTGAGAGCAACTTCCACATGGTCGGCCTGAAATGCAATGCACTGGTGGAGCTGTGCTACCGAAGGTCACAACCAGTGTAACCAGTGGGGATGAGCCCATGTCTTGCGGGCCACTGGACTGGGTATGGACCAGCAGACCTATCTCCAGTCCTGACCTTCTCCCCGTAGTAGGTTAGGACTGGCTTCATCAGCTCAAGCCTGTCCTGCACCAGTTGTAGCTTTGAGTCAGCGTCGTCTAAAACTCTTCTTTTTGTATCTTGGCAACCTTCATGAAATTTGGAGCAGCTTGAGGGCTTGGTGGAGAACCTGCCTGTAGGTGACGCAGGACTTGGACTCCGACTCCAAACTAGACATGGGCTGGGGCTACTGGTGCAGTTTTGTGTCTGGGCAAACAACCGTCACCTACTTGAGAGTCTGACGAGTGAAACTGCCTTCCAGGCATGACTCTTCGAGACCACAAACACAGAAGGGGTGTTGCTGTTGAAAATAAGACGTGAAGTGCTGTTCCTTTGGCAGAGCAATTGCCACCCAGCTCAGGGGGTGAGGTGTCCATGGGGAGCAGATGCCTTGGGAGCTGGCTGGGGAAGCTGGGAGCCCTTGACTGGTCTTGGCCCATCCCCTGTAGCGAAGATGAGCCTCCTCGGTGGCGTAGGGATGTTTGTGTGCTTGCCTCGGGAGCTGTCTGGTGCAGGCGGGAAAGCCCAGCCCACGCTGAAGAGCAGGTGTGGGAGATCTGGTTCCTGTCTTGCCCCTGGCTGCCACGTGCCCCACGGCCTTAGGGAGCTGGGGCAGCTCTGCTCCTGCGCACTGACTGGGCAGTTGTGGGGACCTGGCAGTCCCCAGCCCAGTGGAGGTCCCTGAAACCCCCCCCGGGGCCCCACCCTTCTCCTTCCCCACTCCAGGGTGGCCTTGGAGAGGGAGCAGGGCTGGGTGCTTGTGGCTCCTCCTGCACAGACACTGGGAATCCTCCATCCTTCCCTGTGCTGATGGCTGTTCCCTCTCATCCAGCTGACCTGATCCTCTCTGGAGGGTGGGGAGAGCAGGAGGAAGGGCTCAAGGGACCCTTGGTTTTGCATGCCCCAAGGAAGGCTGTGGCTCCTGTTTGTGGCTGGCTCGGCAGCTCCTGTGCTAGCGGGGAGCCCCAGAGGGAGTGGTGGGGATGGCTAGGGGTGGTGAGCTTGGATGGCCCCCCTGTAGTGCCACCTACATGTGATCCAGGAAGAGACCTGGGAGGAAGCAGTGAGCACCCTTCCTCCAGAGCGGATGGGGACCTTGGAGAGGCTCTCGGGTCCCTTGTCTCAGAATGCCGTGTAAGTGGCGCAGCTGGGGGGTGTGAAAGTTCAACCCTGTTAGCCCCTGGAGAATCCACAGGGATGGGGTCTTTGCACATGTCCGTTCCTGCCCAGGAGGGAAGCCTGAAGGTGAGGGGCTCTGCCGCTCCCTGCGTGCCAGGCAGGTGTCAGGTGGGGATGTGGGGGGTCCTGCTCGCTTTGGGCATGGGGGTGCCCCAGGCTCTGTGGGCACCCCTCTGGCCCCCTCTCCTTTGCTGCAGGCAGAGCAAGCTCCCAGCCCTGGTCTTCCAGGGAGCTAGAAACCAGCATCCCTCTTTTCATGACTTGGGGTGGGGGTGCAAGGGGCGATGGCTGCATCTCCCAAAGCTGGAGACCCAGATGCTTGGCTGGTGCATGACCCATGGGCAGCCCCGGGGAGGACAACCCATAGCGAGTGTGAGCTGCCCACTCCCTGGCTGGCAGCCTGGCCACTGCCTTCAAATTGCCTGGCTGGGGTGGTGGGGAGTGTGGTCCTGCGTGGGGCCAGGAGCCAGATGAGCCTGCCCAGGGTTTGCTTCTCTACCATGTGAGGCCCCAAAGGCAGCGTGGGGGCTCAGAGGGGCTCCCAGCTGCCATGGGGTGCTCCTACCCCACAGGGATGGGTGCAGAGCCAGCAGCCCAATCTCCTGGCAAGCCAAACCCCAGCTGGTGCAGGGGCTGGTTCCCTATCCTGGGGCAAATCCCCCTGAGCCCTGCTTATCCCCCCAATGGCGAGGATGTGCAGCTTCCCTGGGGGCACCCCCCAGCGCAAAGGCGTATCCCCAGGACAGGCTGTGGGAGCAAGGCTGCAGCTCCGGGGCTGTGTCCCAGAGCAAGGAGCGGGGCTGTGGGGCTCTGCCATGGGAAGGGGGGAGCATGGGTCCTCCTGCCCCTGAGCAGGCACTGGAGCTGCTGCTCCCTGCCCCTGTGCTGCACCGTGGGGGATGTGGGGCACCCCACAGAGCAGGCTGGTCCCCAGTGAGGGCTGGGGGCTGCGTTTGGCTGTGGGGAGCCCCACCGGGCTGTTAGCTGTGGCCTTGGGCTCTCGAGGCTTGTCTTCCATCCCCCAGCTTGGCAGGGGTAGGGCTGAAAGAGGGATGGAGGCAGGCATGAGGCAGGGAGGTGTGGGTGCCTGTGGGAGGTGATGGGATGCCTCACCCAGTGGTGGGAGCAGACACGGTCCTAACTGTGTGCCTGTCGGTGTCCCCAGGGGCTTGAGGCTGGCACAGGGCTTGGCATGTCCAGCCCAGCACAAGGGCGGCTCCTCTCTTGGGGCAGTGTGGGTGGCATATCCTGTCCCCAGTGGCCCACCAGCCTACCTGGCCTGGGGCTGGCTGGCCCTTGGTGGCTCTCTCAGGGTCCCTGGCTGACAGGGTGACCCAAACCGCGTCCTCTCTGCTCAGCCACCAGTGCTGTGCAGTCCAGAGCAATATTGCTGTACTGCAGCACCATCTAGTGCTGTGGAATGGGGAAGCCCAGTGCTTCCCCCACCTCGAGAGCTGTGGCGGCAAGGTGGGGACAGGCCATGGCTGTCCTGTGCCCGTGGCTGGTGCCGCCAAGGCCACCCTGCCAGAAAACCCAAACAGGCTGGTGGTGATGGGGATGACTGGGCGGCACAGCGTGTCTGCTGGCCTGGGGCAGCCAGAACCACTGCCCCACCGCCCCTGCTCTGTGCCAGGGAATTTCCTGCAAGAATTCTGGGAAGTGTCGAGGGGTGCAGATGTTCCCAGTTCCTGAGCCAAATGTATCTGGCCTCAGGTGCTGGTTTTGCCACCTCCTCCCTTGGAAATCAGACCTCTGCGCTCTCACCTGACTACTTTTTCTTCTCTATCAGCCAGATGACCCTGGCTCCTTAACTCCCTTGCCAACAGGGTCTTCACATCGCTCCCACAGCTTCCTCCTTCATCCTGGTGGTTTCCTGGCATCCATCTTCTGCAGCGTGAGTGTGATCCCTTCCCACAACTTGTCGCTGTTCCCCTTTTGCATGCCCAAGGCAACACGGGCCCTTTCCAGCCCAGCTTTTTGGACACTTGTGAGAGTTTTCTGCAGCTCCACCATGCCATCCACTCTTCCCCTTGCTCTGTGTCCCCAACTTGTCCCCTCTCAGCTCATCGTCCCTCCTGGGTGCTTGCCATGCTCCCCACCCTGGGGACTGGGAGAGCAGGCAGGATTTTGGCACGGAGAGGGTGGTGCAGGCAGGATTTTGGCACAGAGCTTGATCCCATAGGAACAGGATGCTCTGCTGGCCCCACTTCCCTCCCACCAGTGGGGAAAGCCACCACGGACGTGGATGCCACGCGTGCAGCAGGGTGAGGTGGGTGCTCAGCCCCAACAGGAATTGCACCCAGGCCCCATGGCACTGAGGGCTGGTGGCTGGGGGCTCCCTGGGGCAGGAGGAATTGGGCACCTTGGACTGAAAAGAGGCCATTTGGGTCCTGCTTCTGCCCCAGCTGCCCTCCCATCTTTGGGGACAGATGGGGCTGCACCAAAGTCACCGGGCAGCCCCAAGGTCCCTGTGCCCAAGCAGCTTGACGCCCGGCTTGGGCTCTGCCCGCTGGCACGCACTGCCTGCGCCCGCAGGAAGGTAAGAGTAGCAAAGCAGGCACCGAACGTAACGTGGCCCTGGGCTGTTTGTGCGCCTTTTGTTCGCCGGTAACCTTCGTGAATCGGCTAATTAACCGCATTAGGATGGCTCTGCTTCCCCGCCTGAGCGTTATTGGGCAGGGCAGATCTGGGGCAGCGTGCCAGCGGGAGACCCAGTCGGCTTTGCTGGGCGGTCAGGCAGCTGAGAGCTCCTGCGTGCCCAGGGAAGGCGCCTGGGCAGCAGCCGGGGTCGGTAACACCCTGTGGGGTGCTGGCAATGGGCAGTGAGGGCGAGGGAGCCTGGCACTTGCTGGGTGGGGGGAAGGAGCTGGCCCTGTCCCCCGGCTCTCCCATGGCAGCATGGAGGCAAGAGCCTGATGCACCCAGGGTTACGTTCCTGCTTCACAGCCAGCCCCAAGCCCCATCAGTGGGGGTTTTTCATTGCCATAAGCCACGCCTGTGCCTCGGGGAGCCTCTACTGCAGAGCAGGTGGGTGCAATGGACCCCTAAAACCAAGCAGAGAGCTCCCCTAAAGCCAAAAGCGTGTTGCGCATCACCCTCCTCCTGTGCTGCCTTGCTGCTTTTACCCAGCAGGTCTGCGACACCCTGGCTTGGAGGGCTCCCAGAGAAAGACATGGCCAATAGGACGGTGAGGATGAAGTTTCTTTTTACAAGCTTCATCCCAAATCTCTCTGTGCCTGCTTCTCCCTCCCTCCTTCCTCCGCTTCCCCATGTGGCCTCTACCCACGTGTCTGGGCTCTGCAGGGCCGCCCTGCCCTCACCGCCAGGTTTCTGCAGGCTGCCAGGGCGGCTCGCAGCCCTCCCGACGTGGGGCGAGCCCCGTGTGGCAGCCGACCGGCTGGTGGGGAGCAGCCTCCCAAGCACGTTCCCTGCCCCGAGGCTCTTGCAGAAACAAATGTCCTCTGCGTGCCGGCGGCTGGAAGACACTCGTGCCTGCCACAGGAGCTGCCCAGGCCAGAACATCCCAGCTGTGAACAATGAGCCGGGGGAAGCTGGGGCTGTTGCCTGGGATTCACCCGCAGCGGCGGCTGCTGCTGAATCCGGCCGGTTCCCTCTCCCAGGCACCGCTCGGCAGCAGCTCCAGATGAGCCGGGGTTTTTGTGAGCAGCCAGGCTCCAGGAAGGGCCCTGTGTGGCGAGAGGCTCCTCACCTGGCCCAGCCAGGTCCCACCCCCCAAAATTGCCTGTCTTGCCACCATGGAGCCCTCCCCTTGTGCAGAGCCTGGTGTGTAGACCAGGCTGCAGGAGGTTTCCCTGCCCTGGTGATGCCTGCCAGGGCTGTGAGTTTCCAGGTGGGAACTATTTTGGTAAATAAAAGGGGAAATCACTGCATTGATCCCTGCTCCCACTGTTCTTCCCACCCAATTTTGCGCAGATGATGGTGTGGGGCTGCCCTTGGCCAGGGCCAGAACTGCCCCCGGGCACGTGGATGGGTGGTGGCAGAGGTGATGCACACACCCCAGACCCCCTGCTCCGCTCTCGCCCTTTCCAGCCCCGCTTTTCCCTTTGCTGCCCCGGTGCCAGTGGCCACGCTCGGGCCCTGGGGATGGGATTGCTGAGGGCAGCACGCTGGCAGCCCCTCCTGCCCCTTCTCCCAGAGCTCCCAAATCCCTGTCAGCCCCCCGGGGAGGGGACCTGCAGCTCCTCCGGCCCACGCCAAGCATGGTCTCCTGCTCCGAGCACCTGGGGGCCCTTCGCCTGCATTTTGGGTGGTGTAGGGTCAGACCACGCCGTTCCCCCTGCCCTACCGGGGCCTTTCTGCCGCCTGGATCTGGCCCCTGCTCTGCCCCTGTGTTTGCTCCATCGGCTCCTTAGGAGAGGCTGGGCCCCGCACTGGGGGATGCTGGGGGGCACTGGGAGAGGCTGGTCCGGGCAGGAGCGGGCGAGCCTCCAGCTATTTCCCACGGAGCCACTTGAGGGCGGCAATGACCCGCCACAGAGCCGCCGCCACGGGGCCTGCCGGCTCCAGCGGGGTGAACTGGGCCAACTGGGGCAGCCCTGGCCGGGCGGGGAGGGAAGGGGCTCCGGAGGGTCCCCTCGGGCCATCCCGGGCCCCGCGTCCCTCCGGGTCCCTCTCCCGGGGGCCGCTGCCCTGCGAGTCCAGCAGCCCGAAATCCATCGGTGAGGTCTCATGAGAAAGCTGCTACCACAGCCAATGCTCTTCTCGGGGGGCAGTGGTCCGACTTCACCCCCAAAAAATTAAAATATGCTGTATCCCTCCCACGTACACCCAGTGCCTGAATTCAGGATCCAAACCGATGCATTTCGCTTCCTGCTGACTCTCCTGAGAATCTTGAGCCCAGGCACGGGACAGGCTGGCCAAGGTGCCGAGCAATCACAAAGCTGTCCGTGATGTTTCAGAGCAGAAGGTGGAGGTGCCCCCTTCCCAAGATTTACACGAGCTAGAGCCGATTATAAATGACCAGGGGAAAGAGCAGCGGCAGGGCTTGAGAAGCCTGTCCTAGCAAAACTGCCACCGTGTGTCATTAAAGCCGCACACGCACGCACGGGGATTGCTGCTCTTGGCAGCCACGGCTTTGGGGAGCTTGCCCGGCGTGGGACCGATGCAGTGGGCTCGGGGAACACGCATTTCCCAGTGGGGCTCGAGTGTCCCCAGGACCTCAGAAAAGCAGAACGGCGTGCGGTGCTGCTCAGAGGAACCGGTGACTGGGCAACCAGGACAAACTGCCCCGAGGGATTAACGGACAGAAATGAAGCCAAGGAGCAGTCAGGAAACTTTTCCTACCTGGTCAGCTGGAGGGAGAGAAATTTAAGGATATGGGGGCTGTGGAAGAACCGGGGCCGTGGAATGGCCCATTCTGCTGCTGGCTTGAGTGACGGGAGTTTGTGCCTGCTGCGAGGCATTGCTGTAACAAAGGAAAATGCACAGAACTAACATTTCTTCCCTTCTTTGGACGGTAGGAATGTTTTAATTGAGAAATTTGTTTTAATTACATTAGGTGATATCACAGTCTATTTTACAAGTTCAGGGTAAGAGGATGTGTGGACCAGTTACACAGAAATCCAGTGAAAGGATAAAAACCTACAACATGAGAAAAATGAAAAGGTTAACTCAATCCCCCGAGAATGAGACGCACTGAGAGTTGGGGATTGTATCAGGATCCGGAGAAGTACAAAGGATGAGACTAACAGAATTTACAGCATTGGTTCTGCACGACCATCGTTTCCCGTGTTCAGAGACAGCCTCTGTTCCCCAGTGCATCGCTGAGCAGATGGTCCTGTCTCTGAGGGTTTGGTCTGGTCTCGTCAGAGGAGAAAGCAAAATAACTGATGGGCAAAGGTCACAACTCGCGTTGAGCTGGTCCCCAGGGTCACCGCCTACAGGAGTGTCTTCCACTGGATAGTCAGGGGGTTCTGCACTGAGAACTGCATGGAGGAAAACTAAAACAGCTCCAAAAAGCCCCATCTCAAACGTAGAAAAGTCTCACTCTGGAAGTGCTTACGAGAAGGTCGTCATCATAGAATTTGGTTTCTATAATAACATTACCGCTGTGGAAGGAAAAGAGAAAGACGAGGTATTAGAAGGGTGCACAAACAGTGGAGAACGACTGCTGCTCTCAGTGCTCTCACAAGCCTGGGCTGACATCTTACCCCCCGCAACGCAAGCTTTGGTTTGGAGCCACGCGCAGTGAGCACTGTGTCCCGATCTGGGGGCCATCAGGGCTGAAGGATCTCTCCACTGCATTCCTCCACGGAGCAGTTCCCCCCATCCCTCCCTTGCGGCCCCGTTCTGGGCACAGCACCACGCAGGCTGCAGAGTGCTCGCAAACAGCAAACGTCTGCTCACGTCTAGTGCTAAAAATAAACTAGCAGCCCCAGCACCTTCAGGCCCCTCTCTCTCTTGCAGTGAATCGTGAAAACCGATGGGAATTCTTTTTTCATTCCCCACCTCTGTCCTCTAGTGCTGAGCAAGCTGCTTCAACCACCTTAACATGTCATTTCCCTCAAGAAGTGCTTAAATGCAAACGCACATGCATATTTTATACAAACTGCAATGGAAATGTAGATTTGGGTGTGACAAAAGCTCTGATGATTTAAGTTGCTGACTTTGAGATTTCGGTAGATGAAGGTAAGAACTTCGGGGCCACTACAACACCTGGACACCTGAGCAGTGTGATCTGGCCATCTCTAAATAACCTGGCTCTTGACAAACCAAAGCAGCAAGTCCATCTCCATGCTGGGGCTCTTGGTACCCATAACACTGACAAAGCCAACCCTGGCAAGAGCGCAAGGTTTTTGCTGTGGTGTGGACAATGCTTGAACTCAAATGTCAGGGAATGTTCTCAGTCTGATATTCAGTCGTGCTGGGAATCCTTTGTGCAGAGTGCCTCGGTTAACACCAAATACCACATCTCTGTTCTCTCCTGCTACGGAAACACTGAGACAAACATCAGGTCTTTGGGAATATCAGAAAGTGAGGGGCTTTCTGAGTCTTTGCAGCTGAAGAAAGCTGATTTCTTTGGGCCACAAAAAAAACTTTGGATTTCTTTGGGCTGGTGATTCTACTGAAAAGCCTCAGGAATAACTTTAGGACACCTCCATGAAGAGGAGAGAGATCTGGGCTGCCCACTACCAGTGGACAGACTCCATGGAAAGAATGGGACACTGGAAAATCCTCAAGGTTACTTGAGAACTGGACTTACGTGACTCCCAGTCCTGGAAATGCCTTGTTTTCCCAAGATGGTCAAAACCAACTTGTCAGATGTCTGTTTCTTAACTCTGATTCCCAAATCTGGCTCCTGCCGTATTGACTGTAAGCCACCAGCTCTGGGAGCCGAGGACGTGTTCTGAGCCTACGAGGTTCTGAGCAGATTATGCCAGGAGCACTATTTGAACAGTGATGCTGTCTTCTGAGTCCGCTCTCTCTTTGAAACATGCTGTGAATAGAAATCAGTGACGGTAGTTCCCATCCCGGTGCCATCTCTATGTGACTGGCTTTCCTCCAGACAGGGAACGAGAGGGAAAACGCTGGGGAGGAAGGTCTTCCAGAGGACACAGTGACCTTGTGGTGAGACTGGCTGCTCCCTGTCTGCCTCTTGTTGGCAGGAGGATTCCCATACCCTTCTGTCTCTGCTGGCAACGTGCTCTCATGTGCTTGCCAGCACCCATCCAGCACTGCAGGGAGGGTGGCTTTTTGTCAGTGATGACAGTTTCCCAGGGGCCTCCCTCAAGGAACCTTTTCCGTCATCCCACGAAAGCTTGGGCTGTGCTGTCCACACTCAGAGCCATGCCCAGCACGCATTACTCTGACACAAGTCCTAGGGATCGCTGACCTACATGCAAACAGCGGCCAGGACTAGACGTTTCTGAGGCAAGTGTGTGAATCCCAGTACAGGTGACTGTAAAATTATTGTTTCCTATCTGTTAAGGGTGTTTTATCCCCAGATACAATTCCATATGACCAAATGCATAATCCAATGTAAAAGGCAGAAAGCTTGGCAAAATGGTACAGTGATGAAACAAACGCTAGAGCAGATCCTATGGGTGATACATTGCATGAAAAACAACCACCTTGGACAAGAGTCAGTGATCAATAGCTGGATTTGAAAATGGCCCAAACATCTCTTTTTTTTTTTTTTCTCCTGCATGTACGGGGTATTAAGCTGCAAAGCATTTTTAAATCCTTTCACGGTTCACCTTTCAAAAAAATTAAGCAACTCTAATAAAGGATCAGTTCCACTTTCTCCAAACTTTTATTGCTATATCAATGCAAATTGGACCTATAGGAAAGAAGGTAATGAGTTGGCTTAGCCCCTTTTATCTCTCAACACCTAACAGTAGTGAGGGTGATTCAGAGTTGGTAGCAGCTCCCTCTCTTCATTCCCACTGTGGCCCCCAAGGAAATGCCACACATTGCTTTTTCTTTGCCTGCTCTCAGATTCTGTAAGCCCAAGGCACTCACGTTAAAACGTTAGCTGGCATCATCTGTGATTCAGGTGCTGCCTCTATCAAGGACTGCCAAGTGTTTGTTGAGTTAGGAATCACAAAACCGAATTCAAAGAACCATTCTGCAAAGTAAAAAGAAGATCCAGAGGCATTTGAAAGAAGATAAAATCCATAAATGGTCCTTTTGCTTTTCACCTGACAGGCTGGGGAACTCCCTAAACTGTCCTGCTGGGCTGCCAACATTTTACATTTAAATTACTTTGTACAGCTTAAACTGCACTGAACCCTGCCCTCCTCTTAAAGCAGATACTCCCTTTCTAAAATAGCTGATGGCAATACCACTTCCTTAGCGTTCGGTGGAAATTTCATCACACTTCATTTGGAACAGGGAAACCACAGTCCCCCTCTTGCAGACATCCCCCAGATCCAGTTGAGACTAAGTGTACAACTGGTTGCCCAAAAGACAAGGAGCTCAATGTTTTATCTTCCCCTCCTCCACCCCAGATTAAGAGTAATACTGCAGTGAGGGAGATCAGATGTGCAGCTACGGAGTCACACGGATAATACTCAGTGGCAGTGCTGTAACCAAAGTAAACCAGAGGCTCCTTTAGTCTGGCCTCCAGTGTGGCGGTGGCCAGCACCAGGTGCTTCTGAGGAAAATGCACGAATACCCATAGTGGGTGACTCTAAAATAACCTGTTTCCTTGCCTCAGGCAGCCTGCGGTGGATTTATGCCCTGAAGCATGATTACCCAGCTTTTTTGCTTACATAAGGAAGTGTTAATACACTTATGAAATGCTATCCCTAATACTGTGGCCCATTAGTCCTGACAAGATGAGTACTTCAGTGCTACTCTGAAAAAATAAAATCACCACGTTCAACCCATTTTAGTTTCCCTAATCCCTACGGCACTGGGGGTCACTCCCTGTGCTGCAGCAGGGCTGCACACGGAGCAGATGCATACCTTCTAGACACTGCCCTTTGAAGTAAACTTTCTGTTCCAGTCGGAATTTTTCCATTTGTTCTGCTGAGGAAAAGTTTAACTCCCGAGACACTGCTTTGCATTTCAGGATTTTTTTAGGAACTCGAGCTGTGAAACAGATAAAGAAGCATTATTTGGACACAATAAAACAAACCCAGCTGCTTCAGGTGCTATTATAACATACTTTGAAATTATGATTAGTGCTAGTGCAAGATCATAGTAGCAGGAGAAATGCAAACACAAAGGACTTTGTTTTTACATTTGCAGGAGTGAAATCCAAGATGCCAACAGGTTAAGTACCTTGCCCAGAGCCAGGAATGAAACTTGTGACAGAACTGGGGATACAACACTGATCTCTCAGACTCCTGGTTCTCAGCTGTTTATTACTAAAACCCACAATTCTTCAAGTCGAAATATGAGATGCAACTTAAATCTTTAGGCAGTGTGTTGAAGATCACAAGCAGCTGAAGGGCTGCTTAGTACACCAAGCGTGTTAGCCCTTCTCACTTCTCCTTCCCTCTCAGACTGTGCATCCCCAGCAAACCACAAACGGCTACTTCTCAGCCCAGCAGCACCGTTTCAGCCATCTTGCATAGCTCTGGGAAGTCATCCTGTAAAAGTACGCAAAACCTCTGTTCCCCAAACATTGAAACCCACACAGGCAGTAAAGTCAGTACCAAACTGGAGAGTTTAAGAGAGAGAATAATTTGGCAATCCAAGGTATGTGGGCTCTTGCAATGGGTGAGACACCAACAGCAAGTGAAAAACTGTCCCTGGTAGATATTTCATCCAGCTTTTTTTAGAGGTGGAGGAGTAAGAGGAGGGACAGTTTGAGAACGTTGATTAATATGCTGAGAGGTCCTATCAGGAGAATACAGGGGGGAGTCAATATACTAAAAATCTCCCAAGCCCGTCATACTTCAGTGGTGTGATTGTACATAATCCTTCCTGCATATTAGAAAATGTTTCATGTAAATTTATTAGAAATAAAGAGGGGAGGGAACACAGCTGGCATGTGCTTTATGAGCCAAACTGTTCCTAAATGGAAAATGTATCAAAACATCCATGAGCAGACAGCAGGCTGCTGTTTAATAAAAGGAAGAGTCTCCCAAACCCCAGGCAAATCCATCTAATGTAGAACAGTTTAATGGAGTAAGACCGTGATACGAAACCAATCTAGAGAGCTAGAGGGTAGGGAATGTAAACTACCATCCTATCCCATGGAGGAGTAAACAGCCCACGGTTTGTTTAAAAAACTAAAAAGGTAAAAAAAGAAAGTTAAAAGTGTAAGGGAAGAGTTTTAAATGTAAAAGCTCTCTAATTATTTTTAGTCTCTTTTTTTTTCAGCATAGAAATCTGCATGGCTCCATCCTTTACTGCCCTCACAAGTACAGACTACAGCCTGTTGTGAATAAACATCCCTTTGCAGTTAAGTATAAAACGACTTCTGCAATTTAGTAATTACATTTCTTTCATCCCCAAGACAGACTGCTGAGAATGCTTGCTTTAATATTGTCAAACTACAAAATAAAAGGCTACTTTCAATAAAAGTAGGACTCTGTAGTCTTTAAACCCCTGATCTAAGAGATTTTAATTGATATGTATACCATCAAGCAGAAAATTTTAATTGAAATTATTTATTTTAAACTCATTTTGCTTTTGTACCTCTTTATTTCCGTTTAAAAGACAGAAGAGAAAGAAGTTTGATTCTCATCAGTTAGTACCATTTTAAAACATGCCAAAATGCAGGTAAGCATAGACTTTATCTTAAATTTAGTACTGCTTTTTGTGTACCTGAGGATATACTATACCTGCACATTTATTTAAGCACTTGTATAGCTAACAAACATGTAGTCAGACACTTAATTCAGATTAGATTAGAAAGTGATGAATGACACTTTTCTTATTTACTGAGCAAGTAATTTTGGGTCCAGCTGCAATTAGTTAGAAACTGAAATTCAGTTAAAATATCTGTATCATTATGTTTTCATATAGTTTAATAAAACTACCTTAAATATTTGGGACGTGTAAGAAAGCAAGCTATCTTAGCCAAACTTATTTTATATTTCAAATTACATCTTTTCTTAGATAATGAAAGGTTTATTTGTATTTCCTGAATGAAAGCTGGCTGTCGTGACTGGGAACAACACTGGGGATTCTACAAGTGCTAGGCCTCTGCAGCTTACTCCAAGATTTCCTTGTATATTGGAAAAAACCAAACTTTATGGATTTGTGTCTCCCAGATTGCCTCCCAGTCTTGAATGCACTGTCACTGAATTGAGCTGACCAGGTACATGGAAAAGCTCCTACTGTCAAAAGCTGGTTTAGATGGTTAATTCCAGTTTCAGCTGCTCAGGCAGTGATTTTCACTACTTTCAGCAGTTTAATGTTAAGACTTTGGCAGCAATCCAATACCACATTAATATTCTTTTTATTTAATCTAAGCGGTAATAGTAAGTTTAGGTAGTAATACAGTATTATGATTTGAAACTTAAAGAGTTCCTTCTTTTAAAGAGGCCCGTACTTAAATCAAATAGAAGTCCCGCTTAAAGGAAATATATTTCATTCACTCTGCTATATATTTGATTCTTTGTTTGCTGTGTCTAGACTGTGATTTGCCCTGAATGGCCACAGAGCACACACACACAAGCCCTATATAATGACTTGGAGACACACATGGCCTTCATTTTAAAACAATTATTCTGACTGTTTGCCCTCGTTGGTTCTGTTGCAGGACAGTACCACAACTGCATTTCCCCACACCTTCTTTTAATTCATAGTCATATTATCCTCCTTTGTTGGCCACCTCTCCCCTTTTTTAGCCTATCTATCAAGAATAATCTATCCATCTCAGACTTCTTTTCTTGCTAAGCCATACAAGAATAGCTTTTTTCCTCTCTTCTCCTAAGGAAGACCATCCTCCTATCCGTAATCTTTTCAATGGCTTCTCCTAATAGCTCTTCTCTGCACCTGTCCCAGTTTGCAGCCATCCATCTTCTAGATAGATGACTGAACTGTGCACCAGATAAGGTCTTAACAATTCCTTGTACAATGGGCATTAATCTCATGCCAGAGTATGCTTTAATTAATTCCCCAAGCTCCTCTGATGGAGGTGAGGGTTCCTGTTTTGTATGTGAGGGAAGTCTGAGACACAGTAAGGTGATAGGATTTGCCAAAGTGAGAAAGATGGCAGGAGGGAAATGGGGCAACACAAGAAAGCCTCAGGAGACACAGCTCCAGCTGTCCTCCCTGCCCCAAAGCACACCTTTCTGTAGTTTGTGTTGAACCGAGGCAGTGCAACAGTCTGTGGAGACAGGGTTGAAGAGGATTCAAAGACTAGCCATGCATCCAAGGAGAAGCTTTTGCAGAGCAAAATCTAGGAAGATGGGGAATACTTTTGGCTGATTTTCTTCTGCTTTCTAAAGCCTGATTCATCATTTCTCCTAGGTCTCCTGTTAGCTGCTGCGGGCATGCCAAATGTTACAGTTATATCAAGAAGGCAAAGCATCACTAACCTGCAATTTAAGAAATTTATTATTGAACTGATGAATTACCACATTTCTTTTTAAAGTTGTATTTCAATTGCTTTCCTACAGGTGTATTTGAAAGTGCTGGAATGCTTTTCTTTAGGGTAGGTATCTTGTATGGTAAGCTTGAGTAATTATCTATTAAGGCCTATCGGCAGAACTTTTTGCTGTTACCACTGGTTTGAGAATGAGAGTGCAGGTTAGCAAGGCTGAAGGAGACGAAGCTTGGAAAATGCTCTTAGTACTTTGCTTTCCTCTAGCTCTGACCTGCAACCTCTATTCCTGGCATCAGGCCCCTCTTAAGCTGAGAGAACCAACTATTGGTCCTGATAATGAACTCTCATCATAAAGCAGATTAATGTTGACTGGGGACCAAGTGAGGAGAAGACAACTCATTTCTCTTGCACTTTAAGCTGGCTTTGAAACCAGGTATATTGGTGGAAGACTACTGGACTCACAGTGTTTTGCCACAGATCTTCTGTACGCTCTCTGGGCAGAGAAGGATCTTTATACGCTGCTTGCCTCCTTCAGACGCAACAGATTTTCCAATTTATGGAAGAGGTAAGTCCTAGTAGTGCCAGGCAGAACTCGGTCCTTGATGTTTAACCAAAAATATGTCAATGTCACCAGCAAAATTAAATGATCAAGTTCACTCCACTATGGTACTCACATAATAGAAAAGCCTTCAAAATTAATTCAGTGAGGTAAGACTCTTCACAGAGCCAAAGCAAAGCTCTTGGCAAGGGACATTACCTATCACAGTGCTTTGTTGCAAATGGAGAAAAAAGAGTAAGAGACAGTGAGGTCCTCTGCTACTCAGTGAAGACAGAAGTGGAAGGGCAACAGGCCTTCCTAGCAATGGTAGAGGGACAGAAGAGCAGAGCAAATGTGCCATGTGTGCCATTTTAAAGCAGAGGTCAAATTTAGTGCAGGAGAATATTAGGACAGTTGTGGCAAGACAAGGTAATAACTGTGTATGCTTCTTCCCCACTGGTTCTAAATTTGACCTCTACCTTCACTAAACCCTGATGTTATACTGAGAAAAGTCAATATATTTTTACACTTTTCATTTTGGAATCAACACTTGACCTAGCAAAGGTTGGCCACTCACTCCTTACCCAGCTGCGCTCCCTGCTTAGCATTGTTTAACTTGTCCCCTCTGCCAGCCACTGATCCACTCCCACCCTTCTCCATGTGTCCCCAGGTTATTGTGGTGGAAGCCTCTGAAGGTGCGAAGTCACAGCCAGGACATCTGTCCTTCAAAGCAGGGGTATGCTCGCAGCTTTGGTGACCCCAACATACAGCACCACCCAGCCCCAAAATGCACAGTAAAGCCACACAGTACCTTCATGCTCCACTCCAGGTACAGACAGATCTTCTGTTCCTTGCCAGAGGATTTTCCCTGTTTCTGCATCCCGAAGGTTCATCCAATTTCTGATTGGGAAGCAATTAAGGAAAACAATCTATCTACCTCCCTAAATGCTGTGCCTCCTGCTCTTTGCTAAGCTCTGAAATAGGCTACTCCAGCTGAGTTTCAATCATGTTTTCTGATTCTCAGGAGGCCAAGGAAAAAAGATGCTTTTCCCCAAAAAATAAATGAACAAACCAACCCTTTACCTGAATGAATGCAAGAGTTGTATAGTCACAGATTTAGTTTTCACTTTAGACTGACACTTGTTAACCTCATTTATAATTTCCCATTGCTTCTAAAAGATAAAGGCAATGTCACTGTGCTGCAGAGAAGCAAGAACATTACTAACAATAACAGATAATTCTACACAAACAATTGCTGTTTTCAGCGGTTGAAAAATGCTAGAGAAAGAAGTGCTTCCTATATAACACTAGAAAAAGAAAAACACCCTATCAAGTTGCTTTCCTAGTTTACAAAATATTAATATCAAGGGTTGTTCTGTTGCTGTTGACCTGGTAACTGCCACTCATGGGAATTCTTCAAGTGCTAAGCACTAAGCAAAGAGAGATCCTCTCTTTTCTCTCTCAGCAAGTGAGGCTGTGCTAGCTTTCAAGAAGCCCAGATCAGTGAATTAGTCATTAAAGTCATAGGCGAGTTTGAAATACTCACATTTTCAAAGGGACAATTAATAACGATCTTAAGTGCACCTTTGAAAAATCTCTTTCATAACGTAACTAACTCAGACATTGAAACACCAGAGCAAGGAGCCTGCACACCTGCCCAATGCCATTTTGAACAGGGATATAGCTGTCAGTGAGCCCGAGGCTCCGCAGCAGCCTCCTGCGCCACAGCTCACCAGAGTGGCTCCAAGGAGTCACCCGCATGAATGTCAGCACCCTAAATAGAGCAGGATCTGTGAGGTAAGGCCACGCAAACCAACAGCTTTCCAGGTGTTTCCTTTTGCTGGTTTATGGCAGTGCACCCTTCATACTCAGTACTTCCTAGACAAGATACTGGAAACTATCTGGGAGAAGGGGAGAAACCAACTTGATGAAGGAACTGACTGGGGAGGTAAAGTAACATAAGAGGGACAATATGGACCTTGACGCAGGTATAAATAGGAGCTGCCAGAGAGATGCATATTGAACTCATCCTCTAACATACACAGTTTCCAGGCAGACTCACACAAACTCGTCACATGGATCAAATGTTTCCAGAGCTCCAAGGAAGAAACAGATGCTTTAGCGAATTTTGCATTACAGGGTAACACTTTGTTTTAAAATTACATGTGTGGAGGAGGGAAGGGAAGGTGGCTTCAGTGCAGATGTGAGGAGCCTTTCCCTTCCTGAAGGCTGGCCAGACTTTCCATGTCCCACTGAAAGGGCAAGGGGGAGGAGAAAGCAGGGAATGCATGCACAGGGTCTGTTTTCACAGGCATGGCCTTACAGCTTCCAAAACTTAGCAACAACTTGGAGCACAGGAAGAGGGAGTGTAGGGCAGCCTGCTCATGTCCTTCTAGACTTGTTGTATAACACGTAATATCCACCACTTCTTCTGGGATTAAGGCAGGAGGGAAAGGGGGAGAAGTTGGAAAGCATCATCCCTGGAGGGCCCCATATGCCACCTCCATATCCTGGCAGAAAGCTGGAAAGTGTAGATTTGCCCCCAGCTACCAAACCAAGGGAGACGGGGGCTGTAGGCAGGCAAGTCAGAGAGAGAAAATGAGCAGCAGCATGGCAAGAAGAACCTGCAGCAGGGCTGGGCACTTCATGTGGTGCTGGCTGGAAAACTCAAAGTCCCCAGCCAACGCAATCCACAGGATGGAAGCGCGCCAACCATAATTTAAAATGTCCAAAAAAATCCACCACTTTTAGACACATCTTCCCACAGACAAACATATAAACTAGCCAGGGTGAAGCTATTTGCATAGAAAGCAGTGTGCCATCTACCAAATGCCACGCACGAGGGAAAAATAACAAATGAGACAATCGGAGCATCTCACTCACAAATTCATTTATCTTCAGAACACCTTGCGATGCAAGCACTCTTGACTATCAGCAGTATAGTAGTTCAGTAAATTGGGCACTTGATTATCAAAAACCTGTATTACCTTTAAAAAATGGTCCCCTTCAGAAGTATTTACTTGCTATTTGTTCACTATCAATATCAGTGGCAATTATGAGCTCACAGGTCGAGCCATAGGCTGTGCCATGCCAAACTGAACAGCAGACAAGGACCTCTGAACTGGGATGAAACACTAACTAGAACAGCAAACCCAGTGTTGCACAGGAACTGACCCAGCCGCCCAAGTGCTGTACCAGTACTCTAACTAATAGACCATGTTCCTTTTTCCTTGCCATGCCTTGCCTTACCTTCCTGTCGCTCTTCCCTCATCAATTCTTGGAGTACTCTGAAATCACATTTGCCATTTTCAAAACTATTACATTAGAAGTGCCCTTCAAAGAGTATACGTAGCTTCACAGCTTAATTATTATCCTTTCTTGAAATACATAATTATAGAGTGACAGTGACCTACTATTTCTGGTGAGAGAAAACACTACTGTAGACTACTGACCTCTGTCGCCTCTCCCTGTACGGATTTATTTCTCAATCCAGTCCAAGAGAGATGATACAAGTTACATTGCCATGCTGAACAATGCTAGATATCTTAACATTTGGGGCATTAGACTTCTATAAAGTGCTATCAGAGTTTATTCTGTATTGATGCTCTACTGTAAGAGTAAATACATGCAGGACAGTCTGTCCCATGCTTTGTATTCTGACTGTCAAATTAAAGATGAAGAATAAATAAAAAGCTCAAGATTATATCCCTGCTGATGAGAGTGTGCAGGTCAGCAATGCATGCCACAGTTCCTAGAAAATATCTTGTATTTAAACAATCTGGACATTGCTAACCCATGTAAATTCCGTATCAAATGAATAAAGGTTTAGTGTCAGAAAGCCTGAGGCTTTCTGGCCTAGACAGATGCATGTGCAGGTTCAGGACATGTTTTTCCAACTTCTGCAAATAAAAAAAATGAAATCAACCTGCTATTCAGAGTGTATACACAGAGTTAAAATATCTGGATCCAGACATATTTTAAGGGATCAGAATAGTCCAGCCAATTCATAAGTTTTTTCCCAGTAACTAAGCATTATTAAAAGGGAAGAACAAATCATCAAATCTTAAAAGTGCACACACACAATCTTCTTCTATTGGAAAAAACACTTCATGCTCAAGAGATTCATTCCTTTAAAAAAATAAATGTTTAAAAAGAAACAGGCATCTGAAAAAAATTTCCTAAGTCAAAATCAAGATCATTTATAAAACTTAACTGTAATGGAATTAAAAAAAATAAAAAAGGCAAAACCCATCACAAGTGATTTTTTTGGCAAGGGTATACCTGACAAAGCAGCAGCTGTACTGCTTACCTAGTTAGCAGCTTATCACACTATTTCTGTCATCTTAGATAAAAAGGCTGGTATTAGGACATACCCCAGAGTGAAGAAAATGGAGATCTTGAACCAAACCCATACACACTGTTATCTTCTAATGTGTTTAATTGGTTTAAGATTCTTCCATCCCAGCATGAGAGATATTGTTACTAAAAATAAAGAGTGCTCCATCTTCCAAGCAGCAGTGGAGACCTGCAGGCAGGATGAAGAGGGCATTTTAAGTATTATTGAAAAGAAGAAAGTAAATTAATATAGGTTTAACACAATTACTCTTTTTGAAGAGGCTCATGTCAAGCCACCTGGCAGGGGTAGCTAAGGAGAGCAAGTAAAGCGTGAGGCAGTTGCAGCTTTGTGAAGTTAATATATATGAATTAAAAAGGAAGAACAATAGTGTATTCCTAATTCAGCTTCTCATTCTAAAATCACAAGAACAGTCTTACACCATTAAGTTTTCATTCTGGATTTTGGGTTTTTTTTGTAGGAAACAATGCCTGATTTAAGACTCATTATATCAAATACTCTTCAATCCTGAAGACAAGGAAGCATTAGGTAGAACAGCAGAAGGAAGGGTGTACTGTTGATCTATTTATATTCCACCACTTATTGGGTCAGCAAAGTCTTACATAAAAGCTTTGTAGTAGCTGGAATTTGACTTGCTTTATATACATGACATGAATTAGCTTCCTCACAGACTTACTTTGCTTAGCCTGATGAAGAGAAACGGTTTGTGCATTTCTAAATCCAAGTTTTGTTGCCTTGAATACCTCTGATCTCAGAACAGAAATTCTTTTTTGTATCTGTCATAGACATCACTTCTTTCAAACAAATAAAAATATACATACTTATCTTCAAGTGCTTTAGCGTTGCAAAAGATTCCCATGTATTACCTACCACACTGGTAATTAAGAATAACCTTGAAGGAAGAGAATGAGTACAAACAAAAATAATCATTAAAGTAGTATGGGGTTAAAGAAGTTCTGCCCCAATCTTCCTGACTATTATTTGTATTATGTAATGTTTAGCATTTTTTGAATATCTCAAAGGCTGCAGCAAACAGTAGGTGTCATTTCTTCCATTAAACCAGTCCATTTTCCATTTTATTCCTTGCTGTTTATACCATTCTAAAACCTTAGGAACTGCTGCACTCTTATCTTTCATAATATAATCAAGCCTAATGTTCATAACCACTTCTGGAAGGGAAGGTCTTTCATCATCTTTGCCAGCTTTTTTTTTTTTTGTACATGAAATGCAACATTAAGAACAGTTTGCTACATGCCAGGTGCAAACAGGATCTCAACAATTACATGTTAATAAGAATTGTCCTATGGGATAAATGACTGAGAGAAGGTGGAGAAAGTGGAGCTAAAAGCCCTGAACAATTCAGATTCACATCTCTCTTGCAGACCCAGAAAAGCTTCTGATCTGAACCGCCCAACTTTCACTCCTGATTTTACATTGTCTGTTGTGAAAAGCAGACACAAGCAGGCACTCAAGACATGGGCAGGCATATTACTTTAAAGAATGTTACAGGTAAGTAAAGATCAACCTTTAGGGATTATATTTTTGCCAGATATATTTTCCCAGAAGAATATTTGCATCTCAGTTGTTTCAATCCAGTCTGGGGAGTAAGCAGCAAAATAAGTTATGCAAAATAACTACCAAACTACATGATTATGAAGTAGACCACCCAAACGGCCTTATGCTTCTACTCCACTCATATCATTCATCCTCTAATCTTTCCGATCTCTAATCTAATTTTTTATTACAACTCCCAAATCCCTTTTCCACAGAACTCTTAATTGTGTGCTTAAATTTAAGCATATGCACAGCCATTCTGCTGATCAGGTTCTTGAGCTCACTCTGTCCACACACAAGAGAAATGCTGCTGTCTTTGGTGTTTAATAAACCACAAGTATACATGTTGGCAGTGTGTTAAGAGAAAAGGAGTCTTTCCTCCTAGCCTAAGGCTGAAATTCAGAGCAAAATCATATCTGAAGGAACTGAGTGAGCGTCCATCCATTCTGTCTAGTAACAGAAGAACCAAAACAAACACACAAAATGGAAGCTGTCCCTCAAACATTACCTGAGTCCTTGGTCTAGCACTGTCAGCTTCTGCTTTCAGACAGCAGCACACACTTGGGTTCCAGATTAGTCAGAAAGCATGCTAGGACAGCTCTTACAGGAGCAGGTATTTTTTAAAACTCTACTATTATAAACCAACTTCCCTGGAGTGATGCACAAGATATGGGTTACTGTGCTTCTCCAAATGATGGGAGGTGCTGGGTACTGGAAAGGTACTCTATTAAATCCTCAAATGGAAGGAAGCCAATTATCCCTTCAAAGCACTGCTGACGCTCCTGTACTCACTGTAAAAGAGCCTGCTTTTAGTCTCCTGCATGGAACAAATTGCTGTGCAACAGAAGCCAGGGAGATCCACAGATGAATGTGAACCATGTGACAAAATGCAGCAAAAGTCCTCAGCAACCAACAAAGTAATTTCACAACAAATGAGGTAAGCAGAGGGATATAATCAGAAGGTTATTTTTAACAGCTATAGCATCATAGTAAAAAAATCAACACAATATCATATACTTGTATACTTTGTACTTCCCTTTTTACTTTCCCCTTATATCTTTGTTTGCAGCTCCTGTCTATATGGATCTTATATCACCACATATTTTCATCTAACATCAGACAGTCCTGGATTAAGCTATTCTTGGCCTGTACTTGGGAAGACAGTCACACATATTACTGAAAACCATGTCAACCTTACCTTGATTGCAATAGAAATTATGCTAACAGGGCAGAAGTTAATATTGCTACATTATATTATACTAAGTAGACCTCAGATCATTTCTGCTACCCAGCAAGGTTGGTCCTGTTCTTAAGCTACAGTGTTCATTGCTACATGTCACATTGCCTCTGTAAGAACTTCACAAAGACACGTCTCTGCACTCTGGGTAACCATTTTGAAGATGAGCTATGTTCCTGCCATGAAAGCATTTCCTGCTTGACCCTCTTCATATATATTATCTTAGCAGGGCTTACGTTGAAACACGCTGCAAAAGTCTACAAAAAAAATGCAGCATAGATGAATTCGTAGTCAGATCAGCTGCAAAGAGATGCTAATCAAACCAGAGAAACACAGAAGCCATTTAACTTGGCATACTTTGGAAATGCAGTAAAACCATGTCCAACATTTGCTAATAAAAATTTTATGCAGACTGTCCAGTTTAACATCTGTGCCTTTCAAGCAGTTTAGGTTGAATAATACAATTATTATTCACTATTTTCATCAAAATGGACAATTAACATACATCTCTACTCCATAGCATCCTAGTGATGTCACGTAGCAGAATAAGGCAGAGTTTGCTTTCAGTTAGTTCACATTTAAATTAATTTAAAATGGATGTACTTTTTGAAGGAAGAGTTACAGACCTACTGAGATGAAGCTAAGGGTCATTAGGAGGGAAAAAGGCAAAAAAGAACGGAACTGGGGCAAAAAAGGCAAAAAAGCTGAACTGGGGACAGATGTAAGACACTATTGTTTCAAGATTTACCTCTCTGTTCAGATGAGTCTAATTGTCTAATCTTGAAGAAGCTTAACTCTCTCACAAATTCTAGCAGTTTTTGTCACTGCTGGGCAATAGGAACCAATTTAGGCATTTGCAAGCAACCTGTGATTTCTTCAGACAAACACAACCATATGTGACATCCCCCAGCAGCTCCTGCCTGCAGCAGATGAGAAGTCTGCCTTGTTATCCCCATGTACCAGCAAAGGCCATGCAGACAACGCTTCCGGACCGTGTGCTCGGCAATTCTCTAAGAACTAAGCTCAACCTAAAAAGACTAACCACTTCTAAGCTCCAAAAGAAAATACCCAAGATTTGAGATCCCTAACAACGGAAGTTAAATCAAAAGCCAAAATGCACTTGTGGTACATAGAATACAACGTTGTTTAAAGTGGGAATAAGCTCCAAATCAAATCTACACACACAAATCAACAGCTTATGGGGCAGGTTCCCCCATCATTTTGTGTCAGGACAAGGGGTAATGGTTTTAAACTAAAACAGGGTAGGTTTAGATTGGATATAAGGAAGAAATTCTTTACAATGAGGGTGGTAAAACACTGGAACAGGTTGCCCAGAGAGGTAGTGGAGGCCCCATCCCTGGAAACATTCAAGGCCAGGTTGGATGGGGCTCTGAGCAACCTGATCTGGTTAGCGGTGTCCCTGCTCACTGCAGGGTGGTTGGACTAGATGACCTCTAGGGGTCCCTTCCATCCCAAAACATTCTATGATTCTATCACACGGAGCAAGCTGCTTTCTGTGCCAGACCTGTGGAAGTGCTTTGTTTGTTACTATTATAAATGTGTTTTGCTTCCTCTAGAAACAGATGTTAAAATGGTTTCTAGAACGAGGTAACAGTGCCAAAATAAAGGTGGGTTTATGCTGCTTTCTGCTGCCTATGAGTTTTAGGCTTTTCTTTGGCTTCTCTGAATAGGCTTGACAGAATTCCTTTATACCAATGCCTCGGTAGGAAAAACAACATGTGATCACATCTGGAGATTGCTTTACATCCTAGATAGTAAAACAATCAATAACTTAGAAAAACTCATCATTGTTGCAGGACCATCTCAGAAGCATGAATTGCACAAAGAAAATTATTTTTTCTTTTCCAGTGCAATAATGCTCAGCTCCTTCCCATCTTCCCTGCATTTTAAATGGATCTCAAAAATTAGCATATTAGAAAAGCTGGAGCTCATGCTAAGAACCCTTTGAATATTAACATAATTAATGTCATCAGTAATACTGAGTTTGCAGAAACAGCAGGTGAATCAATGGGAATGATGTATTCATCTGAGAAAAGAATGTGACCTTTAAAATCCATAGGGCTTTATCAAAACGCAATTTTAAAGTGGGTTGCTTGTAGCTCAGTGGAAAGAACAAAACTGAATGTAACTAAGGAGAAAGCTAATAGAGACACCACATACACATGGGAAACTAAAAATACAACTGAAACATAAAACACGGGGGCCTTCTTAAAGAAGGTGCCCCACCTATATCAAAAGGTGAGGCAGCTTGCCGGATGGCTTGAGAAGCCACTCCGAGGAACACTGTGATGAGAAAGAGGCAATTAAAAGAAGAATATTCCTGCAATTTAAATCTGGCTAGATAGACATTCTTTTTATCCAGAATGCTTAAAATTAAGTTAAATGCTTTAAACCCCAAAACAATTTGGAATAAAAGGAGTGTGCGATTCAGTTTGCCCACTTTTTAATTTTAGCACATCAAACACTTTTCCTTTCTGCAAGTGAACACTGAAAGTGATTCAGCGATTGAAACAACTTCATTTAATCTTAACTTCTTCAGAACATTCAATCATTTCAACACAGCTGAACTATTATGATAATATTTCAAGGTTCTCAGCAATAAGTGAACTAGAGGGAGTTTCATGGAAATAATCTATCAAGGGGTTCTGGTGAATAACTTCATTTTCATAGATGCGGTTGTAACCAGAAGCCCTCAGAGGAATTTTCCTCCCTGTAAATCATTACAGCCTATTGTTCTTTACAGAGTTGAAATACAGGATGTCATGACAGTGATGCAAAGACATTAGCTTTAATGGAATCAGGTATTTTGGAACTTGATATGCCTATTTATTTTATACCATTATTTAATTGTTTTAAAATATGTATTATATTGGCTTGCTTATAAAAGAAAACTTGGCTTGATTTCATGTCATTTTTGCAACACTGTAGGAGTGGATTTTTTTTTACATGTCAAAAAGGATCTTCAAACTTCCCTGTACCAACAGGGCCCAGACCTGAGCAGACCAAATTCAGACCCTTCTTTGACCAAATTTTTAAATGGGATAAACATGGCTACTTAGCTGGCATTTTCACATAGTTCCACTTGAATGACCTGTAGCCTTGTGTGAAGTGTGGAAAAAAAAAAACCCTAAAAGGCTTTAAAAAGGCAGTTTTATATAGCACTGTCTGTGGCCAGTTGATGCCTTTGTTCCTTGAAGGCCTCTGCAATAATTTCTCTATTGAGCACAGTGATGTTTATTGAAAATGACATAGCTGAGCATCAGCAGGTTCCCTGCTGTTGGGTTTATCTATCCTCTGAACTCCAAGCAACATCTCGGTCTGAAAGTGTCCCCCTGGTAAAATAAGCAACTTTTGTGGTTTTGATACCACAAAAAGCCTAGATGACTTCCAACTGCCAGTGCTTATGTTGTGACTACGTGCTTCTTCCCCATCAATGTTTCATTTCTTTTTTTTCTCCTTCACCTCATGTCTCTTCTTACAGAGCTCTCTAGCACACCAGCCTATTGAGCTCCAAAGACTACTTCCGATTATCCATAGATTTATCAGATTCATGTATTTTAGAAGAATATGTTATTTACTGAAGGTATTAATATATCATGTATTCTAAGATCAGATCTGCAGATTGGAAATTGATGGGAGATGGGGCTTTGGCACAAACTCATTCACCACGCTACCAGTTTGCACTGCTTCATACAGCCACTATCATCTGCCTTGGGCTATCCCAGACAGGAGACGAATCCTATGATTTAACTAGAAAGACAGGATGGCCCACTGACTAGGCAATACACTACAGCTCAGTGACTAATAACTTAAACAATTCCTAGTACTATGCTTTGCTTCAAAAACTTCAAATAATGTTCTTAAAGTAGCTTTTTAATAACTGCATATTGCAGACACTGGGAAACAATCATGGAGACTTGCCCACAGCCACACAATGAATCCATAAGAGAAGAGGAAAGAGATCTCAGGAGGTGTTTGGCTTCAAATCTCGTGCTTCAATAGACAACACCGCTCCACTGTTCAGCCAGCCAGGAACTGTGCTCTCTAGCTAATGGAAACTCTTACTCTTAACTTGGAGTGACTTTGCAGCAGCACAGATTGCTGCAATCATGCTACAGGGCGGGTGCCAGTGGTTCTCTTCCTTCTGTGTTTTTTCTTGCTCTTGGTGGTTTCTCATTCACCCTAACTAGAAAGCAGGGTGGTTCTGAATCACTGCCAAGCATTACTAATGGAAGTGGGGAGCAGGAAGGAAATAAAGATGACCGGTTGCAGAATTAGAAGTACTTTTTAGTGTCTAAAATGGCATATTAAAGCAGGACAAAAAATAGATGTATTAGCTCTGACAATAGAGGCAAAATGCTTCTAGCTAGAAAAATGAGTAAACCTCCAAAACTTATCAATAATATTCTTGTTCATTAAGACAATTTAAAAACACCAGAAATAAAAAATAGGAGAGTCATGGGGGAAAGTACTGCATTTGTTCCTTTCTTAGTTCATTTTAATTCAAACATAGTTCCCATGAAAATGCTTAATTTCCTTCTCTTTTTCCTTTTTAACTCTGGAGACTCAAGCGTATTCTGAGCTCAAAGTGCTTCAATGAAGTCCATATATGGGTCATGCTTAATATCACAGTTTGTTTCTTTGTTCATTTAATACAAGCAGTCAGCTAAGTTAAAAAATCTCCCCCACTCTAAAAATTAGAGATGCCCCTGATATGTGGTTTCTAACATGCTTTTATGTACACGGCTTCCTTCCACAAAATTTCATTAGGTATAAAAGGGAGCCCAATGAATGAGTGGAAACACAGCACTTTTTCATGCATTCAAATTGTCTTCAAAACTGCCAGCTCCAGGAACCATAGCAATAATTTTGCAAAACGTAGTCAGCACTTATCTGAAAGGACGAAGTCTTAGGACAAATGCTACGGCTGTTCATTGCTGGCAGGGAAAGGCAGGCACCATTTTGTACAAAGTGACCATCCATTTTGTTCAGAATTACATTCAGAGATTGCCAACTAAAGGATTCTTAAGAGCTGAACCAATATAAACATATTTGGTTTAAGGCCCAACAGCCTGATACCATCTTCACTACATCAGCACCCTCAGCATCAGACTCGAACATGGGCAGTCAGTGGTCAAACCATTGGCCTAAATTTCAGAGAAAATGCCGAGTCTTGAAGATGTTTGGTTAAAATACTAAAAAGAAACTGTCCGTGCTAGGCAGAGTTGTGTTTCCAAAATGAATACCACCCAACCAGCCCTATTACAAGGATCCACAAATGGACCTGTAACGTTGAGATATTCCCTTACGCTGTTTTGTAATGGAACTGTATTTTGGAACTCACTGTTTCCATACCCAACAAAGCTTCCCAGAGTTGGATTGCAAGCAGGCAGCCACTACGGGGAAGCGTCCA
The DNA here is from genome assembly GCA_034008185.1 of Gorsachius magnificus. Lineage (NCBI taxonomy): Eukaryota > Metazoa > Chordata > Aves > Pelecaniformes > Ardeidae > Gorsachius > Gorsachius magnificus. Next base: position 37,775,358 of record CM067087.1, read on the forward strand.
CCCTGTTGCATCTTGCCTTGTTTTATTTTTTTCATTATGTTATTTCAGAATCTGTTGGGATCAGAGCAGAACAGGGTCTGAACAGTCCTGGAATAAGTAACTTCTGGGAAAAAAGCAGGAAGTTCCAGCAGCAAACTTTTCCTAATTTAACTTTGCTTGAAAAAGTTTCCAGTAGTTCCAGCCTCACCAGATCTAGCTGGGAATGGGCAAGGACTCATTTTTTCACTTGTATTGGTTTTATGCAATCTATTAACACATACAGTTTAACATTTTAGTGGGAAATCTTTCAAATCTTATATATCTACCTGTAGCTGAACTCCTAAACATCAGGCTGCCATTTTTCCTTTCACAAAATCCCATGCAGAAACATTTATATTTGTCTTGATGGATCTCCTCTATTTGTGGAGGATGCCTGAACCTATCTATCTGATAAGATTGCTGCACCTAGGCCAATTATAAGGAGAAAGAGGAAACCTGTTAGCAAAGATGCCCACTGTGACGATAGAGCTGGCACCCAGATGGAGGTAATCAGCCTGGACTGGTCTGGCAGCCCCTACCCAGAACACTCCAGTGTTTTAGCACTGCACACCTCAGCACCACAGGCCAGGAATACAGGCTAATGACAACGAGACAGGTCTGCACACAAGACAGCCCAGATCTAGCAGACCTTCAAGTGTTCAAGCTCCTTACTGAGCCTCCCCTGTGAAATGTTGAGCTTCTTCGCACTTTGGGAGTCACTGCCCTTGTCTGCTCCCTCTACCGCAGGAATAACTTCTTGTAAAAAATGTTGGCTACTTAGTTGCACAAATAGGTAAAACAACATTTCAGAAAAGGATGCAGATGTAATTAGAAAAGCCTCACATGAGCTTGTCAGATACCCGGCAAAATAGTAACTGAATCTTGCTTAAAGTTAGAAGAAACAAACCTATGGGGAAGCCAGTTTGTGTGGAGTGCATTTTAGTTCAACCAAGATGAGCTGCTTGGTTTCCTAACACTTGTTCTATTTATTCCTCTACTACAATCTTCTCAGTGTGACGTCTTTAATGAGGAGATCACAACATCCTCTATACTGGCCAGAGAGATTAAGCAACACACACGCACACAATGGAAAAGCAAGAGTCTTTAACCCAAAATCTATGCTGGTTTGACATAAAGATTTTACATTTAAATGACTGAATAATGTTGATCATCTACTAGTATTAGACTGTTGTTATGAGTAGGTATTACAGGATAAAACCAAACCATTTCCTTTTGAAAAGATGTTTCTTCATCACTGTATAAAAGATGTCTGCTGATTTTCCCTAGGGTATTTTATGTTCTTAGGAGATTTTAATTTAATGGTGGATCTGCCCATGCCTAGCTGGCGCTTAGACCACAAGCTAGGGAACAAGGGGTTTGTTTTTAATTTTCATAAAGCTCAATAAACACACCATTCCCTACTCAAATGTCAACTGATATACAATCAGAGCAAAGTCCATCTATTTTTGAAATTACGAGTAACAGATTTTGTAGTACTTCTTTACAAGATTCATTGCTATAACAAAGATCCAAAGAACACAATGGAAGTCATTAACCTCTCATTTCTACATTCACAAGAGATGGCTTTAGGGTGAGAAAAAATGATCACGGTTGAAACAAAATGAGAGAATTTATCTTACTCTGGCCATACTACAAAGCAAGTACACACAGCAGCAATAAATTAGGGTTTTTTTAATAGAAAAACTAACCAACAATCTTTGCTAGAACTGCATAGCTGGATGCTCAGATGTATGGATCCAAACAGCCTTTCATTTAAATAAGTCTGCTTTAATTGCTTATTTTATATCTTTTTCCATTGTAAGCCAAACAAAGATGGCATTGAGGAGGCATCTCCCCTGATAAGGTGATCAGACCATGGGCCTGCATAAAGGCTTTCCTTATATTTATTAATCCAAAAGAGCTCTAATTTAAAGCCCCACTATTTTACTATGCTGCCACCCTTAACAGTGCAAAAATTCTTCTGGATTCTTTTTGTACCTATACTCCCAAGCTGCTCAACTGGGCTTCCTCTCTTTAGAGAACCTTCATTTATTCCATTTCCAAGGGTGAAAAAGGCATGGTATGGTAGCATCACTGAATGTCTAGCAGTTCAACAACATCTGGTTCTTCATACTGCCATTCCTTTGGACTGCTGCCCATGTCAAAGACCAGCACCACATAGTTCACACATACAGGATGCATGTACTACCTAGACATCTATGTTTGTAAAGCCTCCTATTAATCATTCCTGTACTGCCATAAATTAACATTAAGTAGGTGATTAGAGTGTTCACAAAGGAAATGGTCCTGCTAGCTTAGTTACCTCTCTCAGATGGATACTGTTTACTCAAGAATTTTACTGTAATCCCTGTTGGCAAAAAATATTCCATACAGAACAAATATATATTCCATCTTTTAGTGGAATCTTCTTCCTCAGTCTTCATTAAAAAAAAAATTCCCAAACCAAAAAAACAATCCCCAAACTTTTAGGCAGGTGCAAACCCACAAATTCTGCAAAATAAGGTGGAGATACATGTGAGTCCTCCTAGACTGACCTGTATGCCCCTTAAATATCCCTTGGAGAAACACTGTTCTGTGCAGAACTATTGGTAAGAGAAGTAAGGTGCCTTCTGTGAAAATGTTCTCACACAGATGCACGTACTAAGAGAAGAGAGAAACAGGTTATTTACCAGAGAAGCAGCCATCTCCCTCCTCTCTACCAAAGTGCCCCATTGATACAGAGCAGAGAATAGAGGAGCACATTAACATGTGAGATAGTGGAAATCTGGATAGGAAAATCAGCAGTTGTCTGCAATAGTTTAGTCCCAGTATTCTTTTCAGTTGAACTAAAAAACTTGGCCATTCAAACTCTAAATCATTAAAAAGAGCTAATTTCAAGACCAAATCTCTTTACAATCCTACTTAGTTCAATGATGAAAAAGGTGCAGCAAGTACATCAAGAGACAGACTCACATAATTTGTTGACAAGCTTACACATTGAACATACCCTAAAGGAGACGGGTCTTGAAAACAGAACACTTTTTTTTTAATCCTGTGCTTTAAGTCTGAAAACCTCTTAGTTTCCAGGATAATTTTTACCTAGTGCTACCTATACATTTCAGATTAAATTTTATATTTAATCTTTATTCAAGGTATCAGTCGGAACATTGCTTCCTGTTAAAATTTTTGGTGTAATACAGTAAATTGATTTACCCCATTAAAATTAAAAGAAAATGATTATACTTGTTGGACCTATAACTAAAACAATAAAACCTTAACAAGAAGCAATGCTTCCACCTATAACAGATCTTGAAAGCAATCTCAGAAGCCTCCTGCAGAACTTCTGAGATTCCAGAATTGCTTAAATGTAAATTCCAGAATCTCACAGGTTCAATAGTAAGATTATTCTGTCATCTGTTATAAGTAAAGCTTTCTTCAGTCATCCTCTCTGGCCTAAAATTAAAGCACTTCTTCAGATCTACAAGAAAAACTAGATGCCATTTGCACATCTACAAAGACTATTGGGATACTTTGTCTTCTGAAGTTCAGCGCTATGTCCACAAACTTTTGTATAGCTGATAAAAACTACTATATACAAAATAAATAATATTAGCTTATTGGCAAAGCGATCCTAATCAATGTTACTGAACACTAATTTCTTCTCTCAGTAGCAAGCAGCATGAAAAAATCTGAACCCAGGGCAGTAAATACAGAGGCTCAGAGATCAACTGCATGGGATCAGGTCTGCTAAGGCCTCCCTGGGACTTACAAGAACATTTACTCTGCTGGGTCAACCTTCCTTGATTCAGACACTGATAAGATCCCAACAAAGAGATAAGAATGTGATATCCACCTGCTTCTGCACAGTAATTCACTCAACACCTGCGATGTTTTTTGGACACAAGGTCTGTTAACTCGATGGCTTATCTGTAAAAGATGGCACCGATGATGCTAGTTTGAAGAACTGCTTCTGTATATCTTAAGACCTCTGATAAGCAGGTTTGCCTTCACCTTCTCTTTTGAAGGGTACTAAATGGATCTGTTAATGAATGTGGCATACATACAGTTTTGTGTCTTCTTGAAACACACTCCTCTCTTCCCTACACAGTGTATGGGGAAGGTGCAGTCTGTGGGGTACTTCCTACATAGAACAAAAGGTCCACAACTTTGCTGTGACTTCCAAAAGACTCAGACCCCCTGGACTTGGACTCCTAGATATTCCAAAATACCCACCTCGGCAAGCAGAACCCCACACCAAAACGGTGCTATCAGTGGACAATAAGATGTTGGGAGAAAAAAGGAGCAAATGAAAATTTGTGTATAAGACAACTCAACATCTAGAGCCATATTAGCAAGGACTGTGACACAGATCCTTGAACATCAAATCTAGCAACTGGGAGGGACTGTAATTTTTAAAAATCTTCTACAGCAGAGAAACTGGCCAGGGCAGAGTCTAGGAGTACAGATTTTGTACATTTGAAAGACTTCTTGCTTCTGGTTAACTGCTCAAAGACTGGAAGAGGCTACAAGCACACTGCATTATTACTGGGAGGAGATCCTGTTCCGTGCACAGGAGGGCAGATATCCTTAACTCTGGATATTGAAGCAACAGCAGCTACCACAGAAGTCTTCAAGAGCTGTGAGTTTAAAGGACTCTCAGGTGGTAGTTTGTTATTCTCCAGCAGTCTTACATATTTGATGAATGTTTCGTACATGAAAGTAGGCATCTTTCATATCAAGAGCTGTTCACCCATCTCTTTTGCATGAGGGACAGATAGTTGTCCCTAGAGAGAAAGCGCTGCCCTTGACTTTTTATATTTCTGATAAAGTTGATGTTGCTTAACCTCTTGCTTTTCCAGGAATCAGGAAAGAGCAGAAATAAAACTATCTTCAAGAGCATACTTTAATTTGTGCTGCTGAGAACAGAAACTAGGCCAGGGGAGATTTCAGAGTCAAGTGAGGTATTCACCTATACAGAACAAAGCAAAAAATCACCATTGAAAAAGACTGTTCGTAAAAACTCCTTTTAGGGAAAATCTGTAGCTCAGTCTTCACAGAGACATGTCTTGATTTCAGAGAGGTCTGTAAAAGAGGAAGAATTCATTTGTGCAAAGGACTTCAGGGACTCAGGGATTTTTATTTGGCCATGGAACCTTTAGGCTGTCTGTTAGCACTCCAAATCCCCATCAGATCAACAAAGCCTGCAGTCATTACATTTGATAGCTCCTACCTTCCAGGAAATGAGCTTGTGAGTTTTATTCTAATTGTTAATAGGCAGGTGTCTGCACCACCAAAATCAACGGTAACAGAGGCACTTAGAGATTCTTGTTGGCAGTCTCAGAGAAGATACAAATAAAAGGTCAAGCACTGAATTTCTCTTGCATTCACACACTAATTCTGTCTAAACTTCCCTTGCTCTACCAAAAGAGAATTTGTTCCTTGATACATTATCAACACAATGTTAATTTTTAAACAGTACCTTTCACTAGCAATTGAATCAATTAGGAGTTTGTCAATGCATAGGAACCAATCCAGATTAAGGCATGGAGTGAATTTACACTTGAGCTAACTATCCTTTACTTAACCCTTGCCTGGATGTTCTTATTCTGCATCAAAAGAGTCCAGTTCCAAAGCTTTGAAGTGAATTCTGTGGTTTGGAACTGGATACACTCATCCTGGGTTAAAGGTATGCACAGTGGGGGAATCAAGCAGAAATAGTTAAGTTGGAGTAAATTTTCAGCCCTATGGTTTTATCTAGATTAGAGATTTTTGCAACAGCAAAGAAGAAAAGTATAGACACTGCTTTATCTCAATGCAGTACATTTACATAGTGTAGCTACATGCGTTCAAAAACTCCTGGCACTGACAAACTCCATATTGCCCAAGCCAGTTGGCGTAAAGACGGTGTGTATTCCCTCAGGGTGGGATTATAGCTCTGTATGCTATTCAGGAAAATAGGCCAGACAATTGAACTTCCTTTTTCAGGTGCGTTCATATGCTCTCACTTGCAAGTAATGCTAAAAACCTACAAAATGAATGACATCCTGAAAAGATACTCTTTACATAGCTTTCAAAGCAAATGCCAACCGCAGCCTTCAGGGAAAAGGTGAAACAAGTGCTGCTGCTGCAGTACATCTGTTAATTAGTCTATAAGGATTTGTGTTTATGACAAGAGTGAAAACTAACTGTTGCGACAGAAGTAATACCAGCTGAACACAGTTCTGTTTTGTTCCATCTCATAGCAATAATCAGCATATCCGCACTGGTATGAACGTGACACTGGAGTTGGTTGGGCAGAAGGCACTCAGTCCTACTAAAGGTGGTTTACTCAAAGGACTTCAGGCTTTTTTGAACCTCTACACCTTTAACACTTCCCCAAATTATTTCACACACAGTGTACCCCCCGCTGCTTCAATCCAGTGTTGTTCTGTAACCAGGGATACATCTAGAGAGCAGCACAGGTTCTCTGGGAAAGCAACTCAGTATCCTTGAAATGTAATTAGAGAATCACAAGGGGATTTAATCTTATTGAGATTTTATAGTAAAACAGTATTTAGCCCTGGCACTAACACTCTTCACTTAATAAACAAAATAAAAATTCAAATCAGCCAGAGAAACAGCTATGGCAAGCACTTTTCATGAAGTCCACAATGACAAATGCCAGCCTCCTATTTGCTGATGCGGCACAGCAGAGGAACAAGCCACCCTTTTCCTGGCATTAGCTTAAATGGTTCCTCGGAAATACAATCCATGTGGACAGTACTGGCCTGAATTTCATTGGAGCTACAACTACCTCGGTTTTGGGATTTTTTTTTTAAGTCGGGCTACGTGCGCATGAGAAATGGGCATACTTTAGCCTTACAAACAGTACAACCCTTACAGCCAGGGCCTCTGTAACTAAACACAAAGAGCATCTTCATTGCCAGCTACCCTATTTTTCCAGTGATGAACTGGCAAAAAATTATTACAAACACTCTCAACACCAAGCTGAGGGAGTAAGTAAGGATGTGATTAATTAGGTGAATGTGAATGGCCCTCTAAACTCACAGGACAAGACCACAGTGAGAATTGGAGGCGGTTCTCCAAGGGACAAGAGAAAAATAGGTCATGGATCTGAGCCACTAAAGTAGTTACATCTCCACAGCGCTACACAAGTCATTGAAAGAACCATTTTATAGCATATTTTAAAAAGCTGTCTTTCCTCTGCTGACATGGCACTTTTATTTTTCAGAGCCAGGAACAATTTCCGCTGACATGATAGGAGGCTGCTACACAAATAAGAAGTTGACAACTCATTTTAGGATACGTGGTATTAAAAGCATAGGATATAAAAATCAATAGTTGCTACATGGGACACAAGTAAGTTATTTAACAAAGTGAAAGCAGTAAATTAGCTTAATGGCAGGACCACATGTTGCAATATAGATCAAACAATTTTTGGTTTTCCACTTACAACTGACAGGACTAAGATTATTCAAGGAAAACAAGTTCATTATCTTGTCTCTTCTGAGGAAGGGAGGAAAACTTGGAGCATACAGACCAAGTGGAGAATCAAAACAAAATTGAAAATACAGTCAGGAGGGAATGATTGGCAGTTGCATGAGGAAACTAATCTTCCAAATGGACCAGAGGCTGCTGAAAGCAGAGGCAAAGAGGAGGAATAAAGGGGGATTTACGCAGATTGAGGCAGAACTATCAAAAAACAAGGACTCCAGATCAGAATTACTGTGCTTTTTTAGGAACCTACTAGAATATGAGAAGTGCTTAAATTTGCAGTGTGGATTAGTGATTTTCACAATTTAACCATCCCAACATTTTATACAGTGTTAGACAGTATGGCAGTCTGAAAAGAGAGTAAGTTGTTTGGAAAAGCACTACAGCAACTCACTGAAATTACAACTAAAAAATGCAGTTCCAAATGAGTTTAGAATAGCTAAAATACTACTGTTTGGTTCTGAATGTTGTACTTTAATCAGCCTCTACAGAAATACTAATGTGAACCTCTGAGCATGTCACTGGGGATCTCTCAAAGATGATGGGTCTGTGCCCCAACCACGTTCTCTCTACTTTAACATGCACTGGAATTCAGATGACAAACATTACTGTGGGGATACAATAATGAAATCTCCACTGAAATGACAAAAAAGCAATGACCTCTATTACTTCCAAGCAGCTCCTATAGCTTTCATTGTCAATAAAATCTACAGTTAAGTTTATGCTAAGATTCTATTATTTTAACAAGCTTGTAACTGTATGTTAAATTTGCAGATCTGATTCAAATCTGATTTTTACGATTTTAATCAAAATCCATTAATATATTTTCCAGATGAAGCAATGGAATATTTTATTTCTGCTGTGAAAAAGAACAGCATGTATAAATAATACAATCAGCTGTAGTTCAGAAGTAATTTTTTCAATTTAGTTATTAATAATAATAAAATAAGAACAATTTAGTTATTGAAAAGCTAGACTTGCAGCTGATACAAATATTATGGTTTTAAAATATTATTTTGGTGTTTCAAAGTGTGAATTTCATAAGCATTTATGTTAAGGTGAAAGCTACTGTTGTGAAGTTACATGCAAAACGCTGAAAAGTGCCATAATTAGCATTATCTGCACCCTTTACAGATGTGCCTACATTAAAATATAGCCTTTATTTATTTCAATTTGCCCAACCTTTTCAAACATGTCTCTGTCTCATTCACTGCATTTACTATTTCAGAACTGGCAAAAGTAAGACTTGTGCAAACAACATTATAAGTAAGACAACAAGGAACCACTGTTTTTCAGTAAAACAAATGCATGAGACCATCATGAACCATGAAACATTTTCACCTGGCCTCTGGCAGGGCTGTATTTAAATGTGGAAGGGGGCCCTAATGAGGGCAGTATGGCTAGAGGTCTTAGATGAGTACAGGCTTGCTCTGCAGCTGCCTGGTTAATGCCTTACCTCTGCTTTGTATAGACAGGGAGAAGGAGGTCATGGTGGGGCTGCCAGTGGTGAGATGGGAGCTTTGAACTTCTCTAAGGAACGGACCAGGGCCTTGAAGAGATAAGCTTATAACATTCCTTGGGGAATCTTTGTTTTTATTTTGTTAGTACTTTAGTTTGGGTCTCTTTAAAATATCTTTATAGGTTTATTTTTTGTTTGTTTAAAACTCTAAGGAACTTATTCTAATGATAGAATGGAAGATGCTAGGTGAACCAAGGAACTGTTTTTTTTCTTTCTTTCTATGAAACTAAATGTTTCTCTGCAGAAGCTGAGCTTAAGGTTGGTGTTACACTACTATAATACAGTTCCCTTTGAAGGATTTACATGGGAAAGCACATAAAACAACTCCTTCCTGGGGCTGTTTACATATTGTGTTTTTATGGCAACAGTGTAACTGTAATGATTCTTTCTGGATTAATGAGGGTGCCATAAATGAACAGCCCAAACTGGATTGAGAAACTTATTGGCTTCTCTTCATTTTTCTGGAGCAAGTATTTTAGAAATAACATGTATTTGCTCTCTAAGGCTGCATGTGGCTTTCAGCCAATGACTTCCTACATCTGGCTCACCATGAGAGTTGGAGGAGAATTGAGCCTCTAAGGGCACTCACTACATGGTCTTAGACCTTGTTTGTGACTCTGCCTCGTTGCTGGGCAGTAACTTGTCACACAGTACAGTAATGCTAAAGACTTCTTGCACAGAACAAGGGGAAAGAGAAGATGACTGCCTTACCTATGTAATCCAAAATTCATTTCTCCTAAGAGAAGTTACATGACCACAAACTTAATGTGAAGTTAGAGTGCTAAACTAATAATTTTAAGCTAAGACTTTGGAACTGGTGCTGTGAGGGTCACTAAGCATGGTGATGTGAGAAACTTCCTCTGATGCGTTGGTGCTGACTGCTGGAGAAGACAGCACGAAGCTGCACTGAGAACAAGTTCATCTGATAGAAGACTCAGGCTGTGGGTGTGACATCTGACAGCAGCAGTGGTTGGAGAGAACCGCTGTTTACAGCCCTTCCCAGCTGCTTCTTACTTTCTCCCTCAAATCTAACAGCTGAGCAGTGTATAAAACTGCTAACCTGATCTACTTGACCAACACAGGTGTCTGCTCCTTAACCTACTGCTTAAGCTGTTTAAGCTTGCATGCTTCACTCTAACTGAAACAGGAGGCTGCAGTGCTCGTCTGAGCAGCTCAGCTAGTAAATCTGAAAATGAGGTAACAAGCAGCTGGGGATGGTAATCTGTGCTCTGCACAGCTGCTGTGACAGAAGCACACATGAAGAAAGATGTAAGGGCAGATATTTTTCAGATGTCCTCTTTCCTCAGATGCAACAAACCATACCACTTCCTGGACTGAACTTTTTTAAATATCACTTAAAGGCTAATAAGGTTCAAGTGAAATAACAATCAGAAGGACTCTTTTCTTCCTTATCTCGGCTTCTGGGAAAGAAAGTAACTTTACTAGAGAAACAATGAAGCCTTAAGTTGGACTGTGACTGACAGGCAAGTATTTTAAAGCACTGAAGAGTCTACCCTAAAGACTTAAACTGGAAGTCAAATATCTAAAGTATCTCCAGAAGATCCCCCTGTATTAAAAGCTGCTAGGTATTTCTCTGTCACATTTCCAGATGGGTTGGGTCTATTCCACCACATGGTGGTACACTGATGGGGACAGTGGTTCATCTACCCTCTTTCTCTGCAAACCTCTTCCTTCAAGAGGAGTTGGGGGTGTTGCAGAAATCCCTTTAAGTGCAGAGCTAGCAACAGTCCATGTCAACAGACGAACAGCAAATGGGTTCCTCCTTAGTGAAGGTTATCTATAAGCATTTTTCCAAACACAGAAAGAATTTTTATTTAAAGCAATGCAAATAGCCAGTTTTTCACTGTCTCCTAAAATAGAATTTCCTTTGACTTTCCAAACCAAAGTGACTTGACATTAACTCTCTGCTTGCCCAGCACGCTGTCCCTGATTGGAAGTGTCTGACACTTAATAAAAAGCATCAGATGGATTTCTTGTTTCCAAGCATGCATAACCTTCCTTTTGGAAAGGCTTAAATAGTAATCTGCAGTGAGGAGGAGAGAGGCAGGCAGGCAATCTGCTTGGGTGGGGTGTACATTCTTTGGTGATTAAAGTGTAAGATTCTGCCCCCATTTTCTTGATATAATAAACAGGAAAAGGTGGATATAATCAGCTGTCCCAGGGACCAAATGAGTTTCTGACTTGCTATGGAGTAGATGAAGCTTATGTACACAATGTAGCATACAGACTGACCCATATAAATGCTCCTCTATAGAATTACTAAGAAGTAAAATCCCCTGCACTCTCATTCTCTCTAATGGAAGACAATGTTGCTCCTAGTTAGTTAAGCAATCCTTTCAGTACAGGAGTAGATAAATTTAATAACATGATGCTCTTGTGCACTGTTATCCCAAAGGCTGACTGAAAATAAAAAATTACTTCTCTTGCTTTTTACCTCAGCCTGCCATTTTTTCAGAAGAATGTTGCCTGATATTCTAGTCACGAACATAATCAACTCAAAGGTTCACTCATGGCTGAATTAATCTGACATTGTTTCCCTTAAGCCTCTTCTGTACCTAACATTTGTGTTGCAGTGAGACCTTGGTTCAGGGGAAATCTGACAATGGAATCTCAACTTGATAATCACAACTGAAAATTCTGGCTGTCGATCAGGATTTAGCAATATGCAGCTGAGGCATGCTTCCTACTGGCATTCATGAGAACCTTGGTTACTGTCAGGTGTTTTTTGGACAGAGCTTCCCAACAGTTCTACTGTGCCTGCTTGGCCATGACATCAAATGGCTTTGGAAACTTCACAGTGATACCCAATGAGTATTTGTGGGCGGGGGTGTTCCCTCAAAAATTGTCACCTATTCTTTAATACTGCTCTGGGAGTGATGCTACACAGATGCCAAGCCTGTTATTTCTGTGGGTGCTCCTGATTCAGTCTCAGGACAAAAAGGCAGCCCCTGAGAATGTTGTGGGTGGTTTTTTAGTGTTCAGTGCTAACTACTGTAGTTTCTTGCACATTGACTGTAAGTACATGATCTGATCCTTAAGGTGTGAGAGCAACAGATGTGCAAAAGTCACTGTTCATGTGCTTATAGAACTAACTTTTGATAAATTTTGCCACACTAATACGCAGAAAAAGACAAAATGTAATATTGCCAGGTAGACATTAATAGCTTGAGACATTTTCTGCTTGTTATCTGTATCTCGGAACCTAGTGTACCTCATGCTTCTATACAAACTTTAACTACCTAGATTAAGCCAATGCTTTGATTAGTCTTTAATGGAGGGTCTGGGCTCAAATCTGAAGCTGCCTTAATTTCCCAGCTTGGAGATAGAGAAATAGGAGAGGCTTCTATATTCCATAAATTGTGGAAGTCAAAGGCAGAAGTCAGAGTACAGTGGCCTGTTACCTAACTAACTTTTAACGTTCTTTCCAGATCAGTTTCAATTCAGAGTTAAACATGTGTAAGAGCAAGTTAAATCAGTGTCCATGCTAAGACTGCTTTAGCTAACAGAACACTGTTATTTGGAGACACATCAGATGTCTGTATTTAAAAAAAACAAAAACCAACCACCCTACTCTGAACAGAATCTGTTTAATCTGAGGATTTCTAGATGTCTTCCCTGCTTGTCTACATCTGTGTAAGCTTGGCTCTTTTTCCTACATGTTGGCTGTGAAGATGCATGGGGAGGGGCAAGAAGCTCTATCAATTCTCACTTGATAGATTAAATTACTATCTTCTGCTGCGCAGAAATTCAAATACTGTAACAACAGCTGAAGCATAAGGCACCACTGACTTCCAAGGATTTTGATCCCTACCAAGGATGCAAAGAGTAACTGATATTACCTTAATAGGATATAAAGGAAATAAGGGGAAATAATTTTGCTAATGACAACTTCATTATTTTAGGTACCTTATTAGGTTGGCACTAAGCAAGCAATTAGAAATACTGAAACCATAATTCCAGTGAAATGCTGGATGGATAAGCTTTGGAGAGATGAAAGGATAAAGCTTAGAAATAAAATTCTAACCACAGGGTGCTAAAGTAATATTGCTGACTAAAAAGAAAAACTCAAGCTTCAATGTCAACTTGCACTTTTAAATTGGTGTTAGTTAGATGTATTCTCTGTAGCACCTGGCAACTCATTTGTTTCCTGTGACGGTGGAGCTCTTGATGCCCCTTCTGCTGTCAAGGGCACAAAGCACCACTTCTAACACTATGAGTGGATTGCATTAAATCTGTAATGCAGAAAAGTGACTGTAGCTCATTCAGATATAAAGTTAATACCAATTACTGTTTAAGCATAATTAAATATTTACACTTCTTTCAATGAAAGTTAACAAGGGGAGGATGTGATTTTTCTGTTGTTCACGGAGGAACCAGGCAGGTAAAACCAAACCTGGTAAAATGGCTCCTGCTTTATTGGCAGGTATGCCTCAAGACTTATGCATAAGCAACATGATAAGTCTGTGTTTAGCATGCCAGAACTATAGATCATCACATACTGCAGAATATCTGTCAATGCTGGAAAGAATTCTGATATGGTAAAGGTACCTTAACCACAGTGATGCTTCCTTAACTACCAAGTACAACTTGGCTAAAGCTTCTATGTGAAACTCTGGCCTCTTTGAAACAAAGATCTCTTGATGCTGCCAGGGTGGGAACTCTTTCTCAGTCAGACTAACTGGCAGTGTGGACAACTCTTCCTTGTGAAGTGCTGTAAGGTTTGTATGCAGGAAAGTGGTAATGAAAATTCAAGAACAACAGAAGACCAATTCTTCAGTAATCATGTAAACTATGAACTCCATGCATTAGATGGAAGAACATTCTAGTTTTTAGAAACCAGAAATGTGAAGGGGGGAATACACACACTTAATTTTCTAGAATGTTTTAAAATTGCATTGGCATGAGCTATATGCAAGTTCTGCTTTGGCTCTCTACAGATTATGTTTCCCAGCTCCTGGGCAGCCCTGTTCCCTCTTTTAGCTGCCCAGTCTCTCCTTTTAACCCATAGATTTGGTGATTCATCTTCCTATTCAATTGCAAGAAGTCTAAACAAACTGAGATATGAGGAAACACAGAGGATGCCTCAAAGTAAAGAGGAATTCTTAAGCCAATTAAAGCTACTACCTTGTTAATTTTGTAAATTCTGCAACACATAAGCGTTTTGAGTGAATAAGCAACTAAAGATCTACTGGCCTAGCAAATAAATTGGAAACTCAATTTGATGGAGCTTCCATTTGGATTTTTCAACTTCTGAATGCTGCAACAAACTATTTCAAAACTTCAGTGCCTATTCTAGGAATCAATAGGTAAGATTATCATTGACTATGGTTTCTGTGTGTGCAGCAGAAACAACATAGAAGTTAGAAATAGAAGCATCTCTCTTTGCAGAGTAAAGTAAAGTTCATAGGAGTTCTTAATGGTTTCTGGTATAACTATATTCTCATTACAGCTCTAACCATCTTCCTAAGATGTTAATGCCCTGCTAGAATGATCTCCTAGACAGAAAAGCAATGGTGAGAGGAGGATTGGAAGAAGCTCTGAGAGCTAGGAGGATGCTGCACAGGGAATTTTAAGGATTCCAGAAAGTAGGACAGCCTTTGACATATAAATTTTTGCCTACAAATGTTCGAGTGCCTGAGCTACAGGTATATGTTTATAGCGACCATAAATACTAGTTTCATAACTCCATAATTATGTTCTGACCTACAGTTAATATTGTCTCTTCGTGCTTATGTTCACCATATTAATTTGTTTCAGAAGACTTCTGAAGTACAGTAAGATATCCTGCATAGCCTTAAATGGGAGTTCACGGGAAAACTTGTCCTAAACAGATAAATATCTATATGGCAATTAACACTATGGAGATCCAATTCTGATGAGACTCTGTGCTCTGTACAGAAGCAAATAAAATAGGTGATATCTTGTTTGACTTCTAAGACTTAAAATAGAAAACGGATGTGCTTACTCATATGTTGAGAATCTAGACTTAGCACCTTAGCTATACTATGAGACCCAACTGACTTGTTTAGGTTTTCTCTTCCTTGCTGTTCTAGCTGAAACTTTACAGGAGGAAGTGCATAGAGAAGCTGAACTGTGGTCCCTCAAGAGCTGGCATGTGAATCTGTTGATGCAAACCATGACTGGATATTTCTAATTTACAGCATGGATGCTATGTAAGAAAGCAAAGCCCATATGCTTGCAAAATGTGGGCAAACCAAATTAAATAGGATAACTGTCTACAGTGTCCTAGTGAACATAGTACATTAAAAAAAAAAACAATTCTGTGCTAGTTTGTATCAGAACCAAGATAAACAGGGAACTTGCAAATTATCAAGGGGGTAGCGGTGTGGGGGGGGAAGCCATCAAAAGAAGTTTCGACTGTTAGGGAAATATGTTATTGGTGTTACTTTTCTATGAAAAAGGATGCTAAATACATACATTTAATAGTACACACTAACTCTAAAGATAAAATGACAGAATGAAACCTGAAGAATGTTGAAAGGGTGAGGGCCAAGTAAAAGGCTGTTCTGTAGCTTGACAGAGTAACTGTCCCATCTTCTGGAGAAAAAAGGCATAATCAAATTTCATGCCTTTGAGATTATAGGACCAGCTGTGCTTGCAGAAATGTGACTTGGCTAATATTCCAGTGGAATGAATCTTCAGTTACCAACTGAACTGATATTGCTTATAGTTAAACAAGAAGTCTGCATTTTCATAGTACTAGACTACCTGTAGACGTTACTATGTTAAGTGTAACAACTCCTGTTCAGGCGAGTGCCTTCAAAACAGGGAGCTGATGAACATACATATAAGCTCTATTAACAAATATTGTCTCTAAAGAAGTGAAAAGCTATAAAAGTTTTTGCTGGCTGCCTTACTGTAATGTGCTTACTGGACCGTCAGTGTTCAATTTTTAACCAGTGCTATAAAAATTCTTAGGACCGGTGTAATAAAATATAATACCCTCATTTGCCTGCAAGCATCAAATATTTCTCCTTTGGTTTTAATCTCTTTAAAATAGCAAAATTCATGAGAAGAGGGAGTAAACGTTTCTGGCTTGAATTTCAGGATGCTAGCCACAACATGTTTTTGCACTAGTGTCATAGAAGAAGGAAAGCATATCTCTGCATTAAAGTTAGAGGGTGGATTTGGGCTATAATTTAATTTCCACAGCAGCATGTCCCAATCAGTTGGAAAGCTTGTAATTAACCTCTTCTTGGGAACCACAAATAAACAGAATTTGTTTGAGGAAACTTTGATTACTCAATGTGAACTGGATTTCCAGCTGGAGCGCCTGTTCCTCTGTTAAAGCAAGCCAGTATTTTTGGAAGCCTGCTCCCTCAATGATGCTTTCTACCCTATCAACCGATCTTACCACACAAGGAATCTAATACAGCTGTGCCCTAGGTGTAATACTGTGCTAGTTTCTTGTGCTAAAAGCAAGTCCAGTTTGAAGTGCCAAGCTTGCAGGGTGTGCTTAAGTTGGTGGGGTTGAACTCCTCCCTCCTGGGAGCAGAGGAAAAAGTTTGCAAGTACTCAAAGGATAAACTTAACAGCTTTTCAGAATATGTTTCCCTCTTCCTTTGTATTAAACAAACTAAATTAGCACATACAGCAGTAGAGTGGGGAGAAGATAAAGCATCTCTTTAAAATGTAATGTTTTCTCAAATACATGCTTGCTCTTTGAAAAGGAAGTGGAAGCCTGAGCTGATGGCTGCTTTAGAGCATGGTCATATCTGGGCATGAGTAGTTTCCTGTGTGGATGGTGCAGTGTCTCAAGGCTTCCTCTCATAAATAAGGAATGTTCAGCCACTCTTCTCGTTTACTAAAAGCATATATAGCTGGTTTTTCAACTATTTTAACTTGCTAAAAGTTCCAGTTACGAGATGTTTGGAGAAACTTTCCTGTTTCTCATACTTTATACCACCTGGCCCCTATGGCAACTATAGAAGTACTCTAGCATGTTTTTGGAGAAGCACAGTCAAGGTTTTGCCTAAAACTGTCCTGTCAGAAGTAAAATTAATATCAGGTTTTTTGCAAGGACAAGCAAAGGAAGACTAATCTTGAGGTACTTCAACATGGAACTGCACAGTATTTCTACTAAAGCTTCTTGTCCGTGCTATGGCTGCTTGAGGTAATATAAGTTTACCTTAAGTTTGTCTAACATCCTTCCTCTCAAAGGGCAAAAAGCATTTTCTACTCAAGCCAACAAACAACAAAATAGGTTATTTCATCCAAAGCTGGACAAAGGCCTTCATGTAAAGTCTGCTGTACAGGAAAGACGATACACAAACACATGCAAAAAGCACTTAGAAGTTTGTTCCCTAGGCTTAACTTTCCAAGCACTCCTCACTTCTACCAACAGCTTAGTCTGGTCTTGTCAGAAGCTTATTCTTTTTCTAATTGCTGGCACAAAAGGCTCTTAAATCATGTTTTGACAGTTGAAACACTACATCTTCATAAATAAAAAGAACTGTCAATAGTGCTAGTGCAGAAGTGAAGGAACCAGATGCAGTACTAGAAGCTGGGGGAGGGGACAATGATACAAAAGTTAAGATAAGCATCTGCTTATAATTTGATAGCAGCAATCTGTCTAAATCCAACCTAGAAAATCAGATCCTACTACAGCTGGCATAGAGATTATGAACATCTCTGGACAAAAAAACCTGTTTAGAAATAACAGTATTGGATCAAGAGGGTATTCTGTTCGCTTCTGTCCTTTTCACTGTAAAAAAGAAAAAAGCCAAACCAACCCACAACAATTTTCTGGTGTCTAAAGGTCGAGCTAGCAAGCTTGCATTTGTCTTCCAAGCTTGGAAGAACCTACTATAGTAAAATATAGTAGCTTTATTTTACATGTGGCATATTTCTCCCACCCTTACTTTGCACGTGGGCCTTTAGGTTGAGCCTTTCTCTACTTCACTGAAATCCTGTGTTGGAAGGGTGCATGCAGGATCTCACTTCTCTTCCAAGCTCAGATCTACCTCATTTCATCAGCACCAAATTCATATTTGGATAACACAGTCACAAAATGAGAATGCTTTTTGAAAGCTGCAACATGACAAGTTTTAAAATGAACTGCACAGAAAGGCACGAACACCTAGAGTATGTCAGCATTAGCAATAAAAGACATTGTACGACCAACCATGACCCAACGCGTGTATCAATACCTCACGGTATGAAAAGGAACGAGATATTTAGTTGCTTCTGGACCTGAAGACCAGCAATTTCTTTTGCAAGCAGCGGTGCCCAAGCATAGGCCGGAGGGGAAGGGATCAGATCCTACAGGGACCGAGGCCACCGGGCGCCGAGCTACTTCACCTGCCCTCTGTAAGCTGTCCTCGCTGCCGAGGCGGGGGATCCCGCTGCTCCGGGGCCGCCGCCTTCCTCCGCGGCCCCTCTCCTCCGGCCGCCCATCAGCAGCCACCCGGCGGACAGCTCCGGTGCGGGGGGCGGGGGGGGGCAGGCCGCCCCCCCGGGGCCCTCTGCCGCCCCCAGAGCAGGGACAGCGACCACCCCACCCCCCCCCCCGCTACCGGAGGGGGTGGACGCCATTGGGAACAGCCCAGCCGGGGAGGCGTTTCCATGACAACCCCCTTCCCGCCCCGGGGGCCTCCACGCGCCCTCGCCCAGGGGGGCCCCGTGGCCCCCGGGACCCCCAACCCTGGCCGCCGTCCCGTGGCCGACATGGTCCTGCCGCGCCGCGCCGCGGGCGGACGGGGCTGGGCCGGGCTGGCCTGGCTGCGCGGGGCTGGGCGGGAAGGCGGCGGTGACAGCGGCGCCTCAGGACCCCCCACCCCTCCCCCCTCACTCCCTCGCACCCGCCACTGGCCGGCGCAACCAACCCGAGCGGCCTCCCGCCACCCCGCCCCCCATCCCGCCTCCCCGGCCAATCATCCGCTGTCACCGCCCCGCTGCTCCGCTCCCTAGCCCAGGACGGACGGCACGGCTGGCCAATCAGACGGCGCATCAGCCCCGCCACCCCCACCCCCCCTCATTCAAGGGCGGCTGCGCAGCGGTCGTTAAGGCGTACGCCCCGGCCGAGCCTGACGTCGCCGGGGGACGGGAGTCGCCGCAGGACAAACCTTTCCCCGCTGCTCCGCTCTGCCGTTGTGAGGCTGGGCCGCGGGGGGGCGCGGGCCGGGAGCGGGCACCCTGCAGACGGCGGCGGCCCGGGCGAGGGGGGGCGCTGTTAGTGGAGGGAGCGCGAAGCCGTCACAGGCCTGGTCAGCACCCGCCCGGCCGCAGCCCTCACGGCTCGGTGCCGACCGGGCGAACGCCGGCTGGGCCGTGCCTGAGCTGCCGGAGCCGGGCTGGCGCTTCTCTCACGCGTTGGGCAGGTCTGGCAGCGAATTCATCCCCTAGGGCTGCTTGACGGCAGCTCAGCCGTACATTTGGGTGGCACCGGGAACCCGGGTGCTTTCTGTGGTCAGGCCCTTCTGCATGCCAAGGCCGGAGCTAACGGGACCAGCATCGTGGAGAAAGCTTAAAATAAATAGTGTGTTTTCCCTGAAAGAAGAGCGGCCTTCTTTTACTGCAGAAATTTGGTCTTTGTGTAACAAAGCAGATTGTGGGGGAGAGCATCTGGTTTGTTAGCACATCCTGGAAACCAGGCTATTCTTTAATATGAGCATGACAAATTAACTCCTCCATTAACAATCAGCACAGCTAATGCAAAGCATTAATAAGTCATGAGGAAAAATAAAAGCAGCAGTTGTAATCCAGGCTCCGAACAGGACCAGTGAACAATCAGGGTGCCATCAATATATTCATGGCTCCGCTTGCCTCCAAATCAGCCACTGAACAAATGAGGAGAACATGAACATTAATCAAGGTCATGTTTAATGCGTAAGGACAAGGCCCCTGCCAGTATAACCAATAAGAGAACTTAATAATAAAAATAGGTAGCATTTATTTCCCTGGTGTGTTTGATCCATGTTCAGTTCCACACCATCAGTTGAAAAGTGTATGAGCAGATCATCTTGAATCTGGGCAGAGCACCAAGGGTACACTATGCTAATATATATCTGTCTTTTATTAAGAGTCCTTCCTAGGTTTTAGATAGGCTGTGTAATTGCATTCTCTTTAAGGAAGAGGGACTAAAGGTCACTGAGGAGAAGAGACTGACGGGGAGAAAAGGCGAGCGAGAAAAAAAACAGACCTGAAGAAGGTGGAAACAAATGGTCAAGTGTGAGGAAAGAGCCTGCCAGGTGGAAGTATGGCATGCTGGTCTACGCAAGACATAAGGAAATCAATCCTGCCTCTGTTCAGGCTCCTCGGAGGTGAAAGAGCCAGCAACTAAATGGATCTTGCAGTGTTGAAGGGCTTCTCTAACACAGGGGTAGGAGCATTTCCAGAATTTAGAGTTGGGACCTTTGTGTCTTCTGGCCAAATTCATGTTGCTGTGCAGGGATGCATGGGCCTGGCACCTCCCATTTTTGAACTCCTGGAAATCACAAAAGGCCTCGTGGCTGAAGTGTGAAGTTCTTGTGACCGCTCCAGGCGTGAGCAGCCGTGGAACATGTGACATCATAACTCAGAGAGTGACAGGAGCCCTGGGATCTCTCTCTTCTCAAAATCCTTTGGCTGCATTAACACAAATGGCACCCTTGAGCACAGTGGCTTTCCAAACCACTTGCAAGAAAGTTGCTGCAAGTTTCACTATCCCTTGGGGCCACTTTCTACTGAAAACCTCACCTTGGCTTTCACATCTTTGGCAGGTGCGACAGTTTCTGAGCTGCCATTGCAGATAAGAAGATGCCTTCAGCCTGCTTTCTGCTTCCCCAGAAGCTTTTCTCTCAAGGTGCAGATAAAGGAGCTGGTGTGTTTCTCCAGATTGGCATAACTGGGAGATGGTTTCATAAGCTGGGGCTTCATCCCACCCCACACTTGATGGAAGGGGTTGTACAGCTGCCTGTTTGCCACCACTCAGATACACACACGTCGCTCCTGGACTGGCCAAGGTGCAAGATGAGAGTCCAGCGAGCAGCACAGTCTGTGTCCTGGGAAATGCGGAGAGCTCGACAGCTTCTTCAACAGGAGGTGGGAGCTGCCATCGCCCCATGCTCTGGAGATGTGTGCTGGAAGCTGGGGGGGTCAGAAGCCTGAAAGGAGAGAGAATAAATGGATGAAGCATGGTGAAAGCATACACAGATGAGGAGTGGAACTGCATCCAGGAGTGTGTTAGCATTTAGGCAGCCTAGCTTACCCCTAGAGCTACTGGCCATTTGGTCACGTGCAGATGCACCTGCTCCTGCTCTAACATGGCCACAGTGGCAACAGTTGATTTTGTTTTGCTTTGTGGTGTTGGGAAGTAACATTATTACAGACACTTTACAAACCAAATCCTAATCCTGGTGGCTAAATCTAGCATAGGGTATGATTTCTGAATATAATGTGTATTATGTGAGTTATCGGTAAGGTCTTATGTTGTCTTAACAAACCTCTTTTCACAAGAGTTTTTGATTTAAACCACCGTATTTATGAAAGGCGAGGAAAAAGATAAGAAACACAGAAGTACCCGCTTTCACTGTTGGCCCTCTGCTTGGTGAGGCTGGGTGGTAATTTTCTTGCCAATGACACATCAGAATTGGGACTTTAGGAGGGGGAGAGCCAGCTCCAGAATCGTGTCCCGGGGCACCAGAAGGTGCACACCTACAAGGGGTGAAGCTGGTGCTGCTGGCCTGGCAGGCAAGAGGCAGACCCAGGCAGGGTCCAGATGCCGTCAGGGTGAGCGGCTGGAGGCACAGGGCGCTCAAGAGCTTGAAGAACCAGATGCTGAACTTGGTGTGATGGAAGCTGTAGGACAGAGGGGTGTCATGGTGCTGTTAATCACACCTTTCCAGGTCTCTGTCCCTTACAGGTAACTTTGCAGCCTTGTGCCTTCACTTCTGAAAAACCATTTTCTCAAAAGTCTCTGGGGCTCTACAACCCCACTGCTTGGGGAGATTACTCTGGATTTACAGTTTCATTTCTCAGGAAATGCAGGGAAATAAGGTGAATTATCTGCTGCCTAAAAGGGACCTGGATTGCAGAATCACAAGGGGAAGAGATGGGGTGAGTCAAGAGATAATGCCAACATTAAAAGATAAAATGGATTAACATCTCCCTGCACGCAGAAAGCTGCATGGGTGGAGCAAGAGGTTGCAATAGCAGTTTAAAAGGGGATGAGACAGCTGGGCATCCTCGTATTTTTCTCTTAAAAGTAAAGAAATCCATCCCAAAAGCTGAGCTTAGCTGATGCTATCCTCTGAAGTCCACGTCGGTCAGCCAGGCTGGCTGTCCGCAGTCGGGAGGTGTCAGGACAGCCTGACTAACAGACCCTGCTGGCTGACCTACATGGGGCTGTAACGCAGCTGATTTTCACCTGCACACTGCAGCAAGAGGTTGCAAGAATGATCCTTGGGAAATAGCTCACAATCATAAATCTCCATTTCTATTTCAGCCTGGGATTTCAGCTTTAACGACTCTTGAGACAAATGAGGCCATGGGCTGCTTGCCCAAGGCCACTGTTCCAGCGTGTCTGTGGGGTGACACGAACTGTGGTGGAGGGCTTGTTTAGGATGTGATTAAAAAGATGATTCTCCCTCCCAGTGCAGATAAGATCTGAGTGTGGCTTAAGTAAATTACTGAATGGCTTGTTATAGCCCTGGCTGAGTTCCCTTGCTGCGCGGGGCCTAGTTTTTTTTACATCCAATTTGCTGTGAAGCCCAGAGTGTCACAGCAGCATTCCAACACCTGCATCTCTGCACCCGTCTGACACCCCTTCTCTGGAAGATGGGACCCCGGGGACCTGCTGCGGATGGCTCTGAGGCACAGGCTAAGCCCCATCAGTTTTCCTAATAGTTTCTGATGTTCATTTCCTGAAAGCTCCCCCGTCCTGACGATGCCAGTCCACGGCTTGATCTTCAGGGACTAGCTGACTGAAAGCCAGAAGCACTTTGCTCTTGGCTGAAGGATTTTTAACAGAAGCACGCTTTATTCACAGTATGGCACAGATGAGCGTACAGACCTCAGGAAGAGCAACAACCCCAAAAGCCCTCTTGTTCCCACCCCTGCTCTCTACCCCCTCAAGAGTCTTTTGGCTCCTGAACTGTGTCCTGGAGAGGATCTCAACCCCTCCAGCTCCCTCCCTGCTCCCCCACATCACAGGCCGAGCTCTGCCCTTTGGTTTGTCGTTGGTATGGGCCGCTCTTCTATGGAGTTTAACATCGCTTCTAGCACCTTGTGATCTTTCACCCCATGTCGTGGCATTTTCCCATTACGGGAGGCTGGTAGCCTCTATCCTCCTGCCCCGTGCAACCGTTCAATCCTTTCTTGCCATTAATAGCCCTGCTTCAGCTTCTTGGGCATCGCCCAGTTCTTGCCATAAAACAAGAGATTGAATTCCCTCTGAAGGCTGTAGCGTACGCAAGGACTTGAAAGAGGAATGGGACCTGTTTGTGTGAAGCAGGGCCGAGCTGCCATCCCGCCAGCACAGAATGCGCTAAAACATGGCCTTGCAATGGTGGCCCTTCGCACTGCTCATTTTGGAGTGCGAAATCCCCGGGACGCTGCCGCAGCACCTCGTGTCCCCCAAAGAGAAGCAGAAACGTCGCGTGCTTGCAGTTAAACAGCTGCTCGGGGCGCGGGGAGGCCGCGTTTGCACTGGGGCCTGCAGTGCAATGGCTCAGCGGGACCGGCCGCAGCCGGCACGGCCAGGCTGCCCCCGGGGGGGCCCGGCCCCCCCCCAAGAACCAGCGTGCCCGCCCCGGCGCGGGCCGGGGGGCGGCGCGCCCGGCCCGGCGCCGCCTCGTGGGGGCGGGCGCGGCGGGGACGGCGCCGGGAGCCGCAGGGCGGGAGGCCAGGCGGAGAGGTAACGCCGGGGGAGGGAGCAGCCGCCCGCCCGCCCGCCCCCCCCTCCGCGCACCCACCCTTTTCCGCTCCGCGGCCGCCTCTCGGCGCCGCCGGGTGTGCGGCTCCCCGAGCCCCAAGAAGCGAGCGGGGACCGGGGCGGCGATGAGGAGCGAGAGGGCCCCGCGAGAGGGCGGCGATGAGGAGCGAAAGGGTAAATCACCCCCTGCGGCAGGGCCCGGCCCGCTCGGTGGGGCACGGCTCCCGGCCCGGCGGCGCCCGAGGGCCCTCCCGGGGGTCTGCGGGGACAGGAGGGCCAGGGGGCCTGGCTGCCCCCGTGCCCTGCGGCCGCCTCCTCCCGTGTGGTCTGCGTGCCGCTTCCTGCCGTGAGACCCCCTCAGGCTCCTTAGAAAGGCTGCAGCAGGGCGTGATGCGGGGAGAAGACAGGTTTATCCCCGTGTGGGGGTTATTGTAACCGCTGGGCAAGCTCCGTTAAAGTGTCTTCCGTTTGTATTTCAGTCACTTCTCACCGGGGTAAGTCGGCTGTGGAAAGGGCAGCGAGGTAGTCCCGGTGATGCGGTTGTGCAGGCAGGTTGCATTTGTAACGACGTTGACTTGGAAAGGGGCAAGGAATTGGCATTCATTTCCTAGCAGGGCATGGTACAGCTAACCAGTCTTTTGTAACCTTATACACTGGTGTGTGTTTTTATTATCCGTGAGGGAGGACGATGGCTTCGGAACCGTGAAATCTGGATTTCATTCCCAGCTCAGTCACTTTGTGCGGTCTCCTGAGAAAATTGCCTGTTCTCTGTGTCTATTCCCTTTTGTGAGTGGGGAGAGTAGTACTGATGTACCCTCAGGCGTGTTAGGAAGCTACATGGAGAGTTACTGTATTGCAGGGATTTCTCAGTCGAAACTGAGGTACTATTCAGCCAGGCTGCACATGTGCCTTTGATGAAAAGAATCCCAAAGAGACTTCGCGCTGAGAGCCAAGAAATCTTTGTGTGGAGAGTGCAAAAGACTGCCCACTCAGGTCAAGTTCATTTGTACCTGCAGGTGTAATGGAATGCAGTAAAGTGTATTTTTAGAAGTTGACTAATAGAGGAAGCTGGTTGTTTTGCCTTCACAAGTCTTAATTTGGTTAGGCATGGCAAAACAGTGCCAACACCTGTGTGAGTGTACCACCCCCACAAGGGCAGATGTGGTCCCAGTGGTCACACAGAATGAGACAGGTTCTCTGGTGTCTGGTTTTCTTCACCAGAGTAAAGGTTACATGCTATACTTGAGAACTATCCCATACAAACATAACACAAACACACACCCATCTGCTCAGTTCTTCAGTTTGGTGTCTGAATAATATGCTTTGGAAGTTTTTTCTTATTTGTTTGTAAACAAATAACTTACTTTGTTGAACTTGTTAAAAAATAGTGGTTTACATTTAAAAAGCCACATGTTGGTGGTGAGAGACAACACACACACCAGAAATGTCAGGCCACAGCTGAAGACAAAGACCTCTCTTTACAGGGACTTAAATAGCGCCTTTGTAAAAAGGGTATTTTTATCACTTCAGTTTTCCAGATAACTGAAAACACTTTAACTGTACAATGTTGACTCATAAACTACGTACAGGCCACAGTTCTTTTTGCCTTTTAGGCTAAGAAAGCAACAGGAATTATGTACGCATGCTTTATCTATAGCCGATGTCAAAGGAGAAGGTACGATGTGTGGGCCTACAAAGTGGATCAGTTCAGTTCTTCACGGAGAATTAAGTTTGTTGCTCTTTTGAAGCTGTGTAATGAGGAAGGAGGAAGTCTTATCTGGCCTCTGACAGACATAATAATAAACATCTTTGTGGTTGGCATTATTTGGCAGCATAAGTAGAAGGAAAAGTCTGAAAACAGCATGGAATCTAAACTCCTTACCTATTAGCAGGAGTAGATCCTTTTAGGGAAGTGACCAGACAGTCTGCAAAAAGTTTGTTTAGATACTGTGTGAATTATTTTTGTTTCCCAGATAAATTGGCATTTGAACCTGCTGGGTTCCTGGCCTGCCTTCTGAATGCTGAAGAAAAACCTGGCTCTGCTCACACCAAAAAGTTACTATGCCGGGCGTACCTTCTGATCCACTGCCAGACAGATTCAGCAGAGGAGAAAGGATGTATTAATGTCATGTTCTTTTATTGACAGATTGAAAACCTAGAATGGCAGGAGAACAGAAACCGTCCTGCAATCTTCTAGAGCAGTTTATTTTACTAGCCAAAGGTACAAGTGGGTCAGCTCTGACTGCTCTTATAAATCAAGTGCTGGAGGCTCCTGGTGTTTATGTCTTCGGAGAGCTATTGGAGCTAACAAATGTGCAAGAGGTAAGCAATGAGTTTCTACCCTAATGCCCCTTCTGCACTCTCAGTATAAGGGATCCCCAGAAGTTTCCACAGACAGCCTGTGTGTGAAATTTCTGTGCCCCGATGGGCCTGGTGTGACTCTACCTTGGTTCTGAGATGTTTGTGTATGAGAGATTGATGTTAGTTTTGCCTGTATATATTAGATGTTAAAAAATACCTATATAAAGCTTTGCTATGCTGATGTGATTGCTAATACAGCAAAAACCTGGCAGCAGCCCAGTAACAATTTTAAGAAGGCACCTAGTCAGCCAGCAATGAAATAATCCCTTTCTATTCCTCAATTGTCCTGGAAAGCATAACTTCAGTGCTCTCCGAAAGTCTTCAGGAACAGATGTCCAGTGTATCAGGCCTGGGTGGTAACCAAATCCAAACCATTTCAAACCAAGGTGGAAAGTAAGTTCCAGAGCTCACTCCCCTCTACTACAAAGAGGGAATCTACGTTGAGTGTCTCTACAGCTGGGTAATGTGGCATACAGCAAGTTTGGCTTTCCAGACAGGACCTTAGATATGCTGAAAATGCCTCTATTCAGCATCAAATAACAAGTATGGGGTTTTTTTCCTGGATCTGCACACAGCAAATGGTATTAAAAAAACCCCACTCAATAAAAATCACTGCTTGGTGCTGCCGTTATTCCTGCAAAGTGTTTGCATGTGAGAGGAGTGTTATTACTTTCAAATGCACTCAACTTAAAATGTTCTAGCTTGCTTTGCTTTGAAGTTTTTCTGGCTCTGCAGGTAAGCTGTCTTAGCTTTCCCAGTAATAGCAAGGATGCTTAACCAACCAACACCATTGCCTGCTCGCTTGTCGCATGATGAGAAGAGCTAGCCCTGTAGGATGTCAGCTGAAATTAAGTCGCCTTTTTCTTTTACTTCCTAAGGTGCTGCACAAAGCAGTTGACAATCCAAACTGTAGTTAAGTTCTAATGCATAGAAATGGCTAGATCATCTTGACTCTGAAACTGGTGAACATTGCTGCTGCTCACAAGGCCTTAGAAAGGGTCCAGCTCTTTAAGATCGGGACATAATTGCTTTTCCGGGTACTGCTTGTCCTTCGTAGACATTCTCTGGAGAAGTTGCCTGTCAGCATTGTGTTGGCTGTTAACCATGTTACATGGAATTTCTTTTGTTTTCTTCCCATCCAGCTTGCTGAAGGGTCTAA
The DNA here is from genome assembly GCA_034008185.1 of Gorsachius magnificus. Taxonomy (NCBI): domain Eukaryota; kingdom Metazoa; phylum Chordata; class Aves; order Pelecaniformes; family Ardeidae; genus Gorsachius; species Gorsachius magnificus. The sequence continues at coordinate 37,802,802 of CM067087.1, forward strand.
TGCTGCTTATTTTCAGTTGCTGAACTTGTTTGCATATGGAACATATCCAGACTATGTAGGTAAGAGACTGCTGTCTGTTTGCAGAGTACGAGACTGGATTGCCCTTAGGATTGCCAGAGGCAGTTCTTTGCTTTCTGTGGTACCTGGTGTAGTGTGGCTGGGTGAAAATGTCCAAGAACAAAATTTGCTTGGGAGGAGAGTTGTTCATAGGGGGTCTTTGGGTCACATGCGCTTTTTAATTGCTAAAATGTGGAGGAAGGGCTAGAGGTGATGGTCTTTTACTGGTTTGGATTGGACTGCAGCACTGGGTTGCATTGGCCTGTAGCAGTATTCACAGGCCACTTACCTCTGCAGAGTACAATTTCAGACAACTGTTTTGAAATTTAGATGACACCGCTTATGGAAGCTGCAGAAAACTTAGACAAAATTGTTCTGCATTATTTATAAAAACCTGTATGGTTTATGGGATAACGTTTTATTCTGTGAGGGCATTGCTGAAACAAAATGAAGCATTTCTTAGTTGGAATACAAATCGAAATAATGACTTTTATACAGCTTCAGAATGACTATGTGTGAATCATCTTAGTATCTGTCGGGGTGTGCTTTTATCTCCGGTGCTTAGGCGCTTCCATTCTGATACAATTTAATACTTCATTTGTGGGTAGCAGCCTAATCCAGACTATTACAGAGTATGACAAATAATTCTGTCATAGTGCTGGCTATCACTGTGGTGGATGAGCTATCTAGTTCCTGTAAGGAGAAGTGGCATCCGTAAGTGCAAGGACTGGAAATTCCAGTGGCTGTGGAGCAACACGAGCCTCATGAATTTTGTGACTGATTAGAGGATGTGTTTGCTGTGCATGGGTCTTGTGTCCCAGCATGTGACAGCGCAGTTCATTCTTCCTTTTCTAGTGAAGAAAGAGGAGGGAAAAGTAGTCAAAATTAGAGAGCATTGAATGAGGTGGGATGGATGGGAGAGCTTGAGTGGCCCTGAAACGCTAATTTCCATTAGAGCAGATACTTTAAAGAGTTTCTTTGCTTTGGAAAGCTGCCAGTTTCCATTCTGGTTTTAAATATTCATGAGGCACATGAATATAATGCAATGCCAGTAAGTATCTAGATTAATAATTTCTCCTCTGTTCCTCAGCCTGGTACTTTACACTTTCAACCCTAAATTCTGCAGCTCTCCAGAGAAATAAAACCAGCTGTATTTACAACCAGATTGGCAAAGGGGGAAGATTTTATTCTGTCAGCTCGTTAATGAAATAAAAATGACTTGGTGGTAGAAACAAAGCACTGACCAACCATTTTGGCAGGACACCACTTGTGTAGATGTGAATTATGTTCTAATTCCAAAACCAGAATTATTAAATAAGCAGAGAAGAGTGGAATTGCCAACTTTGTTTTTTAACTTTTCCCCTCTCTCTCTGGGTTCAGCCTTTCCGGGTTTAGTGTGCTGTAGCTAGCCTGAAGTTCTGCAGCCTGGATTATATAATTCTTGAAGGCAAGTCCTGAATCTTGTCTTTTTAACATTAACAGCAAACAGAGATAACCTGCCTGAATTAACAGCGACTCAGAAAAACAAGCTGAAACACTTGACAATTGTAAGCCTGGCTTCCAGAATGAAGGTAAAGTACACTGTGTATGATAGCATTCATCTGTTTGTTTGTTTTTGTTTTTGAAAATGACATCAATTCCATAGCATTGAAGTTGTATCAGGTTTCATGAGTACTCTCAAAAATTTCTGCAGCTAGGAAAGTACCTGTAATGTATAGCGTTCTCTCGGGGTGTGTTTGGGACATTAACTTAGTGGACTTTGATGGATGAGATGTGGGTGTGTCTGAACTGCCATGCAAATTGGTCAGTAAGGGCTGCGACACTTTGTATGGCTTCTTTCACTGCTGGAGATGTGGAATCATTCTTAAAACAGGTGACTTCTTGTTCTAAGCAACACTCTTCTGTAATCCCATTACCTTTTTTCTTTCAGAACATGCTATGCCAAAGCTTCAGGAATTACCAGAGTTGTCAGAATATTATGTAGCCTAGTGGCAGGCATTTGTTCTGCCAGAATCAGTCACTGCTGTACTTGCAGGTTAAAGTGCAGGACACAATAAACATTTGGGTCTTGACCTGCTGTGACTTAGCTGTTCATTTTGGCTCTAGAGCTGTTAACTTATTCTTGGACTTGCTGTTTTTAGTGCATTCCCTATTCTGTGTTGCTGAAGGACCTGGATATGAGGAATCTAAGGGAGTTGGAAGATCTGATTATTGAAGCAGTTTATACAGATATTATCCAGGGGAAGTTGGATCAACGAAATCAGGTGCTAGAAGTGGATTTTTGTATCGGCAGAGACATTCAGAAGAAGGACATCAGTAACATTGTCAAAACACTCCAGGAATGGTGAGGCAGTCTCTCCACCTTCCTTGTTCCTTGTACGTAGCTTGTCCTGTCTTTTTCTTATTCCTCAAAGTTTCAAGTGCTGGCTCAATTTCACCATGTTCCATTAATCAGGAATCTTATGCTGTAAGGAAGCACTTGAAGGAGGAGTCTGGGCAAGTTTTTGAAGATCCCATCTAGGGTTCAATTTGTGTTATATATCAAGCCAAACTACACTGGGTCATGAGATTCTGCTCTCACTGTAGCTTTTACATGGCAGAACCCTAGTGAGGAGTCAAGGGTCTTTTCAAACAGACATGCCAAACTGGACTCATGGTCTTACGGTAGGAGATACTCCCCTTTCTGCTGTTACACTTGATAACAAAACCAGAACTGTCCATTACTTTTCAGCCTTTTTCACTGTGATGAGAACCACATGGGCAAATTCTAGGGAATCACAGTTCTTTGGAGGGGATGTCTCTTTGAGTTTGAAGTTTCATATGCCTTTGTTTGCCGTCTCTTTGTTCCTGCAAATGCAGGCTGCATGCAACCATACTGGGACTGTGGTACTATCTTTTTGTACCTTTGCCAGGAAGCTGCTTCTCATCTTTTTGTGGGATTCCCTTCCCGTGGCAGGTTCTGAGCTGACTGGGAATTGCATCCTAGTTGCTATGGTAATGGGTGCATGAAAAGTAATTAAACTGCTGTGCAAATATGCTGTCCTGAGGTGGGGGCAGGCTTTTTGCTTCTCTACTCCAACTCCCTGAATCCCATCTCAGTGGGAGGGCTCTGGCAGCTTCCAGGACCTTACAGCATTGTTTGGAAGGTAACAATGAACCCACTGCCAATTCCCTTTCTGTCCTCTCCAGTTACAAGTTCTGTGTTGGAGGAGTGCTCTTGTCTTTTGAACACTTAACAGGCAGGGGTATTCTCTCAATCTGACTTTTTTGTTTAATTTTAAAATTTTACTTACTTTTGAGAAATGTGTTGCATCCCTGTTTAAGCGTTAATACTGATTGAAAAGGAAGTTGAAATTGCATTGAACCTGCACATACTTTTTGTTTTTGGGCAGGTAAGAGGAATATGGACTCTCTAAAGAATGCTGTGAAATACATTGAATAAACAGCAAAGCTTTCTCCTGCCAGCTTTTTTGGAACTTTAAGCAGGAAGTTAATAATCTCCTAAACTTTTAGGCAAGCGTGACTTTTCAGATTGCTGATTGAGCTGCTCCAGAGAGAACTTGTAAACACTGTTTGACATTGTTTGTATCTTGCAGGTGTGATGGCTGTGAAGCAGTTCTTTTAGGAATTGAGCAGCAAGTACTTAGAGCCAACCAATACAAAGAGAACCATCACCGAACTCAGCAGCAGGTAGAGATGGAGGTGAGTACAGAGTCAATTCGGACTGCTCTATGCTTTTTGATAAATGTTTGCTTACTGAAGAAAATAATCTGGTAACACCTGGTTAATGGTTGTGGCTTCCCTGATAGTAGGCTAGCAATCATGCAAATCAGATGCGCTGGTTTGGGGTAGGAAGAAAACACATCTGCTTCCATGTGCTAGTAATACTGCAGACATCAAATTTGCCCACTCCGAGCAGGTTGGAATTTTTCTTTATGAAAATACACTAGGTGGGCGCACTAGCTATAGTTTCCGGAGTTGACTTGTTAGGAAAAGTGTGCTTTTAACACACAGCTTGGATGCAATTCTGTTCCTTTTGTGCAAGGCGGGAAGGAAGGAAAAAGCAGTTCACTTTGTTTTAAACCTGAAAGTGTAATTAACAAAAGTCTCTCGAGTCTCATTGCTTTTGCAAAAAGTGCCTCAGCAGCTTCCTTTGGGGTTTTTCTCTTGGGGTCGAGCCGAGCACCCAGACAGGGCTCTCTGACACGCTGTCTCCAGCAGTGTGACCTGGCAGCACTCCTGCCTCTGTTGCATGTGCAGCCAGGCGGCAGATGGCAGCACGGGCACACGATTTTAGTCCCTGCTGATGTGTATTCACTTAGGAGAACAAATCTTGGCTAATACAGCTGTAAAGGTGAAAACGGTCCTCCTGAGACACTTGCTCAGGGTTTATTTCTTGCAGAGTGCTGCATCCCTGCAGGTTTACGTTTGCCTTCTGAAGCAGCATATGCTTGGCAGCTTGATTGGCATCTACAGTGCATTTGGTTTGCCAGATGCCTTTGGCCTGGAGTTGGCACACCTGACTCCCAAACTTGTTCTCGCCTGTGGGATTTTTCTTAAGGCTTGCTCGTTGTATTTCTGGTGAGCCCTACAGGGTTCCAGGGGACAGAGTATGGTGCCTGGTGCTGTATCTCTCCTTTTCAGCCAGAGTAGCAGAAGCACTACTGCTGCCTCCCATGAAACCAATTTCTGTTCCTGCTTCTAGCAAATAACTGTGGCTCAGACAGCTGGCTAGGCCAAATGGCATTTTCCCTTTTTAAGCGCTGTCCTAAGTGTAAGTTTGTTTCTTTCACAGTCTCCTTTGTCCTTCCTGCTTCTGGCCAGCATAATGGTAGAGTGGCTGTCTTCTGCACCAAGGCAGTAGTAGGTCCCTCCCGCCAGCCAGCTAGAAAGGTGGTACAATATTGTGCCATTGTCTCTTTGGGGGGGGAAAAAGTAATCTCTAATTATTCCATATTGGACCCAGACTGGAAATATTAACAACTGGCTGTAAGTGAGGATGAAACATTACCCTTAATAAACGCAAGTGCAGAGCACGTTTCTGGCGGGAGAGTTTATTTTATAATCTCCACTCTACACTGCAGGGGTTTTCAATATGTTTATGGACAGAGTTTCTACTGCAAGGGGAGGAAGGAGCAGGTGCTGATTCACTGTCTCTTCTTGGCCAGGTCACAAACATAAAGAAAACATTAAAAGCTACAGCTTCGTCGTCGGCACAGGAGATGGAACAGCAGCTGGTAGAGCGAGAGTGCCCTTCACACACAGAACAAAGGCAGCCCACAAAGAAGATGTCCAAAGTCAAAGGGCTGGTCTCCAGCCGTCACTAGAACATACCATCTAAATGTCATTCAGCTAGGAATGACAACAGGAGGAGCAAAAAAGGGCCTGCGTCTCCTTTTTCAGTGGGTTCTGGGCCAGTCCCTTCGAGGCTGGCAAATAAAAGCCCTGTTTGAATACAGCAACCAGTTAGCAGCACCTGGCTAAGTTACACTGTGCAGCCCCTATTAATTTCCAGGATGTCCCTGTTCTGGTCCTGTAAAGAGGGACTTCTAAAGAGAGGGACTAATCAAAAGGAGCGGGGGGGGGGGGGAAATATCTGTGGACAGTTTTGCTCCCCCCAGCCAGTCTCATTGCTGCTTAACCTTGAGGAAGCTGCTGTACTAAATCAGATCTTGGGGGAACTTCTGTAGCAAGTGTCTGAATCCCAGGGTTGAAGTGTGGCTACCAAAGTCAGGCTGGGAGTGAGGAAGCCACCAACACAGATCTTTTCATTCCCAAAGGGAGCACAGAAAGGTTTCTAGGCCAGGAACTGCTTTGCATGGAAGTCTTCAGCCTTTCTGCTACCCCTGTCTATTTTAAACTGGGGTGAAATTCACACTACCTCGCTCTGTGAAGATGAGATCCAGTGCTGGGCTGTTTACTTAACTGTCTGTTTACTGCCCTTACTAAGCCCTTTAATCTCTCACAGATTTAAAGCACTGTTCTGCATCTCTGAGGCATCAATACAATAAGGAGGAAGCAGGCTGCTCTTTTAAGCCTTCCTTCTTGCAGGTGGTTAGGGGCATACTAGAAACTGTTCCTTCTGAATGTGATGTGACCTCCCAGAGCTGCTTGTGAGTTGTTTCCCCCATTGATACCTTCAAAGGGTAATGCATTTGCTCTTCCTTGGATGCTAGCGACAGAGGTCTGCATGGGAGAAGAGCCTGTTTAGCATCGTGGCAGGCTGGTGGCCCAGGACCCACTGGCAGGGGTCGCAGCAGCATCCCCTTGCTGAAGCAATGGACTTGACTAGTCATTCTGAATTTTGAACACTTTCAGGTTGTATTTTCCTCCCTTTTTTGTACATTGTTGTGATTCTAAAGCATTTCAGCCTTTGTTTTGTGTTTTTTTTTATTTGTTACAGACTAATTTCAGGTGATTTGCACCTAGTTCGGCAAGGTGTGGGTTTTTTTTTTTAAGGGGGAGGATGGGGTTGGCGTTGAAACAGCAATTCACAAAAAAGCACATTTTAGAAAAAAAAATTAAAAATGCTGATTTAATGTCAGAGTCTGGAGTCTTGGCTTTGAGGCTGCTTTAGGCTTGTAGTCCAACAGCACTTGTTCACTTGAGCATTTATGGTGTCCTGAGAAGGTCTGACTAATTTCCCTGATGCATCCGGGAGGCAGGGAAGTGCTCTTCCCATTTTGTCAGTAGTTCATCTTTGTCCAAATTTGTGCAGAAGGATCTGCGGCAAAGCCAATACCTGAGCCCAATGTCCTGAGCCTAAACACCTGCAATGCCTGATTGTGGAAGATTTGTAGTTGTGCTCTGTCTTGGGCTAGTCGATTCCTTCCTCTGGGTCTAGCAGAGTACTGCTTTGTAGTTTGGCCACTGTATCTCACTCCATGCTGTAAAGAGAAGGGCTTTCTGTGAGCAGGCAGGGGAGCTGTTCAAACAGAGGACTGTGACAATGCTCCAGTCCTGCAGCCAGCTGTCACCTGCGCTTACTTGTGCAATGCACGTGCCTTCCTCTTATTGCTACCAGAATTCTTTGCCATCTGCGTGTTTTCAGTCCTCAGTCACGGGACTTGTAGACTTGTGAAAGTAAATTCCTCTCCTTTTCTTCTCCTGCAGTGCAGGCACACAGTGTTTAATCTTGAGAGGTGGATCTACATACCTCCCATTCAGCTGCCTGTGGGTCAAGTCCCTTAGTTTCTGATTCTTTGCCAGCTTTCTCTCCCCCCTCGAAATGCTAGCCAAAAAATTCCCAGTGAAGGATGTTAAGTGAATAAGCCCAGAGCACGAAGCCTTCCCTGTATCTCAAGGGAACTGTTTCCCAAACCGTGGCAGTACTAGTTTCTGTGCTAGCTTCTCCCACTGTTCAGCTGACAGCTTCTCAGGAGGTGTAGGTGGACTTTGTGCACCCAAGTATAACAGATCAGTGTGATGGAGATGGACTGAGTCTGTTTCTGGCTTCCTGCGTGGGCAGCTGCATTGTACTGGTCATCCAGTTCCTCACTAGATTTGACTAGTGAGGACAGGTTCTGTGGTCCTCACTAGCTGTTTTTTTTCCTTCCCATTTTTAATATCGGTCCCACAAAGAGGCAGGAGGAATACAGATGCCTTTGGAAATCACTTTAACTCCTCAGCAAGCCGCAGTCTGCTGGGGAAATAGATGTGAATTTGGCATCCTTGGTGTTTATTCCCAGTCAGTTACAGGAGTCACATTAGTTTGCTGAAGCTTCTTTAGTGTGGTGGAAGTTTTTGAGTTTGTTCTTATGTTCTTGCAATTCTCAAAGCCTGGCTGGGGGTGAAGATCTTATTTACCCTTCAGTGTACGTTGCCTTTGATCAGCAAAGAAACAAGGGAGGAAATAGCGCTTTGAATAAAGAGCTGTCCCTTGCTTGATGGCAAGAGAGGACGGAGAAGGGAATGTGGTATTGGAGGGAACTGAGCTGTTTGCATGTTTGGCTTTCCTGGTGTGCCAGCGATGCGCTTGGTGCCGCAAAAGGAGGGGGGTGTCTTTGCAATGAGCCCAGTCTGAGATGAGTCATTAACGAATGACATGCACAGAGTACCTGGGGGAGGCAAACAGCTCTGCAGCAGCTGGTTAATGAATCTGGCTTGAAGTAGAGAGTTAGAAGCTATTCCAGGAATGAAGCAGAAGGCGTAGTTGTTAACAGGGAAGGATGCAGGAGGTGCTATGAGAAGGACAACGGATAAAGACTGCATTGGCTCCCTGTGACTGCAGGGCCGGGCAGCAACTCGGAGCAGAGTTGTGTGAATTAGGGGCTGATGGGGGCTGAATTGCTGACAGTTTTGAGTGGGGAGTGCCTGGGGAGCTTAATTGTGCAATGGGGACAAGAGGGAGATGGAAACAAAGGTGGATTTGATGCAAACTCCCATGTGTTGCATGTGCCTGCTGGAGGCAGCTAACACAGCACTGCTGGACACTGCTCCCTGATGTGGCGAGAGCATCCTGCCCTACTTCGTTTTATGGCAGCAATGGGCTGCTCCAGCTGCAGCTCACTTTAAGATTGCAGCAGGACAGAGTTTGAGCCATTGAACTTCTGTTTGCCTCTTCCACCCACAGGGAGACAAAGTAGATGGAGCTGCCTTCCCCTCTGCTCTTCAGGGCTTTATTGTCTAGCTTCGCGTTCTGCAGCTCCACTTGTACTAGTGCTTGTTTAATATGGAATTGAGCACTGAGCTGGAAAATGGAAGAGAGGATCTCAGCTGATTGCAGTGCTGGTAGACTGCCCTAGCCCTAAAGCTGTGTCTTGTACTAACAAATGTCCCTGGCATTCCTGCTGTGACTCAGTTGATACCAGCGAACATCAGGCAATTCTGGAACATGATAAAGCAATGCTGATGTCAATCCTTTTATGGAAAAAAAAGTTTTGGCTTGAAATCTATTATTCTTTTACTTCCCTCCTCACCTCCTTAGATAAGTTGAATGCTAGCTTAGTCTTCTGGTGAGAGCAGGAGGGAAAATCAGTGATGCTGACAGACCCTTCTGTGTTCAGGTTTGAGACCCATCCTGCAGTCAGTCTTGTGCAGACTTCTGAAATCCCACGGGTGCTTGTGGAGCTGCATGCAGGCTTGCAGGTCTATTTCTCCCTGGATTGGGTACAGGAGTAGGATCCGCAGAGCCGATCTCTGGAGTGAAGCTGGGGAAAGTGAAGCTTTTGTTCCCATAGAAGAAAGTGGTGGTAAGAGATGGCCATTCTCCCACCAGCACTGCAAAGTGAATTTTGCTGAACAGCTTTCTGTTCCTGGAAGAATGGAAAATGGTACAGAACCCGGTGGGTGGTTTTCATTTTGGTTTTGCTTTTAGTGTCCTGCTCATCCTTTGAGGGGAAAGTGCATTGGTCCATGTGTGCAAAAAGGAAGTTTGGCTTATTAATTGGGGGTGAGGCAGAAGTGAGAGTGCCGTGAACTTTGATAGCTGTATTAGAATGTAACAAATCACATGGGTAAATTGCCTTTTCCTAAACTTTCATTTCTGTACAGGTTTATATGAGTGCATCTTATTTTTGTGTAATCTCAGGGAGAGTAACCTGGGGCATCAAGAAAGGTAAATTAATGTTTAGACTGATTTCAGTTCCTACTTGTAACCTCAACCTTGTATTTTTATTACGGAATTTTAACCTGACAGTCCGATCAAATTTCTCGGCAGAGGTTTTAGAAATATGTCATTGTTTCACTCTGCTCTGTGGCGAAGGTCAGTGTCTCTGAGGGACTGTTGACATTTTGCTGATATTTCATCAAGTTTGGCCCTACCACAGAGCTACCAGAGGCAAGTGATTGAAGCTGGAGAGGTGTACTGTAAGGAGAGCGCTTGTTAACCCCCCAGCCGTATTGGCTGCACCCTGCTCCTTAGTGGCACTGTGGTGGAACCCCCATCTCTCATTAGTGAACCAGGCAAAGGATTAGGCAGAGCAGCACTTTGCTCCCTGTCTCCAAACACACAGGCATGCACGCTTCTTTATCCCACAGTGTGTAGACCTCACAAGGTGCCCTGATGTATTTGCTACAGGTTGCAAATTGTATGAGTTTGATAGCTTTGACTGTGGCTATTTCTTGCCAAGAAGAGGAGATGTCCCCTCTCTAGCGAATGAACACGCACATTGGAAATTCAAGGTAGTAATGGGATGCCGTAAGGTCATTTAACAGTCCTGAAATGTGTATTTCCTCACAGAGTGCAAAAGAATTTGTGTCAGTAGTCCTCGCTTGGTGTAATTTTAGTAGAAGGTAGGACACCCACAGCTCTAGGTCTCCTATAGAAGCTTGTCGATCTCCAAATCATTAGGGCATTTTTCAAATGCTCATGCACACAATACCCATCTGTTTCCAGGAGAGCTGATTGTGGTGGGTAAGTGAAGCCTTGCTCCATCAGAGATCATCCTTTTTATGAGTATTTTGAGCTTCTCTGACCGTAGGGCCATATCTTTATGGGTGTGAAGTTTGGAAGTAACGCTGTCTAGCCTGCCTGACTCTTCCTGAAGATGCTGTTTCTCTCACCAGCCCTGATGTTTCAGTTGCTGTCTCATGATCAGCTCAGTCCTAAGGCTGCCTTGTGCTGATGCATTAAGTAACGTCTTGGTGTTTCATTGTCACCTTCGCAGCTGTTAGAGCGCACCAGTTCCTACAGGATCACCTGCCAGCTGTGATGCTATTCCTTTTACATCACGACTGTGAGATGACACCTCTCCTTGCTGGCAGACAAGCCAGGTGGGTAGGCATTGCTCCTCAGAGCTGTTCCGCATCTAGGGAGGCGCAGGCTGTTGCCTGGTTTAGCGAATGGAAATCAAGGACAGAGTTACAAATAAGCGGCAAAGCACAGAGCTGTGCCCTATTCCAGCTCTGCTACAGCTGCAGAAAGCAACCTTGGGGGCAAATCTGCTCCTCTGCAGCTGCGTTTCCCAGGACAGCCTCACTCTTGCGTGCTGACTTTGTGATAGAGCTTTGTAAAGCGCTTTGGTCTGGCTGGGCAGAGGTTCGTTGCTGATGGAATTGAAGAAGATGCATGCATGCATATGGGAGGGGGAATCTGATTGCTTTTTAAGCTTTTTAGAAGTCATCTTGCTCCTATGTACCATACCCCTCTTTTCCCCTGATGCAAGTAAGGTGGCCCACCGTGGGAATATTGGCCTGGAGTATTACGGGTAATACGCAGGTTAATTATGGAAGGGGCAGGAAAAATAGCCTGAGCCATTTTCAACAATATCAAAGGGATGCTACCTAATGATTTTCCTATTAGTTCTTTTCCCAGCCTGCCAGAGTCGCTGCAGAAGTGTCATTTACAAAGGCAGTTTGCAACTCATTACCCTGGATTTTCACTGTAGTTCTGCTCCAGAGAGCGTGGGCTTTTGCTGTGTGCCCCAATCTAATGAATTGCCTGATTTGGTTAGTGCTGCCATCCCTTCTGACAAGGTTAGTTGCTGACTGACAGGAAGGGGCCTGGATTCAATTCCCTTCTTGTTTTCGACTTGCGCTTGTGTCAAGCGCAGGCTCCCTCTGGAAGCTGCCCTGTGATCCCTTTCCTTTGTTTTTCTGCATTCTGAGGGAAGCAGCCCATGCTTGGAGAAGTCCTAGAGCAAGTGGCAGGGGTGTGTGTGCTGCTGCCCCTGGAAGTCCCTGCTCGATGCCTCAAGTCCCTTTCCAGCTGGAAAATTCCACTGCTTTCCTGCTCTGGGGCTCTGGGCTTCTCTTTTTCTTCATTGGTTTGGGATTTGCTGTCACCTGCGCTGGGCTTTGTAACCCTTCAGCAATAAATACCTTGGAAAAGCTGAATTAATGGTACCAGGGAAAAACATGCAAAGTGGGCTAGGGGAACAGAACTGATTTCCCACATGTTAGAGGGCAACTGTGTCTCTGTTGTGGGAGCTCCAAGGTCTGCTCCAGCCTGTTTAGGCTTCGTGAGGCGCTTGTACAACAGCACTGGAGAAAGCTCTTGTCCTTTTTCACTAGAGAGCAGAGTGCTTTTTCAGGCTGGGGCCTATGGCTCATCTCATGCTGGGAATAGCTCCTGGAGAGGGGAAATCAAGGCTGTTCCTGTGTCATGTCACAAGCGCTCCTGCTTGGAAGCTGAATGCGGCCACTGCTCGTTCAGCTGGTAGAGCAGGAAATGTGTAGGTCCCGTGGGTGCTAGTTTCACCTGAGTGTGGACAGAGGAGCTTGGGACCGTGTCTATACACCTCTGCTAAAAGCCATTCTCCGAGTCCACTGCTGAAATGTCAGATGCCACCCCCCTGAGGCTGCAGCCTGCATCCAGGACAGCTCTTGCTGTTTAGTTATGCTGTCTCCAGGCTGGCATGTGGTGAGGGAGTTTTCCAGTGCTGGCCATGGATCCTTTTACTGGATGTCGTGAGGATTTGACCTAGCTGGCCCACAAGGGAGGCAGTGACATGAGATCAATTTGTTTCTGCTCCTCCCCTCTTAATGAGATTCTTGTGGCCCCTCTCTTTCCTGCTGGCTTTTTCCCCTGTCAGGGAGACCCAATTGTGGCCTTATCAGGTGCTTGCTGCGCTCTTAATGAGCTGTTTCTGTTTCCCATTCTGGCCTGTCTGAGGAACGAAGGAAGGTGCTTGTCAGCGCTCTGAAAACTGACCTCTACTCACAACGCCACTCTCTGCCCATCAGACCCGCTGGTCTGGCTGTGCCGCGTGGGTGCTAAGGTTGAGTGGATCTGAAAGTTCTCCCAAGTGCTCTTTCACCCCCTGAGTGCTGCCTTTCCTCTAGCACGTCAGTTCACAGCCCCACGTGGGCATGATGTTCCCGTCCTGCAGGTGGGAAACCAACATGCCTAGGGACAGGGAGACTTATCCCTGGTCAGAGCAGAAGCAGCAAGGCGAGGAGCCAAGCTGTTATCCCCTCCCTCTGCACCGGGAACTCTCGCTCCTATCGCTCTCCTGCCAAACTAGTGTCCTTTGGCAGGGCAGCTTTGTCCTTTTCCTTGGGTTTGCTCTTTTCCAGGGAGCCCAGTGGATGGAAGGAACCTGTGCTGTGGGGCTGCGCTTTTCCCCTCAAACTACGCTGCAGAGGAGAAATGGGAATTCAGACTATACATGACCCCAGACTGTGATCTCTGGGATCTCCCCCACCTGAGCTTGGGTTGTGCCTTGCATAAGTTATCAAATTTTGGGGACTGAATTCCTGAGACCAAGTTCCCTCTGCTCTGTTGAGGTGCAGGCAGATGGTTTTATTTCAGCTCTGGCTTTGCAGCAAAAAGCCAAAGCTGGAAGGTGAATTGGCCCCACCTTGGTCCCAGCCTGGCACTGTTGCGATCACTGCTCTGGCTTCATGCTTGAGGACCAGGAGCCTGAGGGGGACCCACAGTACCATCTTCTTACACCAACGTTCAGACCTGGTGTGCAAGGTCTGCACAGTAAGTGATTCCTTCTTGTCCCTTAGGTTTGCTGGGTGACGGTGGACAGTCCCCTCTGATGGACATCTCTTTAGGAGCTCCTGGCACAGCCCCTCCTTCGCTCTAAAGGTGTGCGGAGCCGGTAGGGTGACCTTCACGGGTGTATTTGCCTTACAGAGCCCTGACAGCGGGTTGTCATTACCGATGGACATCTCTGGAGGGCTCTAGCTGACCCTGAGGCAGCGCACTGAGCTGCCAGCTGCCCCTCCTGCCTGCCTGCCTCCCTCCCTCCCAGGGTCTTGATTTTGTTCCCCATAGGCAACCATAGTCCGTCAGCCGCTGCTGCCCATCCAGCTTGACTCTGTGGGCACCATGAGGTGGGTACCCGTCTGACGGAGGCTTTGCTCGTACGAAGCTAGAAACGTCATGTGCTTTCTCCTAACCTGATGATTGAGCTTTTGGGTGTCTGGATGAATCCTCTTGTTCTGTAAACATAATGCTCTCTAATAGTTGGGGAGAATCTGGCTGGAGGTTTCTATGGTTTCCTGGTGGTTGCTAAGGAAAAGGATCTCTCTGCCTCTAGGTCCTGGTGACTTTCTTTTTGCCCTGTCCTAGGCACCAGAGCCCAGCAGAACATAATGCTTGTCGTTTCCCAGCCCACGACAATGGTCAGGGCATAATTTGTGACTCCCGTCACGGCTGGGCTGGGTGCCTGCCACTCTTTTTTTTTTTTTCTTTTTTTTTTTCTTTTTTTTTTTCTTTTTTTTTTTTTTTTTTTTTTTTTTTTTTTTTTTTTTTTTTTTTTTTTTTTTTTTTTTTCTTTTTTTTTTTTTTTTCTTTTTTTTCTTTTTTTTTTTTTTTTTTTTTTTTTTTTTTTTTTTCTTTTTTTTTCTTTTTTTTTCTTTTTTTTTTCTTTTTTTTTCTTTTTTTTTCTTTTTTTTTCTTTTTTTTTTTTTTTTTTTTTTTTTTTTTTTTTTTCTTTTTTTTTCTTTTTTTTTTTTTTTTTTTTTTTTTTTTTTTCTCTCTAAGGCCTCTTTGAAGAATGAGACCAAAAAGCCTTCACGCAGGAGTTTGTTTGCTGTGCTTCCCGCCCCCTCACTTGCTGTTTCCTTTAGAGCTCCGAGTCAGTTTAACGATTTATTTCATGCACTTTACATAGCAAGAAGCTGTAGCAACAGCTGTGTCTGTGAATCCTTACCAGGCAGCCCTCAGAATCTTTTGGTCTGTCTATGTATTGTCCCAGGCACAGTTAAATAAATCTCTGCTGGAGGAAAGGGACTTTACAGCTTAGCAGCAAAGGTTTGGCGAACGGGAATATCAACAAGATACTTAGTGAGCGGCTGGATCCTGGAATAACTGCGCCTCCGGCATAAAGCTCTGTTCCCACTGGCACGGCTGGGGGCTGGATCCAGCGCGGTCTCTTTGTTGCTGTCGGCAGGGACTGCATCTCCATACGGCGCCCCAGCGATACAGCTTTGTTTATGGGATGAAATTTGGACCCAAACCTGCAGACTGGATGCAGTTAAAACACGCCTAGGCCAAAGGCTGCTCTTGTTGCACTGCTATCTATCAATCCGGATCTAGGCTGTTGAACACGATGGGCTTATTTCCACGGGCGCCATTCAGGATCTGGGCGATAGATGAGCTGCCCGAGGCCAGTGCTCTCGCAGGGAGTTCAGCTGGGTTCTGCAGAGGCTTCTAGCTGCATGCAGTGCCAGGCAGGATTTGGTCCCTCAGAGCATCGCAGGATCGGGCGCAAGTTTACTTTTGCATACGGGATCAAAGCTTAAAATACCATCTGGCCTTTCTCTCGCTCCTGACTTTTCTAAAACACCTGAACAAGTTCTTCATTAACTGTTAAAATCAATAAATCTGATACTTAAATTGTATGTGAATTTGATAAATAAAGACAGGTTACAAAATGCCACACAATGATTTTTTTTTTTTTAAAGTTTTTCAACTACTTAGGACAAAAAATGTTACAATGCTTGACTTTTCATTTAGTTACATAAATAATTTCTTTATAAATATCTCTTTATAAACAATATATAAATAGCTTTACAACATAAATACATTTATGCATGACATGAATTTACAAACAGCAACGTTATACAGCTGGCTTCATCAGTCTCTGGAAAAGCACTGTCCCTTGTCTTGGTGAGTGTTTGTATATATAATATATATAAGATAGAGAGCACTTTTTAAAAAAATAACAAAACCAAAACAGCTGGTGCCATGACTCGTCGTACCAAAAAGAAAAACACAGCCACATCTTTTGTCCGTTCTGGGGGGGTGTCTCTGCTCTTCTAGGCGTTGCCTGGGGGATGGCCCTGCCTGGCCACGGTAGGAGAAAATGGACTACAGATTCAAAGCCCTGTGAGGAAGGAGAACAAAGTGCCCGTTAGTACTTGCCGTACAACGCCCCTTACCAGTCCCAAGCTGAAACCCCCATGAGAATAATCCTGGCACGGGGCCGGGGGATGCTGAAGTCAACAGAAAACCTCTCTGAGCTTTTTGCTGATGCTGAAGCAGGAAGAAGACCACCGTTTGCTTTCTGGCTATTTGGTATTTAGGGGAGAGGCTGAGGGAAGCGCGCTGTTCCTCCTGGCCCTGGGTCCAGCAGAAATTTTTTTTTTTTTTTCTTCCTGATGAGAATTTAACTGAGAGATGATTGGTGCAAGCTGTCAGCGCAGAATGTGCGCACTTCTTGGAGCCCTGAGCTGGGCGATTCCTTGGGAATCCTGAGGAGCTGCTACACGAGGGACCAGAGGAGCAGCACCCATCCCTCTGGGCAGGACCATGGGCCAGCGCTGGCATCCTGCGGTCACCATTGTGCCCTGCTCTTCCCATTGCTCTGTGAGAGCAGCACAGGGTCTGGATCCGGTCCCCTCTGTGCCTGATGACATTGATGCAAGGCCAAGGCATGTCCCTGTGAGCTGGGGCCATGGCAAGAAGCATGAGAGGCCCGGGCTGCAGCGGGCAAGAGTTCAGCGGCGTGTGACCTGCTGGCAGGGAACAGGGCAGGGGGGGGCCTCGTTCCCCCCAGCACCCGCGGGGAGAGCTGGCAGGGGAGGAGCTGCCGTGCTTCTCCCAAACCAGTCACTGCAGGGAAGTGATGCTTCTCTTGCCCTGGTACTGGTCCCCTAAGGACGGTGGCCGTGGAGAGCTGTGGGAAGAACTTCTCCCAGCTGCCCGTAACTTGCTGGCACATAAAGCCGGGGTTAGGAAAGCACTCGCCTTGGCTGCCACCACAACTAGGAGACACCCAGGGAACTGTGTATTGCTTTCCCTCAAATTAAATTAATCAGAGCATGGCTGAGATAGGGTCCTTGCTAATCCTCCTGCTGTGGGCTGGCGGGGGTACCCTGCCCTCCAGAGACATGTCCCTTGGTCACCTGTGTCTGTCAAGCGGAGGGGCCTGGGAGGAACTGAGAACGTGGGGCTGCACCGGAGCTCCTTCGGCATCCTCCTGGGCACCTGCGGGTCTCCTTCGTGCGGAAAGGGGGATCTGGCCTGAGCTGCTGCGGGAGTGATGAGCTACGGCCGGGGTCTCCCATGCCCTGCAGAGGCAGGCAAGGCAGCCGAGCAGCAGGAGGGGGGCTGGAAGGCTGGGCGTGCAATTAAAGCCAATTTTGGGGTCTTCCTCCTTACCCACCGGCAACACCGGGGTTCGCGGGTGGCTCAACCTGCAATCCCACCCGGCTGCCTACGGAGGGGCACCAAGGCATTCCCGAACCGCCCCCGCCCCGGCCCGGCCGCGCACTTACCGCCAGGGGTCCCTCAGCAGCCGAGGCCGCTCATGGCGCCGATGCGGTCCAGCTTGAGGCCGAAGCAGCCCTTGCCCAGGCCCTTCTTATGGAGGCCCTTGTGGCGGCGGCCCGGCGGGTCCTGCAGCAGCCTCCCCCAGCCCGCCCGCGGCCTCGCCTCGGCCCGCGCCTCCCGCGCCTCCCGCGGGCCCGACCCGCCGCCGCCGCTCCGCTCCTTCTCCCGCTCCTTCTCCCGCTCCGCCGCCTCAGGCGGAACCGCTGCCGCTGCCGCCGCTGCCGCTGCCGCCGAGACGCGGGAGGCCTGGGGGGGGGGGCAGAGGGTCAGAGACGGAGGGTTGGGGTACCCCCCCCGGCTGGGGTCATTGCACCCCCCCAAAAAAAAGGGCTGCTGGTGCTGCACCCCTCCTCCAATAATCTGAAGGGGCCCGAAAGCTGGCAGGGGATGCGGGCAGGGGGTCACTGTGTCCCCTGCCAGCATTCGGGTCCCTTCAGTCATTGCGTCCCCTGACAGCTTTCAGGCCCCTTCAGATTACGGGGGGGTGGGGTGTGTTACTGCCCCCCAGCCCAGCTTCGGGGGGAGTGGGGTGGGGTGTCACACTACTCTGAGCACCCCTCCCTGCACCCCTGCCTTGCAGAGTGTCCCCAGCAGCACTGTGGAGATTGGGGAACCCCTTTCCTACTGCCCCCCCCCCCCCCCACTTGGTTAATGCTCTCTGGGTCCCCCTCCACTCTTCCAGTTCTGACCTGGGATTATGGGGGGCACACTCCTTCCTTACGGCCCCCCCTCCCCAATCTCCCAGGGTCCCCCATCTCTGTCCCTGCCCCGGGCTGCTGCCCACCAAAACTTGGGGTTGCTCTCCCCCATTCATCCCCTTGACCCGCCCCGTATCACCCCTTTCTCTGCAGCCTGCACCCCAGTTACTTACAGGGACACCCCCACTCCTGTCCCACCGCTGTCCTGGGGCGCCCCTCAGACCATGTCCCCATCTCTATGCCTGGCCCCCAGGGCAGTGCCACCCAGTGTCGGTGGCCTCCGGTGCATTGCTCCTCCTCCTCAGCATCCCGGGACACCTAGCTCCCTGGGGCACCCCTATTTGGGGTGCCCCTTCCCCGGGGGATGCCCCGCGCACCCCTGCCTGGCCTGTTTGGGCAGGGCTGCCTGGAGGGCTCTGGCTTCGCACCCTGCCCACTGTGCACCTGCTCTGGGTCTGCTCCCCTTCCCCGCTGCCCAGCACAGAGGGGGGGGCCCGGGGTGACGCCAGGGAACAGACTGCCACCCTCCCCAATCCTGACCCCATGGGGACACAGGGCACAGAGCGCCCCCCTCCAGCCCCTGGTTTGGGGCTGACATCCCAGGGACACGCACACTTGGGACAGTCTGGAGAAGCAAGGGGTCCCCTAGCACTCAAAAAGCCCACACGGAAGGAGGACCCCGCTTTGCACTGACTCTGCCCCCCCAAAGTCACCCCGTGTCTCCCCCCTGCACCATTAGGACCCTCAGCAGGACAGGGAGAGGAGGGAGAGCCGGGAGGCAGCTCCAGCCGTACCTTCTGTGGGAGCTGAGATGCCGGCTTCGCCTCCAGCCTGACGGAGAGCAGAGCGAGTAAAAGTCCACCAGCCAGCAAGGGTGAGATCTGCATCCTGCAAGGCGAGCGAGAGGGGGGACGGGGGGCAGCGGGGAGCCAAGGGGAGCCCCGGGGAGAGGCCGGGACCGACGGGAGTCAAAGTTCAGAGCGGAGCCCCGAGGTCCCTCCTGCCGCCTGCGAAGTGCCGAGCTAGTGAACTTGGGCTTTCTGCTTCATTCATTTTATAACCCAACCTGCTCGGTGATGTCATCTAAACAACCAGGTCCAACCCGGCCTCCCACTCC
Source organism: Gorsachius magnificus (assembly GCA_034008185.1). Classification (NCBI taxonomy): domain Eukaryota; kingdom Metazoa; phylum Chordata; class Aves; order Pelecaniformes; family Ardeidae; genus Gorsachius; species Gorsachius magnificus. Next base: position 37,821,844 of record CM067087.1, read on the forward strand.
ACAATAGCAGGAATTTAAAAGGGGGGGTGGGGGGTGGGGGGTCCCCTCTCCCCTGGCAGGAACAAATGACACATCAGCCCAAGGCAACCTCTGGGGCAGCTGGAGAGCAGAAAGGGAAAGCGGGGGGCATTTGGCTTCACGTGCCCGCCCCGGCCACCCCCAGACCCCCCTGCAAGCTGTCTGCCCTCTCCTTGCCCAGCTGCCCCACAGCCCCTCTGCTCCCCCCCCCTCTTCCCCAGTGACCTCCCATGGAAGGACAGAGGCCAGCCTGGGGTGGCTCTTCCAGGCAGGGGGGTGTGGGGGGTGTGGGGGTGTGGGTGTCTCCCGGTGGGGGTTTAAGCCCAAAATTCGGGAATGAGCGCAAAAAACATATTGGGGTTTTTTTTCCACATCTAGGATTAAATCAGGACTTGTTTATCCCCCAACCTCTCCCCCAGGTCCCTGCTTGGCAGGAGTGGGGACACTGCCCTCCCTGGTGGGACGATGGGGACACAGGGGGATTCAGGGGGCGGTGGCACTGCTTGAGGGCACTAGGTGGGTCCCTCGGCTTGGAGGGGGTCACCTGCTCCCTCTGCTCTCCTGGGGGGCTGGACAGTGGCCCTGGCCCTGGAGATGGGGCTTTTCACACACAGTGGGGGTGTCCTCTACAGGGCAGTGTTGCAGGGTCCCTGCTGGGGACAGGACCCCAAGGGCTGACCCACTACAGGGCTGCACAGCCTGGCCTCCTCCAACCTGCTCTGGGAGCTGGAGGGTGTGGGAGAAGGATCTGATCCCGGGATTAACCCCAGTGGCTCGGAGAGGCTCTGGGGACACGGTGGGGGCTCTCCCCTGCCCTCACCCTTCCCCTTCGGCAGCCGGGAACAAGATTAGTGCCACTGCTGCTGGTGTGCCTGGCAGAAAGATACCCCCCTTTGCAGAAGCATGCAGGGCTGGATTGCACCAGGCTGGATTTGCACCCAAATCCCTTCCCTGGGACCAGGGAAACATTCTCTGCTCTTCCCCCTCTCCCCAGGGTCAGCTCCAGGCTGGTCCCTGCCTCCTGCTCCTTTTCTTGGTCTTTCTGGACTCTGCTGCTCCCCAAGTCCCTGGGGAGCTGCCCCTGCCAGGGGGCATGGCTCTTTGGGGGTCCGTGGTTTCCCTGCTCAGGAGCAGGGAGATGTTTCCTCCTCCACAGCCTGGGCTACTGGGCACAGAACGCTTCAAAGGAGATTGGCTTTTCAACTCCCTGTGAACGGGAGCTGGAAGAAGGTCTCAGTGGTTTTTCCATTGTGCCTGCCAGGTGGAGACAACTTGGACTTTTTGGAGTGTAAAGCTGTGCTTGGGCATTTGTCTGCGTGCAGGCAGAGGGAGGCGATGGAGTCAGGATTAGAGCCGACCCTGGGTGCCAGGGAGCTGTGGGTGCAGGCAAGGAGCAGCAAGAGGCTCCTTCTCTGGGGGTTCAGCTCTTGTCCCCCCGAAGTGTGCTGAGAGGTGACCTGCAGCCCCTCTGGGGTGTAAGGAGGGGGGCTTTGCCAGCACTCCCCCCTTCAGCAGGGCTTGTGCAGGGAAGGGGGAGCAGCAGGCTGCTGAGCCCTGGGTCTCCGCAACCGGGGACTGTTGGGGTGCTCAAGGTCACCAGCGTCACAGCAGCAGGCACGGGGGTCCTGCCATCACCCTCCCGGTTGTGCTGGATGATGCTGTGGGTGGCCCTGTCCCACTGCTTCTCCCGGAGGGCACCTGGGACAGGGAAGGAGACAACAGGGGGTTGGGAGCCATACCGGAGCTTCTCCACCAGCCCCTCGCCCCAGAGTGTGAAAGGGTTGCCACAAATGCCACAACGTGGTCAGGTCTCAGCCAGCGCCTGCCCGCAGGAGGCTCATCCCGTGCCCTTGGCTTTCACCATCGTGGTTTTCATTAGCATGTTTTCTTTGTCATGCTGTGCAGTGCCTCGGGTTTGGGGGGGTGTGTGTGTGCTTTATAAATCCAATTAGTCTTGTTATTGAAATTACTCTGCCTTTTCTGCTGAAAGTCGCTGGAGTTGGAGCCGGGCGCTCACAAAGCCTTTCCCTTAACTCAAACCAGATCTGATCCACTGGGGTGGCAAAAGCTCGGGGGGGGGGGGGAAGAGGTAAGCAGGAAGGGGTTAAGAGAATAAAACTTTTGCTTGGTGGGATGGGGGCCTGAAAGCTCTTAACCCTTAAGGGGATGTGCCTGCCTTAGCCCTGCACAGCCCTGCAGGATGATCGCCCAGGCTGAGAATTGACAGACTTGGGCATGTGTGGAAGCTGAGAGGGTGGTGGGGAGAGGGCTGTGCTTGCTGGGGGCTTCCCCAGACGCTGGAGAGCAACGGGGATCCTGCACAGTGGGACAAGGAGGGATGGAGACCCATCAGGTGGGCTGGAGAGAGTGACACCCCTCCCGTCACACCCAGTGCCCCAGGGAGAGCTGGGGGGAGAGAGGGGCTCCAGGGCAGCTCTGCCCCGAGGAACACCAGCGGTGAACCAGGGGTTTTGGGGATACGGCCTGTGGTGCGTTTGCTGAGGGGGAGGCTCAGGGTGACCTAAGAAAGGCGTGAAAATCTGTATTTGACTGCTTTTCATGTCACATAAGGTCCTCAGCACCCTTTCCCATGTGACAGCAGACTAAGGGCTGTTCCGAGGTGTCTGTATGGTGGCAGCGGTGCTGGCTCTTGTCCAGCCCAGATTCAAGCTTCGCACCCCTTTGCATCCTGCTGGGCATCACCCAGGGCCAGGACGTATCCTGCCCTCCAGAAAGCCCCGCTCCTAGGGTGGGGTTGGGAAGCTGCACATGCTGGAAACTGCCCCAAAACAGAGGACATCGCTGCTGTAGGGCTATAAATGGGGAGACACTGCCGAGTCTTACCAAAGTGGGGGTGACCCCTGAGAAGGGGGACTTGGGGGGGCTGTCGGTGTGCAGGGAGTGGGGAAGGGAGCGGAGTGGGTGCGTGTGCAAGAGGGCACACGGATCCCCACGCCTGAGGATGGGGAGGGATTCATCAAAGTGTGACCAGTGCCAGCATGATTTGGAGGGTGGGAGGAGATGGGTCATGGGGGTATGTGTGACAGCAGCACGGGGTGTTTTGGCCCCATCACAAGGAAGGGGTGAGCGATGCCTGCGGGTGAGGCTGGATCCTGCCTGGCAGCGCTGGAGCCCTGGCTCTCTGGGCTGAAGGCAGGAGCCAGGTTCCGGGCACCCTCCAGAAGATGACCCCAAGGAGGTTTACAGGACAGAAACATGGCCTCTAGCCTGAAGCAAGCCGTGCCGCTGCAGCAGCAAGCAGCCAGCTATCTATCCCCTTTTTCTTCCACTCGCTCTTCATTAGGGAGCGTGTCTCTGTATTGATTTGGGGAAATCACTGCCCAGATTTATCTCTCTTCTGCTGCCATGGGCCAGGGAGCATTTCCTGACTGAGCGATGGATAACTGTAATGTGAGGATTTCCAGCTGATGCTGCACGGGGGCCGGTTGTCCCTTTGCAAAAAGAGACATCAGAAGGCTGTGTGCATGCAATGGAGATGCTGGAGTGGCCGTAACCAGTGGCCAACCTAAGGAGCTGTTGGTTAACCACCATCCCTAAGTCCATTGGTGGCTTTGGAAAAAGCCCCCAGACATTGCTTCTCTCTCTGCTCATCCTGCCCATGTTGCTCAGTACCCACCTGGGGCAGGGCCAGGGGAGCAGAGCAGGTACAAGGATGGAGCAGGTACAAGGATAGAAGAGGTACAAGGATGGAGGAGCTACTGTCCCTCCAGCACAGCCACCGACTACCAGTCCTCAGGAACAAGATGTGTGCTGGTGTTCACCAAGAGAACACCACCAAGTGTTTGACGTGCCACAACAGGAGCTTTTTACAGTTTACGGGGCTTTTTTACAGGTTTTAGAGAACCTCTCTAGGGGTCTGGTGGGAGCAGGCTCAGCAATAGGCAGTTTGGGGATGATTTCAATTTTGGCTGCAGGGACACATGAGCAGCCCCCGGTGCATGCAGTGGCAGGGGACCATCTGGTCCCACCACTGTGGCAGGGTGCAGCAGGCAATATGCCTCCTGAGGATGCTTTGAAGCAAGCTTTTCTGGGGAATAGCCCTACAGCCTCTGAGGGCAGGAGCACCGGCTGGGGGCTCAGATGTGGCCACCAATAGCCCCAGGGCCCGGGCAGCCCCCAGGCCATCATGGGGACAGGGTGGCTCCACACGCCAGGGTGCAATGCTCCTGGGGCACTGTGGCAGCACCGGTGCCTGCTTTACCTCTGGGTCTCCATGTCTGAAATGCTGATGGAGATTTCGGCCTGTTTGAACACCCCTGGTGTTTATTTTGGATGTTGCTGCTGAATGAGGCATTACAGGGAACACTACATGATTGGACATTTTCCCCTGTCTCCTTTGGGTCTGGAAGAGGGCTCTGGCCCAGGACACACACATGGCCAACATCCCCTCTTCCAAACCAGGACCATGATGAAGAGAGGTCCTGCAGAGCTGCCCTGATGGGGCAGGTGAGGACGGGGCTGCAGATGCAGCAAGGCCATGGAGATGGAGGGCATCTCTGTCTCTTCCCAAAACTCCCAGGGTGGCTGGAGCGAGGAGACAAGGGAAAGCCCCAGGCAGAGAGTCCTGGGTCTTTGCTAGCGAAGTGCTGGTATCCTGGCACGCGCAGTGTGTTTTCCCCTCAGGGGCTTGCTTTGGGGTTTGCCTTTTGGGGTTTGCCATTTTCCCTTGGCTCCCCAGGATGCTCCAGCCTCCTCCTGACTTTCTGTGTGTTGCTTTTCCCCGGGGGCTGCGCTGGGATGGCCGTGCTCTGGGGCCAGGCTGCCTCACCGGGCTGGTGGGAGCAGGAACACGATGTCTCAGATTTTTGTTGAACGTCAAGAAAATGAAGCAATTCTAACACATGGGTGAGTCCGTGCCATGAGCCTCCCTCTGTGTCAGTCCTTGGAGGATATGAATTGCATTGCCTCCAGCTGCCAGCAGCCTCAGCTCCGCAGCTAACATAGGGGCAGGTTGTTGGGATTTTCCGAGCTAAGATGCCATGGTTGTCTTTGTCCTCCCTTTCTTGGATGCCTTCCCCCAAGAAATGGGGGTCTGGCAGCATTTCACCCACAGCCTGGAGGTCCCAACATCAGCCCAGGGTTGTTGGTTTTGGCACTGACCATCCCTTTGGGAAGAGGTACTTCCCAGAGAGGTGATGGCCATTTGTCCCCGTGGGAAGCTGTGCCTCGTGCAGATCCTGGGCAGGAATCCAGCAGGCTGGCCGGGACAGACCCCCAGCCTGCACCCAGGGGGGATGCCATCGTGGTGCTGGAGCGGAATGTCACTGCCGCACTGCGTCACCCTGCCGCCACCCCGCAGGGGGTCTGTGCCCTGACTTGCTACGTGCACATCCAGGCTGGGCGAGCAGGCCCTCACTAGCCCCGCGGCTCTGGTGGCACATGCCCCGGCTTGGCAGGAGCCTCTGCCACCTGGCTTGGCTGGGCGAAACCCCGTCACCCTTGAAGATGCCATCAGCAGCTCCCTTGTGGCCCCCCCCGACAGCCCTGGACGTCCCCCAGCCCCTCTGAGCTGGCTTCTCAGGAACCCAGCGCTGGCAGTGGGAAGTCCCTTTTGGCATTGGTCATTTTGGGAAAAAACTTCGGGCTTCCTGGGCCTTCCCCTGGAGCATCCTGGATGTGGGAAACCCCAGGGGAGCGCTGGGATAAAGGGAACCGAATCCATGCTGGTCTTGGGGATGCTGGTGGTCGAGCCCTTGGTGGTCCTGCCAGGGCTGTGATCCATCTGAAGCCAAATTTGGGCTTTCTACCCTTTTTTTTTTCTTTTTGGGAGGAAGTCTGGCTGTCTCCTTTGGGAGGGTCTGCGTGGGTGCCAGGCTGAGCACCACTGGGTGGCCCCGGCCAGGGGAAGGGGCTGGCAAGGGAAGGGTCAGTTTTTGGAACCACAGATGGCAGGGCAGCCTTGCAGAGCGGATAATGGCCCAGGCCGGGCCTGGGAACAGCCGGGGCCGCCGCTCCTGCGGCCAGGGAGCGCTGCCGGCTGCGGGGCGTCACGGCGTCCCCGCTGCCACCCCATGGGCAGCCGGTGTGAACGTGCAGGGCTCCACAGCTCTAACCTTTTGCAACCAGACAGAATAACAATGCCGGGCTGCTGGGGTATAATGGCCGGTGTTTGCTTGAGATACAAAGGCTCAGGGCTTTCACATGAGGTAATACTGATAAGTTACGCTCTCATTCACCGCTCTGCCTGCCAGCCGGCAGTGGGGCCGGCAGTGGCTCCCACTTGCCTTCACTGAGCTGCCGGGACGTGTCCGCCAGCCCCTCGGCCTCTGCTGGAGCATCACCCCTTGCTTGCCCTCAGTGTGCTGTCCCCACCCAGCCTGCAGCCACGAAGTGGCCCCCACAGGGGCTGTTCAGACCCCATCTCATGTGTGGGGGGTGGTGGACAGAGTGCCAGCACTAGGGGGTTGTGGGGGTGAGTCCCTAAACCCACGACTGTGGAGCAGCGTGGTCCTTTAGTCCCTGCCTGTCTCAAAGGTGCATCCCTGGGGGAATCAGACAGGGCTTGAACTCACGGCACATCCCCTGCCCCGTGAGCCCTGTCCCCCCTGTCTCCCTGTCCCGCTGCCCACGAGCTTGGTAGGTGCAGGGCAGCTGCCTGCCTGGGCTTCCTGATGGGATCCATGGAGCTGTGTCCCATCACATGCCCCAGTGCTCTGGGACCTCAGAGCTTTATCATCCAAAACCACTTCAAGCACCTTTGAGAGGCTTTGTCCTGCCCTGGCAGGGCAGGAGGATGCAGGGAAACTGAGGGCTGGATTTTAAAAGAGATTTGGCCATCTACAACTAGAGAGGAAGAGACTTGAAGGTATTCAGGAGACAAACCCACGAGCTGCCAGCTAAATCAGGAGCAAGGAATTAACCCTGCTGCTTTGATGTCCTACCCCATCACTCAACCTCTTTCCTCCACTGCCTTCTTCACCTCTTTCTTGGCTGCCTGCCCCTCTTTGCTGGGGTCTGGTTCTCCCTTTCCTTTGCTGGACAGGCACAGCCAAACCGGACCTCCCTCTGCCTGGAGGGAGCTGCAGGCATTCCTCCAGGTGCTGCCGCATCTGAAGGAGATGGGAACCCATCAGTCCTGATCCTGGGTGGCATGTTTCCCAATCAGAGGTATGGAGGGCTCAGGAGGAGATTGGAGAAGCTGAAGGACGGGTGGGGCAAGACCACATGTGTTGTGACACAGTGAGCAGATGGGTATCTGCTGTGGAGAGAGATGTTTTTCACCTTATTTATGGTAATAAATCTGTCTCCCTCCCCTCTACCCCCCCAAGCATGGCTTGTGTCCTCAGGTCAAGTGCCCAGACGGCTCCCGGTGCCTGAGCGGTGTCAAAGCAACTGAGACTCTGGCTGCTGCAATTGAGACACTTCCAAGGGTGCTCAGAGGCTTCAGAGCAAACCCATGGCCCCGCTCTGCCTTTGAACGTATCCTTGTGCTGTGTGGGTCGAGCCTCTGGTCAACAGTAGGGGGGCAGAGGCAGAGCACCCTGCTGATCTCCATCCTGCCACCACAGCCTGCAACCTGGAATATTCCGTTTCAATGAGAGGTGGCAACGAGAGGTGACATTCAGGCTGGCAGGGGCAACATTTCCACCAGCAGTGTTGGTTTGCGCCGGGTGGGCTGTGGGAAGCAGACAGAGGCGTCGGAGGAACTGGTCTGCTCCCATCCAGGGTTCCCCTGGTTGAGTCATCCTGGGGCGGCTCCAGCCCTTTGGCCAGTCACTCCTGATTAATGCTGATGTAAATGAGCGCCGGGCGGGCCCTTACTCCTCGCTTAAACCACAAGCAGAGGAGCCAAAGCCTTCGTAAGTGGGGTGCTCCCAGCCAAGAAGCCACGTGGTGCTCTTGCCTCGGCCGAGGTGCCACAACACGTTCTAGCCTCCAATGTCAGGGAGCAGCTACCAGTTACTGCCCGGGGTAAGATGGTGAGATAATCCTGCACTGTGGGAAAGCAAGCTGGGACAGCGGGCTGGACTTGCTGCTACAGGACCCCAGGAAACAAGAGCGCAGGGGAAAAATCTGCCTGTGGACCTGTTCCCTTTTAGAAAGCCTGTGAGTTGCCATGGAGAGTCATGGGAGCAGCAGTGAGGCGATTGTTCCTTTCTGCTTGACAGCCATGAGGACAGTGTGGATGGAAGATGGAGCCAAAGGCGAGACTGAAGCGGTCCAGCCCTTCCCTGGGAGGGACTGTGTTTGGTGAGATCCTGCATGAAGCACTGGCTTGCCGCCACGTTTGCACGTGGCCTCTTTCAAAGGGTGTGAAGGACAGGCACGCAGCTGGTTCCAGCAACACAGGGATCTGCTGCATGCCCGCGGGGCACCGGAAGGGTGACACATTATTTGCTGTATCTCTTGTTTGCCTGGGCCAGTGATGGGGCAGAGCAAAAGGGGGCACAAGTCCAGGCTCTGCCCCATGGACCAGACCAGATTTCCAGATCCCCGTCTGCTACTGGGAGAGGAGGGCTGAAAAATGCTCTGCCAGTCTGCTGGGGCTTGCAGCCCCTCGTGCAGCAGGGGCCCAGCTGGAGGCAGAAGGCGAGGATGACGGAGGTGTCCAGCCGTTGAGCCATATCCCTCTCACCACGCATGATATCACTGTGAAACCGCAGGCCCCAATGCCGTCAGCGGCGCTAACAAACACCGATTCCCCCCTGCTTCCTCCCCCCATCTGTCTCCTGTGGAGGGAATGGGCACACAGAAGCTGCTGCAGCTGGTGGTACCACCTGGCACAGGAAGGAGCCCGGCCAAGCTCTGGGCTCGGCTTCATCCCCACGGGGGTAAAGAAGAGCAGAGACACAGCGTGACTCAGCAGCACGAAGAGCTGCTGTTCCCACCTGGCTGGCACGGGGAGGGGGACAGCGGGGCTGGGGTTCCTGGGTCCCCCTGCCCCATCTCCTGCTCTGCCAGGCAGCTGAGCTCCTTGCTATGGGACAGGCCAGCCCTGCAGAGCTGGGGACATGCCGCTGCCATGCCTTAGCAGAGCAGATACCAACCGCCTTGCTTTGGCAGCAGCCAGGGAGTGGGAGGAAGCAGGGGAACATGCACCCTTCCACCGAAAGGGTGATCCCACGCAGGCATGCTCCCCCTGGGGCCCGATCCAGTAGAAATGGCATCCACCCTCTGTCTTTGGGGCTGGGGGGGCACCAGCTGCTGTGCGACTGGTGGCTCTGATCTCACGGAGGAGGGCTGCTTGCTTCCTTGCTGTCCAGGCTCTGCAGTGGCTGTGTGGCTGGTGTGGGGCAGCTCGCTGCCTCCCAGCCGTGCCAGGGCAGAGCTGAGGCCTCGCTCCCCTCCTTGCGGTGGCCAGAGCTGCCAGGGCGAGGGCAGCTGATGAGCTGGCAGCTGTGCCGGCAGATCGCAGGCAGAACATGTTGGCTCTGCCTTGTTCAAAGTTCAAAGACACTGCCTTTGCTGGTGACATCCCAGTGCTCGGGGAGATGTGACTGTCCTTGTGCAGGCAGGTCTGTGCTTGCTGCCCTTGGTCAGGCAGCAAAAGCCCGGTGCTTTCTCAGGGCAGCTCCCTTGACCGACCCGAGGGCCAGAGCTGGAGTGGTCTGTGCCTGCAACGGCTGCCATAGGTCGCTTCACTTTCAGCAGCTCCATCTCAGAGGGCTCACCACGGCTTTGTGGAGGCTCAGCAGTGCTGGTTGGGAGCATGGCCGTGGGGCTGGTTTGTGTCTAGGAGAGGCTGGCAGCCACAGGTGATGCTACACACTGAGCAGACACGGCCTCGTGGTCTTTAGAGGTGACCGATGCCAACCTGCAGGACACAGGATGAGGAACAAGCACCATGGGCAGGCGTCTTCCCCATCCTAAGTGAAGCGGCAGCATGGACGGTCTGCTCAGACCCATGTTTCTGCTGAAGTGAAGACTCAACACAGCCTCTCCCCACCAGAGCCCCGCTTGGAGACACCAGCTCAGGTCCCTTTGGACCCTTCTTCTACCCCCCAAGGGGCTGCTCGAGGCAGACAGCTTCAGCAGGGTTGACTGGGTGTGCTATGAGGCCAGTTTATTGCTCTCCAGTTTTTTTTCTGGCTGAAGTTCTTGGCAAACCCAGCCTGAGTTTGCAGGTAACACCAGCGTGATCAAACCACCTACTTCCAGTCAGCCAGACCCTGCTATAAAGCCCCGTGGGAGGTCTGCGGCCACAGAAAGAGCAGGGAGTCAAAGTCCCAGCTCTCGACTCTGGTCTCATGCTTTAACATCACCCTCTGAAGCGAAGGCTCTGACTTATCCTGGCAAAGATCAGGCCACTGCTGCTCAGCACTATGAGCTGGTCATTGCTTGGGTGCTGTTGGCATGGGTGGGCTGGAGGATCAGCGGGTCGCCTGGTGCCCAACCTCCGGTGCTAGGGGAGTGTGAAGAGCTCAGGGCCCAGGAGCCTGCTCACCTCTGCAGTGAAGGTGAGGCCACGCAGGTCTCAAAGGAGGCTTCTCCATGCTGCTTTTGGAGGTACAGGTGCCCGCAAAGCTGTGGGGGTTTCCAGTGGGACACCACCAGTCTCAGCTCTTTACAATACGAAATCAGCTAAACCATGCTTTTTTCACCTATTTGGCTAGAAACTTTGGCTGAAGCAGGAGTGCTGGCAGTGAACTGCATGCACCGAACCACCACAGAGGCCTCAGCTGCCATGGCTGGAAGGGGCTGTCTGCAAACCGCAGTGACCAAGGTGCCCGCAGACCCTGCAGGCTGGGGAGAGTCTGTGTTGGCTCCCTGCTGCCTTGACAGCACCTCCTGCCTCCCACCTCCCCGCAGACCCGGCCCTGCAGGGACCCTGCAGCTGCCCAGCTCGGCTTCCCGCAGGAGGCTTTAGGTTGGACATGAGGAAAAATTTTTTCACCAAAAAGGTTGTCAAGGGTTGGAACAGGCTGTGGTTGAGTCCCCATCCCTGGAGGTATTTAAAAGCTGTGCAGATGTGGTGCTCAGGGGCATGGTTTAGGTGTGGGATGGCAGGGTTAGGTTAACAGTCGGATTTTATGATCTTAAAGGTCTTTTCCAACCTAAGCAATTCCATGATTCTGTGATTCTAAGCCCCAAGCCTCGGCGGCCTCCCACCCGCACCCCCTGTGACTGACCCAGGGCGGGGGGGCACAGGCCCAGCCTCAACCCAGCCGGGAGGCTCGGCTCCCCTTCCCCTGGCAGGCTGTGGAGACCCTGTCCCCTCCCCACGGCGCCTCCCTCACAGGCCCCTCCCGCCCGCGGGGACGCGCCGCCCTAGGGCCCGCGGCCCGGGGATGCGCTCTCAGGGAGGGAACGCTTCGCGCTTGAGCCCTACTGGGCCCTGCCGCGGCCCGTAGGCCGCCTCTGACCCGGAAGTGGACGGTGGGGGCGTCGGGACATTTAAACGGCGCGGAGCGGCGCGGTGGGGGGAGCGGTTTGGCTGGTGAGTGGCGGGGCCGAGCGCGGTGCCTCCTCCGCGGGCCCGTCACCGGGGTCCCGGGCGGGAGAAGGGAGCGGCTCTCAAGCTCTGTCAGCCCCGCAGCAGCGCCGCCGCCGTGGCGGGGGCCCGGGCCCGGCGGTTCGCTGGCTCGTCCCGGGGCGCGGCCGCAGCCAGCTCCCGCTTCGGGCCCCGCAGAAGGGCGGTGGTAGCCCGGGCTGCCTTGCCGAGGGGGTCCGCGGGCGCTCCGGGCGAGGGTGGTGGCGTGGGCGCCTGGCAGGGGAGGCGGCGGGCGAAGGGTTGCCCCGGGGCTGCCCCTGGTCCCGGGGGGCGCGAGGGGCGGCCCTGCAGCCCCGCTCCCGGTCGTGCTCCCCGGGGGGGGGGGGCCCCCCGCGCTGCCGGGGCCCTTGGCTACCCCCGGAGCGCCATGTCCTGCGTGGGGACGGGCGGGCGCCGGAGGCCTGCGCCGCTCTTCAACCCCAGCCGGGTGGAAGTGCCAGGGCGGTTCCCCCCCGGCCCAGCTAAATGAGCTTCTTCCCTCGGCGCTTCCTTCCCGGTGTTTCCCTCGTCCCGGCTCTGGGAACCTCGTACCCACCGCCCCCTTCCCTCTGCGCCCCGGCTGGCAGGGAGCTGTCAATTCCTGGCTGCCCACGGAAAGCTGATAACGGCACTGTAACGCGTGGGGGCTTGTAAGCCTGTTTTTGTCAGTGCTCCGATTGTGAACGTGATTAAAATTGCAGAAATTCTAGTGGAGGCGAGGTGCGAATGTTTATTCTTTACTTGTAAACAAAGATGGCAAACTCCTGTATCCCGGAACCAGTGTTTGGAGAGTAGTCTCACTGGCTTGTATAAATGTTATCTACTTCTATTAAACTGGCAATGGGAGAAGGTGACGTTAAAAGAAAGCTTGCTGTAGACCTACCCGTGTGAGGGTTTTGTAATAGTGCTGTAGCAGGTCAGTCTATTAGAAAAATTTAGCTATTGGCCAGCACCAATGGAAAATCTTAGGAAAAAGAATCACAAACCACACAATGAATTTTTCCGATTTATTCAGGGATTTTTAATTTTTGCTTTGTATTGTGAAACCTATTCACATCCGTGCTCAATTACTTAAGTAAATCTCGCTGCAATGTGCGTTGTTGCTCCAAAAGGGCCAGAGCAGGCGCTCTGAGGAGTGACGACAAGGTGCTGTGGTCTTTGGTCCCTGCTGGACAAAGCCCCATGCCCATGGCAGCGTGGGCACCGAGGAGCCTGCCTGGGTGCTTATCCTCTGTGTAACAGCAGCAAAAGGGAGAAGAGGGCTGGGTAAGGGTAAAGAAAAAATTCCAAGCATGGTGGGAGTAGGGAAGGGAATATAAATTTCTCTTCTGCTGAGCCCTGTATTCTGCCCTGCGAACACCCCTCTGCTTAGAGAAGTGAAGAGAAGGAAAGGTTTGATGGACGATGTCTTTATTTTAGCTTAGAGTCCAGTGCCCCTCAGTTCTGGCATAGAAGAGATGAGTGAGCCCTGAGTTCTCAGCGTACCAGCTGGGGTGAAGTTTGGCTGTTCAACTTCATACATGGCTTGAAGGGAAAAACAGGCATTTTTATGAAAACCCGCAGAAGACAGCAGTTGTGCTGGGCTCCATTATCAATATATTTTTATTTTCCTCTTTGATGTTAGATACACCAAAAATCATTGCTATGTCCTGTCCATACCTATAATTTACCTTAATAGTAGCTGAGGACAGTTTACTAGATCGTTTCGCTCCAAAACCTTAAAAGCTAGAGCAGCTGAAACAGGATTGAAAGATGCTTGATCTACTTAAGTTCCACACTCGTGCGACAAAGGTGGAGGCATAGTACCATCTACAGAAGCAGACTCTGGATGGAGTGGCAGCCAGCGTGTCTCAACTGCTAAGACTTATGAGCTCTTGCAAGACAGTTTGTTGTGCGAGGGAATTTATTTTATGTCAGCTGCGCTGGGAGTGAGTTTATGGCTAGAAAGACAAGCTGAAATGGTTAGTCTTCGTATTGGAAGGAAATGTCCTATATAATCCAGAAGTGTTAGTCGCTGGCGGGGAGGTAATGGGCAATGTATACTTTTTACTGCAACAATGAAGCACTTCAGTAAGGATGCAGTTATTTTTGAAGGCTCCAGGTTGGACATGACAAGATTTTACTTCTGATAACTGCTAAACTGATGCATCTGATGCAGTCTGTCAGTTACTGCCTTAATTTACCTGGCTTTTTCAAAGGCAAGGAAGAGAGGATTAAGGGAATCCCTTATATTTGGGGTGACAGCCTTGGGACAAAACTCCTTGTTTTGTGTGGGGTATGGGCAGGTATGGCTTAAGGGCTGTGGTCACTCCTAGGTCGCTGACGGGGATTTGGTGCAGGGCAGATGTTGAGTACGTTGTGAAACTTCTTCCCCTGAGTGGACTGATTTGCCATCACAGAATTTCTGTAAAGGAAAATGCGTTGTCATTTAGTACGTTTTTGTGTCTTTTAGCATTATCAGTTATTTGACGCTTTGTTTCAGGAAAATAACCCTTTTTTCCCCTGTGTCTATTTATAACTCTGAAGTTTGGGCCTTTTACTGCGCTATGGATCATCTGGGGTATGTGAGAAATACTACTTCTGGCCAAGGTGCCAAAGAGGGATTGAGCAAGCCCACTGCTCCCCAGAAGAATGCTTACGCGAGGCTTGTGCAAAAGCACCACAGTGGCAGATTCAGGTCCTATTTGAGTCACATTGCGGAGAAGATGCAGCTAGACGAGAGCACTTCCAATGACATCAGCTCAGATCTGGACCTGCCCCTGAGGAGAGGCCTGGTGAAGGATAATCCAGCCAGGAATGGGTTGAATGTGCACAGCTACTCACCGGTCAGAACATCTCACCTGGAACAGTCCATGCCTGGAGGATTTGAGAATGATAAACCCCAAACTGCTCTGAACAGATGTCCTCATAAAAAAAATACCATTGTTAGCCCAGAAGGAGACTTGGAGGTGGAGGAAGACTATTACGTACATCAGCGTGGAGCTGCAGCTGACTTGTTAAATATGAGTGATGCCCAGGGTGGGAGAGTATCGAACAGCCTGAGGCACCGTGCAGCTCTACAGAAGTCTTCTGGTTCTGATGAAAGGGAGGAGGAGGACATGTGGAGGAAGAAACATAAGAAACGAGGCAGGTGTCCTGCCAACACAGATACGGCAGCTGGACACTTGTTGAGTGAGCAGTTTAGTGAGGAGGATGTGCTGGCAATAAATGCCAGGAAAAACAGTCACTTGTCTCCAGGTCAACTCCAAGGTGAGTTCACACTAATAAATTGTTTGGTCCATTTGTATAATTACTGTGGAATTGAATGTGATGTTTTAGTCATGAGTGAGTTAATGTGAGCAAGTTCTACTCTGTCCAAGTTAGTCAGCCCTTAGTTACCTGTGGGTGGCTTTGTCCTGGTTTACAAGTAAGCCATCCGGCATGTGCAAATGGCTTCATGTGGAGCCAGCTTGGTGCTGGCAGGACCTAATCCCCTGGCCTAGGCTCTGTGAATGTGGCTGTGCTGCTTCCAGGATCAGCTCAAGACTAGGAGAGCCCAATTTCTGTGGTGTAGAGTCCAAATTAATAAGACTGCTGGATCTGAGCTGACTTGGGGCAGAGTCACGCTTTCCTCTGCATTGCCTCTGGATCTGGAGTGCTGGTTTGCATTTGCGGGGGGTCCGAGTCCATCAAATACTCAGGGGCTAAGATGCCTGTATAATATCTGATTCTTGATACAGAGTGTGGACTCCAGTGAATTTTGCTGTTAGTAACCAAGAGACCATGTCTTGCAGTAGTAAAGTGAATGTGTCTCAGATGTGATGTTCAAGGCAAAAAGCCTACTTATGGAGATAAATAAAATTCTTTATAAAAAGAAAAAAAAAAAACCAACCAAAACACAGCACCAACAAGCAACCAAAGCCAGGCAGTTTAAATGTGATCTCTCAGTGTAATGGGTTAAAAATTCCTCTGAATGTTATTTATGATGAAATACTTGGATAGCCTGATCTTATGAGCTACTACTGGAGGAACTCATAAATGTCACAGTATTAAATTCTCTGTAACAAGTAGAAAAGAGATCGATTTCTCAGCTGGGTAAGACAAGCCTGAGGCCTATCACAACTCTTGGATTGGAAATCAAGTAAATGTTTAACTAAATCAATCTTACAAAACTATGCCCTGTCACTCAAGAGTGGCAAGTAATATGCTTTTTACAGGGTTTGTGGTATTTTTCAGGCTGTGACAGCAGATTATGTGCTAAAATTGGTAAACGTTCATGAGTTCTTGCAAGACAGATCATAGTTAGAGATCTAATGCAAGCAGATTATGCTAAAATTTGTTGATGAGCTTGATTTTTTGGGAGGATTTTTTTTGCATGCTTCATTATAACAGTATTTATTATGCTAGCCTGTTATAATAGACTTTGCTACCTTTCAACCTACTCTCCAAAAGCTGAAGGGAAGAGCAGCTAACAGATGGAGAGTCTTAGAAGGCTTACAGTTTGTAACCATGAAAACAATAGGTGCCTACATGGGTTTTAGTCTAAAATAAAAATACCCTGGCTTTCAAAAGCAAGCACCTGCAGTTCCCTCTGGCTCTAGTTGGGAGTGGAGCTGCACAAACTCTTTGAAAACCAGCCGTTTGTTTAGTGTAAAGACCTAGAGCAGAAAATTTTGACCCTAGTGTTTGATCTCCCAGGTGGAAAACTCACACTGTGGGGAAGATTATTGGAAAATTATTTGCTTAACAGTGACACCCTTCCTCTTCTTCCTCTTGTATGCTTCTCCAGCCACCCTCCTGTCTAGCTGAGAGTAGTTACTTTGCAGAACACTTGCAGGGACATGAAAACAGTTTATTGGGGAGGAAGGAAATAAGGAAAAAAAAAAAGTAATTTGATTCAGAGAAATGTTTTTTGCTGTTCAGTTTGAGTGTATTTTAGCACTCTGGTTTAAGTGAAATGAAGGTTTTACAGTATGCAAGTGCTTAGGTATAAGAACTCACACATCACAGTCCCAGATTAATATTTTCTCACTTCAAAGCTTGTCTCTCTTGATGCTGATATAAGTCATATTACTTTGCATAGGCAGGTGTCTGGTTTGATCAGTTTAAATCAAGGCTTGTGAAACTGTGATGGCAAGAATCGCTTCTGTCATAGCGGTGAGGCATATCATCTTTTCAGTAGTGACATTTCCTCACAAATTAACTCTGTTCAGGCTGTTGTAGGCTTTCCAAAAGACCCTTTGAGCTAATCTCAAAGCTAAGCATCTCTCTTTATATTGCTTCTTTTCATTGTCCTCTTCTTAACAGCTCATCAGCTCAGGCTTAGCCATGATCAGGTTTGCAATGATCCTAAAACTGGAAGTGCTAAAACTGAAAGCAAACATGGAGGGCTGAGAAAACCCTTTGAGTGCCCTGGGGCAGGCTGTGGGCAGCAAGGGGCTGGTCCTTGTTAATGCCCTTCCAGTGGTGCAGCAGTTCTGGTGGCCTGGAAAGCAGAGTGGTTTGTGGAGCCCCTAGCAAGTGTCGCTGAGCCTGGGAGCTCACTGCTGATGATGTATTGCTGTCCGTGAGGAGCATCGAGGATTGGCTTTGTCATGCTGTACTGTAAGGCCCCCAGACAAGGCTTGGAGGATAGAAATAATTTCATAGCAGATAATTAGGAGACTGGCCATGGCAGTCTCTTCTGGAGTTCCGTGTAGTAACTGCTTTTCTTAAGTATTAAAACTTTGCAGTTGGAAGAGGTGAGTGGGAACATAACTCTGTTGTCTCTTGTCTGAAATGTGTGACATAGTCATGAAATTGCACGTTGGAGTCACTCTACGGTATCAGTACTCTTGGGTTTGGGAAGACGAAGCTGCATATAGGTGCATTCCAAAGGTGGTTGCTTCTTTCTGTGCAGCTATAACCTCTGCAAGAATTGCCATAATGTCTCCTGGTCTGAAGTTTCTTCTCAAAAGACCCCCAGTAAGACAGAAAATAAACCTAAAATGCCACTTTAAATTGTGATGCTTATAGTTTTTCATCTAATACAATTCCCTGCTGGTATTTTTCCTTAACTTTCCATTCCTCCCACCTTCTTTGGGTGCTAAAATTTGGCTAAACTTCCTTAACAGAGAGTCTTATGTAGTCCTCAGGGTTGTTTTCTGGTTTTGATCAAAGGCTCTAAGGGTTTTCCCACTTCAATCCAGAGTTAGCCATCAAAATATCTTTTCAGACCGACTGATGTTTCTGTCATAAAAGGGCTTAAAACCCCCTTTTCCTTGAGGGCAGAAGTACTGACTCTTTCTGTGGCATCTGTCTGTCACATGTAAGTAGTTGAGATTTGCACAGCTGCTAAGCGGAACTTCATCTTAAATATCTGTGATGCACTGCTTTATCAGTAAGTAGTTTAGACCAATCTGTGTATTTTATTCAGGACAGCACGGTTTCGGCTACTTTTTGAGTATGTGAGTCTCTCAACCTGTTTTTGAGGGAACGTTGCTGTTTGATAGTGTGTTCCTGAGTCTGGAAAGCCTAAAACCCAAACATCTGCAGAAGAGAACTGTCCTCCAAACGTGGAGTAGCAGCATGGTCTTTGGGAACACCATCTCCCAGCCATGCTTGATCTCAGAGGATCTCAGGAGCTGGAGTGCCTGGGAGTGAGGTGGTTTTATTGATGCTGAAAGCTTGGGTGGAGCAGGATGCTCATGAATGCTGATTGCTATGAAATAAATTCAGATTTTGCAGGGCTGGATATACAGTCTCAGTCTGTATCTGCAGATATCCTCCTCGGGAAGAACACCACCACTGGCTTCGCTAGGTAGCCTCCTGAGGCTCCTCTCACTAAAAGCTTTATGGGTTTATGAGGCAATGGAGGTATTTTGCCCATCTGTCAGGGTCAGCATGCCCCCTGAGTAGAAACAGACAATTCCTGGGTAACAACATGCTTCATCTGAAATGGCATAAGATTTCCAAGGCCTTTTCTGATTTATCATGTCTGACACTTGGCATTTATTTGTCCAGCCTGTGGTACTTAACCAACTTGGGCAGCTTCCACAGAGGAGTGTTGCTGGCAAGCAGGGTGGTGTTTAGCATCGTAGCTTTAAAAACAATTGTTGCTGTTGGATGGTGGTTGCTCTGTTTGTGGCTGCAACCCTGACATTTAAAAGGCTCAGGATAGGTAAAGGAAATGTCCTAGAATGGCTTTCCTGCATATTTGATGGGCACAGCTGGTCAAAAAATACCAGCTCTAACAAGATGGCAAAATCTTAGGGGTTTTGTCTTTCCATTGTATGCTGCAGTAAATTTTGTATTTGCCTTTGATTCTCTGGGGGAACTTTGGAGGAAAAACCACAGGTTCTGCCTTTCACGTCTTGTAAGGCAAATTTAAGATAATGCTACTTTTTAGTGGTGAGCCTTCCAGTTCTTATGTGGTGAAATTCAGTACTTAAGAATGCTGTTATCTCCCTATCTGGCACCAGTAAATATGAGCCAGTGATCTAGTAAAGGCCACAGAATCAGCTCAATAAATGGAGAATGTTGGTTGCTGTGGATATCTTTAAAATGTAGCTATCTTGCCAGGTCCAATGTAATGTTCCTTAGATGACGTTAATCACAGTAAAAAGATATGGGAGAGGAGGGAAGACTGGATTTACTGTATGGCCCCATCTGAGAAACACATGAAAAATAGAATGCTCCTTTTTCTAATGGTTTAGCAACGTCATCACAAACATAAATTTCTCTTCCTTTTGATAGAAAAAAATGTTGCATTCTTGAATCTTGTGCAACTAATGTTTTTGGCTAACATCAGCTATAGAATGTGAGTTAATATCTGATGTATGCTCTCTTGGGGAGATGAGCTCCTGCCCTTGCAGGGACTGTGGTTTTTCTATGTGATCTAATAACTGTCTTCAGTGCCCTTTACCAGAGTCCTGAGCATGCCGTGGTGCAGCAGGACTGTGTTTGGAGCCCTTGCATTTGGCAGCAAAGTTTTAATCTCCATGAAGTAGCTTCCTTCCCCTTCTAGTGCTCAGGTGAAAATGTTCATCAGTGGAAAAACTTGTTGCTGTTAACCTGCTGGTTTTTTTGTTAAACTATGCATTTTCTCCTCTTTAGCTCCCATCTCTGAAGTTAGGCCCCATTATGTAGCTCGAGTAACTATGCTTGTCAGCGTGATGTTGGTCCCAGGGAAGTAATAGGCTAATAGCAGAATTGAATAATTTTTTTATTAGTTTTGAATCTTTTCTTTAATGTGACTTGTCATTGAATTATGCAACAAAGGTCCTGTTGAGCTCCCTCAGTGTCAGTTTCTTATGAGATTAGGAGTTTGATGGTAAAGCTGCGAGTATGGATGCTAGTATGTTAGCAGAATAAAATCATGGCACAGGTGTAATGGTTTAAAAGCTGTTTAGCTGAACTAATAAACTAATAAATTAACTAACTAATAAATTGAGAATTGTTACCAACAGGTGTGCCTGGTTCCTGCAGTGCCATGGTCTGACCCTGTGCTGTTTAATACTTCTGTCAATCATCGGGAAGAAAACATACAAGTAGGATTGAAAGGTTTTTTTGATGTCTTGGAGACCACAGGGAGTATTGAATAATGGGGGCAGTACTGGCAGCCGTCTGGATCACTTGGTGGACTGGGAGTAGGCAAACCAAAATCCATTTTTTTAGGCCCGTGTAGAGCCATGCTAGCAGTGCGAGGACCCCAGTATGGGAAGCAACAGCTTGGAAAAAAGTTTTGAGCTTTTGATGGATTAATCAGCTGAACATCCCCCTCCTGTGAAATGTGGCCAAAAGGGTAATGTATGAGCATGGGAATTGGAAGATGGAGTATGGACTGCGTGTGTCTGGCACAGCAGCAGCAGCTTCTGGAGCACTGTATCCTGTGGTGATGCCCTCTGTTTGGGGCGGGTGGTGATGAATTGATGAATACTCAGAGGACAGCCACAAGGAAGATTAAAACGCTGGGATCATGAGTGAATGATTTGAGGAACCCTGCTTTACTTATCAAAGAGATGCTTAGGGGAAGGGAGCTTTCAGTAAATTGCCTACATGGGGAACAGATGTTCAATAATAGGCTACTCAGTTGAGCAGATTATGATATAATGCATTTGAGGCTAAACAAATCCAGGCTTGAAATACAGCACAATTTAGCAGTCAGGGTGAATGACCATTGGAACAGTTTTACCAAGGCTTGTGGTATGTGGGCTGTCACTGGCATGTTCGAAAGCTCTGATAACAAATTCTACCACTGAAATACACTGTAGTTCAAAAAGGAATTAATTTGAAAAAGGCTTCTGTCCTCAGCTATTGCTGAGGTCAGCCAGCCCGCACACCCCAGTCAGCTCTGGCATGTTGTCCAGATCATCTCTAAAGTGTCTCCTTTGCCATGGGTACTCAGGTAGGTAGGACAGATGCTTTGCAGCTGGCTTTGGTGGCTAATTGCGATTCCTCTCCAGGCCATAGCTGCTGCAGGACTTTCACCACTGCCCTGCTCTCCAGCCTCTGCTTCTGCCTCTCCTGTCCTATGTCCTGGTGTCCCATCTCTTGCCCTCCCACCTCAAGCCCCCTGCTAATGAGCTCCATGAAATGCTGTGGGCTGCATGTCCCTAACTCCCTCTTGTGGGGAAATCTGAGTTACAGAGAGGTGAAACTTGGCTGGGGCATGATTGAAAACAAAATGTTGGGATCTCTTGCATAAAGTAATGTCTTCTGTGACAAAAATAAAAATTTCCAGGGTGCTGAAGGAAAATGTCAACACCAGCAGCTGCAGCCCACAGATGTATGGGGCAGGTCACGCCTTGGAGAATATTTCAAGCTCTCTACAGATAGAAGCCTGCAGCGATAATGCGGTTTTGTTCAGTTTGTATGTTTTTAGGCATTTTTTTCCGCCCCCCAGTACTAAGGGTTGTGAATTTTGTACCTACTACACTGAATGGGCAGTATGGGGAAGAGTTTGTCAGCAAATTGTCTTGTTCTGCAGCATATTTGGTAACCTCAGGATATGTTTGAATTTGAAAGCAGTTCTTTCATTTGTTCAGCTGTTAATGTCTTCTAGTACGTTAGCACCTCCTGTCAGGTATTTTGCCTTTCAAAGCCTCTTGACTTCCTCTGATCTTCGAGCAACTTGCCTCCCTCAAACTACTGAAGCCCAGAGAAATCAAAGAGAACTTCTGCAATATTATGCTTTTAAAGTGTTTTTCTTGAAGTGTTGAAGAAGCCTTTTCACAGTGTAGTTGCTGGATAAAACGAAGAGCCAAAGGTGTTGTGGAAGATGGTTTGGGAGGATGGAAGGATGAGGGGGCAGTGGAAGCAGCCCTGACCCACATCCCAAGGCAGGAGTGGAAGCCTGGAGGAGTGCAGTCATCAGGCGGAGTAGGTAGTTAGGAGGTCATGAGCAGGGTGGAGCAGGTTCACAGAGAGTCCTGAAAACCAGAAGAGCTGTATCCCCTCCCTGACAACGCCGCTGTGCTGCTGCACGCAGCTGGAACACAGTAACTATTTTGATAAACTTTTAGTCTATTGCTACTAAATGAGTTTCGTCACCGATCCTTAGTTCAGAGCCTGGAATGGTATCTTTGGCTCTTGCTCTCATGTAGTATTCCTACAACACAAAGCCTGCTGAGGAATTGAATAAAACTGCAATTACTGTCTGAGTTACTGAAGCCAAAATCCTGCAAGCATCAGGATGCTTGGAAGTGTTTTGGAAGAGGAATCATGGTGTTGTGGGCACATGATCTTGGCTGTCGAGAGCAGTTTCCACAGCATTGTTTTCTGCAGCAGAAAGAATCCATTGTGCATTTTTCTTCATTTCAGTTTTTCAAAGCATAGGCCCTTTCTGAAAAGCCAAAGTCAGCAAGAACACTTTCATTTTCCCTAGTTCCATATTGAAATCTAGGGGCATGCAGCGCAGGAGTTTTACGTAAGTATGTGCAGCTTAAAGCAAAAGAGTGGTGGCAACACATGCTTCCCACCTCATTTCCATTGGTTCTGTAAATGAGTATCTGTCTCTGCTCCTGACTTTCCTGGGAATCCATGGACATGCCACTTCTCTTCCCCCTCCGCGCCCCCCCCCCCCGCCCTTCATTGCTAAGTAGGGATATTTCTTCCTCAGTGGCATGCTGTGAGAGGGCTGAATGTCTGAATCTTTTACAAGCAGCTATAGTGGCACAGTTGCCTCCAAAAGCAGCTCATGGCCCTATGAACTCACTCACAAACCATGACAGCCTGTATTTCCCCATCCAGGAGTCACCGGCTGGGGGCCAGGCTGCCTTTCTGCAGCCAGCTTGTCCCCCATGTGGCAAGGATTCCCTTTGTGCTTTTTTTCCCTTGGACTTTCAACTCTTCTGTGCAAATTCTGGCAGACTTTTGGCCAGAAATGTTTAGAGTATCACCTTCTCCAAAGAGGCAGGGCGAGAGAGAGGAACCAATTTGTTCCTGGGTGCGCAGATGGCTCACAGCCGGACCGTGTCCTGGTGCACAAACACAGTCGCCTTGGTAGACAGGCTGCTGGCTGGCACAGGCAGAGGAGCTGGGTTATGTTGTGCAGGGTTGCTTGTAACCAGTTGGGCTGCTGCTAGAGGAACTGGTTCCTTTGAATCACTATTGCAATCACATTTAAGAGCTGTGTGGACAGGCCTTCACTTTAAGTGCTGTCTTCTCACTTTATTTTGATTAGTCTAGACGGTGGAAAGTTACAGCTCAGATTTATGCTGTAGCTGGGCCCTGGTGGCCCATCATAATGGGTCAATTAGTGGAGACTGGTGGGCATGGGAGCTAGTTCTGGCAGCTGGATTTCAATACATCATCCACTCAGTTCAGGACATTTGCATAGAATTTACATCTTGGCTGAGCCCATGCATGTAAATGTAGGTCTGCATTGTTTCTCTTCTTTGAATGACTGTTTAATTAACTTTAAACTTAATTATGCAATCTGCCATCTGCCTAAGTCCCTGCAGTGCTGTCATATCACCGTCTTTTTTTTGCTTCCACCAAGATATTCCATTTCCCGGAAGTTTGCCCCACTTCTCAATCATCAAGGTAATTTCAAATCATTCCCATCCTTAGTTATTTCTGAGGAGGACTCACAGCAAGGTGAGGAGCTCTGTGGTCAGGCTTGGGCTGAGACAGGAGTGTGGTGCACAACCTCCAGTTCAGGATTCTTTGAGTTTACGTTTCATCAGAGAAGAAGGACTTTTTTTTTTTTTTTTTTAAAATGTGCTGTTGATAAGGAGAATGTGCTCTCAGGCTTTCTTTTAGACCCCAGATTGAGCATCTGAAACACTGCCTACCAGGTTTATCTCTTGAAAGTCTCTTTGC
This sequence comes from Gorsachius magnificus, assembly GCA_034008185.1. Lineage (NCBI taxonomy): Eukaryota > Metazoa > Chordata > Aves > Pelecaniformes > Ardeidae > Gorsachius > Gorsachius magnificus. The sequence continues at coordinate 37,845,575 of CM067087.1, forward strand.
TGCAATGAAACCTTACTGAACTGATAACATATCTCAAAGTCTTGTCTTGCCTTTCCACTCCTACATCTCTTAATGGATTCTTTCCCATAACATTCTCATTTCTCTCTATTGCTTTGTCTTTAATCTTGAGCCATTGACTTTATTTAACCACGTTGCTTCAGGATACTGTGAAATGCATGGAGGTGGTTCTGTTCCAAGGCTGTCTGAGAACTCTGAACTCATTTAATTCATGTTGAGAGCAGTGTCGAAGCATGGCTGTTCCTAGCACAGGCTGGAGCGAGTTGAGCTCACGGGGAGAGTGGTGGATGGGTTTTGGACCTGTTTGTGTTATTGGGGCTCTAGCATGGAGTTTTGCCTAAGATATCTTCCAAGGAGCGTCCGTCTTCTTTTTTTTTTTTTTCTTCCTGGTACAGAACTCTTTCCCCGAGCAGCTATACCAACAGCTGTCTCCGTGTATTTCCTTTTAAAATAAAATAGAACAGAAAAAGTACTTGGCTGTTACCATTAGTGCGACATTTAATCTCTTAAATCCGCAACATATTTTGCTAAACATAAATAGCTAGTTACTTCTGGCCTGTCTATGACCAGTGGTTTTTGTTGACATAACTTGCATTTGAGATCATGTCAATGGTGTTTGTTGCTTTTGCCTGTTGTTTCTGCCTGTGTGTGGTAATTTGATCCTGGATATTGTAGTAGTCATTTAAGTGCTTGGAGTTTTTGAGTTAGTCACTTCTATAATATGGCATAGACTGGATGTCACTGGTGCATTAGAAATTAAAACCAATCTAACAAACGTATTTTGACTTCTAAAATTTGAGAGGAAATTATTTTAGAGGCTTCTTTGAGCAGCAGAAAATATCAAATAGCTTTTAAATTGCCTGTTTAAGCATATGAAAGGGAAAGAGGTCGGGATCCTAGCAAAACTGCCCTGATGTTAATGCAGTTTGTGCTGGCAGTGCATGCTTTTGCTTATAGGGTTTATTTGACTTTGGAGAATGAAACAAATAGTTGCCTGATACAACAGTGTCAACGCTAGGTCTGTGCCAGTTTGGAGTTACCAGTCAGAAACTGTGTCCCCCAGCTCATCAAAGCTGGCAGAGTTAGATTAGAAGTACATGGGATGGGTTGTTCAGGAGCTACACAGGGTTTGGGACTGTTTGGGTCCTAGACGTCTTTGCAAAACAAAGCAGAGCTTCCATTGGCTAAACTCTTGTGTTGAGACTATTAATATGCCCTGTTACACATCGGCACCCATAGTGACTCATAAAGTTGCAGGTAGGACTTCTTGGCAGGTTGTGGAGAGTATTTGTTTGCTAAAAGATGAAATCTGATGGTTTCTAACATTTGCTTTACCAACTCTGCCAGGAGCCAAGGGCCAATTTGTAGATCTGTGAGGTGATGCCTTGGGCTGGCACATGGTTGGACTAATTCCTTGAGTCTCTAGTAAGGATAAGCAGGAACATGCTTTATTTAGCTTTCTTGCCATGCCTAGTCTGACTTAAATGGGAGTGTAGGACTAAGCAGGGGTTGGCATCAGAGTAGTTCTCATTGCCTTTAGTTGGTTAATTCCTGCTTTTGGAGGTAAGGCAATGTTGGGTGACCCTTCAGTTGGTAGCTGCCATGCCTTCTAGCTCATGGGTGTATCCTTACAGGGTTTTCTTAAGTGCATAGCTGGGTTGTCTTGAAGAATTAAATGTCAGGGAACCTCTTGGAAGTTTTGAAGGAAGTTGGTTTAAGTCATTGAAATATGTCAGCAATGATATGAAACATTGTAGAATGTGTGGTAACTGTGTGTTGAGAGTGTCTCGTTACCTACTAACAAATTGGTTTTTTGCATGTTATCAGTTCTGGGGATGTGCTTCTGTTTCTTCTCACACTTACGCTAACTGTAAAGCGGGGGTATTCAAAAGATTCCTTTGCTATCTAGATCATGATCTAATGCTGGGAAGCAATGGAAAATCCTCTGCAATAGCAGAGTTACCAGAGGTGTTGATTCCCAGTCTTGGACTGATAAAGATAAGTAGTAGATGGAAGTATTTTGTGTTGGAAAAGTTTGTAACAATGTTGTTCCATCCAGTGCTTTCAACATAATTTCGTTTTTTTTAAAGTAAAAGGAACCAATACATGCCAAGATGGCTGTCAGTGGGGTGAGAATCCTAAACCTGTAGAGGTGTTACCAGCACAATTGTGATGCTCTGACAGCCCTGCCCACCCAAGGGAGCTGGGTTAAATATAAATAATGTAGATGGTAAAGAAGCTGGAAGTTCAGTTAGAGATAAAAATGCCTAGTGGCATGGTAGATGCCCTTTGACAGGAAAGGGGAAAGCCATACCAAGATGTCCGTATCTTGGAATTTGCTTAGATCTCTCAAGTAAAACTAGTTCTTGCAGGATCCTGGATGGGAGATATTCAAGGAGTCATGGATGTGCTGATGAAAATTCAGTGAGGAATACTTTATTTCTGTGCTGGTTGTAATCAAATAGCTTGTCAGGTGTTAGAGGGCAGTTGGAAATGTTTTATATTTGGTAAATAAAATTGAGGGTCTTGGTTCTTTCTTGTGTAAAGCAATATGCAAATTTTAATATAAAATTAAACATTTTCTGGCCTTTCTAACTTCATGTTTAGTTGAACATTTTAGTTGATTTAGTTGACCATCTAGCTGATCAACTGACTAACAGATGTAAATTTAATCAAATGCAGTACTTTTCAAAACCTGAACTATAGAGTGATTTTGTATAAATTATGTTGAAATAGCTGATTTAAAACATCTAGCCTCCTCTCTTACTGTAAGCCAGATCAATTATTCTGGGAAGCAGCCTGCATACTTGTTTTTTTTTCCAAAATAAGAAGAGATTAATAGGTACTTAGGTTTAGAGACCAAAATGTGCCATTGTGTGATGTCATTGCTGTTGTGATGGCGATGAAGTGTGATGGTTTGGATTCTAGATTGAATTCCAGCACTGTCCTTCCAGCAGAGCTCAACCAGCCGCTGCTGCCTGCATGCGGGATGCTGGACTGGGCTCCTGGGTTGGAGCCAGCCCCCAGCTCCATCCTTCCTGCTCCTTTTCCTGGTTGTATGTTTCTACTTCCCACAGGTGCTTCCCCTTGGCTAGTTTGAGGAGGTTCACTGCTCTGCATATAGAATACCTGTCCTATTTAGGTGTCTCTCTGTCACTTTTGTAGGCAGCCTCCTTGCCTGATACAGGTGTTGGGCTTATTTCAATCTATCTCCCTCCAGAGGACTTCAGGTAACAAACAGTTAACCACTTTTTCTCAAATTGTTACTCCTGTATTATTTCCCATGGGAAATGGCAGGATGTCTAGAAATCCCAGGCAAGTTGTGGCTGCATCCACAGAGAGCAGCTCTACATCATCTGTGCAGCCAGATAAACATACCCGAACATGTTGCATTTGCTGTGTGTTGTGAATGCGTCTGTCTTGCATTAGAATTGCTCTGTGTTCAAGCTTGAGTGGCTCTGCACATGCAGACACGTTTGGTGCATGGTGGTTGCTTCAACCCTCCTGTTCGGAGGTATCAACCAACCTCAGCTCTCAGTCACTGTACCTTAAGCTCCCTTCTACTGAAGTTATTTTATTTTTTTAATTATATATATTTACTTACTAATTTATTTCATCATTGATTACTTTAATGCCTATAATGTGTTACTACTTTATGTGACATCTTACCTTAAAAGATTTTTTTATATCTTACAAATCACTCAACCATAACACCACAGAAAAAGTCAGACTTCTGACACACCTGGTGCTGGAATGGAGTTTAACTAAGTGATAACAGTTATTTCAGAAAAAATAGCCTCAATATATCTCCTGCTATTTATAGAGTTGTCAAGTCACAGTTTGCTTTGTGGAATGGTGTCTGTGTATCCATCAGAATATTAATGCTGGGCAGCAGGGACAGTAGGAAAGCCCATCATGAGAAGTATTTCTAACTTCCAGTTCCAGGGGACACGTGCATTATAGAAGCAAATATTGAATCTAGTTGAAACAGATGGCAACCTGGAGTTAGTTCTCTTTCTTTTAAAATGAGAAATACAAGCGATTAGAGTCATGCAGAATTCGATGTGTTCCAGTTGAATGCTAATTGTGACAGTTGCCTGTGGCTTTGTAACAGGGGTGGTTTTGTTTAGCCATAAATGAGCGTCACGGCCAATGTGGTCAAATACTTATCCAAAGTGGCTGTGTGTAAACTGGCTTGCAGACCAGCTATGTCAAAGCAGAGTTTGCTCATTTGAGTAAATTTTTTTCTTTGTGTCCGAGTCTGAGCAGATGACAAATCCCACTGGAGAGCAAGCCAAAGGCTTAAGTGTTGAAAACATGCAAATGCCTCTCTGTGTGTCCACCTTCCAGCACGGAAAGGTGCTTCTCCACCCTCTGCTGTTACTGCGCATTGTTTTTGGCAGTGGTGGCCCCAAACTTTCTCAGTTGATGGCCACGGCAAGTGCTGGGGCAGCTCTGCCCTGCAGTGGCTAATTCTGGCTCTCGGCTCATTTCCCAACTCACAAGACTTTTTCTCTTTTTTCCTCTGCATTTTAATTTTCTGCTCTCTTTCAGCTCCTTCTTAACTACATGCTAAGATTTAGCCTCCTTTTTATCCCAAGTTCTTTAATTCATAGTAGTATTTTCTGTGACTTGCTGTCATAGAAACGAGGGCTTTAGAGGACCTTACAAGCTCATGTAATCCATTTCACTACCTCAAGGAAAAAACTACTCTTTTTAGACCAGCTCTGGCAGGCATCTGTATCACCTATTTTTAAGAACCTCCAACGAAGCAGATTGCGTGACCTCTCTGGGTGATCGGCCTAGTGCCTTGCTTTTTCAATAGTGTTCCTAAGATCCTGCCTGTTGCAGTTTAAGTTGGATTCCTTCACCAAAATGTCTTTGAAAACCCTTGAGCAAACCATGTTGCCCATTCAAAAGCTATTCTGCTCAGATATCTCTAGTCCATACTTTTACTTTCGGTGTCTGTTTTTGAACCTAATCTTCTGACCCTTAGGGCATTTGCAGATCAGTTCATTAGGCATTTGCAAATCAGTTAACTTTAGTTCCGTCTCGTCATGTGGTCCATACAGGTAGTATTGCATCGGTTGAAACCTAGATTTGCGGCTGCACTCTTGCCATGTTACAGCTGCAACCTCCCTTGGACAGTCTCCTCCCTGAAAGCATGGGCAGAGTATGAAAAGCTTCATCATGTAGAAAGAGCACAAACTACATTGTCCTTATCCTTTTTGTCACTGAACACAGGGTTCCCCTCTTCCTTTCAGCATCCAGTTTGGAGACACTGATGTGGCATTTAGTAAAAAGCAGTTTTCTCTAATTGTACTGTATTTTTAAAGACCTCTGCTTAAGTACAGCTTTTTAAACATTTTGTTTCTCGCTGCTTCAGTTTAATTCCATGAAGCAATCTGCAATTTTGTACATGAAGGATACCATACGTAAAAAATTTGCCTTGTAACTTGGATAGCCCCATAGCAAATAAGTTGGCATTGCACGTTTTCTGACTTGCAGGTACAAGCTTGGACCCAGGGAGCATAGCCAGGAGGGGCTGGAAGGCAAAGCTGTGATGACATGTTCAGTATCCAGGTGGAGGGCCAAGAGGGCAGCTGCGCGGCGCTGGGTTGCATTCCAATGTGCTGATCCGTGGAACAGCGTTGGCATACGCTTTGGAAGCTGCTGCTTGCTCTCCTGGCTGTAGGGAAGGGGCTGAGGTGATGGCAGGGAAGGAAGGGGTGAGTCTTTGCAGAATATTTTCATATGATCGTGGCCTATTCTGAGCAGGCTGGACATTTGGAGCCTTGGCACTTCTTTGTGGTGGTGTTGTATACTGTGCTGCCTCTGGTAGCTCAAAAGTTAATTACTCCAGAGTGGGTTGTTGAGAATTTTTTTCCCTCCTTGATTCCTGAACTACTTGAGTTGAAGGGAAGTTATATTTTCTCACTACTTTTGGGGGCTTAATGGGATGGAGGCTTTGGAAACAATTTAACAATTTCACATTTTATATGCTCTAATGAATTTCCCAGGGTTTTGGAAGGGTTGTATCCAACTTTAGTATCGTAATTTCCAGAGTTTTATTTATGCTAAAATAAGTTAGTGGTGGATTCAGAGGCACAAAGAGCCAATAGATTGCAAATGAACTAACGAAGACATCTTTTCTTTTGGATAAAGAGCATGACTCACAGTTCTGACTTGTACTGAAGTACTGCAGACCATGAGTTTCACCAGGACCACAAGCTGGCAATGGGGTTCCTCTTCTCTCCCTTGTTTCACACCTGTGTTTGATTTCAGGTGCAGAAAAGAGAGGGTTTGCAAGGACCAGAAACAACTCTGAATCTGCAAGAACTCCCCAGAACTTCGATAGGAAGAGGCAACTCTCTGAATCGCAGGCAGAAGCAATGAACAATTCAGACAGCAGAATAAATCCTAGACAACTGGGAACTCCCAGAGGTATTAAAGCAGAGTGTGTACACGCTTCAGGAATAAGCTGCCTTGAAGCATGTGCTCAGCACTATTAAAAGATGGGCTGGGATGAATACTCTTAACTCTAAAATGAGCTGCAAAAGACTGTTGGTTATTTGTAAAATGTGATTATCCGAGGCTTTTTGGTGCTCTGAAGTTGGGTGCCAGTATTTCTAGGCAAACTATTCTCAGAAGTTCAACTTTGAAAACAAAGCCTCTGTACAGCTGCTGTTAAGATACATAGACATGTTTGGTGGGCAAGATAACACTAATGAATTTTTGTTTGCAGGAGGACCCTATGCTGCTGTCCCAACGTCAGGCGATAGAAAAAATCGAAATAAACCCACTCGAGGGAGGAAGAAGAGTATATTTGAAGCCTACATGTCAAAAGAAGATGTTTCAGCAGGACTGAAAAGGGGAGAGCTAATTCAGGTGCCTGAAGCATACAATGTCTATGCTCTTGTGGAAACCACAGGCATTTGTTGGAAGTCAGTGTCAGTTGGTTGCATGGCAGGGAATTGATGTACCACCTGTAGATGCTAGAGGAAAACTTTTTCCCTTTCTCAGAAGGTTCTAGAAGTGAAATGACATCTTTTACGTTCAGCTGAAGTATAGTTTTTTGTTTGATTGCATGTTCTGTAAAATTCCTGATCCACACTCATGATGAATTGCAGAGCTCTGATTGGATGGTCTGCTAGCCATGGTAGTCGTCATTATGGAGACATTTGCTTTCACAAATGATGCTCAAAAACACAGCAGGTGCTGGCAGCCGCTGATTTTGTCAGTGTAAGTAAAAATGAATGCCCTTTTTGCTGAAATTCCTCACAGAGATGTTCATTAGTCCTCAGCAATGAGGTGCAGACACCTCTGCTTCCAGAGCTACTCTTCTTTTTTCAATCTATCAGCTCTTCCCAGAAATCGCCCTCCCACAAAAAAAAAAGGGAGAGTGATGGTGCAGGTAATGCTGTGGTCCCTGGGGTCTCATAGGGCTGTGCCTACCAGGGCATTGCAATAACTTGTTATAAACTATGATGCAACTTGGTTAAATGAATATCAAATGGCCAGGCAGTGGTACTGGACCCTTGATTTGCTTGCATAATTTTGTTTGTGCTCCCCTGAGGTCACAGGGCTGACCCAGCCACTGATGACAGTGTATGGTTTCTGAAGTAAGGCACAGAGAGCAGATGGAGCTGAAGAGCCCATTAAGATACATAAAATCATTTGCATGTGTGTGTATGGTTATTTGCCGTGAACAGTTAGCAATAAGCATGTTCTCATTTTACAGATTCTAAAGATCAAAGATTGGACTTTGTGCTTTCATTTGGAGCAGCAAAACTGCAACTATAATTGGGCAGCAATTCTTCTCTGAATATCAAGCAAAATGTGGGGGGGTGGACCTGCCATTTGTGTGGATAGCTGGATCTCCGGAGTTTTGCATAAAGGCAGGCAGGGCTGAGGTTCACTGAGGAGCAGGAGAAGAGGTTAGCATCCTAGAACCACTGTTGTAGTACAGTCTTCAACATGGTGTAATGTTCTTCAGGACACACCTGGCATCCCAGTGAGATCAGACTGGCTGGGGTAAAAAGGCAGTAGTGAGGGCATGACAGACAAGCTGAGGCATTGGTTACCCAAATGCACACTGGTGCATTGCCATTTAATTAGTGTGTAATGATGGTGAGGTTCTGATACTTACTTTCATCAACACATTGAGGTTGCAAATGGCATCACCTCACTTTTTGTCTGATTTCTTGTTATAGTTGCATAGTAATTCTTGTATAATAATATAATGGCATAATTTGTGGAGGTGTGATGAGGATCCCACGTATCAGATTGCCTGATTCAGTCCTGAAGACCAGTTTGACGAGCTCTTAGCTTTCAGAGAAATGACTGTGGCATATCCCTGCTGATGACCAGAGTGGTCCACTGGGCTACCCAGACCTTAGGCCAGTACCTTTTTAAAGACCGCCATAGACATCCGCAATGGGAAGCAAATGGTGAGGGAACAAATGTGAGCCTCAAGCTGTGACTTCCTCCCATGGCCGCAGTGGCATATGGCAGCAACTGGTCTTCTGCCTTACCTTCAGGAGCGTTTTTGGCACTTCTCTTTTATAACACAACCTGGTAGCATTGAGTGCAGCGTGTGTAGACTGCCTATGAGGCAGAGTACAGCTGCAGATGAGGCACATCAGACTATGACTACTACCTGAGAATACCGTGGAAATGCTGAGTCCCAGAGGACCTGTGATTGCATGCTCTCTGGCAAAAGAATCCCTAATTCTTGTAAATGTGTAGTGTCTACTCCAGGTCATGTGCTGCGTAACTGGAAGAGTCATACATGCTTTCTTTAGGCTGTATCTGTTTTCCTTTCATCCAGTTCCACATCTCAGGGAAACACTTGAGGCTGTGGAAGCTGGATTTAATCATTTAGGCCTGAGTGTCAGATCATGGGCATCCCAGCTCAGTATCTGTCATCTTCAGCTCGTTCATCCTTATGATCTCATGAAGACCATTCATCACTGCAGTCACAGCCAGGATAGGTGAGATCCTGAAAGCAACTTTAGTGAGTGGACAAATATTCAGCACTGTTCTGTAAAATGGCAAGAGATGCAGTCAACAAATACCTGTTGTGTTAATCCCCAAAAGCAGGGCATTGGTCTGGCATGGTAACCTGCAAAAATGCTCCGCAAGAGCCTGTGGAAGAGAAGAACAAACCTATTGGTCTGAATCTGATGATCCTGAGCAAACTCGAGTGCTAGCCAGACAGGAGCATGACTCTCTGAGCAGGGGCAATTCCCTGGAGCATCCTGGAAACACTGGATCTGCATATATTTGTGTGAGAACTTGGGCGATCTGTTAGAGAGAAAAGACCCTACTGTGAACTCTGAGAATGTTGCTGGACTCTGGCAGCAGCTACACAACTAAGTGCTCCTGAAAGCCCAACCCATGGAAACTACTTGCACACGTGGAGATTGCTCAGATAAAAGATGAGTACCATGAAGATTAAGCAGTCCTAGATCAGGAAGAACGAAAGTGTTATCTTTATGGGTGCTGATGTCTGTCAATAATATTAGTCTTAATGGCTTCTGGTATTGCATCTGACATAACTCAGTTTTTGATAAGTAGCATGGAGAAGTGTGCCCTGCAGGATTCCTGGATTCATTTAATCACGCAATGTGTGCGGAAGTGTCCTTCCACAAGAAAGGGGATCTGAGCTCAGGCGCTTAAGAGTGCGTGGCCTTCCCTGCCTGTAAAATTGTCTGCAATGAGCAAACACCAGATGTATCAGGTTGGTTGGAATCACATCGGCTGGTCTGAAGGCAAACAAGATTGAATAACTTCTGTGTAGTTACGTAAGCGGATGGTGTTGGTTATCCACAACAGATGAAGTCAGGTTATGTATGAAGGAATGTCGACCCAAAGGACCATAATCATCCTGTGAAGCACCAGCCAGAAACTCATGTCTGGTCCACGCCTCCAGTGTCTCCGAGACCCTCCCTGCAGGGATGCTGGGGTCAGGTGGAGCGAGAGTGTGCAGCAGAGAGGGATGCAGAGCCTGTGTTTTTCCTTGGGAAGCTGTTCTGTTGTGGGTATGAAGCCTGGGGTTTCCCTGATTTTCATGGATTGTTTTTTCAAAGGTGGCCTTGGGAGCAAGCAGATACTTGAACCCTGACCTTTTTTGGTGTTTCATACATACAAACAAATCTAGGCATGTGTGTTATGATAGCTGTTATAAACTGCTTGATTTGAGATGCTTGAAGTTTAGTCTGAGTCTTGCCTGCCCTGGTTCTAGCAGAGCAACTTGAGAAATCATGAAATCATGACCCTCTTGCATCTTGCTGGGGAAGCTCAATAAGGTTAAAACTTTTTTGGGAAGTATGTGTGAAGCTGACTTGAATCATCAGAAAGTGTTTTAGAAACCTTCCTGCAAACCTTTCTCTTCCCTTTCAAAACAAAGGCCCTACTGACATAAAACCACTGATAAATATAGTAGCTATTATTTGCAAGCTATTGTAAAATAATACATTAGTGTGACATCATGAGACTCTGCAGCCAGATCCTCACCCCCTAATACACATATGAGAACAGTTGTTCATTGCAGATGGGGAGAGTGACTCGTTCCAGATATGATGTCACAGCGTGAAATGTACAACATTGTAAATAGGATTTTCATAGGCACAGATAATAGGGCCCATCTGCTTTCTAAGATAAATTTTGGGAGTTCCTTGCTTAAAGTCAAGAGCTGAAGTATTTTAATGCTACTTGATGTAAGAATTCTAATGCTGATTGTAATTAGGTAGTGCATATAAAATGTAGAGAAACCTGCTGCACAGGAAACATGGTAAAACTTTGCTCCTCTGTGTGTTTGCTGGAGCTGGGCATCCACGTGCACGGAGCCGCTCTGGCGCCTTCTCAGCGATGGACACAAAACGTGATTTTTCACGCACATAATGGGCATTTGCACCTGGCTGATTGACAGCTGTCCCAAACTATTCAAGGGGATTCTGCAGAGTAACACAGGATATCCCCTCATCTGCTTCCTGCTGGTGGGTAGATGCTGGTATGGGAATTGTTTGACTCGTCATCAAGCAGAGCAACCCTCCCTTTTCACTTTTTCCTTTCTCGCTGTAGCAGCTTACTTTACTAACAGCGTATTGGTTTTGATGGCTGGTTCTGGGAAATAAGGGGAGAAAAACAACTATTGAGAGTTTTCCATCAGTGGATACCAGTGCTAGTAGAGGCCGATGACAGCGAGTTAGTTCTCACTTTGCGGAAGCGTATAGTATCCCCAGGGTTGCTCCCAGTGGGTTGTCTTTGTTTTGGTGCCGTTGTCCTGGGTTGTGCCTGCCATGTGGCTAGTGTGCTTGTTAACACGAGTTACATAAGGCACAAAATAAGGCATCCCAGCAAAGTATTTAAATAATGCCTAAAGAATATAGAATATATGGTGCTGGTATTTCCAAATTTAAGTAAATAAAAACAATGGACAACCTTAATAAATCTGCAAGTTCTTCTTCAAGGCAGCAAAACTTTCACATGTAATCAGCTTTATTTTCCTATTGTCTGAGTGTTTCCCAGAACACATGAAAAAATTACATGCCACAGTAAATCTTTAAGGAAGCAATTCCTGTGAGAGGTTCCTATGATTGCTTAACACAGAAGTGCAAACAGATGGAATCTGTTCATGTACCAAATTGGCTATTATTTCAAATACGCAAGTGGAGAAAGTTTTAAAGTTTCAGCCCAAAGCAGAAGCCTGTCTGAAGGCAGATACCTAGTTGTATTTCCACAAGAATCAAATGCTGTCAGTTTTAACTGCAGTCACCTGAATCACAATTCCCAGGACCCTCTTGGGACAGGAACAGCACTGTTGCGTAGCCTGTGAGTCCTTGGTTGGCTCTCCCTTTCTTTTGGATGGACCAGTTGGTTTACTTTGGAGGGGTGATACGAATTTGTGGCAGGTGACTTGAGCTTTGAGTTGGCAGATAACAAAGCAGAAATAGGTATACCATGGAATTTTAAATGTATTTAAGACAGTTTGACTTTAAACGTGTTTAAACAGAATTTAATCCTGTAGGCTTTATATGTTTGGTTTTGGAAAATCCTTTTCATTCCTCTTTGGAAATGTTCTTTATCACGGAGTTACTGCTACCGTCTGCTTGCAGGAGCAGCGTAAGCAGCCAGAGCCCCATAAGGCTGATACCTGCTGCCATGCAAGCTCAGCAGGTCAGCTTTTCCTCTTTCCTCCTGTCCTCCAAAATAAGCAAAACCAATATTCTGCTCTTCCAAAACAGAGCAAAACAAGTTGTTTCTATTGTCTGCTTGTTAACAAAGTTGGTGGATGCTCAGCAGAAAATGTGCGAAGGGAACAGGAGGGCTTGGATCCTCAGTTCACCCAGCAGCAGCAACAACTAATGATTCAACGTCGCTTCCATGACAGACTGCAGTAGATCAGCTTAAGCCTATCATGAAACTGCCTTTTGGCTTGAAATTGCTCGGATGCTAAGTTGTCAAGACTTGAAATGTATAATGGAAATTTAGATGTATCTCTCATGTTTCACAGTAGATATATTACCTACAGCTCTTTAATTTAACTGATCTTATATAAAATTAATAAGATTCAGGCATAATCTTTCTCCTTCTTCTCTTTTTTTTAAGGGACCCTTGAGAATAAATCCTAAGAAGTACCATGAAGCCTTCATTCCATCTCCAGTAAGTGTAATTTTATAATGCTTTAAAGTTCATAAGTAAAGGTGCATTAAGATAGGAGTTAATGCTGTGCATGAAAGGTCACTCAGAGGTGAATGAGTTGGAATAAATGAACATGATCTGGATTTTCTTTTAAATCAAATATTCCCAAACAAATCCTGCCTTTTTCATACCTCAGAGAACTACTTACTTAGCTTGTGCCGAAATTTGGGATACTGCTGGGTCCCACAGAAGCCAGCTGAAGTCAGGTTTGAGGACCACCAGATAGCGTAATCGGAAACCCTTGGTTTATGGCTGCAGGGGTTTTATAGATTTTCCACTGATTTAAGTTAATCTTCCCTAAACAAATATGCTCTCCATTTTCGATCTGCTGCATGAGCTAATTTGAAAAGTCATTCCAGGAATAATATGCGTGATTCCTTTTCATGTGCCTGCTTTTGCGTGAACTGTATCTTGGTTGGCTTGGGATGTGCTTCTGTCACATGGGACTAGCTTGCGCCTCTTCTCTCTTCTTTCCTTATTTTGACAGAAAAGTAGGGCTCTTGCAATTTCAGGGACTTCCAGTAGGAAAGGTGACCTCACAGCTGGCACAGACAAGGCTTTTTATCTGGAACTGACTTGGTCAAAATGTTGCCGTCAATGAGAGAGAGTTTCACATTGAAACGCTTTGTTGGTGTGGGGGAGAGAAGGCAGAGCCTGCCCTGAGACAGTGAAACACTGACTCTTGTTGTTGTCCCTGCTACTGACAGTGCTGTTGTTTTGGGGCTTGGGTTGAAAGCCTTGAAATTCATGGCATTGTCAGTTCACGTTGTTCATTTGGGATAATGTTTTGGAGCCTGCTTTGTTGGAGAAGGCTGGCATTACAGGGGTGGAGGAAGGTTGGGGGTGCACAAAGTTGGTTAAGGTGAACTAGAGGAAGAAGTACAGAGCAGATCTCCAGGACCTGAGTATAGCAGTGCTGTGTGTGTAAGTGAAAGGAACTGTGATCCTTCCTTTACGGTTGTCCTGGTATGTGTGGTTAAGTGTAAGCTGTTAAACGTACTCTCTGAAATGATAAAATGCAAGGTTAAATGAGAAATCCATCTATTCACATGAGTTTAATTGGATGTGAAGCTTTATTCCTAATCACCCCTAATGTCCAGCTGTTTCCTCGTGCAGTCAATTACTCGCTGTTCTGCATGCAGGAATACATACATCAAGGAGGGTTGGCCGAGGTTGTTCTCTCACCTGTCTTTCTACTTTTCTGCCCTTTGTGGAGCTGAATACCAGCCTTGTCCCTGGTAACAAGCAGAATCAACACCTGGATGAAGATGAGTCTGGCTGGTGTGGACACAGTTGTCACTTTAAGAGAGATCCTTTAGGAAGCTTATTCTTCCCATAAGGTTATTTGCCATAATGGAGGGTTTGCAGCCTTCATGTTCTGCAGGACTTCCCATCATTGCCAGATCCTGAAAGAGCTGCAGCTGTGAAAAATCACCCTTTCTCTCCTGCTGTTGACCAGGGCACTGTACCCCTTTCTCTTCATCTCTGACTTGGCTATGGCTTCATGGAGTTCAAATGCAACAGCTGTTCACCTTCTAACACCAGAAGTCCCAGGGTGTTTCTTGCTGTAAATGTGCTCTGCCTGCTTGTCTGTGTTGCGTGAAGAGTTGAGGGGAAGGCCCAGGGCCTTTCTCTTGAAAGCTACCCAGAGAATGGACCTGAGCATTTAAATCTCTGCCTCTCATCTCGTGCCTTCCTTGCACACAATAGTGTCGTTTGAAATGGTGGCATTGTCAGCATGAAGAATGATACCGCTGAGCACGAGTGATGGAGTGACTGTGGCTGTGCTGTGCTTGTGGGAGATGCTTCCAGAGCAGATGAATGCATGGCAGATCTCCCTCTTGCTAGAGGGGGATAGAGAGTGCTGCTGGGGATATCCACAGGTGGCCACAGAGCAGTAAAAGCCTCGTGCTCCCTGGAGGGGGCTGCAGAAATCTGGAAGCCATTGTGGCCAATACAGTATATGCACCCCAGGGGCAGCTGTGACTTTGCAAGTGATTGTGTTCTGTTGTGATTTGGTGCCATTTTAATTGCATTAGTAATCTGAAGTGCCAGCTGTGCAGAGTAGGGGACCAGAGGAAAAAGTGGGATGCACAAATGTTCTTGGAAGTGCGTAAGTTCACCCAACAATCATGGCCTGGAGCTCAAGATACAGAAATGTTTCTTTTTGGAGGCAAAACCAAAACTGATGGTAGTTTCCTAATAACAGCTTTTTTGCAGGCATTGAAATTAACTGCTGTAAAATAGGTGTACATACACATATATGTGTGTGTTTGTGTATATGTATAGGTCTATATTGTTTGGGATGAGAGTGACTGGCTGCAATTCAAGACAAGATTCTTGCAGAGTATGGAGATGCAGCTTTAACTAGATGCTGTGATACATCGGGCATCTTTACAAGGAGTGGGGGAAAGGGTCTGCCTTGCATTTTCTTAGACACAGGAAAGAAGGGAAAAAAAGTGTAGAACAAACAAATTATCATGAATGCCAGGCTGTGTCCTGCAGCACAGAGCAGCTACAGGTACAGACAAAAAAAAAAAGCAGGCATTTTCCTTAAAAAGTGACTTAACTTTTCTTTTTATGTATGTGGTAGATTTAGGTAAAGATTTGGGGCAGAAGGGAGAGGGTGGGGAGAAATGAGGAATAAGACCATGTGTAAAAAATCTGGCTTTTTGAAAAGAACAGTTTCCAATTTGAATTATGTTGGTCCAAGAGGCTTTGCAATTTTTCTGCATCTTGTCATGGGAGGCAGCTTTCACACAGCTGTTGAGCTGCTGCTGCTTTTCTTTCTAAGAGTAATTTGGTCTCTTGGAGGACAGCCTTAGTCTCGCATCATGGCAGGGTTCTGCCGTTTTATTGTTTTGGTATCTAAGCAGAGTAAGATATTTATGTGATATTAGGGCTTCATGTTTTCAGGTTATAAAAGAAGTTTTTCTTGGAGACTTAGCACACTGGTAGTTCTGATTGGATTTACTCAAGCATATGAGACTCAGGAGTGTGTATCTGAGAAGCTACTAAAGTTAAGATTAAGATTTTATTTCTTGTGAGCAATGAAGTACTAATCTAAGAAACTCATCCTTTTTTTTTTGTACCTCAAAACTATGCAAAGATAGCGCTCTCAAAAAAAAAAAAATGTTGACTGCTCACGTTGATACTAAATGCTCACATTGTTTGACCAGCTCATGGGCACTGTAAATAGACCCATGGAATTTTTCATGTACCGAATTATGGGAAAACAGAAACAAACACAGCAAGAGCACTGACAATAATAACCCCCAAAAAAGGACAAAACTGGTAATCCTTTAAAAACTGAAACCTTGGTGTTGGCATCTTCAGGAAACTTCATCTTTATTCACTCCATGAAGAAAATCTTCCAAACTAAATCTAGATTAGCCGAATGCCAAACGTGTCTGGGATGGATAATCGTAGTGTGTACAATTAATAGAGGCTCTTGTGCAAGGATGTTAACCTGGAGTATTGAGAGAAGGTGTCCTAACATGTCTGTTACAGTAAAAGATCTTCTGGCTTGCAGTTGGCGTCTGTAGTCATCGTTTTTTGGAATCTCTTCTAACATCAGTTGTGCCAAATGCAGAATTTATGGTGTTAACGAATTTAAAAAAAAAAAAAAGAGACTGCATCCCCAGCCACTCTCCAGGCCATCTTCGCAGACTGACCTGCTGATCCTGGAGCTGTGTGTCCCTGCTTTCCCATCTTGCCAGGAGAGCAACAGGCGGCTCTGCACGGTGCCAAGACTGTCTTGCAAACATGCTCTGAACAATAGCTTTGAGTGCTTGAGTTGGGAACTTAATGTGTGAAGAACTGTGACTGCAGAAAACTCTCTCCCCATTCCCAAGAGTAACTGCAGAGGAACTGAGCAGAGCTTGCAGACAATACATCTTGAGGGTTTGGCTCTGTCTTGAATAAATAGTGTGGAACTACTGTGCTGGCACATACATACAAAGGAGCTTATTTGCTGAAAGATATTGCATGTCGAAGGGCATATGGTGAATCCATTTCATTTCTGTGCACAACTATGGGATGTTTGTCTCACCAGGGTGTGTGTCTTTTTTTGATGACGGTGTTTTAAACCTCTGTAATTTAATATGTTTTCGTCTGGCATTTAATTTTCTTCCTCTTTGAATAGGATGGGACTCGCGATATCTTTATTGACGGAGTGGTTGCTCGCAACAGAGCCCTGAATGGTGACATCGTGGTAGTGAAACTGCTTCCCAAGGAGCAATGGAAGGTCAGTTCAGTATACTTTTCTGTGATTTGACAGAAAAAGCTCATTACTCTTTTCTTTGCTAAACTTAGGGCCTGAGACAGAGAATAGAGAATTTCCTACAAATCAGATGAGCTAAATTGCGGTTTATGCTGCTGTAAATTAAAACACTTTATCCGTTACAATGTTTGGAAGAAGTGATACCTAAAGTGTTGAAACCTCACACTTTGCACAGAATGGCCGCCTTTATCACTGTATGGAGAAGTCTGACGACAAGGCTGGTTCAAAGCATGGTTGCCAGAGGTGACTTTCGATACCTGTTACTTAGCTGTCTTCATGCTGTGGCATTGGATAGCTCTGTGGAAGTGTTTGCAATTGCTCATGTATTTGACAAGTGCTGTTCACAAAGCTTTCCTAATGATTAACTCTCTGTAATATGTGGGTCCTCAGTCTATGGCAATCTTATCTTGTCACAACTCCATATTTTGTTGGTAATACCTTTCTTTGCGTGAATGAAGAATGTGTGAAATGATTGGAGCGATGCAAATGTGGGACAATCTGGTTTCCATTTTCATGTCTGAGAATTTCACTAAGATCACTTTTTTTTTTCTTCTTTCACTGATCAAACTTAAAGTCCTTTCAAACATCTGGATAATTTTGTCTTGTTTGCAGGTTTATCTTTTAACACCACTATGCAAGGAAAGTTCTTACTCCTTTTCTCTAGTTGCTGGGAGATGTAAGCTACGCTTAGCAATTTTAACATGGGTTTTCACATGTAAACATGACACAACTGCCACAAATTACTTACCAAACATGGTTTTTGAATGCTTCTTGAGAATTTAAAGACTACTGTTTAACTTTTGGACAAAAGTAGTAGTGAGGGTGATTTCAGCAGGGTGGGGACTGGTCTCAACTACTTTGGCCTGGTGCTTTTTACTTATTCTAGCTACCTTCTCTGCCTGTGTTTGAAGTTACATGTTTTTAGGCTTGCAAATGCAAGGTCTTCAGTCTGGTCATTTGCTGAACCTTCTACCTTCTCTGTTTAAATCTATTAGCAATGGAAATGATGGTTTGAAACATTAGAACTTGTCTCTTTTTTTTTAAAGCATGCATAAAATGAGTAAATGACCTAAGTATTTATTGACACATGTAAATGCAAAACTATATTATGCAGAAGGCAATCAGAAGTGGGATCTAAGATATTACAGGTATATCCATATACAAATATAGGAAAGAGGTCTGCTGCTATCTTTGTTACCTCTGAAAACCAATTTTGAGGGTCAAAGCAAAATGTCTGATAACTATTTGAGAGCCCAAATCAGAGTTCACTAAAGCTGTGATGATTGCTATATATTTGGATCACCAAATCCGTATACGTAAATTATCTTTTGTGTTAGACCATTTCATACAGTTGGAAAAGTGGAATGCTTTGGGTGCTTAGATCCTTTGCCAGGACCTGCCAGCACAAAGACTTCTTTGTAGGCTTGATAGAGGTTGCCTGAGCTGGAAGCTTTGTCTGCAGTTTTCCATTTATATCTGGCTCTAAACAAAGATAACGCCTCTCTCTTACATCCTCATACCTTCATATGTTCAACAGTAATGTTCTCTTATGAATACAAGAGGAAGGGTTCAGAATATTCTCCCTGTCCTGGGCAAAGGCTGGAATAAATAGAACTGGTGAAGTGGTGTCTGACGGCAAGGAGGCAATTCAGAAGACTTTCAGTGTTTTGGAGTATGATTATGATTCTTCTGTGGTGAATTTAACCTTGCCAAATGAAGTAGCTGGAACATGCCAGTCATGTTTTTCAGCCACACAGGTGCTGCCCTATGTAGTCTCATTTTTTGTTTCTTGCCATCAGCAACTTAATCAGCAATGACATCCCTTTTCCCCTGCTCCCTGAATCTCTTGCTATGCACTTGTGTTTGTATTAGCTCTGGGAAAGGTGCCACTAAGTTGTACTGAAAGATACTGCATTCTGCCAAGTAATTCATACTGATTAATGATAAACTGTTGCAACCTATTTTAAGTTTTTCCATTTGTTTAGTCTCATGCTGCTCAAGGTGTCTTGAGGGTTTTCTCCTTCCCGTTAGGCCTTTGGAACAAGCTGAATAGCTTCAATTATTTCCTTGAAAAATGTAAATCAGATGGATGGTATAACTGATGCTCTCAGAGGAGACTTTACAGGCTCTGTACATATTCGTTTGTTAGGATTGAGAAGTGCATGCTGATCATTTTTATGGTTCACTATTCCCAACCCACTGAATGGTTCCCATTCCCTCTGTGCTCCACCCAGAACTGTGCTGGGTTTTTTGCTGGTAAAAGTGTCTTACACAAGATAAGGTTGCTGTCACAGGTGGGTCTGTGTCTTCTGAGTTTCAAGCACCCTAGATGGCTTCTGGATGCTCTGGGGAAATATCTTCCCATTGCTAGTGCAGGCGATTCCTGCCATGGGCCTCTTCGTGCAAAGTCACAGTGTAATGCTGCATCCCAGTAATGGCAGGACTTGACTTAGCTGGAACCTTGGTTCAATTTATGTGTGTAAATGGGAGGAAGGGGGAAACCCTGTGACTGGTAAAACTATGGGGTTTGGATGGAGAAATCTGTGTGCTTCCTTGAAGAGTTGAGAAAGTTAGGAGCTGCCCTGTACCCAGTGAGTCAGTCTTTGTGGTTCAAGTGCCTGTGAGAGAAAACCATCAGCTGGGGGCAGTTTCTCCAGGGATATACCATGTTCTGCTGAGCCTGTAATGGTGATCCCTTACACACAGGTATAAATGTCACGGTGAAACGTAAGGGGATGGTGAAATACTCTAGATGTGTGGTTATACTTTATGTAATACCCTCTTGAGAGGGACAGCAATATTTTCTTCCTCCAGCCCTCCACTTCCTGGCTCAGTGGTGGGGAATTTATCAGGCTTTAATTTCTCAACATCATGTCCTTCCCAGCATGTGCATCAAGTGCTTGGATGAGCTACTGTGGTTCTCCCTGTGCCTATTCTGTCTGGTCTTAAAGCTCTGTTTGTTCATACATCCACTTTGAGAGCTGCTTGCTGTTCAGCGATGATCAGTGTGTCAGTTCATATTTCTGTGCTTACTATTAGTTCTGATCAAGAGCCAGCAATTTCAGTGTGGCACCACCGGCTTGAGGGAGAGACTTTTTGTCCCCAAAAAGTGTTATCTTGCGCTCCTGAAGAAGGTGGCCATCGGCTTCCTGCCAGGGTTGAGCGGCATGTGTTGCGGTGACAGCATTTGGAGGCTGTATTTCAGAAGTTCCTCTCCTGTCCTCTTGTGTTACATCTTGGGAATATTGAGGTGCTATGGTAACTTTCAAATATTTAGCTTTTGCAAAGTAAGGTATTTGACTTAGACTGTTTTTCCAGGTACTTAACCTACTCTTAGCAAATGAAGTCAGAGTATCGTTGCAGTTAGCTAGATTGCCCCCTTCGTACTTCAAGCTGTAGGGCTTCCCTGAATCTGTGCCTTTATCTTCTGGAAGAATGTCACAATAAAAGATAGCCAGTGACAGAGGATTTACCTCAGACCTTGTCAATTATTCCGATAAAGAAGAAAAATAGTGCTTTATTTCTTGACTGATTTTCACTACTTTAGCTTCCACCCATGGGTTCTTATTATATTTTATGGAGTTGTGCTTACATCAATTTCAGAAGCTTCAATTATACAGTGGCATAATTACTGGAAGGCAAAAAAAATGCTGATATGATGATTACAGCAATATTTCTTAGGGTCATCAAGGAGGGAAGCAGGGTGTCAGTATAAAGGATAAACCTAACCCATCTTTCCTCACAGGCTCTTTTTGCCCTTTTACTGTCTGCTTAATTGCCAGACCGAATTTGTTTAATTTCAGATATCTGTTTTGGTTTTTCTTGCAAGATGTAATTTCTTTGGTGGAAGGAAATAGCATAATAAGTCATCTGATATCACTTGGGGCTTGGATTCCTGGCCCAATCTCTGGTGCTTTTAGAGTAGTAGTTTATAATGTGGAATGTTTTTCATGACAACCATCTCATGCATTGCATGCTATGGCTGAAATTTTAGAGTCTTAATCTGCAAATAGTACCCAGACGAGGACTTTTTGCTGCTCAAAACTGCCTGAAAGGAATTTTGGGGTCCAGCCCCCTTATTGCTTGCTACAATATGCAGGACATCTCCAGTGCTGCATCTGCTTGCAGCAGTAGTACAGTAAACCAATAACAGCATATACTATATATGTACATAAAGTAATGTACATAAAATAATGACAGATTAACCCGCCGGTTTCTCAGAAATCAGTGCCTTCAAGTGGTATCTTTTGTTGTTGTTGTTATTTCATGAATCATTTCCTCCTCAGCTTGAAGTGCTCCTTTGCACTATTTTCAGCTGGTTCTTTTGATCTTGTCAGAGGGCCTCCAAGGCCAAGGATGTGGATCTGTTCATTTACGCACAGTGCGTGTTGCTGGGTAATAGGGTAATGGGTCCAGCATTTTAGTCACGAAGTGTCCGGAAGTGATAGAAATAGTAATTCTTTATAGTTCATGAAAGCATGTTCTGTTCAACTGAGGTGTCAGATACAATACAGTGCAGCAGGAGATCTTAGAGCTGCCTCTTCTAGAGCCATGCATCAGAGATAAATATTTAAACACTTCCTGTACAGAAGACATAAACTGCAATTCACTTTTCCCAGCTGTGACTGTTGTTGGCATAACTATGAACAAATGCAGAGAAGGAACGATTTGATTCAAGCAGACATCGCAAATATCACCATGTATAGTTCGAACAGAGCTACATATCCTGGCAAGTCACTGCCTCCAACTGTTGGTGAAAACCTATGAACTGTTAGTTGTCCAGAGGGGATGCTAGCTTTGGATTTGCCCTGGTGAATAATTATTCATTTCAACCAAATTCTTCTGAGAGTCAGTTTCTTCTCAAAATCTCCCAGCTAATGTAAGGATAACAGCAACTCAGGAGGAGACGGGGTTCTTAGAGGGTTATCACAGCAATACTGTTTGAGTCAATCAAGAATGTTGTTTGGAAACATTACATTCATAATAATAAAAAAAAAGTTCTGGAGAAGTCATTATTGAAATAGTAAGTGTTCTGGCACACTAAAAACATTCAAGTGTAATTCATGATATCCAGGAGTAAAGTGGGAAGCCTAAGAAGCCAGCTAGGAAGATGTCCAGAAAAGCAGGGCTTTAGCAAATCTGAAAGGTTGATGGATGCTGTCGGGAGGAAGGGTAGTTGGGTTTTTTTTTGTTTTGCAGTAGGTTTTACAGTGAGGGCTGTAAGTTGATGGTCGCACACATGTGCATGCATACCCCTCCCCATCTCAGCAAATCCCCAAACCACAAATTGGCGGAATCTGGAGAAGCTTTGTTACGCACTTACTTTCTGATTGTGCCATTCTCTGGATGGCCACATGCTGTTCCACACTGCTGGGCCTGATAGACCTTTGCTGTGAGCTGGCATGGCTCTTACCAGGCTTTGCTTAGCTCCAAAGTGGCTGGGTGTGGAATAGCAATACAGTAGATTGATAGCAAAAAAGTTGAGAAAATGGGAAATGTTTCTCAGAGAGATGTACGTGGCATTAAATGTGCTCTTCTTGTAGATGTTGTTTTGACATTTTGCTCATCAAATATCACTTGAAGTGAATCAACCAACACCTTAACATAGTGAGTTTTAATAGCAAGACCTGGCATGCTTTTTATGGTATATAATGATAAAATTACTATAATGATCTGTGTTGTGTGAGATTGCTGTGACCCAGTGCTGCATTCAGCCCTTGCCTCCTAAAACAAGGAGGTAGAAATACCAGCTCTTTGGATGTTGCAAGCAACCTTACCTTTCTGAGAAGGACTTTTCTTGTCAATACCTGCCTCTATCTGATGGGAAAGCCAAAACCACAATCCCACATAATAAAATCACAAGAAAGGTACAGAGTTTTTTGACAATTTCATGTCCTTTTTTTATTCTTCTTCCTGTGCTGGGCAAGAGTGATACTAAAAGGCAAATTATTTAGGTAGGTAGGAAGGCAGACTTCTTTTTATTGACTGCCTGCATCCTGTCCTACCAGCACAGAATTACACTGCAGATGTGGTTTGGCTGCACAGATGCAGAGTAAGATAAAAACGTTACCCTTAGGTGAACAGTCAAGCATGAAATATCATTCATCTCACATGTGGTCAGTTGTTATATCCCCCGTGGAATGATGGCAGATAAGCCCCTTGTGATGGTGATGACTTCAGGCTGTATAAGGTACCACTAAATTTCTGTGCGTGTTGCTAGAAGAGCTTCATCTTGAATGGAAGGAAGTGCTCGTGGGGGCATCTGATCTTACTTTAGAAGAGGAGTCAAGCCAACATTTAATACCTGATCTCTGTTCCTGCTCCTTGGTCACATGAATATAATCTAGTACAGCAAATTGTTTCCTTTAACAACTAACTTTTCTTCAAGTGATTGTTTTAAACTCCATTCTTTCGAGTCTTCTGCAAATACGCACACATCACAGTAGATTATTGTTAATCCAATCTCTTATATAACCACTATCATTTTGGACTTTTCTTAGTTCTTGGTTCCTGTGGAATTAGTATTTCTTAGAACTGTTTGAGTTTTGCCAGTTCGGAGACTTATTTGATGATATCACATGAGTATTTGGAGCCCGCACCTTACAAAAGGGAGTCAGGATAACCTGTTGTTGTGATGGGACTGATTTTTGGAATGTCACGCACATTAAACTCACTTAGCGTTTTATAAACGCTTTCTTGAAAAACTGTCCAGATTTTCAATAGTCAGGGTTTCTTTCGGATCCACATAACTAGGAAAAGTTTAAATAAAGTGTACTGATGATACAAGTCCCATCTGGCTTAAAATTTTTACAGTGAATGTTTATATTCTTTTTTTTAAGGAGATTGGACCCCTAATTTAGCTCGATAGCTGGAGAAATGAAGAGCTACTATGACACTAAAAAGCTGTTAATCTTTAAAGTCCCTAGATGAGGTGGGTTTGGATTGTATCCCAAGTTCCGAAGAAAAGGAAAAGCACTACATATCTATTTGCATGTTTGCTCTTGTTATCTGCTGGCAAAGAAACAACAATTGGCTGCAGTATTTACATGTGGTCAAAGCTACCAACATTGGCTCATTAACTCTTTTCCCTTATTTCCTTAACTCATGTTTATTTTTCTTAAAGCCATAAATCAGAGGGACAGGGAATCTAAAATAGAGGTGATTTATGTAAATGAAGAATTGCAGCAGCTGGGGGAGTGACAGGGATTTTTCTATAACAGGTTCCTTTGGGGGAAGATGTGGGACCTCATTTATAACCATGTGGTTCTTGGAGATAAGGAAGATATTTGTCATCAGGGATGGGATGCCTTAAATTTGCTGTTGGCACAAGGTAATTTGTAACTATCTAAGATATAGGTGCCTGAAGTCTTAATAGTTAGGTTTTGAATCAGCATGCTGCTGGCTTCAAAGGGCCAGGGTGGTTGTGCCTTCTCCCAAATGCTGTTCCTGTGTCGTCTTCCAGACGAGGCAAAGTGTAGCCAGGTTGACGATATCTCCTGGCCTCCCACTCCCTCCTGTCCTAGCTTTGTGACTTTTTTTGCTATGAGGGGATTCCCTTCTCCTCAAATTTCTGAAGCTAATGTTCTAATCTCTAGGCACATCATGAGAACTGGGAACAAGTCTATTTTTGGTGTGCTATCATGCAGTGGAACATGGCCAGTGGTTTTTGGGCATCAGTAGCAGTTTCCTTAACACTGCTAACATAGGAAGTCTTGCTTGCTACTTGGTATTATCTTTCACCCAAATAACATACAAATGCCCTGGAAAATGGCATATAAATGCTGTGTGAAGTGGGAGGGTTATCTCAGAAGCTTCTCTTTCTTCCTGACCTAATGACTGTTCAGGGGAGTGGGGTGGGGAGTTCTGGTAAAAGTCATTAGTACAGTAGTTGGGTAACTTGCCTCTATGCCCACCTTGATTTCCCCCCCCCCCATAAAGTGAATTTTCTTCCAGAGTTTTATCATCCCTTTTGACATCAGATTGCCTGACTTTTTTTATCTTCTGTGCAGACCAGGTCTGCAGCTGTAGCCCCTTGTAGTAAATACAACTGCTATGATGGTCTGGCTTAGGTTTAGACTCGTAGCCCTTCTCCCTTCGGCGTGAGGATGAGAGCTTGTCTGGTGACAAGCATCCTCCCTAAAGGGTCCCATCCACAACATATCTGGGCAGAGCCCAGTTGTGCCTGACGATGCCGTGGGACCCATGCCCTGCACAGCCCAATTGCCTTGGGAACAGCTCTAACCAAGTCCTGTCCCCTGAACTTTAGGCTCGCACTCTTGGCAAAGCAGCCAGGCAGCTATGGAGCTTTGCGAATGCCTTTCCGTTCAGCCATTGTCTCACAGTTGTCCCTTAAATGTATAATTGGCTTGCTGGTATTAGAGAGGCAGCGTATGGCCTCCCTGCTAATTTCTTTCAGTATTTCTGTATTAGAGTGGTACCCAGAGGGAACGTACGAGTGATCCTTTTTGGTGACTGTGCCCAGCTGTGTCACCCAGCTGGGAGCAGAGTTGCTGCCTCTCGTATTGAAGAGCTGCACAGCATCACCACTGCTGCTGCCCCTGGGTGAGAATAAATGGCTTGTCTGGCTCTAGTTTATTTATCGAGCTGAGGAGGGGGTCTAATGCCATGGGTGAGTGCTGTCTTGGCAAGCCATCTGGTGCTTGAGCTCACCTCTCTGGGTCTGTGTTGTACCATGTAGACATACCCAAGGTTAATGGGTGGCCATTAGTTTAATCTGATGTAGTTTGGTGGCTGTGCTTCATGCATAGTCAGAGCAGTGTTTTGACAGCATGGCATTACTTTATCTTATTCTTCATGATTTTTCCCCATATTCCCAAAGCTTTCTTTAAACCCGTTCATTCTTTTTTTTTTTTCCTCTGCCCAGTTGTTGACCTGTGGATGTAATATGTTTATCAGCTCAGATTTGCATCTTGGAAACTTAATTTACCTTTTTATGTAGTGCTTTATCACTAATGCGCGGTAATGTTTCCTGGCAGGATATGCATTGTTAAAATTCATTTGTAGGAAAAAAAAAAAGGCATAGAAGTGGATGGCTTCCTTCTTGTAAGGTTCAAAAGTTTGTAAAGCAAAAAAGGAAAATGTTCTTCATGGTACCTGACATCATTTCAGTCCCACCATCCTACTTTCCCATGGGGTGACTCCTATCACTGGCTAAGATATAACGGAGCCCAAAGACTAGGTGTGGTGGCAGCCGTGACTGTCAAGTAAAGGAAAGGCTGGGAGGGGAAGGCTGGCCTTGTCAGGGCAGTGTCTCTGTCTATACAGTAATTTCCTATGAGCTGACTGAGACCTTGGGCAGACTTTTTGCTGACAAAACCACTACCGCATGTCAAAACTGGATATTTTTTTTTTTTAATCATTGTCTTTTTGTCACTGAAGGAGTCAGCATTATCCAGTGGTCAGTTATTCATCTGTCCGCCTTCCTGCACCAGCAAAGCCACTTAAGCAAGTTAACAACACTGGTTTCTTGGGGATGAGTGGCACATCAGAGCAGCAGCCAACTTCAGTGACATGGGAATGGTCCTGGGGCCTGAGGCTTGTCTTTGAGCAATTAGTTGCTGTGATCATAAATAGGCTGTGCTTCAGAGCTCCAGTTCCCAAGCACTGATTTCTGTTAAGTGCTTTGTGAATGAAAGGAAGAAAATGAAGAAAATAATCTGCAGTTAAACTAATCTCCTCTAACAATGTAAAATGCATTCTAAGGACCAGTGCTTGAGGGAAGGGCGTTGTACAAAATGACAGACAACAAGACATAGGTAACTCTTTGTGCGTGGCTTTTGTGGTATTAGGAAATAGAGCTCCCAATGCTTGCCTATCACCCTCTGATTAAACACTGTGGTTTCACCAGCTAAGGATCGATTGCTTTAGAAAGTGCTAAGTATTTGTCAAGTACTCTTCGGATATTTCACATCCAGATCCTTTTGTCTTCATCGACTTGCCTCAACACCTCTGCCACTCGGCAGGATGGGCATGCTCCCTCCTACCCCTCCATGGCCTGAACACTGTGCCCTGCACCTTGCCTCAGCCTTAACTTTGTATGTGAAAGTAGGCGGTTGCATAGGTTGATCCATGTCACTTGGGTGAGGTGGTCCAGGATGAGAGCAAATACTTGCCTCTAATGAGCAGCTCTATGCCGTTGTGTCTATCTCTTCCTCTTTGCAGATGTGAGGATGTGTATAACATGATTCCTATATCCTGGATAGCAAGAAAACCAAGGAACTGCTCTTTGTTTAAACTGCGTTGACCATTTTTAGTGTAAAGTGTTTTTTTCCAGCTGAGTCCATGGCTGGATGTACTGTACATTATAGGATTATGATATAAAAATGTGATGAAAACATGAACATTGAATTTTAAATTTGCCACAATTGCTGCTTTATTAATTGCTGCCACCTTTAAAAATTTTTCAAGTCTCTATTTCCCAGGGTTAATCAGAACAGCATCAGAATAAATATCTTCTGCTGTGTTGCATCCCCTCAGCTCTGAAATGAAAAATAATGTGGGCTTAGCAAAACCTCTGCTGTTTCCCAAGCTATACCAGGGAAAGCCTGGTTTATTTCTTTACCAGGTATACGTAACCTTTTTCGCAATAAAAATAAAAAAGCTCCCCCCACCCCAATTATCTTTGATACATGGTTCTAAAAAATTTTACCTGAAACCTGTGAGATTTTTCTAGCATGGTCTTCCTGAGAGTCTCGCTGTGCAGAAATAAATACAGAATAAATGGGTGAGTTTAGAACAGAAAAGCCCAGTTCATGCGTCTTTGAAAAATGACAGTGAATACAGACAGACAAGGATGATTTTTAAAAAATTTTCACTGAAGAAGGTTTAAATCGTGCCTTAATACATTATACATTACAGCATACTTACACTTGTGTAAATACTATAGTTAAAGCTGAGGTTAGCCTTTCTGTGGTACAAACTCAAGAGAATTGAGTGCAAGTCTACAGTAAAACTTGTTCTGGCAGAAGACTGACTTTAGAGGTTTGTTTTGAAGTTGGTTTTTTATGGATTAGTTAAAGTAAAATGCTGTGTGTTAAAATGGTTTCATTTCATGTTGTTGTGCTTGTGGAAGGACTCATTGGAAGAATTTTCTCTTAGGATGAAGCTTTGCAGCTGATGACTCCAGGATGAAAACTTGACACGTGTGCTTCCATTTTGCTACAAGGGGAGAAAAAAAAAAAAGGAAAGACCTGGAGTCTTTAGGATATGTTTAAACTTTTGGGGGTTGCTTTGGAAAAGCTAATATTTGTTATAAGTGAATACTTCTAGAATCTAGTAAATCATACAAGTGCACGTGGCAGTTCTGATATGATAGATGAGCGTGTTAGGCCAGTGATGAGGAAACTTCATCTTAAGCAGTTGTTGGCGTGTTAGGCAGGAATGAGCCGCTCCCTGTGGAGGTCAAGAGTACATTGGTATTTGTGTGGCAATTTTTGACTGTTCAAAAGGAACAAGAGCAGTTTAAATTCCCAAGAAATGCATAGTTACATGAACTGTAGCTTGCAAGGTTTTGAGCTAATATGCTGGAGTAACTTATGCTTTAAACGTTTTGTTTTCTCATTAAAGAAAAATAAGATGGACTACTTTTTATATGGTGGGGCTGTAGCATGCTTGTTTCACTGTACCTCTGTTGCAATATCCATGTTCTATATGACTTGCTGTGAACTATTTATACAGGCGAGAACAGCATTTCATAGTGAGACTGATTTGTATGTTAATCTACCTTGACCACTAATTTCAAAACAGCATAGCAACTTCCTGTTTTTCTTTTAGATCAGGTCTCGGCGCTTTTAGAGCTTGCTGCTCCTGCCTCATTTTTTTTTTTATATTATTGGCAGTTTTGAAGCTATTAAATGCTTAAGTTGCATCTTTCAGTTACAAATTCATAGCTTTCTTCAGTGTCATTTGAAGTGGAATTTGGTGGGAGCAGCTCATAAAGTCATGATGAGAGGATAAAATAAGAGGCATACAGTTGAATGGTGTGAGAAGTGAAACTGGTTTTCATCCAGTTTTTGAAGTATTGGCTTTATTTTTAACTAGCCTAGGCTAAGGGTTTGATAAATTGGGAGTGTATGGACTGTACAGGGCAAAGAACGCAATATTCTGTTAAGAAAATATGGAAACCGCTCGTATTGTAGAGCTTGGGTAGAACATTTTAATTGTACTCATAAGACTGTGCAGAATGCAGTAAAATAACTTTTGGGAGGTTTTAAGACAACTTTACAATGTGGTCAAACTAGAAAGAAAATTATTAGTTGAGAATTGAATAACTTGCTTAATTTAATTATGGTGGAGTCCTATTAAGGTTTTTACAAGGAAGCAGGTCTGATCATGTACTTGGTTTGAAGTCAAGTTTGCACTGCAGATAGCCTTTGCTCTTCAGAAGCCGTTCTCAGTCAGTTTGGATGTGCTCCTCAGGGGAAGGATGCCTTTGGAGGTGGCTGGCCGTGCCTGCTCGTGGCTGGCAGCACAGGTGTGTTGTTACAGAGTGGGAACCGGTCCCTCCCTGGTGCTGGAAGACATGGTGTGAACTGGTAGGTTATCAATAACCTTTTGTATGTTTAACAAGACAAATCCTTCCGTTTAATTGTTTCACTGTGAACAAACGCTTATCACCAGATGTTTTTGGACTTGTATCCCTTTTAATTTGTTTTGGATCAGGGACTGTAAAAGCCATTTAATCATCTGCAACATGCAGCAAAAGCTTTAACTTCAGAAAAGGGCAGTGAAGGGGGGGGCTGGGGTTTCTGGGGGGTGCTGCCCCAGCAGAGCACCGATGGAGCTGCTGATGCCCCCTAGCAGCATGTGTGTGCAGGGGTGTGTTGCAGGGTAGGGAGCAAATATTCCTCAGCTTATTATAATTGCTTAAGCAAGAACTGCAGTTACTGCCAGTGCCTAATGTGCAACCTCCCTGTGTCATTTGACTTCTTCCAGTGCTGTATAATTGGGGAGCTAGGGCTTATAAAGTACTTTATTTAGTAGTCTGTGGGCAAGAATGGGTAGACTGAGTTGGGAGAGTGTGTGCATGCTTCAACACTTCACATGGCTGATCTCTACTCCTATGTTATCTCCTTCATTTACTTTCTCTCTACTCATCCTCCATCCCCCAGTGCCAGGGCCCAGTGTAGCCAAACTGTGGAGGTGGAAGTGGTGACTTTTGGTCCCAAATGGCGAAGTGGGATTTGAATTTAGATCCCCAGCAGCCTGAGAATATGCTGCTGTGTGGTTTCTTCTTCTGATAATGGTGTTGTGGCATAGGCATCCTATGGTACATGGTAAAACAGCAAATTAGCTTGAAGGGTGAACAGACATTTCAAAACAAGACTGAGAATTCAAGGAGTTATTAAGCAAAAAGGAAGTGGAGGGCTTAATGTTTTACTTGAGGGGGCATCAACCTGCTTTTTGCATGTCCTCAGCTCTGAGACAGCGTAGATACTTTGAGTACTGATAGTCTTTGATGCAGTAGCTGTCATCTACGGTAGAATGGGACCAGGCGAGTGGGAAGTTTGCCATGTCAAAGCCAACAAACGCACTGGTTTTGCTGGTGAGAAAGCATGTGGAAGGGGTTTCCTAAAGCTGTGGGCCGCCTGGGTGAGATCTGAGAACTGGCCTGTCTTCCTTTTCTGTTTTATCAGCTTAAGACGAATGGTGAGTCACTGTGAGCTGCATGGCGTGTTTCATTATTGGAGACCTGTCAGAAGAGTTGATTAATAATCCAGAGCATTTGGATTCAATGTGATAAAACTAATCATAACAAAGTACTTCAGTGCCTAACTTGAAGCTGTGAAGAAAATCCTGTTATCTTAAAAGTGTGTGTACATGAAAGGGCTAACTTTCTTTTTTTACAAGATAAACATAACCTCAGTTGGTGAGTTGCCGAGCAGCAGTACTGTTTCCAGAGGCTCCTTTCCAAACTTCCCTGTGATGAAGTGGAGCTGAGATTTAGTCCTGTCACTTGTGGAGTTTCAAGAATATGCCTCTCAAGACCTCTTAAGTTACGTGAGAGAAGTAGTTATGGAGACAGCTTAAGTAAATGATACATAAATAATGGTAATGAACACAAATTTACTTTCTTCTCAGCCTTCTGGAATAGCCTGCCTTTTTGCTAGGTGTGAGCTGCTTAAACATTTTATCATTAATGCATTTACTGTATTACAGTTTACCTTTGTAGATATTCCTGAAATAACTTCTTCCAGGTAAGGAAAATGGTTAAATGTCATCCCATACTTATTTTTACCCAGAGGGGAAGATTGAACAAGTGAAGATTGCTTTATGTTCAGCAGATCTGTATGAAGCAGCTTTGAATTTACTAGGCTTGTTTAGTGAGCATATTGAAAGCCCCATGTAGCTGCCTGTCTCAGTCCAGTAATTCTACACAGTGTACTGCAGGGAGAGATACTCCCTTCCTTTCTGGTAAAAAGGACTGTAATTTTTAGTAACAAATGTTTGCAGGTAGCACAGTCCAGGCTTAGTGTTTTGAGCTGGATACCTTGTAAAGGTTTGATTTGATTTCCTTGTCCTGTAATTTCCAGTGTTGAAGTGAGAGTTCTTGTTGGATGACTAAAACATTTCAGCACCGATTAAGGCACTTTTGGAGACACAGTGGTGTTCATATGTTAAATATTTTATTAATGACATAAACAGGTGTCAAGGCTAGTTCACAGTCACATGTTTTTGAGCTGTGCTTCTGAATTTTGCCATTCTCAGATTCATTTTGCAAGAGCGTTGAATGAGGCTAACACCTGACGCTGTGGTGCCTCCCCACGTGGCCCGTTAGCACCTCGGCTTTGTACCTCTTTAACACAACCAAGCGCATAATTTTTATTGTAGTTCTGCTTTGCATCACGGTGTTTGCTGTGTATTTGTTACGAGAATTGGAAGCGTGTTCAGAATGTTCAGAGGAATGTATTGCTACAGGTGGACACTGATTCTTTCTACTTGAGGTATAACTCTTCCAGGCAGTGTCGCAGGTGGCTCATCACTGCTTTTGCACAGCCTGCGAGATTCGGTTTATTGCAGTCTGCAGCCATCTACTACTTACTGGAACACAAAGTTTATCCTGAGGTGGCGGGGAGAACTCCTGGCAAGTCGTAGGGCAGAGCTTTAGTCTGTCAGCAGGGAATAGCTGGCTTCTGTGTGACTGTCTGAGCTGCACACGTATGG
This sequence comes from Gorsachius magnificus, assembly GCA_034008185.1. Lineage (NCBI taxonomy): Eukaryota > Metazoa > Chordata > Aves > Pelecaniformes > Ardeidae > Gorsachius > Gorsachius magnificus. The sequence goes on from CM067087.1 coordinate 37,877,763, forward strand.
TGGTGGGCTTCATCAGGCCGAGCCAAGAGAGAAAATTGACAAAACTGAATATAAATCAGTATATTAATAATTTCTGGGAATGGCCAAGCTATTAGGATTTGGATGCACGATTCAAAGATTTGCCAAGTTAGCCTGTGATGACCACTAAGAGAAGAGTTTGCCCAGGAGAAATAAGTTATAAAGTAATTCAAGACTTTCTAAAAAAAATCTTGCACAATCAGAGTTTAACGACCAAGGTGATGGCTTTAGGCTGCCATCATCAGTGTTTAAATCCCCAATATTTTTTGTTTGCACCTGTTTTTACTGATCTCATAACGGACATTGTTACAGAACGAATGTGGAATTTGGTTGAGAGACCAACTTTTCTTTTTGGATGGGATATGAACTACCTATCGCAATAATGTTTCTGTACTTGTGATTATGGGCACTGTCAGTATTTCCATCATAAATTTTTGGATTTTTTTTTAAAGGAGCTTAAAACTCACTTGTAAAAAAATTGTTCTTGGCAGAAAACTTGTATACAAAGTCTCAGCTTGAATAAGGCTTTTTAATGAATTTTGAGAGAGGGAAGGAAAATCTGGGCTGCTTTGTAAGTTGAGGTTACAGAGAAGTATACACTGAAATCTCTTGTTAGTGGTACTCACCTTGTAGAGAAGCAGTACAACAGAAACCCCCCAGCATTAGTAGTCCCTTGCCCTGCATTAAATTTTCAATTGAGTTATAACAATTGAACTTAACTTTTGATTCATTCTGTGGAAAAGCTTTTGATAAACAGCATCCATTGCCAGGCAGGAAAAACAGACCGGAGGGTACCTGGCAACAAGAAGCAGGGAACTCCGTGGTGGCCAGCCCTTCCCAGTGCTCACTGCAGGGAGAAGCTTTTTAAATTGCTGGTTGCAAAGGTGAGATATACCTTGTTTATGGTAGTGGTAAATCCTATTCTGAAGGAAAGAAGTAAAAATATATCATTCCTATTTACTGCGTTTTGCAGAGCTGCAGGAGATGCTCTGAGACCATGTTTAATCAATGTATATTTTCACTGGATTAAATCAACCTGAATATTGACGTCATGAAAATAAGCTGAGAAGCCTGGTGAAGGATGCTGATGTGTTTTACTCTTCTAATAAACATTGCTTCGAAATTTAATGAAGCATACCATGTTGCTAAACATTTTGCTTGAGGTACTTGCTTTTTAATAATCTTTAAACATTTCAAAATGAATAGATTGGTTGTTTTCACTAAGTAATGTGAGCAGATCCATATGACGCAAATGCCAGCAGTCATTTCCCTGCCGCCATTTCAAGAGGAAGCCCTGGTGATATGGATTGTTTTCACTAGACGGAGAGAAAACACTGCAGCAATACATGTCCTAAGCAAAATGCTGAGCATCACCCATCTGTTTCAAGTGTCTTTGCTGCACCTTTGGCTCCTAGTTGTAAATAGAAACTCAAGTGAGTTTACTTGAATTTCCTTTTAAGGTGGGCTCCTTTCAAAGGCAATCTGTGTGTAACCTTCTTGTTCTCATCTATTCCCTCCTGTTAATGCATTTTGGCATTAATAAAAACTTCCTAAAAGTTCTCTGGAGCATTAGCAATGTTGTACACATTTTGGTACAGCCCTCGGTTCGGTGTGTCCCTGGTTCGGACTGGGACAGCTGAGCACAACTAGGAAATAAATAACCCTGGGAATGATGCGTTTTGTCAGAGATAGCAGTGTGCAGAACCTGTGCCTTGAATGGGCATTTCCTTGCCTTCTGGCAGGAAAAGGCAGACCTACCAATTCCCTGGAGACAGACCCCTTACCCTGTTCTTATGCCTTTCCTTCTAGTATGTCTTCTGTTGTGGCAGGTTCATGACTTGCTTTTAGAAGGAGATTAGTTGTTCGGTGCTGTTGCTTGTGTATAGATGAAGCTACATAAACATGAAAACGTCATAGCAGAACTGTGTTTATGCAGAGCAACTTGGCGAACTTGTTTTGCTGCTGGAGGTGAGTTCAGTGAAGAAGTTTATATTAAAAAATTAGTTTTCTGTTATTAGAATAGACAATTACCTAAACATTTCAGAATCAGATCATTTGGTTCTAAACTAGTTGAAATTTTGGTTTTATTTGGATAGGCATGGATAACCAAATTGCCCAAACTTATTAATAAGTGCCTGAAACTTAAGAAGAGGTATATTATGGTTATAACTATGAAGTTGTTAATGATTTTGCTTCTGGTTTACTGTTTCAATGATATTCCCTTCTGTTTTACTGCTCTAATGATATTCCCAAGTGCAATACAACAGAATGATGTCTCAGGTCATCTTTAAGTAGGGATTCAATAATTGCTGGGATTAGCAATAAGCCTGTTAGCTTTGTGTGTAGAAGTAAGAATTTGATTTCTCCCAACGACGAAAAAAGTAGTAGTGCTTTGTTTTTGGAACTGCAGGGCATTTGTTTCCATCCTGTCTTAATTTCAACAAGCACCTGTAAATAAACTAATGCTGCCCTTCGGTTATGTGAATACCTGCTGTGAAAGTCTGATCTATGGTTGTGAAACCCTGAACATGGGGCTGTGTGGTTAAGCCTTAGTCCCTGGGTGAGGAGAAGAGAGAAAGCCTCCCTCCGTTCCTAGAAAGCTAACCGGTGTGTTAGTGTTTCCCGTAAGCCCCCAAGAGTTAAGTACCGCTTTGAACCTAGATGAAGTGTTTGGAAACATAAGTGCTCACATCTGCATGTAAACCAAATATCATCCCCATTTTCTGAGTGGAAAAATACCCCCCTCGCTTTCCCCTGGGACACCTGCCTCCCCAGCTGCCTTGATGTGTTTTTCTTTGACGTGTTCTTGCTTTGATACCCATGAAGCAGAGCAACCCAAGATACTTCATTTATGAAAACCGTCAGGCATTTGTGTGTGGCTTTACCACAGCTGTTTTGCTATTTTCAGCTTTCTTTTCACACTTGGACTCTGCCTTGTGAGATGTGTGAAATCCAGCTGTAATGTCTTCAGTACAGAATACGCAGATCTGCTTAGCACAGGGTCAAGTAGTGCATACTAGGCAAGAGGGATTGAATGAGTTACCAAAAGTCACGGGTGATTGAGAGCAGGATTATTTTCCATACGCACTTCATAAGGAACCTGTTGAGAATCTAGGGTAGGTATGGAAGTCTGGGATTTCCTGGCTGTAACAGTGATTTAACATGAAGGCAGTCCCACTTACGCTTTCTAAGTAGGAATTCAAGGACTCCTCTGTGCATTTGAGTGAAACGGTGTCTAAGTCAGGAAGCCCAAATAAATGGATTTGTAGCAGGTTTAGGTCATGGGTGTGGAACGTTCCCAGTTTGAAAACCCAGGCTGTGTATTTGCAGGAATCTTTGAGGAAAATGTGCTGCTGTCATCTCCTTCCTCTCCTCCACAGGCACTTGGTGCTCTATGTCGCAGTGAGATGCTGTCCGGAGTCAGAATTGGCTGATACCAAGTGTGAAGGAGTATGTTTGGCGTGCAGCTTGTCTTCTCTTCAGAAATCACTTTAAGGGACACAGAAAGCTCTTGACAGTAGAGGAAGCTGTTATCTTTTATCCCCAGTGAATCGTCCTGATTTTCTTTTCCCCGATTTACCATGTTTGCGGGGATTATCTCCTCCAATTTCTTTCCTCTGCAGGTGGTCATCTTCAGCCGTGGCTGTGCATGTTCTGCCACAGCTTCCCCTGAGCACAGAGCCTTTTCAGCGCCCATCCCAAGGTGATGGGGAAGGTACCAAGTTCAATGGTCTTGGTATGCATGACTGGAACTGGCAGCTGTGCAGCATGCCAAAATACAGTTAACCTGATGGTCAGTTGAGGTCTCAACCCATTTCCTACAGGATGGGGCTGCCTGTAGTGAGAAACCACTTTGGCAGATGGTACCTGCTGCTTCTGTATGGAAAGTGTAGTGTTAAAGCGGACTATCTAGTCTTACATTGCTAAAAGTCTCCTGGGATGTGTCTCCAGCACATGTTATTAAATCCCTTTACCTTCTATCTGCAAAGGATGTGCTGGCTGGTTTTGTGCTGTTTACTTTAATAGTATCATGCTGGCATTGGGGGAGGCTTTTGTTGTTGGTTGGAGCCGTGTTTTAATACAACTGAAGTCTGGTTTAGGAATTAATGTAGGTGCCATTTTCCCTTGTGTGACAGGGTAGAGACTGTAGGAGTAGGATCTAATTTGCCAAGCTCATTTGATAGGATTGAGGCAGGCATAGTAGGATGGACTCAGCCCAGAGCAGCTGCATTTTGCCTTCTGTGTCCTCAAAGGAGCAGTTGATCACAATCTAAGTGCAAGAGTGTTTATGCAGAGAATGAAGTGAATTAAAGGTAGGGCAGCCCAGCTGTTGACTGAATGCAGCCATAAAGATGGATGACTGGAAAGACTAAAGAGCTGAGAACTATTCGAAGCGCTCCTAAAGTGGGAGTCTCGGTGACACTTCGGGAATGACTTGTTTGGGTTCCTGGTGCTCTTCTCCCACTGTGTGAATAAATAAGGAGACCTGGGCTCATGGAACACACCAGTCAAAGGAAGTTCCCACCGGGGCATATATACTCTGAAAACTTCCATAAATTGTTCTGTAATATGACAGTTTCCAATTACGGGTTTTCATAATAAGAGGCTTATTGGCAACCAGTAATGCAAGTTAACTGTGGAAATTTCTATTGCTTTTCTTGGCCCCTGTGCGCTTCCTGAGCAGTGTGTGCTTTGTCCCAGGTGTACCATTCTGGGCTCTGAAAGTGTGTCAAAACATGCGCGGGGCTGAGACCCCTGGGAACTGGCACTCAGAGCCCGATCAAAAGGAATAAAAAAAGGTGAGGGGCTTAAGGCACGAGCCCCGACGTGCTTAACTCTTGGTTGATTTGTTTGTTTCCTGCCTTGATGAGTTACAGTGCTGATCACCAGTAAGAGATTTTCATAGACACATGGGAAATATTTTTTACACAGTTCTGAACAAAGCTTCAGACCTATGTAGCCTTGGGAGGTATAGGTATGCAAATACCTTGGATAGCCCTTCCAGTACATTTCAATTAGGTTGCATTGTCAACCCACTTTCCTCTTACGGGCACGTGCGGGTGCAGACTTGTTCGGTTTATGAAATGTTGAATAAGTCTTCAGAGAGTATCATTGCTTCCAGGAAATATGTTTTTCATACATACTTGTATTGTTTAAAAAAAAAAAGGCAGTAATGGATAATACTTTGGGTTTGTGAGAGCCAACGGTGTGGATTTGCTTGGCATTGCAGCTTTCAAATGATACACACTCAGCACAAGTAGATTCTTTTCTGATTACATGCAAGCACTGTGTAATAATTACATCTTTAAAAATATATATTGATTCATGGTATTGTCTTGAAGTTGCACATAATCCAAAAACCTGTCTGCTTCTCTAGATTAGATACAAACTGGATATCTTTCTGCAGTAGTTTGCTGAAAACTCAGTGATTTCAGAGAATCGTACCTCTGAAGATGTAACCTTACGTTGCTCTCTTCCTCTAATCCACCCCTCTTGAGTGATTTATTCTGGGGACTGTGCATCATAGGTTTTATCCTGGCACCTATTCCTGTAGTGTTGCAGTGCCTGTCCACATTACCAGAAAAAGATGGCTGGGAGACAGGTTTTTTAAAAAAAATATGTTAAACCAAAAAGAAAAGAACACACACACAAAGAAAAGAAAACCAGTTCCAGTTAGTAGAGAGGGTTTTGCTGCCAGTGTGGATGGGGCATAATTTGATTTAAATGACTTTTGAAAAACAGTTCTTAAAATTGTTCCATGCATTTTCTTCCTGGCTACTGTTGAAAATATGGAGCCGAATATTTTCTGTGATGTTTCAAACCAATATGTTCTGGCAACCTCATAGCTGGGCCCTGTGCATTACACTCTTGTTTCCAGTTCGCTGTGGCCTGGAGTGCAACACACAGCTCATGAGATGCACCAAAGTGGGAGGTCTTGTGAGGAGCAGGCAATACAAAGACCCAAGGTACAAGGAACATTTCACTGGGGTCCAGCAGGGAGGCTGCCAGTTCTAAGGGCCTCTTTTATGAAAAGAATTTGCTTGTAGGAGATGGAGGAACTGTGTGTGCCTCCTTGGATTTTGTGAGTGTGTAGGACAAGGTTGATTCCTGGGTGTCATTAAAGCTTGGATACTGAACTAGATCTTTTGCACCTCCTTGGGGTCAAACTACTTTTTCACTGGAGAGATTTGCTGTACAGATGATGGGCTATGGCTAAGTATTCATCACTGCTTTAAGTGTGACAATATATAGCTGCATGAAAGTGGCATGTGGGTTGGGAAGCCATGGCTGGGACATGAGGTGTTTGCTGTATTGCTTCTGCTCCAGGGACTCCAGTATTTTGGGGAATGTGTGTGGGAAGGTCAGTGCAGTAGCAGTAGGTATTCTGAAAACAGAGGCTGGTTTTTTAGCACCAAATCAAATCCTGGGGGTGGCAGCAGGAGTGGAAATTGTGGAACAAGTTTGTTGTTCTGGCTATAATAATACACAGCTCCTTGTAATGCTGTTGGGAGTCCTTACCAGGCTGGCTTGTCTACAAAGGAGGTCATACTGTGTTCCCTGCAAGTGGGCACGGGGACGCTGTGTTTCCCCACGTCTCCTTGACACTGTTACCCTCATCATGCCTAAATATCATGGAGCAGCTCTGAAGTGTGAATCCCCTTAAACCCAGAGAGATCTCTCTCCCAGGTATCCCCAAGTAGTTCTTGGGAAAGGTTGTACAGACCTACCATGGTCCTGTCATGAGCCTTTACCAGCTCTGCTTTCAATGCAACTTGGGGCAAGGGGACCTCTTTGAGCTCAGATGTTTCCTCTGTGGGCTGCAGAGTGGCTCCTTTTTGGAGTTTTGGAGTGGTGTGACCCACGCCACTGGTGCCACAGCATATGGCGTACCTGTGCTGTGCAGGGAGCAGCTGCTTCTGACAGCTTTTCCTGCTTCTCAGCAGCTGTTACAAGGTACAAAAGGCAGGAGTGTACAGATGGAGCTGTTCAATTTATCTCGTTAGGACAACCAGGTGAAATGAACCCAAGGGAATGTGGTGCTGATCCTAGGACTTGAGTGTCTTACAGGCAGCAGTGCAAGAGCCAGACTTGGGAGAGATGGGTTCGGGGAGAGCACGGAGAGGTGGCTGGAAGGGGGTGAAAGCAGGAGTAGACTTGAGGAGAGGCGGGGGCAGAGGCAACTCTCCTGCTTGGTGATAATGAAGTGTGGATAAACATGTTTAGAAACAGACTGTAGGTGTGGGACAAGGGCCAGGGCAATATGAGCGGGGAGCTTTTGTAGGCAAATGATAGGTCAGAGACCAGATAGGGAGTGGAGATACATGGTGAGGAGACACTTCTTGTTTTGGCTTTAGGATTTGGAAAGGTCAATCCTGAGAATTTTCCCTGTTGATGCTTTTCCACTTGTTATTCTAGTTATTTGTGCAAGGTGGTAGGAGAAGAACTTGAGCTGTACTTGGAGGGGACAGACTGTAACCTGTGATGTTTAAGTACAGCCTGGAGCATAGAGAGAAGATGAATGAACTGTTCAGGAATCAGGTTTATTGGTAGAAGCAGGATGATGTAGTGAGAAAAGGTGGTGGTTTGGAGATACTTTTTTTTTTTTTTTTTTCTGCAGTTATTCTGTTACTTGTGCAGCTGCCTGACAAGCCTGGGTGTAGGGCTGTCTACTGCATCTGCTCGGGCTGGACTAAACCAGGGTGCTCAGTCTGATTACTTGAATTAACTCTGTGGTAAAAACATACTTTGCTGCAGGTTAGTCTGAGGAGAGAGGAGGCAGGGGAGAGACGGCTTTGGGGATTCAGTAGGTTTGATGGGCATATTGCAGATCTGTCTCCATATTTTGTTTTGAAAACACATGCATTAGATTTCATTTGTTTCTCTCCCAACCCTCACCTCCTGCAGTGGGAGCAAGTTGGAGAAGAGCTCTGAAAAGTTGCCGTTTCTAAGGAGCCTTTGCATACTCAGATCATTTACCCCTTTGAAGCCACAGGCAGGATGCCATGACAAAACTGCATGTGACATCTGGGAACGACAGAGCCCACTGGGGAGGAGCAAGTAGCCTTTCCTAGTCAAGAGGAGAGATTTTGGGTTGGATGTTTGCATGATTATTGCATCCAATGTGATGCCTGGAATGTAAACTATAATATGCTGTTTAATATAGAATAGCTATCCTGTGGGCTGTTAGCAAATGTTTCCAGTGATTTAGAATTAGAAGACTGTAAAAAAAACCCAAAACAAAACCAACAAAAAAAACCCCAACCAGCAACCCCAAACCACAACAAAAACCCCCACTCTAACCTTATTGCTATTTTAAAAGCAATGCCGTAACTGCTCCTACTGAGACTAGTCACCTTTACTGAGTTGTCGTCTTTGCCAGAGCTGTTTGGTGTATGTGGGATTATAAGGAGAAGGAAGGGTGACTGGGACAGGTGTTTTTTCCCTTATTGGAAGTGCCATTCTTTCTTCAGCCAAGAATGAGCTCGAGCGAGCCAGCCTTTGTTTGGTTGCTCTTTTCAGAAAAGCAAAACTCTTCCTTGCAATATTTATGGTAGCTTGGCTCTAGCATGTATGTATGAGCTGTGACAGCATCCTCATGTTTGCCAGGCTCCATTCCTACTCCCTCGTGAGTGAACATTAGGGAACCGGCTTTTAAGTGAAGCCTGTTTAATATGGCAAAAGCTGGGAGACTAATAGATGCAGGTGTTCACAGTATTGGTATGAAATGTGGTGTTTGTGTTAGTGTTGTGGTAGCAACGGTCTTTTTAACGGTGAGATGGTAGCTTGGTCCAAAGCCCCTGTTTTCAGCTGTCTTCCTTTTGAAATAACCACTTTCAACCTGTTTCTGTTTCTCAAACTTGTTGCTTAACTAAAGCTCAACTGCAGAGCTGCAATGACTGACCTTAACTTTGTCTCTCTACCCAGTATTGAGCATAACAACATGCCTACAGCTAAAGCAGAACTTGTGTTTGACCGAAGTATTTTTTGGAGGAAAGGCATCTTACCTTGGTTTGCAGACCTCAGGAGGCAGGCTTGGGCTGAAGACCTTATTTCCCTTATAGCTGTTCCTATGTTTAGTCCTCCCTGTTTAATGTGAGCTCCCTGCCTGCTATGAATCTGTTGTCAGCTTCCACTCGCTGGTGAATCTGTGGCACCTTTCTGTAGCAGCATGAGGAGCCTCTGTGCATCATCTGTTGGCCCCAGTGAAGAGCCATTAATGGCTTGTCGCTTCTAAAATCCTTTGGATATGTTACACATTTTGGGTTGATTACTCATTATGAGGCGTTGTGTTGGGTTTTGACTGACTTAAGGAGAAGAGGTATTGTACTATATCATCTCCATCCTTCCCCAGTATCCTTATGAAAATACATGTTGCACAAGTCTGGCATCTCTCACCAGTGCAGTATTACAGAGCTAAGCTTGCTTTTACTGTTTATAATACTAAGGATCCTATTGCTGAGATTTTTGTTCATTAGAAATCTTTCACATTCTTTTCAGAGTCAGCGATTTCTGAGGCAGACCCATTCACAGGCATGTGTTGCATATTCTTAGATATTTGAGTTTACTTTTGGCTATTCTCAAACATTCTGGATTCAGATCAGCCTTGTTCACCAATTGGACTTGACTGCTCTGCAAGTCTTTGTCATCCGCGAGTTTTATTACCAGTGACTTAATATTTAGTTTCAGATTATTGGGAATGCTTGGCCTACTGCAGACCTCTGTGGAATCCCACCAAAAACCTAATTCCCAGTGGGTTGTTCTGTGTACTTGTGGGTTTACTACTGCATGTTCATTGCAAGACCTTCTTTGGGGGCTTTGAATTCTGGAGTGGCAAGAAGGATACCTCCTAAGGAGTCTAGCTGACCAAATTTGGCTGACGTGATAAATGTCGTAAGCATACTTGTCATTATCAAACCTAAACACTTTTTTGTTGTGTGTTTTTTTTTTTCTTTTAGAATGAGTCATGTATCTATTTGTTGTTTCTTTTTTAAGTGGAAGCAAATGCTGTCTTTGAATTTCTGAAGTAGTTCTACTATGGAAAAAAGGGTAGCGAAAACTGAGCACAAGTAGTTGGATGTTTAAAGAAGAACTTACGATGCTCTCTGCTTGAAGTAATAGTGATGTCCTGCAGCGTGGTGGGCACGTTTGACCTGAAGAATCCCAAGAATAGTATGTTCTACTGGAAATGTCTAAATTCAATACTTTAGTCCCTCCTTTTAATACCAGCATTTTGAGTGGAATGAAGAATTTCACTTTTATTGAATCTATGTCCAGAACAGCTGTAGGGAAGATGATCCTGCTTCCTTACCTGCAAGGTGCTTTTAGGTCTCTGCACAAACTTCTGTTGTTGAAAACAGTGACCTTAGCCATGCAGGGTGCATCCATCCAACCATGTCTAGTCCAGCAGTCCTCCATGTCTCATCTTCAGATCTATGAGAATTCATGGATTGCTTGTAAGGATCAGAGATAAATAAGGAAGAAAAGCAAACCTATTAGTATCAGGCTTAAACGCATGGGGGCTCGGTGCATTTATTGGCAAAAGCCTGGGGGTTAATAGCTCAAAGATGATTGAAAATCACTGGTCTGGTTCAGAAGTTTGACACTGTAGGCTAATGTATGACTTGTTAACTGTTGGCATTGAGAAGGAAGCAACAAAAACCCCATACCCAATCTGAGAAGAAACAGGCCTGGACTTTGTCCATAGAATCATAGAATAGTTTAGGTTGGAAAAGACCTTTAAGATCATCAAGTCCAACCATTAACCTAAGGATGTGAGGCTTAGGTGGAAAGTCTGTGAAAAGCTTGGAGCTAACAGGGCAGGTATAAGATTGCTTCTGTTAGAAGAAACAGTTTCTCCTGCAGCTCAGGAGGTAACCCCTGTGCTTTCAGATGCACAGACTCCTGGTTCAGTTTTCTGTTGGAATAAATTCCTCCTGAGTAAGGACAATTGTTCGTTTGATGGCTACTTCAAGACGGGTCTGGATGCAGCGAGGTAATCGCTCTGCTGTCCAGATTGTACATATCCATGCCAGGATATACTTGCCCACTAGCTGTTTTTGATTATGTTTATGGTTGAAATGGGATTTTCATTCAAAGATCTTGTGTTCAGTCAGCTATGACTTTACAAACTAATCACTGTGGGGCAGAAACTTGATCCTTGTTCAGTGATAGATGTTTGTTTAAAGTTGGAAGAAAACTTATTCAGCCACTATCTTAAGGATCAGACCTTCAAATAAGCAACTGACTTTCACAAAAATGCTTATTAAAAGATTTTTTAATTAGAAAGCATATGAAAATAATATAACCATAAAGTTGACATTTGACTTCCCAGGTCAGGAAGTTAAGGTCCTTTAAGGGGCTTTAACCGTGCATCCTGACATGTTTGCGTGGTGGTAGGGTCATGCATTTCATGCATATGCAGCACAGGGGAATCCCCTCCTTCTGGGTCCACGCAGAGTCAGCTGCACTGGCAAAAGATGATGCTCTGTACCGCAAGTATGACTACATGATAGACTTAGCCAATTGTGTATTTGATTTATTCTGCATCTCTGATAAGTGCCAATATGTTCTAGCTGCATGTGTTATGTCATGTATGAACTTCAGTAGCATAATAAGAAATAGAAGAGTGCAATGTCATCAGTTTCTGGTTTCTGAGATGCTGCATATAAGAAATGCTTATTCTGTCACGGTCAGTTTTGCCACTGTTCATATACAGAAGGATCCTGCTTTTTTGAATCTATGTGATGAGCTCATGTTGGCCAGCAACTCTGATCATCTTAAATGGAGTAATTGGATCCATTGAGCTCCTGATTTTGTAAAATCTTGTGCAGCTTTCCAGTCTTGTGATGTACAGCTTCCCTAAATTTTTGATGTGATGTAAGAAATCTTGGGTGAAATTCCCTGCTCTGTTATGTATGAGGTCAGCCTAAATGATCTGTCTTGGCCTTAAAAAGAAAACAAATCCTATTACCCGTGCTTGCCAGCATCTGGACATTTTGCTGCTCTGCACTGTGTGGAGGTCGTGATTTTGTAGACTCTGGAAAACTTTACTTAAAAATCCATTTGCAAATCCATAAGGAAATGTGTGACCGGGGGCTTAGGTAGTCACAGCTGGAGTATCATGCTAGCTAGCGACAGCAGTGTGTAGCCTCTAGCTTGGGGGAAGCATGGTAATTTTAGCATATAGCATTTAAAAAGAAATCCATGTCTGCTGCCTTCTTTAGTGCAACATAAACTCTTCAAGCATAAGCTTTTCAGTGCTGCATCTTAAGAGGAGCACTTCCTATCGTTCAGATATATTTGGTGTTGTTTGCTGCATTACACAGAGAAAGCTTTGTACTTTAGCACCCAAAACACATCTTGCACTCTCCGAAGAACGACTTGGAGAGAAAGAAATGCAGGCAAAACCTGAAGGGGTCGAAGAAAATGAACTCCTGCTGCAGTTGCACACTTGCACACATCTGGTGCAATTGAAATTTAAGAGCTGAATACATCCACATCTGACCATGGTAGGGTCCAAACATTACTGTTGACACTAGTTTTCTTTTTGGATAGCACACTGGCAGAGTCGCTAGCGTGTGGAGCCTTGTCAGCTCCCTAATCTAATAGACTGTTCTTGCCCAGACTGTTGTGTGTCAGTATTTTATGTACCAAATGTAGCCAGGTTTAATAATCAGCCATTTTTCCACCTTCTGCCAAACTTTTTCCCTTTTTGTCACAATTTAATGTTTGAGTCAAAATCTGCTATGGTAACAAATTATATACGTATTAAAAAATGAAAATAAAGATGGAAAGCAGAGTCACAAAAGGTAACCAGAGTTCAAAGTAATGTCGTCTGAGTTTTTTATTTTTAAAGACTTGAATTCAACCCCATTTTAAAAATTATTTTATTTGTTATGTATTGTGAAAAGATTACAAAGAAATGGGTACTGCCTGAAAGCATGACTGTAGATCTGTATATGTAAAATTTTGAAAGTATTCCCTGTACAGGTCTGATTTGATCTATTTGCTTTTTAGTTGCTAAACAATAATTTGTGGAGCTTTTTGAATTGTATTTTTCTTACTGGGAATGGTTGTCTTCAGCTAGGACCTGTTGAGGCAATTTATGCTTATTTCTAGTGACTATATCTATTATGTAAAGTATGTTCCCAGAATTTTTTTTTAATTGCATTTTTTAAAGGGCCTTTTGCTTGCATTGCTGGTGGCATGAGTCACTGCTGTCATGTACTGGGTTAGCGATGCTGAGGACTGGGGACCTTGGAGGAGCATCTCCAGGGAGTTCTTGCCTGGCAAGCACCAGCTAGAGAGGAGCTCAGTCACTGGCAGGGCATTGGAATGGGGTCACCCAGCTTCTTTGTGATTTTTAATGTTTAGTAGGTTATTTCTTATTCCATGCTGATTTAAATCTCACACTGAAGTACCACAGCTTGAGTGAAACTTACTTTTGAAACAAAAATCTGGATCTAGGTTCCTGGGCCAGGTTGGTGCTTGCAACTCGCTGTTGGTTGCGTGAAGGATGCCATAAAGGCGTATATATCCAAGATATGAATCTCTTTCATGATTATAACCTGAGATGGAGCAGTTTCTGCCTCTGTCACATGCAGTGAGGGATGTCATCCAGGTCTGGTGTCTACCATGATTTTGTCTGACGTGATTATGCATATGGTTTCTCCTCCCCCTGTGCCATTGCTGCACTAAAGTGGGGACAAATCTGTGTCGGTTACTTATCTGAATTATCAGTTAGTTCATGGTTAAGTAATTTGTACTCTAATTTAGAGTTCATTCCTCTTGTTAATTTAATTAGGAGATTTGTATAAGTAACAGCCATAATTGAGTGCCTTTAACAAAAAGACCAGAGCCTAAAATAAATGTAAAGCTTGGTGCCTTACCAAGCTGCCACAGTCCAGTTCCTCTGCAGGTCGCAGGGCACAGTGTTCTCTGGTCTGTACTTTTTCAGTCTGTTCCTAATTGTGTGTTGGGGAGCTCTCCCAGAGATGTGCTTTGACATGATCCCAGCATTCTCTGGAACTGCTTGAGTTTTGGGACTTCCAGGATCATTAGTGTATCTTTGAACAATGGTCTAAGCAACTAATTAAATTGTAGTGTATCCTCCTCCCTCTCTGTGCTTACTCCCAACTTCTGGAGAGCCGATTAGAGGCTTGGCAGGAATTGTATGGTTCTGCTCTAGATACGCTTTGGATACATTATTGTCACAGTTGAGGTATTGCAAAAGCCATGCTGTTCCCGTCTTTATCCTAGCGAGGTAGCTCTTTCGATTGTGCAATATCTGTGGCTAATTACATGGCAATTGCAGTGTGCCACCAGGCACCCACATTCATTGTCAGCTCCTTGGGGATGCAGATGAAAAAGGAAGGATAATGATTTTTTTCTTCAGTGATTTAGCTTGCCCTTTTTTTTTTTTTTAATCCCTTGCTTCTTCAGGTAATAAAGCCAGATGGTAGTGACAAAGAAACAGAAGCCACACATGAATCAGATGTCCCCGAGGATATGTTGGGGACTTGCGTTCCTCAAGAGACAGCGAAAGGTGATGCTAGAAGTCCGGATGTCGTTATAGAAGCTCAGTTTGATGATAATGATGCAGAGCATGGACAAGACCACTTGCAGGATGCGTTGGCTGGTGACATTAAGAAACTTTCCCTGGATACTGTTGAAAAGGGTGAGTAGATCGGATTGCTGATTTAAACCTTTTATTTGAACAAACTGTTGAAGTATTACTTTGTTGCCTTGCTTTGCTGCAAGATATAAAATAGAGGCATAAAAGCTTAATGCCTTATCACTTCTATCCCTTTCTGCTAAACCGCCTTCATAGTTTTGAATGGATATTAAGGACTGGGTTTTATGTAGTTTTGATTGATGCAAAGTAAATCTGTGAAACAGAAGTCACACCTTTAGATTTGCAATTCTCAGGGCTGTCTGGGGACTGCTGGTTGCTGTTTAATTCAAGATGCTGCTGTAGCAGTTTCCTTCATCGCAGCTTGGCTGGCTAATTTGTGAGTCTCAGTTTGGGGATAAGAATATATTTCCTTGGGGCAGTTAGGTTGAGTTATGAGCAACTTAAAGATTTGGTCCATTTAAAAAGAAAATTGCACTAAAACCTAAAGCCAATTATGCGATCTGTTTTGAAGGCAAACCTATTTTATTCTGAATCTGAATTCCATCCAAACCATCAAGTGTTGCTTAGGGCGAAATAAAATAGGCTCCCCTGTCCCAAACTATGCTTATGCTGCTCTTTGCATGTCCTTTCTAGTACTAAATCCCCTCCTGAAGAGCTGTCTGTTGAAAGGATTCTGACAATTAGCACATTTAACATGTGCCTTCAGCTGCTGGTGAAAAATTTGTCAGGACAGATATTCTGGTGTATTCCTGATGCATGCCCCAGTTGTCCAGAAAAGATGGCGGTAACTTAGGACATAAGTAGTTGTTGGTCTGTGACAAATCTTAGCCGTGGTTTTAGAGCTGCTCTATTTAATACCTCCTGAGAGATGGCATTTGAAGATGCACAGACTTCTGCCTATACTGTTGGTAGACTTCCATTTTTCACACCCATCTGTTAATAAAACTGGAAATAACATTTGAGTGGAAGTGTTGTAGTTCTTATGATGAAACATTGGTTTCAGCTCATGAATGGAGCTGCCACCTCACCAGTTCGTGATGCTGTTTCCTTCTGGGTACCTCCACTGTCTTGAGTTACTGCCAAAGTATGTGAACCAACTTCTGTCTTGTTCCATTACTTTCTAGCATAGGGCTTCAGCTGGGAGTTACTCATCTTCTCTGCAGATGTTTTAGCCAGCTAGTTATTAACCCCATCTTTTTTGCAGTCTTGGACACTGTTATAGCTCTACCCCCTTGAGCTGCCACTCTGACTCGACAACTCTGAACCTTCTAAAATGCTCCTGAGTCACATGCCGTGTCTGTTGCATCTCTGTTTCTTCTGATAGCAATGTCAAATTAAAATTCAGAGAAATACATTCTAATTTGACACCAACATCTAAAATAAATATTGGCTCAAGTCTGTATTTTACTTTACCTGTATAACTGTGCATTAGTGTAAAGGCAGAATTACTTTTCTTGATGCATCATAGTTCCTCGAGATGCTCTGGAGTGACCTGTGTTGGAGGTTATCAAGTCATCTCTTAAAATCTGTGCCATCTGAGTGGTTTTTGCCATTTAATTCTCTCTTTGGAGAATACTTGTTGGGCAGATGTTAATCAGGTTATTGTCTACACAGTCGAAATCCAGCCTACTTTTCCATTGCAGTTGCCTAAGCCAGCTGTTTTCTTTTGTCTTCAAGGCCTTTCCGTGTTCATCGTTAACAAGCCTTGTGGCTGGTGTGGCTGGCCAGTTAGATTTCTGCTGAGTTTGTATTTTGCTATCACCTCTTTTAATAGTTGCTTCAGCTTCTTTGGCCATATAACCCATATGGATTTTTTTCTAGTTTCTTCTTGCTCTGCTTTTTAATGCCCTCCTTTTTTTATATATATAAAGTTTACGACACTGCTTTTTCTGAAGGTGTTTTTGAGCAGTTGATGATTGCTTTGGCTTGTTTCCTGTCTTTCATGCAATTTCTCATATCATCACTTATCCAGATTTTAAGTCTTGCCTGGAAAACAGCTATAGTTATTCTAGCATCAGTGATAACTGTCATGAAAAAAGAAAAGATCCTGCCAAATTCAGCCTTCGCAGGTGTGGCTCAAAATGCTTTTTTAAAAGGACCAAACATACACTTTTTCAAGGCAGAGCTTAGCTAAGGCCATCTACTGGAATGTGGGACCGGCACTGGGACACAGAGTGCTTTGCAGGGTTGGACAGTAGTGAGTGGAAGGGCCCTTCTCTGTGTAACGTGGGCCTCCCGAGAGGGCTGCTGGGCTGAAGCTGCCTGTTGAGCTTTCTTTTCAAGCTAACTGCAGATGAGTATTTTTTTTTTTTCTTTTTTATGTTGCATCCCTTCTGCTGGAAACTACTGCAGCAAAACATGGAGATGGGGATGGGAGAGGAGATCCCGGGGGGGATTTCGTGCTGACCCACCAAAAGTGGTGCTTTATTTACTTTCCCTGAGAGCATGGCTTTGTAGGGTTTGCTACACTGACTCATTGCACGGCCTTATACACAGGAGGGACCAGGAGAAGTAATGTGTGGCCAGTGCAGCTCTTAAGTGGATACTTGTAGTGGACTTTCTTCTTTTTTCCCCTAACATAGGGCAGTCTGAAGGTTTCAAGCTGGACAAAGATTCCATCAAGGGATTCATGGTTAATAAAATAAAATCAAGAAACAGTCTATCATGTTCTCGTGTGCACTTTATGTTTGTATATGCATATATGTGTGTTTATATATATATATATATAAAAAGATCCATATATATAAAAGACCTAAAAAAAATCCAAGCTAAACAGAAAACCCACCAGATTTCTGGGGTGAAAAATATCCATAGCTACCCTAATAGAATCAAAAGTAAATTTTAGTCATCCTGGGGTGAATAAACAGAGCCATGTTGCTCTACACATTGCCCGACGGTGTGCAAATCCTTGTGCGTGTACACAAGCTCTGCAGAGTGCTGCCTCTCAGTTGCAAGATGCCTTTTGTCCATTCTGACGAAGGAGAAGAATTAAGCAATATTTTTGCTGCTGGCTCATTTGTTCTGCTGCTGATGGTCAGAATGAACCATGAAGAATAAAAGTAGATATGTCATTGGAATAAGAGCACGCTGGGTCACACTGGGAGTGCTTGCTGTTTTGATACCTTTTCTACCCTGGCCTGTGTCCCATCCCTCATTGTGGCTCTGTTCTTCTTCAGAGTACCAGTCACCCCCTTCATCTCTAGTTACACACTGGGGCAAAGAAATTCGGGTTGGCCCTTGCTGTCAGAAGCATGAAACATTTTGTACACTGATTGTGGTCCAGATTTGAGTGGACTGAATTTCCCTGCAGTCACTGTATGTTGGGTTTCCTGCGCCTCTGTGGGCCTGAAAAAGCTGGTAGAAATTGTTACGCATGGGGCTGCAGGCTGAGACTCAGATGTTGGGTCTGTCTTCACTAAGCGCTGCAGTTCAGAGCTGTGCTTCATGCCCTTCTCTTCCGAAGACCCCAGAAGGGATGGGATAAGCAACAGGGAAGTATACAGAAGTGACAAGGCCATCACATTCAGCTTAATTCTCAGCCCATGTACTTTCTGAAAGTTGTCGTGTTCATAAAAGTGCGTCAGTCTTGCTTTGCTCAAGGATATTTAAATAAAAGTTCATAACTGGTGTCACTGTCCCAGAAGCTGCCCTAGTCAAACAGGTTTGCTCTGCTTTTCTGAACTCTTCTTGCAAAGAAGTTGGGTTAAAGATTATCTTCAGAAAAGTCTCTGATCTAGGAAGCAATGAGCCATTTTCCAGTGTGCTGTTCTACACAGAGGGTAATATCCTGTCAAACTCTGTCCTCTTGCATTTTCTTTCCAAGGTTAAATTCTTACAAGCTAACAAACTTTCTCTGTGGTTTTTTTTTTTTTTTTTTTTACAAAGACAGGAAGAGTGAGCACCCTGAAGAAAGTTCCTCAGCTCTCTTACTACTGTTCTTCAAACCCTCTCTGGGGTTTCTATGCCCCATTGAAATTCAGGCACAGAACAAGGCAATAGTATCCTGGCACTAGTCTGAACAATATTGTGTACACAGAAAAGATTAATTCTCTGTAGTGCTTGGTACTGACGTGCAAGTCCTCTGTGTTTTACCCTGTGACCTCAACTTATTCTGTGCTACTGCTATCCAGAGAAGTCATCTGCCAGTCAACATGACCTTTGCCAGGTCTGTAATTCTTTCCCTTAATCCTCCTTCACATTGACTCCTGTAACAGAGGTAATGTAACTTTTACCTTATCACTTAGTCCTGAGCTGGAGTATGTTATTTCTGTGGCTTGTCACTGCAGTAGAAGGATTTTCCTTATACTCTATTTCAATATGTAATAAAAAATAGAAACTTCTCTGTATCCTCCCAACCCAGGAAAAGGGCAAAATGTTCTGTACAGAATACTTTACGATGCTGTATCCCTACAGAGACTTGCGTGTCACGAGGTTCATACAAATGTACGCTGTCTCTTGTTAAATATTGGAATCAGATTACTCTGATAAAGAAACATCAGCAATCAAACAGTAGCAGCTACTTGTACTCTTGAGAATGGCAGCTGTGCTCATAAAAGTGCCTCAGTCTTTCTTAGCAAAAGGATATTCAAATAAAAGACTGTAAAACCGTGTCACTATGCCAAAAGCTATCCTCGTCAAACTAGTTTGCTCAACTTTTTTCAGCTCTTCTTATGAGAGATCTTGACTTGACCAGATATGCAGAATATCCTGCTTCCCATGGGGTGGCTCACAGAAGTCATTGAGTTGGTGGACTGGCTGCCCTGGCAGCAATCAAATAGTTGTGTGTGTTCAGGATTTCCACTTACACCTACACTTCTGCAAATGAGAGTTTGAATATGTGAATGTCTGTCACTGCCTTGACGTAATGAAGTTTGAATAGAAATAGCTCATTTACAGGCAGAGTAAACTGACATCTAACTCGGCCAATGGTGTGGTGGAAAATTGAAAATGGAATTGAATATCTGATGATTAACAGAGTCAACAGAATTTGGGCTGGAGCTCCTATAGAACTTGCTCCACTTTGTCTGTCTCTTCAGCATTGGTCAGGTGGATGTTAGTTAGTCTCTTTTCAAATCAAATGTGACTGTCAGTCTCTAATAGCCCTGGTAAAGTCAGAAATTATAGTCTAAAATTTCTTGGTGTCATACACTGCTACTGACTGGAGGCTGTTACTGAGTATTTTGGGATTACTTGGCTCAACAGAAGTGGTGGCATTTGGTACCTTCACAGTATGGTTCTGTGACAATGCATTAAGCCATTCTTTTCTCAAGATGATGTTCTGGAGTCAGTGCTTAGAAAGGTTTTTGGATCCTTCTAGCACAGGAAAAAACCTTATAATCTAGAGTTTAATCTCTGTTTTGCACTTCTGCCCCTTCTCATATTCTTTCATGCCCCCTCTTGTGCTTTTGTGTGCCCGCTCTCTTTTAAGCCTGACTGGGTGCCTGCCGGCCTTTTGTATCTTCCTCTGGCACATGGAGCCCTTCTGCAGTTACCAGTGTCTTGTATTGGTGCAGGCAGAGTTTAGGGGGATACTACTATTCCTCTCCTTGGCCAAGGCTGGTAAGGGAGGCACGATGGTGATGAGAATCTGGATCACATGCTGTCCCTCTGCTCAGGTCCTCCCTTCTTTCAGTTTAGCTGCCATGAAATCTCTGGCAAATTTGGAACCCACCAACATCACTGGCTGCTGGAAGGAATAAACGTTCTTCTCCCTCCTCTTCAGAGGCTCCTGTTCACTCAGTGCTTTTAAGGAATCTTCATGCTTCTTTCCTAGCCTGCAGCTTTCTGGAGATGGATCGTCTCCACTGCATAGCTCTTAACATTTCTAGGCCACAGCAGAATGAAAGCTCACCAGGAAATCTTCTCAGTTACATGGCTTTTAATAGAAATCTTTGAGGTGGAACTGTCAAAAATCAGATCAGTTTCACTCTGCTGAAACCTGGAAAACCAGCAGAGAAGCTGGAACCGTTTCAACTGCTTAGGACAGCTCTGTATTAGTTTATCCTAAGTTCATGTTTGCGGGTCTCTGGATCTAGCTCTTTTGGTTGCTATATCTTTTCTTAAACGAGAGCATAGATTTCTTAAAAAATAAACAGTATAGCAACTTCAGAAAAGTGTTCTACTGGTATTGGACAAATTGGGCTTTACAGTTGTATTGATTAAATGCTACAGGCTGAATAAGCTTCAGTTATTCCTTCGATGCACAGCTGAACCTGCAGTGGAAGTTAATGTTGGGAAAGCTTCTTACACTGTTCTTCCCTAGTAAGTTATCTTGACCCCCAAATGACTTCTTAAGTAAGGGGGAAAAAAAAAATACTCAGGCAATTAGGTAACAGGTATTAATTTAAGTTCAGCTTATTACCAGATGTTCCTGAATTCACCTGTGTTTCTCCTTTGAGTTACAAGTTTAGGTCAAGTGAGTGAGAGGGCATGATACTGAGAATGAATGGTGGGTGTGAAGGTAAACATGTTAGAGTATGGTCATTGTTAGCAGCAAGGTTTCCAGGATGAATCAGACCAGGATTCATTCAGCTAACATATTTTCCATGCCATAGTAAAATTGGACACACACACTTTAGGAACAAATGCACATGCAGGAAGGAAGGCCATTAAGTAGATAGGCAAAATACTCAATGGAAATGGTTTTGTAACATTTTAATTTCACTTGCTGTTAATGTAATAAAACTGTATTTATGTAGACTGCAACACTACCTGATTTTTTCGAGGTTTAATTCTGTTGCAATAAAGCTTCCAACCCGCCCTGTTGACTTGCAGCTTCTCAAGGGTGTGAGAGGGCCGGGAGGCCTGAGTACCCGTGCTGGGGTTGTAGCAATGTTATGTGGCTACTGGGACAGCTGCGATTTGATCTGTTGGGCTAGAGGGCAGCTTCCCAAAATGATGCTGAATCTTTGTTGTGGATCAGGCTTGGAGGGTTCTAAGGAAAAGCGACGCTTCTGTCTTATCATTCTGCCCTCTCCTCTATCCTTCCTCGTGGAGGTGGCTAAATATAAGTAAATTATTATATGCTTGGCTGTGTTGCATGTGTAAGGAAGCCAGCTATACTCCCCTCTTCACATTGCCTTTGCTCTGTGTTATTGCAGATCCTTGTCTCTCTGCTGTACGCATCCATTATTATGCCTTTCCCCTCCCTCTCTGAGGGTCCCCTCCTGCCTGGGTATCTTAAAAGAATCTTCTTGCGAATCATCTGAGTCTCCTGGTCCTCATCTTCAGTGTGCCGTTGGGCACGCAGGTGTGTGGGTTCAGGTGTTTAGACATGAACAGCTGCGGCGGGGTGAGTCTGCTTAAATGAGTGTTCAAAATAAACATCTCTAAGGAACTTAGTCCTGTTCATTAGACACACAGCTCTGCGATGAGACAACTCGGGAGGGCTGCATGGTTTGGAGCGGCTTTGCTGCTTACCTGCAGAGCCCTCTTGCATTGCATGCGGGAGCTCTGAGGCTGATTTTGGACAGGCTGCACGTGTTAAATTCCAAAGCTGTTGGCGTAACAGTCTCATCACAGTGAACTATCTGTCTTCCCTCCATCACAGTTGGAAAGCTCTGTGTGTAGAGATATAAATACTCTCAAAATATTGCTGCTTGCATGATATTTTCCCAAGCAAGCCTTCTTGTAGCCTATTTAAAATAAATTCCACTTTTGGATAGTACCTGGTACCAAATGAAACAGCACTTTCCTTGCTCCCTACCTTTTGGAGTGGCTCTTCAGCCTGCTGGGTGAGACTTCAGAGAGAGCTCGCTTGGACCCTGGTACTGCAGACTCCCCAGGGGAGGAATCTGCCAAGATCAGGAGGAGCTCAGAGCTCTCTACCTCTGTAGGTACCGAAATAACTTTGTAGGAACTGAAATCATCCAGCTTAGGGACAGGTGTTTCTACCAGATCCCCTTGCTTAAACTAGATCCCTTTGCTTTGATCCTCAAAAAATTACATTTTTGTTTACTTGATGAAGGGAGGACCAAGGATGATGTGAACCACTGGTTCCTACCATCAGTTTTGCGTTCTGGAGGAGAAACCTGTTCTGTGTCAATAAGCATCGGTGACAGAATGTGAAAAGCTCTTGTACTGTCTTCTAAACAGCAACGTTTCCTTCTTCTTGTCCCCAAAAATGAATATTGTAGCAGAATAGTGTAATCCAAGGTAAATCTGTCCATGCATTTGAATGTATTGCTTTCTGGTTGAAGGGAGTTTTCATTTCTATATGTCTGTCTAAAGACAGAACTTCCCAAAACACATCCTTTTTGAGTGTGACACACAATCCTTGAGATATTTATGATAAATTGGTTTGGTTTACACCACTTGCCTGTGTATTTGGTACTAAAATATAATATGCTGAAAACTACTTATTGAAGTGGACATCAGAGAGCCGAAGTGTTGTTACTTCATTAGTAAGTAGTAGATTTGCTATTGCAAGGTTTACAGATGTGCTGGTATCTGAGCACTAAGCTGACGAGCAGTATTTTCTTTTTTAAAAGCTTCATATCAATAATGCCTGCTGATGGGATTCTTAGGTATGCCCACACAGAGTAAGCCAACTAACTTCTCAAGTAGATTTTTTTTTTTTCCTAGCTGAAGTAGCAAACATCGAACTATTTTTTTTTTAAAAAAAACTTGTTTCTTTCCATCTAGGGAGGGAGTATTTTTTTTTTTTTCAGTGAGTTGTTTTTGAGATCTGAAACTGCAATATATTTTCATTTGCAAGTGGATATTGCATGTTTAATTGTATTCTTTTTGGACAGAATTGCAAATTTCCACAGTGACCAATGCAAACCTAGTGAAAATAATTTTGGATCTGTCATAAGTAATCAGAATTCTAGTCTGATGACTTTTAGTCCACTTTGGCCACCTTTTAATGTCATGGTAATTTAATTGTAAAAGGAAATTTGGGGGGCTTTAAAAAAAAATTGTGTTTGACCTAGGAATGCTTGTCAGGCAAATCTAATTGTGTATTGAAGCTGCCTAAACTGATCTCGTACAGAGGGAGGCAAATTCCAAGTGTCCTGGATGTACTTTGTTGGTAATAACATAACTAATTTGAGTTGCTTTTTGTATCTGGTGCCTAACTTTTTTTTAAGTAAGACTATTACAGTTTTGGTTTGTCAGATAATCGCTGCAAGGAAAACACTGAGATTATAATGCAGTTTCACTGGATCCTAGTTGCTGAAGTGTGTTTTCACTGTAAGATAAGCTTATGAAGTATTGCCCAAGCTAACATAGTAAATCTTTCTCAGAAAACATGTCGTTGCCCAGGGTGGAAATATTGAATGGTCATTGGATAACCACTGCAGTAAAGGGGTCAGAATAATTCATTTTTAGTTTGGCATAATGCAAGGAGTTTCTTCCCACCTTCCCTGCTCAAAATCCTGCTCCTCTCACAAGTTAACTCTCCTTTAGGATTGCCTCCGTGGCTCTACCCTGTTGTGGGAGATATTTGTGTCTCCCAGCTCAGACCTTCTAGACCACCAGCCTCCAGTGGGGCCCAGATACCTCCCCTTTCTGCCCACCCACCAAGTTCCAGGTTCGTTGGAGGGAAGGGGGATGTGCAGCAAAAGGCAGGGACTGTCAGAAGTGTATTTAGGGAACTCAGGTACCAGACTCTCATGGCAGATTATTGCTGTCGAGACTGAGGTCTCTGTGCAATAATTTCATAACTGAGCCAGGTGGACATCGCATCTGGGCAGTTGTCCTTTCTCAGCAGAGGGGTTTGTGACAGGGTGTCCTCATTGCTGGTGCTCTGCTAATGTAGACCTCCAAGCACTAAATGCAGCCCTGGTACCAACAGAATTTGAATTTTTACTTCAAAAGGAGCAGCTACAAGGTACAGCTACAATCTATAGAGAAGTCCACATCTCTTGGCCTCCAGAGTGCAGAGTTCCTCATGTGTCTTCCTCCCTGTCCTTGTTTCAGGAGCGTTGCCCAAGAGTAAATGTACATGATGACTTTTTAGATACTGAAGTTGATTAAGGCAGATGGGTAGGAATAAGTAGATGGCTGGGATTTGCTTCTTCCTTTCCTTCTGTTGATGGTATAGTTGTAGATCCTAGCTTATGTCTGCTGGAGTCTCTAATAGTCTCAGGATTTTTTGGGAGGGATACTGAAATTGGAGAGATCCCCAAGGAAGAAGGTACTCTCCAGCCAGCCAAAGGCTCTTGGTTGATTTTGGCTGTTAAGGAAAAAGGCAGGTTCTACCGGATGCTACAGTGAGAATCTAGATGCTTTCTGGTACCTGTATTGGTTCACATGGGGCTCAGCTTCAACAGGATGGGGGGCAGTGCCCCAGCCCTGCATGTTCTTCATCCCAGGCAAAGGAGGCTGTGGTGACCCATTTGCCATGCTCCCCATGACAGCTCTCTCCTGGTACTTCTGCGCTTTTGCATGCATGTATGTGATGCCTTCCAACGACACCACTGCTGGCTCCTTTTTTATGACGGGGAAAGCTGTTTCTGTGAAAAAATGTGAGCAACTTTTTGGAGAAACGGGAGCTGGAAGGAGAAGTGGAAAGAAGGCAGTGCTAACAGGGGCATGTTTCTTGCGTGGCTCCTGGTGCTTCTCCCATTCTTGCCTGTTGTGCTGTGAGTCAGTGCTTGTTATTCTGCTGCCCTGGGAAAGCAGTGAATGCAGCTCTTGTTTTTTTCCAAACACGTTTAGATCTGGTTTCTCTCCCAGCCAGTAAGTGCTGTTCAGTGGGAGAGCGTTCACTCCAGTAAAGCCCTGGGCTTGTGGCTGGTGTGCCTGAAGACAAGGTCCCTGGAAGGTGACCAACCTCCCCTTGCCTACTGCGCCTGCCAACGTTTCTTTGTTCCAAATCGTCCCGTTCTTTGTCCTAGCTGTCCTCATGGTTGGCACACCACAAACCCATGACTATGAACCGATGGCTCGAAAATTTTTAAGAAAACAAAACAGGTCCTTGCTTTTATTCTTTATTAACTGAGTCCTTGATATGACCTTTAGCTGGCAGAGATCTTAAGAGGCAAGCAAATGAGGTATGTAACTTGGGTATCCCCACTTTTAAAACTGTTTATAATTATCCAAGAAATTTTTTTCCTCAGCTTGTTTGTCACCATGAATCCCTGGGTGGTTTTACCCCTTAGTAACCCTGATTGTGGCACATCTAAGTTCATGTCGGTAGGAGAAGTAAAAGAGAAAGTACCAGCTGCTACTACTGTTGCTTTTTTAAGGAAAGAAGATTTTTATTTAAACCCCTGAATACCTGTCTGTTCTCTCCTCGGCCTTCCTAGCAAGTCAGTAAAGATAAAATAAAATTAAAGTCACTTAGATTCTTCTGAAAAAGGTGATTGATCTCTGGGGAGAGGCGAAGTCTGAAGAGCTTTGTATCAGAAGGCAAAGCTGGGGATAATTAGCAGCATATGAGAACGAGGGTTTGTCATTAGAGCGATAGCTGTCATTGTCAAACGACTGCTGGGGTAACGTTGCCCGAAGGCAACCCAGGCTATCCGCGGTGGCAGAACCATCTGTGAATGTGCCCTTGTGACAGTGGTGCACAGCCGTTCCCCTTGGGGCAAGCTACTGGCCCCCGCTGCCACCCTGTTCCCCCCCGAGCACCAGCCCCCAGTGCCCTGGTGCTGCCGGCAGCTGCAGCCTCCCCTCCCACAGCCTGGTCCCCTTCATCCATCATGTCACCAGCAGCCTCCATCGAGGGCCCCTGCGGGACAGATGGGTGTCATCTGTGGGCCAGGGTCTGCGTGTCACCACTGTTCTCCTTGAGGCTTTCTGGCGTGCATGAACGCCGCTGGCCTGCTGGAGCACAATCTTCAGTGAAACATTGCTTTATCTCATGTCTTCTAAGGAAAGCAGTGACAGCTACGTCCCTTGAAACTTGCAGTTGGTGCCACAGTCTCTCTTTAAGAAAGCAAAATTTCTTTTGAACACTCAGGGTTTGATTTTAGCACATGTGCTTGAGATGGATGCGATTGCCATACAAGTGGAAAAAGGCATCCATCCTCCATGAGCCCTCCGGAGAAGAGCGCATGGATGTTTCCATCTGAAAACCGCTGTCAGAGCAGTAACCATGGGCTCTCAGCAGGGATGCAGCTCAAGAAGGGACCGGCCCCAGCCTTCTCCATGGCAAAAATCACTTTGGATGTTTGTAGATGCTAAATGCACTCGGTGTGCCAGCTGCCTATAGCACATACTTTCAAACTCAGATGCCTGAATATTTGACAATTAAGGACCAGAAATTGGTTGACAGTTGATTTAAATATTCTCAGTGTCTGGTGAAGGAATTTCAGGGGAGGGAGCTGTTTGTCATACATAGCGATTACTTTCATAACGCTTTTTGATAATCCTGATCCACAGCTGACGAGGGTCAACTTAGCAGATATGGTTTCAGTTTCAAAGGTGAACATGCCTTTTATAACCTTGCACAACATTTTTAAAGGAAATTAAATACTAAATGAATGTATGTACTCAATGGGCTATTTATATAATGTTAATGACTCCAACTAAGAAATGCCAGGAAATGTACGTAGTTCTTAGTATTTAATAAACAGAATGTGTTTTCCACCATTTTGTTTACTGTGGCTGATATAGTTGTACTGGTAAAGTTTGGATTTATTTTGATTTTTGTTGTTTTTCAGCAGATCTGCACGGTAGGTGAATGTATATCTGCTCTCTGTGGTAGTCTGGAGA
Source organism: Gorsachius magnificus (assembly GCA_034008185.1). Taxonomy (NCBI): domain Eukaryota; kingdom Metazoa; phylum Chordata; class Aves; order Pelecaniformes; family Ardeidae; genus Gorsachius; species Gorsachius magnificus. Next base: position 37,905,079 of record CM067087.1, read on the forward strand.
AATAATAATTGCTTCATTTTTGGCTATTCTTAACAATCAAGACATCTTTTTCCTTTCAAATAAGTCTACTACATGCACCTTGTATCATAGTTTACAGCAAAGGCCCAACATGACTTTGTGATAGAAACGTGCTACGGTAACCGTTGTGTTTGTCTTGTTTGATGCAGTGAAGGCTGTTGGGGTCGGCGCTGTGCACAGAACAAAGCAAGATGATGGACCCAAGGTGAATGATCCCAGGCTCCTCCCAGATAAGTTTCTTCAGAGGACAGCCAAGGTAATTCCATGGAGAGTGACAAGCAAGCATGTGTGTGCTCCCAAAGGCTGGAGGAGACCAGCCCTGGCCTCCTTGTAGTCTCCGTCTGTTGATCTTTGAATCTCATTTCTCCATTTCAAAGAGAATAATTGTCCGATCTGATAAAAATCAAGTGTCTTGTTATTTTTACCAATTATCCTAGTTTAAATTCCCTTTGTTTGTTATGCAAAATTACTCAGCAAGATTCTGAAAAAAGTTTGGATACTAATATGAACGTCAGGATATCCAAAGTTGTCAGAATTAATTCTTACAGACTTTGGAAAGGCTGTTCTTGCTGTTGGTTCAAGATTTGAGTCAATCTCTGAATATTAGGAGACCAGAAAAGGACTACTGGGTCAGGCTGGGTCAGGTCTCTTCCACTTCTTGTGCTTTCCCTTGCAGCCTCTGATTCTGGTCCCTCTTCTGGGCTGGGCTGCCCTGTGGTCTCATCCAGCGTGGCAATTCCAGTGCTCAGAATCGCACAGAGGTGCAGCTCCTGAAACCTTCTGGAAGGAACTCTCCTGTATAAGCTTAGGAAATCGGCTATAATATTTCTGTTATCCAGTGATTTATTATGGTCTACAAAAATATAGCCTGGATGAACACCTCTCTGGAACAATTATTTAGTGATATTGTAATTTATTATTCTTTTCAAAGCCGTCTTGTGTAAAGGTAAAATAACCCCTAACTTCAGAAGGCACAGAGAGGAGGAAAGAACTGCCAAATTCCCCACAGCACATCCTTTCCTGTGGTTAGCGTTGGATCCGCCAGCGGCACTGTTTTTGGACTGGCCTGTTCTGCGCTGAATGTCAAAATCGCAGGCCGAGGATACAAATGAAAGATTTTACAGGAGTTGCTTGTATGTTGTGGCTAATTCCTTGCATTTGGAAGCATCTGCTTCTTGTCTGGTTTTGTTCTGTAATCAAGAAAATTGCTGTGGAGAGCTAGCACTTGGAAGGCACTTAGCTCTTCTATAGCCATGAGCAAGATGGCAAGGAAAATACATTGTAAATAGGTACTCGGTTAAAAAATGCACACACACTTATACACACACAGGGAAAACATGATATAGGCCTTGTGATTTTTCCAGGTATTCTGCTAAGCCTCTGTGTATCCCTATTCTGTTAAACAAAATAAGTTTCTCTGAAGGTATTAACTGTAGGAACCTTTGCCTCTTCCAGGTGGTCTATATTTTGGAAAAGAAGCATTCCCGGGCAGCTACAGGCTTCATCAAGCTTCTGGCAGACAAGAACAGTGAACTCTTCAGGAGGTGTGCCATGTTCTCACCTGTGGACCACAGAGTGCCCAGGGCCTATGTGTCCTTGGCTGATTGCCCTCCAGACTTTGTAACCAGGCCTGAGGACTATTCAAATATGCTCTTCATTTGTCGCATAGTGGACTGGAAAGAAGACAGTAACTTTGCAACAGGGTATGTGGCTGCTGTTGGAAGTAGAAATGACTGAGATTTCTAGTTGGAGTTCTTGGTTTCACTTAGTTTGATACATTCAATAAAGACAGGAATCTGTTAACAAGATACTTGTCTTGTATCCATCTGCCATTTGGTGGATGAACTGTGGTGAGGCTAAGGATAGCTCATCCCTAGTTAATCTGGCTACATAATGTTAGTTTCTTTTGGTGCTTGCTTCAGTGTGCTGGCACATCACAGCATTAACAAGCGTATGGTCTTTGCTCAGAAGAGCTTGCAGTCTAGAGGGAAGACACACAGGTACTTAGCCTGATCAGTGCAAGCACCATAGGGTGCTGGCAGCCTTTCAGTCCTTCCTCCCTTTGTGTAAGAGGAGTACACAGTGCATAGACATTTCATTTCTGCCAGAGGAAGATGATCAGTAGCTGTGAGGCTCATTTTTGGTTTTTAAGCCTTTACTGATAAGTAGTAGAAAGAAGTAACAGATTTTTGTGGTATTTAAATCCTCATTGCTTCAAGGAAGGATACTAGAAATAAAGAGAAGATTCGTTCTCTCCTGGAGCGGATGAGAACGGTGTTGCACTCTGCGCTTTTCAGGGGGCACTGTAAAGCCATTGCTGTCCAGAGTTCAAATTGCAGTCACTGCCGTGAAAGAGGAGATTTTAAGTCAGGGCTACTCAAATGGCCTGTGCTGTGCTGGATCCATGTTGCAAGTTCATTTTGTCTCTCCTTGAGGAAGACCCTGTAGTTCTCAGCATTTTTGTTCTTTTCTTGGGAACAGCTGCAGTGTGCCAAGCACCCACCTGGAGTGGTCATGCTGCTTCCTATTGAGTGGGTCTCAGTAAGAAATGGTGGACATTGATAAATCTATTCATCCTGGGAAAAACTGAGTAGTCCTGGCTTAGCTGGTGGTCCAGAGTAGGTAACTTTAACCTATGGCAATGCTGTGGTCAAATTTTACAGGTGACGGGGATCTGGATGTAATCTGGAGCATATGCAGTAATGAGAGTTAGGGGCATAAAGCCCAACTTTTCCCCTTGCAAAGCTGTTCTGATGGGGGAGCACAATGGATGTACAATGTCAGCACCATGGTTTTTGGAGTCCTCAGCTCAAACTCCTGGTAAAACTTAAAACTTACATAAAGCTTTTCTTTTTTTAAAAAAAAAAGTATGTTGGCACAGATCTATCAGCCCTAAAACTAAAAGTAAACTAAACTGAAGTCCCCGTTTCCCTGAGTTTGAGTTCATTATCAGTTGTGGCTGCTTTGTGTGCCCAGTAATAGCAAGTTTCACGTGTACCCCTTGAGAGCCTCATGAGCCGTTAGGTCACTCAGTATTTCCTAGCTAAACTGCAGTGCATGAACTGAAGTGGCCTCCCTTTGAGCCCCACTTAACTAGGGGCTGGCTGTGCTGTGAACTTCACTATGACTAAGTTTCTTATTGGCAGGGATTTTCTTTGTGTTCTTTGACTCCAACAGAGAAAAGACTGGAGGGTGATTGTGTTGCTTGGCTTCTTGTCATGAACAACCCCCTTTTCAGCAGAAATGGGGGAAATCAGGAGGATGGGCTAATGCCTTTTTTCATTGGCTAATGTGCGTTTCTTTAATCTGTGCTTCTGACAGCATTGTATATTCTCATCTGGCTGATTTGGTAGTTTCCAAGATGTAAAGGGTGTTGTCAGGAAAGAAAACATGCACGATTGTCTTTATACATAGCCATTTCCTCTGGGACTTCAGTAAGTGCCTTGTGGAGATGGGAGCATAAAACCTCGGTGACCCATTTTGTTTATAACTATAAATACCTGCTTCTTTAAACACTGAAAGACAAGGAAACCTCTTGAAGGTCCCAAAAGTTACTGTTTCCTTTTGGGCTGGTTTATAAGCTTGTTTATAAGCCGTGTTAGTAGTCATGGCCCACCTGAAGGAGAGATGAGCAGGTGATCTGCAGCTCATTGCATGCTTGGCTTTTTTGAATGTTCTTGTTCTGCCCACAGATTTCATGATACCCCTTTGGCAGCACCACCATAGTTTTGAAGGTGTCTGGACTAAAGGGCCTGTAGGTCATCACTCTGCACTGTCCAAGTCTGCTGGAAGTACGATAAGGGAAACTCCCTCCGCAATTGGCAGTCATCTCCCCTGGGTACCTTGGGTATTTCCAGGCACTCTCCATCCTGCAGCCAAAATCCCCCAGGCTGGTTATGCTCCTTCCTCAGCTTTTCCCTTGGGAAGTTCAGTGCTGTGTTTCCAAGCACAGTTCATGGCATAGTCAGGTCTTTGTGGTGACTGCATGTGGCTGGAGCAGTGGCATGCTCTGGCCAAGGGCTTGGCAGTGGCACCGGCCACCCAGGGTGGTCACCTGCACAGGGGCAACCTGAGAGTCCCTGGAGGTCCCCTTGGGGAGGGGGGTGCGTTTCTGTGTCGTGATTGCCACCTGGTGGTCACCAGTGAGACACTGTCCCCTCTGAAGGGCACCTTGTCACCCCGATTGTGCTGGGAAGGAGCAGGGAGGAACTGATGTCTCCCCATCCTGCTGGTGATGCCCTGACGGTGTGCTGCTGTGCTCCCTCCTGCATGTGAATTCATTTTACCGTGGCAGTCAAATGCCATTTAGCTGTACCTGCTTCAGGTAGCAGGTAAAGCAAAATAGCTCCAAAATATTCCCCTTATCTAGATAAGTATTACAAGTAATGCCACATACAGTTCTTTTCTGGGGACCTTTTCTCAGTGTCACAGTCCAGGGCTGTCTGGAGTATTAGTCCAGACATCTCTGCACTTTTGGAGATGGTTAAGGTGGAATCTTTTTGCCCCTGCATATAATGATGGATGAGACTATTTAAAAAAAAAAAAAGTAATAGTAAAACGTTGAATCACTGACTCCCTCTGTGTCGCATGGGGCCTGTGGGTATTCTAGCTCAGGGCCTTAGATATTGGTCTGTCAAGGTGACAAGATTTGCCATGGCATTTCCAATAAAATGAAATGTTGCAGGATGTTCTTTTGCTAGATGCTCATTCCAAAGCCATCCAAGTGGCTTGAATTCTTTTAATCTCTGGCATTTCATTCTGGTTTTTTTTAATTCATAAACATATTTGGTGTGAGGAGAAACGACCAGATACCTTGGGTGGCTCACTGTAAGGCTTGAGGGAAGGTCTGATTCCCAAGCAGTGTAGCTCTGTTGCAAAAACCCCTTCTTGCAGGTGGGTCTGTCTCTGAGCAAAGCTGTGTTCCCGTGGCACAGCTATCACCGTGCTGCTCTGCAGCATGGGGTGGCCCCACCTGCCCCAGGAGCACTGTGCTGCTCCTGCGCTCTGATGGCGAGTGGCCCGTCAGCTGAAGGGAGGCAGCTCCGTGGTGTGGAGTGGGGCTGGACTGTGTGCTTGGGTGCTAGGGGTTCCCGTGACACAGCTCACTGGCTCCGTGGTGCTCAGCCCTGCAGACATCTTGCCACCTCCACTGGGACCTTTGGGCTTTATCAAGCCTGTACAGCTCTGCCTGTGAGCTGTGGGCCCTGGGTGGTGGGAACAGCTAGGTGGCCTTCCTTGCTGTCCCCTCTCTTGCTCCTGTACAAGCTCCCTCTAGGACCGGTGGCTTATTGATGTGTAGGATGTTCTCCTGCTGCTGAAAGAAACCCTCCGTGTAGGATGACTGTGGACAATTCTGCTCCAGGAGAGACTGAGTAAGGTTGTTAAGTCTCCATGGAAGTTATTCACTCCCATTTGGGAGCCTGCCTGGCTTTCCAAAGGAAACAAGCCTTATGTAATTACGCTTTGTCTTTTTGGAGAGTTCTTATCATGTAACCTTTGAACACGCTGGCCAGTTTCAGCTGGGTCTGGGGAGTGGAGAGGGCTTGAATGTTTGTAGGGTGGCCAAATAGATGCGATCAGTGTCACCAGGAAGGGGAAGATGGCAGCATGAGTGTGGCTCTGCCCCAGGCGCACATGCAGGGGAGGTTGAGCTCCGGTGAGTCGGCAGCCTGGAGCAGTTCCATGAGCTTGCAGCTATGGCTGATTTGCAGAAGTACCCTGTGCTGTGTGCTGCCCAGCACCCCGACTGCCGCGTGTTCCTGTGGGTGTGTGGTGCCACTGTGTCTGACAGCAGTCCAAGGGTATTCAAGGAACCCTCCGAAGTGCTCTCATGCTCCCCCATCAACGTCACAGAAAAGAAATGTTTACGTCTGTAACCATTATAATTTTTTTTTTTAACCTTTTAACATTTAAAAAAAAAGAAGATACACGTAAGCCTGGGATGTCACAGACACCGTGACTCCCTGGGAGTGAATGTCTGACTGCCGCTGGGCCCTGTGCCTGTTGTTGTTTATAAGCCTCTTGAACTATTCTTGCTACCCTTGGTGGCCGCGGAGCCCCATGAGTGATTTTACAGCCTGGCTGTTACTCCAGGGCCATTGGTGATCCTATATGTGTTACCTTTGATCACATGCTGTCCTGTCAGATTTTGCTCTGATGCAAGTCATCACGTCTGCGTGACTGTAACATGGCCCCAATTAAAGTCAGTTGTACACTTTTTATTTCAAGGTACTTGGGAAATGTTCCCTGGAACACTGTAAATCAAATGTTAATTACTATAAAAAAATATTAGTCCTATATCAAACCTCTGGGTAAACCCCTTATGGTTCATAATCTAATTTCAGTAAACGGATCAAGAGAACATGGGTTTCAAGACTGAGCTGGAAAGCGCTCTGGCATTCAGAGGTGCTTTCCATGACCTGTCGTGCAGACGTCCTGGTGCACTTCCCAGCTCTGCACTTCCAAGAGAAAGGGGAACCTGAGACTCAAGCCCTTGCCATTTCTTTTTGGTAGGGCAACATGTCCTCTCTTTTCCTCTTTTATTCTTTTTCCACAGTCCATCCTTGGTGGTGCTGGTGGGCCTGCAGACCCACGGCTCGTCCTTGCTTGGTTTCCCAGCTCCGCAGTAGATGTTGGAAATGAAGTGGTGATTTCTCTGGTTTATTGTTACTACTGAGAGAGAGGGAGATAAAACTGATGCCTCGTTTATTTACATTAAAATAAGGATCAGACTGGGACCAAGCTTCAGGAGCAGAGAACTCAGCTTCAATGCCAAATGCGCACGTATTTCTATCATACAGTTTGTACATAAAATTGAAACAATGGAGGGAAATATCTTTTATCCTTGTTTTCATTTTTATTTTAAAGCTAGGCAATGTGAACTCTACAATTTACCACACCACAAAGCACGCAATCCTTTCCAGCATATTACACAATGTGACAGGTTTATTACGCAGCCCTTCCCGTTGTGAAGAGAGATAGCTGTGCTCCCATAAAGAAGATGGGCTTGCTTGCGCTGCACGGATGGGGTTTGTTCTGTGGGCTTATGGCATGTTTGAAGCCCTGAGAGCATCTTGCTCGTCCAAATGACAAGTGCACTATTTTGGTCCCAATTTAGGAAAGTAATTAGTGCCTGTTGTCACTCATTGGAATTAAAGCAGAAGGATCAATATAATGATTGTGTATTTTATGCAGTGGAAAAACACTTATTAGAGTGGCTGGTTTTGCACTGTGTTATTACCCCGCTTTTGTGTCATATTTTGATGGATTTGCCTTAATTTTGTTGTAATTTTCTTGGGTCAGGAGCATTATCTCTATTGGCTGTAATGTGCCATTTGCCCTAATGGCAGTGTATTAAAAAAAAACAAAAACAAAAACAAATTACCTCTGTGTGCTGTAGAGCAATCTGGGGGTTAGAAAGGGGACAAGGGGAGCCACCATGGGACATAGGTTCTCATGTAGTATTTGTAACCAGGGAGGGAGGGAACAAATGCCCCACTCCTTTGGGGTCCCAGTTTGCGTGCTGTGTCCAGAGCCGAATGCTTATTTGACACCAGAGTTCTTTCTTGGACAAACGCATGCTGGGGTTTGCACCGGAGCAGATGGAAACTTTCTCTAAGCATAATAGAGCAGCAGCCTCATCCACACATATGCAGAATGCTTCATCAAAGATTATTAGCACGTGGGGGACAGTTTTCCCTGTCTGTGACTTGCTTCGAGATCGTTGGCTCCTCTCCAGTTAGCTTCTGGTTCAGAGGCTTCTGCTTAGCTAGGAGAGGAGGGACAAACTACTGGGAATGTTTAGGTCCTGGAAAGAGCCTGGAAAATGGTTAGAAGGACGATCTGTGGGCATGTCTGTGTGTGTGACTCCTGTAAGGAAGGCAGTAAGGGTTCCTCACACCCTGTGATGTCTTCATAGGGCATCAGTTTGCCCAGGCAGAGATGCGTATCCTTTGGGATGGGGAGCAGTGTGCTGAGCTCCCTGGGAGCTGTCTTCTGCAGAGCTGCCTGGGAGCTGGTGGGGACCTGTTCTCCATTTCAGGTGGCAGGGGTGAGACACGCTTTTCAGTGATGAGGAGAGGAAGGGGGATCTCAAGGGAACCAGCCGTGTGTAAAGCTAGAGCTGCCTGTGTGGAGGGCTGTGGTTTTCTTATCCCCTTTGTATTTTTTTCTGAAAATTTGACACTTTCTTACCTCTGCAAAAACCTAATAATATAAAACATCTCCTTAATATGAGATGCACGAAACAGCCCAGGGTACTGTCTGGCTAGTGTTTTACATCTCCAGCAGACATAAGTCATGGTATGGTCTGAATTCCTGCAAAGTCCTCTGCCAAAACTCAGGGAGAAGTGAATGGGTGAAAGAGTATGTTTGAGGGCTCAGCAGCCTCTCTGCAGGGACACTAACAACATGACAGTAGTAATAATACACTTAAAAAAAGCATCCCTTTCTTTCTTTTTGCAGGCAGTTGGCCAAAAGTCTTGGGCAGGCTGGGGAGATTGAGCCAGAAACGGAAGGGATCCTGACAGAGTACGGTGTGGATTTCTCTGACTTTTCCCCCGAAGCCCTGGAATGTCTTCCCCAGAGCCTGCCCTGGGTTATCTCACCGGCAGAGATGGCCAAACGAAGAGATTTAAGGTAACAACAGAAAGCGGGGTCTGACGCTCCATCTTGGGTTGGTGCAGGGTTGTTTTGTTTTGTTTTCATCACACTTTGAAAAGGTACTGATTTTATTAAATGTACTGTATTACATGTTACCTGTGCTAGCATGGAAAGAAACTGCTTTCGTAAGTACCTACAAACCCAGAAGATCAGTTATTTGGAGAAGTATTTTGTGAGGCAAAGAGGCTTTTTCTCAAAAGAACTATTGAAAACTGAAAATTTGGTGTTTGGCACCTAATCTGAAAGCTTTATGTTTTTGTCTGGAATGTATTACGTATTTTAGTGGTAGTTTTATAGCAGAGATTTTCTGAATGCCTGGCAGATCAAATGATCTTGGACACTGTTACTCTGAAACTTAAGCACAGGTAGAGACTGTCCCGCGTTTTCCTGTCTAGTCTCAACATTTTTCTCTGTTTTGAAGAACCGGTGTCATGGGGAGTTTATGACGGCTCTTGATCAGGTTAGCAGCTCACAAATGCAGTCCCTGCAGCCTGGCAACTCTGTGCTGTCCACCTACCTCACGTTAGCCATCCCCACAACTTAGTGATGCTCCCACCAGCTTTTGGGAACTCCACAGACTCTTGGGTGGTAGACGCTCTTGACATTGCTGGACTACCCAAAACTGGTGGATTTGCTGCACTTCAAAGTGTCAGATTTCAGAGATGTCTTCACTATACAAATATTTGAAGACAAAAGAAAAGTAATTTGTTAGAACCTGACTTTGCAATAAAGGAAGGTGCAAGAAAGCAAACGAATAAATGCATTATTAAGATGATACGGTGTGTTCCACTCCCACCCTTGCTTATGGTAGAGCATCCTGTCTCAGCTGGCAGATTCATTGCTTTCTTGCATATTGCTGAGGTGAAACAGCCCCATAAGCCTGATTCCTCAAGACACTGCACTGGTACAAGCACCTGCATACAGGTAGCAAGCTCCTCTCCCTCTTAATTTTTCTGTGTTATTGGCATGGACATTAGCAATTTGAGCAGATGAGCTGATAAGCTGCAGCCATTTGTGCCTGTACCTGGACTCCAGATGTTACTTTGGACCTAATCCTGCACTGTAACCTGCAGTCTCTTTACTGCTTCAGCTTTACTGGATTTCCATTGCCATACAATGTAATAATTTAGGGGAGAATCATAGTCCTGATTGACCAGTGGTAACACTCAGATACCAGATCCAGACTGTAGGCTTCAGGTAGCTTAAAAAAAAGAAAAAAAAATATACTGAATGCTGCAGTTCAGAAGTCACTGGAAAGTGATTTTTTTTTTATATTCTTGACTACATTTCAGTAGCATTCTCTGTTTCTTCTGACCACGTTCTTTCAAGCAAATAAAGAGCTTGACTTGTCTCCAGTCAGACAATCAGTTTTGGAAACAAATTCCAAGTGCATTTCTTGCTTTTATTGCTGAATTATTACACTGGGACTTATCAAGGTGATAACAGTTTTGCAGTTAAGCCATTTAAATCCCTCTCTGCCCCTTCCTGACCACAGTGCACACTACAAAGTAGATTTCCTTTTGATCCTCTCAAATATAAACTTTTAACAGTCAAGGTTTTTAAGACAATTATTTGAGCTAATTTACTAATCCTTTTAATGTCAACTGCCACACCGCTGACTAACTAGTCTGTGGTCTAAACACACATGGAGATAACGCAAGACTTCTAGCTATGGAAAGTAAAATACAGATGAGTCATATTTTTTGTTTCCTCACAGTGAGAGGTTTGTCTACCCAGAAAAAGGTGAGTTTTATTAGCAAATGTAGTGTGAATTGTAGCTGAGTGGGGTCCTGCAGTTGGAGACCTGGTCGCCATCTCTTCTGGTCTCGCCCATCAGACCTTGAGAGACTGTTCTTGACAAGTCGCAGGGTAGCTTGGCTTTAACTTGGTATTAAATATTAGCTTTCACATTGTCAGCACTAGGTGCGTTGTGGTCTGCAGTGTTGTACAAATAGCCGGTATGCCCTGGCCCAGGTTGGTGTCCAGAGGAGGACACCTGAACCTGGGTATCTGCTCTGGGTGCACACAGGAGTTGTGCCTTATTTTCCAGGGGAGCTCACACTGTGTTCAATGGCACCTGCCTCTGTGAGTGCCCATCTTCACTGTACTTTTTGCATGTTGATCTGTCAGGCTCTGAGAGTACAATATAAGATAAATTACAGTGAAATAAAGACTCATCTTTTCTCTAGAACAGCCACGTTAACATTTCTAAATACCTCATCCTAATTCAGTTTACACATTGCTCACCTGACTAGAGTAAACACACATTAGAGTTTGGCTTAAAATACTTTCATCTCTAGTAAATCCTCTCCAGTTCTGTAACACAGTGCTGTACATTTTCAAGTGTCGTGCATTAAGCTTCTGGGATTTGGAACCGAGACCTAAGCAAAGTCTTCGGTTTTCAGGTGTTTCCTCTTCCTGAGATAACTACTCCTTGTTTCCTTTCATCATGGGAAACGACCCTTTCCTCCTCAAGAGGTAACTTGTGTGTTCTGCTAACAAGCGTCCCGAGTGTGGTCAGGTCTGTTTGCGAGTTGGTGTGTAGAGCACGGAGGTAGAGGTTCTGCACTGGAGGCGTTCGTGAGTGTGGTTTTAGATGAAAGTCAGACAATGTGTTTCACCAAGCTGCTGAGGCTGGGCAAGAGGAGGGAAGGATATTTTGTCCATGCCATCTTGTAAATATGTTCCTTGATCTTCCTGCAAGTCTTTCAGTTTTACAGGAAGCCTGTTCTTGCCATGCCTAGTCTGTTTGGATAGCAACTGTGATCTCACCTACATAGCCTGTGCAGAATTGCTTCCAAGAGATCTTTTTTTTTTTTCCCTCATTTCTCCAGTAATGGCTCACAAAGAAAGGTTTACATAATATTTTAATATTACTTAAAGCAGAAAAGATCCAAACCTCGTGGATGGCTTTGAAATCTTTTAACTGATTTAACTCTCTGCTCTGCCACTAATGCACAGTTTTGCCATGGACATCTGCTTTTTACCTGCATGGGTTTATCTATTTGTAAAATTAGGCAAGTATTTCATGGGCACTGCCAGCTTACTTGTTTGTAGAGAGCACCAAAAACTTCTAATGAAAAGCACTAGGCAAATATTAGGTGCTGGCATTGCATACTGCAGTTGTATTTTGTAGAGAGCATGAAGTTTCATAAAGTGTCAGAATAGTGTGGTTGAGGAAACTTCCCTTCCAGAGACTTTAAATGTGATAATACAGATAGGACCAGAGTTCTCATTTTATTATTCAGGTTGACTGGAATTGATATTTTTTTCATTAGAAGCTTGAGAAGTGTTTGGTTTCTGCTTTGAGAGAAACGTTGGAGGATTAGTGTCATAGAGACAAATTTTGATGGGTGCAAAGTTTCAACCATTTTCCGGTCTTTTCCAGTGTTTCAACATGTAATTTTCATTTCCTTGTTTGCTTTGCTTTGCACTTAGTGTTTCAATGGTGTGGGACAAAATGCAGCCCCTGAACAGAAAAGGGGTCAGGGCAAAGGAGGAAATGCAAATTTCAGAGGTGGGTGCAGGAGATGGGGGCTGGGGGAAGAGGCCAGTTGAAGAGGTGTAGCCAGGAATCTAAGAAACCCAAAAGCTATTTCTAAAACTCATTCCAAATGTTTCTAATTTCATTCATATCTTTTTGTTTCCTTTACTGCTTAACTGGGACAAGAAACTAAAGCCAGGAAAGTCCGATCATAGTGGGAAACAAAAACCTAAATATTGGAGAGAGAAAAAAGGCCATTCTTTGCAAAGCAGTTCTGCCTCCCATTGTTGGTGTTACTGTGGAAAATGTATAACATCATTCTTTTGGAAAGCGCTAGAGCCTGTTCAAGTAGAGATGGTTTATATAGTCTAACATGGAAGAACTTGAGGATATCTATTTCTTTACCATTTGCCTAATAATAAGTGAGCCTGTTGACCTCCGCTGGACTATTACAAATGTGAAACTTGGCACTCAAAATTGCTTGCTCTAAATTTTCCAGTTGCTTTCTCTTTTTCCATTTGATGTCATCCTGCCAACTAGTGATTTTATTATTATAAACAGGACATTGTATTCACTTTTAAGAAGAAATATGAAGCTGAAGGTAAAATTACAAACTGCAGTTTCTCAGCTGGCAAAATACAAAACAATGAGCTAAAAATACTGAGCAGAGAAAGGGTGCTGTGGCAAGAAACTCTGAAATATCTAGAAGATGGATGTGGTCTGAGGAGCAGAATCTGACTGCAACCGAGCAGCTCTGCACTCCTGAGAATCACCAAATGGTTGAGGTTGGAGGGCACCTTTGGAGGTCTTCTACTCCAAGCCCCTTGCTCAAAGCAGGGTCAACTAGAGCAGGCTGCTCAGGGCTGTGTCCGTTTGGGGTTTGGATATCTCCAAAGTGGAGATTCCACAGCCCCTCTGAGGAACATGTTCTGGGGTTCAGTCACCCTTACAGTAAAAACATGGGCATGTTTTACCTTTAAATGGAATCTCCTGTATTTTGTGCCTCTTGTCCTGTTGCAGGATACCACTGAGAAGGGTCTGGCTCTGTCTTCTTTACTGCCTACCATCAGGTATATTTTCGCATTGATAAGATCTCCCAGCCTGAGCCTTCTCTTCTTGAAGCTGAACAGTCCCAGCTCTCTCAGCCTCTCCTTGCAGGTCAGAAGCTCCAATTCTTTGATTATCATTGAGGCCCTTCAGCAAACTTGCACCAGTATGTTGATGGCTTCCTGGTACTGGGGAGTCCAGAACTGGACACAGCACTCCAGCTGTGGTCTCACCAGTGCCAAGTAGAGGGGAAGGATTGAAGGACTGCATCTCTTGACCTGCTGGCAACACTCTATGGGCCACCTTTGCTACAATGACATGTTGTTCGTTCATGTTCGACTTGTCCATCAGGACCCCAGGTCTTATTCTGCCAAGCTGCTTTCCAGCTGGTTGCTCCCCAGCCTGTACTGGTGCATGGGGTTATTCCTCCCCACATGCAGGACTTCGCTTTTCCCTTTGAATTTTGTGAGATTCCCATCAGCCTGTTTCTTTGCTGAGGCCCCTCTGAATGGCAGTGCTGTCCATCCCTCCCACGAGGCTAAAAGACCTGGAGGGCATCAGACCAGGGGACAGCAAGGATCCACTGCATTGGCAGGAGATAATTAATACCCACTTGCTTCCCTTGCAGGGCAGAGTTAATGAACGTTGCTCTTGCAGGCAAAGGCCTCTAATGCAATGAAGTTTTCAGTTAAAATTTGCATCTTGGTATTTTGGCATGTGACCTCAATTGCAACTGACCTAAAGCTATCCAAGTTGATGAAGGCTAAATTGTAATTTTGTCTGCCCATTCAGCAATGTAGCATCCTTCCTTCGGTTGATAAGGAAGGAAGAGCAGAGGTGCTCTGCTCTGTCTGTCCAGTGTGGAGGGAAGCTCCGTAGCACTGTTTGTAACCGGAAAACACTGGGAGCAGGACAGTGCCTCCACTGCAGTTCTGCCTGCTATTTCTTTCTTTCTTGAGGAGTGTTACAGCTGGTAACAGGGATTAGCAGTGCTTATACTAAGGGGTTGACAGCATGCTCTTTGCTGTAGATGCCCAAGGAGATTATTGGCTGACAAAATTAGAGGTGATGGCAAAAATGGCAGCCTGGAGCTGTGCAAGGGGTGTTGGAGGAAAGCAGTCAGCCTCTGAAACAGATGCCTTTCAAGGCAGGTGGATGACTTTAGTTAGAAATGAGTGCAAGTCAGATAAAACATCATTAAACAGCTTGTTTCCTGGAGATTTTCCACTACAAAAAGCTAGTGTTAAGTAGAGCAAGACTTACTCAGCTATAATAGGGTATGTAAAAACGCTCTGGTTTCTGATGGAAACTGAGCAATGACTTGTTTAGCACATGTATAAGCAACATTGCTACAGACCCGACTGTTATCTTGGCATGGAGTGGAGACACAAACAGGGCCAGATTATGATCTCTGCCCTCTCACTGAGCTGTTCTGTGACTAATTTAATGTTCTCCATAGGGAGATACAGGGCATACAAAGGATTACTCAGTGGTGTCTAAGGATATCAGATCTAGTCCCTCTCTGACGGGATTGATTCCAGAAGATGGTGATGATGGCTGTACCTGCTCTGGGTACTTCTGCTGTCCAGGCAGTCTGGGGAACGATACCCTTCTTGGATTGGTGAGGAGAGCTCATGTTAGCTCCATCCTCACCCATTAGCTGAGTAAGTAAAACTCTGAATAAATGCGGTGCTGCTGTCGGAGTGATGTGATTCAGCTCCTTGCTTCTGGTTGGCTTCTTTGGATCCTCCTCTCTGTTTTCATAACATTTTCTACTACACTGTTTTGTACAAAATGATGCAAGGTCTTTGCTCTCAGGTACTTTTGTTACCAGTGGCTGGCGTACACAGACACACTGGCAACTTCACTGATGGTTTTCCTTACAGGAAGGCGCGTGTGGTCAATGGAAGTGCAGCTTCAAGCAGGATCGGTGGTGTGTAGTTGGACAGGATTACTGTGTTCCGGTCTTGTAGGCCATCAAAGCTAAGCTTGTTTAGCTAAGAATCTGTTTAGTTGTGGAAAACAGTAATAACTTTTGCAACTAGCTTGTTATACATACAGTCTTGCTCCTGCCTGGCTGCCTATTTTATAGAGAGAAATGGAGAGAATAACAAAGGGAGATGAGGATAAAATCTTAAATCAATATGAGAACATGTCCATTTCTTACTGGATTCCACTGGATCACAAGGTGAGCTTCTGATAAGCAGAAGAAAGTGCCCTATCCTTTCATGTTTATATGTGTTAAGTGGCCCAGTTCAGGTGTGCCAAATATTGCCAGTTTCCTTGATATCACGGTGCTTTGCTGGTGCCCTTCTCTCGCTACAGGTCAGATAGATAGCGCAGGGGTAGATAGGAGATGAAGGATCCAAGTCCTGCTGTCAACCCAGGTATCTGTCTCTGATGCTCTAGGTGAAGAAATCCAGAACTTCTTCAGCAGGTGAAGCAATGTATCCCTGCTGTGGTATTTCAAGGCTGATCACTGGGACAGGCTGGTTGTTACACGGAACAACATTTTCCTTGTGGCTCCATGGAATGGTCTGAAGCATGCCCTGAAGTTTTTGGGTGATTGGATCCTTATTCCCAGTTTGTTCTCAGACACTTGCTAAAAAGAAAAAAATAAATCATAATATAGATGGCACACATACAGGTATATGAGGCAAGGTTGTACTGGAGGTATCACAGCATGGATTAGAAGTGGGGCAGTCTGGAAAAGACTAACAAAAATGTTTTCAGCTATGAGGGACTGATTTACAAGGAAGGATTAACTATTGAATGTTGCCAACACTGAAACTAGAAGTTTGTGAAAGATACAGTAGTTGATAGTTAAAATATGTGGACCAAAATTTAAAAAATGGGAATCATTTAAGGCAGTGGGAGGGTAGAAAGAGGTGTTATGAGGACAAGTAAGGTAAAACAAAGAGGAAACCTTTCCTGTGCAACCTAAAATAGACTGTAGCTTAGACTGCTAAAGAAAGTATTGGAAACTCCATCACTAAAGATGCTTAATACTATACTGGAGAAAGTCCTCGCAAATGTATTGTCATGAGTAGTCCGGCTCTGACCTATGGGGGTTGGATGACCTAATGTCTCTTCCATTTCTAGCTCTGTGCATCTATGATTAAAGTAGTTTATATAATGCAAGAACATTTTCAATTACACTCCACCTTCTTGCGTGGGATAGTGGTGGTACAGAGACCTCATTATATTTGTGGCACAATTACAGCATGACTTGTAGGAAATACTGCTGGTGCTCGGTCTCTCAGAGACTCTGATCTCGTTTATATATATGTTGGCTTTTCAAGCCATTTAGGTGTGTTACAAGACTGCAGTGCTCTTTTTTCCATCTTCCTCCTTACTTGGAGGCCATAAATATATAGAAGGAATAATTGATTCTGGTTCAGCAATCCAGTGAGCAGTCGTTGGTGAAAATGTAAATGTTTATTGTTGTAGATGTGTAATACATCAGGATTCATTGTCAGCTGCTCTCTTGGACCAAGGTCTGTTTTCTGAACCAGAACAGGACATTAGCTGAAACATAAACACAGAGAAATTAAAAAGAACAGTACTAGCTTGATGTAGAAAGTTGGGCTTTTGGTGCATTTTACGCTGTGCTGGATCTTTGTGGGGCTTTTAACAATTAGTGTTTGGAAGGGGCAGTTTTTGCTTCCAATTATTTTATAATTTCATTTCATTTTGAAATCTATGTACCATGCAAAAAGAGTTCTGTGATGCATCAAGTATCTTTGTCAGTGTGTTACAGGGCATTCAGAGTGCTTTCAGAGATTTATCAGGGTACTTCTCTTGAATGCATATTTTTTTAATACATTCCTTTTAAGAATCTGTCTTGGAAGGAGCCACTCTGGGGTTTTAACTAAAATCTGCCAGCATCAAGTGTGACAAATGTGGTAGACATTACACGTAATAGATGTCTTTAGAAGTGGGATGTTGAAGTTTCTAAAATGTTCGAGCACTGATTGTTCTCTGAAATTTCGCTCTGAGAAAGAGTACTTCATCCCCATTTGAGTGATGAACGTCAGTGGAATTGGTCCCATGCTTATTGGCACTTTATAACAAACCTGCGCAGACACTGTGGTTGAGCTGGGTTTACTTGTGATTGAAGAACGAGATTGATTTTTGTAGTTGCCATAACAATTGGACTGTTGTGTGAAAAAATGTTAGTGGTGTTCACTGGAGTGAGTTGACAGGTCTAGGATGCCTGTTCCCAAATTAAAACAACTGTTTCCAGCTCTGAGAAATTATGTCTGTTTAACTTTTGCAGGATGGAGCTCAGCAGGGTCTTAGAATCTTTAAGCTCTTCAGGTCATTTCTAAAAGTGCCTTTTCTAGGCTTAATTTTAAAATGCCAGCTTTGAGCTGGAGTTAATAAGGGTAAACCAGGAGGCTGAGCTTTCACTCCCACCAGGCTATTGTATGTACTCACAAAGTGGAGAGAACAGGACAATCTAAGGAGTCCCTAGAAGAATGTAAATGCATTGCAAGTATCTAGACATGCAGTCACTCGTACTGTAAATGTCTTAGCACTGACATACTCAAGTTTAAAGGCGGCTTGCACTGCCTAAACTTTAATAAGCAAAATGATGGTAATTACTGTCTCACCTGCAGCTGCAGCAGTCTGGTCTTTGAAAATAGGCTGATGCTTCTGTAGAAGATTTAGCTTGGTGCTTCAGGAGCCATTGGATGACCAGAGGGACTGTGGTCTGTGAGCACTGGGCTTGGAGCAGGGCAGGATGGTCAGTGTGTGGGTAGCCACTGAGCTGCTTGAATTTTCAGTCGTGCAGTGTTTGTGTGCTGGGAATTCACAGGCAGTGGGTTTTGGCCACCTTTTCCATGCTAGTGGGTGCCTTGGGTTCTTTTTTCTCTTCTGTAGTTGTTTTGGATGTGTTGGTTTTCATGAATGACTAGTAAACATTGCAGGAGACTGCCTCAGTCTGAAAGTTGCCTTTGGGAGAGAGTCAGGATGGGGAGGTAAATAAGGTAATTAAGTTCAGGCACCTTAATTCTACCCAGGTCCCTTTGCCTGGCTCTTCTGTTGGGAGACCTTTGGTGGTTCCCTGCTGAGCCCCTTCCCCTAGGTGCTCTGGTTTGCTTGCAGAGGCACCCAGCTCTTGCTCTCTCGTGAGACTTAACAGCCTTGAGCAGTCCAACTTCAGGCAAATGGTAAAGTTGGGGCTTCAATCTGAGTGACTTCAGTTGGTGATGGCTGCAGCCAAGGCTAGGGGGGTGATCTGCAGGACGCAGGAGCATGGATGTGGTTAGGCTGCCCAGCTGACGTGTGCTCGTGGTGCCTGGGATGTCCTTCCTCCAACTCTGCTTTCCCTGGTTCCTGAATAGCTGGCTCTTGCTTCTTTAGGACTCTGCCTCCCGCAAATGGTCACACCAGCTGGTAAGGACATCGTCTTGCTTCACCAAGGGGTTTCTGATGCTCTAATGGGTACATGCAGTTCTCTGAATGGTTATTTCATGGTTGTTGGCTTTTGTTAGTCTCATCAAAATCTGGGCTCCGTGTCTCCACTGGTGGGTTGACTCATCTGTGTGCTGCTGGCTGGGAAGGCCTTCCAGTTGTGTTAGGAGGATCTGCATGGCTGCAGGGTGCTGCTTTGTCTACTGTGTACAAACTGGTGCTTTTCTCTATTAGCAGCACCGAGCTGCCTCTACAGAAAATCACACCGGTAACACCCAAACTTTGCCCAAACCTTGCCTCTAATACAGCCTGAGCCCATGGCTTACAAATGCAATGCTTCATCTTGATCCAAGATTCCACTTGAGTGAAGATGGAGCCCTGACCACTGGGACCTGTAATCTCCTTGTGTCGTAGGTGTTTATATTTTATGGCTAGCTCTGATATGTTGAATTCCGAGCAGTTTAGCTGGCAAAAATTGAACTATTTTACCAAACCTTGCAGCACCAACTGTACGGTATTTTCTCTGCTGATTCTTGCGCATACCTTTGTGTAGATGTACCTATTTGCACAAAGAAAAACAAACTGCTGTTGCAGTCCAGTGATCTGTGAACGTTTTAATTACCGTGATGGTAATACCAGCTCACCAGCAGACTACTTATCTTACCTCTACCACTGCACTAGCCATTTATTTTAGGTCCTGTTAAAGGTAAAAAGACTAACTGCTCTGCAGATGTGCTTGTCCGCTTTAATTAGTCTTCCTTAAGCTGTGCAAAGAGAAACTGCACTTAATTAGCTTTCCTTAAATTAGGATTGATATACCAGCCTGTATATGTTGATGCTGTCGTTACTGTGTAATAAACTAAGTGCTCTATTCTGCAATTTTTTTTCCCAGGTGGTTGATTTGCAAGATGGCAGGCAGAGCCAATATGTGAGCTTTGGTTTTAACAGTGCTCTTGTCACTGCCTTGGGGCTAGAGGTGGCTGGGTCAGCGCTCCTGGGCACTGCCTGGGGCTGGTGGGGTCCAGGCAGTCCGTGTGTGGCTCGTGCTTTCCTGACTCTTGCTTGCAGGTCCACCATGCTCAGTGCGAGCTGTTCCCCAGATCCTCCAAAATTCTTACAGGCATTGCCTTGCTCTGGTGCATGAAACTTCTGTCCACGAGGAGGAGAGAGAAAAGATTTTGTTCTTCCATCGACAGAAATTCTGTGCCAGAGCAGGTCCACTTTTGCAAACCTGCATTAAACATATGTTTTGGATGAAGATGCTCCTGTAAAAATTGGAAGTTTCCACACTGAAATGTTTGGGTTTAATAATAATAATGAGGAGGCTAGGGGGTTCTTAAAGGCACATGATTATCTCTGGTCCTTTCTAGCACAAAGACCAGAAAATCTCTTAACTCTGTGCGTGTATCTCCTAAACCGGTTTCCTTTAACTCACCAAGTTGTGTGTATGTTGGAACGAGTGGACTTGGAACATCTCATTACTTTTGCGAAGTATGTTTTGACAATTTTAAATGAATAAAACAGATTTTTATTAGGTGTAACAACAATGAGAGATGACTCCTTTGGGGCTTTTAAAGAAGGGGGAGAGGGGGATGATCAAGCTCCTTAACCCACAAGGTCACCTTGGCACCCCTCCAGAAGCTGGAGACCACTGCCAATTTGTATTTACCTGTGGTAAATGCAAATGTGCATGCATGTAGCCGGGCTATTTGCTTGTGCTTAAGCAATGTCTTTGTTAGCAGGTGCATGAAAAGTACTGTTGCCTTGAGGTTTAGTCATACAACCCACTGCAGGTTGGTTTTGTTATTGGTTATGGTCGGAAATGTGGTCTGATCTCTTCAAGATGCCTTGTGCCACAGCCTTTGGGGTATTGTACAGCCAGACAGCATGGTCAGGGGAGGAATTTGAGCAGCTCCTTCCTCTTTGTGGAGGGGACTTGCCACATAGCTGGGAGCAATGTTATTTCTTCACCCAGATGTTTTTTGTCAGCTGCCTCCAGGGTCCTCCCTGGGGGTTTGTGCAGGAGTGGCTGGCGTAGGTGCCGAGGGAGGGGACAGCTTGCAGGCTGCTCTGCCCGCACCCAGCCCTTCCTCCCCTCGCTTTTCATTGCCTTGCACTGATTCTCTCCAGGATGAGAGGCGGCTCTCTGCAGTGTGCTGGAGATAAAAGGCAATACCAGTAGGGCTGGAGGAAAAGCAGAATGAGATAGCTGAGAACATGCCTTCCTGGGAGCCCTTGCCCTGGAGGAGCACGTGTGCAGGGTGCTGCCCTCGGGCTCAGCGCTGCGGTCCCATCACTCAGTGGATCGTTTTCTTTCCCGCATGCCAGCCCTGGTTCCTATAGCCATCTGAAACTTCTCCAGTAATAAAAACTGAAAACCAGAAATATAATTCATCACACTTAATAATGCAATTACTGGTGAGCAGAATTTGCTTAGAAAACTTCAACGAGGTGTACTCCTGTGTGCCAGGATTATCTCACTGCTGTGAACTTTGAGCTCTGCTTGCAAGCTTGAGCTTCTCTTGTCCCATTGACTACCTGGCCATCGGCTCTGCAACACTTCTGCAGAGTCCTTATGCCAGGGAGTATCATTCCTTGTGTTACTTGCTCAGTGACTTTCTTACCTCACCTTGCAGTCTGTGCCCAGAATATACTGCCTGTGACAAGCTACAAGTCCAAATCCCTTGAGTAGTTTTAAAGGAGAAGCGGATCTTTGCCTGGTGGTAAAACATATCCCAGCTGTGCTGCACATAGAAATGCTGGTGAGAAATGCTAAATCGGTATTTGTCTGGACCCCTCTTCAGCTTTGCATCTGTGAATTTAAGTATCTCAGACGGTGAGCCGTGTCTGTGCCTGCAGTTTGCATGCTAAGAGGCTGCTCAGAGCCCGGCCAGTGCATCCCGAAGGGCACCAGGCTGTGCATAAAGCGCTGCCTGGGAGCTGCCTCCCTGGCCCCACAGGTTTGGGTTCTCTGAACTGGGGCCACCACTGACCTCTGCAGTAGGTTTGACTGGCCAAATACATCTCAGCAAAGCAGCCCGTTAGTTGCTGCCATTGTATAAATGTGTTCAGAATTTGGCACTCGCATATTTATGCTCTCTTCTTTCCAGGCAGACTGCAAATATGCACTTCGTTGAAACCAATCTGCTAATTTTTGAACTGCCTGGAGCTACGATTCTCAATGGGTGGCAGATGCTTGCGGTTGCAGGCCCCGAACATCTGGGATAAGCTATCTGTTCCCCTGACACAGGAACCCACATTCTCTTTGAAGAAGCTCTTAAACCTTTTTCTTGCTCCCTTGTCAGATAAAGCAAGCCATTAGTGTCCGTTCAGTGTGGTTTGCTCTTTTAAATGAAGTAACTTAAAGGAAGATTTACTACATGTGGCTGGGGGGGGAAGTCACAGTGCAGGATGCTGTTGCCTTTATACCCTATGAGTTAGTGGGACCCGGTGTATCAATACATGCAGGCTGACACACATGCATGCCCCCATACTGCTGTACTATAGGTGTCTGTGTATCTGCATACCCACAGCTCCCTGAAGAAAGCTCTACAGTACCTTGGAGCAGAGATATCCTGAAATTCCATCCTTAGGTGGAATTTTAAGGAATATTTGTTTATGGACGTAAGGTTGTTTGCAAGCCTTTTAAAATTGGTTGATTCCTGGTGCTGGATAGCTAGGCAGCAACAGATCAAAGTCCCAGTGTAGTTGAAAAGATCTTATATCTTTCAGAGTCACAATCTCTAATTTGTTTAGATGCATGTGAAGGATCAGAAACTAACGTGCATCTGGGGATTAAGGCAGTTTTGCTATCCAATCTGAAAGCCAGCGTATTCTATAAGATTTTCAAAGTCTCGGAAGGCAGTGAAGTGCTTTACTGATTTTTATGTCTTTGAAAATCTCTATTTAGTGTGCCTGGTGGAATTTTATAAATACATGCTGGCGGCTGTCTGACACCAACGGATACCACCCAGAGCATTTAAGTACCTAAGTGATAGGGCTGCGAAGATAGAGACATTGCTCTTACTGTGCAGGCACCCATGCAAAAAGACTAAGACTTGCTAATTCCACGTGATGCTTGCTCCTTTAAAAGTTTGCTGTAATTTTTCCAACTCTCCTACCCCAGGAGTATACTGGTGATTATGCTGTAAGAAAAATAATATATGTTTTCATTATGTATCTCTAGAAGGGAGTTGCCATCATGATATGAGTTTTTCTGTGGCAAGAAGAAAAGCAGCAGTCCAATCTCTTCCTTGGCAGCCCCAGCCTATACCATTGTGCTTGGGGATCTTTTAACTAGGGAGGGGCCAAACTTATGCTAAAGGTTAAGATAAAAGCAAAATAAATCAGCAAACCCATTTCTTTACTGTCTTCACTGCTCTTCAGCTCCAGTCCCACATTCCACACGTAGTTGGGGGGCCTGGGCAAGAAGTTGCTGTAGGGCAGCCCAGGATGAAGGGAGGCCCTAAAGCAGGGGCTTAAGAAGTTTTATTTGTTGAGTGCTTCAGGTTTTGGCTTTTGCTGGTGCCAGGCTCTGTTCTATTAAACTTGCTGATTCCTGAGTCCGATGCTCTATTTTGTCTCATCTGTCTGGTCCTAGACCATAACTGTGGTCCATCTTGGTATGTTCTCAGTGTCCCTGCCGCCCACCGCCACGGGACATACATATGTGAACCTTCCAGGGCAGGGCTGCATATTCCAGGTACCACCTTGTACAGCATATGTGAAAGGGCATTCAGCTTTTCCTAAGCACCAAGTTGATTTGCTAGATCCAATTAGTTGATTTGGAGCTCTTTCTTTCTATAACTTTCACAGCGTTTCCTATTGAACCTGCTTTTCCCTTTGGTGCACAATAGGCAATGTAGATGTTATACAGTATTGCACCCCTTGGGTGTTTTTACTGAGACCAAAACTCTCACTCGTTTTTGTTACCATTCAGCTTGGTTTGTAGATGTTTTGCTGCCTCTGCTCTGTGCTAGCTGTGCTTGTGGAGTTTCAGATGCTGCGATATCTGCTCTTATGCACGGGGATGGAAGTTATTTGTGTTCCATTTAGCTTTGCAATTAGGAACAATCTATTTTTACTCTAGCTGTAAGGCATCAAGACTTTTTCCTGCTTGTTTTTTTGGAGTGAACTTAATGGGCTAAATTGTTTCGTTTTTGTGGAGGAAAATCAGTAATGAGATGAAAGCTGTTAAAAGCAAGCAGTTCAACCAAAAAGAAAAATGAAAAAAAACAAACCCCAAACCTGAAAAATAAGGAGATTCACTTGTCTAAAGCCTTTTGGTTTTTCTTAGATTTAGACTTTCAGATTAGGGTGGAAGATGTTTCAACAGCCAGAGTCTTCTGAAAACGTGGTTGTTATTGTCTGGATGTCTCTGATGGTCTCTGTGTTTTGATACCTTCTTCATGACTGGAAGATAAATTTTTCTTTTCTTCTTTTTTCCTTGGATAGGAAAGAATGCATTTTCACCATCGACCCATCAACTGCCAAAGATCTTGATGATGCTTTGTCCTGTAAACAACTCCCTGACGGTATGAGATATATTTTACAAAATACTTCTCAGTGTTTATATCCAGCCGTTGACACATTCGTATATGTAATTTGTCATGAAGTATTCTTTACCAAATAAGAGCAGAGTAATAAACTAGTTTTTCTCTTGTTGTTTTAATTGCCTGTTTTCAGAAATCTTAGAGCAGATATCTTCAAGCTGCACTCTGAAGCAGTCTTGGTGTCAGGAAAAGCAGACCCATAGTGTTTTGCATAATCAGAGCTGTAATTTGATTTGAGCAGATCTCAGCTGTCTCCTGTCATTACAGGAGTTACAGCTGAATAGCTAATATGCTGCTCTTGCAGACTGAAGTCTAGTGAAACTTTGACCTTGAATACGCAGTCCCTGGGTAAAGGAATCCAGTTTTTGGAAGGTCACTGGCTGAACTGCTTTTTGGTGTTTATAGGATGCTGGGAATTGTCAGATGAGCAGAGTGTGGCTTATAAGTTGTGTTATTCTTCTCATTGCCTTTTAAGCTTTCTGTTCTGCCTTATTTGTACTTTTACTATGCTGTAAGCCAACAGAACAGAAAGTAAAGCTCCAGAAGCCAAATCTTGATGATTCTGACTTAAGGAACTTCCCTGTTGTAAGCTTACTTTGCCATCCAAGTTCTGCTCATTTAGTTTGATGAGATCCAGTAACAGGCTTGGTTAGAAATACTGCGTGATTTGATTAGCCTATCCGCCACTAATAAAGAAGATAAAGTGATTAATTTTTTTTTTTTGGACGTGTTTAGTTTTTCTTGCTCTTGTTAATCATCGCAATATGATGATATCAGACACCATTGCCTGTTTTTTGGGTTGATTTCATTCTGTGCAGTGTGGCCAATGAATTGTCATGTCATTTAGACCCAGGTACAGAATAGTATTACAGGGCTATAAAACTGGTAAAAAAATCAGAGATGAAAGAAAATTTGAGGCCAATAAAATTATTTCTAATTATACTGTACAAAAAAGTAGTTTTGAGGCAAGATTAAGGAAAAATTGCTGTTCTATTTCACAGAAAATTTAAACAGTCTTCTTGAGGGATCCTAAGCTGAACTTTGTTCTCCCTCTTCCCAGTTTGTCATCTGAATTATCTGTAGATTTATGACAGTGCTGTGATCCCACAGCCCCTCAGATCTGAGGTGTTGAAACTCTGGCTTCTGAGCCTCGACTGATCACACATGTGTGGGTTTTAGATGCTGCAGGAAACCATTCACCAATCTGGTTTGTGGTGCATACATCTGCATTTTTCTCTTATCTGCCATTTGGAGAAAGTGTTCAAGGAAAATATCTGTTCGAACAAGAATTATTCTTTCCCAGAAAGTCTGCAAAGCCATTGCAGGGCTGTCGCTCATACTTGGCGCTTGCTGATATTCCTGCCCGTCGGGGATGTGGCCGCACTCTCTGACTCCAGCTGCAGAAAATGCTGTATGAGGCCTCTTGCTGCAGTCTACAAGGAAGGAAATGTACTGTTACAGAAACGATTCTCTACTTTCAAGGTCCACCCAAGAGGGTTCTAGGTGTTACTTGTTTGTGGGAGCTCTGTAGCCTGGCAGCTACAAATCCCCTTGTAATGCAGAGGTGGGTGGCTGCAGCTCTGCCCCATGCCCTGATCAAGCCTCTTTGCAACAAGTCCTTCTCTGAGGGGAAAAAAAAAACCATGCAGAATTTTTTTTTTTTTTAAAGTTGCCTTCTGAGTGGACTTCGTTCATGCTGCCGCACTTTGCCAGTCTTCCCTGCTTTGTTGCTTTTTGCTCTTCTCTGTACAGGTGTGAGGCAGAGGGAGCTGCCTGCACGTGGGGGAGAAAGAAAACACCAAAATCCTTTTGGCCTGTTTATTTCTGACTCGTCCTTCTCCCAGGGGCTGTGTCAGGCTGTGCTGGCCTCCTCGAGCCGCCAGATGAAGGTTTTCCCTGCCCTTCCCTCATCTTCTATGAAGGCTAAGGAATATGTGAAAGGATCATGTCAAAGCCATGCTTTCAGGGGTTTTCTTCACCTGTGTGTAACACAGGAGCAGGCACAGTTCTCTCTCCCAGGGTATCCTGTTGTTTCAAAGGTGATCTCGGATGCACTTACCTGAGTGGACAGAGGATGCTTCTGTGGTCAAAGATAACATTTGCTTTTCCCAGGAAATGCATGCAATTGGGAAAGAAAGGTAAAACAGACTGGACTATAGGGTCACTCTGCATAAAGAAAGTTTGCAAAGCTCAGTTTTTCAAATAAAACAAAAGTGGAAGGTGCAGGAACCTTTCTCGTCTTTCAGTTCCCCAAAATACACTTCCTCAGTGTGTTTTAGAAGAGACGTGAAGAAACTGGGCATTACTGTCTCCCTGAGAGTAAAGAAGAGATTTTTTTGGCTTGTATCCAGAATTTATAAAATGGGAAATCCAGTGTGGATTTAGGTTTTTTGAAAGTTCTGTGTCCATCTCAGCATCATTATACACATCCCACTTTCTTCCAGATGAGCCTCTGAGCAGAAAATAAGAGGCAGACGGGTAAATGCACCCCTTGGTGGCTGTCCCAGCCTGAAGTTCTTTCTTCACCCCTCTCTCTCATTTTCCATGAACCACTAAGTGGGAGCCTACTTGCAGCAGCCCTTTGTGTGCCAGATCTCTGCCTTTTGGCTGGAGCTGTGCCTCCTCCAGCGGGCTTGTTCTGCTCTGGGCTCTTCTCAGGGAGAAGTTGCTCTGAGTGGGAGCCTTTTTTAAGAGCGATCTTATTGTCCTGGGCATTGTGCCCTCTGCCTCTCCTTTTGGACTCAGGTCTGCCGTGAGAGTGGTGCTTACTCTCCATCGCAGCACTGCCTCAGCCTTAGGCCAAGGGAAGTCACCCCTTGGAAAAGCCAGGTTTTGATGGTGGTGAATCCCCCAGGGACCAGGTTTTAAATCAATGTGGAAAGAACCACCATGGAAATACCCTTTCTTTTATTTTGAAATCTGTGTTGTTTATTCTGAGGAAACTTTTTGGCTCAGAAGGAAGTACGGACAGGAAAACAGGCCTTGATGGTCTTTGATGCAGTTATGATCACTTAGGGAGGGAGCTGAGGAGGTGAGTGGGAGCGAGCAGAATAAAAAGACTGCAGGAAACCCTCTGCATCCTTCGAGCAGGCATGGCGGCTGGTCGGCCAGCTCAGCGTGGGTCCCCAAGCAGGTGGACGAAGGAAATCTCAGCGTTGTATCGTGCTGCAATGTTTGTTTAGAACAGGAGATATCTCTGAAGCAGAGATGTCCAGTCTGGTAGCTGGAATCATGTCCATCTCCATTTTTAAGGCTCCTGTTGTCATGCAAGGAGATGCTTGCAGAATCTTTTTAGTGAAGATGAGTAGTAAAATCAATGAAGAACTGTACTGATGGACTCTTGTCCATTATCCTCCCAATGTGCTGCTGTTTGAGGCACAAACTTGATCCAGCATTTCATGAACCTTTTCCTCTGCCAACTGTGGTTCAGTATTGAAATGCTAAATTTCAAGGTTAATTATTTCAAATACTTCCTGATCTGAAGAACCCAATTAAAACATTATTTTGTGAGCCTCCTATAAAGGATATCTGTTTCACATGCAGTTGGCAATATAAGCTATATCCTGTGCCCCTTTCTAAGGTGACACCTCAGAGATGCAGCTGCCGACCTTGTTGCCCAAGAGACAAGGTGCTAGATCCTCAACTGGGGTAAGAGCATCACATAGTGTCTGTTCCTAGCAGGAGAAACTAGCAGAAATGTGTGTAGTTACCTGACATACGCACTCTTCACCACAGTCCTTATTTTGCATCCTGTTGGGGGATTAGCATTTAGAGCCAGTTTATAACCATCAGTCTGTTCCTGGAATGGACTGGGCTCTACCCAGCTGGAAAGACTCTTCTCTTCAGCTTCCAGCACTGGGGACTTCAGCCCTCAGACCTGTCCTTTGCACTTGGCAGGACACATCCAGATCCATCTTAGGTCACAAGTTCCTGGGACATTTTCTTGCATGCAGATTGAATCTCTGTGGATTCATTACTTTTTTGGCCCACTGTGAGCTGATAGCTTTACTCAATGATTTTCAGCCTGTGGTCCACTGACTACTATAGTGCTACATAGATTACTGTTATAGGTCCATGAAATGTGTCTGGCAAAAGCAGGGATATAAATCCATCAGCGTATGTGAGATTTTTTAAGATACCTGTACTTTGACTTAATATTTTTCAGGCATTTGCAAATTTAGAAAGGTCCAAATCCAGTGCTGGAGTCCTTTGGGTTCACGTCTTTGTGTTCACTTGCTTGCAAAGCTATGGCTGTTCCCAATTCTTTGATGTTAAGGAGAGCCCCTATGGGAACCTCAATCTTATGCTTAATAGAGCCTCTTCATATGTTTTGGAGGATTTTTGGCTCTAAAAGTTGCTATGCTAGCTGCAATTATTATGACAGAGTTGTTTTAGAGGTTAAGAGCTTATCCAGGGCTGGCAAGACTGCATCTCTCATGAGGGCAAAGTTGTGTTAAGAGTTAACACGGTTTTTATTCCAAATGCAAACGTGGTTACAAGAAATTATTATTTTTTCCATCTTTTTTGCCCATATGTAAAACACTTTAAAAAACACAAAACACCACCAAAAAACCCCAACATGAGCAAACCACATATCTGGCATCCTCATGATGTCAGGAGATCTCCAAAAAGCAACAGAGAATGCAGAACCCAATTCAGAAAATGTCTCTCTGTTGGTGTATAGCACCCATAATAACTACAAGAAAAAAGAAACCACTCATTGCCTGCACTTTTTCTATCAGACAGCTAAATCAGTGCCTTTCAGAAGATTTTGAAGAATGAAATTGTTTTTGTCCGCAAGCATTTGTGGCTAATTTATTCAAGACTGAGGCATTTTCTTTGCCTTGAAGGATCTTAGGCAACAAGCAGAGAGATAAGGGACTGGTTTTGCACCTTCACTTATTTTTAAAACTTCTCAGTGTAACCCTTACCAGTTCAAGTTACTGGATGGAGGACTCGCCCATGCTACATCCTCAGTAAAAGATGGAAAGAAATTTCTTTGCAGAATTAATCCACAAATCTGTCATGAAGAACTACCCAGTAGCAGAGTGTCACTAGCAAAGGAAGCGTGGGATGGTTGTGGGAATAGCTGTGTTTTTAATGGAGCTCGCAGTAGGATATTGCAGCAGTTGGAAACTTTTCAGGGATATATGTCTTAAGTGGGCCAGTCTGGTTTTGAGAGGATTTTATATTGGAGTCTGCTTTTGATTAACAGTCGTGCTCCTCGTTATTGTTTAATGATAGCAGTAGGGAGGTGAGCTTGCTGCTCGCATTTATGAGTGTATATTTTAAGAGATCCAATAAAGAAGGAAAATAGGGTTATTTATGTAACAGAAGTATGAACGAACTGTACTCTGTTTAGATGACTCAGCATAATCCTGGAGTAAAAGATGGATCTGGACTGCACCTAGTTTCTACAGCCTTTGTAGAGCTGGTTCAGGGTAGCTTGAGGTTTTAAGCAAGTTCATTTCAGTCAACGCTCTTTTGTGATCCTTTCTGCACGTCTCCTGGCAAATTACCGCAGCCAGCAGCGTACAACAGAGCTCTTCTTGGTTTGTGCGAATGTTGCAGAGTGTTCACAGAAAACAACTATGCCGCTCTCAAGCCTGAATGTTTTCACCCAGGGTGCAGACATTTAAAGATTTATTCTGATCTCATCATGTAAGAGCCCTCCAGGTGACCTGCATGTCCCAGTGGCACCAGGCAAGCTTCCCACGCTTGCCAAACCTCTTCTGGGAATGATTGGCAAGCGGCATTTGTATTTCTGGTAATGTACACAATGGATGCACTTGTGTTTGGAGGCTGCTTACTGGTAGGAGCAGAAATTAAATTTGACAAATTAAAAGGCAGACAATTCTATCTAGGAAAATGCCAGGCTGTGACATGGAGGAGGCAGCGAAATGATTGAGGTGCGTTTCTGAGGGGTTGTCTTACCTGTGTGCAGGTCTTTCGATGCTGGTTTTAAAGCAGCACTTTGGGCCATACTGACAGAGCTTCTGTGCATCTTTTTGTGTGTTTATTGATGGCTAATGTGGTTCTCGCTGTTGTTGTTTCATTCCTGTATCCCTACAATCTTTCACAAAGTAATTGAAGTTTAAGTAATTTAAATCTTATTCTAGGACGAATTGTTGTACAGCAGAACAGAAATACATTCTACAGGCTGTTTGCCCTGGTTTTTATGTCCTTAGTGACACTGGTTGTCTGCATGTTGGTGTGAGGTCGTATATAGGTACATTTATTGAATCTTCCCAGTATTTACCTGATGACCTAAGCAAATGGGATTTCTGCAGTGTGCTGCTCCATGGTTTTTCCCTTCCCTTTAAATCTGTTCAACCTGTTGGTAAATTTAAATCAAATATACCTGAGGGGAATGGGATAAAAACCTCAAGCACATTGTGTTACTATAACTGTCATGAAAATGGTGTATAAGCAAAGAGGAGAGCTTCCCTTAGTGACCCATATCTGGGACGAGGGCAGCAGGCCCTTTATCAGACGTCAGTGAATCCCCTGTGGGCTGCAGTTTTCAGAAACAGATCTGCAGAGAGTGAGGAGTTACGTCTCTGTTCAAGGAGCCTATCTCACACATTTTGGTAAAACCAACCGACGTTTTGCCAAATATTGGTAAAATTATCCCTTGTCTACTGCAGACTTATGGATACTGGGGCTGCTTTTTTTAGACCTCCTGGACACCTTAGTAGACATCCCTAGTGCATAAGCTCCAGTGTCATGTGCCTGAAAAACACCTGTAGAACCCTGGCAGCCCTGAAATGTTCTCTGCCATCCCAGGTGACTGCCTGCTGCTCTTCTTCTTCATCCTTGTTCTTCCCTGATGTAGGTTGCAAACATTTGGTTTGTTTTAATTTTGCAAAGTTGTATGCACTTATATTTTGTTTTTTAACGCATAATTTTTCCCTCTGCTATTCAGCTTTGTACCTCTGGCCACTTAAGGACTGTAGGGTGAAATTTGCTGTAGCAACACATGGCACAGGATGTTTCAGCTAATTCATTTGGTTCCTGCAGCGCAGAGTGTCGGAAGAGTTTGTAATTGGGGTCATGATGGGCTGACTTCCTTAAGATAAACACTGAGAATGGTCTGGTGTTGAATCAAAAGTTACATTATGAAATTACTAGGCTTCCTCCTTTGCAAGATGTTTAAGGTGAACAGACACCAGACTCAGCTTAGCGAGAACATAACAGAACCCCACATTGATATATGAGTCAAATATAAAATGACCATAAACTGCACTTTACTTAAATTTACTGCAGGAGTCAAATACAGGAAAAATAAAGACAACCTACAAGGAGCAGGATTGTGTGTAACACTTGGTCAGTTTTTCCTTTGGTATCAGACATAATTAGCTTGGCTCTCCTGTTACCTGCTGATTAGTCTGGTTGGTTTTTGTTGTGTCACTAGGAAAGTGAGAAAGACGTATTGCAGTGATTAGAAACAGGTATGTATCCTTTCTTTCTGTCGAGGGCTTGTGGTTGCAGGTTCTTTGAAATGTGCAAAATACACTCAGATCTGTGCCAAATCCAGACCCCTGCTGTGTTCCATAATGTAAACCTGGTTATGCTGGGGAACTGCAGCATGTACAGTATATTTTGCCTCTTCTTTTAAAGTAACGTGGGGTTGTGTGTGGAAACACACATCACTTCCAATTTCCAAGTGCAGGGTTGAATGGAATCAGAGGGCTGGATTGCGTCACCTTTCCTCCATCGAACCAAAAATCTCTCTTGAAATCAGTGAGACAACTTGACAACGTAGGGCTCCCCTCTGCTTGAGTGGAAATAGGGCAGCTTGTTCCAAACTGGTGGTGGTTGAAAGGGAAATAGACTGAGCCTAATCCCCAGACAAGTGTATTAAACTGGGTGATAAGGTATTGGGGTGAAGACTAAGGGAGTTTGGATTTGGTTGGAGCATTGATTGCTGGAACATAATTTATTAAAACATCTTTTGCATATGTTTGAAAGCTACCCGTGAGAAGATTGATTAAAAGCTTGGTTAAGCAAAAACGGGCAGGATTTGTTATTGGTAATTCATATGTATTGCACTGGATTTTTGTATCAAGTATAGATATTTTTATAAAGATTCCATCCTTATCCCAAAAGGGGTGGTTTTTTTTTTTTGACACCACTCAAAGAAAGCTGTAGGGGAAAAAGGCACAGGATTAAAACAAAATAAAAGGTAGATCGTCTATGAAAGGCAAATCTAATGATGACCATGGCTGCAGAACATGCAGACAGACATGCAAATACCAGTAGAATTACTCATAAAAGTGAGTTTACTTTCCTGCAGGGAGGAGAGATGCTCTGGGCGAAGTCACCTTCCGGATGGTTTCAGTTCATAAATTCAGGACCTGGGACAATTCCCCAAAGATTGAGAGGTGTGGGATTCTGTGTCCCGGTGGATCTCACTAATATTTGTGGATGCAGACTTAAAAACAATAGTGTCTGATTGTATATCGAAGAAAAAAAAAAACAAATGCCTTTAAGGAGCTGGGTAATGAGGAGAGGATCCAGAAATTCCTGTACAAAGAGATCTAAATGCACTTTGTCTAGAATTTCTATTCATGAAAAAGGACCTTGGGGATCAGGAGGGTCTTTAGAGAAGAACCACAAATGATAGGTGATGACCCGATAGAGGTAGAGAAAACAGGATTTTTCAGTAAATTTAGGAGATAAGAATCAGAAGATATGTGAGGAAGATAAACTTTAAAAGGGTACAAATAGCTAGGAATGAATTCCCACATGGTTAACTTCAGTCATATGTTCTGTTGCATGCAGGCAGCAAAGAAGTTCCTGCTGTATATATTCTTTATTATCACCTTTCTTAAATGGCAGGATCCCTCAGCATCACTGGGCTATTGTTTAACTTTTAATTTATTGTAATGCAGGGGTTTCAGAACCCAGCTGAACAGGAAAAACATCTTGCAGTATTTCTTGATCTTGATTGTTGACTATTATGCTGGTTACACAGATAGAGTAAAACCAGGTGCAGATGGAAATATTTTGGAAATCTTTCCAAAAATAAACAAAAAAGTTGGATAGCTAAAAGTGAAATCTCAGTGGCTGCCTTCTGTTCTCAAAGAAGTTGAAATGTCAAGGCTGTTCACTGGAAGTACCTTGTATGTGTTTGGCGTAGCCCTAAATCCCAAGGTCTCTTTGAATGCCTGGGAACGTGCACTCAGCCTTGGATTACTGTGTTCAGTAGAGATATCACAAAAGGGACTGACCTAGCAGTAGAGGCAGGCTGGTCCCTCCCCACTCTAAGCCTTCATTTCAGGAACAGGATGACATCCTACACCCAAAACGACTGTAATTCATCTTGAAAGCTGCTGGGTGCCACTTCCCATCTCTTTAAATTCAAAGGCTACTGATTTCCTGATGAGTTAGCTTCTTGAATGGGTCTTGGAATAGTGATAAAAACAGCTCATGACGTGAATACCAGAAATTGTCCTTTTACCTTCATCATGTTGGCTGGAAGCCTCGCTGTTAGGAGTCAGCTTTGGAACTTCTCCGCACCAGCAAGGAGTGTTTTCTGAGCTGGGAATCTGAGTTCACAGCAGCACAGTCATTGCCTCGGTGTCCCAGTTGACCTCTTGTCTTGGTGAAGGGTTGAAGATCCATCTGCCAAGTGTTTGGGACAGACTCCAAGTAGCAAAGATTCATGTTGGGTCTAAGTCATAAGCAGTCATCTAAAGGTTCTCCCAGAGATGACCATATAGCAAATACTGGCATTCAGTGGATAAATCTGATGTATTTGAGGTTTGTAACTCCATTTTGCTCATTACACTTGAATCTTGCAAAGAAATCAGTACAATTTATAAAATCTCTAAGTGGAACTTGCTATTTTGGCACCTCACAAAGTCTGCTAGGCACTTGTGCGGGCACAGAGGGCAGGAGCTTACCCATGACCCTCTGCGATGTAAACAGGTACCGGCATAGGAATGGGGAGAAAACATGCATGGGCAGAAGGTGGGACATAGGCATTGCTGCATAAGGAACCATTGTGTCTGGTCTCAGTCTGCCAATGCTGGACATATCTGATATATCAAAGAAATGGCACATTCTCTTCCTTTTCTGTCATTATACTCTTCTGTCCCCAACTGTCCTCTGCTCTGACCTGACTTTCACTGTTAAAATAGTTGTGCCCTGCTTTCATCTGTATTTTCCTGCTTTTATTTTGCTCAGCAGTCTGAACAAATCTTTATGTTTTGTGCTTATTCTGGATATCATTCCCTGTGCCCTTCAGTCTGCAATTAAATGTTTTATCTGGTACATGCTGTGTAAATTCTGTCCTCCTGAGTATTTAGTGTTTTTCCCTCGGGAGAATTCCTTCCTTATGTAAGTATCCAACTTAATGGTGCAGTGGTACTACTTGCACAGAAGAGCTCTTTTATTCTTCTCAGGAGGTATTGAAGGTACGGTGTAGGCAGTAGGTGTGTTCCGGATGGCAGCATCTCCTGCCACAAGGTGATGCAAGAACTGATGTGGGTTTGCTGGTGACCCACAAGACAGGACACTCGTGTGTTACGTTTCTCTATCTTGGTATCCTGATATATTCTGTGAGGTCTAGAGACCTGAATTCTGATTGATCACCATCTTGTTTCATCATGTTTCCAGCTCGTGGGAGCTGGAAGTTCAGACAACACCACCAGCATGAAGATCTACCCTGTGCTCCCATGGGAGGATGGACCCTCCCGTTCTCCTGAGAGCCTGGGAAGGCCTTGTGCTGACCAGGAGCCATCTCTGAGTGTACTCTTCAGGGCTGGGCAGTGTGGGGGATCACTTTCCTCGCAGGGGCTTTAAATGCTAATCTTAGCCAAAGTATTTGAAACAGTGTTTACCTGATTTGGCTTGTGCTGGTTTGTGTATAAAACTCAGGGCTCTGTAATGCACACAGTGTGTGAAGTGCCACGTTATGGAGGTGTCCTGGCTTTGTTTTGAGGTATAAAAGGTAGCTTTTAAATTCCATTAAGTGGTTTTAGGGCATTGCTGAATTTATTAGCTGCTACAGTCAAATACGGTATGCAATTTACATGGAAGACCTGCTCCCAGCATTTAATTTAGTAACAGTTAAAGTCTCCTCATAATTCTGAAACTATTTAAAGAACTGCTGATGGCTCATGGAGAACTCTGGAAAGTATTCTGCTTAGGAAGGATTCCTTTCCTAGTACATTTTTCTGCTTTTCATCTTCACTTGTCCTTCATTGCACTTAATGAACACATGGGTTTTGTTTCATACCTTACCTGGAGCCAATCCCAAATTGGTTTGTAAAATCATAGTTGTCTCCGCAACATTCAGTTGATGCCAGAGACAAAATGACCAAAGGTCAGGGTAGTTGAGACCCAAGTAAAACAGTGCTTAAAAGTCACTACAAAGCCAGGTAGGAGTTATTCTGGATTTTAGACTAATTGATGTCCCCCACCGGCCTTTTAACTTAGAGAAGAAAAAAAAAAGTAACAAAAAAACCTGTTATGCTTTATTTTTATGAAATGCTCTATTTCCCGTTTCTCTTGGGATTGCTGAAAGCATCACTTTTCAATGTCACCGTTCCTATCAATGGTTTCTCAGATACTGCCAGAAATCCAACAAGTGCCAAGACTTTCAGTATGGGAAGAGTTAACATTTGAAGATGTTTTTATTTGTATTTTTTCCCCTTCCCCTGTGATCTCACCCTATTTCTCGCTTTGGAATAACTGGGGCCAGTCTCAGTTTGCTAATGTTGAGGATTTGGACCATCTCGCAGCTCTTGAGTTTATGCAGTTAAATGAGAAAAGTCACAGCTTTTATTGTCTTTTCATCAGCCCAGCTCCTGAAGAAAGGAAGTAAAAGTGATTTGTAAAGGCTGAAGAGTTAAAAGGTTGTGTTGTGGTAGGCAGCTAAACACCACGCAGCTGCTCGCTTGCTCCCCCTCAGTGGGATGGGGGAGAGAATCCGAAAAAAAAGGTAAAACTCATGGGTTGAAATAAAGACAATTTAATAGCACAGAAAAGGAAGGGCAAATAATAATAAAAGAATATACAAAACAAGTGATACACAGTGCAATTGCTCACCACCTGCTGACCAATGCCCATCCCATCCCCGAGTAGTGGTTGCCCCCCCCCCCCCCCCCCGTCAACTCCCCACAGTTTTTTGTTCAGTGTGACATCATATGGTATGGAATATCCCTCTGGGCAGTTTGGGTCATCTGTTCTCACTATGTCTCCTCCCAGCTTCTTGGTCACCTCCAGCCTCCTTGCTGGCAAGGCAGAATGAGAAGCTGAAAAGTCCTTGACTTAGTGTAAGCACTGCTCAGCAACAACTAAAACATCAGTGTGGTATCAATGTTACTCTCATCCTAAATCCAAAACACAGCACTATGCCAGCTACTAGGAAGAAAATTAACTATCCCAGCCGAAACCAAGACAGGTTGAAAGGAAGCAATGGTTTTAATGGTGATTGAAGGAGCAAAGGAAAAGCCCAGCCTCACCCAGCCCTTTTGCTGTTTGCAGTCCGATGCAGGCACTTGGAGTGGCCGTGCTGACGTGTTCTCCCTTTGCCCCATAGCTGCCTCTCCTGGTGCCACAAACCCAGAAAAGAGTGACTAAGTGTAGTTCAAAGAAGAGTTCAAATATTTTAAAACCTTGGCCAGGCTGTTCCTGATGGTCTCAAAGTCTCTCTGCGGCTGGTGGGTGAAGGGGACTCTTTCTGTGGGACGTTTCTTATGCGGATCACTGGCACATGGGCTTGGATGGGGACATCTCCTAGAGGCAATGCCTTGTAGTACGTAGTATTTTGTGAATTGTTACTGTTCAGAGGTGCTTACTGTTTGTTTGGACAGTTTTTCCTCTTTTGAAGTTGTTGCAACATTTACTAAGGTCATATTTGTGGTTGGTTTGAAAAGTTGCTGCTCTGTGCCCCAGGGACTTGTCCTGCTGTCTTGAGATACAGGATTCTGACTCCTTTTGCCAGAGCCTTTTTGTGAGGTTATGTCAAGGAAGAGACCTTCAGAGAAGGAAAAAGCTATTACTTGCTTAAAAAAAGGGTGTAATAAGTTGCATTTTGGTTGGCTAAAGGACCATCATGTGATAATTTTAAAAATTTGGTTTCCTGGTAAACAAGTTAATGGATTTATGCTCAGTTGCACTGTGCTTTCAAAAAGCAAAATGGCCCTAGGACACACAAGTAAAATTTAAACACTTTCCTTGTTATTTTAAAGTAAGTAAAATAAATCACATTGTCTGATTTTCTGAACAATAGCTTGGCTTCCTGCAGTGGAAAAGTAACCTCAGCTGAGATTTAAAGCCACCCACCTTTGTCTTTAGGCTCCAGAGCAGACAAATAACTTGTTCTTTCCATGGTTCCACTTTTATTTTTGTGTTAAACTCTTCTCCTTCTCTTCTCCATCTTTCTTTTTTTTTAATTGCTTTCCCACTTGCTCTGTTCTCCCACTCACGCTGTCATTCTCTTTTTGCTCTCTTTTTCTTCTCTCTCTGTCCTAAGAGGGACACTTCTGTAACACTTGAGCCATGGATGTACATACACATGCTGAAGAGAAACAGGAATGTTTGGGCTTGGATCAGGTCCTTCATTTAAAGGCACGTGTTAAAGATCTGTGAAGGTCCCTAGCTACTTCTGGCAGCTTCCCCAAGTCTCAGTGCCATTTTCTGCCTCCATGCAACTTGTATTTGTTTTGTGTCCATCCCTGTTACTGTCTGCAGCCCCTCTGGCTGTCCCCTCTGTAACCGAGACCCCGGTAGAGGCTATCCTTGCCCGTTTGCCCACAATCACATGTGAGAACTTGAGCTTTGATGAAGACAAGAAGATGCTCTACTATAGCACTGTTAATAGCACCAAAACGTGCATGTAGATTAAAGGCCCCATTTGTCTCTTTATGCAAGTTTTTCATACTTTTGCAAGGCGTTAAATATTGCTTTGCAGATAAGAGCAGCAGCATGGTGCCCCTGGGGCAGAGGAATGGGAAAGAGGTGTAATTATTTGCTGCAAGAGTTTGGTCTGGCCAGGGAACAGCCAACTATATTTAATTGCTGGCAGCAGGTAGGTAGTTGGCTGTTTTCTGGCTAGAGCAAACACTTTGCAATCTGCTTTGAACTCTTCTATGTCTCCCTAACTGAGGGGTGAAGTTAGTGTAAGAAATAGTGGTTAATGTAAAAACCTTGGTTTTAAGTTGACTTAACACTCTACTAGTATTTGTCTTCTCTCCTGAGAATGATGATGTTTCAAGGTGAGATGAAAATAAAGGGGAATATGTCTGCATGCTAGAGAATTACCTTCTGCTGCTTTATCCTTGAAGAGTTGTGTTTTTAAGTTGCGTGGCCCTAAAATTAGCGTATGCTGAGGTATGAAGTGAAGTTGCTTGGTCCTTCTCTCTGCATTTGTGCTAGGAATGACTAGAGTTGCTGAAGACAGAGAAGAGCGATTTGCTGCTAGTGTGTTCCCTTGCATACTGTTCAAATACATTAAACTCAACTTTCTAATTCCTGGGGCAAATACCTGATAAGACTTGCTGGGTTGGCAGGTTTTATGGAGCATTTACAGACTTAAAGCACCTCTCTTTCTTGCTAATCCTTTTTTTTTTGTTTATAATTTTCCTCAATAAAGAAGGAAAAGTTCTTTGAACGGTTTTGTCATAGAGAATGAGATAATCAGTGAAAAAATAAAAAAAAATAACATCTTTGTTCTTCTGTGAGTTGCCACCAATTCTCCTTTGATTTTAGCATTGTATCAGTGTTAGACACACAAGGTTTTGGAGTGGGTTCAAACACACCAGAATCCCAGATCAAGGAGCCAAACCTTTTCCAGAGCTGCTGTGTGCCTAACGCAGTGTCATGCTGGGGGAGACCTGCCACTTGTAGCTCTATCGCTTGGCTGGCTTCGAGAGGGGATCTAGGCTGCTAGAACGTGGAGCAATACAGGTCCATTATATATTTTTTTTTTTTTATTCTAGCAGTGTATGTGATGGTAAACAAAAAGGGAAATTGTCTTCTCCGTGTGCAGTGCCACAAGGGCATCGGAACTGTGTTGCTTGCAGTGAAGTGGCAACAGATCAGAGCATTGGCCCAAGAGGAGCTTTGGTGGTTGAGTGCCCAACTCTTTCCCTATTTCTACTTGCAGACCTTGGGAAGAGAGCTCCTCTTTGTAAAGGGCCTCATTACTGGGTTTTGCAATGCTGTAGTGTAATTTCAAATAATGCTTCTGTCTCCCATCCATCTCTGTTGCTGCGTCTCTGTGTTTGTTGGCTAATAGGGTACAGCTGTTTAATAAAACATGTATTGCTTGATTCTAAGCTGCATTCCCTGTTGCTAAATGTCTCCCACATAGCAGCTTTGTAGTGGCAGAGTCCGAATGGGAAGACAATTTTGCACCCACTTTCAGATGAAATGCTTTTAAATGAAAAATCCCAGAGATCCTGAGTGAAAGAAGCCATCCAAGTGCCTTCAGCATTTTTTATTGCAATAGATGCTCCCTTCTTTAATAAAGATGCTTCCTTCTTTAATCTTTAAATAGATGCTCTTGCTTTAATATCAGCATATGAAGTGTCTGGCTTAATCTCCTGTACATTCTTATGTAAATTCCTTTAAAAAAAAAAATCCTTAAACTAGTAGTGTATATCTAGCTTAAGGAGTTGTTGAGCAGCTTTAGCTTCACTGTAGGAGAATTTTAAATTTGGGGTGAGGCAAGTGTGTGGTTTGTAAAGTACTCATTTCTGTAAGAAATTTAGGATATAAAGTCTATCATGATGGAGAGCTACATGTCAAGACTTTACGCCTCTGTTTGCTGGAAAAGTAGATTTCTTCATCAAAATAAAGGCGGAGTAGACCACGTGTAGCAGCCTGTGTGTGGTCCATGTGGTGTCCACCCTTTCCCCCTTTTCTTTGCTCTCTGAGAAGACTTTTTCAATAAATGCGTGCTGGGTTAACTCTCTTTTCCTTTCATTCAGGCCACATATTCTTTTTTCCTTGGGAAATTACACAAGACTTACAACGTGAAATGTTCCTTTTGTGACTTTGTCATAAAAATTAATGAGACTAGAAAAACTGTTTGTGGACCTGGAAGAGAATCCTAGCGAATAGTATTTCTCTATCCACAAAGCTCTTCCATTTTAATTAGCAAATAAACCAGGAGAGAGCAGTAGGCAGGTATTTCTGTGCAGGCTTAGGCTGGTATTTTGTCTAACACATTCAAAAGCAGTGATTTGAGAGAAATCTGATTGGTTGATCGCTGTGCTGTATCTTCAGGTTCTCTTGGTCTGAATTTTTGGGGGGTGAGGGAGATAGGGTGATTCATACTTGAGCAAGACAAACCCAAGAGCTGCCAGTTTGCATTATGTCAATGTATGTAAGAAAATATTTAGATAGAATTTCCATTAAAAGTTCAAAAGCAGGGGGCTCACGCTGACCCCAGCTTTTAGAAGCTCTGGTGGGAAACCTGAATGAAATCTAACTCCGCTGAATGTGTTTTCCTTGGCTAACTCCATGTTTTATTATCTCATGCAATGAGATCTTTCTTGGTTTGTCGATTTTCTACCAAGGACAAAAAGTTCATGTATGTAACAGTGCACATATTGAATTAAAGTACGATTAAAGGCATGATGTAATGACCCCCTCTCCTTTTCCTTTCGTCAATATTTGCCTGCAGGGTCAATACATTACAATATTGACTTCAAAGTATTCAATATTTTTTTACCTTCTGAGTGTGTTGGCTTCGAATGCGTGTAATATTAAACCTGTTGGTTGAACTGTTGGTCTAAGACTTACTGTCTAAGTAGTTTCAGGCTTGGATGCCTAATCCATGTAGAGCAGCTTTCAAGGCATGTGATAATATCACAACACAGCTGTAGGCAGCTTTCCGAGGTGAACCATTTAATCTGCAGTCTTTTCTCCCAGCTTCCTAACGAGTGGTGGAATTTGTCCCTTGGTGTGCGATGGGATTATTGCCCTCTCCCCCTGCTGCCATCATATTTACTCTCTGTAGGACCTTCCAGCGACTGTAGGTTATGTGGACAAACCCCAGCACTCCCGGCTTCCATGTGCGTTTCTGCTGCTTTTACATCTGTGCTCTCTCAAGTGTACAAAAGCAGCACACAAAAGCAAGATAATACTTTACGTACTCAAAAGTGCTGCGCAAACATGGCTCAGTAAAGTTAAGTTAAAATTGTTACGAATTCAAACAGTCGCTCAGGGCGGGTTGGTGCTCACTCATCTGAGCTCCCCGTTGGGGGCACAGCGGGCTGGGTGGCTCTCCTAATAGGAGCTTGAACCTGCCTGTATACAGTCCTGTTCTCACTCTGCTGAAATCTAGCACCGGTACCCGTGAGAAGGGCACACGGGCAGATGTACTGTGTAATGACGGCAGCTTTTAACAATTTAGCCTTCAAAAACGTGACACTCTAGAGAAAGGCTTTGATAATACTCTTTGCAAGGCGTATAAACAAATAGGATTGTCACCAGTGTGGTATCTTATTACGTTGTCTTTTTAAAAAAATTAGGGAAAGAAAAAATATTTATACATACCAGGAAGTTAGTGAATTCCTCTAAAGAACCAAATGTTATAATTAGGAACCCGCTGCACTTAGAACTATTCTACAAATAAGCACCTCAAATCTAGCCTAGTCCTTCCAGAGAAAACAAAGGTCAATAGGCTTCTTTGAGGATTAGCAAACCAGAATTTCTTGGACCGAGGTACTAATTACTTCCAAAGCTGAGGATGATTGCTACTTCCAAATCCAAATTATTGCCAAAACCTCATGATAAACCTCAGTAGTACTCCCCTCTAGCCTAACTTTTGAATTAAGATACTTCTAGACTGGACTCTAAGGATAAAAAGCCTAATCTGAAAGGAAGGCTGGATAACAGTGGGAATATTTTGCTTGTGGAAAGCTGCGCTGCTGCATAGCCTGGTACGAAGTCATTGAAGACTTTCCAGGTCCCCAGAAGCAATTTGGGCTCAAGCAGGGTGAAGTGGAAACAAGTGCAGCTCTCAGAACCCAAAAGTGTGTGTGGGGTTCCCTACTTCTTGCTTACTGCTGTCTGACATCAAAGGGATGAGGACTGGGCTCACTATTACAAACTCCTAGTTGGAAAGACTTATCCACGTGGTTTTAAATGGTTTTCACGTATCCAGTGCTGTGCTTGAGGATTCACTCGTACCTGTATTCACTCATATGTTGTAGCCACAGTGAATTTGGTAGTGTCCTGAGAGAACGTAGTTTTCATCTCAGATGGAAGAGGTGGACAGAAGTATCATTTTTGTGAGGTCTAGGCATAAGGCCAAAAGGTTACGGTAGCACTGGGAGACGGGGGGAGAGGGGTCAGAGTTAAATATGTCAGCAGTTCATTTCTACCCGCAGCCTACTGACTGACTTGTGCAATTTCAGGGAACTTCGAAGTGGGTGTTCACATCGCGGACGTAAGCTACTTTGTACTGGAAGAAACAGCACTGGATAAAGTAGCGAGCGA
The DNA here is from genome assembly GCA_034008185.1 of Gorsachius magnificus. Lineage (NCBI taxonomy): Eukaryota > Metazoa > Chordata > Aves > Pelecaniformes > Ardeidae > Gorsachius > Gorsachius magnificus. The sequence continues at coordinate 37,947,724 of CM067087.1, forward strand.
AAGAGCAACTAGTGTCTACCTAGTGCAAAAGGTAAGGACAACTTTTTCTTTTTTTGCCTGACAACTGTGTCTTCCATTTACCATAAATTCATTTTAAAGGTTCATTTTCAGAAGCCTGCAATCAAAATCTGGCTATTATTGCAGCAAACCTACAAAAATGAGTAAATTGGTGCAAGAGCTAACATGACCGCTACCTTGGAGCTTATGGAGAGAGCACGGGATGAAGCAGCAGTTGGTGCCCCTGTGTCTGTGGGCGGGGACCCGGGTGGCCAGGGCTTGCCGGCTCAGGAGCTGCTCCGTGTGAATGGGACTCTGCTGATCTGGAGCTAGTTCAGGGCCCAGAGCTGCATAGCTGCATTGGCACCATGCTGAGCCTGCGATAAGCCTGACTGACCCAAGCTGGCTCGTCTGCTTTGCTGTTGCAGGCTTGAAATTTGCAGATATGGTGGTGGTGGAGTTTTAATTTTGTCTTCAGCGCAGTAGTAGTAGCTAATTGCTCCCAGAAGTGGAGGCATAGTAGAGTAGGGTGTAAAACACCCTGTACAATCTCACATTTTGAGGTACAACAATATTTAATGACTTTTCTTTTGTCTGGGTATCCTAAATGCTGGAAAAACATGTTCTTCCATCATGCAGTGAAAAGATGTTTGAAATTGTACAGATTTTAGTGTAACAGAATTAAATGTTAAAGTCAAGTTTAAAGTTGACTTCTAAACTTTAAAAATGAACAGGTTAGAGTTTAACGTTATTGGAAAGGAAACATCCAGGATTGGTCTGTGCCTGTCTCATTTTCAGTTGAATGTGCAAAAACATTTCCTAGCCCATCAGATACTGCCAGCACCGTGCGTGCAGGGAAGCCGGGAAGTTTGGTTGTGAGCGTCCTGTGTCAGCCTGAAGCATCAGCTGCATGAAGAGTGTTGAGGCAGTCTCATAGGAGCAGATTAATCTGCCTCTTCCCACACTCCCATTCAGTCAGGTTGAAGTCCGTGTCTCTGCAGCCTTTTCTAGGATGACAGGGCATCTTTTGTATAATAAATAAGCATACCCTACTTGCTACTTAGGATTAGGAGCAATTCTTCCCCTACCTGCCTGGATGTTCCCAGGGTTGCTGTCCAGGGAGGGTCTTGCAATGACTCTTGTTCCAATAACTTACTGTGTCCTCTTCATACTGTCCAGATGTTAAAATTATTTATTTTACACTGTTGAAATCAAATTAGTGGTTCGATATCAAGCTGTTAACCTTTAGTAGCTGTTCCATAACTTTCCTTGGGTAGAAATAGCAAGGCTTCAGGGGGTCTGGTGGATTTTACATCTCTGTGGGTATGGGTTGTGTGGAATAGCCATGATAGCAATGCAGAAGTGCCCAAGCTGGGTCGGTGGTGGTGAGGCCAACAGCACACTGGTTCTGTGTTGGGGGACCAAGTTACCAGTCACTTGCTGTTCCCCAGGAGTGGGAAGCAAGGCGTATCTCATGGAAACAGTAGTTCTGGCACCAGAGTCTTCCCAATCCTACAGTCTCTCCAGTGATAAGCCCTTGGCTTTTGCGGTGCTCCGCTTCCACCTCTGGTGGATGACTCAACAGCCGTAGCTCACTATGGGAGATGGGGGCTGGCCCAGGGGGGATGTCACTGCAGGGCAGCAGAGCTGTAGTCCAGGAAGATGTTGTGGCAGTATTTCCAAGTCAAAATACTGTGTTTTGAAGGCATGTGATTTTTTTTTTTTTTTTAAAGGGAGAAGGAAGATTTTTATATAGAAAGGAGACTGTTTTAATGAAAATTTAGTTGAATTCAAATTCTGATTGAACTTTCTTTCAAAGCGCATTTTCCCCCCAGCACTACCAGTCAGTGATGTGTGATGCCAACATAAGTTACCCGTTGCCCGTAATCTTCAATTGCTCTTCAGCTAACTTGCCCAGCTGTCAGGATTAGTGTTTTACCCACACTTCTGCCCTGCAGAAAATGTATTTTAAGAGTGCAGACTAGGTTAGATGATGAAATGGTCAATATATTAATTGTAAGAGATGAAAAGGAGAGAGTGGATAGGCAAAGGAAAGCAGCCAGACTGTCTGAAACAAGATGGTAGCATGACTCTTGTAGAAAATATGCTTTCCTTTGATGGAACTGATCCCTAAGACAGCTGTGATTCTGCTAGAGGTTAGCACCATGCTAATCCTCCCAAAGAAGTTAAATAAAGCCACATATTTGACTTTCCTGAACCATGTACCCAGAAGGGGAGTTATTGTGTAATTGCTAGCCATCTATTTAATAGAAGTCAAAAGTTTTTGAAATAAGAGTGTGTATCAGGTTTTAAGAAGCAAGAAAACCTAAACAGTTTCCTCTTTTCTGGCACATCTCGTAGTGTTATTTTAGGTGTGAAGCAGCTCGAGTGAGAGTTCAGCCATAAATCCCTATAATATTTTATTGGTCCTATTTTATACTGGAGATCAAAGATCGGAACTGTAAGCCTATCTTCACATTGAGTCTGAGGACTTCAAGACATTCACTTTTGACACCAGCAGGTTGTCAGGGTGTTGATATTTTGATAATCTCAGGCTGAGTAACAAAGAGTTGCTCAAAATCTGAATTCATGGAAGTGTTGATACAAGTCTCGAGCAGAAATCTTGGCTCATAAACAAATTGCCTATTTCCTTTGAGTGTCTTTTAGTGTGTATGCAAGAGGCTTGCTGAGCCCACCCCATTGTTGGACCTCAGCGTCCTCCTCCCACCTCTGGGGAGAGCAGCTGATGGAAACTCTCAGTTAATACAATCCCTCCCCATCAGTCCAGCGGTGGGAAAAGGGATGACTCTGGGAGCCAGCGGTGGCCATGACCAGCCTGAACCAAGCCCAAGCGGACAGCCAAAGCAGGACACCAGCAGAATGGGGTTGTTTGAAGGGAGCAGAACTGCCCACATGACTTTGTGAAAATAAAGGGTTATCCTGAACCAGAGTTTGTTCACTTTTCCCTTTGGTTGACTGATCAATTTTCCCCTCCCAATCCTTGAAAATCTGCTACAGCGAGTCCATTGATGAGAGCTGCCCTGGCTAACCCACTCTGAACCTGGCTGGTGAGTCAGGCTTGGCTGCAGCAGATGTTTCTGATTTTAAAGGGAACGGGGAGTTTTATCATCCCAGTATGTGTGTGCTCCCTCCCACTGCTCGGCTCCCTAGGAATGAATCCGAGGCTGGAAACTTGCATTTGGTTTCTGGAAGCACTTTATTAGCCAAAGAGGCAAAACAAAACAATGGGCTCTCACAAGCAGGAGGTTAGATCTTCCCATGTCCAAAGTGATTCCACCATGCAGAGGAGCCAGCTGCTAAGGAGCATGGCCAGCCATGGTTACAGGTCCATCTGTTTTATAACCCCGGGATGAGGATGTGTAGGAAACCCCCCAGCCCTGGTGTTGCCTTCTCTTACTCTGGTTTCCCCTTGCTGCCCATGGCTTCGGCGTGCCGGGACACATGGCTCCCTGTGGGGAGAGCCGATAGCGTGGAGGGAGGGCTGTCGGGCGGTGCTGGAGCAGTGTCTCCAGCCATGTACGGTAGAGAAAGAAATCCTTTGTCTGTAATTTGATTTGAAATGCAGACCCACAGCTGCAAGCATTGTGGATATCCGCCTTTCACTCGAAGAAGTGCCCTTTCCAGTATCTCTTCGGCCCTGCTAGGCTTGGGGGGAGAAATTATGGCTTTTGTTAATCTGACTGATAGAAGGAGATGAAAACCAGACAAGCTCTCGCCACCCAAGCCTTTCTTCAGCCCTGGTTTCTATGATACATTCATTAGAAAGGCTTTTCGGGGGGGCATAGGTCCTTTTTTTCATTGTGAAAGTTTTTTCCCCTAGCCCTGCTGGGTCTCTCCAACTGCGTTTCTAGATTCAGCTACATTTATACACCCCCATGTTCCAGCTTTATGATCCCTGTACACGCCCAGGTGACTTTATTTCCACCTGCAGTAAAATCAAGCTGAACAATGTGATCTCCAACACAGGCACATCCTTAGCAATTTGCTAAGGAAACCACTTCATGCTGGAGGTGATATCCCTCGGCAGGGTTTCAGCTAGCTGGATTCCTGCATGCCGTGGCACTCCACAGGGCAGCTGGCAGACACCGCCGTCTCTTGGCAGGCAGTCACGGGAAGGGCAAAGCATTTAAAAGATGCCAGGCAACCTCTGGATTATTTGAGGCAATGCTATGCAACCCTGATATTTTGCAAATCTGGGCATTAAAGACGTACTTAGGGAAATCTCCTCTCATCCTGTGTCTCCTTCAGAAAGAGATGGAGATAATGCTATTTCAAAAGTTCCTTCTGGGCAGCCCCTGGGATAACTCCTGAAACATCTCTGAGTGTGACACAATTGTCACATCTTTGTATGTTAAATGCTGGCCTTGCAACTACTAAGAATCCTTTCAGCCTGTTACCTATCATGTTAAGGAAAAAGGAAATGTGTATTTATCACTTAAACTTCTGTGCTTTGTGGCAGTTGCTTTATTCTCCGTGTGGAGTGTGAAGAGGAATCGTGATGTTAAAGCAGAGGGAGGCAGTTAGCCAAGACTGTCATGATGTTGAAAACAGGTTTCTTATTTTAATTCAGTAAGGTAGATAAAATTGAAATACCTTCAACGCAAGGTCACATTGTCTTATGTTACGTATGTATATGCTGAGCCCAGGAAAAGGTTGATTGAATTCATGCTCTCCTGTGCGGCTTCTTCCTCTGTGGCTTGGGTTAAGTTACTTTGCCTAAAGTTTCTCTCCTGTAAAATGAGGGTAGTGCGGGTTGATGCTTCCCTGTTTAACAGTAGGTTTGTTACAGCTAATTGCTTGGTGAATGTTTAGTGCTGTAATTATGATCTGAGTTAAAGCTTTGCTTGTGTTTCACATCATTGAAAGCCCTTCCATAGAATTATAGCCTCTTGAATCGGATATTAATCCTGCTCAAGTACACTTAAAACAAGCATCCTGTTGTTCCATTTGGGCTATTCTTTGTGGATGTGCTTTCATGTTTCACGTAGGCATTTTTCTAGCGGACTGTTATTGCTTCAGGAGATGTGAAGGGAAAGAGGATGCGCTAAGGCACAAAAATATTCAGTAAGTACAGACCATTATTGGAGAATCAATCGCGGAGCAGGGGGAGAGAGAGGAAAGCTAGTAACTGGCTGAATAATTTGGGTGAAAAAGGGCATGGGCTTTTATTAAATTACTAGCACTTTGTTCACTGCGACCTGAACTTCAGGGTCTCACAGTGGTCATGGGTGATCTTAGGCAGGCAGGGATTTCCAATAGTCTATAAAGCAATTTTCTCTCCTTTCTGGTATGGGTTGGCACCGCTTATGCTAAATTTATAACCTTGTGGTGTGGGTCCTTCCAGGCAGCATGGCAGAGCTCACGTACTGGATCTGTGAGTTATGAATGTACCAGTATTGTTAATGTACTGTTCACAACTGGAATAACAGAGTTGACGGCCTTTTGTGTTGCGGGAAACAGCTTATCGTAATCCATGCCCTTGTGACCTTCCAGCCGAACCAGTCTTGCTGATTCATGTTGCAAGTGACTCCTTGACAGTAAGACCGTACAGTTAACCTTTTGGCATTAATAGGCACTGCAATTAGAATGGATTTATAGCCATTGCCTGGTGCCAAACCACAAATGTGATTAAATATTTTAAGAGTCTTTCCTTCAAAGCAAAAGGTAAATACAAAGTGTGCGTGCTTGAGGAGAAAATCGATGTCTGAGACTGGCTTTTTTTCTTACTGTTTTGAAGAACAATTGTTCCCCTGGCATGCTGGTAGAAAAAGTTATCTCCGAAATCACCACATCAGTGTCACAGAGTTTGGAAGAGCTGGGGTTTGCATGCCAGTTGGCTTGCTCCTGGTCCTATATTTACAGGGCAGCACACAGAGCAATCAAAATAGAAACTAAATTAAATAGCTAAAATACTTTATGGGAACCAGTAGAGCATTTCTCTCTGTGTTTTTCTGGAATGCACCAGCCCACATTGCCACTCAAAATAAATGAGAGGAGTAACGTGGTTCTTCTTTGAGGGCAGTTACTGCTTCTTCGCAAAGCTGAATAATGAGAAGGGAAATAAGAATGTGAAACTCTAATAATGAGATTTGCTTCATTAAACAGCTCCTAAATATTATCTTTACTGCAGACTTCACCTGGGAAATAACTCAGGGATGGTAGAAACACTTGGAGCTGCTCAGGTTTGCTCTAGAGTGAATATGCTCCAAAACTTTTGCTTTGTTGCTGTAGTCAGGTGAGTAATTCATGGCTTGGTAATTCAGTGTTCAGCAGCAGAAATATTGATTAGTTGTAAGGAATTATGACACAGGTTAAAAAATCTCTGCCAGAAATTTCTCTTGGCTGACATTCTGTTCAAACAGAGTTGAGTATAGTAAAATAATAATTGTTCTCCCTCTGTTTGCAAACTCCATGTTCAACAGTCATAAAACGGGTGCTGTTGTTTAGCTCACCAACATCTACACGTTCCTGTCTGTCCTACAAAGCATGGCTCAGTTTTTATTATTAAAGCCATGCATTGCTCCTGTGATGCTTGGGAGAAGTTTCATTTATGCTTTGCAGGGAGCAGACTTGCATTACTTGCCTGGTTACAGAATCTTCAGTGGCAAAGCAAGAGACGCAGTTCCCAAATCAAAGCTCTTCAGCTCCTGACTGCCAGAACCACGTTTCTTCAACATCAAGTTTCCTGATGTGCTGAGCCTTCCTCATTCTTCCCAGTGTCAAAATGGCAGTAGGAAAGAAGTGGAAAACAGAACAAATATGACCTTAAAAGCTGCAGAGTGAAGTGTTTGTATAACTGAGCGTGCAGGATGCTCCATGGTGCTTGATCCATACCTCAGAGGGGAGTGCTGGGGATGATTTGCCAGTGGGAGACTGACAGCTCCCTCTGGTCTCATTGAGGGACAGGGCTGATGTGAGTGTTGGTGTCTGACCTCCTCTCCTTTCAGAGGATTTGGGTTTCTTACTCATTCTGTGCCGGCATGCTGTTTGCCGTGGAACATAGCTCTGGCATGGGTGATGCGTCCCAGAGACGTAGCCACTCCTGCCACAATGAACGTGATCCTGAAGGTTTAACGCATTTTGTTCTTAAGTGCGTTGTTGAGCTTCTCTTTTACCCACTGGTCAGGGAAGCTTGGCCACAGACAGGTCTCTACTAAAAACCCATATCTCACTGAGGTACTCTCCTTTTCTCTTCCAGGTGATCCCGATGCTTCCCAAACTGCTCTGTGAAGAGTTATGCAGTCTCAATCCCATGCGAGATAGGCTGACGTTCTCTGTGATGTGGAAGGTGACTCCAGAAGGCAAGGTACCTCAAGCAGTAGGCAGTCATCCTGCTAATCAGTCCTTTCTCGGTGGCCAGACCCTACTCTTGCAAAAAGAGTGGTAAAAATGCCATCCCTTAACACCCAGACGGATAACACAGTACTTGGTGAACAATACTGGAGGTTGTAGGACTGTCTCTGTATCTTGTTTTACCGGTAAGATACTGTGGAACTTCCAACTGGAATAATCTCACAAGATGGTGTGAAAAGGAAGAATATTTCTGTGAATCTCAGGAATGGAGGATTTTCTGCTCCTTGCCAGGTCACCTATCCATTTAATGTCTTGCCTCTGGCAGCAGATCACAGCTAATGCTTTGGGTAGGACAAGATGTTCCCCGCTTACTCCAAGCCTGCCTTGTGCTCATAGGCAGTTGTGCAATGCAGTGGATGAGGGCAGGATCCCTCTGTGGCCTCTCTGGTGAACAGACTATTTCATCCTTCAGAGCTGCAGATGACATTGATCCAAATAAAGCACGATAGCTCTTCAGCAAAGGAATGGCTCTATCCTCTGCATGTGTTATTGCCAGGGAGCAGTTGTGGAGGCTGTCAGTGCAGCAAGCTGCCTTCACCTGCCTGCCAGCTCTCCTGAGGTCTTCATTTCACTCCCTGTTCCTCTCCCACACACTTTGTAACCCTAACAATCTCCTTTTTGGTGATCATAGGGTCCCCTCACTAATCGAGGAGGGCTAAAGCCTGCCACTGCCAGAGGACTGTCCAGTCTATGTGAAGTACACTTTTTGTACTCGGAATTATTTTTTTTAACCAGTGTTGTGCTCATGCACAACTCTGTGGAGAGTATTTCTTGTGCCAATTTGGTAATTTTTCACAAGGATTAACTTTACTTCCTTTTTATTGTCCATGCTGCTCTAAAGGATACTGAATCTTATTTTGTGCTTTAGCAAAATATAGTTGCAGCCCTGTATCTGTATTTCTTCAGCAAGTCCCTGCTCTGGCACTGAGATAGGTTTTATTTGTTTGCTCTGAAAAGCGTTCCACTTCCTATAGCGACGGCATGATTACTCATGGGACCTCCTAATAGTAGCTACTTGGTGGGCCTTTTATTGACTCTGAGTGGTCTTTGAACAGCTAATAGTCAAGTCTTAATTAAAATAAGCTTTTAATTAAATCTTGTCTCTTGTCCCCTGCAATATATATGTTACTTGCTTTTCAAACAGTGTTCAGACCAACCCTGTCTGGCCAGTGAGAAAATAGAGGAGCTGCAGCATCTGCCTTGTGCTTGCTCGGGGAGCTGATCTCTGTGGGAGCAGTGATCTGGGCCATGACCACACTGCCCCTTGGAAAGCAGATGGCCTATGGCCATCTCAGCAAACTGGTTTCTCCCAGGAGGCCCTTCAGGACTACAGTCTTAATTGAGGTCACTTGATTTGAATATCAGGTGAAGGCTGGAGAAGAATTTACTCCTTCCAAGAGGAAAAGTGGTTGTAGGGCTTTTGCCCAGCAGGGCATTCTTGTAAGAGCTTATCTGTGAGTTGGGGTGGAATGTGTCTCCTGGATTTCTAGGTGTTACTATGGGCTCATCTCAGTCTAAACAGGATCACATGCTCTCCCAGGCTTTGCTGGGTGAAAGGGAGGTGAGTCAAAGGCCCCCAACAAGGCCTTTGAACCTCAGCCAGTGGTGGAGAGCCATGAGAATGCTGACATTGAGAACAGGACATTCCTCAGCGAGGGACACCTGAGGCTGAAGAGCACTTCATTGCACCCTGTATGCACAGTAGAATTGTGACCTTGAGCTTGCAAAGTGGAGCCCAACAGCACTACTAGAGGTGAGAGCTGCTCTGAGCTCCCCCTGTTACTGCTCCAAAGCAAACAAGTCTGGAGCTAATGCATCTCCCAAGGAAAAGCCACGCAGATTCCTCACTTGAATGTGACTATTGATAAGTTGTTGGGGTTTTTAATTCTTGTTTCTTTTAGAAAAAATGATGCCAGGCTCAGCCCTTTCTGGGAGACAGGCACTTTCTTGTTTCTGTTGCTTTTGGGTTCTGGAGTTTTTTATCTTTTAGTTTTCCATCAGTGTAACACAATGTTGCCTGAGCAGCACTCCACATGGCTCCATGGACTCCAGTGGGATAGTGTGACATGATGTATCTGAGATGACTTTCCAAGGGCAGAGGCATTCACCATATTGTTGCATCTGTGCTGTTCTTCAGAAGGAGAGCTGGGTGTTTATAGGAACAACGTGGCATGTTCTTGTTCAGATGCAGTCAACAGAAAGATATTTGAAAACAAACGATGCAACTCTCCTTTTTAAGTTATTGCCTGCTGATGTTTGAAGCACAGCTCTGCTGGTTCCTTCTACCAGTGAGGAAAAGAAATTGCTTCAGTCTGAAACAACCTATACAATGTGTCTTCCAGGCTCAAAACTGTTGTCATCGGCCAGGACGTGATATGGACACTGCCTTGTGTGGAGAAAGTCCTCATCCTCCTGCACAGCCATGTCACACCCTCAAAGTGTCCCGCAGCACCAGGGACTGTGCTAATGGGAGGGTTTCAGCTGGGCCATGCTGATTGCCATCACTTGATGTTCTGGGGACTGCAGCTTTTTCTCAAAAGCAGCCAGAGCTGGGGGAAGCCTTAACATAACCCTAGAAATGTCTCAGATACTGGTACTCTGTCTGGTGTCTGGCTGCACCAGGTTTGCTGTGATGGGGGAGACCTTGCAGACCGGTCTTGTGGGCTACTCATTGTAATCTCCAAGTCCAAGCTCACAACTCCCAAATGTTGCTCCTCTGCACTGCTTTGCCCATGCATCAGCCACTGCTACGTGGACCAGCCAGCCTTTTGCGGCTTTCCCCGCAGAGGCAGAGCTTGCCCATTCTTCCGGTGGTGTTTCCAAACCAGGGACACAAGGCTGTGGTTACCTAAAGTCTGCTTGGATGGCCGCTGAAGGCAGAGACAGAGGGCATTTCCAGGAAATACTTGGACAGGGGGTAGAGTTAAGTTAGCAAGGCTGTGTCTGGCAGCTCCACTCGCTACACACAGGGATTACTGGACTGTGCGTGGCAAGATGCGTCCAAACTCCATTCCTTGTCTACGTGACGTGTGTTTAATGCATCCAGGCAATCTTGGTGAGAAGGTTTTTATTGGGTATGTTAATAAGAGATCTTGCAGGGCTGCTCTGTCCAGTTTACACCTAGTTAGAGCCATTGCAGGAGTGGAAATCGGGTGCTCTGCATCATGCTGCTTGGTTGCCTTTCACAGACCAAGAACAGAAAAAGGAATTGAGGAAACAGAAATAAAAGAAGTTTAATATCTGCTAGTAATGGGCTGCTTGTCCTGACACTTTGCCCTGAATGCAGCCTGCCTGAGATTTGATGTTCTAGTTATATTCTGGGGGCCCAATATGCTGCATCTCTCGTCTTACAAGGAAGTGAGTGGAGCTCTGAAATATTTGGCCTCTTTTAAGCAAGCAGAAAAATGAGATTTTGTTGAAAGCTTCAAGTTCAGACAGCAAAGTGGAAATCCGGTCTGTTGCCTCCTGCAAGGGACAGAGAGAGCTCTTGGAAGCTGGAGGTAGAAAGCACCATGTGGGCTCAGAGCTGGCTTTCAGCAGTAACCTGGGGGCTGGGGAAAGTGCTTCAGAATTACCCTTCTGGTTTGTGCCCGGTCCTTAACCCTTTTCAACATGCATGTGCATGATGGAATTGACTCACCTACTTTATAGAGCAAAATGAGAGTGCTTTCCAAATACAAAATATCTAGTGTGGGATAATATAACAGCGAGGGCCAGAATTGATAATGACCTTTGATGCAGAAATTAATAGCTGGAGATGGAGGAACTACAGAGAAATAGAAGGAGTGTCTGAAAACGTTTGAAGAGCAAGTTGAAAGAGCTGCGTATTACAACTGGAGAGTCTGTGGACATGCTCAGTTGAAATGAAGGCTGCTCAGCCTTTCTGCCAGACCATCTCAACAAGCAACACCACCTTCTTGGTGCCTGAGTATCATCCATGTCTAACTGAAGTCTGAAGTATCTCTATTGCCAACCGGCTAATAGTTTTCAACTTTCTGGAAGTGGATCATTTAAAGAACAGTGCAGCCTCTTCCACACCAGAGATAGTGCTTGCTTAATATCAGGAGGGTTTCTGGGTCCAGCAGATTTCATCAGATGTTGCTGACCTACCAGATATGGATCCCCCGTCACCACAAGAAGCTGAACCACGTCGCAGCATGTCTCTCCAGCTTTGTGACCTTTTCTTCCTTTCGTTCTCTTTGGCATAGAGAAAGTGGCACACACAGGTTAACCATGAGCCAAGGGTGAGAGCACTTTACATTTCCAGACATCACTTGCTGCATCTCTGCTATTTAGGACACTTTCTAATTAGAAATGAGTTTAAATGCCCTGTGACTTTCAGAGCTCTGAGCTGCCGAGTTATATTGCACATATGTTCTGTGGGGCATAAGGGATGAAGGCAGCAAAGGCATCTTGGGGATCAATCCGTACCTGTTAAAAAGAGTGTTTGCCTTTCTGAAGCAATGTCCTTGATGAGTCTGTCATAGAGCGAGCTGGCTGTTGTCCCTGGATGCCGTCACTTGCAGAATTTACCTCGTCCTGTTGTGCTGACGAAGGGGTGAGGTGGCACTTGTAGCTAATGCAGAATTACAATTCTCCATTCATTCTCTGAGCCCTTGTGCTTTGAATGGTTTATCATAGACCATATCCATCCCCAGAGCCCTCATGCTGATGCTCTTGACTTTTCTGAAGAGTCTTCTGGCCTTTGTCCCCCTGTGCTTTCTCACTGGCTTGATGAGCTTTTGGACTCTCTTATATATTTCGTCTGAAAATAGGTTTTCCTTTCTGCTTTAAGAAATAATTCTGAATTGCTACTTCTACATTGGTATTCTGTTACAGAGTTTAAAATGGGAGTGACTTCTCATTTAAAATAAAATAATTTTATAGGTGACTTAAAGATTATTTTCCTCTAGATTCCAGCATAGTTTGGAAGCTCAGAAAGGTTCCTGTCTTGAGTTTGGGCTTAGGACCATAGGCACGATCAGAAAAACAAGGGGTCAGTGACCGGCTATCTCTCCTCCAGACCCACCAAGGTCCTACTCAGGCACGTTCAGAAGTGCTGGTCAGACATCCTGAAAACGGAGTATTTTAGGGCCAGCCCCTGGTGCCCCACTGGCCGCATATTAATTGAAGAGGTGGAATGTAATCTACTGTGTTTTAGGTAGGAGATCCTCCTTTGCTCATGTGTATCTGCTTGTTGCCACCCCTGCACCCAGTAACCTTTGAGTCAACTGACTGATTTCACCTCCCAGCTGGGCTGTAGCTCTTATGAGCTCTATGAAAGAAGGAAATCAGGTAGAGGAGGGAGGTCCATGTGATGGAAATACTTTATCATGCACATACACATTATTAGATGTTAGAGAATCTATATGGGCAAAAGGCCTTCTGGTGGCCTCAGTATAAGATCTTCATTTGAAGCTCACAGTCAGTGATGAGATCTGGTGTCATTTCTTCCAGTGTTTGTACAACTTCCCGAGCTTTTGTGCACTGGAAGAATCAGTCCTCAGATCTATTTATGCTTTCTAATTTTGCAGATCCTTGATGAATGGTTTGGGCGGACAGTCATCTGCTCCTGTGTGAAGCTGAGCTACGACCATGCACAGAGTATGATTGAAAGCCCTGGGAAGGTGTTCTCACCTGAAGAACTTCCCCCTGTCTCCCCTCAACACTCAATAGCTGAGATCCAGCAAGCTGTGCTGAACCTGCATCGAATCGCCCAGCACCTCCGCAAACAGCGTTTCATCGATGGTGCTCTGCGCTTAGACCAGGTGAGTAAATCCAGCCCCTGTAAGGGGGTCCCACTCCAGTGAAGCAGTTTCATGTTGTATTCCCTAAGGATTTCTTGATCAGTCTAAAACCCAAAGGGGAAAGTCAGGCTGGAATAGAAGGGCAGATTTGTGTGCCAATATAATCTTAAAAGCAGCATCAAGTTATGTATGAAAAGCATTAAGTAAAGTAGGATCAAAAGAGAAAAGTTCCTGGTTTTTAAGGAGTGATCCATTTTCCAACATTTGTCAAAATTGTAAAACCCTGGTGGAGTAGGTAAGTAATTTACACAGTGAAACAAATCATGATGTTGTTGTTCATTACCAAGCAATTCAGATATCTTTAGTGCACATTTCACTATGAAAGGCTTGTCCTCCACATTTATTTCTGTGCTTGCAATACTCACGTTTTCCACAGCTTTTATAGCAGTTCTCTGGACAGGGAAAATGACTAAATGTTATCTCAGCTAATAGTTATAAGTGGGTTTCAGAGCGTTCAGTGGGTGCGTTTCAGAGAAAGAAATGCTAGTGAGAAGGTTTTCTGTCTGGGGTGATTTAAATAATCTCGTATCAGTTGTGGTATGTGTCATTTCTGTTTTACAAGTAGATCCATGTATCTTAGACTATCACAGCAAAAATACTTTTGCATTTGAGGTTCAGCTGCTCTGAGATGGCTTCTGACAATTTTTGTGGGTAGGAGGTTCCAGTAATTGATAGAACCCAGTGGCCTTCCTGAGCATGAGACAAAATAATCTCTTAATGTAAGGAAGCTCCATTGTTTCATTTTGCAAAATGAGCATGAGTCAACATAGGGATATTGCTGAGAAAGAAGCTAGTGTGCTGAGATGTGTGTAAATAGGACTATTGTATGTAAGAGGTATGTTGTAACCCTTCCATTTTACTCAGCGTTGTGGTGGTGTCTCCAGTTGCAGGAAAGTCTAATTTTAGAGAAATCATTGCGGAGTCCGTAATCTGCAACCTTCCCCATCAGAGCACATGGCTTAGCCTGGCAAAGCTGGGAAGAGGAGGCAATGTTCTGTTCCCCGTGTCTAAGATGGACAGGTGAGACATCTGTATCTTGAATTTCAGTAGAGGAGATTTGGGTTACACTTCAGGATAAAATTTCTGGTGTAGGAACCGTGGTGTCTAAGGCTATCTTGCCTACATCTGTTGTAGGGGGACTTAAAGGACTGGTTAGGTACACATAAGTGAGCCTGGAGCAAGGGCGTTTCTTCAATGTCCCTCCTTGCTCAAAGGCAATAATAATTCTTAAAATTGTATTCAAATAATTTTTGGAAATCAGACTCCCACTTTGAAGTCCTGCAGAGTTTGCTTAAACCTCTTTTGGAACAGAGGCTTCCCTCTGAGGTTTATTGTACAATGGCTAACACTAGAGAATGCTAGAGAAACATAAAACGCCCCAACCTTTGCACTTGATGAGCCAGCTGGGAAGCCTTGGAGATGTCTGGGTTTGAACAGCAGTCCACAGTGACTGGGAGCTGCGTTACACAGTCATACTTACAGTGTAGTGCTGAGCGGTCATCAGTGTGCCTGAGTTGAGTACCTGTTATCAAACTAATCTCAGGGAAAGTGTGTTTTAAAACAGTGGTGACGTTTTCAATGGGAGGGTTTGGCCAGGGAAGCATCCTGTTCTAGTGATATCCCATAGAAGATTAGCAGTGTTTTGTTTTACTCTGTGCTGTTACAAAGGAGCTGTTAAAGACAACATATTGGAGCATCATTTGTGAGATCAGGGTTAAAAGCCACTGCTAAGGGCACCAGAGAGGACTGGTTCCTACTCAGCCTAGTTCCTAACCATCATGATAAACTGAATTATATCTCACAAGTGGCACTTCATGCCATGCTGAATCTCTCTCCCCTGGCAAGAGTGTCAGAGCAAAAGTAATGGTCTTGGAGCAGGAAGTGTATTTTAGTTCAAGGGACACTTTCATCATACTTACTCTTTTCAAGTACTGCCTTGGTAGTTGTGTTTTCATAAATACCCCCTCTCCAGTGCATGGAGAAAGCGGTTACTGTAAGGCCAGGGTATGAGCAGTATGTGAGGGACGGGTGTGTGGACACGGCCGGTAGTGTATGGCCAGACAAAGCAATCTGTAGCTTTTAATAGAAGGAGGTGAGTCCCTCTGCCTTTGCTCCCCCACTTCCCTGTGTTCCCATGGGTGCAGTTGTGTGCTGGGTCCGACTTCCA
The DNA here is from genome assembly GCA_034008185.1 of Gorsachius magnificus. Classification (NCBI taxonomy): domain Eukaryota; kingdom Metazoa; phylum Chordata; class Aves; order Pelecaniformes; family Ardeidae; genus Gorsachius; species Gorsachius magnificus. Next base: position 37,963,069 of record CM067087.1, read on the forward strand.
GACCTGAGCAAGCAAGGGTGGGTCCAAATGGGGAACACACCTTTCTAATCGCTGGACCTCTCACTGATTTCCTGTTGAGTAATGTAAAGGCTGAACAATGGAAGACAAAATCCAGCAGGAAACTAGGGGCAATGAATTATCAGATTCCAAATAAATACGTGAATGAAGGAAATGATCATCCCACAGTCTTAAGGGAGGGGATGGCTGGGCATGGATGACTCTTGTGCTTTTTTTTCCAAGGGATGTGAGCCCTCTTCCTATACATTGCATTGTGTTTGAGAGTTTCTACCTTAGGGTCATTCCTGATGGAACACTTTTTTTTTGCTTACTACCACCCTGGCAGTGTGACGTGCTGTGGTGCTTCCTGTTGGTATTAAGAAAATCATTGGGGGAAGAATCTCCCGTCCTGTTTTGTCACTGGCTGTGGTGGCCTTGGGCTGGCCAGCTTCAGTTTCCCCTTTGGAATGATATCAATCTCCCCCATAGCATCCATATAATTTGGGATTTATTCTCCAAAACTAAGAATGTCTCTCAAATTAAGCCATTCATGGGTGTATCTTTATAATGGCAGAAATACTGGTTGGCCAGGGTCTTGAAGGATTTGTGGATTCAGTGTCAGTATATGTGTCTCTTTGGGGCTGTGTAATTTTGAATTCCTGCCTCAGTTTGGTCCCGGCCATGGCAACCTATGTACCTGCCACTCTTTTCCTCCAGTTCCTTTCATGCCTCTGCAGAATTCTGTAGGGGAATCCTGCTGCCTTGGACCTTGGGTGAGGACCATCTTTGCAACCAGAGCTGCACATCTGTCACTCCATGGGCTCTTGCTGTCCCCATAGGCCCCTTCTGGGGCTTTTTCCCTAAAATACAGTTTCCTGTGCTGCCTGCCAGCTTCCTAGCTCCAGAAGGCAGCTAAGCACTGAGTTTTAGAGGTTTAAAGTCTTTGCACCTTCAGCGGTTAAGGAGCTTATGAAACTTTGTCCACACAGACAGAGATTAATGTATTTCTTTTCCTTCTCATTTGGAGCTGCAGCTGTTAGATGTAAAGGCAAGAAGTGCCTTGTGCTGTGGCTTTGAGAAAAAGTGTTCAGATATTTACAATATTGTCTTCCCCCCACCACCTCCTTCCTGCCCAGGACCATGAAATGCCACCCCTGTGCTGTCCTCTCACAGCTCTCGGTGCACCCGCACTGTAAATTGGAGCAGGGATCTGACCTGGTTTAAAAACCAAAGTGAGCACAACCCACAACTTTCCTTTTTTTTTTTCCTGGCCAGGTTACTCTGAAGCTGGATCACTGCCCCAAACCACAGCTTTTAGAAACACTAGCCAGAGAATCACATAGAAACTTGCTTTCAACAAAAACCATCAAGTTTGCAGAAAAGCTCCTTAGCTCAAGCCTGCCTAGAGGAGGCCTGCTGATAAATGGTTCTCTTTTTGGCCTCAGCAGTTTATAAATGAATCACGAGGACAGATGCCTACAAGAAGACAGGTTAAAAAGGATTTCTGTGCGTATTTAAAATGAGAATACGCCAGGATGCTGATCTGTCTCTATGACAACTGTCTGTGAGCTGAGCGGTGGCTTTTGTTGTGCCAGTGACTCTGCCCTTGCCAGTGCACTTACACCTGGGTGCTCAAAATGTTGGCATTGACCAAAGTTCATTGTGAGAACAACCCAAAGTGCATTTGCCTTAGACTGGTTAATGGCATGGAATTGTTTGCTAGAATAGCTTCCCTCCTTGTTTTCTGTGCGACAGACATTCAGCTTTGCAGGTGTGTGCAAAAAGGGAAGGAAAAAAGGATTAAAATGGCAAAGATGAGGATGTTACGCAAATTTAAGGGTTGAATTGCTAGCAAAATCGTCTCGCTTCTGCTTGCTCTCAGCCTGTGTACTCTGCCTGCTGTCTCGTCGTCTGAGCAAGGGTTGCTTTTCCCTGTGGGTCTCTATTGTTTTGAATAACTTAAAGGTAGTTAAAATTATATTGTTGTACCTCTGCACCATGCTGGAGACCTTACCTATGGTCCTGTCCAAGTGGCAGCTGGCAATAAGGAAATACGGGATCTTTGAGAACAGTTTTGTTTAATTAAGGTTGGTGGGACTCCTGAAGTAGTAGAGTATTGCTGCTGCAGGAAACATGGGGAAAACAAGCACACAGACTCCAAACACCAGAATGTGTGTAGAATACCAGCTCCAAAACACCCAGGTGTATGGCATACTGGATATATTAACCAGCTCTGTATAGTTTTTGAAGCACTCAGAACTGACTCTGCCTGCTTGATGCAAACAGCTCTGAGAAAGTTGACTCAAGGCATCCACTCAGGGAAAACAAGGAGGAAGGAGGGCATTGTACGTGCAGGATGTGCCATTGTATGTTGGGAAATTTCGTATGTAGTTGTGGTTAATGGGATAGGACAGAAATGCATATTTTTAGACAGTAGCTCCTGCTAATGCCGATTAATTTGAAATCTCAGGAGTCAGAGATTAATTACTATCACAATTAAAATTTTCCAATATGAATGACTGCTGGAAATAATTATGGGAAATTGTTCTGTCATATTTCCTGCCTCATATCTGTATAGGAAGCATTCAGGTCTTCTCCTCTTCTTGCTATGTGGAAGTAGTATATGTTTCTACCCTGGTTAAACAGTCATTGTGTGCAAAATACAATATATTTGTATACAAAATACAATATATTTGTATACGAATGGAAGGCACATTGGGTTGGAAGAACTGTTTAGATGGGACAGCAAAGGGCTATAATGTTGTATAGACCTCAGCTAACTGCATGCGCCTATGTTTTCCCTAAGAACATGATCTGAATTTATGTCTTAAAATGCTGTTGGGGCAGGAAGGCCATTCTGGCTTGAGTACTCCCTGGTGTGATGCTTAGGTTTCCTAGCCATGGCTGCTGTATGTGCTACCCCTGCACACTCTCAGTGCACGCATCTTCCTTGAGAGGAGTAAATGGCTTTGCTCCAACCCCTGGCTCCTGGCTGCATCTCTCCGGGGAGCATTGCTTGGTTGGGGTTTTGGCCAAAGAGAAAGTCCTGGTGCTCATCACCTAGGATGTGACATTGGTGCCAAATTCATCTCAGATTTGGTTCCCTCAGGGTAGGTTGAGGTGTGTACCTGTTTTGGCCCAAGAGAAACTCGAAAAGGCCCATTTATAAAATCCTGAAAACTGCCATGATACCTCCCGTAAGAGGCTGTTACAGCAACAGTGCATGAACAGGACAGGAGAGGCAGGGTGGCCTGTACGTATGGTGCTGTAAGATAAATGGAAATGCACACTGACAAGGAGCTTTCACTATTTGCTTCCTATCACAATTCCACCATTGTCTGCTCCTTCTCTTTGATGTCTGGTTAAAGAGACATCACTGATACCCAGAATGGGGACAGCAGGTGCTATACAATCATTATGGACAGTTGCTTATACTGTGTGATACATAAAGCAGCTGGGGGGGATGTTGGATGTATTTGGAGTTTAATTTCTTTGGGGGATTTTATGTCTTTTGCATCACCCCAGTTAATACGTCAAAATGAGCATCCAAAGCTACAGCTTTCTACTGGGGGATACTGTTCTTCCCTGCAGAAGTAACCAAAATGCATTTGCAAAGGTGCATTAGCAAAGTAGGAATGATTTTTGAAATGTCTTTCCTACAGTACCACAGGGGAACATGGTACTTTGCAGGCAAATACGAAATGTCATCGTTGTCGTCAGGAACAACTAACGTCTCGGGTCGGGCAGTTTGCGCACACACTGAGGATGCGTGCAGGAAGGAGGTGTTGCGGGGTCCTGGTATGGAGGAGGTCTGTGTTGGCGGAGCATCTCTCTGCTTGCATGGAGATGTTTGCATTGCCAGTAGGTTTTAAAATATTTTGATTAAATTAGGATTTTGAGTGGAAAGCCCTCAGAATCTAATCTTTTGCCCTGGGATTTTAATGACGTCCTCCCAGGGGTGTGAGTAGGATTGATGTCCTCGCACATGTCCCGCCGTTCCCCAATCGTTCTTTTAGAGCCGAGCAGCTGTGTCCCAGCAGGAGCAGGTGGTGAAGTGGTCGAGCTGGCTCCAGCAGGAGTGGGGCAGTCGGACGCTGGAGCGCAGGGCTCGGCTGTAGAGCGTCATGCTGGGAGCCACCACAGCCAGATGTCTGGGCAAACACGGCCGGGAAGGAGCTCCCCACACAGTGGTGCTCTGGCATTAATTTACTATCAGTAATGCAAGAGTGGGTTATGACTTTATTCTTCCTGGAGTATTCCAGCCACTACCTCAGATATTCAAGTTTTCCGGTCATGTACAAGTGTTTTTCTTCTAAACAAACACAGCTTAACCCTTGAGTTTTATTCAATGTACCGTAGAACTGCAAGCTCAGAAACTCCTCCAAAAAGAAGGGGTCCTGTGCTTTAATTTTGAGATACTGTCGTCTGCCAGCCTCAGAGCAACTATCAGAGGGGAGGCCGGCTCCATCCTTCCAGGCGTTGGGAACCGCATGAAGAGGTGAAGCCGTTGCCTGAGCTCACGCGGTGAGTCAGTGGCAGAGCTGGCAGGACAGCCTTTTCCTGATTCCCAGGCCAAATCCAGCTCCTTAGGCCAACACTGGCCATTCTCTTCCTCTCACATTTATTACTGACAGCTATCGAATAAGAATTGGTGCTTTTTTGTTTCTGCTGTTTATTGCTGGCCCGGTTAAGGTCAGATTTTTTTATCCCAGCTTCCCTGCAGGTAATTCTTACTGGGCAGAGCAGAGAAACAAGCATCAGCCTGAAGGGCTGAGCTGTGGCCAGCATGTCTCTGCAACGCAGAAGCAGTGTGTTTCACAAGTGGTCTCTCTCCCCAGTCCTTTCCATTCTCAGGCTTTGCCTATATGTGCCAGGACCAAGCCAGTGTGCTGCTGTCCCATAGAAGTCTCTCTTGCTTTAGGAGGACATGACAGAGTTGCAGTGGGCAGTACTTCGTCATACCTTCCAAATTGCTTGGCAATTTCTATTGATTGAATCCAGTTGGTGATCAGCCATTGTAGAAGGGGGGGAGCTGGCAGTCATCACATACTGACCTGCAAGTAGGGTTGAAGGTGTTTGCAGGTACTCCCAATTCACACATGAAATAGCCATCTCTTGGTTTCCTGGACTAGCTGGACACAGATGGGTCTTGCCCATGCTTGTGTGATAGGCAGCCTGGGGTCACTTGCTCATAGGGATCTCGGACATTGCGGAATAGCACCTCTAGGGGAAAGAGAGGGCATCTATGGCTGGTGGTGGCTTAATGTGATGGAATGTATCCCAAAAGTGAAGCTGATAGCTAAGGTGACAGAATTCAGTGCTTGGTCCAGCTGAGCAGCCGCTCACTGGTGTTTTTGAGGTTGGTAGGGAGAGAAGTAGTGGCTTGTGCTGGTTATATTGAAAGAGGTTCAGGATGGAAAAACTGGTTCTCAATGAGGCAGAAACAAACTGGTTCTTCGGTGTCTCCGATGGCAAGACAGATAAACCCCAGGAAAACATGTGTTTGTGTAGAGGTGCATGGGGGGTGAGTGCTGGGAGGAAACTCTTTACATTTTCTACTGAGGAAGCAACCCTTGTTCCGAGAGTCTTGGCCCCCAATTGATGGTGTTTTTCTTCCTTGGTGATGAACAGACGTCATCAGCAAGTCTCTTGTTGTTTCAGATTCCGTTTATCACGTATTTGAACAGAGACTTGACAAGGCTTTTTTTCAAGTATTAATTATAGCTGACTGCATGGCTAATCCATCATTCTCTTTAGATGGAGTCACTGGGTGTTGAGTGATGTAACTTCAAATGTGATCAGTCTGCCATAGGTGAAGATGTAGCAGCTCTTTGTCAGAGCCAGTTCTGTTTCACCTAACAGTAAATGAAAGAAAGGCTAATTGTATAATGACAAAAGACAACGTTTGGAAGTAGATGAAAGATTCCGACATTGCAGTTCTGTGATTTTTCATTTCAATTCCAAAGTGAAAGCAGGGGAAAAATTCTTGCTTTCCATGACCACAGCTCATTTTATCAGGTGCTTCTGGCCATGATCATTCCTTCTGAGTCCTGGGATGTTTCATCTTTTCTCATCCGTAGCATACGGATGCTGAAGTACAAAGAAGCTCAGAGAGCACCTGTGGTTTCCAGAGCCCTCTGAAACGAGGCTACAAGTGTCTTAGCCAAGATCCCAGCAGCTGAGCTGAGGATGGAGCTGCTCTTGCCCCATCTGAGGAAGCCAGTGCCTGCTGAAGTCCACTTTCGGGTTTATCTTTAAACATTCCAAGTCCAAGCCCACGTCTCCTGAAATTATATGCCCTGCCAAAGTTTGCAGTGATTCATTGGGAGTACATTTTGTTGAGCAACCTCTTGGTTTTGTTTTGAAAGCAAGTGGCTTTGAATCTGTCTTTAGTAGTCTAGATCATTTATCTTGCCCTTCTCTACATCTTCATATGATAATAAGGAAGTTGTTCAAGCATATGAGCTTAATTCAGAGAGTAGATTTCCCCTGAATACGTAATTGCGTAAAATGGGAGCATGAGGCATGACACCCCGGATAAGATTGTTGGTCCACGTGGCACTTTGTTTCTGAGATTTGTCCATGCTTGAGATTTGAGAAAGAACTCCTCCCTGACTATGCTTGTCCTTTGTGCAGTGCTGCGTTCGGTTGTGGGAGACGCTGTGATTCCCTGTTGCTTCCGGTTCCCATCGTGAGACACAAATACCCATCTCTCCCCAAAGATACGTATTCACAAGTTGTTGCATTGTCAGCACCTTAAAACCTGACAGTAGTATTAAACTTTGCCCTCTGAAGGGAATGCATCCTCCAGTTTGGGTCTAGGCTGGTAGCAGTTATATTGCATTTGTACTAATCAGTTACCAACCGAGTTGGACACAGTGCGTTGCCCATCTGTGATGGGCTACCGTTAAATTGATGGTCACTTGAAAACCAAGCAAGAGGCAGTGAGAAAGTAGCTTCAAGAATTTGTTGGGTTAGAGTGGTTTGAGAGGCTTCAGACATCTGGAAGAAACCAGCCATGCAAAATCACCCTGAAGGGTTTTTTGCGGGTAATTCCCTTCACTGAACTTGAAAAACTTGTTCCTGTCACAGAAATGCAAACTAACAAACAGTCACTACTGTTTGGTTTTTTTTTTTTAAAAAAAACAATCTAGCCTGAATACAAAAAAAAATTTAATTTGTGCCTTCCTTGACAATCGAAGTAAACTGGCTGCATCGAGGGTTTGATCCCTCTGGTCCTGCTGACCTTGGGGGACTGCAGAGCCGTAGCATATTGGGTGTCTTTTGGCAATGCTGAGATCAGTCCTCTGACTGAGAAGTTCTCAGTCCCGTGAATCAACAGGAGGTTTTGCATCAGCTTTAAGGCTGCAGTTTCACCTCAATTTCAAGGTCTCTGTTTTAATCTCAAGGCTGTCCTTTTCTGAGAAGAAACCTCATTGATTGAGCTAGCACTTTGCTTCTGATTAGCATGGTAGAGTAGAACCTGACCCACCATACTAGGAAATAAAATGCTTAAAACTAAAATGGGATTTAAAAAAAAAAAAAAAAGCAATTTGTTAAATGATTTCTCTGTCAGTGATGTGTTTAGCAGGTATAGAAGACAGAATGAACTAAAACAGGCTTTGGCATTTTGGAAAGTGAGTCATTTTTTCTGTTGCATCATGTATAAACTTTTCCCTTCTCATGTATGTATGGTTGAAATTACTTTGAGGTTTTGAATTTTCACTTCAGCTCTCTGTTTTTTATTATTTTCAAACATTACTGAAAGTGATGGTTGATAGTCTTTAATACTGTGCTTGCATTGCCTTGCTCTTTAGTTGTTTGTTTTTTTTTTAAATAAGCCAGTGGGCAACATATAGGTGGTTAAATGAGCTGGGGAGTTACTGGTTTCCCATGTTTAGGTAGGATTAAGAGGTAGGTGTATTGATGGATCCTTAACGTGGTGCCAAGGGGTGCTGCTATCAAATAGCCTTTAAGCAGGGGACCAACCTTGAAATCCTTGTGCACTGTGGTCATCTCTTTTCAAATTCTCAAGAAGCATTTGTACAGGTTCCTTGAAATCAGTTTACAGACCATGAATGTGGTGCTGTTGCAACCTGCTGAGACAGCGGACAGATAAGTCTTTTCTTAAAAGAACACAAAACAGTATAAAACCCCGTGGGATGAACATCCCACTCACAGGGTGATCTTGCTGTTGGGTTTGTTCAGTCCTCTTCTCCCCTGAGTTCTGACATTCTCCATGCTGGAGGAATGCTATTGCTCAGTGTCCCAGGAGTTTTAAGAGAAAGTCTAGAGCAGACAATGAATACTGGGAGAGGCCAGGTAGAAATATGGCATCTAAATGGAGTTTCCATAGGTCGGGCCCAGCACAGAAGCCAGTTAGTCTCCACATGCCAGGACCAACAAAATTATGTACATGCTTTTTGGGATGAAGAAATCCAGCAGATGGATGTGTGTTAAACCTGCCCTTATGTGCCCACTTTGTAGGGAGAAAGCGGCTGCTCCGTAGGTTGAACTTGATGACCTTCTTCCTTTTGAGTTCATAGCTACCATCTGCAGCTGAGCACTGCTGCAGGGAAGAGAGGACTTGTCCTAACCCCCAAGCAGTTGGGCAAAGTAACATCATCTGGGCTGCATCCCTTCAGGAAAATTGTTGTAAGGCAGGCAGCTTCTACAACCAGCTTCTCTGGGTTGGTGAGTGTCTTGCAGAGCTTTGGCTTGGTATGTTGCAGGCCTGGTTCATCCTTGCTCTTGTTGTTTGGTAGGTCTGTAGTTTGCTTCAGACCCAGCACTGAGTATCAGTGATTTTGCTACAAGTAGCCTTTGTAATAGTGGTAGCGAAGTGATGGGTACAAAACACAGTTCAAAGGAGACTTGCTGAAAAGAGCTTAAACAGCTAAGAAATGGGTGCCACCACAGGCATTTCTCCCAACACTCATTAATTTTCATTCTAAAAGTGTTATGTTTGGGGAGGGGTTTTTTTGTTTGTCTAAAATAAAAAAAAATCTTACCCTCCTTCATGGAGCTGCTGCCCCAAATGGTTTTAGAACAAGTGTGCAGCTGCCCAGTGTACCTTGTCTTGTTAGAAACTGGCTCGATCTTTAGTCTTGGCAGATCCCATGAGAGTCTGTGAGATTTATTAGAAGGGTCCAAGGTGACTCTTTGGTACGAGAGAGTAGGCATTTCCCAGCTGTGACAGCACGGTGCCTGGGATGTGCTGTGTCAAGGCTTGAGCTGCAGTTGTGGCATCCTGGAAATGTAAAGCTGGACAAGAGCTTTAGGAGATGATCCTTCCCTTTTCCTGGCAATAGCAGGAGCTCAGCTGGTAGCGGTCCTGTGTCACGTTTGTTGTTGCTTTGTCACTTTGCTGGGACTGTGTAGCTAGAGCGAGTTCCTCCTGGGGTTGTCCTCATGACTTTCAGCCACCCAGCCATGCAGATACAAAGTGTGTGGAAGAAGTTTGCTGTTGGACCTGTCCCTCACGTGCCCCTGATTAGTCATTGCCTAGAATCTGAAATAGTAGAGGCCTGCGGAAACCTTGCAAGGAGCTCGGCTGAGCATGCCAAGGTCCTCTGGGGTAGAGTTCAGCAGTCTGAAGGGCTCACCTGATTACAGCAAGGTAGTCATGCAAAGTGACTCACATGAGATTATCTTTCTTGTCATCAAGTGTTTCTTCTCATTACAGTTGACAAGACAACCTGCTGGTTGCTCTTGTGACAGGGTTTTACTTGACGTGGCCGCAGTGTTGCGTGGTGCAGAGAAATGCTGGGGTGCAAGATGCCCTCTAGTGCAGTCCGGGCAGCATAGCTTGGTGCTCCCACGGCTGGTGGCATCCCCGCCACACCAGCGGTGAGCGGCACGGCTGGGCGATAACCAGAGTGGGCAAAGCCTAGCAGGGACCTTTGCTCTTCAGCTTTAAGTGGGGATATCAGCCTTAGGTTGGGTTTATGGAAAGCAGCGTGAGGCTTGATTTAGGGAAGAAAAAAAAACATAGTCCTTTCGAAAAGCAATTTGTTTCTGCTTTCTGTGAGCAAGGCTTCCAAACGAACTCGGTTAGTTCTGCAGTACAATCAACAGGACTGGAAAAAAATACCAAGTGAAGTAACACAGTGGCTGTGGTAAACATGAACCGAGGCCTTGGAAGTAGCTAATGGCATACCACAAAAGAGTCTCCTTTCACCCACCATGGGCCGTGCCAGCAGCAAGCACTGCCAGCGCTGGCGTCTAGCAGAGGAAAGCATCATTTGGCTCCCTTTTGGATTTCATTACTCTTCCTGCACTCCCTCCTGCTCGCAGCAAAAGCCTTTCCAGTTGTAAAGAAGTGAATTAACTCCCTTCGTGTCAGTGATGGATGAGGCGCTTTCTCCCCCTTCAAAGAGGCGAGCCGTGCCGGTGAATGTGGGCCAGCGGAGTTGAAAAGTCCAAGGAGAACAGGGGGAGCCCGTGGGGTGACCCAGCTGTCAGGCAGGACACTCTGGGGACGGCTCCTGCCGGTGCCCGGCGAGCGGGGAACAAAAGCCGTTCTCAGCGCGTTCGCCCGGCCTCGAGGCTCATTTTTTTTTTGTCTTGCTTTCAATGGACTTGGGCACATCCCTTAACACACAGCAGCCATTTGTGTGGGGTTCACGGAGCCTCAAAGGCTTTCAGAGGGTGCTTCTCCACCCTGCACAAAGGAGGGTTAGCACGCCGGTACTTGGGAGATCTCCTTTCAGGCGTCCATGGCTAATCATATTAAAGGTGACCTCATGGGCAGCGCTTTCCATTGTTGCCATATGTTTTGTCCAGTGCTTGAGTGATGTTGCACATTGGAATGTATTCATGCGTTGCCTAATTTAATCACCAGGCTTAATCCCCTCTCCTGTTCTACACCCTTAGAATTTACTGGCTCTTTTCTAGTCTCCTGTGCATTGTCTGGGTCTCCTTTACAAGCTAATACCAATGCCTGGAGATATTTTTATTTATTTATTTACTTTCATAGTGTATTTAAAAAAAAAACAAACTCAACAACAAACCCAGCAGCCTCTCCAAAGGGTGAGCGAGCGCAGTGGGTGCTCTAGGAGGCTGATCCTTCGTCCCTGTGATCTTTTTCTTCCAGCTTTTCCATAGAGAAATTAAGGATTAGGCTCATGGGTTTAAAAAAACAAAACAAAATACTACGAATGGAAAAATGACTGAGAAAGTGGTGTGTCTCCTTTTAATATTGTTGGAATAAATAACTAATTTTAAGAACTCGACTGTCTCTGTAAAATATGGTGTTGGTTTCTGCCTTTAAAACTTACCGCTTTGGTATGGGCAACTCCAATTCCAGGACTGACTGGACAAAATTAACCCAACAAAGCCTGGAGTCCATCAAGTTTGGAAACTGGAAAGTCTGATTTATGCAAAACTACTGAAAAAAAAACAGAGAGCTCTGCAAGAGCTGCCATGCTCTGCAGAAGCCAGGTATTTCTAGGGAGCGGTGCTTTACAGACTGTCTTTTAAGGATGATTTCTAAAGATTTTTCTAAAACTTCCCTGCCCCAGCTGACTATGACGTGTGGAGGGGTATGATAAAAATGGGAATTAGGGATCCAGCTGTGTTGTGACTTGCTTTAGGGGTGGATGGGATCAGTCCCGGCAAGGGAAGGCAGCGATGAGATTTTAGGATGATACACAATGACGTTGCTAGTACGCTGAGCTCCCAGGGGCAGGAAGCCTTTTTCATTTCTTTACACTTGCTGAGGCAGATTGTTAAATAAATACTTCATGCTTTGGTTCAGCTCTTAGATTCTCCTTCTCCGCATACGGCATGCTGGTACCCACAACTCTAAACAGTGAACTACATCCCGGATGTCTTTGAAACTTTAAACATAGCTTGTACCAATTTAACTGAATTACAGCTTTGAGTTTCCCTCTGTGTATGTGTGTGTGCTTGCACACATGTGTTTCTTGCAGCCGAGTTCTCACACGTGAGCTTGCTGGTCTTCTGCGACTGTGTGTTATGGTTTGGGTTTGATGGGAGGAAGGAGGAATGACGTAAAAGATTGCAGATTTGTAACTGTTCTAAAAATAGTCTTGAAATATTATGTATCTTCATTTTGAAGAAATACAATACTGCTTGGAAACCACAACTACTGAACATAAACCATGTCAAGCCCCTTACATATGTTAAATAACAGTGCGGAATAGAGGGTTATAAACAGCCTGCTGTGCATTAATGCTGGAAGAAGATCACTGATCCTACCCCCCGCACTCCAACCCAGGGATCGACAGCAGCGTCATGGGCTCTGACATCAACTTCGCCCTACAAAAATACTTTACATTTTACACCGCACCTTTTCAGAATAATCTTGCCAGAGCCCTTTCCAAAGCATCTACATGCGGAAATTGCTTCCCCACTGAAGCGCAGCCATGCTGGAGCTGGAGGAAGACGTCTGGCCGTGGGTAAGCTGAAGGGCAGGGTGCCTGTCCTGCTGCCAGCGGGCTCTGGGCTTGCTGGGACAAGTTGCCTGGACCCCATCCACTCCTTCTTCCTTCTTTCCCTGTGACAGAGGAGCCGTGAGGTCCATAGGGAAGAGAGAGCAGGAGCAGGTCACTGCCAGAGGAATTCACACAGCCAGCCCATCCCTGGGGGAGACAAGAAGCCAGCAGCGGCTGCTAATGGATCAGCTCTTGCTGTCCATGGGAATGGGCAGGGATGTCCTTGGAAAGCTTTGGATCTGATGCACTGAGCAACCCGCTTAGGCTCGCCGCGAGTTTTGGTTAAGTAAGGGAGAGGAGGTCATGGCACACAGCCCACCTCTGCCGGAGGAGGAGGGAGCTGGTGCTACCATGGCAGGATGCTGGCTGGTGTTTTATTTTGTGTGGTGTGCGGAGAAGATGCTCTGCGGAAGGCGGTGGCCTGAGTGCGTATGGCAGAAGATGCCTTCCCATCCTGTGCTGCTAACTGTCCATGGGGAGAAGGTTTGGCCAAGGACACAGCACTGCTGCCTGCAGTCCTGGCAGGTTGTAACAAGCTGCAAGAGAGTCCAGGTTGTCCACAGAGAACAAGCAAAGCTCGAGTCAGCAGTGCTAGGTCTGGACTTTGGGACTGTCAGGTATTTCACAGCAGCACCCCAGCATGGGCGAGAATGGTGTGACTGTAAAACTGAGATCAGCCTGGTGTGATCAGGGCGTTGTGCATGTTCATAGTCCCAGCTCCAGTTTAATGGCTTGCAGATATAACTAAACCTAGAAATCCTGTTGTGATCTCTCTTGTTACCTGGCAGAGCTCTTATCATGTTGGCGCAGGGGCTGTTCATATTTTAATGGGTTTATCTCTTGTATGGAGGGTATTACAAGCTTTCATCTGTCTTCCAGTGCAACTCTACGGAAATCCCTCCAGGCATGAGGCAGTACCTGGGCGCTGAATTAATCTGTGCTTCTGGGTTCTTGCAGCTCCATTAGTGGCTTAGCAGGGGAAGCAGTTAGCATTAACAAACTTAAGAAAATAGGATTTGCTGTGTTTGATCTGCCCTTGGCTCCTTGCATCCTCCCAACAGCAATGACAAAGACTGGGCACATTACGGGAAGACACAAAATAGTCATAGGGAAGACGCAAAATAGGGTGATTTGTAAAATGTGTATCAGCATCCTCCAGGGCTCTTGGGGGGGGCAGGAAAAGTTGTACTATAGTCAGGTGCAGTAAGAGACACTGAACCGTTTTTCCTCCTGCCACATGCACAGACACCTCTGCATCCACAGCCCTTACCTTGCCTTTCCCTGTGGCTCAAGCCATGTGAAGACAGCACGGTGTCCCGTCTTCCTTCAGGTAACCACTGCTTTGGGATCTGTCGCTGGCATGAGGCTGGGGCAGCTCTCAGAAACCATCCAGTGCTTTGTGAAGGGCTCTTTGTCCCCTTGCTTTTCATCAGATAAACATTTACCCTTGCTGGTGTTCTTTCTGTTTTCCATTAAAGAAACCGCCTGCAAGCCATGTGTCGCCTTTCCTTCGTGGCGCTATGTTCCCTAGCCGAGCTGTGCATCCATTAGTGGCTGGATCTGCTGTCTCTTTGGGAGCTGCTGACTTCTGCAATGCTGTTCTCTACTGACCGTGGTCTCTTGCAAAATAGCAGAGCCAAGTGTGAAGTTAAACTTCAGGCTGCGTAAACCTTGGGTCAGTAAGTTGAGACCTATTTTCAGACGTGACTGTTGGGTCTGAAATAACAGCAGTTGGGGGTAATGACCTGTTACCTGCAGAACCCTCTAATAATGACATACCAGCAAGTTTAGAGAGGGTATTGAGGGTGTCACTTCTCATCTAAAGCAAGTGTGAGACACACCGATTGCTTTTCTTAAGTCTTTCAGGTTCTCACATAGCCTTTTGGGACAGAAGCACCTTAGGGGTCCCTTTCTGATCTGCTTTTCTTCATCAGATCAAAAAAGCATATACATGGACTTCCATACTGCCCACCCTCTGAAAAAGCTGCTCTCAGTCCCGGAGGTCCCCTCGGGTCCCGGGCATGACCGACTGGCAGGCTGCATGGTTGCATAGAAGCGCCTGTCTGTTCTGCTGCTGACACTTGTCAGCTTAGGGGAAATTTTACGTCACCCACACGCTTAAAGTTTCTCTCCTTGCTAATAGTGAGAAATATTTCCTTTTTTTTCATGGTTACTTTAACTCACTTGGTTGGTTTATTTGCTCCAGGATTTTCAGAGCGGCGGACGTTTTTGCTGCTTTGCCAGCCCCTGAGCTTTCTGACGAGCCGGGGATTATGAGGCCCAGGGTCTTTCTCAGACCTGGTGTGTTGGTGGTGGGTGCTGCTGGTGTCATGCTCCCCTTCTCCAGGCTCTGCACTAGCTGCTGGTGCCCATGGGCTTGGGCTGTGTGGTGTCCGTGGCTGCATTTCCCATCTCTCTTCTCGTGCAGCAGATCTCGGTCTTGCCTGTTCCTGTTCACACCGGTTACAGGTCCCTGTGCTGCTCCCCTGGCCTCTGGCTGTTGGTCTCTGGTCTCACCCTAGGGAATTTTCACTCTCTGATAAGGTATGTGGTGTCCAAGCGCTGCCCTCCAGCCATCAGCTTCTTTGTGGACAGGGAGGTTTGACTTGCCAGCAACTCTAATGGCTTTCAGAAGGGCCAGTCCTGCCTCCACAAGTCTCTGGGGTTGTTTCAAATTCCTGATTACAATCTAGCCTCTTACTAGAGTCTTGATCATCCTCCTCTCCCAAATTCCTGCTTTCCCAAGTGAATTTCTGTATCTCCCAGGTGAAGAAGAGGCCATTGGGACTAGGCAGGACCTAACTGTTCCCCCGCAGCCCCGTAAAGCCTGTAAGTCTTCAAAATCCAGGAATTTTCTGCAGCCCCAAACCTCTCGTCTCTACTGGGGTTGGTGAAGCCCAGCTTGTGAAGGTTCTGCTGTTGCACAAGATTAAATCAGTGAAATTGTCTTTTGTCAGAGCACTGGCGGGGCTCAGGGAAGTGCAAGAGCTGGGAGTGCTTTAAAGAGAGGCTGAGAGACAGGCTCTGAGTAACATAAAACGTCTGAGCAGTGAAATTTGGCATGTATCTTGTTAGTGTCACATTTTTTTATGTGGCATTTCCTAGGGATGTTTTGCTTTTACTTTAAAATTGATGTATGTGTAGAAAATACTTTTAACTTCATCGACAGTTCCCTAGTGGTCTAGAGCATGCGGTGCGGTGTCACAACTCGTTAGCTTCTGAAGAAGGTATTTTTAATCCAGCAATGTAAACCCTTTGCAATTGTATAATCTGTATTTTAGTCCTGTGGTTTCCTAATCATGCATCTAGAGAATGAGCTCATCCAGTTTATAAATTATGAAGGGAACGGAAGTATTCAGCTCTTCTTTCTACATAGATCTGGATTGATTTCTTTGCGGATTGCGTACTGTGTTTGAAATCTCCAATGCAGACAAGTGTGAATGTTTAAAAATAAACTCATTTGCAGTTTATATTTTTGCCAAGTGGTAAAAGTGGTCTCCTGCCCTGTCTTTCCAGAAAGGCTCTTCAGCTTTGACTTGCAGCTGTGAAATAAAAGCCAGGGGTGTGATGCCAGCTTGCCATTTTGATGACAGCATCCACGTGTCTTTGCAAAGGATCCAGCCACGCTTCTTTCTGGTTTTGCTGCACTGCCCAGCCACCTGTAGTGGAGGTTTTGGGGGCCACTAGACAGCAACAGAGCAGCCCTCATATGTGCTACGGAACATGTGTTGGTGACTTTTCTCCCATGATGGGAAGACCCCAGGGTCCTCGCTGCATCCCAGGGGAGATATTTGGAGAAGAAGACTTGCTGCATCCTGTGGGATAAATGCATGATAGCTTATAGTGGCTTTGGGTCCCAGGCTGGGAACCGCTGGCCTAGGAGGTTAGTTTAGGAAGGGGGCAAAGCTATCTGCTGTCCTCCCATATACCAGGGATTCACTGGCTTTGCACCTATTTTATGCAGTTGTATAATGCAGGCAGCAGCAGAGGAGAGGAATAACGTTTGAGTAACTATGGGATTGTAAAATAGAAATGGGCAGAGGGATCCAGGCTGGAGTAATATCCCAAATGAGTTTCAGCTCCATTTCTTAGGCTGGATTGGGTTTCAGGTTGACATTGTCCATTAACCACATGCATGGATCTTGTAGCCTGTTAACAGAGGTAGTTTGTGGGATAATGTCGTGAGAGGGAAGAGACATTAGAGAGATGTGTTCTTTGGGTGATGCAGAATGAGCAACACCCAAGATGATGCATTGTATTACAGCAAGTAAGAGAGAACCCTTCTGCGTGGGAGACCTCGAGATGAGAAAGCAAAACAGGAATGGAGAGGAGATCTCACCTCCAGGAATAAGTCACCCTTTGCTCTGCTGCCCATTTGCACCCAGTTGTTGTTCTGTGCTATGAAAGAGGGCAAGGCTCGCAAGGAGTTTCTGTCAAACAAAGCACCATCATCTCACACCCAGGAGCTCCAGGACGTGCGGGTTGGCTGGCTGTGGAGTGTGCTGGGCGCCCAGCATGATCATTGCTGATTCCTTCCTGTGCCTGCTCTGCATTTCAGTTTGGAGGTGAAGATGTCTCAGGAGTGGTGACAGTGGGTCAGGAAGAGCAGCTGCTGGTGACATCCCCTTCAGAGCACCCTTTCCCTGAGGAGCAGGCTTGTGGGACAGCTGGTTTTACCTTTCTGCTTGTCTGTGGCTCTTGGGGATCAGCAGTGCTGAGGACACAGGGCAGCAGGGACCTTCAGCTGGAAAATGTGGATTTAGGGATGGGGAGAAGGAGTCTCACAGAGGAGGCAGTGGATGAGACGGGACCAGTTTAGAACCAGTTCAGGACTTCCAACCAGTAGCAACAGCAGTCCCATAACGAGGTGCTGAGATTGGTCAACCATTCTCTGTCTGAAAGCCAAAAGGGAAAGACCACTACAACCCAATGTGAGATGTAACTAGTTGAGCTGGGAGCCGGTTTCCTTGTCTTTCCTCTTTTTCCACTGTAGGACTTTTGGTCTCTCCTTTATTACCCCCATCCTGTCCTTACCACATGTTCTTCAGCCTCTACCCGGGGTCTTTCTCCAGCAATTTTGAACTGCAGCACAAATAGAAAAGCTTGTGGAAGGAGAAGTGCTTCGGACTCAAGAGCAGCTTCTTTAAGTGAAAACACAGCTGTGAGGTTTGCAGCCTGCACTTCTGTAAGGGCTCGTCCAGCCGGCACAGCCAGCACTGCTGCAGTCCTTCCAGCACGCAGGAATTGGGAAATCCATTGTGAACAAGATTGAGTTTGATGGCCTGCGTGGAGGCAGATGGATGTATTTTTAAGGGACGAGGTGCCAGAAAACTCTGTGATTACGTTACTGGAGCATGGCTCGTTTTTTGTGGTTTTAGAAGTGAGTGTCAGGACTTCAGGGCTATTTTTTTTTCAGGTCAAAACTGAAGTTTAGGCGGGGCATAAAAACCTGCTTGATGACTAAGTTTATTCTTAAAAAGCTTTCTAGAGCTTGCTGGATAGGGGAGCCTTTATTCTGAGAGGGAGCTGATACCAGTCTCTTTCAAATTCCACGCAGATGGGGTTACATTTTAATGAGTGCCATGGGTAGAAAAGAACCTGTTCCTTTCAGGAGACTGTTCTCAGTGTAATCTTTAGATCCAGTCCCCTGGGTTTTGTCTTGGAGGCTTGTGTTCTGCCTCTCCTCCTTGCCCTAGGTGAACTCCTTCTGCTTGAATGCCCCACCGCATTGGTGGAATTACCTTGAACTGTTATATCCAAGGCTGGCCGAAGCATGCCCTTACATTGCCTCAGAATTGGGACATCTGAAATCTTTGACCTGGTTACTCAGCTGAACCGATAATACCTCTCTGATACAGTGCATGTGTATAGAAAACTTTTCATCTAATGACGGAGGTTTGCTGCTCGGAGCCAAGGCTGGGAACAGGGGGATCCAAGCCAAACCATTTACTCAAGGGGCATGCAGAATTTGCCCAGTCAAGTCAATATAGGTACTGGCAGCATTTCAGCAGCCAGAAGGCTGTTCCTCATGCTCTCTCCTTGTTGGAGCTACCAGGCTTTATCTCATGACTGGGCCCCTAATTGCTGCAGGTCTAAAACTTACTTTAAAATGAAGATGGCTGCTGGCTGCACTGAAGCCCAGGCAAGCCTGGAGGTCCGTGACAGCATTAAGCACTGCTCCTCCTTTCTGAAAAGCCTCTTTCTGGCCTTGGTGGAGTAAGCCCCAAGATGTAGGCAGCTTCCCCAATGCCCCCCCACCAAAGCCTGTCTGCCTGAGCAAGGCAGAGATCAGGCAGCACAGAACTGTTGGCGCACTGAAGGGCAGCTGCCCTGAGCCCTTCTGCTTTCGCTGGTGTCTTGTGTCTGTCCGTGTCTGTGTGCTGGTTTGGTGTCTGCTCACCACTGTCAATGGAGTGTGTTGTGGGAACCCGTGCAGATGGAGCATGTCAGTGTCTGATGGATGGAGGAACAAGGAGAGGCAAGAAGGCATCCCTCTATCAGCCAACTGCAGGATTTAAGGTTGTAGGAATAGAGAGTGGGAAGAAGTTACCAGTCTGGAGAGTGGAGCCATTGCATGAACGAGTGTTATATGCACACAGCCCTCTGTGCCCAGTGACCACTGGGGACAGGAGATGACTTCCCTTGAGATGACTTTTCTCAAGGAGGTGGCGTTAGCTTCACCTCAAGCCTGCTGTACGCACCACCAAACGTTACCAAGGATCAGCCACGTGTTGTGAGTACATCCTCTTGCTCCATCAATCACTCACTGGGTAACATGCCCACACCTGCCTGTTACTTTGGGTACCACACAGGCAACGACGTCCTGCCCATCAAACAGCCTGCCCCAGCCCCTTTGAATTTCAGCGCCCTGTTCCTCTTCTGTTTGGGTGTATTGCAGTTGTGTCTGGTGGCGAGTGAGCCTATCCATCACTGTATGCACAGAGATCCCAATTACTCCTTTTGACAGCTCTTATTCACACACCTCCCTGTGCCTCTGACATCTCAATTATTGATGGGGCTCGCCTGGTAGGCAGCACTCTGTTCTCAGCATGGCTACGTTCCAGCTCCCTTTCCCATTGAGTTCACGTACGCACCATGCCGAGCGTTTCTTTATGTGCAAAGCTACTGAAGTGGAAAGGGATCTTTATTAGCATGTGAGCTCCAGGGCTACGCTACCAAAGGGGGCAGTGCAAGCCAAATTGCACCGCAGTACGGCGCTGGGAAATTTCCTCTCCTCCTCCTCTCCCAGTGAAGCCCAGCAGCGTCTTGTAAAATGAAATGATCTCATATGTTTAATGCTGAAGATCCCTTGTTCTGATGAGCCTTCCTTGTGACGGGGTCACCCTGCACTTGCATTTCTGTAAGAAACCTCAGTCTCCCATTGCCCCTGCAGGCATAAAATCTGGTATTTTGAAGAGCAGTGCCCTTTCCTTTGTCTCAGTATTAGTTTGTTTGCTGGCTTTATGGCAAGCCTTTGCCTTCTGACAAGGAGCACCAACACACAAAAAAAGGAGCTTCAAAGCAGCATGTGGTGTTGGAGCGATGTTGTCAAGTTGGTTAAATTAGAGCTGTGCCAGAGGGAGGATTGCAAAAGCCTGCTTGTTTGGTAGGGCTTCATGTATCTGGGACGCTCTGGATGTCTCATGACGTTGCTGTAGCAGAAGTCAGATAGGAGGAATGATAAAGTGGTTGATCAGGTCCTTATGTACCTCCTGCTCCCAGCCTTGCCCTGCAACCTTCTTTATTTCAGAAGTAACCAGAGGTTTTGTGCCTAGTTAACGAAGGCAAAAGGAAAGGGCGGCTTCTGGAGAAGATGGGACCAGAGAGAAACAGCAGTGTAGGGTGTGCAGAGAGCTGGGAGAGGACACTTGACTTTTGTTCTTGGAGGTTTGTGGCAGCAGGCACCTCATGCTTTAGCATGAGAGGAAAAATCTGTGGAGCAGACCTCCCAAAGCACCAAGGTGCTGGGGAGCTTAAGTGCCTTTGCAGCTGAGCACGGCCATGCAGAAGTGAGCACGTGCCTGAGGGTGGTCAGTGGAGCACCCCTGTGACTCCAACGGCAGAGAGCACCCAACTACATGATACCAAGTGGGTGTGGACAACCTTTTCAAGCTTAGTAGAAAGCTTACAGTCTGCATCCCAGTTTGCTTCCTGGCAGCACTCAGCCAGTCCTTCTCTACCTGCCTTACCCGCTCTCTTTCTACCCTGTGATGAGTTTTGCCTGGGGGCTCTGTGCTCGCTGCAGAGACCATGTGCCACCAAATGAGCAAAGGCAGCCAAAGCATTGCCAGTGGCCACATAGCTGGAGCTTGGCTGTTCTTTTGGGGTCTGTAAGGACTCCTGGCCTGGGTGACAATCACAGGTCCCCTCTTGCCCCTCCTGGCTGGCCATGACAGTGCATCAGCAGGGCAGATCTGCAGCAGAGCAGCATTTTGTGCATTAGTGACAGCACGGCTGCCTTGAGCTATGGTTACTGGGACAGACTTTTAGTTACACATCTGTCTGTGTGATAGCCTGACCCTGACATTTCTCTGAGTGGGGTCTTCCTGTCACTGTGGGTGACAGCAGTATTCTCTTGCCTGACAGTATTGCCCCAGATAGCATCACAGAATCATAGGATCATTTAGGTTGGAAAAGACCTTTAAGATCATCAAGTCCAACCATTAATCCAGCACTGCCAAGTCCACCGCTAAACCATGTCCCTAAGCACCACATCTACAAGTCTTTGAAATACCTGCAGGGATGGGGATTCAACCACTTCCCTGTTCCAATGCTTGACAGCCCTTTTGGTGAAGAAATTTTTCCTAATACCCAATCTAAACCTCCCCTGGCACAACTTGAGGCAGTTTCCTCTCATCCTATTGCTTGTTACTTGGGAGAAGAGACCAACACCCACCCTGCTACAGCCTCCTGTCAGGCAGTTGCAGAGAGCAATAAGGTCTCCCCTCAGCCTCCTTTTCTCCAGGCCAAACAACCCCAGGTCCCTCAGCCACTCCTCATCAGACTTGTGCTCTAGAACCTTCACCAGCTTTGTTGCTCTTCTCTGGACGCGCTCCAGCACCTCAATGTCCCCATTACACAGGCCTTGCTGGCACTGGCGGGTAAGCAGGGACGGCTGAGCCTGCCAAGCAGGGTGTGTTTTATTTGTCTGGAATACCATGAATAGACAAAGAAGGGTTAAAATAACAGAAAGTTGAAAACTCATTATCTCTGGGAACTGTGATCTTTCCTTTTTGGGTAGGCAGGTTCCATGGGACCCCGTCCCCCTAGATAGTGGAAAGGTCACCCTCCCATACCTGATTGCCCCACAGCTTTCCCCAGCAGCCTGTCCAAACAAGGCTGTTTTCCTTTCAAGCCCTTTTCCTTCCTTTCCTTCCCCTGGACTTGCCTCCTTGCACAGAGCTGGCTCCGGCCCCGGATGGTGCTGGGGGCCCAGGGCCCAGGTGAGTTGTAACCAGAGATGCTCAGTTACTGCAAGCCTGAAGCCTGCTTAGCTGAGGGCTGCAAACAAGAGGCTCAGGCATTCCTGAGTTTGCCCTGATCAGAAATACTGTTGAAAGTGGCCAAAACCACATTTTTGCCCAATTTTGCACTGTCTTCTGTGTTTCTTCTCTAGCAGCTTGGCAGTGTGGTGCCCTTTCCTTGAAATGCAGGATGAGGTGGAGCTGTGCCCGAGATAGCCGCCATCCCTTTGCCTCAGAGGTGTTTTCTGATACTCTAGCAGAAAAGCTTTGGGAAACCTGGCCCAGAAAAATGGCTTTGGGCAGTTCCTAGTTCCTCCTTCAGTTCCCTAAACCAGAGCAGCTCACCTGGGGGACTCTAGCTATGAACAAGGGACCTTTGCCTGTGTCACAGCAAGGCGATCGTTTGCCTCCCCTGGGGAGGTGGCTTATTTCTTGCTCACCTCCTGCTCCCTTGGGGTAGCTGCCATGTACCATCATAGCATCTGGAAAGGCTGGAGCTGCAGCCTGGCTTCATGGATCTTGGCAAGAAGAAACATCCCCAGCTAGCCCTGCTAGCCCTGCCTTAGGCAACAGGCTCCAGAATGGATCTGAGGAATCTGCTGAGCTGTAGTGAGATCAGAGCTTGCAGGAAGGGCTTGTGGTTGAGAGCGTAAGAGGTTGCCATCTGGACAGCGGTACGAATCGTGATACTTGTACCACGAACACGAGTGATAGATGCTGTCGCAGGAGCGTATGTTTCAGAATGGCTTTCAGAGCTAGGGGCATAGAAGTCAAGGAAGATGAGCTGGATTTGGCCTCAGCCTGGTACTCTGTTCTTAACTTGGTATCTGAGATGGTGAAATTTTTGATGATTTCATGGTATGCAGTTTTATTTGGGTCAGTGAGAGGACAGCGTATGACTTTTCTACCCTTTAGGGGAGGGAAAATCAGTGCACCATCTAATGATTCAGCACACAGGGTTTCTTAACAACCTATGGGAGAAAGGTGTTTTAATTCTGTGTTCATTCTTGAATAAGCTGTTAATTTGAGTTAGCAATTTCCTTGGAGACCAGAGGAGAGGAGTCTGTGATCAGATGGAGTGGCTCCACACTGCTTTCTCTGCCTTTCCCTGCTTAGAAAGGTCAAGCTCATCATAACAAACCTCCGTCAACGATTAGCCCTTGCGATGGTCTTCCCCGAATGTTTCAAGAGTCCTGCGTGACCCAGCAGCAGTAACAGCCCTGCTGTTAGTAATCTCTGTGACCCCAAAAAAGCCAAAGTGCTCAACGCGTAAAGACCGCAGCCACCTCTTCCAAAGGATGCTGCCTCTCCCACCCAGCCTGCTGGCTCCTGGTCAGGGTCTGCAGCCCTTTTGCAGAGCCCAGGGGCTGCACTTTGTGGCTGTGGGAGCTGGTGGGACACTGGTCTGGGGGCCAGCAGCCTTCCCCTGGGAAATGAGGGGCTGCTTGGATGTGCAGGGCTATTGCAGGGCTCAGCCCCATGCTGTTTCCTAGGCAGTTCAGCGTATAAAATCACTGGAGACATTTTCAGCAAAAAAAGTCTCGCCACAGAACTGTTCTGTTGCTTGTTGAAAGAGGATTAATTTTTCCCCCTTAAATAAAATGAGCCGTGTTTGAAATCTGAAAGCCCTTGCTGAACGCCTTCTTGGAGCTGCAAAGGAAACAGCTTCCAGGTCACATCATAGCCTCCTGCCGGACACAGATCCAAACTGCAAACCCTTCTAAACAGCTCTTTAATAACTCTGCACAGAAGGGAAAATCTGTCACCTTTCCCTCTGTGGTTTCTCCTCTGTTCTAATGCACTGGAGGAACGAGATGGAGCCGGGAAAGTTTTCAGGGAAAGACTCGTGGGAACTACAGCTGCCGATGGAGAAGACTCATTTCTTTAGTGTCTGAGGGGAACCGCAATCGCTTTGGTGAAGGCTGGTGTGTGTGGGTGGGTTTGGAGGGGTGAACCGTTATGACCCATGCATTTCAGAAGAACCACAAACACTTTATAGTAACAAAGGGTGGAAAAAGCGCGAGGTTTCTGCAACACATGTGACTTTTCCCTGAGGTTTGGAACCTCACAGTATGTTCCAGGCCACGGTGTTTGCGTGTCAGTGAGTTAAGCTTTCTCCCACAAGCCTCTCTTGAAGTTGCTGTGATGACTGAGAGCCTAAAATGTTGCTTTTTCCCCCCCCCCCCTCTTTTCATTCTCCCCCACCCCCTGTGCTCTCTGCAGCTGAAGCTCTCGTTTACCTTGGACCAGGAGAGTGGGATGCCTCAAGGCTGTTATATCTATCAGTACCGGGACAGCAACAAGTAAGTCCCGCGAAAGATTGCACACAGCAGATAGGGGAAAGTGCATTGGAAGGGAACTGCCCTGCCTTCTGGCAGAGGGATCACAACTGCTTGTACTACTTAAAAGTAGATTAAAGCAGGCTTCAGGCTTGACCTGAAACTGGGAACAGCTCCTGTAAAGGCCAGGTCCTCTAAAATGCACGAGGCCCTGCAGCCCCCTTTTTTCTGCAGCACTTAAAAGCTGCTTTTATTTGGCTAAAAAGCCAGCACGGGCCCTTGGCAGAACTCACTCAGGCTTCACCCAGGGATGTTTGCAACTCAGACCCTGTACCGTTGAGCGCTGGGGTGACCCGGGAGCGTGGGCTGGGGGTAAGCATCCAAAGGCTGCAGAGCACCCAAGAAGGCAGCCCGCACCTCTGCTCAGCTAGAGACACACAGCACCCCATTCTCTCTGCTAAAGCTCGGGTGTGGGTTCACTGAGTAGCCTTTCACTGTAGCCCCAGGGCAGCCACGCACTCTGTTTTCATAAGGTACCATATGATATTCAAGCTTTAGATGTGTTTGGAGCACAGAGTCCTCAGTTTCTAGGTATTCTGCCTATTTTTACTAGCTGCTGTAGCGAATTGGCACCCAAGATGTTTTTATTTCAAATCACATTCTCATTATCAAATTGACAGCAGCAGCACAGTACAGGATATTTCTGTGTTCGCACTGGGTTACTTTGCCTGAATACCAGCATGTCATAAATCCATAGCCTGTTACCTCCACCCATATAGTTCTGCTTCTTGCCAGTTATTGAAGGTTAACCTAAAAAAGGAGGATATATGAAATTGTCAATGAACGGAACAGTCTGTCATTAGATCTGCCCTGAAATGCTGACGAGAACAGTCCCAACGATGAAGAGGGACATCTGCAAACAGCACCTACCCCTTTCCAAGCTGAGAAACCTCAGTGTTTAAACAAGAAGGGAGATAATTCCTGGGAGAATCCTTCCCACCTGTGGATGGGCGATTAGCACATGGTACACGATCCCAGAGGCATGGATGAGCAGAGTCGGTACCTCCAGCACCACCACGCTAACAGGGAAACGTGCCATTCAGCACCAAAGCATAAGATCAACACGGGAAGAGTGTTTGGTTTTGAGGTTTTTAAAGGTGGCAGCACACAATGGACAGTGAGGAAGAGAAAAACCCCAGACCTATTGGAGTTTGTTAAGGATGTTTATAGATCCAGTGTTTCTAATTGTGTGGCCTATATCTCAAAAATCAGCAGCCGTGGCTTTTTCTGCCCCAGACCCTGCTCTCCCCAGGCTCCGGTGGGTGTTTTGTGCCATTGTTTGAGGAAACTCCAGGGACGGGAGCGGAGCTATTTTGTTTAAGCGCTAAGGCCAATAGCAATTCTGCTTGGAAACCTTGCTTTTAGCTGTGAGTGGTCCAGCATGTGACAAAGTAGCTGCATCATGTTGACAGCTGTTGATTTAGAGATGTATGGCTGTGACCTGCGTTTCTGGCAAGTGTGGGAGCTGAACCACCTTGAGCCATGCCAGCTAGGATCATGGGTTGGAAAAATACGGTGCGGGCAGGATGAGTGGGATTGCAAGTAAACCCAGATTTTGTGCGCGTCTGATGAATCCAAACTGCCGTTGTACCTCCCTGCGGGGCCCCGTGCTTTATATTTTATAGCTTGCTTGACCAACCTGGGGGGGAGCAGGATCCCTTTTCCCAGGGAGAGCCTCACTAAGTTTGTGCACATGCGTATCCTCCTAAGCCTTGTGCATGCAGCCCAGCGCCTCTGACAGTCCTTGGCTGGTGAACTGAAGCGTGAAGGTCTGTGCTACAGCTGATGTATTTTCGCAGGTAAAGTGGCCCTGAGCCAAACGTGTGCGTGGTTCTGGTTGTACCCTGGGTGATTTTGGAGGAGCCCACGTGCGCTGCAGCTTATTGGCAACAGAGCATCGCATTTGAACAGTGTAATGAAGCACCGGATGCAGCTCCTGCTCAGCCAAGCAGAGACCATACTTCTCAAGCACTGAGCCTTTTATAGGGTTAATTTGTTATCCATACAATCACATGGCAGTTGTTGTGATAATTTTTCCATAGCAATTTCCCAGGTAAATTGTAGGCCTTGTGTCCTCCAAAGACTAGTCAGGCTTTGATGGTACTCATCAGGACCCAAGGGGATAACAGTTCTTCTGCATTCTTCTAAAGACATATCTAGAAGTTAAAGTAATGTAACGTTTGTGTCTGCACCACGTTTTGGAGCTGTTTACTGCCCAGAGAAGTAATGCTGGTGATACACTGTGGATCCCTGCAAGCTTGTGCATGGGAAAGACTGGGGAAATGTGCACCCCGGAGCCCAGAATCCTCAGCAGAGCATCAGGGCTGGGACGCATGCAGGGGACAGACTCTGGCAGGAGCCGCAAGTGCATGAAGCTTTCAAGCCCCAGCCTTAACAGGAGGAAGTGGAGATGATCCCAGTTGATGGGAACCCATTCTGACCTGGGGAGTTTGCCCAATGCCCCAGAGATCCCTGTGAGCGGGGCTGTGCGTGGCAAGGCTCAGTGCCACCCTGGTCACTGGAGGAGCGTCCCTTCCCCTCCTAGTGGCAAATGCTGTTCCAAGCTGCAGCCAGACGGGGCCACCGGAGAACAGCGGATATTGGCCTCCTGCTCTCAGAACAAAGGACTGCAGCAGCATTGCTGAAAGTGTAATTACGAGAGCAATTAAAATTTCTATTGCTTAGGCTAGAAGTGCAAGTACCATGCAGGCTCTTACAAGGGCGATCAGTTGGAATTTGTTCCCTTTAAAATGACAAAACCCTGCCAAGGAATTTTTGCCCGCTCCCAGCAGCTTTCCGTTGCCTGCCTGCTTGCCTGCAGCAGCATTTATGGGCACAACTCTCGCCAAGTGCCTGCTCCACTATCGCATCTTGGGTGCTGAGCACTTGAGGAAGACTGGATTCAGCAGAGCCTTGGTAGCCTTGGAGTGTGAGCAGAAGACGTGCTGAGCAGCCAGCAGCTTGCCACTCCACCTCCTGCTGCAATATATTGGTATCTGATGGCGTTTGATAGTCCCAGTAGTGATACGAGTGCTGTGCTTGGAGCTGTATGGAGGAGAGAGGCTGTCACTGCCCCAGCGGTCACAGGGGTGAGACCAGCGTACATCACTTCTCCTCTTTTCCTCTGCTTTCCAGACACTTTCCTCCCCTTGGCTGCCAGTCCTTCCCAGCCCTTCAGTCCTTTCCTGGGCCCAGAGGAAATGACTTGACCTCATGCGGAAGCAAGCAGTCTGCTTTCTCATTTTTAAGCCATGTTACTTAAATTCTTCCTAATGGGGATCAGTCAGTATAATCACAAGAGCACCAAGCTGTTGCAGCAGGCTGCTGCGGGAAGGCTGTCCTGCGACGGGAGCACTGTGCCATGCCACGGGGACAGCCAGTGACGTCTGCTGGGTGACATTCGGAACAGAAGCGTATTGTCAGCCTTCACGTGGCCCCAGAGCAGTCACATCCAAGAGAGGACAGCCCTGCCAGCCGTCCCGTGGTGTGACTGTGGCACGAGTCGGGTGTTGAGGGTGGGACTGGCTTTCTGCCGCTGCCTCCTGCACAGGCTGGGTTTGTCTGGCTCTGCACAGGATCCAATTGCAAAACCCAGCCAGGCAGTAAAAGGCCATCAAGGCCATTCGCATCCACCATGGCTCATGAATCCCATCTTACAACACACACTTGCTGGTCCCCGATCTAGGAACATGATACTGGCTGTGCTGAGGAAGCGCCGGCTGCTCGCTCTGAAGCCTGCCTGCCTGGTGCGGCTGGTCCTGCTCTTGTGGACTGCCAGGCAGCAAGAAGGCTTAGGTCAGGAAAGGTTACAGATGATCATGAAAGACTTCTTCCAGCCCAAGTTCAGGAAGAGCCAAAGTCAACTTGAGATGCCCGTGGAAGAAATTAATTGTGAGAAGTTTAATGTCTTTTGGCTGTATCCAAGAAATAGAAGATTCTGTTTTCTGCATTCACTGTCACTATCCAGACCCCCTGGAGACCTTCTAGGCTCTGCTCACCTACCCACAGCAAGTCGGACCCTTCGATGCCTTTGTCTTCCTCCCAAGACTCTCTGATTACTGTCACCTTTCTCAGATGATGCAGCGCTCAGGGTCCCTGCCATCCCAGACCCACCAAGGAGCTATAAATCCCTGTCAAGGTTCATCCTATTACATGGGCTCTATTTTCAGGGTGTTGTGTCACTTCCTTGTCCCCAGCTGGTTCTCCTCGAATGTGGTTTTCCTGCTCCCTTAGCCTCCAGGTATCGGTCTCTTTTGTAGGTCCCTTCCTCACGTCACAGATGTCCCCTTTGCCCACAGACCAGCTTGCAGTGCCAATGAATTTCATTTTAATTCCTTGCTGCGGCTGGGGTTTGTGTCAGGATTATGAATTTGCAGTGGGGGCTTTCATGTTCTCTTCAGAGTAATTTCTAAACCCAGAGGAGCAGCATCTCTCATGAAAGCACTTAGAGACCTCTTACAAAAGCAGCGTTGGAGTATTGATCATTTTTTCTCTCCGGGGACCCAGAGTACTACAGATAGAGCTGCTGTGCAGTGTAGCCACTTGCGGGCAGCACCACACAACTCTTCAGGATGAGAAGTGAGAAACAGCTCCCATTGAAGGGAAAAGTGGTGCCCCTTTTTATATAGAGATCAATGATGCCTGGTACATTGGATTATCACTTAAAACACCAGGACTTCAAATGCCAGGGTGCATGCACTCCTGATGCTGACAGGCTAGTGATATATAATACTGTTTGGGTTACCAGCTGCAATCTTTTCATAAGGTGAATGTAATATCTGCAGTGATGTACCCAATGTTACATCAGGAGAGCCAGCCTATAATTATGCTTGAATTGTTTGAACGGGTTATTTGTCACTAACACATTAGCTCACTCCATTTATTGCTACCATTTAGGGCTGCAGCAGGTTTGGTGTAAACAGAGCTTGGGTGGAGGGGTGTGGGGGGGTTATTTTTCTGCATAGAGCAAAGCAGAATTGTTTGGGGTTTATTCTTTTTTGCTAGGAGAGCTGTTGATTGGGAGTGCTAGGAAGAAAATATGTAAAGCAGCTGACACAGCATAACTGATCTGTTTTCAGATGTACAGCTCAAGTGTTGGACTTTAGCACACACCTGGTTGCTTTGCAATGAGCTGGCAGGTTTACCATAGTATGTTTTGTTCCTTATGAGAAATTGAGGCTTGCAGAGTGGGTTGTTTGTACAAGGAGCTGCTGCACACAGTCGCTGGGGGCCTGACCTGCCTTATTACATGGCTGTTCCGTGGCGTACATCCCAGCGAAGCAGCACTGCTGGTATGGGAGCAAAGGAGATGGTCGTCTCCCCTAATGGCATCTGATTTTCTCGTTAGTGATCAGCAAATACATGCTCTGCCCTACTTCACCCTGCATGGCCAGAAGTCTCTGATGGTGGCAAACCCCCCCTTTTTGTCTTGCCTGGCAAACTGGGATTTCATGGGGGAGGTCTGTATACATGTAATCCCTTGACATAGAAGGCTTAGATGGATGCTGTCTAGTAGCAGCTATTCACCTGAAGATAATGAAATGCCTTGTTTAGATTTCAGATCAAAACAAAATTAATTCTATTTCCAGAAATGGGTCTGCCAGCCTATGTCAAATTCTCCAGGGTAAGATTTTCACTTTAGGCTACCCTGTTGCACAAAGTGGCTTAGCTGGAATGAGGCATGTCCTGCTGCACTGCAGTTCTGTTTCTGCAAGCATTGCCCAAGTCTTGTTGGATTGCAGGTAGCTGAGCTGCCCTCTGACTCTCCTGGTGAGCCACAGAAAAGCATCAGAGGCAGTTGGGGTAAGTAAGCCTGTATTTTCATTAGGAATATCACCACTTTCATTGTCATTAGCCCTGGAGTCTGAGACTAAGCCAGCCTCCCCTTGCCCTAAAACACTGCTGAGCTCTGGTGGAAGGTGTTACCTGTGTGGATGAGAATGGGATTGGAAGCAAAATGCAAGCCAGGGCATGAGTGAGCACTGCCCAGAAGATACACTCTACAGAAGAGAAGACTAAGCAGGTTGAAGTTTTGATTATGTTACTGTGTCTCATTTTTTGACTTACTGGCAGTGAACTTCACCCAAGTCAGCAGGTGATATGTATCCTTCACCTGCCAAAGGGTAAGCATTGGAGCTGGCCAGGCGAGGTCGGTGAATTATTCTATCACCATATGTGGAGATAAACCAGACCTCCTGGCTTTGACATTGGTTCAGTGTAGGGTAAATTGTCTAGGAGAGCAAGTCTGGAGGCTGACCTTTAAAACTTCAAAAGATACGTAATCCTTCCTGCCTAAGGCATGAGTTCAGTTTTCTGTATGCCACAGCCAAAGGCTGCCAGGACATATGCTGCAAAATAGCCTTTGTCACTTGGGACTTAGAGGAGCAGAGAGTTGTTCTTTCCTTGCAGAAGGGACCCTATGGGGAGAGAAAGGAGGTTCTTGCAAAAGGCGCTGCTCGGGTACTGCTTCGCTGCTTTTCTTTGACACAGACCTGCCTCCTCCTGCCACCCTGCTGCTTAATAACAGGTTTCCAATCCGTCAGTAAAAATAGTAGCTGCCAACTCCTTGGAGTGTCGGTGCCATGTGGGGGCTGCAAGTGGAAAAGGTTTTCCCCTTTCCCCTGAGGAAGCAGATGGGATGTGAAGATGACTTGACCCCTTCCAAATGAATGTTTGAGGCTTTCTTTGGTGTTGTACACAATATCCCAAGTCGACTGGTAGATCTCTCTACATCCTCCTGGGGTACCAGAACACTCAGTGTGTGCTCCCACCCTCGGGGGGAGGAAGGACTGGGCTCCTGAAGCCCTGTGAGTGCACGACCTCCCTGTTCCCCCTGGGTTGGAATCAGGGAAGTTTGTCGTCTTGGCTGTTTCAGAGTGTTCTCTCCGAGAGGAGCTGTAAAACCTCCTTCTGTCGGTGTTAGAAGTCTGGGTATTCAGTGGCAGACAAGTAGGTGAGAAAATCAGCTGCAATTGTAATTGAGTCAGAGATGCTGTCTCCATGTATCATCCCTGGAGATCTGTTTACATATCCATTTGCTTAACAATGTGTTTGGAAGCCGTCAGCAGCATTTCAGCACCATTTCCCTGGCCTATATATGTCTGACTAACGCCAAAGACAGTGAGCTGTATCTGGACTAGAATTGCTAACCTATGGATCTGCGTTTTCTTAGTAGCCCTGAGTCAGATGAGTCTCTGATTAGCCCTTAGGTACGTGGGAGAGAATAGGTCTGATGTGGAAAAGAGTGAATAATCCTTCTTCCTTCTCTGGATTGATTTTCTGTCCAGAAAGGCCCTCTCCTGAGCTGAGATCTGGCTAGAAAATCTCCAGACCCCCTAGCCATCCATCTCCCAGCAGGATTTCTAGGCATGCTTCTTCATAACAAATATAGAAAAGAAGTCCTTGTTTTGGCTTAGCTCTGTGACCTTGAATGTAGAGTCATGGTATGGAGCAACTTCTCTGCCAGGTGTAGGTTTTGGTGTCCACTCTGTGATGTTACAAGCAGGGAGCACTGGCGGGCAGGTGTACGGGCTGCCTTCTATTGCTTTGTTAGGATGTGCTTTAGGTACAAACTAACAGTGGAAAGTTGCACGCAGTGGCAGACAGTGGAGTGAGACCAAAGACGATGAAAGGGATGCTGAGTACTCAGAGCATGTATTGTGCTGGCGGTGATGAAGGATGCTCTGCTTGGAGGTAGCCCTTCCAGTCCTGCTCGCCAACCTGCTGTTTGGTTTGTGCTTTCTGCCTGGACAGAGCGAGGGCTTTCAATTTGCAGTGGGCAGGACCTCTGCAGTCTGTTCAGCACTAACTACCTTTGTTCCCCAGGGGATCAGCAATGTAAACTGGAATAACAGGGTGGATTGTCAGCCAGCTGGGATTGCTCTCTCGTAAAGAACTACTGGCTGAAAGCTGAAGCATTCAGACTAGAAATGAAGCACACATTTGAAAGGCAAGAAAGATTAACCACTGGCAAAATGTCCCAGGAGAAGACCAGGGAATTCTCCATCTCTCAAGGACAAGTGCATTTCTGGAAGGTGCTTTAGACCCTACAAGTCAGTGGATTTAATGGAGCAGTAGCTACCTGAAGCCCTCCAGGGCACAGGAGGTCAGCTGCTGGAATAATCCTCCCAATCTTAAATTCCTGGCATGCTGCTCTGTGTTAATGTAAAGGATCAGCTTTGCATTGACACCACTCACTTCTTTGCAAAGCT
Source organism: Gorsachius magnificus (assembly GCA_034008185.1). Classification (NCBI taxonomy): domain Eukaryota; kingdom Metazoa; phylum Chordata; class Aves; order Pelecaniformes; family Ardeidae; genus Gorsachius; species Gorsachius magnificus. Next base: position 37,995,537 of record CM067087.1, read on the forward strand.
GGGTTTTGTCAGCTGCTGGGCCTGGAAGAACAGGGCATTTGCTTTGAGTCCTGCCCCCTCTCCATGTGCTTCACCGAGGTCAGCATTCAATATACCTTATTGCCTGAAATTCTGTCTTCTCATATCAGAAGGTGAGAGAGGGAGCGTCTCTCCCTACCCCCTCCCGAGCAGCAAGGGTGAGCAGTTCTACTTTTCCAGCTACTGCCATGCTTTGCTCTGCGTTTTGCTGCTTTTTCAACTGTTTTTCCACAGTTCAGAGCAGCTAAATCAGTCTGGCAATGGACTCTGTTCCCTCCACACCTCCCTGCTTTTTCTCCACCAAAAAAAGGAGCTTCAGATCACAAGCGTGTTTTGTGTGCTCAGCTCCTCACAGTGTCAAGGTCACCCTGCGTGGGGCTCCTGTTACAGCTTAGCACTTTCACCTCTTGCAATTTGCCATGCATTAGTCAATCTGGAGCCTAATGGATTTGTAACCTGGCTTTGCCTGTATCATCTGAGATGTTCCCAGCAATGTAAGAGGATTTGGACACAACTTCCTTTCAAGTTAATGGAAAGATCTTGCTTGGAAAGAACCTGCTTGAAGATCTGAGTGTACTTTGCATTAATGTTTCCATTAATTTTAATGGGAGATGGCTCCAAATTCCTTGGATCAGCTTTGAACATCTTAAATTTTGTGTCCTTCACCTGCCTCATCTAAAATGGGGCTGATGAGCATAAGCACCCTAAGATGAGCAGCATCATTATTTGCCAAGATGTCCTGCAAGTTTTTCTGCCTCTCTTGCTCTCTCTGGAAATGTCCTGTTCTCTGGTGACTCCACTGGACCCCTTACCAGGTCACCACAGGCAGGGCAGAAGGACCAGGGTTAGCTCCCAACTCAGAGGCTGTCCCTTACATGGTCTCTGACAAGTCACATCATCTGTCTCTGCTCCACTGCCGTCTGTAAAGCAGAAAAGAGCAAGAGTCCTCTGGGACTTTTTTATTAGTATTTATAAAGCACTTTGCGATCATCAAACAGGAGGGAATAGAGGAAAGTGAACTTTTATCGTTACCACTCAAGTCTCAGTTACTGCAAAGAGGAGTGGTTCAGCTCTGCTGCCTTGGGCGTGATTACCTGCCGCACTTCGGCTGGTACAGGCCGGCCTGCCCACAGGCAGAGCAGAGCCCAGCCTGGGTTTTAACCTGGGTAAGGTCTTGTGTGGCTTTATTGCTTCTGTGGGGCTGTGCTACTCTTGGCACTGGTCTCGTGAGCTGAGCAACTCTGTATTCCCCGCTTCCCCTCCCTCTCTCCTTGCTCTCTGCCCTCCTGCTCCTCTGTTAACTTTGTCGCTTGAACACAGCAGTGATTAACTGTTACTGAGCATCTCTCACTGATCGGATTGCTGCTTGCTTCTGCCTCATTCAGCAGAGCTCTTGCCTCCTTCTGGGCTGCTGGTAGATATTTCTCTCCATCTCCAACCCAGCTGAGCAGAGACCTTCATCCCGATAGCTCATCACATCCCCCTGGTGAAAGCCAGCCCTGGCAGAGTTCTTGTATGTGTTGCATCTCTGGCATAACCGTATTTTGCTCAGATAGTCCAGGCTGAACAGCCTGATTTAGTAAAAGAGTTGATGCAAACTCACCTCAACGTAATCAGGTTGGCAAGCAGCTACACATGCAGTTGTCCTGGCAGATAAGAAAGGCCACACTGGCTTGTCCACCCTGGAAGTACTCCTGGGAAGGACTTTGTGGTCAGATAGGACCTAGGGAGGTGGGGAGGCAGCTCTGTTGCAGTAGAACAGGGCACCTGTTGGAGAAGTCTTATTAATGAGGTTTTCATGCTTTATTTATGCTCAGTGGTCATTTGCAGTCTCACTGCCAGACAAGCACCATCTGGTGTGGTGCCACTTGCCTGGCAACATGGGGCTGGAGACAAGTGTCCGGCTTACAGGGGAGCAGGCAGGGTCCACCGTACTCAAACAGATCTGGTGTGACTTGTTTGCAGCGTAAAGCGGGAGGGGCTGGGAGCTGGCTGCCCGTGCTCACTTGCTCACTCCCGGCCAGGCCAGCCCTGGGTCAGTTCCAGCCCCCAACAATTAGCCAGACAGATTGAATCTAGATTGATCTGTCAACTTGCACAGAGCGAGCTGATTGCAGCAAGAAATTCTCCTTTCCCTCTATCTCCATGTTAAAAGGCAGGAGAGCTTGTCAGATTTCTGGATAAATGGGAAGTACAAGGCAAGGTAGAAATAAATGTGCTAATGCGTAGGAAGAATTATTAGGACAGAAAGGCATCATCAATGCGGCCGGGCTCTGCAGCTGATCTGCATCGCTGTGTTGAAACTCTGCCTCATGGTACGGTGACTGCAAAAGGCAGAATTCAGCCAGGGCTCTGCTATGTATTGCACATTTGCAGCATGTTGCAGGGGAATGCAGAGAGGTAGCATCTGGTTCAGAGCAAGAGTTTTTGGCACCAATAACAACCTGGACCAGTGCAGTGATGTTTGCTGCAGGGAATTCATAGGAATTGCCTCCTGGTGCAGTTATTTGACAGATGCATTGGGGTCAGTCAGATCACCAGAGTCCCTATACCCATCGAGAGAAAACCGAAGTGGTAGGAGAGCAGAGACGGGACATGTTGCTTCAGTGAATGTACAGGAGCAGGAGTATGGTGGTGAGCTAGGCTGGGGCGTATGGGTCTCTCTGGGGATGGAGTTTTTGGGACGGTGAATGGGACAGTGAGGAGCAGGGGATCAGTCCCTGCTAGAAGCCAGTAGAGGAAGATCAAACATCTGCCTCATGCTGTGTGTCACACCAGCCATTCCCAGGCTCCACAGCCAAAATATGATGACACTAACAGGGACACTTAACTGAACGAGTGCTGGCCTGCCCTCTCTCTCAGCCGCATCTTCATGCTGTACTGTGATCAACCAGGACAGCAAAGAAACCAGAAAATTGGGCAGGGTATTTTCAAGGAGGGCAGTTAACCCTCAGGGGCGCAGTGCTCTGATGCACGGCACAGCTCCACAATTCTGCCCACGCAGCCAAGGGGGGAACCTTTGCATCAAAGGGATCTCTCTGCTGCACCCGGAGTTCTCAGTTTTTCAAGGACACCATAGAAAGTAGCCTGAGGAGTAAGACAGAGCAAAACAGCCAAACCAGTTTGGCTTTGCACCACTGCAGAGAGCAGCATGCAGGCCTGGAGAAAACAACCTGCAAGCTGACTGTTGCTCCAGAAATCAGACAAAGGATGCTTGTCCTGAGATCTGTGGTGGGTGCAGGCATCCCTGCACTCCCAAAAGTGCTAAGGGATGCTCTCTTAGCTGGCGGAGCGGTGTGGCTTTCTGCACATTTATCCGGGGCTTTTGCCTGCACGGTGCCAGTGCGAGAGCCGCTGCTTGTACTTGACAGCTCAGCTATTGTTGCAAAGTATGATTTAATAGCAAGACTTGATTACAACATGCAAATGTAGCTGCTGGGGGACTATCTCAGAGGTTTGTGGAGATTAGCTGTTAAATTGGCCAGTGCAAAAACATTATTAAGCAGAGAACATAATTACTCATCTTGTGCTTCTGTAGTGTATAGAAGAGAGAGATTTGTTTAAAAGCCAGCAAGTCCTATATAGAGAAAAGACTTGTGTAAATGCCACATCATGTACTACTGTATGTTGCAGCATATTTTATTAGAGAAGCAATACTTAATAACAACATTTGGGAACTTGTGGAAGGAATCCATTATATTATTCTGCATAAAAGCAAACCTAATGCCTGGTCTGTGTGAAGGCTGTGCAGATATTAAACATCTCCTTTCGGTGGTGGTTGATTGCTTTTATGGAGATTGTATCATATTGATATAAACAAATCCGGCACTTGATATGAAATCTGGGAGCAGGGTTTTAGGCTCACGCATCTATCTTCTATCCGTGCGCGTTCCCTCTGAAATGCATCAGGGTTCCCATTAACACCTTAAACGTGGAAAGTAGGATTAAAGCGAGACTGTCAGCACGTACAAAATGAACATCGAGGCATGCACTTGCTGTTCTGTTTTTCCCTTTCAGACCTAGGGTAGTCTGTGAGGTTGCTAGAATAAAAAGCTCGTGTGTGTGCAAGGATGCGGGGGGAAGGATTGAGGCGTGGGGAGCTTGTTAGTGCTGCAGACCTGGGTTTTGGAGCAGGCTGTGGTTTGGGGGTTTTCTCCCGCCCCACGGCTCTCAGCAGCACAGGCTGGGCTTGCAGGGAGCAGTGCAGTGGCAGCTAGAGGACTGAAGTCAGATGTAAAAGTGCATTTGGCTAGTCAAAGCCCTAAACAATTTCAGGAAAATCTTCTTTAACAGAGGAGTCAGGAGGGCTGAATCAGAGTAACAGCTTGTTCGTAACGGAGCGTGGTTCCTTCAGTCACAAGCGCTGGCGGGGGAGCAGGGTGATGCTGGCAGGGCGAACCTGCTGTGCCGCGGTGACTGCCGCTCACCCCGATTCAAGTCACTGGACACTTCCCCTGCAGCATCTCGGGCCCCCAACAGATGCTCTGTGGAGGCTTCGCTTGTGGAAGCAGGGGGAAGTATCATCCCAAGCCTAAGTAGGGGAGATAAAGATCTCAAGGTTTCTTGATGGGAAACTCCTCCTTTTGTTGCAGCTCAAGAGCATTTGTACACCAGTAATTGCTCCCCCGGCTGGTTTCTGTGTGACTCAGAGCTGAATGCGGAGCTGCCGACGGCTGCTGCTGTGTGAACCTCAGCATCCCAGCACGATATGTCCCAATCGCTCTAAATTTGAATTTGCAGCCAGTCCTCCTCCCTCCTTTACAACGTGTCTGCGCACACGCAGGCATTCCACCTTGCTCCTCACCTGCTTTATACCTGCAAATTTGCCACGGTTGGAGCCATCAGCTATTCCAGGCAATGAAGGCAGGGAAACCACTCCTTGCTTGTAGCTGGGCTTGTTTTCGTCTCAGAGCCATGAAGCACGTGAACCCTGAGACAGCTGCTCACCAGCATCTCCTGGTGTGACTGCAGGGCGGCCAGGAAGAGCTCTGGCTGCGTCCAGCATCATCATCTTGCGTTATTCGGTGCCAAAGGGTAATCCTAAAAATACCTGTGAGCGGCTTGCAAGCCACGAGTGTCAGAGGGGGCAGCTCTACAAAGGTCTTGTGTCACCAGGGAAGGGAGAATGACGCATCTCATCATCACTGAGCATGAAGGGAAGGTACCTGCAGCCGGGCACTGGGAGTGGGTGGGAGCAGGGGCCGGGTCTCAGCAGGGAAGGTCAGCTGAGGGTGGATCAGCCCCGTCGGAAGGGACACGGGGCAGCGTGGGCTGAAATGCTCAGCTAGGGCACGCTTAGTCCCTGCACAGGCACATCTCAGTTATGGCTATTTTCTTATAATGATCTTTGATAGTACGTAATGAAGCCAAGCAGTGGGAGAAACCACATAGCAATATTTCATAGTAATTTTGCCCCAGTTATATGAGGGCTGTGTGTATTCAAGCTGTCCGTGTCTCCCTAACCACCACATGCACACTTCGAAGCTGCGTGTCCAGTGATCAGTACTGATAAATGCAATAAACTTCACGTGGTGGTAGAGTTACAGCAGGAGTCTCTGACAGCCAGAGAGGAGGCAGAAGTGATGTATTTCTCTGTTAAGCTCCCTTTTTTGTGTGCATTTGGCTTGGCTGTACAGCACATCTGTCTGTGAAATGGCTGTTAACATGTTCCCAGAGTCTGGCATGCAAGAAGTCGTTTGTGCGATCCTCTTCTGTGGCAGCAGCGGTGCTGTCTATGGGAGATGCCCTTAGCTGCAAACTAAGGTACTATAGGAAGAGTTGCAGTAGCTCTTGCTTCCATGAGTTTTACTGCACTGAGCCGAATAACGCAATTTGAGACAGGACCTGCTCCTAACTGGTCCTAAGAGTTTGCCACTGCTGCTCTGAAACCCTGGGCTGGAAGAAGGCTGTGATAATTAATGGAGGTTAATGTGCTCCTTCTGCCTGTGAGCTGGTTGGAAATGGAAAAGAAGAACCTGTCACAACTGTGACTGGCTCTAAACTGCTGTCAGGCTCTCCTCCTTCCCTTCCCCTGCCCCAAGTGGAAAATTGTATTGGAAAGCAGCAGTTAGAGCACTTAAATCTTTCCACAGTTCATTTCAAGCTCCCTTTCTTCTTCCCAGCCATTCCCAGCCAGTTCGGGGCGCGGATGGGAGACTGCGTCTCTGGCTGAAACTTGCAGGATGTTAAATAACAATGGGAGAGTGGCTTTCAGAGAGGGTATAATGTGCCTGGATTGCACGTACCATAAGCTGTGTTTCCCATGCCTTGACATTCAGCCCATCCATGCATCGCTCCTGAGCTGCTTCCTTCCCATATGGGACGTATCTCAGTGTGTTATGGAGCCAGCTCAGGCTGAAATGGGGTTGGTACCACTCCTGCTGTGGAGGGGCTTGCTCCCACAAGCATTCACAGAAGTTGCTGGTTTCTGTCTGTCCAGACAGCAGTAAGTGAGCATGTGAAATTCGGGCAGTAAGAGAAGCTGTGGTACCCCCTGTGGTGGGTTACCAGGTTCACGTAATCTCTGCCCTTTCCTGGGGACTTGGATTGTCTGTTTTAACTAGTGTGAATGTCCCCTTTCTCTTAACACCGCCTGGCATAGCCACATTGCTGCTGCAGGCAGTGGTTCTGAGTGGTTTTGTCTCTTGCTAAAACTGGTCAGTGAAGGGCATTTGATGGAGCTTCACTGGCCTTCTCCCTGGCTGTCCAGATTTGACAGGTTGATCAGTCGGAGGAATCTCCCAAAGCTTATGTTCTGATGTTATTGAATAACTTTTGGCAGAGAGCTGGGCAGCTGTTTCGGTGACAGACACCAGGAAAGACATGGCACTGCATTTGCCTTCCCCAGATGACTTCCATATGTTCCCACCTGTATCACCAGAGCATCAGGGACCTACTTGGAGGCAGCAGTTGTCATGGCCGCTTGCTCTTCTCCCATCCCACAGTATTTTCTGAGCTTGGGAAGGACAAGAGAACTCTGCTTAGCCTGAGCTTGGAGGTGGCAGTGCACCCCAGCCGCATGGGCTGTTTCAGACTGGCACTCTCAGATTTGCAAATGATTGACCCAGTGTGTAGATCTGGTGGTCAAACAGAGGTCTAGGACCCAAGTCATTCACATCTGACTTCCAAGTATGAAGGCATGACAAACTGGCTTGCCCAGAAGGAATATGGCTGGTTGGGGACCAACCACCATAAGAGATCCAGCCACTGAGGTCCTTCTGTGACAGGGCTGGAGCCACAGTTGCACTTGCAACAGTAGGGTCCTTGCAGGTGGTGACTTGCCCTTGTGGTTCCCAGTGTGGACTGGCAGATTCAGGCACTGGGAAAGGGGATGGGCATTGCCATCCAATCCTGGATGGTGATTTAGAAACAAAAGGCAGGTTTAATGTTGTGCTTCTTTCTTCTAAATGTAGAGAGCTACCCTGTTCATTCAAGGGTTAAGCAGTCTGAGAGATGCAGCGCTCAGAGCCAGGTATCTGTCAGGCCTGGACTGGAGGCTCACCAAAACATGAGGATATATGGTTTTATTTCTGTTTTGTCATTTGGAGATAACTACTCAATGTCTGTAGGACAAGAAAGCTCCGGGGCATCTTAGGATATGCCCTGTGCTCCAAGAGAGGTTGTTGTTTTGGCTTTACAAGTGACTCATAGGCAAAGGCAAGAACTGATGCCTGAAATGCTCCTTTTCCAAAGATTAAAAAACACTGCCAAGGCTCTGCAAGATGACAGTGTTGCAAATCTTATCACGATCCAGTGCTGAGATCTGTTGGTTTCAGCAACGCAAATGTGCTGACAGATCTGTGTGTCTGCTTTTTGGTGATGGTGGATTTTTTCAGGAGGTTGGGCCGTGCTGCTGAACTCTGGTTGTACCTCCCAGTTCAGAGCCTGGAAGGGAACACTGCAAGAGGAGTTCTTCATCACACCTGGGTCTTCATTTTAACCCAACTTCCCTTGTAAAACCCTGGCCCAAAGGAGCAGTTTCCGGGTATCGTGGTGGATTTGGCTGTGGTTCCTCTGCTTTTAGATGCAGCTGAGGGACCTGTAAAAGTCAATGGAGGAACTAGCAGGAGTAACCAGGTTAGCTCGCTGGTTGTGACAGCCAGGGACTGAGACATTTGCTACCCAGAAGCGTGTGAGGTTTTGCAGACCTCAGTGTGAACATAGTTTGTTGTCTCTTTTATACAATCTCAGCAGAGGGAGTGTGATGTGAAACATAGTCCTTTTTTACTAATCCAGCTCTGGAGAGTTGTCATAGCCATCTCTGGGCTTTAAGGATACGATTCTTCCTTGCTTACAGCAATAGGTCCCGTGCCACCCATCCTTACCTGTTATGGTCTCATTGAAACTACCTCATCTATCTTCATCTGTCCGTCTGTCTGTAAGTAGCTCCAGCTAGAGACAAACAACCCTCTGTCACCGCAACCGTATGCCCTCCTCTGACAGCAAGCGTGCTGTTCAACACCTGCTCCCAAGCCGCTTGGCTTTCTCCATCATGTGCCGAATGCTGGTAGGATGTTGAGCCGTTTCTTCTTGATCCCATTGCGTAAAGGAGGCTAATTTCAGCCTGCCATGATGTGTGGGCTCACTGGAACGTGACTATAAATCCAGACCTGAACATTTTCTTGTAATGGATGGGGTGGTGAAATTGCATTGCTGCCTTTAACCTCAGGCTGTCCTTAGACCAAGCTGGACTCTTCACAACCCCTACGCTAGTAAATCAAATAGCTTTTGAATCGATGCACATAAAAGTCAAGAAAGAGAAGTTACAGATGGAAGAGACCTATTGTACCTTGAGTCTGTCCCGCTGCAGAGGGGGTAAGGCGCTCTCAGGAATTTACAGCGTAGCTCCAAGCCTGCCTGCTGAGGCCAGGCAGGGTGAGAATCATGGCTGGGGGAGTCGTGGGGTGCGGGGAGACTGCCTAAATTTCCTGTAGCTTTTCTGTCCTGCTCATCTCTTTGCATTTCATTCCCTTGGCTTTATTTTTGGGAAAGAAAGGTGTTGTTGATTGTATATTCAACAAACCTGATACGTTCATTCTCCTGTTCATTGTTTTTCACTCAGGGCTATGCCTGACTTTAGAAGCATGTTTTTCTCACCTAATATTTAGTTTAAGATTGTAGGAGCTGGGTATAAAACCTTCTGGGACATTTTAATCTGCCAAGAGGCTGCCTGAAAACAGAAGTTATCCAGATTATTTCAGTAGTCCTTATTTAGAAAATATCACCCCCAAATCCTGTGTTGCCTGTTTCCCTTTCATCCCCTTGCCAACTTTTATTTGCTGTTTTAACCCCAATCTGCTGTCCATGTCCCCTGTACCTTGCTCCCCTCCCCCGAGGGTTTCCATGTCTTTGAAAGTCCTGGTAACCAGAAGGTTCATGTGTTGTGCTTCACAATCATTTCAGACCAAGAATAACACAGCCGGGGCCAGCTGGATCCCTCACTCTGTATTGATACAACTATTCCCCTTAACCTGCCCACACTCCATGCTACAACTGCAAATCTGAGGTTGAACCAGAGCGGTGATGGACAGTGCTGTGAGCCCTGCTCCACGGCCATGGCCCTGCCAAGAAAGCATCCCCAGCAGAGCGTCCCACAGCCAGGGAGCAGCTGCGTTTGGGTGTTGTCAGCTGGGGACCTTGCTAGGTTGAATGTGTTTTCTTGACACGGATCTTCTCCGAACCAGTGGTCCCAGTGGTAGTTCTAATTCCCTTGATCTGCAGCCAGTTTCCCCTGAGCAATCCTCCTCCACAAGGCCCTTGCTAAAGGCTGGCCAGTCTGGGTGATTGCTCCTCTTGGAGGTCTTTTCCTGTGAGCCCAAACAACACTTATGAGTGTGGTTAAGGACTGGAACAGGGACCCAGAGGGGCTGTGAGAGAGTTGACATCGGAGATTGCTAGAACTCAACTGGAAAAGGCCAACCAGATCCAGCTTCAAAGTTATCCTGCATTGAGCTGGAGGTTGGACCAGAGACCTGCAGCAAAAGAGGGCGATACTTAGCACGTCACTGCCTGGCTTTCACTTCAAGAACATGGGGGGTACACGTGGGGTTGTCATGCCACCATTGCCTTTGGCTGCCAGATTATTCAGGTTACTCTCCATGGTTTTGGTCTCTTAAACTTTTTTGGCTAGCTGTTGTTGTTCATCTTGTCATGAGCTTCTGCAGGCTTCTGCTTGTTTGGGTCACATCCTGGTTGTAAGATGGATGCTCTCCCCAGTTGTTGGCCACCTCAGAGTAAGCTTCAAGTCTGGGATGTTCATCCCTTCTTTATCTTCCCCTTGTCCATCAGTTTGTCTCCTGCTTTGGGAGTAATCACCTCTTCAATGCCAAGTAAGCCAGGAAAAAGCAAAGCCAAAGACTGAAGGGAGAAACGCACACAGGGTGTGAATGTCTCCTCAGCAGGAACATCTGGGAGAGCATTAGTTGGTGGGGAACGTGGTACAGGAGGGACTGTTCTAGCAGTCTGTGACTCCCTACAGCAGTATCAGTTCTTCGGGTGATTAACTGTTTGTTTCTCCCTTACTGAAAACTTGTCTCAGATTAAACCACTGTAATAGAAAACTCAGGTTCTGGAGCGATCCCAAGTGTAGGTTAATATTTACAAGCTATCAACTTCAGGTTTTATCTCCATCCCTTTCTAGCACAGAGATAAAATCCTTTTAAAAATCCCTTTTGATCTTTCTGGTTCATGACATGGCTTTAGTAAGACACTTTCTGTATGAAACTGGCAAATGTCTTAATGGAAACGTAAGTTTTTCTCATCCTTTCAGGGACAAGTAACAGATGAGGAGCCCCCAACGTACAAGGGGCCATGGCTTCATAATGGAGCAGAAGTGACGGACAGTATCTCTGCAGGATGCTCATGCTAGGAAATGTCAGAATGTTATTTCTGCCTCAGTGGCTTAAGATCATCTGTTTACCTAATGGACTTACATTTGCATTTTGCAGGTGTTGTGTTAATATTAATGTGTTGTCTGAATTGTTAATATTCCTTCATTTCAATGTTACATTAATGAAGGCTGCAGGGGATGGAAAAAAGACCTGACTAATTAATTAAATGGGCAAAAAGCATCTTTAACTTTCCATCGTGCTGCCCTTTGCTTCTACCTAATGGGTCTTGGCATTTCTGGTCAGCAGCCATGTAACACATGCTGCCGTATGGAGCACTCAGCGATGGACTTGCTAATTTTTCTGACCCATAAATCACTTGCGTAAACTTTTAACGGCGAGGAAAAGTGCCTTTCATTCCTGCTTCCTCCTTTCGGTGGGAAATGCAGCCTGATAACATGCGGTGCTGGCCTGATGTGTGGGTTTCCCGTCAGGAGAGGGGCTGTCTGCATTTCTGCAGGAATTCTTTCCATTCCCTTCTTAGCCAGACTGGATGACATTAATATTACGTGTCCATGAGAGTATTCTTGTCATAATCTCTGCTTTTGGAGCCAGTGGCATATCGGGCTGTGTGTCTCAGGAATATGGACTGCCAGTCTTGCTTTGGGCGCTGCTTGGGGGGAGTATCTCCCCTCTCCTCTGCACCGTCCCAGACCCAGCTTGGCTCTGGGCTCTTCTGCCCCCCAGCAATTCCCACAGGCTGGACAAAACTGTCTCAGATCCCTGCTCTGGCCTTGGGCAGCACTCCTGCTCGGGAGCATCCTAATGCATTCCCGAAAGTAACGCTTGCCAGCCCAGGCGGTGATTGCCCCCATGGGACCCATTAGCTGAACACAATATTGAGTTGTGTGCATTAGTGGTCACTGTTATCCCTCCCCTGCGGCTCTGTGGAGAGGGAGCAGGGCCCTGGCCATCGTAGCTCCCTCTGAGAGACAAGATCTCAGTGAGCCAGTGGCTCCCCGGAAAGTCAAACCAGATCTGATACGGATCCATGGGGAGCTGGGGTGGGATTCCCAGACGCACATCTCCTGGCACTGAACATAGGGATTGCAAACCCTTTCCAGTGCTGCTGTCATCTTCCCCGTGGAGAAATGCTTAGACAGGGTGAAGGGGTTGTGTTCTAAAGGAAGACTTTTGAACAGCACTGTCACTTTGATGCTGACATCCAGCACGTGTGGGGAGGTCTGTCCAGCAGCGGCAGCACTGGAGGCATTTCTAGGAGGAGGTAGATGTGGGGCTGTGTGTCCACCCTGAGCAAACGGCACTCTGTGAGCTTCTTTGGGACCTGTGGAAAAAGGGTTTTTTTGACCCAGGAAGGCTATTCCTGGAGGGAGATCTTTGTCTGCGATGCTGAGGGTGAAGTCCTCTGCCCTGGGCTTGAAAATGTGATAGTTATGTAAAAATTGTGGAGAACACTGGAGCTGGGATTGAGGGAGCCTGCTGAAGTTGTGCCTGCATGGCCAGCACATGGGTGCAGCTTTCATCCCTAGCCCGCAGCAGCTGAAGACGCTGTTTTGGCACAGAGGGGCACTTCAGCTTCATGCCAAGAGTCTGAAGGTTGTCACCAATTTGCATGAAAAGGAGCAGACTGCAGTCATGTTAACATTTAATGAAGAGGCACAGCCTGCAGAGACTGCATCCTCTGCAACGCTCGCTCTTCAGTTCGATGACATTTTCTTTGCCACTTAGATCAAGACGGGATGGAGGGTGGTGGGACGGGCAGGCGTTGTCTTTTTTATCCCTTCCGTACAAACCACGGATGAGGAGCTCCAGGCCAGGTGGGGAGCATTTGCCATCCGTGCAGCTGAGCACCAAGAAGTGCTGGAGACCCCGTGACTGGCTTGTGCCATCTTCAGCACCCTGACATCTGGCCTGACGTCGTGCTGCCAGATTAAGTCAGGCCTTCTATGTAATGGGGCTGCAAAGTGGTGTTGATAATTTCAAAGGAACTTAGGCAAATGGTTGAGGTTTTTCTAGCGATCTAAATCCCTGCGTGCAAAGCCAGTACATCAGGCTTTAAGCAATTAATTCCTAATCATGCTGAATGCTTTCAGTAGCCCAGCTTTAGTATTGAGAGCTTAAAAAGGTTTTCTACTGTACTGCAGTTAGTTTAGATAAAGCAAAGAGAGTGGTCTCACGGCATTTCCAGCCTCAAGGTGTGAGAGTGGCCAGTAAGTGACATTTGTATTCAGAAAACCCTCCCATGCATTTGTGTTGTAGGCATCTATTACTGGGAAGGCACCATCGCTAATAAAAAGGGCATTCATTATACCCCGGAAAGGGAGTTCATTAGCGGGAAAAGCCATTCTAGCTTCATAAGAAATGAATCTAAAACTGCCTCAGAGCTGCTATTCTCATCAAGTTTCAATGTTAACAGTTTTAACCAAGAGCTAATTGAGCAATCTCAGAAAGTGGAGTAATTCCATTATTCAGCTCTGCTTTGTTCAAGGCTACTGCTAGCTGAGAAAGGAGCACAAATGGCTTTCATCTAGCCAGGAACCAACAGCATTCTTGCCTTTTACTACATTTTCTTTCAAAAAGAAAAAAAAAATAAAAAGTAGGGCTTTTGGGCTTTTGGCAACTGTTGTTGGCAAAGGGAGCTCCACACCAACATTGCAAGGCTCATATATAACACTGAGATCCAATTTTTTGGATAAGAGGGGATTTGATTTTTGTAAGTCTTCAAGTAGCAGTGCTGTTCTGGAGTGTGTGGCGGAAGATGCTCCTGTTTGTTGGAGAGGCAGAGGGTCACCAGGAAAAGAGTACACCATTCCTGCAGGAGTTTGCATGGAAAAGAGCCACCACAAGTGCCGGTCCAGCTACTCGCCAAGGAGCATGATTCTGTCATTGGCTGTGCTCTCAGGAGATGCGGGATTAGCTCATGTAGCTTTTAGAAGAGCTTTTATAGAAACCTCTGAAGTTCCTTTGCTTCATGGAAGAGCTGTAATCAAAAATAAACGTACACGATTTAAAGAAAAGAAGGAAAAGTCATACCACATCCAGAGTCTTTGGACTTAACACTTTGGAGAGAGTTTGTTGGTTAAACAGTGGTGCTGCTTCTTTACCGTTTTCCTTCGGCTGATACTGCTGCTGCTGTTGGACATGAACAGGACTGTTTGCAGCCTTTTGTGGAAGGTGACTTTCTCTTGGTGAATGCAGCAGGATTTAGAGTCCCATTCCCTGGGGCTGTAGATCTCTTGTTTTTTATGAGATTGCACTGCAGCAATAATCCCCTTCAAGCCAGCAGAGAGAGAGGGCTGTCAGCAATGTTCTGCCCTTAGCAGGGGGACGTATATCCATCAGTGTCTTTAGAGCCCTCTCAGACACACACAAACAGATCAGGGCTTCCTTTTCTCAGCACTGGCCTCCCATGGCACTGTTTGGTTCAAACACAAACCAAGTGTCAAGCCTTCAAAGCTCTTCTCTCCTATCTGTATTGGATCCAGCGTGGAGCTGGGCACCGAGGCAGATGCGTCGCTATAGGTTGAGAAACCAGAGGCCTTGGCTGCTGGTTGAAGCACAAAACCATGCTGAGCCAGGATAGTAAACCCATCTGGAGATGGAAAAGAGTTTGAACAGCATAAGCCTTGTTAGGAGGGAGGAGGGAGCAAGTGCTATGGTGGGGAGACAAGATGGAGAGGAGCAGATGGGATTTTGTAATGGGATAGGGGAAGGAAGTTTGGTAACCTTTGCAGAAATTATTTGGTCACATCTGGCTCAAGTCTGAGATGCTGGAAAGATGCTGGGATTTACCTGGTGGCAGCTCACCCAGCTGGATTGACCACCACTGGAAGAGGGCTCAGACTCCAGCTCAGGATGGCTCAGCTCTGTCCCTTTGGGAGCAGGTTTCCACAACGAGCTACATGTGAAGAAAGGACCAACTTCTCCAGTTTGTCAAAAGCAAAAAAAACCGCTTTGCCATGGGAGAACTACGTGGTGTTTTGGGGTTATCTCTGAGTCTATGCCTCAGCTATAAGAACACATCCAATGCCCGGATACACCCCGTGGTTACATCTTGCAGGAGGGGATGGAGGTGAAGAAGGCAGCTTGGGGGGAAGAGCTCTGCTTGTCTGTTCAGCCTACCTCGCCACCGTTTGCTCTGAAGCCTACGGGTCTGTTATGCTGGTGGAACAGCAGATGTTTTAATGTCACATCACTTTAACGAAGCTGCCTGCCTCCTTCCCGCACTTACTGGATTGCAAACAAAGTACTCCTTGTCTCTCCCTTGCAGTGAACCTTGCTTAGCTAATGTCATTTGTCAAGTTAATCAGGGAGAGTGGGCAATTTGATGGCTGCTGTATAGCCTGGCTGCATTGCCATGGAGACAAGCAGCCAAACAGGCATTTTACTTGCCCCGCTTTGCTCTGCAGAGATTTTGCATAAGAAACCAATATTTTATTTGCCATCAACCAACCAACTTGCTGAGGATGTGAGTAGTTTTTCAAGGTTGCTATCAAGAGATTGGGAAGGATCTAGCTAACCTTTTACGGAGCAAACTGCTACTGAAGCAATTCCAAGGTCTGAATGCGCAGCTCCTCTTCCCGCATCCCAAGGATGTTTGGCTCTGGTAGGAGCTGTGTGAGAGGAGTTACAGCCCAGTAGCTCGGGTTCGGGGCTGCCATTGAGGTGTCATCAGTCCTCTTCAACTGGATGGTTTCATAGATGGCTATTTGCCTACAGGAGCTGGGACCATCATTTAAGATGATTTGAAAAGTACTAAGTCCTGTGTTTAAGAGCATCTCAGGAGCCTGAAAGCTCCCCAGCAGTCAGTGGGATTTAGGAGCCGGCATGCCTCAATCATGTTTGAAACTCGGAGGCGAGTGCTTTTCAAAACCGTATATTCCGGCTGACCTCTTGCATAAGACAGGCTATAGAGTTTCACCCACTAACTCCTGCACCAAACCCATAACTCATAAGCAAAATCAGGGTATTGAAAGAGCCGGCAGAAGATGCTTACGCATGTTACAGAGCTCGCAAGCTCTCCCGCCCCTCCCTCTCCTCTCTCTCGCATATGCACGCGTTAAATGATGCATTGAACAGATTTGGAAATGCTCCCTCCTGTAGCCCCGGCAAGCAGGACAGCCGGGATCTGGAGGCACCTACAGGAGGGACAGCCACCTGCTAACCCCCAGCCCTCTCCGCGGGACAGCAGAGGAAACCTCGCATCAGCACAGAAAGGGCAAAAGTTCAGATCAGATTGTTTATGGGTTTTTATGGAGCCGGGTGCCAAGGATAGCTCAGCTAATCCAGAGGAAACTGTAGCGATGGTGTTAGAATGCGTTTCACATGGGATTCATTCAGTGCGCGTTCAGATGGACCAGTCTTTCTGTCTCCATTTTTTTAGCCATGAAATATTTTTCTTTGCACTCCCATCTGCCAGCCGCACCGAGCCAAACTCCGAGCTAGGCTGTTTTAAGAAAAAAGATTAAAAAAAACCCCTCTTGTCGTTTGACCTGCCGATGAGTTAGCAGGGCTTCAGCATGGCTCCCAGGAACGCCAGTGCCCGGCGCTGGTCTGGCCCCCAGCCACTGCCAGCCAGCCTACGCTCCCGCTGCCTCAGCATCCATTGCTTTTTTCCGAGCTGTGGCGTAGCACTTGCCGAGTCAAAGCCCTGGTGAGGACGCCAGCTAAAAGGCCACATGGGGAGGGTGGGAAGGCAGCGACTTTGCTGTGCCCTGCTGCTCCTCAGCACCCAAAGCCATGCCAGCTTCATGGGCTGTCCCAGCCCTGGCTCAGCCTCCTGAGTCTCCGATGTCCTCTGCAGAGTCTCGGCGTGAGCCCCACGTGGGAATAAGGTTTTCCTTTTAGGTGCAGTGAGACCACCACGTTAAGCTGTTTGTTGCAGATCTTGGCTCCCTCCTCATGTCCTGAGCCACAGACCCTGTTCCGCTGCAGAAGAGGTGACCTGGTTTAACTCTGGGTACAGTTGCCAGCTCTTCACTGTCCTCAGCCCTTTCCCTCTCACCCTCTCAGGCTCTCACATGCTCTGGATTAGCCCAGCTGTGACCTGTCCCTTCTGGAAGCTGCTCTCCTCTCCCTGAGGACTAAATCTTGATCTTTCAAACAAACCTGTCCACGAGTTAGCACAGAGCAGCCCCATGCCGTTCATCGCTTTCATGCTCACAGAGCTGCTGCAACAGGGTGCATGTGGGTGATCCAGAGCTGGGAAGGACCCTCTGTCCCTGCAGGGTCTTTTGGCATCAACCCCCAGGGCAGTGAGCCTGCCTGGGCCACTGTGGTTTGTTAACCTGAGCTGACAGAACCAACCCACTGGGTCCTGGGGTTTCTCTTCCCCCTGGATACAGGGCAGTGTCCAACCTCATCCGCGCTATCTGCTCCTTAGATGCACAAACAGCAGCTGTGTCTCACAAAGTCAACCCCAGCCTTTGGGTGATTGAGCAAGACAAGTAGCTTTTACAACTCTGAATATCTGTGGTCACGTCCTGCACACCCTGTCATGGGTGCAAAGCTCCTGGGTGCTTCTTGATAAGATTTTCCTGCCTGTGTGGTCAATCCAACCATGTGCTGGGTATCTCCTCTTGATGGGGGCTGTCTTGGATGCTGTCTGGGGGCTGGTGCTCCACGTGTGGACGTGTTGAAGGGAGACAGGATGGGGTTTTGAAGAGGAAAGTGGGAAGTATGTGCTGTTAGTTTTCCTTTGGTGTAAAAGCATCCCTGGCAGGTAGGCGCTCAGGTATTGGCTTCAAATCAGTGCTACCTGCAACCTCAGAACAAGGATATCTCCAGGAAAATTTAAAAGCCCCGAGCCCCAGAATGGGAAAACGGAACTTAATAATCAGGTGGAAATTGTATCCAGCCCAAAGAGTTGCTGGAGGTAGGAGGTAAGGCTGCACCCTCCAGTGCGCAACGGGAGCAAGAATGGCAGGGGCTGCTTGAGCACTCGCAGTGTTCATGTCTAGGACGGGAGATAAGCATGTTGTGCCTGTGACAAAGAAGCGATGCTGTTCACGGGTGTTTATTGATTTGTCTTTAAAAAATGGGTTTGCACCTCAGTCTGTAGAGTCCACGTTTTGAGGGAGGCACAGGAACTCCATGGCCAACCTTTGCCCATATGTGTATCTGTGTAGCTGGCGCTAGTGCTGGAAATGTCTCCCTTTTTCTTTGCACCAAAGCCCACAGGAAGGAGAGGCGCTGCTTTCGCACCCGAACTCTTTGCTGTGCCTTGCTGCGAGCTGGCTTGGGCAGAAAGGGCTTCCCAGGTACAAGCATGGACCAGCACAGCCTCGCACGTGTCCTCGGGCCACTGTTCCCCACGTGCTGTCTGCAAGCGCAGCAGCTGGGTGGGAGCTGGTGGGTCCACCCCCACCCAGGAGATGGGGATGGCCGTGCCATAACCGCTGGGTGCTGCTCCCTGCCCTGCCTCCCACCCCTGGGTGAGGCGCAGCCGGGGTGCCCAGCACCCTTGGGCCATGCTGTCCCGCAGCCCCCCAGTGCCAGTGGCCATAGAGGGAACGATGTTGCCATCTGCTGGCTTAGCTGCACAGGAGCAGCAAGAGCTTGGCTCAACCCTCTTGGAAGTCGCCCTTCACGAGCATGTACAGACCCTGCTCCCACACCGGCCATTGCCCATCCCCTGACCCAGCCCGTGGCCTTCAGGTAGCATCTGCCAATTGGCAGGTGTTTCAGGGGACAGGATGGGTGGCCCATTCCCATTTAGGCTGTGCTGCTCCCCACCCCTTCCCACACTGCCCACGTGAGAGGGTGTCCCTCCTGCCCTCCCTGCGGGCTCGGACATATCAGCCTCTGGCACAGCACTCTCTGGGAGAACCCATGAGGCTCTTATTAAGGGAGCTCCTTCCCAGTAAAGACAAACATTTCCATCACTAGATTATCACCATCAGGTGCTTATTCCTCCTCTGGGCTTGCCTTTATTTCCTTTCTCTTTTGAGTTCTTGGCAACTACTCCCAGGCTGGGAATCTATCCCTGCTGTAACAAGGACCCCAGGAGCACATCTCACCTGGCCAGCCCCCCCAGCAATGGCCAGGGCCAGGAGCTGCTGGGCCACCAGCTCCAGCCCAGGTCCCCCAGCCAGCCCTGCAAAATTGCTGCTTCGCCTGCAGGAGCGATAGGGCTGAGCCGGCGTAATCAGTCACAGCTCACTCGGGCATTGCTCGGAGGATGAGGTTACTTCTGTAAATCTATTACCTTTTTTGGCAATTAGTACCAGTTAGGAGCCCTGGGAATACTTGCAGCAAATAGCAGGAAGCCCAGTTAAGCACATCTCTCTGCTTATCTAAGCCCAGTTTAACAAGTCTCCTGTGGCACAGCCCTACAGCTGGTAGCACAACTCATAAATGCTCCAAAGATGATCTCTAGCACTGGGATTGCTTTCCTTTGCAGTGCGTAGCCCCAGAGATTTCCAGTCAATGTGTGTATGTTCAGAGGCAGAAGGAGGGGGTTCACCCCAGCCTGGGGTACCCCCAGCAGTCTGCAGGTTGCATGGAGGAGCCCCCAGAGTCCTTGCTTGCCCTGCCTGGGGGCTGCGCTGCATCTTGCTCTGGGTGGAAGCCCGGCACGAAGGCCGGGCTCAGCGGCTGGGCTTGACCACACATGTCAAGCTCGGGATGGGGGAGTGAGTGAGACGCTGTTTTCTCTGGCCCAGGAAGAGAGCGATGTGTGTTTGTTTTCTGTGCTCTCTCTCGCACAGCGTTTGTTTTGCTTGTTGAGCGTTTCAGGAGATAGAATGACCAAAAGGGAGATTATTTTATCCTAATTTAAGCTGTCAATTTATCACTGACTTCTGCTTGTCTGCACCAGCAGGACGGTGCGCTCTTGAGTCCCTGGGGAAACCTCAGCTAGAAAGTGAGAATTTGGGGGGGGATTTGCTGCAGTCTCACACCTAATCTGTGCTTATAACGGCAACTACAAGCTGCTCCCCTGTTCCCCTGTGTCGCATTAGTTCCCTTCACTATGGACTGGCTTGACTTCCCAGGAGACTCCCCTCTCTAACTGGGGCCTGGGGCTGTTTTTCTTGTGCTACAGGCTGGTGGAAGAGTTCATGCTGCTCGCGAACATGGCCGTGGCCCATCAGATCTACCGCTCCTTCCCCGAGCAGGCCCTGCTACGCCGCCACCCCCCACCCCAGACCAAGCTGCTGAAAGACCTCATGGAGTTTTGCAACCAAGTTGGCCTCGACATTGACTTCAGCAGCGCGGGGACCCTGCACGTGAGTGCGCTGGCCCAGCAGGGAGCAGGGCCATGGGGGAGAAGGGTGGGCAGCTACCTGATGACATGTTTGCAGCAGCGTGTGCCTTGTTCCCCGTCCCCCTCTGCTCAAGCAGAGCTGACAACTATTCCATGCCAAAACAAAAGACCTCCCTTGCTTGCTCTTGACCCCACCAATGCTGGACAAGGGTGGCCCAGCCTGTCCTGGTCAGCCAGTGTTGTGCACAGAGCTTAGAGCAAGGTGAGGAGGACCTTGCAGGTGACCCCATGCTGCCCTCTCCGCAATGGGAAGGATGTTTCAGTGCCAGGGCACCTGCTGGGATACCCACATTTTCTTTCTCTGCCTTCTCAGCAGGTCCTGGGCAGGGCACTTGCTCTGTACCGCAGGAAAATTAGCTCTGCAAGGGGGTGTTTCTGTCTGGGCTGCTGAAGGTCTTCAGGAGGGCAGGGTAGGGAGCGGGGACTGGGAAGGACTGGAGAGCGGTGCTGGGAAAGGTCAGATGCAGCCAGCACGGGAGGTATCTGACCAATCCTCTGCTGAGCATGTCCTGAGGCTGAACTCCAGCTGAACAGCACAGCGCAGTTTCCAGGATTTTCTTTACTCGCCGCAACTGGACTGCGGATAATCCTCTGTTAATCCCATCCCCGCTGGCCTCCCGCACACCCCTCCATCAGCCGGGTCTGCTTTCCCCGCTTGCTGGCTGCGCTGAGGCTATGTCAGCAGATGCAGGGCTGCACAATCAGCTCCTCTTCTGCACTTTGAACCCTCCAGCCCTTCCTCGCTGTTAGCCCCAGGCAGTGACCTCCCATATCCACATCTCCCCAGAGACCCATTGATCCATGCGCTGAAGCTCTCAGTAGCTGGATGGGAGGCCAGCACAGGCCAGGAGAGGGGTTACGGGCACTCTTGCATGCTGCACATCTGGGGACAGAGCCAGTGGTCCCCATGCCCTGGATGCTCCCTGCCATTGACACTGGGAGGTGGGTCAACGCTCAGGACTGTGTGTGCTGTCCTGTTAGGGCTGCTGGCACCAGAGCAAAATCCAATTTCATGTGTGCTTTTTGGTTTACTAGGAGATTTGTGGGGAAAGGAGGAATTTGGCTCTGATGAGCTGCTGTTTGCCCCAGAAAGGTCTGCCTGGGTCCCCCTATAACCACAGCTTGCCAACACTGAATGCTCTCTCTCTTTTCTCCTCCAGAAAAGCTTAAATGAAACATTCGGTGCTGACAAATACTCTGAAGCCAGGAAAGAAGTGCTGACCAACATGTTCTCCAGGCCCATGCAGGTGAGAACAGCACTGTGCTGTCGGCCACACCTGGCTGAGCTGTCTGCTGTGGCTCTGTCTCCAACCCTTGCCCCCTCTGCCTTACTGTAGATGGTTGTGACATAGAGGGAGGGTGAACCAATACTGAACATGGTGCTGCGGGGCTGCCAGCAGCTTCCCCCAGTGCCTCCAGCCCCATGCAGCTGGCAGTGGGGGTATCCTCTGGGCAGCAGAGCTTCACTGGAGGGTCAGGCTGAGCGTTTCCTCACCCCCCATAGTGTCCCTGTTATTACCGGTTGGGATGTTTCACCCTCGCACGTAGGATGTTAGCAGACTCACAAGGACCCAGCCTGCTCTGTGAAGAGCTGGTGGCGGGCTCCACAGCTCATGTTCATGCCATTTCTTCACATCATGGTATCCCAACTGGTCCAAAGAAGGGATCAGGAGTGAGGATGATGTAGGGGTGGGGACTGGCCTTATAGCACGATGTGGTACCCAGACACATGATCTTAGAAGCGGGGAAACCCTTTGGTCTCCCTCCAGACCAGGAGACCTTCTGTGAAAGTCTCTGTGATGGAGGCTTGTGCTGCTCACACTGATTGTCATGTTTGGTGCGTCTGCAGCTCAGGACACTTATTTGGGTGCTTATCACCATCAAAAAAAGTTTTTGTGAAGCATCTACCTTTCTATGTTTGCAGCTGGGCATAGCACAGCCCCTTCTGAGGGCAGTCCTACCCCAAGGGGAGAAGGTGCATGTTCCTGAAATGGTCTCTCTGCTGTGGCCTGCTTATCACTGCAGGAATGAATCATCTTTCCAACATCACTCATTTGACTGTCACTCTTCTAATTAGCTTATTTGCTCCATTTACTCATTAGCAGTTGCCTGAAGTCCTGCTGTACTTTAGTGACTTAATGCTTGCTTGCAAGTGGGATTGGGGACGGAAGCTGTTCAGTAAATCACTCCCTCGTGTATGTGTCCAGCTCAAGAGTGCTGCTTTGTAAAGTGCAGGGAGTGTCCTCTGGAGCTGGCTGTGTTGTCCCAGATCCTGTGTCCTGCTTTGACTTGTCCTGGTCCCTTCTGTCACATCATCTTTTTCTGGTGGAAGGAGCTAACAGGTGAACGCACTGGTGACATGCATTCCCTGGGGTCCCTCTCTGGTCCTGCTGACCGTGGTACAAGCCTGGGCTTCACCAGTGGCAGCGCTTGGAGCAAGCCTGGCTGTGGGCCAGGAGGGACAAGGAAGGAGAAGGCAACTTGGTTCTGCCTGGGCACCAAGGAGGAGATGAACTTTTTGGGAGCCACTGGCTTGCTGAAATTTTGCCTCTGTGGTCTCCTGAGGCTGTGGTCTGAGAAGTGGTCTGTGTACTTTGAGATATCTCCCAGTACCTTGTTAAGATTTAGCCCTGTGAATACATGTTAGATCCGTACACAAAAGAGGTATCAGGGTTTTGGGGATGAAGTCTTCTGCAGGTAGATAGCAGACAGAGAGTTTGAGGAAGAAGAAAGAGGAATTTTTAAAGGAGATATTCCACGAGACATGATTTTGGCAGGAACTAAGGTGCCTGTGTGTTCGGGTGGGCTGTACAGTGCACTCAGGCCTGGCAAACCTGCTGTCTGGCACACTCCCGTCATAGGCAAAACCCAGTTTACAGCTGAGCCCATTGGCCCTGCAGGGCAGCCTGTGTCTGGATGGCGAGCAGCGTTCCTGTCTGGTGGCATTCCTGTCTGCTGGTGTTTCCCAGCAGGATGGTACTGCCACGCGTGATGGGGTGCTCTCATTATTGGAAGTGGGGCATGAGCTAGAAGAAGCAGAAATCTGTCTTGATCCCGGGGTGAGCTTATGCAGTTGGCCGTTTGCTGCACTCTTATTTAGCTTGTAAATGGATTTTCAGACTTGCCCGAAGCCGTCGGCCAGGTGAGCAGAAGGTCCCCTTTAGGTCCTGTCTTTAGGGCCACTTTCCAACATGACCCAGGGTGTGCTCGCGGCAGTGGATCTGTGTGACCTCCAGTCCACAAGGAGGGACCATGGTGCTGCGGGGGCGAGAGACATCAGTGTTGCTCTCTGTGGTCTCTTGTCCCTGACCACATTCGCTGCGGGGTGGACTCACAGCTCCCCAAAATCCTGAGCAGTTCAGATTCCCACTGTTGTTCCTGCTGCTAAATGCAGAGGATGGGTAATGCAAAGCCATGTCGGTGTCCCTTGGAAAGAGCAGACAGCTACCAAGTGGGAGGAGCTTTCCCTGGGAAGAGGAGTTTTTGCTGTCTGCCACCAGTATTAGCACAGATGGAAGAATCGGCTCCATCCTGCTCATGTCCCCAGATGCCCTGGTCCCTCCTGGGGGGGAGGACAGATATGAGTGTCGGCAGCTGCGGAGCACAGCCACGCAGGGGCCCGTGCCAGTGTCAAGGGCTGGGCCATCGCTCTGACAGATGCTGTGGCGAGACCTGAGTCAGGGGCCTGAGTCGTCACCCATATCCCTGCACACATCTCAGCCCCCAGTGATAAAGCTGGTGTTTCAGGGACAAGGCTGCAGGTGAATCGGCCAAACCAAGCTGCCCACAGGTTTAACCCATGGTCATGCCAAGCCTGTGTCTTCCATCTTCGCTGCATGCTGATGGTCAAGACATCAGCCTCTCGGAGGAGGAGGGAGGTGGGAAGCCATGGGTAATGCGTGTGTCTGGGGCGGTACCTGGATTACCATGCCAGGAGCCTTGTAACAGATGAAGGAGCAGCGTCATACCATTTTTCAGGGGCTCAGTCACTCGGGGATTCAATCTGTCCGTGAGAGCAAAGCCTCCCCTGGTTGGCTGGGGCTGATTTATTTCCAGGCTCCTCGCGGTTCTCCGGGGATTGCAGCAAACCCTGGGGATTTGAGACCACTTGTGAGTCAAATCTGTTGATGAGAAAATGTCTGCTTTATGCCAGGCTGATGTCACTGGGTAGCGCTGTCCTGGTGGCAGGGATGGGTATCAGATACGTGTCGGACTGGGCTCCATGCGGTGTGTAACCTTACCACAGCCCAGAGGAGTATTTCTGCTGTGATACCCAAGCTGTTGCCAGCCTCAGTGAGGGCCATGAGCTGCCAAAAGGGTGTCATTAATGGTGCTGTACCCAGCAGCAGCTGGGTCAGGCCAGCGCATCCATCAGGATGAAGTGCTCCAGGCAACAGCAAGCAGCGCATCTTTTAGCATCTTTTCCAACTTGAAACAAGGCAGGGGTTGCCCTGCACTGCCGGGCACAGGGGAGGGATGAGCCCTTCCCAGGGGCTTTCTCATAGCAGGGATTCTGACCCATGCTCTGCTCTCTACCTACCTGTCATTGCAGGGATGTTTCTCCCTTCTGCCCAGGAGCCTGGCATAAGTGCCTGTAACCCCCCTGTAATTCCGTGGTGTCTGTCTGCACGAGGGCACTCATCTCCCACAGCAGCCTCCAGCGCTCAGCGCGTCTCCCTGCCCGACCGCGCAGAGCTTTGTTCGGTGGGAGCCCAGCTAATTGAGTGGAGACCATACTTCATGGAGTCCATCAGAAACAATTTAATTCTGGGTTGTGGAAATTGGCAGCCACCACAGCTCCTATCCCAGCTCTTGGGTCTCATAATAAGGCCGGGACCAATGCTGCTTTTTTTAACCTGCTCTATTTACTTGCCCGGATCAGTGCGTTGCTGCTCAGCAGGAGCTGGCTGTGACGCTGGGCTGGAGAGTGGAGGATACAGCTGCCCAAACCGTGGATCCCAGGACGGCTCTGTAATCAGAGCTGGCTACTCCTGTTTTTTTTAAATCACTTGCTCTTATTTTTAAATGGGTTCATTCAATCGCCACTGTGCCGTGACCCCGCCGCAACCCCCCTGACCCGCACAGCCTCCCCTCCCCGCCTGGACTCGGATCCCATTGTTTTCCCAGCCCCGAGGGGTGGTGTTTCACAGATGTAAAAATAAAAGCTGTAATATGTGGGATAACAGGGGCGGCGCAGCCAGGAGAGGTTCCTGCTGAAGAGGCTGCTGGACAGCACGGTGCTGCCGCGGCCCCAGTGTTGGTTTAGAGGGGCAGCCTGGCCGCTTGGCTTCCCAGCTGTCGTCGTGGGATGGAGCAGCAGGGATCACAGCAGGGCTGCCTCCTCCTCCTCGGTGAACAAGGAGGAGCCACTCATCCCAGCCTCCAGTGCTCCCCAAGCAGGCGCAATGGGTGTGCAGAGCCTTCAGCCAGACCCAGAACCAGAGCCTGGCACAGGAGCTGCTCTGCGAGACCCCTTGTTGGGAGAGCATCCATGCTGGGCATGGGGCAGGCTGGGCTCTCCCCTGGAAGATGGGGGGATGGCAAACGAGCCCCAGTGCCTGAGCAGAAGCAGGAGACTGCTTAAACTTATGTGTGACCTGAAAGTTGATGCAGTCCTTGCAGCCAGGCAGGGTGAGCTGGCCCCCAGCAGCTGCCTGCAGTGGCTTTGCCCACTTTGCCCTGTGCTCAGTTCCTGCAGCGTCTGCCTTGTCCATGCGCAGCCCGAACTGAGCAGTACGTGAAGGACCATCAGCTGCTGGAGCTCTGTCTCGCAGACACAGACTCCTCCAGCTCCGTGCAGGGCCCTGTCACCATCCTTGCTGACACCCGTCCCTCGCTTCTCACCCCTTTCAGATGGCTCTCTACTTCTGCACCGGCGTCCTGGAGGACGAGACCCTCTTTCGCCACTACGCCCTGAACGTGCCCTTCTACACTCACTTTACCTCGCCCATCCGCCGCTACGCAGATGTCATCGTGCACCGCCTCCTCTCTGCCTCGCTCGGTGGGTGCTGCCCAGCCGCTTGCGGAGCAGCTCTGGGTGCTGCCAGGGGAGGGGGTGGCTGTGCCTGGCACAGGCAGGACTCCCGGGTTCCTGCCTTGCCTGCCCCGGGTGCTGCGTGCTTGGAGTCTGCATCCCATGAGGCAGCTCCCTAGCACATGGGTGCCCTCAAATAACAGGAACACAAGAGATGAGCTGGGCATCTGGGTCCAGAGTGCCATGGCATGGCTCTGGAAGCAGGAGGGAGCATGGGCACATCATTGTCACTTGTCCCCTTCACAGGTGCCAGCTCCCCCATCAAGATGGAGAAAGAGGCCATCCAGAGACAGGCAGATCACTGCAACGACCGGAAGATGGCTTCCAAGAGGGTGCAGGAGCTCAGCGCTGACCTCTTCTTTGCCATTTTTGTCAGGGTAAGAGCCAAGGCCATCTTCCTCTGAGGCATCTCTGGATTTCCCCTTGAAGGCTCAGCCTAGATACCACCAGGCTAAGAGCTGTGTGGCTGCCCAGCTGGCCTTGGGGAAGGCAAACAGTGAGGGGACGCACTGAGCAACCACCACTGCCAACACTCCAGGACCTGGAGACACTGGCTGCCCTTGGGGACAGTGGGATAGGGGATGCTGGTGTAGTGACAGCCCTGTCTTTTGACAGGAGTGTGGTCCTCTGGAGTCAGAGGCCATGGTGATGGGTGTCCTGAACGAGGCCTTTGATGTCCTGGTGCTGAAGTTTGGAGTCCAGAAGCGCATCTACTGCAATGTAAGTACCTCACTAATGTGAGACAGTGCCAATGCTGCCTCACCAGGGAGGGCTGCAGCAGCCTGGCGTCATCGGAGGCAGTGGCAGTCCTGGTGCCCTTCTGTGCCAGCCCTGTAGCCAGCAGAGCTGTGCCCGAGCTGGGCTGGCCATAGGGGAGGGAGCCTTCATGGGGTTTCCCCTCCATCCCTCAGACCCGGGCAGGTACGAGGGGCTGGAGGGGTCTGGAGCAGCCCAGTCTCTAAGGACTCTGCTATGTGCTGGGGGTGATCTAGTCTAGGTAAAAGGGAATAAAGACAGATTCAGGGGGACAGAGATTAACATGGAGCTGAGGCGAGGAAAGGGAGTGAGGCTGGTTTTCATTTCATTTAATCAGATGGTATATCTGGGGCTGTGACAGCACCACGGTAGGCCAGCACCTGCGGTTAGTGACAGCATCTTCTCTTAATAACCTGGTTATATGGCTGGCAATGGCATCTTTAAACAGGACATACAGCGTGATATACGGCTGTTTGTGTATCACAGCAGCCCCTGATTTATGTGCTAGGCTCAGGCTCACGGGCTGCTGCATCCCAGTTCTTAAAGAGCTGCAGAGGCAGCATGCTGGGCAAAAGCAGCAGCGTCCCCATCCGCAGGTGAAGCGGAGGGGAAGAGCTGAGTGGGGGGATGTTTTCAGGGCCACAGGCTGTTCCCAATGCTCTCTCTGCCTGCAGGCACTGCCCTTGCTGGGCTTCCACTTCCAGAAGGTGGGGAGGAAGCCAGAGCTGACGCTCGTGTGGGAGCCGGAGAAGCCGGAGCAGGAATCTTTGCCCCAGGTAAGACCCTCCAGCACAGGTTGGGCTCACAACACCATGGGGCTGGCATGGAGGCTGTGTGCAACATGTGGTTCCCATGATCTCCGCAGGGGCAGGTCTGGGAGGCAGGACTGCCTTGCAGGCTGTCAAGTCTTGCTGTCCCTGTGTGTCTGCTCCCCAGTGACCCCAGCCTCAACCTCCTCTGCTGTCCAGCCCCGCACCATCCCATCACTGCCCCTGCATCTGACCCCTCCAAGGCCTTCAGACTCTGCCCTGCCTGCTTTGTGCCCTGCCTCCCAGTTCAGTTTCCTCAAGGAATTGAATTAACGTGCTGTTTACTTCCTTCTTCCAGATCATCAATTAAGATGTTAAGTAAGATCAGGTCTAAGGCAGCACCTGTCTAGACCCTTCCCCTCATCCTGGCATTCCTTGCCCCCTCACTGGCACAGCCCTTCCTTCAGGTTGCCATCCCTGTGACAGGGTTAAGACCCAATTAGGAGGATGTTTTTAAGTCAGACTTCCTGAGATGCGGTGTCAAATGGTTTAACAACATCTAGAAATCTCTCTCTTGTGTCCCTGTCATCTATTAACTTGGTAACTCAATCAAAGGGAGCAATCGCATTTGTCTGGCTTGATTAAGAGGT
The DNA here is from genome assembly GCA_034008185.1 of Gorsachius magnificus. NCBI lineage: Eukaryota > Metazoa > Chordata > Aves > Pelecaniformes > Ardeidae > Gorsachius > Gorsachius magnificus. Next base: position 38,023,856 of record CM067087.1, read on the forward strand.
GCTCTTTGCCAACTTTTGTCTGGCATCACTCTAAAATCCCAGCTGTGTTGACTGCTGTGATCTCTGCCTGCTGCACCGCTCTGGGGGTTCTGTGCTTGAACCCCGTTTCCAACCAAGCCCAGCACAACCCATCCTTGTCCACCTAGGGCTGGGTGAAAGGGACTCCCCATACAGTCCGGGCTGACCCTCCCAGCTGGTGTGATGCATGTCCTGGGGAACCCTTTCCTTCCCAGGGGAGTTGTTGTGGTCAGAGCCGGCTGAGCTCCATGGCTGCAGCAGGCGTTTCTGCAGGCCTCCTTCCCTTTGAAGCTGAGCTTTCCTTTCTCAGCTTGGCTCAGAGAAGCCCCCTGGACATGGCCTGAAGTGGCCTCAGTTCCTCCTTTCCTACAGGAGCAGGTATCACTTACACCCTAGCAGGGACCCACATGAAAAATGATGTCCCAGCAGGAGCAGGGCCCATTTTGGTTAAGCAAACACTCAGGGTAGAGGAAGCTTCTCCACGAACCCTCCACGCCTCCTAAGAAAACACTGGAGCTTTCCCCTGGGAGCAGGCTCTGAGCTGTCCTCTGAGCCAGCTGATCCCTGAGTTGATAAAACTCCAGCCCCGGGATGAGCTGGATCCTGGGGAGCTGCACTGAACTGCGGGAGATGTCACCCGGACACCCCATGGTACCGAGCACACCCAGCTCCCCACCTGTCCCCGGCACTTGGCCTCTGCTTCCCAGTTTGGCTCAACCCAGCCAGGCAGCGGAAATGCTTATGGGAAGCCGTGCAGGCGTCTGGGCTGGCCGGCCCTGCCATGGAGGGGAGATGTTGCCCCCATCTCTTCCAAGCTCCAGGCAATGGCCTGGACCTCAGTGGGCGTTACTCAGGGCTTGAGCATGAAGTGGATCTGAGACTTGGGGGATTTGATGTGAAATCGTGCTGTTCCCCAGTGGTTCAGCAAAGGGATGAGGCAAGATTGCTAAAAGAGAGCCCTGATAATCCCATTTGATTCCCCCAGATGTGGGGGGGCTGCCCCGTGGCCACTGCCCTGTGTGCTCCTGCCAGCCGGGGTGGGCTGGAGGTTGGTGCTAGATAGCCGGCAGCTATCTGGACAGCCGTCTGCAAAAGGATTTCCCTGTGGTTTGCTCCTCGCTGGCCACTTTGATACGTTTAAGTCTCAATGAGATTTTCCTGCTCTGAATGACTAATCTGGAGCAGCCGGCGCTGGATGAGCTGGGAGGGGTTTGACAAGGTTATGCTGGTGGCTCCATGCCCACTCCTCCTGCAGGCCAGCCCTGGTGCAGTGCACGGCTTGGGGACAGCAAGCAAAGGCCCTAAATGCCTGGCCATGGCCATGGGGCAGCCCCTTCCTGGTGCCCCAGCCAGCCCATTAACCATGCCTCGTGGATAGACCTGGACGATGCTTTGCACTTCTAATTCACACAATTGCACGAAGAGATGGAGTCAGAGGACCGGGGAGGTGGCAGCACATTCTTGCACAGGAGGGATTGATTTTCTGGGGTCTTTAGTCCTTTGTGTCCCTCTCATCCATCATGCTCCCTTCCCAGGCCTCCTCTCACTGTACAGGCGTGGTGGGGCCATTCCCTCCTTGCAGGATGCTGAGAAAACACTCAGCAGGACATGGAAAACCCTTCTAGCTGCAGCTTGCTGCTGGCGCTTGGCCAAGTTGCTTCATTCAGGGGTGATGTTTGTTCTCCAGCTGGAGAAGAGAGACACGGGTGGGTTTTAAGGGAGGTTGGGACCCAAAGCTGGGGGCACAATCACCCACGCTCCTTCCCAGACTGTGCAGAGAACAAGACTAGGGCCTGATCAGGCTGGAGTAAGTGAGGCTGGTTTGGGAGGCTCATTTGGGTTGGTTTGGGTTTCCTGGCTGGCTTCGCAGCCCAGTGGTGTTGCCCTTGAAGATGCTGCATCTAGCCCCAGCCCCAGGAGCACCCTGGACCCCAGCAGAGCTATCTGAAGCCATCCTGCCCCATTCCCCAGCTCCCAATGGGTGCCGCAGCAGAGAACAGCAAAAGCCAGTGTGGTTCTAAGCAAATCCTGGTCTGATGCCAAGGCACCTAAAAACCCCTCTTCTCTCCATCTTTCTCTCCGTCACTGAAGGTGATCACCATTTTCACGCTGGTGGAGGTCGTGCTGACGTCAGACAGCGTCCCGCTCAAGTACAGTGCCCTGCTCAAGAGACCGAGCTCGGAGAAGTGAGCGCCCCGGGCTGTGTGTGCTCCCGGCTGCCGACGCTCGCTCACCGCCCGGGCCCCGCACCGGCACCCGCCAGGGACAGAGGGGACTCACAAGGAGTTTGGGCCTTTGAGTTTTAAAACCAATGCCATTTTATTTCTGGTTTGAATTTTAACTCTGGCTGGGAGCAGGGCTCAGGGCTGGAGCCTGCCCCAGGCAGAGCATTTCTACTCTTGGATATTTTTAGCTCGATGCTTTTTTGGTTTTATTTTTTAAAGGCAGCGGTGTCTGTCCCCAGCCACCTCGGGTGCCCATGGTGAGGGCTGAGCGGGGACGCGTGTCCCTGGGAGCAGAGTGGGGCTGGCTACACCGTCCTGGGTGGGATGTGGTGGGATGCAGTGGGATGCGGCCTTGGGGCCATGCAAGGAGGGTTTCTTGCAGGGTTGTATGTCGTGTAATAAAAGCCAGGTCAGCAGCTGCGGGCGGAGCTTGTGCAGGTTTTATTTTGCCTCCTCCGCATTCCCCTGGCTGGGAATCCCAGCAGTAACTCATCTCCTGGGAAGCCTCATGCGTTCCCCTGCCTGCCACTCCCTGGGCATTGTGGAATCCAAGCGGCCTCGCCGCCACCCCCAGCCCCAGCACGTGCTTGGCTGGTGGACGTGTGCTCTTGGCTCCCACTCCGGTGGCTGAGCCTTCAGTCTGAGCCTTCACCGAGCATCACCGGGTGCCTGTTCCAGCCCCTCGCACCCTGGCCTCCAGCCTCACCCCACTCAGGGACCCTGCAGCACCACATTCTTGCCTCTCCCTGCTGCTCAAGAGACCACCCAGGCCCTCATGGACCAACCAGCCCTTCTGCGCCTGGCACCTCTGCCTGCTCTCCCATGTCCCCCACCCATGCCATGCAGGATGTCCCTGGGGACACGGCAGCCTCTGCTTCCTCACACCCACAGGGACAGGCAGCCAGGATAAGCGGCTGGCAGAGGGATTGATGTCTGGTGAGAAAGAGTGGATCCATTGTGCCAGGCAGGGAGGGGGCTCTGCTTCACCCTGCCTCATGGATGGTGGCAAATGTGGCCCTGGTGTGGGCAATCTGCCCTTTGCAGGAACCAGGAGCCAGCTGAACCCCAGGCTGCTCAGCTCAGGATGGGGCCTGGGGGTGGGTCAGGGCTGGCTACAACAGGCTCCCTGGGAGCTGGCGAGCTGTGAAAGCTGTTAGGGTCACCTGCGGTCCCCAGGGGTTGCACTGCTGGTGGGATCCTTCCAGATGGCCGGGTGCAACCATGCATGGGTGTCAGCTTTGGACGTGGGAGTGGGTTGGAGTAGCCTGTTCCTCCCCACGTCTCTGCTCCTTGCTGGGCACTGGTGACATGGGGCTGTTCCCAGCCACAGCAGGTACCTTGCTGTGCGGGCGCGCTGGCACAGGCTGCCCCACATGTGACCGTGTCTCCTGGGAGAGGGGACCTGAGGGCTCCGACACCAAAGGCAAGATGTCCTCCCCCTGTCCCTCAGCTCGGTGTCCCCCTCCTCGCGTTTGTCTCAGGAGAAGCAAGGGCAATCCAGCCCAGCCCAGCCTGTCTGCAAAAACAGCACTTTGCCCTGCGCCCTCCCTGCTGCTCCCCGGGGTCCTGCAGGCAGCCGCCACTGTGGGAGCTGGGGCCCCCAAGGTGCCCTGGTCCCCAGGGATGGGCTGGAGGTCCTTCCTCTGTGGTGTGGGGGAGGAATGTCCCCAGGGAGGGCTGGGGGCACTGGGAGGGCCCTGGGCAGGGCTGGGAGATAGTTCTTGAGTGTTATCAGCCCATCATCTCACCCGCGGTGGGGCTCAGCCCTCTGGCGGGACAGGGAAGGGCCATAAAGGGCTGTCCCCCCGCCCTGGATGCAGGCAGCATTCAGGGAGGGAGCTGGGGTGAGCAGCATGGGGTGGCGGCTTTCCCCTGGGACCTGCCTTCTCCTCTGCCTCCTCGCCCGGCTAGCTGCTGCAGCCTCAGGTGACAGCTCGAGCGGGGAACATGTGGGACGGGGGGGGTGTGAGCCTTGGTGGGGGACGCTGGGGCTGGTGCCATTTCTCGGGGGGGCTCCAGGGATCCTGTCACCTCCTCATGGGATACCAGCAAGGGCAAACGCTCCCAGCTGCCTTGGGAGCTTGGGGTGGTTTGAGACCCCAAACTTTGAATGGGTTTGCCTCAGCCCCCACCAAAGCAGACCCCTTCCTGCTGCCAAGAGGCACAAGGCGCTTCCCTGCCAAACTGTACTTCAGTTTCCCTCTCTGTGGATGGGCTCTTAGTAATGCTGGGGTTGCCAAAGCCTGGGCTGATCTCCAAAGGGCTCCTGGCCCCTACAAGGCTCCCACAGAGGCGGCTCAGAGCAGCTAAATTCACCTTGGAGATGCCCACCCTGGTCCCCGGGGGGTGAGGGGTGTTGTCCCCAAGGACACTCAGGGTGCCCAGTGCCCCCGCATGCCCCCAGCTCTGCTCTCACCTCCAGATGCCGAGAAGACCCCAGACTTCTGGAATGAAGGGGCCAGGAGGAGACTGGAGTCGGCCCTGGCGCTGCAGCCGGCAGCACGGCGGGCCAAAAACATCATCCTCTTCGTGGGTGATGGTGAGTTCCCCAGGTCCCAGCCAGGCCCCACGGCTCCACAGCAGCCTGGGGAAGTGGCTGGTGAGAAGATGGGACTGGTGCAGGTCCCCTTCTCTCCGTCCAGCCCTGGGCAGTGCCTGGGGAGGGCAGGACCATCCCTGGTCCCGGCCCCTTGCCACACCGTGGCTCTGCCATGCCCACAGGCATGGGGCTGCCCACGGTGTCGGCGGCTCGGATCTACAAGGGGCAGCTGGCTGGCGGCTTGGGCGAGGAGAGCGTCTTGGCCATGGAGACCTTTCCCCACGTGGCCCTGGCCAAGGTGAGTTGGCCAGCACCAGGGGGGCAGCCGCCCTGCCCCTGCTCAAAACCCCACTGGACCCCACTTGCTTTCAGACCTACACCATCGACCGGCAGGTGCCCGACAGCGCTGGCACGGGCACGGCCTACCTCTGCGGGGTGAAGGCCAATGCCAAGACACTGGGGCTGAGCGGGGCGGCTGTCTATGGCAAATGCCGCACCACCTTTGGCAACGAGGTGGACTCCATCCTGCACCGGGCCAGGCTGGCAGGTACGGGGCAGTGGGCAACCCTGTCAGAGAGCCTGGCATGGCATGGCCATCCCATGCAGTGCAGGGCTGGGCGGGCTCTCCATAAACTCTTGCCTGCGCTGCAGGCAAGTCCGTGGGCATTGTGACAACCACACGGGTGCAGCACGCGTCCCCTGGGGCAGCCTATGCCCACTCGGCCAGCCGGAGCTGGTACGCTGACGCCAACATGCCCAAGGAGGCGTTGCGGGATGGCTGCAAGGACATTGCCTATCAGCTGGTGCACAACACAGACATCAACGTGAGCTGGGGAAGAGGTGCAGGAGGGAGGGGACGCCGGGGACATCGGGAGGATCTGCTGAGCTGCAGGGCTGTGGCGGTGCTGGTGACAACTCCCCACTCTCTGGCAGGTGATCCTGGGAGGTGGGCGGATATACATGACCCCTAAGCAGACCCCAGACCCTGAGTACCCGGAGGACCCAGATCAGAACGGCATCAGGAAGGATGGCCTGGACTTGATTGCCAAATGGCTGAGTGCCAAGCAGGTACCGCGCCGAGCTGGAGTGGGACGTGATGCCAGGCAAGGGGCACATGCCATGGATGCCAGCTCTATTCTCGCCGGCAGGGTGCCCGCTATGTCTGGGACAAGAAGGGCCTGGATGCGGTCGAGGATGACTCCGTGAGCCACCTGATGGGTAAGAGCATCACTGACTGCGCCACTGGCAACACCTCCTCCTCCTCCTCCCCGCTCCAGGGGCACTGGTGGGATCATGAAGCAGCCCCAGTGTGGACCCCCCCCACCCCACTTCCCCAGGCCTCTTCGAGCCCAAGGACATGAAGTACGAGCTGAACCGCAATGCCTCCATGGACCCCTCCATCGTGGAGATGACAGAAAAGGCCATTCGCATCCTGCGCAGGAACCCCAACGGCTTCTTCCTCTTTGTGGAAGATGAGTAGCCCCAGGCGGGCAGCATGGCTGGGTCTGGGGTGGGACGCGGGTCCTGGGAGAATGTGGGTGTCCCAGGGGACCAGGGAGGGGATGACCACCACATTCCCCATGCAGGTGGCAGGATTGACCACGGCCACCACAGCGGCCGAGCCAAGCAGGCACTGATGGAGGCCATCATGCTGGACCGGGCGGTGGCACGGGCGGGCGAGCTCACCTCCCCCTCCGACACCCTGACCGTGGTGACGGCCGATCACTCCCATGTCTTCACCTTTGGAGGCAACACGCTGCGTGGCACCTCCATCTTTGGTGGGTCCCAGGGAGGAGTAGTGAGCGTCCTGGTTCCTACCTCCTCCTTTTGCTCCCGCTGGAGGCTGAGCCAGCCAAGGTGGGTAGCTGGGGAGAGGTACCCAGCTGGGACAGGGTGTGAGAGCGTCTATCCCTATGCCAGGGCTGGCCCCCAAGAAAGCCAAGGACAAGCGAGCCTACACCAGCATCCTCTATGGCAACGGGCCTGGCTACAGCATCCGTGATGGGGGCCGCCCGGCTGCCAGTCTCCCCGCTGCCGGTAGGAGCCTGCTGGGGATGGGGTGGGAGGCGCAGGGTGGCTGGGGGCAGCATCCCACCGGCACGGCCACTGGGGCTGCATGGGGTCCTGGTGCCACCGCCTGGCTCAGGTGACCTCGCCCAGACACCAGGATGATGGGAGCTGCCCCCCCCGATCCCTGCAAAGGGTAGGGGAGCCTGCTGCCCCCAGCCCCATTTCTCCTGCCTGCCCTGCAGAGGACAAGGACTACAGGCAGCAGGCAGCCGTGCCCCTGGAGACGGAGACCCACAGCGGGGAGGACGTGGTGGTGCTGGCCCAGGGCCCCATGGCCCACCTCTTCCATGGGGTGCAGGAGCAGCATTACATCGCCCATGCCATGGCCTACGCCGCCTGCCTCGAGCCCTACACCACCGAGCCCCGGTGTGGGGCAGCCCGCAGGGCCTCCCGTGGCACCCAGTGCCCCCCACCACCCCTGCTCGCCCTCCTGACCCTCTGTGTGGCCGCCCGCTTGGTGGGGGGCTGAGAGCCACTGGTGAGCCCCACTTCAGCCCCGGCTGCCCAGCTTCCCCCTCAGCCACTCCTGGCTGCCCCATCAAGGGTCTCATCAGCTGAGTCCCCATTGCGGCCAGGATCAAGGGATGCAATAAAACATGGGTTGTTTGACTCCATCTGCCACACGAGGGTTTGCAGCAGTGGTCACCTCCTAAGGTGCTGCCCTGTGCCTCAGTTTCCCCAGGTGGTCGTGGCTTCTAGTTCCCCCCCCACAGGACCACCACACATTGTGGTGCAGGAGGTGATAAAATGAGGGTGAGGGGAGGCCATGCCCACACCAGCTTTGCCAGGCTGGGGCACAGTACACAAAGGTTGGTACCTTCCCCACAAGGGCTGAGCAAGGAGCAGAGTTTTAGTCCAGATGAGTGGATTTATTGCTCAAGGAAGTGCTGGGAAAAGAGCAGGGCCGCTCAGTGCATGAGTGACGCCCAGGTGCTCCCGAAACCCCTGTTGCCCCAGGTCTGATGCTCAGCACTGCCTGTGGCACCCCTGCCAGGCACTGTCCATTGCCTCACCCCCTGCATCTGTGCCCCAAGTCCCTCCGTCCCCCAGCAGCAGTAAGGTGGTGTGCCAAGGAGGTGCCTGCAGCCCAGCCCCATGGCCTTTGTGCTGGCTGCCCGGCAGGACACTGGGCTATAGGAGACTTTGCCGAACCCCTCCACACACCCCTCAAGGGCTGGTCCCGGTCCAAAGTCCCTCCCCAGCTCTGCTAGAGTTGCAGACACTGCCAGCGGTGTTGGGCTACCGGATCTCACCATGCAGCTCCTGGCACCCCTCACCCTCTGCCTGGGCCTCTGGACAGGACTCAGCGCTGCTGTCATCCCAGGTGGGGACAAGGACGGGGATGGGTGCCTGGCTGGCTGCAAGTGGGTGCCCAGGGAAGTGGGGCACCCAGCGGGCACCAGCCTGGCTGGCCACAAGGGAGGGTTTGGGGTGGGGACAGGGGCTGCCTGGCTCTGCAAGGGTTAATGAGGGTTACCCCTGCTTTTCTGAGGCCGTTGAGCCAGTTTTTCCCTGAGGGGTCAGGTTCCTGCTTGCTTCTGGGCTGGGGGAGGCACCTGTAACTTCCCACCCTCCATGAAAGTGGCCCCATCTCACCTGCCAGATGGTGCCCCCCCATCATGACCCTTTTTGCTGCCCCCTCCTCTGCCCCAGGACCCCAGGGCCAAGCAGTGGATGCAAACCTGCATGGCCCTTCCCCATCCCAAACAGCACCCTGACCCACTCAGTCCATGTCAGAGAAGGCCCCAGCACAGGAGGTAGCCCTGGGATGTGGGTGCTCCAGGGTTGTGGGTGCCCCAGGGATGCGGGTGCTCCAGGGATGCGGGTGCTCCAGGGATGTGGGTCCCCGGGGTGCCCAGGGTGGGGTGCAGGGATGGGGTCCCGGGATGGGGTGCCCAGGGATGGGGTGCCCCAGGGTGTGGTGCCCCAGGGTGCGGGTACCCCAGGGATGTGGGTGCGGGCTGGGATGATGGGTGCTGCCCTGTCCCAGTGGAGGAGGAGAAACCATCCTTCTGGAACAATCAGGCAGCCGCAGCCATCGAGGCCTCCTTAAAGATCCAGCCCAGAATAAGCCAAGCCAAAAACCTCATCCTCTTCCTCGGGGATGGTGAGTCCTGCTGACAGCCCTGGCGGGCAGGCTGGCACAGCCAGTTGCCCTCAGGGTGGGATGCGGGGAGGGTACCTGGTCCAGAGGGTAACCACGACCCTCTCTCCTCACCCAGGATTCGGGATCCCCACCATCACAGCCACCCGCATCCTAAAGGGGCAGGAGCAGGGGAAGCTGGGCCCCGAGACCCCCCTCGCCCTGGATGCTTTCCCCTACGTAGCTCTCTCCAAGGTAAAGCACCGTCACGCTGGGCACGGGGCCAGGGTGATGATGCCCACGGGGCTGCTGGCACAGAAGCAGCCTGCAGATGCGCATACGGGTTGCAGGGGGTCCCTGTCCCTCCCCCACTTGCCCTCAGGCATGAGAGTGAGGGTGGCAAGGGGTGCTGGGGGAAGCAACCCCCTGGGTGCCTCTGCCAACCACCCCCTGCCCTGAGCCTGCTGTGTGTCCTCGGCAGACCTACAACGTGGACCGGCAGGTCCCCGACAGCGCGGGGACGGCCACAGCCTACCTCTGGGCGTGAAGGGCAACTACCAGACGGTGGGACTGAGCGCGGCGGCCCGTTACTCGCAGTGCAACACCACGGCGGGCAACGAGGTGGTCTCAGTGCTGGAGCGAGCCCGCAAAGCTGGTAACGGGGGGCACAGGGCAGCGGGGCTGGAGGGGACCCTGCAGGGGCAAGGGGCATCAAGCCGGGGGCTGTCCCCTCCACGAGCATCCCAGGGCTCAATGATGTGGGACCCCGTGCCCCCGCCGGCTGCCTTTCATGGGGCCTGACGGGTGAGCACAAGTCTTTTGAGGAGCAGCTGAGGGACCTGGGGTTGTTTAGTCTGGAGAAGAGGAGGCTGAGGGGAGACCTGATCGCCCTCTACAATTGCCTGACAGGAGGGGGTAGAGAGGTGGGGGTCGGCCTCTTCTCCCTGGTAACAGACGATAGGATGAGGGGGAATAGTTTGAAGTTGCGCCAGGGCAGGTTTAGGTTAGACATTAGGAAAAAACGTCTTCACAGAAAGGGTTGTCAGGCTCTGGAATGGGCTGCCCAGGGAGGTGGTTGAGTCCCCATCCCTGGAGGTATTTGAAAGGATAGATGAGGTGCTTAGGGACAGGGTTTAGTGGTGGGATGGCAGGGTTAGGTTAAAGGTTGGACTTGATGATCTTAAAGGTCTTTTCCAACCAAAGTGATTCTATGATTCTATGGGGGGGTGGCAGGGAAAGCGGTGGGCATCGTGACGACAACGCGGGTGCAGCACGCGTCACCCTCGGGGACATACGCCCACGTGGTGAACCGCAACTGGTACGCGGATGCCAACATGCCTGCGAACGCACGCAGCCAGGGCTGCAAGGACATTGCCTGGCAGCTGGTCCACAACGTCGACATCAATGTGAGCACCCGTGCATGGGGAGGGGGGTGGAGCAAGGGCAGACCCCCAGGCACTCCCACTAACACTGCACCCATCTCATCCCCTCCAGGTGATCTTGGGGGGTGGTCGAAAATACATGACCCCCAAGGGGACGCTAGACCCCGAGTATCCCACCCACCCCACGACAAATGGGATACGAGAGGACGGGCATAACCTCATTGATATGTGGCTGAAGGCACACCCGGTGGGTGATGTAGCAGGGACAGTCCTCTGCCCTCCATCCCTGGGCACAGGGCCCGGCATCCTCTAACCCCCCATGGGATTTGCCCACAGGGTGCCCGCTACGTCTGGAACCGGACAGAGATGCTGGCTGCCGCCGCTGATCCCAGTGTGAATTATTTAATGGGTAACAAACGTCCTGTGTGCTGGGACCTGGCAGCCACTGGGACGTGTGCGGGTGCTGAGGCTGTCCCCAACACCTCCCCTCCTAGGTCTCTTCGAACCCGCGGACATGAAGTACAACATGTTGCGTAACACAACCATGGACCCATCACTCACCGAGATGATGGAGGCAGCCATCAAGGTCCTGAGCAGGAACCCCAATGGCTTCTACCTCTTTGTGGAAGATAAGTCAGGGCCGGTGCCCCTGGGGTGGGCGAGAGGGGGGTCCCACATCCTGGGGTGGTGGTAAGAGTTGGGGGTGTTGCTGTCGGTCCCCAGTACCATGGACGCCCATCTGCAGGTGGCAGAATTGACCACGGCCACCATGATGGTGCAGCCCATAGGGCACTGACAGAGGCGGTGGAGTTCGACCGGGCCATCGCACGGGCAGGTGCCCTGACGGATGAAGCACAGACCCTCACGGTCATCACCGCTGACCATTCGCATGTCTTCTCCTTCGGTGGCTACACCCTGCGTGGCTCCTCCATCTTTGGTAGGGCTCTGCCCAGCTGCCAAGCATGGGGCATGGCCCCTTGCTGGGCACTGCCAGCTCCAGGGCACCCTGGCTGGGGCCAGAGGGGTGAAACGAGGGTTTCTTGGATGATCCCCCCCCCATCCATTGCCCCATCCCTAGGTCTGGCCCCCAGCAAAGCTGCTGACAGGAAGAACTACACCTCTATCCTCTATGGGAACGGACCGGGTTACCCAGGCACCATCCGGAGCGACGTGGACATTGAAACAGCCAGTGAGGGCACAGGGACCATGGCCAGGTGGTGGGATGGGGACGGGAGCCACCGCTGGCCCCCTCACCCCGTTCTCCTCCCTCCCCAGACCAGTACGACTATTTGCAACAGGCGGCCGTGCCCCTCGCCTCGGAGACCCACGGCGGCGAGGACGTGGCCATCCTGGCCAAGGGGCCCATGGCCCACCTCTTCCATGGGGTGCAGGAGCAGACCTACGTGGCCCACGCCATGGCCTACGCCGCCTGCCTCGAGCCCTACACTGCCTGCCCCTCTTCCACTGACCCCATGGCCCCGGGGCACCCCACGGGCACTGCTGGACCTGCGTCCCCCCCTCCCCACGGCTGCAGCACCTGTAGGTGGCCAGCAGCTCTTTAGTGCATCTCTGGTCCAGATGCCGCAGCTGTGGGGCACTGAATCCCAGACATGGGGGGGCCCTACGCCACTTGCGCAGGGTACTCGGTGGTTAATAAACATGGGGTGTGATGCTGGTGGGACAGGCTGGGCAGGCAGGGCTGGGGGTGCTGCTCACTATTGCCCATCCCCCAGCCATGGCCCCTTTCACCCTCCTGGCACATCCAGCGCTTTATTGACCAGAAACAGCAGCGAAAAATACAGCAGGTGTCCGTGTCCCCACACTCCCAGGGCAGGCTGGCGTCACCCAGCCCAGTCCCTGCCAGCTGTGCCCACCTGCTGGCAGGGCTGATGCAGGGACAGGATGGGGCTGGCACGGGCAGTGCCAGGGAGGGCACCAGGCAGGGGGGCTTTTGGCGTGGGGCAGCCCCACAGCATCTCTGGTTCACTCTCCCTGCCCCAACTGGCGCTGGGCTGGGTGCAGTATGGTTGGATGAAGGGTTTGGGGTGGGTGGACAGAAGAGGGGGTACACAGGTGCCTGGGGGGGTGCCCTGCATCACCTCGGTCCTCCATGGGGACTCAGGGCAGGGGGTAGGAAGGGGACGAGCAGCAGGCAGCTGCCTCTGGGCAGGAGATCACACCCACCCCAAGTGTCTCCCTGCTGCCTCCACCCCTCTGGTGGGTGCCTGTCTTTGGGGGAGTGGCCCCCTGCATCACCTGGAGGTGCCCCCTTTGCCTGGAGAGTAGGAAGGGGAGACAGGAGGAGACGGGGAGTGGGCACAGGGTGGCACTCGAGCAGGGTGGGGGGTTGCCAGCCTGCCCCGGGCAGGGCGGGGGATCGGCCTCACCACACTGAGCACTTGTGCACTGGGTTCATGGGCGAGTTCTTGGGGCAGTGGAAAACCCGTCCGAATTCCTCGAACTGCGAGACGCTGCCCAGGACCCTGCCAGGAGAGGGGGGCAACTCAGAGCCGGGCACCCCCTGCCCCCTCTGCTGCTGCCATGCACCCCACTTGGGGCACCCCCTCACCCCACAGCACCCCCCCCCGCCCCAGGGATGCCCACCCAGCGCCTTCTGGTGCCGTGCTGGTGCCCACCCCACTTTGCACAGCACTGCCAGATGTGGGGAAGGCTGTCACCTGCCATGCCCCCCCAGTTCGGGGCTGGACGGTACCTATAGTGCTCCGGGGCGTGCTTGTCCGTCAGCACCTGTAGGTAGATGGACTGGGATCGCCGCTTGATGCACCAGTTCTGCAGGGGAGAGAGGTTCCCATGGGTGAGCCATGGGGTCCTAGCACCCACCGGGGCACATCGGTCCTTCTTACTGCTAGGGGACTGAGGCAGTGATACCCTCGTTGTGCTTGTTATTGTAGGGTCTCCCAGGAGTCTGTGTATGGGGTACAAGTGGGTTGAGAGCCAGAGCGTAGGGACATGTTTGTTATTGCAGGGTCCCCTGGGGGGGGCCTGACTGTAGGGTCTCCTAGGAGTTCAGGGTCATGTGCGTTGGTTACTAGTGTTGGTGCGGTAGGAGGGGGCTGTGGGGGGTGCTCCTTGCAGGGCTGAGCCCTGTGCCCTGAGCCCAGAACCTGCTGATGGAGCCAAGCCCGGCTCCTGGCCATGGGCAGCGGGTCCAGTAGAGCTCTTGCCCCATCCCTCGAGGCCACAGGCCCCACACTGGGTGACCTCCTCAACCCAGTACGTGCCACGTGGGGAGGGCAGGGGCTCACCTGGGCGAAGGCGATGAAGAAGAGCTGGTCATGGGTGTATTTCAGGTGGTGCAGTGGGTGCTCAGGGCCATGCTCCCGCACCCACTTCTGGTAGGCCTGGAGAACAAGGGATGCCCTCAGTGTGGCCTGGGTGACCCCCAAACCTGCCCCAAGCCTCCCTCTGGAGCCCCCCAGCAACCAGCAAGCTGGGTCAGGCCTGCTCCCTGCTGCAGGAAGCAAGGTGGTGCTGAAGGGTCTCCTGCCCCCCCGGTGGGGACGGCACCAGCCATGGCCCCATGGCCCTGCTGGGGTTGTGACACCCCAGGGTGGGGGGACACTTACATAGTAGGCGAGTTTGAGCCCCCCCATGTCAGCGATGTTCTCCCCTAGCGTGTGTTTGCCATTCACCTGCCAAGAGAGATGTGGAGTGGGCGGAGATGCCCCCCACCCCAGCCAGACATCCCCCCCATCCCCACCCTGGCACCAAGGCTGTGCCTCAGTTTCCCCCACCCAGTGCCCTGAGGAATTTCCCAGCTGAGGTGTGACGAGTTGTTGGGTCTCAGGACTGGGCAGGGCAGAGCCATGCTCTCCTGCAGGCATAGAGCAGCGGAGAACACCCCCCCGCAGGGCAGTGCATGCCTGAGTATTGCCCAGGGTGGGAGGGGGTCTCACCCGCTGGTTGTAGACGGTGAAGTTGTCGTACAGGTTGACAATACACTGCGCCTTCTTCAGGAACTTGCTGTACGACTGCTCTGTCCACCAGTGCACCAGGTTCCCGTGCCGGTCATACTGTCCTCCTGCCAAGGCAGCCACCACCACCACCGCTAGTCCCAAGGGCCCTGGGCGTCCTGCCCCCCACCCCCCTCCCATCCCGGGGCGGGGGGGGGTCACTCACCCCAGTCATCATAGCCATGGGTCAGCTCGTGCCCGATGATGGTGCCGATCCCACCATAGTTCAGAGACCTGTTGCGGGGCGGGGGGAGCAGAGGTGAGTGAGTGCAGGGCACAGAGCTGGCAGGGATGGTGGTGACCCCAGGACACCCATACCCTGCCCTGAACCCCCCCCACCCGTGCCCCAGCCCCACACTTACTGGGGAACTCGGGGTCGTAGAGGGTGGGCTGCAGGATGCCAGCAGGGAACACTGGGGACACAGGAGAGCATTGCAGTTGGGGGCCACCCTGTCCTGTGCCCACCTGCAGCATCACCTGGCACCAGGGGACCCTGCACCATGCCGCCCCCACCTCGGTCTCTCCCCACACCCCCCACCCCAGGGGGCTGAGCCCACCGGCCGGGCAATGCCTCACCCATCTGGTTCTTGTTGGGCAGGTAGTAGGCGTTCAGTGCCTGGGGAGGCAGCAGCCACCTGCGAGGAGAGACAGAGTGCCAGGCTGCGGGGGGGCCGGGGGGGCATGGAAATGCCACCCCCTTGGACAGCTGGAGGGCTGGGGGGGGCATTCCTGGCTTGCCCTGTGCCCTTCTGCTCACACCCCATGGGTTGCAACCAGGCCCGGGGACAGTGGGCATTAGTGGGGCCATGCTGTGCCCCCCCATACCCCCCCACCCCCCAGCCCCCCCCCACCCCCCACCCCCCCCCCACCCCACCCCCCCCACCCCGGGCAAGGGGATACCTACGCAGACTTGTCCACCTCCTGCCGGATCTTCTTCACCGAGAGCCTGATGCTGAAGGCGATGCTGTTGAGGATGTTCTTGAAGTAGGTCTTCTCATCCACCTCGAACTGGGGGGGGCACGGCCACGTCAGGGGGATGCCAGCCCCAAGTGCCAGCCCCAAGAGTGCAGGGAGCAGGGCTGGGGGACTGAGGGTGTGGGGTCGTGGCTATGGGCTAGATGTGGGACAAGTGTGTCCTTATGTCCTGTTCTGTGTGCCCACATGGGTGGCTGCATACCCGTCACCTCTGTGGGGTCCCTGGGCCACGCAGGGTTAGGAGCACCCCCAACCCTTGCTGAGGATGGCGTTGAGCTCTGGGGAGTGCAACGTGGAGAAGGGGACCTCATCCAAGACCCGCGTGGCTGTGGCCATGCAAATGATGGGCACAATGATCTACCAGGAGGTGGCTTGCTTTGGGGTGGCACCTCCCCAACCTGGTCTCTGCAGACCCTGAGGCAGATGTGGGGACCATCTCCCCCCTCCACATGCCCGTGCCCCTGCATGGCCCTGGATCACCCCTTGCCTCATACTCCCTGTCGATGGCCTCCGGCTTCAGCAGGAAATCGGGGTACCCAATCATCACCATCAGGTACCGGAGCTGCGGGCAAAGCGAGTGGTGGGGTCAGGCCCCCATCCTGTGCCTCCAGGCCATGCTGGACGCAAGGGCAGGGGACCACGCTGGGGGCCGCTACCTTGGCCCTGGCTGCTCTCCGTGTCTCCTCGTCCATCCAGTCCAGCTCATCCAGGCGCTGGTCCAGGATGTATTTGATGTCCTCCACCAGCTGCTGCACCTATGGTGAGTCACCGTAGGCACTGGCACAGCATCCTCAACACTCCTCACCCTGCCAGCCAGTCCTCAGGGGGGGCTGCCAGGTGGTGGTAGGCACCTTGGCAAGGGGACAGAAGGGCCATGGTGGCTTGATGCCCACAGGCAGCATCACCTACCTTGGCTTTGCTGGCAGAGGAGAAGTGCTCCTCAACAAAGAGGGCACCCAGGGCCATGCCGAAGTGCTTGTTGGCCTGGCTCAGGCAGATCTTGCCCAGCTCAAGCTGCTTCTCGTTGCCCTCCATCTCCTTGGAGAGCTCATGGATGGCGTCGCGGAAAGGGGTGGAGAGGTGCTCGCTCAGCACCACCACAATGCGCCACAGCATGTAGTTGTGAAGGATCCTGGTGATGGGGGGCAGGATCAGGCCTCCCCACTGGGCATGTCCCCAGGCACATGGGGAGGGTGGGGAAGCCTACACCAGGGTGGGGGGACCTCTGCTTGGGGACCAGGCAGGCCATGGGGGTGACTGTGTCCTGTGGGGGCCCGGGGACAGGTTGGCACTGTGTCCCTCCCTGCTGTGTGATGAGTCTGGTGACCCTTATCATGGGGCGGGGGGTTCAGCCGGTGGCCAGGCACAAGTAGGGTGCTGTAGGGCCCACGACAGTGCCCTCTCCCAGGGGCTTTCCCAGGAGTCCCCCTGACCAGCCTGGCCTCCCCAGGATGGGGGGTGATAGGAGGGGACCAGCCACAGCCACCCTGCACCCACCCCATTGCCAACCCCCTACCAGGCTGGGGGGAGGTGCTGGGGCACTGGGGGTGCCAGCCCCCCTCACCTGCTGGGTGTCACGCGGATGAGGTCGGACACCTTGTGCATGTAGTCGGTGGCCAGCAGCACCACCTCCTCCTCCTCCGAGAAGTTGTCATGGAAGATGCGGTCCAGCAAGCGCTTCCACTTGAGCTGCCGGGGTGGGTACCATCGGGGCGGGGCATGAGGGACATCCCCCCCCTCCATGCCACCATGCAGGAAACCCCCTCCAGGCCTTCCAGCCTCCCACCACCCCTTCTCACCCAGGAATATGCAGGATGGATTCATCACACTCAAGTGGACTTATGGGGGGTGGGGGGAACAGCGAGGACATTTCTGGGGACACTGGGGCTTGTGCTGTCTTACACAGGGTGCAGGCTGGCCCTGGGGATGTGGGATTGGCAGCAAGAGGGGACATAGAGCATGGGGACACGGACAAGTGTGGGGCACAGGACATATGGGAGATATGGGGTGGCAGGCTGGGCACCAGGCTACTAACCGTGGGGGTGATGCGCTGCAGCTCGCCCAGGGTCACTTTGTGGTACATGCTGCTGACATCCCTCCGCACGTCATCGTACTCAGACACCGTGATCTGCATGGGGTGGGCATGGCTGTCACCATCCCACTGCCGCCCTTGGGGGTGGCACAGGGACAGGGTGTGGGTCTGAGGCAAGAGGGGTTGCTGACCCACAACCTTCATGGCTTGCTGCCCCAGGAACCCTCTGTTGCCAGTGGGGCCCTGAGGGTGGGGACCTCAAGGAGTTGGGGTTCCCAAGGTCTGAGCAAAGGAGTTCCCCAGGGATGGGCAAGGTTAAGTGTCTGGAGTGGTATCGCGAGGACGGTTGGCCGGAAGGTCCCAAGAGCTGGGAGTGGAGGTACCGGGTGAGATGGGGTGCCTAAGGACCAGGCATAGAGGTCCCAAAAGATCTAGGACTGGGGTGTCCAAGGGCTGGGCAGGGGCACCCCAAAGCCCAGGGCTGGCATCCCCCTCACGTTGGCAAGGTGCTGCTCCAGCTGCAGGATTTCCTGGGCCTTCTGCTCCACATGCTCAGCCCCCAGGAGGGTGAGCAGCCTCTCCATGAACACCCGGTACGCAGCCAAGATCTGTGCTGAGAGAAGAGACACTGAGTGCCACTCCACAGGCACCCTGGCCCCAGAACTGCTGATGGCGGGGTGCCCTCCATCTGCCACCCATGCTGGGTGCTGGTCCCTCTCCTGGTGTCCCCATGCCTGCAGCACTGGTGGCTCCCCCCCTCACCTTCTCGCTCTCCTCGTCCTGTCCCAGGTAGAGGGTCCGTTCAGGCAATGTCAGCCCGTCCTGGTCGATCTGGGGGGAGATGGTGGCAGTGGGTGAACAGAGGTCGGGGGGGGGGCGCTGCGCTGGGCAAGGTGCACCTCAGCCTGCCTTGGCAAGGCACCGCCAGGCTCCCCCATATTGGAGGATGCCCCGGCACCTCAGGAGCTGTGGGGTGGCAGAATGGTGGGTCAGCCCAGGACATGGGTCCTGTGCCTCAGTTTCCCTCCTACTGGAGGGTGCCAGAGCTGCAGTGGGCTGGGAGTGCTGAGCACAGGGCAGGTCCCTGTGTCATGGCCTGGCTTCTGCGGCCCCAGAAACTGCCCCACGGCTGGCCCCACTCCTGTGCTGCAGCTTGCCCCATGGGGAGCCGCACGGATGACCACACTGCATGGACACCCCCAGCCTTCACCCCCCCACACCCCCACCCCCACCCCCTGCTATCCTGTAGCCACAGGCACAGCCTCTAACACATGCACACACCTGAAAACAGTTGTGTGTGTGTGTGCACACCAAGCATCTGTAACTCACCCCTTATGATATACACCCCTATGCATGCTCACACACCCCCCCCAGACCCCTACACACACAGCATCTCTTTACCCCCCCCCCGCACACACACACACACCCCTCTTTTCTCTCTAGGTCACCCCTTAACCTGTCCCACCCCACCAGCCTCCCTCCCCCCCACGTGCACAGCCACAGGCACCCCCAGTCTTCCCCCCCACCCCACCCCCCCATATCACCCCCCCTCTTTGGTTTCCCACAAAGGCACTGCCACAGGTACAGCCCTCACACACACACACACACGCACTCCCCCAGTCCTCCCCCGACACCCCCCCCCGCCTGTCACACCCGCTCACACCCGCACCCGCCCGCCCTTCCCTGTGGCACTCGCTCCCCCTAGCGGAGCCCCGCCAGCAGGGCCCTGCTCCCGCCTGGCCGCTCACGCTCAGGCTCACACTCAGGCTCACGCTCAGGCTCACACTCAGGCTCACGCTCAGGCTCACGCTCAGGCTCGCACTCACCCCCCCCAACCGTCTCGGCCCCAGCCCGGCGTCTCACAGGGAACGGGGAGGCTGCATCCCTACCACTGTCGTGCCCCCCAGCACCTCGTCCCCACAGTGCCATCACCATTGTCACCCTCCTGCCCCCATGTCCCTGTGTACCCACCCCTGTGTCCCCACTGTGCCACTGCTGTGCCATCCACTGTGCGCCCCCCCACGCCCACTACCGTGCCCACCCTGGCGTCCCCACCGTGCTATTGCTGTGTCCCCACTATGCCCACACTCCCGCACCCACCAAAGGGGCTTGAGGCTTGGGCACCCCAACAAAGCCCACCCTTGCTCTGCTGGCACCACAGGGTGAAGGACAGGGGCTGGCAGGGGTAGGGAAGGCTGATAAAGCCAGGTGCTGTGGGGCCAGTGGGCATCCGCCTGTCACCTTCTAGGGTCTGGCCCCCATGTGCAGGTGACAGCCAGGATGCCAAGGTGAGGGGCTCAGCCACTGGCACTCTGGAGACACTGGTGCCCTGCTGGGTTGTCCCCAGCACCCAGGTGGGCCATCACCGCCTCTCTCTGTACACCCTTCTGCCCATGTCACCCCACCCACATTCCCCCCCCATCCTGGAGGTGCCACCCTCACCCCGGGGCAGCCTGACACCAAGGGTGCCACAATAGGGAGGTGGGGGGGGTCCCCAGGGATGGGGGCTTTCCCCAGCCCGGCCGCCCATTGCGGCCAAACCCACACACCGGGCAGGCACCCAGTGCCACTGCAACAAGGATGTTGTCACTGGGGAGGGTGATGGGCCCAGGGGCAGGGTGCCCTCACCCGGATGACGTAGCGGGAGGTGTTCCTCTCATCCAGGCTGACGGTGAGGGAGAAGAGCACAGCAGCACTGTAGACACCCTGCGTCTTGTAGAGCAGCTCATTGAGGTCCCCACGGCCCGGAGGGGCGTCCCAGCCGCCGCAGTCCCCGATGACCTCCAGCATGGGCCGCGGGCCCAGCCGGTCAATCTCAGCACGGTCCAAGCACGAGCGGAAAAACTCCTTGACCTTCCTCTCGGCTGAGGCAGGGGCTCGGCGCCGCACAGGGCGGCTCAGCAGCGCCCGCAGCTTGGCCTCATTCTGCTCGGCAATGGCCCCGATGGTGCCGTACACCAGCTTGTCCTCGGGAATGCCATGTCGCCGGAGCCAGCCACCGCAGGCGAAAGAGTAGAAGTCCTGGCAGGGGTCAATGGTGGCATCCATGTTGGCGCTGAGGAAGCGGGATGCCCGCAGGAAGGCCTTCTTCTCCTGGCATCCCTCCAGGCAGTAGCTGTCCCCTTCGGCCGCCAGGTACTTGAGGACCAACATGCACGTCAAGATGACGCAGAGCCCCGCGGCAAACACCAGCCCCGAGAGCAGGCAGACCTCCCGGCGGCTCCAGCGCGGCAGCCCACCACGACGTTTCTTGGCCCCGGTGCCCAGCTGGAGGGCGAAGCCATTGGGCAGGGTGCCGCTCTGGTACTTGCTCACGTACTTCACCTCCTGAAATTCATCGTAGTGGGCCGTCAATGAGTAGGTCTTCTCCATGGCTGGGGATGGGGCTCCCCAAAGGCAGTGTGGGTGCAGGGGACTCAGGGCAGGTGGGGGGCAGGCTTGGGGACCCCACAGTTCATACTGGAGCCGTGCCTGTCATGGGGAGGTGGTGGAGGGTGCCCGGGTGAGTCAGGAAGCTCCTGGAAAAGGCAGAGGAGGTGGTTGAGGGGGGGGTTGGGGAGGAGCAAGGAGGGGGGTGTCTTGCTGTCACAGCTGCCTGCGTCACCCCACTGGTGGCACTGGGACTGGCCCTGGTGCCAGGAGCTCAGTGGCAGCTCTAACCCGTGACTGTCCCCTCTGCCAGCCCCTCTGGTGACAGGGCAGGGTCCTGCCTGCACAATCCCAGGCGGGTTTCAGCCCCTGGCAGAGCTCCCTCCCACACACCCCCACCCATCCACCCAGCGCACCAGCAAGAGCACCCACACCGGGTGGATGTCCGGGGTGGTCCAGTGAGCCCATCCTCACCCCCCACCATGAGACCCCTTCCCAGCCTGGGGGGCACAGGGCTGTCGGTCCCTCTGGGTGTGGTATGGCAGGGGGGGGGGGGGGGGGGGGGGACGACACAGGAGGGGTGAGCAGCTTGGGGAAGAGGGGCTTTGGGGGAGATTTGCAGGGGAAGGCGCTGGTTTGGGGTGTTGCAGGTTGGGTCAGGTTGTGTGGCTCTGTGTCAGGTTGCATCGCCTTGCGCCATGGAGCATGGCATTGCATTGTGTTGGGTTGGGTTGTGTTGCATTGCGTTGTGTGAAATTGTGGTGCGGCATGTGATGTGTGCACAAAGTTAATTCCAGTCTTGGGGGGAGCCCTGGACCTTATGGACATCTCACAGCAACCCTCACCCCCGCCCCCGTCCACCCAACCCCTCTGCTGGTTGGTGCCCGATGGCCGGGGTGTCTGGCAGGGGTGCCATGCTGGGGAGGAAGGATCTGCCCGTGGGGGCATAGATTGGGGGGGGGAAGAGGGGGGGTACTTCAAAAGGGAAACCTGATCTTCCTCTGTGCAGAATGGCATCCGGATTTTCAGGTGGCGGAGGACAGGCTGGGGACAAAGAGCCGCTCGGGAGGTGGCCAGTATCCCCGCGGCGGAGCCCCCCAAACGCCGCGGCCCCCGCTCCCTCCGCAACTGGGCAAAGTTGAGCCCCGGCGCCGCAGCCCGGCGGTGCCCGTGCCAGGCAGCTGCCGCCGCCGCCACCGGAAAGTTTACGGGGCCGGGGGGGGGGGGAGGGGCCACGACGGCGCGGAGGCCCGGGGGGCGTGCCGCCGGATGTCGGGAGATGCTCGGGAGGTGCTTGCCGGGGTGATGCCTGTGGTGCTCGGGGGGTGCTCGGGGATGCTCGGGAAGTGCTCGCCGGGATGCTGCCCTGGGTGCTGGGGGTGCTCCCGGGTGCTCGGGGGGTCCCGGGTCTCGGGGGTGCTGCCGGGATGCTGCGGGATGTCCGGGGGCTCGGGGGTGCTCCCGCTTGCTGCCCGAGACACTTGGAGGATGCTCCCGGGGTGCGGGGCGGGGACGGGGGGCCGGGGGGGCGGGGGCGGGGAGGGGGTGGCGTCTCCAGCCCGGCTCTCCCGCAGGCCAGGCTCCATTAACGAGATTATTATGCAAATGGAGCAGCCCTGTGCCACCCGCCAGCCTTACCTCATCCCCACCGGCGGGGAGGCAGGGCGGGGGGGGGTCCCCGGGCCCCCCACCCCGGGGAGCCGGCACCGGGCTGGCAGTGCCACTCTGCCTGGCATCCCCCCCCCCCGGGGGGGGCGGGTGGGCACGGCCGGCAGCCTGTGCCAGGAGCATCCCGGCGGCTCGGCACCCCCCGCCGTGCCCGGGCACCCTGGGGGGCCATCCCATCCTGCCAGGGTGGGTGCAAGGGAGAAGGGCTGTGGGTGGGCAGGAGACGGAGCCCGGGAAGCTCCGAGTGAGAGGGTGAGCACGGGGGTGGCACGGGGTGGCATGGGGAGGGGGCCATGCACTCATACACACACGCACACATGCGAAGGTCCGGGAATATTAAACTGCATTGCAGATAAATCCCCAACATAAATATCGTGAGCCGCTCTGCCACGGGGGGGCCCAGCAAGGAGATTTATAGCCCAGCAATTCCCACCGCCCGCGGTGGCCCCCCACAGCAGCCACGTACCCTGGCCCCATGCAGCCGTCCTGCCTGTTGTGTTCAGGGGTGTCCTGCCACCCTTGCCCGCCACTTCTGGACAGCACTGGGTGGTTGGAGGGGGCCCTGGGTCTTCCTGGGGTGGGAGCCCCAGGCAGCACACACTGGGTGCTGTGCCACACGCAGCACAGGGACCCTGCCTGGCGTGGGACAGGTGGCTCAGCTGGCGTGGGACATGTTGTCTTGTCCAGTGGGCATCATGGGCCAGCCCCAGGCACAACCCTCACTGCCTGGGGTGGTTGAGGCTGCGCTCTCCTGTGCTGGGGTGCCAGGGTGCTGGGCATGGCCCAGGCAAGGTGCCTACTGCAGCACGGAGACATGCAACAGCACACGCACAGACAGTGGCACACATGTACATTGCATGTACACCTGTGCAACCAGCATGCACCAGTACAGACACAAGCTGTGTGCATCCCCACAAACACACACACTCAAACACGCACTGCCGTCCAGCTCCCGTTACAGGCACATGTACCCTGGCACGCACACACACGCAGGCGTTGCAGCAAAGCTTTCCTGGGGCACATGCCTGGGCAGAGGGGCTCTGTGAACCCCACCAGACACCCCCGTCTCGGGCACCCTGATCAGCTGGGCACCACCAACCCCACTGGGGTGCAAGGGCATCTGGACCCAGGCTGCTTCATGGGTGGGCATGGGGTGCTCGACCCTGCAGCTCACCAGGGGGGGCTGGCTGAAGGGTGGGGGCACAGAGACGGGTGCCACCACACCAGCCTGCTCATGCCTGCACTTACCCAGTCCCGAGACCTGCTTGGCACCTTGGTGGGAGCATGATGGATGCACACGGGAAGCGGGGGGGCTGGAGTTATTAACAGCCCTGGGTATTGCTCCAACAGGGCTGTAAAAATTAAAGGCGTGTGGATATAAAATAATGGATAAATCTGAGCCGGCCGCAGAGCGCTGCGGCGTCCCGCAGGAGTTGGCATCTTGAGAAGCTGGGATACGGCAGGCATGGGACGGGCACCTGTATGTAGATACTGGGGGATCAGGCAGTACCTGCACACACTTCCAAGTGCTGTCTCCCCCCTCAAAAATCTCCACTGAGTGCCCCGAGGGGATGAGCAGGCAGCGCCAACCTGCAGAGCTGGCACTGCGAGGCGAGTGACTGCTCCTGAAGCTGGGATGGAAGGAAAAGAGGTTATGCCTTTGCAGGCAGGGCTTGGAGGCACAGGGCATTTGCTCCGAGATGCCCACAAGTGCTGCCCAGCTTGCACATCCCCCAGCAGGCAGGATCCGTACCCCGGTGCCAATACACCAGGCATAACTTGGCTGGTGTGACCCCAGGGTCCTGCCCGTCCTGCAGCCCACAACTCCAACCCCGAGCAAGGCCTGGGGCAGCACCCACCTCGCCAGCCCTGCTCCGCCCTGCCCATCCCACAGGCCACCCCGCCAGCATCCTCATTTTCCCCGAGATTAGCTGCGGCGCGGGAGCCTCTGCACACCGCCAGCAGGTGACAAATAAGATTTTTCCACTCTCCCGAGCACCCGGCATGGGTCTGTCATTGAAAATGCAAAGCAGCACAGTGCCAACCTCTGCCACCCACCCTCCCCTCTGCCAGCCCCTCAGTGCTGAGCACCCAGCCAGCCAAACTCCCCCACTGTCACCGCTGGACCACCCCACTGCACCCGCTGCTCCCCCTGGGCAGTGCTGGGGTGCTGGACATGGTGCCCTCATGCCTGGTGGGGCAGGTTCCCCGGGGGGTTTCTTAGAGGGATGCTAGTTTGGGGGTTTCAACCTGGGTGGGCAGCATGGCCTCACAGTGCGCTTTGGGTGCACCCATGTGCCTGGCACTGCGAGTGGGGAGTGGGACAGGGGGGTGCACAGAGGTCCCCACCACACTGGGTACGTGCATCCCACCAGGGCCTGCCTGCCTCCAGGGAGGGTGCCCGGCTCTGGGACAGGCACACAGCGGGCTCACCCCAGGGGTAGGGGGTGAGGGCTTGTCCCTTGTAAGAAACATTTGGCCCAAGATGTGCATGCTAGGGTGGGCATCACCCCACAAAACCCACCCCAAAGGACCCCATCCCCAGCACACACGTTGGGGGAGGACAGGAGCCTCCCCCCTCAGCGGGCGCATCCACCCAGCACCCACAAGCCTCACCCCTGGACCCAACCCTCCCAAATCCCCCAGTTCCCCCAAGCCCCTCAGTTCCCCCCAACCTCAACCCTAAGCACCCTGTTACCCGCCGTGGCCCCAGCCCAGAGCCAGGCACCTCCCCAGCAGCCCCCGGCACCGCTCCCTCCCGCCGCCACCGCGTCTCCCCTCTGCTATTGTCAGAGGGTTGCCTCTGCCTCTGTCTGCGAAATTAATTCGGAGGTGGAGAGGGAGAATTATGTAAAGTGTGGTTATTCTGGAGCGGCGGGGGAAGCGCGGCTGATGGCAAAGTGCCTTTTTGTGTGTTTAATATGCATTTTTTTTCCAGTGGTGCATTTTCAGGCGGGTAATTTGCTGTCTTTTCAGACCCCGATCAGTATCATTTCTCCAGCAATGACAGCTTTTATTTGCACTGAAATGAATGCTGCGAAATTTCCAAGAAATAGCCGAGGCCCCCGTTGGCTGCCCAACCCCATGGGGCTGGGGCACAGGCACCCACCAGCGCCTGCCCCCCTGCAGCCCCCCAGCCAGCCCCTGCCTGCGGCCCTGCTCAGCAGCAGTGCCCGGGGGTGCGGGGCACACACGTGTGCCAGTTTGCACACCCTGTGTTCACAGGTGCGTGCACTCCCCTGGGTGCCTTGAGCCCTGTGTGCACATCAGCTCATCACGCCTAGGGGTGGGTCTATACACACCCCAATGCATGTGCACATATAGACACCCCTTGTGCACATGCACCCCTCCCCCTTGTGCATATATACAACCCCCTTCTGTGTGCACACACACTCCTAGTCCATGCATACACCCCGCGCCTGGTGCGTATGCACCCTGCCTTGGGGGGGGGGGGGGGGGGAAGGGGGGAAGGTCCCAGGCCTCAGCACCCCTGACCCAGGGCACCCAGCTGTCAGGAGTGTTTGGGGTTCCCCCATGCACCCCTGTTCTCTGCAGCACAGCACAGCCCTTGGGGAAACTGAGGCACAGAGGGGGGCAGGCAGAGAGAGGTGCTCTCCCCCCAGCCCACCACCTCTCCAGGCACTGGCAGCAATGGGTGGGAGCCTGGAGAAGACGCAGGGTGTGTGTCTGTTTGTCTGCACGTCTGTATGTTAGGAGGGAGGAAGAAACGCTGTTTGTGTAGGTGTGCGCCGCGTGGGTGTTGTGCGCTGGAGCTGCTGTGCCAGCGTGCGACACTGCCTTTGCGGTGGCAGTGCACGCTCTGTGGGCGCATCTGGCTGTGCACGTGTGTGCCCGTGTCAGCCCCCTGCCTGCGTCCTGGTGCGTGTGACAGCATGTCTGCAGGGGTGGCATGGGCACCTATGTCCATGGGATGCCATGTGGGCATCTCCAGCTGAGAGAACATCCCTGGGTGTGCAACACCGTGTGTGCAAGCCATGTGTGCTACCCACATGTGCCCCTGTGGCCCAAGGGTGATGAATGGTGTTGGGGGGTGCCCATACATGTGCAATGCTGCACACACACCCCCAACACCATGGCGGGCTGTTCGCCCTGGCCTCGGGTCCTGTACACCTCCAGCCACAGGTCCCCAGCTGCAGTGGATCTGGTGCCTGGCACAGCCAAGGTTAACTCTGCTGGAGCCCATCGGCACGGTGCAGGGAAGCTTTAATTTAATGAGTGTGAGGCTTTTTATGGGCTTTTAATTACGTGGTGATAATTAACATTATAGGCCGCCGGGTCCCGCTGGTGCCCAGCTGCCCTGTGCCAGCTCCCGCCTGTTTGTAAATAAACCCTGCGGGCTGTGCGGTGCCCACCCCGGGGCATCCACCTGTGACAGGGAGCAAAGCCAGCTCCAGCCCCCTGCCCACTGCCAAGGTGGGGATCTGGGCACAAATTTGGGCACAACCCACTGCAAAATTTGGGGAGCAAGGCCCCCCCCCCCTTTCCCCCCCAGAAGCACCCAGCCTAGGTTTTTCCAGCCCTCCAGCCGAGCAGAGCTGCCAGCTGGCAGTGCCAGGCTTGGCGAGAGCGGGCACAGGCAGCGCTTGTCCCCCCACGGAGCCCAGCCTGGTCCAGAGCAGCCCCCCCGTGCCGGGGCAATAGGAAGCAATCCATCAGGCAGCACCCGGGCAGCTGCCCGCCTGCCAGGGACCCGATGGATTTATCACCCAGCACCCAGCAATTTCCTGCCCTCCTCTAATCAATAAGTGGGGGGCAGGGGGCAATGCCAGCTCCCCCATGCAGGTCATTAGGGGAAGGTGGCGATGCCCCAGTAGACAGGTCCCAGAGCAAGGCCAGGGGACACAGGTGTCCAGATGAGGCCACCCCCACTCCCAGATCATTTTCCCCCTTCCTGGCAGGACCAGGGACTCAGACCCTGGGGAAGGGGGGCTACAAATTAAAGCATCTGGGTGCCCCCCCATCCAGCAGCACAGGGGGTGCCGAGCAAGACGGGGGCTGCCATACCCTGCAGCCATGAGGGCCAGCACCTGGCTGCTCCCCACACCCCCCCACAGCCTCACACAGGGAACCCAGGCGTCTGGGTTCCCCTCCCCCACCCCTTCCCATTTAATTTTTCCTAATGAAAGGCAGGGAGGATGGCGGGGAGCTGGGGCACCAAGGTCGAGGCTGCCTTTAATCAATCCCTGCTGCTGGCTGGGTGCCCGGAGGAGCCGGCGGAGGAGAGGCTTGGGGCTGTGGGAGGGGGGAAGCACGGGGAAGGGGGGTGCAGGGTGCGACCAAGGGGCTCCCAGCAACCAACTGGTGCACCCAGTTCTTGGCCGCCCCGGGACCCCGCTATCCCCCACCGTCACCCCAAAGAAAAGGCACCGTGAATGCACCATGCTGCCCAGCCAGCACCAGGGCTGTGCCTGGATCCTGCCAGGGCAGCTTTAATCCTCTGCAGGAGACACCCTCCAAGAAAGAACAACCCACTCCCCTGCACCCAGTCCCTCCTTGCCTACCGGGGTGGGGACACCAGGGCTGGGGACACCCCCAGGCTCATGCTGCTAAAGGCACTGGGCAAAGGAGGGCACGGGGAGCCGGGGGTGACCTAGAGCTGGGTGCTGGTGACGGCACTCACCCCGTGCACCAGCACGGTGGGGCCCAGCCCGCGGGTGAGCAGCTCCAGCTGGTGCAGGTAGAGAGGGTAGAGGCTGGTGTCGGCCGGCGGCCGCGGCAGGTAGAGGAAGCGCACGGCCGGCGCGGGGCTCTGCTCCAGGATGAGTTTGTTGGCGGCACAGACGTACTCATCCGACACTTGGGTGGTGTTGGCCGGGAAGTTCACGGCCCCTTCCTCCTCCTCCTCCGCCCCAGCGGGCGCCGGCCCCCCGGGGGGTCCCCATCGGGTTTGCCAGTGCAGGCGGGTGACGGTGTCCCAGGGCACCAGCTGGATCTGGGCCTGGATGCGCAAGTCCTTGAGGAGCTGGCGCAGCTTCTCCTCCTGGGCATGGGGCATGGCGCCCGCCTCCACGCGGAAGAGGCGCAGGCGGGCCCGGCGCCAGGCCCGCGCCATGTTGGAGGCCATCGGAGGGGGAGGGGCGAGGGCTGGCGGCCCGACGCAGCTCCCAGGCCTTGTCCAGGCTCTCCAGCTGCCGGGCCAGCAGGACATTGCGAAGCATCTTCAGGGCGTCAGCCACGATCCCCACGTACTCCCGGGGCGACAGCAGCTTGGGGGCGGTGGGCGCCCGCAGCGGGGGGAAGCCCAGGGGGACCTCCTCACGGGTGCTGGTGAAGGCGGGGTGCCGGGCTAGACCGTCCTGCGGTGCTGCATCGTCATAGAAGCCCAGCACCAGGGTGTTGGGGCGCATCCCGCCTGCCAGAGAGACCGCACCGGCCCGGCTGAGCAGAGGTGAAGGGCTCTATCAGCCCTCCTGGCACTGCAGGTGCCAACAAGCTCCAGCTTGGCTTTGGCATTGCTCACCCCGATGATTCCAAACCCCTCAACATCATGCACCCAGATGCCTCCAAGACCCAATTTGGCTTTCACATTGCCCACCCAACACCTCTCCAAGCTCCAGCTTGGCTTTGGCACTGCCCACACTAGGTGCTTCCAACGCCCTTGGCATTGCCCATCCAGGTGTCTTCAAGTCCCTCAACACTGCTGCCACAAACACCTCCAAGCTCCAGCTTGGCTTCAGCATTGCTCACCCCAGATGCCTCCAAGCCCCAACTTGGCTTCAGCATTGCCCACCCAGGTGCCTCCAATCCCCTTGGCACTTGTGCCCAGCCTGGGTGCCACTCACCGAGGCCGGAGGTGAAGAGGAGCTGCCGGACGCCGTGCCGCACTGAGGGCGCAAGGGTGAGGCTGACGAAGGCCTTGACGTTCAGCTTGTCCACCAAGCTCAGCCACGAGTCCTGCTGGGGCTGCAGTGGGTCTGAGGGCAGCGTGTCTGGGTGAGGAGCAAGAACAGCATCGGGGGTCAGGTACCCCATACCAGGGGGTCACCCTGGTGTCCCCACAGCAGCCCCCCTGCAAAAACAGTGCCAATTCCCGTGCCCACCCCAGCACCCACGAGATGGGGAGGGTGGAAGCTTCCAGCCAGAGATATGAAAGTATACATGAATATATAAAAAATAACCCAGGCAGCCCCATCCCCCCTCCCAATTTCAGGCCATTAGTCACCACGGCAACAGCGGGGAAGGGGGGAAGCAGAGCCCATGCATCCGCTGGGGCGGGGATGGGGACAGCCACGGCGTGTGCCAGGGAGCACGTGTGTGCAAACCAACACACACCGGTGTGCAAACACACCTGAAGCACGTGGACGCACATAGCAGGCATGAGGTGAGGACGGAAACAGGCACAAGCACGTGTGAGGCTGTGCTGAGTGTGTGCCCATGTGTGTGCTAGGTGTGCACAGGTGCTGACCCATGCAATGGGACCGTGCCACATGGGGACCCAGAGGAGCCTGGGTGGCACATGCCATGGGTGCACACCAGCGCCGACAGGTGCAGGAGCCCCACATGTACTTGAGCACATGCAACAAACATCTGTGCAGGAGGCTCAGACAGACACAAGCCACCTACGTCCCCCACACCATGCCAAGCCCAAGGTGCCACATGTGCCCAGAGTGCTGACATTCCATGGCTATGCCTGCCCTACTCAGCCAGGAGCTGGGCAGTGGCACCCCATGGACTCTGGGAGTCCCCTGGCACTGCAGCAAGGGGCGGAGGCCACCAGCGCTGGGGACAGGGCAGACCCTCACCCAAGTCCTGCAGTTCAACGTGGCCCAGGACGTAGAGGCCGCTTTTCTTGAGGTCGTTGACAAAGTCTATGAGGCGGGCACTGCCCCGTGGGTTCTGCACCATCAGCAGCATCTGCGGGCGCCAGAACTTGACGTGGTCCTTCCGCACATCCAGCATCAGCAGGTACTTCCGCACCTGGAGGGAAGGAGGGAGGGTGGACGGGCAGCAGGTGAGGAAACTTACTTCCTTCAACGAAGCACCCATGGGGATGCCAGCCCCGAGGACACGCTGCCCAGGATGGAGCTGCCATGGAGACAGCATCTTGGGGCCACTAGCTCTCCACCCCATGAGGGGACAGCGGAGGAGGACAGGGCTCACCTGGTGGAAGATGAGGGCCTGGCTGATGTAGCCCCAGGTGCTGCTGGGTGAGAGGTAGTGGAGAGCGAGGAGGAGGAGGAGGAGGAAGCCCAGACTCGCTGAGGCTGACACAGGGCTGATGAGGAACATCATGACACAGCAGCCCGCAATGCCCAGCAGGCACGTGTGCCAGGTGAAGTACCGGAAGGTGGGCCTGAAGCAGGGAGAAGGGGACACTCGCTACCACATGGTCCCCATGCCAGCTGCAAGGCAGGCATGGCAAGGGGGGCTGTGCCAAGGTGCCAGCCAGCCCCCCCCCCCCGGGGGGCCCCCCGGGAGGGCCAGGGGGGGTACCCCCAGGGCATCGGGCAGCCCCTTGCTGCCAGCCCCTGGCAAACAGAGGTAACGATGGTTATGCGGCTGGCACAGCCGGGGGCCAGGTAGTGCCAGGCAGCGCGTGGCAGCGCCGGCGGCTGCGGCACCCCCTCAGCCTGGTGCGGGGAGGCGGAGGCGGGGAGGCAAGAAGCTGTTATTTTCTCTAATTGTTGTTTTTCCTGAAAGGTAATTAAAAACCTTTTCTGCTGTGCTTGATGGAGACCTTGGGGGTGGGGGGGGACACAACAGATGTAGGGTGGGTGAGGGGACCGTTACCACCCACCCCAGTCGTCTCCCCCACAGACACTGATCCTGCCCCATCTGTGCCTGGCCAAGGGAGCAGCTGGGGGCAGGGGGGGGGGGGGGGCCCAAGCCCCAGCCTGGCACAGACACCAACTCTCCCTTGGAAATGGGGTGCTCTGGGAGACCCCCAGGCAGTGCCACACAGCCCTGCTCGGGCACTGCCCCTGTCCCACCTGGGGGACTCTCCCTGCTTCGGAGGCACAGCACCCTGCACCAAGAGTGGCAGGCATCACCCAGGAGGGAGATAAGGCCACCCTGCTGTGCTCCCCCAGATTTGAGCAGCGCTGCCAGGCCAGCCCCGTGCCAGGGTACCCCACACCCCCTGCCCCAGGCTGGGGCTGCCTGCCACCCACACTCCTTCTTCCTGGAAGATCTTCTCCTCCCCCCACCCAGGATCCCCCCCCCCCCCTTCCCGTTAGTTTAATTAGCACTAATGGAAAGTGGGCTCCATCACCAATTGGCAAACTGCCCGGGGGATGCCGGGCGGGCACAGGCTATAAATTACCTCCGGAAAGCCTAAGGGGAGGGGGCGGGTGGTACCTGGTGGTGCTGGATTTATCTGTACCTGCTCAGCAAAGCGGTGCCAGGGCATGGGGGCTGTGCCAAGCCAGTGCCACGCCAGGACCTGGCCCCTTCTCCCTCCCAAGGTATGGGAGTGTCTTTACCCCCCTTAATGCCCAGGAGAGGGATGCTCATCCCTGTGCCCTCAGAGGGGCAGCAGGCACAGGGATGGCAGGGGAACCGCAGACAGATGGATGGACAGGCTGGTGCGGGCCCAGCATCTCAGCGCAGCCTCCCTCCCCTGTGCCAGCGGGTACCTGAAGTTGGGGGCCGATGCCCACTCCAGTGCCAGGCAGGCCAGGTTAACGGTGGCGTAAACCAGGAGGAAGAAGGTGGTCACAACCCCCGCAATGGTGTTGAGCTTCCCAGAGAAGAGCACCAGCTGCAGAGAGCATGGGAGGGGCAGGGGGCACAGGGTGAATGCACCCTCTGGGATGGCACTCCTGACATGTGCCCAAGCCAGCCCCTGCTGAGCCTGAGGCATGCCTTGGTGGCATGCCAGGAAAGGGTACAGGGTACGGGCAGTGCCACCACGAATCCCTGCCCCTTGCTGTGATTTATCCTTCATTTATGGGCTCAGGATGAGAAGAGCACAGCCGCAGCAGGATGCCCAGGGCAGGGGGATGTACCAGGCTCCATGATGCCCAGCCCAGGCGCCAACCCACCCTCACCCAGCAGGGGTGGGAAAGGAGCATCACCAGCAAGCTCACCTGTACCACCAGCCAGGAGAGAATCACCGCCATCACAGGGTTCCCACTTGCAGATGTCTTCTTGGCCAGGGTCAGCGCCCGACCTGCGGGTAGAGCAGGGAGGTTGGGTTGGAGCACCCAGGTGGGCACCAACAGGCTTGGCCACCAGCCAGGAGTCCTCTCCCTACCCTCAGTCCTGAGGCATGAGCAAACGCCAGGGCATGCAGATGATCCAAGTGGCCACAAGCCAACCCATAAAACATCACCCCACACCAGCAAGAGGGTTCCCTGGTGCCAAGGCTGGTCCCTGGCAGGGACAACCTGCCAGGTGGGGTCTGGCAGATGCCAGCATGCTCCAGATACTCACCAAAGAGATCATCCCGGGCCAGGGCGTAAAGGATGCGGGATGCCCCGATGAGGTTGCTCATGGCTGCAGAGAGGGTGGCAGCATAGATACCCACCGTGACCAGGGGCGGGAAGATACTGATGTCACGCAGGAAGCCATAGTCTTTCTGCAGGAGGGTCCTGGAGAGGGACACGCACATGTTGGCACCTGCCCTGCCACTGGGCACACCCTGGCATGATGGTCCCAGCAAGGGGATGGGTGGCTGTACCTGTTGCAAGTAGCACACATGAGGAAAGCCAACAGGTTGTAGACGAGGTAGGTGAAGAGTACGGCAGAGATGGTGCCCCGTGGGATGGAGTAGCTTGGGCGCTTCAGGTCCCCTGTGGGCAGGAGCAAGCAGCATTAGTGCCCACCAGCACAGCACCCCCGATCTCCTCCAGCCTCGGCTCCCGCTCCCAGTGCCACCCAGTCCAGCACCCCCTGCCCGTACCTGACATGTTGGAGCCTGCCATGATGCCGGTGCAGCCATTGAACATCACCGCAAAGACGGAGCTGAAGCTCATCATCTGCCCAGTGGTGTAGTCCACCCCATACCCACCTGCAGGACACACAGGTACAGGCTGTGACAAGCTGTCCAGGACAGCATAGCCCCACCATATACACTCTCCTTGATGTCCCCATACACAAACCATGGAAGAAACCCCCCCGCAGCACCTATTCTGTGCCCACAAGCTCCCCCCACTCCCCGGTGAGCCCCTGCAGATGTGGAGGTGCCCGTGTCAGCCCTTCCCGGGGCACAGATGCCACAGTGGGTATGGTGGGCAGGGTGGGGAGAGCCGCTCCTCACCGCCCAGGTTGTCTCGCAGGGTGGCAAGTGAGAAGCCGGTGAAGGAGCCGTTCTCAGTCTCAGAGCCATTGAAGTGGGGCAGGCGGATGGGCACCCCAATGGGCTGTGTGGCAAAGAAGCTGATGAGGATCCCGCAACGATGAGGAAGATGAGGAAGGTGGCCTTGGCATAGATGGAGGCACCCACGAGGCACACGAGGAGGCAGAGGGCCAGCAGCACTGTGCCGTAGAGCAGCTCGTACCAGTAGCTCTGGGGCAGGACGTGGACGCCTGTGCCTGCTTTTTGCCCTGGGCAGAGACAAGTCAGGATCAGTGGGGCTCAGAGGGAGCATCAGCAGGAGCTGAGAGCCACCGGCATTGTGCCAGGCATGACGGGCACCAACTCACTGGCCAGAGGGCTGGACAAGCCGTGCCAGCTATGCCAGGTATGGTGCTTGGCACACCTGGCAGGATGCTAGGGCTGCTTAGGTAAGGGACACCCGTTGTGTACCACCATAAATGGGGGTACTCACCAGGTGGGATCCCAAAGCTGTCCACCACTGCCTCCACCAGCCCCAGCACATAGAGGGCACTGCCACAGACATTGGCCAGGAAAAACATGATCCCGATGCTGCCCCCAAACTCTGGGCCCAGGGCACGGCTAATCATATCTTGCTTGAGTCAAGGAAAGATGCCAGCAGCCCAAACCACCATCAGGTGCTCCCACCCCTCCCTCCCAGTACAGGGGGGTCACAACCCCAGCATGGCACCCCAAGGCTGCTGGGTGGTCACCCAATTTTGGTCCACATGCCCTGCCCCAGCAGCACCCACAGCAAAGGATACAGTAGGCTCCGCCAGCATCCAGCGCCCCGTTGGTGGCAATGGCACACACGGACAGCACCGTCATGCCGATGATGAAGTATGCCACTGCGAACATGGCCAGGGCTTGGTACAACCCAGCATGGCCCACCACGAACCCTGCCAAGGACAGGCGAGAGGCCGGTGTGCCTGTTAGCTGGGCACAGGCCACCCCCCGGGGGCCCGGGCCCCCAAACCACCGGTCCCACCCCTCCCCCGGCCCCCCCACGCTACCCCCTTCCCTGCCAGGGTGGGGATGTCCCCACCCCGGGGTGCTGCCACCTCCCACCCGCAGCAGCACCTGGGGCCAGCCCAGCCAGTCCCCCCCACCCCAGGGCACCTCCATCTTCCTGCCATGCCAGGGGGCTCAGAGGGGCTCCCAAAAACCTAACAAACAGGGCAGGGGCTCTGCTGCCCACCTGTCCCCCAGGGCACCACGGGGGTGGCCGGGACCCCCGTGCCCCGCTGCCACCCTCAGCAGGTAGGGGGTGCCTCGCACTCCGGCTCAGGCACCGGGAGCCGCTGGGCTCCCCGCGGGGTTTCACGTCGCAGCCCCGCTCGCCCACTGCAAAGCAGGAAGCAAAAGCAGCCCCAGGGCACCCCTGCCAGCCAGGGCACCACTCCCTGGCCCCCCACCCCGGGGACAGGGCACCAGAGCCCCCCGCGGCCCTGCCCGGGGCGATGGAGGCGAGCCGGGCTGGCGGCACTGCGGGCAGGAAGGGGCTGCCCTCGGCGCAGGGCGATGCCCTATCTCAGCCACAAGCCAGGCCGCAGCCATGCCCACAGGCAGCGGGGGGGGGGGTGCTGGGGCACAGCCAGGGCATGGGCTTGGCAAGGAGCCCTCGGGGAGATGAACTGGGTTTGGGGGCACCCCCTGCCCCCTGGAAGGTCAGGGGGCCCAAGGGCCAAAAGCAGGGGTGGGGTAAGGGGGGAATGGCAGGGAAATAAAGGGGCCCCGGGGCCCCTGACCGGGTGGGGCGGGGGAAGCGGGGGTTGCCGGAGGGAGCCACGGCCCCAAAACAGCGGGACAGTTCCTCTTCCCGGCAGCTCCCCTCCCCCTCCGCCCCCCACTTCCCTTCCAGGTAACCAACCCCCGGGCGGGGGGGCCGGGGCAGGCGGAGGGACCCCGGTGGCCACCGTGGGTAGGGGTTGGGGGATCAGAGCCTGTGTGAGGACCCCAAGCGGGGGGGCGGGAAGTGGGTGAGTGATGGCAGGGGAGAGCTGTGCCCACAGCTCAGGGGGTCCCCCTGGCAGGGGAAGGGGCTCAAGGCGCCCCCCAAGGCCTGCCGGGCCCCCCAGGGCACGCAGCCAACTCCCGCCCTGGGCTTTCTGTGGGCGGAAAGTGAAAGAGGAAAAGCCTTCCCTGTTCCCAGACCAGGGCAGACACTGCCTGCCCTTGGCCTCTGCCTGTGCCGGGTTGGGCTGGGGCATCTCCCCCCGGCCCAGGGTCCCCCAGAGGGCTGCTACCCCCCCAGTCCATGCCCAGCCTGCCTCCCTAGCTCTCCCAGGTTGCCCAGTAACACTCATAACCCAAACTGGAGCAGAGTGGGACCCAATCTGTGCTTTCTGAACAGCACAGAGACAGGGGGACAGCTGGGTTTCTGATGGGGACACCAGGTTCCTGTCCTGGGGACACTATGTGGGAACTGGGAAAGAACTGGGGTGCTGTACTGGGGGACTGGAAGCTGGGGGGGGGACGGGAAAGCACAGGGGTCCTGGCCTGGGTTCCCATGCTGTGGGTACAGCAGGAGCCCTGGGGCTCCAGGCTGGAGGGGTCAGGAGGGGACACACAGCACTGGGACCCCAGCCTGGGGGAGATCTGAGGGGGCACTGAAAGGGCCCTGGGACTCTCAGCTGGGCTCAGGAGAAGGCACTGGGGCCCCAGACTGAGGCACTGGGGTGAGCACTGGAGGGGAGCACTCGGACTCCAGAAAGGGAGGCTCAGGAGAGGGCACTGGGAGGACACTGGGGACCCGGACTGGGGGAGCTCAGGGGGGAACACTGGGACGTCAGACGGGGGGGCTGGGAGAGCAAGGGAGGACACGGGCTCCAGACTGGGGGCCGGGGAGGGAGGGGGGCGGGGGCGGCCGGGTGGGAAGCGGCACTCACCGAGGCGCAGGAAGAGGACGACGCTAAACATGGAGAGCAGCGTGGGCACCACGACGCCCAGGAAGGTGGGCAGCTTGCGGGGGGCGGCGGCGGCGGCGGCTCGGCCGCGGGCGAGCTCCCGGCCCCGCTCCTCCTCGCCCGAGCCGCCGCACAGGCGGTACGTGAGCAGCGCGCTCCGCTCCGAGCTCGCCATGGCCTGGCCTGGCCCGGCCCGGCAGCGCCCCCCGCCAGCCCCAAAACGCGCCCGGCCCCGGCCCCGGCCCCGGCCCCGGCCCCCGCTGGCCCCGCCCGCCGACCCGGGCCCGACCCGCCGGGCCCCGCCCCGCTCCGCCCCCCCGGATAACCACGCCCACGCTCCGCCTGATAGGCCACGCCTCCGGAGCCGCCCCTCCTGATAGGCCACGCCCAAAGCTGCCGGGTAAGCCCCGCCCCCCCCCCCCCCCCCCGCCCCGCATCGCCACACGCCCCCTGCTCCCCCGGCCCCCGGCCCCGGCCCCCCGCTGCCCCAGGGACCGCGGTACGCCCCCCGCCCCGTGCCCGCCCCCGGGCCCCCCCGGAAGGGGCCCCCCCCCCCCGGGGGGGCCCGGGCCCCGGGGTCCCACTGCCGCCGCCTCCCGGGAGGCCGGGGCCCCCGGGGCGGGGTGTGGGGGGGGGGGGAGTGCGGTGGGGACGGGGGCGAACCCCACGCCAGCCTTGGGCACCCGCAGTCCACCGAGCGGTTGACCTCCACGGCGCAAGCCCGTGACACGAGTGGGGGGAACCCGTGCGGGGACACCGGGGCGGAGCGCGGGACCGCTCCCCGCGCTGGAACGGCGCCCCGTCCCCGTCCCCCCCCCGCCGACCCCCGTGGGGCGGAGGCGCAGCGTGCCCCCGCGATGTCCCTGCGGCCGAGGTGGGAGCCCGGCGGGGCTGGGGCTTTCATCTGCGGCGGGGCTGTCGCCGTGCCAGCCGCGGGCAGCGCCGCGGCTCTGATGTGCCACTGCGGCGGCATTGTCCGCGCCCCCCCGGGCACCACCAGGGCTGGGGAGGCCGGGGGGAGCGCGACACAGCCGGGGCTGCGGGCACGGAGGCGCCCCTGCCCCTAATGGGGACGGGGGTGGCGTCACGGCCCCAAAGGGGGGGGGGGCACCTTCTGCACCTAATGGGGGCAGAGAGGGGGATCGTGGGCAGCCCCTAAGGAGGAGAGAGAGGAGGGCGTGGGCACCCCCTGCCCCTCAATGAGGACCCGGGCACCTCCTGACCTCTAAATGGGCATGGGGACAGGGGGACCTCCTGCCCCTGACCGGGACAGAGGTGCGGCGTCGGGCACCCCGCCACGGGCCCCCGGGGCCCGGCCGGCCCGGGGGAGGGTGGCTTGGGACAGTAGGGCGGTGTGGGCACCCCAAAAGTGTAGGGCCAGCGACAAGCCAAACTGTAGACACCGGGGGGAACCTCCTCCAGCTGGGCAGGCGAGTGCGACCCCCCACTATCCCTGGGAGCAAAGCTGCCCCCCCACCCGGGCACGCTACCTGCTTGCTGCCCCAAGCAAGAACGCCGGGCCCCCCGCCCCCCCCCATCCGGCACCCCCCGGGGCACGCCCCCCCCTGTACCCCGGCGAGGAAGGGCCTTAGGGTGGACACGGGGTGCGGGGGGGGGGGGGGCAACGTGGGGGGGTCCCCGGGGGCAGCCGGTGCTCAGCACGGGGCGGCCCGTTCAGCCAGCGTTGGGCTGGCACGGAGCGAGGGCCCCCCCCGCCCCCCCCCCCCCCCCCGCCCCGTGTGTCCCCCCCTCCGCAACGTCCGCCCGACCACTCCCGGCCCGCTTCCCGCCTTTGAAGCCCCCGGCGGGTCTCCCACGCCCGGCCCGGGCCCCCCCGCGCCCCGCAGCCGCCGGTGCGTTCCCACCCGCCCGCTGCCGCCCCCCCCCGCGCCCCCGCCCGGGGCCCGCAGGAGGGAGGGTGGCGCGGCCGGGGCTTGGCGTGAAAATGATCAAGGGCCGCGGGCAGGGCCGGAGCGCAGCGCCCGTCTGATGCTGCCCGCCCGGGGCCCCGTCGAACAAAGGCGGCATTGAGGCCCCGGCTGCGCCCCCCCCCGCCCCCCGCCCCGAGCTGGCATCTTGGCGCGCATTAATGAACTCGCCGTTTGTGCTCCCCCGGCCCCTCTCTCCTCCCACCGCCCGGGGGACACCGTATATATCCATCCCTCCTCGCCCGCCTCGGGCATTTCGGGGGCTTCCCCCTCCTGCCCCCCTTTGCCCGACCAGGGATGGAGCGAGGAGGGAAGAGGACACGGGGCGCTCTCCTCGGGGTCCGCCTGGTCCCCCTCATGCTGCTGCCGCTGCTGACGCTGCTGCAGCTGGCGGGGGGGGCCTCCCTGGGCCAGGGGCTGTACCCCATGCCAGCCGGCGTCCTGCAAGGTCAGTGGGGCATGGGGACGGGGTATCTTTGTGGAGGGTTTGGCTGCGGACGGGGTGGCTGTAGGAGCCGGGACTCTGGGGCTCACCCTCAGGAAGGGGGGGGAAGTGCAATGCAGGATGGCAAAACCCCCCATGCCTGCACCACCTGGACTGGGTGGCAAATGCTGCCCACGGCACTCGGGGACACCGGGGTTGCAGGGAGCAGTGTGGTTCATGTCCCGCTGCCACCAGCTCTCCCTCCTGCCCTGGGGACCTGTGCTGGCCCCAGGGGACCCCTCTGCCAGGGTATGGCCAGCAGGAGGGCAGCTGTGGGTGGGTACAGGGGGGCACAGGTATGGGGATGCACATACAGG
Organism: Gorsachius magnificus; assembly: GCA_034008185.1. NCBI lineage: Eukaryota > Metazoa > Chordata > Aves > Pelecaniformes > Ardeidae > Gorsachius > Gorsachius magnificus. Next base: position 38,063,104 of record CM067087.1, read on the forward strand.
GCACGCACAGGGCTGCACACACATGAGCACACACATGCAGACACAGACCCTGGCACACACACGTGAGCGCCCTGGGCGTGTGCACAGAGGTGCATGCACGCAGACACGCATGGGTACACCTGCCCAGGCTCACCCCCTGCTCCATGCCCACGTTTGCACACGTGTGTTCACAGGGTCTCCATGTGCAGCGGGCACACACAGGCCCAGGCAAGCACCCTCCCCACACCATGTGCCCATGTGCCACCCCCACCAGGGAGGTGACAGTCATGCCTGCCACCCTAGGCGATGCCAACGGGTGACAGGTTGTGCCCAGCCTGACTCCCACCACGGAGTTATTTGGGCATGGGCACCAGGCAGGCTGGGGGCACCCTGTGGCTGCGGTGGGGGGCAGTGGTGGGGGCACCAGGGGTCTGAGTGCCCTGCATGTGCCTGGCAGCGCTGTCAAGCCGGGGGACGCTGGTGCTGGAGGCGGCGCTGAGGAGCGCGCTGCTGGCGCTGGAGCGGGCGCTGGCCGAGCAGCAGAGGCAGCGGGGCGCCTGCGGGCTCTGTGCCCCCTGCCTCTTCCCCCCCTGCCCAACCCACCCGCCCGCCCACGTGAGTCACGGCTCCCCGGCTCCCATGGCCCCATCCCCAGGACACGCTACACAGAGCCCCCCGGGCCCAAAACCCCCCCCCAAACCCCCCTGCCCAGGAGACCCTACCCAAACACGGACCCATGCCTGGAGACCCTACCAAATATTGCTTTGGCTCCCTACCAAAGCACCACCCCATCCCCTAGAAACCTTACCAAAATGACACCCCAAGACCCTACCTAAACAATACACCCTCCCCTATAGGCTTTACCCTATCAGCTTTAGCAAAACAGTCCCAAACCACCACCACCCTTTCCTCACGGAGATCCCCACAAAAACATATCCCAGCACCCAGGAGACCCTACCAAAATGTGCCAATGCCGCAGCCCCATCATGGCCTCTCCCTACCTGCCCCAAAGTGGAGCTTGGGGTGGCCCAGGTGAAGGTGGGCAGGAGGCAGGGAGGACATGGGGATGCCCACAGCTCTGCTGTCCTTGCAGTGCCGGCCGTGCCCCCCACCGTGCCCCCCAGCTGCCAGGCCCTGCTGGATGCCCAGGCACTGCACGAGCTGCCCCAGCGCAACTGGGCACTGAGCCAGGCCTGTGCCCCCTACCAGCGCCTGTGCCTACCCGAGGGGGGCCAGCACGCCTGCACCCCGCTCAGCGCCCAGCTCTGCCGCCGCCGCCTGCAGGAGTGCCGTGAGTGGGCACCCACATCACCCCGGCTCCTCCCAGAGAAGGGAGACCCTACAATAACAAATGGAGCACCCCAGGGACTGGGGAGGGGATATGGGGCATTGGGGGTGACAGGGGGTGCTGGGGTGGGGAGACTGGGGAGGTGGGGTATGGTAGGGTGGTGGGGGATCTCTGGTGGGATGGGAGATTGGGGAGGATGGAGGGATATGGGGTTAGAGGTGGAGATTTGGGAGATGGAGGCACTGGGAGTGATGAGCGGATTGCGGGGGGATGGGGCATGGGGGGGGGGGGGTGAGGAATGGGGGGAATTGGGGACAGCAGGGACATGGTGGTGACATCGAGGGGGGGTGTCCCCACATGCCATAACAGCCTGTCCCCACAGGGATGGCAGCTGCAGCCCTAGGCCCTGATGCACCGTTGGAGGCAGCCATGCCAGGTGAGCGGGGCGGGGCCCCTGCAGTGCCCACGCCACCCCCCCCACCATGACGGTGGGCACCCCTGGCCCCCCGGCTGCCTGCTGGGCCGGGGGCAGAGGTTAGCGTCGGCAGCTGCCGGGCCGCGGGGTGCCCCCGGCCCGCCGCCCGCTCGCCTCCGTGAGCACAATGAGGCTTGACAGCGCGCCCGGCGTGGCCTGACCCCCCGGGGGCCACCTGCCACCCCCTCCGTCCACCACGGCTGTCCCCACACCGCCGTGCCTGGCCACCCCATACCCACCTGGGAGAGGGGACATCCTGGCAGTGGGGGCCGCAGGACCCCCCTCTCACCCCAACTTTGTCACCCAGGGAACTGCGGGCACCGCGGGGACCCCCAAGCCAATGGCACAGCCCCCCGAGGACGGATCATGGGCGGCAGCGTGGCCCCACGGGGGGCCTGGCCCTGGCTCGTGTCAGTGCGGCTCCACGGGGAGCTGATGTGTGGAGGGGTGCTGGTGGGGCACTCCTGGGTCCTCACCGCAGCCCACTGCTTCACTGGGTACGGTGGGGGACACAGCAACGTAGGGATGATGTTCCTGCAGAGAGGGGCATGGGGTGGCACCCCTGTCATCCCTGTAACTCGCTGCCCCCCACCCCGTCAGGAACCGGAACGAGCTGGCATGGACAGTGGTGGTGGGCGACCACGAGCTGGGCAAGCCAGACGCGGGCGAGCGGGCAGTGCCCGTCCGGCGCATCCTGCCTCACCCCAAGGTCGGTGGAGATGGGCACCCCCCTGACCTCCCTGTGCATGTCCCAGGGCCCCCCACTGACACCCCACCATCTCCTTCCAGTTTAACCCCAAGACATTTCACGGGGACCTGGCGCTGCTGGAGCTGGCGGTGCCACTGGCCCCCTCGCCCACCGTCAGCCCCGTGTGCCTGCCCAGCGGCCCCACGGAGCCCAGCCCCGGCACCGCCTGCTACATCGCAGGCTGGGGCTCCCTCTACGAAGGTAGGTTCCACCCCAAAACCCATGGGGTCTGTGGGGCGTTCCCCTTGCTGCCCTCTCTGGTGCCCAGTGCTGATGCACCAAGCCAGGGCAGGGGGGTGCAAAAGAGAAGGGGGTGCCCGGGCAGGGGAGACCCTGTAACTGGTGTCTTGCCCAGCAGAGGGGCCAGCGGCCGAGGTGGTGATGGAGGCGCGAGTGCCCCTGCTCAGCCAGGAGACGTGCCGGGGTGCCCTGGGCAGGGACACGCTCACCAACGCCATGTTCTGTGCTGGGTACTTGTCTGGGGGCATCGACTCCTGCCAGGTAATGCCTGGGGCTGGGGCGCTGCGAGCCCCCCAACTCAAAAATCCTTCGTGGCACACAGAGCTGGGCACGTGCTGCAGCCCAGCACAGCGGTCGGGGTCCCAGCCCCGACCGATGCATGGGCATCCCCCCTCCCAGGGTGACTCAGGGGGCCCACTGGTGTGCCAGGACCCTTCCTCGCACCGCTTTGTCCTCTACGGCATCACCTCGTGGGGTGATGGCTGTGGCGAGCGGGGCAAACCGGGCGTCTACACCCGTGTTGCTGCCTTCGCGGACTGGCTCAGCTTCCAGATGGATCGTGAGTGCTGCTGGCCGTTCCAGGGGGGATGGAGATGTCCAGGGTGCTGCGGGGATACATCACCCCGGGGTGGGAGGGTGGTTCAGCACCTCATGGCAGCCCCGGTGCCCTCGCAGCCGCCCCCGGCAGCCGGGAACCGAGCTGCTTCGACCTGTTGGCGCTGGCCCAGCTGCCCCCCGAGCAGCAGCCGCCCGAGCGCGCCCGCCTCTGCGCCTTCTACGCCGGGTCCTGCCGGGCCCCCCAGGGCAGGGCCGCCTGCACCCGCCTGTCTGAGGAGACCTGCCGCGCCAGGACGAGACGATGCGGTGAGCTGGGGGGTCATACTGGGGTGAGGGTGTTGGGTGGGACCCCATTTCTGGCATTGTGGGGTCAGTGTGGTGCTGGGGCCATGGCTCTCCGGTTGCACCCACAGAGCTGCACTCCTATGCCCAGACCTTGGTGGATCTCCTGCGCCGGGCTGGGGACTTCATCCGAAACCAGTTTGACTTCTCCTTCTTCACCCGTGCCCTGCCCCAGCTCCTGGGCAAGATCTATGGGCATCTCTTCCCACCCCGTGTCCGCAGGGATGCCCCAGGTACCCTCCTGGGCTGGGGCACCCTGTGCCCTCTTGGGGTCCCATCGGTCCCCCCCATGCCAGTGGCCAGGGCACCAGGAGCCTGCACTGGTACCCCTACGGGGCTCCCCTACCCCTTGTCCCTCTTGTCCCCTTCTTGTCCCCACAGGCTCGGCTGTGGCAGGGGCCCAGCCCAGCCCCACATCAGAGGGACCCCGGAGACCCCACCCCAGGTGAGGCATGGTGGGCCATGGGGCAAGGGGGGCTAAAGGCTAAAGGCTTTGGGGAAGTGGGCAAGATGCCTATGGGCGCTGACAAGGCTTTTTGGAGACAGCCTAAAGCATTGGGTCCTGCTCCTCCTGCAGCCAGGACACATGCATGGGCCAGCCAGGTGCCACAAAGGTGCGCAGGGTGGGGGGTGGCACTGCCCAGGGGATGGGTGCCATGGGGTGCCTGCCTGAGCTCGCCCTGCTGTGCTTGCAGGCGGGGGGCCAGGGGGCCGCCCCCCTTCGCAGGGCTCTTTGGGGCTGTGGGACCCCAGCTGCACGACTGGGTGGAGGCGCTGAGGACCATGGCAGGGGGCAGCCCCCCCATGCCCACCCCAGCTGCTCTTCGGCGGATCCGGGCGCCCTGCCTCTCTGGTGACAGTGCCACCAGGGACCAAAGCCCAGCAGTTCCGCCATGTCCTCTCCTGACATCCCTTGGGCCCATCATCCCCTGCACAGCCACAGGCGTGGCATCTCCCACTCTGACACCACAGAGGGGGCATCTCACCCTCCCCAGCCAAAATCAGTGCTCTCAGTCCAAACAGTGCAGAGCCAGCCATGGGTCTGACCCTGCAGGTCGGGATCTCACCCAGGATCTCACAGCCATAAATACGTTGCATGTCCTCAGTGCCCCACCTGACACCAGCCCGGCCATGCCCTGTGCTCTGCCACTGTGCACCTGGCAGTGCCCGTGGGTGCTCTGTGGGTGCCCCACCATCCACCCTGTCCCCCCTTCCCTTCAGCAGCGTGAGGAAGTGGTGGAGGAGCTGGTGGGACAGGGACGAGCCTTCCTTGCCCAGCTGCGGGCAGAGCTGGACCTCAGCAACCCTCTTGAAGCCACAGAGCCACGATGGGCACCCAGCAAGCTGGCAGGGACCCCCACGCTGAGCCGTGAGCCTCAGGAGCTGGGGGGGCTGGGGCCGATGGGGCAGCGGGGTGTCCATCTGCTGGCTGGCTCTGCCCACCGGCCATGTCCCTGCCAGCATTTTCACACCTCTCTTAGTAGCAGGGTCTGCGCCAAGGGAGAAACGTGAGCTGGTGCCCACGGAGCTGCTGGGGGTAGAGGAGGAGGAAGAGGAAGCAGGCGCAGGCAGAGGTAAGCGCCTTGCAGCCCCTGGCCACTGTAGGATGCCTCATGCCACCATGGCGACGGTGGCAAGCCTGGCCTTGGCTTTGCACCCCGGTCCCAGGGCTGATCATCCTATGTCAGTGGGACAGCCCTTGGCCAAACCCCCCTCCACAGGGACCCTCTCTGCCCCTGCTTCCCATCGTCCCCAGAGCATGGGTACTCCTTCCCTGATGTCCCCCCTCCATCTCTCTCCTGCCCGTCACCCCGGGGTTGCAGCCTGCCCTGGCCTCAACGAGTCGGTGGTGCGGGTGGGTGCAGTGCGGGAGTTGTACGCCTGGGTGCTGCGGGTGCCCGAGCCGGACCTGGCCATGACCTTCCAGGAGGTGAGTGCCCCATCCCACTGCTCCAAGCTCCCTGCCCCGGCAGCCCGGTAGTGCCACCCCCCCAGACCATCACCGTCCCTGGCCCCCCTGGGACTCACAGCGTTGTCATCTCCCCACAGATCCTGGTGGACTTGGGCTCCAAAAACGCCAAGGGGCTGTACCGGGCGCAGGTGCGGGCCACAGTGGGGGGCCGCCCCACGGCCTTCACTGGCCTTGTGGGGCTGGAGAGCGACTCGCTGGCCCGCAGCATGCCCGGCCTTGTCGCTCTGGCGCTTGAGGCGCTGAAAACCTAACAGTGCCTGTGGTGCCCTGGGGCACCGTGCCAGCATGGGGACGGGGTGCCGGGGCAGGGGCCTCTCATGTCCTTCAAATCCAGCTCCCTTGCCAGCACAGGCTCTTCCACCCTTTTTGTTCCCCATTGTGCCTCAGTTTCCCCCTTCCCACGAGCACTGCCTGACCTCCCCAGGGCAATGGGCTGCTGGGGGGGGCACCTGAAGCATCCCTGCCAGGGATCACAGCCCTCCTCTCCCCTGGGACCCCCACCTTGGCAAGCCCACCCCCACCCCATTTTCCCTAGAGGCACTTGGGCTGTTATTTATTTGTACAGAGAAAGGTTTATTTTTCAATAAAGAAGGGGTCTATTTTCCGGTAGCTGGCGAGTGTGAAGCGAGTGCTGTTCCATGTGGTGCCAGCAAGGTGGGCACCAACAGGGGGACTTCCCATGGGGGATATGACATCGCACTGCATCCCCCTTCCCATTCCCCTGTACCCCACAGCGATGCCCCCAGCCTGGGTTCCTGCCGCTGGCATCGGCGCTGTGCCCAGCCTGGCACAGACCCCCCAGCCCCGGGTCAGGCACCCCTCCTGCCCACCCGTAGCACAGCACCAATGCCCACCCCTGGTGCCACCCCATCGGGGACCCACAGGAAACCTCCTGCCAGCGCAGGGGCTGAGCGTGCCCCGGGCCAGCAGTGAGCGCCAGGGTGGTGCCACCCCCGTGCGTGGGCATGGGTGGGTACCAACCCCTCCCGCTCATGGGGAGCCCACCACCCCCAAGCAGCATCGCTGGGGCTGTGGAGCAGCGGGGAAGGGACCGCTCCTCCCCACGCCCAGCAATGGCCGTGCTGGGGTGAGTGGGTGGCCAGGGTGACGGGCTGGCCCAGCTGCGCCTGCCCGTCTCCCCTTCTCCCGGCACGGGGGTGCTGGAAGAGAGGGGTGGGAGCGGGGATCCGGTCCAACACCCTTCCCCCTCGGCACCTGGCACCATCCATCTCCCACCACGGCCGGCAGCCGGACATCCGCTTGGCCAGGCCAGGCGGGGAGGCGGCGGCCTGCAGGCGGGCACCGCAGGGGGACCTACGGGGCAGCTGGCCCTGCTCGGGGCGCTGCTGCTGTCGGGTGAGCGGGGCCCCGGGGTCCTGGGGTTGCCCCATCGCTGGGGGTTCTGGGCCCCTGGATGGGGTTGGTGGGGGGTGATGGTGGAAGGGTCCACGTTGGGCACAAGTGCCCCCAGGGCTGCATTTTGGGCATTGCCTGGAAGAGCCCCATCACTGAGCAGCCCCTGAGCCTCCATCCTGGCTGTGCCACCTGGAGCTGCATCTCTGCCTGGGCCGTGTGTGTGTCCGTCTGTCTGTGCACAGTGGGCCCCCCTATGCCAGCGTGTGAGTCCATCTGTCCGTGCACAGTGCCACTGTCCCCGTGTATCCCTGTGTGTGTCTGTCTGTCTGTGTGCACGCTAACACCGCATCCATGACCGGGTCCATGTGTCCTGGTCCATGTGTCCCTCTGTGCGTGCATCCACCTACGTGCACAGTGCCACCAGTCTGCCCAAGTGTCTCGTGCTGTGTGTCCCTGTGTGTGCTGGGTCTGTGTCTGTGTGTCCCTCTGTGTCCCCCCCCCATGTGTTCCCGTGTGTGTCATTCCCACATGTCCTGTGTCCATGCCCCCGTGCAGCACAGACATGCCGTGTTCTGGCCTCCTTCTGTCTCCTCCATCCTTACACCACCCTGCCCTCATTGAACATCCCTGTGGGGTAGCACTGGGCCCAATAACCCCCCCGCCCCACCCCAGCTGCCTGACCCCCACCCCCAGGCGGGTTCTGCGTGAACCAGGAGGAGCGGCTCATCCACCACCTCTTTGAAGAGAAGGGCTACAATAAGGAGGTGCGCCCCGTCGTCTCCACTGACCAGGTTGTGGACGTCTACCTGGCTCTCACCCTCTCCAACCTCATCTCTCTGGTGAGCCCCAGAGGGCAGTGCCTGCCGTGGGTGCCCTGCAGCCATGCTTAACCCACGGGGCTGGCTGGCTGGGTGGGGGGAGCCCCAGAGGGCTGCTGCCCTGAACTCTGGCTGGTGAAGGTTGGGGGCCCTCGGCTGGGGGGGGGACTGGCTGCTGAGCATGGCCCTGGCATCTCACTGCCCCACACTGTCATTGCAGAAAGAGGTGGATGAGACGCTCACCACCAACCTATGGCTTGAGCACGTGAGTAGGAACAGGCGTCACGGCGTCAGTTGTGCCCTGAGGCACGGGCAGCAGGGTGGCCCAGTGTGGTGAGGGTGTGACCTGGGGATCCCCCCCTGCAGGGGTGGACAGATTACCGCCTGCAGTGGAACAAGTCTGAATTTGGGGACATCGAGGTGCTCCGCCTGCCACCAGACATGCTGTGGCTGCCTGAGATAGTCTTGGAGAACAAGTGAGTCATGCCCCAGTTTCCCCTCCCGAACCCCCTGAGGCATGCCCAGAGCTCCCCCGCCCCTCACCAGCCCCACCATTCCCTTGGCTCTCTCCCGGTGCAGCAATGATGGGCTCTTTGAGATCGCCTACTACTGCAACGTCCTCATCTACAACACAGGCTCTGTCTACTGGCTGCCGCCCGCCATCTTCCGCAGCGCCTGTCCCATCAACGTCGACTTCTTCCCCTTTGACTGGCAGAACTGCACCCTCAAATTCAGGTGCCAGGGGGATGGCTGGGGCAGGGGCGGGCAGCAGGGCGGGCATCCCAGCCCCCCGCAGTGCCCGCTGCTGCCAGCACCTTCCCTGGCTGTTGGGGTGCAGCAAGGTGGGGGTTTGCAGGTGACTTGGTGGGCCTGAGCCCATCCTGCTGGAGGTCAGGGTGGGTGGGTAGTGGGTAACAAGCAGCAGGCACAGCCCCTCACTGCCTGTTTCCCCTGGCCATGGGCCAGTTCGCTGGCATACAGTGCCCTGGAGATCAGCATGCACCTGAAGGAGGATAGCGACCCGAAGACGGGCAAGTATTACCCAGTGGAGTGGATCATCATCGACCCCGAAGGCTTCACGGGTAATGCTTGTGCTCTCTGCCATGTCCTGTGGCAGCAGGACACCCTGTATGGGGCTCAGGGCACCCTGGCATTGGGGCACCCTGCCATGGAGACACCCGAGTACCCGGGGCTTTGGCACCGTGGCACCCATCCCACCAGGCTTGGAGCTACCCAGACCCAGGGCACGGAGACTGGGTGCTGGTGGGGCTGGTGAGGCTGGGCATGGTGGGGGCCCCCCATGCCATGTGCTGTACCATGTGCCCTGACAGAGAATGGGGAATGGGAAATCATCCACCGCCCGGCCCGCAAGAACATCCACCCTGACAACCCCCCCGAGAGCAGCGAGCACCAGGACATCACCTTCTACCTCATCATCAAGCGCAAGCCACTCTTCTATGTCATCAACATTGTCACACCCTGTATCCTCATCGCCTTCATGGCCATCCTTGTCTTCTACTTGCCCGCTGACAGTGAGTAAATCCCTGTGGCACCTGTGCCGGGCATGGGGGTCACCCCATGGGGCACCTCTGTGTCTCACACCTGTACCAGGTCCCGGTACATGGGGACCCCCCCCGAGGTCCAGCACCGGGACATCCTGGTATTGGGACTCCCCCACGTAGGATACCATCATCCCAGCCAGGCACCTGGCAGGGGCACACTTGGGACAGGATACCCCATGTGGGATCCTGGGGTACCCCCATAGTAGAAAACCCCACTGTATGGTGGGACACTGGGAGGACAATCCCAGCACTGGGGGCACTGGGAGGGGGACCTGGAGCAGGGCTTGCCCTGAACTCACCTGCTTTCCAGGTGGTGAGAAAATGACCCTGGTGATCTCGGTGCTCCTGGCGCAGTCTGTCTTCCTTCTGCTCATCTCCCAGCGCCTGCCCGCCACCTCCCATGCCATCCCCCTCATTGGCAAGTGAGTCCTGGGCACCACTGGGTACAGCGGGGACATCACGGGGTCCCTGTGGTGCCAGAGAGCAGCTCTGCCTGTGCCCAGCCCTTGTGGCAATGCCAGTCCCAGGTCCATGCCCCCTGCAGGTACCTGCTTTTCATCATGCTGCTGGTGACGGCCGTGGTGATGATCTGTGTCGTGGTCCTCAACTTCCATTTCCGCACGCCCAGCACCCATATCATGTCCGACTGGGTCAAAGAGGTGAGCAGGGTGCTGGGCTGGGCTGGGTGACCTGGTGGATGCAGGGGTGGCACCATGCTCCACAGAGGGCATGGGACAGTAGAGACCTGGCATTGCATTGGGATGTCTCATCTGCACCGCCCCAAGGGGTTGCATGCCCGGGTTGGAGGCAGAAGGTGGGGACAAGGTGTGGTTGCACCAAGGGGGTGGCTGAGAGACCTGACACCACCTCCCATGCCCCAGGTCTTCTTGGAGACCCTGCCCCGGCTGCTGCGCATGTCGCAGCCGGCCGAGAGCCCAGCAGGCCCCCCGTGCATCCGGCGCTGCAGCTCAGCCGGCTACATTGCCAAGGCGGAGGAGTACTTCAGCGTCAAGTCCCGCAGTGAGCTCATGTTCGAGAAGCAGTCGGAGCGGCATGGGCTGGCCAGCCGCATCACCCCTGCCCGTGAGCTTCAGACCCACCATAGGGACACGGGGAAGGGCAGTGGAGCAGGGGTGTCTGGGGGTTTCAGCACTTTGGAGCCCATCTCACTGTCCCCCTCGCCCCCAGGTTTAGTGTCCACAGGGGCGGGTGAGGAGCAGCTCTACGAGCACATAAAACCTGTTGTTGACAGTGCCAACTTCATCGTCAAGCACATGCAGGAGAAAAACAGCTACAATGAGGTGGGGGCTGCAGGAGTGGGGGGGAAGAGGGGGCTCTTTGTGCCCGCTGTGCCCCCCACTGCCCAGCTTCTGGCTCCTTCCCCAGGAGAAGGACAACTGGAACCGTGTGGCCCGAACCCTGGACCGCCTTTGCCTCTTCCTCATCACCCCCACGCTGGTGGTGGGCACCCTCTGGATCTTCCTTATGGGCATCTACAACCATCCCCCACCACTGCCCTTTGCTGGAGACCCCTATGACTACCGGGAGGAGAACAAGCGCTTCATCTAGGGGGGTGTCCCATGTGCCAGCCTCCCGCTCCTTCCCACTCACCTGCCTTGGCTTGGGAAAATAAAGCTGGGTGCTACTCACTAAGGGGTGCTGAGCTGGTGGCTGCTCTCAGTGTCCCCCTGGGCATGGTGCCCACCCTGAGTGCTGCACATGTGCCAGGGAGGGTGATGCCCACCCAGGGAGTAGGTGCTTTTGGGTGCCCTGAGCATGGTGGTTCTCAGCTGTAGCTGGAAGGGGTGTTCCGAGAGGGGATGTGGTGGTACCAGCTCTGCTACCCCCCGTTGGGCAGGGCACTGGGGACAGGATGGGCTGGGGAAGGCGATGGACCCCCCAGCATGGCAACATCCCCTGCAGACCCACTGCCATGGGCAGAGAGGCCATCAGTGCCCCATCACCCCCCCTCCCTATGACCCCCCAGCCAGACCCACGAGTGTCCCCCCCAGCATGCCCCCTCCCGCAGCACCCGGCACGGGGCCAAGAGGGGTGTCTGCTTCCCGGCTCGGCAGTGGGACGCCAGGACTCCGGTTTCAGGGGGCACAGCTGACGTTCCCCCACCGGCAGTGGCCAGGGACAGCTGTCACATCCTCTCCACTGAGGAATGTCACACACACACCCCGCCCCCCCCCCCCCCCCAGGGTCTGGCAGGATTTGGACCCCCAAGGTGGGCATCACTTCCCAGGCTGACTTGGCAGGACTTGCCTGCCCCTTCCCCACCCTACAGCCCACTGCCATGGGGGTGTTTGCAGGGGGACACCCTTTTTCTGTAACCCATGGGTGCCTGGGTTTCTGCTGCAGGGAGATGTATCCCTCTGTGGGAGACATGGGGAAACTGAGGCACAGAGCTCATTTTGCCCCTGGACCCAATTCCAACCCCCTGGGCACAAAATGGCAGAGGAGCTTCCCAGCAAATGGGCATGGCTCTGCCGGCGGGGGGTGTGTGTGTGTGGGTGGTCACCCGTCCCTCCCCGGACCCGTGGCTGCCGGGAGCAGCTGACAGCGGCAGGGGACAGCTGTCCTGTCCCACCAGGCGCCAGGCCCACAAACCCGCCGTGCCGACAGTGAGCGGAGCCCCAGCCCCAGCACCCCACGGCACCACCATGCGCTGCCACGGCCTCCTCCTCACCCTCTGCGCCCTGGCAGGTAAGGGGTGCCCGTCCCGGGGGGCCAGGAGTAGAGGCCCCCCCCCCCCGCCTTTGCCCTTGGGGGTTTGTCACCCACGGGTGTGCAATGCTGTGCACCATCCCACCGGCGTGTCCCCATGCTGGCAGCCTGCTGTCCCCATGTCCTGCCCCGGAGAGGTCCCTGGGGTGAGCGGCATGGGGGATGTGGGGGGGACGCACACCCCCCCACTTACATGCTGGGGCACTGGTGCACAGTCAGGCACACGCAGCTGTGTGTGCACACCCACAGTAACACACGTGTGGGTGTCCCCTCCCCATGCACACCCCCGGGGCCTGGGGGCATCGGTGTCCCCACTGTCCCCACCCCGGGGTGCCCCCATGGCACATGCCCTCCCAAGGTGTGGGCTGCAGGAACCAGGAGGAGAAGCTGCTCCAGGACCTCATGACCAACTACAACCGGCACTTGCGCCCAGCCCTGCGTGGGGACCAGATCATCGATGTCACCCTCAAGCTCACCCTCACCAACCTCATCTCCCTGGTGAGAGAGCCCCCTGGTCACCACAGCGATGGGGTCTGCCCCCACATGTGGGGCAGCAAGCAGAGGCGGGCGGGGTGCTGAAGCCATCACCCCCCTTCCTTCCTTGCCAGAACGAGCGGGAGGAGACCCTCACCACCAACGTCTGGATCGAGATGGTGAGACCCCTCACCTCCAGGCAGGACCCCCTGGGCCACATTTGTGTCTCAGGGTGGCACCCCATGGAGGGCTGGCACCGTAACCTGCACCCTCTTTTGTGGGTGCCCCCAGCTGAGCCTGTTTTGGGGGCAGCACGGGCCAGGCAGCTCACAAGCTGCCCATTCTCAGGGAGCACTGTGACCCTCCCTCTTTGCTCCCCTTCCCCCAGCAATGGTCCGATTATCGCCTGCGGTGGGACCCCGAGAAATATGACAACATCCAGCTGCTGCGGGTGCCCTCCACCATGGTCTGGCTGCCCGACATCGTCCTGGAGAACAAGTAAGGTGACGGGGCAACATGGACATATACCAACACAGAGAGTGGCAGCTGCCCCCCTGGGCACAGTTTGGAGCTGAGCCCACCTTTCCTCCCACCCAGCATTGACGGGACGTTTGAAATCACCCTCTACACCAACGTGCTGGTGTCCCCCGATGGCAGCATCTACTGGCTGCCCCCTGCCATCTACCGCAGCGCCTGCGCCATCCACGTCACCTATTTCCCCTTCGACTGGCAGAACTGCACCATGGTCTTCCAGTGAGCACCGGCTGGGCACCACGGCGGGTCCTCCTGGGACACAAGGGATTGGCATGGGATGTCCACCTTTGCCCTGGGGCAGCGAGCCCCTGGGCAGACAAGTGCCACCTACCTGTCCCCTGGCACCCTGTGGGTGGCAGGAGGCACATTGGGCCAGCCAAGCACCCCAAAGCAGAGCTGGAGGTGGCCAGCATGACCCAGTGCCACACTGGCACCCTTTGCCCATCCAGCCTGCTGCATGCCAGCCTGCGCCACCCCCTCGTCCCTCCCCAGGTCCCAGACGTACAGCGCCAATGAAATCAACCTGCTGCTGACAGTGGAGGAAGGCCAGACTGTGGAGTGGATCTCCATTGATCCGGAGGCTTTCACAGGTAACACCACGGCCGCCCCCATGGCACAAGAGCATTCCACCACGGGGGGCACCCAACAGGCCTGGTGGTACGCCGGTGGCTGACAAAAGCAGGGCTGCAGGGGCTATTAGGAACTCCCGCTATTACATGGGCACTTAAGTTATTAGTGGAATTGGGAGTGTGGGAGAGATTTGTTTTTCTAACCCGCCCGGCTCGGGGCTCTCACCGCCTGGCAGCCGCTCCTGGAGAGCACTGCTCCTGCGAGCTTGATTGATGCTGGGAACGTAGCTGTCACGGCCAAATGATGACGTTTTCCATCACATTTTAATTGCATATTGAAGGAACAAAATGCTTTTCGGGCAGCGAGATTTATTTTTTCATTACCAGCCCGAGCTGCGATCTTGATTGGGAAAAATCTATTGCTCCCGCAGACGGCGGGGGAAAACAGCGCGCCGTCACCCAGTGTCACGCTCGGCTTCCCCCCACGGCACCCTGGGGGCGGGAAGGTGGGGGGACCCCAGCCCCACACATAACTCCCTGGGACCCCCCAGGAGGCCCAAAGTGCCCCATATGTGCCTGGCTGCCCCCTCCAACAGGGGGGTATTTCACACAGGCACCCTGGCATGCTCCGTGGTACTCCTCTCCCTCCCCAGTGGCTCTAGCACCTTTCCCCACACCGTGCCCAGCTTGGGTGCCCTGTGGCGCCCACACCAGTCACCAGCCCTCCCCTTCCTCCTCCCCCATGCCAGGGGGCTGGCAGCCCCAGTGCCCCCGGTGGGGTGGTGGGACTCACGTGGCACTGCTGCATCACAGAGAATGGCGAATGGGCCATCAAGCACCGCCCTGCTCGGAAGATCATCAATTCAGAGCACTTCACCCCTGATGACACCCAGTACCAGCAGGTCATCTTCTACCTCATCATCCAGCGCAAGCCGCTCTTCTACGTCATCAACATCATCGTGCCCTGTGTCCTCATCTCTGCCATGGCTGTGCTTGTCTACTTTCTGCCTGCCCAAGGTATGCACTGGTGCCGTGCCCATGGGGAAACAGGGATGCGCCAGGGGGCAGCAACAGGTGAGGAAGGGCTCGTCATCCCCTCTGTCCTTGGGGACCACCACTGCCATCTCTCACACATTCCTGTGATATTTGGGGGGTGGAATGGGTGTGAATTTCCAGGTACCCCATAGATGAAACCTCATGGCAGAAGTTGGCCAGTTCAGCTTTGGGGTGGGGGCTTTTTGCCAAAGGAGGGAAATGCCCACACCACTGCTCTGTGCCAACCTCTGCCTTCCCCTCTCTTTGGCAGCGGGTGGGCAGAAATGCACCGTCTCCATCAACGTCCTTCTGGCCCAGACCGTCTTCCTCTTCCTCATTGCCCAGAAGGTGCCTGAGACCTCCCAGGCTGTGCCTCTCATTGGGAAGTAAGTGATACATGGGGACAGGGGTGCCAGCCTGGCTGTCATGCTGTGCTGGTGGGGTCTCTGGGTGCTGTGCAGCAGCCAGTGCCCATGGACAGAACCTCAGCACAGAAATAACCCCCAGCCCAGGCGGGGCTGGCACAGGGCTACCCACGTGCTTGTGTCCCACTGCCGGTTCCCAGTTTCCAGCCCAGGAGGGCATTGAGAAGGACCTTACATGCCCATAGCTTGTGAGCCAGCAGCCCCATGTGAGGCCCCGTGCCCCCTTCCCAGGTACCTGACCTTCCTCATGGTGGTGACGGTGGTGATCGTGGTGAATGCTGTCATCGTTCTCAATGTCTCTTTGAGAACACCCAACACTCACTCCATGTCCCAGAGAGTGCGCCAGGTACCCGCTGTTGTCCCCTTACCGCTTAGACATGGGGAATGGGGTGGGTCTTTGGGGATGGAGGCCACGTCCCTCGCAGAGCAGGGCAGTGGGCATGCCTTCACCTGAGTGCAAGTCATAGCACATAGAGGGACCTCACTGTGTCACCAAACCCCTCTAAGCCACTTCAAACACTGGGGAGCAGCAGGACCCAACACACCTGGCATCCCACTGGCACAGGGGTACCCCACAGGGACGCTCCAGGCAATGCAAGGGGACCCCATCGTACCCACTTGGTGCCCTGGGTGGTGTGTGTGGGGTCAGATCCCCGTGGGTGATGCTGTGCCCAGGTGTGCCTGCACCTCCTGCCCCGCTACCTGGGCATGCACATGCCAGCGGAGACACCGGGGCCACCGCAAGCTGCCCGGAGACGCAGCTCCCTGGGGCTCATGGTGAAAGCCGATGAGTACATGCTCTGGAAAGCCCGGACTGAGCTGCTCTTCGAGAAGCAGAAGGAGAGGGACGGGCTGATGAAAACCGTGCTGGAGAAGATTGGTGAGTGTCCCCAGGGGGTTGGCACCTCCCTGCAAGGCTGGGTGACGTGCCGGGTGGCTGGGCGCTCACTGCTGCCTGCTGTGCTGGCTCTGCTGCCTGTAGGACGTGGCCTGGAGAGCAGCAGTGCCCAGGACTTCTGCCAGAGCCTGGAGGAGGCAGGCCCTGAGATCCGTGCCTGCGTGGACGCCTGCAACCACATTGCCAACGCCACAAGGGAGCAGAACAACTTCAGCAGCGTGAGTTGGGGCCAGAGGGGAAGAGGGACCCACATGGGGGGCAGCCCTCACCCCCCCTCCTTGTGCCACTGGCAGGAGAGCGAAGAGTGGATCCTGGTGGGTCGGGTGATCGATCGTGTCTGCTTCTTCATCATGGCCTCCCTCTTTGTGTGTGGCACCGTCGGCATCTTCCTCATGGCTCACTTCAACCAGGCGCCCGCCCTGCCCTTCCCAGGGGACCCCAAACAGTACCTGCCACAGTGATGCCCGCAGGCGCCCCCCAGCCCTCCTGCTGCTCCGATCACCAGAGCCAGGGGCTGGGCACCCCTAGACCAGCCTGCCTGGCTGAGACCCCTGCAGGCACAGCAGCTCCTGGTGCCAAGCACAGCACTGGAAGAGGACAGGGGGTGGTGGGGCTCTGCCACCCCTCAGCAGTGGTGGTGATGGGGAAGGGGGGAACGTGGAGTGGCCATGGTGTGCTCAACATGGAAGTAAAGCCTGCGTCAGTCTCGCGAGCCTCTGTAGCATCTTTGCTGCGTGCCCACTGATGGGGTTATCCCTCTCAGACAGACTGGATGTGCCAAACATGCAGGCTGGCCACAGACCTCTAACCCACACAGTCCTGTCCCAGCACCCCAGAAGGGTGCTGAGAGACAAGACAAGGGGGAACGGGAACAGAGTCAGGCATCTGATGGGCTGTGCACCAGTGCTGGCAGCAAGAGCCACGTTACCCCACTGCAAATTCACAGCTTCTGGCCCAGGGCAAAAGGGGCCCCTGGCATCCCTTCCCATGCCAATGGGGCAGGAATTGTGGATACAGCCCCCCCATGCCGGGGCAGCAATAGAACCACGGCTGGGATCAGGGGCAGGTAGTTCCTCCCTCCATTTATGCCATGGCCACGGCTCTTGCGGGCAGCTGAAATGCTGCCCCTGCTCCCTAGCAAGCAGCTTGGTGTGGGAAGACCCTGGACCACCAGGCACCCAAACCCCCTCAGGGATGAGTGCTCCTTGGCACCCACCCTGCTACGAGCATCATTATACAACTCCCTCCACCCCCAGCCCTCCGTGCCCCACGGATCATCTCTGTCAAGCGTGGCCCCTTCCCCCCACCCCCCCCCCGTGCCCCTCACTGACCTCTGGGGCCCCCATGGCTTTGTCCCTGCTGGCGGGGGAGATGGGGGAGGTCAGCCTGGGAATGGTGGCGGGCAGTGTCTGCTCCTCTGCAGCCCAGCTCACGCCACCTGCGCCCAGCTCCAGGACGTGCTGTGTCTCCATCAGCCTCACTGCTCCAGCATCGGCTGCTGCTGCTGCTGGGAGAAACCCAGCTGGGTAGTGCCCGCAACTGGCACTGCCTCCTGGCACAGCCGACCAGAGGTGAGGGCACTGCAGGCACGGATGGAGAAGGGAGGCAAACACCCATCAGCTGAGACATCTCTTGGACGCCTGCAGCCTGGTCATGGCCCAGAGCCACCTCCGTCTGTGCCAGCCTGCCCCTGCTCTCTGCAAGGTAGCTTTTCCTGCCCCATCCCTGGGAGGTGCATGATGTCCACAGCACTGAGACTGGGTGGATCCGGCACTCCGGACTGGCACCTTGAAGCAGGCAGGGATGGCGCCCACCAATGCAGGCAAGGGTGCCCAGAGGAGCTCACCAAGCACCCAGCTCCCTGCCTGGGTGCCCTCCCATGGGGGAAGCCCTGTGGCCACAATTTGAGTGAGGTGCCCAGGTCCTGGGGCACCCTACCCCTCCCGGCCACAGCCTTCTTGCTGGTGAGTGACAGGACTGCACAGCACTCCTGTCCCCTCACAGCCACCCCATGGCCATGTCCTCTCCCCAGCCCCACAGTGGCTGAATGGACAGGCTGCCCTGGCCAAGTGTCCCCAGCCCTGAGAGCCAGGACCTGCCATAAACTGCCCAAACCATAGCACCAGGCATGTCCCCAGCCCCTGAGCTCTCCCTCCCCAAGAAGGTGCAGAATTACCAAGCTCCAGCCTGTCATTGCCTGTCCATTTCCCATTGATTCCTGGGTCCCCGTTGTCCTGCTGGCAGTCTCCAGGGCAAGGGGGCTCTGAACAGGGCCAGCTGCTGTCACCCACTTCTCCCTGCTGCACAGAGCTGCTGCTTCTTCCAGGTGAGCTCAGTCCCCAGCACATCCATACAGCACAACCGGAAAGGGACGAGCTCTTCCAGCCCACCAGGAGCCCGTAACTGAGACCACATTCTCCACCATCCCCAAGCAGTGGTTTTATTTGCCCTCCGGAGGTCCCTGGGGTTTATCACCACATCACAGACATGGACAAACCAAAAGCAGTAGCCGGGATGCCACAGGCCTTGGGCAGCAAATGTGTGTTGAAGGATCCAGCAGGGAAACACCTTGCAGGTCACCCTATCCAGAGCTGGCAGGGTACTGGGGGGAGTGCAGTGAGAGGGGAAAAGCCCCCCCAGCCCAGTGCAGAGGGAGGGGAAAAGCCCCCCCTGCCCAGCATCAGCCCCACATGCCTACACCCCATCCACAAGCACTAAGACAGGGCAACATCATCCTCCAAGAATCCCCCAATTGTTCCCCTCCAGAACTGGGGGCTCCTTTCTCTCTCTGGGATGGGAAGCAGTTTTCTTCCTCAGCTCCAGCTCAGAGACACCCAGTACACCCACCCCACCATTCCCAGAGCCCCCCAGCCAAACCCAGCCCAGCCATCAGCCCTCACTTGAGCAGCCACAGCCAGAGACACCCAGGGCCCATAAGCCCACCATGGCCCAGCATCCCCTTGGGAAAGAAGAGCCCTGGGGCTGGGCTCCAGGGCTTGAAGGGGTTCAAAGCCCTGCCCATTTCCCCAAAGGCCACTATGCACGAATCTGAGGAAGTTTAAGGGCGGACAAAGCCTTCAGGATGAGGAGCAGGCAAGGTCATGACTCACCACAGATTTGGGGCTCCCACGGCTCCAGGCTTCCTTCCTGATCGAAGAGGATCTTTTTCTAGAAAATGACAGAGGCTGCTTCCCCTCCCAAACAACCCTACACCTATCTTTTCAGGGTAGGTTTAGACTGGATATAAGGAAGAAATTCTTTACAATGAGGGTCGTAAAACACTGGAACAGGTTGCCCAGAGAGGTGGTGGAGGCCCCATCCCTGGGAACATTCAAGGACAGGTTGGATGGGGCTCTGAGCAACCTGATCTAGTTAGTGGTGTCCCTGCTCACTGCAGGGGGGGTTGGACTAGATGACCTCTAGGGGTCCCTTCCAACCCAAAACATTCTATGATTCTATGATCTTTTCACCACTCTTATTAGCAGGACACAGTAGACCACAACCCAAAAAACCCTGCTCAAAACCCAGTCTGGCTCCAACGCTCTCCAAGCCATAGGAGGCACCAAACCCGGGGCTTGGCACTGATCAAACACTGCTTTTCTTCTGACCTCAGGAAAAGTTGTAGCCTGAAAAAGGACAAACTCCCTCCCTTCAAGGCTGAGCAAGAGGAACCAGTGCTGAGTTCCTCCAAATCTCAACCACGGAGGCTGCGGGAGGAGAGGAACAGCCTACCAGGGAAGGGCTCTTCCACAGCTCACTCGCAAAGCATATTTAAGGGCGAACACAGCAGGACTGCAGCATTTTCAGATTTAATAGCAAGCCTGCACTCATCAGCACCAGCTTAGACGCGGGGCATCAGAGCTGAGAAGTGGGCGAGTACATGAAATAGCAGAGGTGGAGGCGATGCGCAGCTGGGCACAACAACAGGACTAAAGCCCTAAGTGATGTCATCTGCAAGAAGCTAAATGCACTGTGGATAAAAGGAGCCTGCAGCTAGTATTTCAGCCTTGCCTTGCAAGGCTATTTTTGCTTAGATTGCCAAAATGTAATTACAACTAAATCCCCCCTAACAAATACCGGAGAGCAGCAGGGGAGAGTTGTATTTAAAAGGAATTTTAAGTAGCAGCCGTAGTAGTACCTGATCGCAGCAGGGAAAACAAACTGTGCCTGTAAAAGAGCATTTGGTTGAGAGCTGGTGAAAAACAGGTGGCAAGAGCAGGAATGGGGCGGTGGGGTCTCAAGAAACACAGAGAGGGATGCCACCACAGGCCCGGGAACTGCCCAGCTCCCTGCCCAGCCAGATGCCAACAGGCACAAAACTGCCTGACCACGGGGAGCAGCCACCGCTGTCACTGCGCTGAACATTTCCAGGCAGCCTAGGACTGACACCCTCGATGCAGAAAACAAACCCTTCAAAAGACTGAATATTTTAAACTGTTTCTCTGCCAGCCCTGGCTGCTTTCAGTCTAGACTTCAATAATACAAGGAATTTGCAATTGGAGTCATGAGGCTGAAGGTCTCCTGGTCCCCAAGGCCTGTAATTGTCCCAGACATGGGCTGCTAGTTCTGCAGTTGTGACCAAATTGGCCCCAGCAGCCCCTTCTCCTGCAGGACTGCAGAGAGCACGTAGGGCAGGAGATGTGCCCGTCTCTGGCCGCAGCTTCTCCTCCTGGGCCCGAGGCAAAGGCTCTATTAAAAACGAAAGGCAATTGTGCGATTCCCCAAGGAACAGGGGAAAAGGCTGGAGCTGTTAATGAGTACAATTAGCGTTGTAGTCAAGCAGAATCAGAGGAAATAATTAGCTCCTATTGTTTCTGTGGCATCTGAACTGCAGCCATGCTGGCTTTGCAGGCAACAACCCATCAATCTAGACTCACCCGGGAGGACAGGAGGCAGGGGGTCACTCACAGCCCCTCTTCTGGTCACAGCTTTCACAGAGCTATCCGCAGCAGCCTGGGCCACCACCCTCTTCCCACTGGGGATCCAGTTTGCCAGATGGGTAGAGACTTACAAACCTCAGTGCACCGCCGAAGCACGCATGGCCCCGCATTCAGCCTTTCCTTGGATCCAACACAGGGCAGCACTGCTGGCCCTCCACTGAGACAGCTGGAATCAACGCAACTAAGTGACACCAAACACCTCTTTGTCCTAGTTTAAGGGAAGCTTGCACCCCTCTCCCCAACAAATAGGGCACTGCTAAGCAGGGAATACAAAGAAGGGGCAAAGACAAAGCAAGCATCTCATTCTTTAAGCAAGATGTTACATCTCTAACTCCTCTGCCCATGTAACTCCACAAATAAGGTGAAGTTTGGCCACCACTGGCACACTTGGGATGCTTTGCTGCAACTCGGGGAAAGACACTTTATGAAGCTGGCAGAAGCAGGCCTCACCACAGCCTAGAGAAATACCATCCCACCAATCTTTAGACAGACACAAAAAAAGAGAGACTGAAAGAAACAAAGAGACCCAATAATTTATTGGCAGAGCTGAAAGGGGGCATTTGAAAACCATAGGGCTGACTCTCAACTGGGAAGCTCCTCCCAGCTGCAGAGAGATTTATAATACTGGTATCCCTCAGCAAAAGGCTCCGACGTCGAGGCAGAATCCCAGAGATCCTGCATGCCATGTAGAGAAAGAGAGGAAAGTGCTGCAAGATGCGGCCCCAAGGGCACGCTGCTAATTGAAAGGTTGGCCTCCCGCCCCACTGCTAGAAAAAGTTTGTGTATGACAAAATCAGCCTCTATTGTCACCGCTGCTGGAGGGCTTCAGATGGATCCTTCCTTCAAGGAGGAGTGCGAGAGTGGCCCATGAGTCCCTTCAGAGGTCGGAGGGCACTGGTAGAGACCTCTCAGTGCTTTCAACACGGAGAGAGGAGCTTAGTGCCAACTCTTGTTCTCACAATGTGATTTTTGTGTTTCGAAAGCTTGAATTATCCCTGGAAAACAGAGGGAAGAAAGAGGTTAAAGGCATGCATTCCTTCAGATCATAGCACCCCCCCATTCCACCCACCACGGCTACCAGTGTTGCCATCCCCGTATGTCACTCAAATCAATGCTTGTTAAACCTCCAAAGCAGATCTGCCTTCTAACTAGAGACTTTTCACGTAAGTCAACCTGCTGCTCCAGAACACTTAGAACACAGGGAGATCCTGGTTCATCCCCATTCATCGGAAAGAAAGAAGTGTCATCTCCTGTGAGCAAAGCATCTGATAGACTCTGGAAACCTCCCTGATAGATTCTGGTGTTTAAACAATTTGCAAGATCTCTTCCTTCCCAAACATTTGTCCTCAGGGATTCTGCTTGGAGCACAAATATACCATCAGTCCAACTTTCTCCTGCCTCTGTCCCTCGTATTTAGGCTCCTCTTGTCATGCTGTCAAGAAGTTTAGCTCTCTGGTCTCTCCTACCTTAAAAGAGTATCTGATCTGAAAAGGACATTTGCCTCAAGTTTAAATAGAAGAGTTTCTTCAGCAGCTTTTCCTCATGTGAGTACAGCCACATGAGTGGCAGGGGCTACTGACAAAGAAAGGACTGCTGGTCCACAACCTTCACTTGCATAGTCTTGCGGCACATGGCAGCAACTGAAGATGGGGCAGGTTACAGAAACCCGTTAATGCTCGCTGCTAGCCTGTGAGCAGCAGCAATAGGCAAAGCATACCTACACATTAATAGAAAGGTGGTATGTGTTTTTAAACTCAAATGGAAATAAATGAGATTACAATTATTTTGAGAAGATAGGTTTGGCAGCTTTTCCCATAACAGGGACAGGGCAGTAAGTTGCCCAAACCAAACACCTAGGGATGGCCCAGCACATATTCACACCAAATCGGCAGAGCTGTGTTGAAGAACAAAGGCAGCAGCTTCAGAAGCAAGGTGCTCTGCGGGACTGTAAAATCCTGCTTAAACCCTTGAGCTAGCATTGTGCACTGCTAAGAGCTGCACGGTAGCTGTAACATCACAGCACAGTGCATGCTACAACACCTCCAGGAGGCAGGCTGGAGAGCTGGAGGAGCAGAAGGAACTAAAAAACACTCTTCAGAGAATTAAACAACTTACTCTGCTATGACATGACAGCAAAAACCATGCTGGAGGCCATCTACAGAAGACTGGGGTTCACCTTTGCACTTGCCAACAAAGCAGGCTGTGCTGCCATTTGGGAACATGATTCAGGATTCATTAACTGGATTCTGGTTAATTTGCAACAATGGTTTGGCTTTCTGTCACATACTGTACTTTCACCCATGCCACCTACCTCAGGAGGACAGCACACTTCAGTTAGCTCTTTCTTGGACAGGTTTCTACATTTTCCCTCCTTTAGCATTTATTGGCGTGCCCCCGGCCCTCTTCTCATCACTACTCTCCCTGCTCAGCATACATAACCCAATACAGTTGAGAGCTCAATCAACTCTGTCACTGTTTTCCTGTACACTTGGCACATTTACTGCCTTCTGAGACTGGTATTTCCTGAAGTGAGCTGGTTTCCTCTTCTGGAAGGTCACTTGAATGTCATCTAACAATAACACCACTGCTAGGTGCCTGTGTAATATCTCATAACCATCGATCCTCACAAAAAGCCAAATCTGTGAGGAAAGATAGGTATTATTTTCACTCGTGACTTCAGAGCAAGCTATGAGAACACTGCTTGCCCAAACCTGTGGAGGGAAGTTTTGGGATCCCCAGTGGCTCCTTGGAGCTTGGCTGTGCCGGAGCAGCTACATACAACCACGAGGTGGGAACTGGGCGATGTAACGCTTCCTTTCAGTGGGTTCCTCTGCTCTGACACTCGTCAATGCAGCAACCCCACTTGGCTACAACCAAACACAACTCATCGCCAGGCCTCCTGCTAGCCCCTTTTTAAGGAAAGGGCCTGCCATCAGGGAATTGGGCACTGGAGGGAAAAAACAATCTGAGCTGCAAGGCTCACAACAGCCCTGAGCTCACCTGGGCTATTTTCTCTGCACATGGTCAGTTGCCACTACCAGAAGTAGCAGGTGGTTTCATCTCATTAGCCACAGTATTATTATTTCTAAATACAGTAGCTACTGTGTGTCCTTCCTGAACAAGCTTTTATTGACAGACTAATTTATTCTGCTCTAGCCCACTGTCAAGAGCAAAGGCACGTATGCCAAGCTCCAGGCACCTCTCTCAGTGTCCATCACATGGATGTGCTTAGCATTCATTTATCACTCCATATCTGCCTACAGCCAACCCTAGGCAACAGACCCAAGCTGAAGACATACCTCTCAGCCTGCTGGCACCAGGTCTGGGATACAAGTGCCTTGCACGGAGGAAGGATACATCAGCAAAAGAACACACAGCATCACAACAGAAAATGCTGTGTGAATGGAGACCACATTCAATATTGGTGTCTTTGGTCAAAAAAAAAATTTTTTTAAAATCATTTTGACCTTTGGGAAAGAGCCAGTAGCAGAATAGGCCCGCCACCTGGCCCATAAGGCAAGAGAACAAGCCAGCCCATGGGAAGAGGGTTGGAGGCTGAGAGGTATGCCATGAAGTCACATAGGAAGAAAGATGAGGCCCTACCCTGGGTGTGACAGAGGGAGGGGGAACGTTCGATCAGCGGCCACTGCTGTTCACCAGGCCATGAAACTCCTCCCAGGCCCTGGCAAGCCAGAGGGAAAAAAAAAAAAGAAACAAAAAACAAAAAAAAACAGCACTTCAGATCAAAGGCTTCTTAACTTTTAACGAGAGCAGAAACATTCAATGGCGTTTGAAAGGCACTTGTCTTCAGAGAGCAAGGCAATATTCTCTGACAGCCCTAGTGGATAGAAGCATCCTTAAAACCCAGCCAAACATCTGACAGCGCGAGGCAGCTTTAACGTTCTGCACAGACATGAAGCGTTCCCACTGGCTGTTGGTGATATAGCCACATTAATACCCAGAGACAGGTATGACCTTCCCAGTCACAAATGGAATATCCATTTCCTATTGCTAATAAAATAGTCCATGTTACATCTTTCTGGAGGATTATCACATTCTTTGGCTGGTTAAACTTAGCCAGTTAGCAGCCTCATGCTTCACCACACACCTGTGTATGCAGTAATTCCCCCAAAAGGGGCTTCTTATAATGCCACATGGCTTGCTTATTAGGAAATTCTTCAATCAGGCGGCAGAATCCGATTGTTATTAGAAAGTCTAATTTCCTATTGTAAACCTGCATTGTTAATGACGACCCAGTAAAAACATTACAGCTATTTGAAATGAAAATGTTTTCAGATAAGTTAGAGGGACAGGCCTAACGCTGCATTCCCTGGTGGAGAATGTTACTGACGGACGAAGCTAGCAGACTGAAAAATTGCTGTCTGTTTTACAAAGGCAGCATACTGAAAGCCCTCACAGGGAAAAGATGCGGAGGTTAATGTGAGCATGACTATTATCTTCTGGGATCAGAAACATCAAAGAACCTCATAGCTCTCCATGCCCAGCAAAACAGTGCTGGTGCCTACAGCACATGCCAAGCCATTTTCTGAACCCAGAGAGTCCCATGGAGCTGGAGGCACCTTAAAGGGAACTCAGGTCAGTCATAAACCCAGACCATTCTGCAGATTTTGTTGCTAGTACTTAGCAGCTACCTCACATCTTCTTTTCTGCATTGCCTTATCAGGCCACTGCAACACAACAGGAGTCCAGAAATGGAAATCCTGTATTAGTCAGCACCTATGCCAAAACCAGACCACCAGCCTGGCTCTTACCTGAGTCTCACAGAGTCAAGCTCCCAATCAGCATTTTCAAAAGCAGCTCAGGTGTCATATCTCTTCCCCAGAAAAGCCATAGCCCAAATAAACACAGTGTATACTGGCGGAGTGCCTGTCACGTGCACTCTGCAAGACTGTACACCACACACAGGCAGTCTTGCTGTGAACTTGCTGGCTAGGTTTTCTCCTCAGCCTCCCTCCATCCATGGTAGCTCAAAATCCTCCTGATCTTGACTAGGATGGACAAGTGAGCAACAGTCATCCATGGGAGTCCCAATGCTACATGGTATCCCTAGCTGACCCTCAGACATGAGTCCTTGAAGCCAAAGGAAATGTGAGGGAGAGACAGCAAAGCATGCTGTAGATGCAACAGGACAGCACACAGGACACAGCTGTGGTGCATCAGTATACCAGGTCATACCTGCAATTCAGCTTGATGTACAGCAGTATGCTAGAAACCCACAAGCAGCTCATTCCAAGCAAGGCAGCAGCATAGAAGCCCCTAAATGGGATATTTCCTCCCCCCAGGTCTCCCCAGACACAGCACCCTTCAAAGCCACAAGGCCAAGGAATATTCCAGAGAAATGAAATCTGCCCATGTCACCCAGCCAGCACATGGTACTAGACACTGTGGGTACAACTGCCTCCCCCCAGAAGAAAGTTAGGGGGAAAAGGAACTCTGGATCTGAAGGCCTCTTAGCTGCAGAAGACAGGTTGGAAAGCTATGCACATCTCCAGCCTTGTCAAAAAGTCTCTGCCTCCCATGCTTTGTATTTCTACCACATTTCCATCACCCATAATCACATCTTCTCTCTTTCCTCTCCCACAGTTCTCAAACTCATAACTTCTGTTCTCTGCAGAAGGGACACTAGGGCAGATTATTTGTCAACATAATCGATAATTTATTACCCCTTCCAAATGAAGGAGTTCCCTGTTCCAACATCCCAATAACATCATGCACATAGTCTTTCAGCTGCCAAGTCCTTCTCACAGACATAGAGAAAAAGCTCTTCCAGCCAAGAATTTTTAAGCCAAGACCCTCATACATATTATAGTACTAATTACTCCAACTATCTGCTGACTTGACTGAAAAAATCCACCAGGATGTGTCTGCCCTAATGTACCTAAACTATGCTAGCGGAGCAAACTGCTCTCTATTTCGTACCGAACAAGGCTGCCAGTTAATTTTGTCTGGCAGAATCTTTACGACCTGTGACGTGCCAAAGGCACAGTGCCAGAGAATCTAAGAGGTTATTTTTATGTATAGACATTTTTAGTACCTTATTGCTATACTGTCTGTGCAGCGATCAGATACTCAGTGAATTGATCCCCAACACTTAGATTATTCCCATTGAACAGATGGGAAATGGAAACATTAGCAGGCTAAATAAAGCCAGCCAGTGCTGTTCTTCCACACTCATTCCCGACTCACACCTGCTGAAACTTTCCACCTTCTCCCCCACTGCCCAGGGTCAGGACCCAGGCAGGACTCCCTTTATCCCCATTAAGTTGGGGGAAAAAAATGCAAAAAGGAGCCACTATCAGAGACTACAACAAAAAGAGGAAGAGCAGCCACAGCTGCTTCAAGGGACTTTCCAAATCACCATTGTGAAAGCAGCACTAACCATTTCTCCAACCACCCTCAATCTTTAAGTCCTAGCAGTTCCCCTTCAGCATTTCCCTGTGCAGCCCTGCCTCCTTACCATCTCCTTTGCCAGCTAAAAAAGGAGACAGAGTGCATGCTACCCCCACAACGGTCACCAAGGTCTGTTCCTTCCGCCAGCCTGCGTGCAACCTCCCAGCACACTGACCAGTCACTACACTCCGCAGGTATGGTGCCCAGAGCAGCACAGCCTCTTCCTGGGTGCTCCCCACGTTCTATCAGAGTGTTTGGGATTTGTTCAAAGCCAGTCAAGAACTTCGTGACAGGCCTGAAAACCAAAAGCTTTAAAAAAAAAAAAAAATCTAGGATATTCTTCTAGCCTAAAGTAATTCTTTCACACATCTGGCAGTATCTGTTGCCAAGGCAAATAGGGAAGCCATCATGATTTTGAAATGAACACATCTGAAATGACCTCCTTGGAAAGAAACATGAAGCAGACAGGTTATAGTCACTTCTTTGGTAAGAGACAGGCCACCAAGATAATGCAGCCTTTTACAAAGTCACGGACACTTCTGAATAAAGCATACTACAGTGACGGAGAACAAATCAATGAATTCATCATTTCAAAGCCCAGGTCTACGGAAGTGCTCTTAGACTTGCAGCACCTGGAATTATTACCAGAATTGGAGAATGGAGTGATAAATGAATTAAGCCAGTATTGCAGAGACTCAGGAGAAGAGGACAGCTATCAGATCTGGAACCTCACCGCTCTCCTCTAGCTTTTATTCCTGCTCTCAGACTTGAAGGAATGAGGGTGAAACAATGCAGCGCTCTAGAGCGGGAAAGACCCAAGGCAACCTGCCTTCCACTGACAGGCATCAGACAGCATGTATGGGTCCCATCTGCAAGCCATCTAACTTTAGACAAGGTTAACCCTTCCCACACCATTTAAGATACAGTCAAAGACAAAGATGACACAAGTAGGATAGCAGCATCGAGTTCTCCTAAGGTCCTGGAAATTAGCAAGCAAATGGAAGCCAGTGCTATAAAGCTGTAACAGAGTTACAGAATTAGCTGAACTCTGATGTAACAAAAAGGGAGACTCCTCACAGGCACCCCACCACCAGCTCAAGAACGCTGATCTTCTTGCCCAACACCTGCCACTTCCATGGGGATTTCTCTTCCTTATTCCTCACTTTTTTTGACACCCCTTACTTTTTTTTGTCCTGAGAACCTTGCCCCTGCAGCCTTACAGTGCATATACCCTTATTCCCTCAATAGGACATCTGCTTGTTTCCTAGCTAAAACATAGTCTGAGGCCATTTCCTCCAACTGCCTGCAGTGAAATGAACCCAGTGCCAGCCCTATTAAGATCAACTATTCTTCTCATTTACTCGAGCCATCCCATTAGTTATCAGTGGTGACTTTGAAAGGAAAGGATAGTTTTATACCCTGCTCAGCTCTCACTGCAGCAGGCACTTACAAATAACTGGAGCTTTGTTTTCAGAAAAAGCAGCCTTGCTTTAGAGCTGACAGGACGATCCATAAAGTCACACAGCAACCAAAATATTTCCAGACCAGCCCGCTCAGTGGCAGCCCGCTGTATGGCCACATGTCTGGTCTCTCCTGGAACACGAAGCAATGTTGTTAAACTTGCCCGGGATTCCTGAATGGTACGGCAGGTGCGAGCTCTCAACACAGGAGATGGTCATCGACCACACAGTTATCAGTGCAGAAAAGAAAGGCTGATAACCCCAGGCAGGGCAAAGGTGTATGCAAGACAGCCAAGCACTTCATGCTGCAATGCTCAAAAATCAAACTTTACAGTGATCACTTCCCCTCCACCCCTTTCCCAACTGCAGTTCACCCGCTGCAGATACCTGAATATTTTTGGTGGTTTCATTGAGACACGACCAGGCTGTGCCCAGCAATATTCTGCTTTCAAAAAAAGCACAGTGTACCTCCTAAGGCAGCAAAAGTTAAGAGGTCACTCTTTTTTTCCTTAATTCCAAACCACAGGGAGTGCCACTGTCCATAACCCACTGTCACTGCTGGATCATGTTACCTCCAAGGTTAACAATGCTGATGAGCAGAATCTATTAAGTGGTTCACTACATCCGAGTGCACCTCTCTCAGTCCACCTCCGAGGGAACAAAGAGAAGCGATTTCTCTCCAGCTACTGAAACAAGGTAGCCCACAAAATGTCACATATGTTCTTTTCAGGCGCTCAGCACTGTAACATCTAAGGTACTATAAATCCCCTGGAATTAAGCAGAGTCCAAGAGATTGCTCTAGCTCTTCTAGCAAGATTGGAAATTAATACAGACTAGGCTGACCCTTCCACTCTCTGGGATTTAGGCAGCTTGTCAATATCACAAGCAAGAGAAAGGACAAACACAGGAAAATTGCAATGAAAGATCTGCTTATCTAGCTAAATGCACAAGCCCCACCACTGAGAGCATAAAGGACAGAATGCAGAATAGCTCCTTGGAATAGCTGTGAAGCAACAGATACTTTTCAAACACCGCTTGGCAGCACCACTGCTTTCTGGAACAAAGGGGGCTGCAGCCTCACTGACAACTCATGAAAAATGGTGTCTAAAAATGAGTTAATACGAAATGCATCATCACAAAAGGAATATATAAAACCTGAAACACAGGGCTCAGGTTCCACAGTAAGGGGCATGCTAGCAATTTCTAGAGAAGCGTTCATTTACAGTGTGTCAAAAGCTAATCCAGGTCAATTCACTACCTAAAAGTCAAGGTTTTGAGAAACGCCTGTTCTTTTCTTGCTAAGCGTGCTCCCTTCCCTGAAGCACAATCAATGCCAATCAAACCCTGCACATGAGCAGAGCTCTAGTGGAGAGATGCAGCCCATACAAATGAAAAATGCCACGAGCCCCCCTAGAAAGGCAGCCCTGACAAAGCCTACAGCACGGCTTTTCCATTAGAGCCTTTCATAAAACACAGCCAGAGTGTGAATATAGAGTACTGGCTAGAAAGCCCTCCCGAGTCATAAATCACATGGTACATGCGCAGCATAAGTGGAGTTTATTCATGACGGACAGTATTTCAACAGGGCTTGATAGATGGGTGAGGAAAAGGAGCCAGACTTCATGGAGGATGGAACTAGTTACACAAGAGATTCTTCATTAGTGAGAGAACCTTAGTGATACGAAGCACAGCCAAGCAGAGTCAGACTGAAAGCTGGGGCTGTCCTGCTCTTCTCTGTCAACAAAGCAGGCACCGTTACCTCTCTGCAGCTGCTGTTGCTTGCTGCCCACTGGTACCAGGCAAGAAAGGCACAAGTCAGTCCACGCCTCACTACACAGGAACTCCACTGACAAGCAGTTCTGCTCTGAATTTACACCAGTGCCATTAGAAGGAGATGTTGGACAGCACTGCAATCAGACTGCTGCAGCTCAAGTGAGGCAATGGAAAAAAAGAGCTCTCATGATCCCCTGCATGGCGGAAGGCTAATTGCTTAGATCTACCTCACTAGGACACCGTCAAACCAATTCCTGACTGTCCCTCCTACCCACAGAAGAATAAGTGGGAGACAAGCCAGTCTGCTCCTATTTAAGAATTGCTCCCAGCTGTAATGTGAGCTACTAAACTCGATTCCTCAAACACCTGTTATTCTTGGACAAGCTCATTTTGCACCATACGTCAGCAGCACAAAATGAAACTTTGATGCTATGCAGGAAGAGAGGGCAGCAAGCATGGCATGTTACACTGTTGTAGGGAAATAATACAACCACGATACTGGATGCACCATCACTCAAGGACTGCCACCTGCTAGAGCAAGAACAATTACAAACATTGCTATAGCAGCATTCTCTGTCCCAGGAAGTGCTAGTGGCAATAGATTATAAGGGAAAGGCCACATCATTTCCATTCTAAACTTGCTACACGAACCACCACCACGGCTTCGGACAGTTGGCTCAGGGCACAGCTTTCCTTACAGAGACCAAGAGAAGTTGAACACCTCCCTCTTCTCACAACAAAGCCCCATCACCACAGTCCGCAGTCTGCTACTGCTGAACAGGAGTAAAATACCCTGTTACGTGTCCACAGGAGCACTTTGCCATCTCATAACATGGACAGAGAGTCGATGCTGCCCTCTTCTGGCAAAAAGTGCATGAGAAATGTTACCGGAAAAAACCATGAATACGAGATTTCAAGAACAGAAGTGGGAACTTTCAGAAACCAAAGCTGCCTGGAAAAGATTCAGTTTAATAATAATAATTTCTCCTTTCCTTCTCTTTCCCACGCACACAGGAGGGAGGGCCACACGGAACGCAAGACGCCTACAGGCAGTTTAAATGAGACCTCTATTATTGCTAGTGACCCACACTCAAAATTGGCCACAACTGTCTGCTA
Organism: Gorsachius magnificus; assembly: GCA_034008185.1. NCBI lineage: Eukaryota > Metazoa > Chordata > Aves > Pelecaniformes > Ardeidae > Gorsachius > Gorsachius magnificus. The sequence continues at coordinate 38,094,807 of CM067087.1, forward strand.
AAAACAGGATTGATCTCAGCAAACTGTTTGACAGCACACTGATGAGAGGGTGATTATGTGGAAAGGACAAGCTAGCATAATGAAAGGATGTCGTGAAAGGTACTTGCACCCCGGTTAAGGGCTAGATTAGAAAGCTCACTGCTCTATCAATGTCTTGTTTATTTACTTCTTTTTCTGGGTGTACCTTTTCAAGTGTTAATTTAACCAATACGACCTAATCAGTGTATTGGTTTATAATATGCTTTAAAAAAAAAAAAAATTTACATTATTCACCTCTAACTAATACCTATATATGCAATTTTTTGTCACTTTGTGGGAAATAAAAGTCACCCTGAATGGCCTGGTATGGTAAGCTGTAATAGGTTTATTTAAAAATACAGCTCTCCTCTCTGTGTACCATGATCTTCTAGTCTTGTTAAAGAGCCTCTGTCACCAAGGCCTGGAAGACTTAATATATGAGGTTTATTATGATTAGAAATCATTTGTACAGCACTGTAAATTCACACAGCACTTTCCCAAGACCATTTATAAGTCTAATGGCACTATAAATTCCCGTTAGCTTCCGCACTTTATTCCCCAGAATCTCTATTTATTCAAATGATCTCGTCCCCCCCACTGCAATCTTGTCTTTGAATACATCAAGCCACAGTTCCACACTGGGCTGCCCATCTCCCAAGTGACAGGCTGGGTGGATTGCTAACAAAGCCCTGGACTATACACTTCAAAAAAAATCAGGTTTTACTATTAAAACCAAACGTCCCTAACAACAGCACGATAATGGCACAGATATTTAGCTTTCAAAGCGCACTGGCAACAATTGCTGCTGTTTGTATTACTGTTCACAGTGAACAGCCCCAATGCACATGAGCACTTCTCTCAATTCTTGCAATCTGCATTAAATTGCTCAAGCACGCATGCAACCAGCAGCAGGCCCTCCCCCTGCCACCACACGTACTTGATGCTATCGGTGTGCGTTTTATATTCCATGATGGTGTTGGGAGGTAGGTTGAGCACTCTTCGTAACGTATCACGTATCCGGGCTGTGGTGGCCTGGTCGCTGGCTGTCTTGTTCCATATCGAGATAATATCCTCCTACAGAATAGCATGTGAGGGGTAAGCAGATGGTACTTTTTGTGGCCCTGCCAAGTGGAAGTACATGCCAGTTCTCAGAAGTGCTTACCTGGAATCGGACAGAGACGACTGCCCCACAGATTTCTTCCCCCACCATAAACTGTTCTCCCAACATTGCCAGAATGAGATTCTCCCAGCATCGTGACGCTAAGCCCTTTCGCAGACGGATAATCCATTTACCACCATTTTTGTTGGCATCATCCTAGGAAGAGGGGCAAGAAATCGATTTGTTTCCTTCTAGCTATTTTTCTGCTTCTCACAAGACAGCAGAGCCACAGACAGGAGCAGATATTGATTGGGTGGGGCAAGGGACAGAATGAAGGTATTTTCAAGCAAAAGCATTTCACTTCTCCCCCATACAAGCAGAGACAGAGGTATACCACTTACTTTGAATACTAAATATTTGAAACAATGACTCTCAGTGTTCCAGATGAAGCTCTATGCACTGAAGACTTGAGCTCTAGTGTTTTGATCTCACTAGCAAAGACTAATGCCAGCCCACGAATCTGCACACAGAACCAGAGACAAGGACCCTAAAACTATTCCTAAACCCAAGACTGATTCCCCCTTAGTCTAGCCCCCTGTATATGTACTTCTGCTTGTAAAACAGGAAAAATCCCTCATTGCAGAACATGGAAGGCAGGGAAAGAGTTTGCAAAGTGGTATTTAAACACAAGCAAAAAGTTGAAAAAACTTTCCTTCCACACTTCCAGGAATGGGCTCACAAGTTGTGTTAACATAGAAAGGACCAATCCTTTTTCTGGGAACCTCTGACATTATCACACATCATACAGCTGGATGTTTGTTCCAGACTGCGGTGACCCAGGGAAATCAGCAAAAATAAGGGGAGAGAATAAAGAAAACATTTATGCTAAGCACCCAGTGTGTCACCTCGATATTGTGATTCCACATGTTGCACCTGAAAAAGCTGGAAACTGCTACAGACTCCCCTGTTTCACAGAACACACATCTATGTCAAACAGCAGCTCCTCCTCTGTACAGAAGAATGCTGTGGCATTCTCTTGTACAACACTGTAGGTGGGAAATTTTACAAGGTGAGAGGGGAAAAAATTCCATCCAAAGCCAAAAAAAGAGAGGTAGGACAAAGACAAGACAAAGAGGTGGCAGTTAGGAAGGGAAAGGGAAGACAGGTCTAGGTCAGAAATAAAGAACAAAGGATAACTCAGATGAGACTGCACAACACAGGACATCTCTGGCCAGATCACCAGTAATCCCCTCTGTCAAGCTGGGAACAGGTCCAGAGGAGAGCAACCAAGCTGGTGAGGGGTCTGGAACACAAGTCATATGAGGAGTGGCTGAGGGAACTGGGGTTGTTTAGTCTGGAGAAGAGGAGGCTGAGGGGAGACCTGATCGCCCTCTACAACTACCTAAAAGGAGGCTGTAGCGAGGTGGGGGTCAGCCTCTTCTCCCTGGTAACAGATGATAGGACGAGGGGGAATGGCTTGAAGCTGCGCCAGGGCAGGTTTAGGCTAGACATTAGGAAAAACTTCTTCACCGAGAGGGTTGTCAGGCTCTGGAATGGGCTGCCCAGGGAGGTGGTTGAGTCCTCATCCCTGGAGGTCTTTAAAAGAAGGATAGATGAGGTGCTTAGGGACAGGGTTTAGTGGTGGGATGGCAGTGCTAGGTTAACAGTTGGACTCGATGATCTTAAAGGTCTTTTCCAACTGAGGTGATTCTATGACACACCTTAAAGATGCTAGGCAAGGCAGCCAACCCTTCTTAATGAAATAAAGTTAACTATTTTAGCCTTAAAGCTTATTTAGGGCTCAGATAAAATTAAATATTTGTGTGCTCTCAGAGACAGTAAGTGCTAAGAAAGCAATCCTGAGCAAACATGGAAGTGCCAGCATAACAGCAGCATTCACCAGAATCCCAGTTTTCAGGTATGAGCTAAAGCCTGCACTGAAAGGGGAAGGTGTCAGCTCCAGACAAGCCTCAAAGCATGACAGCAGCCACATGCAAGGTGAAGAATCCAAATCCACACCAGTTCGAGGAGTGTGGCATACTCCCAGGAGATGCAAACTACTCTCCGATTAAGCATCCTGGTTTTCCAAGTTGTGAACATCACGCACTAAGAACTAAGCCATCTAGGCTTCAGCCTTTAAGCAGGGAGTTGGGTTTAACTCCTCAAACTTTCCACAATGCCTAATGGGGCTCAGCAGAGAAAATGGTATTGCTCAAAATATTTCAAAGGTGGTTTAAGCAGGTGCAAGGCTAGAAAGAGAGCAGCAATTGGGAGGCAGATGCTGTACTGTGTGTTTTATGGTTATTGTTAGTTTTCTCTCAGGTTAAACAAGCTTCAGTTCAGTCAAGCATTTGATTTCCCTTTACCAGAATAATAATGATCTGCAACACAGTAAATCACCAGGGAACATTATGCTTAGGGCTTCTGACTTTACCCAGAAAAGGCACAGATGGATCCAGGAAAAGATCAGAGCTACATACACGCATATATGTGCCTACAAGAATGACAGTAAGTAAGGAAGTTTGGAAGAGAAATGAACATAAACAAAGCCCTACAAAGCAAGCAGCAAAGGGAAGGCCATCAGCAAGATCCCAGGTTCTCTTCTATAAATAAAAGAAAGGAGTGGGGCCAGAAGTAACAAAAGGCAAAGAATCTCTCCAGCCTCATCTTAAAATGGCTACAGGGAAATGCTTTATAGAAATTCTGGTATAATTAACTTGTGGACACTCTGGTTGACACATTATCAGAGCAGCTAGCTCACCAGGAGTCCAAAAAGGGTTAAATATTTTATATAAATTGTATTTGCAGTAACTTGCTATAAAACACCTTGCTTAAAATAATTGCCAACTAGGGTCACATATAAATTTCTCAGGACCAAGCAGCATAATTAGGTACTTCAGAGCAACACATAAAATCCTCATATTGCAAATGGTATTGGTCATTGCTGGAAGCAGGCCAGGAACTAGAAGAATGATTTGCTGGGCAAAGATTTTTTTTTTTTTTTTTTCCTTTTTTTAAAAGATTTGGATAGGAATGAACAGATGCAAACTAAGTGCCCTGGAACAAAAAAAGCAAATGAAAGGCAAAGTCTTCTTTCCATCTCATATAGCTGTGGGCTTTTAACCATATGCAGCTCTTCCTTCCTTGTCTGAAAAAGGAGGGTTGGTTTCTTATAAGCTTTGTTGAATTGCACTTAGAGAGGTCCAGCTCTTCTAGAGAAAAGCCCTCCACTGCTGCCACTGGATAAAGCTATAAAGGGCAAGTGTCTGTATCCGGAGGCACAGAGCTTAGCTGGGGTCTTCGTTGAGCTCCAGGCAACATTTCCCAGAGATCCTCTGGACCCACAGGCAAAGGCAGTTCTGCAACCTTTGGGGGAGCACAGCTAGCAGCTATCTGCATCTTCCTTCTCCTCTGCCAGCGGGTCACAGGCCTGCTAGCTTACATGGGACAGGGTTCTGAGGACAGGTTTACAGAAAACCCAGAAGAAAGGTCTGCACCCAAGAGAAGCCTGGAGTGTCATTTAATGACAAGTGTCACTGTAGAAGGTTTGTTCCAGAATACTCTGGGAAAATACCAAGGCAGAAATGAGAGCTCCAACTCACCTCCCACATGGGTTTGATCCCTTCTTTAAAAAGATGGAAGTCACTATGGCCTGTCAGGTCCCCAGGACGTACCATGTGACTGTAAAACCGCCAGAACTGCTCCACCTGCAATGACACGAACCACACAATAAGGCTGCTCAAACTGTTCACAGCCAAGATTCCTACAGAAACAGGCTTCCCTTTCTGCACCAGCTGGCCAGAGCCACCTTCCCCGCTTCTGTTCTACTTTCTTGTCAAAAGGGTGTTGATTAGGATACCCAGAAGGCAGCAGTAGGATCAGAGCTTGGGTGCCTGTTTCTGACTGGCTCCATTACCAGATGACCACTTGAAATATTCAACAAGTGCCCCCAGAATTACTTGGTGTTTGTCTAAAGAAATCTGCAGCAAGATAACTGCTGCTCTGGAGAACAGTTCCAAACGTATCTTGTAAATCCTACTGCCCAAACTTTCAATTCATCATTATGTGTCAAGTGCACAAGCTACAACCAAGCCTCTCTACACTACACCCATTAGCCCTGCACTAACCACTGCTCTCTGCAATCATGGAGACTGCAGGAGCCTCCAAATGAGACATTTTTTGTATTTAACTTCACTGTATCCAGGTTTTAAGACAAAAGACACATTCTGGTGCTAGTTTAAGATCTTAAGGCACCATTCAGAGCTTTTATTTAAATACTCCTTATTTCCTTTAACAATCTGCCATGGTATACTTTGACCACTTCACTTTGATCAGTTTCCATTCTGGCACCCCTGTGCCTACTTCAGACAGTCTGGTCAAAAGGTAAGGGAATTATCTTTTCTAATTCTTAAAAATAACATATTTATCCTTTGAGATTCTCTGGATGAGAAATTATTTTAGAGAGGCTGGATCTTTAAAACAAAACAAGGCACTGGAACAGATAATACTCATCACTACATTTTAAGAGGACTCTATTCAGTGAGACAATAGCTATTAAGCAGATCAGCAATGAAGCTGGAAGGGTTAGACACCATCCCAAGTACTTTATCAGAGACCTTAATGGCCTGGTCAGCACTTGGAATTCTGCTCCAATCTCTGACCTCTGCCATCCAGGAAGGAATTTGCTTTTATAGCCAATAAAATTATGAACCAAGGCTGAGGTGGGGTCAGAAGCAATCCATTTTTGTCAGACACATCCAAATGCAGTGTGGAAATTAAATTCTTACACCGAGTGAATATGCCCTCTAGTGGTTAGCATTTAAAAGCTTTTAGAGCTTTCTACTAAAAAGCAAAGAACAAATCTGAACCCAGATTTAGGTTCAGACAATTCTTTCTGAAGCTTGTTCCTCAAACAGAATTTGGACCCAACACGTTATCAGAGCTGCTGGCCAATCTTGCTCCATTGTAACTGAACTCTAGCACTTCCAACCCACAACAGCAACCACAAAGTCTTTGCAGCAAAGAACAGACAACAGAATGTGTGAAGTTTTTCCTCTAAGGAGCTAAAAATCACCATTAAGTCTACACTGATTTAACAGACTGAAAAACAATTGCCAGATCATCAGGCAGCAGCCACATTTTTCATTCACTGAACTAAAAGTACTTGCTCACGCAGGGGAACAGGAGCAGTAACTATCCATGATGATGGGCTTAGAGCCATTCTTCCCACTCTTGTCCTGTGTGGATGCAGTAACACAAGCCAGCTGCTTGGACAGGCTTATTTTTGCAGCCTCCAGAAGGAATAAAGGGATGTTGTTACAAACTCATCACATTACAGAAGACAGAGATGTACTGGCAGGCAAAATTAAAGTCTGCAAGGGACACTGGAAAATCTGGACAAAATACTAGATTTAAAAAAAAATAAATAAAAAAGAAAGCAGCCAACAGACTTCCCAGCCTTGAGAACACAGTATTGTATCTGGTGCCTCCACAATGGTAGCACATTTTGCTTATGTACCCTGGGATGTTAATGATGGTTTTACACTGCTGGTACCATGCAACAGCATGACCCTGCCTTTCCAGGATACACTGAATTTATTCCAGTAATAAACAACTACAAAGTGTGGAAGGGGAAAGGGAGAGCAGTTTGCCTTTTACTGAACTTCACTGCAACACCAAATTGCACCTCAGTCATCACTTCCAGACAGGCAAGAGACAACGGGCCACCAGCTGCTTGTCATATAGCATGGCAGATGCTTGTTCCAAACACAGTCTTTGCGGTGGAAATACAGGCGGGGGGGCTATACAGTCTTTCCTTCGCACCTACACTGCATCCAGAAAAGCTGTTCTTTTCTTCTCTTGCTTACCTGTCAAGTTCTGCTCCAGCTAGCAGATTTAAACTACATGGGAGTTCTTTTCATTAACTATTATTATTCTAGCCACCATCATTATTGCAGGCACAACTGTCTAGTGCAAGGCAGAGAACTGCTTAACACGTCACGTGCTGTAGGTAATTCAAGAACTCATATGTAAGCCATGGCAAATCACTCGCTCTCGTCTGTTCCTGACAGCCAGAGCACAGCCTGCACGTGGCACACACCTCGCACACAGGGAGTAAGCCAGCCACGATGACCACGCCATGCCCAAGCGAGACAAGGACAACAGGGATATACTCACGGAGGCAAAGGTGCCAATCTGTTTGATATTCTGTTCATAACTCTGCGAGCTGGTAGGCCTCCCGGGTGTTCGTCTGGAGTACCAGAAGGTGTAATTATACTGCAAGGGGTGCTCAGCTGGCCCTGGGACAACAGCCTGTGGGACAGAAAAGCTTGCTTACCCCTTACACGCTCCTCTAAAGGGGGAATGGGAAAAATTACATCCACAGCAACAGAAGTCCACATGTTCCTGCCTTCACAGACTACAAACCAAACAACTGATCCTCATTTTTACAGAAAAATACTATCTCTGTTAATTGTCTGAAATGGACCATTAGACTAACAGCAGCCGACTACTTCAAAGAATATAACAAATTTGCAGTGTGCGTATAGCTAAGGAAATAATAAGCTCAGGAGACCGTCACAAAAAAAGCAACCCTCATAACTATCAGAGGCAGTATTACTAAGGAACAATTAAGGACTAAAGGAAAACTATCTCAAAGGAAAAAAGACAGACAAAATAAAAAGGGCAATGCAAGAGTTTTAACTTTTTCAAATTAAAAAAAAAAAAAGACACTCTTCCACTCTGGGAAGAACAAAACCCATTTATACTAAACCATGATTCAAAACCAATTATAACTCTTTGGTGTCACCAACTCCCTTAAGCAACCAACACCCTAACTCCAGGAGGATTAGTCTGTCTTAGAACTCGTTATGTCAGCTTTAGCAGAACCCATGGCTAGCAGTGGCCAGTGATCATTTCCACTTTCCAAAACATCCATTTCTGATTAAAAAAACTTCTAACAAGCGTAAAAGAGGTTAACAAGAACACATTACCCAAGAATCAAAATTGACAGGAAAAAAAAAAAACCAAACAGCAAAAAGCCCTTATCTTGTTTTACTTCCTATTGTTACAGGAGTAACCAGGGACTAAATCTCTATTCTCCTCTTGTCTATGGTAAATTTATAAGGATTACATTATTTTAGACAGAATAGTTTTCCTAAGCACAAGATTAAAAAAACCTCAAAACATGGATACACACATTCTTAACTAGGCTACACTACACTCACAGAGACCAATCTTAAGAGTTATTTCATCACTTGCACAAACACAGCTTGGTAAGGCAAGTGCAAGCCACTACTCCCCCATCAATCAGTCCTTTCCCTACACCCTCTTCCACCAAAGTTCTTGGGGGAAAATAAAACTTTTTCATTTCTATTCAAAAGCCTGGCAGAGCACTAGCTGCATTTGTGAAGGGAGCATTCAATCCTCAGATTACACACCTCCAAAACCTACATCAAATTATCCAAACGTAACATAGCACCTCTGTCTTCATTGTAACAGTAACAGCACATTAAGCAACCACAGCCCACCAAGACCTAAGTTCCTTATCCCTAAACCGAGGACCGACTCTCTAGCACTCCCACATCATGCCCGAGCGATGGAATGCAGATGCCAGTACCTTCCTCTTGGTAGTACTCTGTGGTTTCTCTCGATCATTCTTTTCCTTCTCACTGTCTTTCTGTGTGCTATTCTCCTCATTCTGGTCATGGTCTCCACTGTCATCATCTTTCAATCTGATAAAGAAAAAGAACAACAAAAGTGAGTCTTACATCTTGCAACTGAGAAAGTTTCATACCATGCCCCAGTAGTCTCTGCGTCTAAGCTCCTCCATGGTACAAGAGCCATCGGTGTTTGGAAATCTACGCATGACAACCCACACAGAAAAAACTACCACTACTCTGCACACCCAGAGCCCATCACACACATCTCAGGCACACACTTTTAAGCAGAAGCAAGCAACAAAATACCTTTTTAGAACAAGCTCAAGCAGTTCATACTAGATACTGATCTGCCACAGAAAACCCCAGCTACTCGTTAGGGTCCCTAACTACTGAGGAGGCAAACGAGGAAACCCGCTGCTGCAACTTGGCTGACTCTCTCCCGCCCAGCTCCCCACGCCCCTAAGCACAGCCGAGGCAGCCCCTCAGCCACGCAGACACCACCCCAGCGCCCTGCACCCCGCAGGTCTCTCCGCCCGCCCCATTCCCTGCGAAGGGCCGGTAGAAGGTGAGTGAGAAGCAGGACCAAAAGGCGGCCCGCGCCTCCCCGGTCGGCCCGCCCCGGGGCGGTGCACGGTGAGGGATGCCCCGCCACGGGCAGAGGCTTCTGCCGCCGGAGCGCTGCCCCCCACCCCTCGGGCCCCCCCCGGCCCAGGCGCAGCACCGGGGCTCGGCGGCCCCGGACCCGCCCCCGACCGGCGCGAGGCAGCAGTGGAGGGGAGCCTCCGGCAGGGAGCGGAGCCGCGCAGCCCCCCGCAGCGGCGGAGAGGTCGGGGAGGGCCGCGCCGCCGACTCACGCGTCGAATTTGTTGTTCATCGTCGCTCGCTGCCGCCACCTCCGTCCACCTCAGCGACTTCCGCTCCGCCGAGCCCGCTCTCTAAAGCCTCCCGCCGCTTCCGGCGCCATAAGCACGGAGCATGACGGAAGGGACTAAGGGGACAGGGAAAAAGGGCGTTCCCGGCCGCCATCTTGAGTGCGGCCTCTGGCGGGGCAGCCGCCATCTTGAGTGTGACGGGCGGGCGAAGCCACCATGTTGGGTGCGACGACGTGGGCGTGACACAGGCACAGCGGGTTCGAGTACCTTGCCATTTTATTCATAGCGTTCATTTCTCTCTGGTAGATACAGTTTCAAGAGCCAGTCACTCTTTAAAGGGTCTACCCAGCTTCTCTCCTGTGGTGACAGGCAAGCCCCCGCCTGGCCGCTGGCCCCCATCCCTTCCTTTCCCCTCAGCGTATAGTGAGGGATGGCGCAGGTCTCCTACTGCTGGGGCCGGGGCATGATCCCCACACAGGCCAGTCATCAGCGTCTTTCACTCCATCCTGTGAGCGGATCTGTCCAGATGTACAACTCATTGCTGTGGCTGCTGACACTGTTTCTCTAGCTTGCCCTACCTGAGACATGAATGGGGCCCAGGGGAGAGAAGAGAACAGGAAAAAACACCATACCAGTGCAGAGCCTGCAATGCCTGGAGTGCCAGTAGACGGTTACAGATTTTACAGAGAGCAGGGGAGATAGCCCCTCCCCCAGCATCTCCTCACACTTCATGAACCCATTCCTGGGTTACCCTGTGAACACAGAATCTTCTCAGAGTATTTTGCAAACCTCTGACCAATAATTTCTGCTATCTGGCAGAATTAGTAAATGGATTTGTGATTGATGTGGTTTCTGTTTCTCCACCAGCTGGTGATGTGGAGAGAGTCAGAGAAAAATCCATAGCATGTAGGTCAGGAATATGAAAAAAGGGTATTCAACATACACAAGGTGCTACACATCCTCTGTTACTATAGTGTCCGAGTGTATTGCAAAGCAATACAAAGCACAGTAATGTGGGGCTGGTATTCCTATTTTACTATTTGGAAGCAAAGGCAATGGCTGTCTTGGCAACATCCTTGAATTCACAAAAGCATGGCGGAACAGGGAAAAGGGATCTCCCAAGTCCGAGGCTAAATATCCTTACCACTGGAACTCCCATCCTGTTGTTTTATGGGCTCAAACATGTGTTCGCAGTCTTAGAAGACATAGAAAATTATTTAGAAATAAATACTAGCAGAAATAGTTGAAAAACTCAAAGAATTTCCTAGTTGGTTGCAGTTACACATAATGGGATCTTTGTGCCCCGAAGACCAGCAGTTTACAAAAATATTTCAGAAAGAATGTGTTACACAAATTGCTATCGAGACTGTTCATAGATAAACCTAATGTGCTGCTTCCTTTGCTGGCCTCTCTGCTAATATCAATATTAGTAAAAGGTTTCTAATACATTCCAGAAGCCAGTTCTTAATTAGCAAACAGGTTTGCTTCCCCTGCCTTCTAAAGGAGCTTTAATCAGCCCTTGTTTTCCCACAGGACAATCTACCTTACTACCGTAATTGCAGTTAATTTAATTGAGAATTTCATACACTAGTTAGTCTTAGCTTCTTCTCCTCAAGCAACTGAAGTTGCAACAGGTCACCAAAATCACCACCTCCATTTTTTTTGTTACCTAGACCTTATTATGGGAATGAATAAAGATACTTGTGGCAGGAGATCAGATGTTAAGAAAGTCTTGTCCTGGGAAACAGTCACTGTAGGACAGCTGTGTGCAATACTGAGGATTGCTTTCACCTGCAGAAAACAGCAATAAAGGCTTCTCTGTTCACAAAGTTTCCATCCTTGTTTGGGAAACAATCAGTGTTAAACTGCCAAAGACTCTCCCACTGCTCTTAATCATACAGGACAGAAAATACATTGAGGAAAATTAATGTATCCTACTGAAAGACAAAAGGAACATATAAGGATCTTTTTTACAGAGTCAAAACCTAATGACTTAAATTGCCAAGGTACCAACTGCTCTCTTAAAATTGCCCAATGCAAGTGCCAACTAATTATTATGGAATGAGAAGCAGGGTCACACTGTGCCATCTCCTACAAAATAGCTTATTTCAAAATTATTAGGCACCTTTAAATATTGATTTTAGAGCACCAGAGGATACAGTAATTATAGTAATCAAAAACTTGGACGAAGAAAAAAACCCACCACTGAACTGAAGGCTTCATGTTGATCCAAGACCCCTGACTTTGATCTTGATTTTCTCCCCCAAAGCCACACAAGTCTTATCCTTTGGGAAGACCACCCATGGGAGGTTGGATATGATCTAAAGCATTCTGATGATACAATAAATTGCATATACAGGCACTGTTTTTCCAGAATTTCTGTGGGTTTTATATTTAGCTTGTGCCAGTTTAAAAGAAGCCGAGGTTCATTAAACTTGCACCTTTATACTGGTCTAACTCTTGAAATCCTGTGCAGAAAAATGGTAAAAGTAACATCTGTGCAAAAGGAGAGGGAAACTGAGCACGGTTTTATTCATATTACAAGATGTAGATAATGCCCAGCATCCTATTCACAGGGAAGAGTTCCTCACAAGTTGTTCAAACTCACCTTTGGCTTTGCAGCTTGGGACGAAGTACAACCAAAATATGTGGTGTTTTAAGTTGGTGAGAGGGATCTATTACCTGGATTTGCTTTGTCTAAGGGTTGTCCCCAAAGCTTAGTGGCATTAACATACCTTAGTAAAGGGAAGCCTTGCAGTGTGGTATCCTGGATGGACTTGCACGTAAACCCTACTGCACTTATGCTGCTGTAGCACATAATCTGATGTGGAACTGCATTTGTGTGTGGCAGGATTGTTCGGTCCTTATATTCAATTCCATGTGATGGACCAATGACAGCATCCAACTCTTCTCAGACTTGTTCTGCAGAATAAAAGGACTAATAATAAGTATTCAAGAAGGCAGTTGATATGTAGACTCTATGCAGAAACTCAAAATTCCCAAGACACCTTACCCTGCAGGACTAGGGCAGCTGAGTCAACTGCATTTTGCCTATTACCCTGTCATGAGCAAGGACAGTGACATGTATAAGCGCAGATACATGCATTTCTCACCTTCTACTTCCAGATATATCATCATGGAGAGCCTGGCATGAAGTAGTAGTGATGGTGTCTGAGCCTGCTATGAGGAGATCTGTGATCACTTGCACCATGTTGGTTTCACTGAATGTAGAGATTGTGTCATCCTTTGCCTGCAGATGAGAGACAGATGATGAGATTTAAGACTGTTTTAATAGCATACCAAATTTCCAGCAAGAGAGCTTCATTCATCACAGAGTCCACACTGAGTTGATGAAGCTGATAAGACAGCAGCCATGTACCTCTGTTAAAAAAACAATCTTGCTGACTGAGGAAGACAGCGTACAATAAGCTTGCTTTCAGTCTGGGGTGGAACGATGGTACTCTCTCTGTGGTGACTCCCAAAGAACATCCTCAGTACCTTCGTAAAGCACATTGCTTTTGAGGTTGAATTCAAAGAAATAAATAGCTCAACAATCTCTCAGGAAGAGAAGAAAGTAGGAATGCAGCTGGAAATATCTTAACTACAAGCATTTTAAATATGTTGTAGCTGCACAAGAGACAATTACTTGTTACCTTTAACGTTTGAGCTAGGAACACCGTGACATCTTGGCTTCATAGTGCATTTAAAGCCTGAACATTCACAGCTGAACCATGCCTAACCATGGCAATGATCCAGACGTATTGCTTGTTTGACTATAGGAAATGAATGACCACTTAAGTTTTAAAAATTTATCTTGGAGAGAAAAAGTGTGTGAAGGATGACCATTACCGTACAGTTACTTTCCAGATTGCCTGCTCTCCACTAGTAACTTCCAGATTTAGAGGATTTAAAATGCCCTTGAGTACAGTTTTTCTTATGTTTTCTAAGTGAAGCCTTTCCCAAATGACCTGTTCCCTCCTAAATTTTAATTCAACTCTCGGCTGTAGTTCTCAAAGCCACAACCATGTTAGCTTGTCCTGTTTTTTCTGGATGGTCATTGCAGCCCAATCTACCACAGGAAATCAGTGCTATTACAGAACCCTTTGAGGCACAAGTGAAGAGAAAATCCTGATTCTGGCCCCAGGGAAAACTTGATGCTGAACAATACCAATGTAAAGTCTGATCAGTCTCTCTAAAGAGAGCGATTACAGGAGACTCAGTGGGCCTGTAGATAAAGCAAGCCAGGAATGGTTGCAGAGGGATCATTATTGAGAAAGAAGGGGACAGAAGTGAGTGCTGGTTTTAGCAGAGTTCAGTGTTTACTCAAGAGCTCTTCTTCCTCTTTGTGCATTGGCAAAGAGTGACCATTTCATGCTACGGCTCACCGAGGGGTTTGATACAGTTAGAGGGAACAGGTCAGTCCTTGCTCACCCGAGGCCAGGAGATGCCATGGAATTCTGCCGTGGCCTGGCAGCCTCTGAGAAGCCTCTGGCACATGGCAGCCTCTGTAAAGAAGCAATGTCGAAAAAGCGTATCAGCAATCAGGTTGTTGATGGAAGAAGGGAGTGGGATGGAGAGATCTGTGCCTACAAACAGAGAAAGCTGCATCATTAACTTATTTTATAGGCTATGATCCTTTGTTATACTGAGCTCCCATCCAGCCTGCTCTTGATTTGCATGGGATTACACAAATAGCTGAGCCTGCAGGAGTCTAACCAGGAGATCATTCTTCAGGCACCTTTGTAATGAGTGAGGGAAAGATTCCATCCTGTAGAAAAGTGCATAATCAGCACAATCTAGGAGTCTCTCATTTGTCACTTCCTCCCATAAAGGGCTCACATGAAAGCAATGAGTCAGATGTGATGTTCCAGCCAAGTGAAAAATGAATTGTGAAAGCATCAGCTGTGTAAACCTCCCATCGAACCTGCTGCAGAAATTGCAACTTCCAGTAGAAAAAGCAGGGTTGGACATAAGGAGAACAAGCCAATGTCATGACCACATACAGATCTATATTTCACCTCTTTCTCTGGCAAAGACCTCAACCAGGCAGCAAGCTTCCTCCTGGATCCAGGCTTCCAGGCCTTTCTTCCCTAGTCCCAGATTCCTCAGAGCCATCAGGCTGAACCGTCTCTGCTGCTTCCAGGTGTGCCCATTGGCAAAGATGATTCCTGCAACAAAATGGAGGACAGGGGAGAAGTATGGGACTGGTGTCTCCAAAAACAGGCCCAGTGAAATTGTAGTGGTTCCAAGATTTACCACTGTGAGTTTGGAAGGATGCCTGGCATTATTTATATGGGAAAACAGAGGGGTTTATGCTGGTTTTTTCACATCTACTTGATCCCTTTTGTGGGAAATAAGTTCCATGCCTGTCTTTCCTTTTCTGCTCCTTTACCTAGAACCATGCACTCAACACATGCTGGGTCCTGCTGGCTGACACTTTTACAATTTTACACCTTTTACCATAAAGGCTTCTTGAGATAGCTTGGTAACATGCCCAGTAACTACGAATTGCCCAGCTATACAAGTATATAAATGGGAAACTGATTAGTTTTTTGTGCTGAATCTGCATTTGGGACCCACCAGTTGAGCAGGACATGCAGCAGTGGTTCTACAGCATTCATCTTGCTGCCAAGAGCAGCTCATCTTGAAAAGAGGCATTAAGAGCAGATGCAGTCATTGTACCAACCCCCATTCTCTGAACAGCTTGTTCTGCTAAAGATATTTCGGTACACACAACAACAGAAAGTACCATAGGGGCCTCCCATGACATCCCTATAAAAAGGATGCCACGGGTCTCTCACAAAATTCTTCTGCATGCCCAATCAAGGTGTCCTTCACTGCTTGAAATCCATCTAGCAAAATCACTGGTGTTTTTCCTAGCCAGAGTGTGTGTGTATTTCCATACATTCTGGCCACCTAGAGAGACAATAAGACACATGATGATATAAAGATATGAGACATTTACCGAGAGGCCCTCCCACAGCTTAGTGGCACTCTTAGGCCAGAGCTCAGAGACCATTTCTATTATGTCAGGGCTATTTTGCATCCCTTGGCATTGCCCAGGAAAGGGACGGGAGAAATTTCATCCTGCTGTCAGAAAATAAGAGAGGTCGGAATCACGTTTCACTATTAAAATTTCTAAAGGCTTTCCCTGCTATTAATGCATTGCATTATTATTTATGGCTGTTATTATTCATATTTCCACAGTTTATAATGCCATCAGTGCAACAACCGTGTCATGTTACCCAGGAATACTTCAATGGGATTTCTTCCATTTACACTGCCCCACCAGAGGTGATTGATGGATGCTGCAAAATCATAAATATTGCTTTTATTATCTTTCCATTTTTTTTCCAATCATACAGCCTTTTCAATGTATCAGTTCACGAGAAATATGCTTCATCATTAATGTAGAAATTATAGTTGTAATTAACACGTGCGGCCATGAGATGGTAATGTTTGCTCACCATTGTACGGAGTGTTGTGCTCGCAAAGTCTAGCAGAGTGAGGCAGTTAAGCCAAACTTCTCAAACAGGCATTGACCCAGGGTATCTCATTTGAGATGTGTTGAGTATCATCAGCTGCCTGAGAAGTACCTGGCTCCTACAGATCCTATTGGGTTCTCAGTAGTTCTGCAAATCAAGTCTCTGGTACCCATAAATTAGAGACCAGTTTTGAACTCTTTGACCCTGGGCAGTTGAGAAGACCTAATTGCATAGAGGGAGGGAAGATGAGATAGTGTTACCTTGCTCAAAGATTCAGGATTTCAGATAGGAGCAACATCAGCTAGTCTGTGACTGTACGGGGTAGGAGGCAAGGATTTCTGAACATCTGTCTCGGGGATTTTAAAGTATGAAGCAGAGGGATGAATAAAGATCGTGCCAGCACACATTTTTGTGTAATACCAAACCATATGGTGTTACATATATTTGTGTATGTAAAACCAAACCATACGTAACTATATATATATATATTTATGTAACTATATATATAATGTGTGATCTATGTCTGAGCAGTTGCAGCACTTTGGTAATAGGTGATAGGCACTTGAAAGATGAAAAGGCATATCTCTGCTCTAGGGATTTTCCGGGAACTGGTGAAAACGTGCCATTTGTAAAGCTGTTAAGAGTTTTACTAAGCACAGTTTCCACCTGTGTCCTGGCTTCTGCAGTTTGCTCTCAGGAATCCCCTGGTCACGTTGTGTTGCTGAACTCACGCATGTTGCTCAGCAACATCTGTAAACAGGACTCCTTCTCTCTGGAGGTGGGTGCAGGTCTCCTCCCTTGCAATTGTTGGAAACAAAGATGTAGCCAGGGATTCTGAAATATGCTGGCCAAACTGAAAGCGCATGCAAATACGACCAGGCATCTAGTTGCTGCCATTTGCTGTGAGCAACAGCTGTTTTCTGTAGGGAAGAGTAATTTGAAGAATGGTTTTCACAGCAGTTTGAAGTCCAGTTTCTTGCCTTAATAGCCCAAGTAAGGTGAAGAGGGAAGAAAAAACAAGTGCTTGAATCCCTGAATTGGGTTCCACCTAGTACCCAAAGGAACTGCAAAGCCTGTGTTTCCTTCTGTACACACAGGAAAATAGGGAGCCTTCATGACACATCTTGTCTCACACACCTCCCAGGCTTAGTGATTCTCCATTTTACCAACATTTTTGCATTTCCTAGGGGAGCCAGAGATGGGGTCATGCCACAAATCCTGAGCAAGATTGCTTCCTGGCTCATCCTCCATGAATGAGCCATGGAGAAAGGAAAGGGGTCCTGTGGGTCTTGTTTGGCAGATGCAGCATTTAGACCACATTAAGGATTGTCGGTAACGTTACTAATATATTCCTTCTGTGCCTCTCTACTGTCCAAGAAAAAAAAAAAGCCAGAAAGCCAGTGTGTTTATACTCTACCATACCAAATAGTACATAAAATGTCATCTAGCTGCAGTTCTGTGCAGCTGCTTACTCATGTAGTCAAATGGATTAAGACTTTAATCTATCCACTTGGTTGTTTTGCAGTGCACATCAGCTCTGATGATTACTGACACTTGCAATACCCTCCCAAAACAAGCAGAACTCTGGGGAAAAGGAACTATTGCATCCGCACAACCTTCAAAATCTTAAGACCACAGGTAACAAAGCTTTTCTTTGTCCTTTCCCCTAAAAGCAATACTGTTCATTCCTATCCCCAACAGCAAGGGCTGGCCCAAAGCAGTAACACCTCCGGTGTGCTGCAGTCTCACAGACTGCTGCTCCTGCATTGCCCAGGCCAAGCTTCTATCTAAGGAAGCCTTCCAGGGCCTTTTTGTGCCAAGATGTAACCCGACAATGGCAATATTGCCAAAAAAAAAAGGCTTCAGGATTCAGTCCTCAAGCAAATAAGCTTTGCTTTCTGTCTCTCTCTGATGAGTTTTGCTTATTCTTCCTGTTTCCTTTCCTCCCTGCTTGTAGCTTGTACTGTAGTAACAGGATTCCCCAGGCATTATTTCTGAGGGGATGACTGTTCAGTGATTTGCCCCATTTGCAACAGTTGCTGCAGGCCCTTTTTTTTCACTGCTAATCCTCTCTGAGGTCCAACAGGGAGACACGAGGCTTGAAGCTCTGCCTAGAAAGTTCACAGTTCAGACTGAAGCCAGGAGGGAGCAGAAAGATGCTTTTACCTTCTAGCAAAGGATACATTAGGAGTCTCCACCTGCACTATTCATAAAACTATAAAAAGCATCATACCTTCAGAAGTGTTTCATGGTAAACTTGGAAGTCCAGTGTCCACAGATTGTCAATGAAAGGGAGAGGTATCAGGTCTGGAGGCAGTGTCCTTTGGGCCCTCTGGAAGTTCAGGAATATTGGAGAAATCCAGACAAAGAAAGACAAGAACACCCCTAAAAATTTGACTTCTAGAAAACACTGCTGTCCTCATGTCCCTCCTCATTCAGCTGTGACCTGCTAGCCCCTGAGCCACCAGGCTCCAGATCCACACTTCCACAGGCATTAGCGCTGTTGGAGCACTTGGACAGCACAGGCAATTTGTCATGTCTGGTCCCAAGCGAACATAGTGGGGCCACAATGGTGTCTCCTTGAACCATGCACAGAGTGAGCAGGAAGAATGGATCAGGTGAACTGGGGCAAGCCTCTTTCCAGCTATCACAGGGAGGACAAGGCTGGTACCTTGGTCTAGACATTAGCTTAGGCTTTAGAGACTTAGTTCAATTCCCTGCTGTGCTACAGAACTCTTCTGTGATTCTGGGCAAGCTGCTTCATGTAGTTTCATGTTATAACCAGCCTGTAATCTACCTAGAAGTGAGATGCTTTGAAAATGAATAGTCCTATCCCTTCATTTTCCCTTTCACCTGTATTGCATCTAGCAACCACAGAGCCATAAAGTCAGTGAATTTGTTTGTCTGATCCGGTGGAAAGCCTTTCATTTTTAGTTGCAGTAATAGTTTTTTGCCAGCTTAGCAGGCTGAACACACTCACCTGCTGGCTGCTGTCTCACTAATGCAGCATGAGCAGAGTGAGAACATGGCCAAGGACAAAAGGGGCAGGACCACCCCTTTTGGCAGATTCCCTGATCATTTTAGCTGCAGCACAAATCTTTATCTGAATCCCCTCTGCTTCAGAGTCCCTTCTACTTTTGCTCCTAGGGCTGTTGCTATCACAAATACATCTCCAGTTAACCAGACCAGTGACAGGAGACAGAGAACTACCCTGTACAGAAATTATATTACAGTCTTAGGTGATTGTTTCCTTCTAATGCACTAAAACATTCTCAGCTAATGCCCTAATAAGATTTATAGGTAGTAAGTGTATGGATTGCTCAGGGATGGGGAAATATAATAATGGGAGGACTTTATGGAAGACTGAAAACAAATCTAATAAATTGGATATTCTTCAGAAACATTGTGAAAGACAACAAAGCATTGCAAAGCACTTCAAGAGACCATACAAAAGAGCCCAGGAACTGCCATCACTGTTATCTCCCCCAAATCAAACCTTTGTCTGAGATATTTGTTAGTTTTGTCCGTCTTCAGCATCAGGAATTTGAAGGACTTTCAAGGTGTCTGCCACTGCATGGAAGAGGCTGGCTGGGGGACGATGGTGGTGGCCCGTAAGGCAAAAAATTATTATTATTATCCCATGTTGCAGCTGGATATTAAGGATGGGAGTTTCTCCTCCTCTCTTACTGAATATACATCTGGCAGCACTGCTGCCTTGTCAGGACCACCCTGAGAGAGGCCCAGGCAACTGGCTCTGCTCAGCAGCATGGTTGCAGGGACACTGCACTCTCATGTTACAGGCTTGTTATGTGCCCAGCTCCCTCTGCTTTCATTCTGACTCCCACAGAAAGGAAAAAAAGAGTGCATACTTCATGCCAAGGTGCAAGGCAGCAAGATGAAGCTAATGGGCCCATGGTTCTCAATAAAACAAAGATGTGTTTGTCGGGTCACAAGGAGTATGAATTTCCAGTTGGTTGCAGTTTGTCAAGTTTTTACCTTTACGCTTCCATCCTAATGCTGTCTTTGTGCTGACCTTGGTGTGTTCTCTGAGAAAGCACAATCCAAGTGGTTTTGCATGTGACCTCAATACTCTCCTCTCTTCTCCAGGATAAGACAAAATATGGAGCAGTGCCCAGTGCAAAGTGGTTGTTGTGATTTCTCTTCCTGCCAAAAAGAGGTCGCGGACCAGGTTGTCTTCATCAAATTGCAGAGCTGGGATTGCCTTTAACCTTCAGGCGAGAGAGGGGCGAGTTTAAAGTACAGCAGACATTACAACATGTGCAGACATTAATGCCAGATGACTTCAGCAAACAATGGTTTGCGGAATCTCGATTTTCCAAAGAAAATAAATGTGAAGGGCAGTGGGAAGTAGTAATAATAACTCATAAGTCTCTGTTTCTTCATGTCTGAACAAAGTATCCTGTCTCGTAGGCAGTGTTAAGAAGCGCTTTGAATGATAGCAAAACATCAAGCTGGAAGTTTTTCAATGGCAGATGTTTCTTTCAGAGAGCTGCTGATCTGCTAAATTCAGAACACTCTATGGGATTTTCTTATTTCAGTGAAAGCTTTAGGACAAGTTTATAGAGCCTCACTCCTCCACCACTGTCCTCCTGTGCCATCCTGTAGGGACAGAGCCCTGTGGTATCCCTGGAAACTGCAGCTGCTGTATGTTCCTTCTTTACCAAAGAATGTCCAAAACATGCAAGCTCTTGACAAGCAAAAACTTTCTTGTGAAGATCTGGGAGATGGTTCAGAAGCCGGGGCAAAA
This sequence comes from Gorsachius magnificus, assembly GCA_034008185.1. Classification (NCBI taxonomy): domain Eukaryota; kingdom Metazoa; phylum Chordata; class Aves; order Pelecaniformes; family Ardeidae; genus Gorsachius; species Gorsachius magnificus. Next base: position 38,115,710 of record CM067087.1, read on the forward strand.
TATTGTAAACCAGTAGCAAACACATAGCAGCTTTGCCTTTATTCTTTCTACTTAAATTCCTAGCAGCTCTCTCATATATTGAGGTATCCAAGATAAATTTTGGCAGTAAGATCTGCTATTTAATTTTACCAAGAGATATATTTTGGCACCATGAGGCTAGTTCAGTTTCAAGACTCTGATTAGAAGCATCTAAAAATATATGGCTAGAGCACTGTTAGGGAACGTCTGAAACACCTAATCTGAATGACTACAAAAAAAAGAATCATTTAGTTGTCAAGAAAATTAAGATTCAGAGAAGGCAAAATCTCAATATATAGTAAGCAACTATATATATATATATATATATATATATATATATAATCTGACAAACAAGCTTTTTAGATACTTTTGCCACAATGCTGTACTGTCAGCCTAACTGCTGCTGTAGCTGTCTTGCAGCAGCTTTTTCTGCTTTTCATGTTTTGTCCTGTGGATCATACCTGGATTCTTCGTGTTTTTAAATTTCTTTCTCTTGATCATTATTCCATTTGTGCTGTTTATATTTTTCATTTTCTTTATCTTGTAGGACTCTTCTGTCTCAGCCTTTCTACATCTGCAGGATATGATCTTCAGGCAGTTTTTTAGCTGATTCTCCTGGAAACAGCTGCATAGAACCAAAGGTACTCACGGGAGGTTGGGAAATAGTACCCAAATTAAACATGTCATTCACTATTCCTCTGAATCACGTTCTCAACATGATACTCATGGAGTAGTAATTGCTGTGAGCCCAGCAAGAAGGCTAGTCAATATTTTCCAGGCTGTACTGCGTAAGGTTGTACCAATGTCTCTTTTGAAGGTGATAACAGAAAAAAAGCAGCCTACAGCCAGTGAAGGCATACAATAGAAGTGGTAATCCTGGGAGCTTTGGTAGTAAGACAATAGGTAATTCCCTGTAATATCATGTCCTGTCTGATACTAATCATGAGGAAACAGAAATGAAGCTTTCTAAAGCAGAGAAGAAATTATGTCCTTCTAACCACCTTTTTTATAATCTTGCACTACTATTGCAATCAATATTTTCAAGAAAGTTTATTCCCTCATTCTTTTATCTTGTCTAGTGATATGGTCAAGTCTGCCTGCTCCGCTACACAGCAACAAACTACATACAAAAAACCCCTCTGAAGGAATTTTGAGTGTTAATGTATGACAGCACAGGTTGTTCCCAGCACTGATCTGCTAACACTGAACAACACTGGAACTGGGGAAACTTCTCAAGTCTCACCTGGCACTTGATGATAAAACCCCTGAAAACTCCTTGGGACCTCTGGGACTTCCAAACTTGGTCTGCTGGCATCCCACAGGGCTTGTACTTAATATTGCGTGGTACGGATTCATCTCTTCAGGCGCACCTCTCTTGAGTCACCCGAGTATACATCAGATGCTAAATGGTGATTTCTGATGGTTGCATGTTAGAAACAATCATAAAAAACAGGTGTCTTCAGGGGGACACCAGTGGTTCTCTGGGTCATCCCATTGCCTTAGCTATAAGCCAGCAGTGGCAGACCCTATCTTAGACCAGACCGCGTCCTGAGTTGGCTCTGATGACAATACCTGACACAGCCTGGGCCTCACTATGGCAGTAGATCTCTTCATTCTCCTTCCTTCTGCATATGTTTAAGGGCATTTGTGCCCATTGCAGCTAGGGTTAGCGGTGGGCACAGGGAAGAGCACAGAGAAGTCACCCTCTCAGCTTGTTTGCATGTGTTGTTCTTGGACATACAGACCCCCTGCAGCATTCCCTGGGAATTGTCTTCATGATTAGAAAATAATTCAGTACCGGTTTATCTGATTTCTCCTCTCCCAGGATGACATGGCTCCCTCTCCCAGATTATGTGGCTTTCCCTGTAACAGTCTTCATGGCTTTTTGCAAACTAGCAACATTTACATTAGAGAAAATATGACTTATGTAATGCTTCTGATTAATTCTGGCTCAAAGTGCTGGATTGTGTCCTTGAAGACAAAACACATACCTTGTTGAACACCAGAGTTGCCGGTCATTTTCCCCTCCTCTAGCATTTTGAGGATCCAGGTCATTCCATGACATCCTTAAGTCATCTCATTCCTTTTGCCTCATTCTGGAGAGAATTTCTTACTGAGAATTTCTTATTCGTGAGGTCATGCTGGAGAGCAAATGGTCTTAAGGAATAAGGGGCTGGGGAAGTGTGAGTTCTTACCTGAAATGTACTAGTGACTGTACTGGTTACCACCAAATATGGCAAAAGAAAGGTAGGTCAGCGTAATTTAGGCTGTTATTTTTTAAGGCGAGAGGCTTAAATAAATCCATAGCTATTGTCTGGATCACCATGGGTTCCTTTGGAAGTCCAGTACTGCTAAATACCACACCACTTTACCTCTGTAACTTTCTTTGAACTTGGAAATCTCTCCTTCAGGCTGCCTGTGCTTGCAACGATAAACTAAAGGTTTTCGAATTGACTTAATTGTTTCATGAGGGTGAAAATACTGCTTTCTTAACTGGCTTTTGGCAGAGTCATGCACACTCCATTTCCATTCCCTCTCAGGGAATGACTCGGAAGGCTCTCCTGAATCCACACTTTTTTCCATGGACTCTGGCAGTGACGTATGTTTTTGCAAGAGTAAGCTACAGATACAGCATTACTCCACATTACTTGCTGCTCCCTGTTTGTCCTCAGTGGCGACTAGAATGAGAGCTGAACTTCTTTTACTTCAACAGCAGGAGAGAGGCTTTTCTTCTTCCCAACACTTCTCTACACACCTTCTAATTTTTCTTTTCTGGACCCTCCACCAGGCTGCTGGGCTGAAATTTGTTTAGCATACGACACTTTTCCACCAGCTATTTCTCACCTACTGCACTGTAGTCTCTCAGCTCCTACTTGCCTCTCTTTCAGAGGGGGGAGTTGTACAAGCTATTTTGAATGAAAATTTTATTCCATGTACATGGAGAGAGAAAAAATTTTACATCCTTTTCATTTGGGTTAAAAAATAGGGGCACAGCTGCTGTGTTTATTAAATTGGATTGCTTTATTTCCTATGGATGTCTCTGGAGCAAGAGGAAATCTACAGTTAAACCCAGAATTTTTTATTCGTTTTTATAAGATGTTTCCATGTATTTGTGCATATAAAGCCATTGATTTGCTGTAACTAATACAAGCTGCTCCTGAGCAGCAGAGCACTGTGGAACCACCTTAACAGATCATTCATACAGATTTATAGTGGCTACTCGGAGCATGCTGGAGAATGACTCAGATAATTTAGGAGTATTTTTCCTGTGTTTTATTGTACCCACATTTGTCCAGGTTTATTCTATATATTATTTTCTGCCTTGTGTCTTCATTTTCATGTTCAGCCAGACCCATAAACTCATTTTTCCTCTAAGAGGTCCGCAAGGAGTTTAAAATCATTGCAAAGCTTGTTGTACTCTTCTACTCTTCAAAATCATCAGTGAGAACATTAAATCAATTCAAACCTAATGCCAGATCACTTTGTACCATCCTTGCAAATATACCTTACCTCGTTCAGCAAGTATCCAGCTACGCCTTTGAGTTTTTACTGAGACTAGTTGGAATTAATCTTTTCATACATGTACAGAACATTATGAAATAGCCAGAACAAAGCCAGCCATAGCACTGAACACAGTAAAGTAGGCATGTCTAGATGCCAGGGGGATATTTGTGGCAGATAGTGCTCTGAAAGCACCTGCTGCCAAGAGTACCAGCACCAGTGCAGGTTTCGGGCACACACATTATGTCTTTGACCTTTGTGTACTCCAGAGGAATCTCAGGATGGAGGCTGCTGTGTGGAGAATGCCACAGGGGCATCTCAAAGGTGGACAAGATGAACAGTGCTCAGGAGTGCAGGTTCAAACTCAGTTTGACAGAGACTAGAAGAAGTAGAAGACTCATCAAAAATATAAATCAAACTTCAAATCATCCTGAGACTTGCAGTTACCGCAAGGGGCGAGCACTGGCTGCAGGCCTGACTCTGGAGGGAGCTGAGGTAGCAGCTGTTGCAGTGGAGGCTGGGAGTTGCCATTGCCTCAATTGTGTACCACGCAGTCAAGAATGTCAGCGATGCTTTTGGGTACTGGCACTCCTAACTAAAGCTGTACTCCAGATCCCGACTGGTGCTTGCTGCCCTGAACAAGCTTCCTGCAGCTGGCTAGCTGCCTGTGCATTGGCTCTGTGCTATACCCCCTGAGATCCCACAGAATCATAAACTCATCCCTTACTATTCCTTTATAAATCAGGACTGTGAACTGGCTTGAACTCACTTGAGCTAAAAAAATGCAAGCAAAAACTGTTGACTTTTTGTAAGATTTGGTCTCAGAGAAGGCACCTTCTTGGTAGAGCTGATGAGACCAAACCTCCTGTGCTGAATTACTGTTAAAAGGCAAAAAGGCACTGCAGTGTAATTCACCTCAATAAATGAGAACAGTTTCTAACAGTGTGATTTCAGTCTAGACCGACATCTCAAAGGGCTAGGGCACAAGGGTGAAATGAAACTTGGGAAAAGGTTAAGGAGCTGACATTTCCTTTCTTAGGTACAATTTTTATCTACGAATCTAATCTAGCAAAATGACTTGCTGATTCAAATCATTGTGCCCATATCACCAACCACTTGATTTACACACAAAACTGGCTTAGCCGTAATGTTTTGAGTGAAATGGCATAGCTGCTCTTCAGACCCCAGGTTTACCACCTCTTGTCCTCCAGCCACTGCATGGTGTGGTTTATCTGGTCTGTCTGGCCTGTATCATTAGCTGTAACAAACACCCAGAAGTAAACCCAAAAATCCTTATACAGGCCTCCTCTCAAAAGGATGCCCCGGCTTTATTCTGCAGTGTGTTCCTGCGTATGCACACCTAGACCTCTCTTTCTCTCTCTCTCCCACTGGATATTTGAGTTCAGGGCGATTTTTGCAGATACGTTAACTATATTATTCACGTGTTGAAATTCAACTATCTCCAAATCTCCATAAATCTGTTCTTTCATGATGCTTTAATTTAATTCAGCTGCAAACATTATTAATGTGGCATTTCACAATGGTAAAAATAACGTAGATATTGAAGATTAAAAAGAAGTGGGCAGATAATGACATTTACAGCGTAAGGATTTTATGGGGAGGGATTTCCTCATCTCACAACTCCCAGTTCAAGGCTGCCCCGATGGCATGGGCTTGAATGCAGATCTCACATCTGATGATACGTGGCTCCTTACCAGTACATTAACAGAAGTGTGTGTAACCCCAATTCAATTAGCATATTATCTCTTTTTTTTTTAACCAGAAATTTCATTCTAGTACTGAAGAAAATCTGTTTTACTGTTCACAAAGCATTTTTCTCACCTGAAGACATCTGGCAAATTAATAAATTAAGCTTTGAAAAGAGCCAGCAGCAAGACTTTTAATCAAAGGCAAATGAATAACATTAAGTGCATTTTGGCTCATGCTCCAGGATTACAAGTTGCTCGGATGAGCATCTTTGTGTCGTCTGCCAAATTATGTCCCAGGAGGCACTTGGTCAGGGCACTGTCTGAAAGTACGAGCAAATTGTCCAAATGGAAAATAGAAGGTGGCAACAATAAATGTTCAAACTGAAGTAAGGTAAATATTGAACTATTTTAATTCTGAGTAAATGGCATAAAACTTAAGTACAGCCATAGCGTGTCAGATGAAAGTCCTGCTAGTCTCATGTTCCATTTCTGACAGCACATGATAGCAGGTGCCTTAGGAAAGTTTTGTAAAAACAGGACAAACCAGAAGCACTGTATTGGTATTAAACAACCCAAAAAGAATTTTCCCACTGAAAATTTATTTGATTGCTTTTTGAACAGAAATAAATGTTTAGTACAACACCCTGTGATGAGGCATAGCTTAGCAACAAGGCACGTGCAGTGCAACCCCCTCTGGTTCTTTTGAGCAATCTCCCTTTTTGTTGCATTTGGCACCTGCCAGCCCCTCTGTTGGAGGGACAGCAAATACCTCCCTTTCTGTCGCCTCCTGTCTGTTCAGGGTTTTCTAGAAGACCTCCTCAAAAGTACAGAAATAGTTTCCCCAAATGTGCTGTGCTGGTGCAACAGACAATATTTTTCAGAATTTAATCCCATAAATGTCAGGTTTCCCTACTACACACTGTTGATTCACTGTTTCATACACTGGAGCACCAACAGGGACAATTTAGCTTGAGCTTTTGACACAAATCAGTTTCCCAAACAACTTGTTTGAGCAGAAGGGGAAAAAACTTCAACTCTTGCTTTTAATCTTTGGATGGATGCAAAAGCTACCAAACTTTCTGCACAAGGCTCTCTTCATCTCTAATTCCTGCTTTTTCCTTTCACCATGATAGTTTCCCTGGAGTTTGGCACACAGCCTGCCCTATGGCTGTGTCACTGATATTGCTACTCAGGAGAGCCCTACCATGAAACAGAAAGAAAAAGCACAAGATAAAAATTAGCAGAGGGTCTTGGTATCAGACAACTTGGCAATATTTTCCTTAACTGTAACCTTAGCAGAGCTGAGCACCATATAATGTTAGGCAGTGCTCTCCTCTCATATCCAGCAACATGAAATACTTCATGCTTTCTGGATTCTCGCACTCCTGCTATCCTGCAAATATGAAAGAGAGCAGCCATCTCTGCAGTTCTGTGACATGAACTAACTTTTCCCCAAAGGAATCGCAATGCTTTAAAAAGTCATACACCCAATTGTGCATCTTTCCCTGGAATAAACACCTGCAACCTGGTTTCAAATCCTTCCAAACCATATTATTAAGGATGACTGATCTACCACAACTCAGGGAACTGAGGCTGTAGTTGACACTGGTTATTAAAAAAAAAAAAAAAAGGTGGGGTGGAGGGGTATTCGCTCCACTTAAAAGAAATGTTACATCACTCCAGTCATCAGCATCAGGGCGTACACCTTTTAATCTGGCAGCTCTTTGATGGCGCAATGCAGACACGTGCCTGGGGGCTGCAACCCGTGGGCAGGTGAGTGAGGACACAGTGGTGCTTGGGAAAGGCAGCAGCACTGGACAGGCAGGAGGGGAACGGGAAGGGCTGTGAGCAGGGGACTACGAGAGTCGGCTGAGCCAACCATAGGTGACTCTGCTGGCATCCCGCACCAGCACTTGGACTGGGATCACTTCAGCTCTTTCCCCATAACATGCAAATTTCTCCAGTGCCAGAGGTCAGCCGCTCCAGGAGCTGGAGGTCTGTACCCCTGGACAAGTACTGGGAGGATGATTTCTGGCAGGGGAAATTGAGTCGTTCCCCATCCCAGAGGCATTCCCAAGCTCCCCAAGGGAGCGGAGGAAGAGCAAAGTTACTTTTGTCAGATTTCCTGAGCTTCTCTTTGCCTTCCACCATCAGCTCTCTTCAAATTTTTATGGGAATACATGAGTGCAAATTAGTGCTGTAGGTTTCCAGACCTGGTAGGGTCTGGTGGACAGGGTCCCCAGGTGGCTGAAATGGACAGTAGTTTGCCAGCTCTTTCCACCTCATGCCACTCCTGAGTCCTGCCTAGTCATGGGGAAGCTATCAACAGCACTGAGTACAGCTGCAGTCTCGATGGATGTAATGTTCCAGCCCTTGAGCACAACCACCTCTATGCACGTTTTATCATTAAGCTTCTTCAGTGAGTGGCAAGATGAGGAGTGGGCAAAGGTAGTGGGAGACATCATCTCTGGCAGGGTTAGTGGAGAGGAGCATGTGTGGCACGGTGGGGTGGGGGTCTAGCGCAGATAGAGCTGGAAAGGAGGCTGAGCAGAAGCCTGTAGGCCCTGGAACAGTATTTGATACGCTGTGTGGGATGCCAGGCTGGATTATTTGACAGCTATTGCTTTTGTGAAACCCCTTACCGTCCCGATTTACCTTCCAGCCCTGTGAGCCTGCAGATACTGGGTTGTGCTGTAGCAGATGCTGCCAGCATGCCAGGATCTGGTTCAACTCAGCCTGACTTGCAGTAGTTCTCACTTCTTTTTAGTAACATTCTCCTCTATTTTAAATTTAGGAAGTTCAGATGTACCACATGATTTAAGTAGAAATAGCTTATTTTCCAACATAGAAGCACTTTTGGTCCTCATACAAATTCAGCCTTAAGTTTACGGCAGTGTTTACAGGCAGCTCTACTCAACTCCAACATTTGAATCCTTTCCAAAAGTTATTTGCATTCAAGAATATTGCAGCCTTTTGCTTTAACAAGGTGTGCTGGTCTTGGTATGGGGCTGTGTTTTGAATTTGTGCTGGAAACAGTATTGATAACACAGAGATGTTTTAGTTATCGCTGAGCAGGGCTGACACAGAGCCAAGGCCTTTTCTGCCTCTCACCCCATCCCACCAGGGAGGAGGCTGGGGAGACACAAGAAGCTGGGAGGGGGCATGGCCAGGACAGATGACCCCAACTGACCCCAGAGCTATCCCATACCACAGGCAAGTCCTGCCTGACAAACCTAGTGACTTTCTATGATGGTGTGACAACAACAGTGGACAAGGGAAAACCAATGGATATCATCTATCTGGACTTCTGCAAAGCCTTTGACATGGTCCCCCACAACATCCTTCTCTCTAAATTGGAGTGGACTGTTTGGTGGATAAGGAACTGGCTGGATGGCTGCATCCAGAGGGTAGTGGTCAATGGCTCGATGTCTGGATGGAGACTGGTGACGAGTGGTGTCCCTCAGGGGTCCGTACTGGGACCGGTGCTGTTTAATATATTCATCAATGACTTAGACAGCGAGATCGAATGCACCCTCAGCAAGTTTGCGGATGACACCAAACTGAGTGGTGCAGTTGACACCCCAGAAGGATGGGATGTCATCCAGAGAGACCTGGACAGGCTGGAGAGGTGGGCCTGTGTGAACCTCATGAGGTTCAACAAGGCCAAGTGCAAGGTCCTGCACCTGGGTCGGGGTAACCCCCAGTATCAGTACAGGCTGGGGGAAGAAAGGATCGAGAGCAGCCCTGCCGAGAGGGACTTGGGCGTGCTGGTGGATGAAAAGCTGGACATGAGCCAGCAATGTGCGCTGGCGGCCCAGAAGGCCAACCGTATTCTGGGCTGCATCAGGAGAAGCGTGGCCAGCAGGTCGAGGGAGGTGATTCTGCCCCTCTACTCTGCTCTGGTGAGACCTCACCTAGAGTACTGCGTCCAGCTCTGGAGCCCTCAGCACAAGAAGGACATGGAACTGTTGGAGCAGGTCCAGAGGAGGGCTACTAAAATGATCCGAGGGCTGGAGCACCTCTCTTATGAGGACAGGCTGAGGGAGTTGGGGTTGTTCAGCCTGGAGAAGAGAAGGCTGCAGGGAGACCTGATTAGGCCTTTCAGTACCTAAAGGGGGCCTATAGGAAAGATGGGGAAAATCTTTTTAGTAGGGCCAGCTGTGACAGGACAAGGGGTAATGGTTTTAAACTGAAGCAGGGTAGGTTTAGACTGGATATAAGGAGGAAATTCTTTACAACGAGGGTGGTGAAACACTGGAACGGGTTGCCCAGAGAGGTGGCGGAGGCTCCATCCCTGGGAACATTCAAGGCCAGGTTGGACGGGGCTCTGAGCAACCTGATCTAGTTAGTGGTGTCCCTGCTCACTGCAGGGGGGTTGGACTAGATGACCTCTAGGGGTCCCTTCCAAACCCAAACATCGTGCAAAGCCAGGGGAAGAAAAAGGAAGGGTCGGGGGGGGCATATTTGGAGTGATGGCATTTGTCTTCCCACGTAACTGTTACACATGATGGAGCCCGGCTGTCCTGGGGATGGCTGAGCACCCACCTGCCAGTGGAAAGTAGGCAATTAATTCCTTGGTTTGCTTTGCTTGTGTGCTTTTGCTCTATCTGTTAAATTGTCTTTACCTCAGCCCACGAGTTTTCTCATTTTTTTTATTCTTGTTCTGTCCCACCGGGGGGGAGGGATCAAGCAGCTGTGTGGGGCTCAGTGTCCGGCTGGGCTTAAACCACGACACAAAGCTACAGCTGAACTTGGCTGTCACCTCCCGCTGTATGCTTCAGCTGTCGTGGTTTGAGTTGAATCAGCACCAGTGAGCTGCTACATTAATTAGTAGATATTTTAGAATTCCTGCTTCACATTGTCATTTATGTCTATTCTGACACAGAGTTATCCCCAGTGCACCCTCTATAGTTACGGTGGCGTTCTTTTCATGGAGCCTCAAAGAACAAATAAATCAGATCTTCCAAGCTCCCTCCTGAAAACTCACTGGTCATTGTTTTCAGCTCAGCACTGATTCCTCTACTAATATTTGTGCAGAAGAGTTATAGGAGCATGATGAAAGGGGAAACCAAAAAGGAAGATGAATCTTGAAGTAGAGTTCATATGGAAAAGGGTAGGTGGGAATAGGAATTGAAACTGGTGAAGGAAGATTAGAGAGAGATTGAATGGAGAGCAGGAAGCATGGTATGGGTTGTAATGAAAGAAGAAAAGGGCCCAGAGACAATGGGGAACATCTGAGCATTCAGATAGCCCCTAGGCATTGCCTTCCAAAGTCTCTGTATTCCCATGCTGCGAAGTTAGCAGTGAAACCCACTGGCAAAGTGAATATCTCATCCCATATTTAGGCCAAGCAGGATTGATAATGGGCATGATTCTACATCATAGAAACCTCATTTAAAAAAAAAACCCCAAACACAAAAACCAACCAACCAACAAGCCACCTGGCAATACTTTATAACAATGATCAGGCTGCCAAGTCACACATTCACATTGCTAGCAAACACCAAATTTAAGTTTCTTTCTTAAACTTTAGATTGACTCTCTTCATCTTCTATATGGGAGATACTTACATCAAATTCAGACATCAATGCACACACATTCTGATATGTTTCCTGCGGTCTGGGTGTTGGGGGTTCTTTATTTGCAACCTGTCAACAAATTAAGGTGTCTAAGTTCAGGACAGTAAAACCAAAATAGGGCTTTCAAGGTACATTTTCCAGAGTCAAATCACTTGAGGTCATCACACCACTAACAGAAATTACACATATTCATCTCTTGCTGAGATCCTCTGTTGAATTTTACTGAGGTTCGCGCAGGAGTGAGCATCATGATGATTCTGCTGGGCTAGGACAAGGAGACACTGCATGCTGGCTTCAGCTGGAAACCATAGCATCTTGCTTCAAGTGCTCTCCAAGAGGAGAAAATGGTTAAGATCCTTGCAAGAATATCTGGGACCAGACCGAAAGTACTGGTAGCCTGGATCTTGCCTTGCATCTGCTTTCTGAAAGCCCTGGGATCCAAATCCTGGCTAGGAGAAGAAGGTTTATATATTTGAGAGGAAATTCACTGAGGCAAAGGTGGCTGTCTCGTGCTGCAGCCTAGCGTGGAATGGCACAAATCCTGTATGGGTGGGGCTGCAGCGTACCCCCAAAAACGGGCTCTGTGTTGATCTTCGTCACCCCCTCAGGGAGCCGGAAGGTGAATGCCCGCAGCAGGTTGGCAAAGAAAATAAAGAGCTCGGTCCTTGCTAGATGCTCCCCCAAACACACACGATGCCCTGCAGAAGGAAGGGGGAAGGACAGTGAGTATCTGGGCCTACTGTTAATTTCCAAGGGTTCCTCACTGGAACCAATGGCAGGAGCAGAGCAGGTGAATAATACATTCACATTTCCAGATTAGCAGACAAATAAAAGGACAGAAAAAGCCGAAGTAACTTTACTGCTAAGTTTGATCTCTAAACATGCATTTTTATCTTAACTTCCTTCTTTTGTAACTGGATTTTCAGTTCTGTAAGCAAGAACTTAATCCCTTGTTTACCAGGATGCATTCTGCTTTTATTGCAGCTTGTTCCTTCAAAAGGGATTGCAAGTAACTCCAGTGCACACAAGACACATGGCTTCTCAAGAACAAAAAGTACATCTAAAGAATACTACAGACAAAACCTGTGGATGACTGCAGCGTGCAACAAGCCTAGGAGGTTCAGTGGGATTCCCACTACAGTGTGCTAAGAAGAGTTTGAGATCTGACAGCACAGAAGCATCACCCTTGGCAGATAAAAGCCTTTAAAAGCAGCAAACAGCAGAGATAGATGATGTTATCTGAAGAAATACAGTCTCACACCTCTGTATTCTTCATCTAATCTGTTGGGTCAGTTTAAACCACCAGTTCATTTACCTGCTGAGAACGGTAAGAAGGCTTCTCGAGGTGTAAAGTTTCCTTCTTTATCCAGAAAATGGCCAGGGTTGAACTGTCGAGGTGTCTTCCATTGCTCAGGGTCATACAGAACAGATGCTATATTTGGCATAATGATAGTGCCCTGCAAGGAAGAAGCTGTTGAATCAGTTCTATCTGCTAGCTTCTCACCCATCAGTCTCTGCCTGGCAGATAAAACTGCTGCTTGTTGCCATTTCTTTGTAATGAGCAGATATGATGTGGTTAAAAGACCATTTTCCTAGAAAATTGGAGTTTGTGATCATTTTCTTAGTTGGAAATTATCAATTCTCAGCCCTGCAGCTATGTCAGTGGGTGTTAACAGCATGAGCGATGTTGGTACAATAGCTTTGTGACCACTTTTAGTACTAAATAACACTTCTCTAGTAGGACTCTTGTTGACATTCAGGTTCCAGCATTGGAAACCTGCTTTCGGGCTTAAGAGAGAATAATGCATCAGAAATAACAGCAATACTTCATTGACAACAACCTCTGACCCCTTTTAGCAGGAGTACTTCAGGCTTTTTCTTTACTGGTTGTTCCCAACAGACCAGTTCGTGTGCCTTGGCTACCTGGCTGTCAGCAGCAGACAGAACAGAGTGAAACCTTCACCACAAAATGAGTTAGGTGGCGCCAGTCCCAGATGTCAGTAATGGTGCTGGCCTCTCCCATCTCTCTTGTAATAAAAGCAACCAATTCCGGTTTCTTGCTAGCATTTTACAGTAAGAACTGGCACTCAGCATAGCTTGTGTCACTCTACAAAATGCTTTACTGGCTGTGAACACTTGTCTTGGCAGTATTTGGGAGCAACTCCCTCACTGTCAGCTGTAGCTGACAGTCTCTCATCTGCTACAGATTCAGGCAGGTCCTTTAGCTTGTAGCAGAGCTATGGGCCACCCTCTCACAACTCTTCCTCCATCCAGGAGTGCTGGCAGTGCCAAGTTGGGCAGGGATGTCTTAGCCAGTGCTTTGGCAAACCGGTTTCTCCTCTCAGTCCGTCCCCAGCCAAGGAGAGCTGGTCTTTGCAGTTGTGCTCTTGATCAGCAGGGCAGGAGCCGGAGGCTTCTGGGGCAGGGGCCTTACCAGCCTCCTGAGCTCCAGTATGCTGAGGGAGAGACTTATTTCATCGCCAGAGCCACAAATGGTAACCCTTCCCCAGGCACCATGTTCCTGGGTTATACAGAGAATAGTTTATAGATGGAACACAGGCTACAAAACTAGAATGAAAGCTAAATGTCTCTCTGCTGAAGAAAGAACAGAGGCTGAAAATGCATCTGTACCTTTTTAACGGGGAATCCTAGCAATGTGGTGTCCCTCACACACACTCTGGGCATGCCGACAAAGACAATGTTGCTGAAGCGCTGGATCTCATGAACCACAGCATTTGTGTAGGGCAGTTCTCTCCGATCCTCATAGCAGATTAACTGGGAAGGACCCAAAACAGCATCCAGCTCCTTCTGCACTTTCTCTGTGGAGAAGTATTTGCCATTTCAGATGGGAAGACTGCATCAAATATTTTAACTGATCTCTTTCTTAGAGCAGCAGGAAAATCTATTATTTCAACATAGTACATAAAGTGTAGCACCTGTGTTTTAACATTATTTAATGCCTGACTTTAATATATGAAAATAAAAAAACCCAGGAAAAAACCCAGTGTGGTCCAGAATCATAAGCAAGGACTATACTGTACTTATTCCTGCTCTGACATTTATTTTACAGAATGCTTGGTGGGTGTAGGGTGAGTCACTCGGCTTCAGATTTTGAAGGTATTGCTTAGTTTACTTTATCTCAAAATCTAAATCTCATCAGCAAAATTGACATAAATGGCTCAGATATTAACTGCCAGTGCCAGGGGTGAGTTGAGCAGGGTCGCTCCCAGTATGGCAACATACTGTATGAACCAAGCACACCTGAATCAGCCTAAAACCTTGGATGCAAATACACACTTAAGGACACAGCCTTTTCAGCCTCCTACTGAGGCTGTGGGAATACAAGCATCTCCCTCACTTTCAGTGCTCAAGCACAGCAGACGAAGAGCCACCAGCCCCAGGAGTACCCGAGTCCTCCTTAAACACCAGCCATGTCCTTGCTCTTCCTGACATATATGTGGATGAGGAAACTCAGCCTGGTTCTACAGAGGCATTCATGGAATTGATGTTAATTAGATAAGCAACCTCTTTTGCGATATTAACTCAGACAGGGACAGTTTGTGTGTACTGCCAGCAGTTCTTACCTTGAAAACACCACCTCTACGTACCAGGCAGCCAGAATCCTCCCCTTAAACTTATGTTTCTCTTTCAACAATCTTTCCATCCCTTGCAGTTGTTCCACATTCATGCTTTGTTTTCTCCTAAGGTTTGTGTGCTGCTTTGTGAACAAACTGCAACATTACTGGATATTTAAACACTAGATGCTAACACCATCGTCTGGTTACAAGCAGAATGCGCTCTACAGAAGCCTTGAGGCCACTCCTGAGCAACCCATACCCCATGGATGCCCATTGCCTATAGCCTTGTGCATGAAGCACTCAGGAGAGCTGTGTTAGCGCTTCTCACACCTGAACGATGTCTGGTGCAGACAGGACTCATATTAGAGCTCTGTTCCTGCTGCCATCAGTCAGCCTGCAAACACTCCACGCAGAGCACCCCACTGACTTGCCACTGCAAAGAGTTAACTTCTCCCTCACTGCAGGTGCCTGCAGCCACCTGGTTTGGTCAGGTCATAGGATGGGCATCTAATTTTTCCCTCTGATGACATTCTTTGTGTTTTCAGAGAGCCAGGTTCAACTAGTGGCTTTTGTGCCTGCAACTGGTTCTATTCAGCCATCATTAACATTTGTAGTACCCACAGCATTTCACAGCATGAACCCTCTCACCTTGGATGTCTGGATTCACTACCATATAGAGCAGTCCCCAGTACAACGTTGTGCTTGAGGTCTCTGATCCACCGAGGAAAAGGTCATTTATAACATATACCAAATTTTCTTCGTCATACTTGGGCTTGACCCCATCTTTAGACTGTAGATGATGATAAAAAGTTGAGGTTAAATCATAAATGTCAGGTCATCCTGTATGCCTCTTGTCTGAGAGTTGTTATTTCCACAGCTGGCACGTGCACGAATATTCAAATTACAGTTTTAGATGAGTACTAAGAGATTAATAGTTTCCCGAAAGGACATGGTAATCCTGCATTGCTCTTTTTCATGAGGTGGAATACTCTTTCATTAAAAAACAGGGAATTTTATGCCTGTTGACTAAATCACAAAAACTTTAAAGCACATGACAAGTTTTTCAGTTAGCCTAGAGTGTTCTTCTAAACAAGTGCCCCACAAGTCACTTATTAGGCCTTGGCATCTCCAGTACGCTATGAAATGGTGCTAGCAAATATCAAAGGAAAACCTATCTAAATAAAAGGATCTCAACAGAACATCTTGAGAGTAATTTCTTCTCTCGGTTTAGGATAAAGTGAACTTGTGGGAGAGAGGTACCCAAATATTTTCTTCTTATGATAAGGGAGCAAAATACAAAAACAAGTAGAGAAAATACATTAGTCAAAAATATTTTAAAATAAACAGATGTCAATAACTCGCACTCCTGACACCAGAGAAAGCTGCATCTTACTTTGCCTCTAAAATGCTTATTTTAGTAAATCTTGTCACACTCATTCAGTGTAATGTACAAGAGGATGTATCGGCTCCTTCCAGAGCCTGTGAGCCAGCTCTGTAAGAACATGGCAGCCTGACTAGCTGAAAGCTCATGACCAGAGGTAGAAGCTACATAAAATTCATCTACCCTAAGAAAGAGATGCTTTTTTTAGCTCCTGAAAGTATCCCAAATTACTAAATTTGAAGCAGAAACTCTGGTGCTCTAGGCAGAGCCTCTCTGGCTCATGAGTTTCTTCCTGCCATGGAAAACAGTAGCCTGGACAGGGAAGAAGATTAACATCTTATTATGGCATTGTTTGTGAAATTGTTTCCTAAGCCCTCCAATTTGAATATAGGTGCCAAGCTAATGCCCTAAACTGTGGGGAAGTTAGAGGTAACACAGGGACAACACAGGAAGGCTTGGGAGCTCCAAATGCATCTAGGACCTACTGATAACAGCATCCATCTGCCAAGAAAGCTGACAGGTATGACACATAAAATACCTCTTCCCAGGTTGGTCAAATGATCAGTTAGGCTGGGATTGCTGAGGAGCAGCTGCTGAAAGGGGCTGGGCTGGAGGTGGAAGGACTGCTCTCTTTTGGATGCTGCAGGAATGATACCAAAGGATTTCAGGATAGCCTGGGAATGCTTTAAAGAGTAGAGAATCTCCTCGGATTGGGACCTAAAGAGAGTTTCCAGTAAAGGGAAGATCCTCCATGAATGGTTCCCTCACAAGGGAGGAACCACACAGTTGTGTGGCACAAGGACAGCCGGTGTTAGGACACACACTGAAACCCAAAGCAGCGTGTCAGCTGTTCCAGGGTAATTACCTGTGCCTGTGTGTTTAATCCCATTGTAAACACGAGGTACCCTGCTGTAGAAGGTGCGGTGAGCTACCAAAGTTATGTAACCTGTGGGCATAAACTGTTTCCTGCTTACTACAGGATGGAAGTGTACGCATAAACATACTTTGTGGTAATTCGTTCATGTAGCCAAAACATAAAACTGGATGCTTTTCTGGGAGACATGAGCTAGTAAGGCCCAAGCTACTGTGTTCACATTAAGAAGCCTATGAAATGTAGGACACTGTGACAGGAGGGGTCAGACTGGCTGATTTAATGGTCTATTTGGCCTTATACTCCATAAATGTGTGATCAGGCAGAACAAACACTTACTTTCTCCATCTCAGCCAGGTAAAAGTCAATAAAATCCTGTGGTTCATCCGGTATCCCTCTCTCCACATGTCTTCTGATCTCTCTCCTTGCAAAAGAGCTCAGGACATCATAGCAAGACAATGCTTTCTTATGAGGACCAGGGAGACGGCACATCAGCCAGGGGAAGATTTCGTACAGCTGCAGGAGTGACACACAAGAGGTAGCATGAATTACCTGTCAGTAACAAAGCTGCTTTTAGAAATGCCAAAGGACTGAGTTGTCCTGTCGGGAAATATCGATAGTGGAACAGGCAAATTAGCATTGCTTTGAGTAGATTTTTGCAATCATGTGGGAAAACTTTACTGGTATTTTTCACACAGTCCTGGGGGTCACGGCAGTACTGACAACACTCTGCTCATGCCAGTGATTTTACTTGACTAGTGCAGATTGCTAGAAGATCTTGCCCCTGCACCATTGGAGACCCACACATTCCAAATGTAAGGACATCCTTTCTGGATACTGCATGGCTACTGAGATTAACAATTCTGCAGCCTCAGGTAACTGGTGGAATTTGTGGGGCTCACAGAAGGAAAGTATAGACAGGGCATCACTCTAAGAGCTAATTTAATTTTCCCCATCGGAGTCCTCGCGACTGCTACAGGACCAATAATTGGTTTTATGGTTAGAGATATTACATCTGCAGTCTGCTGAGTGTATTTATACACACATTTGTCAGCTCCAAGTACTGTCCTCTAGCTTGGATAGCGCTCTCTTTGCAGCATCTGCCATTCTACCCTGCCAAGCAAATGGTATTTCTACCTCCTCTCTTCGCTCTTTCAGACAAGCAAAGTCTCTCTAGTTTTAACTGGTAGTCTGTAGATCATCCCATTAACACTTCTATACATTGGTTTCTCTCCAGACTCACAGCATAAGGTGTCCAAGACCCCAGAATAAATCCCACAGATTATTACACAGCAGAACCTACTTTAACACTTCTCTGTATCTAAAGGGAAAATAGTGCTGGAAACACTCTAGGATCCCATTTGCCTTTTTCATCCTGTTATCTGCTAGCCTACACCGCTCCCTTTCCTCTTAACCCTTGCACTGAAATGTTCTAAGCTCATACCAGATATTAATCTCATTAATTCCTAATATGTTTCATAAATTAATTTTGTACTACTACGATTTGTTCCATTCTTATAACTCCAATCCACAATGCATATTGGCTCTTGCAGCAGAATATCCTGAATGTCCTCTGTATTGTTAAGGTCTTCTGGCTTTGATCATCCACATTTTTTTTCCTGTTTTTCTATTTTTTACTATGGGAAACTTGTACTGAGAGTGCTACCCTCATATTATAGATTTGTTGAAAAGCTTTACTACCGCATCAGCATTTTAGTTTGCCTTTTCCTATAAAACTCAAATGACAATGAAATTTGCTGTGCCATCCACAGGCCCTGCTACACCCAGCTTGTCCCTCTTTAAGGGTATAAACCACAGAGTCAAATTAATGAGGAAAACTTCAAGTGCACTTCAAGACACTTCAAGTGCAAAGTTGGCCTTTGTGGTATGTTGTGGGAGGTACATACCAAAAAATCTCTGACAGAACTTGAACTGTCAGACTGTCAGAGAATGCAAGTATTGTTTTTCTAATGTGTGAATTGTGAGCTATAATGAAGTAATTGAAAGATCCATAATAAGTATTTTATTATTTGTGAGGGAGGGGAAAAAAGAAAATTGTCAGCACACAATTTGCAGAGTAGTAAAAAGCAGAACAGTGAATTCAATGATACCCATTTCTGAAGGAGAGAAGTAAATAGAGGTGGGAGGAGCGGCACTGCAGAGTTCAAGTTTATTACAAACTCCAGTCTCAAATTGAGTTTAAAGGTTTCTGTTAACAGTCTCAGAAATGCTGAAAGGTTTAAAGCCAGGAGTCAACAGAGAGGTGGCCCTAAACTTGAAAGAAACAAGAGAGTTCTTAAAAATGGCCTCAAAACCAAGGAGGCAGTAATAAGGTCCCTAAGGACACCTCTTAACTCCCAGTTTGCATTTGCCAGTTGCTCTGTATTTAGTGAAGACACATTTTTGTATCTGCACTTTCATTTTCTACCTATTTCAGAAAAAAAAAAAGTAGCATATTATTTACTCACCTGATGAACAAAGCTGCCTGCAAATCTGAATAAATTCTCTGTGGCACTGATCAGCTCATGGAAGGTTTTGTCCTCATCAGAGAAGTGATATCCAAAAACCAGAGCACAAATTACATTTGAAATAGAATGGAAAAGAGGGAAAGAAGGATCCACGGGTCTTCCTGCAAACACATTAACTGGTATTCACACTCAGTATTTTCTTCAGGTGTTCCTTATACAGATAGGACAAGATATTATTAGAGATTACATAAAATGTTCTCTTTATCCAGCTGGGTCCTGAATGGAGACAGAGATGTGGCACTGATGTGTGTATTCATGAAAATAAAGCATATAGTCTTAGACTAACGGAGACTGTTAAACAGTCTCCTCATAGCTCTAAAACAATCTCATAGCCCTTCCTGTGAAATAACATTGTACAACCTAGATCCATTACAGGATATCACATCAAATCTGCTGTCCTCAATTGTGTGGAAGACAACAAGTCAGAATGTGAGAAGGAAGAAATGTCAGTGGAGATGAACTAAGAGAAGACAGTGACAGACATGTTCAAAAATGTAAAAAAACTACTCAGGAGGAAAGGCTGAAGGAACCTGGGAAGGTTTGAGAAGCAGAATAGGTGGATAGGAGCTGCAAAGTATGCTTAATAAAATTATTACGGTCTGTAGCAGACTACTGTGAACAGTAAATGAATACTACTGTTTCATCTAGAAACAGTAGTATTTCTACTCTACAGAGTAGAACAGAGAATATCTCTGATTTTTTTAAAGTTATGAGACAGACAGGCATCCATCAAAAATTATTTGGATAGAAATGATCCTGGCCTGGACTCTAGGATGAGCCTGATAATTCACTGAAGTCCCTTCCCTCCTCCTACTTTCTTTGATTCTCTTGCCAATAGTTGCTTAGCCAGACAGCACTACAATATCCAGTTTAGCTCCTGGCACTTAACATCACTGAAATTTAGAGAAATGACTAAGCTGTGCAATACTCCTCAGTTACCTGTTGTAGGCAGTCTGAGAATGGCTTGGCTGTGCAGTTCAGTGACATCATATCACAATACAATCATATCACAGACAAAGATAAGCCCATGGAGGTGGAATTTCAGAAGTTCCCAATTCCATTAGGTTTATGAACAGCTTTTTAAGAAAGAAATTCCCACTTGTGATACTACGCTCTATCTGCTCTCAGGCTGTGGTAAGTTTGGCTACACCACTCTGGACCCACTCCGACCCTAGAAAGGGGTCAGTAAGTTTGCATACTAAAGATATGGATCCAGGACGGAAAAGTGTCCGATTTCTTAGCAGATAAGTACCTTTCAGGTTCACAAAGAACTCCACCAGGTGAGAGGCCTCCTCTTGCACTCGATACTCCAGGCCTTTTTTCCCCATTCCCAGGTTGCGTAGAGTCATTATACTAAAGCGTCTCTGCTGCTTCCAGGAGCGACCGCTTGCCAGTATAATACCTGAAGGTATTCCCTGGCATGTTAATATTCGCCATAGACAGGAACGATTAATTTTAAAATATATTATAAAGTACATGGAGTAAATCAGGGGATACACTGTGATACAAGTATCTTTAGGTGAAATTATCAGTAACCAGAAATCATACCCAAACATACCCAAACCATAACTAGACCACATGTTCTTAATGTTGATCATAGTTAATCTTTGAAAAGAGCAATCTAAGGATTTTCTGACTGCTCCATTTCTTGACATCTTAAAAAACCAAACCAAACGAGCAAACCTTAGATGCCTTTTTAGAAGATCTGCTTTAGCCACGCTCAGGTGTTCATGCTCGAGACAGGAATAACTGGATGCATTTCTGCAGAGTGCTGTACAGGCCCAGGTATGCTTATGGAGATATAGATCAATTAATGCGATGCTTGTAGGTTGACGTGACGGTGACGGATAAGTGACATTCAGGCCCCATTTCTCGTCTGGAAGGGAGATCACTCCGCTGATGGTTAAATTGTGCTAGTGGTCACCCGAAAAGCCCTGAACTGCTGCTGTGATGATGATGCTTTACCTAGCTTTGAACAATCTGTGTTTGCTTTGGTATAGCAAAGGCAGGGGAGGGAAAAGAAAAGGCTGCAAACTGCTAATATACACTAAGGAGAAATGGTTTTTTGTGTGTCGGAGGCACTCTCACAATCAAGGGGTATTCACCAAACATTTTCAGAGTGGCTGCAAACACAGCAAAGAGACTCCTGAAGGAGGGCTTTACAGGTCTCTTGCTCTTGAGGGAAGGTGTTTAGCAAATATAACATACATGGTTACCAAACATATAAACAGGCTTTGCATTCATGTGATTTACAGCAAAATCATGTGCAGCGAATTGGATTATTCTGTGGAGGAGGGCAGAACTGCTGAGTTCTGAGCTGGGATCACATACACCTTGAACACAGCAAAAAGGTCACCTAGAAACAACCTGATCTGGAGTGTTTCCCAAGCCTGGGAAAGCTCCGGACAAAAGGTATCACGGCAAGTAGTAAATTATTCTCAAGAGCTAATGAGGGACTTAGTATCTGATGGCAGAGCCTTCTGAATGGGAGGGTGGAGGGTCTAACAAGGCAGAGCAGTTTGCCAGGTCAACGTTCCTGTGCAATGTTTATAGCAGGAAAATCTCACCTTTTCCTTTGGCCATTGCTCTGAAGAAAGGAGATACCATCCTCCCAGAAACATCTTCAGGGTGTGTAGTCATGCCGTCCTTCACTGCTTGAAATCCATTCAGTATGATCACCGGGGTCCACCCGAACCACAGAGTGTATATGTTACCATAAGATTTTGCCAGCTGTAAGTGGAGAAGGTGCCAGAAAAGAACAGATGAAACCCTGTACAACTCAGACAGATGCTGCACCTGCTATTCACCAGCCCAATGGCCAGCTTTGTGCTGAGAGCATCATCCCTATGAATATAATTACAGCTAGAAGCAGAAAGAGACCGTTGTTTTTCTGAGTATGAGGCTTTCAGCGGCCAAGTTTATTTACCCGGGGGGAAGTGATTTTCTTTTCAAAGGACAGGCTGCAGCAACGCTGCAGCAAAAGAAAGAAAACTTCATATTTTATGTTGCATCACATCCAAGCCCAACACTTGTACCTCATTAATTGAACAACCACGCTCTGCGCCTCTCTGGGGAGCTACGCCTCCAGCTGGCCTTTCCTTTGCAAAAGGAAACCAACTGATTAAACCTGCTCCGTCTGGGTGCTCTGGGAGAGGAGGTGGAGCCAGAAACCAGCCAACAGCCACGAAGTGCCAGTGGGCTGCAGCTGAGTCCCAGGTTTCCTCACAGTACTGAGGAGAGCGTTGACCATTGGTAATGGCAGAGGTATCCAAGCAGGGACAGCCGTATGATGGAGGAAATTCAATCATCTGTGGAAAAAGCTTTGTCCAAGAACGGGACTCTGCTCCAACACACCCACGATGATACAAAAGTGGTAGACAGTGGCTGAGGTGGCACCAGAATTACACCCAATTGATCACGCTAGTCACTCGCCTCTCCTTATAATTCCTTAGGTACTGGGTTCCCTCTCCGTGTTAGAGCATCACTGCCTGTCTGTGCCTGCCCTGCACTCATTGGCCTCTGCATACTGCCCCAAGCACAGACCTGAATTAGAGGTCACCTGCAAAACAGTAGAAGAATTACTGCCAGGGTACAGGGAGGGACTGAGGTGGCCTGGGAATGAGCAGCTGGCTCTAAAAACAAATGGATAACAAATAGATTTAAGGAAGTTTTAGAAGATGGGGAGTATATTCCCCTTCAGTATTACAAGCATATGTACACATGCACCATATTACCCACTTCGTCATCAAATTAGACAACACCAGTGTGTCAGAATTTTAAAAAGTAACACATATGGACTTGTCAACAAGGGAGAAGCATCTTCTTGATTCCTGGTGTTCCCTGCCAAGTCAGAATCCCTGTCCCCAAGTTTGTTTGATACTTAAGGACATTAAGTTACTCATGAAGATGACATATTCCACATATGAAGTGACATAAATGTAGGAATCAAGTTGATCTTTATATGTCTGTACCTTGTCTGCAACTAAGACTTAAAAACTTCACTTTGCTATTAACAAATCAGTTTTGTTTAAGCTGCAACTAAAATTAACTGATTAAGAGCATCTTAAAAGAAATACCTCCATCAGAAGATCCCGATGAAACTGAAAGTTCAGGTGCACCAAGTTTCCAAGCAATGGGAGAGGAGTTGGTCCTGGAGGGAATCGCTTGCATGCTTTTCGCAGCTTGAAAAACTCAACTATCAACAAAAAAACGATCAGGACTACAAAAGCTTGGCTTATTGTCAGCATTTCAGATCTGATTCATCAGTTGGTCTCTGTCAAAAAGAAGGTTTTGATTCTGGAGCTTGGAAAAGGTGATCTTCCTTCTTGTTCTACCAGTTCTCTCTGCATACAGAGTTCTGTAAAGTTTGGTTCCTTCCCCTCCCTCTGTCCCTCCCCCTCATCACTGCCTGCCCTTTTCCTGCACCCCATACTGAAGTACTCTCGTACTGAGGTACATCAAGCTGATCCCTGACCAGAGGCGTACGTAGCTGCTTACAAGAAGCCACAGTAGGAAAAGGTGGAATCGCTTGTACTCAAGGTATTTGTGCTGAAGCTTGTGTTGGGGAACTGCAGGCGTGTGCTGGGAGATCTAGATTGGAATGAGACTGGGTGAGAGTTCTTCTTGACCACTGGATGAGAGATGAGCAGAACTCAGCTTCACCTGCCTTGGAAACATTAAAAACATACACAGTTGTTCATCTCAGAATCACTGAATTCAGATTATGTGTTGCACGTCAGCTACGATAGGTTTGATTTTCCAGGTGCTTCGGTCATAAGTGATATTTGACTTTTCTTTGTGGTTGTAAATTCAGATTTGCCTGCCAGTACACACAGTTCACACAGGCAAAAACAGCAGTAGGTGCAGACTAAGCATGCAATTAGAAGACAAACTTGTTACATGTAATTTCTGAAAAATTGGCCTTGAGTGTTCAGTCAAACTTTTTTTTCTCCAGTAAATGGAAAAAATAACAGTTTCATCAAGTAAGGATTAATGACATGGAGATAATGCTTAAAAACCCACATTACAATTAAATAATAATAATAATAAAAAATCTTAAAATTTGTTATATTTAAAAATTAATTAAATATAAAATTGTCATTAATTTAGATTTTTTTTGTATGTCACCTAATTGAAGACTTCACATGCCTTGGTTTATTTTGTACATTTTTTTATCAATTTAAGAATCCTGGCTATTATTGCCAGTTATCAATAGGTTTACAGGACACGTCGAAAATTGTTTCGTCTGATAACGAAGGGATTCACACCTAGTTTGAAACAGAGACAGGGGAAAGCACCGTGTGTCGATCACCAGAGGATCCCCTCTTGCACGGCAAAGAGCAGGTGTCTCCACTAAAAATGAAGCACAAGTCTGAACAAGAAACTGCCCTGCCTTTGAACACAGACATAAATGCAGTATGTCGCAAACCTGGCAACATTAAGAAAGCAATGTGACTCGGTGACACCAATCCATCCCCTTCATTTGGCCAAACTGTGCAGCTACTGTAGGTACCTACATGGCTGTGTTATATGGTGAAAACAGCATGGAAAAGTAGTTTCTTATGACCTTATCTGTGCAAAACTAACAAGACATCAGGGGCAGTGTGTGTGGGAAGTGGGCTGAGGTGGGCTCCATGGCTTTGCTAAGACCAGGGCAGTGCCCACTGCGAGGCTGGAATCAGCAAAATATAAAATCAGGAAAAAAGAATAGTTTCTTCAACCCAAAATATCCAATTTAAAATTTTGAAAAAGTGGAAGAAAATTAGTTTCATGCAGACAGATGAAGTCAGAAGAAATGCTGAATTACGTAAGTTTCATGAATAGACTAAATACAATCGTATTCACCTCTTATCTGTTTGGTCAAAATTCCATTGCTTCATTTTAGACATCTCATACTTGGCATAGCATACAGTAAACGCATTCAATTCTTTCAGAACATGGGTCAGGTTGAACTGGAACCAAATCACCAGTGCCAGAAGCAGGATGAAGCCAAACCAGCCAGCCAGCCATCAGTTTATCCGACCAGATGTTACCATCACCTTTCCTTTTTGGTGCTTCAGAATTTTCCAACTGTCTGAAACCCGGATGCATGAACAGTTACTTACACCAGTGCCTGATGTCACTGCAGAAGCTGTGCTGGAAACAAAACCAGGCTGAGGGATCTTGTGTTGGCATGGATCTGTTCCTGTCTTATGCGTTCTATTCCAGACACACTATCAGCAATATTTGCTGGGTTTATAGTTTTGGCTGAAAACTTGGCTTTCCTAAGAGAGAGAGAGAATAACCCAAGTAAAGATCAGTCCAAAGAAGTGGACTCACAGGGCAAGGGCAGCAAGTTTTACTGAAAGCTATCAGGAAGCCCAAGTTTCCATAAGATTTTTTAGTGAACATAAAAGCACACTGTGAAGTAAGTTTTGGAAAGATTAGTACAACGCTTGCAAAAGTCAAGTTGTGCAGGTAACGGGACAATGAAACACGCATGGTCCTGATATCCTTGAGCAAGAAAACGTTTCATTTTAGCTGTTGGACATCAATACTTAAATACTAAGAATCAACTGTAACACATTTGGTAAGAGGGAATGTCAGGAATTAGGAATATCAGGAATTAGGATCTCCAAAGCACAAGAACTCTTCATAGACTGGGATCAGCCAATTGCTTTGAGTGAGGCTTCAGATATATAATATTTAGAAATGGAAATTGCACAACACATTGCTGTGCGTTCTAACTCCTCACCCACAGTTACCTTCAGAAAACTGAAAAATTCACAAGCTGGAAAGTGCCCAGTAACTAGGAGCATTAAGACTGGACTTGAGGTGGAACAAAGTGTGAGAAGAGAACAAAGGATGTGACCTTAATATCCAAAATAAAAATGGGGAAAGACATCAGAAATGGGCCTGGCATCCCTGATCCCAATTGCTGCCAGAACTTTTCATGCAGGGAGTTTGCCAAAGAGAAGAGTAACTTGATGTTCTCCGAGTGCAGTTACCAGGGAACTGGATGATTTGTCTATGTAAGGAATAGATGGACAAATTTTTCAGGATGCAGGAACATGCAAAATACCTGAGATTATATCCACAATTTCTGCATAACAAGCCTGAGGATGCAAACAAAATCCCTCAAAGGGTTAAGAAAATCAACAGGAAAAGACAAGTAAAACATGCTAGAGGATAAATTCTAAAGCCTGACACAAAACCAGATTTCTGTTTTTACAAAAGGAGTCAAAGTTAATATTTTAGGATCCTTTTTATAGAACAACAGGCACCGTGCTATTGCTGCTAGTGAGTAAGCGAGGCTGTACAGACCTCTGGGAAAAAGTAGGTTCAAAGTCCAGAAGTACCATCTTTTCAGATATGTCTAAGAGAAACACCAGCAAAAATATGGCAAAAACTGTAAAATACAATGCTGATGTCATCAGCTGGAGCAGTTTATCATCTCAACCTCTATCTGTGGTTTCTTCACAGCACTGTTAACGACTGCCAAGAATAAGGAAAAGCATGGTGATCGGACACTGGTGGCAGAGTGCTTTTAAGTCAAGCTAAACAAGTGAGCTGCATAAGAGATTCCCACAGAGCCTGGCAGGAATGAAGCACCCAAAAGCATGTGTCACAATAGCTTGTCACAAAAAATACACCGAGGTTAAAATCCAGGAGACTTGCAGTTAAGGAGGGAATGATTGGGGAAATGTTGAAAGCTTTCACTGACCACAGGTAAAAATAATTTTTATTGACATGAGAGTAGGGAAAAAACAACAGGGCAAGGAAAAAGTCATATATAGATACCAAAATAAAGATACTTAAGGGTTCACAACAATTAGCAAAACCGACAAGTTAAAAACCTGGAGGGTACCACTGTACATGGGGTAAAGGAACTGGGTGAGGCAGAGTTAAAGCAAGAAGAGCAGCTGACTGCTCGTGTTTTTCACCCTAAGAATAACCAAAGCAAGCATTATAAACTGAAAGGCATTAATTCCACAGTCTTAACATTTCACAGATTAAAGAAAACACTCTCTATCATAAAATAAAGTTACTTGTTTTCTTTATTTGAAAATGTTACAAATCTGGTGGATAATCAATAGTACTGAAGTTATGTTACTTAATATGTTTTTCAATTACCTTAAACCATTAAGTTAAGAACATCTACAAATGTTGTTTATAAAGCTTGCAAATCTCAAGACTAAGAGAACAGCAAAGCTCAGGAAGCCAGAGCATTGGCAAGAGATGGCAACTGCTGGGTCAGCTGCAGTGCAGTCAGGTATACAGCCACAGAGCACAAAGTAGTTTGTCCCGAGGGAGGTGGGAAGACAGAGTTAGATGCAATCTCCTGGAGCTCTGCACTGAGAAGCGCAGAAGTCTTGGCACCAAACCTGCCTCAGCCACATACAGGTCAAGGACGAGTGAGTGCTGTAGCCAATCTCATTGAGTGAAGGAAGAAAAGAGGATTTGGAGAACGTGTACATCGGCATGCCTGACCAAGGGATCACAAACACGTCCAGACGTACCAGGGACAGACAAACTCTGAAGCAGAACAATGGGCACCCTCCAGGACATAGAGACTGACCTCAAAATAGCCCCAAATATGAGAGGATGGCTCTGAGGATGGTATTCCCCTCCCACTCAGGTCCCAGCAGTCTGAAATGACCTGGTCAATGTGTCTTTCTGTTCAGAATAGGCATATTGCAGAGAGAGTCATTCTCAACTGAAAGCACCACCTCCAGGGACTGACTTGACATAGCACAAAACCCAACAATAACATTTGAGACGGGTCTTGGCTGACTTAGGGTGGTTAGATCTGACTTACCCAGCAGGGGACATTGCAGACAAGCCTTTCGCTCTTGGCATGCTCTTCACCAGGCTGACTGCAGATAGTAAGCTTTGCAGATACATGCCTGGAACAACATAGGCAGGAGCGTGGCCGTCTGACCCAAACAACAAAGCAATGCAAAAGCCACAGCTTCCAGAAAAGTCATACAGAGGAGAAAGCTCAAAGGGAATAAGCACATGGAAAAGAAACACAGTTTTAAAGGGATGCAGGTGTACATACCAGTGGTTGCAAAATGAGAAGAAGCTTTTAAAATAGGAGAAGACTTGGAGACAAAGAAAGGCTGAGAAGGTTGCAACGATATACAACAGCAAACAAACAACCTAATGAATAAAGATTGTGAGACTAAAAGACTGCAAGACCAGTACAACCCCCACCCTGTCTTTGTCTTTAAACGGTTCATATGTTCCAAATGAGGACATCCAGTTTACAATGCGTATTCTTCTAAACCAGCATTTAAAAAAAACACCTCAAGATATAAGCACTGACTTGTAACTCCAATTTGCTTTATGAAACACTAAAAACAAGCAATGATTTCCCTTCTTTAGTTCACACTCCATCAAGTATCTCAGGATGCTTTAACAACTACGTTTTAGATCCGTCAAGGCAAAGATATCTATTCCCATGTGTGAAGGCAAGAAATTGCACAGCACTACAGGATTATTTATATTTAAAATGTGTAACAGAGCAGATTTGCTAATCAGGCAAGTATTAATACCCCTAAATCTACGTGGTAGGAATTTAAATGCAAAATATGAAAGGCAGAATCGGCATATCTCAATAACATATTACAATTACTACACTCAACTTGTAGCAATACATTATCCCAGATTCGTATAAGTGGAGCTGCACCAACCCCTTGTAAATCCTTTGCAGTCAGGTATTACAGGTCCCTAAAATCTTCAGTTAGGGTGTGGCAAACAGAAGTCAAGTGACAGGAGATAGAAACCAAGGGAAGACTGAGATAGCAGCAGCCACATGGGCGTTACAGAGGGCCAGGGTGGCTCGTAACCATGAGAAGATAACACAGCCTCTGACCAAACCTGAATTCATGACTGGCAGTTCAGAGCCTGCAATTACACCATCATTCCTCACAGGCTTTTTTCAAGCAGGGCTATTTTCTATAACATTTCAGGTTTGAGAGGTTGACTTAGCAACCTAAATAAGCCTCCAGAAATACTTTGGAGAAAGATTTAGGTGACATTTCTGTATTTGATTTTATAGATCTTAAGAGGAAAAAAAAAAATCAAGCAGCAGCACAGAAGCTTAATAACCCTCCATCACACACACACTCCTAAATCTCCAGGCTGGTGGCAGGGACAGCGGCCTTTTGAAGTATGGCACTAACTGCATTAAGCTGCTAACAGAGGACATCTGTTTCGCTGAAGTAGCAATGTGACAATTAGCCATGAACAAAGTGCAGCCGCCAGAAGTCTGACTCATGCCTTTCTTCCCTGTTCAGGGAAGCTTTTTTCTTCTTGCTTCCAAGGAGAGTTGAATGATGGGGACTCGCACTGCGAGGTGCTAATACGAAGGGAATGGGGGGATCAAGGGTTGCACACTGTGTGTGGCAAGAAATTCCCTTCACAGATGATCTCACAGCCAGGACTGTGCCCCAGTGAACCCTGTTCATCAGCCCCCTCTCTCAGCATCTGCCTCTGTACTGGTTCTTTGGTGCTTTTCTGCCAGCTCCCCAAGCAAGGGACTTGGCTAATCAATACCCCTCTGTGTTTATCCGAATCTCCTATGGAAGAAAGCCCTCGGACAATGCTGCTTATGGCTTTGCCATTCAGCGCCTGCCTTCAGGAAGTAACTTCCAGCATCTATAGCAACTCTGCTAGAATGACTTTCAAGAAAGATGGCAGGCACACTCAGCAGCTTTCAGCATTTGACAATCACTTATGGATCAAAGGGCAACTTGGGTGGCAGCCATTGATAACAAATTAATGTGCAAGAGATTAGCAGCTGATGCTGGCAAAGAAAACACAGCCCTTTAGACACAAGCTTCTCGGTCAATTGCACATGAAATAACTGCAGTACATGGACACATCCCCAAACTTAAACAAGCAAAATAAAAAAAATAGACCTAATTTTTATTTCTTGTTCCAATTATTACGTTACTCGCTTTTGCATTACAGTAGCAATGTCCAGGGGTCCTTTTTCCTAAAAAATGTTCCATGGCTATTGATTTAAAAGGTATTGAGAAATACCATGAGGTCAAAACGGTTGCTCCTCCTATAGATATTACACTGCAAGAAATTTTACTGCTTGCACCAATACTGCTGAGAGAGGCCTCAGAGATTCTCATATAAACCAGGAAAGCCATCTTCTACCACAGGGATCAATGCATATCGTCCTAAATGTCCATCACTTTTACATATCGTCCCCAGCTCTGCAGCCTCCGGTTTCATGTGACAGCTGGAGTGAGGATTGATGGCAGAGTGGGGATGGCAAACACGCGTGGGACAGCACAAGGTGCAGTTCTGGACCTAGGGACAGAAGGGAAAAGAAGCACCCTCAGAGGCTGAACAACTATTATGCAACTGGAGAAAGGTAGGGAGCAGGTAAAAAAACTTCTTCCAGGCTTATTTGCTTCAGGAAAGATTTTTCTTCAAAACATCTTATAAACTATTTTGCCAACTGGAAAATCCACTCAGCTTGCAGAGATTCTCAGGATATGTACTTGAAAGATCAGCTACGCCTCCTCAAAACCTCTGTGAAGCCTTCAGGTGCATTTCTCAGATCTTGACCTTTTTGCCTCAGGTATTTGCCCACACTTTCATTTTTCTTGCTTTTCACACCACTCCTTCCTGCCAGAACAGCCACACACGTGAAGTAGCTCTCCACTGCTCTGAGAGACTGTTAACATTTACACTGTGGTGCTGGAATCAACAGGGACAACCACATAAAACGACAGTCGAGTATTTCCAGGCAGTTTCTACGGCAAGGTGATCTCACCCTTTCTATTTGCTGTGACTTTCCAGAAATAGGCACAGCTCATACTGCAGCTTATTTGGGGTTTGTAGCCAGGGGTCTCCCCTTGGCTCAAACTTCAGTCACTGGGACCTCTCCAAAGGGAAGATATCCTGCAGATTTACAACCTGTTGGAGCTGGATCAGCTGCCAGAGAACACAAATTAGAAAAAAAAAAAAAAAAGCCATTAATAAGTAGGAGGAATGAGATCTCTTCACTGACCTATGAGCCTCACAGGCTTTGTTCCGGAGGAATATGTCCTTCTCTCTCCTGTTAAATATTTATAAAAACAGTAGGATAATTTTTTGTGCTATTGCACTTGGTATTTCCTGTCCACCTTCATGAGGAGATCACATGGGCTGCTTTGTTCTTTCAGAAACCAGGAGACAAAACAGCATGAGACTTTGTATTTGCATGTTTGCATATTATAACTCCAGAAAGTGTACAATTAGCGGCCACAAAGCAAGGCCAGAGAATGGTGTTTGTCCACATTTCACAAGCTGGTTTTCTCCGCTTGTCTGTATAAAAAAAAATAAAATCCTGCAGCAATGCGAAGGCCAAGCATTTTTCTATTAGTCCTTCCTACAGAGATTTAAACCCTGTTAAATGCGTACATCACACATACCTTCTTTTACCACTCATCCTGTCCTCACCCGTTCTAACAACGTGTTCCAGGCTGAAGAGAATGTCATGAATTGTCACAAGCAAATTTCTGCAGCACAGCAGACATTACTGCTCAAATATGCCCTGTCTGATCTGTTTTAAGACAGAATCTTCTAAGCAATATGGTCACAATTGTATGACACATTTGCAACTGCTTTTAATGAATTTGTGTTTCACCCCCAGAGATCCTTATGGTGTTCAGTTGATGGATGCAAAAGAGAACTGCATGACCAAATGAGAACTGGAATCACAAACGGAGAGTGCAAACACTGGATTTAAAAAAAAAAAAAAAAAAAGCCTTGTATTCAGGAAAACCTCACCTACAACTGGAAACAATAACAAAACTGCTTTTATAAACAGAATGGACATCTAACTGTTCAAAGTCATCGTCTAACAAGTTTTAAGAGAACTGAAAACTTTTTATCCTGTTTTCAAAAACAGATTTGAGGTTTTGTTTTTTAACTCAAGCTTTCAAAAACTCTGTACTTCAACCAGCAGCTGAGCAAGAGCATAGGAATGGTAAATCACAAGGCTGAAATAGCAAGAAATAAATACTTGCCAGCTGAGCACAGTAACAAAGTTTTATGCCCCCCCTTATTGTAGGTCCCACTATAAGTGTATTAAAGCAAGCAGTACTGGCTGCACATGTAGGGATGTAACATCCCGGCATATTTTAATTTCAAGCTAACTGAACGATTCCACATGTCAGCTTGAATTTCTTTTTCAAGTTCAGTGAAAGGTGGACAGCAATATCCAAGAACAAAGATTGTTTTTCCCATGGCAAAGCTCAGTTCAGACCCCAGTGTGCATAAAAGTCTTTAATTACATGACACATGTTATCCACAGCACTGTGCCTGGCAGCCCCTGCTCTGTGAACAAAAACAGATTACAGAAAGCTTTGTCTGTTGTCTCAGGCTTCATCTCTCTGATACTGCCATGAAAAGACAGAGAATAGCAAGAAAATCTTCTGGCCAAGCCAACAGAAAAGCACTTTTGAGAGCTGGCTTCTCACCCGGAATGCCTGTGCACCGCTGGGCAACTCACAGTCCCTGCCCTTCAGATGTAGCCGACTGCCAATTATACATTCACTGAATGGATGTCTGTCTGCAGACACCAAAGCCCAGGTCTGGAGAAGCATAATGTACTTGCAAGTTGCAGCCACTGCACTTGTGCTTTGAATATAAATATTTAATTTTATCTTATTTTAATATCTTGATACACAAATGAGAATACATGCTAAGGCTGCTGAAAGACTCGGGCCCTAAGCTTATCCAATGAAATACACAAGGCTGTTTGTCAGTGTTGGCATAGAGGCTACGAGGACTGTTTCTCCATAAGCAGATGCAGGGTGATGGTACCTGGAGCTGGGAAGATTTAGTTATCTTTTATGCAGCATTCAAACAGAACAATGAAGATGCCACAGGAAATGTTATGGTTGCGTTAGTCATGCAGTATTTGGTTCTGTGCAAATTTTGGTGATGTAGTAAGTCTGAATATACCCACTGGGCAATAAGGGTGTAGAGACATTGAGAGCAACATTTGCCATCAGCAGTGTCCATCCTCCCCATGGGGATCCTATGAATAACACAGTGAGTGAGCAAACAGCAATGAAATTTTAGCAGGCCTTGTAATGCAAGTCTACAAAGAGATTAATATATGACCATGAAGAGTCTTAAACACAGAATTTCCTAAAGCCTGAAAATGCCACTAACAAAGCAAGTATTCATAAAATAATGTGCAATCAAACAGGTGTCCACGGGGAGTGACAGAGTTTGCGACAGACAGACAGCTGTGAGAAAAGTTTGAGCGATAACAATAGATCACACCCCTCGTGACCAGTCCTTAAGATGCAAATCATCTTTCCACATCTGCACTTAGTGTAACCCACTAAAGGAGTCAGCACTCAACACACCTTTCAGAAAGGGAAGGATGGAAAGATAGGTCTGCTACCTCTGTTCATTAAGCACTTTGGGTTGATCCTCTGAGACACTTTCTACTGTTCAGATTCATGGAGTACCGGGCTTTCTTTGATCAAGTGACAGCGTTGTTCAAGGAGAACCATTTTGGTCAGCTCTACATTAGCCATCCTGTCAAACACACATCATAAAGATAAGAGGCAAGTAACGTTCAGTCCTAACTGACTCCCTTCCTACAGAAGCTCGCCTGCAAAGCTGGATAAAAATCATCAACAAGTTAAAACAAAAGCAAGAATTATTCTATTTAATATTTTCTGTTTTGGTTTGGGGGGGGGGGGCTGGGTGTTTGGTGGCTTTTGGGTTTTTTTAACTATAGCAGAATTTTCTCATGGCAGTGCTTAACAGGAAGGAAAGGAGAGAGGCAGGATAAACGGAACAAATGCTCTGCTTCTAAGCCTCATGGATGTGATTCCCACATTTCAGATTGTGCAATTACTTTGTTTTTCCAGCATCTGGGCCTGGTCTGACATCATATCTCACCTAGAGAAAATGAGGGTTAATGCGAGAGACACGGTAATTTATTTGGGAGCATCCTCAGTGCACTGCATTCCCTTACGTGAGACAGACTATGAGTACAGAGAAAATTATGGCTCTTGTATCTTGATCAGAAGACAGAAGATCACAATCATGGAGAATATATCCACATACCTAGTAAACAGGAAACCCCGCAGATAACTGTGTTTTACCAAAGCTTCCAAGAAATCTATGAAGGACATCGTATCGTAGCATTTGAATCTCATCCTCAGCCAGCCTCATACTGACGGCAAATGAGCATGTAATGAACTCCAGCGTACCCTGGTGAAACTGGTTCGTTTAAAGCTAGCTCTTGCTAAGCTAGTGACAGCAAAGCGGGCACAGTCCCTTCAGAGAGACCTTTGCTGCCCTCTGCCTGGTTCTTTGGAGGATGCACTGCTGAAATATTGAAATTGGATAATTTCACACTGCAGAATTCACACTTGATCTATGCTGAATGAACCAGCTCTCTCTCCAGCAGCCGTTGATGTTCTTGAGTAGGCTGAAGGCTGTGCGGAGACAGCTTCCCTTAACTGCCGCGTCAGACCGAATACATGCATTAGGACTAGGTATCTGAACAGTGAACTCCCACAAAGATTCCTCCTTTTCTGCCATGACTCAGGCCAATACCACGATAGTGTCAGAAAGCAGCAAGCCTGAAATCCTGTGCATCTCTGCCTGCAGGTCCCATAATTCAGTAGCAGTCTTAAAACTTGTAACATCATTTAAAACTGCAGTAACAGCCTGCATTTCTCTATGATGTTGATTACTGTCCAGGAGTGCCAAAGCTACTGACACTCTCAGTGTTAGTGGAGGGTGGTGGCTGTGATATTTGTCCCTGCCTGAAACTACTCAAAAGCAGGCTAGGGGACGCTGTCCGCCTTAGATGACAAACCAGAGTTATCTATAGCTTACAGCTGTTAATCCAAGATGAATCTGCAAGGCAGAGCCTGTGCTCATGTGACCACATCACTGGAATAAACACTTTTATAGTATTCAAAAAAGTTATTTCAAAAAGAATATAATACAAAACAGTCCAAAATGTTTCATTTTCTCTGTAATGCTCCTTAAAATGCATTCCTTGCAGCATATCATCATATCACCCGCTGACCCCAGAATACACTCGTATTATTAGCTCGTCCCCCGTCTCATTTGCTGTATCTCAAATTATTCAGGGAAAGGACTGAAATTTTATTATTGTTATGCCTTTAACATTAGAATCTCACACTGCAGGACAGCAAATAAATAGTTTCTGAAGTGCTGGCTAAAAATACCACAGGCTGAGATGTCTTCACAGATATTAGGAGAAATTCATAAGCTTTTCACTCAGAAAAAAGATATGCCAAACTCAGCTGAAATATTATTTCAAATTAATCCAGTTCATTGGGATTTTTTTAGGCTGATGATCTCAATGGGTACATACAGTTTCAAATAACCCCTCTCAAAAATTGCTTAATGAAAACTTTCTTTTTTTCCCCCCACTAAACCTTTTCTTCAAGAAAATCTAAAGAAAACATTTTAGCTCAGGATATCAAACTTAAATTTGAATACTCTGGCTGTTAGAGACATTTTGAGTCACTGCAAAACTAAAATGTATTTTTGTGCTGCAACTTACTTCTCTGTAGGAACCGTAATGATGAAGAAAAAAATCCCAGAGAAAACTGTCACTCCAGGAAGAAAGGAAGGAGGGAAGAACGAGAGATCCTGCAATAGGGTCATCCTTGCCTCTCCAGCTATCTGACATTAAAACTGACAAGGAGAAGCATCCATGTTATGAAAGTCTTCATGCTTTCACAAAGGTAACAAGCCCAAATGAAATGGTCCTACCTCTAAGTTTCTGTGAGCCACGACAAGTTTGGGAATACCTGTTTCTCACCTTGCTGCAGGCATCAGTTTAGGATCTGATAGCATCAAGAAACTAGGCCTTACCCAGGGTTGGTGTCTATACTAAACTTTCAAGGTCCTTGATTAAATATTGAATAGTACTAGGTGCAGGACAGACCCCATTCATCGTGTCTTTCCAGTTTGACATGGTGCTGTTCGTACTTATTTCCTGAGCTTTCCATGAAGTTCTGCAAAGCTTCAGATACCCCACTTTTCCCTAGAGTTTCTGTGATTGTGTCAAAGCCACATTAAAGAGCAGTAAATTACATTAATGGTTTCTCTCTTGAAATCAGACCTCTAGCTATGCCATCAAACAGAACTAAGTAGCTTTGACATCATTTGGTGAGCACTGACTCTCTGTTTTATTCCCAGTGCTTACAATTTGATTATTTTCCCGGGATATTCTGAGAAGTGCAGTCAGGCTGACTGATTTATAACACTGCAACTTCTCTTACCTTCTGGAGACAAACAAATGTTTGACCTTTTCCCATGCTCCACAGGTTCTCATAGATAATTGCTAATAGCTCAGAGTCGATACTGTTCCCTAAGCACCCTGGGATGAATCAGCCCACCCAATCTGAAAACATCACATTTATGTAGTTATTTCCTAACCTCTTCTCCCTAATCTAGACAGAAATCTTCCAAGAACATCAGTGGTGTTAAATGTATTGGCCTCTGGATCACTGTTGCCATTTTCATTGACAACCAAAGCCAAAAAAGGCATTAAATTGTCCATCTGCCAGAGAGCCTGCCTGATGTACTGCAGTTCTAGGAAACCAGCATTTTCCTTGGTCCTCATTATACTACTGAAATACAGCATTTTTATTCTTTGTTACTTATATTTGCTTTGGGTATAAACTTTAAGGATACATGGAGCAAATCTGCCAGGTAACACATCTGGAAGTTCTAGATGTTGAAACTTCCATCTCATCTCAACAGTCACTGGCAAACTCTTCAAGGAATGAGACACTGCAGAAGCTTTCACTTTAGGTTGTGCTTCTGACACTGTGCAGACACTGAAATATGTTTGTTAAGGCTCGAGATACAAGGGCATGAATCATGTCCTTACTAACGTGGGAATTTGTATTAAAGTACTCCACAGAAATCTATTCCTCGCCCTTGTCCTTCTCTTCTTTTATGGGAGCCACATTTCTCTCTCTGTTAAAAGGGATTACTTCTCACAGGTGGGAAAGGTCCACTTTTTTTCCTGCAGATGCACAGCAGAAACATCTATGCTGGCTTTGCAAGAGTTAAGTTCGACATCAGGAAGCAGATCACTGCAGAAAGGCAAGGTCCTGCCTGGACTAATTGCTCAACTGAAAACCAGGGCAAGCTCCCTGGTGGCTGGGTTGGCCAGCTTCTGCTCCCTGAGCAAGGTCATTTACCGCCAGTTCAAAAGTCTTGGTGCTGAACATGCATCCTAATGTCCAAAGACAGCTGTGCACCCACTCTGCCTTCTGCTCAGCAGGACACTTGATATAAATGCTTGAGGTTTGGGTTGCTGGGGGGTTTTTTGCAGTGTGCTCTCTCCTCCCACTAGAGTGATATATTTTACGTGCTCCTCCTGTTCCATTGCAGTCACACCTTCCCACACTCCCGAATCATGACATTTATAATCACGTTTTGTAGTTGATGCAGAAGGAAGCTGACACTGGTCCATTGTAAGTTCAGAAAGCAAGCAGCTAGCAGAGAAATAATTAGAGCTACTAAAGATTTGCTCAGTCTTCACATCTCCTTGCTGCTTTATCTGTCTTCTAGCTGATACTGGAAAAAATTAAATTCTCACTAATTCTAAGGCTCTCTTCCTGGAACTGCTTTGGTTTTCTTACCTTTCTCCTTTCCTTAGAATTCTTTATTATCACCAGGTAAAAAAAGGACTTCTAGACCAAAATATATTTTAAAAGACCTCTGCACTAAGCAGTGATCTACTTTTCTTCACCTCTTACCTCTGAGAAAATGTTTTCTCCTTTGTTGAGTAAAGATCTGTGAACATGAAAATATTTTACGTGTTCATTTCAGGAAAATGTTTTAACAAAGTTAAAATTCTCACAGAAAACCTTTTATTTCCACCTGATTTTGGAAAAAAACAAGTTGACCTACGTGTGTTGTTTTAATTGTCATTTATAGTTATGAATATAATTATTATAGGTCTCTCCAAATGCCTTTAAAGCAAAGATATAATTATTTTTTTTCTCTAGTCTTTTTATATTTTGGCCTCAATTTTATACATCAGGAGACTACCTCCCTCACCTGCTGATGAGCTACTGCAGAGACAAAGAGTTATGAGGCCACCTTTACCAGACAACTCCTCTGGGTTCAGAGTATCCTTGAAGAATTCACTGGAAAGGGAGATGCATGAGCACTGCGGTATCGTAAGGCTCTGAGCCTCTCCAAGAGCTACATGAACCCAAAATCTTCAGCTTTGCCTCTCTACATTTTCTATATTTTCCTTTATAGCCAGATCTTCCACTGTATAGTTGGACAGATGCATGGTGCTGCTCTGGGGAGTCACAGGGGAAGACCTCAGAAACAAGGGGAGGGTGGGGTAATGAAGGACAAAGCAAAGAGTTCCACATCTGATAAAACCACTATGCTAAAGCCTGACCATCTTTGTGTGTTTGTAAATAAAACTGAACTTCCAGTTTGTTTTCAGGAAAATACAGTATGGCCTAACCAAGTCAGTCAGTCCCCTTCCCTGCAAGTCTATCCTCCTCGACTGGTCGCCCAGGCCAGCTCCCAATCATTCTTCAATGTTCTATCTACAAGGATTTAGATTTTGAAGTGTGATCTAAAAGGTGCAAGACCTCTGACCTACACACTGATGTGACAATCCAGAAGAACACCAGTCCTTTAAATGGGACCCCATGACAAGAAGTCAGGCACCAGAGTACTATCAGCTTCACAGGCTAAAAGCAACTAACCTCGGCCATCACAGAGAAAGATGACTACATGGGAGCAACAGAGCTGTGCACTGACACTAGCAGGCTGGCTAGCATTCACGATACAGAGGACAGAAAGGGTGTCAATACCTCTCATCTGTCCTGAAAATGGAGCCCGAGTAAACCATGAGAATAACGTAGAAGCAATAAACAAGAGAAGAGAAAGGAATGAAGGATAGATTTGGTGGAGGTCTCCAAGACACCCTTTTAAGACCAGCAGCCTTAGAGTGACACAGCTCAGCAGCCTGGTGGAGGAGGTACTATGCAGCCAATGCTGAGAGAATTGACGTGGCACATGGGAGTGGCAGCTGGGCTCCTCTCAAAGCTGCTCTCAGCTTTGTTGGCCTCCTGTGGCAACATCAGCCAGGCTTCCAAAGGCTGTAAAAGGCTTTCAAAAGCTCAAAAAGACAGGCTTTATTAGAACATGAGCTAAAGTGAATTGCTTTTCAAATAAGTCAGGTAAGAACAGCAGTGCAAAGGCTCTGAAATGCGTACCTCTCCCATCTCCCTGCTGTAAGCCTCTTGCTGATGTCCTGCTGCCACACCTCGTGTGCTGGGCTCTCCTCCCCTGGGCATCTGTGCACAATGAATTAAAAGTCACTAACTAGCAGTTCCTGTCACAGACAGACATTAGCACAACCACATATGAGTAACCTACCCACTTATGACTTACAGTTTTTCTCTGAAGCACCCTGCAAGTCTCCTCTTGAGCATCCGGACAAGTGGTACTTTTGTCTGTTGTTTTTGGTTCAGGCAGCTCATGTTGCTCTGGCTCCATATGGGCCTTCCTGGGCAAGCTTCCATCTCAGGCCTATTTATGAGCTTCCCTTTTGCAAGGATATCTGGGGAAGCATGTGGCCATCAGGAGCGACAGCATCACATAGCAATGACATTAATGCTTGTATTGCTACTGATGTTTCCATCTTCATTTTTAAGAAGTAATGACAGCTCCAACGTCCTCAAATCACAGCGTTTTCTGCTTTGCCTTATCTATCCGTGCACACATGCAAATCCACAGAGACTTTGACATCAGTTTTTAACAGGGCACACAGTTTTCTGTCAAATAAAATGTCAGGATGTGATCTACCATATTTCACTAGTGCTATTCTGCCATTTAATTTAATAACAGCTAAATATCAAGTGCTTACTATTTTGATGCTGTGTTCCATCAGCTATTGAATTAGAAATAATGTGACAGGTCTAAATTTGTGATTCATGGTAAACTGCCTAAACTAATCTCAATCACACAGCACTCGACATCTAGTGATAACCAATTTAACAGATGATCGTTTGTTTAGCTGTCCTATCCTCGCTCATGGAAACAGGAATATTAATGAAGGACAAGTTCACTTACACTTTACAAGTCTTTTCCAGCCAATATAAATAAATTTATATTCACCACCACAGGAACCGATTTTTTCCTTTTCTGCTATTATAGATTCTTTCATTGAATTTGACCAGTATTTTGTGTATATGACAAGCCTTTGTAGCTTCAGGTATGCTGCTGAATTTCTGGGGTGATTAAGAAGTATCTCTGGTGTTTTCCATGTATATTTTTCAATTTACCATCAGCTCTAATTCCATCAGGCTCCTCACCCAAACTGCCCCTTGGAGGAGCTCCTTGCACCTGCTGTAGCAACCACCCAGCGCTGATCCTGACAGGAGTCAACTCACAGGAGTAAACAGTTGCTCTGTTAGAAAGGACTTTCCAATTTGGCAGAATTTTAAAATATTAAACATAACTGCCTTAAAAGAAATCCTCCCTTTGTATCTTCACTCTTCACCTTTAGCACTCTTCACTTTTAGCCTGCACTTTTGAGGCCTACTGGACTCAAACCAATTATCCTCTGGCAGATTTACAGATGCCTTATACATATTCTGCTGCATCAAATCTACAAATTCTCAGAGAACTCTAAGTCATCCATAAATAAAACCAGTTGCTAATTTTTCCTTTAGATCTTTTATTAGTGACCATCAACAAAAAGTTGACTGAAATGTTGTAAGTGATGACAGTAATATAAAGGGGCAGAATTTTCCAGGTATGTTTTTCCAAACTCCATTGCTTTTGAAAACAGGATAACTTGGAGACAATGAATCAATTTTTGAAGTCTGCCAGTCAATTTTGTCATTTGCTCACCAGCATACCACAGATTCAAATCTGCCAGGCCAGGAAAAAAAAAAAAAAAACCAAAAAAAACCCCACAAACAAAACCCAATCACCTTCAAGAGCAGGTAACAGGGTCTGAACAAAACTGCTTGCTGTAGGCAAAAGGTGGCTTTCGGAGCAGAAATTTATATCCAAGACAAAAAACATTCTGTGGTCTCAAGACATATATTCATAAAGTAAATAAGATTGCTTAATAGATTATCTATGACATATTGCACATGTCCACCCTAGCGTGGAATGGCACAAACCCTGTATGGGTGGGGCTGCAGCGTACCCCCCAAAATGGGCTCTGTATTGATCTTCGTCACCCCCTCAGGGAGCCGGAAGGTGAA
Organism: Gorsachius magnificus; assembly: GCA_034008185.1. Classification (NCBI taxonomy): domain Eukaryota; kingdom Metazoa; phylum Chordata; class Aves; order Pelecaniformes; family Ardeidae; genus Gorsachius; species Gorsachius magnificus. The sequence goes on from CM067087.1 coordinate 38,157,140, forward strand.
TGCCCGCAGCAGGTTGGCGAAGAAGATAAATAGCTCGGTCCTTGCTAGATGCTCCCCCAAACACACACGGTGCCCTGCAGAAGGAAGGGGGAAGGACAGTGAGTAAATTACCCTGACCTCAGAAGCAATCGTATTCATCCTCACACAAAGCCAAGGTATTTTTGTTGAGTCCACAATTTCTTTAGGACTTAATGTGATCAGTGACACAAAACTTCACGTAATTCTTCCTTTAAAGAATCCTATCTGTAGCTACAGATAACTGTGCACCCCTTCTGCTCCAAGTTTTGCTTCAATTACCTCAAAAACCTCATCTTCGTTTGACTGTCAACTTTAAAGGAATTCGTTCAATCATGTAAATGAAGAACAAGGACTTGCTCTTCCTGGGAGATGTCGTGGTCCAGTTTTGTATGCATAAAGAATCAGCACAACTGCTCGCAAGTACTTTTCAAATATATGTGTGGTGTTGAAATGTATGCCCCAAATCAGTAACCATAATTATTAGCAGAGAACGTCCTTCCAAAAATAGGGCAAGTTAGATGTATACATTTGCCAGGACATCTCTGATTTTCCATGTTATTATTTGTTCAGCAGAACAAATGTTTATAGTTGGATTGGGAAATGTTACTGTTTTCCACAAAAAAGTTTAAAATAAACAACCAATAGGTTTTTAATGGACATCTTAATTCCACAGTCCCAATCCAAACTGTTAATGTTTGTGCTGTCGGTCATTTACCTATTGAGAATGGTAAAAAGGCTTCTTGGCTCACAAAATTTCCATCCTTATCCAAGAAGTGACCAGGGTTGAACTGTCGAGGTGTTTCCCACTGCTCTGGATCATACAAAGACGAAGCAATATTTGGAAGAACTATGGTGCCCTGAAAGGAGAAAAACACTGACTCAGTTCTGTCTGCCAATCCTCCCCCAGCAGTCAGAGCCGGCTGGGTGAGACCAGTGTTAGTTTAATTTCAGTGTTCAGGGTTCAGTGTTGTATGCTGGTAGGTTCAATTCCCCAGGAGGAACTGTGAGGAACACGAAGTCCTTTTGTTTCAGAATGTCCGTCCAAGCCCGACAGTGGAAGTGTCCATGTCACTAGAATCTAACAACTTTATTTGTACTACACTCATTTTCACTTCTAACATTATAAGTTTCTGTGATTTTAGCCTCTTTGACAAAAGATGGTTGCAAACCCTCATGCTTTTCCCTGGATCTTTTACAGGCTTTCTGCAGGCAAAAATTCAGTCAGAAGTTTTTACAATGCCTTATCAGCACAAATCAATCACAGTATCCTTCAGTATCGACCTCAAAGGTTTTGTCTTCATTGGTTTGTAGAAACACTTGCTAAAATCCCCTCTTCCTTCCAGGGGCATCTTTCACTACTGACAACCCTCTCCCAAGAGCTGCGTCACTCAGCTCAGCCTGGCAGATGGTTTCTTACCCGTGTTTCCTTTCAGGCTATGGCCCAGAGGTATCCAGCCCCATTGCTGTTGAGGAGAAGACCCTGGCAGAAATAGATTTTAATCTGTACCTTGCTCTGCTGATGCAGGAAAGTTCTGTATCAACTGAGAAACTGCATCTGTACCTTTTTGAGGGGAAAGCCAAGCAATGTAGTGTTCCTCACACACACTCTGGGCACGCCAACTGAAATAATGTTGCTGAAGCGCTGGATCTCATGAACCACAGCATTTGTATAGGGCAGTTCTCTCCGATCCTCATAGCAGATTAACTGGGAAGGACCCAGAACGGCATCCAGCTCCTTCTGCACTTTCTCTGTGGAGAAATATTCACTATTGCAGGTGGAAAAAAATATATCAAGTATTTTCACTAACCCCATTTTCAAAGACATTTCCCATTTACAACTATGAGGACAGCAACAAAATTAAAGTAAGTAATTTTTATAAAGAGAATAAAAGTAGCAGGGTGTTCCAACAGGTTAAACATATGAATGCTCCGAGTCTGAAGTTATTTGATTGTACATTAACAAAAGACGTTTGTTGCTCAAAAATTTAAAACTCTAAGACTTGCCTTACTAACACTTAAATGCAAGAGATAACTGATTTATCTTTGTTTTCTTTTGGCTAGGTGCCTCAGGCACCTACAGCCAGTTAGAACCACTAAGCTCACAGCTCTCTGGAATTTAAGCCAGGTTAATCTGGGCATTAAAAACCTAATTCCTATTGAAAGGAAATGGTTCTTATGTAGGATGTCTGTTAAGTGAAGCAATGCCAACTAGAACAATGTCCAAATACCTTTAAAAAAACCTGGATCTACTTCTTGGTGCCTGCCTTTTGATCTAAAATAGTATGATTCAAATTACTTATTGCACAGGAGTGTTGACAGCATTAACAAAAGTATAAAATTTGGTTTGTAAACTTCAAGAGAGGCAGTACACACATAATAAAAATGCCTTAGATTTTTAATAGATGATCCTGTCTTTTTCCAGGCCCTTTGAAGCAACACTGAGATGCAGGGAAGCCCACTGTACATTGATCAGTTCAAGCTCATCCACATCGAGCCTGCTCAGTGACTGCCAGCAGTCCTTCATGAAACTATGTTAGGTAGACCCTGGCAACAGAGATTGAAGCACCTTATGGAATTTAAAATGTATATCCAGAAAGATTTTTAAATAAAGCAAATTTCCTTCTATGAAGAACTACCTTGCAAAATCAAGCATGACTACTTCAGGATCCAGTGTAGTTTGAAGTGATCAGTCACTGCACAGTATAAATACGCGTCTCTGGTCCAGTAGTTCAGAGAACAGGGAGAGCCCAATTCAGTGAATAGGCAAAAGGCCAAACTTCTCCATATGGTACATAACAGAACTGCATAACATTGTCATTGGGTGTCAATGCAGACAAAAGTATGAACAGGTTCAAAAAGAAACCACCAATTCTGAATGACAGATATACTGGTGTCAGTTCATTACGAGAGTCTAGATGCAATGTATGACCCAAGGAGCCCAGGAATGATCATTCTTCACACACCCTGCTTTCCCAAGTATGTGCAAGTTATTATATTTAGATAAATAAAACTATTTAGGTGAGTCAGCACTTTCATAACCTTAATTACATTAGGTGACAATAAACATAAAATAACACAAGATTAAGGACATCATCTTGTCTGACAGTTACAAATTGAGCTATTTTTCTTAACTTCACCTCTTCCCTCCATTTAAAATCCTGTTCTCTTCTGGGTGTTTGCACATATTCTGCTATCTGACAATGAGATTTCTGTTATCCAGCATAAGAGATCATTCCTTCTTTGGTTTTCGTTTAGTGCTCTGTGAAATTGTTTTATGGTTATTTAAAAGCTAGACTTAAACTTCTTAAATATACCTAGACATAACAGATGAGACATCAAATTCCCCTCCCAGCTGGAATAATTTCTGTTGCAAGAAACTCAAATACCTCACAGTGTTAATTTAATCACAGATTAAATAGGTACCCTGACACCGGGTATCATAAACAAAACGATGGACAACAATAAAGTCAAAGTTGCCAACTGACTTTCAGGTGATTATCTTTACTAATTCTGTGACTTACAGAGCACAAAGCTTCTCCCTACAGGACTCACTGTAGCCCCCATCACTAATATTCAGCCAATACAAAGCAGAATTGAAGTAAGTTTCCAAAGAGTGACATCCCTACTGTCACACATGCGTTTCTCATTAATTATTTTCAGCCATCAGTCGTGTTTATGACTAAGACAGAAACCAACTCAGTTTCCTGAAGTACCATCAGCACCGCACCAAGGGCTGCAGCAGTGGACATTGTTCCTTCAAGGATTATAGAATCATAGAATCATAGAACGTTTTGGGTTGGAAGGGACCCCTAGAGGTCATCTAGTCCAACCCCCCTGCAGTGAGCAGGGACACCACTAACTAGATCAGGTTGCTCAGAGCCCCGTCCAACCTGGCCTTGAATGTTCCCAGGGATGGGGCCTCCACCACCTCTCTGGGCAACCCGTTCCAGTGTTTCACCACCCTCGTTGTAAAGAATTTCCTCCTTATATCCAGTCTAAACCTACCCTGCTTCAGTTTAAAACCATTACCCCTTGTCCTGTCACAGCTGGCCCTACTAAAAAGATTATCCCCATCTTTCCTATAGGCCCCCTTTAGGTACTGAAAGGCCATAATCAGGTCTCCCTGCAGCCTTCTCTTCTCCAGGCTGAACAACCCCAACTCCCTCAGCCTGTCCTCATAGGAGAGGTGCTCCAGCCCTCGGATCATTTTAGTAGCCCTCCTCTGGACTCGCTCCAACAGTTCCATGTCCTTCTTGTGCTGAGGGCTCCAGAGCTGGACGCAGTACTCTAGGTGAGGTCTCACCAGAGCAGAGTAGAGGGGCAGAATCACCTCCCTCGACCTGCTGGCCACGCTTCTCCTGATTATATGTGCAAATCCTCTGGCTTCCAAACAGCAACTCCAGTCCTCTTACTCCATTGACCACTCTACCACAAACTTCATTTCTTTGAAGATCTCAACCCCTACATCTCAGTCAGCCACAACCTCCTATGCATATGTGTGCTTCCCAAACTGTTAACTCTTTCTGGGAACTGCCTTACGCCTGTGACTGCTGTAAGAGCCTCTATGCAGAGGCTCTGGATCTACCAATGCTGCCTAGTGCAGATCTACCAGTACAAAAAGGTGCATGTGCCTCTAGCCATATACCAGTACCTAGGAATAATCTCTGATCCATGCAAATGTTATCACTTGGCTGTTCTATTGCATCAGAGATATTTGATATGTGCTTATCTGCTTGCCTTGGATGTCTGGATTTGCCACCATATAGAGAAGGCCCCAGTTCAAAGTAGTGCTTGTTGTCTCTGATCCACCCAAGAAAAGGTCATTTATAGAATAAACCATGTTGTCTTCATTATATGTAGACCTGGGTTCATCTTTGGACTGCAAATGATAAGAAAAAGTAGAGGTTTATACATAAAAATTAGTAAAACAAGAATAGGGTTGAATGTGGCTTTATCACCAGTTCCTAGCTGCAGTGTGTTCTGCCTATAGTACAATACAGAGAGACTGATAAAGAATATTAGATACCAAAGATGATTATCAATACGAAAAGCTAACATTTCACAAATGGGCAAACCATGTTTACTCCACTCCTAATCATGAGGCTAAATCACATGTCCTCCACAGAAAAGGGTTATTGGCTTAATTGTGCAAATAGTGGTACATTTAGAATGTTTTGTAAGTAAACATTCCTCTGAAGATACACACCAGCATGTCCTTCTTCATGCCTCAAGTCATATTCCATCACTTAGTTTTTCTACTAAGCAATAAGAGGAAATCATGCCTGACCAATCTGATAGCCTTCTATGATGGCATGACCGGCTGGGTAGACGAGGGGAGAGCAGTGAATGTTGTCTACCTTGACTTCAGCAAGGCTTTTGATACTGTCTCCCATAACATCCTCATAGGGAAGCTCAAGAAGTGTGGGTTGGACGAGTGGACAGTGAGGTGGATTGGGAACTGGCTGAATGGCAGGGCTCAGAGGGTTCTGATTGGCGGGGCAGAGTCCAGTTGGAAGTCGGTAGCTAGTGGAGTTCCCCAGGGGTCAGTACTCGGCCCAGTCTTGTTCAACTTGTTCATCAATGACCTGGACAAGGGGACAGAGTGTACCCTCAGCAAGTTCGCTGATGACACAAAACTGGGAGGAGTGGCTGATACGCCAGAAGGCTGCGCTGCCATTCAGCAGGACCTGGACAGGCTGGAGAGTTGGGTGGAGAGGAACATGATGAAATTCAATAAGGGCAAGTGCCGAGTGCTGCACCTGGGGAGGTCGAACCCCATGCACCAGTACAGGCTGGGTGCTGATCTGCTGGAAAGCAGCTCTGCTGAGACCTGGGAGTCCTGGTGGTTGACAAGCTGACCATGAGCCAGCAGTGTGCCCTTGTTGCCAAGAAGGCCAATGGTATCCTGGGGTGCATTAAGAGGAGTGTGGCCAGCAGGTCGAGGGAGGTTATCCTCCCCCTCTACTCTGCCCTGGTGAGACCCCACCTGGAGTACTGTGTCCAGTTCTGGGCTCCCCAGTTCAAGAAAGATGAGGAACTCCTAGAAAGAGTCCAGAGGAGAGCAACTAGGATGATAAAGGGACTGGAGCATCTCCCCTATGAGGAAAGGCTGAGAGAGTTGGGCTTGTTCAGCCTGAAGAAGAGAAGACTGAGAGGGGACCTCATCAACACATACAAATATCTTAAGGGTGGATGTCATGAGGATGAAGCCAGACTCTTTGCAGTGGTGTCCAGCGACAGGACAAGGGGCAATGGGTACAAACTGAGACATAAGAGGTTTCAGTTGAATATGAGGAAAAACTTCTTTACTTTGAGGGTGACAGAGCACTGGAACAAGCTGCCCAGGGGGGTTGTGGATTCTCCTTCTCTGGAGATATTCAAAGCCCTTCTGGACAAAGTCCTGTGTAACATGCTCTAGGAGAACCTGCTTTAGCAGGGGGGTTGGACTAGATGATCTCCCGAGGTCCCTTCCAACCCTTGGGATTCTGTGATTCTGTGAATAGAGAGCAGGTAAGACAAACGGGGCTGTCAAAAGTTCTTAACCTGTGGTATTCTTCTCCACTACAAGGCCACAATGACTCAGGTACAGGTGCTCTGGAGTTTTACAGTTTTCAGTTAGAAGTGTGAGGGTGTATGCTGAAACTATGAAAAAATATTGTTATAGTTTAGGGAATTGCCTAAATTTAGGGAGGTTATGCTCAGGGGTCTTGAACTTTTCTTTTGCTAGTGGAGGAACTGGAAAGTGGGAAAGATGTTTTTCGCTGCTGTAATATCATCTGATCTTTTTATATTGCCCCTGCGTATCTATTACAGACAGTTCAATTTTTTTGATAAACAAACTTGGATGATTTCCACCAAGCAGAGTCCCAGAAGAGCTCACCGAAACAATTTCTGGTCCACTGACGTTCAAGTCTCATAAATCTTAGAACAGCAGTGAAAGGCTTTAGAAGCACTTAAATGCTTTGGAAGACCAGATGTGTTAATATTGTGCCAGTATAAAAAAAAAAAAAATTTAAAGCAAGAGGATCCAAAGAACTAGAAGTCAGTTAGGCTGACATCCACCCTGGAAATAAAAATATAGCAGCTGATATGGGAATGAATTAATAAAGAATTAGCAGCTAGAAATACAAATTAATGCTGTTTATTATGATACAGAAAACTGATCTTGGCAAGGAGATCCGATTTGATTCTTTGATAGAATTACCAGCTTGGACGATAATGACAATTTCACAGTTGCATATGGAGTTCCATAAGATAGTTGCTTTTGTACCCCAAAATAATAAAAAAAAAAAACCCAAGCACTATGAAGTATTTGTAAGACACATGCTGAAAGACTAAAGAGCTGGCTGTCAGGAATAGCTAACAGACATTCTTCCCTGGATTTATGTCTCTCTAGTGTGGCTGAGCACAGCAGCAGAGCCAACTCAGGGAGCAGACAAGGCAGGCAGCAGTCCAGGACAGCAGATCCATTTTGGCTATGCCAAGAGATGCAGGATGGGTGCCCACAGCCTGACAAGGTTGCAGTGCTGCAAGGCTGCTGCTGCAGCCAGCACGTGGCCACGGTGGAAGGGGCACCGGCTGTCCCTGCAGGGAAGCACTGCAACCCCGGAGCAGCAGTCCTACCCACTTCTCCAGGGGCTGCAAGAATAGATACCCCCCACCCTGGCTATCTCGTTTCACTCTCTGAGCTACTCTTGCCTTGTCACCCCCCAGTAACACCAGTCTCATCTTGTCACTTCCTCCCCTTTCTCCTTTTTCTTCCTATCACTGAGCAGAACAGGGGGATGAATATGGCCTACTGCAGTGGAGAAGAGGAAAAAGGAAGAGTGATTAAGTGGAGGTAGAAGGAGTCACAGAGGGGAAGAGCAGCTGCTAGTCCAGGGATTAGGGCAGGGATCCAGTTCCCAAGAGATTAAGACAAAGAAAAAGTGATCCTGGTAAGGTCTAGAAAAAGGAGAGATACATGTCCCCACTCACAGCTTAAGTCTCCTACAGCCTTTCAAAACTCTACAGATTCCTACCTACCTCTACTATGCCTGCCTGCCCAAAATGCCCTTGTTTGTCCCTGTTCCCTTTATCTGCTTGAAGTGTCACTGACCCTGGCACTCTCTCCTTGTCTGAAACTCTGCTGATTCCTAGATTATTGCCCCACAAAATGCTCTCAAAATCCAACTGTGCTCTCACAGCAACCTCTCTTGACAAACCCTTACCAGCCAAATATCCTATCCGGAACATCCCACTCTGTCTCCCCAAGACCTTCCCATTTCTCTTGTGGTCCACTTAGAAATTCAGTATTTTTTCCTAGATGCATTAAATCATTTTGTAACTTGTGCCAATGAGAAAAAATGCAGTGTATTAACCTGCCCTTTCATTAAAGGTTTGCAAGGTGCTGTGACATATCAATAAGGAGAAAGGATTTAGCAAGTCCCTGATTTCTGGGCTCACATTAGGATGGCTATGAAAGGTAAGAGACTGATAGAAGGGCTCAGACTGGATGATTTAATGGTCCATTTCACCTTATTCCGCATGAATGTATGATCAGGCAGAATAAATACTTACTTTTTCAATGTGATCCAGGTAAAAGTCAATGAAATCCTGCATTTCATCTGGTCTCCCATGCTCGGTGTGCATTCTGATCTCCCTCCTTGTAAAAGAGCTCAGGACATCATAGCAAGACAATGCCTTCTTATGAGGACCAGGGAGACGGTGCATCAGCCAGGGGAAGATTTCATAGAGCTGTGGGGGTAACACACAAGAGGTACCACAAAGTCTCTACCACTAGAAAGTGCATTTTAAGCCTACTAAAAACAAAAGGTAATATTCATGTTAGCATGTGGGTTTGGCATCTTTAGTAAAATATTCTGACAAAGACTATGCTTATGTTTTCAAGTTGTGAAACAGTACGCTATATAATTTCTAGCTGTGTTGGTGGTAAGATTCAGAGTTCCAACAGGCTTTCAGCTCAACCACAAGCCGAATTAGAATTATTATCATTAGAATGAAATGTATTCATTTATTCAATTATTCATGTATTCAACGACAATGAACTGTATTCAGACATTTAAAAAGTGAGATCCTGCCCTCCAGTGGAGAATGCCAGGAAGCACAGCAGCCGCTGCAAACTCCTTACCAGGATGCGCAAAAGCAGTTGGTACAACCCAAGCAAGGGCCAGCTACCAGCGACTGGCACACAGACTCGGTAATCCTCCAAAGCACTCTCTACTCGTCGAGTTGTCAAGGGTCCTTAATAAAACTTGAAACGTCTGAAACCCAGAAAGCTGAGAAACAGCCACCTGGCATTTTTGAGTGCCCTCCTCTAGAAAAGAAGGGATTAGCTGACACAACCAGATTAAGTTTATCCTTCTCTCTTACCATTTGGGAAAATCTGGCCTAAGAATAGCAGCTTTCTACCTACTCTGATAGCTAGAAAGTTCATTCTGATTTTCAGCCTATATTTATGCCCGGGTAATTTGTATACACTGTTCTTGTATCTGCAGTGTATTTTTCCATTGATAGTTCTTTTCCTGCTCAAAACATAATCTCGTGATTTATTTCTCAGCAGTTCTATCCTTTCTCGGTCTTCATTTTGCTGAGCTCTTCTCATACTCTCCTACTTATACTGCAGAAAGCACATTATTAGGTGTTTACAGGAGTCTGGCTGAATTAGGTAGACTATACTTCTGTCTTGTTGGAAAATCAGTTTTCATTGTCAGGCATCTGATTATCAGTTAATCATTGCCTTATCACAGAAAGGTAATAGTCCAACCCTTGGTAAATTCACATAGAACTTTTTGGTTAGTTCCATCTCTGGTATTTTTTTTCTTTCAAAAGCTGTTCAGAAGCCTCACATACAAATGTGGTCTGACTAATTGTATGTGGTTGCCCAGACTACATGCATTCCTCCCCTCAAATACATGCACTTTCTGGCTACTATGGCACCATAACTGTAAGTGCAATTTAGCTATCAACGTTCAAGACAGGAAATGAGCCCATCCACCTTCCTGGCTTCCAGTCATGCCAAAACTCCTTCTCCCTTTTATGGAGGGGCCCAATCCACAGAGTTGTCCATTCAGTGCCTGACAGCGTGGAATCCAGTTAAGAAACAGGCATGTGGACGCAGCAATGTCCACTTTTTAGATAATAATGAATGCCCTTTCCATTGAGGAAGTGGGCAGATTGAAGCCCTCCCTCTGGAATGGTTTGAACCCCTGTTCTTATTTCCCAGAACAGCACCTTATTCATTCATTCATTATTCAAAACTAGGGTAGGAAGGAGAGAAGGAAAGGAGATATATTCTCTATCCCAAAAGCAGGTCTCACCTGCCACCACTACACACAACTTATGGGACCAAAGCTGGGCTAAGCAAAAGGGAACCTGACCATAACTCAGTGTGAGGAATGCTGCATGGGATGTGGGAGGAAAACTCTGTATTACAGGGACTGCTTATGTGTTTTACATTAGGAAGCTACTGCATAAGATGTATGGGACAGCTTTAGAAGTGGAACCAGAACCAGAACTCCCAGGCAACTTTGACTGCACTTCTGTGCAAAGCAGGCCTCCTCTAGTGTCAGGTAAGCCCCTGACTCTCAGAAGAGCAGTAATTGTTTTGATTGTCAAGCTTACAGGTATATTTGCTGGCTTAGCATTTTCTGTTCTGCTGCCTGCATCTAGAGCTGCGCCCCACTCAGGGTGAAGGAGTCAAATTTCCCTGGGAAGCCTTCAAGTCTTCATTTATAAAGGAAATGGAGATAAGTAGCCACAGGCAAAACACTTCGGTATTTGAATCAGTCTTCTCTCTGTTGACTGTTTATAAAACAGTGTCTAAACTTGGCACGTGAATGACATTTTTTAGACCTGACCTTTAGTATTTAATAATCATGATGCCCAGGGCAGAAATCTGTTGTGCATGGGGGTTGAGAAACCAAGTAACAGACATGACCCAGGAACAGTCCATCAGCTCGTGCCTTGCTGCAGAGATGTAGGAGCAAACTACCTTATCACGGTACTGAAACATAGGACAATAAACACAAATGACCATCACACTTTGAGATAGTGCACTGCCCAGTAAAGCTGCATGGGACATCAGTCACCCATTCAAAAACTTTTGCCTAACAGCTACCTCTTGAATCTGCATTTCTCACTTTCTGTCTTATTCAGAAAAAGACAACAGATTGTCTACTTACACGATGAATAAAACTGCCTCCAAATTTGAATAGGTGCTCTGTGGCTTTAATCAGTTCATGGAAGGCTTCATCCTCTCTGGAGAAGCGATGTCCAAAAACAACAGCACAAATTACATTTGAGATGGAATGAACGAGAGGGAAAGAAGGATCCAGGGGTTTCCCTGCAACCATAATAATAAACATCACTGTAAATGTCTCATATTCTGCTTTAATGAAATGAGAGAATATTACAGGTTACCCAAAGAACTTTCAGGAAAGTATTGCATTTCACAGAGAAGCAGTGATCTTACAAAATTGTAGTATCAGACTGGTGCTTCGCAACTATGGTGCAATCCCATAATCCCAGGAACGTGTGGCATCCTAAAGAAATGCCAGATGTGTAAAATATTTCATAATATGATAGAGGAAAGGAAAAAAATTATGTGCAAGTTTGCTGGCTGGCAAATTCAAAACAGGTCTCAAGCATAGAAATGACTGAAAACACTGTGGTCAAAGGAAATGTGAGGGGAGAACCCTAAGAAGAGAGGAAGCCTTATTCAGCAAGAACGTAAATATATGCAAGGCTACCATATTTTGCCTGACCTTGCTAGACATGTACAACCTCTAGTAAGATAAAATGTTGTAAACTCCTTTCAACCAATTGTGACAACAATATATTAACTAATTTTAAAGCAGTTACTTGAAAAACTGTTTTGTGACTCCAGAATAAATCACTGTCATAGAACGTTTTGGGTTGGAAGGGACCCCTAGAGGTCATCTAGTCCAACCCCCCTGCAGTGAGCAGGGACACCGTTAACTAGATCGGGTTGCTCAGAGCCCCATCCAACCTGGTCTTGAATGTTTCCAGGGATGGGGCCTCCACTACCTCTCTGGGCAACCCATTCCACTGTTTCACTACCCTCATTGTAAAGAATTTCTTCCTTATATCCAGTCTAAACAATTACATTTATGTATGTACTGATGCAACTGTCTAACACCCAGTGCACAATTCTGATTAGCAGCTTATTGTTCTGGTATTTTCTTTCCTGCACACATAGTAACATCTTAGTCTCTCTCAGTTCTAAAACCATGGGATTGAGCTAGGTGAAATTGCTTTTAATTGATACAATGCTAGCCACAGCACGTCCTGATTTACTGCGCCTTTGCATAGTGATCAGTATTGGGAAATACAACTCACATGCTCCTAACTGGGTTAATCAGGATAAAATGTTGTAATGAAGACAAGATTCTAGTCACTGCTTTACAGAGTTTATGCAAATGGCATTACAAGACTTAACTCAGCATATCTGGATGCACCACCACCATATATGAGCCAACAATGTGCCCTTGAGGCAAAGGCAGCCAACATCATCCTGGGCTGCATTAGGAAAGGCATTGCCTGGAGGTCGAGGGAAGGGATCCTTCCCCTCCAATCAGCACTGGTGAGACACATCTGGAGCTCTGGGCCCAGTTTTGGGCTCCCCAGGACAAGAGAGACATTAACATACTGGAACAAGTTGAGCAAAAGGCCACAGGGACAATTAAGGGATTGGAGCATCTCACATAAGAGACTCAGAGAGCTGGGACTGTTTAGTCTGGAGAAGAGAAGACTCAGGGAAATACCTTAAATGTGTATAAATACCTGATAGAGGGGAATAAAGAACATGGAGCTGGATTTTTCTCGGTGGTATGAAGTGAGGCAACAGGCAAAAACTGAAATACATTAAATTCTACCTGAATGTAAGAAACTTTTTTACTGCAGGGCTGATTGAACACTGGAAGAGGTTACCCAGAGAGACGGTGAAGTCTCCATTCTTGCAGATATTTAAAACCCTAAGAAACCTGCTCTGATTGACCCATCTTTGAGAAGGGGTTAGACTAGACTATCTTCAGAGATCCCTTTGCACTTTAAGCATTCTATGATATAAATAACAAATAAGCTCCAATTTGGCTTCTCGATTTTAGTAGTTTTGTAAATAACTTTTAACAAGAATAGTCTCCCACTGGGTTTGAAACACAGGACTGGGGTTTTGCATTTTCAGTCCTCTCTTGTGGAACAAAACTGCCCTTGATTTTAGAGCCGGACAGAGAAGTTCATATGCTAAAGACATCGGACTAATGACAAAAATGAATTGGGATTTATTGCAGAGGTACCTTTCATACTTGCAAAGTAGTCTACCAGGTAGCGTGCCTCTTCTTGAACTCGATACTCCAAACCCCTTTTTCCCAGGCCAAGGTTGCGCAGAGTCCTCAGTGCAAACCTTCTCTGCTGCTTCCAGGTATGACCAGTTGCCAACATAATCCCTGCATCCATCCAGGGAAGAGCTCTTTATCATGCTAATATTTATGATAGACAAAGCCTACATTAAAAGATTTACTAAAACACAGCATATAATGAAACTATTGCATTGCCTATGAACACAAACACACAAAGGAAGAGCTGTGGCATGTAAGCCAAGGGCTAAAATGGAAAAACTCAACTAGGTAATAAGATGACTTGCAGTATCAACCTTGATCCAAGACAACCAGTTAGCTCAGAAAGTTTGACAGCTGCTTCTCTAGACATTCTCTGAAGTGTTTGCCTCCTACTCTCTTCTATGCCTGGAGCTCACCTGACCAGGGTAATGATTCTTATTAAAAGAAAAGAGGAAAGAGTTCTGACTGTCCAGAGTTAGAGAGAAAAGTTCCCATCCATGAAGCAGAAAAGTTCAGTACTTGGGCTTTGTGACAAATATCTTCAGAAGAAATAAACATCATATACTAACAGGATCTTTAATGTAGTATAAAAGTCAGCCATGACTGAAACAAATTCAAATTAGAAATATTTAAGGAATTAGGTTTCCTTAAAAAAAGCTGAGGTCCCAAATAAAATAAAGGTTCTTTCATAATACATGTGTTCATGAAAATCAGGAGTTCGGGAATTTCCAGTATGGTTGGGGAGTATGAAACCTACAGCAAGGTTGAAACAGAAGTTCACTGAATCTCTAGGTGCAACTGTGAGAGTAAGAAAATATTGTAAAAAGGAAGGGAATGGGAAGAAGATCTCACCAACAGGCTCACTCTTAAATTGAAAATGTAATAGTGGGAGGCAGCAATTCCAGGATAAGGAGGCGTGCTGTTTCCTGCTCTTCCTCCACTTCTTTGTGGCACAACCTACCACTGACTCACCTCATCACCTCTGAATCTGCTCCAGTGAATTTTCCACACAAGGCATTATGAATCTTTTTTCTTTTGCTCGTCCTTTCCTCCTACTACTATCCAAAGGCTATTTCGCCCCTCCCTATTTTGCAGTTCACCTGGCAGTCATTCGTCATAGACTAACCCTGCTACTGAGGTACCATTGGAAGTGGTTACAAGCCACAGAAGAGCTGCAATTTGTCAAGACAGTATTTATGGTAAGAAAATCTCACCTTTTCCTTTGGCCATTGCTCTGAAGAAAGGAGACACTAGCCTCCCGGAAACGTCTTCAGGGTGCGTGGTCATACCATCCTTAACTGCTTGATATCCATTCAGTATGATCACTGGTGCCCATCCAAACCATAAGGTGAATATGTTGCCATGAATTTTTGCCAGCTATAGACAGAAGAGAAGCCAGGAAAGCACAGATGAAATCTCACACACTGCAAACAGACAGAGGATGAACCTGTTTTTACATGGATTATGGCACCAGCCTTAAAGTGGAATTATATTCTCCAACTTTCCCACAAGATTACAATTATCTGTGAGAAAGCATGAATGTCTTTTCAGCATTTACTGCTGGAAACAACTGAATATTCCAGCTTTTCAGAGCCACAGATCTATGCCAAGAAACATTAGGCATCTTCCATTACTGTATATAAGCCAAGGCTCAGTTCACAATGATTCATGTGATAAGGGGTATTTTCTATGCATGAATTTATTTCAAGAGGGTTTCTATCATTTGTACAAGTAAAGTGGCGCAAAGGGAACATGTAAATGTCAGAGGAGTAACTAGCTTGCAGAGACCGGACCAGTTACTTTCTTCTTTCTCCCCGCCCTTTTGCATATTTAGGTCCTAGAACTTGAGTAAAGACCACAATTCTGTCTCACAGTGTGCTTACTTCCCGTCTGAACCTACTGTTTGGTCAGGATAACTGGCGTGCCTCCGTCCAAATTGCAGTGACAGAAGCCACAGTTGTCTATTGAGAATCCTGAAAGCACTGTGAGAACCAACAGAATGAAAGAGGTGGCTTTGTGCACAGAAGTACTCCTAAAAAAAAAACCAAACCTAACAAAAGGTTCTTGGGGTTTTTTTTAGATTCTGTCAATACAAACAAGCATATACACACATAATGCATCTTAAATACCTGTTTACTGCTCAAGCTAGAGAGTGCCAGTGATCAGAAAGCTGAAAATCCATGCTGTGAAAGTAATTTTTTTAAATAGTATTTCTTTTCCCTAACTGCAAATCTGATATATTATCCCTGAAGGTATTTAATCCTAAATTATATCAATTTTCACATGAATTTGCCAGATTTAGTGTTAAGGGGTGATGAAAGGATATCAAGTTTCACATTAATTTGTCAAATTCACTGTTAAAAGGTGATGGGTTTAAGCATCAGAATGATTTCCACACATTCAGAACTTCCAATGCTTGGCAAACTACATTATGCTGCAATAACTTTTTCTTATTTGCCAACCAAACCAGCAGTTCTGAACCAAGCCAATTGCTATATCACAGTGGCTAGTTAACAATTACAGTATGTTACCAATGTAGTTTTGGGAGAGCATGTTTTCACATAGCAAACAACATGAGAACTGGGAAATTAAAAAGACTTTTAAACAATTAAGAGTATCTGAAAATAAATACCTTCATGAGAAGATCACGATTAAACTGAAAGTTCAGCTGTACCAAGGTCCCCAAAATTGGGAGAGGGATTGGTCCAGGAGGAAGCTGTCCCCGTACTCGTTGCAACTTAAAAAACTGCATAATTAGAAGGAATACAGTCAAGGCTATGAGAACTTCACTTATTGACAACATTTTAGCAGCTGCTTTTACCAGCTTGTCTTTACTGAGAATAGTCTGTTGAAGCTATTAAGGCTGGTTGCTCAAACAGTTTTTTCATAAGAGTTTAAATTTCATATAACAACTATGCCCAGCCCCTAACCCTCCCTCTTTATTATCAACCACTCCCTTTTTGTCCCACTCATTACATTCTCATGCGCAAGCATGTTTAATAAATGCATACCCCTCTCCCTCTTCTCATTCACATTATATTTATCAATATGGATCACAAGATTTGTAAGAACAGTGTCTTAAAAGACTAGGGCCAAGATTTTCCAGGCAATGTAGAGTCACACGTAAATTCTCCATCCAATTTTCTGAAATAATCATTAATGGTATGAGCTCCTGCAAATACTTCATGAATGCTTTTAGAAAAGCAATAGCTGTACATACAAATTAAGCACGCAAATGTAAGTGAATATTAAATCTTGGAGTTTGTAAAATATTTTTATATATTCCATGTACAAGTATATTCAGTAATGGCAAGGCTGATAAAAATTAAAAGCTACAAA
Source organism: Gorsachius magnificus (assembly GCA_034008185.1). Taxonomy (NCBI): domain Eukaryota; kingdom Metazoa; phylum Chordata; class Aves; order Pelecaniformes; family Ardeidae; genus Gorsachius; species Gorsachius magnificus. Next base: position 38,173,855 of record CM067087.1, read on the forward strand.
AAAAGATAGGTATTCAAGTATCTAATGCTTAATGCAATGAGCAAAATTTGTTAGGCTTTCAAATCTGATTAAAAACACAACTGGTTTAATATATAACCTCTTTTTTTTTTTTCCTAACCTATTTGCAATAACTAACTTCACTGAAGGTTTTGCTTGCTTCTGAATTTCCCCTTTCATCAATCTTGACATAAAGGTGGATACCCTAAAGGATATTTTGAGCAATCATCAAGAAGCTTGCCAGATAAATAAAGCATATGCAGATAAAAAGTACATCTAGTATGAAACACAGATAAAAAAAACCATGGGAAAAACCTACTAGGCATCTTGATCTACAAGCAGAACTAAGGGCCCCAGCAAGAACTAGTCATGACATGCATGTGCCATACTTGGTAACCTGAGAATAAACACAGTCTGTAGCCAAGAGTCTTTGCCAAGCCTCAGTACAGCCAGGAAGCATGAATCTAGCATCAGAGGAGTTTGCATGCCTGCCATCAGGCCATGAAAACCACATGAGGGGGATTCTGGGCACCACGTAACGATGACAGTTTTAGCCCTGCATTACAGATCTAGACTGAAATGCAAACGGGTAAACGCTTCCTTGTGAAAAACGCTCATCCTCTGAAAGCAAAACACGGGTAAAAGAAATACATTCTCCCTAATCTTCCGAAAACCTGCCAAGATGACTTGTGCATCAGCTTGCTTCTTTCAAGTGCCCTGTCCTGGGGACAGAAACTGCTTCACAAGATTTGTGGCTCTGGGACATGAAACACCCTTATCCAGAAAGAACAGCCTGGAGTTTGCCAGCCCACAGTTTGCAGACCTCCAAGTCAGTGAGCCTCCAACCACTTTGTTGCCACTAAAGCATAACTGATTAATATGCATTAACCAAGAAAGGGATGTTTCTATGTTTCTACAAAAGCTTTGTTTGTTTACAATAAAAAGCTTAATTTTCAAGGCACTTGTTTCTAATTTAATTCTCTCCTTTAACAGGGAAAAAAATTCTTTTTAAAAAGAAATTCTGGTAAGTTTTACCTGCTCTGTATCAGTGTAATTTTACAAAATTCTACTTGAAATTGTATTATTCAAATTTTCCATCTAAATTATTTTTCTCAACAGGAAAAGTCTTTTTTGTCCAGCAATCTTTTCCATGGGGAAGTGACGAAGTTAAGGCATGGGGCCTTCACTGCCTCCAGGGCTGTGGCCTCACAACAGGGCCTCTTTCTTTCTTTAGCTTGCAGCCTTGAATTTTCACGTTATCAGTTATTTCTCACAAATCCAGGTATTCAAATACCATTGGTCTCTTCAAGCTTTTGTCAGATTCACTCACATCCTTTGTCATAGTCTTAACACCAGCCTGAAGGGCTTCCTTCCTTATATCCTTTGCCATCATTTCTGCTAACAAGTTCCTCTGATATGGGGACCCATGTCTCCTCTCATGCTCTGACCACTTCAGGAGGTATTAAAACCTTTTTCCTAGTGGTGTTTTCCTGAAGGACGAAGATTTCCCTTCTTTTCCAGACTTTGGCCCTCTGCTTCCCTCCATAATGCCAAGGCCCTGCCCTGGCAGCAGCCATGTCCTCCTTCCCCATCTAAAATGGGGGCAACACCACAGGGGCGGGAGCAGACAGGAAAAAAAAAAAGGGCAGAAAATGGAGCCGAACAGAAAGCAGATCAGCACTTGCAGTCACCACTGTGCTGGAGAAGGGAGTAGGTGTGAGGAGGCACCCCCAAGCCCCAGCCCCCCTTTATCTCACGTGAGGTGGCCATCGTGGGAAGCTGCTCTGTAAGGAGGCGGGTGGTTCCCTCCAAATGGCTGCATGACACAGTTGTGTAAACCATTCCCCTGCGAGCCAGCAGCCTGCCTTCCCCTCAGGTTGTTTCCAGGCACCAGTCCAGGTGCTTTTTTCCCAGATCTTTCTGCAACATTTGCCTGTGACAGCTTGGTTGCCTCCCTGCTACCTACTTAAGATGGCAGCCATGGCCTTCGCTCCAGGCTGGTCAGCTCCTAAAATGGCTTCCCTACCACAGCACAAGGCGGCCAGTGGTATCGCATCACCCAGCCCCTCTGCCTTCCTCCTTCACACTGGTCAAAGACCAGATTTCTCTCTGGCCTCAGCTGGACCCTCTCTGTATCTCCTCTTTACTCAGCACCACCTCCCTCTTCCTGAGGAACCACATTAAATTCCCATCTTTCTCTCCACCAGGTAACAACCTAGGACTTAAATAGAATTCATATATTTTAACATTATATTGCTATGGCAGGCAACAAAGACTGAGTTTAAATTCCAATATCCATCTTAGATCTCCAGTTTCTCCAGAGCTATCTTTGTTTCTGCCAGATTTTCAAGTATGAAATTCCAAAACATTGGGGTCCATTTAATTTTTCCCATATATTTCTCTAGGATGGCACAGCTCCTTGGACCGCATGTATTAAACACAATAAAAATCATCACTCGGGATGAGTTAAGTAGTAAACTTTCTCAAGCCTTTTAGCAGAATCCAGACATTGCAGCTTGCAGGCAAAACCCTCCCAACACGACGGGTTTCCTAAATGATGAAGCAACAGCTGCAGGGATTCACTTCACACCAGGGACATGGAAGATCCTGGGAGCATCGGTTGAAATTCAGAAAGCCAAAAAACAAGGACTGAGTAATTTTTGTTTCATGTGCAGAAATGGTGATACTCTGATGCTGATTACATTCTCCAAAACTAAATACTTTTTCACAACAGAATGGATGCATTTGATGAGGTTACTAGCAACGACCTACCAGAGAGAGGAAGGGAGAAGCTGGCACTTACCGACTTGGTCATTTTTTTCTCATTTTCTGGCAACCACTTCTTTTTCAAAATGGTATTTTCTTACTGCTGTTAGTGACAATAAAGCCTGAGGCTGCTTTTTTCAATGATGACATTATTCCCCTGTATCTTCTGCTTGTGGAGGTGAAGCAGGTGCAAACCATACCGTCATTATCAGCTTTGTATCTGAATGCATACAACACAATGCTGTTAGGGAACGTAACTATGGCTACTCTGCATGTAAGGTAAGAAACTGTACAGAATGGGGAAAGACAAACAACTGCATAGTGTAGGAAAGGGAGTAAAAACAGAAAGAGGATACAAGAGAGAATCAGAAAGAAGATGGAAGACACTAGAATGAGGAACGTCTGGCAAATATATGTTACAACAGATGGGAGTGAGGCAAGATGAGAAGGTGGAGAGATTTCTGTGAGGAAAGAGTAAGGAACAGCAGACAGCATGGGCCTAGAAGATATCCAAAGAAAAACTTGGAGATGGAGGACATTGTATAAGGAAGAAAATGAATGGAGGAATGTGCAGGGGAGTTGAAAACACAGGTGTAAAAAAGCACATTAAAGAGAAAGGAGCAAGCATCTACATTAGGAGGCAGGAGAGGGTAAAGACATGTTCTTCCTCTCTTACGAGTCTTGTTGTGCATCATTTCGGAGTTGTGTAGAATAGTCAAGGAAGAGTCTTGACTCAAGAACAAAAATGAAGAGAAAATTAGGATCAATGAGAAAAGGAGTAGGTTGGAAAGACAGCACGGACTGTAAAGGTAAAGGAACACTTTGGAGACATGAGACGATCATGGGGAAGGAGACAGAGGTTCTGGAGGGAACCTGGGAGTTGCACAGGTGGGAAAAAACTCATTTGTTGACATTTGATAGTTTCAAACCTTACTTGTTTTTGAGCTCAGTAGACACTTTAACCAGTGGTGCAGCTGGAGCTAGCCTGGAATATGGTGTTCTCACACTGGAAAAGGAAGATAACTGTGGGTTGTTTTAGATCTGAGGCAAGGGATTCATCTTACTTTATTTGATGGAAAACGTATTTACGAGGTTGCCTAGGCTCCATTTTCTTCATAATTACTAAATGCAGCGAGCAGCAGCATATCTTCAATGCTATCTACCAGTTATTCTTTAGGATTAGTGATTTTTAACTTTGGTGCTAAAGGCAAGGAACCACTGCTGTCATTGTCTCTCCTCCCACTATCCATGTGGATACAAAGGAAACACCCCCTTACCAGTGTGGAGCTACTGCTAGGGGGATATGTTTGCAGTCCCAGCATGGAGGGTACTTCACACCGATCACCCACCCGTCTAGACATGCTGCTGTCCAGCCCATGGCAGCGCAAAGGGTTGAATCATCCCATAAGGGTAATCCTGCAGGGGAAGAAACTGGCAACCCAGGTTTCACCCTGTATGAGATTACTGATTTCACACATCTCTGCCTGTTAGACTGAGGTGCTTTAAAATACAAGGTAAGCAAAGGTTCCAGAAACAAACACAGCTGATAATGACTTCAGTCCCACAGAGGGCACTATCAGCTAATCAGTGTATCAAAATAATCTTTTGTACGTTGGCAAGGAGCATCCACTTTGGATGTCATACAGAAAGAACATACTCCCAGTGCTGGCAAAAAAAAAAACCCAAACCCTTAACTCTCAGTAACCAAACTAGCAAAATGTTAAACATTCACTTTTGCCAAGTTCTTAAGCACCATGCTCATAAACGATCCTATGATTCTATAGAAAAGAAACTTCAGTATTTCAGGTTCAAGAATTTCCCTGCTGTCTCCCTTCATGTCTCCCTTTTTCCATTCTGTTAGCAAATACAACAGAAAGAGTGCTCTGTGGTTCTTCAGCACATTATCCTAAATCTAGTAATCTTCCCACTTCTGACAAGCTTTGACAGGTTTTGACAAATGAAGAACAAAGCACCCTGGAAATGAAAGTATATTTCAAATCATCATGGAGTTGGGAAAGGTGTGCATGACAAACACCATGGAGCAGGGACATGCAGGAAAATGCCTCCACGTGCGCCTTTTGGGAGATTTGCTTTGGGGAGATTTGGCATTGAGGTTAAGTTTGGAAAGGCTGGACAAGTCAAAGAAGTTGGCAGAAGCTTTTTTATTTGAGGTTAGGTGGCAGCTCAGAAGCTGCGCAGAAACATCTTCATTATACTTCAAATATGATACCAGAGGTAATAATAAGAAAAAAAAAATCCTAAGTGAATGAATTTGAGTAAAGGCTTGGTATTGTCTCAGTCATCACCAATGAATAAAACATTCCATTTCCCATTTGTCCACATGGCATTAACAGTCTGCTGCACCTTCCCTACTGACACCACTGTATGTGCCTGACAAGTCTGCTCTGAGGTCTTTAGAAAGTATAAGACCTCAAACACTTACAAAGTATTTCAAAATCACAGGCTCTTGGAAAGTGAGACTCTGCAGCTCTCACAGAACACTAGTTTAATTGGCACGAAACTGTGCTTTTGGCAAGCATTTTCACTCACTGTCCATATGAGACAAAGGCACAGCCAGAGGGCATGGGGAGGAAGTGCTGTCTGCCAGTGCTGTCACCAACACCCATCTGTCCTGAACTGGAGGGAAAAGGGGTTAATGGTAAACATGATTGCAGGGAACTTAACTCATGGCCAAAGATCACACTGGAACAGAAAGTATATCTGTACCTTTGGAAGCTGACAGCCCAAACCAATTGTATCCTTCACTGCTTCTCTGGGAATTGTAATTAAAATAGTGCCACCAAAGCGCATGATCTCATGGATCACAGCATTTGTATAAGGCATTTTCTTCTGATCCTTGTAGCAGATTAGATGGGAGGGACTCAGAATGGCATCTAGCTCTTTATGGGCTTTTTCTACAAAAAAAAAAAGAAGCCAGTTACAGATACAAGAACACTGTTTTGCATGAAACAGAGCTTTCATTTCCTTTTTGGATTATAGTAGTGATAGAAAAAAAACCAATACGTAAATAATTTATACTTACCATATCTTAAAATTTAAATACATTTCTACACTGTCTAGTTAGGATTTTATTACACTCTGGTATTTCCTAGTTCATATGTTCTATGTTCCGATCATCTTTCCACAAGCCCAACAGATTTACCGAGCTTCATAGTTAAAGGAAGGGGAGCGAACTGTAAATAAAACAAGGACTTCTTAAGATATCAATTCAGTTACTGGAGCTATTATTTTTACTCTAGCTACATACAGACTCACAGCACACTAATCAGCACATTGCGAGAGAGCCATCGTATCAAGCTGACACACATATGTAATACTGGGAACCGGAAAAGGATAATATTACCAAACCATCACCCACTGTTATACTCATTTGGCTGTTATCTGGGCTTCAGTGAGCAACATAGTGCATACAGGCTCACAGCGTTCAGGGTCAGATTTCATGCTTACAAATTAAGCCAGTAATCCAAGAGGGTTTGTGTGCTTTTTGTTTCATTAGGGTTTGAAAGGTACGTGTGTGCACAGGGCGCTGTTCTTCCAGCATTCTAGCACCAAAAGCATGAAAAGAAGGATTTCTAGCTCTAAACCCAAGAAGGGAGAACGTGGACTTGGCTTAGCAATTCACCACCTCTGAAAGCCCTGTATCAAATCATTCAAAAATTTTGAAACTAGTGTGCAACTATGTCCTTATCTGGAGTTTTTCAGTCATGCTTTTGTCTTCCCATTATTGCCTTCCTTCTCTAACATTCCCATATGTTACAATAAATATACTTATTATACAGAAATACAACCGGTGTCTCAGTTAATGAGTGCAAATGATGTATTATTAGTACACATTCTAGATACCAGAAAAGCATCACTTTTCCTTAACCCAAGCTCATATTTCACCTCGAGTATTTTCAGGCGGACTGTATCTTCTGTTATATGCTTACGGTACTGAAACAGTCTGACAAAAATCAACAAGACAAAGTACACTGTGTCATAAGATGAATAACCCTGAAATTATTTAAAAATCTCTGAAAATTTTCTACTTCACTGGCTTCTTAAAAGCAAAGCTCAAAAATGTGATCTTAAAAAAAAGCTTGATCTTCAAAAAAACTCAATCATAAAAAAATGCATAACATACAATTGCTCTACTTGAAACGTACCCATTTTCGTGTCTACAACTCACCTTGGATGTCAGGGTAAGCCACCATACAGAGCAGAGCCCAACGCTGTGTTGTGGCGGTGGTCTCTGAGCTACCCAGGAAAAGGTCAAAAACAGACTGCACCATGTTGTGCAAAGGCACCTGCTTTGAAACACACACTTCAGCACATGTCACTCATCTAAATAAATCCATAAAAATCACAGGGCGCTTCTGTCAGCAGTCCACAGTTTTCAGTCTCTTGAAGGGCGTTTTCTCTAAGTTCAACTTGGAAAACTTTCTGGTTTTTATAACAGATAAATATCACCATCCCTTTATTCACTATACATTCAGAGAAACCAGGGAGAAGTCAAACTTTGGATTTTTAAAGTTTTACACCATTTTCTAACAGGAAATTAACTAGTCACTAAATGAAAACGATAGCAACTTGACTGGAGAACATAACACCCATCCAGGTACAACTGCTCGCATTTTTTGATGAGTCTGATATATTGACTCATGTTTAAGTTCATGGTCTGCTATAAAACCTAGATCCTTATCTGCACAGCTTCTGCTTAGACTTTCTTTCTTCACCATGAAATCAGAAATAGTCTGCAGTATACAATTACATTACCCCTAGCCTTACTGAACAGCAGATGAGTTTTTCAGGTCATTTTTTCAGTTCATAGTGCATAGTTTTGTGTCAGCTGTAAATGCATAATCACACTCTTCCATCTATCAAACAAGTTATTGATGAAAGTACTCAGTATTACAAGACCCCCAATTGCAAGACTTCATTTGATACATTCATCTTAACAGAGAGCTTCAAGCTTCAAATTTGCCAAGAAAATTAGGTCACAAGAAAGAACATAAACTAAAGCCCTGCAAACTAGGTAGAAACAGATATAAAAATTGTTGAGACTGTAATAGCTAGCACTCAAGGACTGATGAGAAAAAAACAAACTGACAAGAAAAGAGTAAAACCTAAAAAGCAGAGAACTGGAAGACAGCAACTCAGCAATGCTGAGAATCAGCTAGATCCAAGGCATGTCAGGGGCTGACATTCCCCCATTTGATGGCTGTCTGGTGGGCGTCTCAAGAGCAGTGGTAATCATTAATGCTTAGCCCAACAGCACGTTAACCACAGCCAGCTACTATATCAGCCAATAGATAGATAATTCCTTACAGTTTTAAACTGTGTATATTCTGCTGGCAGAGTCTGTGTGTGGTAAAAGATATCTGCACAAAGGTGATCCAGTGAGGGTAGGTTGCAATGCAAGTGCTCATAAAAGGAGAAAAGAAAAAAATCACTAAGATTTTTAATTTGTTTCATTTTTGTAAGTTTTAAAATAGGATATTTGCAAGATAGTTGTTTCAAGCAATTTCAAATCTTCAATATTTAACTTTTTAATTTTTTTTTCACATCAGAGGGAGGAACAATATTCAAATATTTCACATTTTCCTTCAGGCTTTTCGTTTATTAAGTTTCTACTCTGCACCCTTTTCAGAATTTCTGCAGCTATTGCTTACCACGTGTTACATCCAGTAACAGAACAAAAGAAAGGTGAGAGAAAAATAACATTAAATACAAAACATATTAAAAGAAAAAAGCCTGCACACCATACTGGCTTTTCCTTTCAATTACGTCTAGATGAGCTCCCTCTGTGGGGCACTGCCACACTGCTGAAAATGGATTATATCTTTTCCAATCCTGGGAAATCAGAAACTCTTCAGTATTTCAGCCTGGGTTGCTTCCTGAACAAGAACGCGAATGCGAGGAGCACTATTAACCTTCTTTACGGACTCAAACACACAAACAGCTGAACATTTCTCAGCTAGCATTGTAGAACTCAGGGTTACTGTTTCCCTTTCAGGAAGAAACAGAACTTTAATACCTACTTCAGCAAGTCTTATCTCAAATTTTCTGCTCTGTCCATGACTTCTGACATTCCAAGTACAACATCTAGGCTACTTGATACTGCCCCGAGAAACATATCAAAAAGCATGCTGAAGCTGCAAATACTCAAACATTAGGAAATGCCAGAAATAAGACTGTCCGCACAACATTAATTACATCTCCCTGACCCTTCAGTGAGAAGAGGGTAACTGACTTGATGTACTATGGCTTAACCTATGAAATTCTTGTCTCCCTTCAATTCCTCTGCAACTGGCTGCAGAGCGCTGCTGAGACTGTGCAGCACTTCACAAACCAGCAGCACTGAAAGGGCACTAGACTTCTGTAACTCCTACACCATTAGGATATGCGGTGCCACATCACCTGTGTAAGGTCTGCATTGCTTTCACCTAAGTAGCACTGCATTATAAAAAAAAAAAAAAGCAATGGAAAAACAAAATATGAGGAATGTCTGCAACAGTCACTTTCCTCCCTAGTAGCTAGGGCTCCAGCTTTTACTAATCCTGCTCTTGCTGCACATCAGTGATGCACACTGTCTCAGCCTCAGAAATATGCCTGGAAACAAATAAAATTACAATCCTGTGTTGAGAAACCCCTGGTAAGTGTCCCTAAGATTACATATACCATCTGGTTTTACTTTGGGATGACTAGGTGCCTTGTTACTAGAAGGAAGAGTTAAAGTGATGGATGTTACAATTTATTGTAATGCGGAAGTGATAGTATTTAAATGAACACAGTTAATGCACACAAATTGTGAATTAAGGACCAAAATACAAATAAAGTAATGGTGAGATCAAGCAGGTATAGGCAGGTGTTTACAGAGAAGCTTTTTGCAAGCAGGTTATTTTGGGGAAAGTCAGTTTTTCTTGTTCCAATACCTTCATTATATGTGAGCAGCACCTCTCCGTGCAAGCCTTGCTCATTCTTACCTGGCAAATACTATTGCAGGAGCTCACTGGCAGAGATGACAGAGATGGTTAGTCAGCTCAGAAAACCTGCTTTTCTAATGGAGGTTTCAGGCCATGGGAGTGGGAACCAAATGCAGGGGACAGGGAATGAACAGAGCAGAGCCAGTCACAGCAGCCATCTACATCTTGGCTTTCATTAGTCAACCTTAAAGCTCTTTTGAAAAGCAAACATCAGGGTTGGTTAGTCCCAGAAACGTAAAGCAATTTCCTGAGAGTCACAGACAAGCTATGAACAGCTCTAGGAACAGAATTTGAAGTTCCCAAGTCCCATTCCAGTATTTTGTCTATGCAACCTAAACAGCTCATCAATCTTCAGGTCCCAACAACACAGATGTCAGTAGGAGGCAAAAACCTACCTTGCTTATTTATAACGCATGCAAGCAAAGTTCTTTTTTCCTGAACCGAACAGAAACACAGAATGGGAACTTTCTTTGCTCACATTTCCCAGTCTCGTGTTCACTCTAGTTCTGTGCTCTAAGCAACACTCTCCCTCTCTCAGTGCTTGCCTGGACATACTGCTTCTGTGTATTCTCTTCCCACAGGGAAATTCTGGTGCCACCAACCAATTAACAGCTCCTGTTATGAATCTCATGAAAGGCTGGGAGGTGCAGGAGAGGAAGGAACAGCTAAGTTGAGAAATCCAAATTAGTGTCTCCACTGAAAAAACAAAACAAAACAAACAACTGCTTAGCAATTGTATGCTCTGTTTAGCTTGACATCAGGCCAGGCAGCACGCACACACTACCATGCCAAGCAATACATGCACAGCATGGAACCAGTCAGTGTTTTCTAATACACACTGAGCCTTTCTCTGAAACAGGAAAAAAAACCCAAGCCCTGGTATTTATGGCATAGCAGATGACACACCCTGGGCAGAGGCGTACAGGAACCCTTTCCCCGCCCAGCACGCCACATTCATGATCTGTTTGCTTCACACCTTTCTGAAGATGCTGTTTTGCTGTCGTCTGCAGTTGTTGCATTTGCTTCCCACTCCTATGGCTTGAAACCTCCATTACAAAAGCAGATTTCCTCATCCATTCAAAACAACCAAACCTAACATCTGTCATCTTGACTGGTGAGCTCTTGCAATGGTTTTGTACCAGCGGAGGGCGAGCAAGATTTATGTGAAGAGCTACTGCTCACATATACTGAAAATATTAAAATAAGGAACGTTGAATTCTTCTAAACCAGCTTCCTCGCTTTCCCTTGCCTCATAAACTTGAGCCCAAGCTCTTCTGAAATAACTTTGCCTCACCATATTTCAGCATGCCCCCAGATCTCACCCAGCAGTAGGAAAACACACTGCCCACAGTATCCAAAAGGCCAGGTTCAGACTAAGCCCCTTGTTGGGCCCAGCCTTACTCAGCAGGACTCAGGTTTACCCGGCAGAAAAGGTCTAGAAGAACAGACAACAGGCAGAAGGACAGGGCCAATGTGGAGGCAGCAAGACCACTCACACAGGGTACACTGGAACACTGCAATGCAAAATATGCAGCAAAGAGAGGTGACCTTGCTAGTAATGGAGCAGCCCCATATGTTTGAGAAGGCTTTATGTCAAATTAACTAATCATGGTAACAAGAACAGAGATTTATGACTGAATAATTGAATCCAAAAGGAGTAAAATGCTGAACCTATACAGAAAAGACGTAGTATTAGATCCATCACTGAGCTCCCCCGTGGCTGAAGCAAGACGGCAACACCACAACGCTGATCAGAGGGGCTGCAAGGGCAAGAAATGTCACAGAAGACGGAGGCTTCAACACCACCACACAGGCTGGGCAGGCACCACACCATGCCGCAACGCACAGACTCAGGCTTTAGAAACTCCCGGTGACTGCTTCAAGAAGCAACCGCTTCAGGACCTCAGAGCAAAGCTGCTGCTCATGCAGTGTGGTGGGCGCCAAGCAATCACCGTACAGAAGTGACCTGGTATATTTATTTTTATAATAATGCTTTTGGTTTCTGATTGCTCTAGGGCACAGCCACCTATAATCTAGAAAACAGGGTTCTGAAGGATAAATTAATAATCAATTACATGCTCACCTCAGATTTAAAAAAAGGTTTTATAAAATAAATTTTAAAAAAAACTAAAGTGGACTGGAGGGACAAGGGGAGTATTTTGTGATTTTAAGTCTGTCAGTATAGGAGCTCACTAGAATTTGAATATTTTACACCAGGCTCTTTTTTTCTATTTCTTTTCTTTTTTAAGTTTCATCATAATCACCATTAATAGGTAATTTCAAGGCTCAACTCATCTTAATTCTGGTAATTTTGAAGCTTATAAACCATACCCTCACTGATGGCACGGGTGCATCAACAGCTTTCAGTGCTCTTTCACTGTTGCAAAACTTGCAAACATTTCTCTGCAAAAACAATAAGAAATAGAATAGCGCTCGCTTCCTTTTAACCAGACAGGACTTTGCTGGATGAAAGGAGGGAGGAAAAAAATAAAACATGATGAAATGAAGTTTTGATGCATACAAGCAGCAAGTCAAGCTAGTTGCATGATTTCATCAGGTAACTCATTTTAAAGTCTCAAACAGCATCAAAACCTGAAAAATTGGGTGGATAAATGACTGCTCAATAGCGTAACTTAGTAACGCTGCAGTTTTTGGCAAACATAAGAGTTATCCTGGGACTATCAGAACTGGCTGATAAAACCATAAAAGGTATTTAATTTCAAATTGCTTCTCTCAGTTTTTTGTCTATTTAACTCTTCAAGTGTAAGATTCATAGAACCATGCTGCTGAAAATGAGGCTCCTTAACCTTTTCTGTTTCCACTTCTCTGCCCAAAAAACTAAACAGGCACATAAAAAAGGCTCAGAAAAGTAAAGCAAGTAAATGCTGCAGTGTTGCTGCTTGTGTGCAGCCCCCTGAAACTGCCCTATATTTCATGTTTGAATCTGAAATTATTAAAATCCACTAAAGGGAAAAAAAAAAGAAAAAGAGGCAAATTCATGTACGTTTTTAAACGAACAATGCAAGGTTGTATTTAACAAGCCTTCTTTTATTAACCCACAAAAAAAAAAAAAATCAAGCTCATTAGAAAACTAACTGCAGTGAGTGTCCATACCTGTAATTCTCACAGTTACTTGAAGTTTAAGGGAATTCAGAGGAGTTCTTAAGTATCATAAGCCCATGGACAGCACTAAACCTTTATATTTCATGATCATAATATACATTGAGTCCAATCAATGGCCTTGATTTTGCTGAAGAGTTTTGAGCTGGAAACTGCAGACTGGAAAATTCAGCAAGCCTGCTCAGAGAAATGAGCATAAAATTTTAAAACAGCCTGGAGCCGAAAAAGCAAGGCGTAGAAGCAGCTTTAAGAGAAAACAGATTTTGCCATCTCAACAGGAGTAGATAAAATGGGAGGTGAGGTCTGAAATCCTGTCCCAAATAAACAGTAATAATAATAAAAAAATTATCTGAAAGGAGACTGAAGAGATTACCTGAATGCGTCATCATGTCCCAACGCACCAGAATTGTGCCATTTCTGTTTGCTTTCCAGTAGTGGAGATTCCCAAAGCTTTCAAAGCTACTGTAGTCCATAGATTACATCAAAGTCACTGAATAAGACACACGTAAAGTAAGCTTCTTTTTAAGTTAAAATTTGCTACACATTAGTACAAACCTCTCCTGGAAAGCTTATGGGTCCACAAATGAATGAAGATTGAAAGTTTTGCCTCTTTCTTCAGTTTTTTTGTTCTTTTTCACAGATGCATTTTTTCACCTCCAAAATTTGCACCAGGAAATTTTAATTCTTATAATAAAAAAATAGAATAAAATAAAATTTAGAAGAGGCCATACAATCCACTGGACAATAACGTCTCAATTGTGTTCTGCATAATATCATAACTTAACCTAGAATATAATAAAAGGGGAAAGTGGATGTTGTCCTAATAAACTACAGATTTTGGGTTTGGGGTTTTTTTTGAGATATTAATTTAGCTTTATGCTGCATGAATTCATTCTTTTTCATCTCAGAGACCACATCCTAACAGACAGGTATTGCGTAGATGTTTCTTCTTCTAGAAAAGAAACCACATAACAATCGTATCTCAGGAAGGTAATGCATCCTTGGTATCTTAATGTTTAACCACAGGAAACTGCAGGAGGTGTTACCATTATCCTTGGATAACTGTTCAATAATTAGCATTTAGACCCAGTATCAACACTAAGAAGGAAACAAAATTCTAAGGAAAAATGAGAGGGATGACTATTACCGATCATAAAGAAGAGTAGGTGTGGCTTGGCTAACTGCAAGGGATCACATATTTCAGTTTCTTTTCAGGACTTCAGCTTGGGAAAACTGTAGCTTGTCAGACAGAGAGAGAGAGATGGCTAAAGCAGACATACATTCATTAGAAAGGGTTTGACTTCAGTAGAAGCAACCTCATCTACACAACACCAAACATTCAGAGAAAGTCATATGCAAAAAAAAAAAAACCAAACCAAAAACCAAACAAACCAGCAAGAAGTTAAAATTTTGATAAGATGTTGGGGATTGCTGAGTTTTTTACAGCTCTAGTAGTCTGTCTCCTGATTTTGCAGTTCCTAAAGCTACAGTGGATGCGTACCCAGCTTCCTCCAGGACCAGTTCCCCTCCCCATCATCGGAAATTTGTGGCTGCTGGACTTCAAACTTCGTCGCGAAACTCTCACTCAGGTACTTATTTATCTCTGTGGTTAAAAATCAGTCTGAATCTATTTTAACTTAAATTGTACCTTGCATAGGAGCAGTCTAAACTTGTAATTATTCTTTTTAAGCCTCAAGCTAGATTATCAGCCAGTTTCGAAGTATCCAAGGATGCTACGTTATGCAAAATATTTCTGAGTAATAAACACGGTAATCGCTTTACTCCTTGTTATTTTCTTTCTCTTTTGGATACAGTAACATCCATGCATAACATTTATCACAAGAACTGCCAATATCACAGTACCCCATTGACAGTTCCATTCTCTATTTCTGGGTTGCTATCTAGCCCTGTAAACCACCTCTAGTAGAACTTCCTTTGCCCAACACCAAAGTCACTGGAAAGTCTCCAGGCCACGAGCGGTCTGCTCTCCATTAGAAGACCAAACATATTCTCCAGACTTACTCTTTTTCTGATTTGTACAGGAAAAAGATTCATTGTCTGCAGTAAACAGAACTAATACAAAATTTGATTGCTGTTATGTTCAGAGCATCATTCTTTTCTAAACCAATTAAAAGTATTTTTAAAAGTAAGGAACTTGCTTCTAATTATTTTAAGGAAAAAATCAAACATGATCTGAGGAAAGAATAGAGAAAATAAGAAGAAATATGTAGAAGCTATAGGAAACAATGCAAAAATATTTGCTTTCTACGGAAGACAGAGGCAAGAAAATACAGTCATTTTGGTTCATTAATAAAATAAACACAGAGGATTTTGCCTGTATTCATTTGCTCTTTGACTCTGAGCTGACAGAGAAGCCCTGCGTTTCTCTTTCTGTGAAATTTTCAGAGGTGGTTTTCTGGAAGATTATCTTCTGTTCCCAAAGCACATTACAACAGAAGGCTAAATTTTTCTGAAACCTGTAATTCAATTAGATTTCGGCAAATGGGTTTAGTTATTACAGAAAACTCCTAAAATTAGTATTTAAGTGTATGGATTCCCTGATTTATATTTACTAATTTACTGTTATTAACTCTTCAGTTAACCAACACCTATGGAAATATCTACACATTATGGATGGGACAGACACCTATGGTCGTACTAAATGGATACAAAGCAGTAAAAGATGGCATCGTCACCCATTCGGGGGAAGTCTCCGGGAGACCTCTCACCCCATTCTACAAGGATCTGATGGGCGAGAAAGGTACAAGGTGTTACACCATACTGAAACACAAACAAGGTGTAAAGAAAGACACTTTCCTATATACACACACACACACGAGTTACTGCTGTACAAGTACATAACTGGGCTTACGCAGCAAAAAGGTTCTGTGCAGAGCACATTAAGAACAGGAAAAACCAAAAATTCTCCACTTATAAGAGATACAACTGACTTTTTTTCTTCACAATAGACTCAAAGGAATATTAGCCTATGCCCTTTGGTTGTATCGCTTCTAAAGCAGAAGACTGTTCATGTAGAAGACACTTACAGACAAAGCTTACCAAAACCCACTACCACTCATTTTCCAGGGCCACGTTTGTAGGCAGCTATATAGCCAGGAGTCATAAAACCAAAAGTCAGTATCTGAGAGCATGGTATCTTCTTTGTTAGTGAAATGCAACCTAATCTAAATCAAATTTTGCCTCCTGCAGTGAAAGCATTTCCCTTCCCAGCAATGAAATAAATGTCTGTCATCTTCAGGTATTTTTCTGACAAGCGGGCACACCTGGAAGCAACAGAGACGCTTTGGCATGACAATTATAAGAAGCCTGGCACTCGGTAAGAATGATCTGCAGCATCAAATTCAAACAGAGGCCTGTCACCTTGTGGACATCTTTGCAAACACAAAAGGTAAATTCACTAGAAGAATAACGCTTAGAGCTTTTTCTGAAATATGGTAGGCTAGGGGAATAAGAGTTTCACAATACATTTTCACAAGTAATATAGATATTTTTCATATTAGTGGGACTTTTACTGGCTTCTTAATTGCATTCTTCACAAAAAATGTTTTGTCTGCACAGCGGGCAACATAAAATTGTTTTTTGAAATAAGGATAGTAAAAAAAAAAATGTTTATTATCAACACAGTCTTGGGGCCAGCTGGTAACAATTCTTACATTCAAGAAGTATAGAAAAACCCTATGTTGTTCTCCATAAAATAGACGATTTGTGACCTGCTGCAAGTCATTCTAGGACAGCAAGCCTTTAGGATTTGGCACAGGAAGAACCCCAACACAAGGAATTTATCATTCCGTTGTCCGACAAAACTTCTTTTTAAGGTTTGGATGAAATATTAACCGATAGAATTGTAGCAAGATGCCAAAATAAAGCAATTAAATATAAATATTCTGAACAGCCAAATCCCTCACCCACATCGTGTTCCATACTAATGTGAAAACACAGAGAAGTTGCCTAAGGTCTCCCTCCAACTCTCCCAGCACCAGACACAGCAAAACGGCCTATCGCTCTTCTGAGAGCAACATATTCACAGATCTTTAAAATGTAAGCTATGAACAAACCATTGACTCCGAGTCCCTGCACAGCCCAAACCTTCACCTTCCATGCAATCCTTCCTCAATTTTAAACTCAGTAACTGTATTTACTCTTTCCAAGAAGGACTACAAGCATTGGACTGAAGTCAGAGAGACATAACTCACCGTTTTCCATAGTAGTATAATTCAAAGGTTGTCCTGGCCATTGAAATGTGTACTTAATTTAATTTTTTTCTGTATTTAACCCTTTTTAATGGGAGTTGTTTTCTATCCTATTATGTGAGCCTTGCCTTTCCAGTCTGTGGGAAAAAAAAATATATATAGTTGAATTGTTAAGCTGTACTTGAAAACCAAAAGGAAACAAATCATTTCAACATGACTAAGAAATTAAAACTTTAAAATTGTTTTTTTCTATTTTTTTTTTTTTTGGGGGGGGGGGTATTGTTTGTTTTGCTTTTTAATTGCCAAACTTAAATATCTGCCTCCAGATTTGAAGGCATATGTTCTAATTAATTGTGTTTTCACACAACCCAGACCACAAGTCAAAGATGGGAAAAGAAACCTAATGTTTATCTTCCCAAAACCAATAATCACTGTAACTGTAATGAGTAAAAAGCAGATGAAAATAAAGATTCCCTGCACTTACCATCCATACAGTTAATTTGTATTAGAGTTTACTTGTGCAAAATGTATCTAAAAGTAGTCTGATCTACTATTATTTTTACGGGTTTAAAAAAAAAAATCTTCCTCTTCTTCATTTTTCTCACTGTAGTCTATTCAGAAATATTCATGGTACTTCCTATATTCACAGGCAAACCTTTTGACCCCCACACCTCCATTGTCCATGCTATTGCAAATATAATTTGTGCTGTTGTTTTTGGTCATCGCTTCTCCAGTGATGATGAATCTTTCAGCAAGCTTATCAAAGCTGTTTATTTTGTGATCTACTTTCAAGCTACTGTCTGGGGCAGGGTAAGAATCTAATTTTTTTGTTCTTATTCTTAAAAGTTCATTTGCACTTCACAAGCCAAACATACAAATTAAAAGTCAGTGAAGATTATTCCCAAACATTTCCATACTGTTATTCCGAGAGCCATTGTGCAGTAATAAATTAATACATACCTTGTACATGTCATTACTGCCTTATAGTCCTTCCTTATATCAGTAAATCATGTGTCCTGAAATTTAAATTCTAAATCATCAGTGGTTTTCACAGATTTCCAAAATATGTAATGTATTTCAAATGAGTAATCATTTGTAGAGTACTGAGTACATAAGGTTCTTAAATCTTAAAATGAAAGCAACTTTTAAAATTTAATTTTCATTCCATCTTGAGAACACAGAAGTGCAATTAATAAGAACTAAGTCTTCAAAGTCTTACTCTTTTGAGAAGATGTCTTGCTTCTCACGTAATTCATATTACCAAGATCCGAGTTATTCTGAACTTCCTGTAAGATACAGGTGACAACTTCATCACATAAAGAAGAATATGTTTAAGTTCTTGAAAGCCTAGCTATTTCTTATGTCACACAGATTTTGCCACACTGGCATTCTACAACCCTATCAGGTTCTCCACCACTTTCATACAGAGATGCTTTAAAAAAAAAAAATCAGGGTAAAAAAATCAAGATTGAGAAAATCTGCTTGTGAGCCAGATTCAGCCACCAATTACCCTGAATCACCTATTTTCAGAAGCCCCTGTTGCGTTATTAGGTATGCATCCAAAAAGTAAAATAGAATCATTCTCCTGTGACCTGATATCCACTATTACACAATGTTGACATTTTGGTCAGCTGATGGGGATGGAGAAGTCTGCACCGGCCAATAGATTCCTAATTGTGGGCCATAAATAAAACAAAGGCTCTGCCAGTAGTCCTAGAGACTGAAGTCCATTCACAAAACATACACAGTATAAAGAAATTAAAATAATTATTTTTCCCCTCAACAAATACACATGCCAGTTTCTCCTGGAGGATAGCCTTCTAAGACTGAGAGGTCAAGTCAACTTCTGTACCTTTTCAGTCTTAAACCTACCTATTAAGGATAGAAAGTGTGGTTATTGAATATTGACAACTTGATCACAGCAATTTAGACTGCTGCATATTACTAACAGCTCATTAGCAAATATCAGACAGGTTTTCCTCAATGCCAGTTCACTTAGAGGACAATGTAAAGGTTTCATAATCCCTCTCTGAAATATAGTATAATTTACATTGGAAGGGACCTCTGCATGTCAGCTAATCCAACTCCGTGTTCAAATCAGACCTAATTAGATGAGGTTGTTTAGGGACTTGTCTCGTCAAGTCTTGAAGTCTCCAAGGACAGAGATTTCACACAGCCTCTCTGCGAAACCTGTTCCCAGTATTTAATATCTCTCTCTGACTTGTGCCTATTGCCTCTCACCCTAATTAGGAGCCCATGTGTTGCAGTGACTTCACAGAGTTATCAGGAAATCAGAATTGGGTTCTCAATTTAAACGAGCTCATGTTTTTTCCTTTTTGTTTAAAATCCCAGATGTACGATGCTTTCCCATGGCTTATGCACCGTCTCCCAGGGCCTCATCAGAAAGTGTTTGCATACAATGACTTCATGCACAATTTAGTTATGAAGGAGGTCCAGACTCATGAGAGACAGAATGCAGGTGATCCACAGGATCTTATTGACTTCTACCTAGCTCAAATAACAAAAGTAAGTATCTGTTTATCACACTGTCCCCTCCCTGGCCTCAATGCCATCTGCAAATACTTGCTGTTCAAGTAACTGCTAAGGAATTTTTATATACATGCTTTATTTGTTTAGCACTGAAGATCTCTGTTTTGGTGGGCTGCTCAATGTTTTCAAACAATGACAATTTCTACCTGATGGATAGCATCTGAAGTTATCCACTTCATAGTCTTCTTGTGAATGTACCCCACAGACCCAAGATGACCCTACTTCTACGTTTAACAAAGACAATATGGTTCAGACTGTGGTTGATCTTTTGCTGGGAGGAACAGAAACAACAAGTACCACCCTTCTCTGGGCACTGCTCTATATGGTACAATACCCAGAAATACAAGGTGAGCAAAAGCATTATCAGAGAGAACCGCATTCAACATTACATCATAATGAACATCATTAAAGCATAAGTATTAGCTCAAGCACTCGCAATACATCAAAATAACCCTTAACAATGACTATGAATGGTGGTATATCAACCATTGAGATCTAGAAAATGAAAGTTTAATAAATGAAACAAACATGCTTTCCCCACCGGTTCACTAAGAAGCAACACTAGCAGAAATTAGGAGTAGCCACTGTTTTATCTCACTAGAAGGGGATGGCAAAGACAGAATGACAGGCTAAAGACATTTCATACACAATGTAGTCTCTTCCTAACCTCCAAAGAGGAAAAGCTTTAAAAAGATACCTGGTCTGATGTGCATTTATAAATATTACAGAAATTACAGCTGTAATTTCAAATTTTAATCCTGTTTTTGAAACATAGAACTGTATTATCCTCATCACCAAGTGGGATGTGTCTTAAGTGACAGATCATCTTGTGCTTTTGGAGATACGCACTTTCTTGATCAGTTGAAACCAACACAGCAGTCAAACCACATGCCAACGCATTTCATAGCAACATAATTTCTTTTTTTCCCCCAGTCCTGGACCATACTTGTACTTTGCTGGAAAAAAGGGTTAAAAAGTTAAAATATTTTCATTTCTCTTCAGAAAAAGTTCAAAGAGAGATAGAAGCTGTTCTGGAACCCTCCCATCTCATCAGCTATGAAGACCGTAAAAAACTGCCATATACAAATGCTGTGATTCATGAGGCTTTGCGGTACAGCAATGTTACTTCTGTTGGGGTCCCTCGACAATGTGTGAGGAATACAACTTTGCTGGGTTTTCACATTAAAAAGGTATAGAGTATACCTCCATATTTCTTAAAGCTTTGAGCTATTCGTATTTAGTATATGACATTAGCTTCTACAGTTCCTAACTTTGGATAAGGAGCACGTGGTAGCATGTCACAGACATGAAACAAAGCTGAGTGCTCTGAACCAGGGCGCAGTCTATATTAGCAGACACAAAAGAAAGCTTGGGAAAAGGCTAACAGCACAAGTAGCAAACATAAGGAAAACTGAAGTCTTTCTTCCCACTAGTCAAATATGGATGATGTCTGGGCATCAAAGCAGAACACGCGTTTTAAGGAATGATGAAGAAATGAGGTTTAATGAATGTCAAGCCAGCTAACTTTCACATGTAAGGGAGCAGCCTGGAGCAACCTATGGTCACCCCTGACAAAATAAACAAACATGCGCACACACACCCACACACACCCCCCACATGCTTAAGATGATGGCAGCTCAGTACAGCAACAGATCTGACAGGCTTGTTGGCATGATATAAATGTCCCATAAAATTTATCTGATGGAGTTGAAAGACCCAATAAAGAGTACCCAAAAAAAAAAAAAGGAAGGTGCTATGATTAGTCTAGCAAGTATGTAAAACAATCCAAGCTCCATTCTAGCTTAGACATGAAGACACTTCAGTAGTCCTGACATATAAGATAACTTACACAAAGACAAACGTGTAATATGTTACGACAAACAAAAGATACAAGGGTTTGTCGTGCCTGGATGTGCACAGAAGACCAAGCTGAATCCAAACAGTGGGCTGCAGGCACAGGATGCCATACTATCTATCAGAGACGGAAAGTAAAGAAGAAAAAAAAAAAAAAAAAGAATCAGTCATACATGGGAAATATAATCTCTGCTTCTTCTTGCAGGGCACGCTTATATTGCCAAATCTGCACTCCGTTGTGTATGATTCTGAGCATTGGGCAACCCCTTGGAAGTTCAACCCAAATCATTTTCTTGATTTGGATGGCAACTTTGTGAACAAAGAGGCATTCTTACCTTTCTCAGCAGGTAACGTCCTGATGTTTGAATATTCCTGTAAATTCTAAAATTTTAAAAACATAGTTTTATAAAAACATATTTGACTCAAAGATTTAAACTCTGGTGTTCTACTGTAAGAGCCAAAAATATTGTCTTGCATTTTATATTTTTTGTACATTGAAACAGAGGATAAGTATGGCTCAGAGGCATAAAGCCATCTTCTTGGTATATGTATGGTTCCTACTACACGGGTACCTGAGCTGCTTTGTCCCATATGTATTAAATCCTACTAACACCCTCAAATCAGAAAATCAATTTATTCTCACCTTACAAATGGGGAACCCAAAGACAAAAGTAATATGATTTGTCAAAACATACAGAGAAAATCTGTGATAAAGCAGGAAAACAAACCTCAGTCTCCCAAATCCTACAACTAATAGCCTAGCAACAGGTTCTCTCGTATCTCCAGAAAAGTAGCAAAATTCAGTCTTTTCAGCAGAATATTATTAGGCAACCAAAAAATTTCTAACTTTTCAAAAGCATGTTACAATGTACAACTTACCTAATTTACTATGCAAAACACAGTGATACAAAGACATGGGAGGGGAAAAAAAAAAGTAAAAAGCAGTATAAAACATAATTCAGAGAGCTTCTCCAGACTACCGGTTTCTCCAATAATCCAATTATGAAGAAAACCAGCACAAAACAGGAAGCTGGTGTTATTTACAGAAAATTAAAATACAAAAATTAAACAATAAAACCACTAGAAATCAGCTGAGGGTTTTTTATGTTACTGTGACAGATTATACTATTATACATTTATTGTAGATAAAAAGCAAATAGTATACTAAGTAATGTACAAAGCAGATGGATTAAACACAGTAAATCCAGGTTTTAAAACCATTTGCCCAGATAGCCTGTAAATCCTAAAATCATATTTGCAAGCCAGGTACTTAACATCTTACCTCCTTTACTCACCAAATGTCCACCAGTTTACCTGAATCAACAACTGATTTAGGCTACTATTTCAACCCAGGCATAGGAAATTTTCTAACTTGCTTTAGTTGTTACCCATTTATATAGACTGAGTATTTATATATCCTGAATATGTATCTTTTTTTTAGTCTGGAATATGTAGACATCCTGAAACACACTGTGAAAATAATGCATCAAATTGAGTCACTAAGTCTATGAATCACTGCACATGCCTACGTTTCATTCCCTTAGCTTACGTATCTGCTCCTGGACAGTGTGAGAGAGGATACTGGGCTACAAGGACCCAATATATCCTCCTTAATTTCTGTTGAAAAAAGCCTGATTACATCCCTCTACTTAGCTTCAGAATTGAATCCCACAATGCTCCAGTCCTCCCTCCTCAACCACCAAAGACAAGACTTTGAAGAATATAAAACCTTTTAAAATCTGGCCTTCTCTTAAGAGAAGCAATTCATGATTCTCACGGAACAAGAAGCAGAAATGAAAAGGAAGGATCTCATACATGCTCTAGGGAAAGGAAAAAACCCAACACCAACCAACCAAAAAAAAAAACCCCCAAAAACTGAAACAGTCAACACAGAGGTATACAGTTTCTCAGTTAAATAAATGCTTCCCCCCACATCCAAAGGCATCTTCTGTCCTTAGAGAAGAAATAGGAAATTATCTTACATTAACAGAATTTATGGAACTCAGTAGAATTTTGTTTGAAGTTCTTTTTCAAAACTCAACTATACACAACTAACTCTTCTCCCCTTTCTTCTGCAGGGCACCGTGTATGTATGGGGGAACAGATGGCACAAGCTGAACTGTTCATCATCTTTACCAACCTGCTTCGGGCATTCAGATTCCAGCTTCCTGAGGGAGTAACAGAAATCAACCTGGAGTACATTTTGGGTGCAATACTGCAGCCACATCCATATAAACTCTCTGCTATTCCACGCTAGTCTGCAACATACTATAGTGCAGAGGGACTTCAATCAGTAATTGCAGATATTTCAAAATCACGTATCACTTGTATTCAAATGTAGGTAGCTCAGCATAGCAAATTAATAAAGTGTTTTAATTTAGGAGGTCTTACCTCATATAGCTGAGCTTTTTGAAATTAAAATAAGCGCACTTGCTGAAGCTCATATCTTGGGCACATACAAGTATACGTTAATGTGTTACCAAAAAAAACCACAAATGTATTTTCACACTCACAGTAGCAATGAATTAGATGTAGGATTTTTAGAGAAGTGATCTGTTATCAAGCACAGTTCCTTGCATATGTGCTGTCAGGTATCACCCTCTTTAAACAGCACAACTGTTCCGATGCAGCAAGGATGCCTGAATAAACAATAACTTTCTTCAGTATGCTGTTACTCCTGTGTGTTCACAGAAAGTCTTTTCCTACACCCTTTTGCAGAAAGTAACAGAGTATACACACTTAGTGTTGAGTCCTTTTCCTTTCACACACCCATAAAGCATTATATATTGTAGTACAACCTTCACACATGCATAAATGATTGCAGAATGGCACCTCTTATAATCATAGTCCATTTAAAAATCCTTACACTTTTTTTCTTTACTTCCTCAGCATCTGTTTCCTATTTTATTACAACTCTCGGATCCAGGTGCTTTCATGAACCTTTCCTTCTTCTGTTTAGAAACACTATTATATCATCCAATAATTTCCTATTTGAAGGGAAAGAAAGCCTTCCGAGAAATTAAGAAATAAACAAAGATGCCAACACTTGTTAAAGCAGGCAAAGTAAAGATCTATTACTCATGTTGTTTTCTTTTATGGTCTCATCATTCCACAACAGATGTGGAAAGTTTTGATCACTTAAAATTCAGCTGCAAGCATCCTAGATGCTTTGAATTTTCAAAGTTCAAGAGGAACAAGCATAAATTACGCTAAGAAGTAGTTAAAAGCAGAAGTAGAATACTACATATTTCTCAGACATAAAACTAATGGAAGACTTGATTCTCCTCTCAAGTATGTCCAATTATTCCCTTCCATTTGGTGAAAACCCCAGGGTTCTAACACACTGTAAAGTTTGCTATTGCAGAATAAATGCAGACTTGACATCATTGACAGTTTTCACCTTTTTAATAAAAGACATAAAACTTTCAATGTTACTCCATTTTTAATGAGGAAAATATAACATCTAAAAAATCCTCGTTGAATAAGAAATACTTTCAAACACAAATTAAAAAAAAATCTCTTAAACTTATTTCTTACAGTAAGGGCAGATCTTGCATAAAACATCTTAGAGATTTACAAAAGCAGTCTGTCATGATAGTTCATAAACAAAAGTTTTCAAGTAGTCTTTTTTTCCCTTTGTGGTGCTCATTAAAGAAAAACTCAAAAATCTTTCTTTTCAACCCACCATTTGCATGGTTCAACAAAGGGTTCATGATAAAGTGCTCAGCAGCATGACTGGCAGTGTAGGATACAAACTTTGACTTTCTCTGCTCCAGTGTATTTTGATGATTCTTGAGGTATGTCCTACCTGAAAAAAAATACTCCAGTTTCTTTCCTCTCCGTTTGCCCCTTTGGGTCTCCCAAAGTTATTCTGTAAGCTTGATTTTTTCCGCCCCCCCCAAAAAATATTATTTAATTATGCACATATGTTCTCTGGTTTTCTTCTAAAACTGTAGCTTGGGTTAAAACATGCACACATTCTTCACCTGTATTTTTGAAGAACTGAGGTACATTATGAGGATTTTCTGTACAATGCTGGTTCTAAAAAACATGGGAAGAACAAATATTCAGAGTGTACATGATTAAGGAGGTATTTTTACAAAGAAGTCGTCGTAGGCTTGACAGTTGGTACCAGTGAAAAACAGCTCGGCTAAGAGTATTTTCTTGTTACTCCATTTAAAACTGAAAACAGCAAGAGGTGAGGTATTCCCCGGCTTTCTGATGTTTCTCAAAATGACAGTCTGAGAGTTCCAGATTACCTTTTCATCACAGTTGTAAATGAAATCTGTAAGAAAATGAATGATGCAGAAAAAAAGCTATTTCACAAGTCAGCTTTTTTTGTCAAGGAAGAGAAGAAATTCATCAGGTATTAAAGTAAATCAGAGAAAAGATAGATTTAGAAATTAAGGCCAAAATGCAAGCTCTTCCTGTGAAATATCTTAACATCCCCTAAAACTCATAAATCCCATCACTTCAGTAATTAGAAAATACATAGACAAACTTTTAGAAAAATACACCAATATCCAGCGCTGCTGTGATGCACCCCTTCGAAATCAATAGCCCAGCTTCTCAGTAAGGCAGACTGCCTAGATCCTTCAGAGGTGAAGCCCCCGAAAGCACTGAATGATTGAAAGTCCAGTCTTTAGAAAATACTACGCTGTTGAAGATTAGTTTCAGACATTAATTTCTGCCACTGATAAGAAAACTATAACGGCCATTTCCAAATTCTTCAAGTTTTCAAGTCCTGAAGAATCTAAACTGTTTGTTCCCTTGATATCAGTGAGCATCCTTTACCCAAGTCCAACCGTTTTCATGGAATAATGTAAGAAACATATCTTTGAATATATTCCTTCTGTAATAATGGCCTTACAATGGTTTGTTTCCAAAACAACTGCAATAAAGGACTTCATTACATACCTCAGCTCCTAAATATTAAAGTAACAAGCACCATGAGGAAAGTTTATTCAGGTCTTCGCCCATTTTTGTGAAGCACACAAAATCCATACTGTTTGCGTGGTTTTAAGGACAAAATGTAATCTCTGGTCAACATGACCTAGATTAAGAAAACTAGTAAACCAGTTCTAATCTTGGGTGAAGAGTTTTTCCTAAGATTTTTGTTTTGGTTTTATTAAAAACTCAAAACGGAAAGAGCCAAATATCTAGATGGTCCTGTTCTCACCTAATAAGAAGAGTATTATCAAGGGCATGCTTTGATCCACCAACCAAATCAGACATCTTTAAACAATTGTTAAAATAATACATTCAAAGTTCTCCTCTCTGCTCAGTGAAAACACCGTAAGTGTGGGGTACTCAGCATTCACATCCAACCCTTCAATATCACATGCATATCTGATCAAGCAAAACACAATACCAAAACATTAAACAGGTGGCAATAATTTGATCAGAATAGCTTGTACACCAAGAAGGATTATAACAGTAGGATGCTATATGGGCTGGCTGTAAGGAAACAAAGAAAACATCTAAACTCTAGTGTAGTGAAAGCTAACCTTTGGATTGCCTGTTTGCACTTTGTCTCTTTTTGCTGTGTCTCTTAAGTCTTTACAACATTATAGTATCATTAGAATTTTTAAGTCTCAATACGTAGGATCCCAAATTAATAACAAAGCCAAACAGATGGAGGAAGAATACAATATATAATTAAAGCTAGCAGATCTACGGTGACACCAAGAATGAATACATGAAAATATATCTAAATGCATAGAAAAGTGTTTACACTCTTAAAAGCAAATGTAAAAGTCAAGTCACCTACTCATCACTAACAAGCCAGTTTCTCACAGACATTAGGTAGATACTGGGGAATGATTTGAGGGATTAAATAATGACTTTACAAAATAGCCATACAGAAGCTTCCATATATCTGAGTGGTGTGAAAAGACAGACTTTGTTAGCTGCTAACAAATGCTACTTTTCTGGCTGAGAAACAAAAACCCAAATTGTTTTTCTGATTATCAATTTGCAGCAAGTAAATGAGAGCATTCCACTAGTCCAGTCCACTTGTAAGTGACTCTCTGCAACACCTTTAAAACAACTAAAATTAAAAACATATCACTTACTTCTTGCAATACTTGTCCAAGCGTCTCCCGGCTGTGAATGCGCTTCCTGTTGAAAACCACAACCACACTTATTTCTGCACAAAGCACTGGGGGGAACTTGTAAACTCAATCCCACTTCAAAAGGAGAAGATTGTTACGCTAAGCTTTGTTCCACAGCCTTATGGAATCTCGATGCAATTTTATGAACTCTTAATGCAATCTTATGGCATCTACAAAGTCTGATTCAGACCTGTTACTACTCTCATCAGGAAGAACTACCTGTAATAAGACCTGCAACAGACAGCAGCTTCTCAAAAAACCACCCTGTTTATTAAAAAGCTTTGTAAAATTTCAGCATAAATCCTCGTATCTGGACATAGCTGATATTCAGTTGCTGTAGTGCCATCTTCTCCAGCGCTAGACATCTATTATTCAATAACCGATGCAAGAAGATTACAAATACTTTTGGTTTTACTCTTTCTTCCAGCATAGTCAAAGCAGCAAGGAGTGCTTGCAAACATAACAGCAATACAAAGACTTTAAAAAAAATATATATTATTTTCTATCAGAAGTGAGATCATGTCACTACAGCTGTTGTTTCTAAACATCCTGTAATGCATGCACTAAGAATACTAGAATTGCAAATAGAAGGCAACATATTTTTACCTGTCTATTTTGGTTGCTATGACCACTGTAAAATTGCCTTCTGTATTGGGCAAGTATGTAGAAGGTATAATTATGTAATTTCCTGCAGGAAGCCTGCAAAGTTGGCTTACTTCCTGCGAATAGCAGTGAGGTACACAGCTAACCAGCGGCTCCAAGTGTAGAAAAGAGGAAGTGTGTGGCTTCCAGCTGCTGTTAGGCACCTGCAACAAAAGAATGAAAACATACCTATCTTTTCATATATTTCAGGCCTCACAAAGTTAAATTCCTAGTATACCATAATATAGTATGTTCCAGATCTATTCCACCCCAAATACTTGCTTCTGTACAGAGCTATATGATAGGGATAGGAAGGCTTCCAAAAAACCCAGATGGCAGTATTAAGTATAGATAAATCATTCCTATCATGTTTGTAGACAATTTATACCACCCACTACCCACATAGCCCAAAAGCTTTTTCTATTGTCTAACCTCACTCTTCCTCACTGCAGCCTAATGCACTGGTTTTTCAACTCATGGAAATGGTCAACAGAGTACGTCCTTCAACTTTCTAGTGGCCTTTCCTGTACTAAAAATTCATATTAGACTTCTCCTCAGTCTCCTGTAATCACGAAAAATACCATTCTTTCAATTTTTCTTCACATATTGTATATTTGAAGCTATATGCTTAGCTAGCACTCCTATGCTCAACTCCAGACTCTCCATTTAAGCAACACTTTTTTTTGAAGCATGTTTTCAGAAAATAAAGCTAGCTTCCCCTGCAAAAAAGCCACTTAATCTGAAGTTTCCAATCCTGCATTTATGCAATTGATCACTGGCACATACATGCAGAACCAGTATTTGTCCATACCAAATCGTATCTTGTTTTGTTTCAGGTCATCTGTTCAACATATCTGACCTTTTGAATTCTAATCCTTGTGTGCACATCCAACACCACAAGTAAATAATTATTAGAGATGAAAAAAATAAGTTTTCATGATCAGTTATCAAAAAGTCTGGTCCTCGATCATTAAGACACTGAGAATTCTTTGCAAATCCTCAAAAGAGTTCATCATTTCTAAAACTAATTTAGGACATTGGAAGCATTTAGTGGAACGAATTATCTGGTTACTATGCTACCCAGCGTGTAGTTACTCCGTTTCTCTCACAGGCATTACTGCACAGGACCAGCCTGTGCTTCTCATAGAAGCAGCACATCCCTTGCCAAGTGCAAGGAGCACTGCACTAACTGACAGGCTTACCTTCACACTTGGCAAATAAGCAATCAAATTGACCAGAAGAAATCTTACCTGGAAAATATGGAAACCTATTGGACGACACTTGCTATCTTGGCAGTGCTGACGGAGGGTAACTTTCACACTGCTTTTTCCTGGTCCTGCAGGAATGGAGAGGGGAAAGCAGGGATTGATATGGAAGGAGGGGAAGTTCCTGCTACCTCCAGCACTTTGCCCATTTTTCCAGCATCCATGCAGCTGCACTGTCTCCCATTCACCTGCTGGGAGTTCTTCACAGAGGGCAGCATCTGCAGGTGGTGGTTTTAGCTCACTAACAAATGCAAGAGAGAAAAGAAACTAAATGTATAAAATCTGTATGATTTCACAAAATCTAGAACACCCACTCACAAAAATGAGCTAGCATTACATAAACACAACTCCTCCAAACTTTCAGCACAAAGAAAAAGAGAACTGTACAATTTACATCCTTAGGTAATTCACAGAACTCAACAAGAACAACACAGCGCGTAAAAACCATGCACTAAAATCAGATAAGATTTTTGTACATCCATGAAGTAATGCAGCCGACACGTTTTTCCTCAATACTCTTGTGCCATTTGTCCTATTTGAAAGTGATACAACTGGCGGCAACTTCTGGAGCATCTCAGTATGTCCAAAGCATGCATTTCCTTATTTTGTGTATTCACTATTCCTTTAATCAGAGGAAACTATCATTTTACCTCTGACATTACCACTGTAATGTTAACCTGTATTTCGATCCTACTCCAGAAGTGCTTTTCACAGCCATATGAACAATTTGGTATATTATCAGTTGTGCAGTGTTTGAAATCGTATTTCAATGTAACATCTCCCTTTATTTCCAATTTTCCAGTTGAGAACATACAACAGCTGTTATGTTATTGTGTGATTGTCCATTCTAGACACATATCCAGGCTGACACCTCTGTTTCAGTCTGAGGAGCTATTATACTTAACAGCAACACTAGAAATTTTAAGCCATCATTCAAAGTGCAACATGTGTACAGATGAGATATGCCCAGAAACCAAATATATTGCCAGTAAGAAATATGCAACTTGCACCCATACAGCAAAATTAGCCTCATAATTTTGCAGACCTTTATTTGGTCTAGAACTTGATGCCATCTTCCTTCCAAATTCCACAAGAGTAAATGATTAATGCATGTTCTGGCTTTGTAGCATGATTTGCCAGCTTCTTTCCAAGGAGATACAAGTTGATAGTGTACTAACAGAAAATAAAAAAAATTTAACAGCTTTTAAACATGTTGCTAACAGTACGTTTTGCCTCTGCATATAACTTACTTGGCGCAAGCTGTTAGACAACCTCAGATTTTTTCAGGTTTATTGAAAGAAGGTACAACTTTGCTGACTCCACACAAGTACTCATCATCGTGTCTTCTTAAGTATTTATTTCAAGGCTATGGTCACCAACACAGAATTGCTCACAAATAATTGACTTTAAAGTGTTGAGATAGCTATGTAGTCTGCTACAGTTAAAAAATTAAAAATCATCAGAAGCTACTAAACTGATGTTCCTGATATTTTCTGTTGGATAAGCATTATTAAACAGAAGGAAAAGATTGTTCCAAGCCTACTACAAAAGTCTATTTTGTGTCACAAGTTATGAGGAAAGATCAGCTATAGCATAATATACAGTGATCCTTCCAAGAATTTTATCATAATGCTGGTAAACTTCTTGAGGCCTTCACAATTAAGAAGTTCAGCTGTATTTTCACTGTTTAATGCTTTAATTCAAAAGCAATTCTTCATTCAGCTAAAGAATACAGCATAAACGTCAGTGCTATTTTCCACACCTGTCCTGAAAAGATGAACCATGAGCATTATGTCATCCGAGTCCACTGCTGACACTCCATTTGCATTTGAAGCTGTATTGCTCACTAGGAACAATGTCATACATCAGGCAACCTGTTAGTATGGGTTTTCCAGCATACGCGATTAATACACTGCTCTCCTTTTCTGTCACTGATTGCAATAACAGCAGCTTCTTTTAACTTCTGTGCGTACATCTTTGTTTCTTCTGTACATGCAGAAAGAACTTCCATATATTGAGAAACATGTTCTGCAGAAACCTATTCAGTTCTTTTACAAAAAACGCACTTTCTCAAAACACTAGGCTGCAGTTTAGAGTCAAGATGCTACTCGTCTGACTACTTCCGACTGGTATTGTAACAAGAGGTAGTAGCAGCTTCGTGAAAAAAAAAAGGAGATAGAACACTGCTTACATGAATTCAAAGACAAAACAACGCTGTTACTTGGCCCTCCACACAACTCTTTTTAAAAAACACTTTTAGCATTTACATTTAGTGCTATACGTCATATATTTGGTTATGTCAAGGACTAGAAGAAATTTTCTGTTTCGTTTTAAACCCACCTGAGAGATATCCTTCCCGTTGAAAATACACGAAGCAAGAAATTCCCTACTGCATCTTTCAGAAAAGTGCTGGGAACAACAAGATAAAACCCAGGCAAAAGGTCACAGCATACATGCACTTCTCTATCATAGGAATGGCAGACGGTACCTACAACTGGAGGAGCAGAGAGGGTCTTTGGAAGGTTAAATCGTTTCTTCTCCACCTAAAATAGATGCATAATGACGCACGGTGTTTTAGGAAAAATGAGAAGTTTTCAATAAACCAAAAATGATCAAATATTGTTGAAAATATTTTTAAACATGT
Source organism: Gorsachius magnificus (assembly GCA_034008185.1). Classification (NCBI taxonomy): domain Eukaryota; kingdom Metazoa; phylum Chordata; class Aves; order Pelecaniformes; family Ardeidae; genus Gorsachius; species Gorsachius magnificus. The sequence continues at coordinate 38,206,003 of CM067087.1, forward strand.
ACACATTTACAAAAGGAAACAAGTAAGGAGGAGACTATCAACAGATAAGCTGAACATCAAAGAGGAGTAGGAAGAGCTAATATTCAGGACGAGTAAGTTTAGGAATAGTCATCAAATACTCAGCCTGAAATGTCATGCACTAGTTTGGAACAGTCCCAAAAGTTCTACTTGGTGCTCAATTATAAAAGAGGAAAGTACTAGTCCATTAATAGTTTGTACAGACAGTAACTGCACTGAGATAAACAGGATCATCCTAATGTAAATCAGAAATGTAAAATGTGTGAACAGTTGAATCATATCACTGCCATAGGAAACTAATGATTTTACTCTGATGTTTCAGTAATGCTTTAAAACTTCTATTTGCAAAAAGAAAAATGGCAGTGACATATTACCTTCCAGACATGCAATCCCACAGCCTGATAATTCTTCCCCTGTATGCCTTCAGTCAAAGATAGATTTTCCTCTGCTAAGCGAGTCAGATTTTTAATTCTTCCGGCCCAGTCAGCACTGTATTTCCTATGTTTCTGCAGCAGAGCAATGCACACCTCGCTCTTTTCACAGACTCTCAGCCAGAACTTGGGGTTGGTAGGGAAGCTACTGTTGTTACGGCAGCCACCTGCAGACTGTCCTCTCACCCAGGATCCAAAAAGATTCTGCGAGTGATACAGCACTTTCTCTAACAAAATAAGAAAGCCGTGGTGCAGATTTTAGACACTAGAGGCTACTTAGTTTTATACAACAGATATATGGCAGAGATCCCCCAGCCCAAGAAAACATGCTGGTTTAGCCCTGACGCTTTCTCCAAGCAGATATTCATGACCAAGATTTTGAGAGGCATGAAAATAAATGCCACAACTTGTAAGGGCAGATTGATGACATCAATTTTACAAGACACTGTTTCTAGAAATCTGAAGTTTATCTCAAAAAAAAAAAAAAAAAAAAATCATCACAAGGCTGTCCAGAACAACAGCCTTCTAGATAGAGAACACTCATCAGTCAAACAATTAGCAAGTAACTAGATCTTAGAGAAATATCGAAGACTCCTCTAAAGATCTTCAATTTCCTCTTGTCCCTCTATTCTTCCCAGTAGAGACAGAAAAGCCTTATGGGTCTAAAGGAGAGGGAAAGACTGAGAAAGAGTGGTCTAGTCGCAACCATTTGCGATTCAAATCAGTCTTTCCCACTGATGTAACATTATTTGTATGAGAAGACATTTTCTCATTCCACACCTGTGTAGAGGCTCTGAAGTTGTCCTTCCTCATTGACTGGAAAGCCCATGGTAATCTCATCAAATTCCCTGAAAAATTCCTCTTCATCAACCCAGAATTCTCCCTCCTGGATCTGTGAGAGCAGTTCTGAGGCAACTACTGGATCTAGCCGGCTCCATCCTTGACCACTGCACATAAGACAAGAGTCAATGTTTAGTTCTTTGCCCAATAAAGTTCCATAACAACGTTCTATCAAATATCCTATGGAGCAGGACAATAAGAAGAGGTTTCTTCATTTTATTGTCAAATACTTGCATTGAGTATTTCTGTATACATGTTGCTAATCAGCGAGAGGGGTAACAGAAAGTATGAATCGCAATATCAAAGAAAACTTAGAAACAACTTAACACTAGAAAGGATACAGCAGCAGACTTTTAGGTGAAATAGTTACTTTGCTTACTGCAGACAGTACAGTCCCAAGTGTGAGAGCAAAATAAAGACTGTAACAGCTGTTAAAAATAGCGACAAAAAAAATAACACAAGCTGCACAGTGACTGTTCAGAAAGAATTTTAATGCTGTATAGTGAATATCAAAAAACACTCTTGGTATGAAGCAGCTAGTTATCCCCACGAATACACTAAGTCATGATAAACCAAGAATTTAAACACCTCATTATTTAGGCCCCATTAAAAGCCAGTACTTTCAACATTTTTGATTGTTTCACTAACAACAAAGAAGAGTTCTGCGCTTGAATAAAACAGGGCTCTAAGGCCACACAGTGAAATGCTATCTTGCAACTACATCGCAACTTATTGTTTGGCAAAGAAACTGCAAGAGACCAAGTTTACAACTGAAAATCTGCCAAAGGAAAAAAAGATCAACTTAAGTCTCAATTAATCTGATTAAGCTATCTTTTTAACTCTGAGGAAAAAACAAACACAAAACTATTTCTCTAAAATGTTTATTAACATGATGATATTGTTACCATATTTTAATGCTGAAAGCTTGCTCCTTGGGTCAAGAATTGCATGTTCTTTTGTGCAGTCTGAATATGCTAACACTTTTCAAAATAAGGTAGTAGGGTCTTCCCTTTCATTCTTGTTATTTTGTTATATGAACTCCTAAACATTTTTCTGCATTTTCTTTAAAATAGATCTCCTCTTTGTATCTACTTGATTCCAGCTTCTCCTACTCATATCGATCTAAAGAAATGAGAGCACACAAGCATCTTTCCTTCTGCTGTATTTTGTTTGTCCTTTGCTTGTCTTCTGCAACTGAGACAAGATCAAATGAGAAGGGCAGAGTAAAGCTGAGTGACTACTTACAAGTCACAAACACCTTACGAGCAAACATACTTAGATCAACTGTAGAACAAAAAAAAAGCCCCACAAAAATCAGAGACAGAAAATAAACCAACATCTTAAGCCTATCTCTATGAAAAGATGCAATGCTTTGATAAACAAAAAAAAATTCGTTATTAAAAAAATTTAGATACAAAACTAATAGATCAAAATAACTAGCCTTAAAACCAACGAGCTACGTGAACTACTGAACTCTCTAAAGGACTGCATACAAACCAACATCTCTCTCCTCTGCCATAGCCTATCAGCAATATTCGCCTTTGCAATACATAGATATGCTTTGTGCTTCAGAACTTTCATAAATGATTTTCCAAGTGAAAATAAACCTACTCACCCCTCACACCAGGGACCTCTCCAGCACCGCCTCCCCCAAGGATTTCGTATGCGTAATAGGAAGATTTCCTTGCCCGACACTTCAGACAGACTCAACATGTCTATCACAATAAATGCATGAAATTCCCCTAGTTCACTTGCACCTGAATAGGAAAAAAAAAAAGCATTTGAAAGCAGACAAAAAAAAATCCTCTGTATTTTACAACTAATGACATTAAACTACCCTGTGAAAGAAGGCAATTTTGAGGTAAAAGGAAGTCATTTTTAAATCAGTATAAAACCAGTATAAAACCCCCAAACAGTTCATTTTAGTTGTGACTATATATAAATAAAATTAAATAAAATTTTAAAGTGTATTAACTCACTACTTTATCTCAAACATGTACAAATTCTCAGTGCTGAAATTCATTGGGATTTTTAAGTTGTTTTATTTTTGGGGGGGTTGAGGGTATGTGTTTTTGATAACTGACAACAGCAGTACCCAATATAAAAAACATGCCTTGAAAGCACCCTCCATCCTGAACCCATCATCTTTAAACCTTTATTTATCCGAAGTTATAATAAAATTACACCATGAAACTGTTACGGTAGTAGAATCAGCACTATGCATTTTCTGGCTGCCTTGTGCTCTGAACCCTGTTAAATATAGACATTTACTTTAAAAATGTCTAGAACCTTACTATTACCTTGTCTGGAATTGAGGACTGAGCAGCTTATTACACACTGTTCCTTCAAATTCATTAATCTTCTAAACACTGCTTTCTCCAAAACCATGCCAGTCTTCTCTTTCTCCAGGTTTCTTCCAGGGCCTTTCAGGGTCCATCTTTCAGCAATTCCTCCGGTCAGGTCAACCAAAGCATCAGCCACCTGTCCTGCCCACAACTGTTCATAAGATCCATGCACTCTGTTAAAAAAAAAAGTTTCTACAAACAGCAGAACTAAAGAAACATGGTTCTTATATGTTTTCAACCCCACCCTGTATCACAATCATGACTGCACCCTACCTCATATCCCCAGGTAGGCAAGAGAAGGCACATACTATTTATTTATATAGAATACATCTAAAGAATATGCAAGCCATCAAACATTCCACTGTTTGATGGGAAGCTTATTACAATTCACTCCATCCTGTATAGAAACAGCTCTAGTCTAGTACTAGTCATTTGTACCTTTTTATCTGTGCACTAGATCGTCTTTTGTGATATGCTAACTGCATTCTTTATTATCATAGAATCACCTCGGTTGGAAAAGACCTTTAAGATCATCGAGTCCAACCGTTAACCTAGCACTGCCATCCCACCACTAAACCATGTCCCTAAGCACCTCATCTATCCTTCTTTTAAATACCTCCAGGGATGAGGACTCTACCACCTCCCTGGGCAGCCCATTCCAGAGCCTGACAACCCTCTCGGTGAAGAAGTTTTTCCTAATGTCTAGCCTAAACCTGCCCTGGCGCAGCTTCAAGCCATTCCCCCTCGTCCTATCATCTGTTACCAGGGAGAAGAGGCCGACCCCCACCTCACTACAGCCTCCTTTCAGGTAGTTGTAGAGGGCGATCAGGTCTCCCCTCAGCCTCCTCTTCTCCAGACTAAACAACCCCAGTTCCCTCAGCCGCTCCTCGTATGACTTGTGTTCCAGACCCCTCACCAGCTTGGTTGCTCTCCTCTGGACATGTTCCAGCAATCAACATCTTTCTTGTAGCGAGGGGCCCAAAACTGAACACAGTATTTGAGATGCGGCCTCACCAGCACCGAGTACACGGCCACGATCACTTCCCTACTCCTGCTGGCCACACTATTCCTGATACAGGCCAGGATGCCATTGGCCTTCTTGGCCACCTGTGCACACTGCTGGCTCATATTCAGCCAGCTGTCAATCAGTACCCCCAGGTCTTTTTCCACCAGGCAGCTTTCCAGCCACTCTTCGCCAAGCCTGTAGCACTGTACGGGGCTGTTGTGACCAAAGTGCAGGACCCGGCCCTTGGCCTTATTGAACCTCATACAGTTGGCCTCAGCCCATCGATCCAGCCTGTCAAGGTCCCTCTGCAGAGCCCTCCTCTCCTCAAGCAGATCAACACTACCACCCAGTTTGGTGTCGTCTGCAAATTTACTGAGGGCACATTCAATCCCCTCAACCAGGTCATTGATAAAGATATTAAACAAGACTGGCCCTAGAACTGAGCCCTGGGGGACACCGCTTGTGACCGGCCACCAACTGGATTTAGCTCCATTCACGACGACTCTCTGGGCTCAGCCATCCAGCCAGTTTTTAACCCAGCGAAGAGTACATCCATCTAGGCCATGAACTGCCAGCTTCTCCAGGAGAATGCTATGGGAGACTGTGTCAAAGGCTTTGCTGAAGTCCAGGTAGACAACACCCACAGCCTTTCCCTCATCTACCAGGTGGGTCACCTGGTCATAGAAGGAAATCAGGTTGGTTAGGCAAGACCTGCCTTTCATGAACCCATACTGACTGGGCCTGATCCCCTGATTGTCCTCCATGTGCCTGGTGAGCACACTCAAGATGAACCTCTCCATAATCTTCCCTAGTACTGAGGTCAGGCTGACTGGTCTGTAGTTCCCCGGATCCTCCTTCCGGCCCTTCTTGAAGATAGGCGTCACATTTGCCAACTTCCAGTCATCTGGGACCTCCCCTGTTCTCCAGGACTGCTGATAAATGATAAAGAGTGGCTTGGCAAGCTCCTCTGCCAACTCCTTCAGCACTCTTGGGTGGATCCCATCCAGCCCCATAGACTTGTGGATGTCCAGGTGGCATAGCAGGTCAAAGACTGCTTCCTCCTGGATTATGGGGGGTTCATTCCACTCTCTGTCCCTATCTTCCAGCTCGGGAGGCTGGGTACCCTGGGGATAACTTGTCGGGCCATTAAAGACCGAGGTAAAGAAGGCATTGAGTATCTCAGCCTTTTCCTCGTCTTTAGTGGCAATGTTCCCCCTTGCATCCACTAGAGGATGGAGGTTCTCCCTGGCTCTCTTTTTGTTATTAACATATTTATAAAAACTTTTCATATTATCCCTTACAACAGTGGCCATGTTAAATTCCAGCTGGGCTTTTGCCTTTCTAATCTCCTCTCTGCATGACCTGACAAGATCCCTGTACTCTTCTTGGGTTGCCAACAAAAACATTTCTTCCTCTTCTTCAGTTATTCTTTGTTCACTCTGCACAAACAACCAGAGTAACGGTTCCTTCAACAGTTTAAGTAAACCAAGGGACTACCCTACCTGATGCAGTGGATGCAAAAGATAGCAAAGAAATCAAGACTATAATAGAATGATAAGAAAAGATAGAACAGTAGGACTCTACAGAAAGCAAAGAATATCTTTCAAACCTACAGAGAAGCTTTAACATGTCATTGCTGCTTCATAACTTCTGTTCAACATATCTGCAGTCAAATTACTTCACACTTAAAAGTCTTTTTCTGCCCTCTGCTGGCAACCACACAATCTTTCATCCAAGTTCTTTTGGACATTTGATGCCTATCTTACCAGTGCATTTTGTCTCCAAATTATTTTGCCCATCTGGACAGTATTTTGATGGATGTGTCACAAAACATCAAATAGCTGCATTTTCAAACACATTAACAATACAGTTGTTTCTTCTCAAAAAGCAGCAGTGAAACTCATACAACCAGAGTCTCAAATAGCATAAACTTATTAAATGTTTTTGCTTTCCATGAAAGTATTTGCATGCTTTTTGCTTTTCATTGAGCCCTCAGCTGCCCTCAAATGCTGCACCAGTAAAATATTTGTCTTTAATAATTAGATGACCAATGGATAGTGACTTAATAAACATCATTTGAATCCTGATAATTCATTGCAGCTCTTACTTTTCATCATAATTCTCTCCCTATCTTACCTCATACACAACTAGAACACACCTTATAGATCTACAATTTAAAGGGCGACTTCTGTACAACCCAGCATGGGAAAGCTAGCAGCCACTGTACTTGAGATTGAATAATACACAGATCTATGCCCAAAGCAGTCAGATAAAATAAGCAAGCAGAAGGTATACGAGTGTTGTACCTCCCTTTACTTCCTTCAATAACAGTGCTCACATACTTTGCATAAGCTTTTTCCAACAGGGGAAGCCAAAACAAATCCTCTGTCTGACACTGGGAAAAGCAGAGTTTACCACCAAGGCAAGGTAAACGATCATCGATGGTCACTTCCACCCAGTGTCCAAACTGCCAGACTCGACAAGTGAAACAGCCTTGATATGACTCATCTGTCCAGCTGGGCTGACCTGGAGGGATTACCTACATGACAAAAGCCAAAAATCAAAACAAATACTATTTTTGTTTTTGTTTTTGTTTTTTTTTTACCAAAACAAACTTAAAATATGCTGAATATTAACTGTAATAATCACAGGAAAAAAAATCACAACAAAACCACTGAAACTAAGCATAACAAAACCGATAGTCAGTTTTGAGGCCTGACATTCAAGAGCAATATATAAATGTAAATTAGTTGAAGAAAACTTCTGATATATGGAAAAGAAACTTCTCTATACCTTATTCAGTAGGTATTTACTCTTCTGCAAAGCTACACAGGCACACAGGAACCAACAGTCTCCCAAAATTCCTTGTTTCACTTGCACATCCTGCAGATCGTTTGAAAATAACCGAGGAGTAGAACAAATGTCCTAAAATTAAGAAAAGGGGAGTTAAAGCCAAACCCTGCAATATAGTCTAAGGAAGTCTGTCTTTCAGGGAACAGGAGGACTCCAGAGATCTCTCACAAAATAAGGGAGTTTTTACCTCTAGAACAGTTCCTCTTCAGACACACAGCCTAAGCAAGCAATAACAAATTACTGCCTTGTGGCTATTTTGCAGGTAGTTTATGAGAAGCCAATCTAGCTCCCACACTTGTGTAGCAAAATCCGTACCACCAACAGGTGCAACCTTAGCAGAGGCACCAATAAGCAAAAGACAACATAATTCATCAGCTCCTTCCTAGACATATGATCAAGTGTGATAGAACTGATGCCAAGCACATTGCACTGCACATTCCAAGTTACCAAGATCTCCAAATTAGCATAAGAGAAAAACCTTCCCTAGGGCAAACAGAAATAGATTACGTGGTAGCAAAAGAGGTAATTTTAGATACAAAGTCCTGAACACTTCATTGGATCTGAAAGCGAGTTTTTAAAACCGTTCTTCTCTCACCTGTAAACACTGCAAGAGATGGAAATTAACTGATCAGCCCTCAGCAGCAATCAGGGTGTAAGGTAGAGAAGTAGGAAGTTGCACATCAGACTCCGTGAAGTCATTTGTTTGTCAATTCTATCTGATAATCAGTAGCTCTATCACTGTTCTACAGCCATCCCCAGATGCAGGGGAAAAAAACAATACCACTAAAACCCAGCATACTTTTGCTCTCCATTACATTTTTATAGTCTTTTATACCCCCTCCACACAAAGGCATTATCATAAATACTTCACTTTAAATTAACATACTGCAGATATGCATTCTAAACTTTTTAGCCATCACGCGGCTTGCCCTGAAACCCAGCTGTAAGGTTAGAAGCAATACAAGTCATACGACAAGCCTTAAAAAAAGTTTTCTTTCTTGTTATTGAAAAAAATCAACAATTGCAAAAAAAAAAGCCAAATCCTTCTGAAAAGCTCTAAAATCCAGTTATTTGTTTTCAAGATTTATGTAATATACTGAAAAATTGGGAATAACATAATGGTATTTTTAATTTGGTATGCATGTTATTTGACTAATGAAATATATTTATGATAAAATATCTGAATTTCTACTAGCCAAGAAATCTGAAAGTTCTACATCAGGATTTAAATCAAACCTATAAACAAGCACCCAGACTTAACTGTAACATATATATTAACACTGACATACATTGGTTTTATCACTTCTGTATCTCTAAACAATTAAAACACCCAGAAGCAGTCATTCAGTGCTAAATATAATTTACTACCTTAAAGTCCAGTTCTACTAAAATCACAGGCTTTTACATCTTAAAACTCACCTTAGGTCTCAGCCAAGATATCTGGCCTCTGAATTGAGCAAGCGGGGTACGATAATCAAAAAATATAGAGGTATCACTGGCTGGAAACGTGGGGTCTGCATAAAGGTCTTTTTTCACGATTAGTTGCTTTTTCTCTCCCAGCATTTTCAACACAATCCTAAGTAGCTTTGCCAGCTATTTCCACGACTTTATATTGCCAAGCACCAACCTAGAATGCAAACTGAGTATTACTTGGGAACTGTAACTGAGAAACAAATAAGCAGGACAGATTTATTTAGGAACAGAAAGCTTCTCACCCTTTCCGCGGAGCACCTTGACCCACGCCATTGCTGGCTTCTTTCGGCACCTGATACCACCCTAGAGAGCCTCCGCTCTGCGAGAAAAGAGAAAGGAGGTGTCAGAGGGTCCTGGGTACAGTCCCTCCACACAATAGGCCCCAAAAAGAGACCTACACCCAGGAGCCCACTTAGACCCCCTCCCCTCCCTCTACAGCAGAACCACCCCCACCACCCCCTTTTCCTCACAACTGACCCCAACAACGCCCACACAAACACACACAACCCCTCCTCCTACCCACGAATCCCCCCCACCGGACACGCTCGCCACAACGGGCCTCAACCAGGCCACCTCCACAGACGTCCTCCCTCGCTCCCGGCCACCACGCAGCCCTCTCAGTCTCCTCACCGCGGGGCACGCCCCACCGCCATGCCCCGGGCGGCCGTTACCACGGCAACGCCGGACACTCCCCCACCGCCCCCTCACCCTCTTGACCATCCCCGGGGTAACGGACTGGGCCACCGGCCAATGAGGAGGCGGCAGGCAGGTACGTGGTGCACGCACCACCAATGGGGCGCCGCCGCGGCGGGCGGTGCAGGGAAGGGCCGGGTCCCAGCGTGCCCCGCGGCGCTAGCTCTGGCGGGGGCGGGGGCCCCCCCGTACGGGGAGCCGGGACAGGGGGGCGGCGGAGTCCCCGGGGCAACCCCGGCATTCACGGGCGCAGGCGGTATTCCGTACTCGGGAATACCTGAAAGAAACTGGAAATTCTCCTCCTCGGAGCTGGAGGAGGAAAGCTTAACGGTCACCGGAAGAGCAAACAAATCCAAATCGCATTTTCATGAAGGTTATGACAGAGGAATTGTCAGAGAAATTGTTGGCGAAGTGGTTTCCCCAGATAATGGCAAAGATCACATTTTCGGGTAGTTTATCCCTGAATAATTGTCCAAGGGCTGAAATATGCCACTCCTCATACTTTGATTGCTACTACTGCCCAGTGAAATAGAAAAAATAAATTTAAAATATACTGACTTGCTATAAACCAAGAGCAATGACAACTGCAGAAATGCAGGGCCCCTTGCAGGCCACCCTCCAGTAAACCACCGCTGGTTCCAAGGTCTTTGGGCCAGTTCAAGGCACACTGAGGCAGGCTGCTTGCTTTTTTGTATTTGGGCCTTTTATGTTAAGTGTTTCTCAAGAAGTTCAAGTGTGGTCAAGTCAGCAGTCAGCTAAGCCAGCGCGAGAGGACATGATACTTACCATAAAAAGCTGTTTTACACACTCATCTGTAATGACAGGTTTGAATCTAAAGGTTCTATCACCCGGTTCTTGGGTAGAGAGGTTTTCTTGCACAGAGAGATCCACAGAAAACATGGGTCTGATTTGTGTCTGTCAGAAAGGGTTTCTTTCAAACCTCCACCTCAGCAGAATGGAAATACAGGTAACTGCAGTAGCTGTCCAGCCACCAACTGATCCAGAAACATGTTCTCTGCCCCTTGCTTATGCCCCTTGTACACACACAGGGCTCCTCCCCTGCATACAGCCAATCTAATCAACAAGCAAGACTTTTCACTTTCGAGTTTTGACCCTTTTGGGAGCAAAGGAAACATAACCAGCAAGAATAAGGGCCCCTCTTGTCTGTGGCTCATGAGAGAGAGCTGCAGCTGCACAGGCTGAGAGTGAGCTGATAGAGGAGAGGTCTGTCTGCAGAGGGAAAGGGAGGGGGAAAAAAAAGAAGAAAAAAAAAAAGACCTCTGTCTCAGGAACAGCAAGGCTCTCAGCTGTGTGATTTCAGCCTTGCTGCTTTCTTTAGGAAACAGCGATCGCAGATCACAACTACATAAATTCCATTAAAGGACAGAGTCTAGAAAGCAGTATAAATGTTGAGCTCTAACTGTAAATACAGTAGATCCAACCTGGAACAGTGAACTAGTTAAACACGTAACAGTATTTATTTAGAAGAAGGAAAGAGATGGACATTATCTTGGTCTCTAAGATACCTGACACACTTTCTTTGCCCCACTGCAAAGTTGGAAATGGGCAAATTCATCCATTATGCAGCTGGTGATTTTTTTTTTTTTTTTTTTCCCTATTAACTCCAAACTCTTTGGAGCAAAGGCAGCAAAGAATTTTCTCTGTTGCCTTTTGGCAGCCCTGCTGGATTCAACTATTCCTGAAGACAGAAACACAGGTCTATTTAGACCACGAGTCTTGGAGAGAATATTTTAAGACAGACTGACACTTGCGTTTTGTCAATGTGTTTCTCAGTGCATTTTACATGGGTGCTTCTAGTTTCCTTGTAAATGATGAAAGCAGACACTGAGAGGCTGAGTCCAGCTGCTGTGGAAATTTGAACAGGTAAAAGGCATTTGCATCCAGTTAAATTGCCAGCTCAATTCCATGTGAATGAAGACTATCCTTTGACAGAGTAGAGTTGATATTTTCATGATTGTTTTTCAGTTTTGGGGTTTCATCAACTTTGTGTTCGCTTTTGTCTCCAACAAAAGTTCAAGGACAGGGAGACAGGTAAAAGTGATCCAAACCATGGTGGTTAGGCCCAACGTGTGTGTTTCTGCAAACTGACACACAGAAGTTGTTCAAATAGCACAGGGGAGCCCCTCCAATTATTTGGATCCTGATACCAGGCTTTGTCCCTTCAATACTACTAGGCTGACAGTGGTCAGAGCTGTAGCACAGAATATCATTTTGCTCAAGGGAGATTTTGGAAGGAGTATCTGGGGTTTATGCTCAGAAAATGATGATATGGAAAAAGTCTCTGATGGTTTTCATCAGCGAGCCAGAAGCAGCCTGGTATCACAGCGCTCTCTTCAGCTACTGGGAAGACACAATAAGTCTTCTTCCAGAAAGACAGAGTGGCTTGTCCTGAGGGGAGATTCCCCTTGCTAAAGATCTCCCACATTACCTCAGGCACACCCAGAGGTAGAGCACAGCTCCAAACTTCCATGCTGGCTACCGCAGCACACAAGAACAAGGTGGTACAAGACGCCAAAATTAGAAAAATGCACAAAGCTGGTGCTTCCCTAGGTCATACACAGAACGTCAACAGTTATTGTGACTTGATTTAATCCTGGTGACACTTTCCACCAAATCGTAAGAGCATGGAGAATACCCCATCTCCCATTCTTTCCTTTCACCTCCCTCTTTTCCTTAAGACCCTGCATCTCAGTTAAGTATGCTTTTGGAAAAGGACTGAATGCTGTGCAAAACCCATTAATGCCATTTCTTAAAAAGAGACTTGTCTCTAGTACGTCAGAACATCTTCCCTGTGGGGCACAGAGCATGCAATGTTTAACATAATCCTAATTCTTCTGACAGGAAATCAGAGGCGCAAGACTCGAGTTTTCCAGTGCAGAAGGTGCACACACATAGGGAAGGAGTGAGGGGAGGTGTTCACACAGGCTCAATCATTTAATGCAACCAGCTATTCACCCTCTGTATAGAGTGAAAACTCACCTTCAGAGTATAGAATAGCTTTTTTCTATACCCCTTTATCTATAAAAGGTTGCCATGTCCTTGCTTACACGGTCTAACTGGTGCCCAAATTACTATTATAATTAATGAAAGAACAGGATAAATCCACAATATCAATAAAAAAAAATCTTTTTAAGTTGGTGCAGAACACACAGCAGCATTTGAGGTAATCTTTGAGAAACAGTGTGCAGTTCTGGCAATTTCCACTTTAAAAGGATGCTGAAACATCATGCTCCACCCCAGAGCTAAAGCAGTACATGAAGTATGGAAAACATACCTTGCAGCAAGAGATCAACCAACCTATCAATCTGTTTTCGCTAGGAATTAAGAGGTACTTACATGGGAAAGAGGTTAGCAACAGTAAGCAGTTTATGTTTCGCAAACAAACCAGTAGCTTCAAGAGCTGGAAGCTGAAACTAGACAAATCCACACTAGAAGTTAGGTATGCAGTTTTGGGAGTATATGTAATCAAAAGCAAGAACAAATTCAGCGTCATTTAAACTGGGTCCTCCCAGCAGAAAAATAATTCCGTGTCTCAGAGGACAGTGGCTTGGTAAATCTCACACTGTGATTTCTAGGGTGGTTTGTTTTATACACAGGGGCTGATATTATGGCCATGACGACTTTAAGCTTTTATCTATCTATAGCAAAAAGTGTGAAAACAAGTGTCATGTGATTTAAGTCTTGACTGTATTGTGTTGTTTTATCTTTGGACAAACACAAACCGGGAAGACAGACTGAGGTGTACTTGACCTAAGTGAATTGTGCAGTATACGTGCTTAGTATAGATGTACAGAAGGGCCTGTGTTACCCAAAAAAGGCAATGGCCAAGGTCACTGCAGCGCAAGAATGTGAGAAAATTTTGTTTAAATCAAAATGTCTGGGATGCTTGCTAGAATTGTTCTTGATTAACGGCGTGCATGGTTAGGATGTTGCAATGTATCCTGACAGCAAAATTACTGATGCAAGCTTAACAGAGTAATACATGTAGCTAACAAGAATTATACTTAACGTATTAACCAACATGGCTATGAAATGCTAAAAAATTAAGGTAGTAATATTCCATTTCATTAAAGGGTTTGACTCTTCAGAGCTTTTCCACAAGTGGTGTTTCCAGATCTCATCTCACCCTGCTCAAGGCTGCAATGAAATAGAGTAATAGCTTTCATTTTCAAAATAAGGAAAATAACCCTATCTCTTGGCATCTGCTTAAATAAAACTGATTTGCTGTACTAATCTTACTTTAACAGATCAGAAATTAACATACCAAAGATAAGGCAAATGAATAGCTTCTGTTTAATCTCAGTCTAATTTGCCTGTCAATGTGAAGTCTACTACAAATCAAGACAGAAAGTAGCCTGAAGCATTCATTTATTTTGTGTAAAATGAAGGCTTATCTCCAGAAACTTGCCTCTTCAAAATAAAAATGCACTTCTTGCTCACAGGAGGAGCAAAAGTACCTGAAGAAGGAATGGAATACTTTCAACAAATCTTGCTTTGTTTTTGTGTTTCAGAAACCAAGTCTTACAAAAAAAGCCATCTGATGGGTTCTCACAGGGATGAGAGCAGAAACACTAACTTAAATCTCCTGTTCTTGAATCAGGAAACAGTCTGCTAGGTTCAGCCAGCATTTCCCTGCTCTGATGCATGTATAGGCAAATACGCAGCTGATCCGATGTATTTCAGTCAGTTGTAGTAGCAACAGATAATATTTACTTTTGCTTATTTGCTTTTGCCACCTCTCCAACTTCTTGCTGTGCAGCTTTTAAAACAGTTTCCAAACTCCCTCTATGCTGCACTCCAGAAAAGGACAAAACATCTATAGCAGGAACGCTGAAAAACAGCCCAAAAGGCTACACTTGTCACAAAGCTTAGTTTAATTTGACAATCATCATAAGGCATTCATGTAAATTAAAAATTCCCACCAGGGTCACATACATTCTCCCACAAAATAAAACGTGTTAAAAGAGAGGCCTGGGATTCCAAAAGATGCTAGTGGTTACTGGTCTTGGCCAGGCTGCCGCTGCTGGCAGTGGGGTCCAGGAGACGCAGCACCAACAGCGGCAACTCAGGAAGCATAAAGTCAGCTTGCACAGATCTCTTTCAATAGAGAAATAATTAAAAAGGAAAGAGATTTGTGCAGAAAACATCATTCTCTATCCTTTCTGGGAAAACAAAACAGAATGAAAAAGATAATCCCGTTCAAGGAGCAAAGAGCAGAGCTTGTAGTTCTGAGTCCAACAATGCTGATGACCCATTTTGAAAACTAATGAAGCACTACGGAGGCCTGAGTTCATTATTGCTTTATCCCAGTTCAGCCCAGGCTAAGGCTACGGTGAAGTCCAAATTAGTTTAAAGCCAGAAAATGCAGATCCAATAACAGCACCTAAGTCCCCATTCCACACATGGGTGTAAACAGATTCTTTTGGTGAAAAAAAAAATTCCCAAATTTCCCCTCTTCCTGTGCTATGTAGATCCCCATAGCAGGGCTAAAATTTGCCCCAAAGTATGTAACAGATTCTCTCTCACATCTCCTTTAGCTGAGCCTCTTCCAAACATTTCACCTTTTATTCAAATTAGTCCTCTATCCTGGTGATACATCAGCTCAGAGATGTTTCCTGGGAGCTCACCGAGAGGCACACAGCTACCCACACGTTAAAAAGAATGTGGCACAGAGTCTATGAACCATCACCTGTACTCTGTAATACCCTAGGATGCTTTGCCCTCAGCTTCCCAAGACCGAACAGCGCAGACGGAAGAGAGTGTCTCCCCATCTTGCATGCCTGGTCAGTGATCAAGAGAAACAGCATGCTGTGTAAATGAAATGGCATCTTACCACCACCACAAGTCAGAAAACAGACTTGGGTAAAGCGGGGCTTAAAAGTTTGACATCAAGAAAGAGGGTGCTTCCCTCAGACTATCATATGACAGGGCAACCATTATTCAGACAAACATTATTCAAGGCAGTAAAATTTTAGCATGGATATCTCCATGGTTGACTGACAGGCCCAACATATGCTAGGGATCTTTTAAAAAAATTAAATTAAAGGTCCTGCTAATTCTTCCAAAAGGACAGAATAGAAGACACACAGTGCATCTGACGAACGCACGTGCTACACATCCTAACACACTAACAAAGGTTGCAGCTAGACAAACTTGTCAAAACAGTTAAAAAGATTTAGGCATCCAGCTAGTACCAAAATTGATGGCATTTGGGCACCTAAATTTAACGTTTTTGAAAATTCAAGCCTACACATTTCTTATTGCTTGTCCCATTGAGTGCAAAGGGAAAACTGAGAAGGTAGGGTTAACTACAGAAGGATTTAAAATCCATCATAAGGTTTCCCTGCTCTTTTATATATATATATATTTATATATATAAAAAAAGCATCATTATTATTATTTAGCCACCTAGGGGCAGGGGGGAACAGGAGCTATTTAAAATTAGTTTCTTAATTATTTAAGCATTAGTCCCATACCTCCCAAATCACAATACCTCTGTCACATACATAACAGGAGCATAACATGAAAACATGTTTGCTGCCAGTGACAATTCCTGAGTCTCTCCTTTGCAGAACTTCAGCCCAAATATCAGGATAATGGCAGCTTGACACATATACACTCCCCAGCAACATACACACAGCAAGTAGGACATGCCTCAGTGGCCTCAGACCAAAAAAAAAGGAAAAAAAAAAAAACCAAAACAAAACCAAACCACCAACCAACAAACTTGGAGAAACCATCCAGAAGAGCCTCAGGAAAGGGAACTATCCACTTTCCATGGAGAAGCAACTGCTCAGGAGTCCCTGCCCAGTATAAACTGAATCAAAATATCCATCCCACAGCTGAAGGAGATCTCTGAAACTTGGCAGTGTCACATGCTGGATACTTGAAGGCACATTTCCTTTGTGTTTGGGGAGAGAAATCCAGTTACAACAACACACTGCAGCTGCAGGGCTGAGGGAAAGGAGGCGACACTTCATATCTTTCCTCTGTTCCTGTCCCCATTTTCAAGCTTCATGGCTGGCATGAGCTGGTGATCTAAGCAGACACATTAACATCCCTGAGTGAAATGGCACCATTTGTGGCCTCTGAGACTTTGTCCTCAAGCACCATCGCTGGTGTGTCTGTAGTGACTGCTGTAGTGTCTATGGCAGGAAGTGGATTCAAGCCCTGTGATAAGATCTGTTGAATGGTTTTCCGCAAATTGGGGTGCAGCTGGTTTTGGGTCTGGTAAAAAATTTCTAAGGCAAAAGACTTGAGGGTGCCAGTGCAAAGGTCCTCATAAAGTGGAATTGTGTACATCCGAGACATCTGCAAAAAAGGAAAACTGGATAATATCACTTCAATAAAAGTCAAGAGCTTCAGCTCTTCTACAGCTACATTCCAACAGCCCTGAACGACTTCAGATTGGAGACGAGCAACACATTTCTTCAAAAGATAGCAAAGTCTAGCAAAGATTTTTATGAATGATAATAAAAAAACATTTCCTCTCTAACACTGAGCTATTTCCACAAATAGCAGAAGTATTTTTAAAAGGCCAAGTATAAGAGGCCACAGTGAACACATGCATTAACCTTTTGCTCCTGCACAATAATAACCACTGAAAGTAATTCAATGAGCCCTAGCCTTGCTTGAAGTGTAAATATTCAAACCACCACATGATTTAGTAGTGTGAAAATTTCTGGTCTGGAAAAGCCAGGGCTGCTACAAAGCAACACAAAAAAAAAATGCACCGGGCAGAGCTGGGACAAGGGTATTGAGTTAGACTAGAAAAGCAGAGATTATCTGTAGGCACTTCAAATTACATCTGCCCATTCCTCCCCACCCGCTAGCAGGTGAGCCATGCTCGGCCCCTTCGCAACACACCTGGTCTACACTTGGCCAGGAAGCAGAAGTTCCAAGGTCTTTCACGTCGCATGTCTCATGCACATGTCTCATGCACTGAGAGGTGCAGTGATTTTAATCCAGCAGTTAGTACCTGGTTTTCCAAGAAGCGACGGACTTTGTAAAGGTCTGGGTAATAATCATTTCGGACTACAATCTGCAACCAGCGGATACGGATTTCTGCATTCATGGAGTCCAGCTGAGAGGAGTAACATTCCGAAAGCTTTTTTATCACCTCTGAAGAGAGCACATACACAGAGAAAAAACTATGACCTATTTTGTCAAGTTTAAGGGTCATCGGAGAATAATAAACCATAAAGTCACAGAATCATAGAATGGTTTGGGTCGGAAAGGACTTCTGAAGATCACATAGTTCAACCCGCCTGCCATGAGCAGG
The DNA here is from genome assembly GCA_034008185.1 of Gorsachius magnificus. Classification (NCBI taxonomy): domain Eukaryota; kingdom Metazoa; phylum Chordata; class Aves; order Pelecaniformes; family Ardeidae; genus Gorsachius; species Gorsachius magnificus. Next base: position 38,223,964 of record CM067087.1, read on the forward strand.
GACATCTTTCACTAGATCAGGTTGCTCAAAGCCCCATCCAACCTGACTTTACATGAATAATAAGGTCAGCGTGGCATGGGGCTCTTCAGAACTCAATTCATTTTTCCAGGAATCCTTTAGTATCTTGGTAGAGTACTCACCATGTGGCAGTGGTGACCCATCCAGCAATCTGTCCAAGAAAAGCACGGTTTGGAACGTTCTCCATTTAGTGAGGTCAACACTGCTGGCAGCAGCAACAGAGTCCAGAGGCTCTGTGGTCCAGAGTTTGAAAAGCGTCTCCACTGGTCTGGTCAGACTGGATCCCTGAGATAAGTCTGGCTCAGCTAACGGAGGTCCTGTAGCATTGAGCCAACGTTCAAACTCCAGTCCTGGAATGAGGAGCACCAAAAATGTCGAGCAGGAGTCTCTGCAGGTGGCTTGGCTGTCTCAAGGTTCAGGACTGCTTCTAGCACAGTTAAGAGAGGTTCTAACAATAGCAAATCAGACCAACCCATAGTTACAGCGACATAACAGCCTTAGCAGTCTCACCAGGTTAGCCTACGCTACATCTGGAAGAGCACCAGCAACACCTCTGCCAAATTTAACCATGAGTTTTCTAGAGCTCAGCATTACAGTGAGTAAGTACAAGAAACACACTAGATCTCAAGACAGCCAGGCTAACAAGTGTCTATGATTAAGCTATGTTCTAATATAAGATTTTTTTTTGTGCATGCATTTCTCTTTCTCAGAATTTTAAGGAAGACTGAAGAATATGGGGAAAACTGGCTTAATAAAAAAAAAAAAAAAAAAAAAAGAGGTGAGAAGGCTGACTAAACCCCCACCCACCAGCCAAAGCAAGCAATTTTAATTTATTTATATAATCAATAACTAAACCAACAACAACAAAAAGATTCTCCACAAGTGGCAGAGCTAGCAGAGTGTGGTTTCCAACAGAGCTCTTCCCCTTGACCCTTTACTATTCCCAACCCTTGGCAATACTTCCTGTTCCATGCCATCTATCCTAAAACTCCTCTCTCCTGCATCCCCCGAATATTATCCAGGCAAAAGTTAGCCTGTGCTGTGGTTAACTCATTAGCCTACCAGTGGGCCAAGTAAACCATACAACTGCTGAGGTCATGCTGCAGCTTTTCCCACAGTAGGGTCACTCATCTACAACTCTCGAAGGGCAGTTTCTACAAAGCCTGCAGGAACCTCGTATCCATAAGAGCTGTACTCCACTGCCGGTCTGGTTTAAATTGACCAATGGGTTCAATAAATACTTGGAAGGATGGACACATGGCATGTAACATTAGTCTCATTTCTTTACGCAAGTGGGCTAATAAGCACCTAGTAAATTACAGACTTTTCATAAATCCACCAACAGCTATAAAGAGGGGATATAAGGGAGGGTGGAACATTACGGAAGGGATTTTATATGCACGGACAGGACATTGGGAAAAGTTCTCAAAGCATATTTTCTGTAATTAAAACAGATGAAATTTCAAAGTATGTTCACCTTTTCCTTGCATTTAAGCATGTGTAAATCACATTTACACTGATTGTTCCATCTGCAGTACAAAAGATGAGTTAATGAGAAAGTTAACTGAGGGCCACTCAGCTGATTGATGCCAAAACTGTCAGCGATTTAAGATGTTCTCATCCCCCAACATGAAGACAGTAACAATAAATCACTACAGTCATTTCTATCATGAGCACCTGGCTCTTGCCAAAGGGTTTTGTTTGCCTTAGCATTTTCTTATGCATCCTCCAAGCCAAGCACAAAATTGATGATGCAGATTTTCTACAGTGTTTACAGTTAACTAAGTAAATTTCCTACCTGCTTTGCTCTCAACACATTGCTCTTTCAGCTCTGGAAAAAAATTCAGGAAGGAATCCAGAAGATCTTGAGCCACAACACTGGTAAATTTGTACTTCTCAATGTAGGCCTGAAACAGTAAAAAGGATAAATTATGTTTAGGAGAGAGAAAGCTTCCTTTTGATGTAGAACCACTGCATGCAAGAAAAAAAAAAAAAAAAAAAAAGAGAGAGAGATGAAAGAGTGAGAACAAGAATTTTAAAAACAAACAAACAAAAAACCCAAACAAAACAAATATTCTACTTCCTTTCACCCAGATGAGGAAAGCACCATAACAAGAAAAAAAATGGATAGCTGCAAATACACTGACAGCTGAGTACAGGGGTTTTTTTTCTGGTACAGACCACAGGTACGTTAACATATCAAGGGCAGGAAGGTTTCCTTGTACTTGACACTAGTGAAAAGTCAGAACACAGATGGCCACTGTATTATTCACTGATAGATTATGGACTAAAGTCATACTTGTGTAACTATGGATAAGAGAAAGATGGAATGGGGATGGATGGGAAGAGGAGATGAAAAAACACACATGCAGCAGAAGCAAGAAGCAGTGAGTTGTGTGACTTTTCAAAAACAAGTCAACTGCTGACGTAATTTTCTATAGGTTTTGCAGATCTGCTCCAAGACACCAAACCTGCCCCAATGTAGGAAACCATGCCCTTTGTCACCCTGGCTAAAAAAACACAAGCTGTTACCATTTAGCAGTGAATGAAGTCACATAATTCCAGTCATAAATAATCTCTGCTGGAACAGCTTTCTAATTATTTGGAGCACAGAACAAGAGGTAACAAAAATACACTACTACTCTGTAATTGGCACCTTATAAGCTCAGAATCTGAGATGAAAGAAGAGCATAAGCACATTCACTTCGGAGAAATCTCAGTAAAAACCTGTCACACATAGAAAGAATCATATAGGATGGCAGAAGGGCCCACACCATTCTTCCATCTCAGACACACTTGTATTCAACTTTACCCCTATCAATTAGCCACACTGACAAAACCTGGGTATGGGGGGGGAGGGGGGGGAAAGCAGCTCTAAATCTCAAAAGAAATACAGGCTTATTTACACTCACTCTTAGGAAGGAGTCAAAATGTCTTGGGTCACCACAGAGCTGGGACAGGTAGTAAACAAAGCAGTAGCCTTTCTCATAGGTGAAGAGGTTCATTAAATTACTAGGATTTACACCTGAAAGGAGACAACAATATTATAAGACACTGTAATGAAGACACAAATTTCCAACCCTTCTAAATATACAGACCCTTTAAAGATCACCGAGTGGAGATGCAGTGACTTAAAAACAAAACAAGCCTGTTGTCAGTACATTTAATTTACTACAGTAAATTGAAGAGAAGCAGTCCAAGCATAGAGGCTGGGGGTGGGGGGGATATCAGTGATTGTCAGCTAAGTATGAATTCCTAATGGAAAAAGTCACTTCAAATTAGAAGTTACTGAAAACACACCTAGAATTTGAAGACAAATCCTGTTGGTTTTTTTTTTCTCCAGTGCCAAATTCAGGGAATCACCATACCGCAAATTTGTAAAGATATCAATATAAGGTAATCACTACTTGTTCCTTTTTTGAGACTTCCAATACATCCATTCCATTTGGTTCCAACATCATCTCCACTTGAATTTTAGGTTGTTTTAAATATCATCTAGATTGAAGACTGCTTCACGCCTCTAGTGGCAATGAAAGAACTAGAGAACAATCAATGAAGATACATGATGCTGGAGTGCAGATGTGCATCTGGCTCAGGGGATAACCAAACAGCGCCTGAATAGCTCACTCAACAGGAGAGGAAGTACATATATTTATCTGTATGCTTATGCATTCATACGTAGTTCTTACATGGCCACATAAAAAGAGGAACTTTTAACAGCACAGGATTTTATTTGATGTTTCCAAATACTTTCATTATAAACTACTTTATTTTACACATTCAGAAGCTCAAAACCACACAGCTTTCACACTCCATTTCTACCCAGTGAGTCTGTTCTGTTCTCAAACAGAACAATATTTATAAGGATGAGTTAGCCAGCTTTGAAGAAAACTTCCAAGGCGAGTTTCCTTATTTACTTTTAGACTGGTTTGCAAACCAGTATTTCTTTTTTTCTTTCTTTTATAAAGAACATGTAAAAAATAGTCTTTTTTGGTCTATATTCCAGCATCAATATACAGAAATTTTGTGTACAGCAGCTTCAGTCAAAAGCAATACCTGGCTCCAGTTTAACCTGAAGCTTGCTGACTGGGTTGTCTTCTCCAAGGAGCTTCATCTGTCTGTGGAGAGCATCAAGGCGGAATGCAGTCTCCAAACATGTGAAGGCAGCTCCTACCCCAGAAAAAAAACTTATTAGTTGTGGGAAAATGACTAGCAAAACCTGACCTGTGCAGAACTAGCACATGTACAAAATAAAAGCTACTGAAGGTGTAAAACACACAATAGTGAAACAGAATCACAGTAATGTAATGGTGGAGAAACTTGAGTGCAAAAAATACTTGCAATTTGTAATGAAAGTCAGAACCTAAAATAGCACATTTACTCACTCTGTTTATGCAGCAGGCTGAACTGAAAAACAAAGCAGCATGAACACTATGCTAAAGTTTACACCTTGACATCATCTTATCAGTTCTTGCAAGATAAGCAGAGCAGCATTGAAATAACTACTGTACAGGTAACTTTCAAGGAGCAATCAAGTGCTACAAAATAGTAATGTCACTGGTAAAATAGCAGACACACAACTCCATACTCAGCGCCAAAGATATTGCTAAGAAAATGCTTAGTAATTTTAAACTTTTGGGTTAAAACAGAAAAGGATTAGATTTAGTTGATATATTACAGATCCTGTGGATCTTTTTTAAGCTTTATCTAGCATCCTACCCATATTATATCATACAGTTTTCACCCTCCACTCATTAGGACTTCTTTTGCAGCTGCGACTGGGTAGGCTACTCTTTCTCTTCTATTGAACTGCAGCGTAGGGCATTCCATGCTTTCAAGCCAAACTAGCTGTATTACACTGGCAAGTCGAGACCTTTCCTGTGCCCTTGCAGATGGAAAAAGCTGCAGAACGTGGATTTTCAGATTCAGAAGATACTTAACATCCAGCACTATTAACACTTTAGCTTTATTTGCTAAGTCTTCAACTTCAGCGACAGGGCTTGTTACATAGATGCAGTGTCCAAGTCTCTATGTGTGTACCCAGGAATCTGATACAAGCAAAATGACAATTAAGAACCAGGATATATTCAGAAGATAGAAGAACCTGTAGTGGCAGAGAAAGGGGCAGATTCCTTCACAGGGGAAAGCAAGAACCAGGATAGCTAGTGTTAAGGGCAATTACTTCAAGCTACAGGGAGGAGGATTAAGCAAGATCCAAGAGGTGTGGTAGTCAGCGGACTCCAATTTCTGTAAACAATGTCATTACCAAGATGCCTTTTTAATTAACAGCAGAGGATACTCCAGAAATTACATCAGAAATGGCAAGATTTAGATCAGAGGTTTGTCTTAGAAACAAAACAGAATGCAGAAACAGCTTTCTAAAGAATGGCACAGGGAAAGGCATTTCTTAGTTTCCTGAACAACTGCTTCTTGAAACAATCAGTTCTAAATTTCAAGAGAATAGATCAAAATCAGCAAGGATCTTGTCCTATGTCAGAGGGACAGACTAAGTTGGGACAGAGTACAGGTCAGTATCTTCTGACCTGTTCATATCATTGCCTTGTATAATGTAACATGACTTATAAGGACAGTCCTAACCACTGAGAATTACTCAACATAAAACAGCTTTCAAAGATATATAATATACATTGTAACATATCCATATATGCTCAGAGCACTTCTTTCCCTAAACTTCATTATCATCAGCTCATCTCCAAAAACAATATACATGAATAAAAACAAAGGCATCCTTCTAAACATTCTCACTGCCAAGATTTCCAGGAATTTTTCCAAGATTGTTTACAGCGGACGTGTGAGAATACACATGCTGCAGGCTTTTAAGAACATAAGAGGACAAACTAGCGAAGTGCATTCCAATTAAACTGAAAAGCAATAGGAACAGTTTACTACTTATATATTCTAAAGACAGTACCGTACAATTGACCTGCAAAATTCACTGAGATAAGCAAAAGCAAGGCTATACAGTTCTAAAGGAAGCCGAAAGCAGATAAACAAATAGCTACGTAGATGTGTACATTTTTTTCTAAGTGCTATTGCCATCATTCTTTCCAACAGTAGGTAGCTACTAACTGATCAGGATTAGAAAGACACTTCTTCAGAGGACAGTTATTTCAGAATGTAACCATGATAAGATTTCTTACATCTTTCTCTGAAGCATCCTCTGCTCACCTTGCTCTGGCACATGAACACCTGCCTGGTGCCCAACAGTAGTTCCAAAGTTCCTACAAGGGTCCTTAGAACACTGTGCTAACACACCTCACTCAAAGTCCCTATTACCATATCAGGTACTGATTCCACCCAAAGCCAGGACAACGTCAGACACTAAGCATCCAAGATGCTCAGTGCAAAGTTTTGGGCCGTGTGTGTTCCAGAAATGAAAAAAGAAAACCAGCTCCCTACAGACTTTTGAGCTCCTAAGGCCAACCATTCTATGCAGCCAACACTCAATTATTGGTTAGACATAGCAGAAGGAGAAGCATTTCTGCAGCTATACCATAGGTCTCAGTGGTGATCCGGCGCTGTGCATATGTGGCTAGCCCCTCGCTCAGCCACATCTCCTCCCATGTAGCATTGGTGACTGCATTTCCAAACCAGCTGTGGGCAACTTCATGAATGACGTCAATGATCAAAAACTCATCGCTCTCCAGAATGGAAGAGATGATGAAGGTCAGGCATGGATTTTCCATGGCAACAATAGGGAAGGATGGAGGAAGAAAAACAATGTCATATCTAAAATTAGGGAGAGAGAAGAAAGAAGAGAGGAGAAAGGAGATAGGTGAATTCCAGCTATTTCAAAAGACACACAGAGTAACTTTTTTTTTCTTTAGGGAAGGCTCTTCTGAGACTTTTCTGTGACTTCAGGAACAAACTTGCCAGACCACTAGCACCTAATTCTTCTGGTCAGGGGATCACAGAGTTTATTCTGTTGGCCAAGGACCTGCTCACATTTGGGCATAAAGACTACACAGTCTTTTCACGTGCAGCAGATCCAGCGCTTCCCAGAAGCATCATGCTCCCTGCACACATGCAAACTCATCACAAGTTGTACATCCTAGAGCCAGAACCACTCAGTTGATTCTACATACACTACCATGTATGCGGTGTTGAGTCCCCAGAGGCTCCCAGGACAAAGAGAGGCTGGGAAGCTATCGAATGAATTAATTGATTGGGAGTACCTGCAGTGTCAGCAAAACAACTCTAGGCTGTCTGCTTCAGAACGTAACAATACTATTTGTCTTGTTTTCTAAATTTCTCCACCAATGGTCAGCACTGGCACACTGGGCCACATTCTCAGATGATTATTGCGAGCAACATTTTGTAAGTTAACAACAACAGCACATACTTCTTGCTTACTTTTAGCAAAGAAATATAGCAAGCCTTTGTAAACATTTTCTCCTATCCAAAGAACGAAAGCATTCTCTCAAAATCATTCTCTTTTAACACATAGTCGAGCTTAACTTCAGAAACCTAATGTTGTTTTTAGGGACTAGGACTCTCAACTGAATCAGGTTTTCAGCATCTTCAGGCATACCACAATAAGTACATCACAGGTCATGTACCATATGTAAAAAAAAAAAAAAAAAGATAAATAAATAAAACTGCCACGCATTTTAAATGGTGTCCAGCCCAAAGTTGAACTTGCATCACAAAACACTATAGTATGAAAAACCTTCACTCCTCAGGGAAGATCCACTGTTCAGAAACCTGCAGTTCTGCCCATGATACCAAGCAAAACACCACTGTGCCTCCATGGTCCCCTCTGCCATTTGCAGAGACAAAACTTCAGAGTTTGTTTCCAGATACTACAGTGCTGCCAGTTGAGAGGCTCATTTGTCCTGCTATTGCTAGCACAGGGAGAAAGCACAATAATTTCTCAAGATTGTTCTATTTTGTTCCCGTTAAACATTCCTGGGAGACTTAGTAAACTCACCTTCCCCATATATACGGGCCATACAGACTCTCTGCAGCAGTCAACCAGCGCTCAACCATGCCAGAAAGCTTGCTGATGGCTGTTGGCAGCAGGCAAGGCTCTGCCCACACTCTGCTCCTGTCAGAAAACAGAAAACGTCAGGTGATACTTCAGCAAACTGAATTATCTCTTAGAAAAAAACAGCCTGAATTCTCACCACACTTCCATGTATGGTAATAGTGCTAAGAGGTCTCAGGCTTTCTTTAGGCTAACACTCTAGGGATACATGACAAAAGATAATCAAAGATCCCTGAAATCACCTTAAGGCTACAAGGCAAGTAGCTGTAATGACTACAGGAGACAATAAGCAACATGTATGAAAGAGGAAAGTATCTTTGCCAGGGCAGTGCCATGCAGTTCTTTACACCCAACTAAGCCTCAAACTCTGAACGCTCACAGCTCATGGTCCCAACTGTTCCCTTATCCATGACTCAAAGTATTTACCACTTACAAGTTGAAGCACTGCACAGAGACACAAAAAGCAGATCAACTCACTGCAAATCTTACCTTGGACCTATGTCTGCATGTATAAGGTCTCCTGCCACCAGGGCCACTAGGTAGGCAGGAACTGGATATTCCATGTAAAATTGATATACACCTTCCTCTTCTAAGTAGGTACTTTGGGTGGCACTCATCAACACCTGTATGCCCGCTGGAGCCTGGAAGACCAACATCATACACATCAACTCACTAGATGATCACAGCTGAATAACTACACCACAGATTTCTATTTTTTTCTCATCTAAGCCTAAGAGGATGTACATTAAAAACAATCATTTAGATATCAGAAAATTTAAGATTTCTGTGGGGGTTTTATACCACAATCTACCCAGCCTGTGAAAACATACCAGCCAAAAGTATTATTCCTTCTATATTGCACCGGTTCTTATGCCAGCTCTCCCAAAAGTGCCTGCATATCAAATTATTTCATTTACACAAAATGCAACATTATTTGATGCTGCTTTCATAAAACTTTGGTCTTTTCCTTTCAAGAATTGATAAAATACAGTTGAGCATTATCATTAATAAGCACTACAGGAAGTGACCAGCCAAATTCTCTCTTTCTTATTATCCATTTCGTGGCTACTCTTTCAACATTGAGTACGGGGAAGGCAAGACCCAAACGCAACAGGCAATGGAGTTGCCTTTTGGCAGTACCCCAATTCTGTTCCAAGAACCAGAATGGGATCTAAAAAAATCATGTACTTTTTTATAACACTAAGTGTCACAATGTTGGAATCATATATCCACACGCCACGTAACTATGCTTTCACAAGTTAACAGCAGCTAAGTACTCCGTGAACCATTTGGTCACTTACCTTGACAGTAGCTGAATAGGTACACTTCACTGCTGGTGTGTCAAAGCAAGGGAAGAAAGACCGATTACACACAGAGTGGCCCTGCGTGAAGACAAATGGCTTGGCATTGCCATAAGTCAGTTCTGGATCCAGCCACCAGATCTGTTGAAATGTGATATAAAGAAGAGGTGAGGGAAAGGGACAAAATCACAAGGATGAACTGCCAAAAAACAAAACCTGAAATCAAGAGGATGGTGGAGGAGGAGCTGTTTGGCTCTCCCAATGCATACCTGGCACAGGGCATATTTCCATTTCTAACAATACATCTTTTTACTGCTTATTTGCCATGACTACTCAGAGTAATTTCTCACTGTCTGAACACTGAGTGGTGCCACACAACATAGTGTCTTCCAGCCACTCGCTATTTCTGTTGTATCGATTTGCCTGGTTAATAACAAGTCCCTAACAAACATCCACACAACTTCCTTCTCAGAGGGAGTACTCTGAATACCTTCATGTTTTTCATTCAACATGAACAGGAGCAGTAGGGGTCAGGTAGCACAAGCTGAAAAAAACACAACCAAAAAAAACCCAACAAACCAAACCCACAAACAAGAAAACCTGAACAGTGTACACAACATTATCTCTGACCCTGACATTGCCCTGCTGGCTGAAGCATCAAACATTTTGACACTATGTAAAAAAGTCAGTATATGTAAGAAACATCTGGTCAGTGACACTGGAGGCCTCTTTTTACAAAACGGATAAGGAGATTCTGGGTGGTCATGAAAAAAAAAAAAACCACAACACAAAAAACCACCACTGAGCATGTCAATTTTCAGTATCAAACAGCAAATAAATCAAGAGTCAGACCCTCAGCAAATAATTAGAACAGGTTAGTATGAGAAAGTGCAATTATTTGGCTTTTTGGTTCTTCTGTTTCAAATGTAATGTTTATGCTTTCACAGGCTCCCTGCCTCCACCTTTGAAATGTAGGAGCAATTTTAAGTAAGGATTTTCTTGTAATCCTAGAACTTTGGAGCTGCACTTTTACAGAAAATATCAAATATTGTAAAACTTGCAATGAAGTTGAAACCCCTGGAAGTCTTGGGAACAGTCAAGCACAAGGAATAAAACTTCTGAGTCTGCTGAATTCTTAGATCAAAGCAACTAATAAATCTGAATTCAGGGAACAGCAGTTAGTGCAGACACTAGTTCAGTTCTGGTCCTCAAGAGAAAGCAATGAAATACTTACAGAAGCCTGGGTACTATGTCTGCTCTGGTATTAACAACAATTACAATTCTGTCTCCTACTTAACCTCTCTGTGCTCTGGAAGTCAGTTTTGTCTCTCTCCCCCTCTGTCCTATAAGGTTATTCTTTATTATCTTCTTCCCTCTCCGTTAGATCCATCTCCTCAGATGCCAGCGTGCTCCTCTCCCTAATCATACACTTTACCAGCACCCCTGGGAGTCAGCGAAAGGCAAGGGAAGGGACACTGTCAGCAGCTTGCAGTTATTCACATACCAGTTCACACTTCTGCTGGCAAATGTTGGTGTTTTGGGTTTTTTTTTTTTTAGGTGGGAGGCATTACAAAATTAAAAACCTTTATCTAGAAGTAGTATTAATCTCAGAGTAGCACTCTTATCTTGAAACTTGTTTTAAGATTACCTTCTTCTGTTTCAAGCCTGTTGAGCCAGAGCATGCTTAAAGCATAACTTCTGACAAACCTTGCCTCACTTACACCACAGGGGCTAAGGCTATGCAATGATTCAAATCCACGTGCTGCTTTTTAGCATATCACTGGCCAAACCCCCACGTCACAGCTGAGGTGCACTACATGCAGATTTCCACTCCATGGATACCTGCATTTCACAGCAATGAACATCATCTCTGCGATGTGATATTGTGGAACTGGAGACAATTATTCCAGAAGGCATTTGGAGATAAATGTCTCATTAAAACCCACAGTTTTTAACTAGCAGCTTCCCCACAGAACACATATTCACATAAAAATGCAACTGCTGTGTTTGAATTCAGGGTAGTAGTTTTCTAATGATCCAGAAAGAAGGCTCAATATTTAAGTTTTTAAAGACCTGCCCCAATGCCAACTGAAAAACACTCTTCTGATCAGCGAATTTGTGCTCAGTATCACAAAAAGTCTGACTTACAATCTGTATCGTTGGCCCTACTGAAGAGGCTCACCTGCAAAAGGTTCTGTTTCCTTTGCTTTTTGAGACACAGAAAAGGCTAACAAAGAAAACAGAGAGATAAGACACCACCAGACCTAAGTTGCAAGACTAGAATAGGAAGGAAAAAGGGTTGACAGATGATGTCTTTAGAGCAGAGAGATAAGGGGAAGCTCTCCCTGACCAGCACAGGAAGAAAACAGAAGCAGGAAGCAAAGGGGAACTGAGAAGTTGATTCTTGTTTACAACAAACTCCATAAATTAAGGACAATTTCTTTTCAACCAGTCCCACCAGCCCCACAGGCCAAGAGGGGAAAAAAACCTTTGCAGAGGATGAAGTATTTTTTAACCCTGTTTCCTAATGCCATCTCTCTTTCCAGATGCACTTGGAACAATGATGAAAGTTATCCTGAAACAGTATAAATAGATCTGTAATATAAATAGACCAGGCTATGCTGCCGGACAGAGGCAGGACTGTGGACTGGGGAAAATGAGTATAAGCAGCATCCCAGAAAGGAGTGCAAGGAGCAGGGTACTGCTAGGGGCCAGGGATGGAGCAGCACGCAGGGACAGAGCAGAATTTGGGGCCATAGCATCTGCCCTACATCCAAATCCCTTTGGAAATACATGTGGCATCATCATAATGCTTATAGTGCTCATCATTTTTATCTATTTTTTCATGTTTCACATATTAAAGCTGTTCTTATAGAGTACTTTAAGTAAAAAACTGCTGCTTAGTTCCTCTGCTGAACAGAGGCTTTCGGCAGTCTAGGTTTCCCCCTGCCCACATACTGCAAAACAGCTCACACTTTATAAGGCACCTGCCAATAATATAATTTTTATTGACTTAGATTATAATCTTTTACCCAAATCCAGCAAATGACAGAGGCAATTAGCTAAGCCTCTTTCAGTTTTAAATCTCTCCATGGTTCTGCCTGCGTTATCAATGAAGCTCCTGGGAAGAGCTACAACGCCAGAGCTCCTGTTCCAGACAAACAACAGGCTGCTCCATCGGATGACAAAGTAAACCACGCATCTGAGATGCGGAGGATGTGACAGGAGCAAGGCACACCTGGACAGCAAGTCACTCTAGGACTGAGGAATCAGGAGAAATCCAACAGAACGATGGTAAAGTTTCCAGCACTGCAAAAAGGGCTGTCCTTTTTGTTAAATCCCAAAGATGAGGAAATGCCATTGTTTTTTCATACCAGAACACAGAGTGGGGTTTGCATTTAAGGTTGTCACGGAAAGAAAATAGCACTGGTGTTAACATGTGCGCTGCCAAATCAGAGGCATGACACAGCGGGTAAGAGACAGATGCAGATTCTTCTCCCTGGGGAAGGAGAGGGGGGGGGAAAAAAAAAGTCTCATGAAAGAGTATTTGTAGGACCAAGAAGTAAGGGGCGAGGGAAAAGAAGGGGAGGAAGAGCACAGCTACTGTCACCGACACACCTGATCAGCGGGTGCCTTCACCCCAAACCATGAGACACCCTATGTTTCTGACAGTCTTGCTTGCAAAGCGAATTGGTGATGTACCGAGCATATGGTTTCCTAACAGCACAGGGAGCTGGAATGCTCTGTGAAAGGCAGATTTAATCTCTCAGCTGTCTCTCAATGTCCATCAAACAACCAAAGCTCTTGGCTCCTTCCTCCACATGAGAAATAATGGGACAGTCGAATAACGTATCCAGATGGCTCAAACCAAGTATACCAAGGCAACAGGTTTCCAATTTTAAACAGGCTACTATCTTTGTTACTGATTTTACTGCTGACACGTCTGTGCTACACTATAACATGAATTGTTTTATAGGTCCCACAAGTATGCTAAAAGTCCCATAGAAAATAAACCCTGACCTAGAAAGATCATATTCAGAGAAAGGCCAAAGAAAATATATCTTTTAGGAGAGGTCTAACACTGTAAAGTTGTTTCGCTTATGCAGAGAAAAGGGACCACAAGGAAACATGAGTATAAACCCGTTCACCCTTATACACACACGGGTTACTCATCCCTATTAGAATGCAACGCTAGGATGAAAAACAGCAACGACAGATAGCACTACAACAGCAAGAAATTACTTTGGATCCAAAAAAAATAATTCAGTGTGCTGAACATGAAGAGCTAGAACAGGTGCTACTCGAGGACAAATATTTTGCCAGCCAAAATCTACAACAGTGAGTGAGGAAACGTGGTACGATTTATGTCAGAGAGCACGCCTGCTTCTACTTTTCACCATCAATAATCTTTTGACACTAGTCCTCATAGCTTCATTTCAGCTGAAGCTGTACACGCCATTAAAGGCACAATAAAGACTTCAAAAGACAGGATGAAGAATACCTAGCTCACATCTGATCCAGGGGAAGCAAGACAAACAATGGAGGGAATGGAAAAACTGCCCTACTCTCAGCATCCTCAAGCACATAAGAGTCTACACTGGATCCTGTGCAGGGCCAAGGAGGCAACGCATTAACGCAAGGTGAGACCAAACGAACACCCTGTCAGTCAGTGCCCGGTGCTTTCCAGGGGTCTTCAGATCATTCCTAAAGCTAAGCCTCAGATCGGCATTCCGTTACATCCGAGATCATTGCTCCATACACGCAGCAGGACAGTCTGCCTCTTTGGCAACAAGGCTGGCAAAACCCAGGAGGAAGCACAGGCTAGCCTAAAATAAAAGAATTTTTTCAAGAGGAGGAAAGCCCGTTATCACATACTTTGGGAGGTACGGCTCAGGCAAACTGAGAATGATTATAAAGCACACAGTAACACCAAATTAGCTTTAAAGCCTTTCCACCATGAACAAGGCATAGTGTGGACAAAAGAAACAGGTTTCTTCATAAAATCTTTGGGGATGGGGGAACCAAACCCAGAATCTTCGGAACACACTGTGGGCCCTGAAAGACATCTCCCATGTACCTCTTCAGTGTGGAAAAACTACAGCTGAATATTGTACAAGGATGTATTAAAACCAGGAGTTCCCGAGGTAAAAAGGAACAATATTCTCACTTACAAGTGGATCTGAATTTTACCTCATTTTTACACTTTTAGGGAAGGACCAGCACATTAAAAGGTCACCATATAACAAAAGAAAACTTCTGTCAAAAAAATCTTCATGTGGAACTCACTGTTCCACATGTGCCAACGTATTAAGACTATCCAGATCCTTCTGAGGATGAAGTTACTTTTGTGAGCTTCAATGTAGTATTAAAATTAGACCAAAAAAGATCCAGCAAACTCATTCTATTCAGCAACACTTTCCTTTTATAAGGGAAGGCCTAGTATATACTTGCTGTGGGGTTATTTTGCATGAAACCGGTATGTTCCATTCCTGTTCTTGTCAAGTAAGTCGCGATCCGCACATTTACTGGTTTTGACCAAAGCAACAGCATTACCAGACCAGCAGGCTGAGAGTCAATTCCGTTAGGCGAGATGGAGAATCAAAGTTGCAAGACTCTCAAAAAACCACTCCTTTTGCAAACAGATTCACAAACCACACAATAAAAATAATTGTAGCTGAATTCCCAACCTGAATAGAGTATACAGTAACAAAAAGAACTGACGTTCCAGTGATAACTTTACATTTTCACTATCGTAACTTCTTAAAAACACAAGATCTGCCAGACAGTACCTAAAAGGCTGGGAACAAAATGCTTCTAAATACCAGGGGTTGAAAAGAAGCGACAGAATTTACGAAGCATCTCACTGCTGAAGGCAGCTAATCCACACAGACAAGGAAGCACTACCCATGACCGCATCAAAATGAGTTTTGGGCCATTTCTCATCCTTTTTCCAGCAGCTAACTTGCAGGAACACGTGGATCTCCCCCTGCTCTTCTCAAAGCTCCTGACCATGGCTTGTTGGAACATCAGCCTAGGTGCACAAGGCCTGATTTTGTAAGCACTTGGCAAAACCCACAGGGGAAACTCCTGTATTTGCGGATTATGTAACTCGTCCCGAAGAATTCGGCCGAAAGCAGGAGTTTTCAACGTTTTCACACTCCTCGCCAACAACCGCAATGCCCTTTAAGTGACGAGAGACTTTAAACGGACTGTTTCTGATGGGGGATGAACAGCCCTGGGGGCCGGGGCGACAGGGGAAGGAAGGAGGGAGGGCGGCTGGGTGGGTACCGGGAGCATCAGCGCTGCGGGTGGCGTGGGACGGCGCAGGGCTGGGTGGCAGCGGGCAGGGGACTGGCACCGCCGAGCGCTCCTGCGGGCAGGGGACAGGGGCAGATGCTGCGGAGGAGCAGGCGGGCGGCTGCCAGGCGAGGAGGGGAGAGGCGGCGGCGGGACGGGGACGCCAAAGGAGGGGCTGACAGAGAAACGTCTCCCGCTGCCTTTGCTGCGGGGCCCGGGCGCTTCCCCGACGGTCGGTTACAGCAGGAGGAAAAACGTGAGGCGGCCCCGGCAGCCGCCCCGGGACTCGGCTTCCCACTTCACCTCCCCATCTCCCCGGGCCCCGCCGCCCCCGCAGCCCGGACTTACGGCGGGGCCGCGGCCGGGGGCCCCTGCCTTTGCTGCGGGGCCCGGGCGCTTCCCCGACGGTCGGAAGGGCTGGTGCGGCTGGAGGGCGGCGGGCAGGGAGACGGTGAGGGACGAGCCGTAGTCGGTGAAGGGGTCCACCCGGAAGCCGAGCGGGCAGGCGGTGCAGGGCGGCTGGGCGAAGAGGGGCAGCGGCGGCGGCGGCTCGGCGGCGGGCGGGGGGGGGGGGGGGGGGGGGGTGGCGGGCCGGGGCGGCGGCCTCGGCGGGCGAGAAGGCGAAGGAG
Organism: Gorsachius magnificus; assembly: GCA_034008185.1. NCBI lineage: Eukaryota > Metazoa > Chordata > Aves > Pelecaniformes > Ardeidae > Gorsachius > Gorsachius magnificus. The sequence continues at coordinate 38,240,217 of CM067087.1, forward strand.
CAGGGCGCTTCCCCCACCGCGGCGCGGCGGTAGGCGGCCGAGAGGACGCGCAGGGCTGGGTGGACGTCCAGCACCAGGGCGCGGGGCTGCGGCCGCAGGGCGCAGAGCTCCAGCACCAGGCAGCCCGCCAGCGCCCGTGCCTCGGGCCGCAGCTCCAGCCCCAGGTGCAGGGGCGGGGCTGAAGAGCTGCGAGCTGGAGGCCGACGCCACGTCCGGCGGCGGCTCGGGAGGCGGCGGCGGGGCCGGCGGCGCCTCCGGCCCGGCCGCAGACCCCTTGCGGCAGCAGCACAGGCCGGGCGGCCGCGGAGCCGGAGCCGCCATGGAGCGGCGGCGGTGGAGGAGGAGGCGACGAAGGCGGCGGCTGCTTGTGAAATCCATGGGCGGGCGGGGAGGAGGGGGGGGGGGGGGGAAAGGGCCGCGCGGCCCCACGCGGCACCGGCCGAGGGAGCGCCGGGCCCGGGCCCGGAACAGCCAGCCGCGAACCCGCCGCAGGGGGCCCAGCCCCGCCCCGCCCGCCGCCGGCTGCGCGCGCGCGGGGGGGGGGTGGCCCGCCGGTGCCGCCGGCTGCGGGGCGCGGCCCGGGCGGGCTCTTGCGCCCCCCGGGGCGCGCCCCCTGCACGCGTCGCGCACGTCTCCCACGCGCGCGCCCCCGCCGGCACAGGCAGCAGCGCGCGGACGGGCGGCCACGCGCAGCAGAGCCGCCATCGCTCCGCGCCCCTCGCGTACCCCCCGGTTCACAGGGCAGCGTGAGACGTGAGCGCGCGCGCACGGAGCTTCCCTCCTCCCCGGCCCCCAGCGCCCCGGCCCGAACCCCGTCGCCATCCCGGCCCTGCTGACGGGCCCCAGGGGACGCCGGCCCTCGCGCTCCCGCCGCTGGGGCGGCCGTGGGCACGGCTGCGATGGCCCCACGGGGCTCGCCTCTGCCCTCGCGCAGCCTCACAGCCAGCTCCGCCTCCTCCGCAGCCCAAAGGCTTCGCTTTCACCTTTCCCCCTCCCCAGCCCCAAGCGAACCCCAAACCCTCCCCACCTCGGCTCCCAGCGGGGCTGACGCATGCAGCCCTCATCCCACCCGCACCTATTTTGGCTTCCTCCATCCCGCTCTGGGTCACGCTCCTCGCATCCAGCTGACAGTCCAACCCTAAATGGCCTCCCTTCTCCCAGCACCCCATTCACCCCCCTTTTTTAATCTCCTCCACCATGGCTGCCCGCCAGTCGCCTGCCTCCAACGCACACTGCAAACTGCCCCCAGATCCCAGCTCAGCCATAACGCGCGTTACCCTTCCCCAGCCCTCCTGGAGGCAGCCAATCACGCACCATCCGCTGCTGCCCTCCTCAAGGGGACAGAACCCACAGAACTACCCTCTCTCTACACCCGCGTGCTCCTCTGCCTGGCCACGGCAGGAGACAGCACGCTGGAGGCGGGCGGTGTGCTGGAAGTAACTGTGATTAGAACTCCACGCAACCCACGAGCGGCGTACAGGAAAGCTCAGCCTCACGTAGTGACACTTCTCTACGTTGTTTTCACTGGTACGCTTTGCCTCCCTCAGCTGCCCGGTGAGTCTCCAAGGCACGTCTTTTGGATAGCACGGGAGCATTTATTACACGGTTGCAGGTCTAAGGAAGCCACAGTGGTACATTTTCAAAGCCTCCCAAGCCTTACACTAGCGGCAGCAGCTTCTGCGCCGTTTCCCAGTTGAGCCTCCGCTGTATCATCCATCGTACTCAAGGCAGAAACTGTGGCCCCAGCACAATTTGGCGGCTGTCTCCAGCTGAACCAAGAGTAAAACAAATCACAGTATTATCCTAGACTGACCTGAAGCTGGGACTATAAAGAAAACCTTTGTGCGATTGCTTATATGTAGTAAAACACACTGCAGTTGCAGTAAAAAAAAAAACACAAGGCAGCATTCAGAAAAGCTCTTTGGTTGATGAGGGCATTACAGCTGCCCTGCGTCTTCTCAGCATGTTCTTCTGAAGCACCTTCAAGAAGCAATTTTGTCTTTGCCCAATCCCCTTCTAGCTAAGAGAAACTTTTTTGTCCTGCCCACCTTTTCTCTCCACATCCTCCTTTTAGAAATCAAATTTTCAGCATTTCTCCTTTCGTTCCCACACCTTCTGTCACTCATACCATCTGCCTTTTCATATAATTGTGCTTTCTCAAACTTTGTTCCCAGCAATGTGCTAAGTCTGCTTGATCCCCCTCTGGCTTTCATCTAGGGATAATATGCAGACCACAGCCCCAGCCCCACGGGATCTGACCCTGTAAGATCTTCACCGCAGGTAACGGTGAGGCCTCCTCCGGTGTTCAAGCCAGCACAACTTCAGGGCGTGACTTTGGACTTAATTACACCAACCTAACTGCACATTAATACCACTGGGTAATTTTAGAAGAATCCTACCTGTGTTTGGGTTGAAGTCCCAAGCAAGTGCAACATTTCCACTCATCGGACAGATGAGATGAGCAGGAACATATTCTCTCTAAGAGTCGCTAAGCTTATGATAATGAATCAGGATTGGCTGCACTCACTGCATTTGGACACAATAAGTAAAACCAATGCAACTGAAATTCCCGAGGGTCATACAGCAAACCAATTATCCCAGGCAAATCTCTCTCCAGCTGCACACCTGCTGGCCTCAGGCCATGGCTTTTTCCATATCCTAAGAAGGATGTGTTATCTCCATGCTGTTTTGGGTAGGATCTCTTTAAGGAAAGCCTCTGTCCAGTGCCACAGTCTTATTCTACTCCTCGCAAGATGAAGCCTTCTCTGGGATACCATGCTATAAGGGATCCAATTCCTGAAAATTCCCATCATCATTAATCTCTTGTAGACTGCTTCAAAGATAAAGATATTTCAGTTGCATTTGTAAATATTGATGTTTCGTCTTTCCGCTTCAGTGACAGGGCCCTGGGCCAGGCCTCAGATTGCTCCTGTGGTTCAGGACAAAGGCCAATAAAAAAAAATACTACTACCCGTGTGAGAAGCAATACTTCTGTACTGTCTGTGAGACAAGCACCAAATGAAACAGGTAAGCGATTACAGCAGAAAGAACATTTCCCTCTGGCAGTCTATCTCCTTATTCCCAAAGTAACAATGCTGGAGCTAAGGCTTAACAAAATGGTTGAGCTAATCCCTGCTGTCCACAGGTGACTCTTCGCCTGCTCCATCGCAGGCCCTTGTCTGACACCTTGTTGCGCTATTTCAACTCGCTGAAGCGGCAGGAAAGTATTCACCTTCTTAGGAGAGCGTAACTGGGAAGCAGCAGTTCGGTGCAATGAATCCTGAGTGCAGTTTCCTCATACCTATGCTAGTGTTACAGTTAGCACCTACTGAAAAGAGCAGCCCCATTTCACCTCCCTTCCAGGTGTGCCTTCCTGTCTCCTTTGTACAGCGTTCCTGCTTTTGGAGGGTGAACTTTCTGCAAGTTAGCTTTCTGAACTGGGTCACTGCTGGACCAGGCAAGAGCCAGTGCTGGCATCAGGAAAGTGGAAGGAACTCCCAGCCTGGAAGAAGAAGGAGGACAAGATCAGGATGGCTTCCCTTTTGCCCAGACTGCCATTAGCTCAGCCTTAGCTGCAAAATGAAGCCACATTCTGACCCCAGTGGTGCTTGAGAACTAGGTACACTAGCCCTTTTTCTTCAAGGGAAATACTGAAGTTCGTGGGATAAACTCAGCTCTGCAGGGCCCAATACAATCCTGTCCTTCACAGAGTTGCACATGATAACCGACTGAACTGTTTTAGCCAGAGTCATGCATTTCACGTTCTCTCCCTCTCCCCTTAAGGTATTCAGCCTTCATTCTACCCAGCTCTACTTTCAGAGAAGCAGCAGGGCATTACTCTTTGGCCTATCACCCCCACTCCCTTGTGCCTCTCCCCAGTTTCTTTTTGTCCTCAAGTTTCTGATCAAAAAAATAACCCCCCACTTAGCTGGGTGTATCTTTGAGGCCTATGACTTCTGCCTTTCCTAACCACAACGTACAGTCAACTCTGCTCCCTGAATTGAGTAACGCTCAGCAAAATGGCAGCCAGTCCCTGACACAGAGTAAGCTTGGATCCAGGCCTGTGAGCAGGGTAAGATCTGTGCTAGTTAATTCTTCCTTGGGACAAGACTTACAACAAATGATGCTTTTATGTGCTATCTTCAAGCTGCAGTCTAAGTCTGTTAGTGCCATGATTTGCCTGTGGTATTGGTAGGTAGAAGCGCTGGTTACTGTGACTGTGCAGTGACATCGCATTATAAACAGTAACACTTGCAGGTAAAGAAAGTGGAAAAAAACTGAACCTAAGAAGGATTTTCTGTATTGCACCTGACCTCCCCCCTCGCTACTTGGCTTGAATGCTTTTACTATAAATTATTCCTCCCTGTACTACTCAACACAAACATACATATATTGCAAGCCCATGCTGGAGGGCACAAACATTACCCACTACGCTTTTAAAGAAACAATTCCACTCTGCAGGAAGAAAGATCAGGCCATGACGCATAGACAAGAAAACAAAACAAAAAGCCTGAAAAAACTGTTCCCCAGGGCTCAAAAAGGTAAGAAGTGATTTATGTGCCCAAAACAAACCACTTAAGCCAATAAAATTTACAAAACCCAAAATAGTTTTATTTACTTTTCAGATTTCTGCCTCGATGAGACATTTTGCAAACATGCTAAGGCTACAAAATGTCCAAGTTGACAAAGACATGCAACGCTGACCATTCAATAAGTCACAGCTATTATAGGAGCGACCGTGCCCACCCGGGCCACAGGTCCCGTAAAACAGGGATGGTGTACAGTGATCATGGCAATGTACTACGCAGGACCTAGTAACCTGAGGTAGGTCTCTTTACAGTAAGAAAACGACGTCCTACACCAGTGTTACATCCTGATCAACAGGAACCTGTTTAAAGTTCCAGAAGACGTGGGGTGGGGGACTGTTTCGTTAACAAGTGTGCAATAAAGAAACAGGAAATATTGATGTTCTTTAACCTTAGTATAAGTGAGCAGAAGAAAGAGTTAGTGTTACTCATGCCAATGAAAGCCAACCTAAACCTCTGAGGAGTGTTAGCAGCTTCAAGATAAAGGAGTCGGTCAGCTGAAGCAACTCTGAAAAGGCTCTCCTGCTAGCATACAGGGTATGACTTGAACCTTATGGTTAATTTATAAGACATCATTCCATGAACAGTTAGATTTTGGTTGTGTTAGATCAGTGAAGCAGGAAGAGCTTGGGCTTGCTTGCATTAAAATAAACCCTGCTGATACAGTAAGAAATACTGTATCAGGACACTGAGAAAATATGAGGCTTTACTGTGACCCAGAAGTGGTTCTCCACTCAGGAGATCACTAAAAACCCTGCTTTGGGAAAGCATCATGGGAAGCAGCAGCCGCTGCCGTGGTGAACATTAGCAATGCTCCAAATAGCTTTGATAAATTACAATGCAATAGAGTTACACCACAGAGCTCTTCTCCCCTGCGCTAGACAACAAAGATGTGACAATAAAAGACACTATTGCAAAGCTTCACTTCCACTCAGACACACAGAAAATCCGGCACTAGGAAAAGAACAACTGTAAAAGACAAAATAGTGTCCAATACAGTCCGATAACAAAGCCAGATCTCTGGTACCGTAAACTGTACAAAAATGATAGAAAAGAATATGCACTGTTATTAATACAGTGCTTATTTTAATATAAAATAAACAGCTTACATTTCCACTGTAAATATAGGCTATATACAGAATTATGTATAGATATAGCTACATGTATAAAGCTTCATTATAGGCCTCTGATACATTTATAACTATGGCTCCCTGAGCCATTTGTAGAGTGCATTTAATAACAAAAAATTAGTAATATGATTATGGAATAAATACAATAATAAAAACATGAAGAATTCTTCTGACATGGTTTTAAAAATCTCTCTGGCTTGACACATTGTGCTAAAAATTAAAAGATGAAAAGGCAATAATCTGCTTGAAGGAGTAGGAGGAAGAAGAGCTGGCCTGCCACAGGCAGGGAGTGTCGCTCTCCAAAATTAAAGTGACTTTGCCCTGAATTTTAGCCCTTGACAGCAACCTTGTTCTCCGCAGCAGCAAACATAGCATAGAAGCGCGAGTTCTCATTGGCCAGAAGGGCAGACGGCGTGTCAAATTCCACTACCTGAAAGCAGACAAGGTAGGTAAGGTATGTCAGTAAAAATCCATCAGAAAATGGATTCCCACCCCTTGGACTTGTGACACAGTAGTAAAGAAACCAAAACATGGCAGTAATCTTTGGATGAGACAACAGGTGGTGAAAGTATGTGTATTTATGCATAAATACTGTAACCTGGGATGCTTCCAACTAGCTCAGACAAGCACTTGAACTACCCATCAGGAAGCAACCTCTGGTGGCTCTGGCAAACAGAGGCAGATGCTATGGGTTTTTGCCTTCTCTACCTTTAAGAGCCTTGCCGAATGTTCTTACATTTGATTTAACTGTTTATGGCTCCCATATGGAAGCCTGCAAAGTGGGTAAAGCATCTCTCATATGCCTGTTTGATAGCACAGGGCTTCATGAAAGTCATGGGAAACTGCCACTGAGCCCCAGCAGAGATGCTTACGTTATTACCCATCTCAGAATTAACCTATAAAGGGAGTTTTAAAAACAGTGTTAAGAGAGAGACTCCTACTCTCTGGTACTGTCTTGGAGTGTAAAAGAAATTTTGCCCTCCTTGACCTTGTCACGATCAGACAATAAGCAATTATTACCAAGGATAGAATGAACACAGAGGATTTTCTACCCTGCAACACTAGGTGTTCCTTCAGTTCAGCCTGCACATATGGCATCACCAGGCTGCAACATGAACTGCAGCCACAAAAGTCTTTCTGCTTACCTGTCCTTGTGTTAGCACCATGATCCGATCGGAGCCCAGTACCGTATGCAGGCGATGAGCGATTGTTAACATAGTGCAGTCTGCAAATGCCTCTCTGATAGTCTCCTGAATCAGTAAATCTGTCTCTGTGTCCATAGCAGCTGTTGCTTCATCCAGTATCAAAATCTGAAAGCAGCACATAATCCTGGCTGTTACCGATAGTAACGCTTTCCCTCCCTGAACATAAAAATATGTAGAGTGGGCAGAATTACCATGACCAAGAGTTGTCACAACTGGCAATCATTACGGAGCTGTGGTCACAAAGGAGTTTTTACAAGCACCCTTTCAGTTTTCTTTATGTAATTGCCTTCAACAAAGTTACCTTATGGATCACACTTGCGTTTTATGGTCACATCCTAGAGCCACAACATGACTGGGTTCTGACCTGGGCCTCAAGTTGTCACTACTTTCAGTTTTACATTCAGCAACTAAATCTCAAATACAAATTTTACTTGTAAACTAATCTGACATATCCTTGGTGGTGACAGTTCCTTCTGGAATGAGTCAATACTGACCAGGCTTACTAGCTTTCTTATGCTGGAAAGAATTACCATTCCTCTCGGACTCAGACATAAGCTGATTTGGAGTGGTGTCTTGTCAAAGCTCAGCTAGACTTAGTTTGTGCAAGTACTACAGAGAGAGCAGTAACTTCATAGAATCATAGAATGTTTTGGGTTGGAAGGGACCCCTAGAGGTCATCTAGTCCAACCCCCCTGCAGTGAGCAGGGACACCACTAACTAGATCAGGTTGCTCAGAGCCCCATCCAGCCTGGCCTTGAATGTTCCCAGGGATGGGGCCTCCACCACCTCTCTGGGCAACCCGTTCCAGTGTTTCACCACCCTCGTTGTAAAGAATTTCCTCCTTATATCCAGTCTAAACCTACCCTGCTTCAGTTTAAAACCATTACCCCTTGTCCTGTCACAGCTGGCCCTACTAAAAAGATTTTCCCCATCTTTCCTATAGGCCCCCTTTAGGTACTGAAAGGCCGTAATCAGGTCTCCCCGCAGCCTTCTCTTCTCCAGACTGAACAAGCCCAACTCTCTCAGCCTGTCCTCACAAGAGAGGTGCTCCAGCCCTCGGATCATTTTTGTAGCCCTCCTCTGGACCCGCTCCAACAGTTCCAACTTCTGCTGAATAGTCTTGGCTTTTAAAACAGATGCAGAGGGAACCTTAAAATATGGCATGCAGTGTTTAAGAAAAACTTATGTTAAAATCAGAAACCTGGTCAATCTCAATCCAAATGTCCTTTCTCACTGTAATTATTATTTGTCTTCCATTCCTGCAAAAGCCTTAACTTCACTGCCACAGCATGGTCCCAAATTCCACTTGGGTGACTACGTTTTAGTAGAAGGAAAGTACTTGGCTGACATTTACAAAAAGGTGGAAGAAGGAAAGAATCTGATGCTCACCGTAACAGGACACTCTGAATAAATGATTAGGCCAGTCTGACACACTGTTATTAACACTAACAAACAATGCATTTCTGCAGCTGGCTACAGATGTCTAACTCTACACCATCTGTGGGTTGCAATAACTGTTGGTGTGATTCCTCTAACAGATAGAATGAATCTGGCACAAAAAAGGTTTGCTCAATACTATCAGTTTGCTATCTCCAGCTACTTCTGTCATCACTACACTCACCTTGCAACGGCGCAGTAGAGCTCTAGCTATGCACAGTAACTGTCTCTCTCCAACTGAAAAGTTTTCCCCATTTTCCATCACTTCTGAGTCAAGTTTCATAGGCAGCTGGGCAACCTGTGTGAGAAAGAAGAGGCGAAAATCTTAAGAGCATTGCACAGACTTTTTGTATCTCCATGGCATGAGACAAACAGTTGCTCCTCCTGAAAATCTGATTTTGCTTATGTTCCAAAATATCCATTACCCTTTGCCAACCACCTCTCCTTCTCTGTGTTGGGGAAATTAGTAACAAGCAACTAATGCTAAAACAACAGTATGACATCAGATCGGCTTAGTTTGGTTGAAGTGCCTGCAATTCAGTGATAGATCCTGAGAACTCTACTAGTTGTTAAGCCAGAAGACCTATATCCTCTCAGTAGGCAACTTCAGAATGACTTAAGTACAAAAAATTTCATTTCTAGAAAAAAGTGTGCCATGTACAAAATCGTATCACCATGAATATAGATCTGACAGTCTTTCACACCAAGAGAAAAGAGTGAACCTAGTCCCTGTGGGAATTACTGCAACCTACGTACCACAGCCATACATGCCACCTGACTTACAAGAAAAGAAGAATCGGAAATGTCATGGCAGTGAGACTTGCTGCAGAGGGCTTTGCAAAAGGCAGATTTGAAGTTCAGTATAAATGTGCGTGACATTTACACTCACACATAGAAAAATATCATGTCAAATGTTGTAACATCCTAGGAGTCCCTGTGATGAAGCCACACTCTGCTATACTGTATACTAAAAAAGTAAACATCCAAAATACGGCACGTTCTCCAAAAATTCAGTCTCATTACTAGAAATGAAGCATTGCCAGTAAGGGAAAAAATTTGCAAAGAGAAGGCTTTATCTGAAGGCCTCTGAAGCAGCTACTAACAGAACATGTAGGTTTGAAAGCCAAACCACAAACCTGTATCTCATAGGGCACATAATACTTACACACTCCTTCATGTGAGTCCTTTCCAAAGCATCCCAGATTTGTTCCTCACTGTACTGATTGAAAGGATCCAAGTTTGATCTGGAGGGAGAAGCAGAAAACAAAACCAGAACTTTTATTCAGCAATGAATGGCAAAACAACAGTGTACTAACTCATCCAGATGGATGATTCCCATCTAGCCTTCCACTGACAGAATTTCCTTGCCAAGAAAGTCTGATGCTCCTAGCACACTAGGGTTAGAGTAGCCAAAGAACAAAAGAGTAGATATGGAAGACAAAGATACAAAAACTTAAAGCAAATCTAAACGGAAAGCAAGACTTTCATAGAGGATGATCACATCCATTCTGCACTGGGCCAGCTGAAATCATTTAGCTGTGCTTTTTCTGTTTCAAAAACAGAAAACAGAAGCTAGGATGCCTGAGAACTAACATCTCACCAGGCACCAACTAAAGCTGGTAGGTAGCCCTCTTTTGGTCTCACTAACCTCACAGTGCCACTGAATAGCACAGGTTCCTGAGGAATTATTGAGAGTTTGCTGCGAAGATCTGCTAAACCAATGTCATTTATCTTCAGGCCATCGATTTTAATGCAGCCTCCAGACAGTTCAACCAGACGGAAGAGTGCCATTCCAAGGGAAGACTTCCCTAAAAATGAGACAGGAAAAACAATACTAGTGTTTCTACAGTCATAGCAACTTTGAGATGAGAAAGCATTTTAAAAGCTGTCCATATGTAAGAAAAGTGCTTTAAAATACCATAAGGTCCTGGCAAACAATACTGGTAAATGCTGGGGTTCAGCATTTAAACTTCTAAAGAATTGTAGGGGCAGCTCCTATTCTTTTCCCACAGAAGCCACCCCTGCAGTGGTGCCCCATCCCTGCTACCAAACCCTTGCCATGCAAACCAAACACAGCGATATTAATTGCTTATTTAGAAACTACATTTTGGAGCTGGTTTAAGTCATCTCACAAATGAGGATTTTGATTCTTCACATTACAGACTTCTGAGATAGCTTAGAGCCAAACCTGGCTGCAGCATTAGTACAGAAAACTTTCAAGAGAGTCAAATAAGCTGCAGCGAGCATGTCGTAGGTAGTGTTCTGTGCTGATAAGTGGCTTGGGGTGTTAAACATTATGAGCATACTGGCTCAGGCATAGTAGGATATCCCTCTACTTTAAATGAAAACTTGTTTTCATTATTGTTTACAGGCATCCTACTTGTGTATGGACATGAACAGAATCCACTACTGACAGATTGCTGGAACACTCCTGTGCAATTAACAACTTATGCAAACACAGAGAAGACAGAGGAGAACCAATATGACTGCCTGTCCTGGTTTCGGCTGGGATAGAGTTAATTTTCCTCATAGAAGCTAGCATAGTGCTGTGTTTTGGATTTAGTACCAGAAGAATGTTGATAACACACTGATGTTTTTAGTTGTTGCCAAGTACTCAGACTACTCAAGGACTTTTTGAGCTTCTCCTGCTCAGCCAGGTGCATAACAAGCTGGGAGGGAGCACAGCTAGGACAGCTAACCCAAACTGACCAAAGAGCTATTCCATACCGTATAACGTCATGCTCGGGGGGGGTTAGTCGGTCGGTTGCAGGGAGAGTGATCGCGGCTCGGGACAGGCTGGGCATCGGTCAAGCAGGTGGTGAGCAATTGTGCAGTACATCATTCATTTTGTATATTCTGTATATTCTCTTACCATTCTCATATTACTATCATTATTATTCTCTCTTATTAAACTGTCTCTATCTCAGCCCACGGCTCTTACTTTTTTTTTCTTCCCGATTCTCTCCCCCATCCCACTGAGGGAAGGTGGAGTGAGCGAGCGGCTGTGTGGTGCTTAATTGCCAGCCGGGTTAAACCATGACACTGCCCCACTCTATTGCATTCCTATTCTGTAAAAGTAGTGATTTAACTCTGCTTAGTGTTTCCTTACCTGAACCTGTCCTTCCCACAATGCCAATCTTCTCCTTCGGTTTGATAGTAAAGGACACTTTTTTAAGCACTAGAGGGAGGTTCTCCCGGTACCGCATCTCTGCATTTTCAAAAACAACTTCACCTTCCTGTGGCCAGTCCAGAGGAGGGGTTTTATTCTTAATTCGAGCAGGAGCTTCCAGGGAAAGTGTCTTTAAAACAAAACCAGAAGTTCAGTTTCCAGTAAACAAAATACCAGAAAGGAAAATTATCAGTTGCAGCTTTCAACAGTTCTTCCCTGCAGACTCAGCCCATATCAGTTTATAGCAGCTTTATGATGAGCTGTGTGGCTGGATGCAGGCCCAGTGGTTTAGAAGTTTGCTGTGTTACATTGACCACACTGCTATTCCCATCCTGTTGCCCCAGTAATGACATTGGTCCTACACAATGATGTTTTTCAGCAGTGGAATTCAAAATATATTTTAGGCCTATTATTTATGAGCACAAATCCTATTGAGTTTTGTGGCACTCCAAAGATTGGATGAAAAATCTGCGGTATTTCTACATCTCATTTGCTATGCCATGCCAAGGTCATCTCTTGATTCTGACAGAGAAGAGAACGTCCACATGACACATTGTACAAATGCTACCCTTCTCTTCCTCATTTTCCCCTGTTCTGTTAAATCACTGAATCAGTTGGGCCCCTTCCAGCTTGCTCATTTTTGCTATTTTACTCTGCCCCTTAATAGGTCCCTCATTAAGCAGTTCACAGATTAAACAGAAAAGCAAACCAAACATGTGCCTTTATAGCACGTTTAGAACGAAGCCAAGGTCACTTTCCTGTATTTGACACAAGCAGCCTCAGAGAATGGCAGAAATTCTGTCATGGGATTCATCTCATGTAACTTTAAACACATACAGGCTCCGTCAGCTCCTTTATAGTCACTACAAAGAAGCTAGCATTTTTGGAGTGTGATTTTTCTCATTCTAATATAAACACTTAGAATGGGTAATAAATTGCCCTCTGGAGATAGCCATTTCCTACAACTGGTGTAGAAAGATCCCACAGGGATTATGCCAAGTGTGGACATCTGCAACATCTAGTTACAGGCAGATTAATTGTACCCCAAGGGTTTGAGAAAAACAGCAATCTTCTACAATAGTACTGCAGTTCGTTGAGCTTGGTGCTCTTAACAGCAACCTCAGGGCCCACATTGAAAGAAGCCAAGCCTGGGACTTAATAAAACACAGAATCTGTATGGTGTTCCACTGCTCACCCACCCATTCACTTTAGATTGAACCTACTTCTACAGTTTCATAACAAAATTGCTGTCTAGAGATCCAAGTAAGAAAATCACAGAAAGTGTTGCTCAACAGTGATAGAAGATGAAAGACAGTAACTAAAAAAAAAAAAAAAAAAAACCACAAAACAAAACACCCACCAACCCAACAGCCTACAGCTACAGGTTTTGCCACAGAAGACCTGACAGTGATAAACCCATCTCAGTCCAGCGAGAGATACCCAGCAGTATTTGGCACACAGTTCTCAGCTTGTGTGGTCACCAAGTCTTCCATACACAGAAATTTTCTACTTAGATGCCACAAGAGGAATGGGGGAGTGGGCGGGGTTTTTTTCTCTTCAGTATTAAATCCACAGGCTAAAAAAAACTCTACAAATATCAATTACTACATAGCCCAGATTTACCAAATAGATATCTCCCTCTGAAGTTCAGAGGGAACGTGTATTACGTATTAAGTAAAAAAGCCTTTCACCTCAAAAAACAGACCCAGTAGAAGGCTTTCTCCTGGCTACGCTTTCCCCGTTCAACCTACACACAGTTCTGCATACACAAGTATTATGAAGAAAGGGTTACAGATAACCATAGCAGCTTGCTAAGCATTTAGCCTGGCACATTTCTCATGTTGCAATGAGAGCAATTCCTTGACTTTTTAAGCATAAAGAAATGTGTTATATAAGATAGCTGTGGAAAAAGAAGTAGACTTATTAGGATGAAGCAGAATTACATGTAGACAAAGTAACAAAAGTTATCTGTGTTTAAATGAAGGAGTTCCATTAGGTTTGGAATGAAGGATGCCAGAACCCCCTTTTAAAATATTGTATTGAATTCCCAGTTACCTTTACTGAGTTATATCCAATTCCCAGTTACCTTTACTGAGTTATATCCAGTTATTCTTTACTAAGAACATCAGCAAACTTTCAGTATTCTTAGGTAACTTCAGTGATGCCAGGCAAGTGATGCCCGTAAGCTTAATTACCTACCAGCTCTTGTGCCATTCATCCTGCCATTATATACATGCTTCATAAAACAAATTCACTCTGCAGTATTATGGTACATGCATTAATGTGTTTACAAGATCAGAAACATACATTCTGTACTAAGGCAGACTATAGCTGACTTTCTCTTATGCCAGTAACAGAACAAGCAACAAGAAATTTTACAACAGGCAGTTGAATGTATTGTTGTCCTACCTTGATATAGTGATCAATCCTCTCCACTGAGGTGAAGCGAGCTTCTGTCTCTGAAGCAAGTCTGACTGTAAACTGGAATAAGCCTGTTAACTGAAGTGATGGGAGAAAAAAAAGACAAATTTAGAGAGCTGTGATTTATTACTGAATTAAGAGATGAACCTAATGGACAGTGTGGCCAGTAGGACCAGGGAAGCGATTGTGCCCCTGTACTGGGCACTGGTGAGGCCGCACCTCAAATCCTATATTCAGTTTTGGGCCCCTCACTACACAAAAGACACTGAAGTGCTGGAGTGTGTCCAAAGGAGAGGAACAAAGCTGATTAAGGGTCTGGAGCACAAGTCTTATGAGGAGTGGCTGAGGGAACTGGGGCTGTTTAGCCTGGAGAAAAGGAAGCTGAGGGGAGACCTTACCGCTCTCTGCAACTGCCTGACAGGAGGGTGTAGTGAGGTGTGGGTCGGTCTCTTCTCCCACATTACAAGTGATAGGACAAGAAGAAATGGCCTCAAGTTGTGCCAGGGGAGGTTTAGATCAGATATAAGGAAAAATTTTTTCACCGAAAGGGTTGTCAAGCATTGGAACATGCTGGCCAATGAGTCACCATCCCTGGAGGTATTTAAAAGATGTGTAGGCATGGTGCTTAGGGACATGATTTAGTGGTGGAATGGCAGTGTTAGGTTAATGGTTGGACTCGATCTTAGAGGTCTTTTCCAACGTAAATGATTTTATGATTCTTGATACAAGTACGCTTGGCATTGGCCACCATATAGCTAAGGTGGCCAAGGCAAATTAATTTTAGTTAATAGTTAATTTTAAAATAACCATAATTTATTAATCACTTGGAAAGCCAACAGTTTAGAAAGGTTTCCCACAAGCAACAGCTTTAAATATTAGCCAAGTTTTGTAAGTTCACTTTACTACCACCAGGAGGCAGAAAAGGACAAACAACAGCTCTAATAGCAAGTATTCTGAGCCCTGAAGTCTGTCTAAGCCACACAGCTGCAACACTGCATGCTGTTCGCTGTGAAAACATACTGTGGGCTATACATTAAGACATCAGTTCTGCAGATGTCTGATGTATCATCAGTCCAATTTCCGGAAATAGCCAAGAAAATTGCAATATGCAGCATATGAAGAGCCTCAAATGGTTTCTACTTCATCATTTAAAAAGAGGCAGCTCCCCATAACAATAGCCTTAAGCACCTAACTCCTCATAATTTGTGATTTGGCTGCTAGCAAAAGGTCCTAACTCTGAATTGCTTTCCTCTCTGTTACCAAAAGGGGTAACAGTATCTTTTTCCATTCTAGTGCATTAAGGAAAGTTTTCAATGGTGTGTTACTTTTACTTACTATATTAAATGAGAAATTAAATATTACAGTATGCAGACATACTCACCTGCACAGCATATGAGATAGCCAGCCCAGCATAGGCAGGAGGAATCTGGCCATGCATTAAGACAATCATAAGGCCAGTGGTTGTGATAAGAGCAATGCTGATAATGTCCAGCCGTACAGCTAGCCAGCGCATTGCACAGCTGAACAAGTAAAATGGTGCTTGATTGTCATCTAGGAGCTCCTGATACCTGAAACAAATACAGGAAAGGTTAGTAGGCCTCCACAAGCCTGATGTTCTACAAATAGCAGAGCTACTTAAACTCATGTTCCAGTAACAGAATTCAGGGTGAAAAGACTAGTATGTCAATGACAGTCTCAAACTAGGCCATGAAAGCAGGGTTTACAAACTTCCCTGAATAATGTTAGATATCTACTTAGCTCAAACTCTTGGAAGTCAAGTTACCAAGTTTCTGCATATGACAATGAATTATACTGGGGGTAAATCAAAATTCAGGGCCATTACACACCCTTTCACCACAACTTCACCTATGCAAGACCTCCCAGAGGATGCGCCATAGCTGCAAATTACTCCATGGGTAACAGCAGCAGTGCTTCAGAATATGGACAAAATACATGCTATTTGTTACAGAAGTGTAATAAGGTTACACTAAGTATTGACAGGACTGGTGACACTAATTAAAACACATCAATAACCATTTACTTTACAGTCCTGACACTGTGGTGCTAAGAAAGTACATTTCAGGGGAGACACTTGAGAGATTCACAAAGCCAGTAACTAAATTTTCTGATGGTGCAATTCAGTTTTACACCCATCACTCTTGCACAGTGTGGGTAGTGCCTTAGTGCTCTAGCACCAGCGATGCTAAGGGACTGCTATTTACATCTCTGCAACCTTTCATCTAAGCTGGTATAGCAGTGTCCTTCCAGAGCTTCTGTTGCCATTTTCCCTGTGCTCCCATGCTGTTGGTCTTGTGACCTTGCACCTGCAAAACCCTGATATTGTTATGGCAGTTTCTCACGGGAAGCAACTACCACTCACATGAGACATGTTTCACTTTCCCTCACTAACATTTGTTTTGCAGATTTTAGTTTATACTAGAGGAAACCAAGCATAGTGCACAACAAGGTGGCTAACAATCACTTAAATACTTGATAAATGCTATCCAATTATACACGTGCACAGAGACTAACAGCTCATCAATATGCACACTGAGGTTTTGTTAGCGTGCTCTAACCAATACTAACACCATCACAAGGAGAAACAACCAAAATAAAGTATGAGCAGGACCTGATGAAATGTATTTACTACTAGGGAAAAAGCATGGCCAAAAAGTTGCCCTCACCGTTATCATTGCTACATGCTGCATTGCAGAGAGAACTCCAAGGCAGGCATTCACCTGGGACCCCATCACTGTTGTTCTCTGTTGGCTACTGAGGAGTTTTCCCTTTCTCTTCTTCTTGTTCTTGCTTATTTTTTCCCCCCAAAAGTAACTTTCACTCTTAGAGCCAATGTATGCCATCAGCTATAGACCCCATTAATAAATCTTTCTGAATGTAAAAACATGCTGCACCCTGCTTTGTGCTTCACCACTTTCGGATAAATATCTAGACTGACCTGTGCAGAAATTCCTGTCCTTTGTGGTAGGCATGGATTGTGGAGAGACCCTGTATGCTAGAGGTAATGTGAGACAGGAATGGAGACTGTGTGATGTTGTCCAGGCGCTTGAGCTCTCGAATAAATACTCTGGAAGGAAATAAGCACTTTTAAGTGACATGTACAACCACCATATGCCAGCCACCACATTGATGTATATATACTTGAAGAACCTTACGTCCTTAATAGGTCAAAGTATCTGTACTTTTAGTCAAAGCAGCTGATGCACTTACCTAGACACAACATGCAGAACTGTGAAGAGGACAATGAGGGGCCCCACTGCCACCAGGAACCAGGGGAAAACCCCAGAAATCACCCCCACACAGAAGAACACAAGGATGACATTCTGGATAAACATTTCTGCTTGAAATGGCAAACGAACATCAACTGGAAAAGATGGAGGGAAAAGAGGAAGATCTTGAGTACAGAAAGCTAAAACAACCTATATAAAGCAATTCAGTCCAGCTGTACATCATCACTGACAAGGACTGTGATTTCTCATGGCTTATTCAAATTAAAAATGTACATTTTCATTAGGGGTGCTTTTATCTTCTAAGATGCTAGTAGTCTTTCCAATTATTCCCATTTGCAGAAATAGCACTGATGCAACTCTGACCTAATTACCACCTTTGCTGCACATCAGCTTCACCCTGATACTCTAGGTTCCCCCTGCATTAACTGCTAAGAGTCCATGTGCAGTCTGTAGGTACAAAAGCAGCTGTACATTTTCTTCATTGTAAGTCATGGACAGACTTGAGATACCAGCTGCCTTCTAGAACCATAACCCAGGTACATCCCAATTCCTGCTTTGTCTATTACAAGTACACACGTGGCAATGGATATAGGGTATGATCTCCCCAACAGCAACAGACTGGAGAGTATTAAGGAGTTAACTGGGAGATCTGAGTGTGGGATCTACAGTGCACAGAGTGAGAGATACCTTCATCCATGTCTTTGGAAAACCTGTTGAGAATTCGCCCGGTGGGTGTAGTGTCAAAGAACTTCATGGGGCTACGCAGAATCCGACGGAAGAGCTCATCATGGAGCCTTGAGGATGCTCTGAGAGTTCCCTGACAATGCAACAAACATTGAAGCATTATGAAAGGATGCTTGCCTTCCTGTCACCGCTCGTCCCCCCAAAACGTTCTGCTCATTTTCTCTCTCCAACCATAAGTGTTTTTTTCTTGCATTCTATGCTTCCAACCAGTGGAAGGAAGGTATTAATTCAGGAAGTTTAACAGAAAAGCATGGTGCAGCCCCAAGAGATGATTTATGAAACTTCCTATGGTTCAAAAGTTTCTCTTGGGAGGGGACCAAAAGAACCCCAGTGACAGCAATATGCAGAAGTACAAGGCAGGGCATAAGAAAAGCAATAGCACTGGCACATACCTTTACAAAGACAACACCACGAACAGCTTTCAGGACCAACATAACTGCCATAGACAGTGCATAGATGCCAGCATAGTAATGCATGTGAGGGTTATCTTTCATACTGTTGCTTATGACAGTATCATTTCCCAAAGTCACAGTGGTGTTCTGCAGAAAATTCAAGGTTTCAGTGAATAGTTAGTTAAGACAAGGATTAAGCATGTACACATTACACATGGTAGAATTTAACTGTCCTCTGTCCCCTCCCACCATATTTGATATTTCTTGTTTAGTAGTACTTCATTAATCTTTGAATACTTCAGAAAGTTTTCCCTAGCAAAGATACTTGATGTGCAGATTTGTAGCCCTTGGCCTTTTTCCTACAATACTTTGAAAATACTATCACAATACCTACTTTATTTGATTCCTAATCTCTTGTTTCATGCTTATGATTTCTTGTGTTCTTCTGAACACCACCAGATACTTGCATACCACCACTCTTATTACAGAGCAATATTCATCTTGGATAGGTTGTACATTCTCATCTTAGCAATCATGGTTGTTATTTTCTGCTAGTATGCAGTAAATTCTTTACTGTCACACTGTTGTATGTTCTCATTCTCTTTTTTTTAATCTTTAAGTATATTTAAGGACCTCATTGCTTATTTTAATATTGTCGGCCATCTGCACTTCATTATTTCCTCTCTGAGGTTAGTAGTTTGCTCCCCCGATGCCCCCCCAAAAAATCTTGCAGTTATATTTGAATATTTAAATGCAACAAGACTTGCAATCAAAGCCCCTAGAGTGGGAAAAATCCCAAGCCATCCCAGGTCATCACAGTCTTCAAAGCAACTCCCAAAAGTAATTTGACTTAAAGCCATATACTTTAACAAGATTATCCTGTTAGAGGTAAGGTCACATTCAAACAAAAACCAACACTAAAATTAGTAACTCCTCGTGCAGCTTGTTGGCCCCTTTCACATTTTCACTTCCTTTTCTCAGACTAACCAAGACAAGGAACAAGAGGGCAGTATGAAACCACATGAGCTATTATATCTTTCTTATTAGTGAAGCTCTCATTCTTGGGGATGAACTCTCTAGCGAGATCACCTCCCAGAGAGCCTTACAACTTGCTTAAATTAAGAAGCACCATTTGGTCTCATAGGACTGCTTGGGATTAGTCTAGCAAAGCAATCTCCCTCCCTGTTAGATACAAGAGAGTAGAAAAGCTAGTTATCTTACTCCACTGCCTTGCTTGATCCAGAAGCTCAGCCACCAGTTGCTAAAAGCTGTACTGCCCACATTCAGCACAAACAGTGCCATGATGACAAGGAATGCAAAGGGGCCTCCAGCTGCCTGAATGTAGATACCATAAACAGACCAGGGGACAGAGCCCTTGCCTTTCTCTTCCAACGGGACCAACTGGCCTGTGAAAAAAAAAAAAAGAGGAGGAGGGAGTGAGGAAAAGAAAGCTGTTCCATGAAACTTCTGCAAGTTTGTGAAAATATATGCAATACAGAGTTCTTTCAGAAACAGACATTGTTTAATACATAGAACTCAATGGTTTAAACGGTTTTTCAAAAAGTCACATTTCCTCTGCAGAATCACATCACAGTACATTTGAAAAAGCACAATCAGCACAGACTTAAGTACTAGGCTGGTATCAGCCTTGCTATTGCTTTTTAAACCCTGCTGAAGTCCAAGTTAACATTAAACAGAGAGAACAACAAAACAGAGGTCAGATATTCCAATTCTTCATACATAAATGTTCCTGCCTAGAACTCTGCAAGTACCAAGCTATACACATTGCCCTCTTAGGATAGGAGAGAGAGGTGATGTGGGAGACAGGGTACTCCTTTGTGCCATTGGCATCTGACCAGTGGTAGCCTGACTGAACTTAAAACCATGGTGCAGGCATCCATATTTAATGAATTAATGAATGTTCTTTGCCCACTGCCTTGTCCTATCAACCACACTGAGTGACCAGGACTTGAGACAGCTTTCAAAACCTGAGAGGTACATTCATAATACACTTGGAAAGCAAATGTTTTGAGCTTATTGGTGTGTAAAATAATTACAGCCAGAAATCTGATTACATAGTTACCCTCTTCCTTCTTTACAACTTTCTCCTTCTTCACAGACCCTGTTTTGGTACTTATTATCCTGGGGTCTTTTCAGTGAACTGTTTGTGTTCTTCTTTATATTAATCTGCAGGAAAACAATGACACTAAACATACCGGAGTAATTTGCTTTGACATTTTCATATCTGAACCCAAACTTTTTGTAAGCTGCCTCCTAAGGACAAAGACTTTCAATAGTTTAGCATTCATATCAAGGAGGATATTCACTTTGCTGTTATTATGGATGACTGTCAACTCTGGTGGATTAAATTCTCCTCCTCTATTAATCTGAACCGCTACCAATCTGTACTGGTAGTGTGCAAGGTTGATTTCCTTGAATCAGTGGCACTATGTGCGTACATGATAGAGGAATGACACCCCTACTACTGAAAGATACAATTCCCCTGTGCCTTCTAAAAATAACTCACAATTTTATTAAGAGGCTTTTTTTCCCCCAAACACCCTAGTACTTCACTCAGGAAAGCTTTCATGGACATCTTTTAAGGACAAAGTCCAGTTAACTTGGTCTTCCAAGTATCAAATATCCAAACACTAAACTGCACACACAATTACTGTTCTAAACCCAGCCATCTTCCCACAAATGGAAGTTACTACCTGTTTAGAGACAGCCTACATTAACTGAAACCCCCCCTACACAGCATCTTCAGGGTTCTCTTCCCACACTTTACATGAGAAGAGACATCTCACACATGTCAAACCACAGAGAATCTAACTTTACCATCCATTTCTTCTTACCCCATTGGGAATGCATATTAATGCTCCTTCCATGAGCTAGTGTTTACAGAAAGACAGTGAAGGTCAGCCAACCATGCAGACTGCAGAATCTCATGTTAACTGTCATTACATTAAAACGGCAGAACTGTAATCTTCATGCCTCAGAAAGAATATGCAGAGTAACACATTCTATTTTTTGCTTCTTTCACTAACAACTCCCAGGAGAAATTTCACTGAACACCTATCTGTGTATTTATCACCATGCTACCTTTTCAAAGACTTTTTTTTTAATGTCTGCAACTTGTGAATAAGGAGCCTCTCATCTCTTAAAAAATAAACTGTTGATGTGCTCTTTAATCTCTTCTTACTAAGAGAAAACACACACAACACTTAGAGAAGTAAATCATCATCAAATAAAAAGCAGCTAAGTTGCTTACTGCAAAGAATAACTTCAGGAAACAAACAGGAGAAAGATGGGAAAAATTAAATTGCTGAATATTTAAATGCATGTCCTACTGAATAGTTCTTGTTATTTTCTAGATTTACATTTTTTCCTCCAGCTAAAATACTAGAGCACAAATCCAAGTTTTCATTTACAGCCATTGTTTCATAACAGAAGCAGTGTCAAGCAACATTATTTTTTTTTCAAAACCCCCCAAAACAAAGCATTTTCAGTTACAGTTCAAAAAAGCTGTCACATCTAACTTTTGTCAAGCTATGTCACTTTTCCTGTGGCTCAGTCACACCCTATGTGAAAAAGAAGTAACAAACGAATAAGAATTTTTTTCAGACAAAGGTTGGTCTAGGTCTGCATTATTTAGAGGTAAACAAAGAAGTGAGGTGTACAGTAAGAGACAACAAGCTTCCTGCTCTGAGCATCACCAGAGGATACAATACATTACTTTCATGTTCAACTCATGAGCTCATTGGCAGAGTCCTCTCTACTACGCATTCCCTAAATACAAACTGTGACTGCAAAAATGAAGTGCTAATGAAGCACAGATTATTCTACAGGAAATCTATTGATCAGATCAACACATGAACATGTGAAGCCATTTTCCAGTCGTCCAACTGTCATTTGGTTCATCTCATCAAAAAAGTCATCATTCAGAGCACTTTAAAATAAACAAGTACCTCAATATGTGGTGTTTCTCCCAGCTGTAGATTATTAAAAATAGTTGCATAGTCCCCATTTAAATTCATCAGTTCCTCATGACTTCCTCGCTCAGTAATGCAGCCTTCTTTCATGAAGATCACTTCATCACAGTCAACAAGATACTGGAGAAAATGGCAGTAAGAACAAGTCTTATCATTATGTCCAATAATCACACAATCCTTTTTGGTAATTTATAGACATTTGCATGCAACTGCAACTGTTTCTCTGGTAAATTTTCTTTAGCCATGTGTTACCAGTCCAGATCAGACACCAAGAAGTACTGGTATAAAATAAAGAATTATTGTGCTTGGTGCATGTTTGCAAACCTAGTTTGTAAAGGTAAACCATGCATCTTATAGACGAGCAGGGTTGTGCTGCAACATGTCAGGACATAGAAACTTCCAGTATGAAGGCAACTTGGACTTTTCAAGAAAGTCCAGGAAAGAACAAGAGATGTAGTACCTGAAGCTGATGAGTGATGAAAAGGACAGTCTTTGACTTCAGGTGCTTCCTTATTGCACTGTTAAAAATGTGATTTCCAACATGAGCATCTAAGGCACTAAGGGGATCATCAAGGATGTAAATGCTCCTGTCACTGTACAGGGCTCGAGCCAGACTGATTCTCTGACGCTGTCCTCCACTCAGGTTAGCCCCTCGTTCACCAATCTGTACAGACACACACCTGTTATTTTATTTCTAAGGCACCATGCAACACAGATATTCAGAGCTCAAGAGGTCACCAGAATGAAGCAGACCATAATATTTTTATTTATATATATACACACACACACCATAATATTATATATCATTTTAATATATACGTATTCTAGTTTTAGTTTAGTTTGTCCACTTCTTTGTGAAATGTGCTATACATTCAAACTCAAGGTTAATATGCTTGAAGCGTGGCAGTACTTTTTTGCTTATTTTCCTTTTTTTGTATTAACATAGCCATGCTTTTTCCTTAGCTATTTTAAATCAAGTTCAAATAGGTCCCATTAAGGCAGCTAAATTTACAACACAATAAAAAAATCCCAAATTGTCAACATGTGAGTCAAAAACATGGCACAACTCTCCGTAGCCCAGGGCCTGCATTGATAAGCTCAGCTCAAGAAGGTGAATTCAACAGCTTGGCTTATATGCATACCAGACCAATGTTCCCCTCACTCCAATCTAGTCTACCAAACCAAAACTCTACTTTTCTCCATCTACTAATTAGTTTACTGTAAGCAAAATTTATACCTCTGTCAGGTCCCCATTTGGAAGGATGGCTAGGTCAGGCCTTAGACAGCAACCATTCAACACCGTATTGTATCTAAAGAACAATTAGATACTTAGTAAGAACACTCTTTGTTTTCCCCCCTCAAGTATCTAGCTAGTACAGCATTATCTCACTTTCTACACTAATAGCAGATATTCCAGCAGCCTAAAACAAGTGATCTGCCTTGGATTCCCAGAAGGAAACTGAGGATAATAATTAATCACCTACTTCTGAAGTACAGTGAAGGTAAGGAGGCAATTTCTTTCCAGGGACAGCTAGCACAGGCCTCAGGGAAGGCCCCCACTGGGGGAGGGCCATGGAAGGTGCCAGTATATTGCAAACAGCAATTGTTGTGTTTAAAGAGGGCAAGGCCAGGACAGCAAGAGCTAATGCCACTTCAGTGCTGCTCTACAGCAGCTGCTAAAAACAGAGATCAGACAGTACTCCAGCATGAGGTATAGCCCTCACTGCAAATGAGCAGTGACAGACGCACTGGCAGCCATCAACCAGTGACCACGTGCAAGAGATGCAGGCTCTTAAATGAGACTTAAAGGAGTCTTAAAGACAGACTCTAAAAGGAGTCTTTAACTGCAGTGTACTCTGCATTAAATTTTCCCACACTTGTGCCAAGAATTATTCAGCTTTCATGAAAATCAGCAAACAGTTCTGACAAACCTTTCTTCATCGTATTCCTTGCCAAAAAGAATGTTGTCCCGAAGCGTAGCATTGAGAATCCAGGCTTGCTGGGCCACATATGCAAATGTTCCACTTACTGCAATGCTACCCTCCAACAGGGTCATCTGAAATTAAAGATAAACTGTGAAATTATGCTATTCCATATTTAGAATAGACTTTCTTCTACAGAGTGCAAATAAGTGAAATAGGAGATAGAAAAGAGCAGAAGTAGTCAAAACAGAATTTCTCACCTGTCCTAAAATTGCTGAGATAAGTGAAGTTTTTCCGCTCCCCACACTGCCACAAATTCCAACAAGTTTTCCCTAGACAGGAAAAAAAAAAATTACATATGGCATTCATTTCTTACATTCTCCATCCCTTTCAGGGTTTGGACTACCTTTAGTACCTCCGAGAGAACAGTTGGACATTAATGACAGCTGAAAAGGGACATAACAGACAAAAAAGCAAGACAGACAGTATTTTAACTCTCAAATAATAAAGAGTGAATACTATCCCACAGTGGACTAATACTGAATCAACTCTACAGGTAAAAATGAATGTATTTTAAGATCAGCTTCCCTTTGACTGGGCCTGATACAGGCACAGAGAATGCTGCACTCAGCCAGAAGCACCAAGGTCTGCCTGAACAGAATGCACCAAGATGCTTTTGAGAGTGGTAAGGAAAAAGATAAAGAGGGAAAGACTGAAAGAAAAGCAGAATTCAGGATATATGGGTCCAGTAAAACTCCTTGCCTATGAGATGCAGTTTGCTAACGAACAGGTACCAAGAAAAGGCTAGCTAGAATCCAGTCACTTCGAAGAACTGCTCTGCAATAAAATGGGCTGGTTGATAACCACCACATTAAACACTGAATCAATCAAAATTACTTTTGTTCCTTTTGTAAAAAAAGGTAAAGCAGACAAAAAGGGTATAGAGCCACTTGTGGAACACATTGCTGGCCTCCCCTCATTTACAAACTCATAGAAAATTAGCCTTTACATTTTCAAGTAACTGTGCACTCCTTTTTTCAATACTATTTTTTAAACTATATGCATCCTTCTCAAAAGTTTAATATGGGGGGGGTTTACATTTTAAAATATTTTAAAGCTTTCCCTCCATTCATATGACTATAGGAGACAATTTAATCATAAACATATTGATAAAAGCATGGATCCCATTAGTACAACATCCAACTGCTGGACTGCAAAACTTCTGTATTTGTAGAGGATGTCATGTATTAAGTTCAATGCTTTTTCTTTAACATTTTACATGCTTTTACTATCTCGGAATGAGGACTCCAACTACTTCCAAATTCTTGAAAGTCTTTGTGTCCTTCTACTGTACAAAAATTCTCAAGGAAGAAAAGCACATTCTTCAAAGAAAAGTACCATTACGCTCCATTAGAACACCTAATCACCTAAAATGTTCACACAGAATATAGCTGAAACCCTGCAAAATTGTCAAATGGCTGCAGGAATACACCATCCACCAATACCCCATTGAGATCCCTGTTGCCTTGCTGATTCTTTAAGCTCGATGGCTCATATACTGTACTGAGAGCTATAAGCAGCAAAACCACCGGTTAGATGTGAAACCTATACAACCTGCATTTGTTTCATAGGCTGTTTGCAAAGATCTAGACTGCCAAAATGGCACAGCTGTTTACATCAAGATCAGACACTGCATTCTGGATACTGCAGTTGCCATGGATATTACAGGAGAGCACAAAAGCAGTATGCTCCATTTCATGCAGAAACACACAGCAGTCTATTCCATGGGACAGCTAAAAATGAGGTCAGATTTCCTCCTTTCTTCTCTTACCTTTTCTATCTCCAAGTCAATGTTGTAGAGAGTCCTCTGAAGCCGAAGGTTAACCAGGTGGATGATTTTATTCTCCTCTTCAGGGCTAGGATGGTCATCATTGTCCACTAGAAGATGGCCCTTCTGCTCTGCCAGCACAGCTTGCTGTCCCTCATTCTGCAGCTTCATTTTCTCTTTCTTGCCCTTGGTGACTTTCTTGTCTTTTTTCACTTTGGGGGTCAACTTTGGTGAGCTCTGGACGCTGGCATGGGAGAAGTCCCAAGCCAAGGTAGCATTTTTCACCTCTATCGCGGTGTGAGGATTGGCTGGTTTTTTCTTTATCATATGAACCTCTTCCATTAGAAATAAACTCTGATAGGAGTTGTGAGAGAGGTGTAAAGATGAGACACCTGATCAAGACTGGGAGACAAGCCTATGGCACACTCACGCAGCAAAACACATCAGGCTATATAGTAGGAGGAAGCTGAAGAGCAAAAGGTAGCTCATTAGTGTAGACTAACTCCAGGTCTGCTAAGTGGCCGGGGCATTCCTGGATGTGGTGGAAGCACTTAGATACACTAAGACTTTTACAGAACTGCAATACTCTGGGTGCGATATGTGAGGGGCTTATTCTTTTAACAATGTTTGCAACTGCAGGTCTAATTTCCAGATTAAAAACACATGAGTAGAATGCGTGGGTTGGAGAGGAGAGGTCACTTTGAGGAAGAAGTGACTGAATTGTCCTGCACACCAACTCATTATGGAAGAAGATGGAATGACTTTTAACTTCAGCCTTTACCCTTCAACTTTTCTGCTGGGAAAAAGTTATCTCACACAAATTTAGCTGACCTATCTTGGGCTGCCTGACAGTAAGAAGCCATCAAGTCCATTGTACCATGTTTTCCACCACATCCATCAGTATTTACAAACAACACAGATTAGGAAGAGATTTTTCACACAGTTTAATTACAAGACAAAATGTTTTCCATTTACATAATTTGTGTTTTGAACTAAGAAGCCTTTCGCGATTAAAGACTTCTCAATTCTCAGCCTTATTTACTCTTGCAATTGCTATGCCTGAATCATACATTCATAATAAAGCTCATACTCATTTACAGAGCCAAAAAGTCAGTTACATTTTTACTGTGATGTTAGAGTATCCCCACCTTGTGTTACACTCCCTACAAAGATTATACTGTTTACAGTCAAACTGGGAGATATTACAATTTCCCCTCTCCTCTTCCCCCCCAAAACTCTCTTCAGTGCGTTCGGATTTAAGAAAGCCTGATTTAGGGTGACTCAGAAGATGAAACAAAAATGCTCAAAAGCAATGGAATATCAAAACCATTCTGCAGATCCCATTCTCATACCCAGATTTGTTTCATGAATGCATGACACAGAATCCATATATCTGTCAATGTTTATGGAATCCTATTTGGAAATTTCTACAACATGCAACGCACTGTTGTCTTCAAGAGAGAAGACAAAATAAAGGCCTGTCCTCTGAGTCCATACTGAAGTATACACAGTGTATTCACTTCACAGGGACTGAAGGATGAGATAGGATTGTTTGTTATAAGGGTTCTCATTTTCTGCCATAGATTCAGTTTCATCAGATCACAACTGCATTTTATTCATATAGTGGAGTTTCAGTCACTTAATCTCATCTGGAAACACAAAGCCTCAGTTTTTTATGACTACAAATAAAACTCTACTGGTTTGTGCAAAGCTGCCTACATAATACATGACATTTCCAAAAAGAGTTTCATTAGCAAAACATGAAATTTCATTGCAGACATGTTGCACTGTCTTTTCATGCAGGTGGTCTTAAAAGGGAGTTTAAGAATTCTTATACTGTGAGCCATCCAGCCCAGTATTCTCTCTCTTACAGTGGACGATATCAAAATCCTAAAATCTTTAAATAAGAGTATTTTGCTTCCCACACTGGTATTATCTTAAATTTCTAACATTCCTTCACTAAATTTGTATCTCTTTTGCAGAATCCAATAATCTGGAGTGCAAAGTGTAAAGAAAAAGAACTCAGTCATTAAAACAACATTACTTTCCAAGCGTTCCCTTAGCATCTATCATACACATTCAACACTCCACACTTACAGTTAAAACT
Organism: Gorsachius magnificus; assembly: GCA_034008185.1. Taxonomy (NCBI): domain Eukaryota; kingdom Metazoa; phylum Chordata; class Aves; order Pelecaniformes; family Ardeidae; genus Gorsachius; species Gorsachius magnificus. Next base: position 38,268,398 of record CM067087.1, read on the forward strand.
GCAAGGCCAAATGTCTGCTTACCTTAAATCTGTCAACAGAAACAGATGCCTCAGATAGAGACTTCACTGAGAAAGGTGTTACTTTTAGAGCAAAAGTCATTGAATTGAAGACAGTGACCACTGTGAATGCCTAGAAATGAGACAAGAAAGAGAAACACATTTGGATGTAACATATTAACAAAAATAACATGTCACAGCACAATTCAAAGCCATAGAAAAGGCCCACAGTCCCAGAATAACCATTTAAATATTCAATATATTCTCAAACAGCAGAAAAAAAGCAGATCTACCCAACTCTTTTTCTCGAGTGCTTTGTAACAGACCAAGACAGACATCTTCAGTGTTTGTAAGTCTACCAAAAGCAGCAGCTAGCAAATTCTGCATTAGCCTATTACTTGTGAGGACACAAGTTCAAATCCTGTTGTAAGACATTTGTGCTGTTTGCATCCAAGCACACTGTAAAACAAAAACATCCAGTAATCCCAATGCCCTATCTGAATAGCAAACAGGAGTGCTTGTTTACGTTCAGCTCAAAACCTGTCCTGGGGAAGGTCAGGACTGAAACAGCACTGAGCTTTTTGTGCAAAATATAAGACTACATCTGCTGCTGTCACACCCACGGCATGTTCACTTCTGTGAGCAAAGCTACAGCCTGGCCACACAGGCACAGCCACAAAGCAAAGAACATGATGAAGAGAAATGGCTTAGCAGAAAGAATATTTTCAATGCTTCAATAAGTTACCTGAGCTGCTGTAAGATCGTAGCCAAGGATCATATGGACAGAAAAGGTAACCACACTGGCAATGACCACAACTATGGGAGCCACGCCTACAGTGATGCTCTGGAAGTAGCCCGCACGCTCTAAGATTTTACGTTCTTCCTCACGAATTTCTAGAAATATAAATAGGAGCACATTTCAAGTATGATTTGGGGGGTACATACACAAAAAACCACTACCATAGCACTATAAACACTGAGTAAGAGAGGCATAAATCTACGCTTTAGCATTTACCACATCATACACCTTCTTATAAAGACTGCAGTTACAGAGAAACAAACTATAATGGTCTGTAAATCTCCCATAAGAAAAGTCTTTTTACTTTATTTAAAACTGGAGCAGCCAGCACATTAAATGATAAAAAATTGAACAAAATTTAATAATTTAAGATTAGTGCCAAGCCACAAACATCATTATGCTAGAACGTGGAACTTTAGAAGCAGGTCTGTTTGTCCAGTCCATCATGCATAACAAATAGGAAGCCTGGAGGATGAAAATGTTGTTACACTGCATGTACATCAACATATATGGTAGTAAGCTAGGAGGATGCACCAGGGTACTAAGCAATGGAGCATCTGCACAAAAGGAAACGTTTACAGATTGTGTGAACTCACTTTGAACATTCTGAGAAAATGGTTTGACCCAGGCATACATTTTAATGAACTTAATGTAATTAAGAACTTCATTCATCTTCTGCACACGCTCATCTGTTGTTGATACACATTTTCGTCTGAAGTAAGCTGTGAGGCGCGACACAAACATCTGAAACAAGAGGCAACACCATACAACATTAATGGCAACTCAGAAAGAGCAAATACATTCAACTCCTAATTATTAGAAAAAGACAATTTTGTATCTGAAAAAGGGATTCAAGGATGGGGCAACTGTTGTTCTAACATAAAAGTCAGGCTGGAAACACTATTCATATCCCCCCACCCCATCTGCACTGAGCATTAAACTCACAACAGCAAGTTTCAACAAAAATAAAATTTGTGAAAATAAAGTTGTGCACTTTTACCAACATTGAACAGTACCAGATTTGTTAAAGTTTCTGAAGCACAAAGACTACAAGCACATTAACCTAAAGACACACCAAGTTGACCCTCGTGGCAAATGAACAGTAGAACCCATGTTAGCCAACCTTTTAACCTGGTCCCATAAGGCAAAAGAGCAAGCTGGACTTTGCACAGCCAGCTCAACTTCTCCATATGCCACTGCTATGAAGGTGGTAAAAACAGTTCTAATATTTTTACTAAACCAATCCAAAAATAAATAGTTTGTCACGTGTTTTTAAGTATCTGCTACTCCTGCAATTATCCCATTCCGGGTCTGAAATTCAAACCCAACACAGTACTTTAAAGAAGTTTTCAGCTCCTTGCCCTTCTTCATACTCCTGCAATCTCTTTTAGAGTCCCCATCAGTAGAGAAGGACTGCTGAGAAGAACTAGAAAAGATGATCAAACTCCACTCCTCATTCTCATCTTTAAAACATAATTCTTATTATTTTAATCCTTACTGTTGGCCAGATAAATTGGACGAAAGTGGACCTCACAGTACTCAGCCTCCGTGATTTTTAAAATTTGTATTATGAATATAGTGACAAATCTTCAGCAGCCTTATGGGGCATTTTAGAGGCAAGATGATTTTGCTTGAACCAGCCTATTTCACAGCTCAGCAGAAGTATACACAGGAGTAACTAATCAAGAGCACCCTCTCCCAGATGCAGTGCTTTTCAACATCTTTTGCTGAAATCGAGCGATGTGCTCATGCATCACAGCTCCTGTACACAAGCTAAAGGCCTTTTGTCTCTCCAACCTCAACCACAAGCACCTGTGCATTCTGCAGTTTAATTTAGGTATGCATATTTATCACAGTCAAATCTATCAGCTTTCCTATTTCTTTTTTCTAATTTTCTTTATAATTTTGAGCTTCCTGTTTACAAATTCCTGCTTCATAAACCATCTTTAGAAACCCCTTCAACAACATGCAGTGCCATAAAGGGGCTAAATCTAGCATATTTCAACACCTTCTATTCAGAACTATACATATGTCTGACCTAATAAAAATGAAGCAAGTCTTAACTCTTTCCAACTCACCATTGCTGGGTAGAAAAGGATGAAGACAGCAGAGCCCAAGAAGCCTGTTGGACCCAGAATAATCACATTATAAACCATTCCTAAGATGGCCACAATAGGGCCCCCAGCCAACAAACTGCCAACTGCTGCAGCTTCAAACATCCTTTGACCATCATTGGAACATACATTTATGAGCTGAAAAATACACATAACAGATCATTTAGACTTAAGGCCCAGCTCGTTCTCAAAGGAATGTATTTCATATCCCTTTCCATAATGCAATTTCCAAAATGATGCTACAGCCTACCTCTCCAAGAGACTTCTCCTTGATGTTCTTCAGCTTAAGAATTTTCTTGAATGCCATTGTCAAGATAGCTCCACGCAGTCTAACCCCCGTGCGGTAATTCAAAGCCCAGGTTAGCGCCAGGGACCAAGAGCGCACTATTTCCGTCATAAAGATGCCAAAAACTAAAAACAAGCTGTACTTCAGGTTGGACTCACTCTGTTGGGTATACTCCAAAAGATGTTTCACAACGAACGCCTACAGGAAGAAATGCAAGCTTGCATGAACACCCCATCATCCCAGAAGACCATGCAACAACTTTATGTTAAGTTAGAAATAAGTAGGCTACTTTGCTTTTAAAAGAGCCGTTTGAAATAGAAAGCATCTTCTTTCTAGAAGTAAAAGGTGTCAATACAAGTACTGTAACACAAAGCCCTGCTGAGAGCCAAGCACTGAGTCAAATTTAGTAAGTAAAGAGAGTTTAATTTGGAACCATATTCCTCGCGGCACGCTTCTAATCCTCCGTGTCTTCTAACTTAACATAAATCTGTCAGTTAGCTGAAAGCAATGCATTATCATATAGAAGAGTTTTAAAATATAGTCACTACTTATACATCTGCGCACATTAAGAAACATTCCTTTACGTGACATTAAGACCTTTTTTATTTTATCTTTGGTTTGCTTCAAACGTGCTTATTTGATAAAAAGGAACAATGTACCTACAGTTGTAGAGGGGAAGAGTGAGAAGGGCATTTGCAAAACATTCCTGGAAATAAACATGAGCAGTTTAATAGTAAAGAAAAAAACAAGCAGAAAGCACAAGGTACGCAATACCACAAATCATTGGGGACGGGGGGGGACGGGGGGGGGGGAAAGACAAAAAATTAACCATTTGATCCCTCCCCATGCCCTCTCCCCCCAAAAACATAAACACTTTACCTCAGGAATCACATTTCAAACATCACCTGCAGAAAGAGGACAGCCCCCAGAACCATCGATTCCCACCTCCAGCTCTTTGTGGTCCAACGGCACAATATAACATCATACAACTCACAATCACCAGCAATATTAAATACTATTGACTGCGAAACAATAAGCTTTTATTTGAATAAAGTGCCATCTTAAATGGTAACATCTCAGAAACACTGTACAACAGGTAGAGCATTGTATAAACATACAATCTGCACATACAGGATAATTATAAAGGGCTAATTCTAACAGTCTTAGCCTCTAACAAACTAGATTTGAATCTACACACAAAATTATAAAGATACAAAAACAGAACAGTATTTGTTCATGAAGTCCAAAAGAAGTCAAACTTGCAGGTGCCAACAGAGGAGGCTTCTGAGGCTGCACAAATTCTGAAATCTGGTTTAAAAAGTATCCTACAGTAAGGCTTCACAGACAGCAAAAGATTTCCTAGAGAGCTTTTCAACAAATGATGCTTTAAGGTACTGGTGCTTTTGATATGCTAGTACAGAGCAGAGAATTACCTTTGCCCACAATAAAAAGCAACAAAAAAATCTGAGACCAAAGAAAATATTGAGAAGCCTTTCATGTCACAGTCCGTTGAAGTCCTCTTGGCTAAACCAGGTTTTGCAAATAAGAGTTCTGTATAGTTTGAAGAGAGAGGGAAAAAAACAAAACCCCACTACTTCAGCAAAGGTATTGATAGCTATAGCCCAGCACCAAATAACGGAAAAAAAAGGAGATCAAATTCATCTGTTCTGAGGAAAATAATTCTGCACATCAGAACCAAGGAAACATGCTGTAAATAATTTTGCTCTTTGTTTTTCACAGGTGTGAATTAAAGCCAGATGTCCATCAGGTTCTGGAATGGCCACTGAGAAAATTTACATACCGATCCCTGAACAAATGTGAGAAGCTCACATTCACAGATCTATCACATTCCAGCTCTCTCCTTACTTCGATTTAGTAAGCGACTGTTTAGACCACAACTGCATACAGTTGGTTTGCAGTTACTAAGGAGATTACTGACTTCTTTTTCCAGTATTCAATCCAACATATGCAACCGAGTCACTGAGCAACTGGGGTGAAAATCCCCCTTTTTCCTCACGAGCTGTAACTCAGCATGGTCGCAGACTGCAAGCATTTTCTCACACACCACAGCATTGCTGAAAGTCTCCAAGAGAGGATGTATAAAGAGAGCAGATGTTTCCTGGGGTCTCATTCCTCCCAAAACTTTTTAGTGCAATTTTTCAGCACTGTTTTATAGATTCAGCATCTCCCATGTTGAAATAGAGACCAGCTTACATTATACCCCCATTTTTTTTTTTTTTCCCCGGAAGAAAGAAAAGAGGAAACAGCAGATTAAAGAATTTTGAAAAGGGAAGGGGGAAAAAAGTCACACAAATTAACATTTACATCCGAACACATACTATTTGAATTCAAACTAGTTTAATGACAAGAATCCAGCATAAAGTTATTTACAAAACGAGAAAGTTACAGTACAAAAACTAAGACTCAAGCTAATGGGGAAAAAGGAACTCCTGTGACTATTACCGTAGTAGTTGGTACTAGCTGCTTGGCTGTCTTAAGCATTCCCATTGAATAAACATTACCTTACCTTTGCTCTTGGCGTTGGCTCTGCCCAGCAGGACTGTCTCATTCTGACGCAGAAAACAGCCATCCTGAAAATTCTAAAGAACAGCTTCTGTCACTGGTCCCACTGCAGTGCCGGCGTCCCTGCTGCAGCCAGCGTGCGACAGCACGGGGCAGGCTGCAACTGGAGCCAACTGGGAAATCGGGAAACTTACCTCCAATAGCTTACCACTCCCCCCTCCAATAACTGACCAAACTGTCAAGCTGTACTCCACTAAGATAGCAAGTTTCCCCATCTCCCAAACAGGAAGAATAGCTCTGAACAGTTGCAAACAGGTACATTGTTCAGACCTGGAGTTAAACTGATGTTTAGCAATAAAAAACTTCTTTGCTCCTCAACGTGAACTTGAAAGTTTTGGTAGCTGATCAAATGGCAGCAAATTCACTGGAGATAAACAGTATCTCACCTATACCAGTACATTCTGATGGTTATCACAAGGCAGTCTGACACTTGCAGCTGTCTCACCAGGTTACAGGTTTGGATATTGTGCCAGATGCAGAATTTATCAAAATAAAAAAAATAGGAAGACCCTTGAAGGATCTATCCAACATCAAAAAAACCCTACACAGGAAGCCTGCAACAACTCCTTTCCAGTTATAACCATCACAATGATCATCAGCAAAGCCACAGCTGTTGGCTGGTATTTCAAGGTCACAGACATTCAATTAAAATTTTTGAAGTTTGATATAGTGTTTAACTCCATTTTTATAATTTTCACCAATACATGAGGTCAAGCCAAGTGCTTTTCCTGATCTCCCTTTTCACCTTCAGGTGACTGAAAGGGTTTAACAGTACAGGAAAGCACTGATACTTCTGAGGAGACAGCATAGGCATATCTATGAGGCATGCCATTTTTAAAAACGGGGAGGAGGGATGGTAAAGACTTATTTTTCATGCCAAATGATGGAACCAAAAGGGAATTGTTCCTTATTCAGAGAAATGAATAAGGTTGCCTGTAAATGGGCAAATGTCTATAGCGAATTTTAAATTACCCAAATCAAGCATCAGTTGCAGTGGTAGCCCCCAGCCTAGTCAAGTTGGTTTGTTTTTCTGCTTTCCCTCCCACTCACTCTCATTCAGCAGTTCGGCTGAGACAAATTGAGAAAATTACACTACAGAAATTAGGGGCAACCCTGCTGCAAGTTCTTTGCTAAAGATAAAAAGCAGCTGCTAAAGCCCTGTAGTGAAACAATGACAGAAGCTCTTCTTGGGGAAAGCTAGTGCTGTTAAAACCTTAATCACGATTTATTGTTAATTACCAAAGTATGTTCGCATAATTTATAATACAAGCTACTATAAATTATTACAAAGAAAACAATACCACAGAAACATTTATTGTTATTCATATTACATGAAACAAGGAAAACTTTAAAAAGGCTTAAAAAGCAGAAGATCGTTTGATAAGACATCTAAAAGCAGGAAAACATTTTAAAAATACATTTCACCTAACAGTGCACCCAAATGTACTTACCCAAGAAATGAACCTTCAGCTTACCAGCACACTGAAACGTGTACTACTAGCAGTAATACTGCTCCTACTCCTCAAGGGAAATGTGTAGAGAATAAATTTAGTCAAAAATTCAACTGTAAATCTGCACAGCACGTGCAACAAACAGGTGACAAAAAATGGTGTGAATGTCAAGTCCCATATGTTGTTATCTTCATTACGACCCACAGCAACAAACAGCAGCAGTTCCTAGAGGCAGTAACGTATTCTAACACTTCTACATGAAACCTGTCTGACCATTCTCTGTAGGATCAATAAAGACTATACCCACGGACTTCTTGAGACCTGCTCACATTAGTTTTTAAGTAGCATTCTAATAAAATTGTTTCATTCCACTTCTTGAAGACTGTGCTATTCGAGCCAATAGTCTAAGATTAGTGTTTTATCAGACTGAATTTTATTCCAAGATAAATTTACAGAATTGCAAAAAGAAAAAGAAAACAATTCAAAGACCTGCACATGAGATTTTTATGCAAAAAGACCACATATCAGTTAAGGAAGAACTTTAATCTATACTCAAAACCAAAGAGAAAAACCAAGTGTGCATTTCCTCCAAGATACCTAAACTCCCCCTCCCTTCTCCAAGAACTTGCCTCGGTATTCAGCACCTTTCCACCAGCTGTAGGAAACCTATCTTGGATTCTTGAATCACCCTGGAATTTTGCCCCAAAATTTCTAACTAGTCAAAACATTTAAGTGATTCTGCAATGAAACCTTAAGATTTTACAGTTGGCCATGAGATGGTGCCCTCTGGGGTTGTTAAAAAAAGGATGGATATTACTTACTGGTCCACTAAAACCCGCGAGCTGCGTGATCATCAGACACACTATGGAAATGATGAGCCTGGTGCGGCAAAAAATCCACACGACCCTCCGGAGAGAGGCATCATCGGGCCCACTTTCTTTCAGTTCTTCCTGCCACAATCTCTCCAGCCTAATAAAAACAGAAGCCTCGTGTTACAAATTTTTCACTGTGAGAGAAGGTATAATCTCATAGGCACTTCTCTGTGAAAATTCCAAGCGCTTCCTAGCTCAGAGCAACAAAAATTACTAAGTATCAAGAGAAATAAATACATGGCACATTCTGTAAGGTAAAGAGAAATATCTGCATCTTGAAATATCTATGTTGTGTTACTTCCACAGAAGAGAGGAATGAAAAACACGATGCCTTTTGCTTTGCCTGGAGTTTCTTTGGCAATCTTAATATACTGACTTGTCACAGTCTTTCCTTGCTGATCTCACAGAAGAGTTGTGGACTCAAAACCTGAGGAAAATTCCCATTAGCCATAAAAGGTTAGCCTGATCACAAGATCTAACCCATATTCAATCAAATCACCTTGCTACTGTCAGTATTACTTTTCATTATTTTAGCACAAGATTTTTTTCAGCGCAGCCTTGAAAAAGAATTCTGTTTTAATAAAAAATAAAGGCATGCAAAATCAGAAAAACAATTGCAAAACACTCCTGGAGACAGAATCCTCTAAGTTCACTGAAATCAGCAAGAGTATAGAAACAGTGCAGCAGAAGGAAGTGGTCTATGAAGGATAAAAATAAATTCCACTATTCTGAGAAATGCAGAACAAAATATCAGTGCTGCTTTTCTAGGGCAATACTGTATCATCGCCTGAGAACTAATGCATAAAAAAAAAAGGCAACAAGAAAATAACAAGCAACAAGATGTCTCTACCTTCTACAATTGACGTCTGAAGACTCATGCCTTGATAAAGACCACACATCATCCATAAACAATTCCCCTTTCTTGTATGCTCTCTGGGCCAAAGGAGTGAGCCACGAGAAGGTCATGCAGGAGAAAAGCCCAGCATTATCAACAGGGTGCTGGTGTCTAAAAGAAAAAAAAGAAAAAAAAGAAAAAATCAAACAAATAAAAAAGGAAACAGAACTGTAAATCCTTGAGACATACAAAGACTCCTCTCATTGAAAGTACTCAGAGTACCAAATGGCCCGTGCCAGTCACGCCTGCTAAACAAATTCTGATGTCTTCAGTATCAGTCAGCAGACCTACAGCTGCAATCCTGCTTTGTGACTGGGTTTGAAAAGCAAATGCTGTATCAGTTCTTTTGTAGCCTAAAGACTTACTTGGAAGTAGTCCGTATGGGTTTCAGCACATTCAGGCCATGGTGGTATTTGCCCTTGTGATGCTCTTCATCCAGCATTCTCAGCTGGGAGTGCACGGAGGTGTCCAGTGGCAGACCCTCTGCCCGAGCAGCTGCTTCCAAGGCATCCTGGCATTCAATCTGCTTGTACAAGAGAGACAGCAGAGTCAGAGTTCAAAACTGTTTTTAAATTCCATGACTCTTGACTCCAGCAACTTTGTGCCTCTTTCTTCTGTAAATTACTGCACAACAGCAATCACTACCATTTAAATGTCTTACAGGACAGGCTTCAGCCTGGCACCAAAGACATGGAAGGCACACGTTCTAGATCTGCATTTAATTGCTGCATTTGTAAAACATAAATTAAGACCAGTATTGTGCCTGTGCATTCCAAGGATAGACCAGACTAATCTTGCATCCTGCCACAGGAAATACAATAGAGAAAAATTACAAAATCAAGGAACTTTGACATCAGTTCAGGAAATCAATGACACGACATCAGTTCAGGAAATCAATGACTGGCTTATGCAGTAAAATTAAGACATACATTCTTGATGAATTTACACCCTCTTAGAGTAATTTAGATATTCTTATCCAAAGAAAATTCAAATTATTTTCAGAATACTACTGAAGTCCCTTATTCAAAAATACATTACATTAGATCAAAAAACAAATATGCTTTAAGCAGAATTGTATGTTCTTTTATCATGTTTCCTGCTTTTTCTTTTTCCCTAAACCAAAGGGAACAAAGATGACAATTTTCTCTGCTCCCAGCCGTGCTTCTCAATCAATGGCTCAGAAACTTTATTAACAATCACTTAAAAGGCAAGCATTATCTCAGGTGAGTTTTCCATAGCCCTAGTGAAAGGCAGACCTAAATGCTAATCTAAAAGGAGAAAGGGAACAGCTGTGATACGGAGTAGTCGAAGTGTTGCAGAGTTCAAACAAACCTTTTGATCAAAAGCTAGATGTGTCAAAATTATCTGAGATTAGCTTGCTATCTATACTTGCATAGGGCTCACTACTCATTCTGCTAACTTAATGGACCATTTATTGCAGTGCATGTTACCTGTTTGTATTCTAATTTTTTTTTAAATTGAGCTACTTTGTGGAAAAAAAACTCATTCTGAGGTAACAATCTTCCTGTCTCACAGAGATACTATGTTTACCCTTATTAGTTGCCTGTCCAGAGCAAAGTTATTTTATTTCTTTGAAAACAGCAACTGTAAGTGCCTTGTAGCTTCCTAAAACCACAGTATCTGCAAAGCACTGAATGCTTATCAATAGCAAACACTTGGTTCCTAACTTTGCATCGTGTAATTTTTGTCAGAAATGCCACCATTTTTCAGAGACTTAGTCTGTACTACATTAACACGTAAGCATTAAGACACTCATGTGAAGGATGAGAACAGAAAATTTATAGTAGCATAACTATGTCCTTTATTTATTTAACTGTAGTACTCAAATAGTGCCCAAGCATTGGCCCTGGCCCTGATCTCAAAAAACTTACTCATTAAACCTAAAGCTGTAAGAAGATAGCAAAGTAATAAGAACACAAAAGAACATTACAACATTATGACACATGGAGTGACTCAAAAAGATGTAACACTTAAAATCTGAATTAAAAGACTTCTCACTCAACTTAAATTACTGACTCCCTAAGGGCAATACCACCTTACTAAATCTACCCAAATCAGCATTAACAAGGGACCTCCCAAAGATGTCTCAAAGGACTTCAGAGCACCCAAAAAGTACCTATAGATTAAAAAAAAAAAAGTCTTCCAAAACCACTGTATTTGTCAGCATAAAAGAATTTTTTCATCACTTACAAACAAGAATAGCTTTTTAATAAGAAAGCACAACTGCAAGATACTGTATTTTTAGGCAGTCCAAAGATAATATTCTTAAACGCTCACTGTGAAAAATAATCTCTCCAGAGCTGCTCAACAGACTTCTCTCAGAAAAGGTGGAAAAGATGTGTTGATAAAAGACTGGGGCACTGCCTTTGAAAGGCCTTTATAACATCTTGCCACATAGGCAAGTATAAGCGCAAACCCCTAGTCGAGAAAGTCGCCCATCCTCATCCTGGCAACATTGTCAAAATCCCATGTATACAACTGTCAAGAAATACATGCATCACACCACTGCACAGTTAAGATTCTAAGACAGACCATACCATTCTGTGTCACATTAGAAAATCTTCAAAGCACAGAGTTTATCAGGAAGAAGCGAGACTCCTAAGCAGTTTTACAATGCATTTCTAGAGCAAAAGACTGAAGTACAAAACCTAGCAACAACCCCAACGGGTTTCTGAATCCCTATTATTTTTTCAGGTGTTCATCAGCTGGCAACATCCTGATTGCCTGCCTCCACGTACAGTTTTCTTGGAAACAAAAACCTTGAAGAAGTCATTAGCAATGTGATGTAACAGGCTCCAGCACTGCTCTTGAAACAACTGTCTAATAAATCATCACTGTGCTATGAAGCAGAAATCAGACAGCGCTTTTTCTAATTCAGCAACTTATTAATATACCAGTACAAGCAATGAACTAGGTGATTGAATGCAGTGTTGATTACTCTAAAGAAATGCTCACAGAAACAAAACAAGCCTAAATCAGATATCACTAACTGGGGGGGGAAAGGAATCATTCAGACATTTCTTGAAAAACAGCAGCTCACCACTCAGCATCATCGAATAGGCCAAAAGACAATGAAGAATGAAGAACTGTTACAAAAGACACAAAGAATAAAGCAGGAAACGTTACCATACCACTTAAACCTAGGGTTTGCCTCCTTTTTGAACACCAGAGTCAGTCACTTCAGTTCAAAAAGGATATTATACTTAAAATTACTTTCTGCGAGCAATGAGTACAGTTCGGATTGGAACAGTTTCTACACAAGCATAAAGCTAAGACTTTTCAGCTGGATAGAAGAGAGAAATAAAGATAAGGTACAGGTATTTGAGAGGTCCATGAAGTCATGAATGGCATGAAGAACAACTATGGAATGATCACCAACTGTTCTTCCAACAAAAGAATGAGGGACACTTGGTGAAATTAATGTTTTTCACACAAAGCATACTTAAATTTTGAATCCTCCGTCACAGGATGCTGTAAATTTCAAATGCATAAATGGACTAAAAATGGGAGAATTCAACTCTCGTACGATAAGCGTCTCATGGCTTATTAAATGCATAACAGAGAGCAACAGCAATCATTTACCCAGAATCTTATTAATAGCTGGTAGATTCCAAAAAAAGTTTCTGAAGCCACGGGCAGCTCCTAACAGAGGGTAATAGTTCTGCACTCCACCTTTTATGAAGCTGTAGCCCACCCGGGTGCAGGCTGATATGATTCAACAGATGACTGGGAAAATAAACAGATGAAGAAAACAGTTAAACTTTTAATCTTGAGGGCAATCCCCAAGAGTATGGAAAGTACTGAGGAAGTATCACTACATGCATGATCTTGTGTTCTGCTTTTACCTCCTCAGCTAGCTCAGACAGGCATAGAGAAGCATGGCTGGTGCTGCTACCACAGAGCACACCTGCCCCCTCTGACTTTCTGCAGCTTGAGAGCACAACAAAACCCTACCAGCATCTGTTATCATGATTTCATTGTCCAATAAATTGGTTATAGCAATGGTAAGCACATAAGGTAACATGAGAGCCAGAAAGAAGTAGTTGGCTTAAGACCTGTCATGACAGAAAGTCTGGGTAAGGTGAGGAAAATAAGTTGTTTAAGGGCAAGGGAAAAACATTTGCTCATTAAATTAGAGACAGCAATACCAAAGTCACCATCCATATACCAAGGTCCTGAAATGAGGCCACAAACATACAGAAAATTTAGAAGCCAAGCTACAAAGCTGTCAAATATACATAATGTCAGAGAAGCAGGACAGAAGTTCTGTAGGAAGAAAGAGGCATTGGGAACATTATGCCGAAAGGCAAACTCAAATATGTGAAAAAGGACATTTCTGAAAACCTGCTAAGCAGCTAACATGGGCATTTATTTCTGAGGATGGGGAGCAGGTGAAGAGAAAGGAGGTAGCTGTGTTGTATATGCAGAAAAAAAAACACACAACACAAAACCAGTGAGATCCTGGCCTTTAACACAGGTAATCTCATATTTAACAGAAGGTACCAATTTATTGGTTTGACGACTGTAACATCAGATAATAGCAAAACCAGACAAGCCTGGAAGCCAAGTAAAACAGATTTTTCCATCCCTTACTCATCATGCAGAGAAGGAATTTGATGTGTATGTAGTCAACATATGACCCAAACCCACCCATCAAACAACTATTGTCTCCTCTTCCATGAGGCAGAAGTGTTCCAGGGCTCAGGTCACTGCAGGGAAGAAGCTGCATCTTTTCTGGTCCTACTGCTACCTGACAGGAAACCAGAGCAGACATACAAAGGCTTCTTTTATTGATCCTTGCAGCCAATATAGAATACAAAAGCTACAATGGTTGATTTACTGTTTCATAAAGATAAAATGGTTTTATTTAAGTAGTAAAGAACTCTGAATTGGCAACGCTGCAGAACAGGAACTCCCACCTCTTGCATTTAGAAATCAGAGCTCAGCAGGCCTCCTCACTCTTTTGTTCAAGTTCTCAGTAAGGAGAGGCAAATGGGAGACTAACAGACCAGCACAATAGAGCTCAGTACTAGGCAGGCATATGGGAATGAGAGAATTATATGATCACCAGTTCTGCCCAGTGCTTAAAGCATTCTCTGTATCACAGCTCCAGGAAAATCAGCAATTTTAAAATATTTAAGATACTTCATTAAAGGACTGATATTTTAAAACAAGACTAGTTATTAGTTTGTATGGTCTGGGGAAGAATAGGATCAATTGTTCCAGTTAGCTTAAGGATAACTAAACTAAAATAAAACAAGAGAAGATATATACTGAAGTTGTAATTACATCCTTCTTCCCAGAAATTCCTCTGTTTCCAAGCATAACCCCACTTGAAAGTAGTTAGGGGTTTTACACACTGCTTCTTCAGGTAGTACAGGCAAACCCTAAAGCACTGTTGTCCAGACTCCTGGAAGTCACCAAACCCAGGAGCATTTAAAAATTAAGTAGGTTTGCAGGTCCAGACATTGTCAAATCCACCATTGCTCAGTGAAGCAGCGAGTGTTCTATGAACTTTATATTCCACTAAGGCAATTTTCCTCTTTCACTGGATTTGATGCAGTACACAATCTACAAGAGTATTAATAGGGGGATTTGCAGTATTAGGCTCCCAGCCTGCTCTGTAGGTAGAATGCTTTATAATACCCTGCCTGATTAGAACATGAGCCTATTTAAGATTAGTTTGGTATATCACCCACCCATACCAGCTGTTTCCCTGAAGGAGAGGCAGCAAGGAGCAGGCACTGGGCTAGATTACAGACAATAGGTGCAAGGAAGGAGGCATTGATCCTTTAGACAGCTGCATACATTGATTGCAGAGTACAGACAGCACAACTGAATTCACCCAGCACCAAGATGAGGCCACCAGATAGCTTTAGATGCCTAGAAATTGTGGTTACAGCTTCCAGGACTGGTGCAATGAACCAGGAATTAACTGTGTGCTCTGACTTGCCACAAGAGTTCAGAGATTCAACAGCTTTGAAGTCCAGCCATTCACTCACACACTGTTACATGTGACTTCATTACACAAGACATCTACAGTTGCTCTTCTGGGCTAGGATTAGCAGAAATTGAATTAGCATTTGAGTCATGGTTTCAAAGCTAGCCTGATCTTATGGATCCTTAGATTAGAGCAGAAGTCTCCCAGTAGTGCTTGGCACCGATATCAGGGCTCTGTAGCCAAACAAGATCAGGGTATGTATGTTTGTGATGAGCCTGAATATTTTAGTCACATATATTGAGCACTTTTACTTCATACACAGAGTCCTTGGTGGGGACAGGTCTATCGTTTCTTCCAGAAATATTGCTTATTTGACCTTGCCCTTGAATTCTGGCAAGCATTAGCATTGAGGTGAGATGTTCTAAACTCCTCCTTGGCAAACCCACTTATTCCTGCAATCCAAGAAATGCAGAGTTTAGCATGTAGTGTTAATTTGGGGATTTTGCAACAGTAACTGCTGTGTATGCATCTGATTAGCAGCTGTGTAGCTGCTTAGGCTTCTGGTATACATGAATCCATGTCTTTTGTTTTGCATTAAGACTAGTATTTGTGATCTTGTTATCAAAGGATATAGGATTCATTCAGAGCTGAGGCTGTACACTGTATAACTGAGGTTATACACCCCCCAGCACTGGGGCTACATAGCTCATGTACACTAACAGCACAGTAACAGCAGACTACTGTGGAATGGGAAATGATGATCAGCCTTAACTGTAAGTTGTCCTACAAAATTAGCACCATAAGTGTGCTCCGACCACAGAGCTGGGAAACTAACCCGTCACTAAGCAGACTGAACTAGTACAGTACAGGCTGATGATTTGGCTCCTGACTTGCTCAGGTAAGCTCTACTACCCTGAACCACATGCAGACAGCCTGCCACATGCTGGAGGTGTTCTTCCAGTAATATCCTTTACTCAGGCCATGCCTAAGCTAGGTCACAACAGAAGCTACACAGGTCAATTTAGTACAATACCAGGAGTATCCAGGGGGTCTTTAAACTCAAACTTCTGTGGAGTGGAACCACCAGCAAATGACAGCAGAAGCTTTACCACCACAGCATTTACTGAGCCTAATACAACAGCCTTTTATCCAACTCACCTTCCTGTACCAACACATGCTTCAAAAACCAAGGGGGCACCCCATTGAAGTGGCAAATGAACTAGTAAACTCAAAGTAAACACCTCAGGGCTCCAAACATGTTGGCTTTGAAATACTGTAACCTTAGTCCTCAAAAAGGACTGAAACACAGATTTTGTTTGTGGAACAGCCTGTTCACAGGATGCAGTTCAGACCACAACTGACTATTCCTTAGCACTAGGATATCAGTGTTCAAAAACTAATATCCATCTCAGTGTCTCAAGGTATCAGAACTCCCTGCATATAAGTGCTCTGACTCATTTCAAGTTAAGGTCTCCATTTGTTTGGATAAGTCCATTAAATCCTTCTGGCAACTCTTATAACTGTACACTGAGTTTGAGATAGCCATAGGGCAGAACATCTCCAGCACCAATATGAATGCCACACTTTCCTTCACTGACAGTTAATCTGCTCCTTACACACTTTTGGTCATGAACAGGCTGATTTACAAATCTGCTTTGAGAGAGGAACAGCAACCAACAGTAGTCAAAGACAATACTGGCAACTGGCCAGATCTGAGGTTTTGTCTAAGTCTTAGCCATGTGATAAAAGATTGTTAGTGCACAGCTAACTATGAATGTAAGCCATGAATTAGCCAGAACACCACATTCCTCTAGAGAACATGTCTGCCCAGTGAAAGCTTTTGCCTTTTTGTTCCTCCTACTACAAGTCTTCTCAGGTAAAGTTAAACCCCCTCCAAGTTTCAGGTAAACTTTTAATACATAACTGGCTGATGGATATGCTCCTTTACTTCTTCCGAGTAGCTAGAAAATCATCATAAAACATTCACCAACAACCAAGTCAAGGATCTTGTGTCAAGTTAGCAAGTACTTTAGTAGCAGAAGTACAATGGTGAAACGACTTGACAAAACATGATTCTAACCAAGATAACATTCAGTTCTTTGGGCATATCAGGGAATTAATGCATCATTAGAAAGCCACATGAATCTTTGCTTCTGCACATAGTCTAATTGCATTCAGTTTCCAAAGATAACAAATACTGACAAGACAGATTTAAGTTCTTTCAATTGACTTGAAGTAAAAATAGTTAACATTTAGAGAAAAACATGCCTTCCATATGTAGGCACTTCACTTGCCTAGATTTGCCTTCTTGAGCTCATTATGTGAACTTATCCCCGAGTCTCAGCTCTGCTGATCACACTGAGGATATTCACACAAGTTTCTGAAAGAATCACCAGAATAGCTCAGGATTGAACTTGAGAGTATTTTACATGCTCCTGATACAGCTGCACTGTCTACTCATCCCTTAAACACTTGTAGGTGGCATAATGGTAAGCCAAAGTAGAAATGCTAAGGAAGACAGAAGTTCCCATCTTCCTTTCCTTCCTGTCCACTGCTTAGAAAGTTTGAGTATCATCAAATTTACAACAGGAAAATTCTCTATAGTTTTTAATAAGGGTACACTCACATATATTCAAGGCACTGTCAGGGCAGTTAAGTCACTGAAACTGAGTTTGAGGGATGCTAGCTTTCAGTTTCATGCGCTGTTCACCTTAGCATCTTTCAGCATGGGGGCTTACATGTTCCTAATTTCTGACTTGCCTTTGTATTTAAGACCCTGGTTCCATTTACCCTCTCCTTCCTGTCACCTTCCTCCTCTCAGCATGGCACATTATGGTGACTGCTTTTTCCCAGAAGTCTCCTGCAGTGGCCTGTACCAGCAGTGTATTACTTTGTCTAAGGGTCTCAGTCTACAGACACTTGTTCTAGAATAATGAACTGTAGAGGAAGACCATTGCTCTGAAACAGAAATTCCCCACCACCACAATTTTAGAGGTTTATTAGCACAATATGTTTCTAACCACCATACTATATTTGTTCAGACACCACACAAGTTGTATCAGAGTTGTAGGTGCTGCATTATACTTTCTTGTAACAGTATATACCATATAGTATTCAGTTAAAACTTTACCAGCAAAGAGAGTAAGGTCATGCAGCACCTCTTATGGGCACTGTCTGCAGAACTGGTCTAGTCATCAACTCACCTAAATCCCCTGCTACTTCAGCTGCTCAACTACAGCATTAGACTTTTAGCCTTCAGAGCTGATGTTACAGAGACTGTGACAGATCTGATTCACTGCCTGTTAGTCAGTAGGAATTGGTTCATTTTAGAATGTATCATACCTGCTCCCTGCATCAGTGGCCTTACACTGCAGCAGTTTCTTCACAACAGGGGAAGAACACACCAAAGCAGGATCCATAGAGGAGCATGCCTCACCTAGCATAGCCTTTTATATAAGATTTTCAAAGATCACTGGACAAACACCATTTTCTTTCCTACTTCATGGAAGAGTCAAGCAGAAATACAAACAATTAAGTTTAATAGCATTCATTTCCAATTTCATCATAACAGCCCCAGGAAGTAAATACCTCCCTTGCAGCCAGAGTGCAGCAGTAAGTGCACTATCCTGCAAAAGCTGAAATTCTAATTCCAGGTTTGAATTGTTATAAGAATTCCAATTCATTGTTATATACCTGCACCTATGTTTTACATGTTTTATGGGAACACAACCTGAACCGAGTCCTCTCTCACCTTCTATGCAGCTATAAGTTGAGAAACTAAGGTATCTAAGACTGCACTTGTGTGTAGTCTATTAACAGACTCAAGCTGGTAAGTGTAGCCATAGACAGTATAATGGCAGCAGTTACAAGTTTCAGAAATACATCACACACATCCAGATTTATTCTATTTTTGCACATCTCTCCCAGCACAGCCAAACACCAATGAGATGCTCAGACGGGTGGCAATTAAAATGAATCTAGCACTTTTCCAGTCATCTTGATCAAGTAGTCAACTGCAGTTTCACCTTCTCATGCAGTAAGCACTGTCATGAGCTCAAACTACTGCAGCTTCTAGCTGTAATCTGAGCCAGCCATATAACAGTATCTCCGTGTAAACCAATTCAGAACACCTACAGCTCATAAGAGCCTACTCAGGCTGTGATTCCTAAAGTTTACTTAGTTATGAAAATATGAAATCTTCTGGAAAAATGCAGAAACATCCAGCAGCTTCGGTTACAACTAAAAGCTTAGAGTTAAGCTGTCTAGGCTTGCTCCGAGTATGGAGTGCCAAGGCACTACTACCCAGGCTATTTTTGAACATGTTGTTCAGCACAGTTGGTTCAGACACTTCAGATGCTCCAGAGAGGTTGAAAGGCAGAGTTGATCTGACTATTGGACAGTCAGACAGTGATAAATCACTTCAAAGCTATCAGTGCTTGAAGGATTTATATCAACTCCAGCAAGTTCTGATCACCTTCTCTGCTGTCTTTGGCAAAAGCTGTCAGAGACAAACCTGAAAAATAAGAGATCAAGGAGAGGACAGGAGTATTAGTAGGGCTTCTGGTAGCTGAAGTCAGCAACATGTTTTTCCTACATGTTTAAAGCAATGGCTATAGTTCCACACTGCCCAGTGTCTTCAAATGCAGCAATTTGCACTTAAGGCTTACCACAGATGCTGTAGATGCAGTCGTGTTTCAGCAGCAAGAACCTAATCCTAAATACTACATTCTAGTCAGAATGAGTTACAGCTTTGAGTACAATTTGTAAATTAGTGCCCTAGCATTGTCAACTTAGGGACTAGAGTTTAAATAATTGAGTTCTCACAAACATTGTGTATCATGAGAACAAGCTGCTTCTACATCTTCTTCTGTTGCTGCAAACAATGTAGGAGAGCAAAATACTCACTCACTGTTCCTCAAATACACACGAAGTCTACATTTGAGAAGTGCCTATTCCAAAACCACTTTGAGAACAAATTATTTCTTTTCTTCATCTGTCATTTTACAGTGTGTTTCATGGACACAATAGGATTTTCCCTCCTCAGGACAAACTGCTGCCATGAGAGAAACTAAATTACTTTGGATACAACTTGAAGGACATACAAGCATTCTAAGAACAAGAAGTTCTAAAGGTTTAAGTAGAAATCAGTATTTCAAAACATCCCTGAATTCTTATTCACTGGTAACATAACAGCTTCTTACAGATGAAGACTACTGACTACAGTGCTAGGCAGCAAGTGCACCTTGAAGTTATCCTCATTCAGAAGAGCCATGCCCCCACACACAGTAAGCCCAGTTAGTACAGTATTATGCATTGGGAACATGTAGTTAACACCCTATGTCATAAGCTACATTAAGGTCTCCAACAAAAACTTAAAAATCAATTGTCATAAGAACACTCTGCAGAAATGCATGCACAAGGTGAATACATGCATTCACAAGCTGTATAAAAATTGTTTCTTGAATTTCAGTCCCAGAGTGCCTATTTCAGAGGTCCAAATTTCTATAGCAACATTCCCATTAAGCACCAGGAAATGTTGGATTAGACCTACTTATATTGCAGCATGATTTCAATTATGATTCCAGGAAGCCTATTTGAAAGCTCCTCTCTTCCAAAGAAGTGATCTTTCAGGCCATGACCAAACAGTGTTTAAGCTTCTAAGGAAAGAATTGCAAGTTTTTTCATTATTGTCATGAACCACACTACATCATCCTTTCAGCAGGAAACCTGAACACCACTATGAAGGCTTCAGAACAGAAAGAGCAAAGGTGAATACAACCTCTATGCAAGGAAAAGAAACACACATAAAGGCTCTGGGACCTTAGCTCAGTACTAAAAAAAGGTCTTTCAGCTAGAAAGATCTTGATCAGTAAATCAAGTAGTCCTGTCCACTGCAAGTTAAAAAGGATGCACAAAAAATGCAGCAATATAGGGAACTCACTGGAAAACGAGTGAGTCATGTTATTGATCTGCCAATGTACCTGTAGCCCTGCCAGAAGTGGTCAGCACCACTGGCCATTAACCAGTAGTCCTTGGCACTACCAGAGGCAGCATGCTCCTGTATCCTCCTCAGAGGGAACCATGCACTTCTACCTAGCTCTATAAGAGTACGAGGTACCTATGCAACATGTTAGCGAGAAGTCCACCTCATGCAGTGTAAGTCTGCTGTAAAACAGGCCCAAACCTGCATTCCACAAAGATCCGAAGTTAGTGGTGAAATAACAGCCTTAATCTGCTTGCAGCTGTGTCATTTTGTGGTCAAGCTACTTCAAAATCCTGAGCTAGGTTTTCTACAAGAAATTTGAGTGTCCCAAAATATCTATTGATGGCACACTGGACTCTGTTGTCGAAATGACAGTTCCACTACAGCTTAACCCCTCTTTCTGAACTGCTGTGGTCCTGCCCTTCCTCATCAGCTCAGCTCTCCACTGTGTTCTGCCACCAGCTGTGACAACACACACCCAATAAGCCAGTTTAGGCATGGCTCAGATGCAACCCAATCCCAGGTTTCATTAAGGATAAAGCAGTGAAGGACACAGTCCCTTCTCTCTCCCCTTGAAACAGTTTTCTTAACAGCCGAGCTAAAGCATCTACCATTTTGTTCCAGGCAGAGAGGAAGTGCTTGACCAAGCAGGGAAAGCTCAGCCTTATAAAAGAGAAGTCTTTGCCTATCCCTGTTACCAAAAGTACAAAGCATCCCAACAAGTGATAAGGCCAAGAATGCTGCTGAAACCAGAGCTTGTTTCAACCAGGAAAAAACCTTAGTACACACAAACATTAACTTAGATAAGGTGTTATGAATACAGCTCCTTTTACTCAACCTCAGTATTTTGCAAGTAAGCAGGATTTAATCTCACTGACATGCAGCAACAAGTTTGGAGTTGTTTGTGTTTATGGATTGTATACATCCAACCTATAAGGTTAGCAGAACAAAAAGGGTACCAATGTTTGAGGTAAAAATTAACTCATTCCTGGCATATTGAACAAGATAACTAAGCAAGTAAAATGTCACAGTGCCCACCTGTCAGAACTAGCCAATTCCACTAGCAAGGTAAGTTAGGTTCATTCCTATACTCAAAGAAACCAAACCAGATAAAGTTCCAGGTAAGAACTGGAGTAAGCCATCTTCTTGCATCAGTAGTGACAAGCTTTACAGAATCCCCATTTTGCAATCAGTTATCTGGGTCTACTACCCTGTAGTCATAGGCAGAAAATCAAATTGTAGAGGTAGAAGGTTAAACAAGACCACAGCAGAGTTAAGCTGACCTGAAGCTGCCTCAAAGTTAGAGATTTTAATGACACACTGTACAGATGTGCAGGATTTAGCTCACTTTCAGCCTTCAGAAAAAACAAATATGCTGGTTTGATTGATTTCATTCATTTAAAAGGTTTAGAGATAAAAATCAGGATTTGTCCTCAAAAGTTAAACCAGGCATCAACATGATTAGATGATGCAGACCAACAGGCAGAGATAACACACTATGATTACTGCTTAACTCCACTGTCAGGAAACAAAGCTGTCCACCAATGGCATCACTGTTGTCACCAGTAATGTGACAGAGCAGATTTGCTACTGGATGGTGTACAGTGGATGGCAAGCCCATGACATCAACATAATAAATGCCATTAAAAAGCTGCACCGTGACTTCAGCAGGCTCTTAGATCTGCATCAGTACCTGCTCTAATGCAATCAGACACTCTACCTTCCTCTGAACACTGTCAGCAATAGTCTGCTGAGTCATAGAGCCTGCAGGGACACCAGGAGCTGCAGGGCCTGCAAGTGCAAACTGCACTCAGCCTGCTGCAGAGCAGATCACTCCAATCTCAAAAAACAGCAGTGCAGCACTGTTAGCCCACATAAAAACACCCAGCAAAACCCTTTAAGCCCCAGTGAAACAAGGCAAGCCTTATCTGAAGTACATAGTTATCTCAGTGTCTAGTACAATGCAGCAAAACTTAAGCCTTTAAAACAGTCTTCACAGTTTCTCCATACAAATAAGGCAAGTTGCCCTATTTCCAACCCTCTCACACCAGGGCTGTCACAGGTAATCTCTATGGAATGCCTAGCAGTACATTTGCAAGCACCTTGTTATTGCAAGAAATCAAACACAGGCAGTATTAACTTCATTTGGCTTCAGAAAGTTCTACTTTCATATTTTAGGAAAGGTGAACAACAGGACATGCAAGGAAATATTTCAATGCTAGCATTCAGAGCAGGTAATATTTTTAATCTTCAGCTTGCACAGGTTATTAGTTTCAGACCATATCTTTCAGCAGTGTGGGTGTTCCATTTACCTGAGCATCTTTTTGCCCTATAGCAATTGGTATATGCACCCTTTTCCGTGAGAACAAGCTCTAAAAATTAGAAGCTCAGAACAATGACATGCAAGCTTTAAGCTAGTGGTTATTTCAAGACCCAGCTCTCAAATTAAACTAGAAGTAATTATGACTGCACCTCACCATGTTAATACACAGATGCACAAGAATAGTATTCAATACAGATTACTTCCATCTGAGGGAAAAAAGTAAAAGTCTTGCTACTAGAGCTAGCTAGACATCTGCTTTAGAAAATTAATCCTTAGAAAAACATGGCATGATTAAGAGTTTTTTCAGCTGCCAACACTGAATAGTGCATGATTTCTGCTGAGCTCTTCACTGTTCTTACTTGGTTGTAATGATTCTCTCAAGTACAAAAGCTTAAAACATTTCCTGGATTCACATCAAGATCTGAATACTAGAAAAAAGTTTTATTTTGTTCAAATGTTACTAAGAAGCCACATTTAAAAGTGAAATATGCTTAATAAGTGCGCAGACTTTTACTAAGATAGCTACAGTATCCCTTAGAATGACCTCTTCCAAACAAAAGGGAATATTCATTATTGACCTTCAGTGCAGTAAATCTATATAGAGCTGGCACAGCAAAAAGGCCACTGCATGTAATTTAATAAGCATAGACGGCAACACAAACAATGAAAAAATAAACTGACCTTATGTTTAGCATGCTGAAATTTTGACCCTTCTTGCTCTTCATGCTGCACCGAGTTGGCTCTCTCCCTCACACTTCTATACCCAGGACTGGGTATAATGTACTCTTTTCCTATGTCGATGTCTTTCATCTTCTGTAAACGCCAGGGTTTACACTTGTATTTTCACCTCAAATATCTGAAAAATAATTAAATTCCACTTCATTATATGCTATACCCAACACACTAGTTCCTTTTCATCATCTATTTTGAAATAAAAATCAGAAACCAATTGCAAAAGATTTTTATTACAACAGGACTGCAATAATGCAACTTTGGAAACCCACACAAGACTAACTTCTGAACTAGTTTAAACATACCCTGAGGTAACCAAATAGTACAATGATTCTCCGTGCACTAGAGTACTGTCACACTTCCTCCCTTAGAACTCTGAAATACAATTATGCAGTCTGACAAACTGAAGTAATACCTACAGCATTTAGTTGAAGCCTTGAACTTGACTTGGAAGATCAAATCGCCAAAACATTTTAACCTGACAACTTATCAGTACAAAGTTTTGCAAAATTGAGCTCTAGAGATATTGCATAATAAAATTAGTCATTCCACACGCTCTAGAGAAAGATATATTCCTTCTATAAAGCACTATTCACTTACTCCATAGACTTGAGCTATCATTAAGTATGAACATGCACAGAAAGGAGACACATCTTCAGCATTGCAGGTTTCCCCTCATCCTATCAAACTGCACTGTAGAGTCAGAAGGAGAATCAGAGTTCAAAAAAAAAATCACCTCCCACCAGAAGACCTTGTTTTTGTAGCTGTCTTCTTGCCTTCTGTCACTCGCCTTAAACTAACGCAAAGGAAGAAGCCTGATTAAGTTAACATTAGTCAGAATCTGCATCAGCAGGTTGGGATTGGTGCACCGGGCTGCCACCTCTCCGTCGCCTGCAGAAGCAGCCTCATTCCCCATCCGCTGACACAAGTCCCCTGCAACGCAGCCCTCCAGCAGCCAGCCCCGGCTCACCGGCCGCCTCCCACCCCCGGGGCCGCTTCTGTCAGCGCCGGGCGAGGATGCTGCAGAGCGGCAGGTCCCAGGGCTGCTGCACCCGGCGAGCTCTCCATCCCTCCCGCAACAGGGAGGCGCGCCAGCCTCCCCTGACCCGCCGCCCCCCGAGCCCCCCCTCCCCGTGTCTCCGCCGCACCGGCATAAACACGAGAGGCCCTCCCTGCTGAGGGACAGAGCGCCCCGCTCCAGCCGGGGTGGGCCGGACAGCGATGGCCCCGAGCTGGCGGCGGGAGGGGGCACAGCGCAGCCCCCCTCACGGGGGGGCAGGAGGGGGCTGCTCTGCCGGCCTCCTCACAGGGGGGGCAAAGCCGCCTCCTCAGGGCGCGGCGCCCCCCTCACCCACACAAAGGGCCGCTTCCCGCCCCCAGTAACGGGCGGGGCGGCCCCGCTCACCTCCGCCCGGCGACTGCCCCCGCTGCGGCTTCTCCACTAAACCAAACAACATCCCTTTAGCGGTTCCGGCGTCGCCACTGCGCCTGCGCAGGGAGGAGGGCGGGGGCTGCGGGGGCTGTTCCTTCGCGGCGCCCCACGGGAAATGTAGTCCTGGCCTCTGAGCCGACCGCCCACTGGCTGCCGCCTGAGAACTACATTTCCCAGAAGGCCCCGCGCGGGCCGCCTGCCGTTTGGCTGCCCCTCCCCCCCCCTCCCGCCCGCCGCTCTGCCGCGCGGGGGGGTCTGGAACGTTCGCCGCCGGCCGGCGCGAGCCGTGGGGGCGGGGCGCCCCCCCCCCCCCACCCCCCGGGGCAGCGCGCGCGGCGCGGCGGCAGGGCGGTGCAGCGGGCTGCCGCGGAAAGGCAATGCAAATGCAACGCAAATGCGGTGCGGTGCGGTGCGGCGCGTTGCAACGTCGCACAGCGCGGCGCAATGCAGCGCAGCGCGGCACCGTGCAGCCCGTGCAGTGCGCGGAGGACGGGACGAGCCGCCCGTCCCGAGGGATCGGGGGGATCGAAAGAAGGACCCCGCCCGCTGCTCGGGCAGCAGCACGCAAAGCCGAGGGACCACAGCCGCGCTGTGGGGGGGACGACGGCGAGCTCGGTTCCCCCTGTCCCGCCTCAGGCACCGCCGCTGCCCGGCTCCCGGCAGCGGGAGCTCCCGCAGGGCGCTGCCTGCTTTGCAGAGGCGGAGCGGCGGCGGGAGGAGCGGCGTCTCCGGCTTCAGCCTCGGTCGCAGCCGCCCGCTGTGCCGGTCGGTGGTTCGCACCAGCCTCTCACTTGCTGCCGGTTGTCTACAGCCTTTCGGCCTGGTAGAGTGTGATTGCGCCCTTATCTGGGGCTTAACCCTTCCCCAGCGCGGGCCGGAGCGGTGGCTTCTGTGTGCAGCAGCCGTGTGACCCCTCGGCAGCAGCCGCAGGCCTGCGGCGCTCTTTGCAGCGAGCCAGGCTTGGAGCAGGACACGGGGCAGGCAAGGGAAGCCCCTGCTGCGCGCCTCTGAAGGGATCTGGACCAGCTAAAGGGGCTCTGAACTTGGCCCAGGGCTTTCCCAGTCACGCTTTGCCCACTGAAAAGGATGGAGCAGGGGGGAGGGAAACTGGGGCTGTGCGTCCCTGTGTGGTGTGAGAGGGGCAGGAGTAGCCCCACTCCCCCTCTAAAGTCTGACACGGGGTATGCAGCCCCTGGAAGGAGGAGATCGGACACAGCCGGGTTTCCTCTCACAAAGGGCTGTAAATAACAAACCCTGAGCTGTGGCTTCACCCCTGCTGTGTTTAAATACCCTGTCCTCATCTGACATTTTCTCTCCACCAGCCAAATTTGGCTGATGTCTCATTTAAGTGGTTTATATAACGAGTGCCTGTTTGCACCACAGTCCTTGCTCTCCTGTCAGGAACATTTGTGAGAGTCAATTTGATAGAAAAGCTGAAATAAACTCTGGTAAAGAGTAGAGTTGGGAATCTGAAAGTAAAACTCGAACCTGAATATTCCTTCCAAGTGCACAGGCCAGCAGTACAAGTAAAAGGTATCACCATGCAAAGCCACAATTTAAGGACACCCCTAAGGTACCGGAGAATCCCTTTAGAGCTTCCTGATACACATGGTAACATGTCCTGTGGAGCTCTGACTCCATTTCTGACAAAAATGACAATCAGCTCCACTGCAGGAGCTCAAAGATTTTGGGACAGAAGAGCTGACAGACGCACACAGAAGCAGAGCCCTTCCCATGGCAAAGGAGCCGAGAGCGCACATGGCTGCTGCATTTTCCCTCAGTCTGTTCCCCAGAACTCACACAACTTCAGTTTGGTTTGGCTGAGATTTTACTGGGGAAGAAGCTGCATAGGTGCACTTCATGCTTTATAAATGCCATGTCCCAGCAAAGGGTGGATTTTAAGATAGAAGCCAGGCATTAAGCAGACCTTGGTCTGCATCAAACACACTGGAGTGTAGGGGTAAATAACTGTGCAGTTACTGAGCAATGTAATTAAACAGTATAAACAGGAAGGACAAAGTACGAATGATGGAGATAATTAAACTGTGTTAAAGCTTCAAGGTGAATCACTTGTATTGTATTTTAGGGTCTTGACCTGAAGTTGTTCTGAGACTGAGCATGTCTTTGGCCCCTGGACAGTGGAAGTAATCAGAGCCGCTTTTCAGAGGTGGCCAGCTGCTTTTGAGCTGATGACATGTTGAAACCCAAAGGTTCTGCATCATGTGCCTAGAGGGAAAGAAGAACGTGAACCTCCACTATGCCAAAGTGGTTGCACAATGTGTTGGGAAAGATGAACAGGGAGTGTTCTTTAAGCCAAGGGAGCCAGGGCTCTGCCTACACTTCTTCTGTCCTCTATTTCTCCAGTGCTGGAGCAGATCCGATAGTAAAAAGGGAGGGCGTAAGCACTAGCAGAAAACTCTGCTGGTAAATAATGATGTGTACACTCCACTCAGACTAGCGATGGGCAATGGGCCGGCGGCAGCATCAACAGCATTTTCACACCTGTGGTCCTGCGAGTGTATGTACTCCCTTAGTATGATGGTGGGAGGAAAATGCTTATGTAGACATTACCCACTTTTAACTGTGTTACGAGTCTCCTCCAGTATTTGTTCTAAAGGATATAAATGTACCGGTGCTACCAACCGGAGCGGTTACATCTTCAGCTCCAGTGGCAGCAGCTAATGCTTTTAGTGCTGCAAGTCCCGGATTCATCCCTGCGGGATGGAAGCTGTTACATAAACAAGGCCTGTACAGTATTAAAACTTGCCCTGATTCAAGGTCCGGGATTTGCTGTAATCAGCCCTGACTGCAGCAAGAAAAGCACAGCCAGACTGAAGAGCCAGCAGCAGCTTCAAAGCCCAGTCCTGCAGACCACAAGGGCCAGGGAGCAACACCTGGCAATTAGTTTTCTTAGAGGTGTACAGTATCTGCTCTCCCACACCCCAAAACAAACATCTGCAACAAATTTAAAGCAATGCTTGAAAAAAACTGACTTGAGCCATTGGATCCAGCAGTAGAGCGTCGCCAAGCTGACCAGGAAAACCAAGGCTTAGTTCGTGGGAGTGATGGTCTTTATTTATCCAACTCTCTTACCACATCTTTCCCCATAGGATCTGAGGATGTGCCTCTGCCTCCTGGGGAATACAGAGCATATACTGCCCAGGTGACTTAGCTGAACTGAATCTTGGACAGAAACAAAGAGAAGCCCCTTCAGGAGATCTTCTGAACTTGAGGAGCATTGCAGCGCTAGTTTGGGTTCACAGCGCTGTAATTAAGACCAGAATCTCAGCCACACAAAACCCTGTTAGACATATGATTGCAGAGAGTTACTTGTGCACCAAAGGGATCCAAATGCCTGGCAAGCTCAGAGATGCCGGCTGCATGGGTCGGGTGGAGGGAGCAATGGGGTGGTGCAGTCACTGTTTTACTCCTAGCAAAAAAAAAATTGCAATGAGGCACTAGGACGAAGCAGCTTTTCTCTTTGCCCTGAAGGAAAAGCTAGGCCCCAAAGAAGCAGCAAGATGTGATTGGACTGATGTCCGTGGAGATAGGTGGAATACCAGGAGGTGCCATGGGCTAGCAGGAGTGGAGAGGAGCTGCCACATCAGGCTTGCCCCCCACCCAGCGCCTCCTTCCCGACCCATGGGCTCTGCGAGGCTGGCTGGTGAGCACAGCATACTTCGGTGAGAGTGAATTGGTGCTTGAGGGCGCATCTTCCTTTGGCACAAATCCGGGCACCCCTGTGCAGAGCTGTTCTCCCCTCTCTCCCAGATCTCCTTTCCTATGTACCTCATACGCAGAGGATAGCTTCTTCTTACCCTTCCCCGCTGGGATGCTTGGTCCCGGCTGCTGAGGCTTGCATTTTCGGCATGAGTTTCCTGGGTTCAGCCCCTCCTGATAAGCACGCTGACAGTTGTTATGCTTGCTGGTGCTTTTTCACTCACTGATCAGAGCTCTCAGCCATGAAGTGCAGAACTCAGAAATTAATTGGACGGCTCAAGGAAAAGTCCCATGACCTCAAATTTAGCCTGCAGCACTACAAACGACAACAAGTCCAGAAATAGAGAGGTCTGGAGAGGCTACATCCATTGTCTTGTTCCCAATTCTCTATCCCTGTGCAGTCCCTGATCTTTTATTGTCCATCATTCCCAGGTCTCTCTCCCACACACAGCCTATTAGTTCAGGACTTTGAGTTCTCAGAGCAGACTGAAAGATTTCCCATTGCACTGCAGCTACTGCAAGTCACTCTTCTGGAAAGCAGTAATTTAGCCTCAGCTGGGCCATATTTCTCTTCCCTAGGAGCTGCCAACCCATACGGGCAGCTTGGCAGATTGAAACAAGCCTCAGAGGTCTAGCGCTGCTGAAATACCTGTGTTCTGCCTACAGCTGGAGAGTGGAGAGACATCACTATTCATTTTCCGTTGCATCTTGTATCGACCTATCACAGTTTAAGAGGAAGAGGGAAGTATTTGTGGCAAAAGCATTAACAAGAGGATCACTGAGAATAGTAAATCTTAGTCCATCGTCCTTAGGCGCCAGTGTTAACATCCTGTTGAGAAGATGGAGAGGGGGGCAGGAGCCAATGTGGTACTTGTAGCAGGGCTGTCAGAAACTGCTGTGACTTGGTCAGCCATTCCCCTCTTACATCTCACTAGTGTACAAACTATTTCCAGACATCAGAGGGCTGCATTTGTCATATGAAAACCACAGTCCAATTTCCTGCAAAGACATTAATAATCAGCAATAATGTTATTGCATAATAGGTCATTACTCGTTACAGCAAGAAATGGGTATGGTTACCTTTAATTTAAGAGAAGTTGTGGTATCTAATGGATTTGGTCCTGGTTCCATTGAAGAACAAAAAGAGTCACAAGTATTCCCTGTACATATTTAGTGCTGCTAGCACTCCAAGTCTTCCTAAAAATCCCACTGCTGTGCATGGAGTCTGGGGAGGCAGGTGACTGCTGCCCTCCACACTGCCTGCAGCAATACCCGGTTAGACACATGTCCTGGTTTCAGCAGGGATGGAGTTAATTTTCTTCCTAGTAGCTGGCATAGTGCTGTGGTTTGCATTTGGGATGAGAATAATGTTGATAACCCACTGATGTTTTAGTTATCGCTAAGTAGTGCTTACACCAGTCAAGGATTTTCCAGCTTCCCCTGCTCTGCCAGGGGCGCAAGAAGCTGGGAGGGGGCATGGCCAGGACAGCTGCCCCAGACTGGCCCAAGGGCTAATCCATACCATATGACATCCTGCTCAGTATATAAACTGGGGGGCAGCGATCGCTGCTTGGGGACGGGCTAGACATCAGTCAGCAGGTGGTGAGCAATTGTGTTGTGCATCACTTGTTTTGTATATTCTCTTATCATCATCGTCATCATCATTATTATTATTATTGATTATTATTTTCTCTTCTTCTGCTGTTATATTAAACTGTCTTTATCTCAACCCACAGGTTTTACTTTTTTTCCTGATTCTCTCCCCCATCCCACTGGGGCGAGGGGGAGGGAGCAAGCGGCTGTGCAGTGCTGAGTTGCCAGCTAGGGTTAAACCATGACAACACACCCTCTATGCTGTGCCAGGCGTCCCTCTGCCTGCTGGACCACAGATACTTGTCCACAAGACTATGCACACACCACCATATGTACTTCATGCCTACCTGGCTCCATCCAAACCCGCAGCATGGAGCGAGCTAATAACCTCCCCATATGGACCTGGTACCAAAACCCTCTCCCCCATCCCAGTAGCAGCTGCACAGAAAGGGGTTAGGCAAGGTTGGAGCA
This sequence comes from Gorsachius magnificus, assembly GCA_034008185.1. Classification (NCBI taxonomy): domain Eukaryota; kingdom Metazoa; phylum Chordata; class Aves; order Pelecaniformes; family Ardeidae; genus Gorsachius; species Gorsachius magnificus. Next base: position 38,299,611 of record CM067087.1, read on the forward strand.
TGAAAGACCCAGTGCCATGAGCCAACTGTTTCCTGGAATTTGGCACTTTCCCATGCGGCTGCTCTGATTTTCAGGGCATGGGGGGCACAGGACCTTGTGGGATGCTCACGACTTAAACACCACCACAGGGACACCTTGCTTTGCAGCACGGACCCTCTCCAAGCTCCCACCTTTTCATGACTGCAGTCTCATTGTGCTTGCAGCTCTGCAACAGACTCATTCAGACATTCAAGTCCATGTGCTTTTTGCTGCTTCAGTGCTGAACAATCTGTGTTGCAGATCAGAAACTGGGGAGAATGGAGGCCAGCTCACACAGCGCAGCAAGGAGTGGTGATTTCCCCACCCTCTGGGAAAATACAGAAAAGGGATGTGATGCCTTTCGACCTAGAGAAAAGATGAATCTTACCCTTTCCTCCTGACTTGTTTTAGGCAGATGGAGTTTATTAATATCTTAATACACCTGTGCGTTCAGCTTTCCTGGAAACCAACTGTAATTGCTTGATGTTTGTGCAAAACTAGTAGCACTGTGGAGGTTCACAGTGATTGTGTCTCAGAGGATAAGGCTCCTAGGCTAAGCCAGGCAGAGATACTGCTCCAGAATACAGCACTACAACCCGTCACCTTCCCTTCAGTTCATGTGGGAGGATGGACCTTCCTAGGCAAGCTGACGGTGTTTTACTCTTGTTCAAAAGCTTCTACAAATAGCCATCCTTTTGCAACAAATACCTTTCAGTGTTATATTTTTTTAGGTTTTGATCTCACCCTGCCCTATTTCTGCAGCATTTATGCTTGTCAGAGTGCAAAAGTAGAAGGTGCAATCCTGCACTGTATCACACAGATTAAATTTGGTTTGCAATTCAACATTCAGGTCAGGAGGAGAGAGCATGGAAAAAGCACACCATCTCATTTCATATGCTGCGTTCTTTGGGCTTTGGGGCAGTGGGATACAAATAACACCCTCCTTAACACAATTAGCAGCAACTAATTCAAAACTGTTTTTTTTCCTTACAGGGAAAAGCCAAAAGCTCTCAGAGCTGTTGCAACTTTTGAAGTGTAATCCAGCGCAGAAAACCAGTTCAAGGCAGTTCATCTCTAGACAGATTGTTCAATCTTTCTTCTATAAACCTGATTATTCAGAGGACAAGATCAATTCAAGGGCAAAGCACTGTCCAGAGACCAGAAGCCAGTGCAGACCTACGCACAGTAGCAAGTTGTGTGGTTCCTAGGGTTTGCACCACACCCAGGGTTAATGAGTAATGGAGAGAAATCTGCGACATGGGTCAAGCTGGAGCCTGCCAGCTTTCACAGGCACAGCAGACTGGAGTCTTGGCTGTGCTGTATGGCTGGTTATTTGATGAAGTTAGCGGAAAGGCCAAACAATGCTAAAATGAAAAAAAAAACCCACCAGGAGATGTGTCTGGATTAACATTAACAGGCTGGGATGCATCCCAGCCATGCCCCTCTGGCTTTGGGAGTTACCTCCTCTCGGCTGTCTCTCAGCCATAGTCTGCAGATGTGCGGTAGTGGCTTTGGTTAGTCTGCTGCACTAAGCATGGGGGGAGAAACTCCTCTACCCCCTCCCCGAGAGCAGTCCATGGTTGTCCCCAAGCCAGAGCATAAGGAGAGGACACAGCCACATCACAGTGGTGTGTCAGAGATAGCACTGTGCCGGGCGCAGGCTGTGGCGGGGGAACTGGTTTAAACCTTACAAAACCTGGAGATGGTGACCAGGGCATGACGCAGCACGATCTTCCCATCGGCTCCCAGGGACATGGTCACAGCCCATGTCAGAGCAGGGCATGCTCTGCCCACTCTTCTTCTGCCTCTGCGAAAACAGAGCCGTGCGCTCGCTAAGGCGAAGGTGTCACTGCTTCCAGCTGTGTGGAAACAGCAGAGCCGGACACGGCAACAAGGTCCCTCGGCTGACCTGTTCTGAGGTGTGGTTTTCTTACCCAGCTGCTTATGGGGCTGTGCAAGGCCTGCTTGATGGGCACCATCAGGACATACCATGGAAAAATGATGCGTGGATGCAGCCGTGAGAGCCACAGGTCAGGGTGCAAACTGCTCCCTCCTGCTGCTCTCCCTGCCAGCTCCCACAACACTGCAGCTCCTCTGAGCAGCTCCTGGTGCACAACGCACACATCAGGCATGGACAAGCACCACCTCTTTGATCTTGCAACAGATGATGAGCTTACCAGTAGCTGTGTCTTCCTACTCATTCCCCCAAACCCTCTCTGTTTCCTACATCCGTTGTGAAATGACCCTGACAGCACCCATCCAAGGGCTTGGTGATGCTACGTAGCAGTGACGTCCAATGTCTTCCTCTGCTGCCCTCTCCTCCCCCAGGACACGGTTTAGGGGTGCCATGAGCTCTCTCACCACCTACTCTAATCCTCTGCGGAGATGCTTGTTGATGATAGCTCAGCCGATCGTTATGTACTTCACATCTGCGCCAGGCATGCTGCTGGGAAGACAGGATGTTTCCCTGGTGCCTGGCAGCGGGTCCATAAGGAAGGCAACGCTGCAGGGACTGCCACTACCACTGGAGTCAAGGTCTCTATTTCCCCATGTGTTCTCAAGCCCTTGGGCTTTTCCTTAGGGCATCCTCTGCCCTCCAGCCTAGCACATGCTACCAGGGAACTACCAGCCTGCATTTGGCCCCGTGCTCCTAAGCATCCCTCGAGGTGCATGGGAAGGGTGAGCCAGACTCAGCGAGCACACAGCAGGCAGCCTGCAGGGAGAGGAGCTTTCTGTCCCATTGGAAACACCATGAACAGGACGAGCGAAAAGGGCTTCAAAAAAAAGGAGAAAAATAATTAAAAATGCTGGGAGCCCCTGATGGTGCCTGGAATCCCATGTAGCAGAGAAGAGGCCAGCTGGGATGCCAATTTTGGAGCTCGCCAGTGTGATCAGTTAGTTTTAGAAGCAAATGAGGACAGCCAAGGTCAGAGATCCTTGGGCCTCTGGGACTGCCGCTGTGCAGTTGCAAACTAGGAAAAAGTGGAAGCTGCAAGTCAAACACAGCTCTGTCCTTGCTGCTGCAGCTGGTTCTGGGGCTTTCCCGGGTCCCAGGGTGGCAAGGTCCCAGGGGCCAGCCCTGCAGCATGCAGCAGTGATGGGGACAAGGAGCTGTTTTTTGGAGACTCCTGCTTGGGGTCACAGGGAAGGCAAGCAGCTCTGTGTCCAGACAGCAAGGGGATGGGAACTCAACATACCAGTGAGTAATTAGCAGGGCCTGGGGAGACTTGCTCTCCTCTGTTGCTGGTGGAGAAAGCAGCAGAAACAGTTGTTTCCTGCTTTTCCCCCCCAGGAAGATGAGGACTGGTTTCCTGGGGGCTCCTGAGGCAACCCCCCCTGTGTGCATCTTGTTTCGCTGAGCTAATTGCTTTTGCTTCCTTGGGAAGCTCTGCCTGAGCACCAGCAGCCGTGCTGCAATGCCACCACAACACCCAAGTGCCCATGTCCTTGGGAGCCCCACACTCCCCTCCGTGCATTGCTACCCCTCCCACTCGCCCGGGGCTCTGTGTGGGACTGGCACAGTTAATGGAAGGTGAGCACGTGTCATGGGGGACTCTTGGCCTCCAAGCAATGGACTAGAGCCACAGTGCAGGAAGCATGGGTCTCAGTCTGGGTGGCCACAGCACTTGCTCACATCTCCTCTCATTGAATCAACTGGTTGGACCATGGGGACTGCCGCTGTGGGACACCAAAAAGTTTGTGACAAAGCCTAGGCAAGAGCCTGGATTAACCAAGGCAAAGCTTGCAGTGAAGATGTACCCCAAAAGGACATACTGATCAGTCTGAAACCTTTAGGCTGTTTATTAAGGCTGCAGAAATCCCCAAACAGGAAAGCATATGTCTGGAGCAGATTTGCTTTGCCGAACAGAGCCATGTCATGTGCTTGTCCCATGCTCTGCAAATGGGGGGAAGTCCCCCAGCTGTTTCTGAGCCACTAATAGGAAAAGCTCTGTGTGTAATCATGGCTTAGTCAGGTCAACTGGAAACAAAGCACTCCAGCTGCTGCGTGCTGCTCTCCATCGCAGCGTGGGAGGATAGGAACCGTCCCAGCTCAAGGTGCTCAAGGACTGGGAAGCTGCTGTAGGGTCTGCAGCCTGGTTAACACAAGTCACAGCCCCACAACAGTTAGAATAACAAGCCCAGCCTAATACTGATAACCAGAGAATGGGCCAGCCTCCAGACCCCCCATGCCCTCTCCCCAGGACTGGGAACGCAGCACATGGGAGCTGGGGGATGTAATGACCACCTCCTCCAGCACGTGGTTACGGAATGGGAGCAGGGTGATGGTCCTCAGTTCCTGGCGTGGTCACCCGTTTGTTCTGTGACCAACTGTATCACATCACCAACTCATGGGTCAGTTCCTCCTCCTAACAAATGTGTGACTGCTGGAAACCCTGTGACAGAGGCAAAGGAGAGTCGCTGTATGAGAAGCAGAGCAAGGTCTCAAACCACTGCTGTGCAAAAAATCCTTCCCATCAGTGACCAGCATCTGGCTTCCTCTTAAAGACAGAAGATTGGACCAGTTTGAACTAATGGAAAATACCCTGTTCAGACCCAGCTCCTTGTCGGAGTGAGGCACATGTAGCATCAATCACCAGCTGCTCCTGCTTTGAAAATAGAGCAGCTCTTCATGTGGGTGGGAAAAATGAGCTCAAGCGTAGCACGGCCTTTGTGAATTCTATTGCTGCCTCCTCTGTCTTTAAAAAAGCCAGGGCCCGCTCTCCGTAGTGCACTTAATATGGCTACAGTCTGATACGAATTAAGTCCAACTTTCAATGTTCGTTTGCCGCTGTTCTATTCCCTCAGTGTGCTTGCAGGGGTTTGCACAGCGGAATGCACAGAGATGGTTTAAAGCACATTTTACTGCAGGCATTTATCAGATCTTGCTCTGATGTCCTGTGATTGCAGGCAGAGATACAATTTAGATCACGTTTCTAGCTGAACACCTGCGTCACCTATAGGTAAGAGTAGGTCTGGGTGATGTTCCTCTGTAGGGATGTTCCCTCTGCCATCCAGCTGTGGCAGGGGAGAGTTGAGCCCTGCCGCTGCATTTAGAGCTGCACGCTCCGGAGTCCCTTCTTGCATGAGCGCTGAGTTACTACAGCCACGGTGTCTTTGGGCTTTCCTTTTCCCTCTTTCGCACTTGAAGTCATTGCGGACACCCCAGCAAAGTCCAAGCCACGTTGTTACATGTGCCTCTACCCAAGAGGTTGGTTGTGTATAGAAACACAATCATAGAATCGTTTAGGTTGGAAAAGGCCTTGAAGCTCATCAAGTTCAACCATTAACCTAACCCTGCTGTCCCACCACTAAACCCTGTCCCTGAGCACCTCATCTGCCCAGCTTTTAAATACCTCCAGGGATGGGGACTCGACCGCTTCCCTGGGCAGCCTGTTCCAATGCTTAACAACCCTTTTGGTGAAAAAAATTTTCCTAATGTCCAACCTAAACCTGCCCTGGTGCAACTTGAGGCCATTTCCCCTCGTCCTATTGCCCAGTACCTGGGAGGAGAGACCGACACCTGCCTCACTATCCCCTCCTGTCAGGCAGTGCAGAGGGGTATCTGCACTGGGAAGGGATCAGAGCTGTCAGGTTACCTCCAAGGGCCGAGGATCAAAGCCGAGTATTGTGATCCTCCTCAGAGTGTTTATTCCCATATAGAGTATTGGCACTGCAGCCATGCCTGGAGTCCCTCTTTGGAAGCAGTGGCCCTGTGATGGGGACAGACAGCCCCAGAGGCACTCCAGCCTGGCTCTGACAGCGTGCATCAAGCCTGGCTGGGTCAGGAGCTGTCTGAGTGCTGAGGAGGGAGGCATATTCCTGCCTTGTGGAGCTAATAATTTCATTTATCTCAGGTGACTGCATCAAGCAAGAAACAACTTTGACAACTACAGGGTGGCAGGTATCAAACCTTGTGATTGGTGGTGTCACCGGTGCTTGAGACTGTGGCTGACTGCAAAATGGGTGAAAAGAAGTAGCAATACTACATCTGTTTAGGGCACCCCAGCCAGCACTTGAAGGAGAGCGCTGCAGGCAAGCAGAGACTGGGGAGCTGCTCCCAGAGACAAGATGCCTCAACCGCCTGTGCCTGGTACGCCCACTGATGTGACAGAAAAGCGGTGGGAGCGCTGTGGAGAATTCCTCAGCATGTCTCAGGTATCATCACATGGCTTAGCACGTTGCATCACAGCATTATTAATTGCTTTGACTTGGAAAAAACAGAAAAGGAACCTCTGATCCAAGAGACTTCATTTTTTTCTGGTTTCCAGTACATTACCTTTTCTTTGGTATCCACTACAGCTTGAACCAGCATGTCAACACTACCAGGAAAAAGGTCATTAATCAGCTACTTCCTTCTACTTTTCTGCAACCATGTGCATATCACAGTTTGAAATATATCCCTGACAAATTAAAATAAGTATTGGAATGAGTCCATGGGAAACATAAGCTCAGTAACCAGATCTGTAGTGTACAACATCTGTCAAGATAACGTGATCTCTCACCAGCTTTGATGTGATGGAAGGGGGCTGCTGAGTTCCCCTGAGAAAATTCCCCTTCTTTCTCTTTATGAATTAAATCTTAAGGCAGCCCCAACACAAAGCTTTTCTAAAACAAAACTCTGGGTGCATGAGCAACTGAATGGGTCCTTGAAATGGCACAGCTACTGAATGTCACCCATTTCCCAGCCATCCCTGGAAATGAGAAGCCCCTTGGGCTGAGAGCTTGGATAACTGCCTTTTCTGTGGAGCTCCAAACTCAGGGAGGGAGGGGTTAAAGGAAATGTGTCCTCTCCTCTGAACAGGGTCCTTGCAGGAAAGGCAGCGATCAGAGCACAGATAGCTGTGCCTGGATCAAAGCTCCAGCTTCTGGCAGGTCAGGCGGTGGGAAGCAGGGCTGCCTCCTTCCCAAAATGGGGCATCTGGTGCTGGCAGCAGGGAGAAGGCAGAGGGATGGACCGACCCCTCCTTCAGCATCTCCTCCAGGCAGGGCAGGGACTGCTGCAGGAGGGGATGCTGCAAGAGCCCTTTTCCTCCCCTGGACAAGATGAGGGATGAGGAATAGCCCTGCCTTCTGCCCTCGCACAGGAGAGGGGAGCAGCCCCATCTCAGAGCAGGGGAGTAGGAACAGAGTGAGAGGGAGCAGAGGCATGGGCTGGAGCCAGCTAGGGAGTTCTTGAAATGAGACCCTGGGTCAAAGAGTGGCCGGCCATCCTTCTTCTGGGTATTCTCCCTGGCTGTTTAGAAACAGGGAATTCCCTTCTTGCCCCTAGCAGCCCTGGCTTGGCACTGCAGGTTCCCTTCTCATGATGCAGGTGACACCAGGTCTTGTCCCCATAACCCTCTGCAGCATGGCATTTCCCTGTCCATCCCCGCAGTCCCAAGGTTGTGGCTCACCCAGCCCCACATCTTGCTCTGGTCTTTGTCTTTCCAAAGGAGAGGTCGTCTTCTTTCTGGCTCAGCCCATGGATCTCTTCCTAACAGACAGTGTTTATTACTGAAGTGCAAGCCTCGCTTGGGCTACCCTTACACACCTGCTTGGGAAGGGCTTGTTCCCTGCTTCTCCTGCTACAGGAATCCACATGGATCAGAGCTGGAAAGGGGTTAGCTGAGAAAACAGGAGGTAGCTCTGCAACCTCTCCCACCTTGTGCACCACTGAACTGGGAAAAAGGACCTGCTCGTGGGCTGCTGCATCATTTTGCATGGCTCAGTGCAGAGCCAAAAGGGTCCACTAAGCTGGGGTAAACCCTGGCCTAACCTAGGCTTTGAAGACCAGGGACCCCAGGGAAGGAGGTGTTCCTAATGTAGCACTGGTGCAAAAAGTTGTATGTGAATAAGGAACATAGAAAGGGCAGGGGAAGTATTAGTCTGCAGACTCATGAGCCTTACTCAAGGAGAAAGTGATCTCTGGGGTGTTTGTGCCGAGGCAGTCCCCCACGTGATCAGGGGTGTGGGTTCCCATGACTGCTCCAGCACTGTCCCCGATGGGAAATGTGTTTCACTCTTCAGAGTTGAGCAGCTTCTGGGGTCATGCAGGGTGGCTGCCTCCAGGGGCTGCTGTCCCCAGGGCTGCAGCACATGCCAAGCCCAGATGGCCGTCGGCTCATTTCCCACCGGCGGGCAGGGTGTCCTCACTGAGCTGATGGAGGAGCCTGCGCCTGCCATGCCTAAAGCCTCATCAGTCTATAAGAGTGAACCGAGATATGAATCGGCAAAGGATGGAGCCAGAGTGTGAGCAGGGATAGCAGAAGAGCAGCACGCCCATGCCCCTGCATCTGCACCATGGTTACCTGCACAAGACCACGTCTGTTAGCTGGATGTGAGCACCGGTGCTCTGGCAATGGTGTTTCTCCTTGGGAGAGCAGCTGGTGAGGGATGATGGAAGCAGTGTCCTGAAAAAGGCATCCCATCACACAGACTTAGTTCATCCAAGAGCTACACAAGGACTCTGGAAGTAGCTGTTGCTTGCTGAGGCCATGGGTAGTGAGCAAAACCATTGCAAGGGGGAGAAACCGGAGCAAGGCTTGTAAAGGGATGGAAACTCAGCTAAAATATCCAGGGCGATACAGCCGACAGCCCAGTCTGCGTCTGTGAGGGGAGAGCCTGGGAGCAGGAAAAGCCCGAGGTCTGATGGACTTCCAGTCTAACCCAGTCCAGCCTCATTTAAATTTTCAAGAGGTAATTTTAATTTTAAAAGCTCCCCTGGAATTACATTGCTTTCAGAAAATGTATGGCCTGGATGCTACTGGCCTGCAAGTCCCTGGTGAAACGAAAGGGAAACGTGTGTGCAAAGCCCAAGGAATATTTATCAGGCTGATTTTGAGTTCAGTTCATTAGCAATTACCTTGATTTGTCTTCCCCTGCTCTTGCCAATTTACCAGGGCAACGTCTTGGAAACTCGCCTCATTTGGAGAGAACAGGATGTAATTAGCCACATAATCTGCTGATTCTCCTGTTGAGCTCTGTGTGCCCAGTCTCAACATGGGCAGTGGCTGTGCAGGCTGGATCAGACCTCATTTCTGGTGCTGTTTATGCGCTACTTAGTGCTACTTAGGCAGGAGGGAAGATGCTGTCCTGCCCTCAGGCAATGACATATTCACCTCTTGGATCATTCGTCAAGCTGTAACCCCTGGGCTGAAACCATCTGGGAGCTTTTGTTCTGGGGTTAGCTTCTTTGCTGAGGGAACAGGATTCCCAAGGGTATGCGGATACCTATTTTTGAAAAGGGTGGGGATGATTTATTTCCCTAGGGCAGCTCATTTCTATTTTCTCCCTGTGTCCATCCTTGCTGCTTTATTCCAAACCACTAGCTAAGGTCAAGCAACTCAGCCACAAGGTGCAGCACAGCAAGGGCTCAGTCACAAGTTACTGGGCACAGATGGCACCACGTAAGTGATGCCTGAACATTTTAACTGGTAAGGGGAATTTCAGGGAATACCCAATGCTGCGGAGTCCTTCAGGAGACAGAGGAGAGCTGTTTTCTAAGTCAGTCCTGAACCTGCAATTTAAATGATGAAAAGGGATGCTGCATGTTGTGTATCATACTCTTCTCCCACTTCACAACCCAGCAAAGACCCCTCAGCACTGCCACGGGGGCTGTACAGGCTGCCCGCGACACTGGGACAGTACCATAGGTCTCTGATTGAGTTGCACCTCCCATAATTACCCCTGTCACCAGGACGGAAAGGCCATGCTGTGTCCCTTGGGCTGATACACACATGCCACAATCCACCCTGGGGAAGGGCCCTGCCTTGGTGGCGGGGGTGCAGGTGCCCTGTGTTTCTTTCTCAGATTGCAGCTGAACCGTGTATCAGCTCCTTGAGTCTCTGGCTGGTCACTCAGTGGGAAGGTGCAGAGCTGCTAGCAGATGAGAGCAGCGAGGACCAGAGCAAGGTGTCACAGTGGGGCAGCTTATGGGGAGCAAGGGATGAGAAGAATCCAAGAGAGGGCTGGTGAGGAGACAGAACAGGGGCTGTGAATGCCTGCTCTGCGTGGAGAGGGGCAGAAGCGTGACAACGGGGCAGGGCAGTGAGCACCAGGTCCTGCAGCACCGGGGGCTGGTAAGGGCCCTCCTGCTGCCAGGCTTGGGGCTCTCCACAACCCTCCTGCTACCAGCCCATTAGGAGCTCCCCTGGAGAAGTCTCTCAGCCCATGTTCCTGGTTCTGAACGCAAGAGTTACCACATGGTTTTCTCTAACCAAAAAATGAGCACGCAGCAGTGCTGTGTGAGCTGTGCCAGGCAAGAGGGGTCACAGCACTGTGACTGGCAGTAGAGAGAGGCAGCGGCGGAGGGGTTCAGCCGAGGGCACGCTTTCTGTGCCGAGGACTGTAGGCGGCTGATCCTCTTCTGAGGGCCAGGCTGATATTGAAGCACGTTAGGAAGGACAGCCAGACCTGCGTGAGGACAGAGCTTGGGCTGGGGCAGGGGTGGCTGGGGGGGATCAGGATCCACGAAACTGACACTGTCTGGGCAGAGGGCACAGCCAGACACCATCACCTGCAGCACCCAAACTGGGACTGCTTCACCAAGCTGGGGAGGGGGGGGGGAAGACAAATGTCACCCCCGCATCTCTTCTCCTCTCTGGATGTGTCTCTGGGTAGGCTCCAGGAAGTCCCTCAGGGACTGTGGGGTTTGGGGGCCACCCCTTGATGGAAGGTGTGAGTGCTGAAGGGCTGGGTCACAGCAAGGCTGGCCTTTGCAGAAACAGCAGCTGGACATCTGGAAACATGGCGCAAACACACCACAGCTAGGAAGCGGATCGAGAAAACAACTTTTTCCTAACCTGGATATCCCCAGTGTTGCATCAAAGTACTACACACACCCGCAGGCCATCTGGGAAACGTCTGTGTGGGGGGAATTCCCTCGCCACCCCCGGGTCCCGGCTGTGCCCGTAATGGTGGGCAGCGCTACTCTGCTCTCCACCCTCTCCCTCCTGGGGGGGACGCTGACAAAACGCCTCTCCCCTGCTCCTGCGGGCCGACTCGCTCCCACAGCTTCGCCTGAGGAAGATCCACGTGGCGATGGCGGACCTGCTCCGCACAGGTGCTGAGGGATGGGAGGCAGCCAGGGGCTTCTGAACCCCTCCCGCGGCCGCCCTGTCTGCCTACACCTCGCACCGCGCCCTGCGGTCACGCACAGCGACCGGGCCCCGGCAGGGCCTTCCCTGCTCTCTTGGGCCTGCCGCCGCAGCCCGGCCCGGCCAGGGCCGCAGGGGCGAGGAGCGGGGCCGCAAGGGGCGGGGAGCGGGGCCGCAAAGGGGCGGGGAGCGCGGCTGCAAGGGGCGGGGACCGGGGCGGCCGTCAGCCCGCGAAGGCGCGCCGCCGCCTCGCGCTGTTCTGTCCCCGCTGCGCTCCCGTCGCTGCTTCCGGCGCGGACCCGGAAGCGGAAGGGGGGGAGCTCTGAGACAGCCCCACCGCGAGGCGGGGGGCTGGCGCGGGGGCGCCCCGCGGGCCCGACCCGCAGGACGAGCCGCCGCCGCCGCTCCAGGCCGTGCGGTCGCCGACAGCTTCAACCGCCGCTTCTTCCCTATCTCCAAAGACCGGCCGCGGGTGAGAAATCCCCCCTGCCTGCTGCCGCCTCCCCCGGGCCGGTTCCTCCGGGGCCACCTGTCCCGGTCTCCCCCGTCCCTGGGGCGCCGGAGCGGGCGGGCCAGTCTCTGACGAGAGGCGGAGCGCTCGCCAGCAGCGCTGGTCGGTCCCGCGGTCGCGGCGTATTCCACCGCCGGCCCGGCGGTCCTGGGGGCTGCGGGCCCCAGCGTCCGCCCCAGGGCTCTGGCAGTGGGCACCCCCGCGGCTTTTCCCGCCTTTCCCCACGCCGTGGAAGCCTTAGACCAGATCTCCTCGCTTGTAAGAGTTTATATCCCGCGCTGGAGAAGCAGCGAGGATCTAATTGATGCCTCGGTGCTGTTTGCTTTTCCATACGGCAAGGCAAACTGCACTTTTCATCTGTCGCTGATGCAGGAGCGGCAGCGGGTTTGGGCAGGCTCGTTTCTGACAGAGGAAAGAAGCAAAATCTTTTGTCCTTGCCAGCAGAAATGGCTAAAAGAATATGGCCAGAAAAATGGATGGGGAAAGCGCTTTAATTATCCAGATCAGAAGGCTGTATGATAAAGGAAAGAGCGCTTCTTGAGAATTTAGGTCTGAATAATTGTCTTGCCTCATTTGCTGATTAAATGTTGTGGTGGTCATAATTATACACGCGAGCTCTGGCCTGAAACAAAACATCATAAAAAATTAATTATAGAATAGCATGAGATCACTCAGTTATGAATCAGTAACTTGGTTTAAAAGCATGGCTTGAATCTCAAGAGAACACTCACTTCACTTCAGATTTTTTTTCCCCCCCTTTAATTCTGGATACTCGCATTCCTGTGGCTTCATCATTCATGTCTGTCAGGTTTTTCTAGTAGCAGGTAAAGCCTGAGTCAGGGAATCAGCACTTGGGGATTTTTGTTCCTAGTCTCTAACTTATTTGAGTCATCTTGAAGAGTTTTATGTGTGATAACTTCACTTCTTTTATGCTTTCTTCTCTGAAGTGAGAATCTGTCCCTATAGAAGATCAGAAACTAGCTCTTACTGTTTAGACCAACTTTGAAATTTTTTGATAAAAAGAGGTAGAGCATTTTTTTGTTATTTTTCTGGTGCCACTGATATGTCCTCAAGTTGGAAGGGGGTGTTGCTGATGTTGAGGTGCAGAGTGTTCACCTACGTGTGTGTCTTTTTATTTTTTAGGCTCTTCTACCTATGGCAAATGTGGCCATGATTGACTATACTTTGGAGTTCCTAACAGCAACTGGAGTGGAAGAAACCTTTGTTTTCTGCTGTTGGAAGTCAGCTGAGATAAAAGAGCATTTACAGTAAGAAACTGCTTTTTAGTTTTATCATAGAAAGGATTCTTCAATCTTCCAGCAAGCTTCAAAGGTGTCACTGATCCTTCTGATGAAAATCATGTGCTAGAGATCCTCTTTCAAGAGAAGTGTCCTAATACATCTCAAAAATCCACTGTTCCTCTTGTGAAGGAGTGTGGTTTTGCAGTGTATTAAAAGGGCTGAGTATTTTGGAACTGCATTTGTATTGGCATTTAACTTTGATTGTCTAAAAGCAGGGATTTCCTGGGTAGCTGTGTAAGTTAAAGTACCCCCCTTTGTGTTATGCCCTGTTTCGGTCTGTTGTTGAGTGGCATATGGAAACAGCTCACTCAGACAGCAGTTTTGCCTCTGCATGCTGCAGCTTTGCAAGCTAAAGAGAAGCACGCGGTCTTTTCCCTGCCTGAGGTCCTGCTTTCCGAGAAGAAAAGTTTGGGTTGCGTGTGACTTCTCCTTCTCATTTGTCATAACTTGTCTCACAGTGGAGTCGGATTGCCTAAGTTACCCTAAGCCTAACCCTCCTCAGCGTCTCTGCTCTGTGCAAATGAGCATATCTAAGCCTATGGGTAGTGGGCTCCTTGTAATAGGATTCTCCCTGCATTTAGTTACAGATGTGGCGTGCACTGAGGCACTGTGTCCTAGTGTGTTCTCTGTAGGGATAGCCTCTTTATGCCTTCCTGGTATGTTTTTCTCCTTCCAGAAAATCCAAGTGGTGCCGCCACATGTCTCCCAACGCGGTGCGCTTTGTGACTTCTGACCTGTACCGCTCCCTTGGTGATGTGCTACGGGATGTTGATGCCAAGTCCCTTGTTCGTTCCGACTTCATTCTCGTCACTGGAGATGTGGTGTCCAATTTCAATATATCCAAAGCCTTGGAAGAGCACAAGTAGGTGTTGAAAGAGTGTACGCTTGCTTGGTGTGCTGAGACTCTGGGCTCTGACACTCTGAAGAGTGATATTTAAAGTTCTGCCCTTCTTTTTCAGGTTGCGTCGTAAGATGGAAAAGAATGTTTCTGTGATGACGATGATATTCAAGGAGTCCTCACCTGGTCATCATGCCAGGTGCAAAGAGGATGACATTGTTATTGCTATGGACAGTGCCACAAACCGTGTCCTTCACTACCAGAGAACCCAGGGGCTGAAACGCTTCCGCTTTCCTATGGTGCGTCTGGAACCTGACGGGTGGAAAAGGGCTGCAGTAGTGAAGCAGCCCACCCCAAGGAGGAGGTCCTCCTTGAGTGAGGGCTGGGGAACTGTGCTTGCTGCTTCCTTTGGAGGAGCAGATGATAGGAAGTAACTCTTGGTAGACGCTTTTTTTTCTTTAATGTTTATTTGAGGCTTGGTGAAATAGTGCTGGGACGCACATGTCTGGGACTCATTTCAGAGTCTGGAGATGGGGCAGGCATATTTCAGTTTTTGCATTTATTTGATTGCTTTCTCTGTGTGAAACGAGGGAGGTGAATGATTTGTGCTGTTGCAGGGGTTCTCAAATTGGGATGCATATATCGCTATCATACACAAGCTCTTTTGAAGCACTGAGCCTGGCATGAAGGGTAGACTTAACAGCAGGTGCAAGGGGTAGTACCCCGTTACCTCTGCCTGTAGTCTTCACCTAAAAAGATTATGGGCTCTTCTAATAATTAGTAAATGCTCTGTAAATGTCTGTGGAGGTACTTTCTCCAGTGAGACAGATGGACCTTTTTCTTTTTTCAACTCAGAACTAAGACTGTGATTATATGGTATTTTCATCCCCAAATCAGTAATCAGCAGATTACTTTTTACCTTCAAATGAAAGTACAAATTACTGTAGGAAACCAAAAAGGAAAGAACGAAACAAACAAAAAACAACAGCAACAAAAAAAACAACGCACAGCTGTAAAAATCCAGACGGTGTATGGAAGCTGTGAACATTGCAGTTTGATTTATTAATGTTCTTTGTATGTTTGTAGCTCTCAGCAACAAAGGTAAGGAGGCTCCTGGAGGAAAAGTGATTGTTTGAAGTGCAAGCTGTTTCTTGGAGAGCTGCTCTGTGTAAGGACGAGGGCAGTCTCTGCTGACTGACACGCATCTCTGTGTGTGACCAGGCTGTGCCTGCTAAGTTTGTGTCTCATTGTAGATTGTGGATTTCTCTGATCTTCAAAACTTCAGCTGGTTTAATAATTCAGTCAATACTGCTTCTGGCTTATAGAAGGCTTTTGGGGTTTGGTACTGCTTAGGCACTTGGATCATCTGAATTTTTTCCTCTTTCAGAGTCTGTTCCAGAACTCTATTGAGAACGTTGAGGTGCGCCATGACTTGCTAGATTGTCATATCAGCATCTGCTCTCCACAGGTGAGCTCTGCCCTTGTGAGGGTCCAAAATTCAATTTGCATTGCTCCCTTTGTCCTGCTGGTGTGCGAGGGGTGCCTGTGGCCTGAGCGTAGTAGGTTTGGAAACCAGAACTCCCAGTTGTGCTCAGTGACTGAGCTGAGTGCCTGAGTGATCATGTGGTGCTGCTCTGCGGACCGTATGGGTGCTCAGTCTGTATCTGGCATCCACTGCTCGAGCCCAGGCAGAACTAGACAGTGGATGCATCAGTAGACTGGCTGATTTGGCACAGGATGAAACTAATCTGGAAAATAAGCAATTTTCACTTTGAGTAGAGCAATGTCTGTGGAAGCAGAGGTGGTGGCTATGGAAAAGTGTCAGTACTTGCAAGCTGGTACCATGTTAGGATAGCATTCAGGGTTATTCCAGTCCAGGCTTGCTGACACCTCTTCCACACCTGAAAAAGCTGGTCTACAGCCTTCCTTTGGGAGTGACACTACAAAGTGAGGCTGGACAGATTACTTGGAAATGCTAAAGCAATATTTTGCCCCTTCAGAAAACCAGAATGTGTTCATAGTCTCTGTTAGGAGGAGAAGATGGGAAGGTCAATACTCCTAGCAGAAGGAATCAAAGCTTTATACAAGGCAAGAGCATCACTTCCCTGTACTGTATAACTCTGCTCTCTGAGAACCACTGAACAGCCATTAATTATCTGGTTTCCCTGGCAACATTTTCTGCTAACTGCATTATTTCCTTATATTTTATTCCTGGCAGGTGGCTGAGCTGTTCACAGATAATTTTGACTACCAGACACGGGATGACTTTGTGCGTGGTCTGTTGGTGAATGAGGAGGTAAGGAGAGGGTTGTTACAAAGGAGATCCTATGACCTTGCGTTAGAGAATCTTCTGACACTCTCCTGCCTATCTGCCAGGTCCTGGGGAACCAGATCCATATGCATGTAACGACGGAAGAGTATGGTGCCCATATATGCAACCTGCTAATGTACGAAGCTGTGTGCTCTGACATCATCCGGCGCTGGGTTTATCCTTTGACTCCAGAGATGAACTTCACTGATGACAAGAATCAGAGTTACACCCATTCTAAACATAACATTTACCGGGGGGTGGATGTTAGCCTTGGCCACGGCAGCATGCTGGAAGAGAACGTACTCATTGGGCAGGGAACGGTCATTGGCAACAACTGCTCCATAACAAACAGCGTTATTGGGCAGAACTGCAGGATAGGTGAGTACAAGAATGGGGAACATGCAGCCCTTGCCAGGCAAGGGCACAGGTCCTTGGGATTTAGTTTTTAAAGTGCATTTGGCTCTGAGAAGATGGTAAGTACTGATTGACTTCTGATGGGAAGAAAGGGGAAAAGCTTGGTTTTCCAGCAGAGGAAATAGATTAAAGTTTTCAGAGTACCATAACAGTGCTGAAAAGTGGAAGGCATTTCATGCAGATAAGTTGTTTCAGCAGTAGAGAATGCATGGCCTTTACTGATCTAGAGTTATCACCCACCAACATCCTGCAGATGAGGGACGTGTGTCCCTGTTTTTGTGAGCTGCCTGGTACTCCTCCTTCTTAGTCTTGGCTGGAGTTCTTTTGTGATTTGGCTGTATTTGTGCAAAACCAAGATGTAAGTTGTTACTGTCAAATTGTTAAGTCTCTTTAGAGAACAAACTCGTCTTTGAACTTTGGGTAAGAAGTGGCCATAGGCCTGTAAGGCCAATTTTTACCTTTCATCTAACATCCATCATGCATCAAGGGCATTGGGATTCAGTAAGATGCTTTCTAGTGGACTCAGCAGTGTAGGAGAGCAGCAAACTGCCTTGCTCAACATATTTGTGCTTGGTGATCTATAACAGGTGATAAAGTCATTTTGGACGGAGCTTTTCTCTGGGACAGAGTACACATAGCAGATAACGTGGAGATCTGCCATTCCGTTATCTGCGATGAAGCTGAAGTGAAGGAGAAAGTAAAGCTAAAGCCCCACTGTGTCCTCTCTTCTCAGGTGAGCTGTATTTATGTCTGTTCTGCTTTCTGCCTTTCTTGGCAGGTTACTAGACTTACACTAGACCATACCAGAATATACCTGCTCCAAGCCCTTTTGCAGAGCTGGCGAATATACTACCGCTCCCACCTTTTTCTTCCTTTTGGCTAGGGTAGTAAGATATGTGATCTAGCAGTGCTGATGTCTTCAGTTATACTTGTTAGTATACAGCTTGTCTGGAGCAGCTGTTGTCCCTGCTGGTGGAGGTACAGGGGGGCAATCAGGTTGTTTTCTCATTAAGATATGTTGCACGTATTTGCAGGTAGTAGTAGGTCCTGGCATAACTCTTTCTGAGGGCACAGTGATCTCTCTGCACCCACCAGATGAGGAGGAAGAGGATGATGACCAATTCAGTGATGATTCTGGCGTGAACAAGGAGGAAAGCAAAGTGAAATTGAAAGGTATGAGAGTCTCTGGCTCCATGCATTCAGGCTATACAGAGAGCTTTGCCTTCCAGGATCTTTTGGGGCCTTTCCCTCCCCCATTCTAGACTCTGCAGTGCCAGGCTGGAGCTTAGTACCCCATTCAGCTTGGAACTTGTGTGTTTTCAGTAGGGCGAGCAAGGATATTCGGCTCAAGTTGGACAGTGAGATGTACCTCAGTATTAAAATCTGCTATTTTCTGTTTTTCTTAGAGTAGGAGCCTTGTAGGAGACAATAAGCTGAAGTTGGAAGAGATGTTCAATTCAGGACAGGTTGCAAGATCTATATCCTTGTACCTGGACTGTGTCAAAGGAATTTGTCCTTGTGAAATACTGTTTCTACCAGTCTGGGTTTGCTGAGGGATCTAAACATGGTCAGCTGCTGTAGGGAGAAGTAAGTTTTTCACTCGTCAAGGCAAGTGAGAAGATAAAAGCTGAAATCCATATGCATCTGCAGGAATCCCAGCTCCCTTTTGATGAAGGATATTTAGGGACAGTAATATGCAGGTTACACAAACCTTATTTCAGGTTTGCCTGTAAGCAGATCCAGTACTTCTACCTCCTAATCGCTGTTTCTTTTTCAGGTTACAGTAAAAAGGATGTAGGCTCAGAGGGCAGAGGCTATCTCTGGAAAGCAGATGACAGGAATGAAGAGGATGAAGAAGAGCAGAGACAAAGCCTATGGGGTGAGGAAAAGTTTAGTGTAGTCACCTGGGGATGGACAGACAGACCTGTGTCGGGGAAACTGGCTGAGTGGGATGCTGATAATTGTGTCTAGAGTAAGACCTGGACTTTGTGAAGCAGGCAGGCTCCAGGTAATGTGTGTGTAGGCAGGGTGAGAGGTGAAAGCAGGTGGTGGACCAAATTATCTCTCTTCCTGTGCTCTGTGGAAGAGGTTTATTATATCTTTGACTTAATGCTAACACACGCAGCTGTCTGCTGCCAATGGCTCACCATGGGATACCAGGCCCTCCCTTGGAGGGAATGTGCTTTGGCTATTCCGGGTACTGCTGGCTTTCCTCCTGCTAGTGACAGTATCTGCTGACATTGCTCTGTCAGCAATCTATCCAAAATGCACTTGCTTCTGTCCCTGTCCTTTGTTGTCTGCCTGCAGACTTTTAAAAAGTCCCATTATCCTAGTACCAGCTGTAGCATGCCCTCTGCGGCAAATCTAATCATCTGGACCTGTAAGTAGAAGCTTCCTTGCAAGGACAAATAGTTGCTGACTTGGTTGGGAAGTCCCTGGGACACCTGGTTCCTCATGCATATGACAGCCGCAGCTTTTGAGTGTTGAATGCTGCGTCTTCTTTTCTTCATCAGGCCCAGCTATGCATTCAGAGGAAGAGAGCGAGTCGGACAGTGACCTGAGCATGGGCTCTGAGGAGCCAGACAGTCGGACAGCGTCTCCTCAGCTAGATGACATCAAAGGTGAGAGATAGGCTGTTAAGAAGTATGGTGCATCTGCAGATGAAGCAGTGAGTGTGAGATTTGTACTGCTTTCTCTAGGTATATTGGAAAAATTTGTAGGCATCTATAATGTGTTTGTTTCTTGAACTCACTTTCTGCATTTTCTGCAGAATTCTTTAATATTCCCTGTATTGCTGTTGTGTTAACCCAAGGCAGCCAAAGATGAGAAGCTAGACAAAGTTCCTCCATCTTTCTAGCTCCTGATCTCTGGGCCTTCATGAAAGTGACCTCCCTGAGTTGTCTGTTTAAATAGCAATGTCGCTGCCTAAACTCAGAGATTGTGTGAAGGTCCAGCAGAGTTTCCCTGGGTGGACAGCTTACTACTGTAATCATCCTGGAGAACTAAATGTCCTTGTAGGAGCTGCCTCTTTTGGCAGATATGTTTTGGTTCTCCGTTTTGCTATGGTAAGCTCACCTGGATTTGAAAGGGGTTCAAGCCAAATTGGAAAATAAAAAGCCTTTTTAATGTCAAAATATCTCCTTGAAGGAGGTTAAACCAATAAATTTTAGGTTTGAATTCATGTCTTTAGTTAGAGGAAGATGAGGTTTGTCTGAATAGGGAAGGCCAGATGGTGAAAGTATAACGGAACTCTGCTCTAAAAGGTTGCAGAGGTAAATAGCTTTGTACTGGTTTGTGTAGATAGATAAATGATATATAGTAGGTTGTCTCCTTTATTTGAATTATATTCCACCATTTATAAGTGCAGTTGATGTAGGCTTGTGCCAGCTTATGGAGATCAAGTAGGCATCTATATTGGAATGCTTCCTTTGTTAAGGGCATGGTTTCTTCAGTAATGAACACTTGGATGAATCTGTGCTTTTCCCTCTCATGTCTAGCTACCTGTCTTTTCTTTCATTAGTTTTCCAGAATGAGGTTTTGGGTACATTACAGAGGGGCGAAGAAGAAAACATTTCCTGTGACAACCTGGTCCTGGAAATCAACTCCCTCAAGTGAGTGTTCCCTTAGGGATGCTGTCCCTCATGCTGAATAGTTGGGTTTGACAGTGGATCTAGAAAGAAGAGGAGAAACCATGTGAATGCCCATGTTTGACTGTTAAACATTAATTTTATCAGTATAGAGCATGAGAAATGCAGATTAGAGATCATGACTGGCGACAGGAGAGCACCAGCTGCATCTATAGCATCCTCAGTGGTTAGTTCGGCATAAGAGCAAGCCAGTTCTTGGCACAGACTGCCTGTAAGTTCATGCAGGGGCTGCTGCTCTGTGCATTGCAACATTCAAACAGCTGCCTGCAGCTGGGGCTGTGGTGTGGCTCATCCACTCTGTTTTTACAGCAGCAAGTCTAGAACATGTCATCAGACTGCCTTTTACCTAGTCTTTCTCAAATACAAACCTGTTTCCCTTCTTTTGCACAATGGTATTCCTACAGCACTCTAGTAAATGTGAGGGTGCTGTGCCTGCAGCAGCTTGTTTCACTGTGGTAGCAGATTTTCAGAACTTTATGCAGGGTCTGATGCAATGCAAGGTGGTTTTATTGCCTGAATATTTGGAAAAACAAACAAACAAATTTAAAACAAGTCTGGGAGATGAAAATCAAATTTTCTGCTGTATCTCTGTGAAGAGCCGCAGTCAGATAATGTGAAATGTTGGGGTGTTTTGCCTTTTTCCTCGCAGGTATGCATATAACATTGGCCTGAAGGAGATGATGCACGTGCTCAGTAAAGTGATCCTGGAGTTCCCACTGCAGCAGCTGGATGCAAACCTGGACTCCCAGAATTATTTCTCAGCGTTACTTCCTGTGAGTCCTGCTCCATTTGACTCTTCTTTGGGCTTGTCTCCTAGTATGTAGGAGTCTGTCTGGATGCCCCAGATAGTTCCTGGCTGAGAAGTCTTGTTGGTTAAGCCTGAAGCCCTTTGAATTCAGGAGCCTCTTTTGTCTTCTATAGAAGTAAAAGTGAACTGAAATTATTGTGCCTGCTTGACAGAACTCAGCTGAGACTTTAGGTGTGGGGAGCTCTACTTCAGCACCTATGGTTGTTTCTGTTTCATGTGTGCGATAGTAGAAGTGCATCACTTGTAGAAGAGAAAAGAGAGGGACTGTTACGGATGTCTTTACAGGCTTGCATTCCAAGAACCCGGTTCCGATCCATCATAAGCCCTGTCCCTGGGGCAGCAGGGAGCGCTCCTCTCCCAATGGGATCCTTTCCAAGGTCTTACTTGTCTGCATACTGTAATTGGTGCCAATTTTTTTCCAGCCAAATGCAAAGCCACAATATTGTTGTCTTTGAGCAAAGATACAGAGCTCTGTTGTGTCTCTAAAGAGATGGGTTGCATAACTGGGTGAGACCGATTTCTATTCCCTCACTTAAGGGAGACAAAATAAGGTAGGATCTGCTTTAAAAAGCAGGCAGTCTTATCTTAATGGTTTTGTTGATCCAAGCTGAAGCCACTGCTGTATTTTTGTCTTTTTGTTATATCCTATTTATGTATTTTAGTTTGCAAACTACAGATTACAAAGGTTCCTTTCAGAATGAATGGGCCTGACACATATTTGGGACTAGTTTGGGACTAGACATCCTCATAATCCTTTCTCTGAGGAAGTATGTGGTTTCAATTGATGGGGAAGGGTAGAAAACTAATTGTTCTCTACATAGGTGTAAGCATGGCACTTAATTCATCCCCTGGACGTGTGGAAATGCCTTCTGTAGGAAACATCCATGTGAACTGATCTGTTCATCGGATGGCTTAGTGAGATTTTGCTGTTCATTCTGTTTAAATTCTGCTTGCTGTCGTTCATTTTTCCAGGCTGTTTTCTTTAATAGCATGTCCTGTCCTGGAAAAAGAGAATCGAAGGAGGAGGACTGAAGAGAACATTAGAGCAGGTGTTAGACTCTAAGTGGAAAGCAGTACATAGACAACAGGTTGTGTGGAGTTGGTAGCTGTGTAAGATGGATTGGGTTTTTTCCAGCTAGGTTACAGCATCTCTTTCTGTCTCCCAGATTGGGCTCCTGATCTAGCATGAGTAGGACAGAACTTCACTGTAGCACCCAGTCAGAAAAGGTTCTAGTCTGCGATAAAGGATACTACATAAGTGCATAATGTTTTGCGTAATTGCCCAAAACCCCTTAGAAGCTAAAGACAATGGAAGCGCATGAAGGGCTTACCTCTGGGTAACTTTATCCATATACATTTCATCATAGGAAAGCTGATGCTCATGTTTAACAGCAGAGACAGCAAATCGGCTCGCCTTTAGTAAGAAGCAATAGTAATCCAAATGTAATGTTCAGGGTGACCATGCCCCATGTCATGGACAAGTGGAATTCCTCTACGCAGGGTATTGTGTGGCATGTGCATTTATGAAACACAAGTTATCCTTAGATTTATCAAAGAGAGCTAAGGGTCAAACCAATTGACCATCCTGGCAGCCAGTTTCTCCAGATGCTCCTTTATAAGAACAACCAGGAAGTGTCTTAGAGAATTCTTCTCTGGGATGGTTTTGTGCCTCGTTGTCTTTACTGTGCAGAATTGTTGTGCTGGCTTTCTGTACTGAAATCAGCAGGAAGGCAGTATCCTCTGTTGAGGTACACTGTGAATGTTTGATTGCATGCGTGATGTTGGTCACTGTTACAATAACCCAGTATGATTGAGTTGAGATGTGCCTCTAATGGATGTAGTGAATCTGCCTTCAAAGGCTTGTTAAACAGACATCGGTGGTCTTCCTGGGCAGCAGCTTTCTGTATTTACCAACAGTGCTCTGAAGACAATCATAGTATTGTTTAGGTTGGAAAAGATTTTTAAGATCATCAAGTTCGACCAGTTCTTCGGGCAGAACATACGTGTTTTTACAGCATCTGAAACAGTGGCTTTTCTGCAACTTGTGGTTCCCTAGTAAGTAAAAAATACACTCCATTAATTTACTAATACTTACTTACACCCTGAGAATCCCGAGCAGGAGCTTGGTGTAGGTTAATACATAATGAAAACATGTAGCTGAAATGAGTAGCTATGCAGCTAAAACTGCCTCAGTCCATAGCAGTATTAGGCTGAGATCTGCTTATGATGGTTTACATATGGCAAAGTGTTATTTGTGTGAGATGGGGATGCTTGTGTTCTGAAAGTGGTGAATATCAGAGGCCCACTGAACCTTACAGAGCTGTTTTGTTTCTCAACTCTGACTAAGAGATGCTGAAGGAAGATGGGTTGCTTGTGTAAGAGTGATGGTAGAGCAGTCCCAGGCAGCTAAGGAGGGGAAATTGTGGAAATGCCATAGTTATGATGTATGGTTTGACTTGAAACCACAGTATGTGCTCTGAAGTGCTGGCCCCTGAGCATGAAGCTTGTAAGTGTTGCAGCAATTTTAGGAAACAAGTATCTGGTAAAGGATATGCCTGTGGGTATTTTTCAGATGAAACATGGAGGCCTGAGAAATAGTTATCCCATTCGATGTATGTCAGGTAACTTGTTCAGCTCTTGTACAAGTTGTAAAGCAGAGATGGTACAGAAAACCAGGCCTTTCCTAGAACTGTAGATATAAATGTGGCTGAAGCTGCTGATAAACTGAAGGCTGTGCTTCTGTTGCCACTGAAGCAGCATCAAACAAGGCTACGTAGGTGAGGATGTCTAAAGGGAGCTGGGGGAGGCAATATAGCAGTTCAGTTTGCTGAGCTGGCCAGTGTCTGCACTGCCGCCCAGCAGCTAGCAGGTGTGGTGCACCTCTTCAGGTTCCTGCTAGGGAGCCTTACTATTTTGTAATGTCATGCAGGTGAACGCACCATGGGATTGCTTATTCAGGGACCAAATGGATTTCTGCTTTCACTGAAGCAATTTATGGTGGTCAGCACAGGTGCTGTTATGGTGTAACAGGTTGGAATTACAGTTTTGTCCGTTGTGCTTTGCACATACTTCATGATGTTGTTCTGTGCTGGAGGTAGGGGTAAAACAGGCCTGGTGTCGAGACTGTCCTCCTTCTGACAAAAGAAGAGTGGATCACAAACCTCCTTGAAGTTGATACAGCATCACTGACCAGATCTGGTAAAAATGAATCGATTGTCAGAGGAATTTGATTGCTTTCTCCAGGCTGTAGATTATTTTAAGGACTTACCCAAGCAGAGTCAAAGCCTGGAAAGTTATGATACTGTCCCTAGGGCTCTTTGTCAGGCATCTTTTCACATTTTTCAGTCTTTTATTCAATCTAAAATAATTGCAAGCTTCTAATTCCCCCGTTCAGATTTTCATGAAACTCCCAAAACAGCCTCTCTGGTCGTAGGCATGTTTTCACTAGGGGCTCTGTACAGTACAGTGTGTGTTCTCAACCTGGGATAGTATATGTTTTCTTCTTTTTCTTTCCCAGCAATAGGCATACTGGATTGAGTCCTGGGGTTGTAAGTGTTTATAGCTCTGCTTTCTTTATAAATAACTTCCTTTCAGAAACTCAATAGCTTCTGGTTAGACTTGTGCCCACTTATGATTTAAAGGCGTTAACAGAAAGGTATTACAAAATATTTCCTAGCCTGGAAGGAACTTGCTAGTAGCTTTACTACATTTGAGGTGAAGAATTCCAAAATAAAAATGCAGGAGGTGATTGTAGAGGAGGGAAGAGTGTTTAGGATTAAGCATTTTGCTAATACTTTCTGGAAATACGCCATGCAATCCTCAGGGTTTTTTTTGTGATACCATGATGATTTGGATCATTCTGTGCTGTTAGTGTTGTTCCTTGAGCCAGTCGATGTACTACTATACAGATCAGTGTGTTTGTACTAATCCCCTTTTTTGTTTCTGCTTGTGGCATGCAAATTCCAGCATGGTTGCATAGCAAATCTGTCTGAAGAGGTGATGGAGTATAGTACTATGGAGTAGTTGAGCACTGTTTCCTAGTACGGGCTGCCTTTGGTAGTCCACGCCAGCCTG
Source organism: Gorsachius magnificus (assembly GCA_034008185.1). Classification (NCBI taxonomy): domain Eukaryota; kingdom Metazoa; phylum Chordata; class Aves; order Pelecaniformes; family Ardeidae; genus Gorsachius; species Gorsachius magnificus. The sequence continues at coordinate 38,324,608 of CM067087.1, forward strand.
GGTTCTAGCTCTGCTGTGTGTCCTGGAGCTCTCCCTCTGGCGGGGCTGCCGCCTGTTAACAATTGTCCTGGACAGGATAATGCTGATTAACCCTGAATGTAGGTGACTCAGAGCTTCTTCATCACACTGCTGTGAACTACCTGTTTCCCTTCAAAACAGAGCAGATGTGTTCTGTAAGGAGATACTGTTGAAGGCACAGTAAAACAGTATGTCTGTAGGGGCATGCCGAGGATATAATTGCAGGAACGCCTGCTGTTGAATTAATCCATTTAAAGAGATGTGGAACGCTGATTTAATTTCCTACAATGTTTTTGTAGGATGGTCTGGTCGTGATGTGGCCAATGAGGAATTTCTGTATCTTAACCTAGTTCTGATACCTTTTAAAATTGTTGTGGACAGGGATCTAAGTATCTTTATTACCTCTTATCCCAGATTCAGGTCAGTCTGTGCTGCTTTGCAGAGCTTTTCCTGCTGCTTGCTTTCCAGATATGTACAATAAATCAAAGAGCTGTGGGGAACTCGGGCAGAAACAGTGAAGAGGCAGCACCAAAATCATTAAACTAAAGACTTCATAAAAAATAAGCCTTGGAGGAGAGAACTGAGATCAGCTAATAGTGTAACGACTTCTTGCCCTTCATGCTTCCCGCCTATTCCCTGCAGCAGACTCCAAGATCAAAACAAGCCTGTAGGCACACAGCAAATGTGTGACTTGCACTTAGGGGCTGCTCCACTGCGTTCCTGTTTTAGGGGTGACTATTTTTTAGGGTGACTATTTTGCACTGCTCACTTCTACTCAGCTGGTAATTATCCTGACACCATCTTTTTCTTTTTTTTTTTTTCTTATTTGTTCTTCTGCTTTGAAGGAAAGTTCCACTGAAAGGTCAGCTGCTCTGGGGGGGGTGGAGTTTGAGTAGCATGATGTACCTCTCCTTATTGGTTTGCCATGAAGTGATTTTCTTTGAGTAACAGACTCCATTAAACACATTTATTGTGATTATCTAGTATTCCATCCAGAGAGGCAAAATCAAGAAAGCTAATGGGTATCCTCAAAGCTTCTTGGTACAACCAGGTCCTACATGCACATGTGAGACTTAATAGCATCTGTTTCATGGACAGATTGGGGCAAATACATTAACTGGTCAGCTGAATGGTTTCTTAAAATGCTTCCCTGGGTCAGTTTCTTAGTGCAACATAGCTGAGAAACAGGGCTGAGTGCACACATCCATCTCGCAGCTCAGGAGCTCTTCCATGTTTTTCCCCTGCAGCTGTTGAAGAACTGGACGCCATTGTTTAAGAACTACATAAAACGGGCGTCAGATCACTTGAATGCCTTATTTGCCATTGAGGAATTCTTCCTGGAACATGACAGTCTCTGCACATCGATAGCTAAAGTGAGTATCCGCTCCCAACTCTGAGGACGTGTTTTTGCTAGATTCATGGTGAAATGCATACTGTTTGCATCATTGGCTTGTCTACTTTAGAGGAGAGAATTTGGGGTCTCAGTGGAGAGAGTGTATAGAAAATCCATCTATCACAATTGCCTTAAAAAAAAAAATTCTATGTCTGCCTGTGCCTCTAAGGGAGCACAGCGGAGGGTGAGTATTAATTGCCAGCATGCAGCCTGAAGGGAGCTATTATTTTGCAGCTTCTAACCTAGATGCCCTTGTTGTGTGACGCTGGAAGAGGCGAGGCCAGAGGCTTGCTTTAGGAAGAGCTTTACTTCATTTGTCTCTCTGTGGTCCCTGGGACCTAACTGCCAAATGGCTTATCCTACTTTAGAGTGCAAAACAAGCAAAGCTGGGAATGAGGGTAGGATTTCTTATTCTGGCTGAGCTAGTTATGAAACTGGGAATAAAGGGGAGCTGACTTGTGGCATATTACCTATCTCCCTGCTTCTGAGAGTTTTCAGTATATCCCTCCTCACACTCCTTCACAAATATTTTGTCCCTGCGTCCTTTCTGCCCTATCACACTGAGAGCATTCGACTCACACTGAGAGCATTTGACTTGGAGCGCAAGTCTTTCCTTTAGCAGTGTCTCAGGAAGCTCCTGTGTCTTTTGGAAGAGCTCTCCTAGAGCCTGCTTAACTCTTGGTTCCTCAAGAAAGAGTAATCCTAACTTCTGCTACCAGTGCTTACGGCTAATGGCAAAGCACTTAGCCAAAAGCACTGAAGCCAAAAGCCTTCAGTTTGGTGAGCCAAAATGTCCTTGAATTACGGCAATTGGTTGGCATGCGTCCATTGTTCTAGGGGCCTGGGTTTCCCTGGAGGCTGGGAATTGAAGTGACACTTTATATTTGGAGTTGGCAGCCAGCTTTGTCAGTGCTCTGCCGCAAGGAGACTGACTGCAGAGTGCCTGCTCTGCCTGAGCACAAAGGCACCCTGAGAAAGCGTGATTGCATCTTACCCTCGCTGCACTGGGCAGGAGTTTGAGCTGATGAATGACCAATTGCTTTGACACCTGCCATAAGGCACTTTTAAGAGAGAACTGGCAGGAGGAGGGAGCCTGAGGCAGAGCTGGATTCATTCTCTTCTCTGCACATGTCACTGTTGTGCATATGTGGGCCTTCGTAAGGGTTGCATGTTAGATCGGCTTTGGGGATGGGTTTTGGGGTGCTTTAAAAAGAGAACTTAAGTTAATGTCTTGAACTGACATCCTCTGTGGCCCTTTGTGGCCCACAGCTCTCAATCACACCCTGCATCCACAGAGCTGAAGCTGATGGGGCTTGAGCTTTGACTCATTACGTGTCATAGCATCTAACTGTCAGTAACATAAGGCTTGGTAGGAGAAGCACAGTTATTTTTAACAATAAAAGCAAAATTAAGCAGACTGAGCAGCCTTCTGTTGAAGATGCAGTTGGGAGATGCAGATTATGGGCAAACTTTGGACATGAGCTAGCACCAAAAGAGTTATAGAGAGCCCTATTGCTCTTTTCTAATCGATGCAGGTGTTGATGACGTTTTACCAGCTGGAAATTCTGGAAGAAGATGTAATTCTCAATTGGTTTTCTTTGCGGGACACGTCTGACAAGGGAAAGCAGCTTCGTAAAAACCAGCGGGTAAGTCCCAGATCCCAGAGGTGTTTAAAGGGGAGGAGGGAGAGAGACAACAGCTGCTAGAAGAAACTTTGAGTGGAGCTTGGTGCCACTGTCACCTTCTGTGGAGCAGCTGCCATTACATGGTAGGCCAGTAATGCACCCGTGCATTGAACACTAAGCAACACGACTTTGTTCTCCAGAACAGACATTTCTGTGCATTCTGCCATAATCATACTGTTTGGATGAGGAATGGAGGTTAGTAGGAGAAGGAGGTTGTTTTTAGTGGGCTCTCTGTAGCAGGAGGCCAGCACTTTCTGGAGTAGCAGCACAGCTTCTCCAAGCCAACACCCATTTGAAATGGGCTTTAGGCCAATGCCCTGTGTGCTGGCCCCATGCAATTCCTTTGAAGCTTTCATTCCTGGCTCACCAGTCCCTTCACATATACTTCTAAGCGTTTGCTGTACTGAGTGGTTTCATTTGGCTTGTGTTGCAAGGAGCATGTAAACCTCCTCGTCCATCAGGCATAACTTTGTGCTGCAGTTTGGCTGAGCCCTGTTCCAGTCATCCTCCCTGGATCTGGAAGGGGAGCAGGGCAAAAAAGCCATCTCTGAAGAACTCCAACTTTGTTTAAAACCTTTGCAAAGTCAGCTCTTAATATAGGTCAGCAGGGCTTTTCAGCTGCTTATTTGAGCCCAGTTAAAAGGTAAAATGAGCAATTTTATAGCAATTTCTCAGAGAGCAGGTTTTTCCCAGCAGTTTTCCTACCATGTCTTAGCTAAGGTGCAGCTGTCATCTCTCTTCCCTCAAGCTCTGAAAAACTCTTAAACTTTTGTCTTTTTGCTGGGTGTTGTGGGGATTGTCTGACTGGAGGTATCTCCCTCAGGAATCTAATCAGTTTGGGTTTGTCCATGGCATCCCAGTTGTTTTTCATCTAAACTTTTGTGTCTCTCTCCTTCAGTCTGCCTCTGTTTCCGTGTCTCCTAAAAACACTCTCTTGTGCATGATAGTGGTGCCCACTGACACAGTGTAATTGCTGAGCGTTCCCAGCATCTGTTTGGTGTTACTTGTTACCTAATTACATTTCATTCTCTCTGCAGCTCCAGAAGTTTATCCAGTGGCTGGAGGAGGCAGAGGAAGAGTCGTCTGATGGCGACCAAGACTGACATGGTAGCTCGGCATGAGAAGAGGCACTCTCACTGCCTTTCTGGGCCAAGTGGGCAGGGCAAGATCAATGCCAGTGCATGGTGTGTAGATGTGGGTCCTGACATCGAAGTGACTGACAATCCCATCATTAATTAAGTTGTGTGTTCCCAACTTTGCCACTTCCCTCCCTCCCTCACTTGCCTGGTGGCACCTTATGTTGGATGGTTGCAGCCCAGTGTAAAACCATAAGGGAAAAGCAGGAGGTGGTGGAAACCTAGAATCCCTCTGGAGCCTGGATATGACGTACTATAAGCTATCTTTTGGGAGGTCCGTGTTACTAATACAAAGGGAGCAAACAGATGCAAATGCATACAGCGCCCTTATAAATCTAACGATCGGGGTTGTGGGAGAATGGTCATACAGCTGAGTTATTTGGAGTCATTGTTGCTTCTGGAACTAAGAGAACTCCTGCTGAAGAGACACTGGCAAGGTTGGTGAGTAGGAGTGTGTGGATTGGGATCTGGAGTGAAGGACTGGGATTCAGGAGTTACTGTGCCTGGAGACGATGCAGTTGTCTGAGGTTGCCCAAGGCATTTTGCAGCCTAGAAGGCACTTCTGTGATCTTTCCAAATGGGAAAATCTCTTGCCATCTGCTGTGCTACGTTCTAAAGCAAGGTTGCACAGTAGAGTTGGTAAAACCATGTGTTTCCCCCTTCTGTAGAACAGGGGATAAGTGCTCATTTCCCCCTGCGGGGGTTGGCTAACAGTGGATATGTGTGGGCCAGTGAAACGCTTGTATGGATCACCACATCTTAGATGTGATCTGTCTTCTGTGCGTCCCCAGCTTAGCAGACATGTTTTAGCAAAGTGTCTGTTTCTTTACTTTTTTTTTTATGAAAACTGAGCAGCAGAGGTGCCTGGCTCCTCCTGCTGCACCAGTGACACTTTGTTTTGCTCTGGGGGCACTGACCACACCAGCTGCTTTAAGGAGGATGCAAGTTCCTAAGTTCTGCTCCAGTGTGAAAAGGAGCCGAATGGTATTTCCTTCAACAGCATGTGCTTTGTGTTTCCACATGATTTCAGTTATACAAGCTTGCTTGCTTCATGTCCTTTTATTTATTTGAAAACTTCCCTCAGACAGCAGGGGAAGTGCTGCAAACCTACTGTAAAGTTCAGCAGCCGCAGAGCAACTTGGCATGCAGCAGGGAATGAGCATGCCTCTGGCACTTTGTTGCCAGCACAGACGATGTGTGGCAGCAATAAGGGCTTTAAGAACAGCTTTCTTGGAAGTGCCACTGTGCTGTGCTCTGCCCTGCTCTCAAAGAACAGAGTGAAAAAAGGCACAGAATCGGCTTGTGTTCATAGGTGGGTTATTTGTTGGTTGTGCTGACCTTGCCTCTGCCCCTTCAGGAGGAGCATGGAGTAAGTCCTTTGTGGGGGGAAATGCACTGGAGCTGCCCACTCAGGATACTTACTTGGCCGTTCCATGGTGCCACAATTGTCAGTGAGGGGACAGTGTTGGATGCTGGAGACCAGGGATACCGCCTCTTAAAAACTGATGTTCAGGCAGAGCGATCTTGTGCACTCACACTATCAGTTGCCAGGATTGTGCATAAATGTGCTTGTTTTCTGACATTGCAAACTCAGTCTTGTAAATGTTGGGGAAATAGTTGGTATCTGAATTTTCTGTATCTGCCAATATTTAATTCAGGGAGCAAATAAAAACTATCCTGGTATTACTGGCTTGTTTGCTTTGTTTGACTTGGAATTGTCTGTCTCCAGTTGTGGCACATGCCTGAGCAGGGCTTAATGGGTCAGCTAAATCGCTACTTTTTCCTCAAGAAAATTTAAGCAGATATGCAGGCAGGAATTCAGCACACCATTGAATCGGTATAAATGTTCAATGATAACTCTTGACCTCACTGTTTAGAAGGAGAGAACAGTTTATTAAAACTTCTGAACTTAGAATCCTGAAATGGGTGAGGTTTGCTTTTGCACGGGGTTATGTTGCAAAGATGAACCTTAAATCCTGTGCAACCTGTTACCCTTTGCCATGATGAGAATTGGTGGGAATGCTGGCTGTTGGGTACTGCATCATGCCCTCCTGATGTTGGGCGGTAGGAACTGGCAGAGAGGGGGAAGGACAGCTACAGAGCTCTTAGTAAAACCATTTACAAACCAGCTGCAAGACTTGGTAATTCTAAAATCTCCTTGGGCATCTGCAGTATTTTTTTTTCCTTTTACAATGTAAAGATGGCTTAAAAAAATAGGTTTAACATGTAGCTCTGTAAATGGCTCAGTTTTGCCAGAGGGTCTTGATTCTTTGTGCCAAGTAACAATTCCACTTTTGTTTTTTCCACATTCCTTCCTCCTTTGCTCCATAGTAGCCAACTTCTTCATGGTGTGAGCTGCTTTCTTACCTAGGGGTTAAGATCCGATGTTGCTCCATGGCCAAATATCCTTCAGGCCTCAGTGGTGTGTGCGGAGGGGTAGTTTTACAGGTGCCAAGAATAGAGTAGCAAAAAGGAGACAAAGTAGGAGACTTGATAGTCTCCAAGGTGGGGTTCTGGCATGACGCAGCATCCTTATGGGCTGTATATACTTTTTTAAAGGAGCATTAATTGCATTGCTGAAGTATAGGGTGGGCTTGTTGCCGTCTGTTGCTTTCAGTCAAGATTGATGTTTGGTTGGAAGATTGGAAATGCAACCTTGATTGCGCGATCGTTGCTATCCATCCTTTTGAGCAATGCAAACAGTATTTTTATTTTTTTCTAAGGCCATAGTAATCAACTTGTCTGACTTCGCATCTGACATGGATGGATGGATGAACGTCACCTGGTGTTCCTGTATCAAACCCATAGCTTCAGTTAACAATAGTGCGCCCTTTAGAAAAAAATAGTTTTGTGTGTGCTTAAAGGTGTAAGTGATGGAACTCAAGTACATCCACCTCTGCTTTGGGCTGTTCCAAGGTGCACTAAAATGCCTGGAGCCTGTTTACTCTTTAAGGAGCAGCAATGTGATTGATGCTGCAATTTTTAAATGTAGACATAAGCCAACAGCCTGTTCACAAATTCTTCCTTGTGGACCTCAGAGTGCTCAGCAAATCCCCTACTGCTAATTTCTTTGGCTCTGTGTTCTTAACCTCCACTCATTAAGAGAGTCGTTACTTCACAAGACTGCTGTGAGCAGTTAAATCAATCTATCGATTGAGTTTATTCAGTTGCTTGGCTTGTTTTAAATAAAAGGCAGCTGTAACAATGAGACTTCTCCTATCACCCTGGGGGCATGTGGCACCCCTCCTCTGGGCTGCAGGTGCTCCCTTGGGAGCTCGCACTTCAGAAAATTGCCCTTTTGGTGACAATGGTGTCTAACATGTACGATGCAGGCTCCAAGGTGCATCCATGACTGTGCTGGGAGGTGGCCAAGACAGTGACCCTGTCAGGGGAAGATTGTAATTCTTTCACATGGGCCCAGCTTTTGGGGGGAGGAGGTGTTCCAAAAAGACTTCAAGATGAGCTCTGTCAGGGTTGACACAGTAAGAAGCAGCTTAAACTAAACTTCTCCATTCCTGACCTGGATTCTTCTTTCCTGGCATGCCGGCTTTTACCACAGAGCTCCGAGCATGAGGAAGTGACAATCTTCCAAGAGCTGGTGTGGAAACATGGGAGAGCCTCACGCCTCTTACACCTTCTGCTTACCTGAGGTTGTCCCTTGATTTTTTTTTTTTTTTTAATTTAATGTCAGATCCTTCACACAGTTTAGCAGTGCTGCCCAGATAATTGCTAGCAACACCTACAGGACTCTTTCATGCATGAAGAGGCTATTTAGCTGATGCCTGCCTGCCAGCCTGAGGAGCTTGGCTCTTGTTCCCTATAAGATCTCTCTGTCTCCTCTTCCTACGGCAGGTGAGTCTGGCGCTGAGGGCTGGTGATCTAGTCTCATGCCCTGCGCAGGCTTACGGTGTGGTTCTTCCTCTGCATTTGTTCCTTCTAATCCTGCAGTGCAAGGCAGTTCTTGCCCTTCCTGGAGGCGGGTGTTCCCCAAGCTCCATCCACCCCAGCTTTGCTCTCAGCCACAGCATCAGGGAACTGCTGATGGAGAGGGTTCCTCAGCGCCCCTTGGGTGCCAGCGAGGTGTCCAGAGGGGAAGCCAGCCAGCCCAAGACTGCTGCAGCACAGAGGCAAGTCCTAGGGGCTGGGGTCATAGAGCTCGTGACTGTAGATAAGAGAGCAATAGGGTCCAAGGAGAGAGAGGATGGGGAAGAAACCACAGGGCCAAGGAGCTGGTACGTGCACAGTCAAAGAGGCCATGGTATGTGGAAAGGAGAATGCTCATGAAGAGCTGAGGAGGGAGTCTGCTTGGTGAGGAATTGAGGCTGGGGAACTTGAAGGTACCCTGCGGTGTCCAGTGCCTGAATATCAGGGATGGTTATCGGATGGTGACAAGGGGTTTGGAGGGAAGCCACAGCTGGAGAGGAGCTGGGCTGGGAGGCACTGTGCTCCTCTTGTGCAGCAGAGTCCCTGTGTGGGGTGGCCATCAGATACAGAGTGTGGGGAGCTCAAAGGGGTCTGGCCATGGCAGGACAGGGTGGAGCAGGGATATACCTCAGGTTCTGTAAGCTGTACTTGTGTAGTTGTATGAGGAGCGTGGGGAAGGCTGGGGGGGATGTGAAAAAGGACCAGGGCTGCAGAGATGGAAGCGGAGGCCTGGGGCATGTATGTGAGAAGCAGTGGAGGTTGCAGGATGCAGGAGCACACGTGGCACAGGAGCCAGCAATGGGTGTGAGAGCCGAAAGCTGGGGGGGGGGCCTGGGGGGGTATGTGGGTACGTGCCAGCTAGCACCGGGAATGTGGGGAGTACTAGGCTGCATATAAAGGGACGTGGGTGTAAAGGAAAAATCCAAACCCGTCCACAGCCCGTGTGTGACCAGGGAGGTGATGAGGGGTGCAGTCCTGCGGGGACATGCACCTGGATGGGGTGCAGCAGGAGCAGTGATGGATGTACGGAGTTTATGATCTTAAAGGTCTTTTATTCCGTTCTATGTATGGCCCTGGGGAGAGGGGTAGATGGGTGCGGGTGGGGGTCAGGGGCTGATGGGGGTCAGTTCCAGCCGGGGGGGTCTCGTATCGGCGCGGGGTCTAGCCTGGGGGCTGGGGCCCGGGCTCGAGGATGTGCCGGACCGCGCCCCTCACAGGGTGCCCGCTGGGCCGCGGTCCCGGTCCATCCTGGGGTACCAGCGCCGGCTGCGGCCCAGGTACGGGCTTGGGCTCGGTCCGCAGCGGGGCCCCCGCGGGGCGCCGGTTCCGGTTCCGGCGAGCCGGGGCGGCGGGCGGGGGAGGAGCCGCCGGAGCCCGAGCTTGCGCTCTGCAGCCGGGCGGCGCTGGGACCCGGAGAACAAGGGGCGCGGGGGGACCGGGCGCGCGGAGGCCGCAGCCGGGCCGGGGGGGCCCGGCGGCCGAGACGAAGATCATTTACCACCTGGACGAGCAGGAGACGCCGTACCTGGTGAAGCTGCCGATCCCCGCCGAGCGCGTCACCCTCGGCGACTTCAAGGGCCTCCTCAACCGCCCCAACTACAAGTTCTACTTCAAGTCCATGGACGACGACTTCGGGTGAGCGCGGACCCGGGCCCGGCCCGCCGGCCGCCGCGGGGGGGAGACCCCTGTGTCCCCGCGTGGGGGGCGGGCTCCCGTGGGCTTCCCTGGGGAGCTGGGGGGGGCCGCGGGCCTGGCCGGGGACACCCGCCCCGCTCGCTGCTGGGGGCTGGGGCTGCCCCCCCCGGGGGTGGGATGGTGCCCTTCGGGGCTGGCGGCCCCTCTGGTGCCCGGTCTGGGGAGGGGGACCCATCTCCACCCCCACTGCCTTACCCTGGAGGGGGGCGGGGATGGTGTCCCCCTTGTGCTCTGTCTGGGGGGAGAACACCCTGGCATGCACCCCGTCCGGGGGCGCACACACCCCCAGGGCGGGGGGGAGGGCTGGTGGGGACCCCCACCATGCACCTTCTCTGGGGCCGGTGGTCCCTGCATGCTGCCTCTGGGGACAGCCCCCCATCCTCCCTTCCCCTGTCAGCTCTGGGGGAAGCTGCCCCCTGCTAACTCCTCTGTGGGGGAGTGGGGTATCCCCCATGCACCCCTATGTCTGCCAGGGACATCTCAGAGGAGACTGTTGTCCTGTCTGAGGATTGCCCCTTCCCCATGCTCACGATGCTTGGGCAGCACCTTGCCTGAGAGAGTGTCTCCCAGTGCAGCCCACTTTGGGGATGTACAGGGGTGGCATCCCCCCATGTACCCCTACTCGGGATTGCTATTCCCCATCTAAAGGGCCTGGGCACCTCCCGCGGTGCCTGCCTGGGGAGAGTGCCCCTTGTTCCCTCTGCCAACAGCTGATGCTCCCCTCCATCAGCCTTTCCCAAGGAGTGGATCTGGGGACAGTTTCGTTCTCCCGCCATCCATTTTGGGGAGGGTCATCCATTTTGGCAGCTTTGTCCTCCACATCTCATCTTTGGGAAGAGTGGGTAAAGGGGATCAGCTTTCTCCTCCCCTGCCTCCGTGGAGAAGGAAAGATCTCCACGTGCTGCCCGCCTCTGAGCAAGGAGCGTGTACTACTGTACCCGCGTATGTGTCCCATCCTCCATGTAAGGTGCTTGATCTTTGGGACGGGTCTGTATAGAAGAGGGGTGCAGCTATGCTTCGCATCCCATGTCCTGCGGGGCAGCTCTCTTCCAACACTGGTATTTTCATCACTTCTTTTGTGATATCTTTCGGTTCCTTTCATCATGTGTGGCTGTTTGGAGATGAGGATGTATATTCTGTCCTTTGTTTGGATGGTTGTATTGACTGATCTTCTGGGGAGCCCCTGCTGTCTCCTACCTTTGTAAAGTCAGTGACTGTTCTGGGGAGCAAGTACCACATGAAGCCAACTCTCTGTAAAACCCTTTGTCCCCACTCTTGTTTTGTCCAGAGTCTTCCTACATCTGACTCTCCTCTAGCCTTTTTGAGGACCTCTGTTTCCATCCTGGGAACGTAGCTTCTCTTGGCTTCCACAGCGTGTGACCCTTTGCCGTTCCTAGCACTTCGGTATTTGAAAGAGTTGTATGATCCTCCTTCCTGTGGGTGTTTTTTCCCCCCTCTGAAGAATTTACAGTAGGTCTTGTGTGTGGAGGCTGGGACTGCAAAAAGCTTTCAGTTTTATAGTCTTCCTAGTGTCTTCTTACTGCGCCAAATACCTCCCTAGGCTGTGATCTTGGCTCGTATCCTACGTTGAACAGGGCTGGGCCTGTTCGGGGCTTGGATGGAGATCGGTGCGGCTGCCTCGGCAGGGGATGCTCTCCCCTCTGCAGCCAAATTATCCCAGTGCCCAGGTTCCCGTTAGTTTGGAAGGTGCCAGCTTTCAGATGAGGCTTGAAATTTGGAGTCACTCCTTTGACCACAGTCTGGGATGCTTTGCCTCCCTAAATTCCTCCTGACCCGGTGGAGAGCTTGAGTGCTTAGAAGCTTCCCCGTTCTCTCCAGGCAAACAGAAGTCTCCAGCCCTTGTTTTCCATAAATTTCCTCAGCAATATCAGTTGCCTGTGGATCGTTTCCTGTCCCTCAGCTGTTGAGTAGTGTTGGGTGCTACGGAACAGCTGCCTCTCCCCATCTTGGAGGGGACCATGTTCATTGGTGGGAGAAGCGAATTCTCCGTGGATGCTGTTTGTAAACAAATGCTTTGGGATCCTTTGAGATGTTCTTGAAGTGAATTCAAACTTGTCTTGAATGAAACATTGCCATGTGGGTGGGAGAGTGTCTGCGTAACTATAAACAAAGTTTAGTAATAAATAGCAGCATCTCGCATTGGGAAGAGGGGTCTGGTGGCAGCAAAGTTCTGTGCTGTGCCTTTTCATCCTCCTCTGTTTCTTTAAGGCTCCACAAGAGGAGGCCGATGGTGGATTAATGAAACTCAACGATAAAGCAGCATAGGGAGTTGTGGATGTTAGCGGGGAGAGGGGAAAGTCACTTGGGAAGACGCAGCAAGTTTAGTTGCGTCAGAAATGCACGGGATGAGATTTTTGTTGCGAACAGTTCAGCTCATTCTTCTGGGAAGACCGAACCCCTCTGGAAGGGAAGGTGCAGCTGAGAGGGGTCGGAGGCTGTGTGTCTGGCAGCCTGTTCCTTGGCGAGGTCCTGTGTCATGATGAGTTGTGCAGTTGGAGCAGCACATGGCAAGGCCTTGTGTGGAACAGAGGGGAGAAAGCCTCTCGTGGTGCTGCTATGGATGCCCCATCAGGAAAGCTGTCTTTGCTGCTTTCCAGAGAGCATGAAGAACATGCTGGTGGCTGGAGCACAGGGGGGTACAACCAGAGCAGTCCAGCTGCAGCCTTGTCTGAGAAGCCCTGGAGCCCCAGGCACCACTTGAAATAGAATCGTAGAATCATTTAGGTTGGAAAAGACCTTTAAGATCATTGAGTCCAACAGAAATATTGTGTGATCCCTGGCAATTGGTGTCCAGGTGAAAGCAAGTCATTGGTCTGCAGGGAGAGACGGGGATGGAAGGGCAGGACACACCTCAGCTGCTTGACTGTAAATGCATGGGCAATTAATGAAAACCAGGAGGAGATTAACGATGGCTGTATTCAGAAGCTGTGCGCCAAGGAAGGGCATTGCACGCTCACATATGTGTCCTTCTCTCACATGTGTGTCCCTCTCAGCCCCTTCCCTAAAGATGCCCTCTGCCCAGCATGGGGGATGGCCTGGCTTGTGTCAATGGTTTCTGAGCTGGGCTGGTTTTTGTCGATTGGACAGTGTCCAGAAGCAGTACCCAGGGTAAAGCTTCTTCATGAAAGGGACGAGCTACCAACAGTGGATGGCCTTATGGCAGCTGATCAAGGAGGAGGAGACCTGCAGATCTGATGACTTGTGCTTTTCATCAGTGATTGGACCTTTTGCAGGATCCCTGTGGCATAAAGCTAAATTCTCCTCTCATCTCTTGTTGGGAGTGGAGGTATCTTACCTTCCAGGGTCAGAGCAAGACATGGTCCAACATTTCGTCTCGCCTCTGTTGCCCAGACTGAATCTGTTTATCCCTCTTCCTCCTCTTTCCAGGCTGTGAATCTCCAGCCTGGCATTCCCTTCAGCTCACCCCATCCCCAAGGCAGCATTACAGCCGCAGTCTTGGTGTGTGGGATTTTTCATTCTTTTGTTTATCTTGCTAATATTTGTTTGCTCTGAGAATCAGGGCGGTGATGGAGCAGCTTCAGTGTTTACATCTCCTTGGCAATGTGAACTGAGGCTCCCCTGGGTGGCTGAGGAGTTGTCAGGCTATGCCAGGAGCTAATCTTAGTCAAAGTGCTCAGCCCCAAATTAAGAAGACCCCGAAATGGTGTCACCTCTAGGTTGGGAAGGAGGAGAAATGAGAAGATTTCGGGCACATCATCCTGGGGAGAGGAGCTGTGAGCAGCAGGAAGGCTGCAGGGCTTCATTGCCTGGTCTGCCCAGTGTGTATTGGGCTGCAGCTGCAAACAGAGAATCCAGCCTGAGCCCAGTGGTGCGCAGCAGTGTTGCAGGGTGCAGGTATTTGTGCCCTCGTTGGCTTTGTATATTGCTAATCCCAGAACTGGAGACACGTGCAGGAGCTAAGCAAGACCGATGGTGGAAGTATGGCAGCACATAGATGTGGATTGGACCTGAGATACTTTGTGTGGATGTGCCTCACTGTGAAGCGTGGAACTACCCTTAGCCTGCTAACCTTGCCCTCATTAGAGAAGGAAGGGTTTGGGGTTTTTTTCTACAGTTTGAGTTCTTTTATTCAACATTTTACAGGTAAGATCTGTCTGCTGGTCAGCAGGAGAGTGCCTTAGATCAGTGCAGTGCTCTGACCGCTTGCAAAATCCATGTTTCCATCAAGGTTTTTCATAGGGTTTTGAACGGACTTTTTAATTTATGTCTTTTTTGTTCCTAATCTGTAAAACAGAAATTCTAACAGTGCTCCTATGCCTTGTCTTGTCCTCTTGACACTGTGAGCTTCTCGGGCAAACATTCGTGTGGATCTTAGCATGATAGAGCTCTCAGTTCATCAACGTGCTGCAAGAACGGTACTGTAAATTCTCCTGGGGACCCTGCAGTTGAGAAGGGAACAACCGTGCTGATGGTCAGTGGTAGTGTGTAGGTTGCTTGGGATGTGGGCTTCACTGATGTCTAAAGTGTTCCCTCCTGCCCAAGTCCATCGTGAGAAATATACCTGTCTCTGGGCAGCATGGGTCTTCTCGCCAGCCAGGTCGTGTGCATGTTTGCCCCAGCTGAACTACAGGTTTGACTTTTCATCTGGCCAGGTGACAGGTACAACTCTGTGGATATTCTTATATCAATGGAAATGTGGTTTCTTTCGGCTCCTTTTTTGCCTGTAGTAGATGCTGCTCATTTTCTACCAATTGAAAGGTGTTACCACAGGGACACGCTAAAGTTTAAATTAGACTTTTCAAAGCAGTTTCAGTAAAACATGTGCAATTTGCGTGTCCAGGTAAGTCCTTAGCACCTGGTCTGAAGTTCCATCTCCTCTTTCCATACATTCTGGAGTGCCTGCAAGTTTGAAAAATTTTTCTGCATGTGGATAAAGCACTTGGGTGATCTTTTTGCTTACTTCCACTTTACTCGGCCACCTCTCATCTTCCAGGCTGGAGAGCAGAACGGCCTGCTTCTCCTGCAAGAGGACCGACCATCCCTCCCCATCTCACCTACTTGTTCTGCATTGCTGGGAGGACACCAGTGATTCGAGGTACAGTGGTGGGATGGTGCTGTTCCTCCCACTGCTGCTGGTTTCTCCCTGTTGCAGGTCTTTATTCCAATTTTAACTCAGAGCTGTGGTGAGTGATTCCTAGGTCTCAACTGTCAAGTGAAAATTGGTATCCAACTAATCACTAGCCCGGTATCTAATCCAGACCTGCTTAATTATCACCTGCTCTCTAAAGCTGGGTACAAGGCAGTGATTAGGGCAACACTCTAGAGGCAGAACAAAGCGGGTGCTGCTGGAATTCCCAATGCAGGGGTCAGATGCCGTTGGTTTTTGGCGACCTCATCTCCTGCACATGTGCATGGGGAAATGTGTTGACGCTGACTGAAAGGCTGAGTGATTTATTTTTATTGCAGGGTCTTTCTGAAATTGATGCCAGCAGTGACTGTCCTTCTGTCTGGAAGTGTTTGGAGCTGGGGAAGGGATCCTAAACTTAATAAGCAGTGTCAGTCCCTAAGCAGTGGTGAGCCGCTGGCGTGGTGCCCCTGCCTTTCCTGCCAGCTCTTTGTAGCGTGAGTTGAGGGAGTTGTTTTATTTTGATTTTTGGAACTTTATTTTTTAAATTTTGAATTGGAAACTCTGCTGTCTGCAGAAGACCTTTGCCTGTCCCATGCCCCTGGTGGAGATGTCTGCGTGGATTTTATGCAGGGAGAGGTTGGCAAGAGGTCTGTGAACAAAAGGGCCTCCAAAACTGCGTGCAACTCCCTTGCATGCTCATGTCCTTTGTGGTGCTTCTGTTCGAGCGACAGCATTGGCCTGGCTGTAAGGTGCCTGTCACTTTTCTTCATCTTCTGGCCCATCCCTGTCCTCTCTACAGCATGTAGCCATGTGAGAGGCCACAGCACCCCATCTCTTCTGCTTCCTGCTCTGAAGGATGCATGGTTCCCAGTCTGCTCACGTGAGATGGGCTGCCCTGCTTATCTGGGGTCCACCGGCGGTTATTTTTCGGACATTTTGCGGGTAGGTTACTGCAGCCTGTGCCTCTGTCTCCTGGGCTGCTGAGGATTTGGCAGAGAGCTACTAACCACTGTCTGCGCTTGTGGTGGGAAGTTCCTGTAATGCTGCCCGTGCTGGGGGGGTGGCCCATCAACGCTGGAGCTGATCCTGGCTGTAGCTGCTGCTGGAGGCTGTTTCCAGGTGTCATGGCAGTGGTGGTGGGGGGCCGCAGCAGTGCCAGGGCTGGGGTGCAGATGGAGAGGTTGGTCGATGGTATTCGCTCCTTCCCTGGGTTGTATTGTCTGCGCCTGGCAGCGTGTGTCCTGCTGTTCAGACCCAGTTATTATGGACTCCGTAGGTGTCCGGCTTTGTCTGTTGTGGTTGGAGCTGTGCTCCGAAGGCCACATTGGATGGCAGTCATAGCCTGGTTTCTTTGCCCAGGGGTGGCGTTCGGAAAGCCAAGTTAGCCAAATCGGGCTGCAGACCAATTTCCCTAAGGCCTTGTCTGTGCTATGCAAACAATGAAGCTTTACAACAGCTATTGAACTTGTTTGCAGCTAGAGCTGGTCAGAATATTTTTTTGACTGAATGTGTTTTCTCCCAAAATATGGTGTTCTGTTGAAGCCAGCATTTTTCTTGGAGAGGTATTGTTTTCAATTATGTTTTTGATGGAAATGTTTCTTAATTTTAAGCCTCTCTTGTCATCTCTGGAAAAAAGAGAAAGAAAGGTCAAGAAACCTTTGCCCATCCATGAGAATGCAGCTGTTTTGATGCAGTTCTGTGTTTTGAAATCATCTGGTCCTCTGAATTCCTGCACAGAGCAAAAACCTACCTCAATGTCTCAAAAATTGCCATTAAGTAAATTGCACCCTGACTGTCTGTGGTGCAGCTGTGCTCCATTGTGGTTCAGTCTCTGAGGTCAAGGCCAAACACCATTAAAAATGGCTCATAAACCACCATAATCTGGGTTGTGACCCAAGCGTTGTTCGTTGTTTTGGGATGATAGTGGTGGCCCCACTGCTCGGTCTTCTGGTTCCTGCTGAAATACAACTGTTGAGAGTTTCATCTAGAACTTGGCTGTTTCCAAGTCCCAGACCTTTGCTCACCTGCAGGGTGGGTACTGGATCTTCTGGGTGGTGGCATAAGGAGTGATGTTCCTTCCTATGTGGCTATGGTGAGAAGCAGGACGGGCAGCTGGGGAGGCAGCGTTTCGTAATGGACTCTGAGAAGGAAGGTGCTGGCTTGTAGGGATGGAGGCAGATAGCCCATGAGCCCAAGGCCCCTGTGCTCAGAGCACTGAGCCTTCGGTAAGTCCCTCTTCTCCAGCATGCTCCTGGCCTCCTTTCACCTGTGATTTTCCCACTTGGTCTTCCTCCCAGCAGGCAGAGACATCTGGATTTGCAGCCTTGTAGCCTGAACTCTGGAAGGTGGAGGTGGTTGCCCGCCACTATGTTTGTGGATGCTGAGGGAAGAAGGGCGCTGCGAGTATAAGCAAAGAAAATCTGGTTTCCCCCGCAACTTTTCTGCTGCACAGATGTGTTTGGCTTTGGTCCTCTCTCAGGGTGGGCATCAGGCCCTCCATCTAGACTTGAAGGCTGTATATGTAGAAGTGTAGGGCGCATAGTTAAAATTTCTCAAGTCCTTTTTGATCTCATCGTACTTAAAGTGGTGAGAAGCCTCTTGCATGTCTGCGCTGCAGTTGCTGAACTGTTCTGAGCTGAGGGTATCTGCTGTAATGAAGTGCTAGTCCTCCACCCTTGACTGCATCCAAATAGATATAACAATGTTGTGGTTTAGGATATTTGATCTGTGTAAAAGCCCATGAAGGAGAGCTGGGCTTGCAGAGCGAAGGAGAGCTGGGCTTGCAGAGCACAGCGGAGGCTGTGCTTGCAGGAAATTGCCTTCATGTTGTCGCACCAGCTTTGCATCACACTGCACATCTGATGAGGCAGCAGTAAGGGCTGTGTGTTTTTGGTGTTTCCTATTGATTTCCTCCTCTCTCCATCCCTTGTTTGTTATTCGGAGCCTGCCCTTCTGACCTGTGCTGGATGGATGGTGGTTTTTCAGAAGGGGGATGTGGCACCACGTGGCTGTGTTACTGTTTGTCCCAGTAGTGCTGGCTTGTTAGGCAGCAGCTGGCAAGTTAAGTAGAACTTAATCCTGCCGGTGGCTGCTGTTGGAAATTTTTGGACCAAATCCTTTTGTGAAGGCTTTTTGGAAGGCGTTGAAGTAAGGTACAAATCTGGAAATTAGTCTAATCTCTATGACTTTGCTTTGTCCATGTGCTTATCTATGTAACGCCATGGTGGCCTTAGGAGAGTATGTGAGCTCCTGGGCCATGAATATCACTGTCTCCAAGGATTGCGTTAGCTTGCAGAGCGAAATATTAGTATTTCCCTGAGCCCCTGCTCTGAAGCTCTTGGTTTCACTTGTTTCCATGGCTGTGTTATTACTGCTGTAGCACTAATGTTGAGCCTGTCCAGGAATGGGCTGGAATTCTCTGGAGGCTTTAGCAGGCAGAGATGCCTGGAGCTGACCTTCCTGTGCCATGTAATCCTGTATTGCAGTGGAAAGTTGGGACTGTTGTGGTGGTTTTATCAGTTATTTATTAAAGGAGATGTGCCAGAGGCATTGTTTTTCCAGTCACAGCTAGCAGAAGGTAGCATTTGGGTACCCAGCTCCACTAAGTCCTCTGTGTTGGTTATCCCCTTGCTGGGGCATCTGTCTGTATGTCTTGTTGGCTAAAATTTGCTATCTTGTGAGAACTGGAGGGAAAGAAGATACAGTGAGTAGTGTCTGCAGTGGGAGTCCGTTGTTCTGGTCCTGGCTGAAGATGCGAGCTGAAGGGGGGAAGGCTTCCTTGCACGACTTGGAGCAGAGATCCATTTCTGGGAGAGCTGGCACCAGCCGCTGTGTGGGAAGGTCTTTCCTCTGCTGGTTTTTGACCTGCCCCTAGGGTTTGGAGAGGAATTTATTTGCTACGTGGCCCCTCTGATTGCTGGCAGCTGTCTCTGTGATAGGCTGGGAATTCACGGTCTGGGTAACAGAGGCTGTGGTTTTTTCCTTGTTTTCTGATGGCTAGCAGCTCCTGCCATATACAGGCTGGTTCTGAGGACACTGAGGGCCTGCCAGAGGGGTCTGTGTTTTGGGAGCTGTGGCTCTGCATGGGTTATGATAGTGGGGAAGCTGGTGCTAGCACGTTAGCCTGCCTGCTTGCTGGCCTTCTACTTTTTCCTTCAGCATTGCTCTGACCTGCTTGAGATGCATGGTCCTTTTGTGTCTCACCACCTGCGAGCAGCTAGGTTGTCCCCTGTGCACTGCACTGTGCCATGCTGCATCATTGACACCCAGAACAGCGTCAGAAGTGCAGTGACAAACCTGGCTTTGTGGCCAGGCGGGGCAGGGGCAGGGAGAAGGCTGCTGCTGTGCTGATGGCTGTCAGCTGGCTTGGCCCCAGGCTGCTGCAGCTTCTCAAATTGAAGCTTTTTTTCAGAAGCTGTGATGGATATGCAAACTCCATAGTTCTGTTTGCATATGGCTAACGAGCTGTCCCAGTTCATTCAGCCCTGCCTAGCTCAACCAGTATTTTAGTGCCATTAGCAGAGAGACTTGCCTAATGGGCCCAGCTGAGGCTGCGCCATACTGGAAGCCCGTATATGGGCTTAATGCAGGAATTCTTGCCATTACACTGTTCACTTGAATTTTTTCTTACTGGCTTTTGTAGCTCGTGAGAAGGGTGGATTTTCATGGATCTAGCTGCACAGCTGAGTCCTTTATAGCAGACCTCCCAGTTATCCTAGATCCGGAGCTGGTAAATGCATCTTTATGTCCTGAAGGGGCTCCTGTGAGATGGATTTTCCTTACAGAGTGAAAATGTTTTGTTTCAGCTGGAACCAAACAGTGGGTTAGTTTGGGAGAACTCTTAAGACTATTCCCTGCCCAGGCATCCTGGAAGCAGCAGGGGAGTTTTGGGGTGGCAACTTCTTCAGCTTAGGGTACGCTCTGTCTGGGTTTCCTTGGGGCATCTCCAACTTGCTGCAGAGGTATGTAACATCTATACAGTGTGTGCATGTTGAGTCTGAAGTGTCTGTAGGAGCCTATTACAGCAGTCCTTTTTTTTTTTCTTTTTTTCCTATATTGCCACTGTGGGACACTTTAAAAATCTTTTGGTGCCTTCATATGACGTTACCTTTGGTGCAGTTTGTACCTGTGCTCTGGTAATAGGGAGCTGCATGGCACAAATGCTCTCCTGTGTACTGAGATGTTTAGACTTCAGGTGGAGACCAGGTCTGGCCATGTCATCTGCAGGGACCAGGTGAGCTCCTGGTCAGTCAACACGTGATGCTGGCACAAAGTGTGTGTGGTGACTTTACATGTGACTAAAGGAGAGATGCTTCATGGGAATTTGATGTCAGTATCACAGATAATTAGGAAGCTCAAAAGCAGGGTCTTGTAACTTGACAGACATGGCAAATGGCCCTACTGCAATAATAACGTGTGACGAGTCTTTCTGGGCTGTTGTTGGGAATAGTTAATGTGTAGAGTGACCAGTTCAACACAGTTAACAAGTTCACGGGATATTTACAGACTGCAGACAGGTTGTGCTGCCTTCCACTATACTTCTCCATCCTTGAAGGACCCGGGACTCTGCAGCTGTGGTTCTGAGACACACCACAAGAGGAACATTCCACGTCATGTGTGATGGTGGCTTCTGGAGGTCACCGACCATTATCCAGCCTTTGGTGCAGTTGTCAGAGATGGCAGGTGGGAAGGTTTTGAATGGTATGCGACAGGATCAGGTCCGGGAGTTCACAGTGTCAAAGAAAAGCAGCAGCTCTGAGTTGGACTTGGTCCTGTAGAGGTGGGCTGTGTTACTGTGGTAATCCAAAGCACCATACTCTTCTAAATTGTCGAGAAACTTAACCTCTTGTTGAAAAGGCTGCTGATCCCTGGTGTAGAGGCAAGCCCCGGCAGGATCTGGGCTGAGTTCTGTACATGGCACCTCATGCAGACTATGAACTAATGCCAGTCATTGCTTGTAGCTGGGCTGCTGAAACAGAAAAACCTGGCTGCTTGAAGAAAACGCCTGCCTTCCAGATCGAGACCATGGCCTGCACCCTGTTTCAGTAAATCTCTGACCCTCCTTTGGAGGAGTCCTAGGCAGGTGATGGTCTCCTGACTGCCTAAATATTGCCTTGTCCAGTGGAACATCCATCAGGTATCAGGAGTCCTGTGGGCCAGGGCTTTTATAAAAGAAGGAAAAAGAACTGAGTGTTTTCATTGCTGAGGGTAAACCAGCAGCACAGTGGAGACGATTCACATTTTCCTTGCTTCTTGGCTAATCAGATTCCTTTTAAATTACAGTAATTGATTGTCTCCTGCTTTATGGCTCTCATCCACTTTCTGGACCTTTAGCTGAGTGAGTTGTGTCCCAGCACATGCTTGGTTTGGTTAACACTGGAGCATCTTGTCTCTTTCTTCCAGCAGTTGAATGGTGTTTGCTGTGTGGCTGCTGGAGGGCAAGCTTGTCTGGCCTGGTAAAGGATGCTTGATAGGAGATTGCTCGTTGTATTGTTCAAGGGCTTGGCCATGTGTCTTGAAAGGAGTTTAGTGAAGATGACTGGTATTAGCTGAAATAAATGAAGTTTATAAAAGGCTACTAAAATGTGCTCTATTTGCTGTCTCTCTGTACAGGGAATTTCTTGTACCATGCCCTGCACTGACACCATCAAAAGCAGGAGACCAGGTGAAACAGCAAGCCTTCCTCTACCTTTAGTTGATTTTGCCTACTAGTAGACCTGTGTAGGAGCTGATCATTGAAACTGTTGGTTTGCTCCAAGTTCCCAAGAGTGAAGTGAATAGTTCAGGTTGCGCCAAAAATTATCCAGGGTCCAAAGGTGAGGAAGAAAAAAAACACGCACCCCTATCCTAGCAATGGTCAGAAATGGTTCTTACGAGCATTCAGACCCCTCATGCTGCCTGCTGCCTCCTGCATTTAAGGACCAGAGGGATGTAGTGTCACTGTTTGCCCTTTTTCCAGAGTGCTGCAACAGCCTGGGATCAGGGACAAAGTTCTTTCTTTGCCACCATGCAGCTGTTGTGGCTCTTGAATGGCTCTTCTTTGCATGAGTCCTTCTCATTGTCTTCGGCAAATGTTTTGTGGTGGAACTTAGTTTTGAGCTTTATTAACTCTCCATTGGTTTTATAGCGGTTCTCTGTATGTCTTATAGACCCAGTTAGCAGAGATGTTGCTGATGGTAGCCCCGCTGGATGTGAAGAGTAGGTGCAGTCATCTAGAGCCTGTTACCCTTCAAGGCCTCTTCCCACCGGGTGGGCGGCTGGGCTGGCTTCCTTGGGAGACTCTTGCAAAGTTGTTTGTGCCAGGAGAGTAACGTGATCTGGTCAGCATCTTGAGGGCAGGACATGTGCGGAGGCTGCTTTGTCATCTCCTGGTGGAGATCTGTCATTAAATACAAATTAATTGTTAACATGATGGGGGAAACAAACCTCGCTCTTCCTCCCCACAGACATTTGCCTTGGTCTGTGCCTTCCCAGACCTGCTCTGGAGGTGGCTGGCCAGCAGGAAGGTGCTCCAAGAGCAGAGGGCTGGTGCTGGGCAGGGCTGCTGTGCTGGCAGCCCTGGAGAAGGGGGTGCTGGCGAGCAGACTGTTCTGTGGCAGCTCCCTGCTTCCTCAGGTGTGGAAGTCCAAGCTTTCAGACTGTTTCCCACCCTCCCCCTCTTCACATTTTCCCCCTCTTCTCTCCTTGCTCTCCCGCTGAGTTGATGCTTTTCCAGGAATGAGCTATACTGCTGGCCCAGCACATTCCACAGCAGCAGCGCTTTCTTGGCAGGAGCCTCGCCTGCTGTTAAGAAAAAGCAGGACTGACTTGGCGTCCCTCAGCTGAGGGCCACAAAAGGAAGGCCTGGTCTTGTCTTCCTCACAGTGCATGCAGAGCCTTCCCGGACATCGTGCCCCTCTCCCTGGCCTGTTGCATATGTGCTAATGTCCCCCCAGCAGTCCTTGGAGCACTTTACAGCTCCTCTGTCGTCTTAACCAGCATGAAGTCCCTGGGCATTGCAAGGGAGCCTGCTGCTTTTCTAGCCAGGCTAGAGAGGGGTAGGTGACATCTGTGGAAAGTTGCAAGGAATTCCCTGTGGGTCCAGACACCTCTTCCATGAGCTTCTTGTTAAGATGTTGTTGCGCCCTTTGTGTTTTGCTACCTGCAGTAGCTGAGCAAACCCTCGATCCACCTCTCTGCGCAGTCCCTTTCTCTTTGTTGGCAGGAGCTGCTGTGTTGCAGCTCTGCGTCGTGGGCTCTTCCCACTATCCGTACCCAGATGGAGCTGAGTGTCACAGCAGACCAAGCCTCCTCCGGTTTGCTTGCCATCTCTCAACATATGTATCAACCATAGCAACTGCATCAGGATTTTACCACCTCACACGCATGTCTCTGGCTGAGGGTTCTTTGGGCCTGTTTCGTATCCCAGCTCAAATACAAGGCCAGCTTTTGGTCACTGCTTTGTCTGTGGATGTCTCTGTTCCCTGAAGGTCATTTCTGCAGATGTTTAACCGCAAATCTTTCTTTCTCACAATGAGTCCTTGCACTTGTCTCCTTGTGTTGGGCCATGCAAGCTCTTAGAGTTGTTGAGGAGCTGAAACTGAGCTTCCAGGGTGAAGATCCCAGCTGGGCTTCTGCTGGGAGTTCCCGTTTGTCCTGATTTCCAATTCAAAGGGACTGAAAGTGTCACTGAACCTTTGGGGGCCTGGAGAATGTTTCCTTTGATGATGTCTCTAAATGTCCTTCTGGGGGTTGGAAGCATGGCTTGGGCAGGGCTGGATTAATTAGTGTGGAGGTGCTGGTGCTTCCTGCAGTCTTCCTCCTGTGCAGCTTCCTCCTCCCGGTCAGAGGACGGTCCTGTTGGGCTTGTTTGCAGAGCAGTGCTGCAGCCAGATGGTCACTCTGGAGATCAAGGCGGGAGGGGCTGCCAGGGCTCTTGAGCTCACTTCAAAATCAAGCTTTGCTGTAGCTTTGCTTTGATAAGTGCTGCTCCTGGGCAGGCCTGTGAGGTCGGGTGGCTTGTTCCTAAAAGCCATTCCGTTTCCAGCCTTTGTACTAGATGAACAGGAGGTCTTTTCTCTGTCATCTCCCACACAGTGATGCATGTAGGACTGAGTACAGGTCTAGCCGGAACCAAGCATCTCCTGGGTAGAGGGGCTGTGGTTGTCCTGGTGTATGTCCAGTGGAGTGATTGCAGATGTGTTGATGAGAGGTTCCTGGGGAAAAGAGTTGCCATCTTAGATGTCTGTTCAGCCCCTGCTCGAGTGACGATGGGCGGAAAGCACAGCAAGCTGTGGGGTGCATGGGGAGGCTGTGGGGAAGCAGTGGTGAGTGCGGTTGAGGGAGGCTGTAGAGATTACAGCCTGAAAATGAAAGAGGCTGTTCCTGTGGTTTTGCTCATGGGCACGATGTCCCTGCTTCGGAGGAGAGTGTGGGTAGTAGCTTGAAATGAGGTGACCTGCTCCCCGAGGAATCCTTGTAAAGCTCCCTTGATCTGTTAGGAGGGCAGAGGCGGCCTCTCCTGCTCGAATGCAGAGCTGTGTTATTGTTGCGTTCGCCCGACAGCTGGTTTGTGCTTCTTGATTCTTAAAAAGGACCCGAGGTAAAGACAGTGCTGTGAGGGAGCTCACATTCACACGGGGTGCAGGGACAGATGGGAGGACAGCAGCTCCTCTGGGGAGGAGGGTCTGACAGAGCTAAAACACCCACAAATCTGTGTTTCCCTTTTTACCCTGTGCTAAAGCATAGAGGAGCGGCGGAGGATACCCCGTCTGGGGGCTCAGGAGGGAAATTAAATGGGGGAGCGATGATCTCTGTTTACACTGAGAGAGCCCTTCTCACCCCAGCGCACTGTGCAATTTGTACCCTATGTACTCCTCCTCCTCGCACAGGAGGTAAAAATACAGTGAGGAAGACCCAAAGAATGCCCTGGCTTATGGAGACAGACAGCTCAGATCCTTTAATCCTGTTTGATGCATGCTGTTTGCCTGCGAAGCCCAAGGTCTCACTGGTACACGTGTGTATTATTTGGTTGGGCTTGTGTAGCCCTTGGGGGGATTGTATCCCCATGGGAAGCACACGTGTCATGTCTGGGGTTAGTCTAACAGGCACGTATTTGCCATCCAAAATCCCAAGTCTGTCAGAGAATTGCCCTGTCCAATTTTCTCTTCTGGTGAAATGGCTGCAGAGCTCGTCCCTGTGGCCGCAGCATTTGACCTTGCAGAAGGGATTTTGCTCTAGAGCTAGGAGATGCTCACGTTTGGATAGTAACACATGAAGGTGCTTCCTTTTGCTATGCAGCATTATCAATCTATACAATCATTTGGAGACAAGACATCCCTGCCCTAAGGGGTGTGTACTAAAGGTCTTGAAAATGAGATCACATTTCTGGTGTGTAAATCCCTGAAGCTTGTGCTATTGGGTAGAAATGTCTCCTGATGCTTTTTGTTTGGTTGTTTTTTGTTTTTTTTTTCTTTCTTTCGTGGTTCTGTGGGCTGTTGGAGATGGGGGCTGTTAAGGTTAGAGGAGTGACCCCACTTTTAGGGGGTTGTAATAGATTATTAAGTTTAACACTGAATTCTGGGCTTGCAGTGTTGGAAAAAATGTTGCACTTCTCTGAAGGTCTTTCAATAATGAACTAAATGAAGGAAAAGATCTTACTTTTTTTCATCTGCTCTACTAGCTTTTCCTCTTTTTAGTATGAAATTGTCGGTGCTCAATTGTCTTCTTAATCTTTGCACCTCCCTAATAAGACTCCTTTTCATCCTGGCCATCAAGCTGTCTAACATGCTTGAGGGCTCCCCTCCCCTCCCTTCTTGGTATGGACCCCCCCAACTCCAGATTCAGCTTTTCTGATCACTGCTGCGTCCTGTGATTGCTTCTCTCTGAGTATCTTCCCCATTGTGAGCCCTTAGACAGACGAGATGGGGGACGGGACTGCCAGAGACAAGCAGTGATTGCTGCTGAGCTCCAGCCTGTATCCGCACCTGAGGTTCAAATCCTGCCGGAGCCTTTGTCAATGCCTCTTGGATTTCTTCTTTCCCTGGGCTTGCGTAACTCCATCCGAGTTCTTCGCTGGGACCCCACTGTGGTTAGCGGGTCCTCCTCAGGAGAGACCAGAGCTGGCTGAAGCTAGAAACTCCCCTGTATCCGCAGCCTCGCCCGGGCTGGAGGCCACCAAGGGGAAACGGGGAGGCTGGGAGCGCAGCAGCTGCGCGGGTAAGGGCTGCGCAGCCCAGGGTCTCTGACACGGCGCAGCCGTCTCACAGCTTTGGGTTTTATGGCCGCCTTTCTCCTGTGCATGCTCTCTTGTTCCCCACCTTCCCTTCATTCCTAGGACATGACTCTGTGATATAAAATACCCTCTAATTTCCTGAGCCGGGCTGGGGCTCCCTGGAGAAGGCAGCGTCTGCCCTCCTGTCCCTCGCCTGTCTCTGCATCCTGGTTCCAGGCTGCTGGCTGCTCCCACTGGCAGGGAGCAGGAGGGAAGCTGGGAGCGTGGCATCTTCCCAGGCCGTGGGGAGAGGGTCTGCTGGCTCTCCCAGAGAAGCCGGCGGGAGGGTAGGGATGGAGCCAGGGTTGGAGCTGGCTTTCTTCCGCTTCCCTCCCTGCTGCCGGGGCTGTCCCTTCCCCTCCCCCAGCTGCATGGGAGCAGATGTTCTGTTTGTGTCAGCCCTGGCAGCCCCCTCTGCACACCCTGGCCGGGCTCCTGCAGCAGCCAGAGCCTCGTCCCCTCCTCCTTTCCCCCCTCCCCAGCTTGGCCCCGTGTCGCTGGGGATGGCGGCTGAATCATCCGCCCACTCCGCCTGCCTCCCCTGTAACCCTCCCTCCCTCCCTCCTTCCTCCCTCCCGCAGGTCTCTTTGTTGGAAAATTCAAGGCAGATGAGTGCCGGGGAGCACTGGGCCTGCAGGCCAGGCGCTGGGCCTGCAGGCCAGGCGCTGAGCCTGCAGCTTGGCCGCAGCACGTCGGCCGGCCCCAGGGACAGGACGGGGGCTGTCCAGCACCCATTCTGCCCAGTGATTCTCCATGCAGAGCAGCGCTGAGGGGGCTGGACCCACACTCGTTTGGGGCTTGGGCTGCCTCTCTGTAGAAGGGGGTTTTTCATGGCCACCATTCTCAGCCATGTTGTGCCCAGGCCTCAGCAGGACTTTAAACATGGGAAAAATCTGAAACCGGGCTGCCCTGATGGACAGTAAACTAAAAGCAGTCCCTTTGAAATCAGCCTTGGGCAGATGTTTTCCCTGGGCTGTGGTGGCTCCTGCCAAAAGGAAAGGCTTTTAGAGAGCAGAGAATGCCTGAGCTCCTTCTGAGACTGCTCTTTCAGGATTCCTGGGTTGAGATCCCATCAGCTGGGGGCTCTTCCCAGCACATCCACAGGATGGTTTTCCCTCCCAGCACATCCACAGGAGAGTTTCATCTCATGGCTGCCTCCCCACGCAACCGCGGAGGAGAAACGTGGCATCGCTCACAGCTCCCCCAGAGGCTGCTCGGTTGGTGGCTTCTGACGTGAACCTGCGGTCTTGTTCGTGTGAGAAGTGTGGCTTGAAGAGAGTGGTGAGAGGTGGGGGGAGGAAGGCTACAGCTCAGGGCTGAGGACGGAGAGGAATGCAGGGCAGGAATAGCTGGGACACTGTGAGGGGTGACAGACGTGAGCAGAGCTGCAGAGAGATTCCTGCTCGGCATGTGACCAACTCCAGCACTATCAGCTTTTGCTCTGTAGAGTCTAAATATATAATCCATTGTCCTCTGGCATCTGGGTGATAAATAGTGATAAACAGTGTAGTAGCTGGGGAAAGAGGGAGGAAACTGCTGCGGGGTGGAGCTGACCCTTGGGATGTCTGGGGCAGCAGTGGGGTAATGGGAACGACAAGGGACCAGCTCTCAGGACAGAAGGAGCTTGTTCTCCATCGGGCACTGCAGTTGAGGGTGGGCAGGGGGTCTTGCGGTTGGATTCCTCTGTCCCCACTGAAAATGGAATAGTTCGTTTGTGCTTAGCAGTTGGTCACCTTGACCCTGCAAATATATCACCCTGTCCCTTCACCCGTAGGCAGGGCTCTGTGTCCCTGAGCAGGCAGCACGCAGCACTGAAAATTGGCTCTGCCTGAAGTTCTCTCTAGGAATTGGATGAAGTCCAGGCTGCTGGCGACAGTATGAATGGATGCTAGTACAGCCAGGCGAGGGTGCGTGCATGCGTGTGTGTGCTTGGAAGTGAGGGGACAACAACTTGCCTGCATTGGAAAGGGTTGGCGTGGGCACCGAAGAGGATGGGTCCTGGGGCAGACTGCCTGTGTTTGATACTCATCCTGGGCTGCAAGGGCTTTGGGCAGAGGCTGGCATAGGGCATGCTGGAGAAGCATTAAGCCAGCAGGGTTTTAATCCATCCTCAGTGCTCCTTTTCTGCTCCTCCATCTGTGCAAGAGGAATTAATGCACATCCTAGGAGTGGATTAGACTGCTCAAACCATGACCTCCTCATCTGTGCCTTCTGGGGATGGGTATCATTTGTCCAGTCCCTTCACAGGCTCTCCAGTTCGGGCAGGAATCCTGAGTGCCAGCTGCCAGCAAAGACATGGCAGTGTGCTGCCTTTCTCCCTGTGGGACAGCCCTTTGCTGAGCATGTGTGACACTGGAGCAACCAGTGTGGTTGGCAGGGTGGAGCGAGCCTGCTCCCCAGGTTTTGGTCTCCCAGCACTGTTCATTTGCCTTTCACTGATGCCTCACGTTGGCCAGCCTTACCATCCTATTTTCAGTGACGGTTTGGGCAGCTGTTGGCACACCAGAGAGCGCAGCCAGGAGCCCAGAGTACCAGTTTCTCCAAAACCCAGCGTGCTGCAACTCGATGGCAGTGACTGGACTGAGTGGTGGTCTGGGGCAATGGGTCACAGCTTGGCGTCCCACCCCTGCATCCTCTTCGATCCTTCGTGAGTTGGGGACTGGCTCAGGGACCCTTCAGAGCTGTTGATGGGATCCCACCTCTGTGGACTCTGTTAGTTATAAGCTACGTCTTTTAACACATAATTTCCTTTGGTTTCGCATTCATTCTTTTGTTCTTTTCCTGTTGGATTCTTTTTCCCCCCAAGCATAATTTATTCACTGTTTAGTTACTATGGTTTTTTTTTAAAGCACAATATGTGTCAAGCTACCTTAGATATAGCTCGGAAGGGGAAATTAATATCACAAACTACTTGTAAGATGTCTTTGTATTAAATGAGAGTGCTTAAAATGTCATTAAGGAGAAAAGAAAATGAGCTTGTTAAAGCCTATTTTGCCATTAAATTTGATTTATCAAAGATGGTATTAATTGAATCTGTTGAATTTACAAGTTGTTTTGATTGCAGACTCACTGTGGAAAAAGTTATTTAGGTGCCCGGTGATATTTAAAATAGAATACATTTTCTCTCCAAAGAAAACTGATGGTTTTGCTCTTGGGGAAAAAAATTATCAGTGCCTCCTCCACTGTGAAGACTGATAATGATGTAGCTGTTTGTGTAATGCGGGAACATGACATTGTGGCACAACTATAAAGCTTCAAGTGATGTTGAAATATTATGTACGTAATTAAAAAGCAACAGTAACATTTGGGAGGCAGCTTGTTTAATGTCTTTCTCTTTCATCTGTTAGAAATCTCTGGCACAGGTTGTGATTCTTTCAGATCATTATAAAGAAGTTTAAATTATGTATTTCTTTAGAAATAAGTGAACTGGCAGAAGTATGCATCTGGATTTATTTTTTTTTTTGACTGATTAAAATGTGAATGGGGGGATAGAACAGCTGGATACACATGGGAGAGCCTGTTCTGCCCTTGTCTTCTCCTCTCCAGCCATGGCCATGGGCATAGGCAGCTGTGGCCTGGCAGCAGCAGGGAGCTGCCAGTTCGGCTGTGTGTTGTTGGGTGCAAACACCCAACTGGGAAAGTTTCCTTTTCCTCTGAAGTCTTGGACCCAGCTCTGACTGCCTCCTCTCCCCTCTGCAGGGTGGTGAAAGAAGAAATTTCGGATGATAATGCCAAGCTTCCCTGCTTCAACGGCCGGGTGGTGTCGTGGGTAAGCAAGCCCGTTGCTTTGGTATCTCGCTGCCTGTTTCTGCTCCCTCTGAAAACCACCCTTTGGTTGCATAGTGCCAAGTAAGGCACGGGAACTGCTCCCTGCTGTCAAAGTGCTGACTGCTAACGAAGCTGATGAGCTGGATTGCCACACTCCAGTCCCTTAGCTGGAGAGGGGGCTGCGTGGTGCTGGGTCCCCCGTCCCGGGGAAGATGTGGGATGCCTCTGTGGAGAGCTCGCTCGCGGTCACTGATGCCTGGCAGAGGTGACGGTCCCAGCCTGTCTGCAGTGTAACCCGTGTGCCCCTACGGCAGGGTCAGCTTTCCAAGGAAAGTCCTGCTCCGGTGACTGGCGCAAAGGGCTTAAGTGACTTTAGTGCTGGTGAAGCGGACTGGATTTGACTGCCCTGAAGACTAAAGGTACTGCCTGGGCAGCTGCAGGACAAGCTTCTCCCTCCATGCCATGCCATGCCATGCAATGCACATGCTCTGACCCCTGCCCGCATGCCTCCCTCTGCCCCCAAGGGGACCCTCTTTTTTGGGACGGGGGAAGGGGAAGGGTATTCAGTCTCCATAGCCCATCATCCCTTTTTCCCCTCTACTGAGCTGCAGTTTGGGCTGATGAGGGTGTATGGATCTATGCCAGGAGCAGAACCAAGACCCAAGTGCCTTTTTCCAGAGGCTACCAGATAGCCCCTAAACAGTGAAAATCCACAACAAATCAGACTAGGTCGGACCCGATGCTGCTTCTATCCCCACACCAAACAGCTAGGCCTCAGCTGGGCGGGTCATAAAGCGACTGCATTTTGGGAGGGAGAGTGGGGGTGACAGGACCAGGTGGGCAGGAGCCCTGCTGCCAGACTGGCTCCTGCTGGGATGCTGGCCCAGGGAGCAGCATGGAGGCTGGGGTCCTGCACCGGGAGAAGAGGGTGCGCTGGGCTCCCACGCAAAGAGCTGTCGGCCAGACGCCTGCTGTCCTCCCTCTAGTGGTTAGCCAGGCCCCTCGGAAAAGAGCCTGTCCGGCTCTTGACCACCATCTCCACTGCTGCTACATCTGCCCTGAGACATGTCCACATCCCTCCCTTTCCAGCTGCCTTTTCTTTTCACCTGCGCTATGGGGAGTCCCAGAGGCTCTGAACCCTTTGCATTGCTTTTTTTTTTTTTTTAACCTGGCATGCTTTTCCTTCTGGTCCATGCATCCACGCAGCTGCTGGCTTTCCTTGTAGGGGCGCTCTGTTTGCTCAGTGTGAGTGGCACAGATCCGGAGAGGCTCTGTCTGGTGTGACCAGGGCACCGTGCTGCTGCTCGGGCGTGCTGGCTCCTTGCAGGGCCAGGATGTGCCTGGAGTTAGCACGGCTCCCAGCTCTTGTGCACAAAGGGTGATGGCAGTCTCAGAGACCTTTATGCGCAGCTGATGATCCCTTTTTCTATCCCTGCTAAGAGTCGTCTTGTCCATGGGTGGTTTGGGGGCTGGGGGAACACTTGCTTTGCTGCTTCTGCCAGACGGGCTGGGATGAAACTATTTTAGGAACTTGGTACTAATTTTAGCTAGAGCGAAAGACAGGGGCTTGGATCCAAGCAAATATTTCCTGACAGTGCAAGAGGCAGGAAAAGTGCAGGGTGGTCATCAAAACCTTCCCTGTAGGAAATCCCAGCCCCAGGAATGTTAGAGGAAGGCAGCATCAGTCCTCCTGCTTGGGAACACCCCCCCCTTCTCCTCACTGCTGTTTGACAGCTGCCTGCAGCTAGCTCCCTCTGTCCAGATCTATTTGCCTGCTCTTGCCTTGAGATCTTCAAGCATAGTGTTATATGACTTTTCTCTAGGCGATGCTGGCCCCTTCCAGCATCTCTTCTCCCCTGTGCTCCCAGGCAGTGGCTGCCAGAGCAAGGATGTGGCCCTCAGGGAGTGGGATGTGCCCTGGGAAGACAAGTCATCGGGAAGGTGTGCCGGAAACAGAACTGGGCATGTGCCTGGGGCTTGCTGGAGGGAGGGAAGCTGAGCCGAGTGTGAGACAAGAGCTGGTTAGACAGTTGCGAGAGCAGGAGTTGGGCTTGTCCTGGGGCTTGTGGGACGGGCTCTGCAGCTTTTGACACCCCAGGGTGCTCTCTGCCCTGTCTGCTGCCTTGGCTGTGGCCTTCTTGGGGCTGCATCTCTTTCCCTGTTCCCAGTGCCTCCCTGGCAGCAGACATCTCTCCCCCTGCCCTAATGATAATCTGTGGGGTCCATCTCCCCCTTTATCATGGTTTCCCCAGTTCTCCAAGGTGGGCAGGGCACAGCTTTGTGTTTCATCAGTGATGCTGGGAAGCGCTCAGGACCTGTATAAATGGGCTGTGCCTCCAGCGCCTGGGTTGGCACCTGCTCCTGCTTCCATGTTGCACGGGTGGTCCCCTTGCCAGCAAGCAGCAGCGCCACCTCTGCATTTACACAGTTTGGGCAGCAGCTATCTACTCCTTTCCAGCCCACGTTTTGTGATCCTTCTGCCCTGACGCAGAGTGGGGCATCCCTCACCTCTGCTAGCCTCTCCTGTGATGGCTGGTGGCTTGGCAGTTGGTTCAAGAGCACAGGCTGGGACCTGGCCCCTGTCCTGGCCTCCTCGCCTCCCTGGGCTGGCTCCAGGCTGACCCACAGCCTGTTTCATCTGGGGTGGATCAAGGTGCTGGGCCCTGTGGTCCCTCCTTGACACTGGGAGAGAGCCAACCCCCCTGCTTGCCCGTGCTGTGCAGGGGACAGATGTGGTGCAGACATAAAAAGCACATTTGAAAGTCCTTAGAGATGGAAATTGATCTTCACTTGCTTGAGAGCTCTAGCCTTTCCCTGGGGACTCGCTCCCTGGCTGGCGGAGGGCTCCTTTCCTGGGCCCTGTCACCTCTGCTTTGGGGGTTCCTGAATGTCTCTTGCAAGGAAGAGGCTTTCCTGCCTGGCCCTATTGGAATTAGCCCTGTTCAGTGTGGCTTGAAAGTGGGGAGACCACAAACCTGGATAGGGAGTGATGTTGGGGAAACCACAAACCTGGACAGGGAGTGATGTTGGGGAAACCACTTTCCATTGAGTTCCTTTGAGCTGTCCTCTGTTTCATCCCACTGGTGAGCCTGTTCCCCCCAGGAGAGGCTCCACCTCATTCCCTGAGCCCTGAAATTCATGGTTTATCTTGGAGCCACAGATGTAGGTGTGCCTGGGCTGCCCCAAAGCATGGCTAGTATAAATTGTTTCCGGGATTTGACCTTTTATTGGATTTATGCACTGGAGAAACTGCTGCACTTCCTAGAGGTTAGCTGGAGGCTATGCTGAGGACACTTAGCTGGGCACAAGCTGAAAGTTTGCAAAGTACTTGTGGAAGCCAGAAAAAGGTAGTATGTTTTTGGAGTCTATTTCAAAGCCAGCCTCAGCCCTGAGCTCTGTTACCCCCAGCTCCCATCATGGGCTGGGAAGGTGAAAGTCCTTCTGGGTCCCACAGCTCAAAGGCAGAGGTGTGGAGGCTGGTAAAATTGAGAAAAGGAATGACAGCCTCTTCGATGTAAGAAGAACTAGGGGAATCCAATCCTTGCCACAGGACGTGTGCTAAAGGTTACCTAAGAGTAAAAATTGTGCAGCGTGGGTGTGCAGATGATGTCAGAGTCTCCAAGCAGGGCTGTCAGCCACCCGGACTTCACCGCTGGGTCAGGAATTCCTGAGCCACAAATAGCCAGCGTCTGGGAAGGTGTTGAGGGGGAATGTTGCTACATGCTTGGCCTGTTCCATACCCGCTCCTGGGCATCTGCTGTTATCCACCGTCAGAGATGAGGTCCTGGGCCAGGCAGGCTTTTGGCCAGCTCGTTTGGCTACTCTTGTAAACGTTTTCCCAGTGCCTCAGCCAGTTCATTTTCTGTCTCGTCCCTCCAGCTGGTGTCTGCAGAGGGTTCCCATTCAGATGCTGGCTCAGTCTGTGCCGATAACCAAACAGAGCTGCCACCCTCCATGGAGCGCACGGGAGGAATTGGAGACTCCAGGCCCCCTTCTTTCCAGTAAGTTACCTGGACACCTGTCCTGGTTTCCAAGGGGCCCACAGCGATTTTGCTGTAAATTCAGACCAGAGGCTTGGACACTTCTACCCAAATGGGCAAGGTTCATAGCCAGCCAGAGGGGAGGAGGATGGGGTTGGGAGCAGATTCAAAGTGGAGCTGCGTTATTCAACAAGCAAGGGCATGCTGAAAATAGCTCAGAGAAGTTGGTAAAGAGCTGGCACAGCTTCCCCCAGTCCCTTGCCCTGCACTCATAGATGTGCTGTGGTTGTTTCCCATCACCTCTACTCCTGTCTCTCAAGAAGGAGACAGCTGATGGCTGGAGGCTTGTGCTGGCTAGCACAGAGGTACAGAGAGCTTACTTAGGTTGTTCCCTGTTGGACATAGTTGTTCCTTTTATCTTATCACAGCCCTAACACTGGGGGGAGTCGGGAAAACTTGGACAATGAGACAGAGACAGACTCGGTGGTGTCGTCTCAAAGGGAACGACCTCGTCGGAAAGATGGGCCTGAGCATGGTGAGTGTTGGTAACATGGCAAGAGCTCTGCAGAGCATGGCTGGGGCAGCTCCAGACATGGGGCAGTGCTGTCTGCTCTGCAGAACCTTCCCAGCTTAGAAGGGCTGTTCAGTGATTTGAGGCCATAGCCTCACATTGGATGCAGGAGCTAAAACCTGTGTTGCATCAGAGCTTGGTGTTAAAACCTTTGGAGGCAAAGGAAATGTCTCCTGTAGAAACCTCAAGAGCAGGAGACAGCAGTGCCTCCGTCCTTCCTAGTTGAAAAGCAGGGTGCTGTAGCCTTGCCACTCTATGCTGCTCCTTGCTCCACCAAGAAGCCAGCTGCAAGTCTTCCACGACTTCAACAGCTTTGTTCCTAGTGGCCTATCAGCCTCTACCCCATCCTGTGGTGATAGAAGAGGTATCCCACAGAAGATAGATCTGATCCAAGGGTGGACTCTGAGCCAGACAGCACTAAATGGAATTATCTGGTGGCCAGTTTGATTCTGGGAAGATTGCCATGAGCCCCGTGGGAAGGAAAGGGGTTGTTTCCCTGTGGCCTGTCTCATGCATACTGAGTCGTCTTTTCATAGCACCCAGGGTGAATGGGACAGTGAAGGGAGAGCGGCGCCGAGACCTGGGCGGGTACGAGAGCTCCTCCACGCTCATGAGCAGTGAGCTGGAGACCACCAGCTTCTTCGATTCAGATGAAGATGACTCCACCAGCAGGTAGGAGAGCTTAGGTTCTGGAGGATCGCTAGCTTCTCCCTGCCTCCCAGGACAGAGAAATGCCTTTGCAGGGCACAGTAATCCTGGACTCCAGGGTCCTTGCTCAGACCTGCCTCTGTGTCAAGTCTCACCCAGCAGGCCCCTCTGCTATTGTCTGTCCCCCGCGTATACGTTCTGCCCCTCTGCCCCTGCAATCTTCTATTCCCTGTGACATTTCTGTGGCTCTCTTGCTGCTGGAGCCACCACCCTGGCAGGAGAAGAGCTGACTCTTGCTTTTACCTCTAGGTTTAGCAGTTCGACAGAGCAAAGCAGTGCTTCCCGTCTAATGAGGAGGCACAAGCGACGCCGGCGGAAACAGAAGGCTCCACGCATTGAGCGGGTACCCAGGGGCTGGGCATCCTGGGGAGGGCAGTGCAGGCCTGGTGGGTCTCTCCACTCAGTGCTCCAGGGCTGATTGGGGATTCAGCTGCGTTGGCTGCGGGCACAGGTGGTGTCCAAGTGTTGTAAACCTTTTCCAAGACAATGTAGCCGCAAGAGCTGGGACCACAGACCTTGTCCTGGCTGTGGAGAGGTCATAAGGACTGTGGCTGATGCCCTCTGGCTCTGCAAAGCTCCCAGCATATGGCTGGAGTTATGGATGGTGGCTGTGGTGCCCCAGGGAGTGGCAGAGAGCACAAGTGGAGGGAGCTGGGGCTGGGAATGTTTCCGAGGCACAGGAGGACATTTCATGTTTTGCTTATGTTGCAGTCATCGTCCTTCAGCAGCATCACAGACTCCACCATGTCCCTGAACATCATCACAGTCACGCTGAACATGGGTGAGTAGGAGGTGTGCTTGGAACCTGTGGTCCTTCCAGAGCGAGACTGGGTGACGGAGAGGGAACTGGGGAGGGGGTAAAGAGAACACATGCGGGGAGGAGTGAGGAGATGATCATTATTAGCATGTGGTTTGTCTGAGGTTAGGGCTGCTTGTGACTGCTTCTTTATTGTGTCTTACTACTTTGTCTTTCCATCCCTGCAGAGAAATACAACTTCCTGGGAATTTCTATTGTGGGACAGAGCAATGAGCGTGGGGATGGAGGCATTTACATTGGCTCTATCATGAAGGGTGGTGCTGTGGCAGCTGATGGCAGGATTGAGCCAGGAGACATGCTCTTGCAGGTACTTTACACCCACATATCTCCATCACTGGGCCTGGGAAAGCAGTAAGAAAAGACCCAGAAGCCTCCTTGTGTGCTTTGGCAGGCTAAACCCAGGAAGCTGTGCTTGGAAGAGGGAAGCTGAGTCACTGCTGAGCGTGGAGCTCAGCCTCTGGTCACATCTCTGGGACTCACCTCTTTGCGTTGTTTGCAGGTAAATGACATCAACTTTGAGAACATGAGCAACGATGATGCCGTGCGGGTGCTGAGGGAGATTGTGCACAAGCCGGGGTAAGTACTCAGGTTGTTCCTTACCTCCATGGGCAGCTCTACGGTGTGTGCTTGGGGTGTGTGCATCATGTCTTCCAGCCACCTCTGCCTGTGGCTCTGCAGAAGCTCAGAACTTAGGGTTTTGGTGTTGCTTTGATTCCTGGGTTTTCGTGCCCAAAGCAAGAATAGCAGCCAACAGAATGGTGGTGAATTGGGGTCTGGGCCCCTTTTTTGTAGGGATGCTGTGTCATCAGGGTCATCAGCGACTCTCAGAAGGCTCACATCATTTTGTCCTTGCCACTAAGGAAATCTATAGCTGGAGGGGGACGAGGGCGCTTTACTGGAAGCTTCTCCCTGTCTCGCAGGAGAGAGATGGCATACAGCAGCCACCCATCACGCAGGGGTTTGTGCCACTGTGCTCTTGTTCTAACTCTCGCCTTTTTGTTGCAGGCCCATCACCCTGACGGTGGCCAAGTGCTGGGACCCCAGCCCCCGGGGCTGCTTCTCGTTACCCAGGAGTAAGTGGATAGCTGACCCACCCTTAACGCTGGTGCCCAGCTCATGTGAGAGCCCTGCCTTAAGCACTTACTTGGTTGTTGTCTTGTTCTTCCACTGTGTCTGTGACTCCATGTGGCACTGAATTGGGGTTTGATGAGGTTTCAGCTCTCCTGTTAGGAGGCTGCTATGTCCTATTCCCAGGCCAAAATGCCCATAAGCCCAGCCCTCCTTCCCACATCACGCTGGGGACGCGTTTCACTGGGGCAGGGGGGTCACTTGCTCGGGGCGCCAGAGGAAAGAGAAACCCCCCCTTGAGCCATAGGGGGATCTCTCCCTCTGCACCTCTCCTGCTGACCCTCCCTCTCTTCTTTCTCTCCCAGTTGCTCCCCAGCGGATCTGGGCTGGGCCAGACTCTCCATGCTCCGATCCGGGTGAGTCCCGGCAGATGCTGGGGATGGAATGGGCTGCGCTGAGTCCCTGTCCCTCCCCAGAGGCTGATTTGATGAGGGGATAATTTCTTATAGCTATTGACTGACTCTTTCTTCACTGCAGGTGAGCCCATCCGGCCCATCGACCCGGCAGCCTGGGTGTCTCACACGGCAGCGATGACTGGCACCTACCCAGCGTACGGTATGAGTCCATCCATGAGCACAATCACTTCCACCAGCTCCTCCATCACCAGCTCCATCCCAGAGACTGAACGTAAGTCCTTGTGCCTCCGTGCTCCACCCGCTGCACGGCTTCCTCGCTTTCGCTGTGCTGTAAAGGGAGCAATACATCTGCTTGGGGACAGCTGGGCTGGGCAAGGTCTGCCCTGGCAGGGGACTAAGAGGGAGACAGCTCTCACCAGGCAGGCGCTTGGATCAGTGGGGGTTCTGGCTCGGTGGATTAATACCACCTTTTTCAGCCTTCTAAATAAGGTGAGTAGAAGAGCCTGGGTGCAATCCTGGAGCTGTGGCAGGTGCAGAGGAAAGGCTCAGAGCAGTCAGGGATTACCAGCTGAGTGTGCCAGACCAGGGGAAATCAGCTTGTCCCTGGAGCCCGGGGGGCCTGCTGAGTACAGGGCTCTTTTGGTTGATTTCTGAAGGTTTTGGGTGATTCTAGTATACAGAGCCCTGAAGCAAGGGTCTAGAGAGCCAGGGCAAAAAGCCAGGAGTTTGTTGTAAGTTTTTGAGGAGCAGAGAATTCCCTTGCTGGACTGTGTGGGCTCAGTTGGCAGCTTTTAGATCGCAGCTGCTTGGGACTAATTGGAAGGAAGGAGACTGCAGCCTGGGTTTTGCCCAAGGCAAAATGGCTGACATGGGAAGGATAACATCAGAAGGCTGGAAGGGGGGGGTTACACAGCATGCACTCCAAGGCTGTCTGCGATGTATTGTTCCCTGGCCCATTCTTCCTATGTGTGATGCTTCCATGTAGCCCTGTTGTCTTTTCTGTCCCCTCATCTCTGCCTCCCTTCCCTTCGTCCACACCACAGGCCTCGATGACTTTCACCTGTCCATCCACAGCGATATGGCCACCATTGTCAAAGCCATGGCCTCACCAGAGTCAGGCCTGGAGGT
The DNA here is from genome assembly GCA_034008185.1 of Gorsachius magnificus. NCBI lineage: Eukaryota > Metazoa > Chordata > Aves > Pelecaniformes > Ardeidae > Gorsachius > Gorsachius magnificus. Next base: position 38,363,276 of record CM067087.1, read on the forward strand.
GCGTGACCGCATGTGGCTGAAGATCACCATCCCCAATGCCTTCATTGGTAAGAGTCTGTGCTGCCTGTAGCAGAGGCAGGGAGTGGGGAATGGGTGGCCTGTTTTCCAAGCAGATGCCCAAGGGAGCATCTCTTTCACTGTAAACTGTTGACCAGGCCAGAGTCACAAATTGAACCTTTGCCTGTGCAGTCCCTTTTCACCTTTTAGCCCACTTTGTCTTGGCTCCAGTGTCGCTCACTGCCTCAAGGGCCACTATCGTCCTCTCTGTTGCTGTATTTAACTCTGATGTTTGGTGGCAGGCTCTGATGTGGTGGATTGGCTCTATCACCATGTGGAGGGCTTTACAGACCGTCGTGAATCCCGCAAATATGCCAGCAATCTGCTGAAGGCTGGCTACATCCGACACACCGTGAACAAGATCACCTTCTCAGAGCAATGCTATTACATCTTCGGGGACCTCTGTGGAAGTATGGCTCTTGGCATGGGGGGGAGGGAGAGGATGGAGGGGGGCAGAGCCCTGCTGACCCATTGGGACATAGCTGTAACTGTTGCCATCAGGCTGGGCCCCTTGTTCTAAAGACACTGTTAAGAGAGTGAGGAGCTTCCTTGTTGTGCTACTGGGATGGTGAAGTTGGAAGATGGCATTGTCACTTACTAAGTGATCTTTTCTCTTGGGCAGCCATAGCAGAGTCTTAGTCTTTACTGGCTTTGTCTCCAGGCTCTGAACTTCCAGGGCTGGCAAGGAGGTGGTGCTCAGACAACTGGATTGTGCTCATATAAGAGGGATGTGGGAAGTAGTTGGCAGAGTGAGCTGTAGCTCCCACCAAGCTGGTCTCTGTATTAGAGTGGCAGCTTGGAGTCGCATAGTCTGGCTATTGTCCAGCCAGGAAGCACAAATGGTTGTATTGACCAGCAGGGAGAGTGCCAGCTTCTTGCCTCTCGTTGTGTACTCCATCCTTGTCCATCAGCAAGGGTGGACAGGGAGCTGCTTCATCACATGTGGTTGTCTTTCCACTTGGATTAACCCCTCTTCTCTGCTTTCTTGCAGACATGGCTAATCTTTCTCTTCACGATCATGATGGCTCCAGTGGTGCCTCCGATCAGGACACTTTGGCTCCACTCCCCCACCCAGGAGCCGCACCCTGGCCTATGGCTTTCCCATATCAGTATCCACCACCTCATCCATACAACCCCCATCCCGGCTTCCCTGACCCAGGCTACAGCTACGGAGGGGGCAGTGCAGGCAGCCAGCACAGTGAAGGTGAGTGAAAAGGACTAAAATACCCCTGCAGGTGGGCTGATGCCCTGTTTGGTACCAGGAAGCAGCAGGAAAAGGCTGCTTAGGCAAGGCCTTGTGTGTGGGGAGAGCCAGGGCAAAAGCCATCTCAGAAGGGTTGTGGGACTTGAAAGGAGACAGAGCACGGACTGTGCTGGTAGATGGCTGTGCTGCAGCATGCTGTAGTCCTCTCTTGGCTAAAGGAGCATCCGTTTTTCCTGGCTTGTCTGAGCTGTCACCTAACCTTGCCTCCTGTGCTTTGCAGGGAGCCGGAGCAGCGGTTCCAATCGCAGTGGCAGCGAGAGGAGGAAGGAGAGAGAGAAGACTGGGGAGTCCAAGTCAGGTGGCAGCGGGAGCGAGTCGGACCACACCACAAGGAGCAGCATGCGGCGTGAGCGTGCGGCCAGCGAGCGCTCGGTGCCAGCCAGCCAGCACAGCCAGCGTAGCCAGCACTCTCTGGCTCACAGCATCCGCAGCCACCACAGCCAGCAGTCATACGGGCCGCCTGGCCTCCCCCCTCTCTTCAGCCCCCCCATGTTGCTGATGCCTCCACCGCCTTCAGCCATGGGGCCCCCCGGGGCGCCACCGGGCCGTGACCTGGCCTCTGTGCCCCCTGAACTGACAGCCAGTAGACAGTCCTTCCGAATGGCCATGGGCAACCCCAGTGAGTTCTTTGTGGATGTAATGTGAAGCGCCCGTCCCCTGTCTGTCTGCTGCCCCTCCTTCCCCCTCCATCCCCGTCATTTGTCTCCTAGGACCAGCCCTGGCTTCACCCCTTGTTTTTTGGGTTTTGTTTTTTTGGTTTTTTTTTGTTTTGTTTTTTTTTTTTTTTGGTCTTGATAACGAAAAGAAAAAAAGGGAAAAAAAAATAAATGGAACTAAACCTTGATTCTAATCCCTCCTCGAGTGGGGTGTACGGGCCTGGCAGGCCTGCTGGGTGCTGCCAGCCCATCCCGCCACTGGACTTGTGTATTGCCAATGGTGATTCCCTCCTGCCATCCTCTCTAACCCCATTAATCTGCATCCGTCCCAGCACCCTGTGCTGCTTGCCCGTGTGTCACTGCTGCCTTGGTCCTTCCACCCTAAACATCTCTTCTTTCTTTTCACCCTTTTGTGTTTCTTCTATCAAGCAGCAAAGAATTACGGGGTGTTTGACTTTCTCTGAGCCTGCTGCCCGTGGGGGGGAGAGCTGGAGCATGGCGTGGCCCGACAGGAGGACACAGAGCTCCAAGGGCGCTGGGCACGCCTGGTGCTGAAGATGGCTTCTTTCCTCCCCCTTGCGGAAGACACCCTGCCCTTCCCACAGCCCTGAGAGGGGAGCAGGGACCAGCCTTATATATGTGTTTTAAATCCCGTTGTAGTTGCCTTTTGGCTAATGCATGAATGTTCCAGGGCTTCAGTGCCTCCAGGGAGTGGAGAGATGCTGCCACTTCCCTCTTGCCTCCCTCCTCTTGCCCACACATTGGACCAGGTCTGAGCCTCGCACTGTCCCATGGCAGGAACCTCCTTCACTTTGCCCAGGCCACAAGTCTCAGGGCTGGGGCTGTACCTCTGTGGGTGCCTGTGTGCAGTCTTGTGTGACTTGGAGCCCTGCGCCTGCCCTTGGGTACTTGGAGGGGGGTGTGGGGATTTAAACCCCCGCTGCCTGTCCCATTTGGAGGGGCTGTCCCATGCCTGGGGCTGGCAGTGGCAGCTGTGGCCTTCTCCCTCCTGCTGTCACGCTGCTGCTCAGCAATGTGATGTCTTCAAGGGCCTGGACTGAGTTAGAAGGCAAAGGAGGGGCACAACTGGTTCGGTTTTACGCTTTGGGGAAACATGGAGGTCCCCTGTATTTGCCCTTTCACAGGCCTGGGTGTGCCTCCCTCTCTGCGCAGCACCAGGAGTGCTGCTGGCCTGGCTGCGGGGAGGGGTGAGGCTCTGCGATGGAGCTGGGATGGCCATGCTCCCTCCGGGCTGTGAACGGCACCTGGCAGCAACAGAGCTCTCCGGGGAGGGAGGCTGCAGCCGGAACCATGGCCTCTGGGCTCGGTGCTGGCAGGTGTGTCAGGACAGTTGAGTCTCTTCGCTCTGGGGCTCCCTCCCCTTTTTCCTTCCCCCTCTGGGTACTTGGAGATGTGCCTCGGGCTGGGGGCAGCCCACTTCCCCATGCCCAGGGCCATGCACAGTACGGTACAGACACACTCGATCCTGCTCCTGTTGGTGCTCGTGCCCCGGCACCCTCTCCTACCCCCGCGCCGTGGCTTTCTCTGCAAAGCGTTGCCTCCTGTTGCTTTGTGCTTGCAGTTTTTATACGTCAGAGGTAAAATGTATTTTGCTCCTCAGGGGTCTGCATTCCCCCTGCAGTCCTTCTGCCAACTCTCGTGCCACCAGTTCATCTCCCCATGGCTCCCTACAGCCTCTCCGCTCCCTGCAGCCGCTCCTTTCCCTGTGCCCGCCGGAGCCAGCCTGCCCCCCCCCCCCCGGCCCCCTTCCCACCCACCCGGGTTTTAAACCAATCCCTTTTTCTAGTTTTATTGGACTCCTGCCTTGTGTTGGTTTTTTTGGGGTTTTTTCAGCCTCCTTTTCTGCCCTCCTGCCTTTTGCTCTGCAGCGAGGTCCCAGTGGGACGAGGGCACCCAGTGCCTGAGCCCGTTTTCCGGCTGACTCTTCCTGGGGTGCGAGGGCTGCTGCGGCCTGAGCCTGGGCCGGGCCCGGCCTCCCGCTGCCACCGCTTCCCGGCGCGGGGCCCGGGCGCGGGCGCTCGGTGCTCCCTGGGTCTCCCGTTTCCAGCGGGCGCCCTGGGGGGAGGCTCGGGGCCCGGTGACAGCGGGCGCTGGCCCGGCGCTTGGTGCATTCCCCCCGCGGCGCGCTGCCGCTCGCCCCTCGCGTGGGCACGGCGGCCGCGCTGCTCCCCCCGGCCCCGGGCTGCGGCTCCCCAGGACTCAGCTCCCGGCAGGCTCCGCGCGGGGGGCCTTCCCCCCCCCGCGCGCCCGCCCCCCCCCCCGGCTCAGCCGGGGCGGGGGGCGCGCGGCGCCGGCCTGCGGAGGGGGGGCGCGGAGGGAAGGGGGGGTGGCAGCCGCCATCTTGGGCGCTGGGCGGCGAGCGGCGGCAGGCAGCGGCAGGTGAGGTGTCCGGGGCTGTCCTCCCGCGCCCCGACGGGGCGTGCGGCCCGCCCTTCCGTGCTTCTCTCGGCGGGGCGGGGGGCCGAGCTGCCGTGGGTGGGGGGGGGTTCCCGCCGGTTCCCCTTGAGGGGAAGAGCGGGGTGCCCCCCGGAGCCGGGCTGCCCCTTGTAGAGCCGTGTGGGAGGAGAGCGGGACTCCCCGGGGGTCTTTCCTTCAGCTCCCGGTGAAGAGGTGCCGGGAGACCCCAGCCCCCGCTGGAGCTGGCTTATCTGCTCGCACGCTGCTTAGCAGCGAGGGGTTTTATTAATTGCTTGTGTTAATTAGCTATCTGTCTAGAACACCTGGGGTGGCAGCCCTGCGGTGCTGAACCAGGTGAGGGTGGGGACAGAATCAAGCGCTGCGGGTGGCACCGGGCGCCTGGAGGAGGCCTGCACCGGTGTGCTAGGTCAGCCCGAGCAAAGGTCTTGTGGTCGGATCGGGCAGGAACTTCCCCTAAAATTATTTGCCTGTGCTGCTGATACAAACATGAATTAGCTAGGCTGTGGCTTGCAGCCTCTTGCTTCCTCCCTGGAAAACCTGCCGAGGCAGAACATAGCACTAAACTGTGCTTGTTCTAAGGCTTAAAATGGGCTCTCATCCAACAGCTCTTCTAGATGCTTTTCCACTTCCATTCTTCCCTGGGTTAGGTTTTTGGATTCAGTGAAGCTGCAGGAAACGCAGCCTGTGTTTATTGTCCAGTGCAGTTGACTTCTCTCCCCACTAGGAAATTACTTGCTTTTGATCTCATCTTCTCCCCATAAGCTGTGTGATTCCATGATGTGTTTTCTACTTGCTTTAGTATGACAAAGCTGCTGTCAAGTTTTAGCCTCAAGCTGCCAAAATCTGAGCCTGGAACTTTCCCAGATACGTGAGTCTGGATGGCTTCTGCGGCTCGGAAGTCTTAGGTGTTATAGGTTTCTAACTGTATACAGGCTCGTGTGGTGTCTTGTTGGGCAACATTTGCTTGAATGCTATCAGATCTGTAGCTACTGTTTTTTTCCTATACTAAAAGCTGTACTTGTCCCTATGAGTTTTGCTTGGAGGGACAATCTCTAATCTGAGGAAAGGCTGCCAAACTGCCTGCTTGCATATTTTCCCAGTCAGAAGGGAGGCATCGCTTCTCTTATGTAGAAGTGCCATGTTACTGACATCTAGTGACAAAGATACCTGGTGTTCTTTGGGCTGCAAAGTGGCCGTGTTCCAGGGAGAGCATTTGAGATACCGTTGAGGGGTGTTATGGCCAGCTTCTTCCTCCTCCTGAGAGAGCACAATTATGGCCTTTGAAGAGTTGAGTCTTGAGGCTGTAAAGGGCTACATATTGAGTTCTTTGAAGCACAGATAACTGGAAATGCACTTTTTTTGGGAAAAAAATGGGCTTTGTAAAGAAACATATGTGTTCCAGTTAAACTTTTTTGTCTCATCCCTGCATCAAGAAATGATAAAGCCAAGGCTGTCTCTTGCGCTGGTTTTCTAAGCTTGTACTACTAGAGACCATTAGAGTATTTAAAGGCTGTTCTTGGGGTTAACTGGAGGACGGATGGAAGTACAGCCTGGGGTGCCAAAATATGATTGGTCTGTACAGCAGAGTCAGCTTCTCTCCTTTAGTGAATGACCTACAGAGTCAAAAGTTGCTAGCAAGCCGTATATTATTTTGATCTCAGCAGGAGGTTGGCAGCTCAGCTAAAAGCTTGCAGGCTGAGGCACAGAATGTGAAATGCAGTTATCTACTCTACAGTAATAGAGAGAGAAGCACAGGCAAGCCAGGGCACCTAGACCATTACCGGTCTGCGGAATAGAAGCTCTTACTCAAACTGCAGTCCGTGTCTCTAACCTCTTCTGTTAGAAGATGAATAGAATGCAAGTCACAGTTCAGGTTTCTAGCTCACGAGTGAAAAGCAAGTAGAAGTTGCTTCAGACTGACATTAAAACTGCCTTGGAAGAACTGGTAGAAATGGAAGAAGGTATTGGGGCTGTTCAGATAAGGTTGTACTTAAAATAAGGTGGAGTGGTGTGTTGAACACTGTTCCTGTGATGTTTTACCAGAGTATGGGAGCTTCTGGTGTTTCCCCATGTCAGTATTTATATCTTGTTACTCTTCAGACTGGCTGTGTGCAGTATGGCATGCAGTAGGCTCTAGGAGGAGAGCCTGGTAAGAGTTGAACGTGCTTCTCTTCCTGCCAACTGGTTATGGGGATTTATGGGATTGGGTTTAAAATAGGAATGTTTTCTCTGAAACTGATGGGTTTATCTCAGTAGCTCTTTAGCTCACGGTGTACCTCTTAATTTAATTATGCAGCCTGTCTTCCTCAGGATGAAGCGATTGCAGCTACTCTTATTTAAAACCAAGCACAGCCTGTGGCCTCCTGGAAAGTGGCTAATGCAGCCCTCTAAGCAAAGCTTAGATGCTCGGATTAGCTGGTGGGGTGATGACATAGTTGTAAGCTCTAAGCCTTTTGCTTTGATAATGGCTAGTGCTAGCCCAAAAGGACTGGTTTTCTGAATAACTCCGGCTTGCCAGAGCAGCCTGACTAATCCCCCTCCTGCTTCAACTGTTGTCACTTGTCCAAGATCACCCTGACTTCTGGAATGCAGAAATTGTTACAGTTGGTGATTTACCCTCAGCCCTCTGGGTGAAAGCTGCAGTACTTCTCCTGGTTTCTGCCTGGATGAGAACTCTAGCAGCTAATGTACCTTGAACTGCTTAGTTAGATAAGCTCATTAATGCACAGAAGTCTTACTGTTAAGTCAGAACCCAAACTTTCTTTTAATAGACTACTAAATGGGTTGGTTGCTTTACACCAGCTTATTAACTGACTTGTGGATGCTGTTTCCTGGATGTGCTGTGTAGACTAGAGAAATAAGCATTCCTGTTTTCATTCAAACTAAGCGATGTCTGCGCTTTGAGCTCCTTAATGGGAGTAAGAAAGCCCAGAGTAGCTGGGTCTTGGGCTCTCTACTGATCATCTTGTGTTTATTCGTATGCTGTACTTGATGGCACAGGACGCTCGATGAAGCTAACAGCTGGTCTCACGCTGGGACTCTGACCAAAATGGCTTTGCAGATGAGCAGGAGGCTCCTCAGTTCTGCTGATCAAGCCTCAGTGTCTTGCTCTGTCAGTGGCTGAATTGAAGGTAGCAGGCAGACCGCGTTGCATGCTTTCTTTTGCTACCTGTAGTGCTAGGCTCTTTTCTGGAGAGGTATCTCTGTAGGGAGAATAGCATCCGCACAGTTGGCTTAGTAAAATACAGCTTATCCCAAAGATGCATTCTAAAATGAATGGACAAATGGACTCGGTGCTATCGGGATGCTACCAGTGCTCGCCAAATCCTGAGGCTGTTGGTGCTTGGATGGTGGTGTGAAACTGTAGTTGTATTGCTAGGGGTAGCATAAGAACTGTTGCTGCTGTCAGGCTGCTTCTGAGCATTTATTCTTGAACTGCAATGTACCACTGCACCTCTGAAGAGAGGACATAGAGGATTTGCTGAGCAGACCTACCCTGATAGTGGCCAGGCCTGGGTCAAGACTTCAGGAGCTTCTGCGTGCACTGAACTTCAAGAAACTGGTGTGGGAGGACAGAGACAACTGCATTTGCTCTTTCCTGAGGCAAAAATACTAATATATGCCCAAAGTTTATGATGGCTTTGGTACCAATAGGCTGTAGGCACATTACTAATGACATGTTCCCTCCAGACAGTACCTCATTCTTCTAGAGCTAGAACAAGTGTCTCTTGCCTGGATGTGAAGCTGCAGTTACTGCAACCATGTTGCCTCATACCACTGCACAAAATCAACTAACAATTCACTATTTTTCCTAAGCAATGGATTTGAGCAAGTCAACTTTTTAAATTTTTTTTGTTTTCATTTGTGCAAATACAGTTACAAAAGGCAGACATCTGTGTTCTGAAGTTTGTGGTGTAGGTTGAAGCTAGCACTGTTCCTGCTGGTGCATGGAAGGATTAATGTTCTGTGTGGTGTCACCTGAAATACTTCAGGTTATGGGACAAATGTATTGGAAGAAATCACGTTTGTATGTCTGGGATTTAGGCTAGAGTTCAGCTTTGTCTTTCATACCCTAATGAAGAGATGACTGTGGTACTACAGTGGTGTCTTGTTACTGGTGTGATGCTGCAGCTTCTCAGATAGAGAGACCATGGGAAGCTAATGCACTGTACAAAGACTGGAGAATTGTGCTGTTTGCTGTGGTGTTTCTGGAAGAGTCACTGCAGATACAAAACACTGCAGAGGGAACAAACTATGCTTGCTAGTGCATTCCTTACATCTGCCTTGTTTAGTCTAAGATGTATGTGCTGCATGTTGTTCATTGTTTTTTCTACAGCTATTCTAGGTCAGAATCCACGAAGAAGCAATGGAAATGGAAGGCTACAGGAGTGAGCTACTGAATCTCCGCTTACTAAATGCAGGTTTAGTGCATCATCTCACTAGGTAGCTCCCAGTTCAGCTGCTTGTTGCATCCCAGAGTACATGAAGCTACTGACAGCCCAGTGACAGGATCCTGCTGTCCAAGCCTGTGCTCCTGACTGCACCCACCCATTCCAAGTGTGTGGCACAACGTAGGTCTGAAAGGGCAAAGTCTGATGGCTTTTGGAGAACCACCTGTCTTTAGGTTAGACCCAATTAAAAGAGCATTTTCCTTCTATGAAAGAATCAGTGGAAAAAAGCAGGTCTTGAGCTACTATGCTTTATTGCATCTTTATCTTTCTCTGGACTCCCTTGGTTATGGTCTGCAGTTAACCTGCTGCAGACTGACTTTGGGGGCTTTCATCTAAGGTATTGTGATGGTTTGAGAGATGCATATTCCCTGCACAGTGTGAGCAGTGACATGATTTGAGATGAGTATGCTTGACTCCTTTAAGAAGACGCACATTACTGTGTTGGTCATTGTAGGTCCAGCTAATCTACTGCTTTTCGGTTATTTAACTACTGAAATGCATTGAAATCCGCATCCCAGCATTTCATTTTTATACGTGCTTGGTTTTTTGTAGCTGGGTGTCTTAATGTTGTAACTTTGCCACAGTTGCTATAAAGGTATATCTTAATGCTCTCATTTTCACTGGAGTGAAAAGGCATTCTGGAAAGGCATTTCCACATAGCCTTAACTCCTAGTGGGTTTATAAGCATGTGTAAGTATGTGGTCTGTCTATGATGCTCTTCATCATCCTTTTCCTTTCTATTTAAGAGTATATGGGAGTGTGAGTACTTGGCAGCAGAGTAGAAAGCATACTGGCCTTGGGTATTTGTAGAAGCTGCATTCTGATGTTAGACCTCACTCCTAACCCAGTAGCTAGCTGCTTGAAGAATGCAGAGTGTATTGGGAGAGGACTGTTGTTCCTAAATTAGGGTGATTAGTCACCAACTGGTGTGACTTCAGCATGCATATGGATCTTCTCTGTACCTTAACTAGAATAAATCCATTCATACTATAACTAAAAAACAGAGCTGTAGCTAGCAGCGTGGAGCAGGTCACCATATGTTCAAGCCAGTGAAACAGAAGGAGCGGAGCTGCAAAGCTCTGAAAATGCAGCTGATGGACCATGAACCCAAAGACTTCAGCTAGAGTTATCTTGGTTTCCAGGCGCTTAATGATAAACAGTTGAAGTGATGGGCTTTGGTCTTAAACTGTGTCTTGCAATGAGCTATTAGCCTGAGGAAACTGAAAAACAGTGTAGGGCAAGCTCCCTAGAAAAGGCTGACTGTGGAGAGGAGCAGAATGAGTCATTGGAAGCTGATTGAGCAGTGCTGGGAAGCTTTCTGAGTCATGTCGCTTATGCACAGCGAGCAGAGGAACCCATCTCCTGTGGTGGATTTCTTATTCTGGGGCTTTCTGATTCCAGCAGCCGTGAGTCACTGAATGTCAGTCTCAAATTAATTTGAGCCCTGTTCCCTGCAGTTCTTAACCATTGCAAGCACTAGGATCTTTCCTTTTCAAAGCTGATCTGAAAAGAAAACTATTCATTATTTTAAAATGTGTGGAATATCATACGAAGTCTAAACTCTACTGCTAAAAACCTCATTCTAGTTGCAGTGTAACCTTGAAATAGTTGAAATGAGTATCTGTGAAACTTGTACTGAAATATAAACGAGGATCAAAACAAAGCAGGCTTATTTTCACTGCTGCCACTTCAAGGAGAGCCATTGTCATCTTAAAGAGCCATTCTTCTTGCTAAGCTTTAAGCAACTTTCTTTTGCATGCTGCCCTTTGTATAGCTTTCCTCTCATCTGTTCATATATCTCTGGGCTAGTCATTCCACCGCTTGAGTTTCCAGCTGTGTGGACATGCTTCCATTAGCTGATGGAAGTAACTCTGTAGTGGGGAGGGAGTACTGTCACTCTGATCTTGTATCTGGGAGGGATGTAATGCAAGGCTTGAGCACAAGACTGGAATATTGTCAGTGTTCCCTGAACTTCTGTCATGGGCAAGCTTGGCGAAGGCCCCCTGAGAGAACAGCGCTGCACCAGACCAGACTTGCTGCAAGCTGTGTCAATACCGTTGTGCTGTCTATGCAGCAAGGAAGATTTGCCTGTAATTGTGTTAAATACCTTGTGCGCTTGAGGCCTCTTTGGTCCCTGAAGTTATTAGATGGGAGCGCAGCAAGAGGTTTATGCTGCATATGTCCTTTAACTGCTGCAGAGACCTGACAGATAGTTGGTACAGTTCAGTTAGTCGTCTGAAACTGTTTCCTTGTATTCACTGTCCTTAGCCCATGTGACTTTGCTTCGTACCTGGAAATGCTTTACCAGTTGTCTGACACAAATCGAGTTAGGTAAATTGCACTTAAATGTGAATTCAGGTTTAATCTGTAAAGCTGTAGGATTGTGGGGATTTCTTCAGGCTTGAGGATGATCAAAACTGGTATGGAGGCAAGCTGCTATTATATGTGAAATAACACTGGTGCGTATCTTTTGGGTATATTTATGCTGGTAGGCTGCCTTATAAAACAAACTGGCAGAATGGGCCTGATCCTGTGGCTAAGTCTGTAGTAAGTGAAACTGCTGCCTCAGGTGTTAACCCAGGTGTTCAAACAACACTGGGCCAGTCCCTTCCTGACTTTGAGCAATAGCGAGTTGCTGATGCTAATATGCATCAGCTGTTTGGTGGCAAATCTCTCTGCATGCTCCTATTTTGTCACAAATGAGGATTTGCAATAAGAGCAATCCTGGTCAGTAGTCATGGTGGAGAGTGTGCATGTATGTAGACAGGAGGGTATTCAGAGCCATAAGGGCAAAAAAGGTAGAGGTGCAGTGACTATAAAATTGCACACTAAATTCAAGGTACATAAATGTACATGTGCATATAGCAGGTAGGTGGATTAAGGAAAAGGAATTTAATGGAAAGGAAGTAAAAAATGGTGTAGTGGTTAATCACCTTGAAGACAGAATTCAGTATGATCTTAGAGTTACGAGAGATGATGAAATTATTAGCTTCTTGCTGAGTGGTGGTTTAAAAATGTAAGTCAACTATCAAGAACCACTAGTAAAAGATCAAAGCAGGATATGTATGATTGTCATATTGTCTGTATCGTGGTTTGCTTACATCTTGAATAACTTGTGCAGTTTTGTGCTCACTTCCAGAAGGAAAATGTTTAGAGGTAGTCACTGAGAAAGACCAAAGCATAAAGCAATTTCCTTGTGAAGAGCAACTGAGTAAGGTGGGAATACCTTATTCTGGGAAAGGGGCAATGAAGGCAGGGGAGATCTGCAAAATCCTGAGTGGCCTGGAGATAGAGTGTGGGGGCTAGTTCTTAGTTGCTTCTTCCTGCATTTGAACTGGAGGCCATTAAACAAAGCTGTGGGAAGGAAGAAGAAGCAGGCTTAAAACAAAAAAGAGGGTGTTCTATACAGTGGTTATAAAACTGTAGACTTTTTTTTTTGCCATGGGATGCTGCTGATGCAGAGATTTGAGAGGAAACTGGGCAAACACTTTAAAGAGATCCATTGAGAGTTCTAAAATAAACAAGCCATTGCAGGGGGATTTGCTGGGGAGTGTTTTCTTGACCTGTCCTTACTGTTATCTGACTGTCCCTTCATTGCTGACATCAGAGACAAGGCACTGAGTTAACAGATCTGCAGTATGAACCAATGTGGCTCTTAAATGTACAGATGAAGCTGGTTAGGTTAGGAGCTAACTGTGCATGGAAAGTTTGAAGCCTGAACTCTGTTCCCAGTATATTTGTATAAGGAAGAAGCCTAACATTTCTTTGCATTGTCAAAGAATTTTTGAAAGACTAAAAACACTTTAATCATGCTGTATCTACTCTCCATCTAATGTATTTTTACTAAGATATAAGATAAGCAAGCAGTTGACTCTGCTGCCTAATACCTTTGATGCAATTAAAAATTATATTTTTGCCTGTAACTTAAGTGAAGCTGTTACAGAATATGTTCTAACATATGAGAACACATAGCCTCATTATCTCAGTCAACATTTGTAGTTTGTAGGTCTTAAGAGAAGGCTTTTAATTTCTAACACTAAGCTTGATCAGTAGTCTTCTACGTGTTTTATAGTAATGTAGTAAATATTCAAATCAAGGCTTTTTCAGAAAGCGATTGGATTGTCACGCTAGCAAGAGGCTTCGTCTTGTATATGCTGTGTGTCTGATCCTGTTGCTCATCAAAGCAGACGTTTCCTTTATGCTAAAAATAGTGAAACAAATAACTTAAGCAGCATTAAAACCCAAGAGGGAGATTATTTTTTTTTTTTAAGACTCTGATGTGCTTTCTAGGAATCTTCTGGAAAGGGTTTGTAGGATTCATATGATCCAGCTTTGACCAGTTGCATAAGCTTCCAGGAAACTATTTTATGCAATGTAAGTCTCAAAGACAATGCAGGAACTCTTCTTCACCTTTGGTAGCAATAGTCCATATCTGAATGTGGAAGCCAGCACTGCAGCAGTCTGAAAAGACATCCTTGTCTCCTACCTGGAATGAAAAAGCACTCATTGGGAAAGAATGTCCTCAAGTGGGCAACAAGTTGCCTTCATTATCATAACGCCGTTCTTTTTTTTTTTTTTTTTTAATCATTTGGCCTGAGCAAATGACCCTTCAAATGCTTGCTGAATTACAGCTTCAGCATCTGCCAGACTTGTTGGGCAACTGTATTCAAACAGATGTTCTCCCATGTTTTAGGTTCTAGCCCTGCATGTTACCTTTAGTGGCCTCCATTATGCACGTTGGGGCCATGTGTGTTTCATGTAAGTAGCCATGAATCTGTGGTACAATCATTTCCTTAAATTTGAGAACCTGGTTTGGTTCTGTTGACCAACAGCATTGTCTCTGTCTTCTGGTGTGGGGATGCTGGCCTTGCTGCCAGCTACACCGTGTAGCCTCTGTCCCCCTATGTGGGACAGTGAGCAGCTACAGACAGGACTTCCCTCTCTGGAACTGCATGGGAATCTCAGACTGTGTGCTGCCTCTGTCTTAATAGGTTTGGTTACAGAGTCTTACTCTGGAAGTAAATTAAATACTTGTATACTGAAGTTACAAAGTGTTACTAATGGGAATGGAAGAAAAATATATTTGAAAACCTTTTCTATGCTAGATGGAGCCTCAGACATCAAAAAATGTTGCTGACAGTGCCACATGAAGCCACTGATAAGTGGCAGGAGGCAGCCTGTTAATAGCCAGAACCGCTCAACCAGCAGAATGTAGGAGTAAAAGCCAGGAAGCTCACTGTTGGGCTTTGGGAAAACTGCTCGTCTGTCTGTTTCTTGCTGTTTTGACTTAACAACTGACTTTTTGATATTTTTTTTTCCTTTTAATGAGCAGAAGCAGCCATCTGTTAGCTGAAGACCCACAGCAGAGAAGTGTGTGTAATGTTACTCTCTGAGGACTCATTAGGTGCAACTAAAAATGTTGGTGTAAAGGCTCATGAAATTGAAAGTTTCATTTTTGTCTTTCTGAAATTAAAAGTAGTGGCTGCACTATAAATCTTGTTCTAGCACAGAACACGTCTGCTGTAGTTCCTTCAAATAGGCAGCTGCTTTAGTTTCTTGAGCATAACTTCTAGAGGACACATTACTCTTAATGCTTCAGGCTTCCACCCTGGAAGTTCTTTTGTCCCTCTGTGTGTATTGCTTTTGTATTCATTTTTTCCTGACCTTTGAGATGATCTGAGGCCAGGTCATTTTAAGTTAATCTTTGTTGTGTTCCTGAACAAACACGTATCACTTCACTGTCAGCATCCGTCTCTAGACTAGCCTCTCCCTATCTTTCCACCCACCCCAGACAAGTGGGTGTAGGCTAACCCACCCTAACCACAATGTGGAGATGGTTGGTTATCTAATGCTCAGCAGTGCCAAAGCTGAGAAATATTTATGTGATCATCCCAAGACCTAGTCATGAGGCTTGCCCTGTTGTATTTGTAGTGTTCTCGCCTAGGCTAAGCCAACCAAGCAGTTGCTAGAGTGGGTATTAGGACTTAAGCCGAAGTGAATAGGAATGCATATGACTACAGGAATGGGATCTGGTAAAGTAGCTGTATATTTAAAAAATAAAAATCCCAAAAAATAAATCAAACTGTCTTCTGCCTTAGTAATGTCTACCAGCTTTGTAGTTCTCTTCAAAACAATCTTCCTTTGAAGAAAGAGATTGGCAGTTTAAGAGGGTAACTTCTGAGGCACCTAGCCCCCAGCTGAAGGGCCAGGCTGCTCCCAGTGTGGACTCTGAAGTGTTACTTGGTGCTGCTGCTAGGGATCAGCAAAGGCTGTAAAGTTGCTACATAAAAATTATTTTTTTGAACAAGCACTCCAGATGCCTAAGGTCAAGAAGCTTAGCTTAAGTAACTAGGATGACCCCATTCCTCTGATCACCTCTTATGCTGTAGTTGTACATCTCGACTGCAAGATGCTAGAAATTAGGTCTGAGGACTCTCACTGAAGACATTAATTCCAGGCTGTGAAAGCAGTTAAAACTTAACTGTATATACATTCCACATGTGTTGTAGCAGTTCCCCATCACCCTTTGCTCTATTAAACCAGTGAGCTGCTTTTGGTCTCACAGCTGCACTGTTGCTGGTACCCATGTATATGGTACCAGAAATACTCTGAATGAGCTGTTGTCTAAAAAGCTTACCTGACAAATTACAGTTTCTAGTTATTTGTATCTAGTTATTAATGCAGCCTGTACTACTACACAGCTATATGATCCCAAGTAGATCTGTGGTGAATTTTGTCAAGATGCTGCTTAAATAATCCTTACCTGCAAACATAATGGTTAGAAAGGTTGAATTGTTGGACCGACTAGATCAGTGGTTGCTACTGTGTAATCATTAGCTCTTTAAGTTCAGCAGTCTTTCTAGGCTTTTGTAAAAGCAGTAGTAAGTCAAGGTGTACTTGCTGCTATGAACCCCCTGCTGTGAACAGCAATAGATATGGTGACATCTCAAACACTTGTGTGAACTGCATGCAAAAAGCCCAAGAATTGAATCTGATTTGCATCTTGGTCGGTGGGAAGATAGGTACTTTAAAGTAGAAGTAAAGGGTCTTGGATTTGCTTGTACTTCTAGGCCTGTGGGTTTTCATACTTTTAGAGGATAGGCCAGATATTACTAATACTTGAGGCTTGATCCATCCATGCTGATGAATGGAATGAAAAGTAAGCCTGCATCTATTTCAGTGCTAGTTTTAATCTTCAGTCCCTGGCTACAAATTTCTGTCATGTGCAGAGCTTCATGTGTGTTAGGATGCACGGTAGGCTTCCTCGTTGAGTCCTTGTTATTGTGTGCCCCAGAGGGGCAGTTCTACAGCAAACATGAGGGAACACTGATCTGGAGAGACTGGCCTGTAGTTAGGGGCGTAGGTCTGTCGTGGTATATACAGTCTTCACTGTGCATTGGGAATGCACACTTTTCTATATAGAAATCCCAACAGATCAAAAAGTGTAATCTGTAACTGCAGCAGTAAGGCTACTTCCCTCCTCTTCAGAGTAAAATGCTATTTCTAATAGCCCTTTATGAGTAAGGAGCTCTGTACTCTCCCCTCCAGAATGAGGTAGACAGTTGCTTCCAGCATCTGAGCTGCTCCTGAGTTGCTAGTTGCCCTCCTGGGCCTCAGCCATGTGCTAGCCTGTCCAGATGTAACAAGATGAATTAGGTGAAGTAGCCCACACCATCAGACTTTCAGGAATATCTCTGACCATGCCCTCCACTTGTCCCCCTCTGCAATCTGCTTGAGTTCATTACTCCTGTGGCATCAAGACATGTGCTATCAGGTCCTCACCACGACAGGTATTGTAAGAATTGTCTTCTGGTTGAGGATGTGTGTGACAAAAGGTGTCTCTGCCCTGGCTAGTAGCCAGCAGGTGTCAAAGTCTGTGCCTGCTGGACTGCTTGTTGCCATGCAGCATACTGATACATGCCCTCTCTTGCTTCAGGTCTTAAGCAACATGGGAAGAGAAGACTAAAGTTCCATCATGATCGGAGGCTTATTCATCTATAATCACAAAGGAGAGGTTTTAATCTCTCGAGTCTACCGGGATGACATTGGGTAAGTGCTTCTGTTGCATCCCTGGTCTTTGCATTTCTGTCTCATTTTGGTGCAAACAACCCAGAGCTGCTTTATTCTGCATTAGCTGTGCATGCATGTAAGACTGCAACTCAACTTGCTGCTCTAGGCTTAGTTCAGGGGGAAAAAAAGAAGTGTTAAGCCTGGTCATCTACAGATGGTAGTAAAGGATGGCCTGCAGGCAAACCTGGGACTTTCTTTTGGACAGTAGGGATCTGGCTGTTACTGCAAATGCTTCAGCAACATGTCCTGCCACTGTGGGACTCTGCCAGCCTCCTCACTGTAATCATTAAAACTCTATGGGAGCAGTAATGTGGGAACTGTCTGCCATGCACTATAACCAGGGCTCTGAATTAGTTTCAAACACAGATGTCTAGCATCAAGTACAGGCATGCAGAAGACTGTCTGTGGTCTTGGAAAGTTATGTCTGCAGGCAGTCTTGTAGTAATCACAGCTGTACACTTAAAGTTGGCATTCTGTCCCCCAACTTTCTATGGCAGCCTTGTATGTGAAAAGCTTACATTCATTGGATAATTAAAGTTGTGGGAAGCATGGAAAGGCATCAGTAAATTGTAGGTGTCTTGTTGCACTTCATACAAGTGTTACAATGTTCACTTAGACTGGATCTGTACAATCCTTAGGCTGCTAGCTTCCAGAAGGGACCTTACTAAAAATTTGGTGTCTCATAGGCAGTGGATATAGTGCTATGAGGAACCCGATATCAAGTGGTGATGATGCTTGGACTGAAAACCTTAAGTGGCTTTCCTGCACAACACTACTCTTCCTGGTGGTTTTTCATTAGTGTTAGCTAATGGAAGCAGGGCTGTGGTAGGTGTTAATTCAAAGTCCAAAGAGAGACATCCTTCTGGCCGGTTTAGGAAAAAAATAGTCTGTACCAAGTCTCCACAGTGAATAGTGGTAGGATGTGCTGTGAAATGACGTGTTGCCTTGAATTATAAAAAACTGTCAAGCCAGTCTGCCTTCAGACTGCTCTAGTCTGAAGAGTGTGTCCCTTCTGGTTATGGATTGTCTAGTGGACGTTAAAAGTTGAGGTAGAACTAGTAGCTAGTCAAGGCTTGCACTGTTTCATTGGTGGAGTAGCAGTCAACACAGTGCCTGTAATAATGCTTCACCTTATGAGCTTTAAACCTCTTGGCTTGTTCTAAGTCAACTAAGGCAAAGTAGCTGTTCTAAGGTTGACTTAAGTTATTCCAGGACTTCCACACGGAGCTAAGCCAAGGAAGCATTGCATTTCTGAAGCAGAAAACTGCTGGCTACAAAGTTTTGCCTCTCCTCTGCTCTGCTAACTCATTTCAGTCTTGAATATTTCTTAGCTGAAGCTCTTCAGAGCAATTCATATGCCAGATCTGACTTTGTAAAGTTCCCCTAGTGAATAGGTGTCACAGTGACTGAGCCAAACCAGTCTGGATTATAGATAAATTTTGAGACTGTGTTGGGAGGGGTGGGGGTGGGGGTGTAGGGACATTTACTGCAGTTTCTGGCAAAAATATTCTTTTTGTGGCTTGAAAACTTAAAGCACTTAAAGATAGGATTGTGCTTGAACTGATGTTTATTCAAGAAGGCCTTTTAATTTAAAGGGCATTCTGGCTGCGGAGATGTAAACTAGGGAGTGTAGTTATTTTTAATGTAGTGATTTTTTATAGCTTTTTATCTTGGCTCATTCCTCTTGTAAAGTGAGTGACTTGTGTTCAGTACATGGTAAAGTACTTCCTGCCGGCTGGCCAGGCAAAACTAGAAAATGGGATTTCCTGCCTGATCCTATCTTGACTTTTTCATTTGGCAAAAGGTGCCAAAAAGATTCAAGTGTTTTCTTTGGGACTTCAGGAGTCAGTGTTCACTTGAGTGAAATCCTCCATTCAGTTCCTGTGAAAGTGTCGGTCTTGTGACTTAGGTGGAGCTGGTGCTGGCTGTTAACCAAGCTTGCTCCCCAAGGCATTTGATTCCTTCTGAAACAGGCCTTCAAACCTGGTTTGGAATTGTTTAGATGTGTAACCTTATAAAACAAGTTGTCTTAAAATGGCTATGTCTCATGTTGTAGTATAATGGAGTAACTGAGAATCTTCAGCAGGCAAGTGGAGTTGGGTATCTTCCATTTCCTATTCTGAACACTAGCATCAATACCAGGTCTGCTTAAAAGCTCTCAGTATCCTAATCTTCAGAGGGAGGTAGAGAAAGGAACAGCCATGATAACTGTAGTTTGTACTCAATTCTGTAGGAGTTCTATCTCTAACCAACAAACCAAGTGATAGATTTCTAGAACACTATATGGTATTTAATTCCTAAATGATAGAACTGAGGGCTGAGCCCATCAGCTTGTTGGGAGGTAGGTTGAAGGGGAAATCTGCATAGCTGCCACCTGTCATCATGTGGGCTCTGAACCAATTGACGGTTAAGACTCTTGGCACTTGCCTTTGGCATTCTGAAGCCTCAACCTATGTGTTGGGAGAGATTAAAGGTTATCTGTGGTTATGAGAACCCCTCCCATTGCGCAGTTTAAGGGTCTAAATAAGCAGGTACTAGCTCAAATGCTAATGAGCAAAGTGATGGTCAATGAAGAAACCTGTCCTTTGACTTTGTTAAATGCAGAAGTACCACAAAACTTGGACTTTCTTTGCTTGCAACTTAGAATGGCTTTAGTGCATGTAGTGCATCTGTCCATACAGCAGCTAGCTGCATGCATAAGCAGCTTCTTAAAAAAAAAAAAGCAAAGCACAATGCATTTCATTCAGGATACCATAGAGGGCTCTACTGTGATCTTCAAGTGCCTTGTTCTTCAGTGACATAGTCATTGGGAGAACCTACCTGCATTTAAGAACGTAGCTATTTAATAAAAATAAGCTATTTGAAACTAAGCAGCTTACATGACAAACTGCATGCACTTTAAGCGTAATAGGCATTTGGTTTCTGAGCTTCTAATACATCACTTTGGCTTCATGGCTCTTAGTCCTTAAGGAAAAAGTGCAAGCTGGATAGAGCAGTGTCTGAACCTGCAGGATGTGCCTTATCTCTCCAGATGTGCTCCAGCTCTATCAAACTTGCTGTATTTCCTGTTGGCTGGACACAGCCAGAAAGTATCAACCCAAACAGCTTCAAATGAGAATACTGTCATGGAAATGCCCACTCAGACTTTCAGCCCTGTTCTGTGGCAGGCTGGGAAGAAGATACCTGATAGTCTCTGGATTGAGGCTTTGGGGTTTTTCCCTTCCAAGGCCTGCTACATGTATTAGCAGAGCAGACTGGGTATCCCTGATGTGATACGGATGCAGCTCATCTCGACTAAATGTCCAGTTAGCCCTAAAATTCAGCCAACTACAAGTCTGTCCACACTGGCAGCCTGACCACGGCATGTCAGTGTTGTGCCTTGTGAGGGCTTCATTGCTACCACAGCTTGTTACTTGTCCATCTGATATCACCTTGGCCTTTTGTGCCCAGGAGCAGGGGGAGGGGGTGCTGTTTGGTCTCTCCTTATCTCTTTGGATTCATTGTGCCTTGTGTGTGTGTTTCTAACCCTTTCTCTTGTTGCTGTCACTCCTCCTTTCTCCGCTGGCGCCATTTCTGTCCATCCCATCTCATTGGCTGCTGTAGCAATAGGTAAGAGACGCGTGGTAGGCCATGACTGGCACTGCACAGTGGGCAACTGGTGTGCTAGAAAAGCCTCACTGACCTGAGGCTTCTCCTCTAGCCTGCACCAGTCTGGTTGCTGATTCTGGTACTAGTTCTAGCGGGTTAGAACTTGAGGCTGGGAGGGCTAACGCTCCAGAATAAGCTGAACTTTCCTTGCAAGGCTTACTGGAGGGGAGGAATGGGGCTTTTAGATATTGTTATAGTAGATGAAATTGCTTTCTTATGGAAAAACTAAGGTAGAAATGAAATATTAATTTAACTCAAACTTGCAAACCTTCTGGGGCAATAAAACCTGAGAAGTGTTTGAAGAACAGAATTTTGCTTATGGGGGAGCATGTTTACTGATGAAGCTTCTACACATGTACCCAGACCTTCAAGGAGCAAACACCTGCTGTGGTAGCATACGTTCCTTTGAGTATCCTTTGTTTTCAAACATGGAAGTGTCTGCTGGATTGTTGAAAACCCTCAATGCTTAAAAGCATTTGTATGCCTGTATCCTTGCTTGTGAGGGTATTATTACTGTCTGCTCTCAAACATGGTTCAGCATAATCAATACCATGGCCTTGATGCTGCAGTCAGAAGATGCATTGTTCGACGTAGTCTCTTAAGCGTACGAGTAATAAAGCACAACTAGATGAGTCTTGGCTTGATGTGTAGGCTATTGCTTTAAGTCTTGGTCTTGTCATATAAAGCACTTAGGCTTCATTCCTGTGTTCTTCGGTGAACTTTAACTTAATTGGGGGAGTTTATCCTGATTTGTAGCTACAGGATAAGTAAACTAGTGTGTGGAAGAGCTGGCATCCAGAATGTCACCCGGACATCCCTGTTTACCCAGAAGGGATTTATTCCCTGTCACTAATATATAGACAGTTTGGATTAAAGATGGCAGCAGCTAGGGGAAGCTTGCACAGCACCTTTTTGGCACTGTGCAGAACATCTTTTCTTTACCATAAATGGTACTGGATCATCCAGTGCATATAATGCAGCACTACTAGCATGTTGCACTGTGGGGACCGTAAGTCCATGTGCAAGAGGCCTGTTCTGAAGCCTAGCAGGCTTGAGAGGACATGTGGAACTGGAAAGCCAAAAATGTTCCTAATCCTGCTTGCTGCTTTGAGCCTGCCCTCCATGGTGCCTGGGGTATGGAGGTGAGGTGGATCTGAGAACCAAAGCTCCCTTTCATGGTGTACCTGGGAACTGACTTCTGTCAGGTGACCCAGGTAGGTTTTGCTTTTTTTTTTTCCCTCAGTGGTATGTCTGGGAGGGACTGCCATCGACCAAAACCTTGGGAAACTACCGCTTGCTTTGGGGCAAGAGTATGAAGGCCTGGGCATGCAGAGTGACCAAACACGTAGTTACTGTCAAAAACTGGACTCTTCTTTGAGCCATAAGCTGCTACTGTGTTTGTTCCCAGCTATGGCAATCAGTCATGAGTGCTAGCAAAATTAATTGAGGGGAAGGTTCCTTTGCCATCTGACTCTAGATGGAGGTTAGCTTCTCCTTCTGCCTATGGTTGCACTGTAGTCCAAAACTCCTTAGAGACCAGTAGCACTCTGCCTCTCCTTTAGTTTGTGCAGAATTTAATGTCTAGCTCTGCTCAGAGCCTTCACTTGTCCCTCTTAGAGACATCCACAGGCACCCTTCCTGAGCAAGCTTGGTTTATGTAGTTCACTGTCTGACTGTAATCACATAAGCAGAACTGTGCAGCCAGCTTGTTTTCATGTGCGCTGTCCTAACTTATCTTTGGTGATGATCTCGTAGGCGGAATGCCGTCGACGCCTTCCGCGTCAATGTCATCCACGCACGGCAGCAGGTACGCTCGCCTGTCACCAACATTGCCCGCACGAGTTTCTTCCATGTCAAGCGTTCCAACATCTGGCTGGCTGCTGTCACCAAGCAGAATGTCAATGCTGCCATGGTATTCGAGTTTCTTTACAAGATGTGTGACGTGATGACTGCCTACTTCGGGAAGATCAGTGAGGAGAACATAAAGAACAACTTTGTGCTGATCTATGAGCTACTGGATGGTGAGATGTTTCCCTTATCTGTTATAGGATATGGCACTTGGTCATTCTGAAACCCTTAGCTTAGTTTGATGTAGTAATAATACTTGAAGATTTTTAACATGTGTGACAAGTTCAAAATTACTTGTTCTGCTTTCTAATGCCACCTGTACTGTAAGTGTAGATAATATCTCAAGCCCACAGCCTTGTGTTGATTGTGGCTCACTTTGCTGAAGTGTTGGGAGCTGTGCACTTGTATAAGTGAGGCAGCTGGTACTGAGCTCCAGCTTCTGAGTGGATCCTGTGCAGATGCAGGGCTATCATTATGCTGAGGTATATAAAGAGGGCTGTCATTAGCACCTCTAAGGCCAGCCATACCAGCTAGTGCCCAGGTGGCTCTGAGACTCTATGGTAGCAGTCACCCCAGGCTGCAGTTGGTTGCCACGCTTGGGTTGCCTCTTGGGGGCAGTTCTGAAACCAAAGGAAATCAATAAAACCCAACCTGCTCTGTCCCAGCCCTAGCTCCCCCAGTAATACAGCACCAAATTTCACCATAAAATAATAATACAGTGTCCCTTCAGCTGCTCGTGATATCAGCCTGCCTGTGGAGATTGCCCTTGAGCTGTCCCTGTTTCACATAACATGAACACTTTGTATTAGTTATGCTTCAGTTTGTTTTCCAGACAAGGTACCATGCGTGTGTGTCCTGGGATTCTTAGCCAAGGGTCACAGTGACTGATGGGTTCTCTGTTTCCTCTGGTCAGATCAAGAGACTGCTGCTTCTCTGCTTTGGTTGGTCACTGCTGTCTCCTAGTAGGCACAGTGAGATCAAAACCTGCCAGTGTGATGTTATGCAGTATTCATGGTGATCTTCTTTCCCCTCTATATCTCTTGTGGGTTGTTCCCTTCCTCTGAGGGGAGTGGGTGTTAAGTGTAGTAGCTGTCTGTGGTTAACGCCTGTTTCCCTCCCACACTGATCATCCTGCAGTGCCACTACTTTGCTGTTATTTTTTTAGGTTTTGATTTTTATTACATCTTCATATGAAAATCAAAACCTAAAGAAAATGCTGCAAAGATAGATTGTACTGCTGTTGAATAAACCCTCTTGTCCCTTGGATGGTTTTGGAAAAACTCTTCAGTGCGCCCTGTGTGCATGGCTAGTCTAGTTGATATTTAGTCCTGAAGTGCAGTTGTATTTAAAAACCAGCAAATTCATCAGTTGGGCAGCTTTCCATCACCCCTGCTCTCCAAAATACTGCACAGGGAAGTCAGTTTAGCAAGGCTGTCTCTTTTTCTCTTGGTAAGGAATACTCTAGCAACTTATCCAGAAATTTAATGTGTAAGCAGTGTCTGTGTGTGGTGCTCTCCTTATAGGAATGGTTAGTGTGGTTGGCATGTTTATACCTTGCAGCTCTGAACTAACCTTCTTTTACCCTTCTGTAGAAATCCTGGATTTTGGCTATCCTCAGAACTCTGAAACAGGGGCCCTGAAGACCTTCATCACTCAGCAAGGCATCAAGAGTCAGGTAACCAGATGAATTTGGGGTACAATGCTGCTCTGCAGTTAAAAATTAAATCAAATTTTTAAATAAAAATTAATCAAATTTTCTGTAAGCCCTTTCAAGAAAGCATGGTCTTAATTGCCAACTAACCATTTGACCTGTGCTGAGTGGAGGTGCCTAGGTAGATTGACAATACCCTGGCAGAGATGTAGTTCAGTGGCATCTCGTTCTAGGTGCCTCTGCGCTTGTGTGACCTCATGTTCCCTGGCGTGTGGTAAGATGCGGGAGGAAGGGCCCTGAGCTAGGATAATGCCAGTCCCTTGCATGTAAACGATTACTGGCTTCAGGCTCTGTTCTGTGTCAGCTCCTGACAGCATAAACAGATCTACCTGCTGAACCAGAAATAGCTCTTCAGTCTGTGAATCTCACTGAGCAGATCTGTTCTCGACCAGTGCTTTCAGCTGTCAGATTTCGTGCCTGCCTTGTAATGGAGTATTCTTCAGCCTTGTGGATCTTGCTGTCAGGAAGCTGATGTTACTCTGTTGCTGCCTGTAACAGTCTTTGCAGACCAGCATCAGTACAGTCTGAACTTTGTCATGATGAGAATCTCTGTTGTGCATTTGGCACAGTATTAATCCTTGCAACAAAGTTTACTTGGAGGTAGAAGATAAAGGGCACCTGGGAAAAAAGATGCTTAAATCAGTCTGTTCTTGGGAATGTGTTTTTTGAATTGGCTCTAATCCTACTCCAGGCTACAGTCTTCAAAACTAGGCTTCCCATCTTGGACATCTCATGCTCAACCTCAAACCAAGGGACTGTTACAGTCACTGTTTCTTATGTCCCCAAGGAGTATTGCTCACCTTGTCCATCTGACACAGCTATGCAGATCGTAATGAGGACTTAGTCTAAAACTGTGTCCTCTTCCCTGTGTAGCAGGTGAGTCAGGAGAAAAGCTGGGAGTCTGTTTGTATTGAAGCTCTCTGCGGCTGAGATCTGGGTGAAACGGTCAGCCACAAGGTACAGAAGCTAAGTGCTAAACAAGAGCCTGCCTGGCGACTTCTTGTTAAGGATAAGCAGAGGTCAAAGTCTCTGGAGGCTCCGTTTCAACTCCATTCATGAGCACTGACTTCCTAAGAACTCTTTTTTTTTCAACTTTTAATCTACTAGTAGCAAGACTAGCTGCATCTCTCAAGAAGGAGATGAGAGAGAAGCTGCCCCGAGCAACGTGTTTCCTGCTAGAGCAGCAAACGGTTTTGCAAGAGGGCACGTGTATATCGCTGTCCAGATGCGAGTGCATCCGGTCCCAGTCCCCCATCCCGAGCTGTTGTGTAAATCATTCCGGCCTTCTGCAATCTGACACTTTGGGCAGTCAGCACTCAAGATAGCTGAGTCAGCTCCTGTTCCTAGGAAAACTCAAAACTAACCACCACCCTCACTTCCTTCCCTAGCTCTTTTTTGCTTTTGTCTGTTTTAACAAATTCTTATGCCGTTTGTGTGCAAACCACTGTCACAGCATCTTGCTTCATTCCACAGCAGGTTTAGTCCTTCCCATACAAAGAGGAGTTTGGACTCCAGCTTTACCTAAGTAAGCAGTTATTCTGCTCTGTGTTGGAAGTTTGTGCAGCCCAGTTCAAAAAGCAGAAATAACCCTTTCCAGGCACAGTATGGCAGGGGCAGCAATTGAAACAGTACTTGCTGTATTTCCTTGTCAGCTCTCTACTGTGGTACATCTAACCGCATCCTGCACTTACGGCCAGTATATTGGGCCAAAATCTGGGACTAGGTGGTCTGTCATCTGTGTTCCCTTATCCCTGCTTAGTTTGTGATGGTGCTTTCCTTGGGCTTGTGTCCTGCTGAATTTAAGGAGCAAAATCCACAGTTATGGCAGACTTTCCAAACTTAACTTTTTGACTTTGTTTTCAACGAAAGATTTGAGACGTACTGAGCTGCTGCCCTCTGAGTGCCCACCCTATATGGCTACAGTGGTCTTTCCAGGACTGGTGATCTTGGAATATGAGATCCGCTTTATTTGTTTTCAGAGTGGTCCAATATTGCTGCATTGCTTGCCAAGGGAAGTACCCCTCTGCTCTGGGAATGGGGTGGTGTAGCACACAGATTTTTAAAAGGTGCTGGTGTGCAGCATGGTTACACTTCTAATCCCTACCCAGGCATTAGCCCACTACTTGGATAGCAAGACTGCAGGCCATGCCAACATCCTGTATCAGAACTGATGCCGACATCGGCTCAGATATATTCCTCCAGCAGAGGCTAAACCTGCTCTTACACCTTGAGGTGGAGCTGTGCTTTGTATACTCACTTCTCACTCTTCAGAATGTTGTCATTTTCTTCCCCTCCAAGTGCTTTCTGGGGGTGTGAGTTGGTCAACTCTTAGTTACAGTGTTACTTCCAAACCTTGGACATACTGTAGTGCTAAAATGCTAGTAGTGCTTTTTAAAAGTGTGGAGAGGGCTGCCACCAACTGCCAGAGCCCAGGAAACCTGCTGGTAGCTATGCCTTTTACCTAGTCAGCCTGCTGGCAACTGAGTACAACAAGTTGGATATTCTTGTCCCATTTCAGCTGACTTATTTGTTCGGCTCAGGGAAGCTCCCAGTCCTGAGAAACTTCAGACCTGGGTGCCTTCAGTCCCTGCCTTTAGGGAACACTCATGCTGCTGGGTGATCTCAGCTTCAGTGCTTTCCAGGCATCTGGTTCCAGATCCATCCAGTCGCTTTCTGTAGCAATCAGTAGAGGTTCATGGCACTGATGCTGTTGCAGGACGTGGGAATGTCAGCACATGATTAGTGTCCCTTTGGAAGCCAGAGAAGTGGGTATTATATCTACCTGTGCCTCTTAAGCCTGAACAAAGCATGGAACATGGCAGATAAGGAGGCGCTTTTTTTTTGTGGGACAGACAAGGGAGGTACTTTGTACTGCACTGAGCACTTACCTAGGCAATTCCCAGGGAATCATAAAGCTCTTTGCATCTTAGATGTTACAGTAATGGCTCTGCGTGCTCAAGGAGCGGCCGTGTCTGTGACAAGAGCATGTGTGAAACCAAGCCACTGCTGGTCTAAAGCTGAGATCGTGTACTGCCACCCTGTGGGCCCAATGCAGGGCTGCTGGGGCAGGACCCGCTTCTGCATTCTGCAGTTCTGGTGGAAGTGGCAGAATTAACAAGGATATAACTTTATACAGGGCCCAGACTTAAGATGCCTGGAGTCTTGGGTGCCTTGTACTTCTCGTAGGCTGGGCATCTGTGCCATGGTAAACATACAGGGCTTGCTTTAGGAACGGCAATGTGAGGAGTCTACTCTGCATGGGAACGTTACTGGGAGTGGTATTTAGCCTGTCTGTCACTCCCTCTGCTCTACCCTGTATTTGTGTGGTGCATAATGGGCCAAGTTTGAAAAGCCATTTCATTGCTAGGAGTGCTGGGTTTCCTGAGGGGAGCTAAAGGTCAAAGACCCTCATCTTGTTTGTGCTAATTAGCTACCTAATTAATGATGAGCTGCCCTGCTTTGTTTCTGTCCTGAGGTAGCCTTAAGCCTAACCTGCCTCTTTCTCCCTTCCTCCCTTTTCTTGCTATTGACCTGCTTGCCTGTTAACCCTGTGTGCACCACACTTGCTGCTATACATCTACTTCTTGACTTTCTGCGTGTGACTGGACCCTGCCTGTAGCATCAGGTAGGAAACCTCCCTGTGCCTCTCAACACAATCCTTAGTGGTCTTAGGAGGCTTAGAGCCTGGGCACTGTTAGGTGCATGTTAGGTCAGTGCTGGTGTGTAATGATTGCAGTTGTTAAAAAGCAGTCCTTGGGGATCACCTGTCTCATGGCCCTAGGGTTTCATGTTGGATAAGGGTGTGAACGGGCCTGTCAGCTGCTTCTCTGCTTAGCATGGGTTGATGTGACAGTCTAAGATGTGATTTGAATGT
This sequence comes from Gorsachius magnificus, assembly GCA_034008185.1. Lineage (NCBI taxonomy): Eukaryota > Metazoa > Chordata > Aves > Pelecaniformes > Ardeidae > Gorsachius > Gorsachius magnificus. Next base: position 38,391,294 of record CM067087.1, read on the forward strand.
CATCGGTGGAGCCCGTGCCTCCCTGCACCTAGATGTAGCCTAATGGACTAAGTAACAAAATGGAAGAACCTTTCCTGCTGTTGTCGTTACGACCAATTTTAGTTAGGCATAGGATATGCCATTTTGAGGAGAGAGTGACCAAATTGTGGGGGGTGTGACAGCACCCATATCTAAGTGTCAAAAACAGTTGTGTGTAATAAATGGCAAGCGCTTGCTCTTAGACTTAGAGGAAGCTTTCTTAGTCTTTGAGTTTATCTAGAGGTCTAAGATGTCACTTCTTCCCTTCAGACTAAGGAGGAGCAGTCCCAGATCACCAGCCAGGTGACTGGACAGATTGGATGGAGACGTGAAGGGATCAAATATCGTCGCAATGAACTCTTTCTTGATGTGCTGGAGAGTGTGAATCTCTTGATGTCCCCCCAGGGTAAGTAGGAGGTGTAGAGCTGGCATCCTTCTCCCCTTCCAGGTTTGTTAATGTGGACTTCTGTAAGTCTTCTGAACTGTGCTCTTCTCTACATCAGGTCAGGTTTTGAGTGCCCATGTCTCTGGCAGAGTGGTGATGAAGAGTTATCTGAGTGGAATGCCAGAGTGCAAGTTTGGCATGAATGACAAGATTGTAATTGAAAAACAGGGCAAAGGGACGGCGGATGAAACGGGGAAAAGGTAAGAGTCGTTAGGGTAAAAGCTACTTGTCACCAGGGACTCCTATAAAAGGGCAGCACTTAGTAGCTTTTCTGATCTGACAGACAAAGCTCATCTCTTCTTCCCTTCAGCTACTACTGCTAATTTTTCCTTGGGTAGGTCAATTGCTGTGCTGCCAGTCTGAGTCCCTCAATACAGAGGGCTTCTCTGCAGCAGGGCTAATGTGAGCAGGTGGAACGTCATCTTTGGTGTCTGACTTCACAGCTATGGGCAAGTACCAGGAGCTCTTCAAGTATTACAATTCAAACATAGTGTTAAATGTGGAGTTCTTGCAGCTGGAAACACTTCCCCAAGATGAATTCTGCTGGACCTTGTGTCTCTAGCAGTTCCAGTCAGAGACTCTTACTGACAGGCTGCAGTAGTAGTGCTCCTTAAGAACAGTGAAGGAACCCCTCTGACCATAGCCTGTGCTACCCAGACTGTTCTGACAGATTAGTACTGGGTAAGCCCCTCCTGCTGACATACAGGTGGTTGGTGGCTGTGTGGATTGGAGGCTCATCCCTTCCAGTTACCTTCCTTCCCAGCTGCACCTCAGTCAGTACCCACATTCAAGCTGAAAACAGGTCTTATGCTTTTTCCAGCCTTCCTGATTGGGTTGAAGAGATAAAAGCGAAGGGACTACCACTTTTCTCTCACTAACTGTTTGCAACTCAACTGTGTTTCTCTTGGTTGTTTCTTTTTTTTTTTTGCTGACCCCCAGTGAATTGGGAAGGTAGATAATCTGCTTCAGCTCTGTGTGCACTCTGCTCTTCCCTTGTCTCTTGCTTCATGTGACTTGTGCATGTAACTCAGATCTCAGACACTTTCCATGATGGTTCCTGTAAATGGAGCTGAGCTGCTATTTGCCTTTTCTCTCAGAACCAAGCCAAGAGCTATCACTTCACTGTCACCTTTAAGCCATCTTTCCTGTACCTGAATCTAGCTAGTAAAATGTGTGAACCTCAGGTGGCTGCCCAGTGGGGATATACTCTAGTGAAAATGCCATCTGTGTAGGCCTCTGAAGAGTCAGGAACACTGTCCAAAAGCTGTGTCATGAGTGCTTTTTGCCTGTAAATGTGCTGTTTTCTCAAGTTACAGAAGCAAGATGGATGGGGACTCTTGCTGGGTGATTCTCTGGTGAGCAAGAGCTTGGGGATGTTACTGTCAAAAAGCATTTAGTTCTGAGGTGACCAAAAGGGACAGCTGCTCCCATTCCTTTTCAGCATCTAGCATGTGGCAACACCAAACCCCAAGTAATGTGGCCTGAGACCTGGAGCAGTGCTAGGCAGCAGGGCTTTCCCAGCAGTCTTCCAAAGGAATAGGATCCAGTCAGCTAATGTAGGCTGTCTTCTGGGCAACAGATTAGGAAAGACTAACTCCCACTTAAAGAAGCACAAACTACAGCACTGGGTTGTGTAACTAAACAGCCAGTCAGCCTGGGGTCTGTCTGCTTTCTGTTTGTACAGGTAGTGGTGGTTCCTAGGGCAGCTGAACCTGCCTGTGGTGCTTATACTATCTCGGCACACTTGCACAGTTGTCCTTTTGCTCCCAACAATTGGGGCAGCCTAGGTATCACAATGCTACACTGCTGCCTCTTCTGTTGCTACTGCCTTCTCATTTTCCAGTGCCTTGTGGTAGCTGAGAGTTCTTGGCTGACCTCAGGACCTGTAGTAAGGAAGGCATACTCCAAGACTAGAACCCTGCACAAGTTCAGTGCTGGCAGGTTAGGCTAGTGTGACTAGATGGGACAGATGGTAGCTGTGTAGATTTTTTTAGGAGTGAGAGATACGAACTTTTATGATATAATATTGTGGTCTTTTGCAAGTCGATTCAGAATCAAACCACCTGCTAGCAGTGTGGAAATCAACAGCTGCTGAAGAGATTTCTGAACAGGAAGACCCTGAACCTAGCATCTCCTGGCTGTGTGGCAGTGAGATAGATAGCTTTGTGGACAGGAAAGTGTTTTCTCTTCTTTGAACTATGCTGTGAGAAGACTTGGGCTAGCAGAGTTGCTTTTGCAGTACTGAGGTGCTGCTGGCAGGCAAACCCAAGCATTCTGTTGCTGGCTATGACAGAAGGGTGCTCCTCCAATCTCTCTCCTCTTTGGGGAGAGGAGGGAGAGAATTCTTTTAAAAAAGCTTCCTGAAATACGACTTTTGTGGTGGTGAAACAAGGAAAGTCTGAGCCAAGAGGCTGCTGTGCCCTAAATCTCTCCCTGCCTCCCCGTTTCCTGGACACCTGCGATGGCAACATGCTCTGTAGAGTAGTTTCTGCCTGCGCAGACTTTGGCTGCACCAAGATACCAGGGCTGCAGCTTGCACTTGTCTAACAGTCTCTTGTGTTTTTAGCGGCAAACAGTCAATCGCCATTGACGACTGCACTTTCCACCAGTGTGTGAGGCTCAGCAAGTTTGATTCAGAGAGGAGTATCAGCTTCATTCCACCAGATGGAGAATTTGAGCTCATGAGGTACGGTGAGGGGGGATGAACAGGCTGGTGTTGACAGCTGTGTGCTGCTACAGTAGTGTTGCCACACTCGGGCAGACTTACAGCCCCTGAGCACCTAACAAATATGCACTTGCCGCCTTTCTTTTCAGAGTGGAATCTCTAGGGTATCCCACAAATCCTTCTGTTACAAATGTGGTAGAAGCCCAGCTGCATGGCTTTCTTTGCCACAACCATAATGTTGGATATGGGTTTCCTTACCTTTTAGTTTGCTGTATCTGGCTTTTTTAGTGCTTAAAACCAGTGTCCTTGAACAGGGTCACTGGCAGGAACCAGATATAAAACTTGGGACCCAATAACCCATCACTGCCCTAGGGCAGCACAGATCTTATGGCTGCTTCCTTCTGGGATGACTCCATTTCTGGCTGATGTTTCTAAGCTGTTGCCTGTATGCACAGGCTGTCTCTCTGGGAAGGTGGTACAATTTGAGACCCTGAGGGAGTTAACTCCTCCTCAGAGTTCATGGTTGCTTCTATCCCTGCAGATACCGAACCACTAAGGACATTATCCTTCCCTTCCGTGTGATTCCTCTGGTGCGGGAGGTGGGTCGGACCAAGCTGGAAGTGAAGGTGGTGATCAAATCAAATTTCAAACCTTCCTTGCTGGCCCAGAAGATAGAGGTAAAAGAATAAAAACCTATGGTCTCTTGTGCCTGGGAATTGTTCCTCTATCTTATGTCCCCTGCTATGGAGTCCTCAAGCTGGTACAGGACTAAAAGAGTGAACTGAATGCCCTGCAGATGCGTGGTGCTGCTGTGCTGTGGAAGGGAACTGCTGTAGGGTAGAGAGGTGGAAGTTGTTTTCAGTTGCACGGCCACCTCGGCAGAGGCTTAACTTTCTGCAGCAACTGTTCACTTAATGTTTTGGTCACTATGGAAAGTTCATGTTCTTCTGTCTGCGTGATCTGGTGGTATGTCAGACAGGCAGCAGGCTATGAGCTGTGTTAGACAGGCTAAGGGTGGCTTTGCAGCTTAGTCCCCTTCAGGGAAAGGCTTACTGTTGCAAAGGTAGGCTGTCCCGAACCTGGTGCAACTAGAGCTCCCTGGCCAGCCTGGCATTCTTCCTGAGCTCGCCTGCCCGACACTAGCCAGGTTTCCTGAAGGCTGAACTGGAGACCTCTGCCCTGTTCCTCACTGACTGTTGTGGATTCTGAAAATGTGTGAGCTTTTACTTCAGAGCAAGAAACTGGAGAGCTAGCCTAGGATGTCTTGTGGTAGCTGATGTTCTCTGGGTCCCGAGATGGGAGAGAGAAAGCCAAGGGGTCCAGGACAGGCAGTCTTCCCCTAAGATTGCACAGAGTGCCCAGGCTGCGGTCTCTTTGCCCCTGCTCACCAGACTCTGCCTTCTAGGTCCGGATCCCAACACCCCTCAATACCAGTGGAGTGCAAGTCATCTGTATGAAAGGGAAGGCAAAGTACAAGGCCAGTGAGAATGCCATCGTCTGGAAGTGAGTGAGCATGTTGGGTCTGGGGTGCTGCGGGGCAGGGCTTGGGCAGGCAGCACCTGTTCAGTGCTCCTGTCTGCACATGTGGTGAAAGGGAGAATAAACTTGGGCACCTCCTCACTTCTGAGCTTTCTCTGGTAGGATAAAACGTATGGCTGGAATGAAGGAATCCCAGATCAGTGCGGAGATTGAACTGTTGCCCACCAATGACAAGAAGAAGTGGGCTCGGCCCCCAATCTCCATGAACTTTGAGGTGAGTCCCCATCTGCCTTCGAGGGTGCAGCTAGCCTTAGTGAAGCTTTGTCGGGTTGGTCCCTTCTGCCCTCGTGGGAATTACACAGGTTTGAGTGCTCCCTTGTCCCAAGCTGCCATGTGACTCTTTGTAACAGGAGGCCAGCCAGGTGGCAAAGCTAACAGAAGAAAACTGCCCTCAAAACCCCTGGAGTTGTCCCTGCATGCAGGGAGTAGGAAAAGGAACAATGGCTCTTGGTGCCTGTTTCCAGATGCATAGGCAAGGGGTCCTCTGGCTTTTGTGTGTGGAGAGCGTCTTACCCCTCTGTTCCAATGCTCTCTGTTGCCTTTCCCTTTCTCAATAGGTCCCGTTTGCGCCCTCTGGGCTGAAGGTGCGCTACCTGAAAGTCTTTGAGCCAAAGCTGAACTACAGTGACCATGATGTGATAAAATGGGTGAGGTACATTGGCAGGAGCGGGATCTACGAGACCAGATGCTAGCCCCAGGAGGCTGGCGGGCTCCCTCTTCTCCAAGCCATCCTCCGCCTCTCCTCAGTCTTCAAGTACATTCAGAGAAAACATCTGCCTGGCCCCTCCTACAGAGATTGAAAGCCCCTGTGGCTCACCTTGGGAGCAGGCTTGCCTGCCTACGCTCGGTTACCACCCACGCTGCAGCTGAAGTTCAGAACCCAGTCGCACGCAGGGGTGTGGTCAGCCTCCTGCTCCCTGTCCCAGGGTGGGGAAGGGCTAGTCTAACTCCCATCCTCTCGTGATCTTTCTAGGGAACGTCCACCATTAAACTCCTCCTCTTCTGTTGGTGTCTCACTACTTGCATCATATCCTAGTATTTTTGAAGTTCTTGTGCATATGTACTCGTAGAATAGACCTAAACATAGACTGGACAAATCTGAGTTGAAGTTACCCTGGCTTCTGTACTAGCTATTGCTGTTGTGGTAGATGTTGCTGGCCAGTCGGAGATGCCTGGGGTGGTGAGTTTGTCGGGCCTCCACCAGAGGAGATGGCGGGCTCACCAGATCTCACCACCACCTTATATTTCTTGCAAAGTCGTCAGTATAGAGTCCTGCTGTGGGAAGGTTTGTGACCAAAAAGGATGAGGGTTTAGACTCTTGCTGGTGTGTATGTGGGTGGCACAGCATTTCGGGTCCTTGGAGCACTTGCCCCCACCCACTGCTGGCTTGAGCCAGTCTGTCCTTTCCAAACAAATTGGAAATGTGGCCCCTCTGTCCTGGGGAGTGCGGGTCAGCTGAGCTCTGTCAGGCTGTGAACAGGGTCTGTCCTGGGGGAATCTAAAATGCAGTTGGCGGTAAGAGCCCCCTGCCCCAGCCTGCCCTCTCCACAATTCTACCAAACGCTTCTGGGCCATAGGAATGCTGCTGCTACCCACAATCCTGCTTCTGGTAGTGTGGTCTCCATTTTGTACACTTTGTGATTTGTCCAGCTCAGAATCTAATAAAGTATGTAGAACGGAGGAGGCTACCTGCGCTGCTCTTTGGGACTTGTGGTGGCAAGAGCCTGGGCTGTGCTCTGGGCCTGTGCTGGAGTGTCTCGGGGCCTGGTTTTGCCATGTTCCCAGCCCCAGGCTGCCTGGGGGTCAGTAGGTGGGAAAAAACAAAACAGGGCTGGTCTTGTTTCCAGCAGTGCTGGTGCTCCATTCCAGCTGCTGCAGCTCCCTGGGGAAAGGAGGGTGCTCTGGGCTTCCCCCTCACCAGCAACGCTTCTTTTGAGCTGAACTGACCTTTGCAACCCTCTGGGTGAGGTCTGGCTTCTCTGCCTAAGCCTGGCCTGTGTGGACCTTGGTGGCTTTTCCGTGTGAGCAGCTGAAAAGGGGGGGGGGGAAACCAAAAAAACAAACCCCAACCAAAGGCGTTTTCCCTTTTAATTTGCTTTTGGAGGCTGGGGCTAAGGAGGGTGCTTTTTTGAAAAGGGGCCGGGGGGGGCGGACATAAAACTCCAACCCTCACCAAATCTCCTTGCAGGACGGGCGGGGGCCCCACTGCCGCCGGCCCTCGGGCACGTGGCAGTCGCCCCCGCCCCGCGCATGCGCGCCCCGCCCGGACTCCACTTCCCAGCGGCCCCCGCGCGCATGGCGGCCGCCCGCCTCCTTCCCGGCGGCCCCCGCGCCCGCGCCGTCCCTTCCGCCTCTGCCGCCGTGCCGGGCTCCCTGCGGCGGGGGGGCCCCGCTCCGGCTCCGCCATGGCGTCCTGCGCCGACATCCTCCGCAGCGAGTTCCCTGACCTGGACGGCGAGGTCTTCGCTTACGTGACGGGTGAGCAGCGCCCGCCTCCTCCGCGGCTCAGGCCCTCCCGCCCAGCCGCGTGTCCCGACACCTCCCCGCTGTCGCGACAGGCGGCCGGGGAGGGAGCGGGCGGGTGCCACCTGCCGGCCGCGTCGCGACACGCGGCCGTCCGTCGCGATAGCGCGCGCGAGCGGAGGGGTGTGCAGCGCCGGCGCCCTGTGCCCGCAGGGATCCTGCACGACGGCGGGGCCGACTTCGAGTCGGTGGACGAGCTGGTGGAGGCGGTGGGGGAGCTGCTGCGGGAGGTGTCGCAGGACGCCAAGGACGACGGCGCCATCCGGGAGATCTGCCAGCGCCTCTTCAACACCCTGCAGCTGTAAGGGCACCGCTGCCCTCGCCCCCCTCCTCGCCCTCGCCCCCCTCCTCGCCCTCGCCCCCCTCCTCGCCCCTTCCTTGCCCTCGCCCAACTCACCCCCTCCTCACCCTCCTCCTCCTCTCTGGCAGGGACGAGGGCCGGGCCCAGCGCTGCAGCCAGGTGCTGCTGGATGCCCCCATCCAGCTCTCCCAGATCACTGACGGATATGGTGAGTGGCACACACAGACACCCCACCCCCAGAGACCCCTAGCCACACATCGTGTGTCCCCCTGCAGCTCCCACCCCGCTCTTGGGGTGCTGGCAGCAAGGACAGGCTCAGAGCCTGGCGCGTGCACTCGCTTGGCCTTGTGGGAGCAGTTTCCCCCCCGGCCCCCTCGGGCTCCCCCTCGCAGGTGCACCCCTTGTCTCTTCCTGCTGCTGAGCTGTCACCAGCAGCAGCTGGCTGGCCATAGGGCAAGCTGGGGTGTAAGGAGAGGAGCCACCCTTTGGTCCCCTCGTCCCGTGGGAGAGGGGACGGTCCTGCCTGGTTGTGGGCAGCCACTACGGCAGCGCTTGGTGGAGCCTCCCTGGAGCATGTGCTCACCAACCCGATGGTCTCATTGCAGCAGACGCCAGCGTGGACCTGCTGCCGGGGCTGTTGCTGAAGAGAGGCCAGACCTCGGTAAGTGGGGGGCCGTGCCCTTGTTTCAGAGCCAGCAGGACCCAGTGGGAGCAACAAACGTGTGGGGCTGCAGGTGCCCTGTTCCACTCCAGTCACCTCGCCCTCGGCAAGCAGCCAGAACAGGCAGTCATCCTGGCTAGGGGCACAGCTGCGGGGGGTACTGCTCCTCCTCGTCAGGCTCACTGTAATTTGGGAAACTCTTGACCTTGGTCTGGTAAAGAGGCTCAACAGGAGTTAACGGCTTATTAATTCGACAAGGTCTATTCTGCCATAACTTCCTAATGAGCTTCAAAGCATGGTTGGTGCAGTGGTGGTGCTCAGAGTGCAGCTTCTCTGATTTTCTCAAGGGCCTTTGGCTTCTACAGCAAGGCCTTTGACTGAGAAAATAGGATATACTGGGATGGCATCTTGCCATACTCAATGAGAGATAAAATCCTGGCTAGTGGGTAGATGTTGGGACATTACAGATGAGGAGCTAGCAGGGAGCAGCTCTTTTCCAGAGGGCTGCTGCAGGGAGGTTGTAAGCCCAGCTTTAGAAACAGCTGCAGGTTGTCGTGGTTTGAAAAATAAGACTGGGAGCAGAGAAGTTTGGAAGCAATTACGCTTCATGGCCTGGAGGAAGTCGGAACATCTTTGCTGACAAAACATGTGGCTGCTCAGGAGTGAGCTGGCTTGCCCATTGTGTTGGATGTGCCAAAGTTTGGGTATGGGTGAGGTGTGGTGGTTGCGCATCTGCAAAGCAAAGACGGCAGTAGCTGTACAGGGTGGGCAGTCTCTCTGCCGGGCTGGTCTCTTGCAGAGCTCTCCCTTCCTGGGGTAACGTGTTGAGGACGAGAACCCCTTGCTTGGAGGCTGAGACCTAACGTGATCCCCACGTGTCTGAATGGGAGCCTTAAGTGAAAGCTGGCAGCTGCTGCTGATTTTGGCTCTGGAGTTGTTGCTGCTGGGTTCGCTCTCTGGCTCTCACATCCGCAGCTCAAAAAGGATCTTCAGAAAAATTGGAGACGATTCAGAGAAGGTCTCGGGAGGCCTCTCAAGTTCTGGAGGACACGTCTTACTGGGAGATTCAGGGAGCTTGGCATAGTTTACAGAGTGACTCAATCTGTCTGTAGGTATGGGGTCACACCTCCAGTAACAAGATGCTCTTCAGTCTAGCATGCAGGTCTGTAACATCCTCCAGTGGCAGAGTTGCCTTGAAATATCTAGAAGTGTTCTTGGTCAGCCACAAATATTTGACTTGACGCAGGAATAAGCTGGAGTGGGCTGAGAGCCTGGCCAAGACCAGAGGTCAGGTTAAAACACTTGGCTCCTCCTTGCCTTCACATTTAATTAAATGCTTTTTGTCTCTGTCTTGATTGATCCACCATGTAAGCTGACTTTGTTCCAAACTGGCTAAAGTTTAACATGCCTCATGGTCTAGGATGAGGGTGGGCATAGGGGGTAGGAGAGGAGGCACAGGGGTAGCAGGTTGCTGCTGTTGAAGTGACTTGGCTGACCCAGGTCCCTGGAAGTAGAGAAACTGTCCATACGTTAGGCTCAGCCAAACCCTTTGCCTTGCTGAGGCAAAACTGTGTGTATGAGCAGTTGATTTAGGTTTTCATTGCTGAACTGACTTCCTGGCATGATTAGCTTCCTCAAAATGTGCTTGAATCTCTCCCAGTTCCCCTGTCCTACCGCCCTCCCTTCCTTCCAGGCATGAGGCGTTGATTGATCTCTTTTTCTCATGGAGCTAGGCTTTTGGGGCTTTTGCTGAAGATGCTCTCTCTTCTTTAAACTCTCTGCTTTGTGCCCCAGATGGTGAATGCGAAGAAACTGGAGAAGGCGGAAGCCAGGCTGAAAGCCAAGCAGGACAAGAGGATGGAGCGGGATTCCCTGAAGTCATCTGGCCCTCTGTGAGTATGGAGGGTGCCTCATACACCCCCATCCCGCTCTGCTGAGTGTGGCTGGGGTCTGGCTGTACCAGAGCTTTCCTGCTGAGCTCCCTTCTCTGTCTTCTACCTGCCCACAGGGTCCTTGAGGAGGCATCTGCCAGCCAAGCTGCCAGCAAGAAGGAGACTCGCATGGAGTCGTCAGGCAAGAATAAGTCGTATGATGTGCGCATTGAGAACTTCGATGTGTCCTTCGGTGAGCGGTGAGTGCAGGTGGGGAGGTGGGGACAGATCCTGGCTGGGATTTTGGACCATGGGTCAATTGAGACTGGATTGGAGAGTGGTCGGGAAGTGACAGAGGGTGTGGGAAGGATCAGAAAGCAAGGTGGGCACCTGACCCTGTTGGCTTTGGGCAGGAGAAGTCTGCGATGGTTGCTTGGTCCCAGCGCAGCCTGAAATGTCCTGGGGGCAGGTGGCTGCTGGTTATTTCCCTCTCCATGGGGCAGTCTGACCAGGTACCTGCCTCTTCTCTTGCTTTAGTGTCCTACTGGCAGGAGCAGACCTGAACCTGGCGTTTGGACGGCGCTATGGACTGGTGGGCAGGAACGGGCTGGGGAAGACCACGTTGCTGAAGATGATCGCCAGCCGGAGCCTGCGCATCCCCTCGCACATCAGCATCCTCCACGTGGAGCAGGAGGTGGCGGGGGATGAGACACCGGCGCTGCAGAGCGTGCTGGAGTGTGACACCGCTCGGGAGAGCCTGCTGCGGGAGGAGAGGGACCTGACGGCCAAGATTAATGCCGGCAGGTGAGGTGCTGCCGCTGGGTTTCCAGCCCTTCTGTGGCTTCTTGACTGTGAGGTCTTGTTCTGAGGTCTCTCCCTTCAAACGGAGGGCTCCAGCAGGGCTGGGCTGCGTCTTGCCCACCTTAGTCCTGCTTGGGGAGATCAGCCTCCTCCAGCACTCAAACCCTGACCCCTGTCAGTCCCACACACTCTTCTTTGTTTTGCCCCAGGGGAGAAGGGACAGAAGGTGCCAGGCTGTCGGAGATCTATGCGAAGCTGGAGGAGATTGAGGCAGACAAGGCCCCGGCGAGGTGAGGCAGCCCTGTGGGCACTGCTGTCTGTGGGCATGGGCAGTGGTTTGGGGCATGGGGTATGGAAGGGTGATGCTGTGGCCCTGGGATCCAGCATGTGGGGACAGGGGGATCTCCCTACTGCTCATCTTGTCTCTTCTTCTGTCACAGCTCTGCTGGGTTAAGAGTAGTCAAGCTTCCCCACAAAGCTGGCGGGATTATTTCCCCTCCCACCCCCCAGATGGCTTGCATTAGTTGCTGCTGCTCCTCCCCAGGTTCCTGGTGTCTGGGGAGCGTTTCTGGGATGTTGGTGGTAGTGACTTTCTTCCTGGCCAAAGAGCTGAAAGCTTCTTGTGAATCTTCTGGGACTTCATGTGGATGCTGTGCCCTGCTGGGCTGCATATCCGGGCGTGCAGGGAAATCCTCCTGCACCAGGATGGCCTTAAACCATGCAGCAGAGTCCCCACAGTGACTATGGGTCTGAGACCTCAGACTGTGCTCTGACATTGGATGCTGTAGCTGGGTTCCAGTTCTCTCCCCTTTTCCCCAGGGCGTCCGTCATTCTCGCTGGACTGGGCTTTAATGCAAAGATGCAACAACAGGCAACCAAGTAAGTCTCCCAAGTTCTGGGCATTGAGACAGAAATGGGTCTGGGGAGATGCTGCTGCTAGCGAGCCCCCAGGCACTGCTGGGGCTGTAAGGGAGGGGTGCCTTGTGGAAGAGCGAGGGTCTATTCCTGCCCATCCCATGTGGTCTCCTGCCCTGGGGGTGCCAAGCCACCTGCCTGCTTGACCATGGATCTTGTGCTGCGCCCGAGATCTCTGCAGGGACACACCATCTCTGGGTGACAGCAAAGCCGAAAGGGCTGTGGGGGAGCTGGGAGCCTGGCAGGCAGGCAGGCAAACACAACAGTTGTTCTGCATTAAACAGTAACCCCTCTCTGCAATCTCTTCTCTCCTCAGAGAGTTTTCTGGAGGCTGGAGGATGAGACTGGCCTTAGCCAGAGCTCTGTTTGCCAGGTTGGTGTCCAGGCCTTCATGACGTGGGTTAAGCCTTCTCGCTGTCCGTGCTGTGAGGTGCAGGGGTGCTGCCTAGGGGTCCTCTAGATTCAGGCTCTTGGGCTGGGGAGTGCTCTGCAAGTGTGGTGAAAAACGCTCTGCACTGACCCTGTGCTCTTTTGGCTTCTGACATTTTTCCGGTCCTTCTGCTGGACGGTAAGTCGATACTGTGAGTCCCTTCTGACACTGCTGCTGGGCCTGCTTGTGCCCTTGCTGGGGTTGGGAACGTGCCGTGGCCTTTAGCTGCCTGCTCAAAATAGCCCTGTGTGACAGGGCTGGTGCTGGCCGGGCTCTCGGTGCTCCTCTGGCACAGTGGGCAGGGCTGGCGGTGGCATGAGGAAGTCTGCTTGGGTGGCCACTCTCACTGCACTCAGCAGAGCTCTGCCCCATGTCCCAGCCGGGTGGTCTGCGTGACATCATGCCCCAAGCAGTCCCTTTCCCTCACCTGTCCCTGTGCTGGCCCCTGACTGCCAGCACACCCTGGGGGGAGTCCCCTTTGCCACAGGGGGTGACCCTCATGCTGGGTTGGTTCCCTGGGGAGGCCCTCACCTTGGGTGGGGGGTCTGGGCAGGACGCTGCTGCTGGGCACTAAGGTCCGGGTACTGGTATGGAGTGGGGGGAGTCCCAGCCCCCTCAGCACACCCCACACATGTCAGTCCCCTGAGCTGTGGGGACAGGTCCCCATGCAGGGTGTCTTCCTGCACCACGCTGGTCACTAGCCTTTCCTGTGTAAGAAAGCATAATCCAGCTGCCCTCATCCCTCCTGACCCAAGTGCCTCTCTCCCTTCCCTCAGAGCCAACGAACATGCTGGACGTGAGGGCCATTTTGTGGCTCGAGACCTACCTGCAGGTAAGAGGTGGTGGGAGGCCCCAGGACAGAGCAAGGGTGAGGGATGGAGACATCCTCCAGGCGGGTGTCTCACCTTGCTGAGTGGTGGGACCAAGCCCTGTGCTCTGCCTTGATGATGCTCAGGCCCCCTTCTTGCTGTCTTCTCCAGACCTGGCAGTCGACCATCCTCGTAGTGTCCCACGACAGGAACTTCCTGAATGCGGTGGCCACGGACATCATCCACCTGCACTCGCAGCGGCTGGACATGTACCGCGGGGACTTTGAGAACTTCATGAAGATCAAGGAGGAGCGGCTGAAGAACCAGCAGCGAGAGTACGAAGCCCAGCAGCAGTACCGCGAGCACATCCAGGTACTGGGAGAAGCCAGTAGTGCTGGGGCACTCTTCTCCCAGCCTCGTGCCTTTCTCCATGCTTCTAGACCCGTAGATGTGGCTCTGTTGTTGCAGGAGGTTTGGCAGCAGAGTGGGGTGGGTGGGGCTGAAGGGAACCTGGAGCTCTCTGATGCCTTTCTCTCTTGTAGGTTTTCATCGACCGCTTCCGATACAATGCCAACCGAGCATCTCAAGTGCAGAGCAAGCTCAAGCTGTTGGAGAAGCTGTGAGTGTCTTCCTTCTTCCTCTCTGGAGCTGGGGAGGGGGCAGTGCTCATGGGAGGAAACAGAGCTTCCCAGGGTGCCTGGGAGATATGGGGGTAGTTTGGAGTTTGGGTTTTCTGTTACTGGTCCAGAGGCTTTGGCTAGGTTCAGGTGTCACAGAACTGACACCTTCTGGTGTGAGAGCAGACCCCCAGTGCAAGGCACCTTGGTTATGTGTCTCCTCTTCTTGCAGGCCAGAGCTGAAACCTGTGGACAGGGAGTCTGAGGTGATCATGAAGTAAGTGTCCCCTGAGCCCTTGCTTGGAGGGCACCTGGCTCCCTTTCTGATGTGAGCTCCTCCTGGGTCCTGTCCTGGCTGGGACAACCACCCCTTCCTGCAGGCCAGCCTTACTCTGACAGGGACCCCAGATGGGCTCCCATGTTCAGGCTGGGTTCCCTCCTGGGGCCAAGGCTACAGATCTGTGTCCCCTCTTGTGACCATCCCTCCCAGATGCCCTGTGTGGTAGGGAGCCCCCCTTGCCCCTTGGGGGGTTGCAGAGGTTGTCCCGGGGGGCTGGGAGCAGGGTCTCTAAAGTTCCTGGCCATCTCTCACCTTTTCCTGCCTTCCCAGGTTCCCCGATGGCTTTGAGAAGTTCTCCCCCCCCATCCTGCAGCTAGACGAAGTAGACTTCTATTACGACCCAAGTCACTACATCTTTCGTTCCCTCTCTGTCTCTGCTGACCTGGAGTCCCGCATCTGTGTGGTATGTGGGATTGCAGAATAACAGTGGCTGCAAGGGACCTTGCTCAAAGCAGGGCCAGCTTTGCTGTTAGGTCAGGTTGCTCAGGTCCTAGTCCAGTTGAATTCTGGATATCTCCAGGGAGGAGTATTTCTCCCATTCCTCTAGGTCCCATTGCAGCATTTGATCATCCTCATTTTGAGGAATATTGGAACACTTTTCCTAATGCCAGTTAGAATTTGTGACTTGTTCCTGTTGCCCTTCATCCTTTCACCGGGTACCTCTGGGAGGAGACTGGATCCATCTTCTCTGTGGCTCCCTGCTAGCTGACATCAGCAGTGTGTAGTGGGGGCTCCTGCTACACTGGATGGGGCAGCAGAGATGTTATGTGCTTGCAGATGAGGCTGGGACCAGGTAATCCTTAGGCTCAAGGGTTGGGGAGGGAACATCTTCTAGCACTGCTACCTGTGCTGCTCATCAGTGGTAGAAATGCAGCTCCCAGGTAGCTGGAGTCTCTGGTTATGCTCTCGTCCTGCCCCCCTCCACTCCGTGATCATCCGAGAGCCCTGAAATTCCCTGATCGCTCCCCCCCTCTCCAAAGTACCTTCATGGGTTTCACGTTCTCCAATGCTGCTGCTGCTTCTCTAGGTTGGGGAAAACGGAGCTGGCAAGTCGACCATGCTAAAGATCTTAATGGGGGAGCTGGCACCAGTCAGAGGGATCAGACATGCTCACAGGTACCTGGTAGGAAGGGCTGGGGGACTGGGAGGAATGGTGCAGTTGGAGGGCTTCTGGGCTGTGCTTTGGAGTGATGGCTGCCCAAGTGATGGGGATGGGTCCTGCACACCGACGCGTACGGCCCCTTTCCTGTAGCTGCAGCTACAAGCGCTGTGGTTGCGGGGCCTGGTACCAGCTCCCAATCTCTCTTCTCATTCCGCAGAAACCTAAAGATCGGTTATTTCAGCCAGCACCACGTGGATCAACTGGACTTGAACATCAGTGCTGTAGAGCTGCTGGCAAGAAAGTTCCCAGGTGAGTTTTGGAGAGTCCAGGAGATCTGGGCCATTGAGGTCCCCTTTACCACGCACAGAGCAGCATTGATTTGTTCTGTGGCCCTGGGCAGAAGTGTCCGTCACGTTCGTGCTTAAGGGACACCGCCTGCTCTGGGTTAACTCCCACGTCCAGCACAAATTTGGGACACCAGCCTCAAGAAGCTGAGCTGGTTGTGTGGGGGTGGCCTGCAGTCTGCAGACCTCAGGCTGGTGCTCCGCTGTGGCTGGGTTTTGGGGGCAGATACCTGTTTTCCTGCTGGGCACAGAATGAGCACCAGCTTCCCCTTTCCCAGCTGCCAAAACCTCCTGCTCCCTTCTCTGCTTAACATTATGTAATGCGGTGACAGGGAATTGGGGGCATTGTCACTTGGAGTCAGTCACCAGCCCTGCAGCCCCTGTCCCCATTGTGTCAGTCAGGTTTTCCCCGCAAACCCCCTGCTCAGGAGGGAATTGCCTGGAAGCGGTTGCTGAATTCCTCCCCCACCGTGCTGGTCTGGCACAGGCTGCCCGGCCATGGTGCCCACCAAGGTCACGGCGCCGAGGGCCCTGTGTCGCGCCAGGTGTGCCATAGCTCTGTTGTGACACACTCCTGCAGGGAAGACGGAGGAGGAGTACCGGCATCAGCTGGGGAGCTACGGCGTCTCGGGGGAGCTGGCTGTGCGTCCCGTGGCCAGCCTGTCTGGAGGTCAGAAGAGTCGCGTGGCCTTTGCCCAGATGACTATGTCCTGGTAATTTTCTCCCAGATGCTGTTAATTTTTGCACCGCTCCATCCCTGGAGCCTGCTTCACTGGGAAGAAGGTGGGCACCTGCGGACTTCGCGCTGCCCCACGGAAGCCTCATCCCTGGGACTTCTGTGGGGAGGGAGGTTGTCACCCTGGGGGACTGTGTGGAAGGGGGCAGGTGGCTTTCTCCTGCTGCTTGGGGCTCACAGGGATAAGAGGTGTCCCTGGAGCTGGGCAACGCCAATCTTGGAGCCATGCAAATGCTGGTGGCTGCAGCTTTTCATGGCTAAGGCTGCAGTCTGGTGGAGGTCCCTGCAGTGTGAAGGGGTGCGGAGGACCCAGCCCGGGCCTGTTCCAGTGCATGCTCTCAGACCCGTCTTCTCTTCCAGCCCAAACTTCTACATCCTAGATGAGCCAACAAATCACCTGGACATGGAGACCATCGAGGCACTGGCAAAGGCACTAAACAAGTTCCGGGTAAGGCTCCCTCGGTGACATCTCCTGTTTTTCTAACGTTCCCTGCAGCCTCCAGCTCGGGTGACTTGGTATCTCAGCCACAGGTGGACAGTCCAATACCAGCGATGGCTTCAAGTCCAGGATGGATGTTGGGAAGGGTTGGTCACGTTTCCTTAGCCACCCATCCTGATGGTTTGTTTCGCTTGCTGGCTTTGGCTAGGGGTGGCTGTGAGAGGCAACAGAGCCAGACCAGAGCGCACCTTGTCCCCCATCTTGGCCAGTCACCTACACTCCGTGACTTCTCGAGTGCTGCTGTGTGCTGCATGCGGTGCTCAGCCCTGCCTTGGGGCCTCTCGGCTCTTCCTTAGGTGCGGTTTATGGCTGATCTCCAAAGACTCAGCCTGCAGGTACCGCTGTGATCAGCCTGGTTCTCACTGGTTTATAGTTGCTCAGGTTGGGACAGTTTTCCTGTGAAAGAAAAGCTTAACTGAGGTTGCTTGGGGCCTGGTCCAGCCACCACTTGACTGTCATTGACTCCACCTGGAATCTCCATCCTTGCAGTTGTTGGAGGCCTGGAGAGCCAGTAACAAACCCTGCACTTGCCTTCCGAAAGGGGAGGCCGAATGCATTACTGTGGCACGTGCCTCCTCCATACGTTAGACATCTGTCTGTCCCCTTGCAGGAAGGAAAGGCTGGGATTAGGTCCCTGCCAGTGAAGTACCGTTGAGTTTTTCCTGGAGCAGATGGAAAACAGAAGTCCTGGGCATGGGCAGGACAGGGGCGCAGGATCTCCATGCCACCGATGCTGGACCCTGGGTCATGTTCCACTGAGCTCCATCCCCTCCCCCGTGTGTTGGCAGGGTGGTGTAATTCTGGTGTCCCACGACGAGCGCTTCATCTGCCTGGTGTGCCAGGAGCTGTGGGTGTGCGAGAATGCCACTGTCACCCGCATCGAGGGCGGCTTCGACCAGTACAGAGACATCCTAAAGGAGCAGTTCCGGAAGGAGGGTTTCCTATAAGGGAGGCAGGAGCCGGACTGCACCGGGGGCTGGAGCGCAAAGCTCGGCTGCCCTGGCATCCATCCCAACTGTGCCTGGCAGAGCGCTGAGGATGCTGCTGCCCACATGGACCGTCAGCCATGCCATCAAACTGCCACCTGAACTGCTCTCCCCTCCCAGGGCCGGGCGGAAGGACAGTGAGGGAGCAGGAGCCCGGCGCTGTGCGTGGCCAGGGGCAGGCGGGGGCTCTGCTGCCCGCCGGGGCTGTGCCTGGCGCTGGGCACCCTGGAAAGGCTGTGCCTGGGGCTGCTGCTCTGCCAGAGGAGGGGTCATGTCCCCACCTCCCCGGTTTAACTCCGTGCTCTGGAGGGCAGGAGAGGAGCTGTTCTCCATGTTTCTTCGCTTCCCCCTCTGCCTTTTTCTTTTTTTCTTTTTTTGGTGTTTAACTGGCCCAACACTAGTCAGGCTCCATCACGTGCCACCGTCCCCTCTGCCCCCCCCCCCCCCCCCCCGCCCCAGCCCGCCCCGGAGGGAAACGAGGCCTTTGCTGCTAAAAGTGACCCCTGCCTCTTCCCCCAGCCCCGGAACCCGCTTGCTCTGTCCTCCTCCGGGGCTTGCGGTTGTAGCCCTGAGGGAGCCAGAGCCCGGCGCTGCCCGAGCCCCCCCCGCCCCTCCCCGCGCTGCCGGTACTGCCCGGCCCGCCTGCCTGCCTCCCCCCCCCCCCTTTAAAAAACCCGGGGGGCGCGGGCGGGGGGGGGGCTTCCGGACCCCCCCCCTCAACGGCTCCGGGGGGGCTGGCATCCGGGGGTGGGGGGGAATGCGCCCGCGTCCCACGGGGCCCCTGGGGGCCCCGGGGGGGCCGGAGCGGGGCGAGGCCGGCGGAGTCGGCTCTCGGGACGGGGGGCGGCCGCGGCGGCGGGCGGGGGGGGGCTGGTGCTCCGGGCACGGGGGGCCGGCACCGCCGGTGGAGAGAGCGGCCTAGTCCGCGCCCCCCCCCCCCTTCCCCCGGCGCCGGTAGAGGCGGGAGCCCCCCCCCCCCACCGGGGGGGGGCCGGCCCCGCCCCCGCCCCCCGCCCCGGGGCCCCCCGCGCCCGGGGCGGCGCTCGAGCCTCGCTCCGACCGGCGGCGGGCACCCACCGGGGCGGGCCGGGCAGGGCAGGGCGGCATGAGCGCGGCGGGGGGGGCCCCCGGGGACCGCCCCCGCGGCGTGCGGGGGGGGGCGGGGGGAGGGTCGCGTGTTTTTACAGCGGGGAAGTGTGTGTGCGTGCACGGGGGGGAGGGGGGGCGGTCGTGTGTGGAGGGCGGCTTGGCGGGAGGGCGCTGTGTGTGCGGGGGGGGGGTTCATGCTTGGGGAGGCTCGGGGGGGCTGCGGGGGGGGCTCTGTGTGTGTGTGTGTGTGTGTGAACGAGGGGGGGTTGTTCCGTGCCTGTTCCGGGGGTGGGGGGGCCCGTGGCGGGGCTGGGGCGGGTGCTGCTCGTGCGGGGGGTGTCCGTATGCGGGGGTGGGGTCGCCCCCCCGGCGGCCGGTCGGGGCAGGACCGGGAGCGCGGCGCCATCTTGGGAGCCATCAGGTGCCCGGCGCGGGGACGGGCGGCGGCGGCGGGGGGGCCGCCCCCTCCCCTCCCCTCCCCGGCGGGCCGAGGCCGCCTCCCCGCGGGGGGAGCTGCGCACCCGGCCCCAGGGGCTCCCCTCGGTCCCCGGAGCCGGCGGGGGCGGGGGAGCGGTGTCAGCTCCTCCGCCCCTGGCTCGGGGAGCGTCGGTGCGGGGCTGGCTCTGCCGCGGGCTCCTGGCGCTCCGTCCCCGGGATCTTAAACCGAGCGGCGCCGGGCTCTTCCGGCTGACCCCGGAGCCGCCGGGGAAGCCCAAATCGCCGGGCGCCCTCCCAGCCCCGCGCCTTCTCCCTCTGCCTTTGAGTCAGCCGGCCGTGGGCGGGGGGGCGGGCGTCCCCGGCACCGGGGCTCCCGAGGCTCTGACTCACGCTCCGCCGGGCGGCCGCTGCGCTGTCTGGGTGTCCCATCGCGTCCCCGCTGCGTGCTCCCCCCCCCCCGGCCACCGCGACCTGGGTTTTAAAGGGAAGGGCTGCATCTGTCGAGCCAGATGATGCAGATGGGTTATGGGGAGGATGGGTGTTCGGGTGACCTAAATATTATCTGCTTGTATAATTGTCTGGCAGTCCAGGGCCGCCTGCCGGGGTCGGTTGTGATACTCGGCTCAGGTAGGGGTATCCAGGGAGTTTAACCAACATGGGGTGTTTGTTGCAGCCATTGCAGAAGCGACAGAGAACCGTGGAGGACTTCAACCAGTTCTGCACCTTTGTTTTGGCCTACGCAGGCTACATCCCCTATCCTGAAGAGGTAAGCGGGCTTGCAGGGTGTTCCTCTGCAAAAAGACCGGTTGCGACCCAGCTCCTAATTCTTCTCCTGGAGAGTCATTTTCTGTCCCCAGCCCCTTCCTTCTCACCCTGAATGTCCATGCTGTGGTCCCCCATGCTAGTCCTGCATCTTCCCCTCTTGCAGAATGAGCCCTGGACCCATGGAGGCAGCATGAGCCCCCAGAACAGCACGGGAAGCACTCAGGACAGCGATAGCTGGGCCTCATCCCACTCTTCTGACTGCCACATCCTGACGGACGATGGGAGGAGCAGGAATGCTGTGGCCCGGGGAGCTGTGGACAACAGCCTGCTCGTGAGCTGCCCTGCCTTCCCCACCAGCTTCTACGGTGTCCGGCCCCAGCAAACCAAACGGAAGAAACCACCAGCAAAGAAACTCATTTTGGAGGAGGAGGTGGAGAAGAGGGTGCCACCAAGCGCTGGGAAAGGCTTTGGGGCAGAGCAGGACGGGGTGAAGGAGCTGGCTGCGCTGGAGGGACAGGTGCCTCCCGCAAAAGAGCAGCACTCGGAGCCTTCCCTCAGCCTGGCTGGGGACATCCAGCCCAACTCCCTCCTGGAGGACCTGATGAAGGAGGAGAAGGACTGGGTGCATGAAGCACAGGGGGGTGAGAAGCCAGCAGGAGATGATCCTCCGCTAAAGGAGCACGACCCCTGCTCTGGAGGGAGGAAAAGCCCCAGTTCTTGTAGTACCTTGGACCAAAGCGAAGGGGAAGATGCAAGCAGAGGGAGCTCCCAGCTTAGTGGTGAGTGTCCGAGAGAGCACAGAGGGCCCTGTTGTGCTACGGCCAGTGCTGAATATTGTCCCTCCCTCAGCTGGAGCCACCCACACTGGCTGTAGGGAGGGCTTGTCAATGCCCCAAGCCTCTTCCTGCAAGGGGAGTACTTTTGGGACCTGGGAGGACTGAAGAGCAGAGGGCAGGGAGTTGGCCTGCCCTTTGGCCGCTCTGTTCTGTAGAGCGAGCGGTACAGACCTGAAACATGTCTGAAGCGGGGTGTAGGGGTGCCTTGCTCATCTGGTCTTTATTTTTGTCTCTTCCCCTTCCCCCCACCCCCGCCTCCTTTTGCAACTTTAGCAGTTGAATTCGCAGCAGCTCCCAACACCAAAGCAGAAGGTGAGTGAGGGCCTGTCCCGTTTAACACCAGTGGCACTGGCTAGTCTGGCCACAGCCGGACCTGCAACTGGGTAAGGGGGTTTCTGACTGGTGTCTCTCTTCCTGACCAGACGACGATGCCTGGGATCTGATCACCTGCTTCTGCCTGAAGCCCTTTGCAGGGAGGCCCATGATCGAATGTAACGAATGCGCTACCTGGATCCACCTCTCTTGTGCCAAGATCCGCAAATCCAATGTGCCTGAGGTTTTCATCTGCCAGCGATGCCGCGATGCCAAGCAGGAGATTCGACGCTCAAACCGAGCTCGGACGGTGCCCCGCAAGCGCTTCTGTGACTGAAGCTCCTCCAGAGCAGGGAGGCTGGGGGTCCCCTTCTTAAACTGAAGGCTGTAGCCCGGTTTGGCTAGACAATCAATGCGCAGTGATGGCAGGGGAGGGGCTGGCCCTCGAGGCTGGACCGTCCCCCTTGCACTCCTGACTCCTGGAAGCCACCATGCGCATCCTCCCTGGGGATCGCGTTGACCTCAGAGCTCAGTTACCCTAGAGGTGTGGGGGGAGAGGAGGGTGGTCCAGCCGCGCACTAGGTCACTCAGAAACATCTCTGTCCTCGCACAAAGCTGGCTCAGTGCCTTTCCCCCAGGGCAGCTGAGGAGAACCTAGTCCAAGTAGTTTCTGTGGTGTGGTGGAAGCTTACACTTATCCCAAGATGTGACTCCCCTTCCTCCTTTTTCCTCACCATTTTCCTTTCCTTGCCTTGGACCTTTGTGGGCTGCGAAGGCAAAGCCCCGATGACCCAAGTTCTCCTCCAGCAAGTAGGTGCAGCCCAGGCAAACTCCAGGGCAGGAGGAGAAGGGACATCGGTCCTGCTGACGCCTGAAGCAGACTGGGGCTCTGCATTTTGGGGGTATTGGTGGAGCCTTCCATCTCCAGCTCATCGGCCTTATAGGCTGCACAGGGGAGGTCCTTCCCCTGGCCCGTGGTGCTCCTGGTTTTGTTTGCTGCACCCATGGCCCCAGGATAGTCCTGCTGGGTCAGGAACAGCAAAGGCATCCTCTGGTAGATGATTTCAAAGGCTGATCTTGCTGAGCAGCCCTCCTTGGTTCACCTTCTTCAGTTGCACTGAAGTCTCCTATGTGAAAGGGGGGTGGGACCCCGGTAGGAGACTGAGCAGTTCCCCTCGGAGCTGGCCGTGGCAGGGCTGGGAGCCCTTCAGAAAGGGAGCAGGAAAGTGCTCCAGTTAGCTTTTCGTGTTTTCCACTTCCAGTTTAAAACCAACTGGATCTCATACCCTGTGGCCATCTCCTGCCTGCAGGCTGTCTGGTGGAGCATCTGCTTCAACACCAGCTGGATGCTGAGACCCAAGCTAAGATGGAGCCTGGAGCTGGGAGGGCCTTCAGAGAAGTTTGTTGTTTGTTTTATTTTGTTTTTTTTCTTGGACATATAGAGTGAAACCTAATGACTTGTCAAGAGTGGGCCCTGAGCCCCTTCTGCTATGCAACTGCTGCTCCGGAGACACAGGACATGCCCTCTCGAGGCCCCCAGTTGAGTTTGGCAGCGGAAGGCTTTCCTCCCCTCTGTGTCCCCTGCGTGCGGTGTGTGTGTGTGATCTCCTGGGGCCCCACGTGCACTAACTGTTGGATCCCACCTCCTCCTCACAGCCCCTCCAAAGAGCCTGGCCCGTGTGCCTTCTGCACTTTCCCTGGGGGACGCAGACCCTGCTCCTGTCCTGGTGACACGCGACTCAGCCCCTGGTGTGCCACTGCCCACAGCAGGGAGCGGGACAGCCCCACAACTATATTTCTTAACTGGGTTCTTTCCTACTTGCACATCTGGTTACTGTGGGACCACAGCTGGGGGAGGGTGTGGGGCAGCCCCGCATCACTCAGCAGCCCCCAGGCTCATCCCTGTGCCTCTCCTCCTGTGGAAAGCCTGGGCCCCAAAAGTGCTTTATGTTTTTATAGTTACTTTGTATTGATATGTAAAATAGCGAATTCTGGTCCTTGCCCTGTGGAGTGTGGCTGGAGTCTTATGTATATAATAAAGTACTTTTGCCATAATGGTGGTGGCTTTGGTGTAGTTCAGTGGCCTTGGGTCTTGCATCCCTCTGGGACCCGAGTGCTCCCCTTCTGTGGCTGAGAGGGGACCTGGTGTGGGGATCCCACCCAGCCCTGCTCCCCCTCCCCATAAACACCGCACTGCACAAACAACAGGGAATGACTGGGCCAGTACATGATGTATTTAATAGAGCAATGCCCACCTCCCTGCCCTGCTCCAGTGCATGGGGCTGATCCACAGGAATGTCTGTGGAGCTGCGTGGGCTGGGGGACAACCTCTTCAACAGGCACCATCTTCCCAAGCCTGCAGCCAACTTGTGAGCATCGTGGGTTACACCGAAGAATCAGCAGGTCTGATGGCTTGGGGAGGGCGTCCACACACCACTCCGGAGTGGTTAACGATTTCGTCATGACAGCAGTTGAGACACCAAAGGATCCAGTTTTCTCCACAAAGTCTGTTATTCCAGCACAGCGGCATCACCGGCTTCCCCTGCCAAGGCAGAGGTGTGCCAGCATCCATCAGGCAGCACAGTCGGGTCAAATGGGGAATGCAGCGAGGGGGACAGGGTGAGAAGGCACTGGGGACCGAGCACTGACCTGCCTGGGGCAGGAAGAAATCACTGTTTGAGGGGACCCTTACCAAAGCAGGGTCCTGCTGGTGCAACATTTCATTCCTGAGGCAGTTGCGTTGGGGCAGAGGCAGTGAATGGTCCAAGAACAGCAAAACTGGGCATAATTTCTATGCTAAGGGCCAAAGCTGGGTTTGTGCAGCCAAGCAAGCATCCTGTAGAGCGAGGAGGGAGGGTGCCTACTCCTCCTTGGCCCACACAGAGCCACCTGCCTTCCTTTCCAGGTGGGGAATCACCGCCTCAGTGTAAAACTTCTCCAGCTTGGGCACCGTCTTCTCCCAGAACTCGGTGTCGAACTCCACAGGGACCACAGCTGTCTCCTTGGTGGTGTGCACCACGAAGTCAGCCCGCTGGAAGCCAGCAGCCGCCAGCTGGCACTGGACCTGGGTGAAGTAGGCATGATCCTTCTTCAGGGCATAAGAGTCCCCGTCCACCTCCAGGCAGAAGTCCTTGTCCTTGCAGGCCTCGCGCACCGTCCTGTTCCTGTGCTTGTAGGGACACTTCACCTCCAGCAGCCCTAGGGCCTTACCCGTGGCCGCCTCCTTGACGACACCATCCGGGCTGGCAGCAATCCACCTCTTCTCTCGGTGAATGAAGAGGCCACAGTCCTCCACCTGCACTGGCTTGCCCACCGCCTGTGACTTCAGCTGCTCGTAGGCCCGCACGGCCGCCTTCTCTTTGCGGACCCCCCAGGCCATGGCTGGTGTCTGCACCCCGGGGCTGGAGCTCACCACCGCTTTCAGGTAGGACTGGGGCACCTCGTCCGTCTTGCCATTGGCAAACTTGCTGTTGGCGATCCTGGGGGCCACGGAGGCGGTGATGCGGTTCTCCCGCCACTCGTACCACTTGGGGTTTCTCCGCTGACCCCGGGTCTCCTTCTCCACCCACAGGATGTTCTGGTTCTCCAGGGGGGTCAGGAACCGGTCCCAGGCCTCGCTTGGGTCAGCCACCGGCTGCTGCTTCTGCAGACATGGGTCAGGTCTGGCCAGACCAGCAGCTCCTTTGGCATCAGGCAGTTTCTTCGGGGTTGCAGAGCAACTCTTGGCGGATGCTTGGTGCTGGTCCCCGGCATCTCCTAGGGCTCCACGGAATGCTGCAGGTCTCGGCTGAGAGGAGTCTAGCTTTGCCCTCCGCCTCTGGCTGGGGCTGGCAGCCCCAGCAGCTGGAGTGCTCCTGGATCGGCTGCCCGCAGCCGGGGCCTTGGCCCGGGTGGCCGAGGTGGAAGGTGGTGGCATGGCGGGAGCAGTTTTGGAGGTGGCTGTGGCTGGACGAGGGGATGATGTGCCGGTGGGCTCCTTCTTGGGTCTCCCCATCGCTGAGTGTCAGAGGGTGTCACACTGTGGGTATAAAATAAAATGGAATGTACTTCCCCAAACCACGATTTTCCCTTTCTTTGGTCCTCCCTGCGCAGGCTGCCAGGGCAGCTCTGTCCCCATGCCTTTCCTGGGGTCACCCTAGTTGGACACCCCAGCTGGTTCAACAGTGCTGGGGTGCACACACACCCCCTAGGCCACCAAACCAGCCCTGCGCGGAGCTGGGTCTGCCCACGGTGGCCTCTGCTCTGCCCCGCGGCCGCCCAGAGGATGGGGTGGGGGGACAGGGGGGTCCCCCCCCCCCGGGGGCCCGGGGCCGGCCCAGAGCCCGGGCGGCCGTCCCCGGTGCCGCCCGCTCTCACCGCTCCGCCGCCGCCGCCCGGTGCCGACCCGGAAGCGCGCCCCGCCCGCACCACGTGTCGGCGGGGGGGAAGGGGGCGGCCCCGGGACGCGGGGGGCGGCGGGGAGCGGGAGCGCGGCCGGCCCGGGACGCGGGGCTGGGCGCAGCCGGCCCGGCCGAGCCCCCCGCTCCCCGCTAGAGGGAAGCAGCCGCCCGGCCATCCCCGCCCGCCGGGGACCTGCCCGGTCACTTCCGCCACCCCCTGCCCTCCCCGTTCCCTCTGTTTTCTTCCCAACGATTCCTCTGCCCCCCGCCCCCAGCGCTTTGCTCTGGGCTGGGGTCGAGGCCCCGCGGCTCTCCCCGTGCCCCCCACCCCGGGCCTTTCGGGATGGTTTCTGTTCCAGGTCCCCTTCCCCCGGCCCTTCTCCCGGCCCCGTCCCTCCTGCCTGGCTCCCAGCCGCCGCTCCCGGGAGGGGGCCCCAGCCCCGTGTACCCCATCCCTGCCTGCGGGCAGGGGCCGCAGCCCGGCGGGGAAGCCAAGCAGCGCGGCCCTGCCCGGCCCCCGGGCCCCCCAGCCTCGCCCCGCACTCCCGTGGGAAGGGACCGGCACCTGGCAGGACCCCGCCGCGCTGCCGAGCCCCCGCTGCTGCCGGCCCGGGCTGATCCGAAACGCTCCGGTGTGCAAGAGCCCCAGCGCAGCACAGGAGGCGCCGGGGGCGTAAGAGTTTCAGGTTCCCGGAACCCACGGAGTTTCGTTTCCAGCAGCGAGCGAGCCCAGCTGGCCCAGGGTGGCTGCTGTGCGGTCCCCGCAGCCTCAAGCCCCCGCGATCTTCAGCTGTGGAAAGGAAACCCAGCAGCCACCGGTGCGTGGCCCGGGCCTGCCGGTTCAGTCCGGGAAGGACGAGCACTGGCAGCTTTCCCAGCTCCCTTCCCTGGGGCTCCCTGATGCCCCCGCAAGCCATCTCCATCCTCCCTGATCTTTGCTGTTTGCTCCCACCAGCCCCCCTGTATCCCACTGCAGCTGGGCAGGCCAGTATTTAATACCGCACAGCTTAAACCGAGGTGCACCTCATTTTGACCAGGTGTTCCCCTCCACCACGGCTACTCATCCTCAGGATCTCCTTTAATTTGTGCTGATTAATGAGCAGCAGACAGCTGAAAAAGATGCCCATGCCCCTGCCCCTCTCCCTGCAGGCAGAGCCTTTGTCCGTGCGGCCCTCAGCTGGCTCTGAGGAGCCGCAGCTGCATCGAGCACCATTGCTCCCAGCCTGACACCAGCCAGTATCTCTCTGGGTTATTTCCTCCCGTAGCACTCAGTCTGTGAGGCTTACCAGTGACTTAGGAGCGCTCTGTGGTCCGTGCTCCCTCCAGCCAGCCCTGTCTCTGGGTGATAATCCACCAGGATGAGGTACAGGTGATTTGGGGATAAATACCCAGATCACGACTGGTCCCTTGGGTGGTATGGCAGCCTCTGGTAAGGGCTGCATGGGGTTGTTGGGGCACTTAGCGGAGCCATTGGGCTGAGCTGGGCCTGCGTTTGCAGGGTTTAATGCACGCCTTAGCTCAGTGCTCTGCTGAAAAGCAATGCCGAGCTCTGTGGGTTTATTTGTGGCTGCAATGAGCTGCTGTAGCATCGCTGTGATGGTGCAGAGCAGGGACACGCATGCCTGTTGTCTGACACTGGTGTGAGCGCTGTACGGAGCGGGATGGAGCCCATCTGCATCTCACCAGGGCTGCTGTGCATCACCAGCGGGCTCAGGGAGGCTCGGCTGCATCCCCAGCACTGCGCGCACTGTGGTTATTCGCCTGCTGTAACATCGGGGCTGCAGACAGCATCTGACGCCGTGGGCTGGCCGAGCCCCCTCACCCCGTCTGGTGGCACCGACCCAGCGCTCCCATTTGGATGCTTTTCCTTGCCTCAGCTTGGCCTAGAAACAATATCTCAGAGAAAAATCAAAGCCTGCGGGTTTTTTTTTCTGGGGCTGGAGCAGCTGCAGCGCTTGTTGTGATGATGGGAGTGGGAGCTCCGTGCATGCCGCAGGCTGGGTGGATGTGCTGTGGCGCGCGCTGTGCCTCCAGCAGCTCGTAGAGCTGGCGTCTGTCGTGTAGGGGGGGTAATGTATGGGTTAGCATCCTTCTCCCGTGGCCATAAATGACAGGGAAGGAGAGCAGCTGCATGCTTTAGCTCTGCTCTCTCCCCGTGCAGCGCAAGGGGGGAAAGTGGTGTGCCGTGGGGCATTCGCACGGGGAGAGGGAATGGCTCAGTGCGCTTTTGCAAGCACCCCAGTGACAGGCAGAGTGCCTCTCTGCCAGATAATGGTGTTGGCTGGAGCGCAGGGTAAGGAGTCGGGAGGAGCGAGCGTGCCCTATGCTACCGCGTGCGGCGAAGGGTGTCTTCCGCCAAGATCCTCCTCCTTTGGTCCTGCCATCAGCCGTGAAACCCGTGCCGAGGAGCCAAAGCCATAGCAGTGCCGTGGGTCAGCTTAGAGGTGAGATCCGGTGGGGAGATGCTGCTTTGCCAGACCTCCTTGCTCCAGTGCCGCTCCAAAATCACCTGCTGAGGACCGGGCGCTGCTTCCGCCACTGCCTGTTCTTTCTGCCCCGGTTTGTGCTGCGTGGCTGGGCCGGCCCCATGTTCGGCGTGGCAGTGACGGTGGGTTTTGTGGTGCGGGGGAGCTCCCCTCTGTCTGCTCTATAAAAAGAGCCGCAGCAACACAGCCCGATCTATAGCATAGCGAGGGAGCTGCCTGCACAAGGCACGGCAGGGATTAGCTCCGAATCTGATGGTTTTCTCCAGTCCCCCTTGGGAACAGGGGACCAGCAGTGGCAGCTGGGGGACTCCTAGTGCACCCCAGCCTGGGCTCACCAGTGAGATCTCCCTGCCAGCAGACACGTCCTGGCTTTGCCGGGATTTCCTGATCATCTGCACCCTCCCCTTGGGGCTTGTTGTCACACTCTCAAACTGCTTGTTTGGCTCTCCCCAAATTCCCCCTTTCCTGCTCTTTGGGGCTGGGATTTCACTGCAGCACGTGGAGGCTGGCAGGGATGGTCCTGGTGGGACCCCAGGGTGTCTGGGTTTGGGGTGGATGCTCAGGGGGCCCCTGTGAAGCGGTTGTGACACTTGTTGCCCATGGTATTTGTACTGGGGGTTCAGCCGGCTGACGGGGGATTGCATTTTGCCCTGTACTTTGTTCAGAGGGGGGCTGGGGGGCTGGGTGTCCCAGGCAGCCAAACCTTATGTTTGTGGGTCCCACAGCATCACCCTGCGGTCTCACCAGCACCTGAATTGGGCTGGATAACTCCACGCTGTACCTGTGGGGCAGCCCACGGGGGTGGGCCCTGCTCTTGGCCGGTGCTGGTCACCCTCTGGGGGTGGTGGCTGTCCCCTGAGACCCCCAGCACCACCCGTGAGAGCATCCCCCAGCCCTCCCTGGGGCAGCAGAACCAGGGAGTGTGTCTCTTTAATGAGGCTGGGCTTGGAGCAGCTCTGCTGCTGGCACAGGGAGCGAGGGATGGAGCGAGGGCGGTGAAGGAGCCAGTGCCAGAGAGGGAGCCTGCAGCAGGGAGAGGCGGGGAAGGACGGCTCATCCCCCTGGGTACCCCCCGAGCCAGGGGGCAGAGAAACCCACCCCCAGGGCAGAGGGCTCTGCGGAGGGCAGGGACCCAGTGGGTGCTGAGCTGAGCCTGCGGGACCTCCCCTCCTCCTCCAGGTAAGGGCCAGGGCTGGGGGGGGGCAGTCTGGGACCATAGTGGCCTGGGACCCTGCAAGTATCCTGCGATTGCTGGGTGCCCCAGGGTTGCACACCTGCTTTTGGGGCAGCCCCGGATCGTAGGAGGGGTGAGAGGTGGGAGACGAGGCAGCAGGGCCGCAAAAGTGCTGAAATCACTGTCCAGCACGGACCTGACGGGGCTGGCTGTAATACCTGCTGGGAACGTGCCCCAGGGTATCAGCAACCGGTCCCTGGCCCGTGCCACAAATGTCCCATGGCCAGAGGAGCAGTGGGACCCTTTTGTACGGCTGGCCTGCCAGGATGTGCCTGTCTTAGGGGTGACTTAGGAGGGCTGGGATTTTTTTGGGGTGTGCCTCTGTTAGGATGCATTGAGGGCAAGTAACTCCTGTTCCCTGGCACAGGGTGGGGGTTTTCCAGGGATTTTAGCAGCTCTGGGGAGGTGAGAGCAGCAGCACGGGTCCTGGACATGGTAATTCTGGATGCAACGCATGTGCCGGGGTGTGCGTGCATGCGTGTCTCTGTGTGTGTGTATGTGCAGCAGGCTCTGCTCTCTGTTTTGGCTTCCCAGCAGACCAAGCAGGAGTGCCAGCCAGAGGACAGCACCGCAGGCTGGAGGCTCCGCTGGGGACAGCCCAGCCGAGCGCGGTGCCAGGCAGCCCTTCACCCCCTCACCTTCGCCTGCAGCCACTGGGGAAATCCTGTTTCCCTCTGCTCCTTCTCTTTGGGCTCTCTGCAAAGCGGCGTGCCCCGTGGGCACTGGCCAGCAGTGCCTCCATGGCCTCCTCCCTGCTCCAGGAGTTGGGATGGATCCTGCTCTCCTGCCCTCGTGCCCCATCCCAGCAGAGCGATGGGGGGATGCCCCGCAGGGAGGGGAGGTGAGGGAAGCAGGGGGTAATGCAGGTGGGCAGTATGGGCAGCAATGCTGTGCTCCGGGCGCTGCCACAGAGGCTTGGGCTCCTCTCCTTCTATCCTTCTCTTGTACTGGCCTGCGCCTCTGTCACCAGTGGAAATTTCCACTGGTTTTGCCTGTGCCGGGGCTGGCCTCACCCTTCCCCGGGACCACGCTGCACCCCGGCGTGGGTGGCTGCTGCAGCAGGTGAAACTCTGACAACTTTGCAGGCAGCTAAGGAGGGTCTGCTGCGCTCGGGCGCCGGGCCACGCAACAGCTGCCTCGCTAGAAAAACTCAACCTGCCCACGGGTGAGAAGAGAAACACTTAAGTTTTTCTGACCTAGAGAAGCACACCAGCACAGCAAACCGCCCCCAGCCCTGCTCCTGCTGTGTCCCCCTCCGTATCAGGGATGCTGCTGGTTAAACGTTCCTGTGGGCAGCAGGTGGGGAGGGAGGAAGAGGAGGGGGCTGCGAAGTTACTGGCGACCATGCTGGGGATGGGAAGGGGGCTGGGGACCTGTTGGTGGTGCCACACTGGTACCTGGGGCCAGTTTGCTGCCCCAGAGGATGAGGACGAAGAGGCCGGGGTGAGGACCATCAGATCTGGTTTTATTCATTACCATGGGGCTTAGAGCAGTCAGCACGAAGCGCGGCAGGGCCAGATGGGCCCTGTTTACTCTGCGAGGGTAAATGTAAAGAGAAGTGATAAAAAGCAGCCGGGATGGCTTCTCTGGTAAGTCCCTGGTAAACAAGCTGGCGGTGCCCCGGCTGATGGGCGGCACTGCAAATAGCAGGCGCGTTGCTGAGCATTAAGCCGGGTGCCTTGGGAACAAATGGACAGGCTTTGGGGTGAAATCCATTTTTAATGGCTTGATGCGACTGGGCTGGGGGAGTCTCGGTTCCCAGCACCTGGCTGGGTGCTGTGGTCAGGGCAGGACCCAGCTGACGACGTTCCCAGTGGTGGCACAGCCAGTGTGGAGGAAAACCAGGCTGTGCGTTGCCCCTGCACTGCCTTGTGTGCTGGGATAGCAATTTGGGGGGACTCAGCAGGGCGTGCAGCATCCTGCACGTGGGGTGAAGAACTGGAGATGGTGGAGGGTGGTTGGGTGGCCAGGACCTGCCAGCATAATCCTGCGATGCCAACTGAGGAGGCAAACAGCTTGTCTCTGGCATAATGGACTTATTTTTCTGGGATGCAGCCACGTTGCTAATGCACTTCTGCACTTCTTGGGGGCTCGCTGCCTTGTGCCAGCTGTGGGCTGGGTCCTGGTGCTGCCTCTGAGGATGAAGCCCTGCTCCGCTTTCAAGGATGCTCTGGGAGAGGCACCCTGTGCCTCCTGTTACCGATGCTCATACGAGCCATTCCTGGGATGAAGGCCACCAGAGGGGGGGGACCAGATGGCTCACTTGTACCTGGCCTTGTCCTTGCCCCGGGTGCATTGCACGCTGAAGCGCCAGCACATGGCCTGATGCAGGGACCTCACTGCCGTTGGGTAGTAGGTGCTTGGGGCAAGCAGGGGATATGGTGCGGAGGTGCAGACCCATGCCAGGAGCTAAGGCTGGCCCGAATATTTTATCTGAATATTCAATGGCATGGGGTAAGACAATGTTAGAGAGATGCCTTGGCTCTGGGCAATTGTTTGGGATGCTGCTCCTAGGTGGTTTTCCCAAGGGGAAGAGAAGTGTGGAGTGGGTTGGTGCGCTGGCTGGAAGGCATCCCCAGCCGCCTCTCTTCCCACAACTGCTGCTGAAGGGTGGGATGCCGTGCGTGTCCATCCCTGGGGAGAGCATCACTCGCCCAGAGGCAGAGAGCATCGTTCCTGAGCCAGGCTCCCCCCTGCAGTGCCTTCCCCTCTGTGCCATGCTTCAGCGCAGCGCTGACCTTGTTGTTAATTATTAAACCCCCTGCAAACACTGCTCGCTGTTTTGTCCTAGTTACGCTGTGGGCTTCTCGCTCTTCTTTTTTTTTTTTATTTTAAAATGAATTACCCTGGTAACCTCTGTGGGTGGATGGAGATGGGAGCAGCAGATGCTCCTCTCCCAGCCAGTGCAGGAGATGGTCTGGGGAGGCTCTGGAGCCACCAAGCTGCTGTGGGGTGGCCAAGAGATGGGCTGTATGCAGCTGGATGTTATCCATTGTGTCTAGGAGTCCCTGCTTGTCTGCTGGGGCTCGGGGCTTGCATGTAAATGCTGCTGCCCACAAGAAGTTGTTTTGCTGCCCAGCAGCCAGGTATTATTTACCGGTGGGGTAGAAGAGCTCTCTGTGGCTCCAGACCAGGTTTCCAGGTGGACTGGGGTCCAAGCAGAGACTGGGGTCCAGGTCCATGTGTTTTGTGGATGCAGAGTAGCATCCCTGGGCTGGGGAAGGCTGGGGACCTGCTTCCCCCTTGCAGGCTGGGCAGATGGGAGCAGCTTGCATGCACAAACCCCTTCCCAGCGGACCCCGTCCCCGAGCACCCAGCGCCTACCTCCCCTCTGCCCGCAGCTGCCCGCCAAGGGACCATGCCGGGCCTGTATGCCCTCTCCTCCTGGGAGGCTCTGCCCCTGAAGAGCTCCAGGGTGAAGGCTTGTGCCAACGGGTACTCCCTGAGCATCACCGCTCACCTCGTGTACACCAACCCCCATGAGGAGCCTGTGGAAGGTAAGGGGGGGCTGGCAGGGACCTGGGCTGCCTGCCTGGCCCCCTAAAAACACCTGTGCTGGAAAGCAGCCCACCTCCAGTCCACCTGTGTCCTGGCCCCCGAACCTTGCTCAGCCTAGGGGGTGAAGGCGGAGGTCGGTGGTGGTGGGGGCGCTGCCGGCAGCCAGCATCGCCCTGCGGACAAGAGAAGAGTGAGGCCAGGCAAAAACATACCCAATGCTGGGGAAGAGGGGGATTTCATCCTCCCTGCCCTCCTCCAGGCTAGTGAGGATCTGGGTCCTTCCTGCACGTTGCCCAGCTCTTGTGCATTTAAATCGCCCTGCTCTTAGCGGTGCTGCCATGGGCCAGCAGCGCGGCGGTGCTGTCCATGCCAGGATCTGCCTCCGTGCTCTCTCCTGCCCACAGGCATCTTCATTTACCCGCTGGAGGAGTCAGAGGTTGTGGCTGGCTTCGAGGCCACAGTGGGAAGCCGGCAGGTGACGTTCCAGGTCCAGAACCGGCACCGGGCACAGGACTGCTGCCTCCAGTGCAGCCCCAGCCCCATCCGGCCACGCCGCTGTGCCGCTGGTAAGTGCCATGGTACAGGCGATCCTTTTGCATCCTCCCGGCTGGGCGGCTCGGTGCCTGGGGAGGGGTCCTCATCCTCACTGCTGCTTTTCCATGAGGACTGCTGCTGCTCCCCGTGCCAAGGCAGCCCTGTCCCCTTTCCCCTCCGTCCACCTCTCCTGGGTCTTTATCCTTTGCATGGCCTCTGTTGTCCCCTTTGAGAGTAATTAGTGCAATTAACACCCCCCTTCCCCATCGTCACTGACACCCCCCTGTGTCCCTCCCCTGCCCAGGCCACCTTGTCCTGGATGAAGATGCAGAGCGCTCCACCTTCATCATCGTCATGGGCGCGCTGTGCCCGGTGGAGAGCCTGGCCATCACCCTGAGCACGGCGCAGGAGCTGGCCACGCTGCCAGACGGGGCCCTGCGCCTCCTTCTCCCCCCCGTCCTCACACCCCGTGTCCCTGCTGTCCCCGAGAGCGAGCCGGCAAGCTTGTGTGACGACAGGTTGGCCCTATGGTGATTTTCATGGCTTCCTCAGTCTCCGCCAGCCCCGGGGGGGATGCCGATGCTGGATGAGTGGGGAGGGGGGCGGGAGCCATCACTGCCTCTCCCCTCACAGCCCTACCAGCTGTTTCGGGGGGCCAGGTGCCCGGACCCAGCCATCCCCCACGGTGCCTGCAGAGAGCGTGGATGTCTTTCGGGGACGACCCTGCAACCCCTTTCCATATGAGTTTTCCTTTGAGCTGCTGGTGAAGGGCCCCTGCTTACTGGCAGGTAGGGGGGCAGCAGTTGGTGTCAGTTGGTTGGGTAAAACCTCCTGAAATACGGGTGACAGCCCCCAGGATGGCATGCCCCGGGTCCCTCTCTGCTTCTAGGGGGACACAAACCCCCTTCCCGGGCAGCCTCTTGCACTCCTTACCTGCAAAGAAGTCCTTTCCCCACCCCACCCCCAGGGCTGGGACCCCCCAAAGTCACCCCACATGTGGATTTGGGCAGCTCTGGTTCAGCAGCTTCCTTCCCCAGGGGGATGCGATGGATGGATGGGTGAGGAGGGGCTGCGGGGTGGTGGGGACATGCTGCTGGCCACTGGCCCATTAGAGCTGGCAGGGAGCAGCCACCACTGCGGCACTGGGTCCAGCACAGGCATGCAGCCCAGCAGCTGGGGGGGGCCGAGGTGGGGGGCACAAGGGGCTGCCCCACTGCCTCCTTCTGCCCGCAGGGCTGGAGAGCCCGTCCCATGCGCTGCGAGCTGATGCTGACCCCTGGGCCAGCTCTGCCACCACCACCTGTGTCACCCTGGCCGAGCCCCACCGCTACGACAGGGACCTGGAGATCATCCTCTACCCCTGTGGTGAGGGGGGACAGTGCCCTTGGCAGGTTTGGGGGAGATGGGGCACCAAAAGCATCCAGAGCATCCCCCACCCCCTGTGGCACGGGACAGCTCTGGAACACCCCTGTGCCCCCCAGAGCCCCACCACCCCCACCTGGTGATGGAGGATGGCACCATGACGTACCCCGAGTATGAGGCCCATGTCCGGAGCCGCCGGGATTATGTGCGGATTGCCAGGAAGGATGGCAGCGGCGAGAGACAGGTGATGGGGCATGGCTGTCGCCACCCCAGAAGGGAGGAGGAGGAGGAAGGGGGAAGGCGGTGGTACAGGGGCTGAGGAAGACCTCGGCATGGGCCAGGGGCTGTGAGAAAGCCCCTGGCCTGCCTGGCTCGCAGGTGGTTTTCGTGCAGAAGCGTTTCCACAAAGACATCTTCCCCAACCCCGTGCTGATGCTGAACTTCTGCCCGGCGGCGGAGGGCGTCCCTGGGGACCTGCAGAGTGTCACCCGCGAGGTCCTCTTCCTCGTTGACCGCAGCAGCACCATGAGCAGTCCCAACATTGACAAGGTCAAGGTGAGGCACGGCCGTGGGGCTGGGGGTGCTCCACAGGTGGCCTGTCCTTAGCAGCCCTCCCTGTCCCTGCTGTCGCCCCAGGAGGCTTTGCTGGTGGCCCTGAAGAGCCTCCCGTCAGGGACACTGCTCAACATCGCCGGCTTCGGCGCCGATGTCAAGCCGCTCTTCCCATCAAGCCGCCTCTGCAGCAATGTGAGTGCTGCCGGGCAAAGCCCCCCCCCAGTCCCTCTCCGCCCCCCACCCCCGTCTCCCTGGTGTGGGGTCAGGGTTGGTGAGCTGGGGGGCCGCTCTGAGGCTGGATCTCTGTGCGGGCAGGAGACACTGCGGCGCGCCGGCGAGCATCTCGGCGAGCTGCGGGCGGACGCAGGCAGCACCAACCTGCTGGTGGCCCTGGGCTGGGCGCTGGCACAGCCCCTCCATCATGGCTACCCCCGCCAGCTCTTCCTCTTCACCGATGCAGCGGCAGGCAGCGCAAGCAGGATCCTCCGGCTGGTGCGCAGGCAGGCCAGCACCGTCAGGTATGGCACCGGCACCGCGGCAGGATCACGGAGCTCTCTGTGTCCCCTGGGCTATTCCCACCAGTTTGTCCTTCTGCAGCCCCAAATCTCACCTCTGCCATCCACGAGGGTGTCCTTCACCCATCACATCCTTTAATCCCACCGGCTCGGCTTCCCCTGAAGCGCCCCAAGCCGGCACGCAGCGGGCTCTGGCTATCGAACACCCCCTCCGCAGGGCTTGTCACTGGGCTGCCCAGCCCCTGGCACTGGCCCAGCCATGGCTTCTCATCCCCTGGCTCTCCCCTGCAGGTGCTTCAGTTTCGGCATGGGCCCACGGGCATGCCGGCGGCTGCTGAAGGGCATGGCCAAGGTGAGCCGGGGCCATGCTGAGTTCCTGAGCCCAGCTGAGAGGCTGCAGCCCAAGGTAATGCCCAGGAGGGGATGGGGGGGCGCAGGGACACAAGGGTCACCGCGGTGTCTGATGCTGGCTCCTGTCCCTGCCCCAGCTGATCAAGGCCCTGAAGAAGGCGATCGAGCCGGCTGTCAGCGACATCACCATCGACTGGTACGTCCCCGACAGCATGGAGGCTCTGCTCTCACCCCCTGTCAGCTACTGCATCCTCTACAGCATCGCCCGCTTCCGCGACAGGCGCCCAACGGTACGATGGGCACCGCCCTGGCATGGCAACCTTCCCGGTGCCACTGGCTTCTCCCTGTGCTGGGGGGCTGACAGCGATGCCCTCTCTCCACCAGGGCCGGGAAGGGGCTCACCGGGGCTCCCGGAGCTCAGCCTTCCCCTCCCAGGAGGAGGTGCCCAGTCCTGGGGAGAGCCGCCAGCTGCCCCAAAGCACCCCAGCATCCGGGGACGCCTCCCTGGAGCTGTCTGCCGGGGGCACGGAGGTGTCGGAGCGGAGTGAGTGAGGCCGGGGCCAGGGCGGTGGGCAGGCGTGGGAGCCATGGGCTGATGGGCTGCGCATTCGCCGGGCAGGTACAGATCCCATTTCGGGGGGAGACATCTGGAAGCGGATTTACCAGCCCTCCTACATCCAGGAGCAGTATGTCCTGACGCACTGCTCGGTCAGCACCGACCGCAGCCGGGGGCTGCTCTCCCGCAGCTCCACCAGCAGTGAGTCCACCGGCTCCCGTGACGTGGCCCCCGAGGGCGGCTCCTTGGCCCCTGGTGCCGATGCCACCTCCCAGCAGGGCCAGAAGAGCCTGTCCCTCTGTGAGTCCTCCACCAAATCTGCCCCTCTGCCCTCTGCCCCAGCGGGCACCAAGGTAAGGATGCTGATGGGGTGCAAGGGCTCGCACGCAGTGGGGTTGCTCCCGGCTTATCTGGGGTCTGGCTGGGACACGCGGCCACTGGGCTCGAAACCAGAGTGTTGTAGCCTGGATTTTAAGGAAGGATCGGCTGTGGGTGTCCTGAGGAGGCTCCTTGAGTGGTTTTGTCCTACTCAAATGGGACAGCTGGGGACCAAGAAGCCGATCCCCCAGCTCCCCAGGCCAGTAATCAGCCGTGTGGCTAACTAACTCCCTAGCCAGCTCTGATCCTTGTTGTTGCTACAGAAATTAAGTGAAGCTATCTGGGCTGGCATCAGGTAAGCCGCCTGCCAAGCTGGAGAGGCAGGGGTGGGCTAGCAGACCTCCTGCCCGACTCCTTCAGCCCTTGGCCAATGCCGCCTGATGCTTTGTTAACTATGGGCCTCATCCCCGCTACCTCATACCTGGGTTTAAAACCCAGCCAGGTTGCTGGGCTGGGGAGAGGCAGCTCCCCCCGTGATGATGGCCCCGGGGCCGGGTGAGGCCAGCTGTCCCTGCTCTCTGGGACACGCTCCTTCCCGGTGGCAGGGGTTAGGTAACACGCTCCCGCCGCACAACAGCACAGCTGGTGGCCTTTGCTGCTGAAATGTCAAGCATAAGTCATTTCCCTGCAGCGTAAACGATCCTCCCCTGGCTCCCTGCTTCTGGGGCGAGAGGTGGCATGGGCGCCCGCTGCCCTGCCATAGCTTTTAGGTGAAGCATCTCGGAGCGGGGACATCACTCTCTGTTTGTCACCACATCCCACTGTACCATCATCCAGCCTGAGCAACCGAGCAAAGCCCCCCCTGGCCCTGCACACACAAAAATCCCCGCCAACTCCTCCCGCCTCGGCGTCAGCCTGAGTCAGCCCCCAGGGTTGTTTGCAAACTCCTGCCTCGGTGCCGTCGGTCCTTCCCACGCGTACGAGGAGCCTGGCGAGCATCGCCCGCCGCCTGGGGAGGCTGCTGGGTGCCAGCCTGCAGAGCGACGGGGCTTGGCATCAGCCAGTGGCTCTGGCCAGCAGCTGGCCGGGTCCGTAGGTGCCCCATCAGGGCTTGGCACAGTCTGGGCTCTGTGCCGGTGCCTTTGCTGGGCTCGCCGTTAGCTCCCCCACCTCCACAGGCAACGGCAGCCCTGAGCACGGAGGAGCTGGGGCGGCAGAAGAAGGTGCTGGCACGCGCCGCCCTGGCCGGCCGCAGCTTTTCCTCGCCGCACGGGGAGCTGGATGCCCATCGGCTGTGCCGGGCGCTGGAGAAGGTGTCGCAGAAGAGGAACCAGTCCCTGGAGGGGCGGCTGGATGAGCTGGGACCGCGGGGAGGGCGGCTGCAGCCCAGCACAGTGGAGTCAAGTGCGTGCTGGCTCTGGGGGACAAGGGCAGTGGGGACAAAGCTGGGTGTCCCCTGCCTTGCTGAGCCCGCGCCTTGCCATTGCCCAGATAACCTCCTCTCGCCCACCCACCTGGACTGGGACATGCTGGTGGAGCCCTCCTACCTCTTCAGCACCTCGCCGGCACCTGAGCCCGGGGAGCCCAGCCCGGGCGATGCCGGCCTGCCCCTGCGCTGCCAGGTGGTGATCCACGCGCTGCGAGCAGGGAAGCCGGTGTCCTGGGAAGTGACGGCCTCGCTGGAGCCACTGCTGCAGCCCCGGGAGGGGCCGGGCAGGGAGGACCCCCCGCGGCGGGCAGGCAAGGCCTGGGATAAGCCGCTGCACCGCTTGGCAGCACGTTCCGTCATCCGGGACAATGAGAACGCAGCGCAGCGGGAAGCCGAGCTGGAGCAGGGTGGGTGCTGGTGCGTGTACCCCGTCCCCTGTCCCCCCCAGCCCCGGTGCAGCCCCAGCATCACCCCACCTCTAACCGCCTCGTCTGGGCAGGTTTCGCCCGCCGGTTTCGCCTGAAAGCCATGCAAACTAGCAAAGCCTGCAACGTGCCTTCTCTCTACACCCGCCTGGTGCCCGTGGACGGTGCCACGCAGGTGGCCCTGCCCACAGCCCCCGAGGTGTGGGGCACAGGTACGGCTGGGGGGCCTGGCATGCTGGGGAGGGGCAGTGACGGGACAGACGGCTGACGTGGCCACCATCCCTTGCAGCTGGCTCGGCCAGCCGGCCACGAGCCACCGTGGCAGGGAGCTGGCAGCACAGGAGCTCCTCAGTGGGTCTGGGCCAGCAGCAGGATGTGGAGGAGCAGGATGAGGCCCCCATTGCTGCAGGTACTGATCTGGGCCCTTATGCACCCCAGGGACCTGCCTGAGCACTGGGGTCCCTGGGGACCCTCAGCTCACGGCTGCATGGGGCTGGTCCCAGCTGGAACGCTGTGGATGCCTGGGAAGGGGCATTGGTCTCTGCCCCACACTGGGGGGGACACAGGGGGTGGGGGGCGGCATAGCAGCCCCTGCCAGCAGCTCTGGGCTGTGAGGGTACCTGGAGTCCAGGGGTCCCTCAGGGCTTTGCTCTTCTGCAGAGCAAGATGAGACCCCCGGCTCTCCGGCCAGCATCTCCTCCCCTACCTATGGCTGGGAAAAGCAGAACTGCTCGAACGGTGCGTCTAGGGTGGAGGGGGGCAAGGGCTGGATGGCGGGGGACAGGGTGTGCCCCCAGCACCCTGTTGCTGGCAGCTGAGAGCTGGAGCAGCTGCTGTGCCCACCCATGCCTGCCCTTGCTGCCCGGGCACGTGGGCTGAACCCCTGCACGGGTGCTGGGGAGCCGGACGTACCTCTGGGTGCATCGTGGCTCCCCGCCCCCATGCTCAGCTCCCCCCGCCACCTTGCAGGGCCTCCAACCAGCCCCTCCACCGCCTCCATGGGCTCCCAGAAATCCACAGAGAGCATTGCTGGCTCCAGGTGAGGCTGCGGGGGGGCAGGATGTGAGGCCCTAAAAAAATGGCACATTGTGGGGCACGGGGGACAGTGCCACTTCTTGGGTGCTGCAGGTCCAAACTTCCCTGCCAGCTCCTGCGGTGTAAGGGTGGGGGAGCGACCTCTTGGTGCCCCAGCACCTCCCCTGCAGCAGGCTGGGGTCCCTTTGGGAATTGCCCCCCCTCATTCCCCCCTGTTAACTCCCCTGTTTGCCCCACAGGTTTAGCCTGAGCAGGCACAGGGGGCCCAGCCTGGTGCTGCGCCCACAGTGCCTCAGCCCCGAAAGTGAGTGCTCCAGCAACCACGCCAGCCACGACTACCTCCCGCTGGTAAGGACCCCATCCCCATCCCACCTGGGGGGGGCCGAGGAGGCACCCCCCCCTGCTGGGCTGTAGCCAAGCCACCCAGGCCATGCCCAGCAGCACGAGCACCCAGCTGAGGATGCAAACCCAGTGGGTGCCTGCTCAGCCCTGCTGCATCCTTGAATGGCCCGGGGTAGGGGGCCTCTGCTGGCTTTTGGCAGGGGTGAGGGGTTGTTGGACAGCACCTGTGCCCCAGGGACACTCCTGCAACCCCCACCACTGAGTGCTGGGTGCCGCAGAGGGTCTGGGTCCCTGCCTGTCCCCCCCAGTCGCCTGCTTCCTCCCCGTTGCAGGTGCAGCTGCAGCAAGCCCGGGGGCCGTTCCAGCTCACCGAGAGCTTCTCCGAAGGGTCCCCCTGGACCGCCTGCGCCGGGCCTCCCCCTATGCCTCCCACCGAGCCAGCCTCAGCCCCACATCCCCGGGGGCCAGGAGCAGCCCCGAGGCAGGGCCCGGCGGCGAGGAGCCTGCTGCAGCCCCGCCGCCCAGCTCGCCCCCGTCCCGCAGCACTTGCTCTGAGGTGCCCAGTGCAGCCGTGTGGGCACGGCAGACAGTGGGCACGGCTCCGAGTCTGACACTGGCCCCCACTCAGCTGCCCCCTCTGAGGCTGGAGTGAGCTGGCAGGAGGTGGGGCCGGAGGACCTAGAGAGTGCCAGCTGGGCCACGGCGGTGGCCTTGGCCTGGCTGGAGACGCATGGCTGCAGGCGCAGCGGTTGCCCGAGGGGGTGGACGTGAGCTGCCTCAAAGGGGCGGCCAGGCACTTGTTCCTGCTGCTGCGTCACTGGGATGAGAACATTAAGCTGAACATGCTGTGCTACAACCCCAACAACGTCTGACGGCTGCCAGAGGGGGCCAATAAAGACGCCTGGCTCCATGCTGCCTGCACTGGCGTCTCTGTTACGGGCAGGGAGCTGTCAGCCCCTTCCCAGCCACATCCTGCAGAAGGGAGCAAACAGGGGACTAGGAAAAGCCACACTGCAGGGATCCCTGAGCTTGCGTCAAGGCATTCAAACCTTGAGGCAAAGTGGCTTTGCAGATCCTCTGTCTTAACCTCACCCCAGAGGCTGCTCCCCTGCCCCAGGCAGCACTCTCCCAGGGCTGGGCAGGGAGCTCCTACAGCCCCGGTGGCTGCTCTGCCTCCCCGTACAGCCATCCTGACACTGTCATGGCACAAGGATGTTGTGGCCAGGGAAGGGCACACAAAGCCCCCTTTATTGGGGAAGTCCTGCCTGTCAGGGGTCCCCACGCTGCCCCCTTTGCACAGTTCCAGGGCTCTCGGCCCTCCTGGGATGGCCAGGGGCAGCCTGGGAGCCAGGTGGGGAAAGAGCAGGCAGAAGGGGCAGTCCCAGAGGCCAGTTCCCATCGTCCGGCTGGCCATGCTCTCACTGGGCCTTCTTGGAGATGGCTGTGGGCCTCCTGCTCGGCGGGGGGGCTGTCCCGTACCACAGCTGGAGCAGAACAAGTCCGTGGCAGATGTGGAGGGAGAGGGAGCTGCAGACCGTGGAGGGGTAGGTGTTCCAGCAGAGCTCGATCACGCCAAGCAGCAGCACCCTGCAGCGGGGAAAGCTGGGGGTCAGTATGGGGAAGGACACGCCAAGACCCCTTGCTCCCAGACCACCCCAGTCATCCCCCTCCCCGGCAGCACGCACTTGGGCATGTGGGCGAGCTTGGCGGTAGGGGTGCACCAGAGTAAGTAGGGCAGCGTGTGGAAATACCAGACGTAGAACTGGTAGTGCAGGGAGCGGCTGCAGCAGATGCCCAGGAAGTTGGAGGAGAAGAGGACAAAGACGATCTGTGCGCTGGCATTAAGGGGACAAACACAGGAGGCTGACCCCGCAGAAGCTCCCCAGCCGCACAGCACAGCTCCATCCCCCAGGTCAGGCTGGTCCTGACAGCACAGCAGGACCAGGACCCTGCAAATGCTGAGCTCAAGGTCTGCCCTGCCCTGCCTTCTCCCCCCGTCCTTGCCACCCGCCTTGCCAAAGGATATCATTGACAGTCAAGGGAGGGGACGGGTGTTTCCTTTCGGCAGGATCCTTCAGCAGAGCCAGGATGCTCTCTTTGGACCTGGGGGATGAAGCACAAACACGGATCTCAGCTGTTGAAAGTCTCTCCCACCCTGACCTTCCCCTGTGAGCCACAATGTCTGGGCAGCGATCACCCCAAAGCCGAATAGAAACTCCCCCCAACTCCTGCCTGAAACCCCAGAACTGCAGTACTGTGGGGGCAGGAGGGTGGTGGACCAGTATCCTGCACCATGGGTGCTGATGGGGAATCCTGGGTCTCACCTGTGCCACCGGTGCAGTGCAAAGAGCCCCAGGCCAGCCAGGTGAGCCAGGAGCAGCATGGCATGGAAAGCTCGATTCTGGAAAACCTCTTCTGGGAGGAAGCGCCAGTTCACCGTCCACTTGAACTGGAACTGGCGGCCCAGGTCGAAGGAACGAGTCAGGTACCCCACGGGGTTCACCAGCAGGAAGGGCAGCCCCAGAATCACCTGCCAGAGACACACCAGCACCCTCGCAGCAGCCGTGAGCCAGGTCTCCATCAGCCTTGCCACCTCCCGAGAAGCCCAGTACCACGTGGGGGGACAGGGACAGTCAGCCAAAGATGGGAGCCCCATGAATTAGATTATTTATCAAGCGCCAGCTTGCTGTGTGGGGCCAACTCAGATGCTGGTGCCACTGAATATCCACCCAGAGGTCTCCAGCCCCCAGGGCAGCCAGGCAGGATGCTGTGGTGCAAGCAGGGCAGTCCACTACCTCCTGCTGATGGAGCTGCCAGCCTGCCCCTGTGGCCAGTGTGAGCAGGGACCCACCTGGAGCAGGGCACAGATGCAGAGCTTGGGGATACAGCCCAGGAGACCAAATCGTTGGAGGAGGAGGAAGAGAAGTCCCGGCGCAAAGAGCAGGATGTTCATCTTCACGGACACAGCCAGGCTGAGTGGGAAGCTGCATTACTGCTGCGGCCCCCCCCCGATGGGTGCCCAGGCAGCCCCCGGGCTGAGCGCAGCCGTCTCCCTGGGGCCAAGCTCGCTCATGCACGCAGGATGCCACGGAGAGCAGCCCCTGCCCTGCCCCCAGACCCTCACCTGAAGAAGAGGCAGCCCCAGGACCAGCGCTCCTCCAGGAAGAGGTTGATGGCGAGGAAGAGGATGGCCATGGCGACAGGGTCATTAAAGAGCCGCAGGACAAAGATGGAGTGGATGCGGTAGGAGGCACAGCACATGAAGAAGAAAACATACGGGGGGACCTTGCAGGGAACAGAGAGACGTGAGGGCAATCAGCAGCCTGTCCTGGCCACCCCCCGCTG
This sequence comes from Gorsachius magnificus, assembly GCA_034008185.1. Lineage (NCBI taxonomy): Eukaryota > Metazoa > Chordata > Aves > Pelecaniformes > Ardeidae > Gorsachius > Gorsachius magnificus. Next base: position 38,434,700 of record CM067087.1, read on the forward strand.
CCACTGAGCCCCTCCAAACCCCAGACCCCAACCCTGCCCCCCTGCCCAGCCCGTTTCGATAGAGCAGGAGAGGCCCCGAGGCGGCCAGCGCGGCCCCGGGCTCCGGGCTACCTTGCTGGTTCGGCAGTAGATGCGGAAGACGAGGAGCAGGTTGAGGAGGTAGAGGCCGGCGAACAGGTACTGCGCCAGGCGGAGGTCGGTGCCGCGGCCCGTGGCGTAGAACAGGCCCAGGAAGATGTAGACGAAGCCGGCGGGGTAGCTGCGGGGAGGCGGGAGTGAGGGGGGGGGGCCGGGCCCTGCTGCCCCCCCCTCGCCCCCCCGGCCGCGGGGCGCTCGGCCCTCCCCGTCACTCACACCAGCGGCCCGGTGCCGCCCTTCAGCCGGGTGTAGTCGAGGGTCCCGTTGGCAAACCCCTCCACCTCCTCCATGTAGGCCTTCCAGTCGATCTCGGTGTCTGCGGGGACGGCCGGGGGTCAGGTGGGGCCGGGAGGGGGGGGCACGGCGGGGAGGGCTCCCCCGCCCCCCTGCCCCGCGCCCCCCGCCGCGCTGCTCCGGCCCCATCCAGCTCCCCCCCGCCGCCCTGGCCGGGGATGCTGTCACCCGCTGGGGCCTGGGGTTCCCCCGGAGGCCCCCCCCCCCCCCCCCGGGCCGGCCGGGCCCCGGCACGCACACGCGCCCCGCGGGACCCAGAGGTTGACGCCGCCCTCGGCCAGGCAGAGGCAGGCGGCCACCAGCGGGGTGTAGCTGGGCTCCAGCAGCGCCGCCCGCCGCTCCCGCCAGGCCCGCCGCAGTGCCGCCGCCCCCCGCCCCGCCGCCATGGCCTCCCCCCGCTCCGTTCCGCTCCGTTCCGCGTTTCCGGCCGGAGCGCTTAGGGCGGTCCGGCGAGACCGGAAGCCGCACGTGGCGCCCGGTGCTACCCCCGCCCCGCCCCGCCCGGCATGGAGCGGCGGCGCGCGCCCGCCGCCAACCGCCGCTACCGGCAGCGGCGCTTCTGGGACGCGCTGTACCGGCGGGAGGGCGCCGAGCCCCGGGGGGCTGGGGGGCCCCGGCCTCCCGCGCGGAGGCCGAGCTGCGCCCCGGTGACCGCATCCTCGTCCCGGACGGGGGGGTCCGGCCCGGCCGGTACCGGGGGGCGGGGGGGGGGCAGCAGTGCCTGGCCCGGCGGGGCGGCCCCCGCCCCGGGGGGGCGGGCAGGCGGCGGGGCCGGTACAGCCGCCCCGAGATCCCACCTGCGGGCTGATCCGCCGCCGGCCCGGCAGGTTCGCCCGCGCCCCCCCGCCCCGGGGCCGGCGGGATTAGGCGGGTGTAATCACCGATCCTGTTAGCGGATCAGCCGCCGCCAGCTGCGCTTAACAGCCCCCAAATCCGCCCCCCCCGGGACCCCCCCGGGCAGCAGCTGAGCCCTGGCGGAGCGGCTCGGGGGGGCCGTGTCCTGCTGGGGCAGGCCCGGCCTGGTGCTGGCCCCGAGACTGCTGTCCGTCCGTCCGTCCATCCCTCCCGGTTAAGCCCCCCCCACCCCGATGCCGCACGCTGCCCTAATTTGTCACAGGCCCCTGCCCCACAGCAGGGTCTTGGGGCGGGGGGGCATGGCCAACTCCTGCCCCACAGCACCGCTGGGGCTCGGACTGGGGGCCCCCCCACACCCCTTCCCTGCCTCTGGCATCCCACCCCGGGGCGGGGAGGATCCAGTGTGCAGGGGCTGCCCTTGCCCCGGGAGCCCCAAGTACCCACCTTGCAGGAAGGGGGTAGTTAAGCCCAGCACCTGCTAATTAGCAGCAAGGCTCCCTCTCCAGCTGCCCCAGCCCATCCGTGCCCTCCCCCGGTTCCCGGAGAGCAGGGTTGGGGTGCAGGCAGCCCCCCGGGGGCACCCCGAGCCCTGTCTGAACCATGTCCCCCGCGCAGGCTGCGGCAACAGCGCCCTGAGCCACGACCTGCACGAGCTGGGCTACACAGACGTCACCAGCATCGACTTCTCCCGCGCCTGCATCGCGGCCATGCGCGCCCGCTACGCCCGCTGCCCTGGCCTGCGCTGGGCCGTCATGGACATCCGCGCCCTCGCCTTCCCCGACGCCGCCTTCGACGTGGTGCTGCTGGGGCAGCGACGGCCCCATCCCTGTTTGGGGCGGGTGAAGGTGTGGGATGTCCCCTCACCACTCTGCTTCCAAGGGGATGCCCCGGCAGGTGCCCCTGCCCACTCTGCCACCCTGCGATGGGACACCCGGGGGGCTCCCGGCACCCTTGGGTGTGGGAGGACACCCCCCCCCATTCCACACCGTCGCCTTCTCCCCAGGGAGGTGGATGGTGCAGGGGGCGTCCCTGGGACCTGCTGTGAGGGGCTGGGTGACCCTCCCTCTTTATTTACACTCAAAATACAAAAGGGTGGCAATAAAAATGGGCCCTACCCTGGGGTGGGCGGCTGTAGGGGCACCCGAGGGTGCCCAGAGGGGACCTGGGGGGGACGCACCCCGAGCTGGCCCTGCCTGCCCAGGGCACAGTGATGGCCACAGAGCTGTGATAGGCTCTTGCCCCCCCCCCCCCCAGCTTCAATCTCATTAGCTGGGGTCCCCATCGCCTGGTCCGGGGTTGCCATGGCAACCCCCGTCAGCATTGACAGGGCCCTGGCGTTGCCACGGGGACGGGCAATGCCTCCGGGCCTGATTAATTGGCGACGGAGGCAGGGACTGGACTGAACCTGCCCCGGTGCGGGTCCTGGCAGCCTCCCCCACCCCGGGGCGATAACTGCAAGGATAACCCGGCCCCCCTTTCTTGCCCCCTGTCCTGGGAGGGAGCAGGGCCCCAGGTGCGTGGGGGCGGGGCCGTCCTCGCTGCCTTGCCCTGCCCTGCCCGCGCTGCTGCCTGTCCTTGTCATTTGGCCAAACAGCGAGGATTTAGCTCCTTTTTTTTTTTTTTTCCTTTTTTTTTTTTTTTTTTTCTTCCCCTTTTTAATCCCCCGCTCAATCCCTGCCCTCCCCTGGCATCGCTGGGTACTGGCCTCCACCCGTGGCCAGTCCCCACTGTCCTCGTCCCTGGGGGGATTTGCGCGGGTCTAGCCATGGCTGGCATCCCCCTTCTCACCCCCACCCCATTCTCATGGGATGGGGGGGCCCAGGTTTTCACAGCTTCTGTCCTGCTCTCCCTGGTGGGGACGTAAGGACCCAAAAATTCACCCTGCCTGCAGGGATGCCCCAGGGACAGCCCTGTCCTGGTGATTGGGGGGCGACGGGTCAGTGCCAGCGTGGGGAGCAGCCGCCCTCGCCCCCCCGCACCGGCCAGCGGATGGGAAGGTTTCCTGTGCCCGTCTCTAAGCAACAGCCGTTAGTGCTCTGTTAATGAGGGATGGGATGCGGGGATGCGGGATGCCTGGCGGAGCCGGAGATCCCTGCCGGCCCCGGGGACCCCCATGCCCATCAGTTGGGAAGCTGCAGAGTCTTTCCAGGCCGGATGCATCCGGTGCTTTGCAGGAGGGATGCTGAGCTGGGTACCCAGAGTGGGGAGGCAGGATCCTGCCTTCCCCTCTTCCTGGCCAAAACCACTAAGGTTTGGTTCAAAAGCCCCCACTGCAGCGGTGGGGGGGACACACAGGCTGCATGCTCCCCCTCCATCCCTGGCACCAGCCAGTGCTGAGCTGTGGAGCTTCCCAGCAGGATTAAACCAGGGCTTGGGAAACCCCTTCTTGGCCCCCAGCCCTCTCGCCTGCTGCAGTGGCTTTCTGCCCTTGCTGGGGAGGGAGGACAGGGGACATCTGGGGGTGTCCCCCCCTGGGGCAGGGTACTGGCAGGGGGTGCCGCCGTCTGGGGGGCTGGCTGCCTGCCCGCCTGCCCCAGGCGCTGCCTTTGCATGCTGAGCACGCGAGCACTGGCCGTAAAAGCCTTTTGACATTGGATAAAGCCAGGCAAGAAAATTGATGTTCTTTTCCATCCTGTTAGCGGGGGCTTAGTTCCAGCAGGGAGAAAATGGTGATTAAAAGGGTCGAGTCCTTTCCCATCCATCCACCCACCCACCCACACACACAGGCACACCTCGGATGCTGGGTGTTGGTGGGGGGAGGCAATGGGTGCCCCAGGGAGAGGGGGGTGGGATGGGGGTCCCACGCTTCTCTGGGGAGGGCCCCTGTGCCCAGGAGGGTGAAGCTTGTCTCTGTGCTATCTGCTGTGGAGGGGGGCAAAGAGTTTTGGGGTGCAGGGAGAGATTGTACACAGGGACCCCCATTCCCTATTGCCACCACGCTGCAGGTGGTCTGGGGACATGTCAGAACCCTGACAGGGGGGCAAGGTTAGGACAGGAGATTTGGGGATGCAATGGGAGAGGCTGCGGGGGATCTTTGGCAGACTGGGATGGGGGTCCCTGGGGATGGGGCCATTCCCGCCAGAGGGAGTGAACCTCACTGTGTGTGTCCCCCATCCCGGGGTTTCTCCTGCTGCAGGTGAGCCGGGTGCTGCGCCCGGGGGGCTGCTTCATCTCCATCACCTTCGCCCAGCCCCACTTCCGCAAGCCCCACTACGCCCAGGAGGCCTTCGGCTGGTCCCTGCGCCACGCCACCTGCGGGGACACTGGGGATGCCGGCGCCTTCCACTACTTCCTCTACGTCATGCGCAAAGGGCAGCCCCTGGATGCCCCCGACCTGGCCCTGGGGCGTCGGCTGCACCAGCCCCCCCCCCCCCCCCCCCCCCCCCGGGGGGCCCCTGCACTCAGGGTGGGCAGCCCAGCTGTGAGCTGGGGGGCTTCCCCGGCCTCCCCCCCACCCAATAAAGCCTTAAGCTGCTCCACCCTCACGGGTGGGGGACAGGGAACCAGAGCGTGTTCCCCCACCCCCCCCCCCAAGCTGCCCAGCGATGGGAGAAAGGGGGGGCTTGGCCTCCTCCCCGGGGGCAGCAGGATGCTCCAGGGAGCGGGAGATGCTGTGCGCCACCCCCCCGGCCCTTCCCTCGCCCAGCTGGAGAGCAGCCAGGGCTCCAGGCTTTGCGGATGGTAATGAAACCAAATCGGGTTTAATTCCACCCATCCATCTTGCAGGGAGCAGCTCCCTGGCCCGCCCCCCCCCCCCCCCCCCCCCCCCATCACAGGCAGCTGGGCTGGGGGCAGGATGGGGGGTGCCTCCTGACCCCTAACCTGCTGCGGCACCCCCAGACCAGCCTCCTCAGCTGTGGAGGTGCGCAAGGGCACTGTGTCCTTGTCAGCACCCCCAGCCCTGGCTTGGCGGGGAGGGTCCAGGCTGGGACGTGCCAGTGCAGGGCTGGGGGCACCACGGGGCACTTGTGCCCGTGTCCCCTGCCATCCCCACTCCTGGCCACGGTGACAGCCCCGGTGTGCTGCACATGCCTGGCCCGTGTCCACCCATGCCTGGGGCCGGCAGTGCGGTGACAGGCGTGCGTGGGGCTGGTGACAGGCGTGCACGGGGCTGGCTGTGCGTGGGTGCCGGCTGTGAGTGCTGGCACAGCGGCTGCAGCGGGTGCACAGGTGCTACCGGGGGGGTCCCCAGGGGCTGTTCGGGCACCAAACCCGCCCGGGGTGGGTGATACCGGGGGATGTGAGGACCTCTCCTCGGGGGGACGGTGGTAACACACCCGAAGAGGCGCGAGCTGCCGGGCTGTTATTTCTAGCGAAAGGCATAAGTGGGTCAGCCGGTGGCTCCCCCCGCACTGGGAGCCAGTGAAGGACTCCAGGGTCAGCACCTCCACCCCCCCGCCGTGCTACCCCATCCCGCAGGCACCCCAAAAATCAGCCAGCGCCTGGGAGGGACAGAAAGGAGGAGGCAGCTGCTGGCCTTGCCTCGGTACATGAATGTATTTTATTCATTGCATTTTGTTCACCAGTACAGTGAAAAATGGCATTTAAATTTACAATGGATCATTCGTAGAACATCATGACACAAGTATTTTTTTCTTTTTTTTTCTTTTTTTTTTTTCCTCGGTTTTGTTTTCTGTTTGGTGTTTTTTTGTTGTGTTTTTTTTTTTGCGTCATCTCCATAAATGCCACTCGTAGGTTATTGAAAAAGATGATGAGTTTCTCATGCACATCAGACCCCCCCGAGAAGCTTCTTAAAAAATAAAATTAAATTAAAGTACAAAATTAAAAACAACGACTCAGGCCAGTCCCTGCCCTCCCCGCTCCCCCCCCCGCGGCCCCACGACCCTCGAGCAAGGGACAGCACCAGGACCCCCTGGCACCCACAGCCGGCCTGAAGGGCTCTGGCCCTGGCGCTGCTGGGAGGGCACTGCGGCGGCCGATGGTGCTGCCAAACCTGCCGGCCGGTCCCGCTGCCAGCGGTGGGGGTCGGGCCGGGGGTCCCCGCTCCCCTCCCCACATCTTCAGCTTTCCTCACACTCCCTCCATCTTTCTCGCCCCCCCTTTATTTTTTCCCCCTTGGTTTTTTCTTCTTTTTTTTTTTTGTTTTTTTTCTTATGGAAAAAAATATGAACCATTTTTTTTGTTTGTTTGTTTGTTTTTCCCGATGCGGTTACTTCAACATCTCAACATCAGCAGATCGTTTTTAACAAAGATTCGGATATAAAAATACAAATATGAGGAGTTTCTGTTTAAAAAGAAGCGTGCCGGAGTGGTGGGGCTGACCCTCGGCCCCAGGACCGGGCGCCCGGGCCACCAAGCTCATGCAAAAAACGATGGAGCAAAAAATGTCTCTGGACAGCAGCGCTCCCCCCCCCCAGCTTGTGGGGCCGGATCCACCCTGGGATTCGGGGTCCCCCCGCCAAGGAGGATGGGGGGGACCCCCCCCGCCCGGGGAAGGGGGGGGGTCTTTGCCCAGGATGGGGGGCTCGGCAGGTCTCCTCCCCCCTGGGGGCGGCCCCCCCCGGGGGGGGGGGGGGGGGGGGCCCCCCCCCGGGGCCAGCCGCAGCAGGGCCGGGGCAGGGCACGGCCTGCGGGGTCCTGGCGGCGGGTCCCGGCTTACACCCCCGGCGGCGACTTCTCCGTCATGCCCTTGAGCACCTCGTCTATCCGGTCATCCTCGATCACCACTGCGGGGACAGGCGGGGGGTGCGTGGGCGAGGGGCCGCACGCTTGGCCTCTGCCCCCCACCCCGGCTCTCGCCCCACTCCCCCCGGGGGGCCCAGAGTACCCCCCACGAGCTCCCCAGTGGGTGGGCGCACCCCCCCCTGCAGCCAAGCTGGCTGCCTCTGGATGGGTGGTTTGGGAAGGGGGGGCAGGAAAGACCGGAAGGCCCCCCCCCCCCCTTCTCGGGGGGGCGCGCGGCCTGGCATCACCCGCTGTGCAGGACACCCCCCCCCAACACCATCGGCATCATCGTCGGGTGAGCCAGACAGCCCCCTGTCAGCATAGTGGGCTGCATGGACCCCCACCATCAGCATTACTGTGGGGGGCTGGACAGCCCCCCCGTCAGCATCACCACCCTAGGGGGAGGGATTGGCAAGACACCTCCCCATCACCAGCATCACCGGGGGAGCAGCCAGACCCCCCCAATCACCCCCGAGGGGGAACTGGCCCACCACCACCCCCGGGGAGGGTCTGCTAGACCCACCACTGCAAAGGGAGGGGGGGTGGAGCTGGCAGCAGCTCATCCACCCCCTCAGGGCTAGGGTGCATTTGTGCTGGGGGGGGTGCTCTGTTCCCCCCCCTTTTGCCCCTGTATCTCAAGGTGGGGTGTTTGCCTATGGGGGTCTCCAAACAGGTGGGGGGGGGGGCTGCAGGGAAGGCAGGGGCCATTCTTGGGGGTCCTCAAGGCATCGGGGAGGATCGATGGTGACAGATCGGGGTGCAGGGCGGGGGGGCATTTATTTGGGTCCTGATGGAAGCAGGGGAGCTGCTGCTGGGGGTCTCTGCGGCAGGCAGAGATGTGGAGGGAGAGAGGTTTATGGGGCTGGGGGGGGGCTGTTCCTGGTGATGCTGGGGGGATTGTTTATAGGGAAGGGGGGGGAGGGGGGCAGTCCAAGGGGATGTGGGGGCAATCCCAGGGGTGCTGAGGAGCAGTTCCGGGGGGGGGGGGGAGGGGGTCCCGGGGGCATTCGCGGATGTGCCGGGGGGCACCCCAGGGATGCTGGAGAACAGTCCCGGGGGCAGCCCCAGGGATGCTGCAGGGTATTCCCGGGGGCAGCCCCGGGCTGCGGGGGGTGTGGGGCAGCGCTGGGCGGACAGCGCTGGTGTCTGGAGCTGGGGGCGGGGGGCCCTGCGGTTTGGGACAGTGCTGGGTGCCAGTCGCAGAGCTGGGGGTCCCAGGGATGCCGGGGGGGCAGCGCCGGGGGTGATGTGGGGCAGAGCCGGAGGTTCTGGGGAGCCGCAGGGCAGATGCGGGGGTCCCGGGGATGCCGCGGGGCTGAGGCGGGGGCCGGGGGGGCAGAGACGGGGGGCCGGGCGGGTACCTCTCTTGGCGCGGCCGATCTGTCCCAGCTTGGGGGGCCGCTTGCCCTGGTTGCCCCCGAAGAAGGCGTTGGTGTCCTGCAGGCGGCAGCTGAAGGGCAGCTCCCCCGCCTCGGGCTCGGCGCCGTAGCGGCCCACCTTGTCCTCGCCGTAGGGCAGCACCTGCGACATGGCGGGGCCGAGCGGGCCGAGCCGCGCCGCGCCGAGCCGGGAGCCGGTCTGCGGCGGCGGCGGCGGCGGCGGGGAGGAAACCCGGGCGGAAGGATGAAGTCATGCATCCGGGGGGAGCGGGGACCCCCCCGGCGGGGGGCGGCTCCGGAGCGCGCGGCCGGCGGGACGGGGCGGGACCCCGCCGCCGGTGCCCACCCGGTTGGGACTGAGGGGGGGGGAACTCCAGCCCCTGCCCCGTCCCCAGTGCAGGCCGGTCCCGTTCCCCCCCCCCCGCCCCCCCCACGCCTGCCGGGCGGTCGCCCCGACCGAGGGTGCCCCCACCGGGGTGCCCCTGTGGAGCGGGGAGCCCTTGGCGCAGCCGGGTGCCCCCACGTCAGACAGCCAAGGACCACCAGGCACAGCCGGGCCAAAGGGCCCCCCAACCCCCTCTGGTGCCCCAGCCCACCCTGGCACCCCAGGCCAGCTTCCAGCCCGGTTGCCCCCGCCCCCCCTTGCCCCTTGCCCAATACCCTCCAGGCACCCCCCCCCCCCCCCCAGTGGGGCCCCCCCGAGCCAGCACCAGTCGTGCCCCAGCCCCTGCCAGTCCCCTTGGCCCCCTGTGCATGGGTCCCTGCACATGTCTGTGTATGTACATGTGTGCCCATTTGTGTGCATTTGCAGGGCTGTGGGGGGCACATGGGTGTGATTCTGCAGGTGCCTGTGAGTGTGGCCATGTAGGGGCCATGCCCTGGATGCCCCTTGCCCCATGATTTGGCCCCTCCCTGGGGGCTTTCTGCAGACAGGGGGAAGGGGAGCCACCCTTCCTGTGGGGACCTGCTGTGGGTGAATGAGGAGAGACCTATGAGAATGGCCCCAGTGCCTCCCCTCCCCCCCCAAAAAAAACCATTGTTGTCCCCTGTGCACACCCCTGCCCTAGAACCACCCTGGCCCTTTCCTCCTGCATTTGCCACTGCCAGGGCAGTGATTGCACTAATTGATATTGGTGGCCCTGAGCAGCCTCACCTGGGATGCCCCATCCCAGTCACCTAGGGCTGGGGCTGCTATTTAAGCTCAGGCTAGGGCTGCTGCTCCTTGCCTGAGCTGTGGGAACAGGCCTGGACTGGCTGGCCCCTGGACTTGCAGATGAGGATAATGATAATGGCACAGGCTGGTTGGAGAGGGCTGCCCCATGACAGGGCAGCCCTGATCCTGATGCTCCCTTGCATCCAGGTCCTGCTGCTCATGTGGGTGGGCTGGGTTGCAGCAAAGCCGGAGGCCTGTGTGGCAGCAGCACATGCCAGCCCCATACCAGCCCTACAAGAATCTCCCTCTGGGTGTCTCAAGGGAGGAAGAGTGGGGGTTTACAGACAGCCCTGTGGTCCATCTCTCCATGCTGGCACCTCCATGGCCTCAGATGCTGTTGAAAGGTGCTGCAGAAGAGCATCAGCCAGGCTGGTCCGTGCGAGAGGGCAGTTACTTCTATTTTGGGAAGGCTCAGCCATACCTTTGTGCCGGGTTCTGCAGAGCACTGGTCCCCGTTGTTCCCTCCCAGAGCAGGGATGGGGCAGCGGTGCCCGCTCTCTGCTGGCAAGGCAGTGCCATTATTCCTGCCTTTGCTGGGGAACCAGCTTGAACTTTTTCATGTGACGGCTTCTGCTCCTGCAAAAAGCGCCTGGGAAAATAGGCGAGAGGCCCACGCTGAGATGTGGCCTGCTTTTCCCGTCACCGAGCCCACGTGCTGCTGCCCGTGGGCAGGGACAGGCAGGCCGTGGCATGCGCGGGGCTGGGGGTGAGCAAGAAGAGGACCAGATGGGCTGTGTGGGATGTGAGTGGGGCCGGTGCTGCACTCCAGGAGGGTTTCCAGCCTGGCGGGCTCCTGGGGAGATGCTGGAGAGGGGTCACCCTGGGGATGGCCCCGCTTATCCCACACCTGGACCTGTACAGTGCCTTTCACCTGGGGGAGCTGCTTGGCTTGGCTCTAGTGGCAGGGGGGAGCTCTGTGGGGCTGGTGGGGGTTTGGGGGTGTGGGAGGGACCCTCCACCCAGCCCAGGCAAGAGGAGGACCAGATTTGTGCGGGCACAGCTGGGCTGTAGGCAGGACAGGGCAGTGCTGTGGCTCTGGGCACCGCATTTACTTGGGACATCTCTAGTCTCTGGCTCCCCAAGGGTGTTGCTGGTCATGCAGCCCTGGGGGGAGGTACCAGGGACCTGAATGTGGGTGGGCAGGGGGGTGCAGGAGGGTCCCTACCTTCATCCCCTGCCAGTGCAGGTTGCATTCCCCCATGGTGAGCCGGACTGTGCACCCGCCTTCCCCTGGCTCTCATCCCACCTTCGTTATCTGCCTTTTAGCAGCCACGTAATCTCCTTTCTCGCTTCCTTTGCAGCCTTTTGTCCAACACAAAGCCGGCTCCAGCGGGAAGAAGGGGCTGTGCTGTGCGAGCAGGAAGCAGGCGGCTCTTCCTGACCTGGCTCCTTAAACCTGGGCCACAGCCTCCAAGCTGGGACACCTTGCAGGTGATGCAAGGGGTGGGGGGCAGCCGTGACCCCCCCTGAGGTGGATATGGGGCTGGGCCAGGGGCATGCAGCTGGGCGCCCAGTCGCAGTGCGGGCTGGCAATGGAGATTGTGCTGCACCACCTGGCCTTGAGCGATGCTCCAGGAGCCCACTGGCGCCTGCTGTGACCCAGCCCCACAGCTGGATGCTGCCCCTGAGCCCTGTGCCCTTGGTGGGGATTTGGGTGCCAGCTCTGGGTGCTTTGATGGAGATGAGGGGTTTCCCTGCAGTCACTGGTGCTTCAAGTGGTTTTACACTGGAGAAACGCCCTGTGCGTGCACAAGCAGCTTGTGGCCTGTCCTGCCCAGGCTCGGCAGGGACCCCCGGGCAGCGGGAGTTGGGCTGGATGGGAGCACCTAGTGGTCCCCAAGGCCTGGCAGGGATGGAGTCAGTGGCCTGGCAGGCAGTGGCTGGATGGCAGGGGGCTTGGAAGAGACAGGAGACATCAGCCACCAGAGCTGGGGCTTTCTTTGGTGCAGGTCTGGGAGCCTGTCGGTGCTGTCACCCGGGGCTGGCCCCCCGGGGCTGGGGGCTGCAGAGGCGTGCCTGGAGGCCGGCTCTGGTGCCTCCATCTGTGCTGCTTCCAGCCCTGCCAAGAAACGTGAAATGGCACTTCTGCTCTGTGGCAGTGGCAGCCGCGGCCCGGGGGCCTTGCCAAGTGCCAGCTCCCTGCTGCTGCCACCGCGGCTTTCTCTGAGCACCCAGCCTGGTGTGGGGGACCGGTGAAGGTCACCACCAAGGTCAGGGATGTCCTCCCCCATTGGCTATTGCCGCCAGCTCTCAGTAGCCATGCGGCTCCCAGGAAGCAGAACCCAGGTGGTGATGCCGCAGTGCATGCTGCCTGTGCCATGGTCGGGCAGCTCCTTTGCATGGGCATTTTGGGGGAGCGGAGGCATGCACCCAGGCTGGGTGCAGGTGGTAGGGATGGCCACGAGTGCCAATAGTTGTGGTGGCCTTCGTCACCATAGTGAGGAGGTGTTAGGGGACAGGGGATGGGCATCCTGCTCGGCAGCTGTGCTGCAGGTGAGCCCACGGCAAGCCCAGCACAGCAGCGTGTTCCTCGCCCCACAGCCAGTGATGTGGGAAGATGAGGCCAAAAAGCCCTTCCTGGAAAGGAAGCGCCTTTCCCGGGGAGGAAGGGCTCAAGCCTTCGCAGAAGAGCGGGGGCCAGACAGTGGGCTGTCACTAGTGAGATGAGTTTGTTGGTCTCGGCGCACAGCCTGGCTTTAGGAAGAGGGTGCTCCCGAGGGGGCTCCGATTGTAAGTTGGGGGAGGTGGCACTGTCCCCATCCCTCACACAAGCTGCCCAGGGTGCAGCGATGTCATGGCTGCGTCTGAGCACCCCCAGGATGCTGCTTGGGGCAAGGGCTTCACGGAGGGTCCCCTGCCCAGGCCTGGCAGGGGTGGGTGTGAGCAGCCCTGCTGGGGTGTGAGGCTCCATCCTTGCCTGTCACCACATCTCTGGTCACCATGACAACAGACGGGGAGGCAGGCGGAAGCGGGCTGGTAGCCCTGGGGGGTGCGGGTGGGGGCCATGGGCACAGGCTGGCACCCACAGGGACCCTGGCCCGGGGGGGGGGACTGCTCGTGGATGCCTGGGTCCCCTTTGGGCCCTGCGGGGAGGGAGGCTAGGCAGGGCTCAGCCTGGGCACTGCGAGCTCCCTGCTGTCCTGCTCTGGACCAAAAATCCCAGGGGGGACAGCGGGTTTGGCTGGGGGTGTGGGCTCTGCGGCACAGGCAGGCAGCCCCTGTGCTGGGCGTTTTGGCATAGTGAGGTTTGGGTTGGCACTGAGCTGAGTGGTTGAGTCACGCTGCTGCCCGGAGCGGTGCCAGGCAGGGCTGCTCAGCGGGGTCTGCGTGTCCAGGCCACCCAGGGGCTGGTGGCCTCCCAGAGGTGGCAGAGACCCAAGGAGGGGGGACACAGGGTAAGGCCATGTCCCAGCGTGGCATGGCATCTCCCCACGTTCCTCCAGCACAGGGGATGTGCCTGTGGGGATGGAGGGGAGTGGGTGGCTGCAGGTGCCCCTCTATCTGTCCCTGTCCCTGGCTGGCTGCTGGGCCCCAGGGAACGAGGCGAGCAGTCCTGGGGAGCGCGGGCACCCACTGCCCTCCTCGGCCCACGCACCCACTCGTGCCAGCAGCTCTTGGCACACAGGGAGTGTGTTCCTGGCAGCCCAGCCCTCTCCCATCTGGTATTTATCTCCTTCCCGAAATCCCTCCTGCTGCGGGGGGGATGCCTGGCTCTGGGGGGGGACCCGGGCCCCACTGCTCACTCTGCAGCGTGGCAGTCACCATGCTGATGTGGGGAAAAGGCTGGGCTGAAAGATGGGGTGGGAAGAGGAGAACCAACCCCCAAAAAACTGTACATGGGTCCCAGGAGGTTTCGCTGGGTGCCCTGGGGCATCATGGCTGGCTGTGGGCCCTGGGGGCAGTGCTTCAGGGGCACCTTCACTGCAAGCCAGCACCCAGCCCCAAACTGATAGTAACAGGGGTCACTGCCCTGGGGAGGGGGCACATCATCCCATCATCCCCCCACTGCTGCTGTCTGGCTGCCAGAGGCCTGCTAGTGCTGCTCCCCCCCCCACCCCCCCCAAACCGGGTGCCCCAAAGCTGCAGGAGCCAGGAGAGCCCATAGGTTGCCTGGGCAACTGCAGCCAGGCGCTGATGGGGAGCGGTCCAGGGGAGCGGTTGCCGTGGAGACTGGAAGAGCATGATCGCCTTAGCAACAATCCTGTTCCCCCCTGCCCCTCCCTCCTCAGGGTTGTATCCTGAGGTGCCCCTGGCTGGGGGTCCCATGCCCACCACTGCTCGGTGTGCACCCAGGCTGGATCCCTGGGGGAGAGCCTCAGCTGCCAGCACGTCCCCCCCGACTTCATGGCGCGAAGGAAGAGGCGAGGCTGAGCTCGGCTCCTTGGCTTTATCACTCCACACACCACCACAAGCCGCTCCTGGCTGGGAGGCAGGCAGGAAAGCTGGGTGCAGCGGGGGCCGGAGGCACAGGCAGGCTCCAAGGCACCCCAGGGCTCCCCTCCTGCTCCAGGAGAGCAGGGACCCTGTGGAGAGGGATGGAGGGACACCATCCCCCTCCCCAGGTGGCAGAGCAGCTAGCGAAGGGGCATATTTCATCCCCGCCAGCCCCCAGGTGCCCCCGCACGGTCTAGGCACACAGACTGCGAGGGGGAGGACAATGATGCCACAAAGGTATGCCACTGCGGTGGCTCGGGGGAGGTCTCTGTCACCCCTCTGTGTCCCAGCAGCCCTGGTCTGCCCCTGCCATCCTCCCCACAGACAAAGCCATGTGCTGGAAAAGCCAAACAAGGGAAAAGTCCCACGTGGCTGTGGCGGGGGGTCAGGGCTGGGAAAGGGGCACGAGTAAAATAGCCGGCAGCCAGAAGACTGCCCCAGTATGGGGCAGGGGACTCGGCTCCTCAGCTCAGGCACTGAGTAAGTTTTCCCCGAAGCCTTCATGTTCAGGGCGGGGGGATCCCTCTGACAGACAAAGGGAGGACAAGGCGGCTCTAACTCCCCCCCTACCCAAAAAAACAGATGAGGGAGCATGCCAGGACCCTTCTCTCCCAACAGGAATCACTCAGCTGCACGCAAGGGGACAGCTGAGCTGAGATTTCTGCAGGCTCTGGGCTTGGCTTGGTTCACACTGCCCCTCCCTGGGCCCACCCCCCCACCCCCAAAATTCTCTCAGGCCTGGTAGAGGGGCACCACACGGTCAATGGTCCCCCGGCAGATGGGGCAAAGGCGGGCAGGCAAAGCCTGGAAGCAGCGGAAACAGCAGCAGATGTGGCCACAGCCCAAGAGGACACACTCACGGGGCCGCGTCAGGCAGATCACGCAGGAGTCCTCGGGCCCCCCGTCCCCGGCCTCATCACCATCCGGTTCCTTGTCCTCACGCTGCTGCTTGAGGCGGGCGCGGCGGTAGGCACGGCACAGGGCGTGCAAGAGGACAGCCAGGCCTGCAGCAGCGCACAGCATGGCCACCCCCTTCCAGAGCCCACTGGCTGACTCCAGCTCTGCCAGCACAGTCTGCCAGTCCCCCAGGCACAGGAAATACTTGCCCCCATGGGCTGGCGGCTGGAGGTGCAGGGAGCCATCAGGGTGCAGGGCCAGCTCCCCGATGCCTGTCAGCCCGGCCCCCACTCGCAGCATCTCCTCTGTCTCCAGGATGCCCTTGGGCTTCTCCCCGCTCAAGTACTGGCCCAACAGGTCGCGGAAGCCATGGGCTGGCTGCTGGAACCGCTCATACACAGTCTCCAGCGGCAGACAGATGGCTCGGAGCGGGCTCTCCACGCTCACCTGCGTCACCGCCTCGGTGTCCGGTGAGGCCAACAAGAAGGGGACGGTGTAGACCTGCTCTGAGAGCACCCGCTCACTCTCACTCCTGCAAGCAGAGTGCAGTGCTGGGATGTGAACAACGCGGAGGAACTCTGAGCCCCTGGGGCTGAGCCAAAGTTAGGGACTAGAGCCTTTAACCAAGCCATCTTCTGCCTCTCAAGTGGCCCCAAGAGGATGGGAGTCTGGACCCACAGGTGCACATCCACCCTTGCTGTCTCCTATTCCCCTCCACTCACCAGCTCCGGGCCAAGCTGTTCCAGATCAGCCGATGCTCTTTCAGAAGCAGTTTCTGGATCACGCCCTGCAGCCCCTCATGGTAATGGCTGGTCAGCGCAGCCTTGGCTGGCAGCACTATGCCTAAGGACCAAGGGATGCATCATGACCAAAGGAGGAGAGCCCAGCCCCTGTCCCCGGTGTGGGGCTGCAGGGTCTCCTTACCTTCCAGGGCGACGTAAGGCAGGCATCTCCCATCAGCCGCAGACACCAGTGCTGGTAAATCATCGTCAACCTGGAGCTTTGGGGCCTCCTGGAAGAGCAGGGACTGAGTGTGAACATGGGCAGGGGCAGATGGGCTGGCAGGCAGAGGGTGGGTCATGCATGGCTTTGTGGGGATCTCTGGCAGGATGTGACCTGCTTGGTCCTGGGCATCGTGACATCGGTAGAGGATGAAGCAGGTTGCAGTCATCAGTGAGGTGCTGCCAGATCAAAGGCTCTGGGCAAGGCAGTGTAGGGCAGCGGGGGAGGGACAGTGGGCAGGAGAGAGCATCTGAGGGACAGGGCTACCTGTATGCGTGCCACAACGCTGGCTTTCTTCCTGTACAGGTAGTAGAAGAGTCCGGAGAAGGCAAGGCTGGAGCCCAGACACAGCAGCTCCCCAGGCGTGATGGGCGGTGCGTCCATAGTGCCAGGCTCGGGCGGCACGCCTGCAAGGTGAGCGTGTTGGCTGGGGGATGGGGCAGCATCAGCCCGGGGGCAGATATGTCCCACTGCTCCTGTCCCCAGGGCGCTGCCGCCCTAGGGCCAAGCCTGCCCGAGGCCCCGGCTGGGGGCAGTGCAGCCGCAGCAGTCACAGGTGCCCGGCAGCCCAGCCAGATCCAGCACCCCTTGCCCAGCCTGGTCTTGCCCAGCACCCACGACCCAGCCCAGGCCCTGCACCCAGGCTCCCACCTGGGCCCGGCACCCCCAGCTCAGGCCCAGAGCCTCGACTCCAGGCCCAGCACCCCCGATCTGGCCCAAACCCAGCACCCGGCTCGGACCCGCCCCCCGGGCCGGCCCGGCCCCGCCGCGGCGCCCGGCCCGGACCCTGGCCCCGCCGCGCTGCCTGCTGGAAAATGGAGTACGGCCCTCCCAGAGCGGCGGAAGGGCGAGCAGTGCCCGGAACTACAGCCCCCAGCATCCCTCGCTCCGGACTACAGCTCCCGTCGGCCCTTGCGCCTTCCCCTGGCAGGACTACAACTCCCGGCGGCCTTTGCGAGCGCCCCCCGCAGCCGCGAGCCCCTGCGGGCCGGCGGGGTCCCGGTGCAGCGACGGCGGGGCAGGGGGGACCCGGACCCCAGTAACGGGGCTGGGGGCGCGGCGTGGGGAGAGGTCGCGGCCGGGGCAGGCCCCAGGCGCTCTGCGGAAGGGCCTCGGCCACGGCCCGGCTCCAGGGCAGGATGGGGTCACCCGTGCTGCCACCCCCGCCGGGGGGCAATGGGGACCCCTCGGCTGAGCTTTCCACCGGGCCCCCCTCCGCCGCGCCGGCCCCCGTGGGGGGCGGCTCTCGTCCTCCTTCCCCGGCCGTCTGCTCCCCGCCCTCAGGACGCCTCACCCCCCCCGCTCCCCTCCCTTGGTCCCTCGGGTTTCTCACCTCCTGCTCCCGCCCCTCAGGAGGTCTCATCTCCCGCACGTGGTCCCCGGCTTTTGAGTCACCCCCCTCTCCAGATCCCACCTCTCTCCCCGCTCTGACCCCGCGGAGGACCCGGAGCCGCCAGAGTAAGTGGAAACTGCTTTTAATCATTAAATAAATTCAGCGACAGCCACCCACAGCTGAAGGCACCGGAGTCCCCACTGCTGCCCGCTGGTCCCAGCAGAGGTGGATGGGGAAGCCAAGCCGGATCAGGAGGGGGCAAGGGAAGAGTGGAGCCAGGTGGCCCCCAGCCTCCATCTCCAGCAGGTTGGGGGGCAGGAGTGGGGCGGCTCGGCTCAGGCTCTTCCTGGGACCCCCTGACCTGCCCAGGGGGGAACATGGCGCTGGGGGGGCTGAGCTGTGCCCATCTCTAGCGCACAGGGTTGGGAGGCAGCGCTGCGTTTTGGGGGTGCTACGGCTTCTCTGCCAGGTGTGCCTGGCCCCAG
Source organism: Gorsachius magnificus (assembly GCA_034008185.1). Taxonomy (NCBI): domain Eukaryota; kingdom Metazoa; phylum Chordata; class Aves; order Pelecaniformes; family Ardeidae; genus Gorsachius; species Gorsachius magnificus. The sequence goes on from CM067087.1 coordinate 38,452,415, forward strand.
GCTATGGATGGGGGCTGCGATGTGGGGCCGTGTGTGCTGGGGAAGGGGGGCAGAGGTGGGGCGAGGCAGCGTGCGGTGTGTGCACAGGGGGGGACCGTGACAGAGGGTGACCCAGGGGGTGGCCCTGCTCTCTGCCCGTGGGCCAGCTCTGGCAGCCGGAGAGGACTGGGGGTAGGGGGCACAGCAGAGCCTCTGTCCCCAGCACCCTCCCTGTCCCTACCACACTTCACAGTGCTTGCCGGGGTTCATGGGGGAGCCCAGGGGGCAGCCGAAATGTTCGACAAAGTCCCGGGAGTTGCTGAGGGTGCCGATGACGCGGTACTTGTCAGGGCTGTGGGGGTCAGTCACCAGCCCTTCGTGGGAGCTCTCGGGCGTCCGGACGGAGCACCACACCTGCCGGAGCAGGAGCAGCCTCAAGGATGGGACAGGGGGCTGTGGAGTTGCTCCAAGGGGCCAGGGAGGGATGGGGAACCCACCATCCCACTCTGCCCTACCTGTGCGAAGCCCACAAAGAAGAGCTGATGGTTGGTGAGCCCCAGGGCTGGCAGGTGCTTCTCCTCCCCATTCTTCTGCAGCCAGGACTTGTACGCCTGCAGGAGAGGTGCCCTGAAGACCCAGGGAGGGACAGACAGGCATGGGGGTCCGCGTCCCCTCGGGATGGTGGCACTCACATTGTAGGCTGCCTTTAGCCCACCGTTGTCGGCGATGTTCTCGCCCAGCGTCTGCCGGCCATTGACTTTCTCGCGGTGGACGGTGTAGCGGCCATACTGCTCCGTCATGCATGCTGTCCGGTTCTTGAAGGCCTCCAGGGAGGAGTTCTGCCACCATGGCCGCAGGTTGCCCTCTTTGTCATACTCCCGCCCTGTGGGACCGAGTCGTGGGATGTGGGACACTGGCCTGCTGCAGAGCCCCTGCCGCAGGGGGTCCTGAAGCAGGGTGGGGTGCTGTGGGGACAGCCCCAGGGGACACCGGGGAACCTGGCGTCTTGGGGCCATGGCCAGGGCAGATGGTGTCCCCCAGCCCATGCTCTGGGCAGGCTCTGGCTAGGGCTTAGCCATGCACTTGGGTCCCAGCCATCCCCTGGTGCATCCCCGTTGTCCCAAGCCAGATTTGTCACCCCAAATTCCCCCATTGACCCCATCTCAGCTCCAGGGCTGTGGTGAAGGCGCAAAGCAGAGCAGATGCGAGGGGGACCCATCCCACGCCCCGCGGGAAGAGGATGAGGAGGGGGCCAGGGCTGCAGACACTGTGTCCTCACCAAGCGGATGGAGCGAAAGCTGCACAGAGAAGCCAGGGGGAGGTATCGGCAGGTGCCACCTGGGGAGACAGGACGATAGAAGGGGGGGCAGCTGGGGGGGGCACGAGCACGCATGATGCAATGGATGGCAAAGCAGGACCCCCACACGCCCACGGCACCCCCTCCCCACACCGAGGGTGGGGGGGACAGGAAGGTGATGGGGGTCAGGGGCGGTGCTGCCCGCGGGCTCTCACCTTGGTCATCAAATGCATGGGTCAGCTCATGCCCCATCACCACGCCAATGCCGCCAAAATTAAGGGCTCTGTGGGGCCACAGGAGAGAGCCAGGTAAGTGCTGAGGTGATGCCATCACAGCCTGTCCCCAGCCCGGGCACCCCCTCTGCAGCCTGGGCACCCCATCTGTGTCCCGGGCACCCAGCGAGTCTCTGCTCCAGTTGGCACCCATCTAGGAATGAGTCCTGTTGGGGACACTGGTGGCCCCACGGGGACTTTGCAAGCTGTCTTGGCTGTGGGATGTAAAGCCTCGAGTGATCCTCAAGCCCCCCAGGGGTTTGCTTCGTGACTGCTGGGGGGGACTCTGTGGAGTGCTGGCCCTGATCCAGCCTGTGCCCTCCCACCCCCAGGAGATGCCCCCCACCCCCGTGCCAGGCTCACTTGGGGTGGTTTCGGGCGTAGAAGGGAGCCTGCAGGATGCCGGCGGGGAAGACGATCCCGTTCTTGGTGGGCAGGTAGTAGGCATTGACGGTCTGCGGGGTCATGCTCCACCTGGGGCAGGGAGGTGGGACAGGGGACAGGCAGGGATGTGTCCCCTCTCTCCCCCTGCCCCGGCACCCTCCTGTGACTTCTCCCACTGTGGGTCCCCTGTGCTGCCCTACTAGGGCTGGCACCACTGTCCCCCACCCCATGATGCAGGGGCCCTGTCCCAGGGACAAGCCGGAGTCACCATGGGCGACCTACAAAGCTGCATCACCCTATGGGGGGATCTCCTCCCCAGTGAACCGGTGCCACCCAGGCCGTGCCGGGGACAGTGCTGTCACACCGTGCTGGTGTCTCGTCCTCCATCCCCTACCCCCCTTGGGCCCTCCCCCTTACTGGTCTCGGTTGGGGGGTTTCCGGAGCTGGTCAGCCATCACTTTGGCAGAGAAGTTGTAGAAGTTGAGCATGTTCTGGAAGAAGGAGTCCTCTGAGACCTCGTACTGGTGAGGAAAAGAAAAGATGAGGAAGGGTCCAACCCGGAGCTGTTCCCCCTGCCTGGTCTGGGATGCACGTGGTACTGGGGGTGGCTCTGCATAATGCCCCATCCCAAACAGGTCCCCCAAATAGGGACATCGCCCCACCATGGGGCCTCACAGGGCTTGGTGTGAGCAGGGACCAGACCCCCTCCCTGTGAGCCAGGTGCCCCGTTACCCCATCATAGACATCGTCCAGCTCCTTGTTGTCCAGGATGAAGTCAGGGAAGCCGATCATGTCGTAGATGGCATCCGCCTGCATGGGGAGAGGCCCTGGCGGTGAGATGGGGGGGGGTGTCTTCCTGGGAGGTGTGTGTGGGGTCTCCCACCCACTGCCCTCCCCAGGGTCACCTTCTCCTTCGCAGCCTGCCTTGTCTTCTCGTCCATCCAGTCCAGCTGGTCCAGGGACACCTCGAAGGCTGCCCGGATCTCGCTGATCATCTCCTCAGCCTGGGGAGGAGAGGGAGTGAAGGTCCCCCTGCCCCCCGCAGCCCCTCAGACAGGGACAGTGTGGGCAGGATGCGACCCCCCCAGGGCTGGGGGATCCCATTTCCCTGCTCCCTGCCTTCCAGCCCTGGGGTTTGGGGAGGGTAAGGGGGGGTTCCCATGGATGGTGATGGGGAGGGGATGGGGGCAGAAGTGTCCTCACGATGGCCTTGCTGTCCCGGTCAAAGGTGGCTTTGACGAAGAGGGAGCCCAGGGCGAAGCCCAGCGTGTCATCTGTGTTGGAGATGCAGGTTTGCCAGCGGGGCGTGCAGGACTGTGGGAGCAAGATGGCGGTCTGTGAGACCTCCAGCCCCCTCCCCTACTCCCCTCCCTGCCCCTTAGCCTGGCTCTGCCCCCTCCCCAGGGGGGAGACACTCAGCAGCTAAACCCCCATCCCAAAAGATGGTCTGTGGGTTCCCTCTGCAGCATCTGGGACTCAGGATACCAGGGGCATCTCAAGGGCAGAGGTGGTCCTGGCTGCTTCCAGGATGGGGGCCAAGGGGGCTGCTCCCAGGGTCCCCCGTTACCTTCCTCGTGCCATAGAGTGTCTCCAGCAGCCTCTCCTGGGCTGTCTCAAAGCGCTGGTCTAAGCTGGAGGCCGTCTTCTGTACCAGGTTCCAGATCAGGTAGTTGTTCAAGATGCTGCAGGGGCAGAGAGATGCTGCGGCTCAGCATGGGCACAGCCCACAGGGGATGCCCCAGCTACCAGTGAGCCCAAAATGTGCCCCCGCCATGGAGGAAACCCCAAATGGGGCATGGCAGGGGTTCACAGGTGCCTCACCTCCTGTCGGTGCTGTTGATGAGGTCAGAAACCTGCTGGAGGTAAGTGTCCCCATACACCACCACGGGCTCTGTCTCAGCCAGCTCCAGTGGGGCCAGGGCGTAGGACAGGTAATCCAGCCAGTCGATGGCGGGGGCCAGGGCCTGAGGGGGGACATGGGGATGCAGCACCTGGGTGCTTGGCACGGCTCTGCCCCATCCTGCCCATCAGGAGAGGATTCCCTGGAGCAGGGGCTGTGCTCCTGGGAAGGTCCCAAGGTCCCTCAGCACCCCAAATCCCTTCTCTGACCCAAACCCTTCCTGTGGCTCCCTGTCACTCTCAATGCTGCAGGACAAGGAAATGACCCCAGGACCCCCCATGTGGGGTGGCAGCTCACCCCAAATCCTAATAATTGAGGGGATGAGCACCACACTCCAACACCCAGTGTATGTCCTACAACGGATGGGGCTGCCCGGGATGTCCTGGGAGGGGCAGCAGCAGGCACAGACCCCTCAGTGCCCCACTGGACAACCCCCCTTTTTGTCCCCAGAGGGTTTCCCCAGGCTGTGCCATGCCATGCCCACCTGCAGCTCAGCAATGCTCATCTTGTGGTAGATCTTCTCATCATCCCGTCGCTCAGCCTGGGGCACAGTGATGTTGGCCAGCTGGGTTTCAAAGTCCAGCACCTGCTGCATCTGGAGGCGGGTGGGCTCCGGGGCCCCCCCCAGCAGCGTGCCCAGCTCCACCATGTAGTCCAGGTATGCTGCCAGGACCTGGCGGGACCCCGAGCCCCAGCTCAGCCCTGGTTCATCCCACCTCCCCGGGGGGTTCAGACCCGCTGCCTGGGCACTGTGCCACCTCGATGGGCAGGCTGCAGATGCCAGGCGCGCCCCAGCACTGCTCGCACCCCATTGCTGCAGGTTTCCCCAACTGCTGCCAGCAGGGTGCCTGGTGCCCAGCCTCACCCTCTCGTTGGCAGTCTTGTTCAGGTAGTAATCCCGGGATGGGAGGAAAAGCCCCGACTGGTCTACCTGGGAGGAGAGAGGGGCAGCATGGGCAGCCCAGTGCCCACCGGTGCCCCACTGGTGCCCACCACCCCTCGGTGCCAAGGTGCCAACCTGGATGACGTTGCTGTTGGAGCTCTTGGAGTCTGCACCCACGTACACCGTGAAGAAGGGGGTTGCCCGATATGTGCCCGACACCATCTTGAGGACCTCCATGAAGCTGGTCTGGTTCCAGGAGCCAGTGATGTTCCACCCCCCGATCTGCTGGCAGACCAACCCGGTGCCTCAAGGAGGGATAGGGTCTGTCCCCGAGGGCTGCCCGCTCTCCAGTTATGCAAAGAGCTGAGGGGGAGACGTGCTGGGCTGAGCCTCAACAGCTCGGCTCACATGTGGATGGCTGCCCACCTTGTCAATGAGCTCCATGAGGGGCTGGGAGCCCAGCTCCTCTATCCTCTGCTCCTTGAGGCAGGACAGGTAGTACCGCTGCGTCTTCCGCTCTGCCTCGCTGCTGGAGTTGAAGGTGGTGTTCTCTGTGGGAGGCTGCGGGTCAGCCCCGGGGACGCCAGGGCTCTGCCCACCTGCACCCAGAGGTCACACCCCTGGTGGCCATCACCCCCTGGTGCCCACCTAGGAGATGCTTCATGATGGCCTGGTTCTGGTCCCAGATGCTGTTGAAGGTGCTCCACTTGGAGCGCCCATTGGGCAGTGGGTTCCTCTTGATCCAGCCCCCGCACGAGTACTGGTAGAAGTCCTGGCATGGGTCTGTCTCTGCATCCAGGGCCTCCAGGATCTTGCTGGCCACCCGGACGCAGGCATCCGTCAGGCACGTGCTGTGAGAGGGATCTGGCAGAGAAGGCATGCCTGGGGCAGTGCATGTGTGTACCCCAATGTGGTGCAGAGCACCTGGAGCAGGAGCCCTGGTCTGACCCATCCCTCCCCGTCCTGCCACGTCCCCCTGGGTGGGGGGACACCACTGCCATCCCAGCGGGACCAGTCCCCTCCCTACCTCTGTGGTACTGGATGGCCAGGGCGACGACGGCGACACCGAGTAGCAGGGCCAGGGAGACAGCGACAGCGCAGAGTACCAGCTCCAGCTGGCTGCGCGAGGCCAGGCGGCTCAGCAGTGGCCCTGGCCCCTTCCGAAACCCCACCTGGGCGGGAGCAGGACCTGCCATCGCACCATGGGGGGACCAAACCTCGCTGCTGCCCCTTCCCTCCCCTACCGCTCCCCGGTGCCTGCCTCGGCTGCAGGACATGGTAGGAATCTCTCGGGGGGTGGACGGGGCATAGCCCCTGCGAGCTGGCAGTGGGTGCTGGTGCCCCCCCCAGCCGCAAGGAAGGACGATGGCCCGGACACACTCTGCCGCATTTTGGCTGCCTCCCAGCACATCCTTGGGGACAGCCAGGACTGGCTTGGCTGCTGGCCCTGCTCCTGCTGCCCACCCGTCTGCAGGCAGGCTCTGGCTGAGGGCAAGGAGGGGGGCCAGGGAGGATGGAGAGGGGAAGGATGGAGGGGCTGGGGCAGACCTCACCTCCACGCTGTCGGGAGAGGCGCTGCCATCCCCCGCGGGCTCTGGCCCCTCGTCATCCTGCAGCGTGGCACGCTTGTAGTCGGGCATCTGCCGAGGGAGGGAGCAGACTGGGATGGGGGTGTGGGAGCAGCTGCCCCCCAGCCCATCATCCCCTCCGGCTCTTATGGCAAGGGCTAGTGCCCACTCAGCAGGTACATGGGGGGGCCAGGGTAGCCCCTGACCCCCCTTGGTGTGCCTGGGCCTCCCCCAGGGGCTGTCCCCAGCCCTGGGTGGCCCCGGAGAGCATGGGGAGAGCTGCTAGTGGGGGGCTCAGGGGCTTGCGCCGGAGCATCCCTCCGTGTCGCCATGGCAGCCGTGGCATCAGCCCTGCCGACAGGTGCCACATCGCCACGGAGACGTGGTCCCCGTTGCCAGGCAACCATTGCCTGGTGCTGCTGCCTCGCCCCTCCTCCCCTGCCTGGAACTTTCCATGCAGATGTGCACGGGTCCGAAACATCTGGAAATCCCTCCCACCCCATCCTGGCCCTGGAGGTGCCTGGGGCACAGGGCTGAGCCCAGACGGACAGAGCATTGCAGGGGGAGAGGGGGCACTTCAGGGGGTGTCAGCCGGTGGGGAAGGACCCCCTCGCTCCCAGCCTTGTGGGGCAGCCCGGCAGGGGCTGCTTGCACAGACCCAGCCGTGAGGGCTGCTGAGGACTCAGCCAAGAGGGAGGTGGTGGAGCTGAGCCAGCAGCTTTGGAGGGGAGGATGAGCTGGAAGAAAAAGCTGGAGGCTTTGGTGGAAAAGAATCAGCAATGCTGCTGGTTGTGAGCCATCCTTAGGCTTCAGAGTTAACGCCTGGGTGGGTCATGGCTCACTCTCCCGCCTGTGCTGCAGGCTAAGGTGGATGCCCCAGGGCTGCCTGCAGGGCTGCTGTCAGGGGCCAGGAAGGAGCCAGGGTGGGAAGGATGATGGGCACGGGGGGAAAAGGCAAGACCCCTGTGCCCAGCTCTGCCCACTGCCACACTGCTGGGATAGGGAGGGGGCTTCACCAAGGGCTGCTGCGGCGGGAGGGCACAAGGCTGGGATCGATAGTTGGCAGGAGCCCCCCACCGGCATGGGTTCCCAGGAGCCGCTGGCATTAGGAGGAACAGCTTGGCATCCTGTGGGAGCTTGGCCAGCCAGGCACCCCCACTGCCCTGGCTCCCCCAACACGCTCCTCTCCCCTCCCGGGTGGTCCTCATTCTCCTGGGCACCAGCTGGCAGCACCCCCTCCCCAGCACCTCCTGGCACACCCGAGGCAGGATCAGGACCTGGTCCTGGGGCTCCTCGTGCCCCCTCCGTGGGGCTGAGACCTGCGGGGAGAGGGCCCCCTGCTCCCTCCAGGGGTGCTGCCTTGGGGAGGCACCCTCCAGGCAACATCACCGTACCCCAGGTGAGCTTCATGCCTCGGTGGAGCGGGGTCTGTGGGGCCATCTCTGAACTGCCCCAACTCCTTCTGCCCGACCCCAGGCAGGGACTTAGGAGGGGCCTTCCTCCCCCTTCTCCCCCCCACTGTGGGGGACGGGGACCCTCCAGCCCCGCGATTCCTCCAGCCCCGGCCCCTGCAGCCTCCTGCAGCCCCCGGGCTCTCCCGGCCCCGCCATCCCGTCCTCCCGCAGGGTCCCGCAGTCCCCTCCCCCTCCGCTCCTTGCCCCCGCCCGGGCCGCGCCGGGCCCCCGCTGCCGCCGCAGCGCCGCCTGCCTCCGCCGCCGCCATGCCCGCACCGGGCGCCGCGGGACCGGGACCGGGGCCGGGGCCGCGGCGGAGGGATGGAGCCGCGGGGGCTGGTACTGGCTGGGCGCGGCCCGCGGGCACGGGGCGGGGGCGGCTGGGGCCGGCGCCTCGGGGGGGGCCGGAGCAGGGCACCGGTGCCCAGCCCGGTCGCTCCGCTCCGCTCCACCCGGCCCGGCCCCGCCGCCAAGGTGACCGCCGTGTGCGCGGGAGCCGCACCCGCACCGGTATCCGCACCGGCACCGCACGGGGAGCCGCACCGGCACCCTCGCCAGTGAGGGAGGCTCACCGGCGCTGGCGGTCGGATCAGCACCCGCACCGGCAGGGTGCAGCACCCGGGCTCACACCCGCATCGGGCACCGGCACACTGACAGACGTACCGGCGCTGGGCTTCAGCACCTGGGGAGCCACATGCTGACACCGCACGACACCGGGTACCGGCAGCGGGGTGGTACCGGTGCACAGCCGCAGCGGCACACCCTGCTCTGGTGCCCAGGCACACCCCCCCGAGGCACCAGCGCACGCCCAGGTGGGTGCACCCCCCCGCCCCGACACTCCCCTGTCCAGCACCCCGGGGCACCCCGAGGTCACCCGCGGGCCCGTGCCACCGCGCACGCTGTGACGCAGTGTTCGCGTGCAGGCGGGTGTGCACAGCCAGGGGCACCGCTGCGGTGCTGAGCGCGGGGGAGGCCGCGGGCGTGCGCACAGCCTCACACCCCGCCTCGACACCTCCCCACGCCTGCCCGGGACAGGGTGTCACTGCAGGCCACCCGCCCGGTGTCCGGGGTGCTGCCAGGTGGCCAGCGGCATGCGGGGGGGTCCGGGTGCAGGTGCCCCCTCCCCTCCAGGGTGCAGGGCACGCAGCGGTTGTGTGAGTGCCCGGATGTGCACAGCAGTGGCGCTTCGAAAAACACCGGTGGAGAGACGCCTGACACCGCACCCGCTGCCCAGGGGTTCCCCAGCGAGCACAGCCCGGGGTGCTGCCCGGGGGGGTGTGGGGAAGGTGCCCCCCGGGGCGCCCGGTGGTGCGGGCGCGGCCGTGCCGCCTGCCCAAGCTGCGGGGCCGGGGGCACAGGGGGGGAACGGGGGGGGGGCCCCGCCGAGCCCGCCAGCCCCGGGCAATGCCTCCAGTGCCCTCCCCGCCCGTGCCAGCGTCCCCCGCAGGGCGAGCCCCGGGCCGTGCCGTAGCCCCCCACCCCCCGCTCCCGCAGCTGCCGGTGCCCGGTGTTCGGTGCCCGGCGCTGCGTAGCGCCGCGCCACGTGGGGCCGCCCCGCCCCGCCCGGGGCGCCGGGCGGCGATTGGCGTGGGCGGGCGGCACGGCGGAGCGGCCTGGACGCGGGCGGCGGCGGCGGGCAGAGCCGGGTACAGGGCGGCCCCGGGTCGGGCGGCGAAGAGAAGCCCACGCCGCCCTGGGGCCGGGACCGCCGTGAGCCGCCCGCGGGGCCTGAGAAGGAGCAGGAGCTGGTGAGCGCCGCCGCGCCGCGGGCCGCAGCTGAGTCACGGTCCGCCGCCCGCGCCCCCCCGGGGGGCCGGGCGTCGCCGGGGCTCCCTCCGGCGGGGGCGCGTGACATCACCGGCGCGAGGGGGCTCCCTCCGGAGGGGGGCCGTGACATCACTGAGGCGAATGGCTCCCTCTGGAGGGGGGCCATGACGTCTTGGGGGTGTCTGCGTGACGCAGCTGAAAGCTCCCTGCCCGGGAGGGGTGTGTGCGCCCGATGGAGCAGGGAGCTCCGGGGTTTGATGTCGCTGGAGCAGGGTGAGGGGAGCCGTGATGTAATCGGGGGGTGGGGGGGTTGGGGGTGTGACAGCGGAGACTGTGGAAGGGTCCCCACTTTGCCCGGCACAGGGGTGGCCTTGGCGCTGGGGGTCCCCACGGGTTGTGGGGGGCTGCCTCTGGATAGAGGGGCTGCTGTCGCTGGGGGTGCCCCCCCGTGGGGCTGCGCCTTGCCGTGACCCTCTCTGTGGGGTATTCCCGGGCAGTGTGGGGTAACAGGGCAGCCAGTGCTCACCTCCTGGGAAGGGGTGCTCTCTTTGGGGGATGGTATCCTCAGTAATGGGAGCATTGACCCCCCCAGCAGCACTGGGGCAGGATGGTGCCCTGGGTGGGAGGTGTCACTGTGTCCTCATCCCCCTGCAGCTTGGGGGGGTCAATGCTCCCCAACCCCCCCTCCCCCCCCAGTTGCACTGGGGTTGTCTGTGGGGCACCCTTAACTCTGCTTTCTGCTGTGCATTTCGGCAGTCTGAGGAGGACAAGCAGCTGCAGGATGAGCTGGAGATGCTGGTGGAGCGCCTGGGGGTAAGTCTGTGCCATGCCCCTCTGCAAGGAGCTGCAGCGCTGCAAGCCCTGGCCAGGACTTGAGTCCGTTTGCCCCTTGCTTACTGTTCCTTGTGCAGTGGAGATGGCGGGGTGGGGGCTTACCTTGAGCGGGGTCCCTCCTTGCCTGCTGCGGTCTGTCCCCCAGCCTTGCTGCCTGTCTGACCTGACCTGTGCCCATGGGACCTCTACCTCCCTCTGCTCAGAGCCACAGCTGGCCGGGTGGTGGTGCAGGAACCAGCTCCCTGACAGGCAGCTTCCCTCTGCAGGAAAAAGATACGTCCCTCTACCGCCCGGCCCTGGAGGAGCTGCGGAGGCAGATCCGCTCTTCCACCACCTCCATGACCTCTGTTCCCAAACCCCTCAAGTTCCTACGTCCGCATTACGGCAAGCTGAAGGAGATCTATGAGAATATGGCTCCGGGAGAGAACAAGGTAAAGGCTCTTGGTCCCACCGTCCCACGTGGCTGGGGGGACGGTGCTGGGGCAGGTGATCGCAGAGCCCTCCAGACCCCATGGTCTAACATCGGCATCTGTGACTTGCTCCGATGGATTATAACTTGCCAGGGCTGTGCCTTTGCCTGCCTGTCACAGCTTGTGGGTGCAGGGAGGGTGTTGTGTCCCTGGCTGCCCCTGCTTGCCCGTGCCCGGCGTGTGTCTGGACCTCTTCACTCTTTCCCCAGCGCTTTGCGGCAGACATCATTTCTGTTCTGGCCATGACCATGAGTGGGGAGCGTGAGTGTCTGAAGTACCGGCTGGTGGGCTCCCAGGAGGAGCTGGCATCTTGGGGGCATGAATACGTCAGGTAAGCCTGGGTGGGAGCAGGGCCTGGGGAAGAACAAGGGCTTAGGGGGATTTCCCTGAGTGCTTCTGCTCTAGCCCACCTGGGAGGTGCCCTGACTTGCTGGGCTTGTGCTCAGCTGCCCCTGTCACATCTGCACATGTGTCGTCTCGTGTCTCACAGTGATTTGCTAGCTGCAGAGGTCTTGCTGCCATGGTGCCTGTAATCTCTGCTCTTAACCCTATTCCTCCCCTGGGCTTATCCCCCCATAAGCTCTCACAGGAATGTAGAGCTCCCATAAACAATGCACAGCCCTGGCTAACTGGTAGCAGCTGCTTCTCATGCTTAGGGCTGGGTGAAGCTGGTTTCCATGGTCATGATGTCTCTTTGTCCCTGCAGGCACCTGGCAGGGGAGGTGGCCAAGGAGTGGCAGGAGATTGATGAGGCTGACAAGGCTCAGAGGGACACGCTCCTCACCCTGGTCAAGGAGATTGTTCCATACAACATGGCCCACAACGCAGAGCATGAGGCCTGTGACCTGCTCATGGAGATCGAGCAGATGGACATGCTGGAGAAGTACATCGATGACAACGCCTACTCCAAAGTGTGCCTCTACCTGACCAGGTGAGGGACCTCAGCAGTCTCAGGCACTGGAGGGGGTCTGGTCCCTAGTGGGCTGAGGTTGCCTGACGTGGTCATCACCTTCATGTCTGTCTCCTCCTCAAAGCTGCGTAAGCTATGTCCCAGAGCCTGAGAACTCTGCTCTCCTGCGCTGTGCCTTGGGCATCTTCCGCAAGTTCAGCCGCTACCCTGAAGCCCTGCGCCTGGCTCTGATGCTCAATGACATGGAGCTGGTGGAGGACATCTTCACCTCCTGCAAAGATGTGTAAGCAGAGACTCATTCCTTGCCCTCTGGGGCCTTTGCCCATCGTGGTGAGGCTTGGCTCCCCATCTGGTTGGATCCTGCCCCTGCCAGAGGTGTCTGGGGGTTTGGACTGAGGTTCTTGTCCCTGAAATCAAGATTGGCAAGAGCAGGACATTTCTGGGCTGTTCTTGTGTGCCTTTAGAGCAGGGCATGCTGGCTCACTGTGTGGTGAGTGTGTGTTTGTGCTGGGGCTGGCTGGGGTCAGGGCACTTCTGAAACCTCTTCCCTCTGTGCAGAGTTGTCCAGAAGCAGATGGCCTTTATGCTGGGCCGCCATGGGGTCTTCCTGGAGCTGAATGAGGATGTGGAGGAGTACGAGGACCTGACCGAGATCATGTCCAATGTCCAGCTCAACAGCAACTTCCTGGCCTTGGCCAGAGAGGTGAGTGTCCCGGCTGGGAAAAGAGCCCTGGGCTGCCTCAAGCTGTGGCTGCCCTGGCTGCTGAGCTCTGTGGCAAGATCTGGGAAGAAATCCATCATCCCTATGAGCTTGGGGTTGGAAGGTTGCCCTTGTGGGCAGCTGCCCTGGGGTCCTCTCCCCTTGCCCTTGTCTTTGCAGCTGGACATCATGGAGCCCAAAGTGCCAGATGATATTTACAAAACCCACCTGGAAAATAACCGTAAGGGCTCTTGTTGTGGCCTCTGTTGTTCCTCCTGTGGGGAGCTTCTGGGGCTGCGAGGCACCTCTGGGCCGGCACAGTCAGCTGTGTATCCTGAGATAGGCAGATGGCCTGCCTGTGGCCTCTGACCTGGTGTGGAGCAGACCCAGCTGCCTGCCATGGATTTGGGCTCCTCCTTCCTTCCTGCTGGTGGTGGGACAGGTCCTCTTCCCCCTGTGGTGTGGGACAGCTGTGCAATGCTGGGCTGGCAGGGCTTCCCTTGCTGCCCAGCTCACCCTGACATCATTCCCCAGGGTTCGGGGGAAGTGGTTCCCAAGTGGACTCAGCCCGGATGAATTTGGCCTCCTCCTTTGTCAACGGCTTTGTGAATGCTGCGTTTGGACAGGACAAGCTGCTGACGGACGATGGCAATAAATGGTTGTACAAGAACAAGGACCACGGTGAGGGAGCTGTCTGGGCAGGGGCTGGAGCTGCCCCTAGGCTTGGGGTTGCTACCCTGTCCCTTTTGGGGGCCTGCTGAAAGAGGGGGCTGCAGGGCACAGCCCCGTGTCCCTGGCCACCACCTACCCCAGGCAGGGCACATCGATTCAGGGCTGATGTGGGCTCTTCTTCCCTGGAACCACAGGGATGCTGAGTGCTGCGGCCTCACTGGGCACAATACTGCTGTGGGACGTGGACGGGGGGCTCACGCAGATTGACAAGTACCTGTACTCCTCGGAGGATTACATCAAGGTCAGTGGTACCGATCCCAGCACAGGCTCTACAGCTGCGTGGGGCAGCCCTGCTGCAGGCTGAGTATGTGGCTGGCTGGGGGAATGGATAACCTTGCCTTGGTCTACTGTGTGGCTTGGCTTCTGCCTGGAGAGGGGCCAGATGCCCCGTGTCCCTGGTTTTTGAGTGGCTCACAGTGAGGCGGGGAGCTCTTGGGGACGGCCTGAGGCACCATTGGGATCCCCTTGTCACAGAGCCTGCTCAGCTGTATCCGGAGTGGTGTTGCTCACTTGATACCAACTTCCCCATCTGGGGAAGCGGGTGTATTGTGTGGGGTGACATTAGTCACTGGCTGGCAGGGAGCTTTGCGTGTTGGTGGCTGGTGCGTGACAGTGCTTCTGCCTTGCAGTCGGGAGCCCTCCTGGCCTGTGGCATTGTCAACTCAGGGGTGAGGAACGAGTGTGACCCTGCCCTGGCCCTCTTGTCCGACTACGTCCTCCACAACAGCAACACCATGAGGATCGGAGCCATTTTTGGGTAAGGGCCTGGCCCCAGCTTCCTTGTGCTGTGCAGGGTGGTGCAGGTTCCCCCCTCACGCTCCCTTGGACTCTCCACAGGCTGGGGCTGGCGTACGCGGGCTCCAACCGCGAGGACGTCCTGACTTTGCTGCTACCTGTGATGGGAGACTCCAAGTCCAGCATGGAGGTAGGGAGTAAGGCAGGGTTCGCTTGGGGTTCCTGCTTCCCTACCCAGTCCCCAGCAGCTCCTGGGAATACAGGGCCTGTCCTGCAGCCGGTTTGGGCTCCAAGAGCAAGGCTACATGTCCCTGCTTGGTGTTGTGCTGTGCCAGAAGAGCATGACCCTATTTTCCCCATCTGAGCTGCTCCCACGATGGGATTGCAGCACATGTGGGAGGGTAGGGAGCCATCAGGTGTCCCAATATCCTAAATTTTCACACAAAGCGGTGACCAAGGTACAACATGTCTCCTTCCCTCCTTCACCAGGTGGCTGGCGTGACTGCCCTGGCCTGTGGGATGATATCAGTGGGCTCCTGCAACGGGGATGTCACCTCAACCATCCTCCAGACCATCATGGAGAAATCTGAGACGGAGCTGAAGGACACGTATGCCCGGTGGCTGCCGCTTGGCTTGGGGTTGAACCACTTGGGTAAGGCTGGGCAGTGCCAGTGGCTTATGGGTTGGGGGATGGGGTGAGAGCGTCCCTCCACCGCTGTCCTCTAACCACTGCGCCTTCCTTGGCAGGGAAGGGAGAGGCAATCGAGGCCATTTTGGCAGCGCTGGAGGTGGTGTCGGAGCCATTCCGCAGCTTTGCCAACACGCTGGTGGATATCTGCGCCTATGCAGGTGAGTTGGGGGAGGCAGGAGTGGGTCCTGGGCCCTCTGCCTGCTGATCCAGGCCCTCCATTCTCTCCCCAGGCTCAGGGAATGTACTGAAGGTGCAGCAGCTCCTGCACATCTGCAGTGAGCACTTTGACTCCAAGGAAAAAGAGGAGGACAAGGACAAAAAGGACAAGAAAGAGAAGGAGAAGAAAGAGAGCTCAGCTGACATGGGGGCTCACCAGGTGGGGAAATGTGGGCTGGGACCCGTGTTCTTGGGGCAGGAGCTGGCTTTGGGAGGGTCTCTAAGGCCCTTGTGGGATCAGAGCTGGAGCAAAACAGCCCCCAGCAGCATCCATCCCCTGCTTTCCCTGTCCCCCTGGGCTCAGCGTGGGCGCAGGGGCTGTGAGAACTTGGGGTTTGGGCTGGGTGCTCCCTGCCTGGCACTTAGTGCCCATGTCCCTGCAGGGTGTAGCAGTGTTGGGGATCGCGCTCATTGCCATGGGTGAGGAGATCGGTGCTGAGATGGCCCTGCGCACATTTGGCCACCTGGTGAGTGACACTGGGGTGGGGAGGGGGACAGCACAGAGCTGGGAAAGGACCTGGGAATAGAGACTGGGTCTTGCCTTGCATTTCTCCAGACCTCACTGCCCTTGGTAAGCTGGGTCTAACACCCATCTCCCCTCCGTGCAGCTGCGGTACGGGGAGCCCACCCTCCGCCGTGCTGTGCCCCTGGCCCTGGCACTTATCTCTGTCTCCAACCCCCGGCTCAACATCCTTGACACCCTCAGCAAGTTCTCCCATGATGCTGACCCCGAGGTCTCCTACAACTCCATCTTTGCCATGGGCATGGTGGGCAGTGGTAAGCCTGGGGGACAGCCCGGTGTGGGCCTCGTGCTGGGGGGAAGGTGGGAGACCTGAGCCATGTACCCTACTCTCTGCCTGCACCCCATCTTCCTCAGGTACCAACAATGCTCGGCTGGCGGCGATGCTGCGGCAGCTCGCCCAGTACCACGCCAAGGACCCCAACAACCTCTTCATGGTGCGGTTAGCCCAGGTGATGATCCTGCAGGAAGGGGCAGGTTGAGGTCCCTGCCCTGGGTCTGGTGTTCCGGGGGTCTCACCCTCCCTCCACGCAGGGCTGGGGGTCCCAGGCATTGCCCCACCCCTCTCACGTGCTTTCTCTGACACACCAGGGCCTTACCCACCTGGGCAAGGGGACACTTACGCTCTGCCCGTACCACAGCGATCGCCAGCTCATGAGCCAGGTGGCCGTGGCCGGGCTACTGACTGTCCTTGTGTCCTTCCTGGACGTGCGCAACAGTGAGTACTGTGGGCTCACCCCCACCCCCCGGCACCCCTCTGCCCCACGGGGTAGGCATCGTTCAGCCCCTCTACTTCTGTCTTTCCCCTCCAGTCATCCTGGGCAAGTCCCACTACGTCCTCTACGGGCTGGTCGCTGCCATGCAGCCCCGCATGCTGGTCACCTTCGATGAGGAGCTGCGACCTCTGCCCGTGTCAGTTCGGGTAGGACAGGTAAGGAGCAGCCAGAGCCAGGGAGGGGGTGCTCCAGTGTCCCTGCCTCTCCCCGGCGTTTACCTTGCTCTTCTCTCGCAGGCCGTGGACGTGGTGGGCCAGGCAGGCAAGCCCAAAACCATCACCGGCTTCCAGACTCACACGACGCCGGTGCTGCTGGCACACGGAGAGCGGGCAGAGCTGGCCACTGAGGAGCATGTGCCCGTGACGCCCATCCTGGAGGGATTTGTTATCCTACGCAAGAACCCCAACTATGATGTTTGAGCCGAGGGGGGGCTGGGGAGGGGGGTGGGGTGGGTAGGGGGTGTGGGAGGGGAGGAAAAAAACCCGTGTTTGTTTGTTTTTGTTACTGAGAGTCGAGGAAATAAATGACGTGGAGACTCCAGTGCTGCTGTACCCTCCCTGTGCTGGGGCTGTGGGCTGGGCTCTGGTCCCCTGGAGGGCTGGGCACAGTGCAGACTCCAAGAAGGGGGGTGTGTGTGAATGCAGAGTGGGGGGTGCCACGGGTGCTCCCACTCCCCCCGGCAGCGTGTAGCTCCCTGACCGGGTGTGCTCTCCTGGGGTCCCTTGGGGGGTGGCCCCCTGCCTGCGCTGAGCTCTGCCAGTGTTCTGTGCTGCTCCGGAGCTGGGATCAGGATTAAGATCAGTCTTGAAGTGGGGTGGAGGCCACGGGGAAGGATTTTTAGGAAAAAAGGGAAAGCCCAGCCCTGCCCTGCCTGGCGGGGTGGCCGTGGGGGCTGTGCCCCGATCTGGGGTGGAGGCTGGGGGGGGCCGAGTCCCAGGGAGAGTGGGATGGGTGCTGGGTGCGGCCGCGCGCCAGGTCCCGCGGGGGCGCGGGGGCGGGCCGGGGCCGGCGTCACGTGCCGCGGGCGGTGCCCAGGGCGGCTTCAGGCGCGGCGGCCGGCGCCCCGCCCCCGCGCGCCCCTCCCCCGCGGCGGCGCTCGGCCCCGCCCCTGCGCGCGGCGCGGCTCCGGAAATGGTCGTGCTGCGCTGCGCTGCGGCTGCGTCGGGCCGCGCGCGCTGAAGGAGACTGAAGGTGACGGGCGGGGGCGGGGCGGGCGCGCGCCGCGGGGGGGCGGGTGGGGGGGGGGGGGTGAGGGGGTACCGGTACCGGGCCGCGCGCTGCCGCCCTGGGCCTCGCGCCGCCGGGCCCCGCCGCGCCGGCGCTGCCGCCGCCGTCGCCACCACCACGTGGGCGCCGCCCCGCCGCCGCCGGCCGCCCCCCCTCCCCTGCCCTGCCCTGCCCTGCCCTACCCTGTCCCGCTCCGCTCCCCGCTGGGCCTGGTCCGGCCCTGCCGCCCCGGTAGCCCCGCGCGGCGCCGCTCCGCGCCCGCGTGCCGGCCGGTGCGCCCCGCCGCCGCCGCCGCCACCGCGCACGTGCTCCCGCCGCCGCGCCCGCCTAGGCCTGCCGCCGCACGTGGTGCGTGCCCCGCCGCCCCCGCCCCGCCGCGCCCGCCCGTGCCGCCGCCGGTGCCGGTGGGGCCGCGGGCCATGGCGGCGGCCGGCAGTGACACGTGTCCTTGGCAGAGGCCGCCGCCGCCGCGGGGGGGAGCGGGGCCGCCGTATGCCGCACCGGGCCCCGCGCCGCACCCCGGCCCCGCGCCGCGGCCTCCCCCCGCGTCCCCCTCCCGCCGCCAAGACGGTGCCGGCGGCCCGGGCCCTACCCGCCTCCCCGGGACGGAGCCGGCAGCGCCTGCCGGCTGGGCCGCCGCCTCGGCCTGGGGGCGAGGCCGGGCTCGGGCCTGGCAGGGCCGGCTGCTCCCGGGCCGGCGCCGCGGCCTGGCCCGGCCCCGCCGCCGCTCCCCCCTCCCCGGGCGCTCGGCAAGTTAGCCCCCGTCGCCGCGGAGGCCGGACCCCCCGCTCGCCCCCCCCCGCCCTCCAGGGCCCGGTCTCGATCAGAAACCCCCCGCCCCGGCTGCGGGCCCGGCGCAGGCCTTGGCCTCTCCCGGCGCGGGGGAGGCAGCGGCCGCGGCGGCTCCTCCTGTTACAAAACCCCCCGGCGCTTCCCCTTCCCGCCCCGGGACGGGACCTGCCTCGCCCCGGGTGGGCCGGGGAGGGGGCAGCGCGGGGTCCGGGGTGCCCCCAAGGGGCCCGCCGGCCCGGTTTTTCCCGGGGGGGATTCCGCTCGCCCCGCCGGGGGGGGGGGGCCTGCCCTCTCCCCGCTCCCCTCCCCTCTGTGATCCCCCCCTTTTTTTGGGGGGGTGACTGGTGCCATGGCCGAGCTAAGATGGCCCAGGCTGCCGAGGCCCGGGTCTGGGCAGGGCAGGTGTGCCAGGCCGTGCCCATGCCAGGTGCTTGGTTCCCCGATGAGTACAGGACCAGGGGGGAGCACCAGGGGGTGCGGCCCAGCCCCTGCCACCTCCTGAAACCCTGGCAGGACCCATCTCCACTGGGGTTGTGGCTGGGGGGGACCCCCGTGATGGGATGGCATCCCCCCGAGCTGGGGCTACAGCTCTGGGGGGATCAGGACACCCCGTTGCCCAGGGGTGCCGGTGTGGCCTGGCATCGGTGGGTCCTGCCTGGCAGTGCCTGGCGGCCGGGCTGGCTGCACTGACGCGGCCAGCGTCGGGTTACAGGAGGCACCACGGCTGCTCCCTCGGGTGCCCCGGCCAGCAGCTGGCTTGCCGGGTGCCATGGGGTACAGGGGACCCCGAGTGGGGTGGGGGGCACTGCCTCTCCTTCCTGACCCAGTGGCCTTTGCACTGGGGCGGGGAGAGCGGCACTGGTTGCCAAGTCCCTCCCGGGACTGCCGGGAGGGTGCCCAGGCCACCTGGGTGCCGGTGGTGGTGGTGGGGCTCTGGGCTCCCCCAGGCAGGAGCATCATTGGTGCGGGGGGATGCGGGAGCTGCTCCCTGCCCTCCCCGGTAGGCGTTTGCGGCGTATGCTAGGGACCCGGTGCCACCGGCAGGAACAGGTTTGGCCGGCCAGGGGAAGCGTTTAGTAGGTCAGCTGGGGTGGAGCTGGGCATGGCTGACGCCGGGGTGCCGCCGGCCCACCCAGCCCCCCGGAGTTGGTGGTGGCCTGGGTGCTGGCGGCAGGCTGCGGGCACCAGTGCCTATTTGCGTGGGGCGCCTGGCCGGGCTCACGGGGTCACCTTGGGGGGGGTCAGTCACGCTGGTGGGCACAGCTGGGTTTGGGGCGCGATGGGCAGCTTTGCTCTGTGGGGACCTGCCCAGGCTGGGCAGCCTGGTGGTGCTCACCCTCTCCCTGTGCCCCAGCAGGGCAGGAGGGGATGGCTGGGGGACTGCACCCTGGTGTGGTGTCATCCATGGGGCATGGTTGGTGTCAGGTCTCCCAACGAGGGGCTGGAGATGCCCCCTTTTTGGGGCTGGTGTGGACAGGAGGCAGGTACCCGGGGTACTGACCGCCTTCGGCTTATGCCCACTGTCCCTGTCCCTGCAGATAGCGAGGGGATCCTTATGCACAACCCCATGAAATGAACAAAGCTCCACAGCCCACAGGAGGAGCCCCGACAGCCCCGCACCCTGCCCCTTCTCCCGGACTACCGCAGGTAACTGGCTCCTTTGGGGCGGCGGGGGGGACACCCAGCTTTGCTTCCCCAGTTCGTGCTGGGGGCGGCGGTGCCATCTCCTTCCCTCCCTGCTTCCCTCCAGCCGACGTTCCCACCCGGTCAGACGGCACCTGTGGTTTTTAACCCGGCACCGACCTCACAAATGAATACGCCTTCTCAGCCGCGCCAGGTAAGGGCTTTGCTCTGGGTTGGAGGGGACGATGCAGGGGGATCCAGCAGCTTTCTGCCTCCTGGCCGAGTAGCCGTCACTGCCGCGGTGCCCAGGGTTGTGAGGAGCCCCATGGTGCCCCTCAGGGCTGGCGTGCGCCTGTGATCCGCACTACGACCGCTGCTTGGGGACTTCCTGGCCCTAGGGGGGGAGGGGGCAGACACCGCCAGCCAGGGCTGCCCACCAAGTGACTGCTCTTCTCTCCTTCCTCCCTTGTCCCAAACCTCCCTCTCCTCCTCTCTCAGTTTCCAGCAGGGCCTCGGGCTATTCACCAGCAGGTACTAACCCACTCCCAAACCCCGCATGCCAAGCACCCTGCCCTGACACTGCACAGAAACACCCACCCGGGGCATGAAGGGGCTGGGGAGCACATGGGGACCCCAGAGCTGGAGGATGGGCTTGGTCTGGGGAAAGTGGGAGACACTCACTTGACTTTGGGGGGGTTTCCCTGCAGTGTCTCCCCGATTTCCTCCTTGCATGAAGCCTGCAGCACGTGGCTGTGCCTGTGCTAACCCTGTCCTAGGCTGCTCCTTTTGCCTGTGCCCTTCCTCGTCCTCCTCTTCCTCCCCACTTTGCGGGGGTCTCCCAAGGCCCTGCAGTGCCGTGCAAGGCTCTGGACCTCCGTCAGTACCTCTTGTGTGGAGGAGCTGCTGGGGACAGATCTGGCGACGTCCTTGGCTCTGTTGGCTGGGAGCCCCTCAAACCCTTCTGTGCCTCTTGGGGGGTCCCTACGGGGGACTCTGGTGGATTTGGGATGTGGGCAGCGGGCAAAGGGCTCTCCAGCCTCCTGTCCCCTTCTCTGCCAGCCATCCTGTGTCTAAGCCCTGTCCCAGTGCGGGTAACTCCTGTCTCTCTCTTTCCCCTTTTCCCTCTGTACGTGTGTGCTTGCTAACAGGGAGGATTCAGGTCTCTTCAGGTAATGCTTTCTCCTTGCCCCAGGGTGTGTGTGTGGACCCTTCCTTGCCCACTCGCTGCTGGGCTTGAGCTGCTGCTCTGGGGGATGCTCCTGCCCGGCAAAGAAGCCGGGTTGGGATGAACGGCATGGGCCGGGGTGGGAATAGCCAGCTCTTTAGACCCTGGCTGTCCGGCTCCGGCACGGCTTGGCACAGTGGGACTACATGTCCCAGCATTCAGTGCAAGCGCCGGGAACCAGTGTGAAGCATGCCGGGACCTGCCGCCGAGCTGTGTGCGGCCGTGGCCGGCTCCAGGCGCTGGAGCTACCCGCCCTGTGAGGCTGGGGGGGCCGTGCTGGGCTGAGCTGGGTCGGGTGGACCCAGGTGGCCCCGCAGGGGGGGGGGGGGGGGGGGTTCCGGGGGGGGGGGGGGTGATCCCCCCCATATGCATCAGTGCCAGCTGTGGGGTGCTGGCGCTCCACCTGATGCCGTGCCCCATCTCTCCCCAAGCATTTCTACCAGAACAGGGCGCAGCCTCCCGCCAGCGCGTCCCGTGTGCAGAGTAACACGACGGCCCGGCCCGGCCCCCCTGCCCATGTGTATCCAGCTGCTTCCCAGGTGATGATGATACCCTCCCAGATATCCTACACACCTTCCCAAGGAGCCTATTACATTCCCGGACAGGTGAGGGCCATGCCCTGGGCTCTGCGGGAGAGGGCTGGGGTGGGCACTGGTGGGGGCTGTTGATTGGTGTTGGAGACCAGGTCTGTTTTTGGAGGGTGGAAGGGGTCCCCCAGGCTCTCTGAGCACCCACTGATTTGAGTGGGGCTCTGTAGAGAGGCAGCGGGCAGCGCTGATTCCCCTCCCTGGTAGCCCCCCAAGGCGCCTGGTGCTCACTTTGTCTGCATCCTGCTCCCTGCCCTGGTGCCCAGCTGGTTCACAGGCAGGTTTGGGGGTACATCCATGGTATGGGGTATGTCCGTGCCCCACAGGGGAGGTAACTGACCTTTCTTCTCTCCCATTGCAGGGTCGCTCCACGTACGTCGTCCCAACCCAACAGTACCCGGTCCAGCCCGGTGCCCCTAGTTTTTACCCTGGAGCCAGCCCCACAGAGTTTGGGACTTACGGTACAGATGGGGGGGTTGCTCTGCTCCTCAGTGCTCTTCTAGCCCCAGCACCCCCACCTTTTTTTTTTCTCCCCTGCCTCTGGCCTCCTTGCAGTCCCATGCATTCAGGAGCTGAGCACAAACCCCTCTGCCTTTGCCAGCTTGCTGAGGTCATCTCTGTGACTATTAGACGCTGTTTTGGGGAGCAGGGGGTGTTGCCTGTCTCCCAGCAGCACTGAGGGCTGTGCATCATGTCCCACCGGTCCATCCACCCCCGCCCTTTTCCAAATTGGGGCCGTTTAATGTTTAACTCTCCTGGCTGAGGGCCGGGGCAGACTTTATCCCCTGTTCCCCCTCGCTCACCGTCAATGCGGTGAAGAGTTTTGTGCTTGCTGACCCTGCCTCAGCTCCCTGCTCCCCAAGGAGCCGAGCCTGGGGTGCTGGGGCTGCTCCGTGCCTGCCCTCTCCCGGTGCTGGGGAGCAGCAGTGTGAGCAGCCCCCCCTTCTTCCCCCCCCTTGCATGTGGCCACCCAGGCTGTGACTATATTTAGGCTTGGTTGGTCCCGGGAGGCCCGGCAGACACAGAAATGTGAGCCGAGGCCTCTGGCCCAGCCCCGGCACAGCAGCAAAGCATAACCGGGGCAGAGATGGGCTTCTCCTGAGCCAGGTACGTGCCCGTCCTCCCTCCCTCTTGTCCCGGGGCCTAGCCGGCCCCTTGGAGGAGGGAGGTGGCCCCCAGCGGCAGCTGGCTCCCGCACTTGGGCCAGGGCATGGCCACTCCTTTGTGTCTGGTGCTGGGGCATCTCCTGGGTGTCTCTGTGGGGTCCTGGGATGGGTTTGCCCCCCTGCCTCTGTTTTGGGGCTGTGGCTGTTCCCAGGGGAACTGGCAGCAGTGTGCCCCTTGCCTGCAAGACTGGGTGGGTGGCCTGGCATAGCATGCCCCTCAATGGGTGAGACGGGCCAGCCCTCCTGGTCTCCAGGGCTGGGCATCTCGGTCAGGCTCTCCCTCCCTCCTCCTGTGCCTGGCCCATCCCGGGGTGCGAGGCCCATCCGGTGCCCCTGTATTCCCCCTGGGCAGAGGGAGGGGTCCCTGGCTCAGAGATGGGGCAGTCACCAGAGCACCTTGGGTAAGTTCCAGGCTCGGTGCAGCTGGGAAGGCACTGGAGCTGGAGGGGGCTGGGGCCCCACTGTGCCTGTCCCCCCCCCCCACCCCCACATCTCCGTGGCACACTCTGGGGCATGCCGTGGGAGGAGCGGAGCACCTCTCAGGGGTTGTGCCAGCCCTGGATGGGGTCCAGCTCTGCCTCCAGCCCCCGGCACAGCTCCTTCCTCTGGGCTGGGCTCAGGCTGCACGGGGAGCCCAAGCCCCTCGGCCTGGGTGTGAATGGAGGGTGCAGATGAGGCTGCCTGGTGCCGCCCTCGGGCTGGTGCCGGCCCCAGGGAGATAAGGGTGCCTGCAGGAAAGCGGCCGCCCGCAGAGCTGGGACGCCTATACCGGCATGGCTGAGTGTCCCGGCATGGCTGTCGGTGGCATGGAGCCGGTGGGCATGGCGGGTGCCTGCGGGGCCTGGCTGGGTGTGGGGGTGGCGCGGGGACGCTCTGCTTCACAGGGAAGGAATTTGGTCAGGCCTGTCAGGCGGGTTGGGATCCGGGCCGGATGCGATGGCACGCTGCAGAGCGGCACGGGCACCCCAGGCTCCTGACAGACCCCTGCGTTTGGGGGATTGGGGAGTCCCCAGGACAGGCTTGGAGGATCTGGGTTGGCCGGTCTGACGCTCTCTCCTCTCCTCCAGCGGGTGCTTATTACCCGGCACAGGGGGTGCAGCAGTTCCCAGCGGGGGTCCCCACCGCCCAGGTCATAGTGAGCCAGCAGCCACCGATCCCCCCGAAACGAGAGCGCAAGACGGTAAGGAGCCATCCACCTCTAGGCATGGGGGGGCTCGCATGTGGGAGGGGACAGGGCCAGCCCTGGGTGTCCACGCTGTGCAGGATGGGTGGGTGCAGCATGCTGGGGAAGGGGGGTGGCAGCGTGGGGCCATGCCACCCCAAGGCTGGGGGGCTCAGCAAGGGAACTGGGGTGTGTGGTGGGTGCCGGCGACCTTGGCCGTCCCGGCGGGCAGTGTTGTGCTGAGTCACGGCTCCCGGGGGGGGGGGGGTGCCGCGGCTGCCAACTGCGTCTGCTCCCGGAGATGCCGGTGCTTGGAGGCCTTGTGCGGGGCCTATTTAGCAGGGAGCCAGGCGGCTGCCGGCACAGCCCCGGGCAGGGGGTGCTGCCGGGCTGGTAGGGGGGATGCTGGTTTCCCCGGGGGGGGCGGGGGTGCCGGCTGCCAACTGCTCTTGCTGCCATGGGAGCAGATCATGTGTGGGGGTGGGGAGAGCAAGACTCGTGCCTGCGCTGTGCACCCCACTGGAGTCCTGGACCCATGTGTCTCCCCCACTCACCACGCAGCAGGGTGCCCTGCAGCTCCTGCTGCACCCATGGCAGATGCGGGGCCAGTGAGGCTGTGGGTGTATGGGCTTTGCCTGGGATGGCATGGAGCTTGCTGCGACTCTTGTGCCGGCCGGCCCCTGTGTGTCCCTGAGGCAGGGGGCTCCCTGCAGCCCCTGTGCCAGCGTGGTGATGCCTTGAGAGCCCCTGACCCCTGGAGATGGGCACTGGCCTGGGGACATGGCGCTGGCTCCAGCTTTCTGGCGCGATGGCTTGCAAGGCTCATCCTGCTCCATGCTGTCCCTGCCTGCTGGGCATTGGTACAGGCTGGTGTCTGTGGGGCACTGTGCCCCGTGGGGAGGGGAGGTGGCACCCGCCAGTCCCCAAGCTGTGTGTGGCTAGGGCAGGCACAGTGCTGAATGAGCCGCTCCCCTCAGAGAAGGGGGCATCCTGTGGGTGTCGGGCCCAGGGAAAGAGGGTGGCCTGTGTGCTGTGTCTCCCACCCTGCTGATAGCTTCCCCCTCTGCCCTGACCTGCGGACAGATAAGGATACGAGACCCCAACCAAGGAGGCAAAGATATCACTGAAGAAATCATGTCCGGAGCAAGGACCTCATCCACCCCTACCCCTCCACAGGTAAGGGGACTCCCTGACTGGGGTAGTGGGATGTGCATGGGACCCTGCTGAGCTCCATCTTTGCCCCTCCAGGCTGGAAGTGGTTTGGAGCCCCAGGCCAATGGAGAGACCCCCCATGTAGCAGTTATTGTCCGGCCAGGTAAGTGCCCGTGCCAGGGGTGGGTGTGCCAGCCGGCACGGCTGCTGCCGGGCTCCCTGTTGTTGGTGCTGTGGGGTGTGAGGTGCCAGCCCTGCCGTTCCTCGGTTCTTCTGGGGCTTGTGGGGTCAAACACATTCCCTACATACTTGGGGACTGGTGTCCCCATATTGGGTCCAGGAGAGTTTATGGAGAGTGTCTGCTCACCCCAGCTGTCCCCTGGGTGCTGGAGGACTCCTGTTGTCCCTGTCACCCATTTGTGATGCGGGTTGGAAAATATGTCCCTACCACTCTTGCAGATGGAGGGATTTGGGGGGGATGTGGGTTCAGTTGGGGATCAGAGAGCCCCCCGTTAATGCTACCCATCTTGCAGATGACCGCCCGAAGCCTGCGCTGGTGGTGAGCAAGCCCGTCTCCCTGGAGCCCAGCAAGTCAGCGTCCCCGTCGCCTCCCCCTCCCCTCATCCCTGAGGTGGAGCCCGTGGTGCTCTCGCTGGTGCCAATGGAGCCCCCAGTGGACGCGGACACTAAAGTGGAGCTGGGCGAGGCGCCGCCCGATCCGCACAAGACGTTTAGCGCCATCACTACAGTGCCAGGGGCTGTGGAGCTGCCCCTCGTGCCCGCGCCTGACATGGACACGGTGGCTGTGGAGGAGGAGGAGGAGGAAGAGGAGGAGGTTGCCATTCCCCTCCCAGAGCCTGCCCCGCAGGCACCTCTGCCCCCAGAGGTGCCGCCGGTGCCCACTGTCCCCCTGATGCCAGCTGTGCCCCCGGTGCCGGCCACGCCGTCGCCACCGCCTGTCATACCGCAGGCCCCCGAAGCGCCCGCCAAACCTGCCTCCCCCAGCCCCCCGCCACCCCGGGAAGAGCCCTGCCCCGAGCCTGCTGCCGAGCCTGCTGCTGAGGCCAACGGCGTCTTAGAGGAGGTGCCCGAGCCGGTCCCCGAGGTGCCCGTGTGCCAGCCGGTGCCCGCGCCGGTGCCCGTGCCCACCCTGGACTCCCCCATTGCCCAGCCCGAAGAGCTGCCCCTGCCCAACGGAGTGGAGGGCACAGGCAAAGTGGAGCCGAGCGAGGAGCAACCCGAGTCGGATGTCAGCCCCATCTCGGAGCCTGAGGAGCCAGTCCAGCCTGGCACCCCTGCCTCCCCCCCGGCAGAGGAGGAAGAGGAGGAGAGTGAAGGCCCTGGTGAGGCCCAGGAGCGGAGCTCGAGCCCGGCCCCTGCCCCTTCGCAGACCTCGGAGGCGACTGCGCAAGGTTGGGGATGCTAAGCTGGGATGTGCGGGGCTGTGGGGTGCCCCGGGGCCCCGGGGGGTGGGGGGGGGAGGGGTAGGCTGGTGGGGTAGGGGAGGGTATCGGAGAGGAGGATGGGGTTAGGTGACCCAGGATGCGTGGGTACGGGGTGTGGGGGGATGGAAGGATCTTGGGGGTCCCTGGGGTGGGTAGGGGGGGGGGGGGCCCCAGCTGTCTGGGGGCATGGGGAGGTGTAGAGGTGGCAGGGAAGGCGCAGAGCTGCGGGGCTGAAGCTGCATGGGCCACCCTACATGGCGGTATGCAAGTACATAGGGGTGCCTGGGGAAAGTGGGGTGCCCTGGGAATGTGCTGGGGTGAAGCTATGTCTTTTTTTTTTTTTTTTTTTTAAGCACTCAGCATAGGTGTGTGAGGGTTACATAGGAGTACTAGGGGAAGATGGGGGAGATGGGTATACAGGGGATGGATACAGGGGGCTATAGAGGGTGACCTGGGCGCAGATATGCTTCTGGGGAGCACCTCTGTATGGGGTGGTGTATAGGGGTGCCAGGGAGGGGAACATATATGGGGGTGGAGGTGTATATTGGGGTGTCCCTGTAAGGGCTGCCCCACAGAGGGATGTGGGTGTTTGCAGGGATCCCCTGAGGAGGATAGGGAGTGCTGCACTAGGGAAGAGGTGTGGATGGGGCGCTTCAGAGAGGCACAGGGTCAATCGGGGTGCAATGGCTGGATGGGGAGAGGTGTGAGGTATATCTGTATAGGCTGTATTCTGGGGTGCATGCTTAAGGAGTGGGGTGCTGTGGTGGGCTGTGTGTAGGATCCACAAGGTTGCAGATGCCCGGGTGGGTGCACAGCGTGTTTGGGGATGGGGGCTGTGCTGGGGTGGCAGGACCACATCCCCCTGGGTCCCCATAGCCCCATCCTGAAGTTCTCCTGTTGTTACTGGGGCCTTGCTGGTGACCCTGGAGCTGGTGTCAGGGTACGTGGGGGACTGCGAGGGTTCCTGTCCTTCACCTCCCTGACTCTCCTCCCAGTCGCCGTGTCGGTGCCAAAGAAGAAGCGAAGGATGAAGGAGTTGAACAAGAAGGAGGCAGTAGGCGATTTGCTGGATGCCTTTAAAGAGGTGAGTGTCCCAGAAGTGCCTGGGAGTCACCCTGTGTCCCATCTCCTCCTGTGATGAACTCTGCTTTGTGCCATTGTGTCTGGGCCACTGATGCTCTGTGATGGTAATGAGGATCTGAGGGGGGGTGGATGCCTGGGTGCAAGGTGGAGGGGACAGGACCAGGCTCGCGGGGTGACTACTGTCCCTCCTTATGCAGTCTCAGATCAGCGACAGTGCCTCAGAGGTGGAGAACAAGCCTCCCGCGTCCACCCCTGCCTGCGAAACGGAGGACGCAGCCCCCGCCCGTCCACAGGAAGAGTCAGAGGAGACGTGGGAGGAGAAGGAGGACAAGCTGGCCCCAGAGAAGGGCAAGGCCGCTGACCAGAAGTACCGCTACAAGGAAGGTGAGCTGTGCCTTTGGCCCAGGCCTCCCCTGGGAGCCACCACCTCTGGACCCAGCGGTGGGGGAAGGTGGGGGTGGCATTGTCCAGATGTCCTAAACCTCACGCTCTCCTCCCATCTTGTCCCCAAGCCTGGCATGGGGTGGGGGATAGAGGCCCTAGTGCTGAGGGTCCTGGCAGGAGGCAGGGAGGTGGTGGCATCAGGCTTTCTGTCTAAGCAAGCAGCGTCGTGCTCATGGTGTACCAGGCTGGGGCAGCTCTGTGGTTGTCTATATCCCACCTCACTGGTCCCTGGGTGGGCCTGGACCTGCCGCAGCTTCGGGTGGAGGATATGGGACAGGCCACATCAGGGTCTCCCTTTTGCCCCCCTGCTGCAGAGCAATGGAAGCCGCTGAACCCTGAGGAGAAGAAGCGATATGACCGGGAGTTCCTGCTGGGCTTCCAGTTCATCTTAGCCAGCATGCAGAAACCCGAGGGGCTGCCCCAGATCACAGATGTGGTGCTGGACAAGGTCGGTGCGGCCCTTGAAATTGGGGCAGTGTGGGTGGTGCCCAGGTGTGGGAATCTGGCTCCTCTTTGTGCCTTGTCGAGGCAGGGCAGGGACTTAGTGCTGTGCAACGAGCCCTGAGCCTGGGGTTGGTGTGGGGGGGCACCTCTGGGGCCATCTTTCCAGTTCCTTGTCCCGGCGCTGAGGCTGGGGGATGGATCCGTCCCGCTCCTCTGCCCCCTGGGCATCCTCAGCCCTGTGTACCTTCGCAGGCCAACAAGACCCCACTGCGGGCACTCGACCCCATCCGCCTCAGCGGCATGAACTGCAGCCCTGACTTCACCCCCTCATTTGCCAACCTCGGCCGGCCCGTCATGGGCAACCGGGGCCTGGTGAGTATCAACTTGCGTCACCCACGCCATCCCCCTTCCGCCTCTCTGTGATGATCAAGCCTTTGAGCCGCTGTGTCTGGGCCACTGATGTCCGTGATGGAGCTGAGGATCTGAGCAGGCGGATGGGGACACCCTGGGAGCCAGCCCGGCTGCTCCCTGAGTGAAGAGCTGAGTTTCTTCTCCCTGTGTCAGCCCTCAGGTTTGGGTCCCCGCCGCTCCCAGCAGAGCCAGAGGAAGGAGCCCCGCAAAATCATTGCCACTGTGTCCCTCAATGAGGATGTCAAGCTGAACAAGGCCGAGAAGGCCTGGAAACCCAGCAGCAAGCGTGCCTCCGAGGAGGAGGATCCTGAGAACATCAAGACGCAGGTGGGAGCTGGGACAGGTGGGAGGGCAGAGGGGTATGTGCCCGGCTCTTTCTGACCCTGCTATCCTTGCAGGAACTGCTCCGCCGTGTCCGCAGCATCCTCAACAAGCTGACACCCCAGATGTTCCAGCAGCTGATGAAGCAGGTGATGGAGTTGTCCATCGACACGGAGGAGAGGCTCAAGGGTGTCATCGACCTTGTCTTCGAGAAGGCCATCTCGGAGCCAAACTTCTCTGTTGCCTATGCTAACATGTGCCGTTGCCTTATGGGGGTGAGCAGAAGCTGGGGGTCTCCTTTCAGGCTGGCAGGGGATTTTTTGGGGGCCTCTGCTGAGCTCAGCAGGGTGCAGGTCCTTCCATGTGGGGTGGGGAAACGGGGTCATGTGGATGGAGGACCAAGTCCAGACTCTTAGCAGGGCATCTTGAGGGTGTAGGGTGGCTTTTCCCTGGTTTGAGCAGTGCCCGGGCCTTAGCTGGCCAGCTTCTGGGGGAGACACAAAACTCATGCCTCTTGCTGGGTTGTACCTCTCCTTGCAGCTCAAAGTGCCCACAACAGACAAGCCCACGGTTACTGTGAACTTCCGCAAGCTGCTGCTCAACCGCTGCCAGAAAGAGTTTGAGAAGGACAAGGATGATGATGAGATCTTTGAAAAGCGACAGAAGGAGATGGATGATGCCAGTGCTGTGAGTTGGGGTGGGAGGCTGCGGCTGAGGGCTGGTGTTGAGTGTCTTTGGGGCGGCTCTGGGCTCTGAACTGCCCCGCTGTGCTCTCTTTGCAGCCTGAGGAGAAGGCGCGCATGAAGGACGAGCTGGAGGAGGCACGGGACAAGGCCCGACGGCGATCGCTGGGCAACATCAAGTTCATTGGAGAGCTCTTCAAACTGAAGATGTTGACAGAGGCCATCATGCATGACTGTGTGGTGAAGCTGCTCAAAAACCATGATGAGGAGTCTCTTGAGTGCCTTTGCCGCCTGCTTACCACCATTGGCAAGGACTTGGACTTTGAGAAGGCCAAGGTACCTCTTGCCCTGCCCTGCCTTGCCCTGTTGTCCTTGCCTTTGGGAGGAATGTGACTGTGATTCTGTCCCTCAATAGCCCAGGATGGACCAGTACTTCAATCAGATGGAGAAGATCATCAAAGAGAAGAAGACATCATCCCGAATCCGTTTCATGCTGCAGGATGTGATTGACCTCAGAAGGGTAAGGCGCGTTGCCTGCCATTGCCCGGGGACTGCCCTCTGTCCCCTGCTTGGTCCCATGGAGCTGCTGGCCTGTGTCCTCTGGGTGCCAGCAGTCCATGTGTCCCCAGGAGGGGAGAGGTGGGTATTTAAGCTTTGGCCAGCCCCAGAGACACCATGCTAGCCCCCAGCCTTTGGTTAGCATGGTAGTGATAGTGGGCAAACAGTAACTGGCAGCTGTTTAATGCAGAGGGGCTCCAGAAACTGAGTCCTTTTGTGCCAAAAGCTGCCACAGCACACGGGGAACTGTGATGGCCGAGGCAGGAGAACTGGCCTGAGGCTTTGAGGGTGGGATGGCTGGGAAGGGGGAATCTCTGCCTCCGTCCTCCAGCCAGCTCAGTGCCCTCTTCCCTCCTTCTCTGCCCTCTGCAGAATAGCTGGGTGCCGCGGCGAGGAGACCAGGGCCCCAAAACCATCGACCAGATCCACAAGGAAGCAGAGATGGAGGAGCATCGGGAACACATCAAAGTGCAGCAGCTCATGTCAAAGGACAAGAGGAGAGGACCCCCTGGGCCATCCTCTAGTGGTGAGTGCCTGGGCTTGGGGGCACCTGAGGCTGTCAGGGGTGGGTTGCTCCCACTGGGCACTGCTTGAGGCTGGACTGTCCCTTATGTCTGTCCCCCTTGTGCCCAGGTGGACGTGGGAGCCTGGTCGCAGACGATGGCTGGAACACTGTGCCCATCAGCAAGGGCAACCGGCCCATCGACACCAGCCGGCTAACAAAGATCACCAAGGTGAGGCTGGGGGTGCACGGTAGGCAGCTGGCCAACTGCCTGGCCCAGATCCTGCCTTGGTATGGGGTTCAGAGCTGACTCTGTCTCTCCACCTCCAGCCTGGATCCATTGACTCCAACAACCAGCTCTTTGCGCCGGGCGGGCGGCTGAGCTGGGGCAAAGGCAGCAGTGGAGGGTCTGGTGCGAAGCCTGCAGATTCAGGTAGGCAGCATGGGGTGGGAGGGGGGATCCTTCCCCTGGCGGTTCCTGTACCAGGGAGGTGCCGAACTCTGAGACTCCCCTCTTTTCACGCCCAGCATCTGATTCAGGGCGACCAGCCACGAGCACCTTGAACCGCTTCTCAGCGCTCCAGCAGTCAACCCCTGCCGAGAACCTGGAGTCCCGCCGCGTGGTGCAGAGGTGAGGGGCCAGCCTTGCCTTGGTCTGTGGGCGTGTTGGTCTGCAGCCCAGGGAGGAACCCCCCAAATCGGGCAGTGGTTTGCCTACGTATTGATTGACGTATGGTGCCTGGGCCTGGAATAATCCCCTGTGGCAGGATGGGGCCTTTGCGGGGGGACTTGGAGTTGGTGATGAGTCCTTGCAGCAAAGAAGGCTGACCCCACCCTGAGCTTCCTCCCTGCTGTTTGGCACCTGGGGGACCGCACCTGGGGGACCACACCTGGGTGCTGGGTCCAGTGTTGGGGATACCAGGACCCGATGGACATTGATGGGCTGGAGGGAGTCTGGTGGAGGCTGGAGCACAAGGTCCCCAAGGGGAGTTGGAGTTGGGTTTGTTCAGGAGAAGATGAAAACAAAGGGGGATCTCAGCACAGTCTGCCACAGGGGGAAGGTGTGGGCAGGCTGGGGCCAGGCTCTGCTTAGTCGTGCCAAGGGACAGAATGAAAGGCAAAGGACTTGAGTTGGAACAGGGGAGAAATAGGGAAGAGTGTTTTCCCCTGAGAGTGGTTAAGTGCTAGAATAGGCCCTGGAAAGGGCTGGGATTGGAGTGCGACAGCCTTGCCTTGCAGAGCTCTGCAGTCTGGGGTCAGGGAGGGTGGTGATGGGCTCTTCACACTGTGTCTGTCCTCCTTCCACCCAGGAGCAGCTCCAGCCGCGACAGGTCAGAGAAGGCTGGGGACAGAGGGGACCGGGAGTCACGTTCGGAGAAGGGCAGCGACCGCCTGGAGCGTCCTGACCGGGGGGAGCGGGCAGACAGGAACAGGTCTGCCCTCACCAAGAGGAGCTTCAGCAAAGAGACAGAGGACAGGAGCCGAGAACGGGAGAAGCAGGGCGGCCCCGAGGCTGTGCGCAAGGCTGCTAGCATGACGGAGGAACGGGACAGGAGCCGAGAGACCAGTGAGCTGGGGAGGAGCGGTGTCCTGAGGGTCTGGCTGCGGCCTGGGGCTTTGCCTGTCTCGGGCAGTGCCTGATCCTTCCTCTCCTCACAGTTAAGCAAGAGCCAGCACCTCCTGCAGCATCCCCCAAGCCTGCGCTGTCAGAAGAGGAGCTTGAGAAGAAATCCAAGGCGATCATAGAGGAATACCTGCACATCAATGACATGAAGGTGAGAGGAGGGGGTGGCCAGGCACAGTACCATATGGCCCCTGAAACATGCCATCCGCTTCCCTGGGTGGTAGTGCTGTTGGGCAGGGTGCTGGTGGTGCCTGGATGAGGAAGGGGGGAGGCGGGAGTAGCCGTGGGGCAGTACTGACTCCCTTTTTCCCCGCAGGAGGCCCTGCAGTGCGTGCAGGAGCTGGGCAGCCCTTCTTCGCTCCACATCTTTGTGCAGAATGGCATTGAGTCCACGCTGGAGAGGAGTACCATCTCCCGCGAGCACATGGGTGTCCTGTTGTGCCAGCTGGTGAAGGCAGGCACACTCTCCAAGGAACAGTACTACAAAGGGTGAGGGGCTGGGGCAGCATGGCCCCGAGCTGGTATTTGTCCTGTTTTGAATTCAGCCCTGCCTTGAGCAGGGCTCATCACTGAGACCTCCTGAGGTCCCTCCCAGCCAAGAGCCCAGGGGCTGCTAGACCCCAACGGCCCCCCTCTGCCCTGCAGGCTGCGGGAGATCCTGGAGGCCGCAGAAGACATGGAGATTGACATCCCGCACATCTGGCTGTACCTGGCCGAGCTCATCACCCCCATCCTGCAAGAGGAAGGCATCCCCATGGAGGAGCTGTTCAGGTGAGGGCCGTGCCCTTCTGCAGGGCTGCCACAGGGTCCTAGGGGGCTCTGGGGGGCAGGTAGTTCAACTAGGTCTCTTGTGCCCTGCAGGGAGATAACGAAGCCCCTGGTGCCCATTGGGAAGGCCACCACACTGCTGGTCGAGGTGCTGGGCTTGTTGTGCAAGGGCATGGTAAGTGCATGGGGCTCACTGCTGCCACCAGTGGGGATGGCAGGGGGCATCCCTTGCCCTGTCTGGGTCATGGGGGTGGCATGGCCAAGCTGCAGTATCTCCCTCCCTGGAGATGGAGGGCATGGGGTGCTGATGCCAACTGTCTTGTCTGTCCTGCAGAGCCAGAAGACCGCAGGCAAGCTGTGGCGGGATGGGGGCCTGAGCTGGAAGGAATTCCTGCCGGCCAGGGTCAACAAATTTGTCACAGAGCAGGTGGGAGCTCAGCAGCGGCAAGGGGCAGAGATGGGCTATGGGGGGACCCTGGGGGTCCTGCTGCCGGGAACATGGTGTTCCCCTGTGCTGCCTTTAACAGCTTGTCTCTGCCCACTCCCCCAGAAATTGGAGTACACAATGGGGGACAGCTTGGACACGCCGAGCCGCAAGGAGCTGACCTCAGAGGAGCTGTGCAAGCAAATGGACAAACTGCTGAAGGAGAACCCGAACAACCAAAGAATACATGACTGGATCGAGGTGAGAGTGTGGGTGCAGCGCCCATGGGTCTGGGGGCTCAGTCCTGGCTCTCTCCCCACCTCACAGCCCCTCTACCCTCCCTCCACCAGGCCAACCTGAGCGAGCAGCAGGTCTCGTCCAACACGTTTATCAGGGCCCTGATGACATCCGTATGCCACTCAGCCATTGTCTGTGAGTACCAGGGTGAGGGGTGTGTGTGGGGTGTTCCTGCCCATGTCCTCCCTCTCACACACCCCGTCTCCCACAGTTGAGAACCCCTACCGTGTGAACACCCTGGTCATCCACAACCAAGCCAAGCTGCTGCAGAAGTACCTGCGGGATGAGCAGAAGGAGCTCCAGGCGCTCTACGCCCTGCAAGCCTTGGTGGTGAAGCTGGACCAGCCTCCCAGTGAGTGTCGTGGGATGGGTGGGCTGAGGAGGGGGATGGCAGGCATGTCCCTACCCCAGCAGGGTGGCTGGTGGCTGGGGAATGGCAGGGTCCTCCCTTTGTCCCCCCTCTCCAGACCTGCTACGGATGTTCTTTGATGCCCTCTACGACGAGGACGTCATCAAGGAGGAGGCTTTCTACAAGTGGGAATCCAGCAAGGACCCAGCCGAGCAGCAGGGCAAAGGGGTGGCTCTCAAATCAGTGACGGCCTTTTTCACCTGGCTCCGGGAAGCTGAGGACGAGTCAGACAACAACTGAGCATCTGTGAGGAGGAGGAAGAGGAGGAGGAGGGGGAAGGGGGGAAGAGAGAGCGGGGCACCCCAGGGAGTGACTCCATCCCCTCCCACCCCTGGGCCCCCTGGACTTGCTGATGCTGGGGCCATGAGGGACCTGCTGTGCCCTCCTGCAGCCCCCCCTCTCTTTTCAGTTATCCTCCTCTCCCTCCTCCCCCCGTCCCGGTTCTGTTTGCGAGGCCTGTACTAGTTTGTCACGATGATAATAAATGGATGCTAGTGGAGGCGGCTGTCGCCATGGGTCCCCTTGGGGCCCTTCCTCTCCCCCCTCCCAGCACAGGCACACCAGGTCTCTGGGAGTGGGGCAGAGCACCCCCAGACTCATGTCGTGGGGAGGGGGGACAGGATGGGGACATAGCTCTCCCCTCCTCTCCTCCCTCCTCTTTCTCCTCCCCACTTCTTGCTGAAATATAGAGAGATTATATATATATAAACTTATTAAATTTGGTTTGGGGACAGGAGCGTGATTTCTCCCCCTCCCCTGTCCTCTCTCTATTCCTCCATCACTGCCTGGACCCCCCCTCTATGGTTTTTTATTTTAAATATAAATCATTCCCCCCCAGCTCTTGCTCTGACACCTGGGGAGGGTGCCGGGGAGGAGGGGGGGTGACCCCTTCTCTCTGGGCCAGGCTGAGTCCCCTCCTCCCCCCTCAAAGCCCCATCCTCGTCCCAAATGTTTAAGGCCACAATTGGGCAAGCAACGGGGCGGCCCCCCATCCGCGTCCCCTGTATTTATAGAGCGCCGGATGTGACGAGCCGCACGTGTAATTATTAAAACAAGGATTCAATTACTGGTCACGTGAATTTGTAAATAATTTTTTTTTGCTTTTTTTTTTCTTTATGGAGTATTTAATTGAAGATTTAAAGGCATCTTTTCACCTTAAAACTGGAAATAAAAGAACATTGCTAAATAATGCCCCGTGTGCCGCTGTTGCCGCCCCCCCCCGTTCCATGTCCCTTGCACCCAGGCTGGCGTGGGGGTGCCAGCCTAGAGCCTAGGCAGGGGTCAGTCTCCCCCGGCACCCCGAGGCAGACGGTAGGTACCCCCCCACCCTGGGGCTGAGAGGGTGGCAAGGGCGTCGGATGTGCCTGGAGCTGGGACCCCTCCTCCTTGCCAGTTCTGCCTGGCACAGGGCCTCCCTGTGGAGTGGGCAGCCCTGCCAGCACCCTGGCTGCGGAGCAGAGCCCCAGCTTCCC
This sequence comes from Gorsachius magnificus, assembly GCA_034008185.1. Taxonomy (NCBI): domain Eukaryota; kingdom Metazoa; phylum Chordata; class Aves; order Pelecaniformes; family Ardeidae; genus Gorsachius; species Gorsachius magnificus. Next base: position 38,488,322 of record CM067087.1, read on the forward strand.
CAAACTTCCCTTTTTCTGCAGGCACAGGGGCGCAGGGCCTGTGTGGTCTGCTTAGGCTCTGCCCCGGGGCAGGAGAGGGCAGTGATGAGCTGGGTTCCCCCTAAAATCTTCTCCCTTGAGTGGGGGGGAGCCTTGTTTTGCAGGTGGGGTGGAGATGGGGCAAGCTTGGGCTGCCCCCAGCCCTGCTGGGGACGGAGGCGATGGTGGGTTGCCCCCCCCCCCCCTTTGGGGCCAAGCTGTTTTTGGTGCGTGTGGCTGCCTCTTGCTACTCACCCTGGCCATGGACCAGAGGGTACAGAATAATTAACCAGAGGCTGTTCCCCAGATTAGAGGCTGATCTGTCTGAGCTGCAACTCTGGCAGCCCTGATGCAGGGAAGCAGTTGGCAGGGAAAGGCTGGCAGGTCCTGGGGGGGTGTTATTGGCCAGGAGCTCCCCCTGCCTGGGAGCGATGGAGTAAAGCCCTGGGGCTGCTCTGGTACCCTGCTTACCAGGGAAGAGGGTGGCACCCTGGCAGTGCCCTCCCGTGCCCCTTGGTGCCAGGGAAAATGTACCACAGCACTAAATGTCATCGGTAGGTTTCAGGATGAACAGGCATCTTTGGCTGCAGGCTAGCCCCTCAGCCAGGCACCAGTGCTGGCCTGGATCTCCTAGGGGGGAGGTCGCTGTGGTGATGTCAGAGGTGGTGCCTAAAGCCTGCACCCCCCTGCCCCAAACCCAGCCCTGGCGAGGTGGGACCCCAGCCCCTCGTGGCTGTGCACTCTCTGTGGCCCCCCAGCCCCTCGGGGTGTGTGTGGAGGCCGGGGGCCAGAGCCCCCCTTTCGTGGGCAGGCCTGGGGCTGAGGGTCCCAGTCTCTGACCCTCGCCCCCCCCGGGGCTCGCTCGGCGCTGGGGCGCCCCCGGGGCCAGCGCTGTCCGCGGTACTGGCGCGGCGCTCTCCGCGGTGCCCGGCCTTCCTCCCCCTCCTCCTCCTCCTCATCCCCCTCTGCCCCCTCTTCCCGAGGCTTCCTCCCGCCCTTCCTCCTCCTCTCCCTCCTTCCGTCTCCCCATCCTCCTCCCTTCCCCCCCCCCCCCTCCCGCCTCCCCCTCTCCCTCCTCTTCCTCCCCCAGCAGTGACGTCTCTGGACGTGCTGCTCCCCGGCCCGGCGCAGGCACCGCTCGGGGCTCCCGCAGCGCGGCCCGGCCCGGGCCCGGGGCCGGGGGGGGGGCGGCCGGCGGTGCGCCCCACCGGGGCCCCCCCGGGAGCATGGGCTGCATCGGCTCCAAAACCACCATCGGTGGGTGAGCAGCACCGGCTGGGACGGGGGGATTTTTGGGGCCCAGGGGTGTTTCAGGGCAGGGGGGGGGGGGGGGGGAAGGGTGTAGGGGCTGTGGGAAGGTGGGGGGCTGCTTGGGGGAGCGAGGTTCACGGGGGTGGGGTGGTGGGGTATGGGTGGTTTGTGGGGATGGGCAGGCTATGGGGGCTGAGGGATGTAGGGGGGGTATGGACGTGGGGAGGAGGGCACGGAGGATTGGGGTGCCTAAGGATGAGGGGTGGGATACTGGGAGCTTGAGGGCTCTGGAGGACTTGGGTACATGCAGGGCTATGGAGGGACGGGGGGGGGGTGGGGTGGGCCCGGGGGGGGGGGGGGGTGGGAGGGTGTGTAGGGACTGGGGGGATTGGAGGGGCTGGAGTGCAGCTTTGGGGGAGCTGGTGGGTGGTGGTGGGGGTGCAGGGGGCTTGGAAGGGGGTGGAGGACTGGGGTGCTGGTCGGCCGGGGGATGGGGATGCTGGGGGGGGGGGGGATAGAGGTGTTGGAGGGACTATTGGAGGGGTTATGGGGGCTGGCGGGGGTACTGCGGGTGGGGGGTGCCAGGGGGTGCTGCGGGGGATGGGGGGAGGGCGCTGTGGCGTGATCCAAGGGTGTTCTGGGGACTGGGGCTGGTGGGGGCTGAGATGGTGCTGGGGGTGTTGCAGACAGGCTGGGGGGGGCTGGCGGTGCTGTTGCTAGGGGGGCAGGGGTGTTGATGCCGGGGTATCACCATGGGGTGCCCCTGCCCACAGCTGGAGGTGGGGCCAATGCTGTCAGCAGCTTCTCCAGGAGCCAGGAGCCAACCCCAAATAGGGGAGCACCATTCACCCCCCCCATATCCCATCTCACAACCAGTTTACGTCAGCTGGGCCCACCTTGGTGCAGGGGGAATGAGTCTCCTCGGGAACACCCTGCCCCGGCCCCTTGGGGGCTGTCTTGGCCTGGGGGCCACAGTGACAGGGGGTCCTCCCTGGCCCTGGTGCTTGGGAGTCAGTGCCTGAGGGGGCAGGGACCCATCCGTCTGGGGTGCCAGTGCCAGGAGGTCGGGCTGTTGGAGTGGAGGACACATGCGGATCCTTTTATCCCCCCTCCCCGGCTTTTTGCTCCTTTCCCTCCTGCTCCAAAGACAGGGAACTGAGGAGGGGGCTGTTGGAGATGGTGGGGGGAGCACCAGCCACCACAGCATGGCCCAGCGCCACCTCCTTCCATGCACCCAGTGCCTGGCCCAGTCCGTCCCCTCCAGCCTGGTCCAGCTGCCCCCACCTCTCCCAAAACAGCCGCCAAGCCGGGATGGGCGCCCGGTCCCTGGTGCCAGGCTGGGGCCATGTGTTACCGCTGACACAGGCGGAAGAGTTGCCCGGGCGTGAGTCACCTGTGCCGCAGCACCCGGCTGCTCCGGAGTGGCCCTGCAACGAGTTGTGCCTGGTCTCAGACCAGGCGAGAAGCTGCTACCCTGGGGTGGGGGGCTGAAGGGGCTGCCGGGGGGACGGAGGTGCTGATGCCTCCCCGGCTCTTCCCGCAGTGGCTGTGGACACGACGCTGTGTGTGGAGTGGAAGGAGGTGAAAGCGTTGTCACCACTGAGCGCCGCCCGCCCGCTGCCCCGCCTGGTGCGCCAGGCCTCGTTCGACAGCCAGGACTTCCTCCAGGTACCACCGAGCCCAGCCATGCCTGCCCCGGGCACCTGGGTGCCGGTACCCCAGAGTGGGGCACCCGGCCTGGCTGTGGCTGGGGGCACGATGGGCTCTGCTGCCCCGCTGCCCGTCTGGCCCTGCCAGCTCGCAGTCGGCTCCGGGGCTGCTCTGACGTCAGCCACAAGCCGGGCTGTATCCTGGGAGAAATCAGTCCATGGTGCCTTGTTGCCATGGCAATGCAATTTGTTGCGCGCCTCCAAATCCTGCATTGCTTCCCCCGTGGCCACAGGCTTGGGGCCTGGCGTGGCCAGGACAGGCAATGGGGACATGTGGTGGGGTGCCTTGGCATGGTGGGTGCTGCCAGGGAGTGGGCAGTGGGGAGCCTGGCCATGGCAGCCTTGCACACGTGTGCACGACCTGCGGAGGACGCTCAGTGGCACCAGCCAGCACAGGGCACGCACACGCGTGTGTGTGCACATGTGCAGGTGCGTGTGTGGGTACAGTGAGGGCATGCATGTGTACAGCACACGGGGCCCGGGGTGAGGGTGAGTGACTGCGTGCATGCAGTGAGTGTGTGTGTGTGTGCGTGTGCGTGTTTACAGTCAGTGCATGTGCATGGCGTGTGTGTGTGTGTGTATGTGTGCATGGTGCATGCACGTATGTGCATGCGTGGGGTGAGTGGATGTGCACCCACCGCCCTGCGTGTACAGGCTGTGACCTCTGCACATATGCATGTGTGTGCCTGTAACACACGTGTGTGCTTGGGCACCCCATGCCTGCCACGTGGCACCCTGCAGGGTGGGCACTAGTGGGGCACAGGGCTCCCGGAGGGGGAGCAGGCGGCAGGCAGGGGGTGGGCAGGGTGGCCGGGGGCCGTGACGCCCTGCCCGCTCCAGCAGGTCAATGTTGAGGACACTGTCGAGATGCTGCCCAAGTCACGGCGCGCGCTGACCATCCAAGAGATCGCCGCCCTGGCCCGCTCCTCGCTGCACGGTAATGGCCTGCCTGGCCTGGGGCCCGGGGCTGCCTGGGGGGCATCTGAGGAAGGGGGGGGGGTCTCCTGTGGGCAAGGGGGCTGGGCCTCTTGGGGGTCACCCCTCTGGGGTTGGGGGGTCTCAAGGTATCCCTGGGGTCTCTGGTGGCACCCAAAAGAAGGGCTGGGGGTGCCAGCTCCCAAGGGCTGGAGGCGGGAGTGCTGGGTCCCAGGGTCATGGGCTCTGCGGAGGGGACTCGGGGTGCCTGGGGGGTGCTGATGCGGGGGCACATCTCGCAGGCATCTCGCAGGTGGTGAAGGAGCACGTGACGAAGCCGACAGCCATGGCGCAGGGCCGTGTCGCCCACCTCATCGAGTGGAAGGGCTGGTGCAAGCCGGTGGAGCCACCCGCTGCCCTGGAGAGCGCCTTCAGCTCCTACTGCCACCTCAGCGAGGGCGAGCAGGAGGCGCGCTTCGCTGCCGGTGGGCACCACGCGGGGCAGGCCAGCGGGCACACTCCCCCACCGCAGTGAGGGCATGGGTGGTGGGGTGGGTTGTCCCCATCCCTCCCTTGGTGCCATGGCACCATGGGCACAGAGGCACCGGGCCGGGGGATTTTGGGGGCACCTCCCGGTGCACGCATGACCTGTGCCTGTCCCATGCCAGGCGTGGCAGAGCAGTTTGCCATCGCTGAAGCCAAGCTGCGAGCCTGGTCCTCGGTGGATGGGGACGATTCCAACGACGAGTCCTATGACGAGGACTTCATGCCCTCCACGGAGAGCTCCCAGCCCACTGGTAAGCACCACGGGGAGCGGGCATCTGCCGGGCGGGCAAGGTGTCCAGCTGCCGGTGCCTGTGTCCCGCTGCCAGTGCCAAGGGTTGAAGGAGTGGGGTGCCCGATGCCTGGCCACATTCCCCAGCCTGGCCAACCCCTCACGGGGCAGTGCCCCTGCCTGGCACCACGGCAAGCAGTGCCCATGTCGGGGATGGGGAAGGCCTGCAATGTGGCACCTCCCTGGTGCCAGAGCATATTTTGCTTTTCCTTTGGTGGCCAGCAGTGCCACACACGCATCAATCTCTGTGCAAAATGGGCACGGTGCCTGGCACGGGGCTGCCCCCATCCTGTGGGGCGGAGGGTGGGGGGCAGCTGGCAGCCCCTGGTGCCCTCCACCCCAGACTGACCCCAGGCATCCCGGTTCCCCGCAGAGTTGCCCGGCACGGTGCCCGCCAGCGCGCTGCTGCGAGACCTGCTGCAGGGCCACCTGTGCCAGCTGGGTGTGCGGCACGGCTCCTGCGAGCCCGAGAGCGACTCCTCGCACACCCTCTCCCCTGAGACCCTCTGCTCCAGCCTCTGCAGCCTGGAGATGGTGTCCCCCTCTGAACTCACTGCCAAACTGCTGGGCTCCCTGGGGGGCGAGGACCTGCTGCTGCCCAAGCTGCCCCCCCCAGCCAGCCAAAGTGCCTTGCGGGGCCTGGCACGGCTCCGGTGCCAGGACTCCCTCTACTCCGTGTCCTACGCCGAAGCCTGCCTCTCGCCTGCCGAGGACGAGGTCGTGCTGAGCAAGGACTTCCCGCTCCCCGGAAAGTCTCAGACGTCGCCTCCTCTGGGGTGGCATCGCTGGAGGAGGAGGAGGAGGCCGAAGAGCCCTGATGCTCCCCTGGGGTACCCTGCCTCTCCTGGCGGGGGTCCAGCCCCCAGCCGCTGCCCCCCCCCGTCCGGACCCCATGCTAGGCGAGGGACAGGCCCTGCCGCCACTCCCCCTCGCTAGCCGGGCGCAGGGGGGATTCGGGGGGGCTGCCGCAGCAGCCCCTCCCCAGCCAGAGTGCCCCCGCCGTGCCCTGGCCCTGCTTGGCCACATCGTTGCCCTCCTGGATTTTTGCATGAGAACGGGGAAGGGCTTGGGGAGGTCCCATCCTGCCCTGTTGCCCACACATGCCCCCCAAAACTGACGGGACTGAATCAGTGGGGCTAGTTGTTCGCATGTTCCCCCCCAAACCACCCCGGGGTCCTCTTTCGGGCATGGGGCCCCCCCCGCCCTTGGCATGGCTAAACCTCTTCGAGTGTCCTGTGGTGCCCCCGCCCCGTGTGCCTGGCACCCTTGGCTCGGAGCGGCGGGGGGGAATTGGGGAGCGGGGGGGCTTTTCTCCTCTCTCCCTGGCTGGCTTTTATTGGACTGAGTTTTATACTATGAACTGGGTATGGGGCTGGTGTGGGGTGCCGGGGGGGGCCGCGGATGTGCCGTGGTGCCGGGGCTTTCTATACTTTTGTATGCACGGGGGCTGGCACGGGGAGACTGTGGGGCCTGTGGGGGCTGGGTGGGCACGGGCCCCCAGGCTGGGGGCTTTGGGCCACCAGCGACAGCACACCCGAGCCAGCCCTGCAGTGGGGGGGGTCAGCCCGGTCAGGGCCCCCCGAGTCTGCTGTGGGGCAACATGGGGTGGAGAGAGAGGGAGGCGGCAGCTCCTGGGACTGATGTCCCTGTCCCCAAGTCACTCACCCCTAGCAGGGAACCAAGTGCCTACATGAAGGGCGACCAGCCCCCCCATCCTGGCTGGGGGTGGCACCCCGACTCGGGGGCCCCCAGGGCTGTGCCGGGGGTCCGGGCACGCCGTCTGGGGGAGGAATGCCAGTTTTTGCCAATGCTTGCGCCCCCCCTTCCCGCATGGCACATGTTCTCGTGGGGCTGCTTGCCCGCTGCATGCTACTCCTCACCCAGCCCGGCCACAGCCCCCCCGGGCCCGCACCCCGGGGTGCCCTGAGCACCCGCAAGGCCCCTGCTCCCACACACCCCCTCAACACCCCCCCATCAACCTCCGCTGGGAACAGCACCCGTTCCCCCTCCCCGCCAGAGGGTGCCCAGCGTGGGGTTGGATCCCTTCTCCCTGCATGGCCAAACTGGGGGGGGGGCAGGAGGGGGTGTTGCAGGGACGAGCAGGCCTGATGCCACGCCGATGGGCTCCCTGCTGCTCACCACCATTCATCCCCTTTCTGGGGACAGCGGATGCTCCCCACAGGGCTGGGATGGGCTGAGGGGTACGGGGGTGCCTGTAGATTGGGGGGGGGGGCTTTGCTCTGCATGTGCGTGCGTGTGCATGTACACACCTGGGAGTGTATGTGTACGTACACGCATGTGCGTACCCGGCTGCCTGAGCCCCCCCCCGCCCCGCTGCGGCAATTCCCCTGAGGTACTCCTGGGGTACCCACACCACGGCACCCCCTCTTCCATCCCGCCAGGTCTCGAATAAAGTCCATTGTGCGAGTGCTGCGCCGGGCACCTCTTCTTGCAAGTAGGGGGCACCTCCTCCCCCGGGGGGGGGCCGGGGTGTGGCAGGCCTGGTGGCAGCGGCACGTTCCCCCCCACCGCCGCGTCCCTGCAGGGTGACAGGGATGCCTCAGCCCTTATCTTGAATTCCTGGGGCCGGGGTGCCTAATTATGGGCATCTGGCGGTGGCGGGTGGCCGGCCCCCTCCCCGTGGCTGGGGCCTTGGTGGGGCGCAGGGCGGCAGGCGCCATGGCCTCGCTCGGCTCAGCTTCTGCGTACCGCGCTGAGTGCATGGGTGCCTACGGCCAGGGGCACGGCGAGCCCCACTTTGAGGGCGAGCGGCAGCATGGCCACTTCGGGGCGAGGGCACATGAGGCCTTCGGGTACCCAGGTACTGGGGATGGGGGGGTGGGGGCCCTGCTACCCCAGGGAGGGTCCCCTCCCCAGGAGTGATCCTGCTGCCCTGTGCCTGGGTGCAGTGTGGCACCCAGCCAGCGGGGGGGGGGGCCCCCCCCCCCCGGGTCCCCCCCCCCCCACGGGCGGCCCCTTGTCCCCAGGCCCACCGTGCCCCCAGACCCTTCTGAGCTTCCTGGTGCCCCCAGACCCCCTCCATGCCCCTTCCTCCCCTTCCCAGACCTTCCTGGACCCCCACCCCCGTCCCCCCCCCCCCAATTTCCTGGCCGTCCCCTGTGTCCCCAGCCTCCTGTGCCATTCTCCTGCTGTCCCCAGGTCATCCAGTGTCTCCAGAGCCTCCCAGTGCCCTTGGGTGCCCCTAGTCCCCCCAGTGCCTCCTGCTACCCTCAGACCTCCACTCCAGACCACCCTCCCCTGGGGCCCCCAGTTCCCCCTGACCAAAGCCCCAAACGCCCAGTGCCACCTGCTACCCCCCCCCCCCAGCCTCCGCAGCCCCCAGTGCCCCAGCCCCTGGGCACTGTGCCCCCGTGCCCGGCAGCCCCCCAATGCCCGCAGGGTCCCCGGGCACCCTGTGCCCCTGCAGCCTGGGCACCTGGGTGCGTGCCCAGGGTGACACCTACCAGGTGGTGGCTGATGTCAGCCAGTTTGAGCCCCCCGACATCGTGGTGACCACCTCCAACTGCTATGTCGCCATCCAGGCTGAGAAGGTGAGGCACTCTGGGGGGGGCCCAGCCCCCCCCCCCCCCCCCCATGGAGCAATGGGGGTTCTGTCCCACGGCACCCCCTCCTGCGGGGGGGGTGGGAGGTGGGGGTGGGGTGGGGTGGGTTTGTGTGTGTGTGTGTGTGCGCGTGCGTGCATGCTGGCCCCCTTCTGGCACTGGGGTAACTGGGAATGGCCCCTGCTGGCACAGGGGTAACTGGGAGCTGTCCTCACTGAAAACTGGGCAGCTGGGAACTCCTGCCCTGTTGCATTCTGGGGGGTGGGGGTGGGGGGGCAATTGGGAACAGTCCCTGCTGGCACTGGGGTAACTGGAAATTAGTCCACCCCCCAGGACTGAGACAACTAGGAGCTTCTCTCTGCTGGCAGTGGGGTAACTGGGAATTGCCCCTGAGGCACTAGGTAACTGGGAACTGCCCTGCTGAGCTCCCTGCTGGAGCCATGGCAACTGGGAGCTGCCCTATCACTAGCACTGGGGTAACTGGAACTATAGGCTGCTGTGCCATGCCGTGCTCCACCACGCTGGCGCTGCCTCCCCGCAGGTGGCCGAGGACGGCACCATCTGCGACACCTTCACGCACAAGTGCCAGCTGCCTGAGGACACGGACCCGCTGTCGGTGAGCTGCACCCTCACTGAGGCCGGCACGCTGATCATCACTGCCCAGCGACGCGCCGGCACCCACCCCGGCGAGCCCCCACAGCCGCTCTACCGCAGCGAGGCCACGCTGTGAGCTGGCACCGGGTAAAGAAAAGCTTCTGGCCCTGGGTGACGCCAACCATGGTGCCGTGGTGGGGCTTGGCTGGTGCCTGCTGGCTGTGCCCCCTCCCGACCTCCAGCCCCCTTGGCACTCTGGCTCTGTTTATAAAGTCCTTTTATTAAATTAATATAAAAATCTCTGTATTTACATGGGGGTGGGGGACACAGTGGAGAGGTGGCAGGACACCCCCCCCCCCCACTTCCCAACCATGAGGCACTGGGGAGGGGGGCAGTGCCCACCCGTGTCCCCGTGGGCACCCAGACCTGACGCCCCGCTGCCCCACGTGCCACTCCGAGCAGGGACATTGGGGTGCCCGTGGGGAGGGGGGTGAGGGTGGTGGCTATGCCGGGGTGTACCGGGGCTGGGGGGGGGGGGGAAGAGGTAGCAAAGTGGGAAGCCCCAAGATCTGGCAGGGGGGCGGGGGGGCATGGGCAGGCTGGGGGGCACCTGGCCAGCCCCTGGCATGGGGGGGGGGGGGCAGTGGCACTGGATTGAGGGTTTCCACCCCTATGCCGAGCCTGGCACAGGTGGGTACAGGATGGGCATCCCCCAGCACCTGCTGGGGGCACCTGCGGCACCTGGGGACACGGCGGGGGGGAATGACCCCACCTCACTGGCCCTTGGCGGTGTCGTCGTTGTCATCGCCCCCGGGACCGGCCTCGCGGGGCATGGGGTGGTGCTGGTGGCGGTCCCAGAGCTGGCGCAGGGCGGTGGTGTCGGGCTCGCTGGCGCTGGTGATGCTGTCACGGAAGCTGGCGAGCGGCGGGCGCACCTTCACCCCCTTGGCCGTCAGTGAGCCCTCGATGGCCTTGCGCAGCTGCGGGCACCCCAAACCCATGGGCAGGCGGCTCTGGGCGCCCTCCCGCCCCCCACCATGTCCCCCACCCCACCACCTCCTTGCTCACCTCCTTGAGGGACACCATGCCCACCAGGCGCCCGATGCTGGTGACGTACGCATGGTCCAGCCCCAGCAGCGAGAAGACGGTATGGGTCTGCAGGAAGAGGGGGTTGAGTTGGGGCACCAGGGGGACCTGGGGGGGTATCTGGGGGGGTGCAGGCACACCTTGTGCAGCGATGTGTGCTCCACCAGCTGGAAGGGCGCAGGGTCGATCTTGGCGCTGCTGAAGTCCACCAGCTGGTCCAGCTGCTGCTCCTCCCACTCCAGGATCTGGTGGGGGGGGGGGACACGCTGTGGGGCAGGGCGAGGGGGCACAGCACCCCAGGGTGCCAGCAAAGGGCCCCTCTCCCTCCCTGCAGCCAGCACCATGGGGGCATTGCACCCCGTTGGGATCGCCTGGGTCCCTGTGGCCAGGAGGGTCCTGCCTGCCCCTGCCCACCCACTCACCTCCACCGGGGTCATCTTGTCACCCAGGTCCATGTCCTCCTGCAGAAGAGCGGAGGGTGAGGGGCCAGGCTGGGCAGGGGGCAGTGCCTGCAGGCAGGGTGCAGGCAGGGAGCAAGCGGGCCGCGGGCAGGACGCAGCGAGGCTGCAGGCAGCAGGGACTGGGCAGGGTGCAGGCAGCAAATGCAGGCAGGATGCAGGCAGCACGCGGGCAGGTTGCGGGTGGGGCACAGGCCAGGTAACATTTGGTTAGGACATAGGTCACACCATGATTGGCCAAAGGGGGACAAGCCAGGCTTGTGACTGGTGGAGAGAATGGGAAGGACATTGGGAACAGCAGTTGGCTGCAAGACACTGGCCAACCATGATTGGCCAAGCAGAATCTTTCCAGGCCCCTGATTGGTTCAGAGAATCCATGCTGGGCTCCAATTGGCTGAGAGGAGCCATGCCCAGCCTACGACTGGCTGCAGCTTACCGTGACGGAAATGCGGACGTGTTTGGCCTTGCGATAGGCCATGCCCTGGGCCTGGCACCGCGCGGGGAGAGAGTGGTGTTAGGGCGTGGCGTGGTGGTGCCATGGGCAGGGACGGGCAGGGATGGGCAGGGAAGGGATGGGACGGACAGGGAAGGGATGGGACGGGCAGGGAAGGGATGGGACAGGCAGGGAATGGAAAGGATGGGAAGGGACAGGCAGGGCTGAGCAGGAATGGGGGATGGGACAAGGGGTGGGAGGTGGGGCGGGATGAGGGAGAAAGCAATGGGCGGGTGGGCTGGGAAGGAGTGGGAAGGGACAGGAGTGATGGGAATGGATGGCGGTGGGTGGAAAGGGGCAGGCAGGGATGGGCAGGGCTGGTGCTCACCTCGGTGGGCTCTGCAAGGGCTCTTAAGGGCGTGCCGGTGGGGGCGTGCCAGCTGCGGGTGGGGAGGGGGTGTCAGCGGGGGAGTGGAGGCACCGCGAGGGGGGAACGGGGTGTTGGGGGCACCGCCGCGGGGGGCACCCTGGCCGGGCATGCCCTGAGGTGGCCGCCCCCCCTCACCTGGAAGTGGATGCTGGCGACGGAGAGCCGGTGCCCGTCCTCGGCCAGCGCCTTCTGCCGCAGGGCCTGGAGCCGGCGCTGGGGGCTGAGCTGGTGGCAGAGCAGGGCCCCCACCTGCGCCCGCTCAATGGAGCCCAGCAGGATCATGGACTCTGCCGGCAGCAGCGAGGGGCCGTGTTGGCTCCTGACAGCCCCTTTGCCATCGCCCACCCCCCCGCCATCCCAGCACGCCCCGTGGCCGGGGAGGGTGCTGGTGCAGACCCCTGCCTATGTCTCACCGGCTGACTCCACCAGCGGCAGGCTCTTCAGCTTGGTGCTGTGCAGGATGTGCTGCAGGTCCCGGTACTTGCAGTTGAGGGTGACGTAGCGGATGTCCCGCACCATGATGTCCTCCACCCGCACGTTGTATTTCCTGCCCAGGGTGGGTAACGGTGGCCTCAGGGCGATGCTGCTCCCTCCCTGTGTGCCTGGTGAGGGGCTTGGGACAGGGCAGGGGACACACACTCACTCGTGGTGGCCCCAGCCCAGCTCGGGGAGGTAGGGCAGCTTCTTGATGCGGATGATGCTGTCGTAGAGGGAGGGCTGGAGGCTCTGGGCCACGGCATTGGCCAGGATGACAGCGATCATGACGGGCAGGATGTGCGAGATCTGGCCCGTCAGCTCGAAGACGATGACAGCCGTGGACACTGTGTGGGTGACGGCGCCCGACAGCGCGGCCGCTCCTGCGCCCGTCCCCAGGAGATACAGGGGCTGCTGTCAGGTGCTGCCTGCGGGGCTGGGTCCCCAGCCCAGGGCATCTGCCACACCCTGAGCCTTCCAGACCTCCTGGGGAGATCCCCAACGGTGGGATCACCCCCAGTCCCTGGGGACACCACCTCAGCCCTGGGGAACCCACCAGCTCCTTTGAGCATCTCCAAGTGATGCCCACCATGGTGTCCCTGTGCTGGCCCAGTGCTTACCCACCACGGCGTAGCCCCCCGGCACGATGCGGTAGGTGTTGCTGTTGGTGTGGATGCCGTCGGGGAACCAGGCTGCCATGCTCTCCCCCACCAGGCGCCCGAAGGCTGCCCCTGCCCACAGAGAGGGGCTGGGAGTGGGCGCAGGGGCTCTCCCAGCACCCGACCCAGCCTCACGCCCTCTCCTCTGCCCCAGCGCTGCTGGGGGACACCCATGGGTCACCAGTGGGGGCTGGCAGGAGGCTCCCTCCTCCCACCATGCTTGGGCAGGATACAGGCTCTCACCGATGACAAAGACGGGCATGAAGGCTCCGCAGGGCACTGGGATGGTGGTGGCCAGGGCTGACATCCAGAACTGCACAGGGGACACAGGCACCCATTATTGCCCTCCCCAGCCCAGCCCTGCCTCCTGCCCCCCAAGGGCCCCCCCCAGGGCACCACCGACTGGTGGCCCATCGGCGCCCCCAGGCCCCCGGTCTCCCGCCTGGTAACCACCCAGCACCTCCCTGCTGGCATCCACAAGCCCCTCCCCAGAGCCTCCTGGTGGCACCCTGGGGCTGGCAGGGGCAGGAGGCACCCACCTTCATGAGGATGAAGACAACAAGGGTGATGAAGACATTGGAACGGGGGTGGTGCCAGGCCTCCAGGATGCCCAAATACTCAAACTCGTTGCTGAGCCCCTGCTTGGCCCACGTCTGATTGTCAAACAGCGTCACCAGGGTGTCCTTCTGGGTGAGCTGCGAGGGGCAGGCGTCAGCTGGGGCTGGTGGTGGCCCCAGGGTGGGGACCAGTGTGCCAGCCCACAGTGGGTACCTGGCCAGCCATGAACTGTCCGAAGCCGGGCGGGAAGGTCAGTTGGAATGAGCAGCGTCACCAGGGCAGGGAAGAGCAGGCGCCTGGCAGGGTGGGACAGGGCAGGGGGTGACGCCCATGCAGCCCCAGCTCCACTGCCCCAGTGCTGGGGACCACTGGGCACCTACTTCTTCATGAGGAAGCGGTTGATGGTCTTCTGGCGGCGCATGAACTGCACGATCTTGCGGTTGAGGTAGACAAAGAGCGCGCCCCCGAAGCCGCTGGCGATCCTGGGCAGAGGCAGGGGGTGAGCACCCGTGTGTCCTGCTGCCACCACCGCCACCAGCAGCACCGCCATTGCCACCCTGGGGACATGGGATGGGCACCATGGCAGCTGCACTCACCCAATGACGGCGAAGGCGGGCAGCTCCTGCAGGTCGAAAGGGAAGTCGAGGCGGAAGCGGGTCTTGAACAGCGCTGTGATCGTCTCTGGGGGGGGGGCACAGGGATCAGCGGGGCCTGGCAGGGGTCCCCCGTGCCCCCCACCCCGCCGGAGGTACCTTCATCCTTGTTCCAGACGGCAAGGACGCGGAAGATGAAGGCACTGAAGGTGGCGGCAAAGAAGCCGCGCCAGTAGTTGCGGACAGCGAAGAAGGTGGAGGTGACCTCAATGCTGAAGAGGACACCTGGCACCGGGGGGAAGCGCACGGAGGGAGGCGGCGAAACCCAGGTGGGCTCCCGGCGCCTGGCATGCTCCCTGCCCCGAGCCCACGCTCGTGCACAGCCCGCCGGGGTCTGGCCAGCCCCACGGGCACGCTATGGGGCAGTGAAAGGGCTTCCCTGGAAAAGCACATGGCCGGTCCCCGGCTGGCAGCAGCGGGCACGGTGGAGCAGGAGCTGGTGCGAGCAAGAGGGTAGCGTGGGGATGTGAGCAGAGACAAAGTGGGCGGCGCTGGGGTGGAGGGGGGTACACGCAGACAGACAGACAGACGGATGGGGCAGCGCAGCAGGCAGAGGGCAAGGAAAGAGTTAGACACGTCACCAACCTACGGGCAGGGCTCAGCGGGGCCGGAGCGGGGAGCTCCCTGGAGCGCAGGGTGGCAGGGGAGAGGATGAGAGCAGATGTTACACCTCCGGGAGGATGGTGCCCGCTCTCCCCTTCCTCTTCCCCGCCTAGCGGCACTGCCCTCTCCCATACCAGCCATCCTGGGGGTCCTGCTTGCCTTGCTGGGCGGACCCTGGCACCCGGACGGGATGTGCATGGGGGTTCGGGGGGCCCAGGGTGACCCTACCTCCAATGGGGGCGGCGAAGCAGCAGCCAACACCGACGGCGCAGGCGGCCGCCAGCATTTCGATGTTCCTCGCCTCGTTCTGCAGGCGAGCCAGGGGTGAGCAGGCACAGCCCCCCCCCGCCCCAGGCGCTGCCAACCCTGCTGGGGGGCACAGGCGGAGCCCCCCTGGGGCCAGCCTGCCCCACTCACCTCATAGATGCCCCCAAAGAGGGAGAGAAAGCGGCTGAGCAGGGCTGCACACTGCTGGCGTGTGGACGAAGGGACCCTGAGGGGACAGCAGAGAGGTTTAGGACGGTGCCCCCCCCCTCCATCCCCCAGCCCCCTGCCGCTCCGCCCCGGGGAACTGCCATCACCTCCTTGCCCAAGGGCATGCCACTGCCCAGGGCGCAGGTCAGCCCGATCACCTTGGCCACGAAGGTCTTGAGAGTGAGGTACTCCTTCAGCACGACACCCCGCAGGATGGTCTTCATCTCGGGGATCCCCGAACCTGGCACCGTGGGGACAGCCCTGACCCACAGCCATGGGGGAAGGGGACAGTGGGGAGCCCCTGCCCCATAGTTTGGGGGGATCCCTGAATCTCTGCCATCCCCCACTGGCACAGGGAGACCCCTGAGACACCTCTCCCCACAGTACAGTATGCAGGAACAGCCCCATGGCTATGTAGGGACACCCCCAACCCTGTAAGGACCCCAGTGACAAAGCCCACAGGGCACCCTCTGAAGACCATCCCATAGCTCTTGGAAGACCCTCAGGACCACCAACCCCATAGCCCAGGAGGACACCCATGCAGCTCCTAACCACAGCCCCACAGAGGGGGACACCCCGTTAGGGTGCAGGCAGTCTCCCACCCCCGGTGCCCTACCCACAGCCTGGGGGGCGAGGATCTGGGTGAAGCCGGCTGAGAAGGTGATGAGCACGGTGGGGTAGGTGACCCAGGCCAGGTACTGCAGCAGCACATTGGTGTCCAGGCCCCCGTACATCCACTTCTGGGCTGCAGGCACAGTCGGTGAGGTAGGTCACAGGTGGCAAGGAGCATGGCATGGCCCTGTGGCACGGCCACCCCCTGCTCCCACAGGGATCCCAGCGGTGCCCGCTCACCTTGGAGGCAGGTGGCAATGGCGAAGTCCATGGCCCAGCTGACCAGCGCCATGACCAGCCCCAGAAGGATGAGGAAGACCCAGTCCTCGCCCACCTTGGAGATGAGGAACCGCTGGCACTGCAAGGCGCAGACTGTGGGCACAAGGGCAGGCTCAGGGCCAGGTGCCCCAGGGATGGGCACACCGGGGCAGCGGGACCATGCCGGGAGGGACACAAGCAGTCACAACCTGTGACACCAACCCAGCACCATCCATTGCAGGAGCACCACCGTACCCAGCCATCACAGTCACACCGCAACCACCAGTGGGCAGGAATGGTGGGCTCTGGCTGTGCACAGCCGGCCGGGCCCCCCCGCATGGTCCCCCTGGCACGACCCCAGGCAGAGGGGCCAGGTGCCCCAGTCCCTGCAGCATGCCCAGCTATTTTGGGCCATTGTGTCCCTGCTGCCCAGCGGGCAGGTGGCATTGTCCTCGGCACCGGTGTCCCATGACAGCCGGAGAAACCCTACCCGCTGCCGCCGCCGTGGCGGGGTGGGCGTCTGTGCCCAGACCATGCGCTGCCATTGGGCTGTGCCCACCGGTGCATCCCCCGTGTCCCCATCCCCAGTGGCCCTTACCACGGCAGGGGGCACAGCGGCCCTGGGTGTACTCCAGCAGCTCAGAAGGGCGGCGTGGCCGGGGGGTGCCCCCCTCCCCGTTCCCCTGCTGCAGCCGCAGCCGGGCCGCCTCGTCCTTGGCAAAGGTGCCCAGGTCCTGTGTGTAGCGCCCGTACATCTGGGGGAGAAAGAGCAGGTGAGGGCATCATGGGGGCTGGCATCCCAGCTCCCATGCCCAAGTGGGGAAACTGAGGCAGGGGAGCGGCGGGCACGCTGGCATGGCCTCGCAGCACCGGGGGTGTGCCAGGCCAGGCAAGGGGCAGCGGTGCCTCCAGGGACCCTGGCTGCCTGCCGGGGCATGGGAAGGGGCCGGGCAGATAAGGCGCACGGGGATCGATGGCGATTGTTTCACTCATGCGCCCAGTGCAGGCAACCAGCACTGCCGGTACCAGTCCCCGGCCCTGCCTAGGTGCCCTGGGCAGAGGGTGGGGAAGGGCCTCCGGCTATGGGACCCTGGCTGGGAGATGATACCCTCTCCAAGGGCCGGTATTGGGGTTGTGCTGGTGCTCTGTGGGTCCCTCCCCTTGGCACCACTAAAAGCAGGGCTGGGTTCCCCCCCCGGGAGGCAAGCTTGGCAGGCCACACGTGACATGAGCTGGCCGGTCTAAGCCAGTGGCAGGAAGGCAGGAGGGCAGTGGGGGGGCAGGGCATACCCCCAGTCCCAGGGGAGATGGGGGCACAGCATTGGGCACAGGGCAGTCCCTGGGCCATGAGGAATGGGTTTGGGGATGCAAGGTGGCTCTGTGCACACGTGGGGGGCACCCCCTCCTCCTCGGGTGCCTCCTGCCTGGCCATGGCACGTGGCCTGGCCCTGGTAAGGGGGGTGGCCCTGGCAATGCCTCCCATGCCGGCCAGGAGCTCTTTGTGACTGTCCTCCCTGCCGCGCCGGGGGCATTTGTCCTGCATTGGCGGGCACTGCCAAAGACTTGGTTGCTTGGTTTCTGCCTCGCTCCCCCTGGCATGACCTGAATGCCAAGTGCCAGAGGTTGGCCCGGCACAAAGGGAGGCTTCAGGGCCACGGGGGCCCCTGCCAGGCTCCCACATTGGGGTGACGTGAGCCCCATGCCGATGGTGCGCCCACCCGCCGTGCCGTGCCGGTGCAGCGCGTGGCCGCCCAGCCGGAGCACAGCCACCCTCCTCCCTGGCACGGCCCGTGCTGGTGCCTGGCGGAGGGGCAACGGCACGGGTGGGCACTGCGCTCGGCACGTGGGCAACCCGGCCCTGGCTACCGGCAACGGTGCCCACCCTGGATGCCTGGGTTCTGCTCACACACGTCAGCTCCCCGTCGGGATGGTGTGAGGGTGCATTTCTCACAGGGCATCGCTCCTGCCCAGGTCTCTCTGGCAGGGAGCAGAAAGCAGCCAGAGTGGCGCCGGGTAGATTCTCCACTGTCTAATACTCAGATTGTGCTCAGCAGTGGGAGGGAAGGTGGGGAGGCAGGCGGGTGGGGGCACATTCATTTCCATTGCTGACCCCCTCCTGGCACAGATTTCCTCCCAAACTGCTCAGCACGGGCTCAGCAGCTCCTCACCCTATGGAAACATGCCGGGGGGAAGGCACAAGTGGAGATGCCGGCACGGCCACTTCTGTGGGTCAGATTCATTATCGGCTGCCAGAGGAGGACCCCGATCCCATGCGGGGCCCAGCGTTCAAAGGCTCCCTTCAGGCGATGCTTGTTTCCTCTGGAAGACGAAACGGGCCAGCACCCCGAGGAGTGCTGTCCCCCTGCCAAACGCCTGCCTCCTCCAGCCCTGCTGTGGCCCCACAGCCAGCCCCAGCTGTGATAGGGGTACCCCCAGGTTGAGTGCCCCCTGAATCAGCTCCGTGTCTACCTCCTGGGGCCATGCCAGAGGCTGGCACGCTGCCCCCTGGGTATTGGGGCACCCAGAGGGATGCCCAGTCCCAGGGGGTCCAGCCTGGTTGCAGGGGGGGGGTTTGCTTCCCCTCTGCCCCCTGTTTGCAATCAACCCCCTTGCAACAACAGGGATGCAAGCGAAGGCAACGTGCCGCCCCACTGCCCCGTGCCACGGCCCCGCAGGCAGGGCATGAGACCCCGGAGGTGCCCCGTGCCGGGCAGCCCCAGCTGCTGTGCCCGCAGCCCTGGTACGGCCATAGGGCTGTGGTGAAGGCCAGTGGTGGGCTCTCTCCTTCCTCCTCCTCCTCCTCCTCCTCCTCCTCCTCCTCCTCCTCCTCCTCCTCCTCCTCCTCCTCCTCCTCCCGCTCGGGTTATTTTTCCACAAAGGCCTTTTGAAACACAAACAGCCCCGGGACTCCGGCCTCCGCTGCGAAGCAGCTGAACAATCACAGTGCCGGGTGGGCAGGGAGCGGGCACGGGGGGGCCTGGCGGGGGGCACCCGGGGACACGGGCGCAGGCCAAGGCCGCTATGTCGGTCCCGGGCTCCTCACTGCAGGCACCGGCCGGGCCACAGCCCCCCAGGCTGTGCCAGCCCACAGTGCCCGCTGCGCCTGGGCGATGTTGTGCCTGGGGCGGGCGCTGGCATCTGGTGCTGCCATGTCCCTGTGCCACCCTGTCCCGTAGCACCAAGCTTGCCTGGCAGTGGTGCCCACCTCTGCATGGCTGATGCCAGCCAACCTTCCCCCCAAAACTGTGATCCTGGGGGGGGAATGTTTAAAGATGAGGGGTCCCTGGGCTGGCAGCAGGCAGGCGGAGGCCGGGGGGGGTGTGTGTCACGCTGCCCGTCTTAACTGGGCTCTAATCGCCCTGAGCGGCTCCGCAGGGAACAAGGGCAGTTTGTCAAGCTTAATCCCCCCTGCCCCGGGGGCCATTTGCTCCCCGCCACAGCAGCCTGGCATGTGGGGGACATTGGGGCTGGTGTGCACCCCGGCACCCTTAGTACAGCCAGGGGTTCTCACAGGCACCTGCCCAGCATGGGGTCCCCAGGGAGGGATGCTGTGGCCTGGGGAGACCTTCAGGGCTGGAGCTGTGCCAGCCCCAGTGGCACCATGGCCATGGCACCCAGGCCTGGTGAAATTTGGGGGGGAGGGAAGGACATGGAGTGGGGATGGGGCTCTTCGGGCATGGCTGGGCACAGCCTTACAGCCCTGCTGTGATGCCCTCGCTGTGGACATGGGCAGCAAGAGCTGTCCCCAGCACTGTCCCCAGCACAGTCTGGCTTGGACCAGTCCGTGCCAGGCTCCAGCTGGACCCTGACCCTCCTGGCAGGTGCCAGCAGGAGCTGGTAGTGGCTTGGATGCACTGGGGAGGGCTGGGTATCCCTCTTGCCCGTCACGTGCCCAGGTGGCTCCCAAAAGCCAGGCATGGGCTGTGGGACTGGAGCCCAGACCCAGCCACACCCACAAGCCCCAGGTGGTTTCATGAGCCTCGCTGCAGCCTGGAGGCCATGGGAATGGGCACCCTGGGGTGCCCAGGGCATGGGTGCTACCCCAGCTGGAGGAACAAAGAGCAAAGTCTGCCGGCACCACGCAAGGCTGCCCAGATGCCAGCCCAGTGCCTCTCCCCTCCTGTGCTGCCCACAGGCTCCTCCGCCCTGCAGCGCCTGGCTGGGCTGGCATCTCTGCCCACCCACCATGGACACAGCACCGAGGAGGGCAGTCCAGTACTGGGGGGGCACCCCCTGGCTTGCATCGGACAGTGCCGTGCACCCCTGCTCCCGTGGCTGGCCAGTGCACCACAGCCACCTGACAACAACAGGGAAGAGGCGGCTTGGGGTGGACACTGAGGGGGATCCCCAGAACCAGTTTTGGGAGCTCGGAAAGATGATGTGGAGGGTTCCCGGTGCAGCAGCGCCCTGATGCTGTCTCATGCCAATTTGTTGGGTGGGCAGACCTCAGCAGGGCCAGCCCTGCTTGCAGCAACCAGCTCAGGCTCTCAGCAAACTCAGGCAGCTGTGGGCATGGGTACCCTATGGCGGCTCAGCCCCTCCTTCCCTGCCCACCTCCCTGGCCCTGCCTGTCTGAATGCCTTTGTCAGGGCAAAGTACCCGTTTGCTGAGCCATCCCGGGCACCGTCCCAAGCGAAGGCCAAGGAGAAGCACCTTTGCCCGGGATGTCCAAGGGCCGTAGGCAGCGGAGGGGCTGTGGGCAGGGCAGGAAGGGAGGACACCCCTGGGACAGCTGGGCACCCGGGTGCCAGCGAGGAGGCCTTGGAGGGGAGGGAGTTGTAAACATGGGGCTAAGGTTGCAGGCGGGGGAGATACGCTATCTTGGGGGCAGAGGGCTGGAGACGCACAGCGCAGGGGTGAAGGGTGCCCGGGCAGTACCTCTGGGAGCCCCCCCAGGCTGGGCATCAGCCCCCAGTGATGAGGGGGTTTGTGGGGGTGGGATGAGGTGGATGCAAAAGTCCTGCCCTGGGGGTGGGGGCTCTGCCGGGCTCCTCCACCACCGGGGGGGCTGCGGGGTGCCCACCCCTGCCCAGCCACAGCCCGGTGACAGCCCCCCCAAACTGGGCACTGTGGAGCTCATCAGCACTGACACCCTGAGCAGGGGGCCCCGGGCCCCTCCCGGTGCCCCCCCGGGCCCCCCCGCTGCCCTCTCCCCGGGTCCTCCCCGGGCCCCCCCCCGGTGCTCCCCCGGTGCCCGGTGCCGGCCGCACTCACCAGGGTCTGCTCATACTGCAGCGCCCGCCCGCTCTCTGGCCGGCCCCCCGGGCCCCGCTGCCGGGCGCTCCGCGCGGCCGGCGCGCCCGCGGGGCCGGCAGGGGGTGCCCGGCCGGGGGGCTCTGCCCTGCAGCGGGGTCCCTTCCACCCGCGGTCCTTGCCCACAGGTTTCCCAGCTGAGGGCGGCACCCGTGGGCAGCCGGTGGGTGCAGGTGGGAGGTGAGAGCGGGCTTGGGGTGGCCGCGGGTTCAGCTCCCCGCGGGACGCGTTGCTCCCTCTTCCCACGGGCGCAAGGGGCTGGCGTGGGGCCGGCACGGCCCCGATCCCTGCTTCCCCGTGGTTTCTTCCCGGTGGGGCACGGGCAGCAGGGCAGGGAGGACCGTGCTGGGGGCACGGCGGGCAGCCAGCCCCCAGGCTCATGGCCATACCCGGCAGGGCGTCAGATTTGGGGGGCCAGAGTGCCTGAGGTCTTGGCATTGAGGGCACAGGGGGACCCGTGGATGCCCACGAGTGGCAGGGCACCTCGGCACTGTGGCGGCTCACCAGAGGGCCCCAAACCTTGCAGCGTCCTTACCGTGGTGCTGCTCAGCGTCCCGAGACTGCCAGCCCCAGGGGAGGAAGGTGGGCTCTGCTCTTCGCTGCCGAACCTGCTGGGCAGCAGCGGCTCAGCCCTCTCCAGAGGGGCACACGAGCAGAGCTTGGCACCGGCAATCCTCGGGTGAGGTGCTCCAGCATGGCAGGCTGGCTGCCGGGTCCCTCCGTCTCACCACGCCACGGGCTCAGGGGCAGCCGGGGCAGCTGGCGGGGCTGAGCTCGCCCTCCTCTCCGGGGCACCGCAATGCGGGAAACCGGCCGGGAGGCCCCGGGTGCCACCCTCCGGTTTGACGTTGGCACCCCCAAGGGTGGGTAATGATGGCCGGGCTGGGGGCTGGGATATGCCCTGTGCCAGCCTGGGAGGGTTCATTGCTGGCCATGAACCGGTTTGCGGCAGAGAGGTGATAAAATGGGCTGCCCGCTCATTGTGTCCCCGGGCACAGAGCTCCCTCCTCGCTCGTCAGCTCCTGGCACTGCCCCACGGCAGCAGGGACGCTCATCCGGAGGGGCAGCCCCGTGCCAGGACACACGCTCTGCCTGCTGCCGTCAGCGCGCCCGGCTGCAGGCCACCAGCACACCGCAAGGCCACCACGGGTGCTGCCACCCTGCTGGCATAGGCACCTGCGTGGCTGTGGGCATGCACGGGGCAGGACACCTGACCCAGCTATTGCCCTACCTCTGCCCTAGTCTAGACCAGCGTGGTCACTGGTGCAGTCCCAGTATAGGCTAACACTGTCCCACTATGGCGTTGTTGTGCCAGTATGCCTCAGTGCTGTCCCAGTAGAGCCCAGTGTTACTTTCCCTACACTGGCACTGTTCCAGCATAGCCCAGCATAGCTCTGGTGCTGTCCCAGTCACCCTAGCATACCCCAGCACAGCACAGTGATGTCCCCAGAGGTGCCCCAGTCCCCTGCATTGGAGACCTGAAGGGCAGGTGGCAGCTCTGGGGCTCCCATGAGGCCATGAGGCCTTAGTCCAGTGCAGCTGTACTGGGGTGACTGGGGGGAGCGCTGCCCCACAGCACACATCGTGCCCTGCCCTGGCACCGGTACGGGTGCTGGCATGGCTCACCCAGCCCCAGGCGCCCAGCTTGCTGTGGGTGCTGCGAGCAGGCGCCTCTGTGGGTGTCAGCTGGCTTGGGGCCCTGGGCTGGGCTCTTTGTGCCACAGTGGAGGTGCGGGGGACAGAGCCCTGCTGTCCCTGTGCCAGCAGACACTGTCGCCAGGCGCCGCATCTGCAGCCCCCGCCATGGGCATAGGCAGGGCTGGCATCACAGCCCCGGCCATGGCTACTGGATTCTGCTCTGGTCCTGTCCAGTGCCACCCTACAAGCACCACCCCACAGCGCACCAGGGGTGACCCCAGCCTGGCACTGGCTCCCAGGCCCCATGCCCCTCAAATCCCCCCCCCCGCCCCAGCATACATGCACCCCCAAACCCAGCAAGGCCAGGGCCCGTAAATCCCACTGGAGCCCAGCATGGGGTGCAGGGGCACAGCCTGTGCCTGCTGCTGCTGCTAGGAAGAGGCGGGGAGCCGGGTGGGCAATAACTCTGGTTTTAATAAATACATCAGGACCCCTGTCCGCAGGCGCCATAAATTATGTGACAAGCCCAGCTGAGCCAGGATGGGCGCAGCAAGACAGGGGCCAGAGAGATTTTACAGTATGTACAAGGTGGGCACGATGCCCGCTGCGCCCACTGGCCAGGGGGGCTCGGAGGAGGAGGGCAGTTGTTGCCCCGGCCTCCGCCAGCCCGGCCACTGCCCACTGGCATGAGCAGGCAGGGCAGCCCCAGCCTCACGGCTGTGCCAAGACAGGGTGCCCAGGCTGGGTGCCTGGCCGCATCCACCCCGCCGTGCTTCTCCGTGCCCCCTGCCATGTGTGGGGGCAATGGGTGGTGGGGAACCCCCCCAGCCACCCGGCCTCACTGCATGCTCGCCTGGCTCCAGGCTGCGGTCACAGCTCAGCGGCTCCACACCTCTGCCCTGGCATCATGGGCTTTCTCCCGCGCATCTGGGGGGGCATCTGGGGCTGCAGGGGGGAGGAAAGCGGGGCTGAGATGGGCATGACGGGTGCCAGGAGGGTGCTTGGGTTCATCCCAGCCCTGGCTCGGCGCCCAAGGGGGCCACCACAGGGTGTTTGGGGGAGCAGTGCCCACCTGGGAGCACCACACTCACCACGGCACTTGGCGCAGCAGGGGTTGTCCCTGCTGGCGGGGCTGGCGCAGGCGGCCGGGGGGCACTCCTGGCGCTGGCAGTGTGTCTCCCCTGACTGTGGGGCAGAAAGAGGGGCTGAGCGCGGGGGCTGGAGGGATGGTGGCTCCTCGGGGCATGGTGGGTCCCCACAGTGCCATGCCATGCTGCTCTCCTGCCTGTCCCCAAAGCACTGGGGACTGGCATGGGGGCACCTCTCCTTCCCCCGGTGCCACCCGAGGCCTGGCACACTCACCACACACCAGCACAGGATACACTTCATTTCTCCGAAGGGGGGCACGGAGGGGTGCCAGCTCTCATTGTTGAGGTACCAGCGGCGCCCAAAGCGGCACGCCCGTGGCCCATCCGCCTGCATGGTGTCGGCCAGCTCGGGGACGCTCTTCTCTGGGGCTGCAGGAAAGGGGGGAGGGGACACCCAGACAGCAGGGGCACCCCATGGTAGGGAGGGGGCTGCAGGGGCCATGCCGGGGGTGGGGGGGAGAGGGCAGGAGGGGGGTGCAGGTACCTGGGCACTGCTTGCAGCAGTCGGAGGGGCTGGCGCGCACGGGGTTGGCACAGGTGAGCCGTGGGCACTGCACTTTCTCACAGTGCACTTCACCTGTGGTGCCCTGCGGGGAGTGCGGGGGCTCATGGAGGTACAGGACATGCACCCCCCGGCAGCCACCATGGGTTGCCAAAACGGGTGGGGGTCTGGGAGGGGAATGACACTAGGACCCACACTCACCTTGCAGGTGCAAATGGCACATTTGATGAGGCCAAAGGGGGGCACGACGGGGTGCCAGCGGGTGCCAGAGCCTCGCCATGTCTTGTCCCCATCAAAGTAGCAGCCTGGGAGAGGAGGAGGAGGAGGTGGGCACAGCCCCCACAGGAGGAACGAGGGTACTGGGGAGGCTGGGGGGGCAGAGCTGCCCCCTCAGGCCGTGCCCACTGGGACTCACCCTCGCTACTGTCCCGTGCCCGCTCCAGCTTCAGCTCCTCCTGCCCCATCTTCTTCTCTGCAAGGAAGAGGGAGGCCACGAGGGAGCGCAGAGGCTCAGAGAAGGACCCCACACCTTATACTCATGGAGAAGCCCCCTGCTCCCCCAGCCCCCTGCCCGGGACCCCCCCAGCCCCCAGCTACCTTCGCAGACAGGGCAGCACAGCTCCTCGGGGTGCACCTGGTGGGTACAGTTGAGGGGCTGGCACAGGATGGGGTCACAGATCA
Source organism: Gorsachius magnificus (assembly GCA_034008185.1). NCBI lineage: Eukaryota > Metazoa > Chordata > Aves > Pelecaniformes > Ardeidae > Gorsachius > Gorsachius magnificus. The sequence continues at coordinate 38,513,127 of CM067087.1, forward strand.
CCGTGCGTTTCTGGGGGCAGCAGGTACAGAGCTCATTACAGGAGGGCACTGCTGACGGGTGCTGCCCCCCAGTTCTCCCCCCACCTTGGCACGTACCTGGCAGCTGCAGATGGAGCACTTCTTGTCGTAGTCGGGTGCCCAGCGGGTGCCATGCGCCCGGTGCTGCCCCTCGAAGAAGCAGGAGTTGGGGTCCTTCTTCAGCTGCTCCAGGTCCCTGGTCTTGGTGCCCTCGGAGAGCTCGGCCTCCCCCGGGGCCAGGCGGGTCCCTCCTGCGTGGCACCGGTTGGGGATGTGCACCTGGATGGGGGCATAGAGCAGGAGGGTTGGCACTGCCGGGGGATCCCACTTCCCGTGCTGATGCCTGGCTGCCCTCCATGGTCAGGGCTGGAGGAAGAAGCACCCATGACCACAGTACACATCATCCCAGGCTGCCGGGACCGTGCCACAGTGTGCCCCCCCCTCTTATCCCCTTCCCACCTCGCTCTGGGCAGCGTCACCCAGCTGGAGACCCTGGGCAGTGGTGGGGATTCGTAGGGGGGCCCTGCCCAGGTGGGGACCTACCCATCCTCTCATCTCGCCATGGGGGTGGGCTTTGGTGCTGACTTGCAGGAAAGCAGTGCCTTGGGCCAGGTGCTGCAGCAGGTCGGCGTCCAGGTCCTTCACCACCCCCTGAGCCTGCCGGGGTGAGAGGGGAACCGGGCAGAGGGCATGAGGGCTGGCCTGGTCCCCGTTGTGGGGTGCCCCCACTGGGTGCCCACCTCACCTCGGTGCTGTAGAAACCCTTGAGCAGGCGCTTGTGCTGGTGGGGACGGGCGCCCATCTCACCCAGCTCAGCCACTCCATGGAGGTGGGCGCTGACAGTGCCATCAGCCGGGCGGCCCAGCCCCGCCACCGAGATCTCGTAGTGCAGGTGGCAGTGCTCGTCCAGAGAGAGCCAGGCATGCCCCCCGGCGCCACTGCCCACCGGGGGGGACACCAGCTGCCCCGCCAGTGCCACAGGCATCTCTGCACACAGATAGGGGCTGTGGGAGGTGGCGGGAGGAGGAGCTGCCCCACTGCCCCTGCTGCCACCCCTGGTGCCCCCCAGGTACCTGTGTAGCGGGCAAGGAGCCCACTGTAGGGCAGGGAGATGACCTGGCCCCGCAGCTCGCCCTCTGCCCAGTCTTTGGTGGCCACATTGAGGAAGAGCTCGTTCTGCAGCAGCATGTGGGCATCGCGGGCGCTGGGGGTCTGCCAGGCGCCCTGGGCCTGCCACCGGTGGGAGACCACATGGATTGGGACAGGGACTCGCTCAAGGTCCCTGTGCCATCCCCCCCAGTGCCACCCAGCACTCACCAGCCCGTCCTTGTAGCTGGGCATCATGTCAAACAGGATATTCCTCTTGCTCTTCCGCCGGGGCTTGGTCTCCAGTGTGATGCCCACCACCTCGCTGGCAGTGCCCACCACCTGCACCTGCAGGAAGGGTGCCTAGGGGCAGCGCTGGGAGGGAGACACCTCTGGGACCCCAGGAGGGAGATGGGTGGCCCCCACTTACCTGGTACTCCAGGGTGCCATTCTCGTGAAGCGCCAGCTTGGCTGAGCCCACAGCCCCTGTCTTGGTGGGCAGCAAGGCGTCCGCTCCACACAGCACGCTTTGGATGGCTTCAGCCGGGGGAGAGAGGCATGGGACAGGGGGTGAGGTTGGCCTGGGGGGGCAGGGCCACCCCCCTGTGCCCCGGCATGCCGCCCCGTGCTCACTGTCACAGCTGCGGCGGGTGGTGATGGTGCCCGCCAGCTGGCGTGCATGCCGGCCCTCTGTCTCGGCTACGATGCGGAGCTGCCCCTGCACCAGCCACTGCAGCTCACGGGCAGACAGCTCACTCAGCACCTCTGCGAAGTCGGGGTCCTGCCGGGGGGGACACAGTGCCACGGCTCAGCCCTGGCATGGCAGGCACTGCGGCTGCCAGGGCACGTGGGGGAACCGACGGCTTTACCTCCACGGTGATGTTGGCATGGACCTCCCGCAGTGTCTGGCCCTGGTGCAGGATGCGGACCCGCAGCGGGACCCAGGGGGATTCTGTCCATGGCAGAGGGTGTTGGACCCGCTGGACTGGGGGTCTGTGACCACTGTCCCTCTGCCCCTCAGTCCCACCACTCTGTGCCCACCGCCCGAAACCCCCTGCACCCTATCCCCTGCTTTCTTGCCAGCTGCCTGTCCTGTCCTGCATGCCTGGACCCCTGCACACACTGAGACCCACACCGTTCCCCCTGCAGCCCCAAATCCTTGCACAACCCACACCCCAAACCCATCCTTCCGCATACCAACCCCAGCATATGCCCTCCAGCATGCCCTGGGCCCTCCCCCCCCATAGGTACACACCCCATACCCATGAACACTCCAAATCATGCCACAACCCTTATCACACCCCACCCCCCCCCACAGTCCCTGCACCCAGCCCATGCACCCACCCTGACCCCACAGACCCCCCCCCCCCAGCAGCCAGGCCCCACAGGGTCCCTGTGCCCACCCTCACCCCCGGCGCCAGGCTCCAGCAGCCCTCGAGCCATGAGGATGAAGTGCAGGTTGTTCTCCGTGTCACTTAGTGTCAGCATGGCCATGCCCCCAGTGCCCAGGTGCGTGGGGTCCGATGAGGTCAGGATGGCACCAAACGTCTCTGTGCGGGAAGAGGGGGCATGACGGGCATCCTGGTGGGCACCCACTGGGTGGGCGCATGGGAGCCAGACTTACCTGCGAAGAGTGCCCGGTGCTTGAGGATGTGCCCGTGGACCTCTCCGGAGGGCTGCGCCCGGGTGACGAGGGACACGCGGAGCTGCTCCCCCCGCAGCAGCTGGATGTTGGCCTTGGACACTGTCCTCCACATCCCGCAGAGCTGTGAGCGAGGGCAGGACTGGGCAGGGACCCCCGGGCAGGGTGAGGAAGGGGTGCCGTACCCTCCTGCCCTCCTGGCCCCTCTCACCATGCCATCCTCGGGGGCAGCACTCTTCTGCACAGGGTGTTCGAACAACACATTTCCCTCGGGGTCACTGAAACGCACCCGGCTCGGCCGCCCCAGCCTGTGGGCACCAAGGGGGTGAGCAAGGACCCCCCTCCTCTAGCACTACCCTCGCTGAGCACCGGGCACAGGAGTGCATCGAGGAGGGTATGCAGGGGAGGTGCCCAGCGATTTGGGGTGGGCAAGAGTAGGATGATATCCCCCCGTGCCGAGTGCCACGCTCTGCCTGCCCATGCCTGGGCTGGCCCAGTGCTGCCGAGCCACTGGGTGCCAACTCTGCACAGGTCCCCTGGGCTCCCCTGCCCCAGAGCAGTGCCAAACTGGCACCACGCAGGAAAGGGGTCCCCGCCAGGAAAGGCGGCAGGGCAGGACCCACCAGGAGCAGAGCGCTTGGGCCCGGCTGTAAATTAGGAGCATTTTCGGCTCCGTTTGGCTCCCCCGGTTGGAGCTGGAAATTAGTCACCACTTTACTATGCGAAGGGGCCTGGAAGCGAGGAAGAGCAGAAGAAACTGGAGCGGGAAGGAGGGAGGGAGGGAGGGAGGGAGAGGGGAGGCTCTGCTGCCGACGGGTATCCAGGGAGGGCACAGCGAGGATGGGGGACCCTGGTGGCAGTGCCCCGTTGGTGCCCACTGGCAAAGCCCTCAGGGCGGCACGATGCCTCTGCCCTGCTGTGCCCGTGTCCTCGATGGAGCCCTGGAGCCGTTCCCGTTTGTTCCCACTCCAGACCTGGAGGCGAAGGGGTGAGGCTGGGCCGGTACCATGGGTGTGTTGAAATTCCAGCTGCTCACCCGGGCTGGACCCCCAGCACATCACCCCCCTCCCCAAATCTGTCACCCTGCCAATGCAAGGCTGTGGCACTGGGGGGGGGACGTTGGAAGGGAAACTGAGGCACAAACACTGTTGCATCCCCCCCCTTTTCCAGGGGGGTGCCTGCTGTGCCAGCCTGGGCAGAAGGCAGGGGGCAGGACTCACCGCTCATAGCTGATGGAGAAGAGCAGGTAGGAGCGCAGCAGGGTGAAGCGAGCCTTCGCCACCGCGCTGGACGTGGGATGCCACGGCTCCGGGCCGCTCGTCAGCAATGCCACGAACTCTGGGGAGGGGATGCTGATGATGGTGAGGAGCTCGGAGGGTGCCCCGCATCGCCACTGCCTGCCCGGGTGGGGGCTCACCTGTGCGGGCATCGTCACGGGCCAGCCCCTCGGAGCTGAGGTAGGAGCGGTCATTGTAGGGCTTGTCCAGGTCGTCCTCCTTGTCCTGGAAGTACTCGAAGGTGTCAAAGAGGGGTGCGGGGCTCTTCTCCGGGGGGCCTGGCAAGGCTGGCATGGGATGGGCACAGAGGGAGACCATTGCACCAGGCCGCTTGTGCCCAAGAGCTTGGTACAGGGGGCAATAATAGATCCCCCCTCCTGAGATAGACTGAGACATGCCCTGTGAATCACCATGGGGCTCTGCGCTGGGGTGCGGGGGACATGTGGGGACAGGCAGGATGTTTAGCCCTGTGCACCCCCTCTGCACCCCTCCCAAAGTGGTTCGGGGATGGCTGTGCCCATCAGGGCTTCCCCCTGCCCAGCACCTCATGGGCACCCCAAGGGCACTGGCAACCTCTGTAACAAAGCGAGCAGCCCTTTTTGGGGGGGGTGCGCCAGTGCCCCCTTTCCCATGCCCATGGGGGACCCTGTGGGTGCAGGGCCTCACCTTTGGGGCAGGTGTGGCAGCAGTGCCCGGGCAGCAGTGTGGCCCGGGGGCAGGTGGGCACGGGGCAGTCCTGCTTCATGTTCTTGCAGTTCACTTTCCCTGCTGGCTTCCCCCGGCGGTTCCTCTGCTGGGGGCGGGGAAGAGCCCAGGAGAGCCGTGCCAAGGTGTGCCGAGCCGTGCCAAGCTGTGCCAAGCTCTGCCCCTCCGGCACAGCCTGTCTCCCCCCCTCTCGGCCCATCTGGAGCCCCCGCGGGCAGCCCGGACACCTTGCGCAGCCCCCAGCTGCCTGTACGGCAGCCAAGCCCGGGCCCCCTCCCCATGGCCCCCAGCCCCTGCCCAGCTGTGCACGGCCCCGCCAGCCCCGGCCTCGGGGGGCTGCTCGGAGGGAGGGAGGGGGCCAGGGGCCATCCCCGAGGAGGAGGAGGAGGAGGAATGAAGCCTGATCCTCTAAACCCCCCTTCTCCTCCCCACTGCCGCGGCGGAGGGGGGGGAGACATCCAGGTGTCCGCTGCCTGGAGGGGTCCCCGCTCCCCTCTTCCACAGAGGGGGTGTATTGAAGGAAACGGTCGACCTCCTCCCCCCGTCAGTCCCCTCCCCAGCAGGGCCGGATCCTGGGGGATCTCCGGGGGGAAGGGGGATGCCGGGGCGGGGGGGCACTCACCGGCTCGCAGTGGCAGATAACGCAGCGCATCACCCCGAAGGGCTCCCCCAGGTCCGGGTGCCAGGTCTCCTCCAGGGCATAGAACCTGCGGAGACCCCCCCAAACCCACCCACCACCGCCGCCGCCCCCGGTCACCTCCGGGCCGCGGACACCCCCCTGCCGCAGCCCCGGACAGCGGCCGGCACCGCCCCGCCGCCCGCTGGGCACGGCGGCCGGTCCCGCTCCTGGTGCTGCTCCCGGTGCCGGTCCCGGCCAGCTGGGGGGGACCCGGAACGGGATGAGGGGTGCAAGAAAAGGGTGGTCGGGGTGTGTGCGTGTGTGTGCATGGGGTGCAGGGGGGGGGGGGGGGGGGGGGGACGGGACGCGAGGGGGGCGGGACGGGAGCGGGGTGCGGGGGAAGGAAAGGGGGGGCTCCTACCTGCCGCCCCCCCGGGGGGCAGCGGGTCCGTGTCGGGCCGGATGGGCAGGGCGAGCTTGGGGCGGGCGGCGCGGCCGGGCAGGAGGGCGGCGCCGGGCGCGCCGGGCGGGCTCCGGGGGGCGGCGGCATGGGCAAGCGGGAGCTGCGAGCCCTGTGCAAACAAAGGCCCCGCTAATGAGGCGCAGGCAGCGGCCGGCCGGGGGGGGGACGCGCCCCCGCCGCGCCTGACCCCCCCCCCCCCCCCCAGGCCCTGGCCCCGCCGCTCCCGCCGGGCACGGGGCGTCCTGCGGCACCCCGGGGCATGCAGCTGCCCGGCCAGGCGTGGGGTACTTCCAGCCTCGGGGTGTCCTGGGGACCCCCCATCCACGACTCCCCCCACCCCGGCATGGGGTACCCCCGGGTGTAGAGCATCCCCACGCACACGCCAGCCCCAGGGCATGGGGTACGTGAGGGATGCCTTCATCCACACTCCACCCCTGCGGGGCAAGGGGAGCCCCACGGGGCTGGGCACCTTGGGGACACCCCCCCCCCCCATCGGGACACGGGCCTGTGAAGACACCACCACCACCACCCACACCCCTTCCACAGAGCTTGGGGTGTTCCTGGGTACTGGATGCCCTGGGTATGCCCCCATCCACATGCCCCCCCAGGACATGAGCCCTCCAGGAGTCCTCCATCCACATAAGCCCCCTCAGGAATAAGGCACTTGCAGGGCACCCTAATTCAAATACCCCCCTCCTCAGTCCATATACTCTCCCCTGTCATGGGGCACCTCCTGGGCACAGGGCATCCTGGGGGCTCCCCATCCATGCAGCCCACCTTCAGGCGAGCCCCCCAGGGCTTGCTCCCCCCGGTTGGGGCAACCATCCACTCACCCCCTCCCAGGCTGCTTGGCACCCCAGGACACAGGGCACAGCAGGGCACCATTCATCTGTGGCACACGGACCCCCTCCAGACCTCTCCCCTGCAGCCAGCCCCTCCCCAGGACATACAGATCCCCCCACCCTGGGCAAAGGCCAGGGGGGCCCTGGGCTCCTGCCCACCAGTGGCAGCGGCTGTGGGGGGACAGGAGCCCGGATGCCTGGGTTCCGTTGCCCAGGGAGGAGAGGGGGCAGCTGTGAAGGAGGCTGAGAGAGCAGCACCCAGCACTGGTCCCACTCTTCATCCGCATGTGCCCGGGCTGGAGAGGGTGGCGGTGGCGGGCAGTGAGCAGACACCATGGAAAAGCCTGGGGAGAGCATCATCTAGCTGGGGAAACTGAGGCACGCACTGCGGGGAGGTGGGGGGCCGGTGGGGAGGGGAGCCAGCATGTGCCAGGGGGGGGGGGGGGGGGGGGGGGGGGGGGGGGGGGGAGGGGGAAGTGCAGGGCTGCCAAAATCAACTCCGGGCGGTACAAACACCCGGCCAGCTGCGCGGTGTAGCTAGGGAAACACGGCACAGCTGGAGCACAACAGGCCCCTGCCTTCCCCAGAAGGCTCCTCCTGGGCCTCCCCGCGGCCCTGTGAGTGGCTGGGGGGGCTGCAGCCCACCACCCTGTGCCCCTGATGCCAGCCCACATGGGGTTGCCCATCCCTGGCTCACCCACAGCCACCCCATCCCATTCCCTGCTTGGTTTGGCACGTGACCCCATGCAACGGGCACCCCTCCCGGGGAGGGCAGCGGGGCGCAGGGGCTTTGTGGTGCTGGGGCCCTGCCCCGTGGCAGGAGCTGGCGCTGGCACGAGGCAGCATGGAGCAGCCAGGCTTCCCCCAGTGGGATCGCCCGCTGGCATCGTCAGGGCTGGGACACCGCCAGGGCCCTGGGCATCCCCCAGGCATGGCCGAGCCCAACACCCTGCCGCTTGCAAGCATTTTCTGCAAGCAGGGACCATGCCTGGCAGCCTGGCACCCCCCAGCCCCATGCCCTTCCCACTGTCCTCAGCGGTGCCACTGACCTGTCCCCTCTCTGTCCTGGGGTCCTTGCTGGTGGGGGATCCAGCAGCGTGGTGGGCAGGGGCGGGCTGGGGGCTGCGTGGCTGTGCCAGTGTTGCCGCACAGTGCCTGCTGCAGCGCGGCAGCGGCCCTGGGGACGACGGCGGGAGGCGAGCGGGGCCGAGCAGAGAGGAGGCGGGCGATGGCTCCCGGCCGCCCTGCCGGTGCCAGGAATCCGGCGCTGGCTCCGCGCACCCAGAGCTCGTCACAGTCTCCTGGCTCAGCCGTGGGATGCAGGGAAGCGGCAGGGGAAGCTCTCTCCCCTCTCCTGGGGAAAGGAGGGAGAGACAAGGAATCTGCCTGGCCACAGCTCTTGGCACGGGGGAAACTGAGGCACGGGGTGGCAGCGTGAGGGAGAGGGGGGCTGCAGGGGTGTCCCAGCACTGCCAGACCGGGACCGGGATGGTACGCTGGCACAGGGCCTGGCTGGGCATCCCTGCCCTGGGAGGGGGCATTGCCACTGCAGTGGGCAGGGAGGAAGGGGATGCCCCATCTGTGACTGGGCATCCCTCACCCACAGCCCCTGGAAATGCCAAGGTGTGCCCCCAGGCGAGGGGCAGAGGGCAGCTTGCCAGAGCCTTGGGGGTCCCTGTGCTGGTGGGGAGGGGGTGGCGCCGGCTGGGGGCGGCACTGGGAAAGGGTCCCGGTCCCGCCAGCTGCTTCCCAGCGCCCGCACATGTGTGCCGGCAGCGCCCTGCACAAAGGCGGCTCTGAGGCACTCCGGAGCCGGGCCTGGCGCCGGCACAGCCCCAACGGGGCCACCGGCTGCGGGCAGCTGGAGCCGCACGGGGATGGATCTCGCTGGCCACAGGCAGCATGGGCCACCCCGCCTGGCACCCGCACCCCTCCGGCCCGGTTTCCCCGGGGGGGGGAGGGCCCCGTGGGGCCCGGACGCCCCTCCAGCGCCCTCCAAACCAGCCCGCAGAGCCGCAGGGGCTTCGTGGGCACGTGCCCTGCCCGCTGGCGAGGGTCCCACGGAGGATTCCGGTGGGCTGTGGTGCCTGGGGCCGTGCCGTGCCGTGCCTGGCATGGGGGTGTTGTGGCGGGCCCTCGCCAGCGCTCCTGCCCCACGCAGCTCCCTATTGTCTGGCCTCATTAGCCGCTGCCTGCTCGCGGCTTTGAACATGAGCCGGGCTTGGGCAGCAGGAAGGAGCCTCTGCTCCCCGGGGATGGGGTCGAGGCGAAACCGCATGCCCTGGCCCCGCCTTCTCGCAGCCTCCCACCACCCCGACACCCTCCCCCCCCCGTGCCAAGTGACCCAGGCTGGGAAGGTTCGGGGGTACACCCCCCCCCCCCCCCCAAAAGAACCCCCCCCCCCCCCCCGGGGGCCTTGGCCCCCCAAACTTTCCGGTTCCCCCCCCGGGGGCCGGGGGGGGGGGGGGGGGGGCTGTCGTAATGGGTGGAAATATCTCATAATTCACGTTGGACACGGGGATTACAGCCGTTCCGGCAATATTTGCACAACTGGTAGGCGGCTTGCAGGGCTGGGCCGCCCCAGACGAAGGCCAGGGGGGTCTGGGGATGGAGGAGGTTTTGGGGGTGGCAGGTATTGGGAGGGGGATGCAGCCTGGGGGGGGTGATGGAAGGGGGGAAAAGTGGCTGTTTTCCTTCTGCAGACACATGGAGTTTATTATGAAGGGCGCGTTGCTGGTATGGCGGGGATGGCTGGGGCTCTCGCCTTCATCCCAGCCCACTGTGGCGGGCATGGCTCGGGGAGCGGGATGGAGACCTCAAAGCAGCCTCGTCTGCCAGGCCAAGCCCATTGCAGCCGTACCCCGGGGCACCATGTCCGCTCCCAGCACCCCGTCAACTCCATGGATTTCCCTGCTTATAGGAGCACCCAAAGGTGCTGGGTGTCCCCCTGGCCCCAGACGTCCCCTCCCCAAAGGCCTTGCGGGGCAACCCCAGTGGGAGGAAAGCGGGGGGCATGCAGGGCCCGGGGGGGCCATGTTTGGCATGGGGATTAGCGAGCTCTCAGAGCGATGGTGGTCTCCCCCCTCCCCACCGGACATGCAGGCAAATATTTGTGCCCAGACTTCGCAGGACAGCGAGAAGGAATTTCATTCTTGCGCCCACCTGCGGCTCAGCCGCCTGGCATTAACCCCTTCGCCACCCTGCGGGATGGAGGGAGAGGGGTGAGGTGCCCTCCCGGCACCCCCTGTGCTCGCCGTTGGGGTGGGGAGCTCGGCTGAGAAGCAGGATGGGGGAAGGGGGCATGGCGGGATGGCCCTGGTTGCCAGCGGGGCCACAGCACAAGGTGCCCTGGTGCAAGGCAGTGGCTGGAGGCTTTGCCCATGGGCAACCTCTGGGCAGCACTGGGGGCTTTGTGCCAGGGCAGCGTGTGGCCAGCCAGGAATTGGGAAAGGTGGGGGAAACCCTGCTAGCTTTCATCCCCGAGCTGTGGCACCCCAGCCAAGGTGCCCCTTCACCCAGCAGCTCCGTAGTGCCTTGCTGGGATGTGTGGCTGGGGAGCGGTGCAGGGTGCGGAGGGCATGGGGAGAGGGATTTGCCCATGGATGTTTATTGGCAATTTGCAAATGTTAAAAAAAGGCCCGGGGGGACAGGGGGCACCCAGTTCCCAGGGGCTGCCTGTGCTTGGGGAGGGGTGCAGCCTGGGTAAGGGGTCCCCTGCTGCCTGGCACCCCTTGAGCCCTGCTGTGCTCCTTTCCCTGGCCCCGGGGCCAGCTGGGCCCTGAGCAAACGGGGCTGTTTGCTCACGCCAGGATTAGCCGCTCTCTTTGTTCCTTTGACTTTCTCCTCCCTTTATGCCAGACCCTTTTATGGGGGCTTCAAAGGGGGCTGGGACACACACACCCCCCATCCCTGGAAGCCCAGGTTTGCTTCCCATGCCCCCCCCCCCCTGCTGCCTGGCACCTCCGGCTGCCCTCAGCACCTTGGCAAAGTGGGTGCGAACAGCTGCCCCCCTGCAGCGGGATTCCCAACACTTTGCACCCTGTAAGGAGAGGTGGGAAACTTGGCACCGGCATCCGGCCAGCTGCACGGCCCCGCTTGGCTTCCTGCCCCCTGCCAGAGCCCTGCCTGCCTCCGCCACAGCCCCCTGCCTCTGGGGTCCCTGAGCCCCCACTCACTGCCCCGCTCCCCCTCCCTGCAGCACACATGGCATCCCTGGATTTGGGCTGGGGGAAACGTGGTGGGCCAGCACCAGGTGTGTCGTGTCACCCCCAGCCCCCCATTCCCCTCTTCCCCCTGGCATGGGCAGCAAACACTGGCATTGCCCCTTCCAGCAGAATACCAGGCTGCCCACAGGCACAGGCTCCCACTGCCCACCAGCTTCTGGCACAGCTGAACAGGAGCATTTTGGAGTGAAGGGACTATTTTAGGTAATTTGGGGTGCTCTGGTGCCTACTGGGGTCCAGGAGGCATCTTCCCAAGTTTCCCCCGACAGGTTCATTTGCTGAACTATGAGGGCAAGCAGGGAGCACAGGGCACTGCAGTTCTCCAGCCCGGCATCGTGAAGGGTTTTGCACCCAGGGAGGGACAGGGACCTGGGCACAGCAGAGGCTGGCGCAGGGCTGGTGGTGGGAGCGGGGCCAGTGCTGGCAGAGGGGCCAAGGGTGCTGGCAGGGGGCGTTTGCAACTTGTCACGTCCACAGAGACGGGGCACGGCCGTGCAGGGGAAGCCCGGCGGTGTTTGACCCCAGCGCTCACGGCTCCTGCTGCCACCAGCTGTGCCACAGGCAAATTGGGCTGCCAGCCTTGTCCCCAGAGCCACGGCACCCACCGGACCCCCCATCCGAGCACCCAGCGACCTGCAAGGTGGGCTGCCAGGGGCTGAGCAGGGCATGGGGCAGGCGGGGCAGGGCTGAGGTGGGGGGGGAAGGGGGTGAGAAGGAAAGGCTGGGGGAGACCAGGGGCAAGAGGATGTGGGCTGGGGGGGGTCGGTGTCCCCCCAAAGGGAAGCGTGTGGGGGGCTGCCCAGCCCCAGGGGTTATCTGGGCGTGCACCCCGACGCATGCCACAGGAAGTGCGCATGTACACTCGTAGGTCTGAGAGTGCACGTGCGTGTCTGTGCCTACATGTATGCTATAGGGACACAGACGTGCATGTATACACGGGTATGGGTGGGTGCACACTTCCTCCCCTTTGCCCCCAGCAGGCCAGGGGGCTGGGCCATGAGACCCCCAGTGCTTCTCCCACCCAGGGAGGGGATACCCATGGGTGTTTCACCTGCCCCCCCCAACCAATACCCCTGGTGAAACAGCCCCAGGGACCACATGCCAGCCAGGCCCCAGAGCTCCATCACAGCTCAGAGGAGTCCCCATGCACTGCAGCCCCACCAGAGATCACCAGGGCTGTGGTCCACCTCTGGGAGAGGGTAACTGTGCTTGGGTTCCACCTTGGGGTGAAGGTGACCAGGCATGAGGTCTGCCTCTGGGTGAGGGTCACCAGGGATGGAGCCTACACTGGGTGAGGGTTTTTGGTGGTCTTCATGCCTGGCTGCCACAGCTGGTAGCAGGATCCCATTAGGGCTGATGGTCCCAGGGCTGGGTCACCGATGCCATCTCTTTTGCCATCTCTTCTGCAGGTACCAGTGCCACCTTCACCCCCTGGGACAGGCACAACCGAGGCGCTGAGCACTGAAGTTCCGGCAGCCAAGCACTCAGGCCAGGGGGCAGGTGAGCAACCCCGGAGGGCGCCCGGGGACGCCCTTCCCGTACCCTGCGCCAAGGGAGGAAGCGGCCTGAGGCAGGAAGCCGTCCCCCGGGCCCGGGGCCCCCGCTGCGATTTTGCTTGAAGGTCAGTGGCGACACAACAGGAAATCGCACTGCTTCGGCTGGGCGGCCGGGTCGGAGCCGGAGAGCTGCGCCGTGCCGCCCCGGGGGCACTCCTGGCCCCCAGCCCTCCCCCCGGCTGGGCGGCTCGCGGGGAGCCCGCGCCACCACCACCCTCCATGGAAGGGGGACGGGAGCCGGGGAGCAGCCGCTGGCCCCAGGGTGGAAGATGCAGGGCCGAAGCCCCCAGCTGAGCATGGAGCTGAACAGTGAGTGCCTGGCTAAAAGGGGGGACGGGAGCGAGCAGGAAGGGACATTGTGTTGGCAGCAAAGGACCATGTCCGCAAAGCCAGAGTGGCCCCCACAGGGACATCCCAAGAGATGAGCCCCACACGTGGTCAGCAAACCCCAAAGGTGGCTCTGGTTTGGTGGGACAAGGGCAGCCGAGCATCTCTCCATGCCTGTCCTAGGGAAACAGGCTGCGCTGAGGGCTTTTGGGGATAGGTGGGATGCCAAGGTGGTCAGCAAGGCAGGTGGATGCACAGAGGCCTTTGGAGAGGAGATGCCTGTTGCCAGGATGGGCAGCCATTGGGCACAGCAGCCATCCAGGGCAGCAGCATGCCGGCAGTGCTGGGGAAGGCAGTGCTGGCAGGCAAGCCCTCGGCCAGAGCAGCAGCGAGGAGCAGACGTACACTGCAGGATGCTGCAGGCAGGGATTCCCCGAAGTGCACGTGACACCCAGAGCTGCTCCTGGCACAGATCGAAAGGGCTGGCCCCGGTCTCCGCAGGGAGCGTGGCTCTGCTCCCCGCCTGCAGCCCAGCCTGGAGCAGAGCCGAAAAACCTGGCACAGCGGCCCCACGGCACACACCACCAGCGCAGAAACCCCAGCTCTCCCCAGAGAGCACTGGGCCCCTATGCTGACTGACAGGAGAGCAGCACCAAGCCCTCCTCAGCCCCCCTAAACCTTCCCCTGTACCCCCACCACAGGGTCACTAAGGCCACCACCAGGCCAGGGCAAGGGGTTGCCCCTGGGGGCATGGCCCTGGGCTGGAGCTGCCCAGGGAGGGTGGCACAGTGCCCAAGGTAACCCTGTCACCCCCAGGACTGCTCCTCCTCACATCCTTCCTCCTGCACGTGGAAGAAGGCCGTGCCAGCCCAACGCGGCTGGTCTGTGACAACAGACTCATCCAGAAGTACATCATGGAGGCCAAGGACATGGAGAAGAGAGTGGTGAGGACATGGCCTGTCCCCCCACCCCCCCCCACCCCCAATGCCAGGGACAGGGACAACTCCTGGTATCTCACCTTGGCATCTCCTCTCCCCCCTAGGGCCAGTGCCAGGTGCTGCCTGCACTCAGCTGCCCCATGGTGCTGCCCTTGGTGGACTTCAGCCTCCAGCAGTGGAAATCCAAATCGGTGAGAGGGGCTGGGAGGACGGTGCTGGCAGCAGGGTGCCCACAGGGCTGGAGGAGCCCCCAGGTTGGCACAGGCACCAGAAGTGCTGAACAAGGTGCCTGCAGGGATACCTGGTGGCACAGGGGGGTGGAGGACCCCATGCACACCTAGAGTGGGCAGAGGAATAAATCGGGCCCAGGGGCCAGCCCGCTCACTGCCCGATCCCCCAGAACGAGACCAAGCGGCGGGAGATCCTGTGCAACCTGGCACTGCTGGTGGGCGCTGTGGCAGGGGCTCAGGGCCAGGTGACCCAGGAGTGCGGAGCCAGGCAGCTGAGCCAGCTTTACCGACATGCCAACTCCTTCCTCCTGCTCCTGCAGACCTTCAGCTGGGAGGTGAGACCCCCATGCGAGCCAGGCCACCCGGCACAGGTGCTGGCCATGCTGGGCTGGGTACAATGCCTTTGTCACCCCCCTGTTCCACTCTCACCCCTCAGGCAGGACCCTGGGAGCCCAGCTGCTCCCCACGCTCCGTGGAACAGACCCACGTCACTGGCATCTTCCTCACCTACCGGCAGCTGGTGCAGGGCAAGCTGTGCTTCTTCTTCCACGACCTGGCCAAGGACTTGTGCAAGCAAGGCCAGGGGGGTGGCAGAGACCCCTGGTATGGGGCCCAGTGAGGCTGCACACAGGGCTCACCCTCAATCCCAGGTCAGAGCAACCCTGCCAGACACCGAGCTGTGCCCTGGGTGCCCAGGAAGGTGACCACAGGGAAAGGGTCAGCTCCTGCTCCTCAAGCCTTTGGCGACCACGCAGCCCACAGAGACAGCAGCAACACCCACGCACCAGTGGGCACAGGCCCTGCTCCCACCCAGGCAGGCCCCTCTACTGTGAATGCTTTACAATTAAAAAGCTATTTTTCTAAACAGTTGTTTGCATCCTCCTTTCCCCCCCTGCTGTGGCCCTGGCAGGGGGACCGCACACCCCCAGGGGCCTCGGTAAGAGGCAGCCCCTCGGGGATGTGCTCTGGATCTCTCCCCAGTGCCCAGCTCCCTCCCGCGGCAGCTGCCAGCTCTGCAGGGCAGACTGACTCCATCAGGTACTGGACCCCACTCGGTATGTGAGCTACCACTCCTTGCCCCCTAAACCCACCTGCCTCTCCCTAGTCCCAGCATCCACGTGCCCAGAGGGGCAGCAGAGAAGAGCCCGGGGCAGATTTGGACTGCCTGTCCTTTGGGAAAGTGGTATGGGCCCCCCTTGTCCCCATGCAGGTGTACCCCCTTCTCTGCCAGCCTCATCTCTCAGCCAGCAGAGCCAGATCTAGAAAACACATCCCAGTTTAATCAAGAACAAGCCTGGGCTGCCTCAAGATGGCTCCTTAGGAAGCGGTCCCCATCCCCAAGGAGGCAGGCAGGCAACTGTCCCGGTCCCGTTGCCCCTGGCCAGGGCCGGGGCTCCACCTGCTTTGGAAGCACAGGAAGGCAGAAGTGGGAAGAGATACCCAGCAGGCAGGACTGTGGAGCACCCAGCAAAGTCTCCGCTTGGCTGCCAGGCACCTCTCTAGGAGGGGGCTGGGATCCCAGCAGGAGTCAGAAGAGGCCGGGATGAGGAGGGGGACTGCTCCCTCCTCCCCAGCTCTGGAGAGGCAAGCCAGCGTGGATGCTGGGGCAGGATTTGGGGTCACAGGACTCCTGTTTGCTCGCCAGCAGAACGTCTCTGGGGCAGCCCACATAGGCAGGAGGTCTCCTAGAAGGCCAGCTTCTTCATAAGCAGGTAAACTCGAGAGTCCACTTCAAACCCATGCAGGTTGTTTGCGTCTCCCTGCAGCCGCATGAGCAGCCCCCCGTAGGACACGTATGCAGAGCTGGGATGGGAAGAGAAGAGCAGTGAGAGCAGGGAATCCCACAGGAGACGTGGGCTGGGATCCCGGTGCCTCCCCCACACCACCCTGGGGCACCGCACAGCCCCTCCCACCCCCACTGACAGGCACTCACAGGCGTGTGGCTGCCTCTGTGGAGGTCTCATCCCCTTCGATCCTGTACACCTTGCCGTACATCACGTACTCGAACTGGTCTGCCCTGCGACAGGATGGTGGGAGCTCAGAGAGGAGTCAAACATGGGTGTTCCCCCAGCTGAGCATCCTTTGGGAGAAGGTTCCTCAGAGCCCCTCAGCACTTCACCTTTTCCCTCATCCACCCCCATGTGGGTCCTGGGCTGGACCCCCGTACCTGGACGGCCTGTCATCTGTGGGGTTATACTCGCCATCATCCAGGGTGCCATCTTCGTACAAGGTGCTGGCGATAACTAGGCGGAATTTATCCCCTGGGAGGAGAGGGCAGAGAAACGGTGAGAAGGTGGGGGGCACAGACAGAGCAGCAGCAGCCACAGCAGCTATCAGGGTGGTGGCAAGGAGCTGCCCTGGCGGGTTTAGCAGAAAGCCCTGTTGTTGCGTTCAGTCATCCAACAGGATTCTGGTGAACGAGGGAAAGATCACGCTGGATCCTCTGCCTCCCCATTCCTCACAGACATTGGTCACCACCATGTGGAGGAGACGAGCGCCACTGCTGGTGTTTTCATAAGACACAGCAAGAGATCTGTGGGAAGAGTCCTGCAGGGTTTGGCTGGGCCCTGTGCAGGTACATGAGACCCTGCAGCACCAGCTCCAGACCTTCTGCGTTTCACTGAGGGTAAGACTCTCTTTTGTACCTGTTTAGTATATTTAGCTACAGGATCTCATTCCAAAAGGTCTCCTTTGGCTGCCACCAGCTGAGGCAGTTTCGCTAAACAGCATCCCTGGGAAACAGGCCAGAGACGAGCAAAACCAAATCTCACAGTGATACAAACCAGAATCTAAGCTCAGCCCCAGCACAGTGAGAGTGCCCAGCACCTCCTGTGACCCGGGGGCCACACAGGGGCCCAAGAAAGTCTGAGACAGCTCGTTCCTTGTTCACAGCAAACTCAGCCTCCCTCCTCCAAGCACCAGCGTGTGCTTCTCTAACCTCACCTCATCCCATCTCATTCTGGACTAGCAGCCTGATAGCTTACCGAGGTCCACGGGGTAGATCTGGATGTTCACATCCAGAATGAGGTCCATCTTGAAGGACTCACTCTCGCAGTGCAGGCGGGACACTGGGGAGAGCGGTGGAGTCAGAAGAAGGACAGAGAAGACCCCCAGGGGTTGGGTGGGTCCCGAGGCCAGACCATTCTCGTCCCCACCCCGAACCGGCACCCGAGGGGCACGCAGGGCTCGGGGACGGTTGTCAAAGCCCGGGAGCAGACTGATGTGTGCGCGAGCAGGGAGAGGGACGCGGTGGGGTGAAAAACGGAGCGCAGCGGGGGCGGCAGGCACCCCACCGGGGCGGCGGGCGGGCAGCGCACGGCGGGGGCAGGGTCACCGCCGGCCGGAGGGCAGAAGGGAGACGGGGCAGGCGGAGGGGGCAGGCCGGGCTGGGGAGCGCACCGGGCCCCGCGGGAGGGTGGCGGGGAGCAGCCCCGGCCTGAGGCGGCGTGGGCCTGGGCGTGGGCCCGGCGGGGAGCAGCCGGGGCCGGGCTGGCGGCGCGGGGCCCCACTCACCACGGTCGAACTTCTTGCCCTCGGGGTCGATGTCCTTCACGTCGAAGATGTCCTCGAAGAGAATCCCGGCCATGGCGGCGGCGGCGGCCCCGCGCCCCGCTCGCGCCCCGCTCCCGCCCGGCGCCCGCCAATGACGCACCCCCACTTCCGCCACGCGCCGCCAGGCAGGCGCCCTTCGGCTGCAGGGCGGAAGTAACCTCAGGGAGGGCGGGGCGATTCCTGCGCCTGCGCACTGCCGCCGCACGGCGGCAGGTGTCCGGGGCCCGGGGGCCCGGGTCGGGCTTGGGACGCCCGGAGCCGGGGGGGGCGGCGGGGCCGTAGTGCCCGCCGGGGCCTGCCCGAGGGCTTGCATTGGGGGGGCATTACAAGAGGGGTGCATTGCGGGGGAGTGAACAGCAGAGGGGGCGCATTGCGGGGGGCTGCACAGCAGTGGGGGTGCATTGCGGGGGTTGCGCTGCAGAGGGAGGTGCACGGCAACGAGGGCGCCGGGGCCCCGGCGCGGCCGCGCTGCTGTGGGCCGGTCCCGGAGGGTCCCGCAGAGCCTGTCCCCGGGGGGGCTCCTGCGCTTGGACCACTCCGGGGGTGCCTGTGCCGCGGGGTGGCCAGGGCCCGGCCGGCCGGGTGCCGGCAGGGGGAGCTGCGAGGCCGCAGATGGCACCGCGCGGAGCCGCGCACGCTACCGCGGCTTCTACGGCCACGGGCGGGTCCCGGCACGGAGCCGCCCCAGCCAGCGGCCCCCGCGGGGGGAGGTCCGAGCTGCCCCACGAGGGCTTCGCAGCCCCCGTGTCTCTCCGTCCCCCCCCAGGCGTGGGACAGAGGGGCTTCACCTGGGCCCCCCGGCTGCAGCTGGGCATCAGTGTCATGAGCTGCACAGACTCAGCCGGTGGTGAGGCCGGGGAGCTGCAAGCCCCCGCCGGCTCCTTCCCCCCTCCCACACCAGACACGTGGGGGAGGGACGGGCGACGGCTGTCACCCGTGGCCTGCCGGTGAACCGTGAGAGGAGCAGGGGGTCTGGCAGGGCTGGGGGCAGCTCACACATTGGGGCTCCACGGGGTGCCTGCACGCCTGGCATCTGGTCGGGAGCCGCTGGTGTGGGGTCGAGAGTTCAGCCCTGGCCCCCCCGCCCGGCCCCCAGATGCCACTGCCCGCCTGCCTGAACCGATTTTTCCCTGGCTCGGGCGAGACGTGGCAATGGGAACCCTGCGCCCCATTGGGGAAAGGGGTGTCTGCCCGGACGTGGCATGGAGGGGGCTGGAGGGGAGGTGGGAGGCAGGAGCAGGTGCCCTGGTGTGACAGGGACCAGGGAAGGCGGGTGACAGGATGCCGTGTGCACGGCACATGGCCAGCAGCTCACTGAGGACCGTGAGGCCGTGAGTGGGGACATGTACGGGGCGTGGGTCCCCACGTGTAACCCCGGTGGCTGCAGCGAAGTGGCTGTGTTGGGACATAACCCATGCTGTCCCCCGGAGCCGGACATCTCTGGGACGTGGCTCGGGTGGTGCCAGGAGCCAAGGTGCCCCCACCATCCATGTTGGGATGCCCATCAAAAGATGTCTGTGGTACCCAGACCCACCCAGGTGTGACCGCTCCATGCCGTGTCCCCCCTGTGACCCGGTGCCAGCGCTTCCCCGCACGTGCCCGCAGCGCAGTGTGGTGACAATGCTGGAGCAGTGGGGGGGTGCTGGAGTGAGGGGGCTGGTAGCCCGCCGAGGGGGGATGCGCAGGCAGTTCACAGCGGGGTCACCCCGCGGCGGTGGCACTCAGAGGGGACAGCCTTAATACGCTGGGACGTAACCTCGGCTCCTTCTAATAATCATGCGGGTGGGTGGCCCCCACTATGCCCACCGGGGGTGGGGGCACAAACCTCCCCGCCTGAATGTGGGGCCCTGTGTGGGGCCATGCCCAGGCCCCCCGCACAGTGCAAGGCATGGGGTGTAATTCCCCCCGCCATGATCTCCCTGTGCCCTCCCTAGCATCCTGCACCCCAGGGTGCCCCTGCCCACTGTGGGGGGTGTGGGGCTGGGCTGCCGGGGGCCTGGGCACCCCTGTGTGTGGGGCTGCAGGTGGCACCCGGGGCTGTGCACGTTGCCAGGGGGTGGCAGCAACACACTGAGCATGGCAGAGCCCCCTGCCCCGGGGTGAGCTGGAGGGGGATCCCCAAATCTCAGCCAGGCTCACCAGTCTGACCAGCTCTCCCTCCAGCATCCCCAGGGTGCTATACTGGAGGGACATGACCCACCAGGCGGGGGGCCAGCCAGCTGGGGCAGGGTGGCGTAGGGCCCAGGGCTGTTTTTTGGGTGCCAGCCCTGCCGTACTCAGGGGTACCTGCTGGGAGCCCAATGTGATTCAGGCTGGGGGGCCCTGGCACGGCTGTGCTCCCTGCTTGGGCGCTCTCAGGGACACTGCAGGGTGACACAAAGGCTTTGCCCTGGGCTTATCCCACCCAGCTGGCCCTGCCCGCCTCTGCTGAGACCTGGCATGCTCAGTGCAGGCCAGCACGCCGCAGGGGCTGTGCTTGGCAGCCGGTGAGGCAGCCCCCCAGGGATGCTGCTGCCCACGGCCCCTGCCAGCCGGCAGCACCGTCTGTCTCCCTGCCCTTGCGGGACTGGGGCACAGCCCCCGACCCTGGGCACAGGCGGGCATGGCCCTGCATGGGGATCACGGGCATGCAGCCACCCGTGGGGCCAGCTGGTGGAGGGCGGGGGAGGGCAGGTTTCCAGGTGCCCCCCAGATGCCACGGGGCCAGGGTGGCAGCAGGAGCCTGGCATGGCCCTGAGCCCCCAGGGGCTGGCTGCGCAGCATGGCCGTGGTGCCAAGCTCCCTCCTTGGCCCCGTGCCCTGGCAGACCGTGGGGCAGGATTGTCCTGGGGGGGGCTGGCCCTGGCATAAATCCAGCCAGGACTGGCAGAGGATGGGGCACCCTGCTTTTCCCTGCACCACATCCCCATCTGCCCTGGCTCTGCCCATGTGCCTGCTGCCTTGCTGACCCCGTGCCATGCCATGCCGTGCCATGCTGTGCCACAGGAGCGTGGGTGGCCAGAGGGACCCATGTGCCCAGCTAATGCCATCCCTGTGCTGCCAGGGGCGAGCAGATGGTCCCGGGGTGGGTGCCGTGGCTGCTGGGGGATCGGCCTCTGGTGCCGTTGCCCCGGGAACACCTGTTTGCCAGCCAGGTGCCTGGCGTCACCTCCTTATCTGGGATTAAACAAACCCTCCCCAGATCTGGCGCCAGGCACTACCCCTGTACCCATGGGACCAGCCCTCCCTGAATCCCGCGCTCCCCCATGCCCCTCTCCATGCTGGGCTGCGGGGGAGCACCCAGGCCATGAGTCCCTGGGGGTGAAGAGCCCCCCAAAAGCTGACCCCCGGCTGCCCTTGCTCTGGTTGTGCCATAGCCCTTGGGGTCTCTGTGCATGGGGGCGGCTGGGGCAGGTGGAGCGCCCAGCTGGTGCCCCCAAAGCAGGGCAAAGGTTGGCACCGTCTTTACTCCCGCCTTGGGGCACCCCCAAAACATCGCACCACAAAATGGGACCCATTGGGGGGGTCCCCCTGTCCTGCCCATGACGTACCCATGCCCCCGGCATGGTGGATCCTGGCAGCCCCGGTGCCTGCAGTGCCAGGCTCCCCGGAGCAGGGTGCAGTCCCCTCCCGCCCCCTTAGCCGCTTGGCTGTTATCTCCTGCTGATAAATTATACAACACAAGCGTGCCTTTGAAACGCGGCCAGGCCTCCATCCGGCGGGGCGGCCTTTGGGGGCCCAACATCAGTCATTTGTGGGCTGCCTCCGGCTGCCTTTGCCGGGGAGGGGGACAGGGACGGGGATGGGGGATGTGATTTCAGGCACAGCCTGGGCAGGGGGGTGCTAGGGACGGGCTCCTGGGCTGTGATATGAACCTGAGGGCAGTAGCAGAGGAGCAGTGGGGCTGGGAAACCTGCCTGCACCCCTGCCTGCACCTTGTGCCCATACCCACTGTTTGCAACGTTGCCTGCACCGCCAGGCATCCCTGCCTGCATTCCTACCCATACCCCTTGCCTGCACCCATGCCTCTGCCTGCCTCCCTGCCTGCACCCCTTGCTCAGCCCCCCCGCTTGCACCCCTGCCTGCTGCCTGGTTCGGGGTGCGGGCTGGTGGCGGTGCCGGTGCTGCCAGCCGGTGCTTCAGAGGTGGCAGTGGCCCCTGTTATCTGCTGGCACAAAGGAGCCGAAAAGCCGCCGCCGTTACCGAGCAAACAAGGGCAGGGTGAGGCCGGGAGGGTGGGCAGCTGCCGGCACCTGCGGGCACCCGCGGGCACCCGCCCCGGTGGCATTGCGGCGGGCGGCGGGGTGAGGGGCAGGGTGGCACCGTCCCCATGCCCAGGGATGGGGGTCTCCCCCATGCACCCCAGTGTTGGGGAGCCGAGGCCACGTGGGGTGGCCCAGGGCGGTGCTGGTGCATGTTGTGTGCGCACATGTGCCCTACTGCCAGCTCCAGGGGTGCCCCCATGGGGTGCAACAATGGGGCGCAGTGGGCTCAGGGCGCCCATCCCTGCACCCTGCTGGGATGGTCCCCACCTGGGCTAGGGGTCCGGCAGGAAGAGACAGAGACGAAATTAAGCTGTTAATGAGCCTGTCTTTCACCAAGCCACCAATTACCAGGCTGGGAATGAGGAGATGATGGAGGGTGGCATGGCTGGAGGAAGGGAGCAGGATGCCGGGGTCCCCAGCATGGGGGCGGCTGGGGGGGTGTCACCATGTCTCGACAGCTTCCCCATCACCACTGGCCCCCCAGGGATCACCAGCAACATCCCGCAGGGTGGGGGGACAGAGGGGACGGTGTGGCCACAGCCATGCCAGAAGCCCTAGGGATCTCCGGGAAGGGATTAGCCCCTTGCCCCACTGCTGAGACCCTGAGTGAAAAAATGAGTTTCTGGGGAAATAAACCCCAACCACTGTCCCTGGCTGGCACAGGGGGTGTCACCAGCATCACAATCTGGCTGTTCTCTGCACTCGGGGCATGGAGGGGCACATGCAACAGGGAGCGGAGACAACGGCTGTACCGCAGGGATGCTCCCAGACCCTCCAGATGCTCCTGGACCTGTGAAGGGGAATAGCAAGGAAGGGGACTTAAAGTCCCCTCCCACCCCCCCCCCGCCTTGTCCTGCTCAGGACCTCTGTGGTGTGATGGCAGAGGCCCCTGTCCCCATCCTCATCCCTGTCCCCAGCTGGGATGGTGGGATGGGCCAGGGTGGCCAAATTCCTCCGGGCTGATGCTGACGTTGGTTTTTCCGAGACACCTCTCGGGAGCAGGGCCGGGTGCCTAGTCGGGCTGGCGGAGGGACAGGCCATCTCCCCCAGCTGTCATCACGCCTGCCTGTCCCTGCAATGGCCTTTAAGCGGCACCTGGCCCTGGGGAGAGACCTGGGGGTTGCTGGAGCCAGGGCTGGGAGTCTGCAGGAGCGGGTCCCTGCTCCTCCATGGTGGTGAGGGGCTCTGTGCTGGGTCTGGCAACTCCCTGTGCCCTGGCCAGACCTGCTGAGCCAAACTCAGCCAAGCCAGAGGGTGGGCTGGGATTAGAGCTGGGGGATTTTGCCAGGCTCCGAATTAACTTAACGGCTTTGGAAGACAAACAGATTAGGGAGCTGTGGGGATCGGGGCGAGGATCAGCTAAATTGGAAGCAGAAGCAGGCGGCAGTGTCCTGCCCAAACCCCGCTCACCCCTGCCCAAATACCCAGCCCAGCCCTGTCCCTGCAGCACCCCAGCCCATTCCTACCCTGCCACCCCAGGGCGCCTCCATGGGTCCCTGGAGTCCCCTTGTGTGGCCAAGCCAGTGGCTGGGTTGGTCGGGCTCTTCCCTCCAGCCCAGGTCTTGGGCTCATGTCAGCAGCCTCCGGGCGTTGCTGCCTTCCCCTTCCCTTTCCCTGCCTGTCCCTTTCCCGCTCTCCGTGCCCCCTCTCCTTGCCCACCCTTTCCCCAGCACCCTGCATCCCCACCCGCATCCCCCCCGCATCCCCTTGCACCTCTCCTCAAGTGCCATGAAGACACTGCTGCTGAAACAAGGGGTCCCGAAATAAGCTCCCTCCCGGGGCCCCATAAATCTCAGAAAAGCATTGAGTTGGGGGGACAATCCTGCAGCCCTTTTTGCTGGCAGGGTGCTGTGCCCAGTCCCCATGTCCTCTCCCCGCAACCTGGGAGGGTTTGGGGTTGCATTGCCACCCCGATAGCATTGGGTTCCCGGGACAGCCCTGCTTGCTGGAGATCAGATCACCAGTAATGAACAACATCTGGGCATGGGGGCTAGGGATGGAGAGGATGGAGGGGACAGAGGGGACAAAGGGGACAGAGGGGATAGCCCTGTTCCCCTCCAGAAACCAGGCATATGTCTGGGGACACTGGGCAGCACCAGACCAGTGAAAGTGCTGGGAGCTTCGCTGCCCATTTCGGGGTGACATCCCCATGGCAGGACCCCCAGCACCATTTGTGACCTGAGCCTGGCAGGCCTCAGCTAGGCTTTGGCAGTGCAGAGGGGACAGGGCACTGGGCCAGGGCGGCCTGGGGGTCCACGAGGAGGAGGGGGCCGTAACGAAGAAGGCCGGGTGTGGGGGACAGCCTCCTGCTGCCGCGGCCCCCCTGGCGCCCCCGGCCCCCTCCCACAGCCGCTTCCTGCGCAGGCGGCCCGGGGAGGCGATGAAAGCAGCCCCAGCAGATGTTTCTGGCTTGTTTTCATCTCATTAACTGTTTCCTCTTTTATTATGGGATAAATTATTAATTGTTCAGTGTGAGGAAGAAAGGAAAGAGAAATCCTGACAGAGACCCTGCGGGCAGGGGCTGGCACAGCCTGGAGCAAGGGGAGGGCAGAGGGGATGTGGGGTCCCTGGGGTGGAGGCAGCCCTTTGTGATGCCACCAAGCCCCAGGTCCCCACCCCCCAAAAAAAGGGGGCCAATGTAGGGTACAGGAGGTGCTGGGGGAGCAGGGCCGGACTGGGCTGCATGGGGCTGCCTGGCGCCTGGCCTCCATCAGCAGTCGGTGGAAGTAACCCGGGCAGACGGGGCGACGGTGGGAGGCATGGGACCCAGACCGCTGGGCATCCGTCTGCAAGACCCCCAGCCAGAGACCCCCAGCCCCTCCCCCTGCGGGCGAGAATGGATGCGCTCGCTGCACCTCCTGGCCGAGCAACAGGGCTCAGCCCCAACCCTGCTGCCCCCCTCGCAGTTCCCCGGCCCCTGCCCCCCTGAAATATTCATGGCCCGCAATGATGAGTTAATTTAATTGCCCTGATGAGGAGCTGAATAATTTACGTTCTTTTCGAGCAGGTCAGAGACATCATTAGCGGCTGATCTGGGAGCAAGGAGGGGAAACGGCTGAGCCCCCACCCCACTGCTCGGGGACACCAGGTAGGTGACAGGGACCTGAAAGCACCCCCATCCTGGTGTCCTCATGGCCTGTGGTGAGGGCCAGGTCACCAAGCCCCCCTGACCATCCTGTGACCCCCAGCACTATGGGGTGGGAAGTTGTCCCCAGCCCGGTGTGCAATGGCTCTCCCAGCCCTGGGGTCCCGGCGGGTTCTGAGGCACAGCTTCCCTCCATCCCCATCATCGCCGCTTTGGTCCACAGCCAGCAGCAATGGCTGGGATGAAATATGGCTGGGAGAAGGGGCCGGCGCGCTCTGGATTCCTGAGATAATGGGGACAGGGACATTTATTTACATTTTTTCCTTGAAATTTTGGCTCTCTCTGGTGAGACCCCATCCGGCTGCTGCAAAGATAAGAGGGGCTGGCAAAGGGGCTGTTGGGGGTCAGGATGTGTTTCGGGGGGCTTATTTGCCCCAGAGCCCTGATGCTTACCCTGATGCTTGCCTTGGTCTATGCACCCTACGAGAGCAGGGAGCATGGCTGAGCGGCGAGGGGGGGCTTGGGGCTGGCTCCTTCCCCATCAAAATCCACATTTCTTCCTCTCCACTGGTGCCATGGGGACCTGGGGGGGCTGATCCCCCCCTCCCCTCACCCCTGTGGGTCAGGGGGAAGCAGTGTCTCTTGCTGGCTTGGTCCCCCCTTGGTGGAGAAGGCAAAGCCCAGGGTAATGCTGCTGTGATGGCCACACCAGGAAATTTTGGGCCAGAGGCTGTGGCCAAGGCAGTGGCTGCAGCCGGCCACCTGATAACGCCTGGATTTCCTCCTGGCGCTGGGCTGGTGGGAAGGGCTGGGGTGCGGGGGCTGCCTGGCTGTCCCCCAGCAGGAACAGCCCTGGCTGCCCCACAGCCTTGGGGGGCACAGCTGAGCCACGCAGGGGTCTGGCGCTCCGTCAGTGCCGAGGGTCCCAGGCTGTGCCCCTTTCACAGCGTGGGAACATGGCTGTCCCGGGGAAGGATGGGGAGAGGGGCTGCTACGACCCGCAGGTGCCTCCTGCACCTGAAGCCCTGGGGGCTCCTGTCCCTGCTGCCACCTCTTGCACAGGGCTGGCCCCTGGGGGGGGTCCCCGGGAGGTCCAGCATGGCTGGGGTGGGGGCCAGAACCGGGACCCACTGCGGCCACCCTAGCTGCCAGAGCTGGCTGGCTGCGTGCACAGGGGAATCCCCCCACCCCACCCAGGCATGCAGCCACGCGCACACATTTGCACACTCAGACACTCACGTGTACACCCCCCTACCTGCAGCACCAACACCCCACACACACTCACAGACACCAACACGCACTCCTTCACATGCTCAGACACACAGGCTCACATGCATGCACATAACTCTTGTGCTTGCATGCACTGCACACAGCGTGCACACATACACCAGATGCACTTGCGTGCACACATGCAGCCCCCCCATGAGTGCACACACATAAATCCACAGGCATGCACAAACTTGTACGTGCTGCACACTCACCCCCGTGCATGCACTACCATGCACATGCTCGTGCACGTGCATACACATGTGCAGTCCCCCAGGCACACACACACACAATGTACACAAACTCACACACACACAGACACGTGTGTACAGACAGGGATGCCCACTCCTGCCTGCACACGTGTGCTGCCTGCCTGGGGTAGCGGCGGGTGCTCCCCACGCAGCCGCTGCCCCCCCCGGCTGCTCTCCGGAGTTTAAGAACAAGGAGGAATTTTAAATGCATTGACCCCTGACCCGTCCCTGCCTGCAAGGGGAAGCCAGACCCCGGGCTGCTCCCAGCCAGATGGGGCTGGGGGGGGCCACAGGGGATGGGGAGCCCTCAAAGCCTGTGGCGGGCTAGGGGGAGCACCCTGCCTCACCCCCCCCTTTTCCTGCACCCCATGTGCCTGCTGCCCCAGGGAGCACCGACAAACGTCACCCCAAAACCTCACTGCCAGCAGCACCCACGGCGTGGGGATGCTGCAGCTGGATGCCCCACACCAGGGGGGCTCTGTGGGGGCAGGATGCCCCCGCCGTGCCCTCTGCAAGGGGTCCCCGGGCCCCCTACCCTGCTCCTGCCCAGCTCCTGGCATCCCCACCTCCTGCGTGGAGGGGTTGCGGTGATGGCGGTGTAATTAAAAACGCAATTAAGCGCTGCCACTTAGCAGAAAAGTCATACAGTTTGGGGATAATTATCTGACAATATAACAAGTTGCCCAACATTAATCAGGCACTGATCTGCTCCAGCAGCTGCGCTCTCCGCTCCGGCCGCTGCCTTAATGGCACCCTTCAGGAGACAGCAATAAATCAGGCCCTTACGGGGGCCTGGGGGGAAGCATGCTGTCCCCTGCCTGCTCTCTGCCTGCATTTGGGGGGTTTTGGGGTGTCAAAGTAGCACCCTCCCCACCCAGCCCCGGGCTGTTTCTCTCCTGCCTGGCGGTGCTGAGAGCTCCCTGGGGCTGGTCCCAGACATCGCCCCAACTGGGGGGGGCTGTTGGGGAACCCCTGGAAGGACACCTCGGGGGGGGGGGGGCATGCCATGCCCAGGGGAGATGCACTGGGCTGGGAGTTGCCCACTGCTCTGCACTGAGGGACACCCAGCACCTCCCTGGGGCTGGTGAAGGGTTCCCAGTGGCTGGGGGTGCAGGGGGTGTGCGCTGGCTCCCAAGGCCGTCAGCGGTGCAGGGAATTAATGAGTATTTATGGCTTATATTTGCTGGTGTTAATGATGTCCTCCCACTGGAACAATATTAGCTCTGGAGCAGAGGTGGGTCCTCCCACCGCATCCCCCCCGGCATCCCCTGGGGACCAACCCTGTACCGGGGCAGCGCCAGCCGTTGCCCCATCCTAGTTGCCCTCCCTAGCCTGGAGATGGGCCCTTTTGTCCCCCCTTCCCCAAATTTGCTGCCACAGCCAAATAGGCAGCACAACCTGACTGAAGCTGGATCCTCCCACGCTCCTTTCCTGCAGACCCAGGCACTGCCTGTCCCTTTCCCCATCCCTGTCCCAGCCTGCTCGTTTCCGGGGGGGATGCAGCCCTGTACAGCTCCAACTTCTAAGGGCTGGAGATAAAAGCGGAGCTCGTCGCCTTTGTTCAGGCTCCGGCGTGGGCCGAGGAGGGGGAACCCGCCAGAAAGAAACCAGCAGCTTAACACATTCACTTCACCCCTAATTTGCCGGTTCTGCCACAAAATCCCATTACAAAAGGCTTAGTGGCTGCGCCCAGGAAGAGGTCACCACCGGGGGCCCCTGAGGAGATTTACCGGCCACAAAAAGTGTGAAAAAAGCAACCCCAGCTCCCTTGGGCGCTCCCCAGCAGAGCGAGGGATGGGCACCGTGTCCCGGGGTACCGCTGTCTCCTGCCCGTCCCCTTCACCTGCACCTGGCAGCAGGGGAGAACGGTTGCAAGGGCGCAGCTGGGTTAATTCACCTTTATAACTCCAAAAGCAAATAAAATGGGGCTTGGCATTGATCCGCGGACGTTGAGCAGGGCCATAAACCACCGGTGCTAGCCAAAGGGTGCTGTCTGAGATCCGGCCGCACCACACCGGGCTGCGCCCCTGCAGTTTGATGGGGGGGATGTGGCTACGGTGGCCTTCCAAAAGGCATTGGGGGTGGATGGGGTGACCCCACAGCTGTATACACAGAGAGGGTGCTGGGAGCTGTGGTGAGCCCAGAGCCACTGGTGGCATTCCCACACCGTGGGGACTGGCTGTGCCAGGCTGGCCAGAGCTGCCCGCCAGCCCAGGGCACCTTGCTCAGAGGGGTGGGGGGATTTGGGGAGCTTGAGGGCAGGGCAGGGAGTGTGCATGGTGGGGTGTGCACAGCTGGAGTTGGCATGGGTGGGTGTGCAATGGAAAGGATGCCGGCGTGGGTGTGCACAAGTGGGTGCCTCCATGCAGCTGTGCGTGCAAGGGGTGCAGGCTCAGCCACACACACCCACGAGCATGGCAGCCCATGCACGAGTGTGCACACACGCTTGTGCGAGTGTGCACAGACATGGAGACCCTTGTTGGGTTTTGGAGGGACCGGGACAGACCAGCTCAGCAGCCACCCCATGGGGCAGTGGCACAGCATGCTGGTGGTGCAGACGCGAGCCCCCAGGATGGAAATGGTGCCAGGCTGGGGCACAGCTGTGTGCCTGGCACCGCTTCTGCCGGGCTCCGGCATGCCAGCAGAGTGGGGAGCAAGGCCCGGTGGAGCTGAAAGGAGCGGGGCGAGCACCCGGGTGGGATGGAAATGAGTCCCCGGGGGTCTGCGCGGCACAAAGGCGCCTGCTGGGGTGGGCTGAGACCTTCCCAGCCCCTCACCACAATGTTTGCAAATACCGGAGGCCACTTACGGTGGGGCCGCTGGGGGGGGGGTGGGGGGGCTCCCGGCATCCCCCTCTGGCCAGGGGCTCACCAAGCACCGCGCTGTGCTGGGGTGGCAGAGCCAGGCACGGAGCCCAGCCCTGTACCTGGCACTGCCCCATAGATGCCCCACGGCACCCCAGATGGCAGGGCTGAGGTGGGCAGGGGCTGCCCATCGCCTTTGTCGGCAGCCCCGGTGCAGGAGCCAGGGAAGCGGAGAGCGGCAGGGAGGAATGTCCCTGCTCAATGCCCACCATGCCGGGGCTGACAGCCCTGAAATCAGGCTGTCACATCCCGTCTGGGCAGCCCTTCACCTCCATTTGTGGGGGCCTTGTTCAGCTCCCGCCGCATTCAGCCAACACAAACACAGCACTTAACCCTCTGCCTCCCGCCGGCCCGGGGCATGGGGCTGGCCGGCTCCAGCCGAAGCATTGGGATGTGCCACCACCATCCTGCCGCAGCATCCATTGGGATGCGGTGGGATGCCTCATGGTGCCAGGCTCTCTGGAAGGGATGTTTTAGGGTCCCCAGGACCCCCCACCCTCACCCCACAGCTCCTTATGCACGCCCTGAGCCAGGACCTGGGCTGGGGAGGCTCATACCAACCCCTGCGACACCCCACACCCTTCCACCACTGCCCCCCTCCAGACCCCACAACCACCCCAAGACCCCTTCCCACCCCCCCGTGGGGACACCCACCCTGCAGCAGCCCCGGCTGCCGATGAAAGCAGGAAGAGGGAGTCTTTCCTTTGACACAATTAAGCAGCCCTGGGTCCCAGCGCCTTGGCTCGCCGCAGTGTGTTAAATTAATGTAGCAGAAAAAATCATTATGCGAGGACACAGATGGAAGTGACCAAGCAGAAAATGCGATGTGCAGCGGCGGAGGACCCCTCTTACCCGTGTAAACACCACGGGGAAGGACAGGTTTCCCAGCTCCCAGGCAAGGAGGTGACCGCAGCCTGCCAGGGGGCTTCCCCCCCACATTGCTGCTGGGGACAACCATGGACAGAGCCAGACCTGGGGGTCCCCCAGGCAGGTGAGGGGAGTGGATGGTGGGACCCCCTGGGCAGTGGCTAACCCAGGTGTGGCAAGGGCTGGCCGGCAAGCCAGGCAGTGCGTGTGGCCAGGCCTCTGCTCGCAATTACCATGTCATTATGTGCCAGCACAGCCGTGGCTAACGAAGCAGAAAAGCAGCCCCTGCTCAGCACCCCCGGGGAATGGGGTGAAGGGGCCCTGGGGGGAGTCCATGGGAGCACCCAGCTACACCCATCCTTGCACCCCTGGGCAGGCACTCCTTCCCCAAGTGCCACCAACACTGGGGACCTCTCCCTGGGTGCACTCCTGTGTCTATCCTGCCTTTGTGGCCCCAAGGGACCCACACCCACCCTAGGGACCCCCTCAGCCCCCAAGGGAGCTGCCCCAGAGAGGGTTTCTGCTCCCCAGGGAGATTAAGCCCAGGGCAGATGAGGCCCCGAGGCTCGGCTCTAAGCCGCTCAGCAAATACCGAGGGCTGTGGGGCTGCTCACCAAGACCTTGCACACTGGTACTGGACAAAGATGGGCTGGGGAGGGTCCCCACACTGGGACCCAGCAGGATGCAGAGGGAATGAAGGGGTGCTGAGCACGTGGGAAATGTGAGATCTGATACTCCCAGGGCAAACCCTCCTCTTCCACTGGGTCCTACCTACTGCTTGGACAGAAGTCAGAGCCTCCCAGCTTGAACCCATGGGTGTTTCAGGGGGCAGGGGAGGCCCCCACAGCCTCTGGGGGATCCCCAGGCAGCCTAGCTCCTCTCCTGGCCAGCCTGACCTTATACCCCATGGCCCCCTTCAGCCTGGATTTCACCCTGGCTGGCCACCCTGTGGCAAATGAGGACTAATTACACACTTGCCCTCATTTGCCCAGAGATCCCAGGTGTCAGCATTTGGGTGCTTCCCGTGTCATCTCCCTTCGGGCCTCGGGGTGATGGGACATGGGGATGGATGGGGGGGCTGAGGGGGTGGCGGGGGGCTGCCATCCACCCTGGTGCTGGTGGGGGTTATCGCACCGGGGCAGCATGGGATGATAACCAGAGCTCCCTCCTGTCGGCACTGTGGGGTGTGAGAGTGGGATGGGGACAGGGATGGTCCCCAAGCCTCCGTCCCCCGCCTCGGGGATGCCCCAGGATGACGGGTGCCTGCTCCTTGCCGCCTCCCCATCCGCCTTTGTTTCCACAGGGCCACGTTCCCACCCGCCCAATATTCATGTGGGCCCCTTCCCTCCCCGGGGGGCTGCTAATCCCCCCCGAAACGCGCAGGGGGATTGTTGACCAAGCTGCCATATCCCTTGAACAAGCAAGCCTGGGCCCTGCAGCTGCTGCCGGATTAAGAGACACCCTTTCACTGCCATAGCCCCCATGCCAAAGCACCCGCCCCCCCCCCGAGCATGCCCAGCCCCCCATGCATGATGTTCCAGGGGGCAGCCAGCGGGAGGCTGAGGGGATGGTCGCTTGGGGCACTCCGGCAGTAAAAGCTGACAGGTTTAGTGTGGCTCTCCCGGCACCCGAAATGCCTGCTCCACCGTGTCTGGCTTGTGTCGGTGGCACCCGGGGTGTCAGGATCGTGCCACCGTGCAGAGCTGAGCCGTGGGAGGGGACGTCTGCAGGGTGGCACTGGCATCAGACGCTCCCTGGTCCATCCCCTCCCTGCTGCCAGGAGCCATGGCCCGGGCAGAGCCGTGCACGGCGACGGCAGAGGGCAAGGAGCAGCTCTCACGCTCAGGAATTGTGGGTCATCGGAATTAGATTAATTAGTGTGTCCTCATGGCAGCTAATTAGCACCTGGCTGCGGTGATGCAGAGCTTGCTAAGCCAGGCACCTGCCCCCTGCCCTGCTGCCTCAGTTTACCCACCGGCAGCATGGGTGAGCCCAGCACCCAGCTCTCCGTGATGCCAAGGGATGTAAAACCAACAGGGAAATTTCATTGCAGGGAGAGGGGACCAGCTGCCGGCTTGTTATCGGGGCTGGCCCCGCCAAGTGCCCCTGGCCAGGGCATCCTCTGGCTATCTTGTTATCTCAAGAGCTCGTTCTGGGTCGGGGTGGACATGTCTGCACGCAGAAGTGGGTGTTGCTGGATGGTCAAGCCACCTTGCCCTGGGCACTGAGGGATGTCTCAAGGGGGGGTGAATAAGTAAGGGTGGGATGGGCAGAGCAGCGAGGCTCTGTGCCACTCCTGCTGCAGAGAGGGACAATGGGGCAGCCCTTCGTAGGGGGGAAGACAGGCACCCATGGGTGCTATCTGTACCTGGAGAGATTACGAAACACCTTTTGGCTCCACCAACAAGCCCTCAGAGCCCCGTGACAGCATCCATCCCGGTTAAGTGCACAGGGCAGATAAAGTGTTCTCAAGAGTCTCTGAGGAGCTGGCTGAGACACTCGCTGTCTCCAGAGTGCGTTTTGGGGGGCAAACACCCTGCTCCTCCCTTGCAGGGACCCCCTGAGCCCTGCAGCAGCCCCAGCAGTGGTGCTGAGCCCTTCCGGGCTGCCTGGGCGGTCGTGGGGTGTTAAGGGGAAAAGGCCTTTCCCTGCGCTGTGCCCATCCCAGCCGCTCCTGGTGAGCCTCTGCCTCCAGGTGACACAAGGCCTTTGCTGGGGACACCAGCTCAAGGGTGAGCCCTGCTCCCAAATCAGCCCATGCAATGGGCCCCCGGCGGGGAGGCTTGACCCCCCCCAGTGCTGCGGGGATGACCTGGGGGCTGTGACCGGCAGCTTGCCCTGGCTCCACGGGACACGGAGGGTTCCCCAGCGCTGGCATTTTGGGGCCAACCTCATCTGGGCAAAGGGGTAGCGCACGGGGAAAGGCTACTTCAGAAATTGCAAACGCCGGCACAAGCTGTCCTGCCTTCAATGCAAGCGGCAAGTGTGAAGTTAAGAGATAAAGAGGGAATTAGGAGATAAAGTCTGCGTAATCCCAGTTGCTCTATGCAATTAAAATGAGCTTCACCCCGCTGTAATTGGATGGAAGCTGCCTGCCAGCGTCAGCGCGACCGGGAGCATCGGGCAAGCAGGCATGGAGGATTCGCCGTGCCGAGCACGGAGACTTATCTCCCCGCCAGAAAAACCGAGAGGGCAGCGGCAGAGAGAGCAGGAGTTAATGAGATGAAAGTGGAAAGCCTGGCACAAAGGATTAGCTCCCGGCCGGCTCCGCTGCTGAAATCCCAATGTTCCCTGGGAAGACTTTCCTTGCACTGCGGCCGCATCCTGCCTGGGCCCTCTCGGCAGAGGAGGGATGCGCTTGGAGCAGCAAAATTTGGCTCTTCTTCACCAGCGTGACCCCTTCGATGGGGACTGGTCTGTCCCAGCCACCACCAGCTCCCCTTGCTCCATTGCACCCCTGCCCCAGTGCCTGCTCCCCCTCTGGAGGGTGCCTGCCCCAGGACCATCCCTAACAGCATTTACAGCTGCTGGTAGCAAGCAGAAATAAAAAACCCCAGGTGCAGATTAAAAGGACACTGATGAAATGCCAGGAGAAGAATTACAGCCCTAATAAACTACCACCTTCTGCTGGGGGTGGGCGAGGGGGGGGTTTACGAGGCCATTTAAACTTTGCTGTCAGAAAGGTGTATTAAAGCCATAAAGGCCCTCGTTGCCTCTCCTGTCCCCTGGATGCCAGAGCATGGCAGTGGTCATAAATCCACCTGCTCGCAGCCTGGGGCAAGGGGCCTGAAGCCCCTTGTGCCTGGGAAAAGCCGTGAGGAAGAAGTGAGGCCTCCTTGGCTGGGGTCTTGGAGGGTGACGTCAGCCCTGGCGTGAGATAAATGCCGGCCGCGGGCCGGTGGTGCTGGCAGGGACGGGATTATCTCGGTGCGGAGGCCGGGACATGCCTCGTCCATCACCCACCACCCGCCCTCCAGGAGCGTGTGAAACGGGAGCCCGCGCCCCCAGTGCCAGCGCACCCCCTCCCTGCCTGCCCCCTGGGCCCCAGGAGACAAGGGGACATGGGCTGGGACTGCAGCACGGCTGCCGTCATGCTGTCAGGGACAGCCCCTGCTCCATACCAGACCCCAGACACTCTGTGCCACGGGTCCATCCCCTGGGCCCTCGGCCCCATGAGCCCCAGCGCCGGGGCTGGCACGGGACAGGCTTTCCCCATCCCTCTGCCCAGCTCTGCTCCGTCCCTGCGCGGTGCCGCGGGTTTTTTGCACAGGGCTGATGACGCCAGCTGGAACACCTTGGCACTCCCGCCCCGCTGCTCCTGCCCTGGGCTTGGCTTGTCCTTCCGCTCCCCTTCCTGCGTGGCTCGGCTGTGGACGGAAACACCCGCCGTCTCGCCGGAGCCTTTCACCTCCCTCCTCTCCATCACTGGCTCCTTCTGTGCTGTGGCATTGTGTGATGGGGACAGGGACAGGGATGGGGACAGTGCTGGAAGGTGCTTTCCGGCACAACTGCCCGTCACAGCCTGACTCACTGCTCCTGGTATGGGTCATGGTTTCAGCTTCATCCTCCCGGGGTGCAGTCCTGGCTCCCCGCCTGGGTGACGATGGGGACAGCGGGATGGGGGAAACCTGCACCAAGGGAGGTGGCAGAAGTTGAGCCACCCTAGCGGGTGGTGGCACGGGGCACCCTTCTCTTGGGGCACCAGTGTGGGGCTTCTGGGGTGCTGGGGATGTTCTGGGGGTCAGTGTGGCTGGCTGGGGAGCCCCAAGGGCAGGCAGGACCCAATGGGGGTTGGGGTGGGTGCCTCTCTCCCCCATCTGCTATGCTAGGAGGAGCTGCTTACCCCTCCACTGCCCCAGTTTGGGGGCCTCGGCCCCTGCCGCTTCCCACGCTGGCTCATTAGCAAGTTCAGAGCAAGGAAACCCGTTAATGGCACGAAATGACTGCAGGCGGCGGGGAGCGCGCGGGGAGCCGAGCCCAAACCCTCATGCGGAGTGGGAACTGCTGTTTTTCCCTTCCCTTTGAACTTCCCCCACTGCCCGGAGCTGCGGTTCCCCTGAGCACGCACGGGGGCAGCTGGGGTGGTAGGGCACAGGGGGGTGCAGCACCCCTACCCCCCACCTCCCTGGGCTCAGCCCATCCTCCCTGGCTTCAGGGCAGCGCCTGGGTTCAGGGCATCACTCCGCAGTGTCTGGCTCTTGCACTGGGATGGGTCATCGGAGTTATGGTTTTCCTGGTCTCCCGGTCATGCCACCCCCAGGGGAAGGGGTGGGGAGGGGGTGCTGCCAGGGCCCGGCGAGCCCCAGGCCTGTGGGCAAAGCGAGCGTGCCGGGAGATGGCCCGCACGCCCCCATGACTCAGCCTGCCCCGGCCGAGGCAGAGGTGGGGTAGCGATACTGGAGCTAAAAAAAACCCGGCCAAGTGCCGGGGAGAGGAAATTTCTCATTAGCCAGAAATGTGTGGCTGAACCTGTCTGACACCCGGGGCGGCCCCCGGCCCCCGGCGGTGATACCGGCCCCGACTTCGAGGGAGATCAAAGCGGGAGTGGGGGCAACACGGGGGCTCAGCAGCCGGTTGGGCTGCAGCTGTGGAGGGGAGCGGGGCGGGGGGAGAAGGGGTCTCCCCATTTCCCCCAGGTGCTGTTGCAGGAGAAGCCAGATTTGGGTGGCAGAAGGGGCTGGGTGGCATCGCTGCGGGGTGTGGGCAGCCATACCTGCTGCAGGGGTGGTCTGCACCCATCAACCACCCAGGCATGGGCAGGGGTGACGGCCAGTGAAACCCAGGCGAGGCAAGCTGGCAGGGCTATTGCTCCTGGCCACGCAGCAGCCCCTTTGCTCCCCTCGGTTCCAAAGGAGCAGATGTCTCCCATGACGGGAGCGATGCAGCCCCCAGCACCAGCCCCAGCCCCAGCCCCAAGGCCAGCATGGCTTTCCCACTAAATTTCCCCCTCTGGACCCAGCCTTTCCCCAGCACCAGACCACCACATCGGGTTGAGGCATTGCCCTGGTCTTGTTTAATAACCCAAAGCTGCTTTTCGCCTCCCGGTCCAGCATCGTGTCAGATTCAGCTCCTCGAACAAGGCAGGCAGGCGCGGGGTGATTGATGCGGGTGCGTTCGGCTCGCTGGCTGCGCACTGCCAAAGACGATGTCAGCTCCCAGGCATCTGGGGGATAGCTGCCTCCTGCTCCCCTAGGCAGCCCCCGGCCCTCAGATCCCCTTTTTGGGAGAATCCCAGGCTAGCTGGCAGCTCCTGGTGAGGGAATGCTGGGCACTGCTTGGGAGGGTCTTGTCGCCCATGGTCCCCCCTGTGGGGACACTCAGCCCTGCTTGAGGGGGCAAGGACGCAGCCCCAGCAGCAGTGGGCAGGGAGGATGGGCTGCGGCGGATGCCGAGGACGGGTGCTGCACCATGTGCAAGCCCCCTGCTAGCTACCAGAGGAGACTGGAAGGAAGGAGTGGGAAGAAAATGATTAAAACAATTTCTTTCTTTTTTTTAATAATAAAAAAAAGAAGCCCTGGGAAAAAGCCGCGTAGGGTCCTGGCACGTGAACAGAGTCTGTAAGTGGTCTTAAAAATTACCAATAAATAATCTTAACGGGAAACAGAAGGAACAGAGCCGGGGCGTTTGTGGGTGTCTCGCAGCTCCCTGTGAGCATGGGAAAACTCGCCGGGTCCTGTCCCTTGCACTGTGGGGACAGCTCCTTTGTGGGCTGCGGTGCGTCCCCAGCTCTGGCCACAAGGCAGTGACCCGCCTGGCCAGTGTCTGCCCCATCCCCGGCTGAGCGTGGGTGCAGGATGTGGCCTCCAGCATGACCCCACTGGTCATCCCCATGGGCACAGGGTGGCAATGGGGATGGGGCACAGTGGGGGCCGTGAGGGGATGCCTGTGCCCCCGCTGCCCTGTGCCCTGGGCTGGTCTGAGGGGTCCGGCCGCACTGTGCCGAGCCGAGCCGTGATCCCTTCCAGCTGTGCTGGCCCCAGGGGGCTGACGGGGCTGCGGGATCCTCTCCCTGCCAAGTCACCGAGGTGTCAGCCAAGAGTTAGCAGGGAAAACGCCAAGCAGCCTGCGAGCCGGCCAACCCATCATCCCCAGCCTTCCTCCTCCTCCTCTGCTGGGGAGAGCCTCCCACCCTCCTGCCGGAGCCCTCCCCGGCCCCCCCAGTCCCCGGCGGGGTCCCCCCCTTAGCCCCTGTGCCGCACCCCAGCCGGACCCCAGGACCCCCCACCGCCGCTCCCAGGGTGACCCCCCCTCCACCCTGGCCCCTCCACCTGGGCTGCACGTCCGCCTCCTCTGGGCCTGTCTGGAAAGGGACGGTCCCCCCTCCCCGAACTTTCCAGCTCTCTGCAGAGCGGGAACAATCGTAGCCTTTGTCTTCCCTTAATCTCCTGGTTAGGAATTAAAAGGGGGGAAAAAAAACCCCAGCAGCACAAAAGGCTCTTTTGCACAGGCTGGGAGGGGGGGAAATGCAGGGCGCACAGGCAGAGCGCAGACAGGGTGCAGGCAGGGCTTGCCTTCGCCCTCCACCCCCCCCCCTTAGCCCGGCCACCACACTCCCCAAGGGCCACCCCATGCAGTCCCCATCCCCACTGCACCAGGATGTCCCCACAGCAGCACCGGAGGGCTGGTGGGGAACATCCCCTGCTCCCCCCTGCCATCCAAATGTCCTCACCCACCAGCTGCCCTGGGAGGTGGTGGGAGCATCTTTGGGGAGGCTTGGGCTGGGCTTGCACCCACGCAGGTCCAAGTGCCTCCTGCTGGCTGCTGTGGTCCCACTTTTACACACACAAGTGCCCAAATACACCTGCGCCCACCCAGTGCAGGGCTCCCCGCCACCCAGACCCCCCCCAAGAACGAAACAGGCACTGCAAACCTCCATAAAATTCCTTAAATAATTTAATTGAAAAAAAGTCTTTCCGTTAAAAAATATTTTTACAAACGCACGCTCGCATTAATTTCCCTTGCTGCTGTTTTTCGCTGTTGCATTTGCTTTTTCACCATCAAACGCAGCCTTCCCCCTATACATATCTTTATAAAAAGGGAGGTGGCAGGTACAGCATGTGAAGAGCCGCTGGGTGCAGCCCTGGGTGCAAACCGGGCAGTGTGGGGGGCTGAGACCGGGGGGACACCCAGGGCTGGCTGCAGGGATGGGAGCAGGGTGCACCCTGCCCCATGGGAGCAGGGTGGGCACCAAGGTGGCTGGGAGAAGGGGCTTGTTGCAGGTTTGCTGTTTAAAATGATGGGAACTCCCCCCAAAGCAAAGCCAGGCCAGGATGGAGGGTTGTGGTGGGGATGCCTGGGATGCACCAGGGCCGAGGGACCCCAAACCTTGCAGCAGCAGGACCCTCGCAGCACTGGGGCTGGGGGAGCAAGGGCAGCAGGGGCAGCCCCTGAACCCCACAGTGCTTCCAGCCGGGGAGGCTGAGAGGGTTCACAAGCCCAAAATGGGCTCTGACATTTATTTGGCCACCTGCTCTCCTACAAGCCTCGCCGCTCTGGGCTGCTTTGCCTGACCCGGGAGAGGGAGGAGGTCTGCCCAGCACTGCTGTTTGGGGTCCCACCATGGCAGAGGCCAGGGAGCAGCCAGGGGGGGACAGGGCTGGGAAATCCCAGAGAAACAGGGCTGTGGAATCCCCGGCAGCCAACATCCCCGGTACCTCCTGCGGAGAAGGGATGGTGGGATGCAGGGAGCCCGTTCCTCGGTGCAGGACCTGCTGCCAGCCGCCCTTGTTCACTGTTCTCTGGGGAGGAGGACAGGGTTAATTAGAAACCCAAGGGCAGCTGAGTTTCAAGGAAAGAGGAAAAATAGCACCTGCTCAGCCAGCCCTGGAGGAGGGGAGCGGGGCCGAGTGTGGGGGGAGCACAGGAGTGCACCTCATTTTGGGGAGCACCCGCTTGCCCCTCTCCACCACCAGCAAAGCATCCCTGTCGAAGCCAGCGAGGTGTACCACAGCCAAGGGGGTCTTAGGACCTGCAAACCCCAAGCACAAGCAACTGGGGATCCCACTCAGCTACCAGGGAGCAACTCCCCCTGGGCTACAGGCGTGGGGAACCCCTGGCCCCGCTCTCCCAGGGACAGCAGCCCCCGGGGGGGTTACCTTGCCACCTGCACTGTTGCGCTCCCACCTGGCTCAGCAGCTGCCATTTTACAGCGAGGAAGAGCGAGGCCAGTGACGGAGGGATGCCGGTGGCTGCTGCAGTGCTCCTGCCCGGGGCCGGACTCTGCCTGGGGAGAGCAGAGGAGGACCAGGGGTCTGCGGAGAAGCCCTGGGGGTGCAGGGACCTGCTGGTGGTGGGAGCAGTGAGCCTGGCCTACAGCGAGGAAGAGCGAGGCCAGTTGGTTCCCCCAGTTTCAGCTTGACTCGAGGAGGGGATGGAGGAGAAAAAAAAAAAAAAGAAAAAGATGAGCATGAGCATCTCTGAGTGCATTAGATGGGAGTTTCACAGCTGGCTCTGCCCTGGGATTTGTTACCTCCACCCTACACCCCCCACAGGGGAGCACACCAGGTCCCCAGGCACTGGGGGGGGGGCGGGGTACAGCAGCGCTGCCTGGCCCAACCCTGCGGCAGCACCAGTGCCGAGAGGGACCCTACGGGACCACCTGAATCCGTGATGGCAAGAGAAGGGGGGAGCAGAGAGGGGCACAGAGCCAGCCTGGGGCCGGCCAGGAGGAAGAGGATGATCCTGGTGGGCAGTGAAGCTGCAAGCAGCCAGGCCCGCTGCAGGGAGAGCGCGATCGAGCAAAGGAAACTCCAGTAAAATTCTTATTGCCTTTATTCTGCCCATTGCCTCACACAGTCCTGCCGGCCAGCACACACCCACGCACGCATGCACACACTCACGCACACTCAGGCACGCTGGGAGTCTCTCCCTCAGCTTGGAGGAACCGGGCTGCAGTGAATCCTCAGGGAAAGGTGAGTCTTTTGGCAGCAATCACAGCGTGTGTCAGGAGCGGGACGGCCACGCCGGTGGCACCCGCTCCTTCTGCATAAAAGAGGAGGCTGGGGGAGGCCGGGCCTCGGCTCCCGGCGCAGCCCCCGCCCCAGCCCCGCTCTCCAGCCCCTCGGGGGGGAGTGCGGCTGCCGTCGGTCCGGGGGCGGAGGGTCCCTGTGCAAACGTGCTGACGGCCTCGCTCTGCAGTCCAGAGCCGGCCAGGAGAACCAAGAGGGTAAGAGATGTGGAGCCGGGCGCCTGGTCTCCCTCCTTCCCCTTTCTGCTCCCTCTTATTTTTATTTTTTTTTAATACATCTCTTTTTTTTTTTCTTTTTCTTTTTTTTTTTTTTTTTTTTTTTTTTTTTGCCTAACTCCCTGCATAGTAAATCTCATGGGGTTTGGGTTCTGGCGTGCAAAGCCAAGAAAGGGAGTGAAGCCTTCCCTTCGGACATGTTCCAGTGCAGACCCTCGGGCGGAGGGGCTGCCAGGGCTGGAGAAGAGGAGTGATTGTCTGGAGCCGATGGCCCCGAACTTGTCGCTGGCTCGGCCTCCCCTCGCTGCTTCCACGCGGGGACCAGATTTGGGGAAGGCTTCGGACGTGTCTGACGGACTCAGTGGACGGGTCGACAGTCTGTGGCCTCAGGGAGGGGAGGGAAGTGAGGACTTCGGGGGGAAAACGGGGTGAAAAGAAATCCAAGAAGCAGAACAACTCTTCAAACCGATGAGCACCGAGACAGGGCGGGAAGCGGGATGTGCCATCTCTGTCCCATAATCCATCTTCAATATGAAGATGCGTTGCTGCCTCGCCGCTCCAGGACACGGGACGAAAAGCTGGGCTCCCTCTCAGCACAAGTGCCTCTGATCCAGGGAAGGGCGGCCCATCCCGTCCCGTCCCAGGCGACCGTCCAAGGCAGAGGAGCGCCATGTGAAGGGGGAAACGGGAAGCTGGGCTGCACCGCAAACTGAACCTGGTTGGCAGGTTCCCTTGGTCCGTTCCAATGCAGAGTTCCCTGCGGTCAAACCTGCACTGGGAGCGTCTGGTTCATCTGCAGCCTCATGTCCTGAATGCTGCTCAGGATCTTCTTCTGGTGCCCTGCTAGCGTCACCCCTATCCTCAGCAGGTCTCTGCAAGGAGAAGGTGAAGACTCAGCCCCCTGCCAGCAGCAATACCAGCACGTGGCCCTGCCCCATCTAGCTGCTGCCAAGGGACCCATCCATCTTCATTACAGCCCTCTGCCAAGCTCCAGTGTCCCTCTAATAGGGGACTGGACACTGAATCCCAGACCTTAACTCACTTGGGAAAACCCCATGCACAACTCAGCCCTCCACATGCTCAGGCTGGAGGAGCTGGCTGCCAGAGAGGCGAGGGACAAGGGACAATGTGCAGCAGCACCACCAACCTTCTCCCTCCTCCACAAGCAGGGACTTACTCTGCAGTCATCTGTGCCACCAGATCGAAGGAGGCAAAGCCGGCATTGACAAAGTTCTCCTTGTACCGTCCCATTTTGATAGCATCCAGCCAGTCTCCCACAGTGGTGAAGGTGGTGTAATCCGGGACAGTGCGGTCCAGGAGTGGCTGGGAGATGCTAAAGGGCAAGAGAGCTACAGGTCACAGGGAGCCCGGAACAGAGAGGTGTAACTGGAAGTGTGGGAGATTCCTCATCCCTGCCCTCCCGCATCTCCACTCCCAACCACCCCAGCGTTCCCTGGGCTTGGGAGAAGTCCTGGCTGGAGGCAGGGATGCCACTCACCCCGACTGGACGCTGGCGATGACTTTCAGACTGGCAGCATTGCGGATGAGCTTGTCCAACGTGTTGACGATCTGTGCAAACTTGGGCCGCAGGTTGCGGTCCCGCACCCAGCAGTCCAGCATCAGCTGGTGCAGTGCCGTGGGGCAGTCCATGGGGGGTGGCAGGCGGTAATCCTGCTCCACTGCATTGATCACCTGCAGAGAGATGTTCAGAGGCAGGCTGTGAGCCACCTGGGCTCTCAAGGGCAGCCCACAGCTCCCCACTCCACAGTAAGCACTTACGTCCTGATTGGACATGTCCCAGTAGGGTCGCTCCCCATAAGACATCACTTCCCACATGACGATGCCGTAGCTCCACACGTCGCTAGCTGAAGTGAATTTGCGGTAGGCAATGGCCTCAGGAGCCGTCCATCTGATCGGGATCTTGCCCCCCTGCACAGATACACAGCTCCATTATTTAGCACATAGCTGAGGTGTCCCCCCTGCCCCCAGATTGGTGGGTGCCCCCCCCAAGAGTCCTATACCAGGGAGCTGGTGTAGGTAGGGTCAGCTGGGTCATCCTCCAGAAAGCGAGAGAGCCCGAAGTCGGACACTTTGCAGACCAAGTTGCTGTTGACCAGGATGTTGCGGGCAGCCAGATCCCGGTGCACATAGTTCATCTCCGAAAGGTACTTCATGCCAGCGGCAATGCCTCGCAGCATCCCCACCAGCTGGATGACCGTGAACTGCCCGTCGTTCAGCTGCCAGAGGAGAGGTCAGAGGGGTTTGCAACACCCCAAACGGACTGGGGAAGGATCCCAATGTGCTACCACCACCTTCCTCCTCCCTAGAGCCACCCTTCTTCCCCCACTCCATGATGTCTATGCACAGCACCCCTGGGGGTGCCAGTGCAACAATGCAGATGGATGGAGGAGGAGGGCTTGGAGCTGCTGTTCCCCATGCACTGCAGCCCTCAGCTCAGGGCAGGAGGGGATGGATGCTCACCCGGAGGAAGGAGTCGAGTGCACAGTTCTCCATGAACTCCGTGATGATCATAACAGGGCGGCTCTTGGTCACCACACCCTCC
This sequence comes from Gorsachius magnificus, assembly GCA_034008185.1. Classification (NCBI taxonomy): domain Eukaryota; kingdom Metazoa; phylum Chordata; class Aves; order Pelecaniformes; family Ardeidae; genus Gorsachius; species Gorsachius magnificus. The sequence continues at coordinate 38,555,928 of CM067087.1, forward strand.
AGGTGGATGATGTTGGGGTGGTCGAACTGGCCCATGATGCTGGCCTCACTCAGGAAGTCCCGCCGCTGCCGCTCTGTGTAGCCCACCTTCAGCGTCTTGATGGCCACGAAGATCTCGCGGCGGCCAGGCAGCTTCAAGCGCCCACGGCACACCTCGCCGAACTCCCCTGAGGGTAAGGAAGGGGAGGAGGGGGCGGCAAGGTGAGCCACAGGGCAGGGTGAGAGGCAGCAGTCTCAGCAGCTGCTGTGCCCAGCTCTGGGACTTGCCTGCTCCAATGACCTCCTCAATTTTGACACAGGAGATGTCAATCTCTTTGGCAAATTCCCGGACAGCTTCGTTGGGGTCCTCGTAGGTGAAGGGGTCAATGTAGACCTTCATCCCAGGGGTGACTGCAAGGGCAGAGGAGTCATCACCAGGAGGGATGCAACACAGGTGACTGATGCCGAGCCAGCTTGGGCGGCTGTCAGCCCATCCCTCCCAGTCTCTGGCTAGCAATGGGCTAGCCTAGAGGGCAGGCAGAACCCATTAGATGGGCTCTCACACTCACCGTATTGCTGCAGCTTCTCTGTGTACTCAGGGTCCGTGCTGTTGCGTTGCTTCCTGCCCAAAGGAGACGAGAGGAGGTGTTCAGTAACCATCCCTTTCCTGATGGGGCAAAGACATTCACTGCCAGCTTCCACATTCCACCACAGCCAGCCTATGCCAGAGAGCTTCCCCTCCAGCAGCCTGCGAGCAGAGCCATCCCTCTGCGCGAGGTGCAATGGGAAAAGATGGCCTAGTTGTGCTGAGAGATGATGGCAGGAGCCTGGGCAGAGCCCCAGCTGGTGCTGGGGAAGCAGAGATGCACAGTCCTCCCGCAGGACCCATGGTCTGGTACCCACGTGCAGCAGGTCCAGTCCTTTGCTCTCAGACTGGTGCTGCCAGACCTCTACCCACAGAGAAGGGGGAAAGCTCTGGGGCAGACATGAACAATGCCCAAACCCAGCTCTGAACCTCCTCCTCTTCCTGCAAAGCCAGTACCTGAAGCAGACGATAGCAATGATCACCACAACAATGACAAAGAGCAGCCCCGCAGTGGCCGAACCCACGATCAGAGGCAGTTCCTGGAAAGTCTTGCTGGTGGAGCCTGATGGAGAGAGAGGCAGGAATCAAAGTTAAACTGGGGAAGCAGCACGCCCAGGAGGTCTGGGGGATGGAGGCAGCCCAGTCCTGGTACCTACCGTCCTCTGCAGTTGTCTGAAACTCCGTGGGGAGGCTGTAGCGGCCATACCCAGCCACCGTGCGTGCCCGGACCTGCACCATGTACCGAGCGTTGGCCTTCAGCCCATCCAGCCGCACTGAGTTCTTCTGGCTGGTGACCGTGTTGGCGATGCCATCGCTCTGGCCTTGCTGTAGGGGAGACATGTGGGTGTCACCTCTGTGAAGCAATTCCCTCTCTGCTAGCTCCCACATCCCTGAGGCACTCTCTCTCCAGGGACCCCCTTTGCCATGGTGCTGACGGCCAGCCAGAGGGGCTGGAGAAGGAAAAGGTTGCTCTGCCTCCTGCTTTACCTTCTCCGAGTACTTGATCTCATAGTCAAGAATGATGCCGTTGGGTCTCTCTGGGGGAGTCCACGACAGCGTCATGCTGTTCCCAGTGCTGCTGTGCAGGTGCATCGTAGGTACGGCAGACGGGGCTAGAAAAGAGGGCAGAGGAGAAATGAGCCATCTGTGCCAGGCTCCACCCTCCACCATCTCTGCCTGGGACCTGCTTGGATAACCTTGGTGGAAAAGCATGGAAAAGCTTTGAGACTGGTCTTTTACAAGTCTCTGTAGGGAGGTGCAATCTCAACATCTTGCAGCTAAGGTAATAAGGGACCAAGGGGAGCCTTGGAAACAGCACCGAGGTAACACTTCACCCCATGCCTAGCTGCAAACTGGCCTGGGAAAGGGCCCTGCCAGCCCAAACCAGGGCTCCTTCCCTTCCTCCACTCGTCCAGAGCTCTGCGCTCCACCCCATCGATGAGACCCGTGAAATCAGATCAGAGCGTGGTGGCTGGAGATTACCAGCGGGCTGGAGCTGGGCCAGAGCGGGAGGAAGGAGGGATCGGCAGAGCACTCGGCTAGCTGCAAAGGTTTGGGCTGGTGCTGAGCCTTCCCAGGCCCACAGGGAAGAAATCTCATTTCCTTCCTCCTCCCTGCGCAGCAGGCACAACATCTCTGGGGTAGGTCTAGGAGATCCAGAGCTCTCCGAAGCATCTGCCAACCCTGCCCTTCTCCGCTTGCACGCATTCCAATCTCATCTCCTCCAGGGACATGTGTTAAACTGAGAGAAGAATTTACCCAGGGGATTAGATGCAGGCGCGGATTGCTGGTAACGCAGCAGCACAAAGGACTGCAGCCTCCAAGGCTGTCAGCAAGAAATCCCCGCTCTGCTCTGCGGTGGAGAGCCTGCCTCTGCTCTCCGGCAGCTCCACTGACCTGCCTGATTGGTGGTGATGTTGACAGAGGCGAAATGGGGAGGGTAGGGGCTCTTGTTGGAGATGCCATTCACAGCCTGGATCTCAAAGGTGTACTGGGTGTGGGCCATCAGGTTGCTGATGTAGATGCGACGCTCAGTGAGGCCGAGCTGGCGCGGCACGAACTCCACGTTGTCGTCGCAGCGGGTGCACAGGCGCCGCTCCACGCTGCACTTCTTGCAGATGACGTTGTAGAGCAGGTCGTCCCGCCCGCCCGTGTCCTGCGGCTCGCTCCACTCCAGCACCAGCGACGTCTCGTTCACGTTGGAGATGACGCTGCGGGGGGCGGAGGGGATGCCTGCGGGGGGGAATATGGGGGTCAGGGATGGTATGCCCCCGCCCATGCCCAGCTCATCTCCATGCTCCCCCCCACCCCAGGCATGGACCCCCTGTTGCCTCCACACCTCCCCTCGCCTCCCCTCCTCTCCCAGGGCAGGACTCACTGGTGCAGGCGCTGTCTGCAGGGTCCGTGTCTGCCCGGAAAAAGCCGTTTCGACACGTGCAGACTGTGGCTGCTCCAGAGGTGGTCCGGCTGTTGGGAGGGCAGGGAGAGCAGGGACCTTCCCCCTGCTTAGATTTGAAGGTTCCTGGGCCACACGCTGGAGGAAGGGAAAACAGACCTGAGTTACAAAGTGCACCCAGAAAACATCCACTGTTTCCCCCAAGGCTGGCCAGACCTTTCCTTGCTCCCTGCCAAATCTCTGATCAGTGGCTTGAGGACCACAGACCACCTACAGGCCTTCCCACCGCCATCAGCCATGCCCAGGGACACTGTCCACCTGGCCGGGCAGGGTGGGTGAAAGCAGGCTGCTGGCACAGGGCAGGGACACCCACCACCACAGGCACAACTCTGCCCAGGAGACGCCGTGCTCCAGCAGCAGACCCGGGGCAGCTGGAGGTGGGAAGAGCCCGTCACCAGCAGCTGTGCAGGGATCAGGGCAGGTCCAGCCAGGAGAGCACTTCCCCAGTTGTGTTTCTTCACAGCACTTCCCATGAGTTTTGCATGCCTTGGCTCCCCCTTCCCCATCTGGTTTCCATGCCCAGAACCCACCATAGGGTCAGCAATCAAAAAGGATCCCTCAGCCCTGCCTACAGCAGCCCCCACAAGAGGCCTCTGCAGCCCCAAACGCAGCCACTCAGCCCCAAAACATCTGCCTTGGGCTCTTCAGCCACTTTTCATCCCCGGGGCGGTGGCACCTCCAGAGGCTGGCTCGAGTGGAGTGCTGAGCAAGATGAAAACATTCCAGCGGGTCCTTGGCTAAAGAGCTGTTTTGGCATCACTGCCACCTCCTAACCCTGCTTCCGATCAGGGTCCTTCAAGGAGCCACAAGTCCCGGGATCCAGCCCGGCTGGCACCGCGGGGTGTTTAGTTGTAATGAGGGGCACGTGAAAGGATTAATGGCACTTTAAGCCAAGGGGCAGAGCGGCCTTGGGAACCCGACCCATACCTTGAAATAGCCTGATTTATCGCAGTGCAGCCCCAAGGAAGCGGGTCCTGTGCTCTGCGTTTGCAGCTGGCCAAAGTGGCGAGAGACCTGCCAGCACCGGCTCTGCTTTGGCATCACCCCGTTTGCCCCAGCTGGGGTGACGCCAGCACCGATGGCCCCAGAGGAAGGCGCATCCTCCTCGCTCTGCCGGGGCCAGGGCAGCTCCCGAGGGCGCGTAACCCTCCCGGCAGCCCTGTCCCACCTCCCACGCCTGCTGCACATCACCCCGTAAACAGGAGGAGGTTTCCTGGTGCTTCACCGGGCTGCGGCAAGCGGAAGTTTCCTGCTGTGAGGCATCTCCCGACACCCTCCATGGAAGTTTTCCGGCTGGTTGCAGCCCCACGCATGGGGCGTGGAGTACTGCTGACTCACATGCTGCTGGGCCGGCCCCACGGGGATCCGCACACAGCTTCGGGGTGTCATCCTGGCTCCCCCGGTTTGCCCAGGTACCGAGTGGCAGCAGCCCTCAGGGAGAAGTCCCGTTCCACCGCAGTGCTGCCAGGCAGGGGGACACAGGAGCAGCCCCATCACGGGGGGAGGCACCCTGCTGCGAGGGGGGGACCTGCGGACCCCACGCTCTCCGGCGCCCCTGCTTGGGTGGGTGGCAGGAGCTGCTTCCTGCTCCCAGGGTGCGAGCCTTCTGGCAAGGAGACTCCTCTTTGGTCAGAACAGGACCGACCACATGGCTCGACTTGCTCCAGCTCCTTGACCTGAGTTCACCCAGCCTCTGGGCCTTCCCTTTGGAAATGAAAGCTTAGCGCATCCCGACTGCGCAGGCTGGAGGGCAAAGGAGTGCGCAGATCTGCTCCTCTGCGAGGGGTGGAAGCTCCCGTCCAGCAGGTCCAGGGCTCCCGTCCACCCAACCTGGCCATCCTCAGCACCACGAAATGCAAAGACGTGGACAGCAGATGCCCAGAGGTAGTGGAGCAGCCTCGGTACAGGCAGATCCACCCCAGCCGGAGTCCCGGGCGGTTCAAACTGGGTGGATGCAGATTCACACATAAGGAACCAGATTGCTGAGGAATGAGAGATGACTGAAACCTCTTGGACAGGAATGCTCTGGGCTCAGAAAGCTGCCAAACATGCTTCGGTTATGGACAGGAGCCCAGATCCATCAGGGACAAACCCCCCTGAAATAACAGGCTTGTTGGGGGGAGAGTGAAGCTGGAGCAACCAGAGCTCGTGTGAAGCCGACAGCCCAAGTGCGGCATGGCAGCCGGGGACAGCGAGGTGCTCTGCAAAGGACGTGGGAGGGATGATGGCACTTGGCCTCCTGCACACTCAGCACCAGCTGGTGCCCGGTGGGTTACAGGCACGGAGGGGACAGTGACCTCCCGCACTCCTGGGCACAGGAGGAAGGGACAAGCAAAGCTGTCCTTGGGCAGCTGCCTGCCATCTGGCAGGAGTGCCCAGCGCAGGCACAAGGGATGAAGGTCATTTCTTCGCACCCTCATGCCACCCTGGCAGGAGGGGGACGAGCCACATCCCAGCCCTGTTAAGCAGGAGAAGAGCAGGAGAGGGACCGAGGCCCAGATGCACTCCAGTGTTTAAGTTTCCAACTCTGCTTAATAAATCAGAGCATAAAGACCTTGGTGGCAGCGTGACAGCTCTCAGCCGCCACATTTGAAGGCTGTAACCGAGCTGAAAGCTGATCCCAGGTCCCTGGTGGATAAGCCGCTGTGTCATCTCTTCTCTGCAAGAAACTGCCTGTACAACAACCACTGTCTTGGCCGGCACACTGGGGAATGAGCCTGGGAGCTCTGGAGCGGGAACGTGACTCCATCCAGCCGGAGCCGGGGAGCTGGGCTCCCCTCTCACCACTGGGAGGTTTGCATAAACACTTTTCCTGCTGAAGCGTCCTCAAATAAAATAACCACCCTGAACCTCTGCACACAGATCACATCTCCTGGTGCCGTAGCTGCGGTCACCTCCGGGGAGAACATGACAGTCACTGACAGCCACAGGATAACAGGTCAGGGAACTGAAGCGGAGCTCCCCGGTCTGAAGAGGAGCTGCTGGTTTCATGGGAGGGAGACGCAGCCTGGCCTGACAGCAGGGATGGCTGTGGAGGGGATTGATGAGGGGTGCAGGAGGGAGGCAGGCAGTAACGCAGCCCTAGGGCTGCTGCAAAACTGCCCCTGCACCCTCTACGGGGCATCACACACCCGGCATGGCCCAGCTCGGCACCCACCACCGGCCATCCAGCTGCTTCTGGCAGCCCCTCCGGCACTTTCACCAGTTGCTCACCTCTGGGGCCTGATCCCGCCTCGCAGAGTTGCAGTCCAGGGCTGGGGGAAGAAGAGGGCACTCTTCCCAAATACAATCCCCACCCCAGTGAATAAAGTCCAAGGGAGGGAGCCGAAAAAAACACCGAAATAAAACCCTCCTGGCAGCAGCAGAGCAGTGACTCACACCACAGCCAGCCTCCATTACTGCATGGGATGCGGGCAAGCAGCAACGAACCCCGTGTGCATCCCCAAAACTTCAGGGTCCCCTCCCTTGGGAAAGGGAGGGAGGGATAGCCCATGGCACATCAGGAAACACCAGCCCCAAACTACCCTGTTTCAGGTCTCGACTGCTTTCCCATCCACACGACTCTACTCCAGCCTGGGCAGCATCCTTCCGGCTATTTCTCTTCCTGCAGGACTGAAGCAGAACGCCTCGCTTGAGCCTAGATAAATTAAACTGATCTCACATCCCTTTGTCCAGCAACCCTGTAATTTCTTTAAAGGCAGCAATCGAGTTTGCCTGGGACGATCTGTGCTTTATGAACCTGCACGGCTCGCTCCCTTCCCGCTTTCGTAAGCGGCTGCAGATGGATTAGAGCCGTGGAAGCAAGAGCCTGGCTACAGCCGAGGCGGTAACTCTCTTTTTAAGTCTCTCTTAAAAGGCACTTGATTTTTTAAAAAAAAAAACCAAAGCAAAAAACACACACCCTTTGGGTGGAAATATTTCACGCTAGCGCAGTCCAAAAGCGAATGGAGTAAATTTGAAGGGGAGAGAAGGGAAAGAGCCTTGGGGGTTTGAACAGTGGCATCCAAAGAACAGGCGGGAAAACATTTTTTTTTTAAAGGAAAAAAAAATTTTTTCAATAAGCAAAGCTGCTTCTCAAGCCACAGCAGGTCACAGGCAGGATGGCAGGGGCTGATTTCCTCGACTGTGTTACAAGTAACCCATTGTGGAGCTGCTTGGCTGTGAAGCGGCAGCTCTCCCCTGCCCGCGCTGCTGAGCTGCCTTTGATCTGGAAGCCCGGGCAATTAATAGCAGGCAGTTTCACTTCCTGGGTTTCATGCAGCAAGCCCGTGTTGCAATGCAAAGCTGCAAACAGTTGGCAAGTGCAATGCTTGCTTGGCATTTTTTTTTTTTTTAATTTGGGGTGATGTTTCCATTAGTCACTGATTGCAAGGGAAATTTATTTTTGCAAAAATTCAGATTTTGGCCCCGGCCTGACCTGCTATCACCTACTGACTGCGCCCAAACATAGAGCGCTTGTTGCCATCAGAAAAGGGACATCAAAAAGGCTGAGAAATGGGACCGAGGAGAGCTGCACACTGTCCTCCCCTGGTGCTTTTAGGGTCTGGGTGTCCATCAGCTGTACCACACAGTCTCAGTCCCCCTCCCGAGCAGGGCGTAGGCTCTGGGGGCACCGTGGCCCCTCTCCAGGACCCCCCCATGGGCATTGAGCACCATGCGAGGAGGGGGTTCCCTGCTAGCCCTGGTACAGAGGCCAGCCAGACCCCAAACCTTTCTGTCTTTGGGTGAAGCCAGCAACACGAGGGGTGCAAATCCTGGCAAATCCAGCGCGGGGAGCACACGCCCAGGAGCATTTTCGAGGAGGTGCCGCATGTTGAGCTGCCCTGCGCTGGGAGCCCCACGCCGCTCAAAGGAAACTCCCACCGCCTGCCTACGCAACACAGGGAGCGCCTTGACACCAAATCCCACGAACGGTTTGGGTGCTTGCAAACCAAAAGGAGCAGGGACAGGGGCTGCAGGGCTCGGGGTATGAGGGGGTGAAGGCAGCATACCCCTCCCTGTGGAGGCATGTGGGAGCCTTCATCCCCCTCCCCAGCCAGCAGCTCCTCTTCCTCCAGGGAGAGCTGCCTCTGCAGCTCTGCGTGGCGGGGAGCGTGTGGGAAGTGGCACAACCCCCAGAAGGGCCGTGTGCTAATTAAATAAAGATAATGAGGCTGAGAATGAGATGCCAAATCAATGCTGTGGCAACTCAGGACTAGAGCGCCAGATACCAGCCTGGCGTATCGCATTACAAAGCATGCCAAAGAAACTGCCTTCAGCCGGGCGGGATGAGCCCTCGGCTCCCGAGGGACCGGGATACAAGCTGCATTGTAACAGGTCTGAATGCGAGGTCTAATCCTGGCTCTGGATGGAGATAAAGAGGAGGAGGAGGAGGAGGAGATCTTCAAAGGCCACTGAAAGTCTGGGGAAAAGGGGAGATTTACAACAGGGCTTATCCCATCTAAGCAGTAACTGGGTATTGTTATTTATTAAAATGCCATCTGGCACTCCGGAGCGCTCCTCGCCTGTGCGGTGAAGCCTTGGCGGCTCCCTGGGGCGGGAGCGCCGAAACCCCAGCTCTGTGGGGCCGTAGCCGCACCTCTCCCCACGCCGCGGGGGCAGAGCACCTTCTTGGTGGTGCTGGGCTGCCGAAATAGGGTAAGGGAACATCCAACCAAGAGCAGAAAAGGGAGCGGGGGCTCTGGCTTCTCCCAGCCCTTCTTCAGCTGTTTCCACTTAGAACACACGATCATATGGCGGAAAATCTGATCCTACAAGCACAGCGCAACTTTCCCAGAGAAACGTGAGGACATTGCCGCTTCTGCCCAGCGAGAGGGCAGGCTGCCGGATGGAGACATGCCCGTGGCTCAGCGTGGCTTCCCCGTGTGCTGGGGAAGGAGCCGGGGCTTGCTGGAGGGAAATTAAAGGCTCTGGGAGAGCCGCTGTGCAGGCGTCTGCCCGGCTGGGGGGATGCAGCGAGGAGATCTCATCCCAGGCTGCAGCGATATCCTGAGGAGCCCTCGGTTCTGCCTCAGGATGCCCCAGCTCGGCACAGCCTGGACACTGGCTGGAAACGGTGTCACCTTGTGCCCAAACCCCGCTAGGAAAGAGCAAACACCCCGTACGGTCTAAGATCTCCCATCCCAAGCAAGAAGGAAAACAGCTCCCCAGGAGCGTGGGCTCCAGCGCACATTTTCAAGCGTGGGCTCCCTGCCCAGCAATGGATGCCTGGCTCTGGTGTCCGTCTGCCCCAGGAGGAGCCAGATCGGCTGCTCACAAGACTGACGCAGGGGGCCGGGCCCACAATCAACCTGGCCCTGAAGCTGGGGCTGTGCTGGCACCAACGGTGCTGGAGGCTCCGGTCCCCCAGCAGAGCCCTGGCCCCATGGAGGCTGAGCTCTCCCCAACCAGCCGTGGCAGCACGGCTGACAGCTACGCTGCTCCCAAAGCCAGCGGAGAGGCTGGCCTGGCCCAAGCCCCAAGTCACGGGCTGTCCCAAATTGCATCGCCCTTGCCAAGAACAAAGGGCCAGCGCCAAGCATCCCGTCATCGGCAAGCACAAGGCATCCAGCGCTGGGGGCCGAGCCAGCGTCCCACTCCCTGTGCAATGCCTTCAGCCAAGGGGACCAGCGACCTGAACCCGAGCCACCCCAGGGCAGGGTCGTGCATGCCAGAGACAGCTCCCAAGGACAAAATCACCCCAAGGAAAAGCAACATCCATTGGGGCAGATTTTTCCTTATCACCACACTTGACTTGTGCTGAAACAGCAACACCAAAGCTGTCGTGGGAGAGCATGGCAGCTGCAGGACCCGCATCCTGCTGCCCAGGGTGGCTCTCCATCCCCAATATCTCTGTGTGCAGGATGCTCTTCCCTCCCCTCTGAGCAAGGACAGGGAGCTTCAGCTCCCCTGCCTTCACGCCGCTCCCCACCCTGCCCCGCTGCAAGCCCTCCGTGCTGGCAGGAGGAGCGTGCATCCACATGGCTTCTCCCGCAGCCAGCGCAGCGGGGCCCCGCTCACCCACCGGGGTTTCAGAGTGCCTCCGCACAAGCAGTGTGAAATCACGCTTACCAGGAACAACCACTCGCCCCAGCCATGAGCACTGCAGGAGGGAGAGAGGGGAGACGCTGGAAATGGCAGCAGGGGTGAGAGGGAGGTTTTGATAATACTCAGGGGCTTAAATGTACTGGATCCCTGCTGAGGACGATGCCTTAAGCCGTGGCTCCTAGTGAGGAGATGCATCCAGATAGCACTGGTAGATGCTAACCAGAGTGTCACAGCAGGGACCGTGCCAGTCTGGACCATGAAGGCTTTCAGATGCTGAGTCAAACTGCAGACCCATCCTCCTGAGATACCACCCTGCTCCCTCCCCAGCTCCCAAGCCTCTGAACACACACCGAGCTCAACACAAAACCGCCTCCTCCACACCAACACATCTGCAGGGACAAGAACCACGGTCACTCCACCACGCACGTACCTTGGCACTGGGTATCCTTCATGGTCGGCTCATATCCGGCAGCACATGTACACGCTCCCACAGGTACCATCCACTCACCGTCGCCGTTGCAGTACAGCTTCAGGGGTACAGACACCTCCACCGCGTTGGGGATGCAGGTGCCTGGTGCGATGACCAGAGAGGTGGGCTCGGCCCCTGTTAAAGTCTCCGGGAAGATAGCAAAGCCAGCAATGGTGTTGGAGCATTTCTTGTAGAAAGCCCGGACAGAGATGAGGGACATGCAGGCTCCCAGGTCCTGGAAGGCCAGGTAAAAGCCATTCTTGGAGAGAGGGCCAAAGCTGCGCACCTTGGTGTTCACGCGGCCAGACTCCAGCTTGGAGAAGCTCTCGTCTGGGGCAATTGTATCCACTTTGATATATGGGTTCTCCATCCAGAAAGGGCTGTTTGCAGAGGCAGAATCCGTATCCGACTCGTAATAGAAAAGGTTGAAGGTCTCTTTGCAGGAGCCGGGGATGTTGGGGATGCTGTTGCAGTCCCGCACGGTAAACTTCAGCTCCACATAGACGCGCTGGACGTCTTGGCGCTGGATGAACTTGGTGCGAAGCCAGTTGTTCTGGTTAGCCTCCCGCACGTTGCACACCTGGTACGTGCGGATGGGGTTCATGGCCTCGTCGTAACCACTGACTTCTTCCCACTGTGAGCAAGAGGGGATAGGGTTAGACCCCCAGCTGGGGGGATCAGTGCCACGGACACATCGTGAACGGCACGGGGTGGGGAGACGACCAAGCAACAGTCAACAGGGAAGAGAAGCAGCTGCACGTCCACCTGTCCCAACCCTCCTGGTCATCAAGGTGACTAAGAGTAACGTGGGCCAGGGACCATGGCGCTCCCGCTCTGCCGGCACAGAGTCAGGAGGAGATGGTTTCACAAGGCAAAAGAATAAGCACGGGAGGGAAGGGGGAAGATGCAGCCAGCTCTGTGAAGGCACTGGTGAGCAGCCCCAGTTCCCGTGGGGCCGGGGCCAGCCGTGCCCTTTGGAGGTTGGGACCGGGGCTGGCTACAGACTTACCCCTGTCTCCGGATGAGTTGTCCATGCTAACTCAGAGGTCACCCACTTCGTGTCCATCAGGGTCTCTGGAGAGAGAGGGAGGAGAGAAATAAGTAATTGGAGACGAAGGCCAAGATTAGAGGGGGAAAAAAAACAGGAGGAGTGGGGGAGACGAGAGCCGAGGCTGACATTTCTGCGGAAAACAGCAACTTGGGGGGTGAGACGTGGTGGGAGGAGGGGGGAGCGGTGCAGACAGACTCCAGATTTCTCTTCTCATGTCAGTAGAACAGGAAGAGCGAGGCGTCCCCGGAGAGCTGTGCGGAGCGGGGAAGCAGCAGGACGAGGAGCTGGCCAGGTGGCAAGGGGGGGACAGGGATGGGCTGCCACCCCTGGCCACTGGGGGGGAAAGGAGGGAGAGGGGCCCCCATCTGCACCCTCCCCTCCGCTTTGGCAGGGTGCGTATTTACTGTGGCTGGGGTTGAAAGGGCCCGTTCCCATGACAGGGTGGTGCGGGCCAGGCAGGTTTATCCAGAGGAGGAGGGACTGGCAGGCTGCTCTCCCAGAGACGCCCCACATCACTCATTTTACAAGAGGGGAGAAGAATTTGACCGTCTGGCCAACATTCCTGGAGCAGACTACAAGACAAACCACCCCGGCAGCATTCCCCAAACAGCCCCAGCCCCAGCCTTGGGGGAGCGAGACGCTTGTCTGGGAAGAGCTGCAATTCCAGGCAGCTGTCGCTAATCCCGGGCAGAGCCGTGCGGCTCCATGCAAGCACCACGCACAAAAACCGGGAGCGAAACACAAGGATGGAATATGGCGATGTGTTCTGGGGCTGGTACCAAATGCCCCTCTGCGGGCTGCTGGCTCTGCGACCCCCCTCCCAGGATGGCCCTGAAGGCTGTTTGGAGGGGAGCAGGCACCCCTGGGGTCCTCCGGCCCCTCTCCTGCCCAGGGGGGTTTTGGGGTAAAGGGGGTGCAAAGTCAGAGCTGGGCAACAGCCCCCTGCAGACCCTGGTGTGCTCAGAGGGGCTCCAGTGCTTGCCCCAAGCTGGGCAAAAGACCAGCTCCAAAATGCCTCCCTGTTGAGGGCATTCCCCTGCCCCCGGCTGCAGGCATAGCTCCCCAAGGGCTGTCCATCCATCTGTCCCTCAGCCCACCCAGCCCTGAGATGCAGGGCAGGGAGCCGTGGCTCTCCAGCCTCCCTGAGCTTGCAGCAGGCTGGGAGCCACTTGCTCGACAGCTGGGGCACAGGACATGCAGGGGCAGCTCGGTCGTGCCAGGCACCGTGGCTCAGCCCCAGAAGCAAGAAGCAGTTTCAGCTTCTTTCCTTCCATCCCAGGAAAACCACAGGCTGACCGGGCCAGGAAGGAAGCGCAGAGGAGGAAGGAAATGTCACGCATCGCAGGGTTTTGGATGAAGCCTGGCTGGAGGTAAACACCTTCCTCCCGCATCCTGCCCAGGGGAGACCCACCAGCAGCTCCCAAGCCAGCACCCATGGGACGGGCCAGGAGCACGGGCTGCAAGTGCCACCGCGGCACAGATAAACAAGCACATTTGGGGACAGGTGGGCTCTCCGACCCGCCTTGCTGTTTGCCAGGATCCCAGCCTGGCCGGCGAGCCTGCCTCTCGCCCAGGCTGGGCACGTGGAGCAAACATAAATGCAATCCCATGGTGGGCTGCCAGCGGACACAGCACCAGGGACAAAGTGAGGAAAACCCCTCACGGTGCCAGCTCCCCAGCTGGGAGAGGGTCGGGGGCAGCATCTACAACAAGGACAAACCGACACCAGCTCTTGTTTGCAAACAGGAGGAGCGCAGAGGTGGTTATTGGGCAGGGGTTATTTGCTATTTCTCAAAAACACAAACTAGGGTCATCTGGCAAAAACAAAGGCAGAGAAGGAAGGCGCCGTCCACCAAGCAGGTAACACAGGGGGACTTGTGACGAGGACGCCAGGAGGGCTGGGGCACAAGATGAGCAGGATGGGGCTGGGCACCCACAGGGCAGCCTCTGCCCCGTCCCAAGGCACTGCCTGCCCCGGGGATGCAGCAAACCGCCATCCCTCTCCCCTTCCCCACTACATCAGCTATTGACTGCTGGCAGGGGCCCGAGCACAGCTCCGCACAGCCATGACATCTCCCCAAGACGCCGCCGTGCTCCCCTGACCCCTGCACTGGGGTGGCTCCCAGGGAGGGCAGCTGGTGCCAGACCATGGGGGAGCAGGTTGCAGAGCAGGGCTGCCCGCACCTCTCCGAGGGACGGCCCCGTGCCGGCTCCGGGCCCCGCATGCCGTGCTGGCGGGGAGCAGAGCCAAGCGGGCGCTCGGCGCTGACAGCGTGCCAGGCTGCCAAGTCCCGGCGCAGAGACCCCACGCGGGTCCAGCCAGTGAAGGGCCACGCTCCCGGTGCAGGCAGCTGGGTGGGTGTTTCTGCAGGAGGAGTGGGGAAGTGGTGCCCTGCGTGCTCAGGGTTGGGGCCGGCTGGATGAGCAGCCACGGTGGTGAGTCAGGCCAGGAGATGGGGATCTGGGTGGCAGGGTGTGCCTGTGAGCAGGGCAGCGCGAGGATCCTGTGGCCAGCTATGGCAGAGCCTGGCCGGACCTGACCATGCGGGCATCCCTACTCCTGGGGCGGGAGGGGAGCTTTGCTCCCCAAACCTGCCCAGGGTGTGCGAGAACTCCCCTGCACAGCAGCAGCCCCCATGCAGGTGATCCTTGCCACACTGGCCCGGCCCCAGAACAGGGCACGCGGGCAGCGTCCCCTCTGGCAGCACCCTTCCCCACGAGTGCCAGCCAGGGGCAGAGACGCAGCTCGGACAGGAGGCTCGCTGACTACATCCTAATTTGGCAGCATCTGCCATCTGACCAGCGGAAGAGGGAAAAAAAACCTGACACAGCCAAGCTGGCCACTGGTGTGAGAGCCACGTAAACCGCACAGAGAGAGCGGGGAGGGGAAATAATAAAAATAAAATCACTGAGCAACTCGGCTAAAGGAAACTGACTGAGTGTGGAGGGCAGCAGGGGTTTCCTGCAGCTGTGGAAGCGAGCGGAGCCAGGTAGGGTCAGCAGAGCTCTCCAGCCCCTCGCAGCTCGCCGCCTGTGAAGGTCACAGGCCGATGGCCCTGCAGGCTGCTGCGCTGCATGGTCCCAGGCGCCGGCATGCTGAGCCGAGCCGGCCACAGCAGAGCCGCAGCCAAGCTGCAGAAACTGCTCTCTGCCCTTAAAGCTGTCACAGAGATCTCACAGCAGCCTGGCACCAAACCTGTGTCCTTTCTCCAGCAAACACCGGGGCACACCAAGCGCTGGCCCCCCATGAAAGGGACATGTGCTAGCATCCAGGGCTGTGGAGATAAGCAAGCACCAGGTTTCAGTGGTTCGGGAGTAGCCAGCTGCTCTCTCCCTCTGGCACATGGTGCCAGAAGTAGCTCAGAGGCGGCACCAGTGGTTTCCCAGCTCAGCTCAGGTTTGCAGGTGCTTTGGACGGACGTGAACGGCATCAGGGCTGGCCGAGCAGTGAGTCAAAGCCAGCTCAATCCCGCGCACCACAGCAAGAGCCTGGTCCCATTAGTCAATGGGAAATTGGCTCCAAATTTCACCAGCTTGGGGAAGTCACCCTAAGGCTTGCTTTATCACCGTCTGCAGCACTGGGGAGTTGTCCTCTCCTTATCTTCAGCCAGGCTAAGGCAAGGGATGCTGCAGCAGCCTCACTATGCTCCAGTGAGTGCAGCAGGCCACAGTCAATGCCACATAAAAGCAGGATTTCCATGGCAGAGTGGGATCCCAGGGCAGGGAAAGAGCCTCATTCTTCAGATGGGGCTGTAAGCATCACTTCAGCTGCCCTCCCTATCCTGCAAAAATCTTCTCCCAGGTGCACCCCAAGATGCAAAGACCCTGCCAGCAGCTCTCCCATCACCTTTCCAGAGTCTCCAGCAGTTCGCTCGGTGTTTCAAGCCCTGGCGAGGACCCATCTGGAGCTGGGGACCTCTTCCTCCCTGCGCAGGGGCTCAGGAATGCGACGTGCACAGTCTGAGGCCAGCAAAAACGTTTGAACTCCCCCCTTTAAGAGGCCCAGAGAGCCCGTCTCGCGTTGCTGAGCGGCAGACGCGCGCAGCAGCGACGGCTGAGCCAGAAAGGGGGGGGAGGCGAAAAGTCAAAATTCTTTCAAGATGAAGCCGTTGGGGAAGACTCAATCGTCTCCACCAACTGGCTCAGATTTGAACACTCTCGCCTTTGAACATGGGGACCGCTGGCTTTTATCAGGATGTGCTGGCAAGGTAGGATGCCAGCTCCTTGCCCCGATGAGGAGAAGGCAACTCATGCAAGTCCAGAGCATCCTGAAAGAAGGCAGAGGAGGAAAGTTAGTAAAGACACCCACGCAGCCTTGCTGCAAACAGAGGAACCTGTTCTGCAATGTTCCCGTGCTCTCCGGGAGCTATGCACACCATCGCACCACGTCTGCGGAAGCTCAGTGTGGTGCGAGTGGCCCATCCCAACCGTATGGCCACTCACCCCACACCGGGCTCCTGCAGACAGCATCGATGGCTGGGCCATTTGCCCCAGGACATAGCTTGGCTTCCATCATGGCAGCTGCTCATGGTGGTGCCAGATGCCTCTCCCCCTTGCTGCCGTGACATGCTCCTCTGGAAGGAAAGGCAGCTTGTTTAGGGATGCAGTTTCAATCTTAGTGACTGCCTGCTAGTCAAAAAGTCACCAAAAGGGGCATCTCCCTGCATATTTTAATTTCCTCCTCGGTTTTGAAGATAATTATGGCAGAAGTGAGTGGCCTTGTGCGCTCCCCATTCAAGCACCTATCGGTACAATTAATCCTGGCACCGTTCTGAGCAGCGGCACAAAGGGCCTTTGGTGTAAGGTCCTTTATCTGGGAACAAAGAGCTGCCTGTGGGAGAGAACCTGAGGTTGCACTTTTCCCGCTGACGAGCGTTTCCCCGTACACAAAAGCTGAGCCACACAGAGCGTCCTGCGCGCACGTCAGGTCTGGGAGACCCCGCAACGCGTTTTCCTGGAGCGTGCCGCCCACCCAGATCCCTCCTCCTTCGGGAGGGTCCTTCCCCCTCTGACCCCAGCTAAACCCTGTGGCTGTCCTCCTCCCGGACAGGGGATGTCCCCGCTCCGAGGCCAGGGTACTCACAAACACTGCCTGCAAGGGGAAAAGCACTTCCACCCCGCTCAGTCCAAGGCAGAGCACGTGCTCCGTGCATGGGACGCCCCGCAGCCAGCAGCTTGGGAGCCGTCATGCTGGGAGGTTTCGGCACTCAGCAGCCCCTTGTGCCTGATCTGCACTGCAGGGAGGGGAGGCTCTTGCTGATGCAGCCAAGAGCCAGAAGAGCAGGGAGGAAGACTGCAGCCAGGGAAGCAGGCAGCAGGCAGGGCATCTGTGGGGCTGGCAGCACCCAGGGTGGGCTGGGGGTACCCACGGCAGAGGTGCCAGGCATGGGGTTTGGGAGCCTGGCGAAGGTGCCGGCAGACGTTGTCTGCCAGCTCCCTCTGCAGGGACGGGGCTGGCAGCACTGTCGGCGAGCCGCACAGCCCACACACCCTCATCTTCCCCTGGAAATCCCATTGCTCCTGGGGACCCCTCCTGCACACCCGGTCACCCAAGTGTCTGGTGCAAGGCTGGGGGGCTGTGCAGGCTCCCACACTCACCCTCCCCAGCTGTCGGGCCGGGCAGACCAGGGGCGGTGCGGTTGAGCCCAAGGGAAGGGCTGGAGCACTCCCTATCACCGCCCACACTGGGAACCTGTCCTTATGCCGAGCAGGGTGCCTGCTGCTCCCCAGAGCCGAGTAGGGAAATGCAGGGCTGCCATGAGAGCCAGCCCCCCAGCCCTCTCTGAGGGGACATGGGGGCTTCAACTACCCATGCCCACCAACACACACTTGCCCCAGGTCCAGGGCAAGCCGATGACTTGCCAATAAACTGGGAACAAAGGGAAGACAGGAGGGGGGGAAAAAAAAATTAAAAAATGGGGCCTGTATCACAGCTGTGGCCCTTCGTGCCAAGGGCGTTTGGCCCATCATCAAAGGGGATCGGATTTGCTGAGGCAAATGATGACACATCCACTTCAAGCGGGGCAGGTTCTGCCTGCTGCTGGAGGCGAGCCACCGGAGTGAAGAAGTACTGTGGGCACTTAATAATAGACTCATTATTTCTGCATTATGGCAGGGCCCAGAGGCCCCAACTGAGATTAAGGCCCCTTTGTACACACCACACAGGCACGCACAAGGGCAGGCAGTCCCTGCCACGGAGAGCCTGGCCGAGGATGGGCAGCATCGCTGGTACTGGCACCACTGCCCATCCCGGCCCCACCGGCACCACAGTAAGCTCACAGCAGTGCCCAAGACACCAATTCCAAGGATGCTCCAAGGATGCATCCTACCATTTCCCAATCCCGCACCTGCACTGGGGTATAACAAACTCAGGTGGGGAGATGGTCCCATGGCTCCAAGCCATCAGCCGGCTGCTCCTTCACTGTCCCCCCCATCCAACCCCAATGCCCTGCACCTTCTGGATGGGCCAGACCCAGCTCCTGGATGACTGGGAGCTGCCTGACACGCGGGACGGAGCTCTCCCTCCCTTCAGCCCTGCCCTGTCACCCACCCGCTGGCTGCTAACTGGCTGAAGAGGGTTTTCCGGCCCCGTGCTCCTCGCCAGGAGCTGTTTCCTGACGGCCGCGAGACAGACTGAAGCATGTGAGAGAGGACAGGTGCCAGCTCTGCCAAAAACAGATCAAGTGGCAGCACTCGGGATGTGGGGAGGGACCGGCGTTCCATTTCCTCCCGGTCACGCACCGGGTCGAGCTGGGGAGGGCAGATTTCTGCCATTTTGCAAGTAGGGCCATGCCAAGCCAGGCTCCAGCACCTGCCAGCACCCATGCTGCATGCACCCCCCCCTCCAAAGCATGGTACTCAGAGCCCGGGGCTTTTGCAGGACAGCAGGCTCTGGTCCTGCAATCGCACGCCAAGGACACGTGCAGCCCACTGCCCGAGCCCTGCCAGGTCCTGCTACCGCAGAAAGGCTGTACTGATGCCGGGAGAGGACACGAGCCAGCTGCCTGAGTCCAGCCCTGCACTGCAATTACTGTTCTATTAATACCGTGGGGATTTCGGATGTCAGAGCCCGGTGTGCCACGCCGGGGTCAGCTCTGCCGGGGAAGAGCTGCTATCCCTGCCCACGTGGTGGATGCACCCCGGTACTCGCTGCTTCGGCTCGCCCAGGGGGAAAAGCCGCTTTCGCTCTGCCAGGCTGCGGGCAAGGGGAACGGACAGACCGCATGGACAGCCTCTCAGCCCTGCCTGCTGCCAGACACTCCGCCGGCCTTAAAATAACTGCTGCCCGCTCGGGACGGGCATGTCCCTGCCTGGCCCAGAAGAAGGGGCTGCCCCCTGCAGCTCCCCTCCACGGGGACAACATGACCAGCCACACCGGGCAGGCAGGAGCTCCACGGCCAGCAGGCAGGAGAGATTTATAGGTTGCCGTCCCCAGCAGGAATGGCCATGCAGCCGCCTTCCGCTGCCACAGAAATAACTCATCCGATCGGGAGACGCCAGACCTGTTCGAGCCGCTAATGCCATCAACCAGGATGTAGGCAGCAAATCAGCCCGCAAAACCGCCTCCGTTTCCAGGCCCTGCTATGATGGGGACGCTCCTGCCACCTCCCTCCCTGGCCTCATCGCCCTGTGGCTCTGGCTTCACGGTGCAGGCATCTCCACGGGGCCACTGGGCCGAGCCGGGTTGGCGTGGGTGGATGGAGAGCCCCGCAGTCCCCGGGGGAAGGAAGGGAATGTGGTCGGTGCTCCAGGCCTGCCTCCGCAGGGCAACTGTTTGCGGCAGGCTGAGATCCAAAAGGCCCCTCTCCCCTCTCCAGCTCCATTTTTTTTCCAGGTTGTACTTTTGGAAAGAGCCCAGGGAAAGAGTAATAGTATTTAAAAAAAAAAAAGCACCCCCCTCCCCAAAAAAGGTTACTCGCTGCACATCCAAAGGTTCGCCCCACAGACGGGGCGGTTCAGCTGCCAAGCTCCATCCCATCCCGGCAGCGCGGAGCAGGAGTTTCTGCCAAGATCTCCCTCCTCTCTCCTGCCTGGGGCAGTTACCCAAATCTCTGCGCTGCTCTCCGCTCGCTTCCTCGGCTCTCCTCGAGCACCAAGCCCATCTGGAACTGCTTAAAACCAAATATCCCCCCCTTTCCCCACCTCCCCCACCCCCAAAGTCAGATTCTTCCAGAGTTAAAACAAGCACAGAGTCAGGAGGGGGTGCTGGGCCGGGCTGACTCGCTCCTTCATTTCAGTTTAATTTCTGGGGAACTAGAATAAATCTGTTCCTGGCGATCGTTCAAGCCCTGCACATTTTTCTCATTAATAAAAAAAGGCCTTGGATCGCACGCCGCGTGTGCGTGCGCGCCCGGCGAGTGCCCCCCCCCCCCCACAACCGCGCCCCGCAGGGTCCCTCCCGTGCCCCAGCCCTCGCCGGGCAGGCGGCTGAGCACCCAAGGGACAAGCAGGACCGGCTGGAGGGGGGCGGTGCTCCCTTCCCAGGACAGGTTTTGGCAGCCCTGTGCGACGGCCACACCTCAGAGAGGAACAGGGAGGCCCAAATCCCCCCTGCAGCTGCCAGTGGCCAGGAAAGCCCTGGGGCAGGGCTCCCCTGGGAGGGGCGAGGGACCCGGGGAGAGGGCATCCCTGCCGTCCCCCACCCTCCAGCACTGCAGCCCCCGCAGGGCCCCCGGGGCATTCCTGGGGAGGGGGCCGGGAAACAGGTGTTTGTCAACAGCTCCTGCCACATGCGTGAGAAACGCCAGGCCCCGGCAGCACAGAGCTTAGCGACGGGCAAAAATAAAATAAAAAGACCCCCTCCCACAGGAACCCCCGCCCCCCAGGCCGGGACCCCCAGCCGGCACACGCCGGCAGGCCACAGGGAGCGGCCACGGGGCCAGCACTCAGCCCTGCTGCCCCACTCCTGCCTCCTCCCAAGATGGCTCCCTTTCCTCCTCAGAGGGGCGGCCATGCAAAGCTGGCTCTGGGCTTGCTGCCTCCCGCCTCAGGGAGCACGGGCCAGCAGGCTCAGCTGCACCAAGGGGAAAGCGGGCACCAGGGGAAGGCTGCAGCCCCTCTGGAAATGGCAGCCCTGTGGGAAGGGGATGCAGCCCCGCTCCTGAGCTCGGCCCCACAAGGCCTCCAATGGCCGTGCCGAGGGTGGGCAACGCCAAAGGGGAGGACGAGGCTTCGCCAAGAGCGCCGAGCCTGGCCAGGCAGGCCGCCCACCCGCCCTACAAAATGGCTCCCGTTGTGCCCTGGGCTCCCCATGGGGCTTGGCTCCACAAGGGGACAGCTCGCACCCTGCCCCAGCCTGAGCACAGGACTGATTTTTGAGCAACAACAACAACAACCGCACAACAAAAAAACAACATATGAATTCAAATGGGACCATCCCAGCAAGGCAGGAGTGCTGTTGCAAAAGGTTGCCTGGCCTTCAAGATGGCAGCTCATCCCCAGGGGCACGGGGGCATGCCTAGCTCCCTGCAAGGGGCTTCACGGCCATAGAGGAGCACCCCCATCCGCACTGTCTCCCAAACGCTTTGCTTGGGAACACGCCCGTTTCAGAAGCGATGCCATCTCGTTATGGCTTTAACCCTGGGGAAGCTCGGGGTGATGGCAGCCACCAGCTCCACCACAGCCCAGGGGGACGGCCCCCCTTTCCCGGGGAGCTCCTCGTGGGGAGGCTGGCACCTACCCTGCTACCTCTGCCAGCCGGGAACGGGGATCCCGACCCGGGGGCTGCCTCGGCACCCTTCCCCCAGCGCGGCTCCCAGGCGGAGACGCTTAATCCCGACAAACCAGTTTGACTCAGCACAACAGGAACAGCTACAATTTTAAAAACATGCAAGTCTGTGATTCAGATTGCTCGGGCTGTTTTAATTAAACGCCAAGCTGCCCTGCTCCAGTGGCAGCAGCAAACGGCTCATGGAAAGAAAATGCAACAAACTGGTTTCCCCAAATATCTCTCGCAGTAAGTCATCACAACAAAACAAGGAGTTTCGGTTCATTCCTTAAAAACCAGAGGCCGCTATTCCCAATCGCGAAGGCTGGCCGGGCACAGCCCCGCAGCCGTAGTCTCGCCGGCTGAGCCGTACGCCGGGGAGAAACGCAGGGCTGCAAACGGACCCCGGCGCTGCAAGTTTTCCCTCTCCCTGGCTCTCCGCATGCTCCGCTTGACACAAAGGAAAGTCCTTCTCCTCCCCGCCTCGGGAGCACGGACAGAGTGGGCTTCCTCGAGTGGAGCTTTTAGCGAGGAATGGGAGATTTAACGAATCCAGCGAACGCTGCGGAGCCCCACAGCCCACTTTCCCTCACAGCCCTATCCCGAGCACCAATAAAACAGCAGGGCTAACTTCCCCCCATCGCCCCGCTGAGAAACATGCCATTTCAGTGAAAAGTAATTAAACGGAAAGCAAATCTCCCTGCCAAGAAAATACCTGGCAGTTCCAGTACAGGGGTCAATTAAGCAGGGGTTTGCTGGTGCGGAGAGGAGCGTGGTCAGCCTGCGTAATGCCCAGTGGGGGTCTGGGAGCTGCAAACGGGCAGAGCCCAGATGAGGAAAATCCCCCCCTGGAAATCCTCCTGCTTCGTGGGAGTTTGGGTATTTCACTAGAGCCCGAGTCAGCTCGGGGCTACGTGCAGCAATGTGAAGCCTCTGCACGGGGGTTCCTGGGGAGCACGTGGGAAACCCCAACTTTAAACAGGAGTCCCATGCCCAGAGAAGCTGCTTGGGACAGGAGCTGCCTGGCAGAGCAGCTTGTCCAGAGAGCAGGTCCTGGTCCCAGCCCACCCACAGCCCCAGGGCAATGGGCAGAGCAAGCCTGTGGCCGTCCACACTCCCTCGGGCCTGGGTGTTTTGAAGCCTGGGGTTTTATCCCCAGACGGTCGGCAAGGGCCTCGAATGCAGCACTCTCCCCGCACCATTTCACCGCGTCCGCTCCCCGCAGGGCCTCTGTTCCCCACAGCCCTGCCGGGACAAACTCCTCGGCTCCAACCCCGGAGAAAGGATCCGCTGTTGCCCCCGGATAGAGCATTCCTTCTGCAGCCGGCCTGGGGACTGCTGAACCGGAGAAGAAAAACACATTGTGACTTCAAACAGACCCAGCGCACTTACAGGATCTGGAGAGAAACCATTTTCTCCTCAGCAGCACAAAGCCCTCACTGAGCTGCTGCCGAGCGTGGCTTTTCCCCTCCACCCCCGTGGGGCCTTGTAAAGAAACCCAACTCCCCGCCATCCCCCCGGGAACGGGCAGCGCCGTCCAGCCCCAGAGGCCCCTGCCCTCTCAGCCGGGCACTGGCCACAAGCCCAGCGAGGGGACGGCAAGGTGGCTGGTCCAGGGACCGCTCGCTGCCGTTGTCGTCTGCAGGACGTGCGCGCAGATTTATGGCTGCGCCAGATTTATGATCGGCACTAAAATATCTGAACGAACGTGCACACTGGGTTTACAGTAACCGCCCGAATGTGCCGGTCCCCCTCAGGAAGCAGCGTCGCCAACGGCCAGAAATGCCCAGTGCAGCAGAAGCGCGGGAGCTCGCTGACCCCGACGTGAACAACGGCTTCCTAACGCTGGGCAAGGCACAAACCTCTCTGGCCCAGTTGCAACTTTCCCTCCAGCTTGGACAAGAGCGAAGGGGAAAGAAAAAAAAAAAAAAAAAAAGAGAAAAATCCGAGGGAATTGGGGGCAGCCCCAAAAATGCTGGGTGGCTGCCAGCCAGCCCTGAAGCAGTCCCATGGGACTGGCACCCAGCTGGGCCCTGACCTCCTTGGACGGCGTGTTCGGCCCCTGACCCCTCTGCATGCTCGGGAAGCTGAGAAAACTCAGTGACTCCTCAGCACGAGCTGTTTATTTTCTCTCCATCTGGCTCTTCACACCGCTCCATCCCCAGGCGGCGGTGGGGGGGGGGAGGCCGGGGCTCCCTGCCTCCCCTGGGTCGGGCGGGACAGTCCCCGGGCGATGCACGCCGGTGCTGCCAGCTCCCACACCAGCTTTCCTTCCCCGGTTCCCAAACCACTGATGGGAAGCGGGTTGTGAGGGGCTGCGGGCAGGCGTGGGGCCCCACCGGGCTCCCTGCCCACAACTTCACCCTCCTGCACCCCTCCAACAGGGAGGGCGGCCGCTCGGGACCCCCCATCCCCGGAGGCCTGGGTGCAGGCAGGCTTCTCCCCTCCTCGCCCCCCGCCGGGCTCCCGCTCAGTCCGCAGCTCACGGACCGAGCAGGCCCACAGCCCCGCTTCCTACGGCGTACAAAGGAGGATGACTTTTTTTATTTCTTACCCTCTAAAGGGGGGAAAAGAAAAAAAAAAATTCGCACGGAGGGAGGGTGAAAAGAAACACGGGCAGCAGGCACCCCCTAGGCTTTCTACAACGCCCAAAGCCGGAGGGAACGTGTCGTCCCCCCCCCAAAACCGCAGCGGGAAAGGGCTCCTGCCCACCATCACCCCCCGGTGCCGCAGCACAAACCCCGCTCGGCGCGGCGCGGCAGCGGAAGCCCGAGCACAAAATTGCCCCCGAGTAACAAGCCCCCGGCCGCCTCCCGCCCGGGCGGAGGCGCCGGCAGCTCCTCTCCTGCCCGGGGTTTCTCCCTTCCCTCCCCCCCCCCCGGACCCCCCGGTCCCCCAGCGGGGCCAGGAGACGCTTATTTCGCTCAGAGCCGGGGGAGGCGACGGCGCTGCCCCGCGGAGCGGGATTCACCCGCCGAGGGGGAGGCGACGAACCCTCCCTTTATCCCCAACTCCAGCGGAGCGCGGGGGGCTGCCCTCCTCCCCGCTTTCTCTCCCCCGCCCGCGGGGGGAGCGCAGCCCCACTCGGGGGCGGATGCGGCACGCGTGGCCGCTCGCCCCGGCGGTCCCACGCCGGAGCCGCGGGGGTTAAGGCGGCGGGCGCGGCGAGCTCTGCCGGGGAAGGGATGGAGCCGGACACGGCGCACGGACACTCCTCCGGCGGCCCCACCAGTTCTGGCACGCCGCGAGCTTCCACTGAAAGAAATATTAATTTTCCAGCCCTCTCGGTCGTGGCGAAAAGCCTCGGAACGTGAACCGAGTATCCAACGAGGCGCCGCTCCCTGCCAGCAGCCGCCGGCCGCGGCCGCCGCGCCTCAGCCGCGCCGGGCTCGGTTCCACGGGGCGTTGACTCTGAAACCTACTGAAGGCGGCTGAGCGCTGGCAGCGGGGCAGGGGTGCGCTGCGGCGGCGAGCTCCCCGCGGGGCCAACCGGGCGTCCGTGGCGCGCCGAGCCGAGTCGGGTCGGGCCGAGCCGAGCCGGCGGCGGCGGGGGGGCCCCCGGGCGGGCCGCGGCCATGGCGGGGGGCGGTGCGGGCGGCCCCGCCGGGCAGTCCCGAGCTCGGCGCCACGCGCGGCTCCTCTCGCCGCCGCGCCACGCTCGCGCTCTGGCGCCGCCGCCGCCGCTGCGGCCGCTGAGCCGCGCGGGGCGGGGCCGGCCCGCCAATCAGCCCGCCCCTGGCAACCCGGCGCCCCTGGCGACGGCGAGCGCGGCGCCCATTGGGCGACGGTGGGAGGGTGGGCGGAGCCTCCGCGGAAAGATGAATTGGAGGGGGCGGGCGCTGCCCGGCGCGCCCCCGGTGGCCCCGCCCCCCGGCGCGGGAGGCGCAGGGCGGGGAGCGCGCCCCACCCAGCGGCCGCCCGCGGAACTGGGCTCTTAAAGGGGCCGCGCTCCCGGCCCGCCCCGCAGCCCCGCCCGTCCGCCCGCCCGCCCCCCACCAGGTGAGGGGGAGTGCGTGAGCCTGTTAGTGTGTGTCTTGACGGGCCCATGGGCCCCTCTGTGCCTCACCGCTGGCAGCCTGGTTTACCTGTGCCACCCATTGCCGTGCCACCCATTGCCATCCCATCCTTATGGTCCCCCCACCCCCTCCCATCCCCACCATACCATGTTTCCCCACCCTGGTGACGGGCTGAGTGCTGGGATCCTGGCCAGGGTGACACCATACAGACAGCACCCTGCAGTGACACCCCCTCCCCAGCACCCTCTTCCCCCCATACCCAGCGTGCCTTCCCCACCACATTCCTTGTGGGAGACAGTGCTGGCTACCATGCATGCAGCCATGGCCTCCAAGTCTGTGGGTGCCTCAGTCCTCTCCCTGTTCTCTCCCCCCATTGCCATGGGGAGGTTTTGGGAACCTGTGTGGGACCGACTCTGCTCCCTCAGCATGGTGCATGCACACTGTTCCTGTGGCTGGAGCCAGCACTGCCACATCCTTCAGGACAGACACATCCCTGCCATGCTGGGTGTGGGTCACGGGCTGCGGCCTGTCCTGGCCCTCTGTGCCACATCACAAATCCCCTCCTCAGATCCCTGGGGAGGGTTGGCCTTGGCTGAGGGCTGAGCAAAATCCCCCAAGTCCTTGATTTTGGGGCATTTTGATGCCCTTGGTCCCCATGGTGGCTGGGAGCTCCAGCAGGTCTGGGGTAGGGGGGGGTGCATGGCTGGGCGCATCGCCCCTGGGCAGCCTTGCCCCCATGGCACAGCCACCTGGGCTGCCCCTGCCGCAGCCGCCTGCCATCTGCAAGCAGCGCCTCGCCGCAGCACTCCCCGCCCCAGAAACTCCATCTCTGTGCAGCTGCGGCCCCATCCCCACACTGCGGGGCCCACGCTCCCAGCCACCTTCCCCACAGCTCCTGGCCATGGTTGGCATCTCTACTGTGTGGCTGGATGCTGAGCATGTCTGTGTCGCCTCCTCCTTCTGCTGCACAAACCCACCAGGGCCATGGATGGGCATTTTCCTTCCTTGTCCCAGTAGGATTTGGCTTCCCAAGCCATGGCCAGAGGGATTGGCATGGGCCTGGGCTCTGCTTGTGCTGCCAAAAATTTGGAGATGACCGATTCCTGTTGCAGGAATGCAGGAATGCTGACATCCCCTGGGAGCTGTGGGGAGTCTGGCCAGGACGCCATGCCCCGAGGGCTGCTGCAGTGTCCCAGCACCGCCAGGCACAGTTCCCGAAGGGAAAAGCCGTGCTTGAGAGAGCCAGCGTGCTAATTTAAGACGGGACATGACATATGACTGCGATAAATCTCTGCAAGGGACAGGAGAAGCAGCAAGCGGGGTGTTGCACTCTCCAGGTAAAAGGATGCAGTTGGGGAGCAAAGCAGCAGAAAGGGGGTCACCCTGGTGGAAAACACCAAAGTTTGAGCTACGAAGCAAAAGATGTTGGTTTGGACACACTGTGACTCAAGGAGACAAGCAATGGAGAAGCGAGCAGCAAAGCTGGCACCGCTAACACTTGTGCTGGGGTTTGGTGCTGTGCCAGTGGGGAAGGAGAGCGGTGGGGGCTAATGGAGATGCTGAGAAACTTAACCATGGGTCAGACTCAGGGTGGGAAGATTTGCTGTCTCCCTGCAAAGTCACTCCCAGGAAGTCCTCCTGGCCGGAGACTCTGTACCAACCCTTGCAGCCAGAGCCTGTCGGCTTAGCGAGATGCAAAACCCTTTTTTATTCTGTGATTCCAGAAGTCTTGAGTTACCCAAGCACAAAATTTCTGAACGGAGCACATGGGGAAATTGCTTATTCACACTTGAATAACTTAAAAATGGCTGAACCAATTTTACTTAAACTTTCCCCAAGAATTCCCCTTGGAGCCAAGCCATGCCTGGCAAATTTCAGCCCGAAAGGAATTTATTTCAGAAAAAGGACGAGAAACTGGAGCAGGGAGCGGGGGGGCACGGGCAGGGGGAGGATGCTCCATATAATCCCCTCTCTCCCTGCATGCTGTAATTAATGAGCCCCCGCTTGCTCCTGCCGGGCCGGTGCTGCCAGTCGGCCTCTCCCTGGGGGCTCACACTCCCCCGGTGCAGGTGGGTGCTGTACCACGGTCCCAGCCAGGGGCTGAGGATTTTGGGGCTCAGCCAGCAGCGGCGCAGGTAGCTGGCCGGGGCGCCCCGGGTCGTGGCCTGGGTGTTGCAGCCGACGGGCGGCCTGGGGAGCAGCTGCTGGCAGGGCTCCGGCGCCTGCACAATAGGAAATAACTGTGGTAACTGCGTGGTATTTGCTGGCAGGGGCTGGCTCTGTAACGCCAACCCGCCTGCTTGTGCAAGGACTCGGTGCTGAGGACGGCGCTGCTGTGGCCCCTGGGGGACGGGGTGATGTTGCGGCCAGGGAACATGCACGCCCGTAGAAACCCGGGCATCTCCCAGCCCTGCAATGTCCCTGCACGCACGCACCCAGCCCCACTCCCCTCCACCAGTGCTTCCCCGGCACCTTGGGAGATGGCTGGAGCTGGAGAGGGCTGCAACAGGGACTGTGTCAGCACGATGTGGGCAGGGATGGGCTGAGGAGTGAAATGCGGGGCCGTGGGGCGTGCAGGGGAGTGTGTCGGCAGCACTGACCTGAGTTAGTGATGGCAAAGCTGCAGTGCCTGTGGTGTCCCCAGGAGGCATTCCCGCACAGATGGGGAGCAGCAGGACGGCAGGATCTGCTGAAAAGAGATGAAAGGAAAACCCTGAAAAGCAGCAATGGCCATGGATGTTCACAGGACAAACTTCCCAGCCCAGCTCTCTCTCCATGAGAAATTTCCCACCCAGAGACCCCATCCCGCTGGAGCAAGCCTGACTTTCACACCCTGTTTCCGAAGAGAGCCCCGACGCGCTCCGGTGACAGCTCCATATCACACCGGCACACACACGGTGTGTCAGACCACGGCCATGCATGGGGGTGCACCCATGCACCCTGCCCAGCCACTGTCCCTTACCTCGTGTGCATGTGGCAACCTCAGCTGCAACTTAGTAAGGTGATTAGGGAATAATTATTCCTATTTTCTCAGAAGATATAAAAGGCATCAAATGAAATTCCCCAGCAGGAGTTGTAAAACAAAAAGAAGGGAGCAGATTCCTTGACAGCTGGCCAGCCCTGGGAGCGCATTGCCACCAGATAGATAAGGGGACGTGTGTTGGAAGGGTGGCACGAGTGGGTGGGAGAAAAAGCCTTGCAAGAGGCTTCTGCTGCCCACTCACCAGGAGCGCAGCTGTGCTGGGGATGTGGGAAGCTGGGGTGCGGGGATCCCCCCTGGTTTTGGGCTGGGTACCGCTGCAGCAGGGCTGTTGTGGAATCAGGTGGCATCTCCGTGTCCTCTGTCCAAAGGGCAGTGCTCAGAGGAGCAACATCTGAGTGGGCACCTGGGGCAGCTGTGCAGCTGCTGGGGGTCCCCCATGCCATCCCTGGCGCAAGGGGGGCCCTGGGGGGCCCTGTCGCCCCGTTCCCAGAGCAGGGAGCACCTCCGTGTGCCAGCTCGCCCAGCCGGCGCGTCTCCCGCTGGGTCAAGGCTGGCTCCAGCCTGTCTCCTTCCCAGGCTCCCTGGGCGCTCGCCCCTCTGGGCGCTCCTCCCCGTGCCGCCGGGTGCTTGGCACTGCCAGCGGGATCGGGGCGGCCGGCAGCGCCCGTGCCAGCCCGGCTGGGCCCTGGCGAGGCGGCCACCTCCTGCCGTTCCTGGTCCCCACTTCAAAACCCTCTCCCATCCCACCCACATACACCACCCCTCACCTCTGGCAGCTTCAGGATGCAGTTAAACACTTCAGCACTTAAAATTTCAGGTGCTAATTGCTTAGTAATGAAAACTTTAATCACAGGGCAATTAAAACCTTAAGTAGCTGTGGGAGATCCATTCCATGTCAACAAAAAAAGAATGCCGTCACTGCTCCGGCACCGCCCTGACACGGCACGGCACGGCATGGCATGGCGCGGCATGGCCGGGAGAGCCCGGCCCGCAGCCCCCGCTGCCTCGTACTCCGGGATCTGGGGACCCCCCCTCCCCACGTCAAGAGGGAGGTGGCCGAGGAATGATCAGCTACTGCCGTAAAACTTAAAACCCAGCTAATTTCGGATTAAGTGCCATATGAAAGGGTTTTGTTATTTTAAATCTCCTACTTTCCAAATTCCCAGGATTAAAATTCTCTGCATTTATTTTAACCACATAACATTTGCAGACAAATCACTTCTCCCAGTGCAAAAGTTTGAAGCAGACTTAGGATATAAAGCCCAGCCACAAGCTTCAGGGTGGAATCGCTGCAAGCGCCTGCCAGCAGCCACCAGCTCCGTTTGCTGGTGTGCGCTTCCAGGAGGGCTCAGCCCCCATTTCTGCAGGGGGGGACATGCCCAGCCTGCCAGGTACAATGCGCCCTGGGAGGCATCATGAGGAGGAAGGGTGGCTGGAAACTTGGCTCCTGGGCTGATTCCTGCACTGGGAATGAGCCCTTGGGAAAAATCTGATGAGGTTTGTTTGTTTGCAGAGCTGGCCCTGTCAATCTGCTGTGGGGTGCATGTTGCAACCATGCTGATGCTGCCCAGGTGACACTGTCCACTTCTGTAGCAGCCCTGTCTCATCAGATGCTGATAAATGCTATGTCAAAAAAAAAAAAAAAAAAAAGAAGTCAGTGTTTGTGCCCTTTTTCCCCCTGCTCCACAGCCCCACTGGCTCCAAAAGGGAAAGGAGGTGTCGGGTCTCACGCAGCTCCGGCTCTGCCAGGACAGCAGCGGGGGGGGCAGAAGGCAAAGGCTCCAGGGCTGGGGGCCAAGGCTCAGCCCCAGCTGCTGGGAGGTGTGGAAAACGTGGGTGCCTGCGGGCAGCAAACTGCCCCCCACTCTTTATCAAAAGCAGCATCGGTGTCTGGCAAATGTCACTCTCCCGCGTGCTTCCCAGCTGGGAGGTCTGCTTCCTCCTGCTGCCTCCCATCACCCTTCCCCTCGCTGCCTCCCAGCCCTGCGGCAGGACGGGGCACGGCGGGATGGGGCATGGTGGGATGCGCGTGAGAGCGGGTGGCCGTGGGGCTGGAGGGGACAAGGCAGGGACATCAGTGGGTGATGCCCCATAGTGGGGTCCTCACCCAGCCCGTTGCCCGCTCGGGCACCTTTGCTGATCAGGCAATTCGAAGCCTGGCCCCATTAGTGACATTTTATGGGGCTGCACCTGAAATGCCGGTGCAGACACCCTTTGCATGCCCAGCCCTGAGATGGGGGTGGCGTGGTGCCCACCTTAGTCATGGCGAGCATCTGCTCCCCAAACACAGAGCAATTTAGGGGCTGAATACTACCCTGCGTCCCAGCCTGATCCACCAGAGCCATGCCCAAGGTGGGGGGTAGTGACCCCCAAGCGGGCTGACAAGATATTTGGGTTCATGCTCATGTCTGAAGCATGCAGAGATGCTTGGCAGACTCTGCTGGCTGCAAAAAGCCACGAGGCCTCGCTTGACACTGCATGCCCCTCAGAGCCGGTTGCTCCCCTGAACAGAACGGACGGGCACTG
This sequence comes from Gorsachius magnificus, assembly GCA_034008185.1. Classification (NCBI taxonomy): domain Eukaryota; kingdom Metazoa; phylum Chordata; class Aves; order Pelecaniformes; family Ardeidae; genus Gorsachius; species Gorsachius magnificus. The sequence goes on from CM067087.1 coordinate 38,586,724, forward strand.
GGCCTGTGTCCTGTTGGGGCTGCTTGGGAGCAGCCAGGGGTGATGGTGGCAAGGGGCAAGCACAGGGCCTGGACCCTGCCAGCCCCCGCCTGCCTGTCCCCTCCAGGCACTGTGGGCCAGGGGCAGCCCTTGGAGCAGGGGGGCTTTCCCAGACCCCAAGCTGAGCCCCGGGGGTACCCTGGTCCTGCCTCCCACCCTACCTGGAGCATCCCTCGCCCAAAGCTGGCTCCGGATGCTGCGCCTCCCGTCACCATGGCAACCCCCATCCTTGCCGGGTTGCCATGGCTCCGTGGCCCCCAGCCGCAGCCGAATCCTCAGCATTGAGAGGACCCAGCGTTTTGGGTCCTCAGGGGGCTGCCACTGCAGGGGACACCATATGGGGGAAGGGGGGCCCGGGGGGAGGGGGCCTGACGGCGTGCTGGCATCTCCACATCACCCTGGTACCATGGGGGGGACGGGCTCCGGGACCACCTGGGACCCTGGGGGGCTGGTGGGGACAGGGTCCCCTAGGAGCATCAGCGATGGCAGGAGGGGGTGGCATCACTTTGTGGGCCACCCTCACATTTTCCAAACTTGTCTCCTTCCTCCCAGGGTTTCTCCGCTTGGTGCAGCCGCCCCAGCCCCGCAGGGCTGTGTTGGTGGGAAGGCACGCAGCTGCCAAAGCCCTTTGTGGCTGGCAACACCAACAGCACCAGGCACGTGTGACCACCCTCCTGTACCAGGCTGTCCCCTGCCCGCAGTCCCCTTGAAACACCATCCCACCCCTAGCAAACACCCTGCCAGGCACCCGGGGAAACCTCAGCGCGGGGCTCCCATCACTGCACTTGCCACGCCGGGGTTACGGCTCGGCTCGGCAGCAGCACGCGAGCCCGGCGGGCTCCAGGCTAGCCGTGCTAAATAAACACAGCCACCGTGAGAAAAAGGCAGACAGGAATAAATAGTCAAACAAAATAATAAGCTGAAGGAATAAACAAAGCGGGGATGTGCCCAGGCATGGCGCAAGCCTCTGACTTTGTGCTTCCAAGCCGGGCTCCGACCCAGCCCCGGTGCCCCGCGGGTGGTGGAGCCCAGCCTGCTGGCAGCGCCCTGGCCGGCTGCACCCCCCCGTCCCCCCCTGGCTGCAGGGATCCCCTCTCCCTGCCATGCCACATTCCTGGGGCGCCCGAGGACGACAGTGCAAACACCTGGGAGAGGTGCCAGCCAGCGCCCGCCTGCCCGGGATTTGCATCCGCTGCCCCGGCTCTTGGCTCGGGAGGGATAAGCCCAGGCTTAGCAATTGCTTCCCCTGGGGCCAGCTCCCAGTTCCTAACCAGTTTTACCGTAGCCCTTTCCCACACTAACTGGGGTCAAGGGAGCCACGTGGCCTCCATCCCCCCTCTTCCCCCCAGCGCTCGGGAGCTTTCGTCATTCAGAAAGTTTGCTGCAAAACGGATGGTGCGAGGGTGGGAAAGGGTCAGCCCCGAGGGCAGGGGTCTGCGGTTGGGGGGACTGGCAGGAGTCCCCGGGGGACGTGGTACTGCAGGGGGACCCATGGGCAGGCTGCAAAGCTGGGGCACAGACCTGCGGCTGCCCTCTCGGAGCCTTGGATGAGGTTTGGGTGGTGGCTCAAGGGGCCAGCTGAGAACCTGCAAACTCAGTGCTTCCTTGGGAAAACCCACAGCATAGGCTGGCAGCGAGGGAGAGGGCGGCTGCAAGGATGCTGGATGTAACACACTGTCCCCACCACCGCAAACTTCCTTTAAAACTCTCTGCGGGGCCCTGACACTTCACCCCCCTTCCTCTCCAGCTGGCATCCAGCGGTGCTCAGCCAGGGAACAAAGGGACACAGTTTAAAGTAGCCAGTTATTTTAAGAGCCTGCACTGGTAGTAACAGGCAAAAAATAGAAAGAAAACCAGCATAAGTGAAAAAAGAGCATTCCCCGATACATACTTTCACAGCAGCGCTTCCATGCATTCGGTGTAAAATCTGTTGCAGGCAAAAGAACTGAAATAAAAAGAAAATCACTGCAAGGCCCATCTGCAAAGCAATGTCTGGGTGCCTCGGTGGGGCAGGACACAGGCGATGCGGTGCTGCCAGCAGCTGGGCACTCTGCTGAGGGGGTTTTGCACGTGGACATCTCACCTGCGGGTTTCCCTTGGCTTCTCCAGCCTGAAAGTGTGAGTACGAAACAAATTGCTGGTACACCACCCTCCGCTCCAGCAGCTGGGCAGACGGGGCTGCCGGGGCCCCGGCACAGCCTGGCTCACCCCAGGAGCCAGTGACAGCGGAGCTGCAGGTTTGGCTTGGCCTGGACATCCGTTGTGTTCTCTGGCGCAATTTTGCTGAGATTTCCAAGTGAGCCTCGTTTGATCTTTGCCTCCACATGCCTGGAAGAGCAGCCCAGCTTCTCCCTGGCTGTGGCGCGGTGCTTTCCCATGCCGCTTGGCGGCAAGGCTCCAGGGACTCGGCTTGCTGCAAAGAGACTGGCAATGTAAGATTTATCACCTCATGAGCGCTATATTCCTAAAGAGAGCCTGTCATGGTGCAGCCCTCTCCATCACGCACCAGTGGGGATGCTGTACCGGCCATCCCGGCTCCCCTGATGTGGGAAACGGCCCCCAAAGCCGGCAGCAGCACAGGCTTTTGCTAAAAGCATTTGTGTGTGCCTTTCTATTGGGGAAAACCCCGTGAGAAGAGGTAGAGGAATGTGGGATGCATTGCTCCGGCAGCCTGTGGGTGCTGGGGCCAGTTCGGCAGCCCGTGTCTGGGTGACCCTGGCATGCCCCTGCCAGCCACCTCCGTGGGAGCCTGGTGGGACGGGGAGGAACAGGGTGGTGAGGGAGGATCTGCCTGCCCCGCACCAGCATGCAGGAGAGGGCAGGGAAAGCAGATGGGCAGAGAGATGCATCTGGGACTGCGCTAAATGCCTGGGCAGCCCCAGTCCCAAAATTCCCCCCCAGGGTCAAGAGCTGGTGGCCCCAGTGCAGGAGGGGACCTGCTCTTGGTTGGCAGGCTGCCGGATCAGGTACAAAGCAGGGGAGGCCACTGTGGCTCGGCTGACCCAGAGATGGGGCCCGGGTGCAGCCCCCAAATCAGCAGCACCCCATCAGAAAGCAGCAGCTCCTGACCCAGCCAGGTACTGCTTCATCCCCTACAATGGCTACCTGGGTTGCAGCGGCACATCCCCAAAGCCCCCAGGCCAGCATGGATTTTTTTTTTCCTAACTGCTTACCAGCCCCCAAAACACCACGGAAAACACACCCTGCCCCCCCTGAGCCACTGGGATGCCATCAGGATGGGCCTGCAGGAACATCCCTGTCCCCAGCTGCCCCCACGCTGCGCCCAGCACCATCCTCACCTGCAGCAGGGATGGCAGCACACGGGATGGAGCCATGGGGATCGGAACAGGGACCAGGGAGGGGACACTGACCCCAACCCTTTCCTTTGGCACCCACAGAAATACCCGAATGATGCCCTGAAGGCAACGGTTGGGCTGGAGGGATGCTGGGCACAGGCCCCGGGACAAGCAGCACCCACTTACAGTGTTTTTTGGGGCAGGGCCCCCTCAGCCGTGGCTCGGCAGGTGCAGCTGTGGGTGCCCCACATCCCCCCCCAGCTCTCGGCCTCCAGCAGAGCATTTGGGGGGAGGTCAAGCATTTTCTTCTTTCTCTCCCCCCCTCCCTTTCCAAGATGAAGAATTTAATTTTGGTTTTTACAGCTCCTCCTAGGTGGATAAATCCCTTCCTGGCGAGTCCAAGCCCTGGAAAATCTTGTGATTCTAACGCTGGCCCTTCTGGCAGTCACTGCAGCAATTCCTGTTTCTCTCCAGCCGCACTCTGTAAAGTTTTATAGTTTCCTGGTTGTAGCTGCAAGGCCCCAGCCGTGCCGAGGAGGGTGGCGGGGGGAGAGCCCGGCACTCAGGAAACTCGAAGCCAGGGAGGCGAAGTGGGGAACTGCGGCCAGGTGGGACGTGCTGGGGAGCCGGGGAGCTGCCAGGTCCCTCCGTGGGCTCCTGCAAGCAGGGACATCCTGTGTGTGGGGTGACACAGTCCCGCATGTGGGGACTCGGTCCATCACAGCCGTCATCCCATCTTGGGGCAGATCTGGGCCAGGTCTGCCTGTGTGCCATGGGATGGTGACAGGGAGATGCCATCCATCACCCGGTGTGGGGCACGTGCCTGGGGAGCAAGCAGAGCCGCCGGCGTCGCAGCCCCGCTGAGCGCGAGCGGGGCCCCACGGTGAGACCCGGCACTCCTCCGAGACTGCTCACTAATGAAAATCAGCTTTATATCTGCTTTATATCAGCTCAGCGCTGCTCTGGGCCCTGGAGGGATGAAGAACATGGATAGCAAGCAGTGCCACGGCACCGCCCATCACTTTGCTCATCCCTGTCTGCCACGTGCGTGCCCAGGGAGGGGGAATGTGGCACCTTCACAGGCGGGGAAGCAAGGCATGGAGATGCCCCGTCTGGGACCAGCTTCATCCTAGAGCAGGATGCGGTACTTTGCTGGCCAAGTGATGGGGGAGCCCCCTCCACTCATTCCCTGTACCCCTGGCTTCGCAGTGGCAGCAGTGCTCCCCACGGCGATCTGTTCCCCTGGGAGCCATGGGTGCCCGCGCATGGGGTGGATGAAGTACCACGTCACCCCACCTCTTGATTTTTTTTTTTCTGAGCCTTACCTCTATTTGGCAACTTCTGATGAAAAATTTGGCCCCCGGCGAGGTCAGGGGTGGGAGAATGGGTCTGGTGGCTGTGGGAGGCAGCGAGAAGCCCCTGCTTTATGCACTGCTATGGCTAAAAATCCCAGTTGATGTTAGGCTGTATTAGGGAAGTGGTAGGAGAGACAAGTGCCAATATTATAATGCCATCAGCTCCGTTAATGCTTACTGTCTGCCTTTGAATGCTGAAGTCGCCACGCTTGGCTCTGGCTGCTCTGTTGCCAAAAAGAATACGGTAAAAATAGCCCAGAGAGAAGCAGGGAGAGTGACGGGCAGGAGGGTGATTTCTGGAGGAAAAGAGAGAGGATTAGTACAGAGAGGAGAGGAACAAAGGGATGTGACAGCAGTGTGCAACCCTCCGAACTGGCCTGGTGCCCTGCCACCGGGTCTCGAGAGGCTGTGAGGCATCGCAGGAGCCAGGAGACAGCGACTAGGGTGAGGATGTCTGGGTGGGAAACAGCGTTTCCGCTGCTGACCCCGCACCAGGGCTTTCCCACATCCTCCCCAGTCACCTAGCAGCAGGGGACTGGAGGGTGCCTGCGGATGCTGGAGCACCCATGGGTGCTGGGGTGGGCTGCAGCCCAAGGGGACCCGGGGATGGGGATGCTCTTGGGTGAGCGCCGCAGAGGGAAATCTCTCCTTGGCTTCCTACAGCAGCCCAGGCTGGGACGTCCCCGTCCCCTCTGCCAGCACCACGTCACTGAAGGACATCACGGGTCACCGAGCAGCAGAGAGACCCGTCTCACCCTTTGCGCCCTTCCCAGAAACAAGAGGTGGGGGGAAGGTGGAGAGGGGGGCTGTAAACTCTGCATTACCACTAATTAAGCACTTGGCTGTCACTGAGGCTTCCCAACACACCTCTTTCTCTGACACTTTTACTGTTTGGGGAAATGGCGTCTTGGGCCTTTGATGAACTCGCTATGAAGTTGAAAGGAGCTCATGGCGCGGTGCCAGGGCCCGTCACAATTGTCTCTCAGGCTGGGGATGGGAAATGACCCATTTATAAAAAGCGAGGTAATAAATTAGACCTGGGAAACGGGAGCCACCGACTCTGTGGATAAAAGGCAGGATGGGCCGGACGAACCCAAGGGTGGGCAAACCTTGTCTGGCCGGCGATGCCAGCCCGGCACCCAGTCCCTGCTGTGGCGGGGGCATGAGCTGGCGGGGAAGGTGGCAGGGACCGGGCAGGGCATCGTCCAGAGGAGGGCTCCAGCAGGGTTATTTATAAGAGGGTATTTTTGGGGTGAAGATTCAAAAGCTGGGAATTCAGGGCAGGGGTGAGGAGAAGGAAAAACACCCGCTCTTGGGCTGCCAGAAGGAGCAGCAGCGTTCTGTGTCCTGCCACAAAGCCAGCTTGTGGCTGGGGCTGCGGCATGGCCCTGCACACTTTGCCTGGGGAACGTGTGCCTGAGGGGTTTATTGGAGCCCCCCACACTGGGGGCATTGCTCAAAGTGCCACCAGGACGCAGGGGCTGGCTGGCGTGCAGGTGACAGCGAGTGAGGCCATGCATCCCTGCTGTCCCCACGTGGGGACCCCACGCACCTCTCCAGCACAAACCCTCCTGTTACAGGGGGCCAAGTCCAACCCTTGGATCAGGGCGGGCCACGGGGGCTGACTCCTACTGGGGTGCAGAGAACCTACATATTGCATGTCCATGGGAGGCTCCCAGGCTCCCCATGTCCTGAGCAAATGAAGGTGTGACCACACTGATGCCCAAGCTCAGGAGCCATTGCCCGCAGCTGCACCACTGGCCACCTTCGAGGCACTCCCCGTCCCCCATGTCCGCCCCTCGCCCTACCTCTTTCTGGCCATGGGCCACGAGTCAGCTCCTGGGTGGAAAAGCAGCCGGGGGGGCTGTACCACAGGATCACTCCGGGTTAGCTCAGGGCAGCTCCCAGGAGAGCTGCCATCTCCCCATGGCTCCAACGCCTGGCCCCAGGGAGCTAGGACTGCAGGAAGGTGGTGGCAGCAGCAGCTGTCCCTGTCCCCACCATCCCCATCCCCCAGGCTGGGGCAATGCTGGGGGATTTGCCCAGCACCTGGCGTGGGGCAGGGGGACACCACCAGTTCCCTTCTTGCAGCGGCCGATTGCAATGGGCTCTCTAGGACTGGCCAGGCTGCAGGGTGACTTCTCTACAGGGGGAATAATTACTGCCAATTAGCACTCGTCAGGGCTGGCTGGCAGCTGGGAGGCCTGATGCAGCAGGTGATGGGCTTTGCCCTGCAGCCGGAGGGAGAGCCTCTGGATTTCACACATCCTCACACAAGGCAGCCGCTTGGTATTTGGCTGTGGATGGCTCAGCCTTCGTGTGGGCAAGAGGCTCGAGCTTGCACAGAAGCAGCAGTGGCCCCGCAGGGCTTGGGCTGCTGCCGAGAGGCTGAGGAGGGTGGTTTCCTCCAGGCTGCAAAAAAAGGGGGTGCAGACCTCTGCTGCTGGACCCCAGGGGCTCTGCAGGGCAGCCTGCTGGGACTTTTCCCTCCACAGGAGACAGCACCTATATCCCATCCTCTATATCCCTCAAAACTCCTCCATCTGCCTTTTAGGAGTCTCCCCTGTGTCCCTGCTCTCTGCCCCATGTTTTCACAGCTGCCATACGACAACATCCCTCGCGCATTTGAGCCTTAATTCTTTTTAACACTATATGTATGCATGCATGCGCGTATACATGTGTGTGTGTGTATATATATATTCTTCTTATCCTGCCTGCATTGTGTTTCTCATTAATTATTCACATCTCATGAAAAAGGAATGAAAACAGATTGCATGATGCTGACCGGAGCCTTGCAGGAGGGAAATCAGCCTGAAGATTTCCTGCAACCACTGTTGGGCTCAGGCACAAACCCCTTCGCCCCGGGGTATGGGGTGCCTGGTATCAGGGTGCCCTGCTGAGCTTTGTGGCACCCAAGGAAGGGGACCCAGAGTGGATGGAGGCTGTGGGGAGCCCCTTGACCCTGTGGGGTGGGGGGCGAGAGCTCTCCCGGCCCCCAGCAAGTTCCTGCCACGGTGTGGGACCCGCTCCAGCCCCCGGCTGCTGGCTTTCATTCCATGTTTTTGACTGAAAGAAATCCCTTCCCCACGGAGGTGCGTGCTGACAGCGATGGAGGCACATCCTCACCTGCGATACACCAAATAGGCAGGGGTCTGCCTCAGCCTCCCACTCAAAGGCTGTTTCCCACATTCCTGCAGGACTCTCCAATTTTTCCACATCCTTCCTCGAGGTGGGATGCAGTGTTTGCTCCTGGTCTCACCCTCTTTGTCCAGAGCTGGGCGCATCCTTCTCCTCGTGCCCACCTCTTCTCCTTGGGCACGCGGGGCTGGGCAGGCACTGTGCCCTGGGGCCACTGCCCAGCAAAGACGGCAACCTCTGCTCCTGCTCCACCCAAATAGCACTTGCTTTTTAAAAGAGCTCTTTCCCTGCCCCCCCGACCACCCCCCGGCCTTGTTATTTAAAAATCTGCCGCATATGCTTGATCTCTTCCATGTTTAAGAGGTTATCGGGAAGAGAGGGCCGAAGCAGGTCCCTCTTTTGCCTTTTTAGCCTCTCACCACGCTGCCCTGTGCCCATCACCCTCGCCCTCTGCCCCTCCACGTGCTGTGTTGATTTAAGCAGCAACACTGCAATATTTCCACCACTTTGCTCTGTACTCTCTGCCCATTGTAATCTTTTCTTTGCTCTTTTGACCATCAGCATATATTGAATAAGAGCTCTTAATTGAGCTGTCTGCATTGACATGTTGGGCTTGTACTTAGTGGCTATAATTAATTTAGGACAATATATGTGAATTATCTTGATTAGTCTATCCAAGATGCATCATCTCGCACGGGCCCATGGTGAATGTCATATATCTTCGTGCAATCCTTTCCCACAGCAGCGGAGTCCTTCAGCCTTAACTAACCTAAATATGTCACGTTTTTGCTAACGCGCTGCCTTCTCCACATCATTAACGAGCATAATAAACCACACCGACGGTAACGCTCGGCAGCCCGCCCAACCCTCTGCTAACGTCTTGCTACAGGGAGTAGTGACTCTTCCTGCAGGCTGGAGGTAGAAACCAGGACCTGGCAAGGTGGAGGTGCCCAGATGCCCGGGCAGACACTGGGATGGGGGTGGCTTTGTGTGATGGATGCCACCGAGGGTTTTCCCACCTCCCTGTTGGGTTGGCTGATGGAGAAACTGGCCTGTGAAAGGTCAAGCCAAGTCTCCTCGGTGGACTGCGCCGTGGCCAGCACACGGACCTTGAGATCCATGACCAGGTTTGCATTTTTTTAGTGTCTTTTTCTGGGGGAAGTTCTCTGTCGGCTTTCCACAAGCGAGGAAATGCGATGGTGCATCTGCTCAGCCCTGCTCCTGTCAACTCCCTGGCCTCTCCATGGCCACGTTTGGGCCACGTCCTTCTGCACCCACTGCTTGCTCCCTGCAGAAAACCCTTCCTGAGGCTCTGCTGGAAGAGTTCAGTGATGTCAGAGCCTGTTTTCAGGCATGGCAGGCCATCCCCCACTCCCGCGGGAATGCTGGCATGCCTCCGGAGCCGCCACCGGTAGGACGGGTTATGCTTATGGGGACATGTAGTGGCTCGACCTGGAGAAGGGCCGGTGCTGGCTCCAGGGCAGGCCCTTTTTTAGAAGCGGCATGCATCACTGCCAAGGCCTTCTTTGATAGTTGTGCTACAAACAAACACACAAACAAACCAACTAACCCTTCAGATATCACTCAGGCAGAAAAGTACAATTACAAGGCTCAGGTTTCCAGCATCAACCTCACCCTGGCGCTTTGGAGAGCCCTGAAACCAGCAGCTGCTTAACTCTGCATCCATTTGCAGGTCTCTCCGAATTTCCCAAGCGCTGCAGAAGTATTTACCCAGTGCAACAGCGCACCGAGATGGAGGAAACTTGGTGGCCTCGGCTTGATCTCGAGGCTGCGGGGAGGTGCGGCATGCAGACCTCGGCACACCGGCAGCCTGACCTTGCCCAAACAACCGCACGCTGCAGGATCCTGTTTGGGACAGACGGAGCAAGACAGGAGAGATGTTTAGGCTAAGTCCTCGGTATTTAGCAGTCGGAATTTAACCCCGCTGGTTCTGATTATGGCTCAAGAAGTTCAGTTTCCATCCCAGACCACCAGTTTTGCCCACTTAAGAGCAGTCGGTATCACCTCTGACCCCCCGGCAAGCTTTATTGCTGCAGCCTGCGAGAAAGCAGCCGCATCGGCTGCCTTGTAAACCCCAGGGCCGTGGAGGGCTGGTCCTGGCAAATAAAGCCCTCACAGATGCCCTCAGCCTCCGTGCACTCTCTGGGGTCCCCCAGGGCCACCCAGTGTTGCTGGCCCCATCGCAGGACCCCTTGCGGGCCCATGGGAGAGGGAAAGGGCCATGGGCACTCAGAATGATGCCACTGGGTGGCATGGCGGCCAGTCCCCGGGGAAGGCTCCCGTGGGGACGGGGTGTCCTCACTCCCACAGGGACATCCCCCACTGGCACAGGGCCGGGGTGACGTTTCCTTCCAGCAGCTTTGGTTCATCCGTGAGTCAGTTTGGTGCCGCTCCCCACCCCGCGAGCACTTTGATTGCAGCCACAAGCAAGCTTTCCTATGTTTCTTACGCGATTCCTGCATCAGGAACATCGCAATTCTTCTTTCCCTGGCTCTTGGTTGAATTGCCGACACCCAACAGAGATGGGAGGGGAGCTAACCCCAGAAGGAGCACACCCCTTCCCTGTTTTGGGGGTCCCCCACCTCCTGCCCCTGCTTGTGTCCTTGATGGTAGCACATGGGCAATGGAGGGGAGCATCCCAGTTCCCCCAGGTCTCTGTCCCTGCTGGGCTGGGGACAGGAAGGTGGCCCCAAGGGGTCCACATCCCCACAGGGTGTCCCTAACTCATCCTGAGCCTGCTCGCTTGCTTACTGCCATCCCAGCTCCTTCTCTCCTTGAAGCCTCCCGCAAGCACGCGTGGACCCAGGGGCTGTTCCCGCTCACCCAGACCCTCAGCTCCACAGCCTGTCCCGGGGTGCTCAGCTTGGGAATTTCTGCCACTGGCCTGGGACATGGTGGCTGGCGCCTGCCCCTCTCCTGGCACATGAGCCAGCACGAGCCTCCCTGGCATCCCTCTGCACCTCCCCCTGCAGCTGCTCCTCCTGCCATGGCCTGAGGGTCAGGGACCAGCACCCGTGGCACCTTGGCTACCACGTCCCTCTCCCTGGCTGCAACGCCACTTGGGATCCTCCTCTAGACAAGCTGAAGGAAAAGCTCTGGGAGCTTTCCCGTTTCTGTGCGGTGAGCCAAGGCTCAGGATTTGTTTTGGAAACTGTCCCAGGGGAGGCTTTTTGGCTTGAAATTTTTTTTCCCTTAGAAGGATGAGGTGTGCCTGGTTTGGGTTCCCTGGCCCTGCCTGGGGTGGCTTTGGGTTTCTCACAGGATGGAAAGAGAAGCACATGGGGACAAAACCACATGCCCAGGCTGGCTTGCAGATCCCCCCCAAGGTGCCCTATACAGCCAGCATCCTCCAGGAGAGCAGAAGTCCACATTGCTAACAAGCACAACAAAAAAATGCACGGGTGCTTAAACTAAGAAAAGTCAGTCTTCCAGGTTTCTCCATGCCTCATAAAGCACCACAAAAGGGCACCCACCCATAGTTGCCCCTTTTCAGGCCATCCTTGGAGTTGGTGCCCAGTGCCAACCCACCATGAACTCTCCTGTGGCCGACACTGCCCTGAAAAGGGTGCAACAGCCCTGACCCACTGCTGTGGCTGTCCCCACCTTGCTGGGACAAGGAAGCTGCATCCCTCCCCCCCATGAGAGCCAGGGGATGGAGGCACCCTGGGGTGCTCAGGAAGAGGCAGACCCAGTAGTCAGCACCCAGAGGGGCTCAGGGCCCCAAAGCACCCTTGGGATGTTGTCTGTGCCAGGGCTGCACCCTCCATCCTCATCTCATGGCTTGCTAGGAGGAAGGCTGTTTTGGCAGGGGGGACAGGAGGGGTGGCTTTTCAGGGGAGAAAAGGGACAATTTAGGCTGAGCTAGGGCCCCCCACCTCTGAACCTCTGTGTGCACAGGACACGGACATGCAGGGGCATGGCTGGCCCTGGGGACGCTCTCCCCAGGGACAGGGACACAATGCCGACACTGATACCCGATGACACTTCAAACGGTACCGGCCAAAGCCCCCGTGAGCAGACGGCTGGCAGGGCTGCTGGCGCCGTCCCCAGACGGGCTCCTCAGGTCCGAAGAGGGCTGCAAGCTCTCCCCTCTCTATTTACATTTCCAGGAATGCACAAAACGGGGGGGCCGGGGGGGGGGGTTGGCCCGGCCCCTTGTCAGAAACCCTCCCTGCTCCGTTAGTGTCTCTTGATATATGGCTTGCATTAGGGGATGAAAGTGAGGCATAGCTTGGGGTTTTGGCACGACAAACCCCATTAAACTCTCTCTGGGAAAATGAGTCCAAAAAGCGTTTCAGGGGGTTGAGTCACTAACAGAGCTGTGAGCGGCATTTACCCACACCTCCGCCAGCCTGGTCCGAAAACCCAGCCAGGGCAGGGGAGAGGAGGGTGCTGTGGGGTGCTGGGTGCTAGCAAGCAGCTACAGCAGCCCAGCACCCCGCTGCCCCGCAGCACCCATCATCCCGCCGGGGATCTGGGAGCATTGCCAGAGGCAGGACAGCTGGCCCCAGCCCTCTCGGGGGTGTCAGTCCCAAATCCAGGCACCCCTCCGCCACCAGGAAATGTGGGGCTGGGTGGAATGGTTGCAGGATTGAGGGGTCTTCTCTGCTCCCCCAAAGGTGTTTTTGGGGAAGGGATGGGGACAAGACCCTTCCCCACCATGGCGGCCCAATCTGGGGGTCGCCCCATGCCCTCCTCCCTGGGGTGCTCAATGGGCAGTGGGATGCACCCCCCCCGGCACTGCACATTCCTGGCTGCTTTTCCTTTCCTCAGGGCCAGCAGGGCAAACCAGGAGGGAGCCGGCTCAGCCCCACTCCCTCGCAGGGGACCCGCTTGGGATCACTGGGGACCTTGGTTCTCCCTGGCTCGGAGGTCAGGAGGAGCAGGAACGAGCCGTGCTGGGGAGAGCAATGGGAGCTCTTACAGCATGAGCCGCTGGGTAAGCCCTCTTCTCCCTCCCCAGCAGCCCAGGAACCAAAGCCAGGCAGGGAGCAGGGAGAGTCAGCACAGCCCTGAGCCCCCCAGCCCCTTTGCCTGTCATTGCCAGCCCGGGGCAGGGGCCAGGCAGCACAGCCACCTGTCTGCACCTCCCGGCCCAAAAAGGCCACTCCGCAGGTGATCCGCTCCAGGGCGAGGGGAGGGGGCTGCGGAAAACTTTCCATCACCTGGTGAGGGAGCAGGAAATTCCCCGAAGAAGTTGATGCAGGAGTCAAAGCAGCAGTGGGGTCGGCTGAGCACAGAGGAAAGGAAAATTGCTCCCCCCCTGCCCCCAGAAGGCAATCCCCTCCGAAGCCAGCGCTGCTGCCTCCTGGGGCAAACCCAGTCCCCCTCACCCTCCCCTCCCCAGCAGCTCTGGGTTTGCTGCTCTCCGTGATGAGAAGCCACATAAATCCTTAAAAAGAAAGTGCCAGTTGTGCAGCAGCTAGAGCATGCCTGGCCGCAGATGCCAAGAGAAATGCAATAGGAGGGATGGGAAGGGGTCTGAAAGGATCCTCTTTGCCCTCCTGCCCCCCAGCTGCCCCTCGCTGTGATGTCCTTGCCCCCAGTTTCCTTGCAAAGGGACCAGGAATTTGCCAGGTGCAATGGGCAAGGGCAGAGCAGGGTGGGAGGCAGAGCAGTAGGCATCATGGTGAGCATCCCAAAAGCCTCTGGCTGCTGCCCACGCTGGGATCCTTCCCGGGGGAAAGGGTGGGGATCCCAGCTTTGGTCCAGCAGCACCTCCTGTGCTCCATGGGTCTGGGGACAGCATCCTAGGATGCATGGTGTGAGGGCACGCTGGGACTACAGGTGACTCGGGTCACCCCCCTGCAGGCTCCCCTGGCCTCACATCCCTGCCTGGTGCCAATGCCCGAGGCACCCCAAGCACCCCCCGGCAGGGTGACGCCGCATGGGTACCCATGGCACGCTCTGGCCGGGACCTGGAGGGGAGGGGGTGGCCATCAGGAATGAGAAGTGAGGTCCTGGAAGATGTCCAGCTCTCTTTTAATTAACCTGAACAAGCCAGAGCTTAAGTTTCCGAGCCAAGCTGAAGTCTCCCTGTTAGGAAAAGCCTGCAGTACCTGGCAGTAATTTAATAACTCTCATTTCGAGCTCTCTAATAGCAGTGCTGTGGAACGGCTCCAAACCCGCTGGTCTCCCTGCCTTTCCGCAATCAAGTTACCTTTATTGCTTTATGGCAATATTAACAGAGATACCAGTGTTAATGCCTCACCTCGAGCTCAGCTGGCAGGGAAGGGCCTGGCACGGCCAGGAGGAAACCCGGCGGCGCGTGGTGGGGCCAGGCCGGCTGGCTCCCAGCACCCACCCCGGCACCCACCCTCACCTCCACACGCCACTGAGCTCCAGCCCTGGGCACTGAGCACGTAGCAGGGCGAGCTGTCAGCTCCAGGATGGGGACCAGCTCAGCGGAGCCCTGGGATGCCCGTCCTTGGGGGCACCCGGTCAGGTGTCCCAAAGCACACACTGTCACCCCAGGATTCAGCCCTTTTTGAGGAGACATTTGCATCGCTGCAGGGGAGCAGGATCCAGCCCCTTCCCAGCCACCATCAGAGCCGCCAGGATCCATGGGGGTTGCAGCAACAGCCTGCTCCAGCAGGCTCTTCCCTCTGCAGCACGGCAGGAGCTTGTGGGTCCTGCATGGCCGGGACCGCCTACCTGCCCCCCGCCCCTCACAGGGCTGCAATTAGCTTGATTGCACTAACCTAGAGGAGGGCTCCATGGCTTGAGATGCCTCAGAAACATTCTTCCCTTCTACCTGAGGGATGGCAGGATGCCTTTCACCCTTAGAACCCACCAGCAGGAGACAAATCCCTCCTTTGGTTCCAGTCCAGACCTCACTGCCCTGAGAAGAAGCAGCCCATCACACAGCTGGGGGCATGCAAGCTATTTGTAAGAGCCCTTCCCCGCCCCTCCATCACTCGCAGGTAATGCAGGTGCTTTCCCCTGCTTTGGTTTCCCCCAGCTGGGCTCTGTTACCCAGCAGGCTGGGGCTGATGCTTTAGAGGGGTCCCCCCAGCACCCCCAGCTCTGCTGCAGGTTTGCAGTATAACCGGGCTGCTGCAGGGGTGTGCTCCCTCCCTGCTGGCCGGGCATGGCAAGGAAAGCTTGTCCTAAAACACAGCCCAGACTGGGGGTGCCACATAGGCATGTGGCGGAGGGTCATCCTGCGCTCCCTGGTCTCTCCTGAGTTGGGGTGAGATGTGTTTTGGGTGCTGCTGGCCTGGGTGACAAGGTGCAGATTTGTCACTGCCACCATGAGCCCAAGGCTGTGTCAAGGAGGAGGAAGAGCCAAGGAAGCAGCTGGAATGCAGCTTCTTGGCTCTCCAGACCTTTGCGGTGCCATGAGGGCACGTGTGGCCCGGCCCCACAGCACCCTGGGGAGAGCGGGATTGTGCAAAGGGTGCTGGCCACAGCCAGCCGCTGGTGCGGGAGCTGGCAAAGCAGCGCTGTTGCAGTTTATGGGATTGGAAGCAGCTGCCCATGGGATGCAGGCAGCTGGACATCACAGGGACAGGACGAGCTGCCCGGGGGCACAGGCTGACACAGAGCATGCCCTGCTGGGACTCGCCCAAACCCTCCTGGGACCGGCCGTGGTTTCCTTGCACATCTCCCAGCTCGGGCGGGAGGCTTCTCCCCGGGCCAGGGGAGCGGAGCCCAGTGTCAGCCTGAGTGCGGAGCCGCTGCTAATACCTTCTTTGCTATTTTTAGCTCAGCAGCCTCGTGCTGTTGGTTTCAGTGTATTTTTTTTTTTTTCATCCCAGTGAATTCCAAATCTTTTCCCTCTTTCGCCTTCTATTCCGGGATGCTGCCTGCACCATTCGGCTTTGATCTGCACTGATGCCAAGTGTGTTTTGAAACTCTAAGTATAGCACATCCCTTGAATTTCTCTTATCTGGCGAAGCAGTAATATCCTCAAAGAGCTCCAGCAGGCTGGTTAAACACCTGACATCGCACGGCTCAGTCCACACCAGCTACTCCTCAGCCTGCTTCCCAGGCAGCCTCCCCTCCAGAGTGCTCCGCAGGCTCGTGACCTGGGCTGTGCCTTGCTGCTGGTGTCTTAAAGTTGCTGTCAATCTTATTTTACAGCTCAGAGGCTGAAAAGGGCAGCTAGGAGCAAAGAGGGCCAATGTTTCCTTTTTTTTTTTTTTTTCCCCCCAAGATGCCTCAATGCAGCCTTTAATTTTGCATCTGTAAAATGATTCCAGATAAAAATAATAGTATTTAGGACTTCAAAATAACTGATTTCCCAGTGTAGGCAGGTAACCAGATGGCCAAATGCTGTCGTTTGCCACTTGCAGCGGATTGCAAGGGCAAGGATATGAAGGCTGCTCTTAAATCCGTCCCCAAAATGTCTAGTGCTCCATACACAAATACTGTAACAAATTAATGTCAGATGCTACCCTTGGTATAATTAGACAGTATTTAGAGTGGCAGAGCCAGCAACTTGCTATGATTTACATGAAGCCCCTACCCAGAAGCCTGCACCCACCACTGGTTCATCGTCACTAAAAATTCATTTATCGGTCGGAGGCTGCCCAGGGCGAGCAGCCCCCAAATTGGCTCAGTCCTTTGGGCTGCTCTCCCAGGGGAAAACCAGGTGCTTTGTACCACTCAGCCCCAAATTTGGCCCCTGCATGGGGTGCTGGTGCCAGCTCCTTGGGATGCTCTTTGGGGTGTGGGGGTCTCAGGGGGATGCAGCAGCACTGATAAACTCTACATCACCCATTAAAGACACGTACAGCATCCAGAGCCGGAGCACTAGGAAGCACCAATCTTGTCAGTAAATCTTTTTCCTCCTTTCTCCAACACACAGTATGAATTAAAAAAAAAAAAAAAAGCCAGAAAAAAAAAAAGCCCTCATTCCCTAGTTCTCATTAAGGGATAAAACCGATCTGGCCTAACTAAGCCAAGCTCTGGCAGCGGCAGACGCGTGAGTGGTGCGGGTCTGCTCCAAAGTGGAACCAGCTCCCAGCCCCACGCTTCAGGAAACATCTCATCCAGCGAACCTCGTATTTTTCCCACAAACTCCCCTCGAGCTGTAAAGCACATCTGGATAATTTTAGGCAGAAAGGGATTTTCCCAGAAAGTTGGAGGGGGAGGGGAGGGGGAGGCGAGGGGCTGGTTATATTTGGAAACCTCTTTTAAGCGCAGAGACCCCGTCGTGGCTGCAGCATCGTGGGGTGATGCTAAGCGGTGCAAGCGTGGCGGCGAGGACGGCTCTTGCACCGGCATGGAGAAATGTCTGTGGCAGGAATTCATGGCTGCGAGTGGGTTTTGCTCCCTGCCACTGAATTTTGGGATGTGCTGCTGCCCATCCTCCCTTGGCTGCCCTGGGATGAAGTGGGCACCCAGTGAAATCCTCTGGAGATTTGGTCCAGTGGCTCTGTGGCAGCTCTGGACATGGCATTGCTCAAAAGCAATGGAAAGGCAAAAAAAAAAAAAGCCATTTTGAAAAGACATAAAGCCCCAAAGGACTCTGGGCCCAGCCAAGCGTTGCTCGGTGGGGACGGCATTGATGCTAAGAGGAGGCAGCTCATCAAGGCCTTATTAGCACAGGAACTGCTGAGTGCAAATTAACGCGCCAGACTCTGGCTCGTCCCAGCCGTACGGCGAGTGCCGCGTGCACAGCCACGCCGAGCGGTTTAATCAACTCAGAAAGCAATTTGTTCTCTGTTTATAACCTTGACAAGCTAGCAGGTTATTTTTAAGCACACCAGCAAAGGCAAAGGCAATTCCCAGCTGGGCAGCAGCCAGCAGGCAAACCGCGCTGGGCAGGTGAGCAGCCCCTGGCCAGCCCCAGCTCAGGGCAGCCGTCTGGTGCCGAGCAGGCAAAACCCTTCCCCTGAGCTCCAACCCCGTCTCCTCCTCCACACACCCAGGTCAGGGGCACGCTGCCGCAGGCATCGCCCGTCGCCCTTCGGCAAGGTGACGCCCTGATGCCATTGCCCTGGGGACACGTGCTCGCCCCCTTTGCTCTGCATTGTGCTCTGAGGAAGGTCAGCGGAGCTGAGCTGAGCGCGGGGCTCTGTAACCGAGTAAGAACAACCCCAGGCACAGTGCGGTGTAGTGACATTACTCACCCTGCCTAATCTCTTCCCCCATCCTGGAGAGGGCTGTCCCTGGGGAGGGAGTATGGAGGACACAGTGCCATGGGGTGGCAGAGCCCCTCTCCGCAGCGCCGTCTCTCCCCTTGTGGCATGCACCCAGCCACCCGGCCCACACCGTCACCGCTTGCATCCCATCTCCCAGCAAAGGTGGGCAGATGCTTTGCTGGGCATGGTGCTGGCCGTGCAAGCATGCCCAAGTTTGCCCAGGCACCCGTGTTGGAGCCTTTCAGCCAGGGCAGCTCCCGCCCTCGCCGCAGCAGCATCCCTCCTCTGCCGCAGCGCTGGTCAGGTTTGCCCTTCTTCTTTCCAGAGGCCGGCTGGACCGCTGGGGTGGGAGAAGGGGGACCTGGAAGCCGGAGAGCAGGCGTGGCTGCCCGTGAAGTGCTCCCTGTCCTCGGGGTGCTGGGCCCTGTTTGCTGCCCCAGCAGCTGCTCAGATGCGCTGGCGATAACACGATCGGCAGCAAATTGGTTAATGCTTCCCCAGAGAGCAGGATGCACGGGGCGCCGAGGCCACCCCAGTCCCCTCCGTCCCAGGGGCGCTGGGTGCTCTCAGGGATGATGCTGCCTGCACTTCCAGCTGATTTAAAGCAATGCCCAAGTTTGTAGAGAATTAGCCAGACTAAGGAACATTACTTTTCTTTATTAGGTTAAAGGGTAAGCAAATACAATCAATCTTGTCATGTATCACAAGATGTCAGCAACTTCCCACCTCAGCCAGAAAATTACCGGCTCCTAAGTGGGTTGTGGAATTACATTCATAACCGCAGAAAACAAATATATACGTGTATATTTTAATGAAAACACTAAAGGTCGCAGCACCACATCATCATCAGAAATAGGTTGCTTCTCAGCTAATTTAATCAACGACCAAACCCAGGCCACGGAGCAATCCCCACTTAAAGGAAGGTGCAGCCCATAGAGGGAGAAGATGATATTGGTGATGTGATCTGCGAGGGGCAGAGCCGGCAAGCGCAATACCGGACCCCAACCTGGGCTGGTGCCCCCAGGGAGCTGCTGCCCGGCCCCCAGACCTGCCCTGGCTGAGCGCAGCCGCAGCGTGGTTCTCTGCCCTATGCTTTAGCACTGTGGCCATCTTGCATCATTCCCGCTCTGGCTCAGTTTGGCTTCTTCATTTAACAGCTTCCTAATTCAATTGCTCCCATCCCCATCCTTCCCTCGCCATTGCTGGTGCAGATAACCTGGCTGAGCTCCTCCTGGAGATTTACCAGTGGGAGGCAGCCCATTAACTAAGCATCAGAGTCGCTAATCGAAGCTAATGAATTAACCAAGCGGGTGCTGATTTCCAATTGACCTTTAGGAGGAGGGACAGGATCTCCTCTCCCCTCTGCCCCATCTCCCGTATCCCCCCGCAGTCCCCTGCCCTGGCAGTGCAGGATGCTCCCCGCTCCCCTCGCTCCCTGCTCAGCCCCACCTGTCTCGGGGCCAGGCGGGAGCGAGGTGAGGGGAGAGCCCTTCCGAGCCAGGAAAACAAAAATAATCATGGTAATAATGGCTGGTAATACCCTGAGCTGCCTGCCAAGATCACGAGCTGATTGGAGAGCCCGAAGAGCGGTGAGGCTGGAAGTCAGCTGGCAAGCACGGGGCTGGCCGCGGCGGTGGCGGGGCAGAGGGCAGGGGACGCGGAGAGGCAAGGAGGAGCATGGGGCCGAAGGCTTTCCTGCCTGGCAGGATGAGGGATGTGGCCCGGCCGGGCCAGTCTCACCGGCGCGGGCACTGTGCCACGAAGGAAGCCGTGTGTGCCGCACTGCCGGAGCGCCGCTCTGCCCCGCGCCTGACCCTGCTTTAACCCTGCTCTCCCCATGGCCTGTGCCGCAGGGGCGGCTGAGCGACAGGTTACCTGGTACCTGGCCATTCGTGTTGCTAAACATAAACCGCTGGTCTCCTCACTCAGCAAGGGTCAGGACTGGATCACCCCCTGGGCAGCTGCAGGGCCCCAGCTCTGCTGTGTCCACCCATCAGAGACAAATTCAAAAGCAAAAACGTTGGGTGATGCTCAGCAAGGTCGCCTGGACTGCAGGCAGCAGTGGTGGCCCAGACAAGCTCTGCTGTCCCTCTGCAGGGAGGGGACCTGTTTTCCCACTCTGGAGCAGTGCACCCTCCAGGAGCTGGTGCGCAGGGTGAGGCGATGCTGCCCCACGCCACTGCAGCATCGTGGCTGAGCCAGCTGGTGCCACGGTGGAGCAGGATCGAGCCTTGCCCCAGAGATGCTCGTGGGCAGGAGGTCTTGGATGCGCATCCTTCCTGGAGACGATCTGCATGCAAAGCTGGCAATGCCCACCCTCCCCAGGCAGGTCACTGCCTGTCCCCATCCCGCCCGCAGAGCTGCGCTGCAAGGTCCCTGTCACCGTGTCACCCGGCAGGCAGGGACCACGTTTCCCAGGCCACAGACAGTGGCGTTTCCCCATCATTTACTCTTCAAACCTGCCAAGGGGACCTAGCCACCCGCCCCGGGGTCACGCAGGCAGCCCAAGCCCTGGCTGGCAGAGCCACCGCTGCTCTCCAAACCCTGACCGGTGCCCAGACCGCGGTGACAGGTACCATAAAACCCATCCACAGGAGGAGGCGCAGCAGCGCTGAGGCACTGCCTTGCTGGCTGGCTGCCTCCTCCAGAGAGCATTTTCCCCGATTCAGAAAGTGACGGCAGTTGTCCTGCCTGCCCAAGGCTTCTCCAGCAGAGCCAGGAGCTCTGGCACAGCCCCGGAGAATTGCAGGGAAGCCACAGCAGCTCGGAGCTGTGGGAACTGCACCGCGTTATTGAGGTCGCATAACTTGCTGCTTGCCTAGCTGATGTGGGCTGGCAGCCGCCAAGCACAGGCTGACGCTGACCAGGACCCACAGTGGGATGCTGCTCATGTCCCCGGCCCTGAGCCTGCCTGCGTCACCCACCGATGGCTCGAGTGTGCTAAACCCAGGGGCAAACCGGAGCACGCAGACAGCGGTTGCACCGAACAGCGCACCAGGGGAAGCCGAAACACATGCGGGCACCGCCACACGTGGTGTGCGGCCCCCTGCACCCGGTGGCACACGCAGACCCCCAGCCTCACGCCAGACTCCTCCACTTGAACCTGGGGATTTCAGCGGAACCCAAATACCCTTAAAAAAAAAAAAAAAATAATCACGGTGGCGTTTTCAGCAGGGCACAGGGATGCACACGTGCGGGAGGACTGCGGGGAGCTGTCTGCACCCAGTGCTGCAGGCACCCTGCATTCGCAGCTGCGGCGTGCTGCCTCTGCGCAGGGGCGAGCAGCCCGAGCCTGCCCTGATTTATCTCCCCTCCAAATTGTGAATGAACGAACTTTCTCCCAGAATAAATAACAATCGCTCAAAAGTTATTTTAGGGCTGGTCTCGGTCGCTGGAGTTTCCGCGCCTGCCGAGGCCCATCACATTGTTTTCTGCTGCTTTCCTTGGCACGGCCCCAGTTCAGGGTTCAGAAGTTATTACTATAAAAGTCAAATTGCTTTGGGGGGGGGGGGGGGAGGCTGGGGGAGGCAGGATCGGGGGAGAGAGAGAGGGGATGGGATTCCTGGAAAGTCTCCAGCCAGGCATAATTGGAGCTGCACAGGGCTGGACTGGTCCCCACCGTGCTCAGGGGAGCCTTTCGCCTGGCCGGTGGCCAGTGGGAGCCGGGGCAAGGAGGAGGGCTGGGGTGTTGCAGGCGCATCCCCCCCCAGCAAGATGGGTGCTGCTGGGGCTTGGCATGCTGGAGGGGTCTCGTGGGGCTCCAGGCTCGGTCCCTGCCATCTCCCGGAGAGCCCCTGCCCATCCTCCTCCTTGCCACCCCTTCAATCTGCCCTCGCCCTGCTTCCATTTAATGCTGGTAATTTCCCCATCTACAGCACTAATTACTTTCCTGCCTTGGCACTGACAATCACCTTAAGCTCTGAGGCATTAACGTTTTATTTCCCTTCTAAAACTTCCTCTTGCAGTGTTTGACACCACAACTCTGTACATTTTGGCCATCCCTAAAAGCAAACGTCCTGCCTCTTCACACCAGGCACCACACTCAATTGCGGTAAAGCTGGTGACAAGGTGCCAGCCCCCATCCCGCACCAAGCAGCGTCTCCTTCTGTCCTTCAGGCCCTTTTCCACGCCTTCTGCAGCCAAGGCTTGCCCTGGACCTTCCCCAGCACAGTGGGGCAGGAGCAGCTCATGGGTATGGGACCTCAGTGGGGACAGGGGTGCAGGCCACCCCCGTGGCCTCGTGGGACTGTGTCCTGGCTGCTGTGTCCCACATCCTCCAACCTAAGCTTGATGCTTTTTTTTTTTTCCTTTTCAAAATGATTCCCATGAAATGATCACACCGATGCATCCCTGCAACCTCATTAGGATTCAGTTTGCTCTCTCCTTCCCTCCAGGCTGCCTTATTTTTATTATTCCCATTATTTAAGGCTGACCTTACAGCAATGACCAGCATCCTACTGGCAGACGGGGCCCCTGCTGTGCTGGCCCCTCTGACCCCCACCCCAGAGACCTGCCCTGGGGCTACCCCCCCGCCCTCCAAAATTGGCACCTCAAATCTACCATGATGCACGGTGCCGGGGAACCACTGCGAACACCCCGCAGCCAGGACTCCCAGGCTGGGAGCTGCAGAAACACAGCCAGGAGATAAGATGTGGCTCAGCTTTGATACGTGCAGCTCGTACGCCTGGAGCAAAATCATCAAACACGGGTATCTGCTCGGCAAGAGGGCTGCCGGGCAGTGTGGCTTTGGGGGGACAGGGAGCAGCAACAGGGGGTTACCTGGCAGCAGACACGACCTGCAGAGACTCTTCAGAGAGGACGTCTTTGTGGCATCACCACCGGGAATTGCTCAGCGCTGCTCCTGGTGCTTCGGTCCTGCTGGAGCTCCAGCCTGGCTCAGGCCCGGCACAGGGCACATCCCCAACCCTGCCCCAGCGCGTGCCGGGGTGACGGGATGCTGCACCACCTGCAATGCTCGCTGCAAGCAAATAGAAAAGCAATAACTGGGTATAAAGAAGAAAAACGCGAGGAAAGGCGAGCAAGCAGGGTGAATCTCAGCTGCCACGGCAGCTCGGAGACGGGCAGGGCACCCTGCCCTGCGCACCAGGGACGTCCCTGCCTTAGGGCGCATGGGGAACCCCCGGGGCCAGGGCTGCCGGGCTACTGTTCCGCACCGGCAGTGACCCAGTACAAAGCCCCAGGCATGGCTGCTGGGGAAGGGCTCTGCTTCTTGCAGCTTAAAGCCAGCAGAAAGCATTCCCGGGGCCACATCCAGCCAGACTGGTGGGTGAGGTGGGCTTCCAGCTCCCCTGGACACTTTTTCCACCTAACCCTTCCTTTTAGTCCCGCACTGCGAGCCCCTACCACCCCGGCAGCCCCTTCATCACCCCTCTCCCACCATAGCTGTCCACCAGGCATGGCTGGTTCCTTCCCTAATGGATCTGGCAGCTGCTCCCTGCACTGAGCCGGGTTTCAGTTTCCCCACCCTGAGATTTCCTTGCACACTCTGCTGCAAAGCGAGAGCCGGGGCCGGCTCGGGCAGGCGGCAGCGATGCTCCCCTTGCCCTGGCACAGCTGCCTCACCAGTGGGTCACCCTGCTGGTACCCTTGCAGGCAGTCACCGGCACGCCAGGGAGGGGAAGGAAGGAATAAGAGTCGCAGGGATCAGATTATGAACTGAGTAATATCACATGCAGAAGAGCCTGTAGGGAAGGGGCTTCCAGGGCTATTTTCACCCAACGAAAGTTGCAATTAATTTGCAAAGGAAGTCGCTCGGCATTAAGAAACCCTCCGGGCAGAGCCCGGACCCAGGGACGCACATCACATTATTTTCTCATTTAAAAACCATCGCGGTGGAGAAGGGGGCTGCTCACCCTGGGCTGGCGCTGATGGGGAGCTGGGGGGGCTGGGGAAGGGGGGAGCCGGCTCCAGAGGGGCAGGCGTGTTTGGAGAGAGAGAGAGAGGGAGCAGAAATTAACCTTGGAAAGCATTCAAATTAGGCTATGTAATAAGAGACCCACTTCTCTGGGTAAATTTGTTAGGATTAGGGCTCACTGAGCTGTTGAGGAGAATTCGGCGTGGCTCAGAGCCAGGGCAAAATGAAGCTCCTGGCTTGGTCGGCTGCGGGAAAGTCCAGGCTAATGGGCTTTGGTTCAGACTTTGATAGGAAAAACATCCAGGAACAAAGGCACTAATTCTTCCAAAAGCCCCAAAATCTCAGTTTATACATTTCTGTTTATGTTCATTCATAATAGATATACACAGCTGTTCTTATCATTCATATTCAAATTCCATATGCATCTTTAGCAGTTATTACTCCTGCCTCAAAATGACAAAAAACCCCACCCCAAACCATGTGGAAGATTAAAAAAACCCAAAAACCAACCTGCCTTGGGGTGTGAATTCTCCCAGCATCTGTGTCCGAGCTCAGGTCCTTGCACTGGGGTCCTTCCTCGGGGCAGGAGGGAGCCTGCTGCCAGCCTGGGCTGGATGTTTTAGGGACATATTTGAGGCTCTTTGTCACCTGCCATGGACCCGTCTGCTGAGCTCCCTCCGCCCTGGGTGGCAAGGTGGCTGGTGGGGCTCACCCTGCACCGCCACTCCCAGTACCCACCAGTGAGGCCGTGGCTTCCCCCGGCGATGCTCTGCACACTGGGGAGGAAGGGATGAACCTGACTGCTCCCCAGGGCTGGGGCAGCTGTGCTCATGGAAGAAAACTTTCCCAAATTCAGTGGTTTTAAGCTAAAAAAAACCCCAAACAACCCAAACCCAAATTTCTGGGTTTGTTTCATTTGGTCTTTTCTTTTAGAAAAGTTTCTCTGTCTCACAATCTGGAGGATCTTTCCTTGCTTCCTTTAAAACTCATCCCTAGACTCCAAGCTAAGGAACAAAAAAAAAAAAAAAAAGACAACATTTAAATCTGGATATCTCACAGAATATTTGCATCTTTAAACCTTACTTCTTGATCCCCAGAGGTTGCTCTTACAGACAAACCTAGTGAGTTGAGTAAAGCTCATTAGTAAGAGCTGGCTGCTAGAATGAGCAGCAGGGACACAGATAGCACAGATACTTCAAGTGTTGTCACTAGGTTTCAGAGTTAATCCAGCTGAGAAGTTCCCCTCTTAACTCCGAGCTGTTGTTCTGCACACCCAGGGGGGCTAGAGACGCTGTTATTGATTCTTAGGATTATTAGGGGATAGCTGAGACTCCATCCCTCTGCCAGTGGACGTGCGACCCATGGTACCTCACTGTGGAGAGCAGGAGCAGCAGCGGTGGGACTGGGCTGCTGCAACAGTCCCTGACCCTCCTCTTCCTCACCTCTGCACAGCTCCCAGGCAAGATGTGAGCTCTGCCATCCCGTGGCATGGACGAGGTCTGAGCTGTTGCAGGCAGCTCTCGCCCTGGTCCCAGGGCCGGGAGGGGGACGGCGTGCCCCGCGGAGCAGCGTGCCGCTGCCGTATTTACATTCCAGCGTAAATTGGCTTCTCCTCTCGTCTCTCACTCGTCCTGTCCCCGTCCCCTCCTGCTGTGCGTTCCCCCAGCCGCCGCAGCCCCTCCGTCTGGTTGAAATATCCTTTAAGCGGGAGCTCATGTCTTCCAGCCGCAGCAGAAGGGGGCCATCAGCCTGGGGACAGGGGACAACTCGAGCACACCCAGCCAGGGCCCCCTGGCCTGTGGCTGGTGCCCCATGCCCCCCCATGCTGTGCCCCAGCATGGTCCTTAGTGCCCGGGGGGTGCACAGGGTGGCACCAGCACCTTCCCCCTGCTGGCCTTCAGCCCAAAGCCAAGTTGTCCCCGTCACCCAGGGCATCAGGACACGTCTCACAGGACATCACCCCACGTGGACGTGTCCCCTGCTCGTGCAGCCCCACTGGGTATTTGGGTGCCTGTGGGACGTGAAGGGAGGCATCATCCCGAGGCTGAAGGACCCCCGCTGGGCTGCAGGAGGGGGGCTGGAGGAGTGGAAAGCAGGCTCACCCAGCTGTCTTTCATTTAATGAACAAACACACAAAGACCTGGAAGCAATAAATCCAGAGCTTGGACTACAAAACCAAACACGGCTGCAGTTCCCTCTTGGAAGCAAGAGGAAGAGGATGGCCACAAAGCCAGCCAGGGAGCACAGGCACCGTGTCCCCTCCTGCAACCACCCATGGCAGCGGGACTGCCTGCTGAGCAACCAGAGTGCTTTACAGGGGCCTGATCAGGGGGCTCTGCCCAAAAATGCAGCCCCAAAAAGCTGGCTGCGCTGGTTCTTCTGGGCTGTCAGTCACCATGCCAGAGGGATGCACGGAGCACCCTTGGAAGCAGCCTGGCTTGGCAGGTCCCTGGGACAGCAGCCGTCCCTCACCCTCCTGCGAGCAGTGGGAGCAGAGCCCAGGGTGATTGCCCGCACCCCATGCAAGAGGTGCCGGAAGCCAGAGCCCCTGCAGGGCCCGTGGGTGCTGAGCAGGCGGGGTGTCTGGCTGCTGCCCCGACACGGGGCTGCCCCAGGGGCGCTGCTGGGGCCCTGCCTGCGGGCCCAGCCGGGTGCCCCCCGGCCCGGGCGCTGCCTGCCCGCGGGCGCAGAGCGGCGTGGGATGGCCAGGACGACTCCGCACCTCCCAGCGCCTGCAGAGACACTGCTGGGAGCTGCCAGACCCCGCTGCTGCAGCTGCCGTCAGGTCTCCCCAGCCCCGCTACATCCCCTCTGCTGCCAACCCCCCCTTCCCACTCCCAGCCTTGCACCAGGAGCTGAGTTTTCGTGTCGCTGAGCCAACCCTGCAGAGACCCTCGGGCTCACCACTGCCTGCCTGCCTGCCTGCACGGCCGCAAGGACGGGTGTGCACCCAGGCCATCGGGATTGCCCCCAAGCCAATGCAGCTCACTTTAGGAAGCCCCGATCCCCATGCAGGAGGGGACATCCCACCCCAGAGCCTTGGGGAATCCTGCTCACACCAGGCTGGAGACTCAGGGAGGAGGAGGATGGAGACACGACAGCACAACCGATGAGCAATACAAGCCATTAGTGGGATCCCCATCCAAGCCACCACCTCCCCATGGCCACCTGGCCGTAGTCCCAGCTTTCCCCATGTCCCTGCTGGGTGCGAGGGCAGGCTGGGCGCCCACCAGCCTCCCTCCCCGGGACCCCGCTCACCTGGCTGCCAGCCCGCCCTGGGCACCCGGGCATCTCCCCTCGCAGCCGGGGAAGCCGCAGCAGAGTCTGAGCCACCTTCTCCTTCCAGCGCTCGGGCAAACTGCTATTTGTAAAACAAAGGTGAAAACATCAAATCAAATGGATGAGTCAGAGGAGAAGTTCAAAAAAGGGGAGTGCGGGGGGGGGTGGTGGGGGGAGCAGGAACTCCATCTCCCCTCCCACCTGCCAGCAGGCAGGGAAGCAGGCAGCGCGCCTCGCCTGCTCCGCAGCCCGTCACCGCTTCAAAGCCGGCGCAGATGGGATCTAGCAGCCAGAGACGGCACCGAGCAAGCGCTTAGCGGGAACGGAGATGGTTCCCGATAAGCCAACGTGTGAACTCCCAGGTTTAAATTAACTAATGACTTCAGATGCTGCCGATAGTCTGCAGGGGATGGGGAGGAGTGATTTATGGGGGAAGATTAAGCAGACTAATTAGGCCAGCCTCACCACTTAGGAGTTTCCCAGCCAGGGCTGTGGCAGGGAGGACCCGCTGTGCCCCAGCCTGGTGGGAAGGGATGGGGAGCGACCCCAGCAGATGCCACACGCGTGAGCACGGGGATCCCACCATGCACCCCAGCCCTCACCCAGAGCCGCCCGCCGTTGCAAACACGGGATGCTCCTGGGCTCTCTCCTGCTGCGTGACCTGCACCTCCCCACTCTCCCCAGCCAGCACGGGGGGGCCGGGCCTCTGCTCAGCCCACGCCAGGCTGCTTTATGGCCACCGTAAATTACAGCCCGGCTCCCTGCCTGAGCAAAGCGCCTCTCGTCTCCTAGGTGCTTTTCATATTAGCAGATCATTTTTATTGTTCCTAGAGAACAGTCTGCTGCTAGTGAAAGGCAAAGCCAGGGCACGTGTGTGGCTCGGCTCTGCCCCGCGCTTACCTGCCGGCGGGGGCATGGGGAAGGATGTGCCCACCACCCACCCGCCCCTCGCACTGCTCCCCATGGGCACCAGGCACCATGGCTGCCGGGTTTCCGGGGGGAGTGTGAGGTCAATGGGACTTGTACCAAGGGTCTTCAAAATCCCAGTTACACACATCCCAAGAACCAGTGATTTCCAGTGGCTGGGCGGGCACTGAGCTCAGCCCCATGCTGCACTGACTCACCGCTCTCATGTGTAACGAGTTGCCGTGGTCTCAGCCAGGAGAGCTTTTTATCATGTTATGGGAAAGCACTTGCAGTTCCCTTTTCCAGGAGCCCTGGGTATAATAAAAAGGCCTCCTTGGGCTTCAAAGCGGGGGGATTTTCATTGCTTCCTGGGCCGAGACAAAGCACTATTGAGCATGGCCAACAGTTGTTGTCTCTGTCCCTTGATGTGCATCAAGCATCCCATCCTTGGGGCTCAGCGGTGGCACGGAGGGCTGGGTTCACGGGAACTGCAAGCTGGTGTGAATGGAGACGGGTTCATCCGGCCCTCGAGCTGAACCAGGAGGACTCCGCGATGGATTTGCCCCCCACCTTGAGTCGCCCAGCTGTTGGGGTGGCTGTGGCCAAGGCAAGTGGAATGCTGGTGGCCTGACCCAGGGGCTGGCATCACCTCCCCACCCACCCAGTACCTGCGAGCAGAGGGCTGCTGCAGCGAGTAATGTGGTTTTCAGCAGGGATTGTGTGCATGACTCTGTAAATAACACAGTTAGAGGTACCATGAAACCAGCTGGTTTCATGTTAAAATGGAAACTTAATAGAGTGACAAGCAGGAGCCGCAGGGGATGCAGCGTGGGCTTCCTCCAGGAACCCACACGGTCCACAGCTTAAGGCTGGGTGCGAACTCCCTGTTGTGCTCCAAGCTCAGCCCTGGGGCGATGCTCGCCTGGAGCCATGCAGGGAAGCATGGGGGGGGCTTCTGCCCCTCACCCCAGGGCACCCACGGGGAGCCGGAGCCCTGCTTTCAGCCCACCGCCTCTGGCACTGTGATACGCTGGGGACAGGCAGGCAGCTGGGGACGTTTCCCAGACCCCTTCCGAGAAACAGAAGTCCCTTGTCACTGCTATCGGCGTGGGGCTCCTGGTACTTTTCCCTGCCCATGGCTGGGTCTGGGACAGGATGCCTGGAGCCCTTCGCCAGCAGCGCGTGGGGACCGGCTGGGGAGGGCTCTGCCGGCATGGTGCCACCAGTCCCATCTGCTGGAAGTGGTGTTTTGGGGGAGGGAACTGCTGCTCTCCCCATGGCCCCTTCTCTCCCTCATGCAATGCAAAGAGCTGGGCTGAGAGGGGCTGTGGTGCTCCCCTGAGCCCCCGCCTGCTCCCTGCATCCCGTGCCGCCAGCCCACACTCCGGTCCCACCACCTCGCCCCAGTTCCCTGAGAAACAAAAGGCCTTCACGTTTGCATGGAGCCAGAGGCAGGAAAGTTCTCACGGAAAGGAAAAAGAAAAATAAAAAAGAAAATAAAAGTCAGAGGAAACCATCTGCGCTGCGCTGCACCCCTAACACCACGCTGCTGTGGCCGCCCGTGACCTGCTCGAGCAATGCACAACGTCATTCGCAAGCAATTACTCACTGCACAATATTTTTATTTCTCCAAACCATTAATGAATTATTTAGGCATCCCTAGCAGTTACATGAAGGATGATCAAGCGCTGCTCATCCCAGGCTGTCGGCGTGGGCTGCCTCAGCACCTGCTGGGGAGCGGCTTTGCAAAAAGCAGCCCCATCCCTGCGACGCCCTGCGTGCCTGAGCACAGCCCCAGCCCTGCAGAGCTGGCCGCCGCGCTGCCAGCAGGGCAGAGTAACGCTGGCTCTCACTGCAAAGGCTATCCGACCAGGGGTAGGAGCTTTTTTCCAGAGCTGGAGAGCCAAGTTCACCTGCTTTGTCTCCACCGCCTCCCCCAGCCCTTTCCTCCCGCCTCCCTGCAACGTGCTCCAGGCACCTGCCTGGTGCCAAAACCATTGAGAAAATTCAGCACTGATTTGTAACGCGTGAAGGTAATCCCCCACTGGAATAAACCGCCACATCAAGTCACAGGCCAGCCTCGGCTATCTGCTAACAAGCACAGGGCTGGGACATCGGAAAGCTGTGGGGGAAGCCCCGCTGTGGCTAGCTGGCATGCTGCCGCCCGTCCAGGCGAGCTCCGGCTGCTGCCACCTGCAGCCACCAAACTTCATGAGGGTAATGCTGACCCCCGGTAAACCAGCCCCCACCAACACGTGTTTGGCTCGAGGCCTCTCATTGAGTCAGGACAGCTTCCCCAGGCAAGGCACCGCTCGGCATCCTGCGCTAGGGCCAGTGGGTGCGAGCTGAAGGCTCCTGAACCCAGGCAAGCAGGTTTTCCCAACTACTCCAAACAGCATCTTTAATCCTGCAGATAAACACACTGAACATGGAGCAATGTGGGGATAAAAGCGCTCACTAAGAAAACTTCAGAAGGATGCGACTCATTTCATGAAATCACCCTTCCCTGTTGTGGGGAAGGACTTGCTGCTGCTCCAGCGCTGGGCAACGCTCCGGACGTGAGCACAGGTCCTCTGGCTTGCCTGGTTGCTGAAGGACATGGGAGCTAATGGGAGAACTGGGGAGCTGCGGGCAGCCTGCAGGACTCTCTGCCTCGGGGCTAACGAAGGCGGCTGTGTTTTAAAGCCAAAACCCATAGTAAGGGGTAGGAAGCCCTGCTCCTGGCTCTCCCCGTCGGCACAGCCGGCAGGTTGCTGGTGCTGGGGGGGGGAGACACTGGCCTCACGGAATGACAGAGGAGCCCCTGGGGCTCTCAGCTCATCCGCAAAACCTCCTCATCCCTTCCTTCCCTTGCTCCTCCCCGTGCTCTCACGCCGACTTTACAACCTCCGCCACAAACCCATCTTTGGGCTCGTCCTGGCTGGGCTCCAGGCTGTGTGGGGGCCCTGGCCGGGTCAGCCTCACTGGCTGCCATGGACCCCACCCCTGGCGAGGCCAGCATCCCTCCTGGTGGCCCCCAGCCCACTTGGCCACCGATGTCTCCCAACACTTTGCCCTCTCCCCTTTCCCCAGCTCAACCCCCAGCCTTGCTTCACTTACCAGCAAAGGATCCCACTGCTCTTGGCCTCCGCCCGGCGGGCCAAAGCTCCCAGTCGCTTGCAGCTGGTCACAACACCCTTCTCAGATCTGGGCTCCACCACCAGCCTCCCCTGCTTCCAGCTCCTGAATAACATCCCAAATCCTCCTGGCTTTGCAGCTGCCTAATGCCTCCTCTGTCCCCACCCCAGCCTGCCGGGTTCATGGATCCCCCACACATTCACCCACCTAGCAGTCCCTCCTCCTGTCCCAGGAGGGAACACATAAGCTGTGCTGAGACAAAATTTTCCTCTTTGGGGGCCTTTTCTGGTGTCCCCTGGCACAGGACAGCCCCTGTGACCACACCACCAGCCCCTCAGCCCTTTGCTCCTGCAATGCAGCATGGGCAGGGGTAAGCCCCATGCCCAGGGGCACCCCACGAGCCTGGCCCAAGGCCCCCAGTCAGTCTTTTACCTTATTAATGGCTTCCCCTATGCCGAGGAATGGGGCTGAAAGAGCTGAGAGGTGCAGGTAAGGATGGAGCAGGGATCCATGCAAGCCCAAGCCTGGGTACCAGCGCCTGGGTGCTCGGCTGCTGTGGTTTCTACAGGACAGTCCCCACGCTGGGGAAAGCATTCAGCCCACTTTGGCTGCTGCGGAATTTGGTGGAGCACCTCGCCCCAACTCCATGGTTTGGGCAATTAGACCTTTTCCGCAAAGCTCGGCTCCCCCCCTTGCTGGTCCCTCTGATGTCTCAGCGATGAAAGCTGAGATGAGACCCGGAGGGAGGGACCCCCCATAAGCGGGAGGGAGTTTGCAGACATTGCCGCAGCTCCGGCTTCCCCTCCTTCACCCCCAGCCCCGCCGCACATCTTGCGGCTCTTCGTCTGCAGCAGGGCCTCAAACCAGAGAAACACTCGTTTTTTTGTCAGGGCTGGTCTCCTCATGTTTATTTCCCTTTGCCGCGCGAGCAATTTCCCCTTCCCACACAGGGAGCGGCGGCCCGTAGCCGTATCAAACGTGGCCATGGGGATGGGGCCAGCCCTTCCCCGCGCCGGCAGAGCCAGGCAGGGACGAGCGGCCGTATCTCATCCGCCGGCATGCAGCACGCCGCCGCGCCTGCAGGAAACATATGTCACCGGTTAAACAGATCGTGAAAGCTTCAATCACTTCCTTATGGCGGAACCGGGCTGAATTCGTACCAAGAGCCAGTGCCTCCTGCACCTTTTCCCGCGAGCGGAACCAGCCCTCGCCCCCGCAGGGTGCTCCCCTGGCCCCATGGAGATGGGGCAGCCCCGTGGGGAGCTGTGAAACACCACCCAGAAAGACAAACCGGTTCTTGTCAGCAACTTGTTACCTCCCCAAGACGCAAACCTGCCCCGCAGGAAGCTCAGGGATGGAGAAAGCCTCCCCAAAATGCACAGTCCATTCCCAGGCTCCCTCCAGCAAATAACGCCCAGAGCCTCGCGCACAGCCGCTGGGGTCAGGGCACCCTGTGCCTGCTGGCAGCACGGGCCCCCTCGCCGGTCCCCAACCCCTCGCTGTCCCCCCCCGGGAAATTTCTTGGGAGTCCCTGGGCATCGCAGCCTCCTGGGCAATCTGCTCCGGAGGGACGTTAATCACACACTCTCTCCTGCTCCACTGATGGGTTATGAAAGCTCCCAGCACCAATAAAGCAGGCGGCTGCTGCTGCCCACCCCCCCCGCTCCATGCCCTGCAGCCGGGGTCCGGGGCTGCCCGGCCAGGACCCCGCCCAGGCGGGTCCCTCCTCCCGCCGAGGCAGGTAGGTGTCGGTGAGATGATGCATCATCGTAACGTCTCTGCCATTACGCTCAGCTTTCTCCCGTGGGCTGGAAGTTGCTTTTTTTGGAAGAGGCAAGCAGGAAAGCTCACGTGGGCTTTGGTGATGCGACTGGCGGCTGCCGTCATCCAAGCCCGGCAGCAGGGAGAAGCTGGCAGGCCAGGCCAGCCTAGCCATGGGTGCTGTTGTGTTGGCAGACCACATGCCAAAGAGTTCCCCTGGCTCCTCTGCTGCCACCCTGCCTTGCCCAGGGGAGCCCCAGCTCCCCCTGCCTCCCCACAGCCTCCAGCCACCTCCGCAGCACCACTCTCCTGGGACGGAGGGGAGCACTTGACAATAACATCTTCCTTATGTGCCTGAAACAGCCAAAATCCCAGGCCTTTCCTGGGATTGCATTTCAGTGAGATCCCCGCCCCCTCATGAAAGGGCAGAGCAAGGCAGTGTTATTTCTGCAAACGCAAACACCCACAGAGATCCCTGCCTTCTCCGGGCGCTGGAGACGGGGGCAGGCAGGCTGGTGCCACATCTACGTGGCTCCCACCTCCCTGAGCTCTGCTCACCGAGACGTCACCTCCCAGTTTGCTTGGGATGGTTCTCCTGCCTCCTGGCTTGGAAGCAGCATCAGTCCCAGCACCACGCTGCCAAGAGCGGCGCCCGCCCGTTGACTCCGGCTCCTCACTGTGGGACCATGTTTGCTTTGCCATCTGCCTCTCTGCACAGCAGTTTTCCTTAGCATCTCCCCCGCAGCAGCCAGCTGGGTCATCCCTTCTGCTTGCGAAGGACAAGGACCAAATCCCTGCTTGGTCTCGCTGGTGTGATCCGCCCCGGTGCCTCTGCCCCAGGACCGTGCGCTGTGTTAGCAGCCCCAGTTCTGTCGGTATTGGCAAATCCCATCCCAGCCGGAGTGGTGCCTCCTACCAGCTCATTAACGAAGGGAGTACCTAACATAAACCTCCCTACCCACCCCTGCAAGCCACCTCTGGGATGCTCTCCTCGCTTGGTTGCTTCCTAACGCACGTGGCAGCAAGCCTGCCCCCCACACGGCCACAGCCTCACGTGAACGATGGCAGCCACCGCGGCTCTGCCAGCTCCTGCCCCAGGCAAGAGGCAGGGCGGCTGCAGCCCTCCTCCACTCCCACGCCCCAAAATCCTCGGGGTGGGGTTTGCCTCCTGCCCACGCCTGCTGCTTTGCTGGTGGCCAAGCGAGTGCTGCAGAAGCCAGGGCAGCGGTGCCCGGCCCGCGGCCAGCCGTGTCCCCAGAGCAGCCACCTTCCCCAGCAGGAAGGCGCTGGTGGAAGATGGTGCAAAGGCACAGGATCGCTCACATGGCCAGCTCCTGCCACCTCCATCGGTATTCCCGAGGGATAGACCTTCACTGCTACCGGGAACCGTCTCCCCACCACGGCACCTCTTGACTATCGAGGTCAGGTGCCCGGCTCCACAGGTAATTTGCACAAATTAAACCAATTTTAAGGGTAAGAGGAGATGCAGACTTGCTACCCATACATGCTTCATTACATGCTCTGCGACCTGCTTGAACCACATAGCTCCTTGTGGTTGTAAACTACTCCCATTGCTGGTTCCCAGCCTGTGTCTCCAAAAGCCTTTTTGGGCCTGATCCTCTGTCCCTCCCCATCCACTCACAGCTCCAGCCCCTGGAATTTACCAACACTTAAAAATATTTTACGTGTCCCTGTAAAATCACACACATTTAAAGCCAGTTAAGGCCTGAATTATGTTTTAAGATGTTGTCCAATTTGTAAGCATCATAAAAACCTGAAATAAGTTATCTTAGAAATAACCACAGGGAAATTACAGTCCTGACTTGCAGCCAAGGAGGCCGTGACCCGGGTGCACGAGCAAACAGCTCTCCCCGTGACTAACGCAGCCAGCAAGCGGGAGGGCTGCCGGGGCTTTCGGGGGCTGTATTTTAGCCATCAAATTTGCCATAACCCTGGGCAGCTTTAGAGCAATCATTCCGTAGCTCGCCTCCTGCCACAAGAGCTCAGTTTTTCCCTGAGTGCATGCCTGTCACCAGCATGGGCAGAGCCGAGCCGCACTGCACCGGGGAAGCCCATGGGTGCTGGGTGCTGCCAGGCAGCAGTGAGGGATGGAGGGGTGGGATGGGGAGCCAGAGGAGGTGGGTGCCAGGACCCTCCGCTGCCCTAGACCCGTTTGGGAGCATGGAGGGAAACAGAACTTGGGCTGACAGGGTTTTTTCTGCAAAAATATTACCCAGTGAGAAATGCAGGGGGGGGTTCTGCCCACGCAAAACTTCCCTGCCAAACCATACCAGGGCTCAGTCTCGTGCTGCTTTGCATTTTATCAGCATAGACAGGGGCTGTAGACCCACAGCAGTGCCGAGCACCAGCCAGCAAACAGGGTGGCTGCTGCCTCCCAAGTCTTCAATTCATCTCTGCAAGGGACCCTGCCCTCTGCTACACAACCATTTTCTCCCTCTTGTTTCCTTTCCCGCAAGCACCCTGCACCATTTTGATTTTTCTCTGAAAGTCCCCTTGTTTTTCCTGCCATCTTCCAGAGAGGGAGAGGCACCGTGGAACAGGATGCACCAGCTCTCCTCGGCACGGGGAGACCTCGCTGGGCTCCTGGCCACCCTGAGGGCCTCCCACAGCACCTCTGGGACATCGGCTTTCCACCACCTCCCTGCAGGCTTTGGATGTAGTGGAGGTACACAAGAGGTGGGTCATGAAATCAAACTGCCTGGAGAAAGGCGTGGAGCAGGACACGTGCCTGTGAGCAAGCCAGCCCCGGCACAGCGGGTGCAGCCGGCCGCCTTCCCTGTGTTTCACACTCTCCATCTGTCTCCAATGCGAGGCAGGAGCCCGGCGTGGAAACCCGCTGATTCTTTCCAGAGCTGCAAAACGAAGCTTTTTCATCCCAAGGACAGGGGCTGCTCTGCACACTGCCCTCCTGCCTCCCTAAACTCTGACCAGATTTCATGCTGAGCCTTCAAAGGGAAGGAGCCAGAGCAGGATCCCTGGCAGGCAGCACATGGGGACCGGGCCAGCCGAGCCCCCAGGGCTCTTGGGGGGGGACTGTGGGTCCACCAGTCCCCAGGGCAGGGTGGCAGGTTCCCATGGCAGAAAGGTGTTAACAAAGGCCAACCAAGCAGGCTGCAGCTCAGCTGCTGGCAGGGAATCAGAGAGCCCAGGTCTGTTTTGCTGCCAGGTTATCAGTGGATCCATCAAGCGATGCCTGTGAGACGCCAAATCTATCAGCTCTCCCATATGGATGCCATCCATGCCGAGCCATTTCCTGCCTAATAGGTATCAGCCCCGCTCCTCCCTCCCCAACATTGCTCTTTACAGCCTGCCGCAACTCTACAAATATTTTTACAACAGGTAAAAAAAAAAAGCCCTGAGCACACCCCCTCCCACCCCCAGGCCCAAACCTCCCCCCCAGGGCACTTGCTGTGCAGCATCGCTGCACCAGTTGGGATGCAGGTGTGGGAAGACGTCCTTGGGGGCGAACATTACTTTGCACTCTGAATTTTCACCGTGGCTCTGCAGGCAGCCCAGGGGGTGCTGGAGGCTTCGCAGGTACCCAGGAGACACCCGGGCTGGCCAGGACCCCCCCAGGTGCCAGGGAAGAGTCCTGGACAGGGTGTGCCTTATTTACCGGCAGAGAGGAGTTTACCTTGCGAAGGTTTCTGCGCCTGATAGCCTGGGATTATTTTGGCTTTCATGTGGTCTCTAATGAAAGGGAGTCTGGAACAGATGCAGATTTGAAAGAAAAGAGGAGTAGGAGGAAATTTCTTAGCATAGGGTTTCGGTTCCCCTGCCTATAAACAGTGCTGACAGCGAGAGGCGGTGGTGATAAACACCCAGATAAGAGCCCAGCTAGACAGGTAATTTGGCACAAGAGGTTTGTCTGGAGAAGCTTAGGCAGAAGTCGCCACACGCTGTTGAAAAAACATAAAACCTCAAGCCCTGGCCGGGGCGGGTGGCTGTGCCGGGGAATTCCCCCGGCTGCTGGGTCACAGGGTACCCCAGCAGGAGGGGGGGTTACCCCGTTATTAAGCCCGGTTGGTTTTCCTGCCTGGCAGGCACCCAGGGCTGCTGCGGGATCTCCTGGCGGAGGGGCTGCTCCCAGTAAAGGAGCTCGGCATTCCCTCCGCCGTCCCAAAACCATCTCCCTTCCTCATTCAATGAGCTGTCACATGTTCTTAGAGTTAAACGTCTTCACCAATGCATGCTATTTGGGGAAAGAATTCCTCCTGTTTAAATATTCATGGATATTGGTGTTGGAGAAAAAAAACAGCGGTTTTCCCTTCCTTGTGGTGAGAAATCACCGTGGGGCAGGATCATTTCCGATAACGATAAATAGCGTCTCGGCCCCGGGATCATCCCGCCAGCTGTACTGTTCCCAGGGACCCAGGTAAAGGGAGTGTAAATCCTAAAGCCTTGAATAAAGAGCGTAAATGCTTTAAGGCAGGAGCAGAACATATAAATTGTGCAGAACTTTATAAAAGCTGCAGGAAATACAGCCCGGCCGCGCGAGCGGCGTAAACCTTGCGCAACGGCCGGGATGATTCACAGGAGCGAAGTGGCATGAATCATGCGGCGGTGGTGGGTGGAACAGGTTTCTACCCTGTACCTTTAATGCAGAGACAGCCCAGCTTCGGCCTGGATCTTATCAGCCCCATCCTCCTCCCTCGGCACTGGTGCGTGGCCCAACTTGCCGGCATCGCCGGAGCATGATGGGAAGCGCCGGGGCAGGCAAAGGCATTACAGAGGAACCGAGAGGGTTTCTTTTGAGCCAGCTGGTGCCTAGCAGGGACAGCAGAGAGATGCCTATTATTTTCAGGTGATAACAATGAAGTATTTCTACAAAGAGCAATGCCAAAGGAGCAGAGATTGTGCGAGTCCATCCAGCACAAAGCCTCTGGAGTTGAAAGGGAGACACCCAAAGGCTCCGATGGCTCTCGCTCGCCCAGCGACCCAGCTGCTAACAAAAGAGCTGGTGAGGGAAGCGGTCTGCTCTCCGGCAGGCGCAGAGGCACGTCTCTTTTTAAGGCTGTGAGAATTGAATCGGTGGTTAGAGATGAAGGTGTTCATAAGAAGCTGAATTTTAAAACCCGTAAATTAACTAAGTAAGGGGGGGGGAGCAAGCTGTCCCGGCTCGTTGAAAGGAGGTTCATGCCTCTAATCTGCTAGGGTGCTCTCTCCCATTGTCGGGAGGGTGAAGCAAGGAGAACTGCTTGACATAATGTGTTTGGGGTTTCAAAGCTCTTTGACAACGTCCCTTACGATAGGCTGTAAAGGGAATTAAACCTTTACAAAGCAAACGGCAGAAAACAAAAAGTCACTGTGATGATTGGAAACAAAGAGGCAAACCAGCATATATTAATGAGGGCCACCTTCCAGAAGGCTATGTTATTCACGGGGAAGATCCCCAAGTTTTTGTGTTAATACTGGTGGTTAAAGAGATGCCTTAACGATCTGGAAAAGGAGAGTGAAAAATGTCATACGAAAAATCTGGCAGAGGACCCAAATTGCACAGAGTGTTCGGAACAAGAGAAGACTACGGGGAACTTCAAAAGGCCCGAAGAGAGCTTGATGGATGGGCCAGTCAATGGCGGATGAAATCCAAAGTAGACAAATGCGTAGTCATGCACCCTGCAAGGAACAGGCCCCACTAATTCAAACAAAATGTTAAAATGCAAAAGGAACAAGAGAGATAACAGGGGAAATGCTCTGGTGCCGATACCTCCATCAATAGCACCCCCTCATCAAGTACGCTGCATTCTGCCCCAGTTGCTTCACCGCGGATAACAGCACTTTTAAGCCCCGTTTTCCTCTGGGGCCGCACGGGCATGGGGGGACCCTGCCCATCTTTAGGCACTGGGATCAGTGCAGACTGAGAAGGTCCCCACGGGGTGAGACAGAGCATCTCCTCCAGCAGGAGCTGCCGAGCAAGAGCCTGATTTTGGGAGGCTGGAATTGCCCTTGGGACCCTCCCCATCACCCAGAGGAAGAGCCCGGTTGAGACCAGCCAGGTGTTTATCCAGCCAAATAACCTCCCGGCAGCAAGGTAAGGCAAATCCCCACGCTGCCCTCCCCAGGGATCAGTTGTCCCAGAGGACTGCCACTCTGAAGCAGCCCAGGAAGGTGGGAAGTCCCGTGTGGAGCCCAGATCTGACAGGATCAGCCATTCTGGCGAGGTCCGGGCAACGCCTGACCCTGATGCCGTCTCTCCTGGGACGGGGAGAGCTGCTTGTTTGCTCAGCTGGGGACAGACCCAGCTCCTTGCTTTGCCCTGCTCCTCCCTAGTGCTGCCGAAGCCAGCGCAGAGAAGCTGGGGCTGGCGTTTGTCAGCATTAACAGGTCCCATCAGCAGACGCTTGAGAGCGATAAACATCTACGGTGCCTTTGAAACAGATGCAGATGTTGAGGAGCGATCTCTGGGGGGTGCGGGTCATGGAGGGGCAGGGGGTGCCCCCTAGGGCTGGGGGGCAGATGCCAGCAGGGTCCCAACATGGCACCCTGGCAGGGGCTCCTTGGACACGGCTTTGACACTTGAGCGATACCAGGCTTCAGTCGGGGCTTTGCTTTGAAAGCCAGACAGCCCAGCCCCAGCGCTGGTGTTGGGGAGTTCCCCATTGCAGGCTGGGGGGACAGCCGTAAAGCCGAATACCACCAGGCAGCCCAGGGTGAGCAGGGACCTTGTGAGGAGCAGAGGGGGAAGACCTGGTGCAAATGGTGCTGAGGAGGCAACGCACACTTGGCAAGGAGTGGGCACGGGGAAGGGAGCGCTTGTGCCCACAGAGGAAGGCAAGCAAAGATGCCCAAAGAGCCCCGCCGGGTTTCTCCCAGCCATTCACAGCTTCATCAATGGCTACTTTTCCGCAAATACATTCAATATTTATTTCCAACAAGTGGCTGGCGGGAGGTAGAGGAAGGAAAGACACTTATTGAATAATTGCACAACCCTCAAGAAAAGCCATAAATTACCCAGCTCTATCTGTCATTATGGTTTCCAGCCAAAGTCCTAATGAATCTTTCCCAACAATAGTGTAAGGACAGGTCTGAAAACATATTGAACAGTCTAAGCACTTGGGTAAGCAAAGTGGAGACATTAATAACCACCACAAGACATCCCACCCTACAGCAGGGCCCAAGCTGCCGTTGCTCCATGGCCTCTACCGCAGCCCTTGCTACCCCGGCACGAGGCGAGGGCAGCTCTGGGGGATCATCACCCCAAAAGAGCAACCGGAGGTTTAAATAGTTCAAAGGTTTTGATAATTACAGGCAAGAAAACTCAACAGCAGAAAGGCATCACTAATGGAAACCGGTGCCCGAGGTACGTCTGTTTATGGGCAGGAGCAAGGCAACAGCTTTGCAGGTTGGCCCTGTAGTTTTGGTCCACAGAGGTTTGTCACACCGTGAATCATGGCTCACTTACAGGCTTCAGTCCAGCACATGAGTATAAGGGCAGATAAAAAATACAGGCAATTTTTTGCCAGACAATAACAAAATACAGTAAAAATTACTTACGTGAACTGCTTCTCCAAGAAGCATTTCTTAATTCAAACATATTTTTTTTTGCCTTTCCTGCTCCAACTCTTCCAGCAACCAGCATAAGAGAAGGTTAAAAAATAATAAAAGTAAAATACTCAGGCGGTGGCGGGTAGATGGGCAAACCAAGGCTCTCACTGGGTTTACAGCCACCCCGCTGCTGGGGCACACCAGCACCCCAATAATCAGGGGCTGCCAGGGGCCAGGGCAGCCAAACCTCCCTCTCCCAGACACTCCCAGTCCAGAGCTGCCCAGCACTGGGCTGTGAGTCCAGTCATGCTCCCAAGTCCCCAATATGCCGTATGCTTTCACTTCACGTTTCACTTTTGCACTTCAAATGCTATTCCCACAGTGAGGATTTACTACTGCTGGGTTTGCAGGCAGCCCTCCACCGCCTATCACAAAATGCCATCTCCAAATGGCTGGCGCGGCTCTCTCCGCTGCTCACAGGACCTCCATTACTCTGATATCCGAGCACTTCACAAACATTAATGGATTTAAGCCTGCAACCTCCAGCTGAA
The DNA here is from genome assembly GCA_034008185.1 of Gorsachius magnificus. NCBI lineage: Eukaryota > Metazoa > Chordata > Aves > Pelecaniformes > Ardeidae > Gorsachius > Gorsachius magnificus. The sequence goes on from CM067087.1 coordinate 38,627,659, forward strand.
GCAGGGAAGAGTTATTACTCCTGTTTACAGAGGGGGAACCACAACACAGCAGGGCCGGCTTGCCCAAATCCACAGCAAAATCTGTAGCGAAGTAGGTGAGGGGACATGGTTTCTTGTCTCGGATTAGCATCCTAATACCAAATCCACCTTTCCCTTCCCATTCCCACGAACAGCCTTCCTTCACAGGGATTTCAGGCATTATTGCCTGCCCAGCCACACTGGACCTTTAAATACAGTGGGATGTACTCCAGCCCCACTCCTGCCCGACCCTGGGAGCCTGGGGAAGGGGGGTCCCATGGGAGACCGCAGCCTCCCGGGAGCAGACAGATTAACGTTTCAACTTGGCTCGGTGTGACATTTCCATCTGGTTTGACAAACTAAACATTTGAGTTTGCAAATGTCAAAGTATTTCCATCAAAAATGTCGGCGGCGAAGTCTGACATTTCTTAATCTTTTTTTTTGTTCCCGTTCTGTGAACATTTTTGGTATTTCAACTTTGTCTTGATTTGAAAGGGGAAATACACTGTAATTTTTGTCTGGTTTAAGCAATTACATATTTTTAACCTAAGCCATTAGCTAGGTCCTGCCGGCTATTCCTGCCAGGAATAGACATCGACGGTGGCACCGGGCAGTCCCTCCATGAACCCCGGCTGTTTACAGAGGGGGTCCAAAGTCACACAGCCCAGAGTGTGCCAGGACACAAGCGGCTGAGGTTTCCTCGCTCCGGGCTCTGAGCTGCATCCAACCAGTCCTTCACCTCCGACTTCTTGCTCGGCTCTTTCCAGGATTGCACTGAGCTGCGTCTCCAGGGGCCTGGGCAAGGGGCTTCCCACCACCTCCCAGTGCATGAGGGGAAGAAGGAGCCGGAAAGTCAATGCAGAAGAGCACATACCATACCGAAATCTATACAGTCAGCTGCATTTTGATACAGTCCCCAAAGTACCTAATTATGCAGCTCGGATTTCTCCCTGCTCCTCATTCCAGCGATACCTCACCCTGAATCTTTATCAGGCCTTCAGGCTTCGCAGACACGAAGGAGACATTCGGCTTTCCCATCTTCCCAGCAGGATGGGAGGGCAGAGGTAGAAGGGCGACATACTGCTCTTGTCAGATTTGCAGAAAGCGATGTCAAGGAGCAGGCGTCTAAGCGCACGTTACACCTAAATAAATGCCTGGCTTCCCTGCGGTGCTTGGGCTCTGCTGGGAGGGACATTGCGGAGCCAAGCAGGCAGCTGCAGCAGCACAGGAACACGCTCCGAGGGGGTCTTCAAGGGATTTGGGAGAGTGTGCATGAAAATTGCATCAGAGCAAGAGCTAATTGCCAAGATTAACAGGCTCCAGCAAGTAAAGGGCGAGCACTTGAAGTATGAAGTGTCGACTGAGATGCAAGCCTTGCCCACGGAGCCAAGCAGGGCCGATGCAGAGAGGGGCAGAGCGCAGGGCTCCTGCTGCTCGCTGCTCCCTGGGGACGGGTAGAGGGACTGAACCCTGACAGCCCCTGAGGCCCACCAGGCAGGATGGCTTTGGGTTGCAAGGCTCCGGGTGGGCAGATGTAAGGGAGCACAGAAGAGAAGGGAACCATGTGTCCCCACCCCAGGGGTTTGCATGTTGATGGTTTCCCATCAAAGATGGGGCAAAAGACAGGCAGCTCCTCCGCCAAGACACCACTCAGTGTGGCCCATGGCACGTCCTCACCAGTATGTCCCAAGAAAGGGATAGAAATGCTCTTTGCAGTTAGGAACTGGTAACTGGAAAGGCTTGAGCCACTGGGAAGGAGCAGACAGCAGGGTGCAGGTGGATGCCTGCTTGGAAAACCAGGGCCAGCTGCAAGCAAAATAAATAAAACCAGCTAGCTCTGATGCTCAGCCAACCCAGGGACACATTAACTGCATAGCCAGGGAGAGTTGTGAGGTGGCTGCACAAATCAGACAGCTTACGAGATGGATGAACACCATGGCTGGGTGAATTTGTCGGTGTTTAAATTAAATGAGGATGGACAGGGAGGTACTCTGGCTTTGGCAGGAACATCTGGGACTGCATACTTAGGACAAGGCAGAGGCTGAGGATGGTGGTGTGCTGCAAGAGGAGGTGAACGGCCTACAGTAAAGGCAAGAAGAGCCACCGCTGCCTTGGTGGATGAGGGGAGTGAAGAGGGGTGGCTGGGGCAAGGGCTGCAGCCCAGGTCCAGAAGCAGCTTTGCAACAAGATGCTGCCACAAGGAGGGAGGAGATGGACGGGAACTGCCTGGGAGCATGGGGCAGGTTGCAGAACACACACTGGCCTTGCAGTGGCAAAGCTGGCAGCAAAGGGATCCATGGGAAAAGCCAAGATACAGAAGGAAACCCCAAAGGAGAAGCTATGGGGAGCATCCGCTCTCCCAAGCCACAGTGGCGGGAACAAGAAGGGTGCATGGCCTGTGCTGAGCTCCCAGGCATCATTTTGAGACATGGGCTCTGCGGGCACGTGACGATAAGTGGCCGATGCCGCAGAGGGGTCAGAAGGGCCAGTCATTAATGACCCGCAAAAAGACGGTGCCCACATGAATTTGTGCCTCTGGGCTCCAGATGTGGAATGCACAGAGCCCTGCAACTCTTGGGCTCTCCTGCTTAAATGCCAAGAAAAAAAAAGAAAAAAAAAAGAGAGGGATGTATCTGCATTTGGCTCAGAAAGGCAGGGGTGCCGTGGAGGAGGAGGAGGATGATGTGACTCACACCAAGTCTCGGAGGAAATCAGTGCAGGAGCTGGGAGCGAAGCCTGGTTTCCCCAGCTGGCCGGCAGCATGCCGTGGAGGCACCCATTCCTCCTGATGAGCATGTCCCCCAAAACCAGGTTTGGGGCAGGCATGATTCACAAATTAGAGAGAGATAAACTTCTAACAAATATTATTTGCAAACATACCATTCAGCCAGCCCGGTTTCTAGGTTACACAGCTGACAATTTTGTAATGCAAAAAGAGGAAAAAGATCAAAACCAGCCGACACGTCAAGGAACATAAGCCACAGAAGACAAAACACAGGGAGAAAAAAAAAGAAAGACTGGTTTTCAAAGAGGAAAGAGAAAGAAAACATTAAACCATGGGGTGCCTGGAGATCTCCGCCAGAATCAGGCTTGTCTCTCTCTCTACCACGGCTGGGGAAGTCAGCGGTAAAGTGATGAAAACTTGCAAAACTGTTTGGGGTGGGTTAATGGAGGGCAGCGGGCGCGGTGCACAAGAGGGACCCTGGCCCAACCGGGTCCTGGTACAGAGGAGAGCGCTGCTCAACCGGCGCGGGGTAAAAAGGAAAACGCCTGACCTTCACGGCAGATATTCCTCCAAATGTATCTAGGCATTGTACACAACATTCCAAACTCAAATAAAACATTATAGAATATATAAAGGGCGGGAGAGAAAATGCTACTATATAAACCTGTCTTCGCATCCAGAGTGGGGGCCTTTCCAAAAAGATATACTTCAGCCAAACAAATTACGGAGCTTGGTATGGGGATAACCAGATGAAGTTTAATGGCCTGTAATACGCAGGAGGTCAGGCTAATAGTTTCTCCTGGCCTTAAAGCCTATGAATGTATAAATAAATCAAGGGAATACTTGTTTAGTTCCAGTCCCCCAGCTTGCAGAAATATGATGCAGTAGGAGAGGGAAAGTAGGGATGGGCAGCAGAAGCGGCACGGGAAGATGAAGGGGATGAGGGGGGTTCAGGGAGCACCCAGATAGGAGGACGACACCGAACAAACCCAAAAGCGACTGACATAAATGCTGGTTTTTACACAGCGTGTGAATGACTTTGGAGCTGGTGTCCGGGAAGAATTGCTGGAGTGAAGGGATTTACAGAGGTAAGAGGGCAAGTGGGAAGGGGCAGCGGTCACTGGGACTGGAGGGAACGTCTGCCTGGGGCCGGGATCAGCCCCACGGCCAGCAGGACCCAGGAGGAGATGCAGGATGCACAACCGCCGAAGGGAGCGTCCCTCCCCATCCCCTAGCGCCCAGGCACAGGGGGAGAAATCCCACTGCCGAATACCACATCTCTGGGGGGGTTGGGGCTGAGAAACCCCAGAACAAACATGGTCAGTAAGGAGGGGGGAAGCCCCAAAACCAGGGACATGAGGTGGGTGAAGCCTCAGGGACAGCAGATGACGGGTGGAATAAGTCAGAGCTGATAAAATGTTCTGGGGAATACAAAGGGCTTTTAAAGACATCGGGGAAAAGAAGTGCTAGTGAGACAGAAGGATAATAATAAATGAGAAAGGGGCTGGAAGGAACGAAGAGCTTTAAAATGGCTGTTGCTGAATTGCTTTTTTAAATTGCTCTTTAAGGCGATAACTGAAGAGAAGAGGCATGGTCAATTAGGAAGTAATGAAGACCTTGTAAATACACTTACTGATAAAAAGCACGTAAGGGAACGCTTGACAAACCCAACATACACAAATCAGCCAGGGCGAGCAACATGCGTTTTGAATTATTAAGGGAATTCGCTAACGAACTTAGCAAGCCTCTGCCACTTCAAAACCCACCATCATCAACAAAAATAAAATTGCAGGCAGCCAAATTCTGAGCTGGCGTAACAAATCAATGGAGGGCTTGGGGGGCGGCGGGGATTGGCAAGGAAGGAAACAAACACAAACCAAAATTAAAAAGTAAAAAACACAAAAGGGAGACTGGAAAAGGAGACTGACAGTAGCCAGGAAATTCGTTTCATCCATCAGGCGAGGAACGCCACAAAAATCAGGGATTAAGGCAAAGGCATTTGCCTGCTCCCGGAGGGGAGCAAAGCCACAAGCAATGCACAGGAAGACTTTATTAAGGACGAACCATGGCGGTCAAAGCAGACTGGTGTTTTACAGGGCATCGCACCCTCTCTGGAGGCAGCGACTGGTGGATAAAAGCTGTCAGGATGCCAGGACACACGGCATTTCACCCCGTGCCTCAGAGATCTTTCCTGGAGGAATTAATTGGCTGCAAAGCGCGGCCAGCATGGGAGCCTGCACAGTGCAGCGGCCGGCTCGGGAACCAGCGCTAGGCCTGGTCTTGTTCAGGATGAACACAAATGATCAAGAAGATAAATAGCAAAGTAACCGCATTTGCAGATGATGCTTAATTAGGTCACGCTGAGAACAGAAATAACGCAACGGGAGCTGTGATGGTTTGAAACACAGGGGGAACCAGGTAAGTGATGAGCCTGGAAGGATGCAGGGACCACAGGAGAGATGGTGTCCCCAACAGAAATATGCAGGTGGTGGGGACAAGCTGGGAGACAGCCCTGGGACAGGAGGGGTGGCTGCAAGCAGCAGTGTAGGTGGGGTTTCTCAATGTTTCTGTCCTGCAGTCTCAGCACTCTGAAAGGCACCAGGGTCCCTCAAAATCACCGCTGGCACAGCAGGGTTTGCCTAGGCATTTTGCAGCATGAGGAGGATGCCACTTGCTGTGTTGTCTGGAGGTTTTGGGGCAGAAAGAGTGGTTCTGGGGACCAGGAGAAAGCTGCTGCCTCAGCTCCAGGGGGCTGGGGTGCCAGCTGCTTCCCATGGCATGGCTGGGGCTGGATGGGCTCCCAAGGGAGAGGATGTCTCCACTCTGGGAAAGGGCACACAGATATGTCCAGCATGGGAGGAAACTCCCTCCCAGCACTGCCTGAACAGGACAGGACAAATAAAAGCAGGGAGCCCCATCAGAGTGGGTGTTATTTGGGAGAGCTGTCAGGGCACTCACTCTTGGGGCATCTCTGCTTCTCATCTGCCTGATGGAAGCTGACATTGTGTGAACCTTTCTGAGCATACCCAAATTATTTTAATTTCTAAATCCAAACAGCTCCAATTATATCATTTCCCCTGTGCGAAGCTGGGTAATGCTCTCCCTCTGCTTCCCTGGCAGGGCTATGGCAGCCCCGAGTACCAGCAGTGCCGGGGGGTGGGGGGGCCTTGGGACTGGTTTGGGGGGGCCAGGAGCTCACACCCCTCCTCAGACCCCCCCTCCTGCCCAGGGACAGCTGAAGGGGCACATGGGGACAGACCCCAGCAGGCAAAGTGAGATGGGGTGATGGTTTAAATACACAGAAGGAATTTCCAAGGTTCAGTTTTGCATGTGTATCAGAAAAAGAAAATCAGACTTTTCAAAGAAATTAAAAATCTTTCAGATTAGCTCCCCTACCCACAGCAGAGCTTTTTGGTTTTCCTTCTTTTGCTCCGCACAGAGCAGCCTCCCATGGCAGGCTTGGGAGGGATTTCACTTTAAGGACGAGCAACAAACAATTTGATAGTTACAGAAATAGAGGGGGGAAAAAAAGCAAGTTGAGGAAACATTTCCGAAAGAGCTCTGATTAACTAATTAACTGAGTTTCTTCCCACACCAGCCTTTCCCTCACAGCTTTGGTGCCATCCGTTTGCAGAGGGTATATTGCACTAACACTTAACATATCATAATTGTAATTACACACCTCCAGCTGCCTTTAGTAACTTTTTCCCTCCCATAAGCAGCCCTCCCCCTTTTCCCTAGGGCTGCCTCAGCACTGTTTTCCCACTGTTGTTTTACCAACAGCCTGGGCAGGGAGAGCAGAGCAAGCCCTGGGCACAGCTCCTGCCTCTCACCCCCAGTCCCCCAATGGCCTTTTTCACCTCCACCCCCAAACCCCACTGCCCCCAGCATCACCTCTTTCTCCTCCCTTCCCCTCACCGCCTGCTCCTCCATTTCTCCCTGGGTTATTTTTGACAGGGTCTCAAGGTCCCTGCTTCCAGCAACTCACGAGCCGGCTCTGGTTCAGCCATGCCCAAATCCAGGCACACCCCCCCCCCCTCCATGCACCCCCCTCAGTTCCCTGAGCCACCCCCAGCCCCTCTGGTGCCACCCGGTCCCAGCAAACCTGGTCTCACAGGGCCAAGCTATCCTGAATCTGTCACACATGAGGAGGGACACTGACCCTGTTAGCAATAGCATCACCCCAAACATTGCTCCCCCAGCCCAGCCCTTGCTGCCTTTTAGCATCTCCGGTCCCACTCTGGCGTCACCTGGCTGCCAGCATCATCTGAGCCCCCCACCCCAGCACCCCAACTACACACAGCTGGGGCAAGGTGGGGGCTGAGCTGTCCTTGCTCCCACCTGGAACCCCTCCGCTCTGGGAACCACAGCTCTCCGGCACCATCTCTCTCCTAGGCTCCACCGGAGTTTGCCGGAGCACCCGAAACGCCCTCCCAAGCCCCTCCATCTCTGGTTTAAATTCCCAGCCCCTTATCGTATTACAAAGTAACGGGGGTGCCTCTGCGCTCTTCTAAACTTAAACACCTTTTATTCTCATTAAAGGGGTCCGTGCCTCTCTTCCGCTTCTCTATCACCCAGTTAAAAGCTAATTAATTACTGTTGACTTTCCCAGCAGATGTTCTCGCTTCGGCGCTGGTCGGAAACGCGGTGATTTGTGAACCGCAGGGCTCCGGCGCGGAGGAGCGAGGACCAGGGCGCGCGGGCCGGTGGGGAGAGGAGACCTTCCCAGCCAGCCCTGCTTCTGAAAAGGGAGAGAAAGTGGCTGTTTATGAGAAAGGCACTGGTTGTTTTTCTTGGAAAGAAGCAAAATCCTCAGATAGGGGTAAAATCCTGATTCCACAGAAAATTAAGCAGTGTGGATTTCAGTTGGGTCTGGTCAGAGGTTTATTTCCCCTCATACAAGAAACCTCTCATAAATCACTGCTCTCTCCAAGGGCTTTTCAAAGCGGTGATGCAAAACAGAACTGCACTGTCCGCGAAAGGCTAGCCGGCCCCAAAGAGCGCTGGGGAAGTGGGAAGGGATGGGCGGCCATCTCCCCAGCCCCACCGCCCCGCCACTGCCACGCACCCCGCTGCCCTGCGTCCCTCTGCCTGCCTCTGCTGTCGCTGCGGCTCCCAAAACGCCAGCAAGGAGAGAGCAGGGATGAAGAAGAAATGGGCGCCATGGGAAGGCAGTGGGTGACAGCGACGGCCCAGAAGGGAGGATGACCTGGCAGCACGCTGCTGCCCCATGGGAGGGAAGGGGCAACAGGCACCCGCTGACGGGGGTACCATTGCTGTGGTGTGTACGGGTGTCCTGTTGGGCATGGGCATCCTGGTGGGCATGGGCATCCGTGTGGGCATCCCAGAAGGGATCCCAGTGAGCATGGACATCCTAGGGGGCATGAACACCCTCACAGGCATGGGCATCCCAGTGAGCACAGGCAGCTCCTGGCTGGGGCTGGCATGTCCACTGCTGCCTTTGCTCCGCTGGAGCCGCAGTGGCAGCACCCTCAGTGCAGAGATGGACACAGGGCTATGAAGTCCCCGCCTCCAGGGTGCATGGCGAAGGCACCTTCTGCAAAAATGCTGCCAAGAAGCGAAGCTCCTGGGCTAACAGCTGTGCAAATCCCCCTGATGATTACAGTGACTTTCTAATATCGACAGAAACCTCTTGTACTAATGAAATGCACTGAAGTTAAGCAGCCGTGGAAATGCCAATGTAAAGGAGAAAGGCCACCAAACAGGCACTAATGGAAACCCAAATCCCCAGAACTAACGGACCGTGCTCGGAGGAGAGGGAAGGGAGCAGGGGTCTCCTGTGCCGTTTTCCCTGGACGGTGGTGTGACCTTCTCCGGCTTGCACTGCCTGGTGCCGTCGTCCCTGGATGAGAGGGAGTGCATGGGTGGGGGTACCAGTGGGTAGGTGGGAGCACTGGGGGTAGAAACTGGGAAGGCACAGGGGAATTTATCCCTTTGGCCCTCGATGCTGGCACTGTCGAGGTGCTTTTCCTTCCCATGGGGCCTCCAGTGCGATTGGGAAGCGCTGACTGCAGAGTTCGCAGCCACTTGCAGCCCTGCCTGGCCCTGACAGACCATTTCCCATCAAGCTGCAGGTAGAAAATGGAATTTCAGCTTTTCCTTTTCATGGTAAATGTTTCTGATTCCGCTGGCTGATGTGTTCACCTCTCGAGTTAATAGGCAATAAGCAAAGCGGTGTCATTCTTGTTAAGGAGACAGAAAGGGCTCAATTTAAATGCAATGTGCGGGACAACATAAACCAGGCTGGGAGAACACCCCGTGCCTCCCTGCAGCAGTTTGGGGAGCCAGGGAGGGTGGTTTGCATTTTCTCTGACAGCAGAGGCAGGCTGGGTGCATGGCTGGAATACACCAGCACCGAAAACAGGGCCTTTTGTCATCTCCCCGTCAGCGCTTCCAGGGGTTTGAATGAAAAGCGATCTTAGACGCAGGTGCCCCAGCCCGCTCCTGCCCCGGCTGTCAGGATAGACTGGGCACCCTCTGCCAGCCCCGCTCTGCCCCACTTGCCGCTGCTCCTTGCAGCTGCTGGACCAGCACAGCCCGGCGCTGCACTGACGCTGTGAATTCCATCTTGCTGGAGAGAGGCAAGAAATAGGGGCTGAACCCCTTCAGGCACCATCTACCTTGCCCTGCGGGCTGCAACGTGCTGGCAGTGCAGGGGAACCGGGGTGCTGGGAACTGGGAGTACATTTGCTGTCGAACGCTTACTACTAATTACATTAAAAATCTCACATTAAGATGAGGGTAAAGGCACCCAGGCTGTCAGCTGAACACTCTCAAATTGACTCATTACAAAAAACCCATTGCTGATAGGGCCCTCTCTTTACATAACAAGCATTGGATTCTTTTTGCTTTGTAAAATTCCATTTAAAGGAGAAATTACAAAAGCTTTCTGGCTCCTTTGATCATTTGTAAGGGTCCTTTCCAGTGCGGGAGAGGGCAAGCCCCTGACTCGAGGAGGAAGGGACCGGTGCTGAGTCGAGGGAGGTGCTCGGTGGGGCCGCTCCTGGCCAGGCTCCCCTTGCCTGCACGGAGGAGACATCCCTCGGCCACGTGCAGAGGGCTGCTGGCCACCGCAGCTACAGTTCCAGAGCCCGGCATTGCTACTGCAGCTGGCCAGGTTTGGATGGTCCTGGCCCCTGGGACAGACCGATGCAAGGAGAGGAGAAATGCTGAGGGGTTTGCGAGCGGGGGGTTTACTGGCAACTACACACCACGTCCATGTTACCTCGGAGAAGCCCTTGCAGCTTGCTCTCCAAAGTCAACAAGTGGCAAAATTCGAGTCCCAGCCCTGACCCCAGCCATGGCACTGTGTTTGTGTGCTGGGAACGGGGCAGCACGCACGGAAGCTGGGTTGCTGCTGCCCAAGGTGACGCCGGCATCATCACACACCTCCCCGGGCGAGATGCCACTGCCGGGAGAGCCGCTGCTGAGGATGTACAAGGTCACCGCCAAAAGCCTCCTTGCTGCCATGGCACGTGAGGGATCAGCTTCCCTACAGCCATGCACTGCCTTTGGCTGAAACACCAAAGCCCTGGAAGTTAAAACTGTTTTTCTTTTTTGTCTTTTTATTGCAGGGCAGAATGTGTAGGGGAGGGAACGGCAGCCGGGTGTATTCTAATGAACTCTGATATTCTAGCAAAGCCTTTAATAGTATCTCCGTCTTGTGGTATCTTCCTTGAAAAATTAATTCAAATTGGTTTGGATATAAGCCTTTTCACAGGGGCTGAGAACAAGCTGAAGGATCTGAAACAAAAGGGAACAATAATATCTTGAGCTGGAAGGCACTGTTCAGACCCAGCAAGGATTGGTGTTAGGCCTGGTTTTATCTAACACCTTCAATTAATTATCTAGGAGAGGGAACAAACAGCACCTTAATTAAATCTTCAGATGACATTACAGTGAAAAGGTGTTAGACACTGGCAGGGACGTGCAAAGGGGCTGGGGAAGGCAGCGGTGCAGTGAGGAGAGAGCCAAGCTGACTCGGCTGCGCCGCTGGGGAGGAGGAGGACCAGGGGCAAGCAGGGGGGAAGGCTTTTCCTCCAGGGACCCCTTTCCTCCCCAGCCTCCTGCTGCGTTCATGGAGCGACCTCAGCCCGCCAGCTCCAGCCCCAGCAACCCATTACCCCCAGATCCCCATCCGAGCGAGTTTCGGCGCTGCCAAAACCATCCCAGGTGGAACAGCACCCGCTCCTCCTTCCCACTGCCCCCACAGCCGCACCAGCTCTGACTGTGCTGGACCACAGAGGACTCACACCTCCTGTGGCTCCTTGAGCATCTTTGAAGCTGCAGCTGGGCTGGGTCTGCTCCTAGGCAAGCCGAAACCCTTCAAGCAATGTATTTTATGTGGTGGAAACCAAGTGAACTTAGCAGAGACGCAGCTATGGTCTTAGCTGGAAATGCCAGGTATATTAACAAAGAAACCAAGCAAAGACATTTCTGGACAAAAAGTTAATTAACTAATAATTGAGCTTCCAGAGGAAGTTACATAAACATTTTGGGGAAAAAAATAAACATGCAGAATACTTCCAAGAGAATTAAGAAGAGCCATAACTATTGCAGCCTAGAAATTAGAAGCTAATATTGCGAACATAAAAGATTTAAGTTCCTTTGCAGTTCATACATTTTATAACAGAAATCCAGACATCTAAAAACCAAAATAAAACACTCCAATAACAATCATAACTCTGACTCTCTCTTTTTCTTCTTTCCTGGCACCCAGACAACAGCTCAGAAATGAATCTCATAACTTGAGCTTGGTGCCGGAAGTGACTTCTGTAAAGTGGGATAATTAAGCAAGAGTAACATGTTATTTTAGAAATTACATCCTCGCCATAACACGCCAGAGGAGGATGCCGGGTGGCTGCCGGCTGGGACCGCTGCTCCACGTGCGCTGGCACCCTCGGCGCCGAAGCCATCGGCACCCTGGGTGGGGGTTACTGGCAGCTGCAGGGTGCTTGCAGCTGCCCCAGGTGTATTCATGCTTTATATTTGGAAAGAGGTAGCCTTTAAATTGCATTTAACCCCCAGCTTCTCTGCTGCCTGGGAGGGCGGAGGTCAGAGCAAGGCTGCTCCTGGCAGACTGATTAATTCAGGCTGTGAGGAGCAGGGTTGAGGTGCTCCGGGATGACGAGCGCTGACATCAACCCGTGCCTTATCCTGCCGCACTGAGGCCGTATTTTGCATCTCGTAACACCCGTTGGATGTTTTTGGTGCTGTGTGACTAATAAACCAGCCACTGCCAATTCCCACACCCCTGCTTTTCAGTGCTGGGGCTATTGTCCCTCCTTTACATCCCAGTCTTTATTTTCCATACTGTTTAAGGATGAGCTTTAACTTCAGGTGGACGCCAGGCTTTTGTCCATGAAAAAAAAAAAAAAAAGCAATCCCACGAGCAGCCAGATCTAACAGCATCTTGCAATCACCTCTAAATATTTCACAGAGAGAGGCTGTCAGGACTGCAGGGGAGAGGCTCCGATCTGTGCTCATTCATAGTTTAGCACATCCTCCGCCTCCTCCCACCTTCACAAGCGATCGCGCCCCAGCTCAAGCACACAGCCACCTTCCTCATGCTGAAAACATGTCGGCAGCTTCCCGCGAGGAGCCAGGCCAGCCCGGGCTGCCAACCCGGCTGCCCCAGCCTGGGGAGGGGGGGAGAGGAGCAGGAGGAGAACTGCTGCCTCCAATTAATCCCCAGCAAAGTCCCAGCGCAGCCAGAGAGAGCTCAGATTTATCTCCCGACTGCCTGACTTGGCTCCTCTCCCCCAAACATTTGGCAGTGGCGGCTGAGACGCGGCGGCTGGTGGAAACCCGCAAGGGTCTGCCGGGGCTGGAGCCGCTTCAAGGAACCTGTTGAGGGCTCCCCATGGTGGGATGGGTCCCTCAGGGCACCCCAGGACAGGAGGCGCCCACCTCGCCCTGCTCTGCTCTGCTCCCACGGCGTGGTGCCTCCTGGCTCCGTCCCTCTCGCCCGCCGCCAGCGTCCCCACCGGTCACCACGGGCACATGGGAGCCTGGCCGTGGCTGGGACCCGTGCCAGAGCTCGGGCAGCAATGCTGCAGGGAAGGCGACCCGCAGCCAGCGCCTAACAGAAAGGATGAGCTGGCTGGTTAAAGAGGTGTGAAAATAACATTTTGTTTTGTTTTCTTTTTTCCCCCAGTCCTATTAAAAGAAATGATTGGTGAAATCCCTGCAGCCGGGGCAGAGCCAGCCACGCTGGCAGATGCCTCCAACCTTAATGCAAGGACGGAGGCAAGCAGCGGCTGGGAGCGAAGCCGAGATGCTGCTTAACCTTGGAGATGACCCATCTGTCCAGGCAGCTTCCTCTGGCCCCGCTGCGTGGGCATGGAGGGATAAAAGGATTCACGCCGCCGGCACAGAGCAGTAAGTCATGCTGAAAAAAGAAAAGGAGGCGCAGCAAGGGCAGAGGAAGATCGAAGAAAGGGTGGAATAAGCCCCGGGAAGATGGAAAGGTGAGGGAGCGTTTGGGTCTGGTGCTGCCCGGGGAGGCCTGAGCAAACCCACACCCTCGGCTGCTCCACTCCCGCTGCACCGAGAGGAACAGGATATCACACGTCGTTTGTAAATAAACCCGCGGCATCAGAGGACCCCTCCTCTCCCGCCCCACGCACCCGTCCCAGCGCACAGCTCCGGGGGGAGCACACCAGCGCTCCCAGGGACGCAGCACCAGGAGGCACCGGGGCTTTTGGAGGCTTGTGCACCCGCTGCAGGAGCTGGTGGAACGTCAAGGGGGGGTTATCCAGGCCTCTGGAAAAGGGACGTGTCGGTGGAGCGGGTGCAGAGCCCCTGCCCCCAGCCCTGCAGCCCCAAGCAGTGGTCACAAGCCACCCTGCTGGGGTGCCGAGCCGTGTGGTGATGGCTTCAGGAGATGCTCCGGAGGGGGACGACCCGGGGTGAGAGCCAGCTCACGGGTGCCGCCCGCCCTCCTTGGGGCCCTCCTGCTACTGCCTCCGCCCAGGCGCGCAGGAGCCCTCCGAGGGAATAAGAGCTGCCTTGGCTCTCTGACTTCAAAGCTGCGAGGGGAACATAATGATGTGCGAAATGCCGAGCTGCCAGCTCCCCGCGGCCGGCCCCACGTTTCCTTTGGAGCAAATAATGCTGTCTAACGAGATGGTTTAATTGTGTCACGCTAATTCCACGTGAAAGGAGACAAGATTGAGCATGTGCGCAGTCACAGCGGGTGCAGGACCCTGGCCCGTGATGTGTCTCCCACCCCGTGGTGGCCGGGTCACCGCAGTGCTGGCACGTGACGTTCAGCCTGGAGGCGAGCGGCAGAGACCTTTCCGGAGATAACAGGGTGACCGGAGGAGCCGTCCTGTGCAGACAGCACAGGGCACCCTGGGGTGCACATCCGGGGGGAAGGGGGGAAAGGAAGGCTGTGCCGTGGGGGCCATGCGTGGGGCTGGGATGCTGGGATCACTGCAAGCCTGGGAGGCCAAGGAGCAAAGCCAGGACTCCGGCAGGTTGGAGGGGCCAGCCCATGGTCTGAGTTTGTCTGCACTCCATGGGCATTCCTGGTGCAAAGATACGGCATTGTATTTGATCACAGGCAGCTCAGGGAGGGATGCTGCCTGGGCTTGCCTGCTGCTGAAGCCCCGTGATGATATCTCAAGGCCAACCCATGGGATCGCTGCAAGCGATCACCAGCCAGGGAGTTGGGAAACCCCAGCAGCAGGACACGCTGTGCCCAGGGCGCAGTTGCATCCCTGGCGACAGGCACGGCTGCTCGCAGCATCTCCTGGCTCCCACCTGGCAGGGTTGGGCTCAGCTTTGCCAGAGCAGCTCACATCCAACCTGGTTTTATCCACTGCTATTTCTTAAACTGGATTAAAAGGACAAAGAGCATGAAGACCAGAAACGCATACAAGGGGTAAAATGAGACTGCAAAATTCCCCCCTGTGAGCCTGAATCTCATGGCAGGACGTTTTGGGGCTACGGTCCCCAAATTCCATTTCCAGGGCAAGATTGGTTGATGCAGCGGTGTGCCCCATCCCCCCGTGCAGGCGTGCGCCACACTGCGATGCTCCTGGGTGGTTTGCGGCTGCTGTTATTCCTGTGGACTAGCGTTTTGTTATTGTCTCCAGGCAGCCTGACCCCAGTCCCCACACCGGGGCTCCCGGCTGGGGTTCCCAGCCCCCCAAGCCCCCAGGCATGACTTCAGCCATTGGCCACATGGAACGAGCGGCCGAGAAGCCACCACCTGCGCTCATGGTGCGCCCGGCCGCCCTGGCCACCGCAGGCTCTTTCTAGGACATAAACCCTTGGTTTTCAAGGCTGTTTTCTCACCAGATGAATGAAATAAACCAATGATTAAAAGGAAAAGTAGGAAAATAAATTGCACCATGTGCAGTCGTTTGGACACCCCAGATGGCTTGTCAGCAGGGTTTGACTTTCAGGTCTCCAGCACAGATGGCTACCTCTGAATCCGGGAGAAGAGCTGTTACCCACCGTGTGCAGCAGCCCCTGGCATACGCTGGCCCTCACAGCGCTTATCCTCGGAGCTCGGGGCGGTGGTTCAGCCCCACAGCGGCAGCCCCGGGGGTCTTGTGTGTCCCACTGCGGCGTGCTCAGCAGAACTCCCCTAGCACGGCTGTTGCACCGAATGGGTGCCGCCGCGCCAGTGCTCTCGCGCGCTGCCTCTCACACGGCTCTGGTTGCACCGGGTGACACCAAAATGCTTCACGATGCAACTCAGCCGGGCACCACGCCAAGGGCAGGACGCAAGGGCCAACCTTGGGCAGGGAGCACGGTGCCGATGGGAGGGACACGGTGCCGGGGGGGAGGCCGGGGCATGTTGGGGCAGCTCGGCGGCCACGCTTGCCCCTCGCTTCCATGCAGCAGTGGTGCCGACAGCCTGTCTCTCCTCCAGGAGCCTGCGGCCCTCAGAGCTCCCTTCCTCCTTCTCCTCACAGATATATGGTCTAATTTGGAGCAGCAACTCCTTGGGGCAGAGACTGCATCAGTCTCTGCCTGGAACCGCCAGACACATCGGCGCGGTGGCATCGGCACGAGAGAGTAGCAATAATCATTAGTGCCGGGACCGAGGGGACTCCGTGCTGGCAGTGATGTAGCATTTCCATTAGGAGCCTCACGCCGCTCCATTACTACGGCATTAGCAGGAGCAGCGCTGCCGCCACTGCAGCCGTGGGAGTGGGAGAAGACACGGCAGCGGTGGGGCAGCGGCTCCCCACCAAACATTCCTGCTCAGCCCGGGTGCAGCGGCAACGCTCACGGCATCACGTGGGGGTGGGGGGGTCTGTCCCCTATCACACATGTCTGTCACTCCATCACACAGAGCAGGCTGTCCTGACATTTTGCCATTTGGTTTTGTTTCCTTTTTTTTTTTAATACTCCGAGCTCTCTGGTTTTTATTTTAAAGCTCCAAACTTTCCCCTCCACTTCCCTGCGTGCAACAACATTTCCAACCCTTCCCTCCTCAGAGACTCCCGAAGGCTCCAGGAAGAGGGAGGTTTGTGATAAACAGATGGGAAATAGGGAAAATAGTCAAACAAAAAGAGGAATGAGAAGGAGAAGAGAACAAGGTGCAGATTCCTGGCCGCTGGGGCGGGAGGGGGAAGCGGGAGGATTATTACGTTAGGAGCAGCTTCAAACTCCCAATTCTCAGGGCACGAAACCTGCACAATTTAAAGTAGTCAAAACAAACCCTTTGCCGCTATTTATACTTGAGCTGCCTGCAGGCGGCAAAACCTTGACTCCATATTCCAGGCCTAATAGATTCCAGGTGTTTTCCAATAAACTCCCCTCCTCCAGCGAGAAGCCTGAATAAGCTCCCAGCACCTTTCAGTCCCTCATCCCCCTCGGAGTGGCTGGAGGGAAGGGGCTGGCCTCTGGGGGTGGCCGGCCTGGCAGCCCCCGCAGTGAGGCATCTCCTGCTCCCAGTTCCGCTGCTGGGGCTGGAAACACAGGCTGCGAGCCAGGGCTGTCGCTGCAAGGAGGGCTTTCCTAATCGGGAGGCGTGGGGCAGCTATGGGGTTACCTCTTTGGAGCCAGGCTGACTCCTGGGGGTGACACCCACAAGTGTGCATGGGGAGGGGGTGTTGCATGGGACCAGGGTGGGGTGGGAGATGGGGTTTGCAGCAGGGGGGGCTGTTTGTGCCTGTTACATCCCCATCTCCCCTCCCCACGTCATTACGGATGCCCACAGGAGGTCTGCTGCCTCTGGCCACCGAGGAGGTCCAGCCCCATTGCGATGCTGCAGGGTGCAGCCCTGCAGGGTGTCTCCGGCACCGGCACCCACCAGCGCTCTGGAGCAAGGGCTCTGCCCTGGCAATGCCTCGCCACGGTGCCGAGCACGGAGCAGCCTGGAGAGCACCAGGGCAGCACGGGGAGAGAGTGCCCGCCTGCACGCCTGCTCCTGAAGGATGCTTAGCTCCTGCGGAGCCAGAAATTCCCTTTTTTAAAGCAGCGGAGGAGAAGAAGCGTTAAAACAGGCCCAGCGCCAGGCAGCTAAGCCGGTGAGAGGGGTCCAGCACTGGCCGTGCGTTCCCCCTCGGTTCTCCTGCCACTCGCAGCGGGCGGTGGGCACAGCCAGGCTTTCCCCCTGTGCGACCCCTGTGCCCTCCCGGCCCGGGTGCTGCCAGTGATGGGTGTTACAGATCGGCTGCTGCTCCGCGTGGGCTGAGCCAGGTTCGTCTGCAGCTCCCCGGGAAAAGCAGCAGCCCTGGCTAAAACCGAGGCACGCCTCAGAAATGACCCGTGTGGGATAAAGCCTAACCCCGGGTGCCTTACCAGAGCTTCCCAGCTCTCTGGAGGGAGGGTACTGGGATGGAAGTACAAGCAGGCTGAGCCACGGAGCCACGTTGCAAACCCTGCTCCTACCCCCTCCATCTCCAAAGAGGTGTGTGTGAAAGAGCTGGGAACTGGTTTTGTTTTATTCATGTCTCGGAGCCAGAGGAGGCCACAGGCATTAGCACTGCATTGCACGTGGCAGAGAAAACTCCCCATCAGTTCCTTTAGCATGTGTAGGAAATTAGACCTCAGCATCTGAGCAACACCCACAGCTTTAAGGACCCCATACCTGAAGGACCCGCAGCATCCCCTTGGTGCAGCAGTAATTCCTCTCCCACAAATAAATATTCGTGCCTGAATTCAATTCTTTTTTTTTCCTCCTTTGAAACCTCTGGCTGTGGGATCCTGCTTTACCTGCTAAGCTGGAGAAGCCTCTGCTATCAGATATCTTCCCCTGGTGCAGCTCAGGTCTCCTCTCCTTTGATCAACTGATTGGGATCCTTAAATTTCTTATGGTGAGAAATTTCTCACGGTAAGCAGGTCTTGCAGCTCAGCCCCGCCGCGTAGCTCAGCCCATTTCTGATCTCGTTACTATTTTCCTGTATTCTTTGCAGGAATGAGGTCACCAAAACCAGACCCCAGCTGCTCTCACCCTTACCTCCAAAGCAGCACCCACCGCGTCCGCGCCACAGCCCACCCCAGACGCTGATGCCGGTGCTGCCATCGTCTCTGTGGGCAGGGCCCCACACACCCCATGGCTGTGCAGCATCCCCCACGCTCGGAGACCGGTGAAACGCAAGCCAGGGCTGGAGCAGAAGCCTCAGCACCCTCCAGCAGCGCTGGTACCAGCGAGGGCGTGCGCCCGCTCCCCTAACAACCCCTGGCTGTTGTATTTATGGTCAGGTTTGACTTCTTTCTGTGTGCCAAATTAGCAGATTTGCAGAGAAGCAGAGCCAGCAGCATCCGAGGCTGCTTGTAAGGGACAGGAGAGGGTCAGCACCCAGGGCTGGTTCTCGTGGTGGTGGAACTGCTCCCTGTCCCAAGGAGGAAAAGGGGAAGAGCTGAGCCCTTTGGAGTCACTTAAAATGAAACAAATAAAAAGAAAGTGCGGCAGTTAAAGACAAATAGTTTTCAGGCACTGTGTTGGCATTTTGGCCTAATGACTGATTAATCTAAAGCGGAGTCTCGTTACGGATTCACGGGTGTCGATTGGATCAGATCGTTAATTCCAGCATCCACCAGCTGTGATTAGAAATACAAAGTGGCAGAGCCTGTGGGGGAAGGATTAAAGGGTCCGGCCAGGGGGAGGGAGCGAGTTAGTGGGAAATGGGAAGGCATGGCCAGGGAAGCCATCGTCTCTGCAATGAGGGGAATGCAGCATGGTCACCGAAACAGCTGCTGCCGCGGCCCTGGGACTTATTTGCTCTGCAGCAGCGGAAATGCGTCTTCCCATCAGGAATGAAGACCAGCAAACACAACCCTGGGGAATTCCGACTGCATCCCAGCCGTGCTCAGGGCGACCGCACTGAAAGACAAACACTGATGACGGGACTGGCAGGGAACATCACCCATTGCCACCAGCAGACGTCCTGGAGACACCTGGTAGGCATCAAAATGCTGCCAAAATGCTGCCAGATGACACTTCTTCCATCCGCCAGATGGGGAGGGTATGAAGGGTCCTGGCAAGAGCAGGGTCTGCCCTACGCCATCTTCTCTGCAAGCAAACCAGGCTGTGTGGTGTAAACTAACGCTCTCTGGGTGTGCTGGAGACATTTTGCTGTCACCTTTCTCAGGAGCTCCACCCACAACCATAGCGCTCTTTGCTGTGCAGCACCTCCTGCTCAAGCATCCCTCCGTGCAACGGGGAAGCCCCAGGACACCTGCGGTGGCATCACTTCCACTTCGCATGGGCTGGTAGCAAACGGAGGAGAAAGCAGCAGACCCGTGTCCCAGCCAGCCTCTGTGATGGACACAGCGTGGCCCCTGGTGCCAAAATTTGGGGCAGAGACGCTCAGTCGGGTCCAGCGCTGCCGGTCGGATGAGGCATAGCCCCAGAGCGATTGCCATCCGCCCTTCAGCTGTCGGATGTCAACTGATTAATTTTGCCTGGGATTAATTAAGGAGCAGTCCGCGACCGCTGTGCTGGCGGAGGGGGCCATGGTGACCTCCCTGCAGCAGGCAGCGGTGGGAAGCCAGGGTCAGCGACCTCCTCTGCAGACGCAGCCACCGCTGGGCCAGGCTCCGACCCCAGTGTGATAATGCAGCCTTGGCCTGGCGGCTGCCAGGGGTCACATTTCATCCTGCGGAGATGCGGTGCCAGGACTGGTGTGCGGGGCTGCGGCAGGGCATCGCCCTTCACGCTGCACCTGGACACCTTTTACTGGTTTTTCCCTGCCTCAGTACTGGTTTTATGGTGGGTATCTTGCAAGGCTCTGCTCCTTGTCCAGGATGGCTGTGGGGATGCAGACGGGTCACGCCGGCCAAGCTGAGCTCCCCGCCAGTAGCATGGCTGGCTGTCAGGCAGGCACAGGGCTGCCTTGCTGGCAGATAGGTTGCCAAGTGATCTCCTGGTTCAGGAGCTGAGCGTGCTGAACGGAGGTGTTTTGGGGAATAAAAGCACTGAGGTTTAGGTAGATTCGGTGGAAACCTGAAGATAAAGGAGGCGGGAAGCGGCTGGTGGAGCAAAAGCTGTAGCAAGACATGCTATGCCGGCATAAGCGTCCCCATGGGAGAAGCGCAGGTGAAATCTCATGCGCTCAGTGCTTTCATACCAGCTCACCGTGACCAGCCATTCCCCTCCTGGCCCCCATGGGAGGACGCCTCCCCTCTGTGAGGAGCGGTAGATCCCAGCAGGACGAGGGCGGCTGCTCCTGCAGCGAGGGGTGAGGATGGCAGTGGCAGCCAGCCCTGGGGCCACCCCGCATGGCATAGCTGGAGCCGCTCTTGCCGTGGGTGCAGCTGTCCCAGCCGGCAGCCTGCCCAGCCTGCTCCTCCACCTCTGTGCCCCAGCTGCATGGAGGCGGATAATGAGAGCCCTCTGTTTCATGTGGCGGCGAGCACCTGAGAGCTGCTCAGGATGGCGGCTGGAAGATGAATCATCGCAAAAGCCGGTCCTGCCATCCCCAGGAGGAGCCAAACGCCCGGGCGGTTTTTCATATGCACAGAGGATTCAAGTGACCATTAAGGATGGATGCGAGATGCACCTCCGCTGCGCTCCCAGCAAACGCATCCTTGCACCTTCAGATAGGTAACCCCCGCCCCCACTGGGGCTGGAAAGCACGAGGGGCTCTGTTCTGCCCAGAGCAAAGGGCTGGAGGTTGTAGCAGCAAACCCAGGCTGCTAGAACCCAACCCCCTGCAGTCCCCCAAGACCCTCCGCACCCCCGTTTCTCTCCTGGAACCATCCTGCAGATCAGCCTGCCTCACCAATCGCAGCAATCCCAGGCGAGACCCTTCTCCCTCTGGGAAAACCTTCCAGCAGAACAACTTGGAGCAAAGGCAGAGGGGGGAGACTGTCTCCCAGGCCGCCGGCACTTGGTCTCGAGGGAATTACATTAAAAGAGCTCGCAGGGAAATGAGTTTCATGGCGCCAGCTGAGCTGTGGATGCTCAGGGACCAGGCTGGCAGCACCATGCACGTGAGTACAATTTGGTGGGGCCCTTCAGCCCCCATGGGAGCAGCCCTGGTGGACCGCAATGCTTCTGCAGTGCTTCCAGCATTGGAGACAGGATTCGGTCCCCCTTCCCCTCCCCAGCTGCTCTGTGCCTGGCTGCAGGGGGACGCCGACCACCGTGCATCAGCCCCTGTGCTCTTTCCCGGAGCAGGTAAGGGGGCAGAGGGCCCACGCTGCCGGTGGTCCCCGGGCCGGTGGGCAGACCCTGCACGGGGCGACAGCGAGGGGTATCGCTTACAGGGGGCAAGCGCGTAGGGCGGCTCGGGGTTCGCCGCTCCTCCACAGAGCCACTGCCATACGGAAGAGAAAAAAAGGAAAAGAGGGGAAAGAAAAGAAAAAAACCCCAATCCCCACCATAGGGAAGATTTGCTCCGACTCCCCAGCTGGGGCATTACCACCACTATTGCAAGAGATCCCTGTCAGAGTTTTACAAAGAAAAACTACCAGGAGAAATACATAACCTTTTCTTAACATCAGCAGCTCAATTAACTAATGACAGCAAAGCATTCTCCGGTGTCACCAGCCCCGCTCACCGCCAGGAGGTGGGGGCGAGGGGGGCCACCGCGTATTTATACAGCTGCGCTCGGCCTTTGGCTGGGGCTGGCTACTTACTTTTTATCTCTGGCAGGATCTCTCCTGCCTCTCGCACGCGTGCGCGCACACATGCTTTCTCGAAGCGAGCTCCTCTCTGCATGAGAAGGTTAACAAATACCAGACTGCCTCTAAAAATACCTCCCCAATCGATGCCGAGAGTAAGCCAGCCCAGAGTGCCAAAAGCTGCAAGAAAAGCCGTTTGTTCCCCGCAAGATCACCCCTTCCCAACTCCCCTCCATGCCGCCGACAGCTCCGGATAGGTCCTGGCCGCCCCTCCGCTTGTCCCCACCTGGCCGTCTCTAAAAGGCTGGTCCCTCTCCTTCCACTCAGGCAAATGCCTCCATATTAAATCATTTGTCTGCGTCGATTGATTCAATATTGAGACGCGACTTGTAGCCACTTGTATCTAAATAGAATCTAAATTGTTATTACGGCTCCATAGTCGCAGCTTCTTCAGCGTCGCCCCTCGTCTTGCCAGCTCTGCTCTGCTCTAATTGCCTTCAGTGCGCTGAAAACATGAATGCGTACAATTTGCAGGGAAGAAATTATCACCACATCTCCTTTCAGATCTTGCTAAATGCTGTTGTGTTTATTCATTCACCCTGCGATTGCTCCCGGGGCAGATAGCAGCAGGCAGGCTAATAACAGGCAGATAGCGCACACTTCTGATCAGAGGCCAAGAGGAACATTTAGGAAAAAAAAAAAAAGAGGGAAACCCATCGCCGCACGTGCCGCAGGGACACCGGTGGCTGCGGTGACCCTGGAGGGACGGTGGGCTCCATCCCGTCTGCTGCGTGCTGGGGATGGCTGTTCCAGCGGCACCGGAACCCTCCCTTGCGCTGGGCCGGGTCCTGCAAGGCTGTGGAAGACTGCGCCCTGCCTAACAATGGGGAAACTGAGGTGAGGAGGGCAGCGGAGGCAGTACGGCAAGTCCGTGGCCACGCAGGGGCAAGAGCTTGGGTATGGGGAGTCCTGTGGCAAGGCTGGATTCCCGGGGGCTGAGCCAGGGCAGCAGCGGCAGCAGCCAGAATGGCCCCTTCAGGGAGAAGGCAGAAGAAACGCTGAAGGGTCACCTCTGGGGAGCAGCTTGCTGGCACGCTGTCCCTCCTGCTGGCGCTTGGCAAGCGCCCGCCACGCTGGGCAGCTCTGGCAGCATCCCCGGGAAAGGGGGCGCGGGCCAGGGCTGGCCATAAATCTCCAGCCGCGTGTGTGTCCCTCAGCCCTGACCCCAGCGGGGCCGAGATTAATGGACTATCCGTTTAACCCCACTAGCCCTTAACTAGCCGTGAAGTGCAGGAACAGCTCACCAACACCACCGGCAGGAACAGCCCGTCTTTGTGGGTGGCTGGGGCAGAGAGCATGGAGAGCCCCTCTTTTTTGGAGGGAAGCTGCCTGGGAAAATCATTCCCTCCAAGTAGGGGGGCGGGGAGCAGCCCTGCCACTTCTCCCCTGTGCAGGACATTTTTCATAATTACAAGGAAGAGCTCAGTCACAACGGCTCGACACAGCTGCAATTAATAGTTAGCCCACCACTGGCTTTCGCAGCCGGTCCTTGCTCCGCGGCTCGGCGCAGTCCACCTTCCATTTGGGAGATAAACAGCGGCCGGGGCACCTCCCTGGGGCAGCGTTCCCCACGCTCACAGCAGCAGCTATGTGCCGGGAGCCCGGGCAGACGGGTGGTGCCAGCCCCTCCGGGGGGTTCCCAGGCAGGGCCCTGCACGGCTGGGGTGAAGGCATCCAGCTTTCGTGCGGGGCAATAGGAAGGAAAGGCGCACGGCTTCATCCCCACGCCCCAGCAGCGTGGGGCAGCTTGCCGTCCCACCACCCTGTCATCTTCTCTGCTGATGGCTGCTCATCTGCTGCTGCCCAGCATCCTGGTTTCCCTCCCAGCTGCACTGCCAGCCCGGCGCTGGTCCCAGCAGCACCCAGCCGCAGGGTGCCTCTGCACCACAGGAGGAGGCTTTGCAGCAGAATAAAGCCCCCACGGCAGAGCCAAGATGCCTTTGCAATTTCTGGCACTAAAAGCGACGGGTCCGAGCTGAACCTGCCGCCGTCATGCATTTTACAGCAGCAAAAGGGGCGGGAGATCTGGCTGGTGAGCCCTCAGGCTCCCTTGCCAGTCCTGCATAAGGTCGTAAGCCCCAGGGCCAGGGGACCAGGCTCCTGGCTCTGCGTCGCAGCACAGTCCCCTTAAACAATGAGATGCTCTGCCTCCCCAGCCCAAAGCACAGCTCCTAGCTCCTTCCACCATCAATCAACTCTGCCATTCATGGCATTACCCCGTGCCACACAGGGTACCAGAACCCCCAGGTGGGCTACCAAGGCGTTTTGCCCATTTTCAGCCTCCCCTGGCTCAGCTCGCAGCCCGCCGGCTGAAACCCCTTTGGGTCTCTGAGACAACAGCTTTTCAGCTGCAAACACCAGAGGCAGTGGATGCAGCGACCTCGTCGGTGGCAAGACCCTGCTCCTGCTCCTGGAGGCGGAGGCGGCAGAGCTGCTGTGCCTTGTGCTCCGTTCCACCTCCTTCCCAGCAGCACGGCATCACTGGGACCCGCAGGTGCCGGCTCCCCTCTGCACGAGCGGGGCTGAGAATGGGTATGGGAGTCTGACGTCCCCAAAACCGCAGTGCTCGCTCTTTCAGTATTGTTATGTGGGAAAATGGAGAGTAAATATGAGTGAATTCAATATTAACTATGTGAGATAGGATGCCGTATATTCACACGGTTAAGTAAAAGAGAGTAAATGGAAATCTTTATCACTATAGACTGCTGAATATTAATAGTTATTGTTTGAGTCGCTGCAGCGTGGAAAAGTCAATTATAACCTCGGTGTAAAAATGTCCTGAATTATAGATAAACTAGGCAAGGAAAGAGACGAATCTTCACCACACAATACAAAAACTGCGATAAAAGAAGAAATAAATGTGATAAGAACTTTAAAACAGTAGCTGTGAAAATGCACTGAATAATTCTTTATATTAGTTAATGCTATGTATAAACTGGAATCTCGAAAGGGTTAAGCGCCTGCATGTTAAACACTTGCTTTATTTCTGCAGCCTACACAGAGACATGGGCAATGGAGGGGAACTAACACGTTTGCATCTTCAGCAAGAAAGCCTGAATTTTCCAAATAGTTCAACCCTCACATCAGGGCTGGGGTTTTCCAGCACCCTTTCGAGGACCAAAATAAATGGTCAGGTTTCCCAGTGTTTTCAAGAACTGAGAGCTGAAAATGCGAGGCCACGTGCCTTGGCGGTAGCTGCTGGGCTCCGAGCGCCTGGGGAGACCATGCCCTTGGTCCCTGCCCGAGAGCAGAGCATCGTCCCTCCATTCCCGCTAGGCCAGAAGCTGCCTTTGGGGTACCACAGGTCACCGGGTCCCAGGCTGGGAGGTGAAGTGGAGCCATGGAGTGGGTGGTCGCTGAGCTGGCAGCCTGGCAGGCTGCAGCCCTGGTACCTCCTCACAGCCACACTCGTGACACTGCTTCTGGAAGTGGGAAATCAGGATATGCACCATGAGCCCATTCCCAACGATCCCATGGAGGCCTGGAGGGGGCTCGCTGCACCCCACGTCCCTTCTTGACTGGGAAACGACCCACATTTCTTGCATTTAATTCTGGAATAGGCGGATGGGTGCCCCTGGGAGGTGACTCTGCTCCCTTTGGGGACAGCCTAAAGCTGGCTGAGATCTGGCAAGGGGACGGCGTGAAATGGAGCTCTGCACAGCGCGCGAGGGGGGAGAGGGGCTGCCCTTCCCTACCCACCCAGGCACTGCTGCAGATGGGAAGGAGAGTGATCCCTTGCAAGATGTCACCGTTATTTTCCATGACCGTTCCTGGCAGTGGAATGGCAGCATGCAGGCACAGGAGGAGTTCACACCTTCTTCAAGTCCCTTCGGGTCTCCCGTCATCCCAGTTTGCCTTGCTGACGGCAATGGTCTTGGCTGGCGTCCTCCAGCCCTGCAGCTATGTTACTTAATCACTCGTCCCACCTGAATTTCCATAGCCACAAGCAAGCCTTTTGCTGGACCAATGGCCTGAGAAGCTCAGATGCCTTGGTGGCAGAAGAGGAGATGAGCCAGGTGATTGCCAGCCCCTCAGCGGGCCAGCATCCATTTATCGCCCCAAACGGAGGTGTCTGACTCACATTAGCTCCACACGTCATTACTCCCAGGCAGTGCCAAGTGACCCGTTATAGCAGGAATAACTACAGCAGGCTTCCAGAGCGAGGAGGTTTGACCTGACACCAAAGGTGATGTGCTTCCTCTTCAGTAATTAATCCACCCCGCTCCCACCCCTGGCTAATGCCGTGTCATTATTTTGCAATCTGGATCCTTCAAGCAAGCGTCTCCGCAGGTCGGCGGCTCTCATTGGTGTCGGTTACCCTGGAGAGCAGCGCTGGAGTTTGTCGGATTGCCGCGCACAGCCGAGAGCTGCTTCCCTGAGGAGTGGAGAGGCAGCCTGCCAGCCCACTCCCCCTGCCTCTGCCTCGGGCGGGAGCCGAGCAGGGCAAGCCCTGCCTTCGTGCCGGGACTTGCCGTGCCAATCCCAGCGGGAAATTACAGGCTCTCCCTGCTCCTCCACCCGGAGGTGCTGGGTGCCCGGCTGCACATCCTGCCGGTGGCGATCAGGGACTCGAGCCCACTTACATTCTTGTCTGAAGCAGAAGTGAGGCGAAGCCTTAGCTCTGGATGGAGCAAGCGGGAGCTGTGGCTGGTGGAAATGGGGGACGTCCCCCGCACCGGCCTCAGCCCTGCTCTTCGAGAGCCTCCCACAAGCGGAGCCACCAAGGCCACCGAGCCCTCGCTGTCCTCCTGTCACCATCCTCAGCTCAGATCTGCCTGCGCATACCAAATCCCGCTGCTGAGGTTGCACAACTATTTCCATTAGAAGCCATAATTAAGGTCAAAAACTATTTCTATTATAACCCTGCTTTACTCACTCTGAGCTTCCTGAAAAATTCTCCTTTTGCTCTAATTTTTTCCATGCTCCGAGCCCAGAGGCAAATTGGGAGTTAATGTTTAAATGAAGCCTATTGAGGAGCCTGCGAGAGAGAGGAGAAGCGCGCTGTCCCGCTCCTGCCAGCGCTCCGGAAACAGCCTGCTTCCCCAAACCGGCAGCATGTCCCGCTCAGGAGCGGGGGCTTTTCTCCTCCGCTCAGATCTAGCAAGCTGATTAATATTAAGCTGATTAATATGGGACCGTTGTTTAGAGATACCCCACGGAGTATTTATATTAATTCCACACCAGCACCGCGCTGTGACCCCGCGCACCATGCCCACGTGCGGATATTAGTGTAGCCTGAATATTAAAACCATTTCAAAATAATGAAATCTTGGTCACAGCCAAGATCAGAGCAGCGGCAGCCGACGGACCGAGTCCCTTGCCCATGCGGGAGCTTACGTCTTCACTCAGCCTGGTTAACCATCCGCAGCCACAAGATGAACCAGCACAGAAACAATTTGGTCTCAGAGTGGCCATAAATATTTTAGTCTGGCAGATCACCCGCTGCAGGTCCCTCAGCGCTGCAGGGCAGGAGAAGACCTGGGGGTAGGAAGGTTACTGTCATCAGGAGTAGACATTTGGGGAGATCCTATCGCATCTGCTCTCCATGGGGACACAGGGGTTGGTGCAGTTAGTGTAATTCCCTTTAGGAATCTAAGAAAACACCGGTTCTCCAAATCTGCTGAAATTCCTACCCTTCCAGAAAGGCAGGTTAGCAGCAGCCAGACGGCACCTCCAAACCACCTCTGCTCGCAGACAGAATTTGTGACTCATTAAGGCAACAAATATGAACAAGATCGATATCACCATCTTGAATAACTCCAAGTACTATTGGCCCAGAAAAAATCATCTGATCCCAGTTGCGGGAGAGGAAAAACATGCTCTGGCGCAAGACCCTACAGGTAGTCTGCCGGTACTGGGCAGAGAGGCAAAGATGAGCTGGTATAAAGGCATAAGGGTGTTTTTGGAGGAGGTCTTCTCCCTTTCAAGGGTAGTTTCTCCTCGCAGGGAGGCTGCTCGGGGGTCTCAGGCTATGTGCAGGGACCGGGAGCCGGGCAGGCTGTTCTTGTGTGCATTAATCGCCTCCGTCTGCCCGCCATACGGGCTGCCACGGCCGGCCCCGGCGGGGAGAGGAATGCTTTTGTTAGCCCAGCGCACTTGGCAGCCGGGAGGGATCGCTGGAAAGCAAAGCGGGCACTTAACGAGCCGCATCTTTCCATTATAATTAAAGCGAGACCTAGAAATCAAAGCTGTTATCTGCCTGCCCGCACAACGGGCGAGATGCTGCCCTCAGTCACCGCCAAGCTGGGGTCCGAGCCGACCCATGGGCTTTCTGCCCAGGGAACGACTGTGGATGCAGGCCAGGGCTGCCGGCAAGCCCCTGGCACCAGCTGGTTTAATTTACAGGTCCAGGTAAGCCATCTCCTCCAATGCCGGAGAGTGGTGGCAGGGTAGAGAGAGACCTCCGGCTGTCAGAGATCAACAGTGACAAGCTCTCCCCTTTTTCCTTCCAAGGCTTTGGATGCTGGGTCACCTTCAACCAGGAGGAAAGCCGTGGGTTTTGGCAGTGGTTCTCCGAATAAGAGGTGCAAGCCCAGCCACTTGCACACTGCCTCATCACCCCCTGTGGCGGGGTGATGGGGCGAGCACAGGGGATGCGGCCAAGCTTCACCCTGCTGTGAATTGGCGGCGGCAGCAATTCAGCGGCTCAAGGGCAGCCTGGCAGCAAGCTTTTGCCCAGAAATTGCGTGCACGAGCATGGGGTGAGGAGAGGGGGAATTCAGGCTGGAGGACTCCGTGCCCAGCATCCCAGGCCATCCTGGGGGCATCGGCACAACATCCCCCTCCCCGCCAGCCCAGGCCGGCTCCTTGCCCTGGGCTGGCATCTCTGCCGCTGCTGCGGAAGGGACCAGGCTCGGCGGGACCCTTCTTGTCAGATCAACGTCTAATGGCCGCGCTGGGGGGAACAGCCAAGCCGGGGATGGAGGGGTGAAAGGGCAACGACTGACTCACAAACCACCCAGTCACCAGAACAAAATTCCCCTTCTAACAAGGCATGGAGCAAACAAATTATCTTTGTTGTTAGGAAATCTGTAAGCACTTATCGTTATAATTACCATCTGTGGTTTTGCCATTCAGGTAAAGTAGCAGCAGCAGCTCTGATACGGGTTAGGCTCAGCCCTGCGGGCTGCTAATCAAAACCAACCCGTTTGCCTTCAGGTTGAAGATGATGTCAAACTTGATTGAATGTCCACCTTTGATGGCTTTACCTGAGACCTAACAACATCTGCATCCTACTCACAGTAGCTCTGAAAGGTGATACGTGTGGAGGAGCGAAGCCGCCTGCCATCCGCGCCCAGAAAGGGAGCGGCGAGCTCCGACCAAGCCATCACAGCTTCAGGAATCAATAAAACATAATTTAAAAAAAAAAAAAAAAGAAAGTGTAAACAACAGAGACCAAAGCCCAAAGAGCTGGTCAGAAGATTTATATGCAGCTTAGTTCAAATTTCTGTAATCTATTTAAATTAATAGCCACGTCCCATGCTAAATTGCTTCCAGAGGCCAACAGCTTCCAGGTTATTTCGTTCTTTGCAAGGGAAGCGCAGAGGGGGACCTTGCCGTGGGCTCAGCAGCATGGTGCAAGTCATCCTCTGAGGGCTGAAGCCTGGGTGTGCAAGGAGCCTGGACACGGCGGTGAGCCGGACAGGTCCCCCTTAGCTGCTGCCCAGCACCTCCCTGTAGAGAAACGCACTGGGAGGCAAGTTTGAGGTTGCCATACCCCGTTGTTTGCTGCACTCGGTCACAGTGGCGCCAGGAGCATCCTCCTACACCCAGGCCCCATCTGCGCCATGCCCAGCTGAGCGCGGCAGCCGGCAGCACGAGGGACCCCAGTCCCCGCCAAGGAGGCTCTCCTTGCCGTGCCATGCACTCCAACGCTCTCTGGGCTTGCCCAGCATTTTCCATTTTAAGATCTTCCCTCAACTCCTTATAAGCCATGCCAGCATTTAGCTGGAGATTTCAAAAATAAGAGAATCCCCTGGAGCTAGGGGCACAACCTGGGCCAGGAAGATTTCAGCCAATGTGCCGAATGAGGTCCTGGAAAATGAAGATGGCCAAATTGAGAAATTCTTGCAGCCACTTCAAGGAGAAGCTCGAATGCCTCCGCGTTTGTGGCAGAGAGCTGAATTTCCCTGGGGTGCTGCAGCAATTTTCCCAGTGATAATTCTTCCAAGTTGTGCAATATTTTAAGCTTCTGAAACTCCTGGGTCGCCCGTGCCGAGTGAGGAGCTTGCGTTTGCTGACTGGCAACTCTGCGGATTTATCTGAGCCCCAAACTGGGGATACGGGGGGGAGCCGCGCGCTCTCTGCACTTGCCACCTCGCAGCAGCCGAGGGGACTCGCACTGCTTGGTGCAAACTCTCCCATCCCAGGCAGGGAGCGAAGGGAGAAGACAACTGCATGGGAGCAAAGGGAAAGGGAGGAACATGCCAAAATCGGGCCCGGGGAGGGGAAGGCAGGCGGGGGCAGGAGGGCTGCCACAGAAGTGCTGGGGCTGGGTCATGGGATCCTCAGCCCCCTGTGGCGAGAAGGCAAAACCTTTTGTCAAATACCACCTCTATTCGTGCTAGAAAGAAACATTTAACTCCCTGTGGGTGAAATGCCTGGTGTCAGTGCGTACAGCTCTCAGGAAATGGAGCAGCATCGGACTACCAAGATCGGAAACTGCACCCAGCTTTTGCCCCGCACCCGTAAGCTCCCAGGAAGGAAGGTGCTCGCTAAAGAAGCAGTTTAGAAAGGCAGAAGTCTTCTCCTCCCTCTCTCCATCACATGCTTGCTGTCTCCACACAAACCCCCACCTGAGCAGGCTTTGATTTTAACTCATTCTCTCTACCACTTCCCACCTCTGGCAGAAACCAAACCCTGGGAACGAGAGCCCCAAAAACTGAAAGCAGGAAAATCTCCTGGAAAGCATTACACAACCCAGCACTGTTGCGACACGTCTGAGGTGGTATAAACAAGGTGCTTGACATACCAGCAATACCATTGCTCTGCCCTGCGTCACCGCCACCCACTTGCAGGAGACTTTTCTTGTCTGTCCCCAAACCTCTTCTGAACCTCAAGAGCCAGGCTCAAATCCTGCCCTGGTGTTATCCTGGTCAACCAGCCCCAAGGGACCACCGTCCTCAGAGGGAGGTAACGGCCCTGGGAAAATGCAGACATTGCATGGATTTACTATAGCACAACCTCCTCATCTGGGTGAGAGATCTGCCAAGGCTTCACTAATATCATTTCTGTCTGCAAACGTGGTAACCGCTCTTATTGCAAATGGTAGAAGAGCCTCCCTTGCACCTCACCTGCTTCAGGGAGCATGGAGCCACACACGGCGCCTGCAAAGCCCTGTGTCCGGCGGCATCCCTCTTCCTGCACCCCGGGAGCCAGCACCATGAGTACAAATCAACTCCTGGCTGAGGACAGAGAGGTTACCCCCTCCCAGCACAGCTGCTCTAAATAAACCATCTCCCACAGATTATCATCTGAGGGTAATAATTTAACCGCAAACTAATATTATTTATCCTTTATGGAGGCAGGCAGGTGCGGGAGGCACTGCAGACTGAGTCATGACCATGTAAGTTATGGCCGGGGGGATCAAGGTGCTCGGTGGCACCGAGAACTGCCATTATTCTTCACATCGGCATTACCTGGAGATCTCCTGCAGAGAAACCCCCCATGTTCCCCCCCAGCCTTTTAACAAGCCCTTCCGCCAGGCACAGCTTCTCCTCCTGCTTCTCACTAGCAGCTCCCTGGAAGGATCCTTCTGGCCCCAGCTATTCCTGTGCTTGGTGGTCGTCAGCAGGGTGCAAATGACAGCTGCCCCACCACCACCCCAGGAAGGATCAGCTCCCTGTGGCCCCCAAGGAACAGGCAGCTTGCAGGCAGCAGCCTGGAGGAGCCTGCCCCCACGAATGTTTGGGAGGAGGAAAGCAGCCTCAGGTCACCTCAGCAGAGGCAAAGCAGGGTAAGCAGATGCTTTGGCACCCTGGCCCATTGCTGTTACTGATTCACTGGGGGAAGGGAGGTTTTTGGGACAGACTGATGGATGGAGAGTGTGGTCTGGCAGCCGGCCCTGTGCTGGTCAGCATCACGCTCCCTCTTCCACAGCCCCAGACACCAGCAAGTTTGTTCCTGGAAATATTTGTAAAATGTAGGCAACTCTTTTAATAACTCCCACATGACACGCTTAACAAAAAAGCCAACAGTGTCAATGTTTCCCTCAAACTAATATCATGCTAATGCTGAGCAGCGGTGAGTGGTGGAGGAAGGTGGATTTACAGCAGAGGCACGAGGTGAAGTGCCAAGCCCCTGGGTTTTGGTCCCAGCTCTGCTGCAGACTCACCTGCACCGGAGGAGACATCTGTGCTCGCATCCCCACTGCCCTGTGCCTCAGTTTCCCCAACCAACATGGGAGGAGAAGAGAGGCCAAACCTACCAAGATCTGGTGGAGACACATGCAAGGAAGGAGCTGAACCAACCAGGGGTGCCTGAAAGCCCAAGCAAAAGCCCTGCTGGCAGCAAGGTGTCCAGGAGAAAGCCAGCCCTGCCAGAGAGGGGCCCGTCCTCGGTCAGGGGCTGCTGCCTCGCGGGGGGGTGGCGGAGGTTGCAGAAAGCCATCTTGAGGGATAACTCCTAGTGCCTGCGCCTGGCCAGGGAACCAGCGAGAGCTGCTGTTTCAATCTCCTCGATCAGCCTGGAGAAATCACGCGAGCTCCCAGCTTCCCCAGCCTCATCACTGCTATTTCTGCCACTGCAGCCCCAGGGGAACCAGCTCTGCCTGGCGCTTGCCCGACGCACGCAGCATCCCTCCCTGCCCTGAAGGACCCGAGGAGGGAGGAAGACACTCAGCCGAGGTCATCCCGAGGGGCTTGACCCCTCTTGCAGACATTTGCTCCTTCTGAACAACCCGGGGGATAAGGTTCAATCCCCAAATAAGCCCCCCCGGGGAGCAATCAGAGAAAGGCTGATATGCTCCAAAAGACCCTCTCCATGCCTGAGAGCACCTCTCTGCTCAGCTCAGCCTCCAACACCAGGTGTCAAAAATTCCACAGTGCAAACACCACCGCCCCCGTCCCCCCCCCGCCCCTTCACACCACACACCTCCTTCCACATTATCACACCGGCATGAGCCGCTTGGCCCCCACGATGAATAAAAGCATCCAGATGAGAGGTCAGTGCAGCTCCGGGATGGAGCGAGATGGACTCACAACTTCCACGCTGCTGGTTTCCCAGCTTCTACAAGGCTGTGCCGTGCAGCCCCGGGACGGTGCAATTGCACTCCGCCGCAGCAGCTTCCACCGGCCCAGGGAGCATTTACTGTGGGTAAGGCAAGGGCTCTGCTGGGCTCCCAGACCCCAGGATTTGCACAGCTGACAATTTGCACTGGGGAATGCTAATACCTTGATATTTCCAATATTTTGGTACTGTAAAGCAAACACATCTGATGTGGAGCCATTAATATGTAATAAACACAACCCCACCACGGTGCTTTGATAGCCACATTTTTTTCAGAAGAGAATGACTCTTCCAAACAGATTTCAAACCCAAACAAGCTTTTTCCTGGCAGCTGCCAGAAACCAGGATTTTAGGAGGTTTCCCTGGCTCTGAAGACTTCAGGGGTGCCTTTGCCACGAAGCCATCTGCCTTCAAACCCCTATAAAGGCATGAGCAGGTCCTGCAGGGCTCGGGGGGCACAACCGGGGTGGTGGCATGCAGGCGGGTGAGCTGGGGTGTGGGGGGGTCACCCCACAGCCCCCCAGGTGGGCCAGTGGCCTTGCAAAAAGGGGTCCTGCAGCATTAACCCAAAAGGGTGGCACTACACACCAGCCTGGGGATCCGGTGGGATCGTGCTTGGGTGGCTGCTGCAGGGTTGGATTTTTATTCCACTCTCCCCCCCCCCCCTTTTTTTTTTTTTTTAAATTCCAGAGACCTGGTTTCAGCCTGGGGGCTGACACTGGTTTTCGGCGCAGGCATCAGGCAGCACGGCTCCTCCCGCATCAGCTCACACCTGCTCCGCAAAGCTGCTCTCCATCCAACACACACAGCCTGTTTGCAAGCTATGCATATGTTTACGTAACCTCAGGTTTTTTTGGCCGGAAACCAGGCTTCAGGGAGGATTTCTCAGGCTTTCAAAACCCATCGTGGTGCCGGGGCCGTGAGTACGTGTGCTCCAACCACACAACGTGACGGGCAGGGGGAAGGAGCGGTGGCCATGGGAAGGAAAGATGGGTCCGTCCAAGCTGTGAAAGCAGACTTTTTGGGATCACACTTCGTTTTTTTTCCCCCTCCCTGGAGATATTTTCTTTCAAACATCATAAAAAGGTATTGGATATTCTTTCAAAGATGCCCAGGAGAATGAGCCGAAGGAAAGCCAGCCTGCACTGTGGCTCTGTGGATAACTGATTGCTTTGCTCATTTTGGTCTGACCCAGAACAAATATGTTTCATTTTTCCAATGAGCTGGTAAAAAAATACAGTCCCCTTATTTCTAGTTTACTTAGAGCTAGGTTTCTTTTTTTCTTTTATTCCCTTTTTAATGCAGGGCAATTTCAGAACAAAAAGCCAAAATAGCGACTTGAAAAATCACTTTTTAGAGTTCTCTTATTCTTGTCAATACAATTTGCTCTGCTCAGCCTGATTTCACAAATCATTTCTGTCACCTTGAAGCACCTTTTTTTGGCCCTTTCACTGCTCACTGCAGTCACCCTGCCCATCTGCAGCTCCCAGTGCACACCAGCAGGGATGCACTGGCACCCCAGCACCAGCACCTCCCGCACAGGATGCGGCCAGCAGCCCAGCGCTCCCCTCTGTGCACCGGGATTGCGTTCACCGCTCGGTTCGACGCCGTTTCCCTAGCAAAAGATGCTTCAGACTAAAGCTGAGACGCGGTTTGCCAAAATATTTGACAACACGGAGCGCTGCATTGGCTGGGTGCCAGGAGCCCCATTTAAAAAGTGAAATTCGGCATGCTCGAGCCCTGGGAGCCGTTCCCACGCAGCCGGGGAGGGCAACGGCAGCGCCCGGGGATAGGGACAGGGATGTGGCAGAGGGCCCATCGCCTCCTCGCTTCAGCCGTGGTGGAGGGTGAGCAGCCCCGCAGTCCCTGAGCCGCGGGCGGCCGGCTGCACCTCTTCTGCCCAGATAATGGGGTTGGGGTGCTGCGAGCACCCAGGCACCCTCCATCAGGGCACAGAGAGCTTGCCCGAGATGGGGCATGGCTCCAGGGCAGCCTGCCCTCCTCCAGCGCAGCTCCTAGCTGCAAACCTTTCCCGACCCCGGTGCTGCCGGCTGCTAGGTCCTGCCAGCTCTGGTACAGCTTGCAGCTGAGACCCCAGGCTGGGAAATGAACCCTTGCTGGACACCAACATTCCTCCCCCGCCCCCGGCTCACAGGTGGCTCGGGAAGTACAAGCCAGGCTGTCAAACGGCCCTGGCACCATTTGCTGGTCCCCATTTGGGAGCTGTGCGCCATATGCCCTCCTCGCTGCCACTTTCACGGGACACCTGCCTCCCAAAACCCATGGCCTGGGTGAGAAGCCGACTGGCACTCGCTGCCGGTGCCACCCTGCAGTGGCCAGCATCCCAAATGGCAGGGATGGATGCAGGGAGGGAGGTGGTACCCATTTCCCGTGGGGAGCGATGTTCTCTCAGCTCTGATGACCCCACTCCAGCACCATCCCTGCCTTTGCTCCCGGGAGGGCAGTGCCACTTGCTGCTTCATTCCTAGGAATTGCTGCAGTGCACACGCTGCCCCGTGCTTTCGGAACAGGTCCAGGGGTGCCAGACTGGGGCAGCTGGAGCCACGTGTGCAGCCAGCAGCTGGGGCTGAGCTGTGCAAAGGGCTGACCTGGCCAACGAGCTGAAAAATAGTTATTTTACAAGCAAAACGGCCTGCTCTTCCCTGCAGCTTTGTGCATCCAAATTGCTGAGGTGGGGGCAAACATGAGGAGCGGAGCATGGTGGGCTTTGAGGCTGCCAGGGGGCTGGAACCCCCCCTCATGTTGCTAAAAGAGGAAGAAGAGGCTCAAGCCCCTGTGGCAGCAAGGCAGGAGGAAGACCAGGACACAGCCCCGCCACTTTCGTTTGTAACTCAGTCGGGATTTAACGCCGGGTGAATCTGTCGCATGGACCTCATCTTTCTCCCCGCACCGTAAAGTGCTGAGCACGCATCAGGGTGCTGTAAAGCTAACTCATAGTAAAAAATAAGGTCTGCCAGGATGAAAGACTAACACGTTATCCTCAGCACAGGGAGAGGTGTGATACTGGTAAACAGTATATTTGGGAGGCATCCCTACCTTACCCACAGTCTCTCCTCCTGCCCTTGCTGCCTAAGGGGTTGGGGACAACTTGGGATCTCGCCCGCCTCCGCCCGGGCTGTTGTCCCTCCGTTGCAGCCCTTGCGGGACGCCCGGAGCTGCTGTGGCTGCATGGAGAGATGCTGCCCATCTCCCTCCTGCCCCCCAGCCTCTGCTCTCGGGGTGGCCGGGGTTTGTCTGCAACCCAAACGATCCAGCCTTCATTTGCATCACTTCGCCTTTGCGCCGGGAAGAGTACAACAAAATTAAAAGAACAAAGCACTGCAGTAAATACAAATATAAAAGCGGTGAGCAGCATCCCCGGCAGCGCTAACACATGTCCAAGAACTCCAAATCCCGTCATGGAAAGACAGCACTTCTGGAAAGAGGTAGCAGGAAAGAGGAAAGTCTTCTCTGAGATCCCCAAAGCATAAATCCCAGATTTGAGCTATGAAATAGAGCATTAAGAATGGGGAAAAAAAAACCCAAACAAAAAACAAAGCACCCAACCCTTTGCCAGTATGCTGATGTTCATGAAAAGAATAAATATCTGGAAGGAGAGCAACTGTTATTGCTGGAATAACACAATCACAAAGGAACACACCACAAACAATTACACTGGAACTAAGAGGGATGGACGCTTGCTCTGTATGCAATTAGGCACAGCTATAAGTCAGGGAAATGCACATTTTTCCAGAAACACCGCACTTCTCCTTAGCACAGAAACCACCTTCTGGATGGCAGGATAAAGTTTAAAAAAAAAAAAAAAGAAAAAAGGGAACAGAAATCTGCAGTATCATAACCGAAATCACAGATCAATGCGTTTGCCCTAGGAAATGAACAGATACAAATCAGGACTTGGCAGCTAAAGGAGTCTCCCAAACAAAGCAGAAATGGCTCAAAAGGGAAGGAACAAAACCGAGCAGGAGGGAAGGGAAGAGGGAGCCGGCTCAGGAGCAGACACCATCAATCTGCACATGTGGAGAAGGAGTCAGCAGCCATACCTGCCTCCCGACCAGCAAAGGCTGCACATGGAAAGAGGGAGGACAAACAGCCCTGAGAAAATACAGATGATTTGCTTCCAAGGGCTTTTTCTTGCCAAAATTTACAGGCCTGCAGTTCTCAGTTAATAGATGGAGCTCCCCTTAGTGCTTCTAATGGAAGAGGCTGAAATGAAAACCACCCGCTCCCCGAGGGAAAGGGGGGGTCAGATCCAACAGCCTGCGCGAATGTGTTCTGCATCATCTCTGCCGGGACAGACCCCTGGACACCTCATCACACGCCCTGAGATAACGAGCTATGTGGTAGTGGGAATGTGGATTTTTAAATTAAAAAAGAAGAAGAAACCACCTAGCACAAAGGGATCATCACCAGAAGAGCTCGTAGGAAATCCCAGCCTCCCGGCGTGCCCCAGGTGTGCAGGGGGGTTTGCCTCTTCCCCCTGGGACACCTCCTGCCTGACCGCTGGTGAATCCCGTGGGATATCTGTGCCTCATCTGCCTGCGGGGTGGAAAGGATAAATCTATTAAAACCGTGCAGGTTGAGCTGGGGGGTGTGTGTGTGTGTATGTGTGTGCCTTGCCACAGCACGGAGCGGCGCATGCTGCAATCCACCGGAGGTTCAAGCCTTCCAGCTCCGCTCCCCAGCAGAGAGGTTTCACTGACTATATTACAAGAAGGGGGGGGGGGGGAGGGGGGGAAGTAAAAAAATGAATCTATGGGCAGAGAGAGCTGCTCATATTTCCCTTGGTTCCCGTTGAGACGAGGCGGGGAGGGCAGACCACTTCCCCGCCAGCCGGGCTCCCTGGGGCACCTTTGCCGGGTCGATGCTGCGCCGGGCAGCTAAGGGAACTTGGGGTTGGTGGCCAGTGAGCGCCGCGCCTGCCGCCACTCGGCACATGCTGGCCCTCTGGAGGAGGCACCCGTGGCCGGTGCCCGCCCAGCAGCTACCCCAAACAGGCTGTAATCAATAACACTGCCCAGACAGAGACGTGTGCCCAGACCTGCATAGGCTGGCAGGCAGCAAATGACACGACAGTACAAAGAGGGACCCCAACAGCTATTAAACACAATAGGCAGCAAACTCCTCCATCAATATTTTGGACACACAACCTAACTCTCGCCATAAATCACTCTCGATTACACGGAGAATACAACCCTTGCAGAATCGGCGAGGTGTCACGCAGCTCCATGGGCAGTGTTAAATGCAAACTGTTTAATTAACGGGATTGCATATTTGCAGCTCACCTGCGTATGCCTCGTGTTGTCAGCCTGTTCTCGGGCATCCAGGGCAGGATACGGTGGAGCGCTGGCACCGAGCAGGGCACCCCAATGGATGCAAAGCGGTGAGGGAAAAGCAAGGCACCACAGAGGAGCGAGGAGGCTGGAAGCAGAGCAAAGCCCAACCAGCCCAGCTGCAACACCACCTTGAAAAGTCTGCAAACAGCATGTGAAGGGACTGATCCTGCCCCTTGCGCGCTCCCCCTTTGCACATTCAGACCCTCCTGTCACCTACAGCCCTCCCAGCCCCCACAGCCAGTTGCCTCTTCCCCGGCACAGGATGGGCACCTGAGCTGCAGAGGGGAAGGGGACTGGGCCAGCGCAGCCACCACACTCAGCTCCCAGGGGACAAGGTGGCCATAAAGATGATTCATCTGCCAGGCCAAAGGCAGGTGAGTGAGCTCCCACTGAATCCAGGACACACAGCGTGGTGCCACTGGGAAAGACCGAGCGTAACCCAGGAGCAGAACTGGCATACAGGACCTGAGGGCACACCGCACAGTAGAAAGGCACATGAAACCGTATATACAGTATGGTACGTGCATATTTAATGTATTTGCTTGGCAGATGGAATAACTTTGTTAACAGACTATTTAAATTCCTGAGGGGGTACCTGTAACTATTAGAAATTGATTTTATGAGCCTGTTATACAAACATTACTCTTCAAGGTCTAAAGCATATTGAAATTCTTCCTGTTCTCTCTCAAACAGATGGTGCTAGGAATTTTTCTGAACCTACTCGTATCCATAAATACTACCCGCCAATCCCTCTTGCAAGACAGAAACGATCCTAATTAGAACGGTGAGCCCTCGCCATCTTTTTCTCATCACACAGTTACTATAAAAACACTCTGGAATAGGACAGTTTTGGCAAACCCCTCCCCAGGCGAGCTACCATGAGTATTCCTCTACGTTTGTCATGATTAGACAGAATAAAAAGGGCTTCGGTGCTGTTTGCTAGCCCTGGAAACGAGGCAGAGCGAGTGCGTGGGATGGCAGCAGGAGCCGGCAGCGTCATCCCAGGCTGTGGGTAATGGAGGTTGGAGCTGGGTAGGATGGGGACGTGATGCCGGCAGGACCATACCTCCAACCCCAGGTTCAGCCACACACTCGGGTCTTCAGAGCACAGCAAATTGCAGCGAAATTAATGTGGAGGGAGGGGGAACAAAAGAAAAAATATCCCCTACAACAGATTAAAGGGCTTGAGGGATTGATTTCTAACGAAAAATTAAAAGAGCTCAACCTGTCAAGCTTGACTAGGCATCAGCCAGGAGCAGGCTCAGGGAGCTTGATGGGGAGCCATGGGTGCCCAGGGTATTTGCACGCCTCCAGGAGCTGCCTGCCAGGGTGTTAGAAGCAGGAACGAAGGGATCAGAGGCAGGTTAGCAGTGTAAATACAGCTCTGAGCTCCTTCGGGTACCACCCGCTCGTATCCGTGGCTGGCTCGGTGGGTGTTCAACCAGAAACGAAATTTTGCTCACCGAGAGATCTTTCGGGGCTGGCAACAGATTCATTTAATCAAGCAGCCAGATTTGTTGCAGGATTAAATTAATTTTTGTTCTGGGCAGAAGTGGAGGTAGTTGAGGGAGAAGAGGGCTCCTATTCAGGGAAGGGAAACAATACGCGGTACGATAAGGTGCCTGGCCTCACAGCGTGAATAGCAAACTCTGCAGCTCAGGCCACCGGATTTTATTTTATTTTTTTTTCCTCCTATACTGCCATTCATGAACAACCCCAAGATCAAATACGGTCATAAAGATCATTCACTGTATGGAAAAAAATCATTAAAAATTGTGGTCTCTTCCTGGACAACTCAGTAACAGAAAGTGCCAGCTACGTTTGTTGAATAAATTGCTTGCAGGGAATAGTTTTCGCTAGCTCTAAATGGGATGAAATTAAGCACAGGGGAATGAATGCCAAGTACCACAGAACTACTCCTGGGTGTAAGGTACAAGGTGGGGAGCAGCCTCTCCAGGCAGACCTCAACCAAAAGCCATGTCCAGACCCCTGGTACCCAGCTCTGCTGAGCACCCTGCAGATTTGGGGCTGCTTAGTCCAAATTTGGCACTTCCAGGTCTCATCAGCAGAGGGCAGGGGCTGGCCACGGAGCCACGGACCAGGGCCACCGGGCTGGGCAAGGGGGCAGGAGACTTTGGGGGCCCCTGGGTGCCCCTCAACAGCCCAGCAGCAGATTTTGCCAAGTATCTCCCCACCAGTCCCAGCCCCATGTGGAGACTGCAGTGGATCGCTTGGATTTTGGAAGACGGGGGATCTCATGCACATGGGAGAGGAGCAGAGCTTGCAGGAATAAGTTGACCCTTCTTCCTCTTTTGCCTGCCTAAGCAAATCCCAATGCTTTCCCTGCTCCCCAGCTGCAGCAGCCATCCCCAGCTCCCGTCCTCCGTCCATCCTCACCACTGCATTCCCTGCCCTGAGCCCAAGGATCGCCCAGGGAAGCACCACGGCACCAAGAGCAGAGGCAGGCCTGACACCAACAACAGATGAAGTTATTTTCTAGGACTTGAGGGGAGGGAAGAGAAGAGGGTCTTATTCAAGAAAAGAAGAGGAAAAGCAAAAATCCCCAAATTATTTCCTTTTTTCATCTGCTGACTTCTTTGGTCAGCTTAAAGCAGCGGCTATCCCAGGCTGAGGGCTGGTGCCCAGTAACCAGATATTATAAGGGTATTTTACAAATTCCGTCCTCCACAGAGAAGCCAGCAGGGTTTTTCTTCCCTCTTTAACAG
This sequence comes from Gorsachius magnificus, assembly GCA_034008185.1. Classification (NCBI taxonomy): domain Eukaryota; kingdom Metazoa; phylum Chordata; class Aves; order Pelecaniformes; family Ardeidae; genus Gorsachius; species Gorsachius magnificus. The sequence goes on from CM067087.1 coordinate 38,668,824, forward strand.
CCATTAAGGCACAGAGCAGCCCAGGGCAGGACGCCTGCAGGACCCCAGGCACCCTGAGCAGTGACCCCTGTACCCCAGCACGGCAGTAACCCAGAGGCTCTCCAGCCTGTCCCCACACCATCTACAGCCAGATCCCAGCCCCATCAGCACCTCCAGGACAGGAACATGTTAAGTGAGATACCTACAGGGGTGCCCTGAGTCTTGGCCCCTGGGTGAAATGGGTCTGTGCAGCTCGCAGGGGGCAGCCTGGCCAACAGAAGATCCCGCCGTGCCCCCGGGGCAGTGGTGCACAGCAAATTGTCACAGACAGGAGACTGTAATGCAACCCAGCAGCAGCAAGGAACGCCAGCATCCTTCTTGGCTGAATGCACAAACGTGTTGTGCCATGGAAGCAGGGAGGTGTTACCTCGCCGGGCAGACCAGAGGTGACACGGAAGTCCAGGCCCCCCCTGCACCCACTGCAGGGAAGGGGGGCTCAAAGATGAGACCAGGCAAATCAGCCTCAAGATCGCCTCAAGATGTGAGGGCAAGAGGAACACAGCAGCGCTGGCCCGGTCCCAGCCTGCTCTCCCCTGCCAGTTTGCGATCACAGGGACTGGGAGTCCCTTGGGAAGCAGCTGGTGCAGGATGGGTGCCGATGAGGATCAGACAGCTCACCTTGAGCCATTTGGGGCTTTGACCACACACAGGTCCTGGCTACCTCTTGGGGCCGTGGAGTATCTTGGGGGGTCCAGGTGGATGGTGCACCCCCACAGCCCCACTAGCCAAGGCAAGGAACTGGACAGCTGGAGAGCTCCAAAGAGCATCTCTGCTGTCATTGATCTAAGGTCTTCAGTGGCTTCACGTCCAAGCAGCACCTCCCTTTCCAAAACAAATTCACCACCAGCCACACAGCCACTGCAGCCCTGCTGCCGCACCAAAATTGGGCTGAAACTGTTGAGTCTCACTGCTTACCCCCAAACCTTGCTCCTTCCTTGGATGAGACAAGACCACGCAGCAGGAGGATCCCATCTGTGGCCGCCTCCAGACGCTTCTCAGCCAGGATCACCCCGCAGCTGGGGGACATTGAGAGGAGGTGCTGTGCAAACCCAGGGTAAAAGAACAGCTCCAGATCAAAAAAAAAACTTCCCAGGAAGCAGGACAGGTGGCAGGGGACACGCCGAGCAGGAGGTCACAGAGCCGAGGAGAGCACCCAAGCGCTTCCTCATCAGCCCCGTAGCACGGGGAGGCAAGTGCTGAGCATTTTCATCACACAGCTACGGCAATTACAGAATCAGCCAAACGGTTAAAGAGGCTGGAGGGTTTGATTTAAATAAATAATAATAATTTAGCTTCCAAATTGCTCCCACATTGAGGTGCTTCAGGCTTTGCACAACACAATAAAAGCCATCTCTAAAAAAAACCACAACAACAAAAAGCACACTAAAATGTTATCAGAAAAACACTACTCATTAAAATTAACAATTAAAACAAATTAGAAAGGCTCTACTGACATGGAGGGGGAGGAAGAGCATCCAAACGAGGAAAAATGCCTGGTAATTTTTAGTCACTGATAAGTAAAATAATGGTCTCATTTAGTACTGATTACCTAGAATTATTTAATTTTACTTCAAATTATTCAATTTTTGGTTGAAGTTACCTAGTAATTTTTAATTACCGATACATAATGCAATGACGAATGACTCTTATTTACCTCTGTCTGCACAGAAGCGTGCAAGAAATCAATAGGCATTTCTGCAAATTATTAAGCGACTTGATGAAATGATAGGAATGTTTTCCCATTAGTGGGAATTGCTGAGCCCCAGCCCAGGATGAGCACCCGGGGCCAGGCACTGGCTGAGGGAGGAGAAGCCAGAGCAGCTCTAAGGGACACCCCGAGCCCCAGCCCAGAAAGGCGGCTTTCGGGAAGCGATGGGGTTGGAGCTGGGAAAAGGCAAACCCACCCTGCTGCGCTCAGGAAAGCGGCCTTCCGTCCATTTTTAGCAGAGAGCAGGCTCAGCCACAGCTCTTGGCTGCCTCATTGATTTTTTCCTCCTAATGGAAACAACCTGCAGGACTGAAAATATTTGCAAACTGCTCAGGTCAAAAGAGGGAGCAGCAATAACAACAGGGGCGGAGGGGAGGCTCTTCCAGGGCAGAGTCGTGCTGTGCCCCTTTCCCAGTGTCTCCAGGATGTTTTCTTTTCCCTGGGCATGCTACTAGTCTTTTTTTTTAATCCTCAAGCAAGAGCATTCCCTGGGTATTTGCCCCACATGGACCAGCCTTGGAAAAGAGATGAGGGTGGAAAGGGTCAGAGGAAGAGGAACCAGCTCTGTCCTTAACCTGTGCATGGCTCTAAATGGCCAAAATCCATCTCTCGTCACCTGACAGAGGAGAGATCAGCACCAGGACTGCTCAGGCAACGCGGCAAGGCAGGATTCGAGCTTAAAACAATCCTGATAAATCGGAGATAGAGCCAGGAAAAACAGGAGGGTGTTCACCAAGACAAGTGCAAGGTTCAACCGAGCAAATATGGGGTGGGGGGTAGGAAGCCTAAATAAATAGGGAGAGAAGCTGGCAAGGTAGCTGCTCTGCAGAGAAGAGCGGGGGGATGTAACGGATCGCAGGCGGAACGTGAGGCAGGAGTGTTGTACTGCGGCAAAAACATTAAAAGATTAAAAAAGGAGCATTGTTGGGAGATATAAAAAGAGCATCTTGCCTCCAGTGCCATCCCCAGCCCTGCCACAGTCTTGCCTGTGAATATGCCCTGTTTTGGGTGCCGCTGTGTAACAGAGGTGGGAAATAAAGAGCAAGAGCACGGCCAAAGACAGCAAGACCTGCCAGAGGTCTGCAAAGCCGTTTCGGGGCGGCTGCCTGGCTGGGGTCGGCTGGGAGGAGAGGCAGATACCTGGGCCCCTGGGGTGGAGAGGTGCGGCAGGGAGGAAGGGACTCGTCTGCGCAGAGCAAGAAACAACGGCTGAAGCCGCACGGAGGAGAGACTCAGTTTGGATGCAAAGCCCATGGGGAGTCCCATCTCCACCCCAAAGGGGCTGAGAAACCTCCAGCAAATGCAGCTGGGACTGAGCAGGTCCTGCCCCAACAGCTACCACAGGCGGCCAGGGAGGGACTAGGGTCCATCCCCCTCGCCATCCCACTGCCACATCCAGACCCATCTTGCTCTGCCCAGTGCCACCAGGAGAGCTCGGCCACTGGACTGCTTTCAGGGGTCACCCTTATTCTTTTTTTTTTTAAATGAAAGAAATAGCTGTGAAACACATGATAAAAATCCATAGCTCTCCCTGCTGGCTCGTGGACACAGTCCCAGGACTGTTCATATTGGAAATTCAATTCCAATCAGTGTATTGGCAGGAAAGGATTAGGGTCAGTGCCAAAATGTGTTCATCCTGGCCAGTGCTTTCCTGAGCCTCCGCGTGCTCCACCAGCTGCTCTGGTACCTGCTGAGGGCCTGTCTCGGGAGCCGGCTGCTGGAACGGCTCCGTACAGGGCTCGGCTCCTGCCAGCACCCCGTGATGTGCCCTGTGGAGGGTGCGGGCACATTCCTCGGTGATGCCTCCACATGCCCGGGCTGTGCCTGCCTCCCTCCTTCCCTGCAATGCTCCTGTGCTTGGCCACCCGGGAGCTCAGCAAGCCCCAAGGCGGCCGCTCCGGTCCTCTCCTGCACAAGCAATGGGGCCTGGCAAGTAAAACCTTCAATGCTCCTTCCAATGCTGTTCTCCGCCACTCCACCTTCGGCAAGGAGCAGTCCCTATCAAGATCCATATGGACCATCTAGCACATGGTAACCAGGATTTTGCACACAGCAGGGGGTCTCCAGGATCCCCTTCCAAGCAGCACTGTCCCATGGAGTCTCCCTGTGACAGTCCAAGCTGCTCACAACATCATGGCACACAGCTCGCTGTTCAACAGCGGCCAGGGCACCAAATGGCCCTTGGGCACGCGATGGCAGGGCCGGGAGCATTGTGCCAGGCTGCGTCAACACAGCAGAGCACGTCTCACTGGGTTTGGGTGCCTCACTGCAAAGGAGATATTGGAAATAGAATCAGGAGTGGAAGATTTCTAGCCAAGGGGTTTTTTAGGAGCCTGGAGATAAAGCTGGATAAAAATGAGTAAGGTAGAGGCATTACCCACAGGGTCTTATCTGATCTGGCATCCAAACCTGCTATTGCCTCCACTTCCCTATCTTGAGGAGTTTTTTAAGTGCACACAGCTACAAATCACCCCCTTCCAGTTTAAGTGTCAAATTAAATCAAGACAAACGTTCCCCTGCTTCACATTTCCTTTGGTCCTTGGCTAAGCCCTGCAGCCCTTTCCCAAACCTCCACCTCCCACAACCTGGCACAACCCCAAGCCTTTGCCTTGGGAGACATCTTCAGCCTGAACTTCCCATCCCTCTGGCATGCAGAACTGCTCCACTGCCAGCCCCGCTTTTCAGCAGGAAAGTTGCTGAAGACTTTTTGCAAAAGGAGGTTTGCTGTCGGGCTGCTCCACTCACCGGCTTTAAGCCCATTACCAGAAAATGTCAGGCAAAACTGGAGCTTGTCTTAGCATCCAGCTCACTGCATCAGGGATGGACACTTGGGGATGCAATAGAGAAAGCTCTACCGGGACAGATGACTAAATCCAAAGGCAGAAGTCTAAAAACTGATAAGAAACTAATTTTTACACCAGCATATGATTAATATGTGGAACTCATTGCTGTAAGATACAACGAGGCAGAGAGTTTTGTAAGATTTTAAAGAAGATCTGACATTTATGTGGCTAATAAAAGTTTCTGTAGCTCCATGAGTCAAGGTAGATAAAAGAAAGATGCCTGGAGGGGAGATAAGGCCATGTGCTTCGGAGCATAAGCTAATGACTAATAGCAAAAGACAAAGAAGAAAGCACCCCTGGGAGGCTGGGTTTTTCCTGTGTACCAGGTGTTTGCCTGTACCTTCTCTGAAGGCCCTGGCACGTGTTACTGCAAGATCAGATAGGTGACGAGCTGCATCCCAGGCTTGCCCCAGGACAGCAACTCCCCTGCTCCTAAATTTCTACGTATTGTTTTGGTTTTAAATTAGACCCAGATCTCCTAAAGCCCCGAGAAGCCTCTATCATTAATCCTCCTGACACACAACCTGGCCACATGCACTGGAAATCATCGCTCAGGGGCTGGCGGGGCTGCAGGCAGAGGGGACCCAGTCCTGATTCACAGGGGCCCCAGGGATGCTGACGCCGCAGGTGGGCACTAAGGATGCCAGCTTAGCTGCGCCCGCTCCGGCCACCCTTGGCCCAGCAAGACATCATACAAAGATTCTGTCTGAATGAGAGCCTGATGCTGCCTGGATTCTGCTAGCTGCTGGAAGGACATGGGTGATGCTGGTGGGACAGACGGGCGCATTGCTGGCTTGGCTGGACCCCACATCCACAGAGGGGATAGCCTGTGCGCTCGGGTGCCCTCTTTTTGGTGGTAGCTGCAAAGCACGAGGCCCACATGCCACCGTTCAGGAGGTACGGCAGTGACTCACGAGCCTCCCCAGAGGTAGGAAAGGTATCCTGGGCCGGAGCCAAATCATAGGTGCAACCGCACAAAGACACTTGCACCAGGTATGGCGGTGCTAGGCCTCTGCACGTGCTCGCAGCCACGTGCTGCCGCATCCATCGCCGTGCCCCTCCGCCCGGCGTGCTGCTTCACTGCCTTCTCTTTTGAAGCCCCTTGTGTCTGTGCATAGACATCCAGAGCTGCTGTTGGCCGCTTGCTGGCATGTGCCTCTTGCCTTGGTCCAACACCTCTTACCTTTGCAGAGTTTACATGAGCTCAGCCTAACCCTCCCCCAGTCTGTCTGTGGGCTCTGTCCTGCCTCCCAGCATAGAGAGCTCTCTTTGTACAGCTACCGTCCTCCAGCGCATGGATGCTCAAGTCCCCGGACCCGTTCCTTTCCCCTCCCACCCTCCGTCCAACCACCATCCCACTGTGCAGCTCTGGGACCATTAATGCTTCCCAGGGGCCTTACCTTGAGGTTTGGAGGTCCAAATGCTCCTCATCTCCAGACGTCTGCTTGCACAGAGAAATGAACCCCACCTCCAGGACCAGCCCATTGCTTGCTGCCTGGCCCAGCTCTGCAGACCAGGCTGCACCGCCCACGTGGCACCTAGGTGCTGCTGGCCACAGGGAAGGTCCCTCGGCTGCAAGATGGATGTGGAGATCAGAGCACTGGAGGCTGCCGATTTCTTGCATTTTGGCTTGTAAATACCCACCACTCAGCTTATTGCTCTCTAAAAGCACCAAAGTCATTGCGTTTCTCCAAGCCGAGTTATAAGGTTCTACAGGGCCTTTCCGTTTCCACCCCAAAATGCCCATCGCTCAGCCTCCCGGCTGGCAGAACTCCACCCAGCTCCACTCATCGCTCCCACACCTCCTCAAAAACACCTGTGGAGGGTCTGAACTTTGGGGTCACACAGGCCCTTACACATCCTCCCCAACTGCACCATGGCTTCATCCTGGATATGGCCCTTTCCCATGGCCAAGTCCCAGCAGGCCTCACCACACCCTCCTGTCCCCGCCTGGCTGCGCACCCCTGCCCCTCTTCACATATCTCCAAAAACCCTGCTGCCAAGCACCTTTGCTCGACCCCACCACATTTCTTGCCCTCATCAAGCTGCGGCCACCTCTCTGCACCCACTTTTCCACTGTGGTGGATTAAACCCCTCCATTGCCCTTCAACCCCATATCTGAGACTGGGCATCTATCTGCCCAGCTCCATCAACCCAGCCACAGCCCACTCCCTTACCAGCCCATCCAGGGGTGCTGCTCCCCCCTTGAGCATCCCCATCCCCTGGCAGGGCTGCCCTCCCCCAAGCACCCCAGCAGGAGGCAAGCTGGGCTGCAGCACTCCTAGTCTAGACAAAACCATGCACACAGTGCCCTGACCTCCTCCTCCTCCCGGCGCTTCCCCCGCACGCTTCCCTGTGCCTCCCCCGGCGATAGCCCATCATTTACTGACAGTGCTTCAGCCTCCCTAATTTAGGAGGGGAGATCTCCAGGGAGAAGATTGCTCTTTCTTTTAATTGCATATCTACACAGCATCCAGCAGGCCCACTCAGGGTGCCCGAGCACACACAGCCCCTTCAGGAGCCAAGCGGCTACTGGCTCCAGCTCACACTTGCCTTCATGCCGTCAGCTGAAGGGCCGCAGACCAGCATCAAGCCCAAAAAGCTGAGACCCTGAAATAGCTCCCTCTCCATGGAGCTGCCTGCACCGAGAGCCATTGGGGAAACCCATCCTACCCTTCATCGGTCCTTAAAAAGGCTCAGCTGCTCCTGGGCAGGGAGAGCCCCAGCTGCGCGGGGCCAAGGAGCTTTCAGCATCCCGGCAGGTTTGCAGCAAGCGGGAATGCTTTGCTCCACCCTAATTGAGCAGAAAGTTCCAGCTGTGGGTCACACTCCAGCATTTGTTACAAAACAGCCCTCTGCTCCCCCCTTCTTTTTCCCTTAAAAGCAAAATATTTGCTTCAGACAGCATTTAGCTGAGCGCTTTGGTACCCACTGTCCCTGCGCCACCGCCAGCCCCGGCTGTGTGGTGGCCATGGCCTTGCTGCCAACTTCAGGGCATCTCCCACTGGCTCCCGCTCGCCCCGGGGTTACGGCCAGCGCTGCGGGAGGGCGTTCCTCGCCCTGGCTCCTCTGAGACCAAAGGCTGGGGGAAAAAAGCCAACAGGCAAGTTCTGGAGGACTTTCCACAGCACGATCCAAGAATTAAAAAAGCTAAACAGATTTTACATATTAAGACTACAACCCTTCAGTGCAACATTAAAGACTATTTGCTTAAGAGGCTGTGGATGTTACACTGGGAAGTTTTCCCTTCCACAGATGCTCCGAGCAGCAATGGCAGAAGCCTGCAAACCAGCAGTTCGTGGCGTTTTATTGCATCGCTGCTGCAGCCAAAAATCATTCCGAAAGCAGAGGTTTGCCAGCGCCAGCGCGATGGGCAGCTGGTCCCTGCGTGCTGGCGGTGTGCGCTTCACTGCTCCGAAACACCGTGCCCAGGGACCGTCACCAGCAAGTCACCACCCTTCCAGTTATTTACAGAGCGAGGGCCAAGAGGGGACCTGGCAGAGCATCCATAAATCCTATCGTGTGCCCTTGTCCCAGCGTGGCATTGCCTGACCCTTCCCGCCTGCCCCCCAACTTCTTTCCTCTTGGTAACCCTTGGGAAAGATGGAGGAATTAGGGATTAACAGAGAAAAATATTTCACCTAATCAAAGAAGTAAAATAATCAGAAGCGCTCATTGCGAGCCCAGAAACCTGATGGGCTTTAAAGCTTCAAATTCAGCCTCCCGACCGCAGGGAGCCATTCCCGCCCCTCCGTTGGAGGGGAAAAGAGAGCTCACGCCTCCTGCTAAATCCAGATAACCCTGTTCATCTTCCGCGGCGGATCTTTAAAATTTTTACTGGAGAGGCGACAAATGCGGGGAAATCCAAGCCTCACCTCCACCCTGCTCTTGGGCCACCTGTACTCGTGCCGGCCCGGCCCCACACTGCCTCCCGGGTCGTCCTGTGGTTTCCTCCCATCCCAGACGGCGCTCCTGGAGCTCTATCTCCGATTCATTACACTAATTGGGAGGAACCGGAAAGCCAGACTCCGGGTCAGCAGATTTTTGCTGGGGGAAAAAATAAAAAAGAGCTGGTTTGGCTCTCTCTAGACACACTTCCCGCTGCAAGAAACTGCGAGAAACCCCAACGGGCCTAAAAGAGCCATTTTGCCCCAATTTTTGGATTGCTCTTCTCTGTCCAGCTCTGTACCCGCTGTAGACCTGGTGATGTCTCCCGTGGTTTTCAAAGTTACGAACACCTGAAACCGTGTTTAGATGAGAATAGCAGCTTTCATTAACATGTAACATGTCCCCCGTGTGCCCAAAAAGCTCAGAAAGCAGAAGAAAAATTAAAAGCCATAATGTATTTTTATATTCTTATTGATTTTTAAGCCTATCTCGTTTTGGGGACCTGGCTCGTAATTTTGGAGCACTTGTGGGATAGTATAAGTTCCTGAGGCCTCATGGTAGGATTGTACAAAGGCTTTTCCTTGTGTTTTATTTTTCAGTAACCTTGATAGCTAAACCCAGTCTTGTGGAGAAGAGTTTTTAATATTCAGGCTGACAGAAATAATTACTTTTTCAATATTATGCGGTAAACCACCTGATGGGGCCACAGCACTGGGATTCACATGGGCAAGCTGGCCAGGTCAGACTTCTAGCCAGGCTTGGGGACCAGCCACCTGGCCCCAGGGCTTCCCTGCTTTTCCCTGGCTTTTATTGCACCATCCTGGGCTAAAGCCAGAAAACTGGGAGCTCCAGGATGCTCTGGCATCTCCCGGTCATTGCGCAGAGTCTGGGCTTTGCCTTGCAGGGCACACGTTGAGCCTGGCATCTCCATGTGCACGGCCTTGCTCGGGAAGCCGTGCTTTAATCAAGACTCCGGGATCCTTCCTTTGGCTGCCCAGGGCGGGGGGGATTTTAACTCTAAACACATTAGCGTGCGAGATTGAAAGGTAACGCGTCCTCCTGGGGCTGCTGAACAACGGAAAGGAGCATGGGTTTCATTTGCACAAAGCACACAGTGGGAATTTCCCTAATCAAATAAAAAGAAAATGAAAAACTCGCCCTCTCCAAAAGTTTAATTCTCTTAATTACATTAATTGGAGAAACATAGGAGCCTGCTTTGCCTGTGTTTCTTCTCTGCAGAGGCGAGGAGCTGTGGGAAGGAACTTTTTAGCACAAGGCTGTGGGCTGGACCTGCATCCCCTGGCAGGATGGGATGGGATGGAGGAGGCGCAGCAGGGATGCCCCATGGTCACACCCACCCCCCCAAAAAGTACCAAGAAATAATGTTTCCTCCACCTGAGTATTGGCCCAGGCGACCCCTGTGCTGTCGAATGACCCGTCCGTGCCTGGAAATTGTAATGGGGATTTTCTCCGGCTGACGCCTGCTCCAGATTCCCATCAGGTGTCAAAAGGGAGACAGGGAGCAGACTGAACGCCGGGTTGCAGAGTGGCCGGCTCGCCTCGCCCATCGGCTGCTCCAAGGCACTTTGGCAGCTGGGCAGTGGCACGTGGCCCTGGTGGGGGCTGCGCCATGGGCTGGGGTCCTCCGCCCGCCCCAGCCACGAGCACCCCCCCGCCAGGTGCTGCCCACCTGCATGGCCTGGCCCCACCGCCCCGTTAGCACATGGGCTCATTTAATGCGTCCCTGGGGAGAGCGGGGAGGTGACATCATGGCGAGCAGCAGCAGAGAGGGGGGAGCCGCTTCCGCCCCACTCTGCGCTCTGAGCAGCCATGGCCCCCCAACGGCCTGCCGGGATTTGACCCCATTGGCTTTAACCCCTTTGCTACCAGAAGGGAGCTTGCAAAATTGTCTGCCACAGTGTTGGACGTGTATGCTGCCTGGCCCCACCGCTGGCCATCCTGAGCCGAGTGGGGATGCTCGTGAGATGCCTTCACCAGTGGGGACCGGTCCCCCAGTCCCTCACAGCAGGGAGACAACGAGGAGCAATAGCGTAAATACATAAAAAAATACCTGCAAATGTGTTTTTACCAGCTGTGCTTGGAAATTGGTGCCTCTGAGAAATCTGGGAGGAAAAGGCATTTTGGACTTGCACCTACACAAGGCTTAGGCTAGAAGGCAGCCTGCGCCCCTGCCCTCCCTACCTCCCAGCTTGCTTTAGGAAAACAAATACTGAAGTAGGAACACGCATTGCTCTGCACTTGGGCAAAATGCCTTCCTCAAAGGGTCGTAATTCCGGCTTCCTGGGGCACCCGAAAGGCCCTGGGGAGGGTCAGTGTTTGGGCGAGCTGGGGAAAACCGAGCTCGGTTGGCCGGCAGCATCCCCCACTGCACGCCAGCTCCCCAGTGGTCAGCCAGATACCCTCTCTCCGCTGACACCGCAGCAGGAAAGGTGACTCTATAACTGTATTTTTAATATATAATGGGAAAAGTCTGTGCTTGCTGTATGCTTACTAAAAAAAAAAAAAAAAAAATGGACACGGCCAACCATTTGGCTAACACTTTCATTCGGTTAAAAAAAAAAAAAAAAAAAAAAAAAAAGGAAAAGGAAAGAGCCACCTTTGTAGGGAGCTCACATCTGGAAAATTCCAGCCCAAATGACATAAGTTATGAGCAATTGAAAATTGGGATTAGAAAGGAACTGAGCAGAAACCTCAAGAATGAACATCAGCATCCCACTCGTGGGTCCCCATCACCCCAGCAGAGGTGGGCAGTGGGACGGGGCACGCTTGCTCCCGGCCACCTTAGGGTTGGGGAGGGGAGAAGGGGGAACCCGCTTGGTCACGGCATCGCCCTGCCTGCAGGGTGCTGGTAGAGCAGGGAGGGCAGGGGGGAGCCAGGCAGCTCCAAAGCCTCCCCCTTGTGCTGTGGGGGAGCAAAGATCTGCTCAAAGGAGACAAATTACTGGCAGCAAAGCCCTTCACCCCAAACACCTCCTGTTCCTGTCTGCTGTCTCAAGGCACAGTTGAAGCTATGGCCCAACCGCTGGCTGCACACAGAGCTGAGCCTATTGAACTCTTGCTGTTTCACACTGGCTTAGCTCAGCCGGGGCAGCTTTGTGCCAGAAGTCTCCTAAGTGAATTCGCTCCTGGCTTGCCGTGGGTCGGGCTGTGCCAAGAAATGCACAGGTGCAAATTAAATCAATATACCTGGCGCTGGGGCGGCGGGGGGGTCCCTGTGGAAGGGTTTGCATGGCTTTCACCAGATCAGCTTTAAAGCCAAGCGAAGTCGAAGCACTGCAACTTCCGTTTCCAGCAAGCTGGGCGTCTGCAGGGCTTTCCCAGGCCAGCACAGTTGCACCTCTGCCTAACGAGGGCTGGAGACACAGCTCGAGCGGGAGAGCCCTCAGTGTCCCTGCTTTTCACAGCTCTGAGCGTGCTGGCAGCTCTGTTGCCCCAGCCAGCACATCAGGCACCCTGGCAGGTCCCCTCCGTCCCCCCAGCTCTGCCGAAGCCCGTCACAGCACCTGAAGCTGGATACAGCAGGGTCTCTATCTGGTCAAGGTCTCTACAGGGTCACAGCACCTGGGAGCCCACCCCAGTGCAAACCAGACCCAATGGGAACAGCGAGCAGGAAAACACTCCTTTTTCTGGGCGGGATACGGCTGCTCTGCCCCAGCTCCACCCCCATGATGCTCCTTCCCTGGTAGCTGCTGGTATAGGAGAAGCTCCTTCCCTGTGCTCCCATCCATGTCCCTGGCTTGCTCGGTGTCCTAATCTGCTCTGCGTTTCAGCATCATCAAGGGGAAGAAGGCAAGAGCCCACCAGCCACCTTGCAAGCTCCGGTGGTGGGAGGCCACCTTGCAAGCCTCCATGCTATGAGACCACATTGCAAGCCCCCATGGTAGGAGGTTACGTTGCAAGCCTCCACAGTGGGAGGCTGCCCCATCCCAATTCCACAGCTCTCTAGATGGGGCAGAGATGGGCCCATGGTTTTATTCCCACTAACGCAGAGGGTGCGGCAGCCCCAGGCCAGCAGCAATGACCTTGAGCTCAGCTCTCCCAGGGCAGTATGGGATGGTGTGGCTGGATCCACAGTAATGAATATATAAAATGGTGCCAAGGAGTGGGAAATTGTTAGCGCAGCTTTGGGCTGGGCTGGGCAGCTCTGCTAAACACGGCTCAGAGTTGGTGTGGGGCAGGAACACTTCCCAGTCAGCAGGGTGGAGACAGTCACCCTATCTGGGATGCTGTGAGAGGGTGGCATGGTCCATGCTGCTCGGCTCGGTATGTGAGGGTGCAGAGACCTCAGCTGGGAGTCAGCTCTTGGGCTGGGAGTCAACGAACCCAGCCACAGCCTGTCCCCAGTTTATTTTATTATTATCTGCATAATTTATGGGCACTCAGACATGGCCTCGAGAGCGGGACGGGACATTGCACTGTTCAGGCAGCCCTGCGCACCCCTTGCATCAGCCCTGAGAAGCCAGCAGAGGAGGGGATCCATGGGCAGCATTACCCCTCCTTAGCGCGGGCTGGGAGAAAGGCGGGATCAGTGGTGTTATTTTACTTAATTTATGACTAAATGCCCCCAGAAGAGTTTAGCCCTTATTACTGAGATATAATGGCCTATTAAGGGAGCAGCATTCCCTGGAAAGCCGCCCAGTGTCAGTGACTCCTTATTGCGATAAGAACTTAATAATCACACGTGGGGTGAGGACGGGGAAGGCAGCAGCCGGCCCACGGCCACAGCCCGGGGGGCTCCTGCCCACCCGGAGAAGGGGGGCAGTGGGCAGCCCCACTGGGGGCTCTGCTGATTGAGGAGGAAACCCCCACGCTTGTAAATCTGTAATTCCTCACTAAATGCTTCGTAATGACAACAAATGTAAAGCAATGTCAAAACACTATCGTTTTCTTTTACGGTAAAGTCGTGTCCTGAAGCCAAAGAAAGGAACCAGGGAAAAAATAATTGCTCACTCGCTGCTTAAAACATGCCCGGCTTCACCATCTTCCCAACTTCTTTGACCTGTTTTCCACGTCATCCTGTGGGCAGGGTGGAGAGTTTGAGCCCTGAGTGTCTCCTACCCTTGCAATCAATTAATTTCAAATGGAGCTTTCGGAGGAAAGGACACCCTCCCCCTCCCACCCCCATTTCTCAGCACATCGCTCCTAAGTGCGATGATCTCGTTTGCTTCTGGGTTTGTTATTGAACAGGGAACATTTTCTCAGCAAAATGTGAGGCTGAGCGATAAGGACTGGGCAGGAACTGATAGAGACTTTGCAGATCGAATATGATGTTGTTTATTTGACTATGATGTATATTTAAAGGTCTCAGTTACAATTGGCCCCAGGCAATCTCTAATGAGCTGCAGCTGCCTGGACTCTCATTAGCTTTAATGACATCTTCTCAGTACATTTTTCTTGGGGTAAGACCTTGTCCTCTCTATGGTTGTGCACACACTAAAACCAAGAGACATCTCACCCTAAAAGGGCAGCCAACTCAAAACAGTGGAGCAATGATAAATGATGCAAGTGCCCAGAAGAGACAAACCTTTCCTGGAAGAGTCATTGTTTATTTAAGGCAAACTAAATGTAATTTACTTTGGCACGCCTTAGAATTAAACCAGGAGGTATTTGCGTGGAGCCTCAAAAAATAAGTAACAAAGTCACCGTGTGTGTTAGGCAAAGATCAATTTGCAATTTCCCTGATTTTTTGCCATTCGTCTTACTCAATGGACAACCATCCTCCTTCCCTAGAGCCACTTTCCGAGGCAGAAAAGCTGCAAGAAAAAAAGCCTGGGTTAGTAAGGGAGGTGAGAGGAGCAAACACAACCTCCAGTGTTAGGCAGCACCTCCCCACTCCGGCACCGGGCCGGCAAGTTGCTGGCGCTCTGGCAGGCTGCTGCCTATTGATCCTGCCTCTCCGTGCCGAGCCCCCTCCTTTTTTCCTTTTTTCTTTTTTTTTTTTTTTGCTCTGGGTATGTCTTCTGGTGCTCTACCCCTACTGCCAGCGGAGGCCTTATCCGACTTCCATCTCTTCTTCAGAGAATTGAGGGAGCAGTCATTAATCATCCAAGCTGTCCCCTCCGTGGGAGCACAATGGCCTCCTTTATCCCACACGTCAACAGCCCTGACATGTACAATAACAATCAGCCTTGACGTATCTGTATTGCACCAAAGAGACTTACTCAAAAGGTTCTTTTGCAACATTTCGGGTCGTTGTTAAAATATATTGGTTTATTGTAAGGCGAGCGGTGCAGATCATATCGGAGATGTATACGGGTTTCTAGGTAGCGGGGCAGCATCTCACAAACATTTTTCTGGCCGCGTTGCTAACCCAGCTGGCTGAGGTATAGCTGGCTGTCGCGGGGAAGGTGATACGTGCTTTCACAGGGTGGTTTTCCATCCCGACTGTTTTCTCAGGGAATCTTTCTAACGGGGAAATTTGGCTGCTGCTTTCTGAGACGTGCAGAGCTTAGGAAATTCCTCTTCCAAAATGAGCACTGCTCCCAATACACGATGGGCACTAAAGCACCATCCCAGTGGAACCTGATTGAAATCAGATGAAATCTGTATCTCCCAAGTGATGTCTTCAAACCAGTCCTGCAGCCAGGGATTTCTCCCGTATGGGGAAGCATTGTGGAAATTGTCCCCGAAACTCCCAGCAGAGACACAGAAGCCTGCAGGAGCTGCTCATAGGATTCATCTGAGGGAGCGTTCAGGCCTCTCCGCCACCACCACGCGTGTGCACCAAATGTCTGTGCTACCCCGTGGCACAGGGCGGGAGAAGACAGGCTGGGTACCACATCCCCTGGGCATGGGGGGGGCGGGGGGAGGTCAGGAGAGGGGAAGGGAGACACAAAGGATAGCAGAAATGCTGACTAAAAAAGCAGCCAGCTATCTTCACCCACGTAGAACCAGTTGAGAGCTGGGTTAGGACTTTCTAAGCCGTTCTTAAACTCCTGGGCTCCAAACCGCCACTGAACTAGCAGAGGTATTTCTGGACAAGTTGCAGGAGCTCCCAAATAACCAGGGAACACTAAAAAAATAAAGAAAGGTGGGGGTGGGGGAAATAAAAACAGGAAACAGGTGGGGTTTACTTTTCCCTTTCCCCCTCCTCGTCCTTTCACTGCTTTTTGCAGGGGCAAGCTGTACCTCCGAAGCTCAGAGTCAATACTTTGCTGCAAAATAAAAATGCAACCGAGTTAACAAGCTCTGAGATTTAGGGAGACGCAACTCCGGGAGATATGCGAGCAGGTCACGGGGGCATTTCTCAGCTGTCTGGACCCTGTGGCTAACTGCCCTGCCCCTTCCAGCGCTGGTGAAACCCAAGCCCGTCGTTTATTCACAACCAGGCAAGCTGCTTTTGCTCAGCCGTCCCGGCAGCCAGGCCTTGATTTGGCTTCGTCGGCTGCGGACCCAGCCCCCCGCTCCACCTGGGAGCAGCCAGGGCTTATGTATATATACATAATTATTTTTCTTTCTTTCCTTCCTTCTTTCCTTCTTTGCTTCCTTCTTTGCTTCCTTCTTTCCTTCTTTCTTTCCCTCTTTCTTTCTTTCTTTCCTTCTTTCTTTCCCTCTTTCTTTCCTTCCTTCTTTCCTTTGCTTCCTTCTTTCCTTCCTTCTTTCCTTTGCTTCCTTCTTTCCTTCTTTCCCTCTTTCTTTCTTTCCTTCTTTCTTTCCCTCTTTCTTTCTTTCCTTCTTTCCTCCCTTCTTTCCTTCTTTCCTCCCTTCTTTCCTTCCTTCCTTCTTTCCTCCCTTCTTTCCTCTCTTCCTTCTTTCCTCCCTTCTTTCCTTCTTTCCTTCTTTCCTCCCTTCTTTCTTCCTTCCTTCTTTCCTCCCTTCTTTCCTTCCTTCTTTACTTCTTTACTTCCTTCCTTACCTTCCTTCCTTCCTTCCTCTCTCCCTCCCTCACTTCCTTTCTTTCTTTTCAATTTTCTGACATTTCTAAGTAGAAATGCAGAAAGGAGGAAAAGCAGCCCCCAAACCAGCCCCTTTTCACTGCTTGCAGCACACAATGCCCTGGCAGCGCCTGCTGGCCCCGGTGCAGACGGAGCCGCGCGGTGGCCATGGTTCAGGAGCAATGCCTGGTGCTGGGAGATGTGCCCTGGGTGGTACTGGCCCCTTGGCAGCTTCAGCAGCAAAGGCAGCTTTTCCCTCTGACATAAACCGTGCTCAAATCCAACCTCTCATTCTCCCTCCTCGGTCCTACCCCGAGCCCTCCACGGAGGAGCGACAGGCGCCCGTGGGGCTCCTGCTGCCGGGTGCCGTGGGTGGACGCGGGTGATGGCGCTGGCTGTGATGTTCTGTCGCGGAGCTGAGCCCCAACAGATGCTTCCTATTTGGTCATTTTTTGGTGCCGTGGTTTGATGTGTAATTAGAATTATTAGTTATAAATTCAGCCCATCCTCCCTCCCCTGGCTGTGAATTAGCCCTGATCTCCTTGCCATGTTTGCAAATGTTCACGGGGGTGACGAAATTTGGGCTGGGGAGGGCTGCTCACCCCCTGCCACCCGGCATCGTCCCATCACCCCGACTGGGGGAAAGTGTTTCAGACCTGGGGACAGCATGGCTGGAGCAGCCAGCAGAGGGGAGGAAGATGGTTTGGGCAAAGAGCCCCATGAGCCCCAGGCGCAGGTTGAAAGGACTAATTAGCTCTTTCCCCCTTCTGCTGCGAGCCGCGGACCCAAGCACAGATATTTCAGCTGGTGGGGACTTGCACATCAACATATCCATCCCTCCAGGTTTTGCTTTCCAGCCTTTCCCCAAATAAAGGCTCATGCCACTCTGCAACATGCTCAGGCCCCAGGCTTTTTATTATTTCCAAGGTCATTTGCTCTGCAGCAGGGCTGAAAAGCAGAATTGCCTTTCTTGCGCTGTTTATGTCTACCAGATACACACTGCTTGCTTTTTCATTTGGATTCATTTTCTGTGCTGTCCTGAGAGAAAGGAGCAAAGCAATTTTCTATTTACTGCAAAATTCCAAGTGAGCAATTTTGTGGATCTGGAGAATGTCAGGAAGAGGTTACTGGACTGTGTACACCGAGGAGGAGGAGAGCAAAAGTGATAGGAGAAGCGCACGGAGCAGGAGAGGCGATGGCTAAAGCTTTTGCAATCCCATCACCGTCTCAGGAAACCTTTGCCTAAACACCCAAGACTGGTAACTATTACTGGATGTGTGAGTAATTCCTAGATTTTTTTTTAAGTATTTGGAAAAAAAAAATGCATAATGAAAACATTACGCTATTGTCATGCTGCTGACACTGTTGGCCAGATTCTCAGCTGCTGTGAATCACGCTCTCGCCTTTGACTTGAGCAGAATTACGCCTTATTTATCCCAGCTGAGGATCAAATGCATCGGCCAGCATTTGTACCACCTTTGCCTCGCAGGTCAGAGCAAAGCTCTGCCTAAAAAGCTGGTAAATTCGGCGATGCCTGACCGTGGCCGTGCTCTGAAACGCAGCCAAGACTGCAAAGCCCGGGCTACAGCTGTTTGCTGTTGCCTCCAGCCTAACCCCGACGTGATGAGCTTTATGCACATCTCCAGGGGACGAGCAATGGCAGCTCCTTTGCTGGGTCCCAGGGACAGGAGCCCTCGGTGGGCAGTGGGGCTGGGGTGTGAGCACGGGACAGGGCTGCAGCCAGGGAGCTGGGAAGCACCCGGCTGTCAGGAGGGAAGAATAAACAAGGAATGGTTAGTAGTTTGTGCACATAGATTAATTTCTATATTTTTTTTAGAACTTGGAATAATTTATTGTAATTACTGTTGGCTGAGTTGTGTTTGAAGAAGGCAGCGCCATTTAAAAAGATTTTTGAAAGGCATTGAATTGGGAGGCAATTATTTTTTTTTTTAAATATGTTTAAGGATTATAAAAGTAATTACTGCCCTCAGGCCAGGATGTCTAATTATGTTAAACTGTGGCTTAAGACAGCATAACTTTCAGTCTCTTCCTTGGGTGGTTCACCCAGGAGCAGAGCACACGTGGCACAGCTGGGGCAGGGCTCAGCATGGACAGGGACGTCCCCGGGGCACCACGGCGGTGATGCAGCCCTTGGAGAGCCATGGGACAGGCCCAGGGGGATAAGCAGGGGGACGAAAGAAGCAGGGAAAAAGGGGTGGGGGAGGGGGAGAAAGAGGAAAATCAGGAGAGGTCACCCCAGTCTTTAGGCACAAGCTAGCCTGATGCCAGCAGGGAACAGCCCGTTCTTGCTTTGGGGAGTGGGCACGGTGATTCCTCTGGGGCCTCTTCCTGCCCTGTTTCTCTCTGTTTTCCTCTGGGAGCCCTTCACGAGCAGCAAGAAAGAAGTATGCGTTTATTTTTCAAGCTTGCCTTTTGAATCCAACTCCCCTCTGTTCTTCTGCCAACGTGTGAGAAACAAGTTCAGGTTTAAAAGGCAACCTGAAATGTGCATGCACGCACAAAACTGTTTTATTTTTATAATGCTGTGATTTATGGGCCAGCTTGGGGCAGGGGGGATTTCAGTGGTGATTTCTGAGCGTTTGAAGGTTGCCCGTGCTGGGAGAGGCAGCCAACATCCTACGTGCCGGGGAAGCAGCCGCTGCGGGCAGGGGGAGAGGGCAGCACGAGCAGAGCTGGGAGCGGCACCCAGGGTCTCCGCAACCACGCTGCGGCCGCATGGGAGCAGGGCAAGGCTGCAGGCAGCGAGGTGGGAGTGGGAAGGAGGATATTTCAATAACAGGGATGAGAGGAGGAGCTGCGAGAGCGACAGGCAAAGCTGCATCTTAGGGGTGGCTACAGAGCTGCTGAGATTCGGACTCAGCTTGGAGGTGGGGGACCCACGGGGAGGTGACTGCCCTCGTAGGCTGAGTGGGATGGAGACTGGATATCCGTGTGGAAATCAGGTGCCCTCCTTCACTGTCCCTTCCAGCATCCAGCACTGGCGGTGGGCTCACACGGCTGACCACATGCATCAATTTTGAGTACGGATCACCCGGCTCCTCCCTCTCGCCCCACACCCCCTTCTCCCCAGGCAAGCAGCAAGCAGGAGGCCATGGGCTGGGGATGGGGGGGGCACTCCTCTTCCAGCACTACTCAATACAAATTCACCCCATTTAACCCAAACCGCCAAGCAGCATTGACCCAGAAAGGGCTGTTCCTGGGGCGGCAGGAGGCAGAGCAGGCTGGCGAACGGGCGGGAGGGCTGCGTCCCGCACGGTGCTGTGAGCAGGCTGGGTGCTCAGCCCCAGGTGCAGGCAGAGAACGGCGGCCGCAGCCTTGGCACCGCAGCCCTGGGAGCTTCCCAATGCGGAGCTGCTGGCTCACGGGCACCAGGGAGCTCGCAGGGGCATGGAGAGACTGCAAGGATGGGGATGCAGCAAGAGACAAGGGGAAATACCTGCTTTCTGGGAAGGGAAAGTGCTGTGCTGCCACCGAGAGCAGCAGCTAGAAAGCAAACTGGGAGCTGCCAGTGACGGGAGAGGAACAGCCAGGCAGTTTCCAGCATCCCACGCTGACCTGGCCGTCTGTCAAGTGCCAGGGCTAGATTTATCTCTGGCTCAACGGCACTAGCTAGACTAGGGAAAATACAGCCCCAACACAAGATTTTGTTCAAATATAGAAAATTTTTTATCATTATTGTTGTTGTTATTATTATTACTACCACTATTATAATTTTTCAGTCTGGCTCCCCGGTGGCTTTGGGTGATTTTCACCCTTGGAGTCTGTCAGCAGAAAGGCTCGGTGTTTTTTTTTCCAAGCCACACATGGAAGCGGTTCTTGGTGGTTTGGGTCCTTTGTATTCTGTGGATTATAAAAGGTCTCTCCTGTAAGGAGCCTGGAAAAGGAAGAGTACTAATTATTATTAACTCTGCCAAAGCCAATAATATCCTTGGGTAATTATTGGTTTACCCAATTTTCCTGTGAGCCTACTGTGTAAATACACCATTGTGAAGAGGATATTATTTCCTCCACGCTCCACCTCGCCATAGCACTGATGGGTTTGGGCTAGTCACGTGCCCGTTGTGATCAGGGTTGTTAATTTGGGCAGGCGATCGCTACCAATAATCACATACAAGATGGGAAACAGCACGAATCGATGCCCTCCCTCCACCCACCCAGTTCTGCCCCTCCTCTCCAGCCTTGCCAAATGCCTCTGGACCCTCCTGCCCCAGCTGGGGCCATTTCCCACCTGTGTGCAAAATCCATCAGGATGCTCCCCAGGGACCACGGCCACCCCTCCAACGCTTCCCAGGCTGGGCCAGCATCACGGCACGTCGCAGCAGGGACCGTCCCATTGACCGGCTGCCTCCGTGTCCAGCCCCGAGCGTGACTTTCCCCGCCGCGATGAGGTGAAGCGTGGGCAGGGAGCTGGCAGGGAGGAAGCGTGTCTCACGGCAGGAGACCCGAGCCGTTTTCCCTTTCATCACCGCTCATTTATTTGGATTAGAGTCAGCTCTCTCCTGAATCCTTTGTTCGCTGTTTGTTATTCCACATGCACCCAGCGCTGCGCGTTCATCTTTATTAGCTCTAATTGCTTCCCCGTTCTAATGGGATCTCGCTATTCGCATACAATTGAAAGGAAATGTATTCATTAAAATAATTCTCCTAACTGTTGTTTAGGGCTGGTGCTGTCAGTGCCGCTCGCCGTGATTTTCTCCCTGCCCACTGCTGAGCGCTGGACAGGACTGGGATGCAGGCAAAGCTTCGTTAACGACTTTGTGTTAACGTGAGCCGTAGGCTTCAGGCTCGGGTCAGTTTGGGCAATGTTTGTTGATAGAGGAAAGGTTGCAAAGCCACCCAGCTGCTCTTTCTGTGGAGTTTGAGGAGCACGTGAGGGGGTGGCACATGTGCGCTCCCATCCACTGAGCAGCTCGAGCAGCTGCACCGGGGCCACACTTGGCCCTGCTTGCAGTCCCAGGCGCCAGAGTTCCTCGGCCTTCGCCTTCAAAGGGCAGAAATTAAATGAGAAAGTGGCAGAGAGAGGATAAAACCAGGGATGCTTGAGAGCCGGAGAAACTGAGCTAGGCAAAAGTCTCCAATTGAAATTAGTGGCAAGAGACGGCTTCAAGCAGCGAACAAGCCGTCTTCCTAACAGCTTGGCTTCCTCCCTGGTGCTCAGACCAACTTTTCCTCCTTATTTATTTCTTCCCACCACTGCTAGTTAAGCATCTTTAGGGAACACTTTAATGACCCTTCTTCCTCCTCGCTGTTTACGCTCAGCTCTCCCTCCCCTACCTGGGGGTGGCTGAGGTACCAGCGCCACCGTAGCTAAGCAACCTCCCCATTAGCACACTTGTGGCTCAGGCCAAGGCATCTCCTCACCAGCTTTACACAATTAGCCCTTCATTTTTTGTCTGCGGTGCCCCTCTCCTCCCCTCCTGACACCTCTGAACGGCTTGTTTCTGCAGCACTGTCTGCTCAAATGAAGAGATTTCCCTTTCGATGAAAAAAACATCCCCTGCTTTATCACACTCCCAATCCTCTGTGAAAGCTGCCTTCCCTCGCCTGGCATATTTATGCCATAGTTTATTAAGACCATCATGTAAGGCCAGGGATGGGAAACTGGCAGTTTCAGGGCTTGCAGAGCTGTTTCAGCAGCGATGGGCAGCCTGTTCTCCTCATCAGCGGTGCAGATGTGCAGAAGTTGTCCCCGCAACCGGGGCTGGCAGGGACACCTGTCCTGTTGGGCCACCCCATGGGCCATGTCGAAGCCACTGCTGGGCTACGTGAGCGCGGCACTGCTGGGCATGGATACGGGTCATGAGGGAGCATCACCACTGCCCTGGCAGAGACGAGCCCTGCCAGCATCTCCCGTGCTCTCGTTCCTGTCCCATGTCACCTCTGCCAGTCCCACATGGCGTCCATTTTCACTAGCAGGGTATATTCCTGGACTCCCCAAGGCTCCCCTTGCACAGATACAGTCTTGCAGATTTCCTGGAGCTGATCCTGGGCTGGAGCTGGTCTGGGAGCTTCGTTTAAAATGCAAACGACTCGGCATTGCCTAACAGCAATGGCACTAATGGGATGCGAGTTTGTGCCCGCTAATAGCATCCTGCAGTACTTGTGAAGTAAGCGTCTGCTTTGTCTCCGCATTTGTCTGTCACGGAAGAACATTACCCAGGCCCCGGCTCCCATTCTATTAATATATTTGCTTAATTATGCTGTACAGAGTGAGTGCCAGTCTGGCAGACAGACTGCAGAAGCTCTGCTATCACTGGAAGTGCTCTGCTGAAGAAGACAGTAGTGACATCACAGGCAGATGACATCAGCGCCGTGACGGGCTCCCGCTCTTCCATCCAGCTCCGCAAACCCTTCTGACCTTGCCCTGCCAGCCTCGGGCTTGCACAGCATGGATGGGGGCTACCGAGTTGCCCCTCGATAGGAGACACACACGGTGCCCCCCGGCACCTCGCCCCGCACATCCTTACGCTGGCATCCAGCTGCCCAGCGCTGCCTCCTCCCCCTCAGCCAGGGCTCGCCATCTAGCTGCATTTTAAAAGTGCCTATCAAGCCCCCAAAGCCAGTGTTAGACAGACAGTAACCATCTGCCTGCAGGTCAAGTGGCCGTGACAGGCGTCCTCTGGCCACTAAGACAGCGAGACAGTTTCGAGACCGTCTTCGCAGAGACTCGGGCTGACTGCAGAAATCGCTACCTGCTCTGTTGCTTTCTATTCCTCCTTGGGATGTACTTGAGAGCTGTCAGCTCCCCGAGCCACAGCGAAGCTGAGCGGCTTTGTCAAAATGCGTGCTCGGGTAGCAAGAGCGTGATGAACACTTTTGGCCAAGCCGGGAGCCGAGGTGTTCCCCCCCAGCGCAGGCAGCCTGCTTGCACAGGCAGGCAGGGGGGACCCCAGCCTCAACGGCCGGAGGCACTGGGCGGCACTGGGAACTGCTCCGACCACCAGATCCTTGCGTGTCGGTACGTGCCCCTTTACAGCGCCGCCGTAGCTGCGCGAGATGGACGGCGAAGCATCGAGATGTAAAGAGGGCAGGTGGCTGCTCATGGCACCTGGGCTTGGGCTGGGCGTCCACAACCCCCAGCTCTGCCTGGGCTTTTTTGGAAGCCTCGCTGTTGATTTGGCCGAGCAGCGGGACAGCCTGCATCCAGCCCAGGAGCCTTCATCTCTAAAAGCCCAACTGAGCTGCAGCCGAAGCCCAGGCTTCCTCACCTTCCCTTCCCGCCTGCCTCCGCCCCCCACAAGTCTTTTCCTCACCCCTCCTCTGCCTCGATGCTTCACCTTGGACCCCTCTCCTCCTTCAGCTCCCAGAACAAAATGCTAGATCCCTGCCTTTGCAGGCGGTGCTGGTGGGCTGCTGCAGGGCACCCTGTTGGGTGGGGGTTAATACAAGCAAAAATAAAGAAAAGTAATCACTCTCCCCCAAAAAACACTCAAAACAAAGGAACAATAGTGTTCGGCACGATACCTTGATTACTGAGGAGCTGGGGGGGTTAGGCACAAATCACTGATGGGGGAGTGGAGCTGGGGGCAAGGGCGGCCCCAGTGTGGGGCGAGACCCGCTCCCAGATCCTGGGAGCTCTTGCAGTGACTTACTGGAAGCAGTTCCTGAAAGATCCTGGGGCGTCTGCAGGCCCAAGGATACACCATGCTTACAGGGCATAACCCCGCAGGCTCCAGAAAGGCACGGCAGCACGGATGCTTTTCCTCTACTCCCAGGCATGGGGAAGGAGGGGAGTTGAGGGGAGAGAGGACAATTCTTGCTCCAAAGGGAGTAAAATGAGATTATTATTTTTTTGCCTCATTCTGCACATAAACCTAACACTTCCTCTGAGGCAGTCCTCGAGGGCTGCCCAGACCCTGACTTCATCAAAAAGGAGAAAATTTAAAAAACTGAAGCCGTTCTACCAGAGTCAGTCTCCTGAAGCTTATAAACACGAACAAGGTTGGAGCGGGGCAGGAGAGACCGGGAAACGCAGGCCTGATCCTGCAAGCGGCGGCGGGCAGAGAAACGAAGCCGGGCTTCTGGAGGGGGCCGGGGCAAGCAGGAAAAAGGGAAATTCCTGGAAGCCGGGCCTGCCTGGGGGGAGAGGGACCGTCCAAGCCCTCTGGGGAGGGAGACCTCAGCCCTGCAGGCAGGGGGCACATCCCTGCAGGCATCGTGCAAACCCCTCCCTGCTCCAGTAGCAGGAGGAAGGCAGGCAGCTGCTCCTCACCTTGCGGCATGTCCGAAACCTCAGCTGTGTCAAAGCCTTGGAGCTGGGTTTTGGGTGTTTTGGATCCTAAGGCAGCTACTCTCCAAGCTTCACTCCGGTTACAAACCTGCGTAGGTTGTCGCTTGTGTTGCTTTACTATTTTCCTTTCCCTGCCTTGCCTTAACAGCCTGGCCCCCTCCCTGCGCTGCACCCCTGGCCTCCGCCTCTGGCTCCCCAGCACCACGTGGCCCTGCCTGTGCTCCCCGCCACCATCACCGGTGCTTGCTGCCGCCTCAGACAGACCTCTCCGACCGACCTGACGGCTCCGCAGCATCCCACCACATTCCCCAGCTGCAATAATCCCCCACGGCTCTGTCAGGTTTCTGCACCAGTGGCCCCACTGCCATTTAATTAAGGCAAAGCCCCTCCTTGCAGTAGAGACTTTCGCTTACCGGTGGATTTCCCTAAGGTCTCATCAGCTGAAACACTTCTCCATGCCCGCTCCTCCTCTACCGGCAGCACAGCTTTCCCCGGCTGCCTGGGGGAATGGGCAATCCCTGGATTTAAGGTTCCTCTGAGGGTACCTGTGTGGGACACACAGGGAAGCCCCCAGGTGCCTCTGCTCATCAAACCGCGACTAGTCTCGTCCTGGGAAATGATGCTTTTGGTCGAAACCCTGGCTTTGCTCTAGGCTCAGTGCATCAAAATTTAGCTCTTGTATCTGCACTGGGGGCTGCCAATGGCTCTGTGGCTATTGCAGAGGCCAGGGTTTGTGTGTGTGCCCCAAAAGTACATTGAGCTAGCGATGGCTCTGCAGCTGGAACAGGAGCAGGGAGAGTTTCCAGCAGCCAGGTTACCCAATTACTGGGTTGTTTTTTTCTCTCCATTGAGCTTGACAACAACATTTGCGAAAAATTAAGAGGGAGCAATGCTCTCCCCTGCTTACAGAAGGAACGAGAGCCTACCTGCCACAGGCTTCCAGATGACACTTAATATTTTCTGTGAAAATTTGTAGGGAACCCAGATGGCCCTAGAGGCACAGTTTGAGGGGCAAACACCGAATTGCCCCTTGCAGAGCGGTCACGCAGCACGAGCCGGTGGTGCCACAGCCTGCGCGATGGCACCGCTGCCTTTCCCAAGCCAGGGGTTCAGAGCCAAGGTGATGCCGTTTCTGGCCGAAGCCCCTGGGCTGCGCTCGGCCAAGGGGGGCTCAGCTGGCCGCAGGGCTGGCAGTGGGAGGGCAGTGTTTTGGGAGCAGGATGGGCTCTTGTGAGCGGTGGGCAGGGGCTGAGCCCCCCGAGCTGCTCCTGCTCGCCAGCTTTCCGCACTCCTCGCTGCTGCCGGACCCGGTGCCCCTCTGGCAATCCCTGGCATTGCAAACTGCATGGGAGCAGGCAGGGGAGCAGGATTGGCCCCTTCTCTGACTTTGTTTCGTATTTTCAGGAACACAAATTGCCATGGTTACCAAAGCCTGGGCTCCTCATTAGCAACATTTGCTCTCCGTGTCAGATTAACGAAGTTGTTCCTTCACAGCGCCGATGGGTGCTGTGGCCGTACCCATGCCTGCCGCTAGCACAGGCTGTCGCTTCACCCACAACCTGCTGCGGGCACCCAGCGCCACCGTGGGAAGGCGGCCACGAGACAAGGGGCGCAGGCTGCTTTCCGGAGCCTGTTCTGCTGCACTTCCCCCAATTATCCCCCAATTATACCACTATCACGTAGCTGTCTTGCACCCCCTTACCAAGCTGCAAGAACAAGCCAGCTTTCATTTTCCCTAACGCACGATGCCAGCAGCAGTGTCTTTGAAAGGCTAAAATGCATCCGCTGTTCATATCATCGCTTGGCGATGGCTACGCAACATCAATGCTGGGGCCAGCATGCCTTTTCGACCCCCTCTCTCTCTGAAGAGGAGCTATTTAAAGCATCACATTGAACCATTTCACCCGTCCACAGAGGAACTTCGAGCACTCCTTACAGCGTTTGCTGGTGCCGGCTGTGAACATGCTGTCCGTGCACTCTCATCCGCAAGGAGGGAATGGCCATGGGGATCACCCACTCCCAACAGGGGGAGAGCGCCGATGGACGGCGTGCCCGGGAACACGCCACTCGGCTCCGCAGCCCCGGGGTGCTAACAGCGGGTAGGAAACGTCACCTCAGAAACTCTGGACCCCACCAAACCCGACCTGACCGACTCGAATGACACCAGCACGTACATCGTTACCCTGGCGATGTAATGTCATCAGGCTAATCCCCAACGGCGCGTAATCTTCTGTCACTGGGACAACACTGAGAGAAAGCAAACCTGGACCAATACCTCCTCATTTACCCAGGCCTACCTAATCCCAGAGAAGCAAGTTAATAACATACCTCAGCGCAGTATCTGCTAGTTTTTTATTAAACTCCTCACATAACTTCTATATTATTTTCATCGTTGCCAACTCAAGCTGCCCGGCTTCACAGCCAGCAAGGACGTACTTGCAGGAGATGTTTCGCGAACAAACCTCAGGCTAGAACGTATTTGTTCTCACTACCTGATGAATTCTTACGAATAATGAAAACATTTGGTTAAAAATAAAATAAAACAAACCAAAACCAAACCCAGGCCAGATCCCAAGTATTTTGTGCATGGAACGGGCTGAGGACAGTTGACCAAGCGACTTACAAGAGGTCATTCGAGCAGCTCTTTTGGCGAGCGTCTCCTCCTGGCACCCAGTGACCTCCTGGTGCTCACCGGGGCCCTTCCCATCAGTGCCCGGCGCGGCATCCGCGCGAGTGCTTACCCGCATCCTTATGTCCCGCTGGGGACAAACAGCCTTTCCCTTACCCAGCTATGGCTTAATAAGCTTCTCCAGCAAGCAGAGATCTGTAAACAGCGGTATCAGTTATCCTGTCTGACCTGCAGTAAAAAATTGTTTTCCTGCTTGTGAAGGAAATCTTCAGAGCGAAGCTGGGGATACACAAACGCAGCCCCACGTAGACCATAAATAAATATATATAAGTGCACATGCTCTTTCATTTTGCATGCCCAAAAGCTAGAAATAATGTCTGATGCTGAGAAGAAAGGAAATATTTAGTTAAGAGAAAAAAGGGAGAGCTGCAAGAAGGCAAGACAAACACTATATATTTATTTTTTATGGCGAAAATGGAAAGCCCGCGCTTTCAGCTCCGCTGAATTATTTTACAGCATATCTCTGGCAGAAATCGAAAAAATCTGCTCGCATCCAGCCCCTCAATTATTGCACCTCGCTCTTCGGTGTGCCAAAATGACATCTTAAGAACTGGCAGGGAGATTTGCCTCCCCGCTCTCCCTTGCACGCAGGAAGGCTGCTCCGCCGCGCTCAAAGGTGTCGGGAGATTTTGCAGCTTAGGTCAAAGGATGTTAATAAAGCACTTGAGTCTCCATATGGTATTTTGGCACTAAAATGTCAGCTGCTTTTCAGACACTGTACTTTAATCATTTCAGACAGGCCCCTTTTAAATGGTTTGTTTAGTTTGCTTAGAGAATAATATTTGTTATTTGGTTTTCAGAATGACTAATAAATGAACTGTCTTTGCTCGGGGAGAATAACGCCACTTAAGCAAAACCTAGTACTGCAGTTCAGAGCTATTTAATAAGAAATACCTGTCAGTGTCAGAATATATTTACTGTGCATTAGCTTTGAAGAATTGCAGAATTAGTTTTCCCCTTGCTAAGTTTACTTTATGTAAAATGTAACACATGAACTGTGAATATGTGGACAGCAAACAGACTGTATCAATGAATTCAGCCTCCCCCGGAAAATGCTGACGGTGGCAAGAGAAACACCTCCTAACAGACACAGCCGACACCATCAAAAGAGAAGCGTGTGACAGCTGCCAGGGAGCCGCAGCCTCCTGCCTCCCTCCCCGTGTTTAAAAAACAAAAAGCAATCCAAAATAACACGCTGGAGTCTATTTATCCTCTTGTTTAATCCGCTGGGAAAGCATCAGCATAATTAAACGCTTTTAACCTTTTGGTTTTGAACTTGCCATCAGGCGGTCGCGAAAAGGCAACGGGGCCATCCGGGGGCAGGAGCTGGGCACGGCTGCCGCGGCGGGCGCAGCAGCACCCCAGCACGGGCACCCTCTGCCCAGGGAGGCTCCTGCAGCGGCCCCAGCCGCGGGGCATCCCCGTCCTCAGCGCCGCCGAAGCACCAGCCCGCTGTCAGGGACCCCCAGGCAGGGGGAAGGGGCACTGCCGCTTTCCAGCGGCTCTTCAGCCCAGACCCGGAGCTGCAAACGGGGAGCATTTGCTCCGCCGCGCCGCAGCTGCACCCTTTCTATTATTCATGCGGCGCAGCGCTTCCTTTCCCGACCCAGGTACCATCTCGGGCTCTCCAGCCATCTGGGGCAGCTAGCTGGGAGGCTGACGGTAGGTTGTGTGAAGCAGCAAGTTATTTACTTAGAAACTGTCTCTGTGGCATCTTGACCATCTGGAAAGAATATGAAAATGAGACTTTTAGTGAGATGGAGCTTCTCAGTTGATAAATTAACCAGACATCTCCAGAAGTCCGCGCAGCTGATAAAAGCATGCATTTCTGAGCACGTCCCAGCTCACGCACACGTCTATAGGTGTGAGCATATGCAATTCCCCATCTCGCCCGCACATCTGGGGACCCAAGTCACACTCCTGCAAAGCCGCCTGCATTTCTAAGCAAACAAAGCCCAACTTCCAGCCATAAAATTCACGTGCAATGAAACGAGGGGCCGGGCAGGGCCAAGTTATAAAGCCGTGCCACCGAAGCCCCACTTGCACAACCAAACCTGCCCCACGGGGACCAAGCCCTGTCTCCCAGGGAAAGCAAAGCTGTGAGCATCCTGCTGGGGTGGCCAGGGAGGACGGTCAGCAGGAGCCCCTCACCCCATGGCATGGAAGGTGGGGTGCAAGGGGGCACCCCAGCATGGTGCACCAACCCACACCCCAAACCTATGGCAGCGAGAGCCCAGTGCAGCGGAGGAATAATGTGTGCAGCCTGGCACACAGGCAGGAATCTCTCAGCTCTTATGCCAGCCTCTTACTAATCAAAATATCACACTAGGCTGGAGTAGGGCTGGCTTCCTTGAGCGTGAGTCAGATCATCTGCTGATTGCCAGGAGAGCTCCCAGGAACTGGGGGCAGCAGGACAGAAATTACAGCCGTCCTCCGAGCACTGTAATTTGTGCCAGAGTCAGACGGCTCTCCAAACCACCCCAAGACAGGACAATTAAGGCTGGCTTCAAGCCAGATGCAGGTTGCTGGGATCAGAGCACGGAGCCCCAAATTAAGCACTTCGAGAACGGAGCCAGGAGACTGTACAGAAGAAGTTTGTGAAATAGCAGAGTCCCTGGAACAGCCATCCTGCCTTTCAAATGCAAATGCCATCTCAAGGAAAGTGTTTTGTTCTCCCAGCCTCTGAGTGCTGACTTTTAATCATCTGAGCAGAGCAAACACACCCAGGCATAGGAACATGGAGAAAAGCCTCTGGGGGCTGGCTCGGAGCCGGTCAGTGGTATGGGGAAACATGCTCCCACCAGCTGAGTCAGTCCAGAGGCGCACGTTCAGCAAAGCACCACTTGGTGCCTGCAGAGGGTTGGTGTTCATTCGCATGCCCCTGCCACGCTGCGCGCAGCGTGAAGTTACCTCCTGCTAACGCAGCCCCCCTGCCTTGCTAGCAAAGCGTAAGACATCCCCAAAGCAGTCGGTGCATCTCATACCCCTTCTCCCTTCAACGTCACATACAAAAAGCCACACACACCAGCGGTCAGATCCTCTATTGCCCACTTTCTGAGTGTCCCAACAAGACTTTTGCCCGACGCAAAGTTGGATCGATACCTGGCAATCCAGTTATAAACTGAACTTCATATACATGAAACACCAGCAAGGGATATAGAAAAATCAATAATCTACCTTGCCAGCCCTGTGATAACCTCCTCCAGGAGTGAGGGTACTGCTAAACTCTGAAATAATTTTCTGGTTTCCTGAAATGTCCCTTCATCTCATGTGTTCGGCATCAGCTGGGTGTCCTTCCAGGATGGGAGCTATGGGTCTGGTGGAGTTGGAGGTTGTATCTGGCTGTGCCTGTGTGAGCCCATTCTCCCTACATGGGCATCATGCAGGTGGATGCCACTGGTCCCTGGAAGCCAGGAAGATGAGACCCACCCCAAGCTTCAGAAACACCTCGAGGGAGCTGGAGCTGCCTTGGTGGAGCCTGGGCAGGGAGCAGCATTCCAGGGTGATACAAGCAGACTTACCTGTACAGGGCAGGGGACTCCTCTGGTGAAGTCCTGCTGTGCCTGAGCCCTGCTGATGGTCAGCAGATAGGCAGTGTCCTCATTTCAGTCCCAGTGGGGCCTGAAGGTCTCCTTCATACTGGCATCGGTGATTCTTGCGTGCCAAGGGACAGCATGAGAGCAGCAATGAGCATTTGTCCCCCGGGCCTGTGCTGCAACCATAGCAGTCCATACAGATTTTTAAACACTTTTCTCTAAATATTTTTTTTTTTGCCTCTACACGTAGGAATGCGGTGAGCTCAGGTGTGCCCAGATGGCTCTGGGAAAGCCATGGGACCTCAGAGTGGGATTTACTGGCCATACTACTCTGTATACAGGTATGTATTTTACAGCCTGCGATTCTGTTTTGTTCATTGAATGAAAAAGGTGATGCGTTAAAGCAAAACTGAGATCCGAGAAACTGTCAGATGATCTTGGATACTTGCAGACCAACAGGGCTTGAGGCCAGAGCTGGCAGAGGCTCAGCCTTCTGGCTACCGAGTCGAAGGCTCGCTGTGTGGACTCATCCTCAAACTCATAGCCCACCGCAGCAGCTAAGCAATCCAGGGGGGTAAAAACCTCTTCAGCAGGAAATATCTCCAGAGGCTCCATCCCAGGTCCTGTGCTGCGTCCCCTTACTGAGCAACAACTCGAGCAGCGTGAGGTTTGGCCGCTGCTGGAGCTTCCCCAACTGGTTCGAGTCATGGGGGCCTCGTCCAGCGCCAGGCTCCCACCCCCTCTGCGCTGAGCGGTGCCCTGAATTTTTTCAGGAGTAGGGAAGGGCTGAGATGAGACCGGCTCCCCTTTCATCCTCGGATCACAGGCTGCCGCACTCACTTTCTGAGGAACAAGGGCCTTTTTTTAAAGCACTCCTCGGGTTTAACTCCCAAGGCATTTGGAAACTCTGTAAAAGCAGGAATTAACCTCGGTTTCTAGAAAGAGAGCAGAGTGTCTAATGCTTTTAAGCAGCGTTTCAGAGGCAGAGATGATCTTCAAAATGTTTTGACTTCCCGGTTTGAGAGAAACATTTTTTCTTTGAAATTAGCCTAATTAAAGGATCACAAAATTAATTAAAACGCAAAATGAAATGCAACGCTTTGCATCAGGTCGAATGAAACATTTTAGCATGCTTTAAAATGAAATCAGAGATGGTTTTCATTTTGATTAAAGAAAACCCCCTCTCCCTCCCCAAGCTCTGGAAAACACTGATCCAAAGAAAATCCTCCTCTCCCAGATCTGCCTGTTCCAGCTTGCAGAGGGGAAGGGCTCTCCCTGCCCCGAAACATCAGGGACCGGAGGCTCGGAGCCACTTCACGCTCCCACCCTCGGCTCTCACAAAGGACACTTTACCTGGATGATATTTTAAAGTGCTCCTACTTGGTGGCAGCAGCTCGTTTAAAATTAGCAGTGCCCCTAATTGGGAAGGGGGGCTCTGCCTGGCAGAAATGCCACCGCCGGCCTCTGGCATGGTGGGGTCAGCCCAGTGCCACTCTCAATAGCCATCACTGCCAGACGCGGGTTCCCGGCTGCGGCTGAACTCTCCGCCTGTTTAAATATAGCAAGTCCCAAAATGTCAGTAGTTCTGAAGGCAAAGCGGCGGCACAGGGAAGGCAGGGCTGGGTGTTGGCTCAGGATCAGCCCCCAGCTGCGGGTGAGACCCCTGACGTACCGGTGTGACTCCTGAGCTGCAATTGCCTCCGAAATGGCCTCGTCCTGCGCCCCAGCGGAGCTGCTGGCCCAGCCGCGTGTAGCTCTTGGCACCAGAAAATATGTTTGCTTCCGAGACCGAAAATTTCAGTTCACCATAAACATCAGGAGAGTGGCTTGTGATGAAGCAGTCAGGGTTTTACAGCATCCCGAGGATGTGAAGCCCTATTTAAGCAATAACTATTTTTATCATTGTTATTTGTTACGTGGGGCTGCTCCGTGCCGGGGTCTGGCCCCCTCCGTGTGGCAGGTGTTCCCGGAATGGAATGCCAGTGTAACGCTGGCGAAGGCAGGTGGCCATGGCCCTCCTGCTCCTTTCACAGGCTCCCAAATGCAAGGATCCCAAGGGGGAGATGTTTGGGCCCTGGGGAGGGTGCTTAAGCCCAGACCCTTAGAGGTGTTCGGGTCGCTAAACCCATGGGGGAACCAAGGTCCTGCTTCCCCACAGCAAAGCACTGAAATGTTGCTGCTTTTAAGCTCATGTTTCGAGGGGTGCATCGCTACGGAGTGGGGTGAGGCACAACCAGGCACTACTTTTGAGGGAAATGCTCCATTTTTCTCCCTCCACCCTGTGGTCCGGCCAAGAGTGGGCAGCTCTGCTCGTCCCATAAGGATGACAGCAGGACCGCAGCCCCCAGCTCCCAGTGCCTGTGCCGGGGCTTGGGCTCACAGCTGCAGCGGGTGCAGGTTCTACAGCTCCCCGACGGCCACCCCGCTTCCCTGCCAGATGTTACCCCCTCAGGCGGGCTGGTGGGGAGCATCCCAGCTGCCAAAGGGGGTTCTGCACAGAGGGACCGAGGGGCCAGTACGTGCATCGTCCTCCCTGCAGCCAGGTGGGCTACAAAGCAGCCACAGTGCTCACGAAACCTTATTCCTACACAATAACGTTTTGCAATATCGCTCATGCTTTGCTGCAGCACTCGGGGTCATTAAACCTGGAGGAGCTGAGAATCCCCTCCACCAGGCACTGTGCCACCATGCATCCCACACAGACCCTGCTACTCCAGCACAGCGGCAGAGCCTGGGCCCCCACCACGGCCACGCATCCTCCTCCCCAAATGGGGATGCTCTCTGGGATGTTCTGCAAAGGCCAGAGGATGAGCTAACCAAGGCAACCCCCAGGCAGTTTCCAAGGGGTTAAGGGGCCGCGCACACCCACTCTCCCCACTGCCTTTCCGACCTCCTCCTTGCAAAAGGCAAACAAAGAGGCTCTCCCAGGCGAACAAAACCCACCTCTGCCTGCCATAATGGCATTAGGAGAAGGGCGGGAAGAGATCCTAGCTCTCCACTCACATTTAAGCATATAAAAACAAACAAAAAAAAAAAAAGGAAAAAAGTTAAAGCCATCTGAAAGTGCCTCCCTCTCTCCCAGAAGGGTGATAAAGGCTTTTTGGCAGAGCGAGGTGGTGTTTATTTTGGTTTGTGTTGTGTTGCTGCTCTGACCTCCTCAGCTGTTAGACAGCAAACTTGACAGCCTGATTGTTTTTACTGGACCGCGCCGAAGTTTTTCGCTTTGCAAAAGAGATCTGGGAGCAGTTTGCACTGATTGCCCCGGGAGGGCTCCGGCCAGGGACCATCGCCTTGTCCTGCGCCGTGCCCCGCGTCTCGGGCAGGACCGCAGCCGGGGCTCGGCCCGCAGCTGGTTTAAATCATCACTTTCTTCCCATTTCACTGCACAAGGCAGCGCTTGAAGATTTTCCTTTCTATTCTGCTGAAATGTGACTCTAATTAGATGATAACAAGGCTCTGACATTTTCTAATCGTAATCCTATCCGTGCGAGGGGACGTTATTAAAATGATTAAAATTATTGATAAAGGGGAGGAAGGACGCTTGGTCAGAGAACTCTGCTCTTGGCCCACAGCACGGGAGGAGGAGGACAGGTCTGGGTCTGTCCCCTGGGACACAGCCACTGCTGTCCCCAAGCACATGCCGCTCTGTGAACACTTGCCTAAGTAACGCAACGCCTCCCACCAAGCCAGAGCCTCCTGTCACCACCACGACTTAAAGGAAAGGTGGTTTCAGTGGCAAAAGGTGGACCCAGCCTTCAGGGATGGCAACCGAAGTGCAGCTTCACCAGACCCGAGGCTACCAAGGAGACAGCTGGACCCAGTGTTTTCCACACCCCTATGTGCTCATGTAGGGCTCCCAGGGCAAACATTCCCACTTCATGTTACGTGGCTTTTAGACCCTCTTTCTCGAAGGTTTTTGCTCCATGGGATTACCATGGGGGATGAGCAACGGGTCTCTCATCTGCTTAGGTGAAATTAAAGGGAACCATGCCCCTGTTCACAAGATTAGCAGGTATTTTTTTAAAGCCAGGCACCTCACTGCAGGCAAGGGTCAGAAACAGAGAGAGAAAAGTCCCAAGTTTCCACAAAGTAATGGTGAACAGGGCAAGGTTTTATCTTTACTGCCTTTGAAACCCTTGGAGGCAATGCAGGAGTTACATCTCCTCTAACCAAGGAGACAGGCACACCATATCCTACACCCCCCTTCCCAAATCAGCCATTGGGCACCACGCACCCAGCTATGTGCCCTGTGAGGGATGTCCCAGCCACCCTGGCGGGAGCCTACCTTGCCATCCCCGAGCACCAGGGCCAGACCCGCCGTCGCTCATCTCGGAGGTCCCCAACGCTGCATTGCTTCTGTGGGATCCCATTGTTTTGTCTGCGGGATCCTTCACAGGGCTCCATGCCGAGCTCCACATGCCTGCATGAAGGCAGGCAGCTCTGAGCCAGTTTTCTGCTCCGGAAACCTCGGGAATCTCCCTTGGTGTTTCCCAGAATAGCCCCAAGGCTCCTCTAATTTCCTACAGCTGCTGCACACCAGCACAGCAGCGAGCCGGCGGCTCCACCCGGAGCATCCGAGCATCCCCGAGCCAGCCCGCGGAGGTGGCAGGGACCTGGGTGGCACAGCCCCAGCTGTGAGGGGATTCCTCATCCCTGGGGAAGCCCCTACATCCGCAGAGAACAGGGCTCATTCTGTAACACCAAAATAAAGCAAAACCCACCTAGGAGAGACAGGGAAATGCAGGCAGCAATGCCTGTTAACAGCCAAGGCAGCAGAGGACAGCTCGCAGGCTCCACCACCATCCCTCCTTGCTCCCCAAGGGCAGGGAAGACGCACAGCGCTACCTGTCCCGATTCACAGGTATCCCTGTGGCTCACGTGTTCTCCAGGATACAACAGGGCAGGAATTTTCCCAGCAGTTGGTGACTCCTCCGACTGAGTGCTGGCAACATCTGCAGCCCTGCTCAGTGTGGCAGGTCTCCCCGAGGGGTGCAGGTCCCCGGGGAGCGCGCTGCCAGGGGGTGAGTACAGTCACCACGTGCCCGGGTACGGGGTGTTTCCGATGCCTCTCCCCTGCATTAGTTTGCAGACGGGGTCAAACTGCCAATACACAGAGGACTGAAGGCACCGGCGAGCCACAGTGCTTCTCGAAGAGGAGAAAAGTCCTCCAGAGATAGCAAACCATTTGCAGAGAACAATTTATTCATTCAATTTACACCTTATTTCTCTTCACAAGCAGATCATAGTCTCCATGAAATTGCTCATTGCTAGAAATTATGCAGCAAATATTTCAGGATACGTATCTCCAGCAAATTGCCTGCTGCCAGTGCTATTTCCCTATTCACAGTCAGAAATCTGAGCTGTTTTGATAGGACGTACAGCTTCCATAGCACGGCTCGTTCCCCATCACGGAGGCACGATGCTCTCCCAGCCTGGCACCAACAGGCAGCGCTTCCTAGCTTAAAATAAAAAGCCCACAACAGAATCAACCTTACAGTGCAAATATTCATGATTATGAATTTGAAAATCACTTCCTATGAACAAGCCTGCACAGTTTGCACTAAAATACGCTGCTTCAGCATCATTCCTGCCTGTGTACATGTTTGCTAGAACAGCCACAGAGAGCAAACCCGAAAAGGTCAGGAAGGGAAAAGCGAACAAATTTATTGAGAAATTCAAACATATGTTTAGTGCTGGTTTAAAAAAAAAAAAGTCTGCTGCAAATACGTAGATGGTGCCTCCGTCACCCTTGGAGACTGCACTATGCAGAGCTCGCTATACAGGGACAGAGGTCTCCGATAATTGAAAAACTGATTAATTTTTACACTTACCAATTTTGATATTTTGAAGGTTTTAATTTCTCTTTAAAATGCTGAAGATTTCTTTGAAAAATATTTAGAATTCATACTGGAAACCCACAAAGGAGTTTTTAAGACTCTACCTTCTTATTTTAATAAAAGGTAGTTTAGATTTTTTTTTTCTTGGAAATATCTTCATTAAATAGAAGAGGAACTAAAGGGCATGGTAATATAATTCACAGACGACACTAAATTAGGATATATTGTACACGGCAGTGCGGACTGAGAAATAATACCAAGGGCCCCAGAGAGATTGGAAACCTGGGTAGAAAATAAATGAGATTCAATTTGGAAAAATGCCGTCGATGCCTCTGGGGAAAATAATTTGAAACACGCGGAAACCTGGGAAGCAGGAATGGCTAACAGGGAGTTTAAAACAATAACAGAGAGAAAATTGGTCTGCAAAGCATTACGGACCCCCTCTAACGCCCGCTGGAGCCAGCAAAGAGGTTGCTGTTGGCTGCGGCAAGGCCTTGGGGATGGCCACCGCCACGCTGACGGCAGAGGCGCAAGCAGAAGCGTGACCAAGAATTGGCCCATCACCGCAGTCCTGTGCCAAAACCACACCAAAGTGACCTGGGAGAGGATCAGAGCAGGGTACTTCAAATGACTGGGGGGAATGACCCGGGCTGGGAGGAGCAGGAGGGTGAGGATGCTCTATGGGACCACGATGAAGGCGAGTGGGAGTGGGGCAAGAGACACACAAGCTAAATTTTGAACCACCACCTCAGAGGATGCCCCAGCAGTAAAGAGCAAAAGCACAAAGAGCTTTTTGACAGCACAAAGCTCTGCAGACATGTGCATGCCTGCGTGCAACCCTCTCTTGGAAGGAGATGGGCTGGGACCCACGTGGTCCCTACCGAACTCAAGTGCTTCCTCTTCTCTCTGGCTTTCCTTCAATCCTATGTATGTTTTATCAGAGCTGCAGAGAAGGAAGAAAACAGGGGCACGGAACAAGTGCGAGTGCAAGAGAGAAGGCAAAGAGGGGGCAGGAACACCCTGGTCCTCACAGGACAAGCACTCGAGTTCCTGTTTTCACCAAGGGAGGAGCTGGATCAAAGCTGGACGTTCACACCTCTGTCCAGAGTCACTGCAGCTCCAGCCTGGCCAGCAGACGATGCCATTAGGTGCTATTAAGTTATGAGTTAAGAGAAGAAAAGCTGTCTCTGATTTCACCCAGTCCTGGGGCTGGGACAGAATCGTCTGCCCCTGCCCAGGAGGGCAGGCTCAGTATTAATGTTACAGGCTCAGCATCCTTGCCTTCCCAAGAACCCTTCCCCCCAGAGACACCATGTCTGACAATTCTGTCCCTGCTGATTAGGGCAGGAGTTTGGATGTATCACCCTGAAATCACCAAAAGCACGATTTCACACAGCCCCATTAGAAAGATGCTTTATAGGAGAAATTCCTTTGAACAGGCGACCTGATCCAAGCAAGGCACCAGATTAATTTACGGCCAAACACAAATACTTTACTGAGCAGGACCCGGTATATTTGGACGTCCCCACGGGATGGATCATGACCTTGCTCAAGTGCCCTCATCCCCCCCCCTCCACAAACATGTACTTCCCCCATCCCTTGGGATCACAGTTTTGAGAAAACAAAGTGGGGAGGATTAAGCCTTCTCACCCCACTCTCACCCCCCAACTTAGGGGGCTGCAAGAAAAGGGACTGGCCCCTGCAGCATCTCCCATGGCCAGAGGGCATGGCTGCAGCCTCCTGCCTGCCTGCGGTTCAGCTGCAACAGCCCCCAAACACCCGGGTACAACCCGGCCGTGCGACGCCTGAACCACAACGGCCCCAACCCTCTCACTTGGAGCTGCACCAGGCCAGCCTACTTGCAGTATGATAACTGATTTTTTTTTTTTTGAAAATTCTCTTTTTAAAGGGTTTGGTACTATTTCTCCAGGGCACTCAGAGCTCTGCTCACCTGTCTTCTGTGTTTCAAGAAGCCATCTAAGCCTATATATTCCAGATGATAAACTCCACCTAGCAATTTTCTCCTTTTCATTAAAATTATTTACACCAGAAGAACTTAAAACAAAAATCGATTTCAGAAGAAACAAGGAGGAATAGACCAAGGACTCCTGCTCTCTGCTGCTATTTTTTAGCTTCTAAGGGGCACGTGCTATGTTTATGAACGTGAGCATCACATATATATTTTAAAAGGTAGCAGCACAAACACTTGTTACAGCATCCATCATTTCTTCTTGACCTTACAAAAAATAGAGTTCGTCAGGTAACAGCATTTCTGACATTTTCAAGTTGTTTTCTTTCACCTTTGTGACAGAAATAAAATCTTTAAGCATTTTGTTGAAAGAGCTTTCAGAAGCATGGCTTTGGAGACACCTAACCAGACTCAATGGTTTTGGTTAGATAAGCTTGAAACCATACAAGATTTTCCACTGACTCTAAAAAATTCCAATTCTAATAAGAGTTACCTCTTCCTCAGAGCATTTCAAATTAAATGCAATGATTCTTTTTCCCCAGATGAAAACTCTGGCACTGGGGTGGGGCTGAGGGTGGTTTCAATGGCCTCCCCAGAGCCATTCCCAGGCCCTTGGAGGTGTTCATCTCAAATCAGAGGGAACTTGTTTACTCTTTTCCAGGACTATTGATTTTCAGACACATCTCTGAAACAGCTCATCTCTAGCTCTCACAAGAGGGGTCCTTAGGAATTAAAGACATGACCATATGACTGGCTCTTGAAGTCCCTGGGAAACCTCAGAGAAGAGGTTTGAAAAGGCATTTTCCTGCACTCTAGGACCGCCACAACACATTGGCTCTGTAGTCGACACAGAGCTTCAGCCAACAAATGTTTAAACCTTCAGCAAAGGAGAAACGAGGTCGTCTCAGGAACCATGCCACGTATAGCACAACAGCAACCAACCTGCAGCCTTCACTGTCTTCTCTCAGGTCATTGAGAACTAGATTTTAAAAAAAGGCTAACTTCAGGTGATTTGAGTCAAGCGTTCACGTGCCATTTTTATAAAGCTAATCTGTTTCTAAAGTTGAATGCAACAGCACGCACCAAGGCAAAAACGTAATGGTAATCTATTGCCTAAACAAACAGAGATGTGCTGCCTTTGCTCCTCAGTCGGCACTGTTTCAGGGACGTGGGGTTTTCAGCAGGTTACAAAACCAGAAAGCAGCATCCTTAGCTTCAGAATATAGCTACCGCTTTGGTTACTTAAGTGCGTTGTGTCCCACACAAGAACATCATGTCAGTCTTTAGACTGGAAGAAGGGATGAGTTTATATACTCCAGTGTAAACATCTGCACATTTGTCACATGGAAGGGTCATCTCCTAATGCCACCAGTTTCCAGTCCA
This sequence comes from Gorsachius magnificus, assembly GCA_034008185.1. Taxonomy (NCBI): domain Eukaryota; kingdom Metazoa; phylum Chordata; class Aves; order Pelecaniformes; family Ardeidae; genus Gorsachius; species Gorsachius magnificus. The sequence goes on from CM067087.1 coordinate 38,708,862, forward strand.
GCTACCAAGTGCAGGGCAAGGCGATCTTCACCCAGCCCAGCTCAGAAGGAACTGGGAAACCAGGGAGTCTTCCCATCCTTGCTCACCCAGCAAATTTCAGTCCAATGTGGAAGGATGAGCGCTACAAATTCTAGAATTTCAAAGGAAAAAAAAGCCATGCAAGCCATTTCAAAAAGCTGTAGGTACTAAACCCGTGAATGTAAGCCCTTGGTCTCTCGTGACTTCTGGAAATCCTCTTCATGCCTGCAGAGGCCCTGGACACCTGATGAAAGGCATCCTTGTCCTGTTGTGACAAGGATCTGTCACAGTCATTACCTGTTACTCAATCACTTGGAAATGCAAAACGTGGTTTGACAAGCTTCATTTCTGTATTTAACCATTTTGTTTATTTTAATTGCATACCATTCTTCATCCAAGTGCAGTTCAACAAAATTAAAGTTAAAAACCATCTAAAGGTTACGTTCACTTTTTTAAAAGTGAAAAAGCTAAGGTTTTGAATACCAAAATTGATCTATGTGACTGTTTAAATGAGCATTCCTTTACCATATCATCCTCCCTAGTAGGAAGTAGTGCCATGTTTAATGCAAGCAGCTATATTTGGTTACAAATCATGTTTTAGCAATTATACTACACAGCAAGAATGAACAACTCTGTAGTTTTTAATAAAATACACATGAGAAACAGGATCTTCAACTTACATTTATTTTTATCTTGCTTGTTCATGAAAAGTCATGGTCAAAAACGACTTTGTCTTGTCTTTTCATCAGAGCAAAGTGAGGGTACGCAAGAGCCTGGTGTGGCATCGGGTGAGACATGGCTGTCCTGCCCAGCTCAGAACTGAGCTGCATCAGGAGGCCTAAACTCGGGTGTTACACCTCCAGGGTTTGCAAAGGGAAGGGAGCATCAACACTGCAAGCTGAGAAGTACTCTTGAAATTTAGGGCTGGAAGGTACTTACACAGTGGCTGGGAAGTGGCAGGAGTCTCGCCTTCCTCGGAGGGCAGCACCCTGCTCTCAGCCACGTTTTTGCATCTGTCGCCTCCAGCAGGTTCGGCAGTTCTCAGCCTGGCAGGTTCCTGCGGCTTCACGCGCCCAGGGCCTGGCACCTACGGAGGTGAGAGCTACACCTTACAGAAACCTTGTCGTCTTCCTTCTTGATGTGTCTCATGGTACTAAATTGAGCCTGTAAAGCCAAAATTCCTCTCCTTGCTTTAAAGCCTACCAAAGGCTCCAATTAATTCCCATTGGCAACAGACAGGCATCTTAAACTCACTGTGTTTCAGCCCTTAATTGACTGATCTGATCATTAACGCTAAGAGGAGGAGGAGGAGGGAGGGAGGGAAGAAGCTAGGGAAGGGCAGAAGCATGTAAGATAACAGGGCTACCTGGGAAACAAATGAACAAATTTCCATCAAATTTCCATCTGCTGTCCAGAGCACCTTGCTCTCCTGCTGCCTCCATGGTCAGTCAGATGTTGGAAAGGATCCCCACATCAACACTTAGCTCTTGCTCTAGGGAAAGCAAGACTTCACCAACCCCTCTCCAGCTACCCCACACAGCAAGGATGTTACTTGAACATTTTTTAGTCAAGATGATAAACCAGGTCAATGACTTGCGGAGGGCAAGGACTTTGATGGATTTGGGACCATCAACAGCAAGGTCAGTATATGCAGTGTTTTCCCAATGGGCTCTTTGAAGTGTTCCAAGCCAAAGCCTTCCCTAGACCCAGCACCTCACCTGCTGGGATGAGGACGCTGCAGGTCTGACAACCCAAGAAATCCCATCAGCAAAGCAGACGGAATAAAAAGGGTACAAGGGCAAAGCTATCGCAGTGCAGTTCACTTTCTGTCCACTGCGTGGATTAGCATAATTAATGAAGTATTTAGAGGCTCTTAGACTAGGAAGCAATGCCACCTAGTGAACAGGACGGCATGTGACAGACAGGGGACACCCCTGAAGGTTGGTCTCAGGGTGGGGTGTGGATGCAGCAAGCTCCCACTGCTGCTGTAGGGCTCTGCAGCCAGGCCCCACAGTGCAGGTACATGGCACTGGCACAAGGACCGGCCAGGCATCCCATCCCATCCCATCCCATCCCATCCCATCCCATCCCACCCTACCCCCTGCCCCCCTCAGTCTCACCAGCTATGCAAGCACAAGTTCAAAGACATTTTAACCAATGAATAATTTAAAGAAAAATGCATTTTCAGTCGGCCTTGAATTTAAATTTTCCTTCAACAAGACATTTAAAGCTGGAAAATATACAGCTCAAAAATGACAGATGGCTTTAAAATTAGAGATCAGATTATATGGGAATTTATAAAGGTATTACAGAGAAAAAGCAGCACTGAATGCTGCTAAATTTAGGATAAAGCCTGAGCAGACACTAGCAATTAAATAAAAATTCCAAAAAATTCATGGCCCAGAGGCTGTCACAGCGTTCGGCAGTGGCTGACAGCCATAGCACAGCCCTGACTGCCTAACAGAGGGCAAGCGGCTCCCATTCCTGCTCTGAACCATTTTCCATTAAAAGATCCAAATTGTGAGCAAGTCAGACTCTCCACACAAGATATTTGATGCAGCAGTTTTTTTGAGTTTTGGGGTTTTTTTTCCCCTCAAACGAATTCCTGGTTTTGTTTAGTTATTTGCAAAATCATGTCAAGTTATAAGCATACGACCACAAATCAGACAGAAGTTGCTACTGATGTGGTTTCTCCCCCTCCCCTACCCAGCATTTGCCATAGTAATAGAGAGTTATAAAAATAACAGTCATGATCTATAGTAGGGCAGCAGTTTGATCAGACTCAAGACTTCTGGTATGCAAGACTTCCCTACCAAAAAATGTTTCGGCCAATTTGTAAAATTGATGGGACTCCAGAGTAATCGTGCCGGAGCCAAACACTTACATATTTGATACAGAGGGATTTTCAGTGGATTTGATGCCGGATGGAAGCGGGGGGGAGTGCTTGATTTAACATACACATTCTTTTTGCAAGTGCAGTGCAGACTTTGCTGAGAAACGTGCGAGAAGACAACAACCAACGTGGCAGGCGACACGCAACCAGAAGACATCATGGCTTGGTCAATCCATGAGCAGGGAGCTGGAGCGCACAGCAGCACACGCTGTTCTGATGGTCCTTGCGTGACATCTGGTGGTCAAAAAGTACCCCAGGAAGAACCATCTGACTCAGGCTGCACCCAGGGTACCCCCACAGCCACACCAAAGGCCACGAGCTACCGTCCTGCCAAGAACATCACCAGGACCTAAATGCTCAGTTCTAATATACGTTGTGGTAAAGTGATCATACAGTGATTTTGGGAACTGAACCTGTAGACTCCCCATTTTCTAACGAGCACCCATCCTCTCAACGTACATCCCAGGCCCTTCCAGAGACTGGGCATCCTGTCTGGGGACAATCAAGTGTCTACATGAATCCTAAGTGGACATAAATTTAAGGCATTGCATTAACCTAAAGCTTTTCAGCATCTTTTATATATCTTTTAGCTATATTTAAGTTCTAAAGGAAAAAAACATTCATCTGAAGTGTGATTGACCAGAGGACAAAACAAAACTCTGCCAAAAATTAAGCCCTGAAGTCTCTTTTCTGCCCATTAACAGCAGCATTTAAAGATTGCCGTCTTGGACTAACTGCGTGAGAAACAGCAGCATTTCAGTATGTAAAACTGAAAGCAGATCTCCAAAGACAAGTTTTCTCAACGAGAAGGGAAAACGCTTATTGAAGATGTACCTTATTAACTTCGCTGTACCTCAGACTTCTTTAAAAACAAAACCCTCAACCCTGAAACCCCAAAGAAGCCAGGAACTGAAAGGTGAGCTGGAATCAACTTGATCTGTAAGAGCCTTTGGGCAGCCCTGGCGCTTGCAGGGGAGCAGAAGCACGCTTGTCCGCTTTTCAATAGGCTGGAGCTGTCAGAGATGTTGAGGATAAATTGCCAAGCCACGACTGTCCTGAACAAACGTGATGTTCAGCTGAATGCTGCGGAGGGAGTTTCTCCCTTTGCTGCAGTTGCTGCCTGCATTAAGTTGATCTAAAATGCACGGGCTCAAAGTGAGAGAGCGCGTCCCTATGTGCCCAGCAGAGCAATCGCCCCTGCAGAAGGCATCTCTTCCCCACATTTCTCTCCCGCTCCTCCCAAAGGTTTTCATAAACAAGATGGCTCCTTGTCTATATCAAGCTCATGCACCATAAACATGACCTGACCCACATTATCCAGTTAAATACATCTCATTTAAGCTCCGTTTCTCCCCTGCCCTTCCTCCCACGACACATTTATCACAAGGCAGTGCAAACAGATACCCCAATGCATTTTTGATCCCTTCTCCTCTCGGCCACTTCCCAAAGTTGCCTGTAAAGAACCCCAGTAACCCAAGCGTTAGGAAAAGTCTGCAACCTTGGGAAAGTGCCGTGTTAGGGGAGATGAGTTACCAGCAAAGCTGAAATCAAACACAAAAATTAAGAACTCATCAGAATTTCAGGCAGGAGCAGGAGCTGCTTCACACATGTTCTGCTTACTTGTGTTGAGAGACAACAGACCAGTAGATTTCTCAAGATATTTCACTCAGTTTGCAACAGTTTTTAGCTCTATAGTTTGTAGTATTACATGCTCTTAAAATGAAATTCAATCCCCAAATCCTTCTAGTTGGTTGCTCATAAAATCCATTAAGTTCAGGCACAAACAAACCAGACTCATCTCTTTCCCTCCCAATGCCTATTACATATAAATAGTAATTATTGTTCCTGGCAAGGCTCTAGTGTCTCTTATGAGTCTGTACTTTAACGATCTGATTTCTTAGCACTCTCCACTAAAGAATATATTTAACAAGCACCCATGTTTCCTCCTCCATGATAGGATTTTTAAATTATGAATGTAATAAAGACAATGATGTTGCCAGTCTCATGATTAATAGCTTAAAGAGACATTCGCTAAGCCTTCATTCCCCCCATTATCACAAATTCAGAAGCTGTATGGCTTTGCAAAATTCAGCAAAGACAAGATTAACTCTATAGCTACACAGCTAAATCAACAAGCAATACAAGAAGGGTGTTAATTTAGTTTGATCTAGAAAAGCAATTGAAGTCCTACCTGTTCTGTTGACAGATCTGTGTTTTTTAAATGCCACCTTAGTAGAAAGTGTCTAATGCAAGATTTCCACCCTTATTTATGCAATATGTGACATCCCCAATCTTGTATGTTGTCAGAGCTCAAACCACAGTAAGTTATATCACTGCAGCGCTACGGAACAGAGAGCATCATTAGTGCACAGTTCAGAGTTATTGAACTAATCAACTGGAGCGCCTTCTCCTAATAACATAGATCCCAAAACAAGCTGCTACTAACTTTCCCTCAACAATCACATCAGTTGCTTTTAAAATTAAAATGAAACCAAACTGCTGAAAGAAAATAGGGTTTATGGTAAAACTCAATTTTACTACTTCACAGGAACATGGGCTTCACTCAATGCAAGAACGCGCCCACAAAACACAGTCGTGGCTCGGTGGAGTTAAGTCTACGTCACTTCCCAAGATTTACATTTTCACATCAACTTGAATAAATGCTACAGTAGATAATGCCAAACAAAACTCCAAGAAAGTAAAGACAGGTTAGGCATTATGCTAGAGATTCAATGCAAGCCAGCAACTCTTTGCAAGCCTGTCTGGCTCAGTAATCAGCACAAGTGAAACATTCAAAATATCGCCTTCACACTCCAGAGGGCCAGGTAAGATGGAGCAACAGCACATTCGATAGCACAAAGGTCCAGCCTCCACTCTGCAAGCATCTAACAGCTTAGCAATAGGCATTTCCCCACGTAGCTCGCCAAATCAAGGTCATGTTTTGCATTTTTTGATATATATCAGCTGCAGTCATTTTAAACTATAGATTAAAGCAAACAAAATGGAAACTAAGAATTTATTTCCAATTGTGTTTTAAGGTTTATTACAACTCAGGTAGCTTAAATTTGTCGCACACGAGATGGAGGCTTTACCAGTTCTGGGACTGTTTGTACAAATCAGCACAGCGAGACAATCTCTTCGGAACAAGTCGTGAAATTTAAGCATCAGCCAAACCAGTTCAGAGTGATTTATGAAATTCTGAAGATCACATTAATGGAATTGCTAACAGCCATAACTACATCCACATAAATGTGCCTCTCATAATAAAGACACTCCACATAGTTCTGAATGTTTTAAGAACGGGTAAAATGACTGCAGATTATGGAGTCCATCTCCTTTAAGGCATCAAAGACATTCTCAAGGAGGAGTTAATTAGTCCGGTTTCACAGGATACACCATTACAGAGGCTGAAATTCTGACTGCCTGTGATTAATTTCAACCCTGCACCAACATACTTTGCTTACATTAGCTCTGTTTTCAATTTCCCCTCCTTTTTTTTCAGAGGCCTCTCACTGGTGTGTTCACAGCTGGAGACTCAAGTGCAACTCCTCTGTACTGCCCCATAACCAACTGGAACACTTGTCAGCAAACCTCTAGATGACAAGAAGGCACATAAGGAGTACTTTCCAACATGCATCTTTCCCCACCCTGTTCCCCAGTTCACAAGGCAGCAGATTCAAATGCAAGCCCCCCTCCCCTCAAATGATCTGGTACGCATATGCACTTGCTTCAAAGCACCCATGTTCCCGTTAAACATGAAGTTCACAGAAATACTCTCCTTTTACTGATGCCACTGACAAAGGGATCATGATTAAAGACTCCTCCCAACCTCTCACACAGAGGAAGATGGATTCCTACCAACCAGTAGAAGGCACCAGGTTTCAGGAAAGGACTACCCGTGGTCCAGTGCTCCAACACATTCCCATGCAACAAGAAATATCTATCAATGAGGCAACTTTTGCAAAAAAACAAGGGTCTTCCTTGGAGACACTGAGTCTCCCAGGCTGGTACACCGTCACAGCACACCTTTCAAGCTTCCTTACCAAACAGGTACTTGCTTATGCAGTTCCCTTTCTGCACTTCACTCCCTTTCTGCAGGGAGTCTTGCTTGAGGATAACACTTCACTTGCATGCATCCAGAGCTGGCGCTGCTTTCATGTCTCCTCCTGGCCACCCAATTCTCCCTCTTCGTTCATGCTGGTATGCACATTCAGTGACAAGTTACACTGAGGTGAGAACTCCTCTGTCCTCTGGGTTAAGAGCAGCCTTTTGGCTGGGTTAGTTTTAACCTGGGCCACTTCAGCTGGTCCCACCACATGGCAGCATTAAATATTTGTACCATTCCTGTGATAGCAGTGCAGAGAGAAGACAAGAATGGCAGCACTGGCTTACACATTCTACCGTACCGTCTGAGAAACTACATCCCAAGTTTCAATTTTCATGGAAGTCACCCTCCACTGCTCGCAGTCACTCGCCTTGGGTGAGTGCTGTTTGTATCAGTAACATTTCAGGGAAACACCAAGAAACCACGTGCTGTAGGATGCTCTGCACCATACGACAGGCAAACGTATGTTTGGCCAGTCCGGGTCTTAAGGTTCTTTCTGATTCAGTAAGTCCCTTGTTTAAATTATTTAACCAAGTGCTTAAGGCCTTCCTTATCTTGCTAAATTAAGCCAGTCCTTGCCAGATGCCAACAAGGTGAAGTGGGAACACGCAAGGATACTGCAGGACTCCTTCTCTAGCACAACGCAGCATGCACATGCTTCCATCTCCCAGCCTGACTCTGCTGGGCACTCCCTTGCTTCCCCCTGCTCCCTCCCATAATCTAGGAGGGATTTGCACCTGGCTTAGCTCAAGCCTGAATTAATTTGCAAGACAGGGAACTCAAAGTGGTTTTCCTCCATGAGAAGTCAGGGCTATGAACAGACACAAAGTGAAGCTGTGCAACAGATGATGTTTAGCATTAAAAATAGTTTTCCTCTGGGCTCACTCCTTTATCTGGCAGAAAAACATAGCAAAGACATTTGCTGGTGCAGCAGTCCTATACAAGTGTCTCTTCAAACAAAACTAGCATTCTGCAGCAAGGAGCACATCATAGTTTACAGTTCAAGGCAAAAACCCAAAAGTCTCAAGATCCACTGCTCTCACTTGACCCTGGACAGTGCAACAACACAGCAAAGTTTAGTGCTGGACTCATAGTCTCCCGCCCCTCCGGAGCAGAATGACATAATCGTGTTGTGTTTTTACAGCACCCACCATAAACTGTTACTCCCAACCAGACCCGTCGGTGCTACTGAACGCAAACAAAACTAGGGATGTTTGAGACAATAAACCAGCAGGTGCAGCAGAAATGAATTAATTTATATTTGAACAAAGGCAAAAGCCAATGGGAGGTTAAACATGACAAGCTTGAAGGGAGTTCATTTCAAGACAGAGATAAAGTGAGAGAAGCCAAAATGGTACATTTCACTGCATACTGTGGAACTGAAAAATAAGTCAAAGCCATCTGAGATTTAAACAGTTACAGCCAAGGAGTTTATCTTCGTATCGAAGCTGTGACTCTTCAGGGCCAGCTTTATAATTCTCCTTAATACACACATCATGGAGACTTCTGCAGCATATAGGAACATACCATCAATCTGACTGACTGAACACGTTTGTACTTTTTATTATACAGACAAGTGCTGAAGCTTTATTTGTGCAAAGGCTGCTTTTTATCTATAGGGACAGGCTGATAATGACAGCTGGATAAATGTTAACAGAACAAACTTTATTAGCAACTTGAACTATTTAAAAAAGGGGTCTCCACAAATTAAACCTGTAGATGAGTTTAGCCACCCTAAAAAGTGGTAATTCGGTATTATAGAGCCACAACAGGGACAATGGAACTATCAAATAGGTTCTAGCTGTTCTTTTTATGGCATTGATTTTTTTGATACATTCAAAGCATTATTGCATCAGAAAACATATCATGCATCTTTATGTTTCCAGACAAAATCACCTGTATTCGTCATTTCTAGCTACATCTCAAAGGTGCACCAAATCTACAGTTTTATGGTTTTAGTTGCATGCTTTGCCTATATGCATGCTGAGATAATAAATATTAAATACAGGAAAGAAGGTAAGAGAACAAAACTGACATAAGGAATATTTTACGGCAGCTCTGTTATGTTCTGCCAGTTAAAGAGCTTGTCAAAAAATTGAGGTAACAACAGTGGCCACACCACTCAGCTGAGAATCGCTCAAAATTCACGGAAGTTTTCAGAAATTCAAGTACACAAACACCAGCTGCAACTTGTCAGAAATGCCATGGAAATTAGGTTGGCTGCATTTTATTAGTCTATTAGCTGGCGTTCACACAGCTCCTTGTAAATCCTTTTTCTCACTCGGGGCATATCTTCCTGGGAGAACTGAAAAGGCTGGTCTAAGGCGAGGCACTTGCAGTACTGAGGAAAAGGAAAAGGCTTGATTGAAAAAAAAGTACATTAATTATATGAACAATAGAGGCCACTGATTTTTAAAAAGCAGTACTCTTACCTGGAGCACAAAAACTCCACAGTCACTGTCATTTTTCTGTTGTGGAATGCACTAAAAGGAAAAGAAACAATAGGAGACATATTAGATCTTTACTTATCCTTTTATTCTCCTTAAGTCCTGCTTAAAGTCCAAAAGGAGATTCGACAAAATGATCAAGTATCTCATTCTCAGAGCTAGCTGTTCTACAACACTAGAAACTGGAGTTGTAATTGCTTATTCTGATCCCAACTTTTGCAAGGTGACACTCAACACCTTGTTAGAATAACACCTAACATTTAGAAAAATATATAGTGTAGGACAGAAAACAAATTACAAATCTTTCTTTCAAGTTTATTTTCTTTTAGTGACCTACACAGAACAGCTTCTCAATTAGTTTAAATAAATGTTTGTACAGCATTATCTGCTTTACACAGGACCAAACTATATCAGCAAAGTCACACAGGCCTGGAGGAAGACTACTCTCAGCATCCATGCTACCAGCACTGGCTTTCTTCCCCCAGCCGCACCAAAGGGTCTCAGAGAATGTGAAGAGTGGTACATCATCAGGTGACAGGACTGAGCGAGGCAGTCTCAGATGATAACTTTCAACCTTCATTATTTCTTCAAACATGCTCAATTTTGATATGCGGAGCTAAAAAGTCCCACTCACTAGTGCTGCCATGTCTCTGGCACTTGAAGAGGAAAAGTAATTATTTTTCCTCAACTCCCAGATCTTCTCCCTCACAGAATGCAGGAGGACAAACTCTGACTGCACAGGGTGTGCATGAGTGCAGAGAGGAATCATTTAATCATCGTATCAGCATCTCAAAGTAAACCTGTGTGAGGAGGGAGCTGTTGGGAGTATGTCTAGTGTGCGATGACCTGTTTTATATCTTTGGAGCCATTATGGGATGGCTACGCAAATCACATATTCCCTCATTTACACTACACACAAGTTATTCCCTTTTATTGTTGCCAGACTTTGTTTACTTGTGATCAAACACAACATGCCACAAACAGCCCTGGAGACCAAAGCCCTCTTTAGTGAATATAAAATATAGGCGGCAGCAGCAGCATATGCCTGTTCCCTCCCTCACCAAACCCTATCCATTTGGCATAGTTCATTTCGGGAGAAGTCAGGATGCTGAGTCTCCAGCTCATTCAGTCCTTGACCTTGTGCCAACATGGGCACCAGCTACAGGTTTTGCTGCATGGATATTTAATTGTCCAGATATTAGGCTCAGATCACCAAGCCACTTGAAGAAAGTATTAAAGACCTGGTGGGAGCTAAATGAGTGACAGAGCTCTAATTCCCATGTGTAACCACCTGTGTCGCTCCTACCACCCTCCACGTGGTCAGCATGAAACTATTTACTACTTGTACAAATATATGGGTTTAGAAGCAGCCTCCTAAAATCTCCCAGAAAGTCAGACTCCCGAGCTTGAATCGCTGCCGTTCACCTTTGTCACAGCAGTCTGCCAACCCTGAAGAAACTCGGGGCGATTCTTCTCTCTTGCTTCAGTCAGCAAATACTTTCGGATGTTCTTTAAAAAGGAAAGGGAAAAAAAAAAAAAAGCAACAATATTATTTACCAGATGAAGAACAGGAGAGAGACATCTTTGCCGGGTACCTTTTGGCAATCAGGACAAGCTTCACGTAAGCATTAAGCATTAGGAGCCGAGCTCAGATCTAGAGGTAAAGAGATGAACTGTGGTGGGTACTGGGCCTTCTACCATCAAGGCTCATCTTGGTCTATTGAGGGGAGCTTTAACACCCCACAGCCCCACTGTACACTGGTATACTTAACGCTAGGCTTGCCGTGGCACTCAGGCACAGAGTCAGAGTGCTCTCAGACATGCAGAGACACACAGTGCAGTCTGGTATGTGTTCTCTCCTGGCTTACTTGGCTGATACCAAGGCTCTTACATTCAATACGATAGCATTTTCCTGCCTGAATCTCAATACAAAATGCTTTCAGTTCTGCAGCTAATCAACAAAGCTCCAGGGAGAGTTTTAGTGACATTCAGGAAAAAATAGTCTGACACAAGCAAAGAGAAGGAAGCAAGATAAATGAGCCTATGGTCTTGGGTTAAGCAAATCCTTCTACTCTGTAAACAGGCTGGTGGTTTATAGCACAATTTAAACACACTCCAGCACACTAACATTCACCTCAGTGGGTGGATCACAGTGGAGTTTTGGGTATTGGCCCCCCTTCTCCTAGAAAGGGCAGGAATAAAAGCGTCTCACATTTGTGAGACATTTAAGTGCAAATACCTTGCCTGGAGCAGGATGGGAGCGGCCACATTACAAGACTGCAGGAGAGACTGTAGGGCTGCTGAGAGGGACCCCTGGTTTATGCCACAAGTTCAGAAGCTGGAGAGCGTAAGGTCTCTTGCTCCCAGAACAAACATTAGCTTCATCCTCAGCAAATGCTAGCAGGAAACTAGATTCAGAAGTCCTAGCTGGGAACTTTCCTGGGTACAATAATTACTACTCTTTTGTAAGCCAACAAACAACTACACACAGTTAAAAGTAGAGGGCTGCTGCATTCAACCAAGCAATTAAGTTGACAAAATTAGCTTTTGTAAGAGGGTCATTACAACTTGCTTGTCCCAGCAAAAATTTTCTGGCTGCTCTTTACCAGGAAGACTGATAATTTAACTCCAGCGTTCAGGTTGCAGCTTCGAAAGATTGCTGGGTTATGATCAGAGGTACACGCTGTACCAGTGCAGACAGAGGAAAAAGGCAACATGCTGCTAATAGCACAGTAACATGCAAACCCCACTGGGCAGCACTACAGCATCTTCAGTCCTGCTCTCTCACCCAGGCAACCTCCCCCAAAAAGGACCACAATTTATCATTTCCTAAACACAAGTCCCTTAGCAGTTGAATGAACTGCCTTTACTCTCCTTCTGGCTAGTCTGCTTCCCTATGGCACCAGGCTTTGAGCCCCTGCTTTTGTGGGAGTGACAAGACAGAGCCACAAAAGGTGTGCCGATTACACGGTCAGGCTAATTAGGCAATAAGCAATCTGACCTCAACTCCCAGCTCTGCTGTGACCCTCGAGGTCTGTGCTTCAGACTCCTCAGCAGGACAAGCCGATTCTCATTTCATACACAGCAGTTAAGAAAACAGTTCAAACTTTGCAGACACAGCTGTCACTCTTACCTCTACACAAAACTTAAAATGAATGCCTTGGGAATCATAAAATGAAATAATTCGATTGGGGATGTTCACAGTAATGAGGGACCAGTGGACTTCCAGGTGAATTGGAATTAACAAGAGTGTCTTTCTGAACAAGTCCACCTGGCAAGAAGAACAATATACATTAGAGACAATTCCACAGGCACAACACACCAAAGCAAGGTATTAATTGTATCTAGGTCTTTCTGCCATGCTGTAATTAAAGTAATCTTTTGCCCCCTCCACTCTTTTGCATTCCTCATGTTTCTCATGCACAACAGATTAGCAGGTACAAAAATACAGTTACAGCCCAGAAAGTGGATAAGGACCATTGTACAGTACCAGAGTTAGTCACCACTGTATTTGTGGCAAAAGCCTCCTCATGTTGCACTTTAACATCTGCGTCAAAGTGGGATTTCTTAAGTAATGATGGTAATAGTCAAGCCTCAATTTGGGTTAGCTACGTATCTTCAGTAACGACACTCCCGCAGTATGAACAATGCTGATTTCTATCAGAGCTGTGTCATGGATAGGTGACAGATGAAGCAGTTGCGATTACAAACACCCCACAAAACCAGCAAGCTGGTGCAGTTTGACTCCCTCTGCCTTAACACAGGCTCTGCGACTTGTCAGAGGAAGGCAGAGAAAGAGTGCGCGACGCTTTGGAGAGCAGAGGAAAGGAGGGGGGTGGAAACAGAGCAGATTCATCCTTTCTTGAACTTAACTTTGTAGCAGATGTATGGTCATCACAGGCAAGCAAACAAGGGAGGTCTTAAAGTACAGAACAAGTAGATCAGACACAACACCCCCGGTGTCTGTGTGGCAGATGAGCCCTTATGCTTTTCAAAGGGCCTTTCACGATCTTCCTTCTCCCAGCTCCTCTTAAAATGGTTGTCTAATTGCTGGGGTTTTGGTGGCACAGTCCAGAAAATAAGCAAAAATAGAATACTGAACTAAATGAACTCATCCTGTGGGAAGATTTCTATGCTGCTTTTTTTTTTTTAGGCACTGTGCAATTTGAACATTTGTACCTAATTGCTGCACTATCATAAAGGCAGGCCGTTTGTAGGAAAGAAAAGTGTATTTTTTTAGTAACAGTGAGAAGCTGAAGGCACAAAAAGGTCTGAGCATTCACAGCAGTTATCAGCTGAGCCTTGCTCACAACAGTGCTTTGACTGCCACAAGCACCGACGATCCTGCTCCCACCTGCAGAAACTGCTTTCAGTCCAGATTACAGCACACTCGCTACACAACAATCCATCATTCTTGGAGAGAAGCAAAGAGGTGTCAGCCACCAGCAAGCTGAGCCCGCAAAGGAAAAACTGGAATAAGATAAATGAACTACACCTTCCGTGATGTCCAGCAACAGCAGAACCATGCTAAACTCAAGGGTCCTCGTGTGACCCTAGCTGTGGGATTGCTGCAGGCATGCAAACCTGTAGCAGAAAAGTGGAAAGAGGCAGCCAAAAGCTGGAAAGGTCTTTAGTTAAGACCTGATGTACAGAAAGAATGGTGGCAACCTAGATTCACCAAGAGAGTGCAGAGTCAGCAAGCTGATGTGACAGCGGATCAGAGCAGGAGTGCCAATCTGATCAGTGGCCAAAAGGGACAGACACGAACAGGAGCTTTGAAACCCCCCCAGTCAGATGCAGAAGAGCATGTCCTTCTAGGCTCTGGCCTCCTGTATCCCAGGAGAGCACATTTATAAAACCTGGTGTAATACTCTGGTGTGTTTAAAAAGCAGAAACAAATTCCCCTTGATTGCATATTGCAGGATGAAGCAGTCTACTGAATCCTTCCAACAGAAACTGCTTAGTTCTCATCCTTGCTTTAGAGATTCTTCAGGAATTAAAGTGTAAATGTCTAAACAACTGTCCTGCTCTCATCTGGTCCCTCCTCAGCAGCAACGTGAATACAGGTTCTGCTTCCAGAATCTACCTTCACTTTTGGGGCTTCTGCAAAACTTGGGTTGCTGGAGATAAAGAACATTTAAAAAAAAAATCTGGGAATATTAAGCACCAATATTCAGACTCTCTTTAAAGAGATTTTAATAAATTATATGAATAGATTTTACATTTGGATAATGAGTTCATCTCTAGCATTTCACAGATGTGTGCTATTTAAGTGCTTCTGCAGAAAGACCATACATTCAAACATGGTCCTTGATTAGTCTTGCCTCATCTCCCATATTAGAAAGGACAAATGTTCACAGAAAAAAAAAAAAGCACCGCTCTTTGTATTAAGCTACCTCAGAAAATATCACAGCCCATTATCTGGTATGGGTTCTGGAAAGCAAGGTGAATTTTGTTCTTGTCATGAGAACAACAGTTTGGCTTATTAATTATGGATCTCTAACTTCTGCTTTCTGGTACTTGTATGTGTTACTCAGGAGTAACAATTTGATGTTATCAAACAATCCCAGTCTGAGACAAAAAAAAGAAGCACAATTAAGGCTGCTCTCCTGTAGATTAACATACCTGGCCCTGTCAGGAGCAGTAAGAGACATTTCTTACAGCTAAATTCACAGCTTGCATGAACATACACAGAGATAACCTACCACCAATGATGAAGCCATTCAAAGCACATTTTCACAACATAACCATGCTAAGTTGAATAGTGCCACCCTACTATTTTCATTAGCCTCTCCCCACTTTGTATAGCTCCTTTGCAAACTCATCCTTCGCAGGTAACACTTTGTAAACCAGTTTCAAGTTAATGATTCAACCCAGCCCAGAAGAACCAGAGCACTGACGACACAGAGTTAAAGGATACCTTTTTAGTCCATCGTTTTACCCCATTGTATCCTTTGGTTACGAGCTGTCTATGAAAAAAGCTGTTAAAGAAATGAACCTAAAAAAGAGAGAGAGGAGGAATGAGCACAAAATCCTCATGCACAGTCATTCCCCTTGCCCCAGGATAATTTACACAAAACAACTTGTAATGAGGAAATATTTAATGCAGGTTTAGAAACAGAACCCCAGTAGGGACAAACAGAGGCTTTGCCAAGCCTAAACTATTGCCATTCTTCAGCTAGCAAATAAAGCGAGTCCCGTTTCCCTATATTATATGATGCGAACCACTGCAGCATTTATATTTACACTTTTGTATCTGCAGGCATATAATATTTAATTTTTTGTTGGGGACAGACTTGGGAGAAAAACACCAAGATAAGGAGCTACAGTTTTGTTGTTCTTTACAGGGATTAAGGAAGAGAACACTGGACTGGCAAAGTGGGGGCGGTGGAGAAGGGAGTAACTTCTGATTTTACTTGCTGGAAGCTGAGACTCAAAAAAAAAAAAAGTGATATTTCATCCAACAACATGGTCATTTATATTCAACTGTGACCAGCTCCAGACAAAAACAATATTCTACTTTTAAAAAGCATTTTTAAGTTATACCACATCTATTCTATAACTAAACCCCTGCATTTATGGCAAAAAAATGTAGGCTTATGTTAAAAAAAAAGTTATTTAGCTCCAGGTTAACACTGTTATTCCCTGTGCTTAGCTTCTTGCAATTACAGGAACAGATTAATACAAATGGAAATCTGCAACATCTGTTTTTAATAATTCTGCTAGTGTAGAGGTGGTAGAAGGCTCGAGTTATTACTTGACAAAAAGTTAGAAAATTCAGCATCTGAAAACACAGTCTAACACCCATTATCTATGCCAACAGACTTCAAAACCACATTCTGAGGTACCAGCACAAAATCTCCCATGAGGATTTCAATTATACACTATGAAGAAAAAGCAGACACAAGCAAACAGATACAATCTCCAATACCACAACCCTAGCACACAGTCGGGAAGTACAGAGAATACTAATGAAGAATCACCATCACCACCAAAGCAAGAACGCTCTTTCTTCTGAGCTCATGGATTTTAAGAGTTACGTTCTACAGAGCTGATCTAAAAATGGCTTTGTTTGGTTCTTCCTTTGTGGTCTCACCTGAAAATTGTCCAGCTCTGCTAGTAAACAGATGGCTTTTTATAATTGCCACTGCTGCAAATGTAGTTACTGAAGGGGGGTGGTGGTGGTGTTTTATTGATTTTTTTTTTCTCCCCTTTCTTTTTTTCAACTGCCACCAACAGTTAGACACTGCAGTTGGAAAGCAGGAAGCATTCTGTTGAGGATGCACAAACCAAAAAGAGTCCTGCAGAGTCAGTACTGCTGAGGAACCAAGCAGCCGGCATCAACTCACATTCACCAGGCAGGCATCTGACACAGTTTGAGCTGTTGTGGTCCCCCCAGCTGTGAGATGGGCGAGTGGGGGAGTGCAAGCAGCACACGTGCGTGGTTCAGATGCTACCATTCATGGTTTGTCATCTCAGCAGAAATCCATCTTCATCAGAAATTTCAGCTGAAACACCAGACTGGTGAGCAAGGGCATGGATAAAGCACTTTAAAAGCTGATGAGCTGGAGACAGATACCCCTATGGGGGAAAGGAGAGTGGGATGGGCAAAACCAGGGCACCTGTCTTCTACAGGTACATCGGTAATATCAGGCAACCACAGAGACCACCTGCTGACCTAATCCAAGAAGTTCCTGAAACAAGAGCAACAGCACCGAAAACTGTATTTTTAGCACAGGAAAGGAAGAAAATTTGAGCAGCAGATAGCAACAAACTATAATGGAAGCACTCAGAAAATCACTGAGCTAAATCTCAATTCTGCATCTGAAATATTCAATGTTTTACCCTTCCCTCTCAATCTCTCATTAGGTACATTTGCATAATAACAAAAACCCTCACCTTTTCAGGGACTGCATCCATTATGAGTTCACCATACATGTTAATTATCTGTAAGAGTTAGTAAATATTTGAATATGTACAGAATAATTTTGTAAAACTCAAATTCACAAGTTCCCATAAAACATAGGACCCTCCACACTTAAAACAGCAATAAGGAGGTGAGCAATTACAGTAACATTTTGCTGCATCTGAAGGACAAGCACTCTGGCACTAATAGTCATCGGCCCAGAGAGAGACTCTAACAGGCTGCTCGAAGTCTGCCTCAATCTGAAATGCAGCTTAATTCAATTTAAGTCTACTGGTGCATGCCCTAGGCACTGCAGCCACCTTGTTTTTTTGGCTGTGGGCCACAGTCTGCTGCTTCACTCTGCTGTTCCTGTAATCTTCTCAAGCTTGGGGATGGGGGGAGATGCTAAAACCTCTATGGGCAGCCGCTATTTTCTCAAAATAGTGCAACATCATTTCTTCAAAAGGAAGCAGGCTAGTTGTGATACCTCCCATCTTCCAGACTTGTAACCACTATTACTGCACCTGCCATGTAAAAACTGCTCACCGCTTCTTTTACTTCTCAAGTATACAGTAAGGATAGTCCACCTATAACACAGCAGAAGGTGAACAACTGATATCCTAACATAAATGGGCTAAAAAATGGGTAAAGAAGCGCATAAACACCAAGCATCTCTGACCTGGTCATTCAGCCAGTTCTGGCCTTCCAGTGTTGCTAAATCATCCATATCTAGCATGTGCTTATTATAGAAGACCCGGAAATTGCAAGTGGAGGTTTTTGGATGTTTTTCCCGATACTTCATGATTTCCCTGGTGATAAAAGGTTTTCTAAAACAGGATTGAAAAGGTAGAAAAAAAAAAAAAGTCAAGGTCATACCAAATGGACTTCTGTTCTGTTAGGTGTTAGACGTGGAGCGTGCAGTAGCAATGCAAGCAATTTGTCCTTTACAAAGTCTAGAATTTGATACTGCTACACACCTATGGGAGAAATCTTCATTAAAGACTTCTTTTAATCTTCCCATGACATCTTTTTCACAGAGTGGAACTAAACTGCCATACTTCTTCATAACTTCATCTAGGAATCCTTTAAATATACCAGAAAAATGAAAGTGCAAACATGTAAAAAACCCTCCGAGTTCACTGGTCCAACAAAGCGGTCATTTCTTCCAAGTCTGAGCAGCGATCATTCTGCACCCAACCAACACACAGCACCACACATGGCAAGTATACATGTAAGAAAACTAAGCTCAAATTGTCAACATTAAATAAAAGCAGGGGAGGGGGGACAAAAATAAAAAAGCAGGAATCTGATCACTCAGCTTTACAGGGAAAGATCAGACCATGCACACATATATCTACATCAAACTAATTATACCAGTGCTACGAGCAGTGCTACTGCCTATTTCAACTAGCATCTTAAATAATTTTACTGCAACATGAAAAGCCATCAGTTTCTGCAACAGTTTTCACTGAAAACCCAGCATCTCATCCTTACACATGCAGAATTACTCTCCTCAAATGTAAGCAGCCCCGGCTGGCAGAGTGTTTGCAGCCTGTTCAGCTCCTCTGCTGCCACCATAGCAAACAGAAGAGGCACCAGGCAGACTCCCAGCAAGTTTAACTCATTTACCCTAATATCCTAAGGATGGCATTTAAGGTGCCACAGACAGCCATGTCAGCCTGCCATTGCCTGGGCAACCATAACACCAGAAACAAAAGATATTAACTAGGAAATAATGAACAGATGAATGCTGGAGGAATTAAAAAAACCTAGGAAATAGATTTTATTTTTTCCCCAGACGCAAGACTGAAACAGTGGAGACATAAATCCCACCCGAGCATCCAAAACCACTCTGAGAATGAAAGAGAATGGAAAACAGGATTTCAACACTTGCTGGTGAATAAGAGAAAGAAATCAGCTTTCTGAAAATGAGTTTTCAAATGCAGCAGAAAACACGTGTTCTGCGTACAGAAAGCTGGATCTGAGATGAGAGTCCAGGGAAGTTGCACTAACCCAAACTCCAGGACTCTTCTCAGGCCTGGGTGTGATGGCAGACAGCACCACTGGACAGCACAGCGTGTTTAGCGCTCTGCTTCCTAAGGCTTTAACAGTATTTCCTGGAAACTTGCAAGATCAGGACGGGAAGAAGCAAGAAGAGAGAAACATCACACAGAAAAAAGTGCCAGAAGAACGGCAGTAAGAAAAGAATAAAAAAAAGAAAGCAGAGACACCAAGAACAAAACACAGAGAAATAAGAAAAGCAGTGAAGATACAGCAAGAAGTGCATGTGGATGTGCGACAGAAAGGAGGGAGGACTGAAGAGTGAGATCAGACAACACAGAAGAATTCTTCATGGGAAGATACCCTCCTCACAACTGTGCCACACACTTGCCTACCAACTTCTATCCCTTACATCTTAGTAGACAGTGACAGGGAGGACATTTCTTACTGTCTGGAAGCCTAGGTAGAAGATGTATGGGGATGTAAGTGTACCTTATTCTCTTTCAATACATAAAATTTTTAAAAAGCTTTGTATCCATACACATAGAGGAAGTTCTCGTAGTTACAACTAACAGTAGCAGAGCTCCAAGAGACTTCCAGCTAGACTCTGACCTCACTTGGGCTGGTGTACCTGCATAACTCAAGGAGGAAAATACAAAGTTCAGACCTGGTGCAAGATCAGACACCCATCACGAACAGGATTTACAATGGAGCTCTGTTTGACACCTAACAGCGTATCAGAACATGCTAAATATTGCATCCCATTAACATCTGAGTTCAGCTGCTGCAGATAAGTTCAAAACTCGAGAGAATCTGTTACACCTACATCTCCATCATGCATCTACCCTAGCAACTCTTGTCAGGTTAGCAGTATCTTTTTGGGGTGCAGCTAATTATTAACAATACCCCTAAATGGACAAGAACTTCTGTACATAGTTATACCAAAATTTAAATTCTTTTTACAGGTTTTCAGCTGAGAAAATTCAGAAGTGCTATACTGTCAGAATGAGTGTGTATGTAGTGTAGACTTGGCTTCAATCCTCAGAGAGGAACCCTCAACTCTGAAGAAAACGAAAGCTGGTCTCAGCTACTTTCATTCAGAAGCTAGGTAAGAATTCTCTTAAAATTGTCAACTGTGGGAAAGTTTAGTGCATTTGCTGCCTGTCTTTTTAATTTTATTTTTTAAAGTTATTCAGGCCTCTCATGAACAAGAACACAACTGGCTGTCAGACCACACAACTTTAACCTTCGCCACCCTGATGCAATCTTCGTTCTTGACTGTTACAGAAGGATTACGTCCCTTTTTCTGCTGGCCAAACTTTAAAACTCCTTTGCAGAAGTGGTCTGTTCACTGTGGTAGCGCAGTTTCTCTCAATTTCTCACACAGCACCAGGTCCTTGCTGGATCGCGTAAAGCCAGTCATAGAGAAACACATCCCACACTAACTTGTGGATATGGAAAGCTGAATAATCTTTTCAGGTTTAATGTCTCCTTCTTCATGTTTTGCTTTAGAGATCAGTTGCAAAATTGAAGGACGAAAAAGGCAAACAGAAAAATCAGAGCATGTCAAACTTCGAACAATCCCTTTAACACTAGTTGACACCAGCTTCAAGTTTATGGGAATCTGTGAAGCCAATTTCTCCAAAGGAAGACTTCGTTTATCAGAACACCACTGAACTTGCACACTGTATTAATGGTACTAGGTAGCACAACATGTTAGCTTACTGCTCTCCTTACTATGTGTATAGAATTCTGCTATACATAAATAAGACACCGATTACTATTTTTACCATGTTCCTCTTTAGAGAGACTATCAAATACTGCATGCTCAGCATTGAGTAAAAAAATCCCAAAGCCTTTTTGCTGAACCTCTGCTACAACTAGTCTTGCCTTTTTAAAAAATATTGCCTAATAAGCCTGCTTTATGAACAATCACAGAGAAAACTAAGTGACAATGAACAATATTTGGCTACTAAAAACTGAGATTCAGTAAGTGATTTAGTTTCAGTCTAAGAGCAAGAGAAGAGAGGGTAAGGCTGGAAGGAAGTATTAGAATGCTAAGGACTTTCAAAACCCAAGTTAAGAGTAATGATTGTCAACCATTTAAAAAATTGGAAGTTTAAACCCCATATCATCTTCTGAAACCACAAGATAAGACATTTAAAATGTCTAGCAACAATTTTCCATGAAGATTCCAATTAAATTACATTGTATTCTCTAAAACAAAAGAAGCAGAGGCACCATTAAACTATCCCTCAAAAGAGCTCATCAGATGAGCATTGATTTGTCCTTCCTTTGTGCAGCTCTCCTCTTTGCAGCCTCATTGCATTAAGTGTTATGCTAAGCACCCTTTACAATTCACAATAAGAAACCATTTTAATAAAGGAATTAACACGTAAACTCCACAACACATCCAGCAGTTTTCAGGAACTCCTGGAAGCCCTAAGATATGTAAAAGGTATACCACAAAGCCACGTTGCCAACTGCTCATCAGCCACCCGGGAAGCTTTCTGACTGTTCCTTTTGCCTCCCTTCAGAGTTCCTGATTTTAGTCCTGTGCTTTCTGGTGAAGGCTCCTCAAGAGGACTTTTACAGTAAGGGTGATCTAGTAACTTTGAACTAAAAATGTCCAAGTTTAGGGAGCCTTCTACTTCCATTTGGCTAGAGCTGTCCTCATTTTGTGCCAGCTCCATGGATAAAGGTCCATTTGCAAAATTATCATTGACATCAGAATCCTGCAAGGAGGACTGCAACAGTATCATTCCATCTACACCCATAACCTCACTGGATTCTGTGTCATCTTGACCTGAAACAGCAATTTCTTTTCCTGTCATGGAGACAAAAATGTCAGAGCAATGATTTTCTGCCAGAGCCCCATTGGTCTCCACAGGGTGCAAGGTCTCTGCCTCCGGAGAAGCTCTAGCATGCAGTTCCGGCAGGACAGCATCCACGCTGCCATCCTGCCCTCCGAATTTTGGCTCCTCAGAAGACAGCACAGCACACGGTAACGCATCCTGTGTACGGCAGATCTCAGGTGCACATATTTCGTTCTCCTCACCTAAAGATTTGGGTGTATTATTGTTCATATCTGATAAGCTGTACCAGTTCCAAAGACAGTTACTTGTAGATTTCCAGCAGGAAAGCCAATTAGAAAATCCACTTCCAAAATCCCACTGGAGCGTCTCTTGATGGTCCCTCGTGACTTTCTCCACCCACCTTGGTTTGATTTTTCTCAATTTGCAGGTTTTGCCTCTTGCTCGAAGTTCCGTGGATTTTATAATTCTATACCGAAACCTAACCATAGAAAGTTTCTTATGCATCATAAATAAAGATCTCTTTTTTACAGTATGATGGCTAAATTTGGACCTCTTTATAGCTGTCGAGGGGCCACAAGTTCCATTCCACTCCCTTTGCAACAGCATTTCCTTTTACAGTTGTTTAAAACTAGTAGGACTCTGTTGCCCTCACCATTATTGCTCTCCTCCCCGCTATATACAAAACCACCTTTCTTTACAGGTAAGGCAGCACCATCCAGCGTACCGCATGAGACATAATGGGTATTGCCAGAGATGCTATTAAGAATAGCAACAGTTTCAAATTCTACATTGAAAGGATCTTCACTCTGAAAGGATTCATTGTTGAGTTTTCTTACTGTTCCTCCAGATGGGCTTTTGGCTTTGCGATAGGGACAGGATCTTTTTGCTCTCAGTAGTTTTGTAATGAAAGATGTGTGGTTCAACAGTACTTTTTTGATAGGTTTCTGCATTTAGAAGCACATCAGGAGCCTGCCTGGTTTGCAGCTCAAGTGCCTTCCTTCTGCACTGCAGTCTTCTGTACAGTTTGTTGTGATTTAAGTTCACAATTAGCTGAGCACTCTGTCTTTTCTTCTTAGCTAGGAAAAATTGCTTTTGGAAGCAGTATCTCCCAAGCTCCCCAAATCCAGTGGTCCATCTTCTAGACTGGGCCAGCAACTGACTTCTTTTCCAAAGCAAATGTCTTCTATGGTTTTTCATTTTTCTGCTGCATTATGATCTTGAAAAACAGCTGAAAGAATAAGGGAAATGAATTCAGAGTTATCTGGACTGTAACATAATAGCAAAACACGAAGGCACATTCCTCAGGCAACATGCCTATCTAAAATTCCACCCCTTCTCCAAACACAATCCCACATTCCCTAGGACATTCTCACTTGCACCAAAATGAACAAGAAGCAATAGCTGCAATGGCTTGGTACATAAACAGACTGTTCTCATTTACCTTCCCTTGAGGTAAAGCAATAAACAGGTAATCCCCACCCAGCCCACGCTCCCTATATGTAATTTCTGCCTCTCTGGCCTGAGGTTAAATCTCTCTCAATACCCGCAGTGTAGAGCGAGCACGGTTAACTAACTTGCCTCAAAAGGCTTTTGAAAAACAAAACTTAGAGGTCCAAGTTAGTCAACAAGTGTGTGCAGGTACCTGATTCCATCAGCGCTGTATAAATCGAGCGTTTATTCTTGCGTAATAAATGTTAGCAGGCACCTGAAGACACTTCACATGCTCACACCAATTTTCACCTTAAAGGAACAGCAATGCGCGTACTGCCACCGAAATTCTGATTCTCTGACTGGATAAAGAATGACACAGCTTACCCTGTGAAGTGGTTCCTCAGTAACAGCTCACTCCCTATGACACCCCCACCACGCTTCTAGAATCGGTGCTTATCTTTGCATTAACAAAGCAATATCAATGCAGAACACCAGTTAATCACCCTAAAAATCCCTTTCCCGCTAAAAACCTGCATCTCAAAGTGTGCAATAAGGATATATCCGAGACCACGCAAGAGTGTAAAGCCTGCATAGTAATATCTATTCCTCTTCACTACATAACTAAAAATACTAATTCAAATGTAGAAGAATCCAGAAACACAATGGGAAGGCATCGGCCGCACACACAACATAGGATGTTTCATGTGAATTCTCCCAGCCTCACCAAGTACATCACATCCTATATTTTACAACAGTTTCTATTTTTCTCGAACTCAGAAAAGGACTTTGCCTCTCTCCTCTATCCAACCGATGCTGACTTACAGACTGTTATAACAAAATTTCCTGTAGCTGCATCTGTCCCAAGGATTACACGTAGGCATCACCTAGCTGAAAAAAAAGGAGCCTATACGTGGAAATAAAACATTAACAATTGGACTTTAAAGGCAAATACGAATGCTAGACACCTGCAAAAACAGCAATTTGAAGTCTGACTTAAGAAGCTCTTCTGCATTTTTCACTCTATTCATCTTAGACATAAAAAGCAGGTGGCTTTTTTTTTTGTGGAGGAGTAGAAATGCAGAGATAATGAAGAATATCATTTAGCACCAAGGTAAAGTATTGCCACCATACAGGAAACAGTCCAGAGTTCACCACCTACAACCTAGAAAGAAACCCAGCAAAGAAGAGAACCTGACAGAGATGTGCAAGACAGTACAGCTTAACAGTGTAAGTGCTGCAATAGCCTTTTGCAACCCTCTACTAGTCACCACACAACTTAGTTATCATAAAAATCAGAACATAATATCTCCTCATGCCTCATACTTGCTCTTCTAGCACTTAAATTCTTCTCTACACTAGATCAGGTTTATGCCTGCTTTAATGCTACAAACTCTACCTGGCTGTCTATTGTGTACGGTACTTATAAAACATTCCTTGAGTGGCTCCAGTAAACATCAACTAAACCACAGGCTTGCTAGGACAGCTTATTCCAGCCACGTTTCCACCCAGGTAAAACAAACCAACCCAGCAAAATCGCAGCACAGAGCCACGTATACAAGGGGCTTCTGCTAACATGGTGAGTCTTGAGTACTCTACGAAGAGCACAGCAAACGGAGGTAATGGTTTCGCTGCTTCTCAGCAATATGTGCCCAGTAACTGTGCAACATAACCTGCCATTTTTTAAGAACACTCCTGACGATCTGGATGTCTCCTTGCTCTCTCATAGCAAAGCCCAACCAGAAGCATCCCCTCCATGGGCACTGCCTCAGACATGGAAGAAAGCTGAGCAGCCGCTGGTTTTCTGAACAGCTGTGGATTACGCAGGAGCTGAAACACCTACAGCTGCCATTGTTTCACCCATACTAGACTGAACTAATGATCACAGTGGGAAAAATACTGAACTAGATTCTAGCACAGATAAGTCCCAACAACCAAAAGAACCTGAGGCAAACTTGAATTGAGAGACAAGAGCGGTGCCACAGTTTCAATGCAATCAATTGCAACAGCAATTGAAAGAGCTCAGTTGCTCATTAGTGTAATGAAATCCAGCTTCTTAAACTGCAACAAAGGAAGATCTTAGGAAAGCTATTTTACCCACCTGTTCTTCTGCTTCATTTTTAACTTAGATCATTAAAAATGCTTCACATTATAACTTACAGGATTACAAAATACTTCATGCTTGTCTGTGATGCACACACCAATGTCTCCATGTTGAAAGTTTTTTCTGTGCAAAAAAGTTTCTCCTTAAAATGGAAAGAAAGTCTGACTAAGCCATTTAATCCAAGCAAACCTTTCCTGCCCTCCCCTCTCCCTTTTCAAACATAATCAATTTTGAATCTGGATCCCTTTAAAGCAAAGGCCTCCAAGGAGCAGTTAATCCCAGTCCTAGGAGCTGAAATAGTTCACTTTTCTAATAGCAGTATTACTTAGAGTGACAAAAGATAATCCATACACAAATATTTAATTAAAGGTGCTGCTTGAAGAATTTATTTTCCAGCAGTACTACAAGAGTATTACTGGTTTTACTTGGCAACATAAATCAGCAAGGCAAAAGGACAGCTTCAAAGAGCACTGCTAGAAAAGGAATTGAAATCAGCAACGTAAGACCAAAAATACAGCAAGCACCACCCAAAGTTTAAGAACCTGAAGAGAAAGTCGCATCTTCGCCCCGTACATTGACTCAGATGGAAAACCTCTGAAGTCGAGGAACTTGCACCATTAAAAGAGTCAGTTGGCTACTATAAGCCATACCTCCACCATACAGGGATGCTGCCGGGAATACTCCAGCAAAATCTTGAACCCAGAAAAGCCCAAGATCTGCACCTCCCAAAGACCATAACTGAAAGAAATTTACTGTCAGCAGTCCTCACTCCTTCAGCTGTGTTTGACATACCATCTGCAAATGATTAAATATTAAAAGGCACAATCTCTTCCGCACTGGACAGACAACCCCAAACTGTTACAGCTCAGGCAGGTTCTGGTTATAAATTTGCTTTGTACTCTTAAGTTTTTAAAAACATATTTGGGAGCCACTCAGTTTTCAGAATAGACTTATCCCAAGAGCTCTGGTAAGTTACAAGCAAGCATGACTTTGGATCAACTTGACATAAAATTTACTGGCCTAAAATTTACTGAACGCCTACCCACACAAGAGGCATGGAGGAACGTGAGGCAGTGCAGACACGTGCGACATTTTCGTTAGAGCAATTAGCTGCTCACCCCATTTGCAACTTACATGGTTGCAGGTTATGCCAGTGAAATTAAGTACTGGAAAAGACACTACCCATTCACATCTTTCACCAATTTAACCACTAATTAATCCTTAGCAGTCCTATTTATTTTTGTCAGGTTTAGAGAGCCCATGTTTTAACTGAAAAGCACAGAAACAGGAAAGGCAGTCCCAGCCAGTGCTGCTGACCAGACTCTAACCAAAGGTTTCTAGCTGCCACCTGAGGCGTCAGACCACAGGAACCTTTTGTCCACGCACGCGCAGAACAAACCCACAGCACCGCAGCAGCGCAGCTACTTCATACTTAGACCACCACAAGCCACCTAGGGGGGCCAGCAGATCAAGACCCCCATGCAGCTGGTCAGTAATTCAAATACAGCTCACTTGCTAACTCTTAGGCTGGGTTTTGGTTTGTTTTGGTTTTTTTCCCCCCGGACTGCCCAGATTTTAATACTGCTATTCAAAATAGAAAAGAAGCTTGTGTTGAAGAGCATCAGTAACATAAATAAAGCAAACAGCCTTGGGAGCGTGGCCTTGCATGAGCACAAGTGATTCATGCATCACCTACTCCCACGGCAGGCAGCGGTTCTTGCAACACCCGGCGAGTCCAGCCTTTCCCAGCGGAGATCCAGGGCCCGCTCTCAAAGCCAGAAGCACAGCAGGAAAGAGAAAGCGGGCCTGAGGTTAGGAAGCTGGGATACGCTGTGCAAGGAGATGCCCTCCCTCCCCCAACCGGAATCCAAAATTGGAAAGAGAGAGAGGAAGCTGGGGAAGGGTGTCTCTCTCCAAGCCACCACGTGGCCAGAACTAAGCTGATAAGGTCAGGAAGGCTGAAGCAATTCAATTAGCACATGCAGAAGTAACGCAGGCTCACAGCACTGGGAACCATCTCCTCTTCGCTCTCTTGTCTCACCCACCCAGCGCAGTGCTGTGAACTGTTAACCAAACATTTGTCCCCAAGGTGAAACAAGTCCTAGGGAAATGCACTTTCACAAAGCATAATGTATTAACGCAAGACCATAAAGAAACTGCCAAAGTCCAAAGTTACCAATTCATGGGAACACAGCAGGGCATGCCGCTAATGACCTCAGTTATCACGCTGCAAGGCTGAAGCTCCAACAGTTACTTGGGTCTCTTCCCTTCTCTCAGCTAGTGCTTTCGGGAACTAACCCACAGCCTCACCCGTCTGGCTACGCATCTGCTAAATTTGTTTCTGGCAAGATGATTATAATTTACTTAGGGAAACTTCCTCCTTTAGGCTAAACTAGATTAGTGTAGATACATGTATCAGATAAAATAGCATTTAAGAGAAATACTGTCACAGATCAGAGTGATGGAAGAGAAAGCATTCTGGATTAAAGAGCCCAAAGTTACTTTTCTACAAGTAAGGCATAAGGACATAAATAATTTTTAATCTCTAGGCTTTAGATTAATTTTAATGAAATATCACTCAAGCTTTGTCCCTTCCTTCCTGAATACCTCTGCAAGGCAGGAGTATGGAAGTAGCTGAAACAAAGTCTACCAAACTTTGCTGTCCAAGCCCTCTGAAGGGAACAGAAACTGAAATTTCAGTCAAGGTCCTTGCACGTGTCTGGGACCAAGGGACTCCCCGATGTTTTCTAAAGGCTTTCCTTAAGACACAGTACATTGTCACAAGCATTAAACACATATTCCTGCAGCTTTGAAAAAAGATGGCTTCGCTACTTGCATTAGTGACACACATACAGGTAAGTAAAGGCGAGGCTATCGCCAAAGGCAACCCTCTGCTCTTCAGAGCTAGAGGTCTGGGCCAGAACAAGTTTAGTTTGGAGGTGGCTGTAAGGAGAGCGTGTTGGTTAAACCCAGTCCTCAGCTGAGGAACACAGCTCTGCTGCTCCTGCCCCACCGTTCAGCACCCCACCTGCGACAGCTACCCTTGCTGAGCTCCCAGTCACTGCCTCACCAGCGCAGCCCAGTTTGGAAGGGCTCAGGGAGGGGAGAGGAAACAGCACTGGAGCAGATAAGCTCTCTGCTTACACAGCAAAAAGGCCGTGAGTCCCTGTGACCAAGAGACAACTCGGGGGCAGAGAAGTGGGGTCGAGAGCCCAATGATGGGGGGGAAGAAAAAAAAAAAAAAGTCTCTTGCAACAACTGAAAATCCTTTTCTACAGCTGCCCACCGCCATCAACTCCCTGACTCTCCCAGTCGTGCAGTTATGGAGCCTACCCGCGCTCCCCAGGAGGGACTGGCACTGAACGACCCCACGCCACCCAGGATCTTCCCCAGACCCCGTCAAACCCCCGTCACAGCGCCAGGAACCGGGACGCAGCGCCTGCCCCCGGCTCCCAGGGCGGGGGCCGGAGACGGGACAGGAAGGCAGGGAGGGCCTGAGCGCTGCCGCAGGGAGCTGCGGGCGGGCACTGCCTCCCGCCGCCCCGGCCCGCACGCCGGGCCGGAGCGCGTTGCGCCGGCGCCGCCGCGTCAGCCCTGCGACGGGGCGGGGGGCAGCGGCCGGCGGGGCAGCGCGCCTGCGCCCGCCCGCCCGCGGAGCGGGGCCCTGGCGGCAGCCGGCGGGGCAGGGCCTGCTTTGCCCGGCCCTCCGGGCTCCCCCGCCTGCCCTTCGCCTCCGGGAGGCCCAGGGGGGGGACTGACCAGCCCCGGCCCCGGGGCATCCCTGCACGGCGGTGGGAGCTGCGAGCCAGGGGCGCAGAAAAGCGATGGGGGCCTTTGCTGGTGCCGTTGTCACTCGGCGGCAGCTCCCGCCCCGTCCCCGGCCGAGGGCGACCCTTCTCGGCCTCCGGTGCGCGCCAGCAGTGGCCGCAGGAAGGAGGAATTGGGAAAAAAAAAACACCAACCTGACTTTTAAAAATAAACCATCAATTAATACCTCGGCGTATGGATGTGTTTCTAAAAAAACCCCAAACTGACATTAAATAACTTGTCGTTACCGCGGCCGGGTCAGCCTGGCACACCGACCTCCTGCGCGCAGAGCTGCAGGCCGGGCTCCCCCAGGCCACGGGGTTTTTTGTTTGCGGGCGCTGCCTCGCGTGGGTCGCTCAGCACCTCTGCACCCCAGTTCCGCTGCCTGAAGCGCGGGGAAGAAGATACCAGCTGGTTTTAGCTGCTGTGCTGTGTTGTACTGAGACCTGGTGAAAACGGGAAGTGCTCCAAAACCATTGCATTTTTGTTGCTGGGTGGAGAAAGGTTACGCTTCCTCTCACTGGGTAGCCTCCGTGAGGAGAAGCTAAAGGAATTTCTCCAAATTAAAAAAAAAAAAAAAAGCAAAGCAGGGAAGATTGGGAAACAGCCACGATGCATCGGTTTTTGTTACAGCTTAGCACGAGGTGAACTATTTTGTGATCATGCAGTACCCATTATGCTGTGCATTCTTCCAGGAATTACAGATTCAGGCCATGGGTTGTGAAATGCTACAACAAAGAAATAATAAAAACAAGGGGGGATAGAGAAGACAATGGGGTGATGCAACAAACAAAACGGCAAGGTCAGTGCCAAATGGAGAGTTGCTGGCTTTTATTTGTTTGTTTGAAAAAAGTCCAGCCCAGCGCTCTCATTAAACACAGCGCTTTCCTAAGCGACCGTTCGTTCTTCCTGCACCGTAAATCCAGCCAAAGATGGGCTGAGCAGTTTCAGAGCAACAGGATGAGTCCTCTGGCCTTTATGAAACACACAGTAAACAGGGTGTATAGGGCAATGCTCAGGCCGAGAAGTTAAAACAGGGACAGAATAAATGGGAAGAGGATTCCTCCCCCAATCCGTCAGTGCTGCAGTGCTCTCTGGCTCCCTGTACATAACAGCACCTCTGCGCTCAAATCACGGCCCGACCCAGGCAATCATTAGTCCAGTCTACGCCAGGCACTTGAGACATATAAATGGGAGCCCAGGTTCATGAGATCCTCTTAAAAAAAAAAAAAATCATGATCTGACTTTTTAAACGCGGGTTTTTATGAGCCTTCTGGTTTTGCCTGTGAGGATCAGCCTTATCGCACATTCATGCTTCCTCTCTGCCCACGAGGGCTAGTAGCAGGTCTTTAAAAACTGGAAGGTGAGATTTTCAGATGAGTGAGACGCCTGTAAACGCTGAGGCTTTACGGAATACATGAAAGACATGAGACTTGTGAAAATTAATAAATAAATAAATAAATAAATAAAAGCCAGACTTGGCAACGCTGACAGAAAGGACTGAATACCAACTGCATTACTGTAACATTTTTGTGGCCAAACTTGCAGCCTCAATGTTTTAACGACGGCAGCCTTTACTGCATTTAACAGAAGCCTGGATTTGATTCTTTCGGAATAAAAGGGCTTTTGAATGCTCTGTAAAGGCAGTTTCCTGACTTCATTGATCGCTGACACAAACACCAGAACTAAATCTCCTACATCTTGAGCTAAAGCAACAATCCCATTAATTTGGACAGCAGTGAGCTTGTACAGGAAGCAGTTGCTGGAAGAGGACATGTAGCATGAGCCGAACCAGTTGGCTGCTCTGCGTCTCACGTCGCCAAGCAAGAACAGGGCCAAGGTAAATCTCCATATAACCATGTTTTATTTGGAGGCTGCTAACAGCCAGTCTGAATTCCCGAAAGAATGTGAATAGCCACATCAGGAAATTCAGCAAAAGATTATTCAGACTGGCAGGGTTTAAGAAGGAAAATGAAATTTGTTCTTTGTTGTCCCTGCCTATTTTTCCACTTCTGAATAGGAATAAAATTAAGGACTGCTCCAAAGAGCTTGCACATTCCTTCACATAGCTTCAAGTTGTGATGTAAGTAAAGACTATACTGGCAGAAATGTCTGTACGTCTCAGCACATACTCGTCAATAAATACTCTGAAAGGATTGTTGTTAAATAGCAACAAAGGAAAAAAGCTTTAGAAAAGGTGCCTTCACAGCAAGCGAACTCTAACCTGAACACAGCTACAGGCAATGGACTGTGGCTACTCTTTGGCCCATGCTTCAGGAAGTCTGAAGTTCCTCCAGGCCGTAAGAAACTTCATGAGGTTAATCCTTCTATAGCGCAGTAACACAAGGGGGAAGGAACCAGTAACACAATGGAGGTACCCCTAACCGTCCTGTGAGGGAACATCCCCTCTACCTAATCTCGCCCCTGTACTCTCAGCCCCTGCCCAGTTACTGAAGAGAACCTCGATCAGCTGGAGAGCTCTGCCCCTGCTGCCGCCCGCCCGTGGCCACCCCACACGCTCACGCTCCCCCTGTGATTCTGGTGCCTCCACCTCCGCTTGCTCGGTTTGTCCTCCCGGTCAAGGACAAGTGCACAGCAGCTCCTGAAAAAACGATCACTTCAGTGTATCTCAGACCTGGATCTCCTAAAATTTAAAACACTGGCTTCTATCTCACAGTTAACAAAAAGTGGCATTTCTTCTTCCCTCAAATTCAATGGACTTGATAAAGATTAAGCCTTATATCACTCCAGCCATGTAGACGGGTACAAACCTCATTTAAGAGGTTGCCAGTTTTCCAGCTGCTCATCTCACTACATCCCGGTTAGCCCAAAACTGGCAATATAATGTATGCTGCAAATTTTGAACTGGATCTGCAAAGTAGCTTGATCTAAACAAACAAACAACTCACAACACTTTAAAAGCATACTTCTCATACATAGCTTGTTTCGAGCGCGCTCCGTGGCCTGCACGATTCATCCAAGGCAACTCTGGCAGAGTGAGGGGACCTCTGACATTTCCATCCCTGCAGAGTGAGTTTTTCAGTTCCTCATCTATGATTATAACCCAATTATATAAATACAGGCAGAGCTTTTAAAGTACAAAACCACCACTACTCGCACATTTAAACTGAATTTCAAATACCTATACTTTCATAATTACAACATTGACAAGGATTTCAGAGGGAAGGCTAATTTTCAGAGGAAAGGCTAATTTTCTTGAGGGAGCAAGGACACTTGGTGATTGAGGATGACGTGCATTGATATTAACATTCTGTTCCGCCACAAACTCCTGGCGTGAACCTCCTTGTATCTGGCATTTCAGGGCAGTGTTTCACCCCACAGTGGCCACCAGCACTTGCTGGTTGGAGGCTGTTACCGCTCTAGCCCAGGCTGCAAGGCAGAAAATACTTCTGCTCCCTGTCCACTTTGCATGCAGGTCAGAATAGCTTGGGCCACCCGTGCCGGTGGTTTAAGTGAAGACACCCAGCGTTGGGCTGAAGGATGAAGAGCCACGCAGCCCAGCAGCTCTGCCATGGCACTGAAGACTGCCCTCAAATAGAGGCATCAGTAAAATCCTAAGCGATTCTTGCTGCTTGCAAAATAGACAAATCTTGGAGTGCTTCTCAGATCTCACTCTGCAGGACACGGACAGGGCTGCTTCCCTGCCCTGCAGGCTTGTTTTGAAAACAAGCAGACTAAAGTCAACAGGCCCCAGATATAACTGTAAAAGGGACCATGGAGGTGAAAGGCACCCCTAACATAGTGTTTAGCTTTGGACTTGCATAGTCCATAATTAAATCTTGCTGTATGGCTGCACAGACCAGAGTTCACTGAGACCATGAACAGGCTATATTTAAACTAGCTATTCCAGGTACCCCGGGCAGCGTCATCATGGTACCAACACCGTGCAGGCTGCAGAGCCCACTTGTGAAACCGAGAAAACATGCAGATGACTACACTCTGCTGCGCTCTGTAGCTCACCAGGGCTGCCGCTCAGCAAGGTAATTTAAAGCTAGTTAAGGTACATTCCCACGTGTTTAGTTAGGCAGTGAAAACAGCTGGGGAAGTTTTTTGCCTCCAGTCACTCTTTTTCACTCCTGTACCTCTGCTCTCCCTCCCACTGTCCCTCCAGGTATGCCAATACTGCTATCTGGGAAGCTCATTGGAAGCAGAATGCTTGAAGTGATCCACATAGGGGGAAAAAAAAAAAGCAGCAATACCCAACAGTTTTTCCCTGGAGTTTCACAGGGACAACTGGAGGCAGGCTGAAGCGGTCAAGGCTGGAAGGGCCAGCAGGAATCCGATTAGCCACCAGGAAAAATGTACATGGAACTAAAGCCTCTGAATGCCCCATCACTGCTCTTGCAGTGAACAGCAACCCTTAATGTGTGTAAATGATGTTAGTCCAAATGGTGCTACAGAAAGGATAAATGTGGTCTCTTTCAACTGACTGCCAATATTCTTCATTAAAACATGTTGGTTGTGTTCTCTCTAACAGTGACACACTGGGGGCAAGATCTGGAAGAAGGCTGCCTCCTGGAATCACTGCTGATTCACAGCATCCTACTGGTACATTTTGTTTTTTGCTTGGCAGCCAAACGTGGGACTTTCTTTTGACACTGTGCTGCCTTTCACTCATATCAGATTGTGAGGGGTTGTTTCATCAGAAACAAAAGAGCGAAATGGAATAAGGAATAAATTAGAAGCAGGACAAAGCTGTCACTGCAGTTCTTAGAACTTGAAAGAAAAAGAGGTAAAAACCTCCTGCAGCAGAGATTTGATTATCAGCTTCCCCAAATGAGACCATTATTGTAATTGCCAAACTCCTTCTAAAGCAGTATTTAGCTACAGCCATTGCAGCACTGGAATTGTACATGGAGAACGTGCAGTGTAGGACAGAAATGAAGATGTTACAGTCAGTGAAAATCTTATCAGGAGAGGTTGGAGAAGCTGAGACCATCTTCAGAGAGAAAGGAAAGTGCTGGAGGGGCCTTCCTATGTATTTTCAGATCAGTGGAAGCGAATTCTGTTTATGCATTTTTCTTAGCTTGGGAGAATCAGCTAGGAGAAAGTAAGATCAAATGGGGAGTTCAAAATGAAGTAGGCAAGGATGTCAGCCTTTCCCAGTGTCCTACCAAGACATTCACACGATATCATCTGCAGCTGGTCTGCTAGATCTAAAGCTTTTGAAACATAATGAACTTTGCTTTTCAAATTAGAACGGACAAAAAAAATAGCTTATTCATGTCTGCTCAAAAATTACTCCAAAGAAAGAAAATCCAGGCAATTTATTGGAGACCTGGCACTTAACAGAAAATGTTTTTGATAACAAGTTTGTTATTCAGACATCTACCCATTTTCTGAGTTACAAGGGGGGCCACTCAAGCTTGGGAACTATCATCTCATAGGGATGGGTGTGGTTTGATTTAGGTATTTCAAGAGATACAGCAGAAGACCAGTACTCACTGTTAGCCACTGCTTCAGAGACATCAATCCTTTCTGTGTCCCTGGCGTTTTTAGAAGCTAAGCAAAGAGCATCCTGACCACATGGAGGGATGTAAAAGTGTTCAGAAACAACCTCTGATTCCTTAGAGTCCCTGGTGGAGCTACAGAAAAAGCCACATCCCACTGCCAAAAGAGCTAAACCTCTTTAACCTCATCTCTATAATGAGTGTCTTTAAAACAAATGTAAACTCTCACAGTCAAATGAAAGATTCCTGTGCAGGGCTGAGCCCCAGGTGAATAACCAACCTTATTGGCCTGAAGCATCAGTTGCTAGCATCTGAAAGGTATCCACTGTGGCTGGCCCATGGCTAGTGACTGTAAGCACTTGAACTTCAAACTGATAAATGTTGAAGGTTTAAGCACATAAATTATTGCTAATGGCTGAGACTAAAACAGGAAAACACGGTTCATTACAGGATTCTGTATTATCTTTCACTATACAAAAAAAAAAAACAAACCACAAAAACTTAACCAAAGAAAAACCTGTACAATGTTGCTGGAGTTATGTTAGCATCAAGAAACAGGGATTTTACTGTGCTGAAATTTATTGTGGCATTAACCGCTATGTAAAGAGGAGACATCCAGTCTGACCTTGCTGCCAGGACTTCTTCTGAAATGAACAGCAAAGTACGTGCTCCTCCAGTGGCAAGTCATCCCATCTGAGTTAGAAGAGGAGTCTCCAGGTGAAGAAGCCATTCCATCTCCATTCATTATGGACAGAGCCAGACAGCTCCTACAAGTTAAAGTTGAGGGAGATGAATCCTACCTTTAGTGCAGAACAGTTTCTTCCCTGACTAACTTATCATCAAAGACAATGGAGAGACATCCCAATCAAGACTCAACAGCTCCCAGAGTGGGGATGTGATAGGAGGCTGCAGGTGGTAACCTCTGGATCCAGAAGATACCACCTAAGGCAGATGTTTACCCTCACGTACAGCGCAGTCACTGGCAGAGCCCAGCCAACCTCTGTAATCAGACAGTTCCCTTTCTCCCCCTTTTAAAACCGGTATTTCATCTCTCTCCTGTACAATGGATATTTTCTTGCATTATGAAAACATTATGCCTATTGTTTCGAACAAAATCCTGACACATTGTTATTTGACCTAGTTGAGATTTTTAGTAGTTTCTCATATTTCTGCATTGCAGTACTGTCAGCACACACCTGCAATAATGTTATAAAGATCAGGGGCTTAGCTTGCTTCAAGAAGGGTAACTGTAAATATTCCTGGAAACTTTTATGGATAGTGATCCAAATTCTGCACTCACTATTTTCCTCTGGATAGGAGGGGAAGATGTTCATTTAAAGCATGTTAGATAATTATTTTAACTCACATTTTTTGAACACTTATTTGTGATTCACAAGATAATGCAATCTAGAATCTTATAAAATGTGTTAATTTGGTCAAGACTGGCTTAAGAAGAGCCAAGCACTGATCACAGTTAGCTAATATGTTAAATTGGAATAAAGTTGGATTAACTAACAAGAAGACAAACCAAACTACTCCAGATTCACCCCAGTGACCTGAAGGCTGAATATCTGCTCAATAAAGATTTTTAAAGTTACTAAAGTTCTGGCTGTTGAGCAATTATTCACCTGCTGTTCTAGAGGACATTCTTCAGTTTCCCAGATTCTACTAAAACTTAGTAAGTACAAATAAATGAAAGAAATAAGCAAATGAAAGAAATAAGCAAATGAAAGAAATAAGCAAATGAAAGACGAGCATCTTCACAAAATA
Source organism: Gorsachius magnificus (assembly GCA_034008185.1). Taxonomy (NCBI): domain Eukaryota; kingdom Metazoa; phylum Chordata; class Aves; order Pelecaniformes; family Ardeidae; genus Gorsachius; species Gorsachius magnificus. Next base: position 38,745,628 of record CM067087.1, read on the forward strand.
CACCAATGGCTAATCATTGTGCAGTCCAAAAAGGTGCACGGCCATAATGCATTCAGTAATATATTAGAGAAAGTTTCTGTTGCAGTCAAACAAAATCTATTGTAAGGGACTGCTAGATAGACTGCAATTAATATCACTTACAGGAGGTCTTGTTTCTGGGATGCCAGGCCAGCAGGGGCACCCTGTTGATTGACTGCAAGGATTTTCATCCAGTTCATAGTCAATGTCTCGCTGCTGCCTTTGGTTACTGTCTAAGCCTCACCAGTGAACGTTTCCTTGGATGGAGGCCTTGGACACTGGGAAGTGGCAGGCAGTTCTTTGGGCTTCTGTGCCACTTTCTTGGCCAGGTGATGGCACTCTGATTTAGGAGAGCAGGTCAAATGGTACAGACAACAGTGGGAACTGATACATTTTTACATGGGAGAACTGCTGAGTAAAATAATACCATCACTAGAAATTATAACTCCAATCTTTTGTAATTCAGCTAGTCTTTAAGCATAGGTTGGACCGTTTTGTAGCATTTGTAATACAAACAAAACACATTTGAATGCATTTTTCACAGTACGTCAAACTTCCTCTTAGGAAGAGGAAGGTATCTCAGAGTTTAGGACTGGGACAGTCTCATTTGGCAACATACTGCTATTTAGTTCCCAGCTGGTAAAATTGCAATAATAATTCCCTAGTCAAGGGGGGATCCTGTTGAAGATGAACATGTCTGGGCACTCAACGAGCAGAGATATCATGACTGAATGCACAGCTATCAGAAGAGCTGGAGAGGATCTTGCAAGGTTATCTGGTACATCCCCTTGTCCCAAGGTAGGATCAAGGTTGGTGATTTCTAGCCCTGTTCTAAAATATACTTACACATGCCCTCCCCAGTGTGGTGCATCTCTAGATTTACTATGGCTATCCTGTCCCCAGGACTCACCTGCACAAACAAACCTTCGTTGCCACACCTTCCCTGTAGTTGCTTGAGATTCTTAAAGAGCAGGTTCCTCTCCCTTTTATCATTACTGAGGAGTTCTTAAACAATTCACTCCCATCGATCTGTCAAGGCAAGCATACTCAGATGAGGTATTTCAAGCGACATCTTCTTTTCCCTCCTGCCTATCCTTCCTGGGCAGTCTGTACATATAGACAAGCTTTAACTAGCTGATGCCTTCAAAATGCAAGTCCAAGTCTCTATTAAAACTTGTCCCCTTCACTGTGAAGCTGAATGAGTTGCAGAGCCTCTGGAAGGATAAGGCCTTGACTGCTGGAGTTTTTCAAACTCTGCATCCCTTTGATCCCTTTCCCAATATGCAAAACACACTAAAATTCTCTCTTGGATTTCATTACACATAAAAAGACATGAAAGTGCAATTATTCCTTACTCATCAACAACTACCCACCAACCCTAGCTCCAAGCTAGACCATTCTGGCTACTTCAAAAAATGGTTATGAAATTTCCATTTCCAGATTGCCCTGGCAGGTATATCTGTGACTTTGCAAACAGCTACAGCTGTGTGTGCTAATTGCTTTCCTCTAAATTATTTATGAGACGCTTTTGACTGATGAGATTTCTCACAACAGCATGTGCTAACCATTGGCAGTGGGCTCCTGAACTAGTAGGAACTCCATCACCTGCCGAGGTGCAGAAAAGCCAGCTGTTAGCAGGCGCGGCATCCCTGGCAGCCCGCGCGCTGAACTGCCAGGTCAAGCCCTACCTGCTTTCATCTCCTTTTCCAATAACTGCTCAATAGGAAATTTATGTGTAAGCATTATATCTGCACATAACACACCCCCTTTACTTTTGGGATTAGATCAGAGAATACTGGAGACTGCCTGATTTAGATAAGGCCGAATTTAGGGTGTCAATGACCTGTGGAAGACAATCCAGTAAATGGGGCTTTGGTGCTAAACTGCTCTGGTCCCAGGTGCAGCAGGGGGTCTGTAAAGTGCAATTAGGAAAGCTAAAAATCAATAGGCTTAAATTCACCACATAGGAGGTAGCAGCTTTACCAGAAAATTTTTACAAGATACATAAACTGAAAAAGAATAGAAAACATGACTATAGAAAATACAAAATATTTATCATGAGCCACCACTTACCATTGCTTTTTCCTAGAGGGCTTATCACCGCTATCCAGCTAAAAATTACTTAAAAAGCTATGGCTAAAAGGTAACCACAAGCCGTGGCAGTTAAATAAAAAACCTAGTGTTCCAGGGACCAGCAAATGATGTCGGTATTTTTCTTTTCCTTTTCAGATATGAATAACTGATATAGAGAAGCAGTCGGAAACAGGTTGGCTAGAAGAAAATCTTCATGCCTTGAGTTGCAGGAGCTCGACAAAGAGCAGCCAGAAGAATGAAGCAAAGCAGCCTGTTAGAATTACTGCTCACTATTGGTGTTTTTATTGCCTTCCCAGGAGGCTATAAAGGTTGCTGGGTGAGTAACCAATGTGACATCTTCATGAGTTTCACAGCTGTGTTTAAGAACTAAATTTAAACACAATTCCCAGCCAAACTGTAGATGAAATTGTGTGTTGGGCTTTTTCCTAAGCAGTATTTTTACCCTGCCCATCCCATAAATTTTAAACTATTTGAATTAACCTTGTGCTCATTTATTCTACATATTCTACAGTGTTTTCTATACAGAAGTCTACTGACCCCAGATACAGGGGTTCAGACAGGAAAGACGGGGTGACAAAGAGGGGCCATGTTACCCCTCAGAGGTGAGCTGGTATTTCAGAGTTAGGTCAGATATTCCTGAGCCACTCTGCTCAGTGCAGCAAAGGTACAACCTGAATAGCTGTGGGGGTGTGCAGAGGACAGGACGCCGTAATCGGGCTGCGCATACGGTCAGGAGGAGGAAGGGAGGGCAGACGTGCAGTTGCCCTCAGAGCACCCAGAAGTTTCATTTCTTTACTCCCTTTCTCCCTTGCAGTGGCAATGGCTTTCTGGCCCATGTCCCGTTCAGTGGGTGGCACTTGGAAGTTGAAACAAATGTCCCAGGTTCCACGCCTGCTCCCTCAAAGAGATGGGCCACATGGACTCCTTGTGCTTCCATGAAACAGCAGCCTGGTGTTAAGGAAACGGGTCCTCCGCAGAAGAAGAGGAGGAAGTGGGGAGGAAGCTGATGTTCCCAGCCACCCATGACAGATGCAAAAGGAGACAGGACAGAAGGTATCTGTCTGGATCTGACACACACTAACAGCATGGCACAGGTAAGGCTAAGAAGTCATTCATGCCTCATTTCTCCCACCTGCAAATTATTTCTCCCCTTTCATCCCCACAGGCGCATCATTATGATTGTTCAATTAATTAACAGTTTAAAAGACCTCTGAGACATTCAGATGGAAGAGAAAGATTTTTTTCTTTGTATTTCTGCTTCTCCAAAGTTACATGCATAAACACTGAATTTTATGAGTCCTTTGCTGAGGATGAAGAATTACCTCCAGTTTATGGATGGGTGAGTTAAACCATGGGAATGTTAAAGCACACATTTTGATAAAGAGCCTCAAGTTTAAGATCCCCCTTTCTGAGTGCCCAGCTACATATAAGCATAGCTTGATTTCCAGAGGGCTGAGCACTCCCAATCCTAAATGTAAACAGCCAAAAGTGAAGGCATTCACCCACTGAAGATCACGTGCTCAGGATCCCAAATCAAATCTCAAAGCTGAGCCCACTTAGAAAACCTAAATGGAAACTTACTCAAGAAAACCTGAATAGAAGCAGCGCACTCGCGTGCTCTGCCCGCCACATGACACACAGCGCGCTTCTGTTCAGCTGGAGTTTCAGAAGAGCTTCACGCCATCGAGGGACCAGAACAGGCGACCTGACTTTCAGAAGCATCTATCACATGGCTCTCCAGCACAGCGAGTTGTAAGTGAATGTATTATGGGAGTGAGAGTTTCCCTGACCAAAACAATTAAAATTCTCACATAAAAATAGAATGCTGAAAGGAAATCTGCCCATTCTGCACTATTATTATTTTTAACAGAAAACTCAAGTTCCTGTCAAAAACAAGAGAATAGGCAATTTCCAGCCAGCTTTAATGGGAAAATCTTTTGAAATACTCAGCCATCTGTCACAGTAGGAGTGCTTGTTGTTCAGTCCTTCTGAAAAACTCAGCCCTTCTTTGGGAACGTGGTGCTTTTGAAACTCTGCCCTTGGGCCCCTCCTAGGAACTACTTCTTCCATGGATGGTCCTGCTCTTTTTGTGTCTACCAGTACTGTCCTCAGTGGAGTGGAACCTGCCAGTAAAGCTGGTAGAAATGGGCTTGAAGTAAAAAACTGGAAAATTGCTCTGAGCTAGCCCTAAATCCAAGAACAAACGGGGAGGTTAAGTCCAGAACTAACTGTACTTTCATTTAATGTTGCTTATAAAAAACATTGCAAACACATTTTAGCAAATTTCCAAATGTGTGTATCTCATGAAAATTGCTCACTGAATACTCCTTTTCCCTTAGAAACATTTATTTCTCCCCTCCTCTGATTCTTCCAGTCCTTTCTCTTCCCTCTCCTGCTATCATTGACACCTTGTCCCAGGTAAAGAAGAGGTAACAAAGGACTCCAGTCACCAGCAATGGAATGAACTGCTTCTTGCTCATAAAAGATTGTTAACACTAGGACTGCAATTTGGGATGGAAAACCAGCTTCCAAATAGCCCTCTCTGGGGGTTAATAAAATCTGCTGTACAGACAGGAAAACTCTGCAGCAGGTGAATCATCATCTCATGTGCTGGGACCAGGCAAACAGAGACAGTGTGATGCACAGCACTGTGTTAAAACAGAAGTATGGTCCCACAGTAAGCACCTACATCTGGAACCTGCAATGATTCCTCTTCACAGAACAACCATTTGAAAGCAATGATCTGAAGACAGCCCAGCGAACCCGGCACTAACCCGGACATTGCCCTTTCATCTGCTACTGGTGTGTTAGAAGAACATGTTACTGGTCTCCATTTTAACAAATACAGATTATGCTTCTTGTGGCTCTCTGGGATAGAGACAAAAACCATGCTACTTTCAATGGAGGAAGACCTCCAACAAGTCAATGAGATATATCAGAATACTTTTTATTTCTAAAGAGGGCCAAGAGGCTTTGAAGTTCTATTCATACCTCCAGATAAAGAGCCACACAATCCCTCCTGCTGCAAGGGAAACCTCAGTGAAATTCTGGCTACCTGAAAGTTAACAACAAAGTTCCTACCAGATTTACTGTGAACAAGACTTCAGGCCATAAATCTGTTCTGTAGAGGGTTTTCTACCAAATGTTTGAAAATTCTTTTTTCCAAAGGAAAAAAAAAGTCAATTGTTTTATTGTATTTTCTTTAAAAAGCCATAACCAAACATTTCATTTTAGATTGGGGTCAATCCCAGTTAAAAAATTTCCAGTTCCCACACACATCTTCATGAACTGCATTGGCTGTCATGTTCTGATGCTAAACCAAACTGACACATAATAGCTTGATAGTGCCAGGCAATATGTTCTAAACTTTCCATCCCCACAAAACAAAAATTCAGCATATCAGGGTTCTTCTCCATCCCCCCGCTCCCAAGTTTGGACAGAAATACACATGGCAATATTGCAATTTTTCAAAGATTTTTTTTTTTAAACTACCATTTGCATCAACAATGGCTACCACCTGGCACAGCCCTACCAAAGTTAAGAAGTTACTGTGGAATAATAAAGCATAATTCAGACCAGAATTTGGCCTGAAGAGCTCCATGTCCCAAAGAGCCCAACAAAACCTTCCCCTTGGCTCTGCTTATTCCTTTTGAGGAAGAACCCAGCGGAAGGGAGGCAGTCAGTGTGACTGCCAGTTTTGCAGAGTCCATGAAACTCTTGGGAGCCGTGACCCCAGTTCTCTGGCTCTTGTATTTCCAACAGAGGACTCTATTGAAAATGATCCTCTCCAGGGCCCCAGGATCTTCACCTTTAACCTTTCTGGGTCATTAAAGAAAATTCAGCCCATAATACAACAAATACAGCAAACTTCTTTTTGCTACAGCACAGCAATCTCAGAAGCTACTGAAACATTTTAAGCTAATGGCCAAGACCGTGCTCAGCAAGGCTGAAGCCCCACAAATTGAGCAGAACTTCAGCACTTGCTTAAGTTTAAGCACAGGCTGAAATGCATGGCTGAATAGGAATGGCCTGAGGAATTATGCAAATGCTTAAATGAATCCAGGTCCAAATATGAATTACTTTAGAAGATAGAGAAGCAAGCAGTGCAATTTAATCATTTTTATCTCCTTACCAAGAATGCACAAGTTCTTACAGCTAATATTACAGCATCTTCTGCTGCTGCCAGAAGCCAAATGACCTATTCTTTAACAGTCAAGCTCTCCTCATTTTCAAACTGAAGATTAGTCCATTTATGCTGAACAGTGGCACAGAATGACAATTTCATAATACATGGATTGAGTGCTATTCCACTCACATGTTACATTACCTTGCGCTTTCTTCCACTGCGCTTCCACTTGCAATTGACTGTCATGGTAATAAGGTGATGCTGCTTCTAATCTCAAATTGTGTACTTTCTGGGATGCTGGCAATTAATTAGATACCGCCACAGAGTGTCCAACTGGATCTGACCTTGAATCTGCACACAAAAAAACCCATGGAGATATAACTTACTCATATTAACAGTCTGCATTAAAGTTACAATGGGCGCTGGGCACTTCCATAAAATGCTGAATAAAACGAACCTTCAGCAATAGCACTGAAAAGGGCAGCCAGCACCTCCCAGCAGACTATCGACGCTGTCCACAAGTGATCCCATAAACATGAAGGCTGATTGTGAAATGCTTCTACACATGACTAGTCCTTACTTCTGCAAATACTCTCACAGGCATGAGCATTTTCTGGGTCAGATCCCACAGCTGTACTGCTAACAGGCAGCACAGCAAGTGTCAAACACCGATTCCAGTCTGCCCTCCTTGCAGAAATACCAGTGAATCCATAATGCAATCTCTGAGAAGGTCATCATAGAAAACTAATGCTTTACTGTAGGATATCACGACCTCTCCACAAACGAAAGAAAGTCCTTATTTCACTGTGATCTGAACAAAAATACATAGGAAGAAGTGGAAAGCAATTAATAAATTCTGCTACCAAAAAGAGGATTGTTGGTAATTACAGCACAATTGCTAAAGGAAGATATACAAAAGAGCTCGCGGAGAAAACATCCCAATTTAGACTGCACAACTCCAGGGACTGCTTGCTAACAAAATACAGAGTATTTTACTTCTAGGTCACTGATTTCAATCTGGCCTCAAAGGAGAAAATGACTGAAAGTTAATGCCAGCTGACAGTGGTGTGAAAGCAGTAGGGTGGATCTCAGCCCACTTCCCAGTAGATTAGAGGACACCACCCAAGTATTTGTGATTTGTGCAAGTAATAAAGCTAAAAATTCAGGCTGTGATTCAATGATACAGTAAATCCAGCTGTAGGACTCTTAGGACAAGGAGATGATGTGATACACACAATTCTGCTGATTCCAGCTTGTCTGAACCCTTTTGACGGGTTAACTGGGTACAAACAGGTGCTAGGGCAGATCAGATAGCGTTATGCTTTTTACAGCTGCAAGAAAAATCCAGGTTGCGCATGCCAACCAGTCCAATAGAAATATAGGTATGTGCCCATAGCTCATTGAGATCCAAACTCCCTGGTATCGAGGGTCACCAAACCATGGCCTCCCAGCTTCATCCTTCAGTGACAGCAGGTGCAGGCTGTGTAGGAACAGGCACATCAGAACTGTACTGCTTTATTGCCGCTGGTCACTCTCTGGACCGGAGACAAATGAAGATACTGACTACACCTCCGTCTGTCCTATGAAAGGGTGGAGGGTGCCAGATGGTTAGCAAGTCACCCAGGACACATAAAGCCACACAGGCATTAAATAGCATAAATAGCGAGGCATTAAATGACACCATCCCTGCTGGCACCACATCCCTGCTCATCAGTGCTCCATTCATTTAAACACTTTAAAGAGAGCAGGGAAATAGGAGATTAGAGAGATGTGCTGCTGCCTTTGATAAGCCTGAAAATAGGAGCAATGTTTGTGTTAATCCTGTAGCAGTAATACAGAAAAGGCGCGATTAGCTGCAGTTGCAGGAACAGTCTAGTGCAATCTATTTTCCCAGTGAATTCCTCTGTGGAAAGATGGGTCACAGGGCACACCTGCAAAATGCATCCAGGCGTTTGTATCTGCACTGTATCCACAGCCTGTGCTTCAACAGATGGTTGGCCAAAGGATTTCTTTTCCTTTTATTTTATTTTGATTTTTTTTTTTTTCTGAACACACAGGAGCAGAGCAAGCCCTCCTGCCAACAGTGTAGTGAATGCAGAGCATTCAGCAATGAAGAGGTGACCTTGATTACTGTCTAATGAGTAGAGACCAGTTGCTTTTCAGCACATAATGAAGTAGAAAACTTCTGTAATGGTCTGCCAGAGTTCTTGATGCTGCTCTCAGGAATGCTGTCAGAGATGCTCTCCATACAGTCTCTGCTTTGGGCACCAGGTAATTCTCGGTCTCTCCACACACATGGTATCTCCTGCTTTCCTGCAAGATCACTCTTAGAGAAGACTATGCATTTCTCTTTATGTAACATGCTCTCCTTTAATCAGCAGCACAAGTGTCAGGGCAGCTCCACTTGGTTAGTACCTTCAGACTGAAAATAGCTTTGGTTTAGATTCCTTATTTTCTTTCCTATTTCCCTTAAAATGACACAAGTAGTATCTGGCTCTCATTGCTGATAGCAATGGAGAGGAATGAGCAGCCTTGTAGATAAGAAAAAAAAGAAATTCTGGACCCACTGATATCCAGGAAAAAATATCCTTGCTGAGTGTTCCCCTTAGAACTCTACACCTTTGGGAAAGAAGCCAAAAGAGGTTGGATTAGCTAGTGTGAAGGCTTGCAAGATCAGCTGTGGCTTGGAAAGGCACTACCATCATAAAGGTGCTTCTGAGAATGAAAAGGGGTTGATGTGGCCATTGAATGCCTTGGGACAAGGAACCATGAACAGTATTGACATCACTTGTGGGTAACAGTAATAAAATCAGGCTGTTGATGGAGAGGGGAGGAAGCGGTACCTATTCTCCACTACATAACAAGAAACAGTGCTGGCGAGATGGCTATGGTCCCTCCAACAACCTTATCTGTGCCTGTAACACACAACCACATTTCACTGGAAGTGTAGAGAAAACTACACCATTCAGGCCACACCACGTGTCAGGAGAGGCCACAGAAGATCAGAAATCATCAACTGGAGGTAGCAGTACAGACACAGAATAAAACAGGGAGTTTCCACATTATTTAAAAGCTCAGGGCACTTGCAGGGTAAAAGCTTTCCTTGGGGCAGGGGAAAATCTGCTTTGAAAGGGAGAAAATTCACAGCTTATAAAAAGGAGGGTGGGAATTACATATCTGGAAGCCAAATGCATGCAGGGTTTGCGCTCTGCATGCAGGGGGAGGGGTGTTCCAAATGGGAAAAAAGATTTTGTGCTCTTCAGAGTTTTCTAAAGCTAGAAGGCTACAGCCTGCACTTCCATAAGGTGCTCTGTGTTAAGCCTGAGCTCCCTCTCCCATTTCAGATTTTACCTGGAGAGGAAAATCTTAAGCTGTTAGCATTAAATAATAAGAAAAATAAGTTAAAATATTTTTAATTTTAAAAAGAAGAAACTTCTTTATAGCTGCATAATCAGTTAAAACTTGCCTGTGGTGTTATGTCCATGTGCTAGGTTTCCTTAGGGATCCATTTTCATCTGCATAATCATCTATTTTAATTATATGATGCCAGAGGGTATATGATACTGTATGGACAAGTAAAAAGACAAAGAGATGGAGGTGGGGCAGAAAATAGAGCTATGACATTTCCGTCAGCAAAAAATGACTGTTGCATGCAGTCATGCGCAGGGCATGGGGGAGGGACAGTCATGTGAAATAAGTTCCTTCAGTCCTTCAAGTCCCCAAAATAAATTCCTTCAATCCCTTGTGAGGCATATTCTCTCTCTTCTGTCCCACATCTCAAACCCAGTATCCTTTTCTGCTCCAGACTATAACAACACTCGTCAAGCCAGGGCTTCCATCTTCTCCAGACTATGACCCCAAGGCTCTGCCATTTCAGAAGCCCCCACCTCACAGAAAACCCCTCAAACACCTCCTATCCCAACCCAGGATCCCCCCATTCCCCCCCCCCGCCCCGCCCTTATCACTTATACACGTATAAACATTGACATTATCTATACAAATGAGATCAGGAACTTTCGACATCAGAAAAATCCCAGATCACTCTTTTCCCAACCCTGAAACATTCCTGTTTCTAAACTAATTTGCAATTCAGTAGATCTCAATTGCATGGAGGTGATATAAAGAACCAGGCTTGTTCACATCAACCACAGCAGAAAGACCTCCAGGAGTAAGTTGGAGAAAGGGGAATATGGCCTGTCCACAAGCAGATCTCTGAGCAGCACGTGCCGTTTATCAAACCAAGCCAGAGTCATGACTGCATCTCTTCCTGACAGATGCATCCTTTTTCTTCTCTTGCTTTTCTCTATCAGCAACTCTTGTACTCTTCCAGCACCTCTCCAGAGACCAAGAGAAAGAGTGCTATGTACAGTGGCAGCATACGTACATTAGCCATTCTCCAGTGATCTTTCGTAGCTGCTCTGGCCCCCATAAGCTTATGCAGGTTTTGTAATGGTGGATTCTTAGGTCTCTTTCTGGGGGTGAATCCCAGCAAATAATACCACCGATGGAGGCATGGGGTCCAGTGGTGAAGCTGTCCCATCTGAGACTCTTAGGGACACCAGGACATGAAGGGTCTACCTGAAAAACAGAGCAAGGCACAGGAAAAAGTTTGCAAAAATGAAAATAACTCTAGTAGAAAGACAGACAGACAGTGATGTGACCAAGCTGAAACAGCTGGTGAGAAGCTCATCTTTTCAAGGTTTGGTTCTAAATGTCAGCGTTGCACATCCTACCACTGTAAGTCAGTTCAACACTATGGATTTGTAACTTTAGAGTTTCTGTTACAGCTTGAGACAGGCTTGGGTGGAAAGGAGTTTCCAAACCTGGAACAGCATGGGCTCAAACTTAGGTACAGACTGAGACCACCTCAGCTTTGACTCCTGAGCACACTTGAGCTTTGTTGTAACTATAAGACAAAAGATGCGCAGGGCAGAACTAAGCAGTTTGAAAAAATATGTTGGGGTCACTTACAATTTCGTAGAGAATGAGTTAATGCTACCAAGGTGAAAAGGTGATCCTGCAAAAGGGTAAAATATATTAAACAGGGAAAACAGTGCTAACATGCTCCATAAAGAAAATAGTCTGTGCAATTACCAACAGACAGGATATGGATAAGCAGTTTTCAAGAGGAAAGCCCCTCTATCTCATTAAACAGCTGCTTTGCTCCTGCTTTTTTTCCCTGTTCAACTCTTCACCTTTAATCTGCAATACTCAGCTATGCTGCACACACCAAGAATGCAAAGCTCACAAGCACAGGAGGGCCTCCCTTATCAGCTTAGGATAAAAGCAAGAGATCGAAAGGATGGATTGTCTGTGATTTTTCATTACAGACTGGTAGATACCTTATGCCCGTCGCAGACAGGCTAAAGATTTGGAGACCTGAAGATTCATTTATCTTTGAAGATTTGGAGGAACACTGGTAGAAAATAACAGGTGAACTTCCACATGGGAAAGAAAGATGTGCCATGGTGTGCTCTCCACCAAGTCATGCGATAGCGCGGGGCTCTTGCTGCTGTGTGGCAGGAGTTGGGGGCAGCCTGGGGATGCCATTGCTCCTCCTCACAGAGGACAGAGCACTCCCAGGGCTGGCTGATGGTGAGGGGAAGATACAAATCAATGAGTCCTCTCTCCCCACAGGGATGCCAATATCTGCAGGTATAAAGTCTGCAGTGATACACCACCAAGGGAAGTTTCCTCCTAACTCAGTGACTGCCTTATGGCCTGTAGAAAGACGATTTCAATTTTTCCCAAGGACGACAGGTAACACCGGAACACCGCTGAGCTGCTGCAGCAGGCTTATGCCTGCAAGAAGAGCAGAGGCTCCCAGGCCTGCTCTCTTCCTTGCTGTCTGAATAAAGCTCCTGAGTACAGAAAAGACAGCTTGGTCAGGGCCTTCCTTACCCTCCCCTCCCTGCTGTGATCACAGGGAGCTCCTGCTCCATCCCTCTGATGTGTTGGCAGCCTCTATAATTTAGAGCAGCTGTGATTTATGGCTTGGACACAGCCCGTACTTGGGGAGTACAAAGGTAGGGCTGGCCTGACCAGTATAGCTGTGTCGTCGCTGGCCCTTTGTATTGATCAAATGAGTGATGGAAGTGAAGAATTCAATTGCGTTTGCTGTCTGTAAGGATCAGCTAAGGGACATTGGGCTGGGGGGGAGGCAGGGATTTAATTACTCCTCACGCCCAGCACCCGCAGCCAAAAGTGTGATGATGGTGCTCTGTATATTGATGGGGGGGAATTGCTCTCGGCCACCTCCCTCTGCACCTCCTCTCTCAGTGAAGAAGGAAATGGAAAAAAGAATTAGGAAATTTTCTGAATGCTTCATCCTGCATTAACCACATACCATATCTTTCCATACCTTATCTAGTCTCTAGGGGAATGTCACAGGCACTGGAACAAGAGAAATGAAGGGAAGTTTACAGCTGCCTAAATCTAAGAGAGAGAGGTGTTTGTGGCACGCAGCATGTTGCAGTTCCCACTATAAATTCATGGGCAGATTTCCAGCAAATAATAGGGAGCTGAATCCAAACATACTACTCAGTGAAAGGCTTGAGCAACCTTTAATCAGACTCCTAATTGGTCTTCACCTCTGTTTCAACATTTGTCGTTTGAGGAAACCAACAGCAGTTCCCAAATGAGCTTTTTTAAAGTAACTTTCAGGACATAACCAGGTCTCTGTGAAAAGGGATAGTTCTAAATTCAGTCATAAATGTTTGATACTGCTAAATTTAGCAAATGGTTTTAGTGAGGACCTATATTTATCAAATTACCACCTTCAAGACAAATGCTTATGGGGAATGCATTATCCTCAGTCTTCCTAGACCTTCTTCTGCTAGTGAGGGCATGCCCCATCTTTTCCAAAACACCACTTCTAAAACAATGGTCCAATTTTTACATTACAGCCATGGCTGCCTTGTACTGACCGAGTAGCTGTCATTTAGATTCCTCCTATCAACTCCGAATTCCCTTTCATCTAGGGTCTGTCTTATGTGATGGCAGCCCAGAGCAGTGACCTATGACTATGCTTGACTTCTTATCTCATGACATGTGGACTAACTTACAAATGTAGGTAATTAGTTAAAGATGTTTCATGACAAATTAGACTAATGGAATTGTAATGGTTAAATTAACGTCTTGGGGTCAGTTTTAAGGTCCCTTGTTAGGGGTGATAGTTCAAAGTGCAAGCTGTCAGACTCTGGGAAGTATCTTGTTTCTTTTAATAAAGTGCTTCTTTTGCATGTGAAAAGCCAAGGACAAAACTGCTGAGATAGGGCCTGATCCAAGGGAAACAATCTGGTTGGCAGTTTCTGGATAAGGCAGTCGCCCCAGTCCTGCCCCCAAACTTTGTCCTGTAGGCAAGATACACGGCGAGTGGAGCAGCAAGCATGAAGAAGGATCAAAGCCCACAGCTTTGCACTGCTACGAACACTAATCTCTCACTCTCCCCTCGCACCTTGCAACTGAAAATTTCATCTGACATCTTTCTTCAGGGAGGAAGTTAATTTTGCAAAATCAAACAGTCCAACATAAATTAAACAGATAAATCATGTCCTGTTATCTGCATCCTTCCTCCAGGAGGAGCCTGCGAGGCTCTCCCTGTAGGCTCCTCTAACAATAGAGCTGCTTGTTAACTCTCACACAATGCTAAGGACAAATGGGAAAGGAAGAGACAACAAAATGGAAAACAGCATTCTGCAATTTTGTCAGTCCCTGGTGTGCCCATGTCTTGAGCACCGTATGCAATTCTGGTCACGCCATCTCCAAAAGGTATAGTAGAGTGAAGAGAGGCAGCGAGAACATCAGAGGTACGAAATGGCTTCTATAATTGAAGAGACTTCATAGAGAAAGACTCATTTGCTTATCAAACAGACAGCTGAGCTTGGATGTGATTGAGATATTTAGCATGGAGTGGGATGGAGAAAGCAAACAGGGAATAATTACTCTTTGCTCCTCATAACAGAAAGGAAACACTTTTTACACAATGGCAGTTGAATGTGGAGGTCACGGATGTAGAGCCCAAACGAGTAAGTGCATTCAGAAAAACTAGATAAATTCAAGGGAATCCACCAAGAGCCACTACATACAGCAGTTCAGATACAGCCTGGAGCTCAGACGTGCCTCCATACAGAGCGCCAGGAGCTGGAAAGACATCAGAAATAGGACTCTTGTCTGGGTGCCCCCTTTTATGCTCTTTTCTCATGCTTCCAGCGCTGCACTCTCTGAGACAGGACTCCAGGCTAGACAGGGCTTTGTTCTGACTCAGGAGAGCCACTACCATCACCTGATCTTGGGTCCCTCCTCACTGCAGACGACTAATTAGTCACAGATAAGGTTAAGTCCACTTCCCTTCAAAGGCAGCCCTGACCTCTGATGGCCATCTAAAGGAACAGCCTGATTGTCAGAGAACTGTCTCCTGCCCCAGGTTCCAGCAGTGACGAGGGGCAGGGGTACGTACGTGTACGTGTAATTCCATGTACATACACATGTGACTGAGAATGAGATGAGGTCCCTAATCACACAGCCTCCATTTTTAACTCCAAGCACAAGCTTTGATCTTTTCTTTTCCAACATAAACACAGAGCAGAGTACACACTTAGACAGACATTCCCTTCTGAAACAAGCTGCACTACTCCCTGCCCGGGCAGAGAACAAGACAGCGAATGACACAAGGCAGCTGTTAGCTGCGCTGCTGAATCCCCTCTCTGCGTGTAACAGCAAAAAGCACAGCACAAGGACCCCTACAGAACAGAAAGAGTAACGTGGGTTTCTGTGTTTAGATACCATTCCGGAGCCAGTTCAGGCAGCTCCGGCAGGCACGGCACCCTCCACTGCTGTTTACCTCTTGAAACTGGGATCAGGCTACTAAGTTCACCTTTAAAAAAAAAAAAAAATCCATGGTAAGAGAACAGAGCCTACTATGATTTGGTACCATCTGCTTGGTCTTCTGCCTTTTGGGCAGACACTGTCCTCTTAGGTGCACAAGGGTAGCCGGCTGTGTGAGATGGAGCTCGCCGTGCCCCATGGCCCAGCCGCGGCGTGCCCCCTGCCTGACTTGTGGCACTTCCCACATCTGGCACTGCAGCTGGCCGAATCTTGGGTCAGCCCCGTAACAGACCTTTCTCACAGTCGTGTCTCCCTCCTGGGGAATCTACCTACCCAGGGAAAACACTCTCCTTTAGATACTTCACAGGACAGCAGAGTGTGAACCTTTCCCTGTATTTCATGAGGGAAAAGGAGGTGGTGGGGTCCCACGGGCAGTGCATTGCCAGCCTGAAGTACAGATGAAACAAATCAACTCCAGCTCCTCTTGGAAGCCACAGTGCTGGAGCTCCTGCTATGGCAGTTTCACAGACAGCTCTGGAGCTCCCAAAGTATCAGCCAAAATGGTGCTGCCATTGCTTCTCTTCTCTCCCACCCACTGGAGGCCACAGCTCAGAGGGAAGGCAGAAGGCACCCGGTCAGCACACAGCAAGGACAGCCGGCGATGGGGAGGTTCCTTCCACTTTCCTCCAGCATACACATGTGCAGGGTAACAAGCCAAACCTTCGTGCTTAAAAGCATCATTTAAATTATCACATGGACATAAAAGGAAAATAATTATTGGTTACTACACTTACTACTTTTTTTTTTTTTTCAGGGCAAAAACTGCAGGAATGAAGAATTTACGTATTTAATATGGATGTAAGATAGAAGTTGTAAGATGACAAGAGGAATAAGCCAAGACAAACAAACATCCATTCAATGCCTTGAATTTCTGCATCTTTCATTTTCCTAATTCCTGGCATGCGTCATTCATACCTTTTTCATGTATGCATCAGGACAAAATGACAGACGCAAATGCAACAATTTTCCTCCACAGACAAACCCGGGATTTAAAAGCCCATTAATAGAACCATGCAGAATTACATTGTGCATCCTTGTAAATATGTATGCACACTCTTTTTATATCAGTTCATATACATGAAATAGTAACAAGTAGTAAACACAAAAACATAAAATGAGAATCTTGTGTCATTACTACACTACAGTTCTTCTTTATGTGAGAGCTTTTAGCATTAATAGCTAGAGGAGCATACACACAAGTCACTGAGTTTTGAGAGAACTAATGAAGTTCTGCTGGTTTCTATTACAGAGATAGGACTATTTGGACCTTGAACACAAGACAGAAAGAAGTGAATAATGATTTATTTTTAACATAAGGAAGAGAAAATACTTCCCATTAGCGGAATGGTAACAGCTGGTAACTGTAGAGCATATATGTGTTAGTTTGAAAACTCTGTAGGTGAGGAAGATATTTCAGCCTCAAGTATCCTTGACACTGACATACTTACACTGTATTTTGCAACGTTTGTAAAGTTAATGCTTGACAATTTTTTGTCTTATTATTACACTGAAGTGATATAAGTATGGTGTTACCAAATAAATTATTATGCAATGCACATAACCAATGGATATAATATAAAAATTCATTTGAAAAGTGGATATCTACTCTAATCTAATAACTATCCTTAATCTTGCTCTGAGAGAGCCAGAAAGTGAGGCTATTCAAGAGTTTGCTTTTGTTAGAATACTTACTTAATACTAGCAATAAAAGATAATAAACACTTATCTTGTTTGCTTCCACTGCATAAAGATACAGATATTTCCTAAAATAATTTTGGTACTTCCATGTAGGACAAAGCTAATTAGAATCATAGAATCACAGAAATGATGGTTGGAGGGGACCTCTGGAGATCTCCGCCCAACCTCCCATTCAAAGGGAGGGGTTCAATCTTTAAGGAAATGCCTAAAAATGACAAGTGGGCGATGGGAATGAAAATGCAGCAGCAGGGGTGGCAAAAGCAGGGGTCAGTGCATATATTTACACTCCTGAACCAAATCAGTTGGAATGTCCTTGAGCGTCTTACCTGAAGAGCAAAAGAATGGCCAGGTCTCCGTGCTCACTTCCTATAATTTCATTTCCTATCATCGTTGTGCCACAGCGTCAGCTCATGTAACGGTAGGAACTGACTTCACGGAACTGGGATTTACTCCTGAGAATGGGACCACTCAAGCCGCCGCTGAGGTGCTATTCTGTACCTGCAAACCTTCTTTGCGTTCATTGTGAGAGTGGTAGCTGAAAGGCGCTGGGTCCCATTGCTATCTCTAAACACACAGTACCCTGTTAGCCAAGACCATGCAGTGCCCCTTTTACTGCAGCAATGTAAACATTTACCAAGAGAAGACAGGGAAATATGATCTGACACAAGAAGATTAAGCTGTATGGGGTTTTCACAGGAAGCCAAGTTCTTTAGCTGTCAGATGAAAGCCACAGAGTGACGCCTATTGTTTCTAGAAAGAGTAATTACTTCTGATTGCTTCCGAGTACACTAATTTGTCTTGATACAGAATGACAGCATAACCCAGAGCAGTGGATAACTGCTTTACTTTACCTGTGTGCAGGTTTTCTGGGGTATACCCACACTGGTTTGAGCAGCATTTCTTTCTGCTGGGGCATCGGCAGTGCCCCGGCTTAGCGGTGAGAGGGGGTCTCAGAAATTCATGGCTGGTCAGGCATGGGGCTGGCTCCACAGACAGCAGTGGCATTACTGAAAGACAAGGCAGAGGGGACTGGAAGCTGCCGGTTTCTAGAACGGAACAACCAAACTGAATGAATGGATGAAGAATGTCAGGACTGCAATTGCCAATTTTCTAATCTGCTCTTGTTCCCTTATGTTCTTTTATGCATTATATATGCTGCTACCTGAATCCCTTCATGCACTCATGAAAAGCCTTTTGCTAATTTCATCCAAATAAATTATTTCCAGTAGTTCAAGGGAGGCAGGAATAGAGAGACAGGAAAAACTTGCTGCTTCACAAAATTGTTGGAAATGTCAGAATACATCCTGGACCCCAGTCTAAGCCCTTTTCTCAGGGATTACTTTACTACGCCATAATTTTACATGCTTGTTGCAGGGCAGGAGGAACCTCTGCATTAATCAAAGAATCCTGCTTCGTCAGTGCTTTGCATCTGTGGTGCAGGCAAATAAGGAAAACCTGGAAATTTTGCAAACTGAAAGCTGAACAAAATCGTTCAGGTTAGGTCACTCAGGGTGGTTTGTTGTCAATATTGTTAAACATTTTGTTTCTATTTTATTTTTTTTCATTTAAAATTTCTGATCTCCATTTTCTTAAAACATCAAAGTAGAAAGTTACTTCCATTGAAATAAAAATATGAAGAGTTCAGGTTAAAAATGTCAAAACATCCTGTTGTGCACATTCTGAAAAAGCAGTTACATGCCTGTACTGGGTTAAAGGAATAGTGGAAAAGGATCCTGGCTTATGAATAATATCAATTTTTACAAATTATGATTTTTCTGAGGGGAAAAATAGCAAAAGAAAAAAGCTCTTCAAAGAACCCCTGATTGGTCCTAAACAAAAGTTCACCTAGGATATCATCTAGTGGTACTGCCTTTTTGCAGGAAAGAACATTTTTATAGTTACTGACTGTTGTTTATAGTAACCGACTCCAGTCAGTCAGAAGCTGCCTAGGACTTGTAAATCAGAACAGCAGAGCTGTAGTGAGGGGTCACAGAGCTGACCATCATGTCCCCAAATTTCAGCTGTCTTCCAGAAATTCAGAAGGCAGGGAGCAAGCATTGCACTAACTGATTTTCCACCATCCTGGCATCCCTCAGATTCTCCTTATGCCACTTTTTAATCCATAACAGCTCCCTACTGCTGTTCACATTTTCTGACACTTTTCTAATAATTCTGATCTTGAAATCTCTTCTTTGCAGAGGGTACAGTGAAGGAGTTTCAACACTTATTGGAGATTTATTGCAACCTAAGAAAAACAACGCTCACCCCACATTACCTCTGTGGTGGTAAAATTATTAATATTTAAGATTTGACAGGCCTGGCTAAGAAGTTTATCCTAACCAAAAGAACATCCCCTTTGACTAAAAGCTAACAGCCTGTGATTGCTCCCAAATCCCCACTTCTGAGCTAAGATAATACTGGGTGTACCACTCCTATAGGCTCCACCAAGAACCATCTCTCCATATGGTCACATTATTTACTGTTTGATTCCTTCTTAGAATTGTGGCAGCTAGCAAGCTATTTAAGGAGTTGGTCCCTCCCAGGGATGGATACCGGGCTTTGTTTGCATTGAAACAATTGTTTTCTTCACCTGTTTTTTTTCTGAAACAGTGTATAGGCTGGGTCTCTGCAATCCTATGGCAGAAAATGGGGGAGCAGAGGGGAAGATGCTGTCCAAACATTCTCCCACTATGATCACAGTTAATAAAGCTTCTGTCTGACATGTCCTAAATTGTATTTGTGTTATTATGCCCTTGAAGTCCCCAGATTCTCCACCACCTCTTAGATGGGAGCCCAGCCCACTGTGCTCTGCCTGGCCACAGACACTGCAAAGGGAGACAAAAACTCACCAGAAAATGCAAGGGCCCAGCAGCATATGAATCTCTAGGCATCATCACGGTACACACCAAAGCATCTGAGAGCTGCATAGCGGGCTGGATGTCGGTGTGTGAGGCAGTCAGACCAAGACCTTTCACTGGTGCTAAGTTTGCTCCAGTAAATAACAAGGACTCGGAATAACAAGGCCTGCAGAGAGGATTTAGATAGCTAATGGGCAAAATGAATGCCACAGAGATCAGGTAGTGGTCACAGCCACTTATTCCTTCCCCAAATATCCAGAGCTCCTACTGCCTGCAGCGCAGCCCAGGAGCCCGCTCTCTGAAATCAGAGCAAACTTGGGCACCAACTGTAACTGGAATGGGATCAGGTCTGACAGTAAATGGCTTCATTTCCATGAGGAAATGGCCTCAAGATGCACTGGGAGAGGTTTAGATGAGTTATTAGGAAAAATTTCTTCGCTGAAGGGGTTATCAGACACTGGAACAGGCTACCCAGGGAAGTGGTGGAGTTCCCATTCCTGGAACTATTTAAAAGACAGGTAGACAGGGTGCTTAGGGACATGGTTTAGTGGTGGGCAGGTACGGTTGACACTCAATGATCTTAAAGGTCTTTTCCAACGAAGTGATTCTATGATTCTAAGGCTCAGCACACACCTGGTCCTCCATCATCCATCAGCACATCACAGTCAGGCACCCCAGTCAGGACAGGCCCCAACAGAGTAACATGTCAGCTTCCTATGCTCCCTAAGTGCCCAGAGTACGGGGAAGCAGAGGAAAGCGCCCTATGACTTCTGCCAAGAGATTTTTGAGGAGTTCTCTCCATCTGTATGGACACTTTGAGTGTCATCAAACCAAATTCTAATCACAGTCAATACAAGCACCTGTCCAGTGTACAGCATCCATGGTGTAGCACCCCAAAAGCAAACAGTATTTCAGAGTGACTTCAGTTATTTACTCTGAAAATTTTGCTAGAGTAGCAAAGAAGGTCAGCTCATGAAAGCATAAAAGGAATCCAATGTATAATTTGATCTAATTCTGTCTAGAGCTAGAACATGAGATTTAATTTTCCACTGGACATTAATTTAGAGAGTTTTCTGAATTTAAAAACAATAAAAATAAAGACCCAAATGTGACCAGTTCTTAAAATAACCTATAGAAAATAAAATTAGAGAAAAGTGTTAAAAAAAAGCATGTATTTCTCCCAGAAAAGAGTATTTCCGGATTTGAATTATGCATTGTGAAATAAGAAGAACACAATAAATGTCTCTCCTCATTTGTGTAGGCTTTATGCTAAAAAGAACTGATAAATAGGCCAAGATTAAGAAAACAAGTGGATGCTAGGGTGTGGAAGTCTTGTTTGGTGTTATAGAAGGAATAAAGCAATAAATCAGCATCAACATAAACACATTTACTCCTCCTCTCCAAAGGAGTTAATTGTTTCATGTTATCAATAAAAATGCAACATTACTGATGGCATTTTCTTTTCTTAAATCAACCCTGAAGTCATTCTATTGATTTCAGCTGAGCTGCCAAAGAAAGGCTTAGGCCCACGATGTCCATTTAAATATATAACTCTGGAAAGCACCTTTCCATAAGATCTGTGACACTAGTTGCCATTATTCAGTGTTTCCAAATACAGTCCTGCCATAAAAGTTATTTACCGCCTTCTTACACTGCAGTTTATCACAACCTTCATTATTCCCTATAGGAGTTGTACTAAATCACCCAGCTGACAGCTCAAGTGATCCAGTTCCCTGACTACTGGCACTTCGGAAATAATCAAGGCCCAAACCGCCTTCTATAAAGCTTCCATTTAATCAGTGCTGACATGCACCTTAGATTGCACTTCAGAACGTGCCAGGAGCACCTCCAGGGTTTTGTGGCTTATCACCAAGAAGACAGACCGCTATTCTGCTGGCAGGTCCCGGTGATGAACCTGGCCATTCACGGGAAAATCACAGCCTAGTAGGGGGACTTGCTTTACCTACCAGGTCTGCCTGCACCTTTATAATTTTGACCCAAGTATCCAGGGGGTGGGAAGTGGTGTTATTTGGTTTTACTACAAGGGAGCAACAGAAGCAGAAAACCCTTTTCAGGGCTTAGCCAGGTGGCAGCGAGGACCAGATACTGCATCTGAGCCCTTGCCTGCGCAGAACGTGTCTGGTCATACGACTGTTGCGGTCAGAGGCTGGATATTTTTCTTCTTCTGACAAAAGCAGTGTCAGCAGAAACTAGTTTTCTTCCAGACATAGTTTATGCAGTATGGGAAACTAGTTTGAAGTATATTGGCAAAAGATTACTATTATTCTGCCAATATAAGCCACGTCTCCACTGGGGAGCTCTGCCCGCAGTGCTCAACCAGTCAAGAAGCCCTGTGGATAGACTGACACATATACAAAGAAACTGCCTTGCTTTCAGTGGCGCTAGCGTGGATTTATCCTGATAAAACTGTGAAACAGATACTGGCCCTCTGTTCATTCTTTGGCACTTGAACAGTATTCTGAAGAACCACAAGAGTCAGTGCTATAATAGCGAGCCATAAAAACAGGCAGAAAATATAAACACATCTGTCCCTATGTCCCATAAAAATTAACAACATTGCACTAAAGAAATACTTTCTGAAAGTTTCAGGCAAAAAATATATTCCTTGAATGATTTTTAATAAAAAAGTGAAATTTTCCCACCAAAGACAAAACGTGAGCAAAATGATTTTGTCAAGAATCCAATTTTCCACTGGAAAGCATGATAGACTATCCCTTAATAATAATAATAATGACAGTCACCACTGCCAGTGTGCTACAGATGAAGCAATGAAGCAAGAAAATAGCATGTTCTCTAACAGAACAAAAAGAATAGGCAGCATTGCCCCAGACACCATGCTAATATCAGTTTTTGATCTCGCTACTGCAGCGTTTCCTGCTAGAGAGCTACAGCTGACATGGAGCGCTGCAGGCTGCTTTTCAACACCTTCACACTTGCTGCTCTCACTCAGAAAACTGTCGAGAGGGAAACCACCACATACTGCAGCAGGAGGAATTTTAGTTCCAGTTTTATGAATTTGCATCAGAAAACAGCAAAGGACCGATGGAAGGCAGCTTATCTGTTTCAGGAGTGACTGTCAGAAGAAGACAAGATGGAGCAGGAAAAGTCCTATCTTCCAGCTCTCGTGCAGAAGGACTGCTGTTTGCTTGCAGAGAAAATTATAAAAAAAAAAAAACAAAAACCCAACCCAAGAGCCCATAAATCAAGTTATATCAGTCTTTCGGATATAGAAACACACGTGCAGCAAAATACACAAGGTTTGGAGCAGAAGACGGGGCAGAAGGAGGAAATGCTTGGTCTGCATGCATGTTCTGGTTTAGCTGAGGTATCAGCCAAAAAGCAGAGCTGGAAAAGACTGCAGGGCTCAAAAGTCCTAAGATGAACTGCAAAGAAAAACCAATCAACTTACGGGACTCTGAGTAATGGCCATGGTGGTAAAGAGAGAGAGACAGGAAATACAGATATTTTGCTGGTCGTGGTTTTTTTTCTAGATTCGTATATTTTTGTGCTACTAAGTAAAAAGCAATTGTGCTTTAAAATCCTGTGCAAAACTGGTGCATTCTGTGCAAGTACCTATTCTTGCATGCATAAACTGAAAAGTTCTTAGTATCCACATGCCCAAGTCTGGGAAAATCTTTGCTCAAGTTGGACTAGATGATCTCCGGAGGTCCCTTCCAACCCTTGCCATTCTGTGATTCTGTGTGATTCTGTGAAGTGTGAACAGAGACCTCATACCAAGGCTCAACACAGACTCTTCAGAGCACACACTTAACACCCACAGTGGCTAAAAAATCAAGCCTCTCCCAGAGCAGCCTAGGAGAGGTTTGAGGAAGGGGAGCTCTGCCAGTGCTTTGTGGGTGTGACAGAAGCCTCTGAATATTTTAAGTGCATGAACATTTAAGCAGGCTTGACATATAACAAAGCCTTCCAGATTATGCACCGGAAAGACTGCACAGGGATTCAGCAAGTACCATACAGCTGTGAATGAATGCGGCTGATGCTAGTGCGGTGGCTTAACTCATCATATGGACACGAATGACATGGATCACGAGGTAGCTGATGGGTTTTTCTCTCTGATTTGAAGACTGTAGCGGGAAGTGCCTGACACAACTGTCAGATCATTTTCAGGCTTTGCCCATTTTCTATGACATAACTGCTTGCTTTGTTACTTTCTACTAAATTTAGATTTACCCGTTTCACCTGTTGACAATGTGGATAAATTGGTGACTCTGTCTCTTCAGAGCATCCTGGAGTCCAATCCAGCACTGTCTGAAAACAGTGGGTACTTCTCCAGCGACACCATGGGGAGCTGGGATGAGCTGAAAGGGGAGGAAAGAGGTAGGTCACTTGGTGGATCTGCTTTTTAAAAATGCCTTCTAATCAAGGGAGGGGCAAAACTGTTATCTCAGCTCTACAGATAGAAACTACAGTATAATTTCGGAAGAATCCTGCCCTGTGGTGTCTAAAGGTAGGTCTCTGCAGCAAATAGGCTTCTACAGAAAATCTACATACAATTAAAGACTGAAGTGCTCAGAGGCAGATACTCACAAGTGACAATAATTCCTCCTGAAACCAGTGGAATTTTATGGATGGAACCGAGGAAGCACTCTTTCCGCAAGAGAACTTGCTGACAATAAATCAGCAGCAAGTGTTGCAATTACTGCCCCACGCAGTGCAATGCCTTGCTCGATGCTCCCTCCACAGCAAAGAAATTCTATTGATGGTACTTCTCACAGTGGCACTGGAAAAAAAAAAAAACACACAAAACCAACTTCACAGCAGTTTTGGCACAAGGAAAGATCCAGACAACTGCCAGTCTGCACTTCAATACAAAATCCTGACCAGGAGGAAAATGACTCATGCAAAGTCTGGAGCAAGACATGGTATAATGCTTTCATATGGCCCCAGACACAATTATAATTCCTCCCATCAGCTCTTCCTGCTGACATCAGCTTTCACATTGGTTTGGCCTAATAATTAGAAAAGTTCTTAGAACTTAACCAGAACATCATTGTTCCCATGGAAAACACTCCGCTGCTCCTGTGATGGGAAATAGCTTTTTTCCTCTTTCCTTTTGAAAATTTTATTGCTGATCTGGCTAGGCCAGGCTCCAAGTCTAAGCAAGGTTTCAGTGTGCTTTTACAATGCTGGCTTCACATCGGCATCTCCCACTGCTTCTGAAATCAGCCTGAGAAAATGAGCCTTTGCAGGGAGCAAGGAGAAACGTGTCAGAAAACCAGACGAGCAGCCCGGACTATACACTGGAACAAGAGTAGGAGGGGGAAAGGCTTCGCGCACTGTCCTGCCTGCCTCAGGTCCTGTTCCCTGGCTCCACCCTGCTGGGGAAAGAGGAACCCTGGTGCTACAGCAAACCCACGCAAAGGTGACAGTGGCCACGGAGACAGCCATGGGGAGAGGAAAAATGAGCGGTTAACTAACTAACGTCACTTGAGATTGTGTGAGCTGCTCTTGGGGCCCACGGCACGGCAAGCCGAGAAGCAATCAGAGGTAGCAGACCCTAACTGATGTCTGGCAATACTGCTCCAAAGAAGCCCTGGCATGGTGGAGAGGAGGGAGGGAGAGATGGCCTCTGAGGACCAGAGTGAATGGTCCCCATTTGCAGGAGGCTGTCAGGAGATACTCCTGCAACCCCAACCCAGCCTTGGGGTGAGCATTCTCTGAGAAATCCCACCTCCCACCCTCCCCCCACCGTCTCCATCTCTCCTCTTAAAGATTTCAATCACGAGAGGGGCTGTCGCACCATGACTGCTCAGAGAGACACCAGGAAGGTAAGATGCCATTTGGATAGGGAGGGGGTAGGGGCTGGCCCTTGACTGTGTCTGGGGGTGCGGACAGAGCTCCACCCCGAGCGGCTGTGGTCAAACTGCCTGATGAGGGGTTTTGGTTCTGTGCCTTCAGAGGCAGGATTTTAGTGTCAGAAGCTTGTGTGAGCTTCCAGCGGGTAAGTTATGACAGTGTCTGTCAGTTAACTGTCCCATTTACTTTTGCATGATATTATAGGGATTTGGAGACTGGAGCTCCCAGCTTTAAGATGGTAATAACCCCTTTGCAGCTTAAAATAAAAAACAGTAAACCCAGTAGAGGATACAGTTAAGCAGTAAACCAGCTTAAACTCAGTATGTTTAATTTGCTTTTCTCACCATCCATCATATCATCTTGGGATAGCTGAAAGCATCTTATAATAATTTGAAGAGTGAGAATTTTCTGGAAGGATACTTGCTTGAAAATAGATTTTTAACTCCTGGGCTATAGCAGTATCACAAAAACCACCCACTTTGCACACTGAACTTCCACTGAGGAATAGTTGTTAATTTTCATTTTAAGGGCTCAATTCTAGATTCTTCCAGCCACATAAGCAGCACTCCCCTACCCCAGCTATTCCACTGGAAGAGTTACTCAGACCACGTTGCAGATTATGTATATCCACATATATGCAATACTGCTCTACGGAGCCAGGGTGGTGTAAAGAAGAGCATCAGCCAAACTGGGGAGCCACCCAGCCGTGCACTGCATTAGCAGACACTTTCAGGCATAGTTACTCACTCTGTTTTCTTCAAGAGTGAAATGACCCCAGACTGTTTATTACTACCTCTGCACTGTGCTTTGCTGCCAACAGAGATGACCACTTGAAGGGCCATGCTCTGTCAGTGGAGTGAGCCAGGGATGGGAACTCCTCAAGCTGGCATTGCTGACAAATATTTTATACTGCAGAGCTATGGCCTTGGATTCATATGGCATTACACAACATGGCTTTATGTGCCTGTCTTCAGGAGAAGAAAAGGTGTTCCTAACTTGTCTTTGTGTTGGAAGGAGACTCTTGCTTTCTGCTGTTCTCACTGACATGCAGGGTGTTCTATCAACAATTTGTCTTGCCTACACTCGAGTCTTAGCAGCCCAGCTAGTATGTAACAACAATATTTTTTTTTCTGCATCATGACAACTAGCATCACCTTATGGCCAAAAGTCAGAGTAATTCCAGAAAAGGAGCCAGGGCTGCTGCTATTGCTTTCTCCAGTGTTACTTGTGTTGGTGTCCCTGAGAAGCTGATGTTTTAATTGAATACACAAAAGAATGCACTCGTGCTAACCTTACCCAGCAACACAAAGTCAAACTGAATTTCAGGGGCACCCAGACAGCAGATTTTAGCCCTCCACGTGGACAGCTGAATGTTTGACACATTGTTCCTGGAAATTGTGTGCTTGTTCTGATGAGGGCTGAGAAGGAGGATTCCTTGCTGGGCCACTTAACATAGCAATAATCCCGATAGCGAGTCATCAGAATAAACAACATTCTTCAAAGTGAAGTATAGTTTCCCATTGTGCACACAAATTTGGCTTTTCATTTACTCAAGACACCAGAAAGAAAAAAGAAGTAAATTCTTATGAAGCGCAGAAGTAGCACCAGTTGCCTGTAACTTAGCACCAAGGGGATCAAATCGCTCTACAATTAACTCTCACACTCCTCCTGCTGTGAAGATGATCATGCCTTGATGAAGAAACTGAGGCATAGATGGTTGACGTGCTCAAGACTACATAG
Source organism: Gorsachius magnificus (assembly GCA_034008185.1). Taxonomy (NCBI): domain Eukaryota; kingdom Metazoa; phylum Chordata; class Aves; order Pelecaniformes; family Ardeidae; genus Gorsachius; species Gorsachius magnificus. The sequence continues at coordinate 38,772,886 of CM067087.1, forward strand.
TGGGCCAGCAGCTAAATCAGGAACAGAACCCAGGAGTCCCAGCCCACCACCACTGGAGTCAGCGAGGCCGAGGAGTTACTCTGGGATGTTGGGCAGATGTGCTTTCTGCAAATTCATGAGTGGTTACTGTCTCCAGCTCCCTGCCACTGCCCTGCCACCAGATCAGCAGGCAGGACACATAGCCTCCTAAGGGCTGATCTTTTAAGTATTCCCAATCCCTATCAATCAAAACAAGACAGGTTTACTTCAGATGGCTTAAGTAATAGCTCTTTACTAACCCAGAGGACTTTGTCAGAAGCAACTTAAGGACCCTCTTCTGAACATCTCTAGAAACAATCTGAGGATGTGATAACGTCTGGCTGGGAGACACCTGGCAAACAACTGGAAGAGGAGGAAAGACTGGGAAACAATAACCCCCCTTTTTTAAGCACAATTGGATTCAGAGATGGATATCTGATCCTGGCTTATCACAGTAGCTGACCTGAATCACCTGGCTAGAAAGGTCTCACAGAGGAAAAGAAAGCTTTTTTGAGCACTTAGATAAGAACACGTCCTGTGGCCCACAAATCAGGTCAAAATTTTGGCACACTAAACAGAGAAGACACAGTTAGGTTAGTATTTTTTTGCAGGGTAGAAACATACCCAGAGATGATGTCTCTTTGGGCTTCACTTAAGCTAAACTCAGACAAACCTCTTGTACACCAGAAGAAGAATGTCCACATGAATTTCCACCCGTACTTAAATTTATGCATCAGTTTAATCCTCTGTATTTCCCCACATAGGCAAAGCTTCAGTTATCCTGTAGATATCATATTTTGCAACAAATGATACTGTCTTTCACTACAAAAGCAGCACTGATAAGCAGATGCAGACACAGTTCTAGCTCTGATTCTCACTGCACCATGGAAGAAGTTTTGATCAATGAGTAGCGATCAAAAAAAAAAAAAAAAAGGAACCCCAAATGAAAATAATGTAAACATTATTACATTACATTTCCCATGTAAACATTTTAGAAATCTTTGCTGTGTTTTCCTCATGCTGGTGTTAGTCAAGAATAACTCAGTGGAAAACTGCATAACGGTGCACAGAATCAGTATTGCCTTTTGTATCAGTATTGGAAAAGGATGTGGTCCTGCTGAGGGGCTCAGTGAGGCTTTATCCACGGTCAGGAGTTTTAGTAAGAGTAACTGACCCCAGTCATGCTGCTAGATAAGGCTGGTTAACCAAGGTGAGGAATGAATCTGCGAGGTCTCCAGAGGTTGGTCACATTGGCACGAAGCAGATTGGTTACGAAGCCCAGCTACTAAAGTCCTCCAAGTATGTTTTGTCCCTTAGATGACCATGAAGATGAACACACTGTTTTTTCTGGGTTGACAGTGCTTATTTTCAGGGCTACTTCTGAAAGAGTAGAAGCTGAAAGTGTCACACAGGCACTGAAAAGATTTGGAAAGCTGCAGCAATTAGAGCTGCCTTTCCTCATGGCCAGGAGACCAAAGGGTTGTAATGGCTGTGGTAGCACAACCAGGGGTAGCTCTGAGGTCCTGCTGTTCCCAGTCACTCCAAGGAGACTCTCTCTGTCGAAGGAGCCAGTGAGCTGCACTATTCTGCACCGAGGAAGCCAACGTTTCACCTAATGGAGAGCACAACTGTGGAAGCATGAAAGGCAGCGCCTCCATGTCCTTCTGGGGAATGCAGTCACTCTGAGAATTTTGAGAGCCATGTTTGTAGGATGAAAAGGCTGATTTAGGGGTGAGTTGTCTATACATCAGAGTTCATACGAGGACAGCTAAAATCTCTAGTCTGCAGAAAATCACCTGTCTTAAGGGAGGGCTCCTAACTCTACTGAAAGCATTTCAATCACTGACTTAATCTCTCAGCTGTGTTAGCCCAGTCCTGGGCCCAGTCCCTCAGGTTGCCACTCAATCAATACAGCTATTGATTTCATCAGGAGCACTGTCGGCATCAGATCAAATGCTAAGGAGTTCACAAGTTGCCTTGCCAGGCTGATAAAGAGTTTCTCCATCAAAGAGTGGCTTTCTCTGTTGGAGAAAATGGCTCACAAATATTAACTGTTAGTGAGCTAAACAGAGCAGAGATCCATCTGGTGTATATGATGTTAAAAAGTGATTTATTAGACCTACACATTGCAGCAACAGGCTGAAGGGTAAAACTCCAAGTGACATCAGGAGGTGGTAAGTAGGCAGCAACTAGTGTGGTTTTACTACCCCCTACACACGTGCAGTTTGTTCACTTGTACCGGTTCAGAGCCTAATCTTACATTCTGTTCTGGCCTGACTCCTGCAAATCCTGACACCCAGGAGTACTCTCACTGAGCACTATGGGACATCACAGCATGCATACCACTAATAAAGCAGAAAATGTTTTCAGCAGCAGACCTTGAACTAGAAAGCATCCATTCCACCATCCTTTCAGTACGATGCATGCATTTAAAATAACCACTATTACACGTACACAAGGAGAACTGAAAAGTCTGCCTGAAATTGTAGCTATGTACTTCTCAGGCTAAAAATGTGGCAGTGGGGAACAGATTCCTCATCTCAGATTTTGTATGCTCTCAATCTCGTTTGTGTCGCAGTCTTCATTTTTAACAAAATCCTAAAGGATAAGAGAGTCATTAGTAGACTGCCATCAACCTCGACCAATTCCAATTCCAGTATCTGAAAAACACTGAGAGGCTATTTTTTTTGTTTCAAGTGAATTTCTCTCTCCCCGTCTCAGGCTTTGAATTCTTTGGAGGAGGGACTAGTCCTCTGAAGAGTTTGGAAAGTACATACTGATTTCAGACAGCAGTTGCAGTGAGTATCATTGACTCTGGGACATTTCTGAACCCTCATTAATCTTTCCACTGAAATAATATTTCCAAATTATTCGTAAGACAAACATGGCAGTCAGGTGAAGTCCCTGGTGACTGGAAGAAGGGAAACATTGTGCCCATTTTCAAAAAGGGTAGAAAGGAAGACCCTGGGAACTACCGACCTGTCAGCCTCACCTCTGTGCCTGGGAAGATCATGGAACAGATCCTCCTAGAAGCTATGCTAAGGCACATGGAGGCCAGGGAGATAATTCGAGATAGCCAGCATGGCTTCACCAAGGGCAAGTCCTGCCTGACGAACCTAGTGACTTTCTATGATGGTGTGACAACAACAGTGGACAAGGGAAAACCAATGGATGTCATCTATCTGGACTTCTGCAAAGCCTTTGACACGGTCCCCCACAACATCCTTCTCTCTAAATTGGAGAGCTATGGATTTGATGGGTGGACTGTTTGGTGGATAAGGAAACTGGCTGGATGGTTGCATCCAGAGGGTAGTGGTCAATGGCTCGATGTCCGGATGGAGACCGGTGACGAGTGGTGTCCCTCAGGGGTCCGTACTGGGACCGGTGCTGTTTAATATATTCATCAATGACTTAGACAGCGAGATCGAATGCACCCTCAGCAAGTTTGCGGACGACACCAAACTGAGTGGTGCGGTTGACACCCCAGAAGGACGGGATGTCATCCAGAGAGACCTGGACAGGCTGGAGAGGTGGGCCTGTGTGAACCTCATGAGGTTCAACAAGGCCAAGTGCAAGGTCCTGCACCTGGGTCGGGGTAACCCCCAGTATCAGTACAGGCTGGGGGAAGAAAGGATCGAGAGCAGCCCTGCCGAGAGGGACTTGGGCGTGCTGGTGGATGAAAAGCTGGACATGAGCTGGCAATGTGTGCTGGCAGCCCAGAAGGCCAACCGTACCCTGGGCTGCATCAGGAGAAGCGTGGCCAGCAGGTCGAGGGAGGTGATTCTGCCCCTCTACTCTGCTCTGGTGAGACCTCACCTGGAGTACTGCATCCAGCTCTGGAGCCCTCAGCACAAGAAGGACATGGAACTGTTGGAGCGGGTCGAGAGGAGGGCTACGAAAATGATCCGAGGGCTGGAGCACCTCTGCTATGAGGACAGCTGAGGGAGTTGGGGTTGTTCAGCCTAGAGAAAAAGAAGGCTGCAGGGAGACCTGATCGCGGCCTTTCAGTACTTACAGGGGGCCTATAGGAAAGATGGGGATAATCTTTTTAGTAGGGCCAGCTGTGACAGGACAAGGGGTAATGGTTTTAAACTAGAACGGGGTAGGTTTAGACTGAATATAAGGAGGAAATTCTTTACAACGAGGGTGGTGAAACACTGGAACGGGTTGCCCAGAGAGGTGGTGGAGGCCCCATCCCTGGGAACATTCAAGGCCAGGTTGGATGGGGCTCTGAGCAACCTGATCTAGTTAGTGGTGTCCCTGCTCACTGCAGGGTGGTTGGACTAGATGACCTCTAGGGGTCCCTTCCAACCCAAAACATTCTATGATTCTATATATTTAATGCCAGCAATATTTAACTGATTTGAAATGTACAGTTATGGTTTTTCTCATTTTAAATTTATTTTATGTCCAATAAATGGTTCTGCAGGGTTTATAAAAATGAAGGACAACTCACATTTTCACAATATAGAAGCCTTGATCTTGCACAGATCTACACAGATTTAAGACTGACCATGAAGTGAAATTCTGGCCCCACATAAGCCAATGGAAAAATTTTCATGAAGCTAAGACTGCACCCATACTCCACAGATCATGTCTTTATGTAATGTGAATGGTCTTTTAGGTAGCATTGTATGAAGTAGGGGAATACTATGTTTAGAATAAATGTGTATTGTTATTTAATACTAATACTAGTGCTAATAATATTTTGTAGCTTAATTGCGTTCTGCACCCCAGGAGTTCAGAGCACTGAACTGCTCACATTTCTGAATTAAGCTGGGCAGCAGGCATACAACATAGATATCCTCTCTCCTTTTCAGGTGAAGAAACTGAAGCTACAGAGAGGTTAAGTAACTTGCCCAAGGCTACAAAGGAAGTCTGGAATATGATCTTCAGACATTTTTAAATATTGCCAGTGGCTTAAGGTGTCTAATTTCGGAGAATTACAATTTTGGAGAGGCCCAAAACACACCAACAGAGATCAGATTGGGGGGAACGTTCGAAAACATATCTCTAAGCATGAGGCAGAGATGCACAGTGATTATAAATCCCTCAAACTGTGCAGATAGCACTGAGGTTCAGTGTCAGTGGATACCTTCTGAAAACTCTAGTGTAAGGCATCTAGAAAAACGGATGATCTGCCATGGTGCAAGAACAACCTTTTGCATTATTTGTCATTCTAAAAATACCAAGACCATATGTCACGTGCACCACGAAAAAAGTTTCAGTGTGAGAAGGTTCCTGAGAACATCCTGAAGTGCTTCACTGAGACAGAGCCTTGTGCGCTTTATGCAATTGCCTCTTTCACACCTAAACCTGTTTAGCAAAACACAAGTTTCGCTTTAGGCATAACGCTACCTACATCCAAAGCCCTTAAGCATGTCCTTAATGTAAAAGTGCTTACATACATTCTTTTATTCTTCACTGAACTGGGGCTGATTTCAGCTCACAAGATACAGCCTCCAGTGAAATCAGTTGATTTCTTGCATTTTGCTACAGAGAAACTGATGAGGACAAAGAGAGACTCTTCTACAGGGTTTTTACAGGATGAATTTTTAGGAATTTACTGGGATCCTTAAACATGAATTCAGTACATTGAAAACCCAATACAGTCATTCTTTGAATCAGTTCCACTTCCTTTTGTAGAAAAGCCTGATGAAAGATGCTTTCCAGCATTAAAATAAACAGCACCACCGGAGTACCAAATCGTATGAGACTCACAATGTAAATCTGTGAATGCTCAGTTATAGTTGCACGCTGAATTTACACCTCCATCTGAAAGCCTGCAGCCTGAGCTGGCACAGTGTGCTGTATTCCACCCATAAATGGCTTTAAAAGCCGAAGCTCACATCTTGAACAGCACCTGGCGAGGAGCTGCGAGATAATGCAGCCTACAGAGCTTCAGCACAGTATCCCCCATGCAAGAAACTCAGAAAACCAAGTGAACACTTCATTCTGCTTATGCTGACATTTCCGCACACAGCATTACGTACTTTCTCGAGATGGCAGTTCCCAGTGAGCATAACAGCATCCACATCCAAAAGGTACAGGTTAAGTGTGTCCAGGAGCACTGTAAGCTGTGGGTCTACATCAAAACAGCAGAAATCACCTTATTCCTTTCCCCATTTCACAGCAATTATTTTCTGCGTTAACAGAGAATTTTTTCTTGCTGTTGATTTCCTTAGAGTGTCCTTAAGGTTCCTTGAAACTTCAAAATTACTAGGGAAATTTGGGGCTGCTAACATTACTCTGTAAGTTAGGAATCTGAGGGAGTTCATTCTTTGTGCTGGCAAGCCTTCAAACTATCTTGATTTTATCAGCTATAATTCATGTTTTGTTCACAAGACAAGCTTGTTTCTTTTGTATTATTTTGAGTCATCTCTGGAAAAAATCACCTCGCACTAAAATGTAATAAAATATGAGAAGAGATTATGACTTATTAAATTAAGCCAAAGCATACACTGTATTTTGGTATAGTAACATCCCTGGAGGGAAAGCGAATACATTTTCAAATGAGTTCTGCTTCCAATTAGGCAGGAAAACAAGTATCCACATTTTCAAAGGAGCCCAACACACAAGGTGCACAATGAGCGCAGGATACCCAAAATCTCAGCCCGTAAGCAGCACAACAGAAACTGCTGGGTTCTGACAGCTTCAGCCAAGACTGAGCGCTGCACAATATGCTATCTATAATTTTTTGCTCCAATCCTCCCCCTACAAACTCTGCTTGCTCTGCACGTATTTTGCTACATGGGTGAATCTGGAAGAAATGGTAAAGCATTTTTTGTAGGCATCTTAATTCACACCTATAAACAGTTTAAGAAGAAAATGACCTTCTGCCCATTGCATGTGGGCCTTGTATCGATATGGGTCACTTAGCTTCAATTATTTAAGTTTGCACCATTAAATCCTCCACCATTGGAACAAACAAGGACTTCAGTCATTGAATTTAACAGTAGCAGGATCAGACAGGTATTTACTTTCAGGGTCACAGGAAAATGAAATAAGATAAAACCCCCTATCCATTAAGCATGCAGTGCCCCAGTATTGATAACCTTTAAAAATTATGTCAAATATACATGGCATGGGAGATGACTCAGCAGCTACTAGATTTTCAGAGCAGATGTATCTTCGATGTCCCCATATGAAGGATTTCTATACACCCGCTTCTTGCTGCAGACACTGGTTCCAGTCATGGAAGCAAAGATTTTTCTCTCCAAAGCTGGCTTTGCTAATAATAAGTGTGAAATAAGGATATTTCTCAAGGGGATTTTCTAAATTTAAAACGCATTCTGCTTCTTAACACCTCCTATCATACTGAGCGCTTTAGCCTACCACAGTCTAAGTGCAGTAATTAAGTATAAGCATAATTGTTACAACTGTCTATGGCAGGACAAAAGTAACTGTCAGGGAACTGTCACGTCTCTGTACTGTCCTGCTTCCAGCCCGTAAGTCATGGCTGTGGGACCGAATTATTCCACCCAGTCCCGCCCCAGGTCTACTCCAGCGTATTTAACTTGACTAGTGGTACCATGACAAATGTTACTTACCCTCCATCTGACTCTCAGTTCAAAAAAAGCAGGAATATGCCATATTTCACATTACAGAACCACAACAATTGTGGAAAAAAATCTCAACCAGCCCCACTGATATTTAGCTTCCTCAATCCTTTTAGTTGCAGTATTAGTTAAGAGGAGACAGAGTGATGTCTGAATGTGAAGCCAAACGTTTGGTTTCCTTATGGATTTTTCATCCTCTGTCCACTCATATGCAAAGCAATGGCCACTTCTACCCCAAAATTAAAACCATCAGCCAGATACTTTGACACTACTTATGCTGATCTGTTTTGGCTCTATAGCTTTATTTTCTGAATTTTTGTATGGAGACAGTGACTATAGCGTATAGCCAGGAATGATTTTCAAGGAGTAAATAGTAGGGCTGGGAATTAATCACAGGGCATTTGAGATGGGTCAATAAGCTCCCCTCCTCTGCTAGTGACCACTAGCTCGGTGGGGCTGCCCCCTCGCCGTGCTGGCGGTGTCTCCCAGACCTTGGCTGCCCTGCAGATCGGGCTTTGCCAGCCCAGCAAGGGGCAAGCACCACCTGAGAGCTTGGCAGTACCTGCAGATTTCTGGGTTTAAGGAGGTGGAGATGGGGCTTGTAACACCAGCAAGAAGCATTTCTAGGCTGGTCCTACCTCCATGGGGAGCATCCAGTGTTTTGGGTAGCAGGCTGGTGGGCAACTGAGGGTAGAGACAGCCCAGTGCAAGCAGCACTGAAGTCCAGGGCTGAAGAGGCAAGGAGGGTGGCATGGCTGGGTGCACATGAAGCAAGGGACATTCCCCACACATCCTTACCCTTAGCTGGGCAGGGTCCTCACTGCCTTCTCCTTCCCCTGTTTCCCAGCCCCCACCTGCTCCCAGCACCTCCTGGACCCTCATACCTTGCAGAGTGCACCAGTGTGCAGGGCAGAGGCTGTTGGAGAGGCTGCTAAGCATTGCAAGAGGCACCAAGTCCTGTGAACTGGGTGCTGAGGGCAGAGCTGGCTTCAGTTGCTGCTGCAAGATGCTTTGGTGCCTGCAGGGGCCAGAGCCAGGGTCTGAGTTGCTTTCCTGACCTGGCCGAAGCGGGGCCATTAGTTTTGCTGTTTCCTGCCATGCCCCAGGGGCTGGCAGAAGGACAGGGCTTTTCCTCTGTACTGCAAAAGCATCCATATAGAGGGGACAAAGCAGGCTGGCCCATCTCAGTGCTCTCACAAGACCTGCTTTCTTCATGGGCACCTGGGGAAGCAGTCATACTGATAATACTGGCATTTGTGCCCTCCACCTTGTTTCAGGAATCCCAAAATGATCCTGCCTAATGAATCTTGGTGGTAGATCCAATCATCCATCCTTATTTCATTAGTTTTGCTGCTCTAAGAATGGCAGGGTATTTTTTCCTCTAGCCTTTCTGAATTTCATACATTCCTTTAACTCTAAGCATTTATTTTCCCTCTGGAGTCTGAAGTAATCTGAGAGAGCAACAAGCTACTGCACCCTTATAAGCCCCAGTTTCTCTATCACCGTAGTCCAAACACGCTTCTTATTTTGCTCTCTGCTGCAATAGAGACCGAGGTTTGTACAAGCCGTCTGGCAGAGACTGATGGTACACAAGATAATTTCTGTCCAGAAAACAAGAAACGTTATTAGGCAGTTCATGGTTAAGAGAAAAAATTGCTAGGATTTGCTAGCTTCCCTGTTTATGGTGACCAACAGAGACAAGGGAGACTTTTGTTGCATGTACACTTCACCACCAATATGGAGGCAACTCTTGGGTGAGATGAGCTAGTGTGGATAAAGAAATATTGGTCAAGGTCAACTGGGTACAAATCCTTCCCATATAAGTGCGCTGAAATGTCTAATATTCACACAGATTAAATGGACATCACTTTAAGTCACATTTGGAAACCCTGCCTACCAAATTGCCTATCACTTGGCCATTAAGAGCAAAGTTCAGAAACATTTTCTGTAAGTCCAGTGAAATATTATTTCAGAGCTTTGGTGCTTTACTCAACAAAAACAATTTTCTCATTTTTAAATGCCATGCCAAGTGTTCTAACAACTGTAGCTACAGATCATGTAACTGAAAACCTTCCTAATGTGAGCTTGAGAATTTTTACTAGCTCTAAAAACAGCTGGTCATGAACATACTAGTCAGAAAAGAATGCAAAACAAAACTAGTAAAAAAAGTGTTGATTGGTAGTTCTCTCACGGGTATATTTAACCATTTCTTAAATATGTTTTGCCTGTCTGGAAGTGGGAATATTTACATTATTTATTTCACAGCTATCTGGGAAAAAAGCCCCCTAAATTCCTAATGAGGTACATTTGTTTCTGACAGATACTTCTAAACTGAAACCTGGTATATGTTCTTGGACAAAAAGTTTATTAATTTTGACTGTTCTAGGATGAAGCAAAACTCCTTGAAGACGAGTCCTAACCTCAAAAATGTTTTTGAACAGATTTCAGGGATCTGTCTTCTGTAACTCTATGTGTGCGTGCACATGTATGTGGGTGTAAAGGTGAGGGTGCATCTGTACAGAGAGAAAACACAGACCCCGACTCTGTTCAGCCACTGAAGTGGATAAGCATCCTTGCATTGATGAAATCAATTGATGAAATATATTGATCATTGATGAATCATTGATGAAATATATTGATATATATATATAAATATCTCAATACCAATCAGTGGCATTTGGTCAGACTCTACCAACCTGTTTGCTCATACAATCTACAGGAACCTCTCACTGATTTCACTGGGATCTGGATTGATTGTTAGCTTTGATTTTTATCACTAAAATTTTTAGCAACAGGTGACCTGGATATAAGTAATGACTAGGAACTATGAGCGCTCAGCAGTCTTCAAGGGCAATACAAAAACGTGCTCAAGACATCAGTCACTAGGCATTGGTAAACTTGCTTTTATCATTTCCTTGCCAATTACTGTGCACATACACGGTGCACCTTTCCACCGTGCAAAGCTGTATTAGCAAACAGTGGCAGACAGGGAAACAAAATACGCTTTCTGTTCCTTCCCTGCCACAAGTAGAAAACCAAGTAGATATTGAATGTCTCACACATTTTAATGAATAGTTGAAGATTACTATAAAACTTATAAAACAGGCTAGAAAAGAGAATCTGGTATAAGCCCGCTGCCCAAGGGCTGGGACAGCTATACTCAAAGCATTCCTGGCCAAACCCAAACCTGTTCATTAAGATCTTCATCTCTTTCTATTTATACTGTACATGAACTTTCACCAGCTGGTAGCAATGCAGTCTTCAAACCAAAACAGTGCTCACCTTATCACTAAAGAAGCTGGGGAGTCTAGTGGTTTGTACTGGTTAGCCAGTATTTGATTGACCTTTCAGTGGTTGCTGAAAGGAATTGTCATATTGCAAATCTGATAGTCTCCCTTTAATCAGTCCTTGCAAATCTGATCGTCTCCCTTTAATCAGTCCTTACGGCAAATCTCAGAGGGTATATCTAAGAAGAGCACCTGAATGCTTGAAATCCAATAAGGAAATTGATTAGAACGAGTGACCTCTCCCAAAGAGGTCAGAGGGAAAATTCCCTTTCAACTCCTCATCAGCTCTTAGCAAATGAGTGCCAGATCCCACACTTCCAGCTTAATGGCACGATGGAAACCGGTCCAGGTGAACTACTACCCATTACAAGAATCTGTGGTAATCACATGCATAAGGGTGACAGAAATGCTCCCTGGGCTCCCTAGTGCAATGAAACAATGTGACTTAATGACATTTGCAGAATCCTATATGCAAAGAGAGGAAAGAGTAGGATTTACTTCAGAGATAATTAAGATATGGAACAAAAACATCAGTAAGGTAAAAAAGGTTAGTTAAAATAGGGAGTAAAAATCTATGCTGCTGTATCTCAGAAGTTTTCCACCTTGGCTTTTCATATTTTTGCAGTAATTTTTCAGAGTGCTTCCCCAGTGCAGGCCAGAGAGAATTTTTTATGAACTCCTGAAAATAGATTTAAAATTCACAAAGTCTCATAACAACCGCTATGCTTCCTGCCACTCTCCTATATGGTCGTTTTTCAGCTGAGAACTCAGCAAAGCTCAACAGACTGACATATGGCCGTGACTGGGCTGCTAAACACCCTCTGATGTTGAGGAGATGATATTCTACAGCCTTTGGCTTGTATGATTTTTAGCAGATTCAGATCTAAACCTCTTTTGGCCTTTCAAATCCATCAGAAGGATATTGTTACTGGAGATGCATTAGTACCATCTACTGTTAGTAAGTCAGCATTGCACCTTAAGCCATTTGTATGTCTCCCTGCTTTCTGTGCTTGTGCTTATTTATCTTTCAAGATTATTTATTTATCTTGTGAGGTAAGATTAATAAAAAAAGAGGCCACTTAGGCAGGGGTTGTGACAACACCACATAGGAACTCACAGGTGGACACGCATTGCTGCAGCCAAAACACAGTCTGGTCTTAGAGAGCAGGGGAGATGGAACAAATACATCCTGATGGCTTGGGAACAACTTTCTCACCTCCCCAGCAAATACTCACACAATAAATATGTTCCCAACTCATGAAATGAGGAAAGACTTATCTTTTATCACTAATTTAAGCTCACTGAAAAATCTAACTAGCTCTTTTACATAAGGAAATCGAGTGGCTAGTTCAGAGCATTTTCTGGTAAAAATCAGCATAGCTCCAGGGACCTCCACTCGGGTGGATCGGAGCCAATTAACTCTGCCTTGTGTACAGAGGTCTGATAAGTAAACCTGTGCCGGGGATTAAGTCACCAAAAAGAGCACAGACAAGGCCAACTTTTATCTGCTGCTGTTTGCGAGCAAAGGTGAAAAGATAATTGGTCAAATGAACCACACTGGGCTGAAAGCCAGCTGGTATAACCTCACTGGCTCCGGCAGAGTCGCTCCAGATTCAGGTCTGCGTAGTGGCAACTGCAATCCAGCCTCCCCCCCACTGCAGCTCCCAGCCATTTGGCTTAGGTACGTACCCTTACTGGCAGACCGAAGTAAAACTGCGTTGCCGTAGGATCTGCACACAGTGTACATTCACAAACCTTTACATCCATTGGTTTTATCAATCTGTGACGGCAGGTCTTGAATGAGCCTTTGCAGTAGATCTCAAGATTTAGCTATTTTATCAACATCTTCCAACTCTCCTTTTTAAAAGATACATAGACAAACACCTAGTAGTCCTGCAGTCAGTGCACGCTGGCCTCCCACACAGAGGAGATGGAATTACCTCTACATTGCCATCCCTCGCCTCTGCAGTTTCTCCTTGTGGTTTTTTTTTTCCTAAGATGGGCCTGATTAGGGCTGTCTTTGCTCTAACGAGGGCCATTGCTGGGCCTGCAGAGACCAGCCCGTGCCCAGGGCTTCCACACCACCACACAGTGCAAACGCAGGCTGTGACAGCACGGGCGAACTGCTCTGTTTCAGGCAGACAGACTGTTCAACCTGTCCAGGTTTGACTTATTGACAATGCCTGACAGGCTGTACAGTTAAAGTAAAAGGCTGCCTCTGCTGTTACTCTGCTACTTAGTCTTCATTTTCCAGGAATGAAAGAGCTGCTCTTCCCTTGTCTGCTCCCGTATAAGGGACTCTGCTCGCTTTAGAAGCCTTCTCCTACGCCCACCTCCACCGAAGGTCACTCCTGAGGGGGGTGACCCAGCCAGGGCACGGCACTGCAGGCCTCACTCCGCTTCCCCGGGCAATGGCAGTCACACTTCCCTGGCCTGCTGCTCCTCAGGACGCCATCAGACACTGCATTTCTCTTCCAAATGCTTCACGCTAACAGTCCAATCATCCCAAAATGAGGTTAGATGCCCACATTTTCCTGTCCCTTCATTTATGCTGCTGCTGAGCTTACAGCACTACGCTCCCAACCACATGGCTCAGCCTTTCTCTTCTTTCCTTTGTTAAGTTTCTTTCCACTTCTGTTACTCCACTTCTCGAGGTCCCTTGGCCCTTTGCATGGCATATCCTGATCCTCCTTCACTAACGGTGCCCTCTAAATGCTACCAGCTACCTGCATAAACATGTCCCCACCTGTGTGCTGAGGACATTGATGAATACATTAAAGCAGGATCAGTTTTAAGACTAACGTAAGATATCTGAGAAACGTCACCATCGGCTCTCCTTGAAGCTGGTACTTGTCATATTTACAGTACATATTTTTGTCTCCCCTTTAGACAGCAGAATTGTAACATGTAAGTAATATCTTTAGTAATTCCCCATATGGCAGCTATCAGACACTTACTAAAGCCTAGGAGATCTACCACATTTTCCCTGGCTATGAAAATTGATTATCTTAAAAATAATAGTGTGATGTGACCCAACACTGGCAAAACCTTGTTACATTTTATTCCACTTCACTCTCTCTCCCTCCCATCCTCTCATATTATTCTTCCCTCCAAAGTCTATTCACAAGCCTTACATGCTACTGTTCCAAGCCTAGCAACCCTGTTGTTACTACTTGTAAATATAGGAAATTTTTTATTTGCCATTCTCCAATCACAAGCCTAATGTCCCATTTGCTCACTTGTTAGATATGCCTGGGATAAACAATTTTATGTGCCCAGTCTGTCAGAGTTCTAGGACAAAAAGTGCCGTGTGCCCAGTGTCCACCTCCCTCCATGAAAGTGCTCAGAGCTCTGCAGATTTTGCTGTGATAACTTCTCTTTTCCACCTCTGCCCATGGCTTTTATATTCTTTAGGGAAGGGGAATGCAAGCAGCTTGCTGCTAATTCCTGTTGCAGTCAGAGCAAGGCAACAGATCCTGCTATAATGAAAAGATACAGCAAAAGGTTTAGGCATCATTCCCACCAGGTTTAAACAGACCGGGATTGTCTCTTAGATAGACCACAAACTCCTCCTGCATGTCTATCAAGATCTAGCTCTTTTCAGGACTCGGTCCTCCTGTTAACTCATACTCAGCCTTGGTTCTGCTCAGCTGCCGAAGTGTCCTCACACCAGTCAGCAATCTCCAGTTCTGAACCCAAACAGTGTGGGCTTTTTTTTGGGGACATCCTCATCCCCAGAAAAGAAAACGAGCTCTGTTTCTTCCCCAGCACAAGGCTCACAGGCAAGACCCCTGCCATGGGCTGAGGACACTGCCCTTCTGCTATTTCTTACTTCTTCCACCCCTTTCTGTTCTCTTGCCAGCCTGGCAGTCCTTTTTTTCAAGAACCCCACAGTACCTGTCACTAGGCCCTTCCTTCCTCTAGAGAGGATTCTAAGGCTTTCTCCTCTCATTTTCATTTATTTGTAATATTTTAATATAATTCTCCCTCAGACCTCTCTAATAAGATCAGGCTCAGCCTAAGGTGTATATATGCATTAATACTCCCTGCCTGCAATTAACAGGACCACAAGGCCAGTGCAGGGTTTTTGCATGAGGTCTCAGAAAGGTACTAAAGAGTGAGCTGCAAGAGGCTGACCGTGAACTTCTCCTTATTGCATCACAGTGTGATGGTCTGGGTATTTGCTAGAGAAAGAAAGTGCTTTGATGTTGACTTAAATGTTGTTCATTAACTTCTTTTCCATCTCCCATGTTTCAAACTATGCTGAAACACAGT
Organism: Gorsachius magnificus; assembly: GCA_034008185.1. Classification (NCBI taxonomy): domain Eukaryota; kingdom Metazoa; phylum Chordata; class Aves; order Pelecaniformes; family Ardeidae; genus Gorsachius; species Gorsachius magnificus. The sequence continues at coordinate 38,788,025 of CM067087.1, forward strand.
ATTTGTTCCTTTGGAGAACATGTTATGTAAACTTCTGATGAAAAGTAAATATTTTTTTTAAAGGAACTGGTTATAACTGATCCAGTCTGAAATAGCTACTATAAAGGAGCAAAGAAGGTCTCTCTTTTCTGACATCATTTTATTTAGGTAGACAAATATGACAGCCATTATCACATCAGGCGTAGCTTCCAGGCAATCACTGGTTTTAAACCTACTGAGAAACAGAAGAATATTTAGGGCTGTGTATCATCCCCTCTCCAATGACATATGGTTGCATTTTTTCCATAGGCTGTGCTTAGAAATCTTAATATTTGAACAAATTCAGCCTTGCACCTAAAACAATCCATATTGCATGTCCAGATCACAAACCTCATACAAGGACGAGGAAAACCACAATTCCTATCTTTGGCACCCAGCAGTGTTGCGTGGTCTTGTAAGTCCTTCATGCTAAGGCAGCACTTGTCACCTACAGATCTCCAGACGCATCACCAAACAGTTATTCGGGTTCACCAGTGTGCGGTTACCCCTGTTACACATGCAGAGAAACCAAAGCTGAAACAGCCGATGCTTCCAACCACCATTGTAATGCCAGTGAGAATCTTGCTTTGCGTCGGCGGTTTGCCCAAGTGACCTCCAGAGATCCCTTCCAAATAATTTTAATGTTTCAGTGACTCAACTGGTTAGATTATCCAGGTTCCCCACTGGCCGCTGTCATTCCCCTTGTGCCAACACAGCCACCCACTGGATCTCTGTTAACCCAACTCATAGAGTTAATCTGCCAAAGAGCCAGCCTTACCACAATGAATGATTCATTTTCTGCTGGCATAGCTCCCTGCATCACCTCACCGCATGGTCAGATGAGCGATGGAGGAATGCCAGAGAAGGGTGAGAACCTGTGGCTAGGAACAGGGGACGGGACCTCCCCTTTCTGCGGCAGCTAGCGGCTACATCAGCCGACGGGTAACGTCAACCCGTGCCTTAGGGGCAGACATGGGAATTGAGCCTGCTCCATTCTCCACGCCTGTCCTGTTTCCCTGACCTGTCACAGCATCACAGATGTGGTTGAGTACTTCTGATGGACACCTGCCAGATTGCCCCGAGTTTCCTGCAGTTGGGAAGTGTTAGGCATGGATCCTGGCATTCGGTCTGCAGGCACGGAGCAGTGGCTGCAGAACAGTTGGCAGTGGCCCGAGCCCGGCGCTGAACACCTGCTACTAGCACCATCGCCTTGATTTTCTCCCAGCACATTCACCATCTCACTGAAGGTAAAAACCCCTGAATCCAGAATATGCCCCTCTGGGTTGTGTCACTGGTGCAGGTTTTCCACAGTTTTCTGAGCACTAAAAATTGGAAGTATAAGAGAGTTTGGCTACAGATAAAATGTACTCAACCCCTCACACAGCACCTCCTCTAGTTCCTAGCTACTCTGAAGCATTTTTTGTCTGTAGACTCAGGTTCTTCTGCCCTAATAGTTTCTCTTCAAAAACATGGACAGCTTTCTGCTCTTATTTCAGGTCACATTTCTTTGACCTTTTTTACACAGCAAACTTGACCCTCTGCTCCAGGAAAGCCTGTTCATCCTTCCCTCTCTCCTATCACAAGCTTCCCTTAGCATTCTGCAGGTCTGTTCAACACTGTCTTGATACCTGTTTTGCTCTTGGTAATTTTCCATTCTGCAGTCCCTTCAAACTTGGCTAAACTGGTTTCCCAGCTCAAGCTCTCCATTTAAATATCCATTACCCAAAAGCCCAAGCACAATCTTTTGCATTAACTATCCCACATTGACCCTAGTCTGCAGGGACAGGCTATAAACCCAGCCAGTTAGTGAGAAATGTTTTTTAAAATACCTACAAAGGTTCCATGCTGGCCTTCTTAAAAGCTCTTCCAACCTGATTAGTTTCAGTGGAATTTAATGGGTTTTCCTATTTTTCCCTCCCACAGTTCTTTTCACAAAATTCAGTTGCTGGGAAGTTTCAATTTGTGGTGTCCAAGATCATAAATATCAGAAGATCTCCAGTCCCCCTCTTTGCTCTACCCAAGGGACCAACCAGTCTGGCTCATTGCTCCAATGGTTTTTCCACAGGCACTGCTGCACCCTCCAGTGTTTTTGGTAAAGATAAACTGGATAGAGACAGAGTGGGAACTGAATATAGAAATAGCTATTTCAGAAATAACATGATGTGTGGGCAGTCCTGCCCCAAAATAAGGCATTTTGTGTTCAGCTGCAGAAAGGGCCTTTGGACTGGAATAGGGGAAATTACTTCCGAATAAACTATGGTGCTAATGTGCTGTAGCCACACATATCTTCTCACAGAACCATACTTCTTAAGGAAGTATTACTTTTTCTAGGTTTATTTGGGGGCAGCTTTGGGGCGAGTTACAGTTGATTTCAGAATGCAGAAGAAGCCAGAGAGCATATATTCCTTGGAGGGTGAACTGTCTTTTCCTTACAAATGCATATTGATCCTAACAACGGGACCCAATTGCGACTGAGATCTCTAGGCCCTAATAGTTTATTATTTAGCAATGCAAGAAAACAGGGTTTCCCCCCCCTCATTACTGTCATAATACAGAGCAGAAATCTTTCATTTCTTACTGACTTAAATTTTACTTTCAGCAAAACTGAATAGAAATGATTTAATCATTCACCCTCTATTTACCTTTGATATCAAAGCAAAGTTAACATAGGCAGCTTCATGATGCATGTAAAACAAATCCCACCAGAGACCATTCCAGGATTTTAGCGGAAATTATTTGTATCATTATTATTCTACTGGGCTGCCTGCAATTTTCAGATCAAACCCAATACATTTTTCCCCTAGTATCTGCAATGACTTCCAAAACTATGCAGATGATTATTTTATTAGCATCTACCCAGATGGTAGACTGCCAGGCGCAGTTACTGTCATTGCATCTAGATCTCTGTAATGCAAGAATTACTAAGAAAACAGTGCACTTGGCCACCAGTTATATAAATTAAGGCCAAACCAACAGTTACAAACTCATTTCAAACAAGATCAATAAAAGGTACGTGAATCATCCGATTAGCAACATTAGATGTAATGGTAACACTAATCTTCTCATGTAAGATGTCTAGCACAACACTGAAATGTGGGAAATGTCTGACAGGCTACTCCTGTCCCGTATCATCATTTCTCATTGACTTTATTTAAAGCCAGTTCTATTTAAAGCGGTTCATCACCAGTCTTTCAATTTACTCTACGGGTATACCTTAGACCACAGCCTGAAAGACAAGGACCTAACAGCAGAGCAAACTAGAGTAAGCAGGGGAAAATGCATATTCACTTTAAAAGACTGTTTCTGTATCATAGCAATCAGGTCCATTTGTGACATTTACCATACCAGAATGGCAGTGGGGTTTATTCCAGGATTATATTTTGTATAAATGCAATGTTTTTCTCTTCCTACCTCCAAGGGATGATTACCCATATAGTTTGTAAAACCATTTTGGGTATTAAAAGCACTGAGTATAATATCAGCTGTGAGGATAAAGTACCCAGTGTATTGTAAGATTACTTATTGAATCACAAAGTGACAGAACTGCATGGCTGCAAAGAACCTCCAGAAGTGATGCTGTACAATGAGGCTGGATCAACCGCTTGGTATGCATGGGGGCTAATGAGCTGTTTGCAGCAGGCAGCCATCACAGTCCCAGTTATTTTAGCACCCATCCTCACCCTGGGATCTTTTCAGTTGCTGAGGACTCCCCTCCTCCTGTCCTTGCTTTGATTTCCTCCTTTGGGTGTCCATCTCATCTCTGTGGTCCCTCTCAGCAACAGTGAACTCCTTTTCTGCATCAGCACCAGCCCTTCTTCTTGGGTAGTCACAGTGGCCAAAAGCCTCAGACATATTTGCCCTTACTTAGCTCCCAGACTACACAATATTTTATCCTTGCTGGGCACAAGGACAGAATATGGTCTGGGGATTCCTTCCCTCACTAAATCGTGGACCTCCCTCTCTCCTCTGCAGCAAGTTGCCCAGTGCACTCTGTCTTCCTCCCCAGACAGATCACTGGCGAGGAAGGTGATAGCAGGAGAAGTGACCTGGCTTCATCTGTTAGACTGTGATCGGTAGGTTGAGAACTGTGGTAATGTTTGCTGCTTGGAAAACTGCTCCCCATCTTCTTCAGGAAGCGGCAGAAGGCCAGATCAGGCTGGCCCACAGGCTACCAGCTTAACCGCATGGGTTAAGGCATGCCCCAAAAGCATGAAGGCATAATCCACAAGAGCAGGGGTTAGCATATCAAGGAGACAGCAATTTAAATACACCTTACACTGTTTCAGAAATCTGTTCTCTATCTTTTCAGGCACGGGTGGGAAGATTGTACTATTGGATCTGGACGAGCTAGAAGCCAAGTGTTATATTAAAATCTGTATGCCACAGGAGGCTTGTGAACACAGGTCTTTTGTTGAAATGTACTATATATACTATATCTACAGATTTGGTTTAGCTTTACACATTGATTCTTCTGGCACAGCTGTTCACATTAGGAAAGTCAAACATGATGACAGATCTGATAGCCGGCACTGTCTGATGCAAACATGGGAAGCAGGAAGCACAAGAAATCAAAGAAGAAAAATGCGTCTCTCCATTAATGCACAACAGCAAACAGTCCAGCCATATTCTTGCTGAAAGGAATTTGATGTCTCGGTCAGTGCTTTGCCTAATGAGCTACCAACATCAATCTGTCATCATCTGTATTATTTGAAATGGCCTCTGCTGACACAAGGTATATTCATGTACTGGCCCTCCTGGGCACTTGAGAGTTCAAGTCCTGGCCAGTTTATACCACACTGAATGATAATGAAGGGTAACAGAATAATCATTGGCTTCCTTCTCTCAGGGGGAGGCAAGAATGTTGTTGTAGGGATCTCCCCCAGCCAAGAATGGCTTTTGATTACAGAGCAGGGAATATGAATTATTTGGTTCTCTGTGTACAAATAGTCTCTAGCAGTTCTCTGCAACAGTGCTTTAGCCCTCCAAAGCACGTGTAGCGCATCTGTCCATCTGTACTGGCATTTCCATGAGCCTGCCCCAAGTACCTGACTCTCAAGCACTTGCATGGCTATATCAAAAGCCAAGAAAGAGATGAACACTGACAATAGTTGGGAATTTCAAGCAAGAAAATCCTCTTTTAGTGCTCTGTCTCTACCTGTTCCTATGATACACACATAACATTACACAATAATCTTTAACAGTACTTCAACTGCACTCAAAAAAAAATATTTCCTCTGGAAATACCCACTAAGTGAGAATTCAGATTGCAAGATTTCTAACCAACACCCAGAAGTTCTCTAAAAACTGAATCCTTATATTGCATCATTACACAACAGCATAACAGAAGCTTCACACAATGAAGCAAATCATTTGCCATGAAACTTAAGGCAAATGGCATCTACTATATTCTTATTGATGCAAAGTTAACAAAAGATCTTGTTACCTTTCAGAAAGTACCTGGGAATTGCTACACCATAATCCTAGTCAAGCCTTATACTCCAGCGTTAATGCACACTTACAACTGCAGCTGAGTTCCAGGTGAGTTATGCAGCAAGATAAACAGCAATGTTTGACACCAGTACTAACAACATTTCTGTTAGGAACTCACAGGCTTCAAAATGTATGAGCTAGACATCACTCACTCTTCCATAGCAAGTAAATACTATGTGTTCCATTTTGTCAGTGAAAGGCTTTCCTCCACCTATCCCAAGGACAGTCTCATTTTCGAGGCTTGTGTGCGGAGTACAGGATGGTTTCCTCCCTCCTTACACACACCAACATGCAGGCAAGTGTTAGGAAGGGGCCAGCCAAGGCATCCATTTTCAAAGGAATGTTTCATACCAAACTGTTCTTTGTAAGCAAAGGAGATAATGCTGTCCCTAGCGTACATTGCCACGTACAGTGCTCTTAAAAGCAAATTAAGCAAATACCTGACAAAACAGAAATGAAGCAGAAATTTCAGGTGGTTTTCAAATGTTTTGACTTGTGGGGTCCTAAAACTTTTCACTGTAAGTGCAGTCCTCTGTATAATAACAGGTTTAAAAGTCGCGTAACACATTACCATAGATAACGTGTCAAGGGGCAGTTCTTTGGTCCCTGTGAGAATTCAGAGAGGCAATAGCCTCAAGGACAAGCTCAGAAATGAGATCCTTTCTGAAGAGAGTGAAAGAAAGAGATGTATCTGTCAGTGACATGGCTGAATGGCTCAAAGAGATAGTGATGGCATTGGGGACGAGGTGAGATCCAGGTGATCAGCTGAACGAGAAGGTCTGGTCTTGGCCAGGGCCTTGCAGATGAGAGGCGAAAATTGAGCTTGATGTTTTTGTGAATGGAGAACCACTTGGAGAAATGATGACGTACTCAGCAGAGTAGCATAGGGAGTCAGATCAGTGGTTGTACTGTAGAGGCAATCATCATATGGAAATCAGCATATATGAACAATTTGAGCTATTGTGGCAGACAAAATAGGGATTTCAGAGATATTTGGCAGGAAGAAGATTATGATGTAGACCCAGGCTGACTGTGTTAAACAAGAGGACTCAAAAAGACCCAAGGTCCCCTTCAAGAGGCAGACCTGGGTGTCAGGGAAAGGGTGCTGCCACCAACAATGAAGAATGGAAATAACGAATGGAAAACTTAGAAACCCGCTGAGACCAACGATGCTTGAGAGAACAGCAGAGCGGATATGCCAGAGGCAAAGGCTGAGATGCCTACCACAAAATCTTGTAGCCTCACCAAAGCAGTTCTGTGATTTATCTTTACCTGTTTTATTCATAAATCCATGAGTACAAAAGCAGTTTTCTACACTGGCCAGTTATATGTACACTTTCTAACTGGCAGAATTTAACATCACTGTTAGGTTCAGAATTTCTAGGCTGAATGTAAACAACGCTACAGCTCTCTTTCCTTTGGCATTACAAAACTTGACAAATTCACAAACATACCAGGAAAAGGTGTTGATGTGCACCTCTTTATATAAATGTGACACTGGATGTTGTTTTTAATCAGCCCACGATGCTTACATTCACATCTCCCTTTCTTTTAGACGCTAAGGAGAAGGTCACCTGGGCACCTGTGTCTTTTCAGAGTGCCTCATGTTTATTGCTCTTGACAGCTTGGAGTCCCTGTCTGCAGTGAATCTGATGTTGTGTAAATTAAGCAAGGAAAGCTGTAACTCTAGCTACTTTGTTGTCATAAAAGTCATCTGCACTTTATGTCTAACATGCAAAATTTCAACTCCTTAAGCAGGAATATATAATTTCTTTCAAACTGCACTAGCTTGAAAGACCCACTTCCCCTATTGCAAATGTGTTATTGATATATTCCCTCCATGCTATTAAATTAAAATGTCCCTCTCATATTTCCAATCCTAGTTCCAGTTTTTTAGCCATGTGGCTGGAAGGCAGTAGGAAGAGTTGAATAAATGGATGATTTAGGGACATGTAGCAGTAAAAAAAAACCCTTCTTGACCATCTGCCTCACTAAAAATAAATAACTTTACTTTTTTAAAAACCCTTTGCTTGCCAGAATTATGTAAATCTCACTGGGATATTGATTGAGTTGGTCATGCCCCTGAAGGAGTGCTCCAAGGTGAGAAAGCGTATCAGTTTGCCATCCTCCCACCTGCCGTTCCTTAGCCCTGCCGCTAACAGCGTGGACCCTCCTGCCTGTCAGGCTAACGAGCCTCTACCTGGAAACACATGCACCGTTTTCAAAACCAGTGGCTTAGTATAAGTAGGTAACAACTTCATGCTCTCAGACTGTCACCACACAAGAATGAATGCACAGCCTTTTCTACCAAACTCAGTGGAAAAAGCACTTACTTACAGTGCCAAGAGTGAACTTGGTTTCTCACATCAAAAACATGTCATTGCAGCTGAGCATGTGGGAATCCAGAGAGCACAGCAGGTTTCCCTAACACTTGCTACTAAATTTCGGGATTTAACTCAGCAAGGGAAGAAAACATGTGGAGTTATCATGTGGAGTTCTCCATCAAAAGAGACTAATAGCATCATAGGACATGACAGCATCCAGACCAATTGTGCATTTACATCTTCAAACATTCCTGTAAGTAGAAGGAATTAATGTGGCATGTTTCAATTTCCCTTTTTAACTGGAGCCATGCGTCTGTGGATACCCTGGTAATGCCAGGACAGTCACTGGTTCTCATAGTGAGTGGAGCTTAAATTCACTGAGGCTGACGTGCTGTTCACTGAGACAAGGAGAGGTCAGCTTGACAGCAGAGCGTCTGTTTACTCAGTGAGAAATACTCTGTTTCTGTTGTCTGAGCCACTGTTTGCTCCTGCTGTTCAGCTCTGCAGTCTCTTCCCAGGTACCTTGCTTCATTTGTTCTAGGTTCTGATATGAAGCAATGATCATGGGGAGCACCCATATAAGCTTCGAAGCCCAAACTATAGCATAAGGACATAAAGGCAAAAGAAAAACTTTGGTAGCTGCTAATCTCTGATTTCACAGTTGCCACCTATCCATCTCCAACACAGCTTTCCCACACCCATCAAATTGCACAGGCATGATACTGAGAGAACCATGACATCCCTGCAGGGCTGAAGCAAAAATATCCCACTGTTAAGAGTTGCATGGCAACATAAATAACTTTGACCTTGATAAAACGGTAAAAAAATATAAAAATTTAGGAATGGGGGGTCTTGCATAGTAGGACAGCATAACACAGGGTAAGTCATACAGGAGCTTGAAAACCCGCAACTGAGAAAACCGCTCTTGTTACTGACTGCAACATCAAAACACACAGCAGAGAAAATGCGGAAATGGGGAGGAAAATTTAAATCAATCAAAAACTTCACTAAGACAAAACATCTTATATAATCTTCCCACTGGGAAGAGAAGGAGAATAGACTTTCATGTAACAAATGCTAGTTAAGTCACTTGATGTACTTCTGGAAGGCACTCAAGTATTTCAGTGGCATAGACAATAGAAGAACAAAATAGAACAAGAGAGAACAGAACAGAAATAGACTTGGCTGACTTTGTCTGGGAGAGCTGGTCAAAAATGAGACTTTCCATTCCAGTAAAAATTTCAGAATTCTTGACAACTTTTCATGCCCTTTAACAAAAAACAAAAACAAACACAAAGCAGTACAGTTTTTGAAAGGAAATTCCAGCAAAAAAAATTTCTCTGAAATAATCAATACTAAACCTAGGAGCCCAAATTTCAACCCTCTCAATCCTTCTTCATCTCCAGTAAGTCCAGGAATCCCTAAATTTTTACTGACTGGCATTCAGTTTGCCTGACTCTTCGATTCCTCTAAAGTTTTGAATAGAGCCTTTTACCCACTGATATTGCAACTTTCTACAAAATTCCGTGAGTTATTTCAGATCACAGAAGTAAAATGGAAAACACTTATTTCCATTTTACTGTTAAAAGAAAATAGAGATTAACAGACTGAGATCAGCGAAGTTGAATGAAAAGGAATCTCTAGCTGGGCACCCAAAACTAGAGGCTCCAAATTAGATGCCATGTCTGCACATTTTATTTCTCACAGTAAGAAATCTCTCAGCTGCAAATACTACAGCAAAGTATGGCACATGGTCAGCCTTCCTTCCTTTAAAGACTGGCATATTAAAAAAAAAAAAAAGAATTAACATATCATGTTCTACAATTACAGTCTGGTAAAACTGTTCAAACTTCACAGGTTTTTCTGCAGCCTGAAATTTCTGGTATAGGGACATTGGGGGATTTGGACTGCAGTGAATCTAAGCCAACTTACATCTGCTGAAGATTTGCCCATGTAGTGGAAAGGGGCCAATAAGATTATGCAAATCAATTAGTCTAATTTGTCTTGAGGCTTTTCTCAGACCTCTATGGGTTTTCATACACTTCATTTTTAAATGCTGACTATACTGTCATTTGAGGAAGCAATAGGCTGCCTTGACAAGGCTGGTCACTTTAACTACCTGACATTTTCCCTGTATTTTCTTGCCTTAGTGTGCAGGTTTCTGTGTAGGTGATGGCTATATAGAAGACAGCCCTGATGTTCCAATATCTTGTGAATGCCATGATCCAAAAGTAATGTACTTAATCAAGTGTAAAGCATGAGGTGATTAAGTTTTGCAGTACTGTACAATGCCTGACTGCTCAGAAATGCATCTTTTGATGTGGTGCAGAGAATTGGACCAGTTCTGTCTGCTTTACCAAAAAATGACGGTTTAGTAATCTGAAAAGAGAGCCTCAGAAATCCCCATAAGTGTTTAACTTTGATCTGAAGCTTTAAAAGAATGATATTTATCTGTTTGCTTGTTTAATTTGTTTGAGTTGCTTTTTAGAGATGAGTTCTCAGGCTGCAATTTTAAGCTCAGGGAGGTGTCAGCTTGACATCTTGCGGAAGCAATTCTTTGCTTTTTTTTCCAGATGAGGTTGAGCAGGGGCAGCAAGTTTCCAATCATCACTAGTTGTTATAAGCATCCAACCAAAAAAAAAAAAAAACACCAACAGAGAAAGCAAAAAAGAAAACCATCAACTAACCTTTCCATTGTGGTTTATATGAATTATTAAGAACTGAGATTCAGTGGAGCCTCAATTCTTGAGCATAGAATCAATACTATATTTTATATAACAAGGGCAGTAAACCCAGCTTGTTCTACTCAAATCACAGTGAAGCCTTATCAAGTCTCTCAGGCAACCTAATCCACTAGGGCCAAAGTCTAACACTACTGATGTGAAAGGTGGATTGAGGTAGATTGAAAACTGGCTGAATGGCTGGGCCCGGAGCGTGGTGATCTGTAGCACAAGATCTAGTTGGAGGCCAGTAACTACCAGTGTACCCCAGGGGTCAATACTGGGGTCCAGTCCTGCTTAACATCTTCATTAATGATCTGGATGATAAGACAGAGTGTACCCTCAGCAAGTATACAGATGACACAAAACTGGGAGGAGTAGCTGATATGCCAGAGGGTCACACTGCCATCCAGAGGGACCATGACAGGCTGGAGAAACGTGCTGACACAAACCTCATGAAGATCAACAAGAAGTATGAAATCCTGTGCTGGGGGGAGAATGACCACATGCATGAATATATGCTGGGGCCCACCTTGCTGGAAAGCAGCTTGGCAGAAAAGGACCTGGGTGTCCCAGTGGGCACCCAGTTGAACATGAGCCAACAACGTGCCCTTGCTGCAAAGAGGGCTAACGGTATCCTGGACTGCACTAGGCAAAGTATTGCCAGCAGCTTTAGGGAGGGGATCCTTCCCCTTTATTCAACACTGGTGAGGCCACACCTGGAGTTCTGTGCCCAGTTCTGGGCTCCTCAGTAGAGCAGAGACATGGACATACTGGAGACAGTGCAGTGAAGTGCCACGGAGATGATTAAGGTACTGGAGCATTTCTCCTATGAGGAAAGGCTGAGAGCTGGGACTACTTTGCATGGAGAAGAGAAGGCTTGGGGGGATCTTAATGTGTATAAATATCTGTAGGGAGAATGCAAAGAGGAAGGAGACAGGCTTTTTTCAGTGGCAACCCAGTGACGGGACCAGAGGAAACTGAGCACAAACTGAAATAGAAGGTTCTCTCTGAACATCAGGAAACACTTTGTCACTGTGAGGGTGACCGAGCGCTGGCACAGGCTGCCTAGGGGGGTGGTGCAGTCTCCATCCTTGGAAATACTCAGAAGTCATCTCTAAGTGGCCTGGCTTGTGCAGTGGGGTTGAACAAGATGACCTCCAGAGGTCCATTCCAACATTGACCATTCTGTGATACTGTGATTCTGTGAAAGACTTGTTCACTCCAGTGGAGTCGAGATGTGACCTTCTGTCCAGGAGCCCGTGGAATTCAGCTAACTTTCTTGTGCTGTAAGAACTATTTGCAGCCACTACTAAAGCACAACTTCTTACTATGTCCCGGACATGAAAGAGAGAGAACAGATCTTCACTGAGTTCAATGAGAAGTTATTTCTGCATTTATTGCTTCTTGGATGAGGGTCCCAAAAAAGGGCCAGTTGTGATGGGACACAGGCCTGCAGGGAACTGACATCAGCAATCTCACTTCGAGAAGGGAATAATCAGGCAGATCTGTGTCAGTCTGTATCCAAAAGGTGAAAGGTTCCTTTGTCGTATTAGCTGCAGCCAAACTACCAGATTGCACTTCCAAACTCCTTCCCCAAACATAAAAACCAAATACCAGTTTCCTCACGCATATCACAAGTCACCCAAAAAGTGATACCTGCAAATACTCTGCATTGCACTGACCATTAATAAGCATGTGGGCACATTTCTTCATTATGATGGCGGTGAGGCACTGGAATAGGCTGCCCAGAGAAGTTGTGGATGTCCCCTTCCTGGAAGTGTTCAAGGCCAGGTTGGACGAGGCTTTGAGCAACCCGGTCTAGTGGAAGGTGTCCCTGCCAATGGCAGGTGGGTTGGAACTAGATGATCTTTAAGGTCCCTTCCAACCCAAACCATTCTATGATTCTGTGATTTCTGATGCTCTGTATGCCAGCAAAGAAAGTTCATGCAGTCACCAAGAGGGGAAGGTCTTGAGTAAACCTATAGAGAAACTGAGAAGAGGTACAGTGGACTCCAAGGTATTCCCTTTTTGTCCTGCTTGGTAAATGGAATACTGAATGTGAGTGACAATGGAGAGGGAAGAAAGAAGATAATAAATCCTGTTTGCTATTTGAGTTTTTAAAGTTGTTCTTTGAAAATGGAACCTGAAGTTGACTGAACTGGGTTTTAAATTATACCTAGAGTTTGACTGCAGAAATGTTATACATCCTACAGTATTTGCGACTCTGAAGTAGAGATGATGTAACCTAAGAAACTGAGTAATGACCACAATAAATTTATAAACAATGGTCTAAGTCTTTTGCTAGGTAAAACCAATTTCAATCTGCACCTGTTGGAAGTTTACCCCAGTGTTTCATACCAGAAAAGGAAAAAGGGAATTAATAGATTCACAGGTCAGAAACTGAACCATGGGTTAAGAGTAAAGAGTAAAATATTATCTTTCTAAATAAATTTGCCATGATTCAAAAGATACCCACTAGGAACACTTGGAGTGTGTTTTTGGGACCCCAAACCTTCATCCTTTAAATGTTCCAGGCCAAAGTCAAGAAGACAAATGATCACCCACACAACAGAATGAATGCCAAACAACACCTGCTTCAAGTGAGGGGAAGAAACAAGTCGTGCTCAGAGCAATTTTTTACTGCAAGAGAGAGGAAGAGCCTTTCTTTTCCCCAGGAACCTCTTCAATATGCAGATCCTAGTATCCAAAAGTCACCTCATCCTACACAGCTGAAGGAAATAATTCCATCTTTTTAGTCTCTTCCCACTCTCCTTCTTCATCACTTAATCTGTCCAACAGAACTATTTCTATTTATGCTGTTTTCCATATTTCCAGATTCTAGGAGAGGCATAACTCAAGACTGCTTTCTTCACAAATCTTTTAGCCCCACTTACCCTATCTTGCAATCTGAGAAATATCTAAAGTGAAGACTTCTAAATATGCCGAAGTCCTCCTATTCATCTCAAATCTGCAGCTAATTCCTGAACTCCTTGAAAATTATGACAGAGATTCAGATATTTTAAAGCCAAAAGGGACCTTTACTAGTCTGCAGCCTGATCACCTCCATAAAATGCATCATAGAAACCTACTCTGAAACCCCCACAGGAAAAACCTTTCTACTGATTGAGCTAGAGTCTACCTAGCTAAAGTCATCGCAGCTTAAATTAGAGATGTTAAATGCTGAACACGCCATAGAAGCTATATTCTGCTCCACAGAACATTTTTGTTATCCAGTTATTGTTTTGTAAACACATACACTGTGAATGTAAATATAAGCTGGGGTACAGCACTCCTGAGCATTTAAGCAGCTACATTCTCCTTAAAACACTTTTGTGCCCTTTAGATTCTTATGCCAAATCCTGAAATCTGTACAGCATATTCCAGAAAAATTTCTACAAGATGCCTGCTTTGCAAAATAAAATTCTAGGAACTACTGGAAGTATTCAGATTATTCAGAGAAACAAAGAGCTGATGCAAAAGATTTAGAAACTACATCTCATTTCCTATTCCAAATGAATTCAGTAGCAAAAGTTGCTATATAATTACATTTGCTGTTGAATGTGATCCTTAGAACTCATTCAAATTCCATTTTCTAATTTATCATGTTACCGATCTCACAATTTAGACTGCTGTCTGGTGAGATTTGGGCCCTAACAGAATGTGTCCTGTTTACAAGAAAGCCTAATTAGCGCTAGCATCTCTACACATCTAACAGGAGGATCACATTTCTCTTGCATGTACTGTATTTAGTTGGTAGAAAAGTGTCTAAAAATTATGTTACATTTTTGCTGACGCTTTCTTCTTTAGCTGCTTTAGCAGACTTTGCAATATCCTACCCGATAAAATTTACTTTGGCCAATATTAATCAGTCAGCTTGATGTCCTAACATTTACTTTTCTCTTTTGTTGTTTGCAATGCCTCTTGGAACCAGGACAAATATCAGACATGCGCTCATGTGAAGTCTGTGGTATGTACTATATAAATGAGACCTCCGTTCTAGCTACCTACTGCTATCGGAGCAGTATTCTTAGATCTTTATTTCTGAAAGGGATCGGTTTTTCTCAGGTGCCATGAAGGCACTAGTAGCTTTAATATTGCTTGTTCAGCTTCCAATTCTCAAAGCTGTACCAGCAGCTCCCCCTGCTCCCTTGGGCTGCGATGACCCAGAATCTGAAGCAGCAGCTGAAGTAGCTGTGAGTTATATTAACGGCCACAGCCATCACGGATACAAGTTTGCCTTAAACAGAATTGAGAATATCCGCGTGCTACCCCAGGTAAGTGAGGAGCTTGCAGGCAGAGCATCGTGTTAACCTGGAGATGCTTGGAAGCGACCAACAAGCCCTGCCAAGGGCTGTATCCTCACATGGGGTAAATCAGCGTGGCTCTGTTGATTTAAGTGGGGCAATGCCACCTGGTAGCAGCTGAGAATCCAGGTCACTGGAATGTATCTCTCAAAGAGCAGAACAGAGAGGGAGAGAGAAACGTTCAGATACTTTTGTACAATGCTAGAAAGGGCTCAGCTTACAAATGCAGCGCGCCTGCTAGGGCAGATCTTCAAAGTCCTGATTCATGAGCCCAGTAGCTAATCTGGAGAAAAACTGTGAGGATAATCTTTGTGATGCAGGTAATTATTTATTGGCTAAATGTATACCTATCATAATTCCATGCTATTAGTGATTTTGTAGTAGGCATTAATTTTACTTAATATCCCATTGAGCTGACAAGGAAGCTGAATGGAAATAACTGTGGCTTGTAGTCTCATTTTCACCAAGATCTATTGCCGTCATTGTAGGCATCTAGAGAGGCTGTAGAAATGGCCATGAATACAATGTATGCACCCATTCAGAACCTTTGATTCTCTCAAAATATTGAAAACAGTCCCAAATACTAACCAGAATGAAACTCCATGGCTGTTTTCTACTTGTTATGAGAGAGGGGATACCAAAGTCGTTTGCAAGAGACCAAAACAGACATTAATGAGATGAGAAGTGTGCCCTGTTAGCCACACAAAACCACTGGTGACAGTGCTTTGCTCATATTTAGTACTTTTACACTAATATTCATTGGTTTAAAGGGAATCCTTCATGACTCAAACCTCAGAGTTAATCTCGGAACTAGGGAACCTTACTTCTGCCCTTCCACTCACATGTGTTATATTATAGTTGCAAAGGTTCAGGAACAACCGTAGAAGATCCTGCAGTCCATAAATAACATGAGTATTGGGGCTGGTACTTAGCTGGTACAATTCAGTGTAATTCCAATGGACTAAATGGGACAGGCCAAGGTGCACCAATGTTTATTTGGTATCTAGTTATAGAAACACAAGGTTTTTTCATCAACAAAGACAGCTGTTGATTTTTTAAAACTATCCAACAAATAAAACCAAGTTAACTTAAGAGAACTGACCTACTACATACAGGCTAGACTTTCCAAAATATATGGGCCAGTTCCCTAGCTCAGGGGAAACAAAAAAGATAAAATAAAATCAATGTGACTATCTTGACTTACTCTAGCTAAAAATCTGGGTTCTGTTTTTTATGAAGTGAAATAGTAAGGACCTATTCAGTTACTCTCGTGTATACCCAATGACAGTCAGCAACAGAGACCACAGTGCAGCCCCAGAGAAGAAATCCAGTGACATTTTGTAAATTAATTACTACAATTCCCATGGTTGTTTTTTTTTTCTTCCAGGGGCCAAATAATGATATAATCTTTCTTGAACTTGACTTATTAGAGACCAAGTGCCACATTCTCAGCCCTACGCCTCTCGCAAATTGCACAGTAAGGAGCTTCACAGAGCACGTGAGTATTTAAAACACTACCAGCTCAGTCCAATGGTGCATATTCAGTATGTTGATGGTAGAGGCCAGGCTATCACCAGTTAGGTTTCCAAGCAAGCGTTATATCACTGTAACAGCCTATAACCACCCAATCACTTGTAACTTCCTTGTTGATTTAGTTGCCTTCATGTTGTGAAGGATTTCACTCATGGATTTCTTTCATGTCCTGTCATGTGAAGAGGACAGGTCACTGTGAGCGTAACATCCCACATACAGTTCATGAATGCCTTGGGGCCTTTTTTAGGGGCTCCAGATTCAGTCCTCCATGCTCAGCCCAGATGTCACTGCCTCACTGCAAACTGTACACAGGGCAGGTTGTGAATCTGTGCAAACACAACCTTCTCTGGGCTACGTGTGGTGTTACCTAGTGCAATTTCTATCCAGTCTAGCCACCAAGTCCTAGTCAAGACTGCAAAGGAGCTATTGCCTTCAGACAGGGCTCTGCCTTCAAAGTAATGCTCAGCTGGAATTTACTGGCCTCAAATATTTTGTTCTTATGCAAGCATGATCCAACTGTGAAAAGCTTTCCCTAAGCAAAGCAGTGGAAATGTTGTCTGAGTACAGGCAGCGCAGGTTTCTAAGTAGAAAGCAGAGCAAGCAGTTGACAATTTAAGCCTGCTGTTTCTAGAATGGGGCCCAATTCACAGAGCTCACAACTAAATTTGAATCATGATCCACCCCTGTATTCACCAGGGCTCAGATCCCATTTTCCATCTTGGGGGAGGTAATTCTAACTGTTCCCTCTTCCCAGTGACTCCAGCTTTGCCTTTGACATCTCCTCCCCTGCTGCATCACATTGCACGGGAGCCAGCTCGCACAAGGCAGCACACTCTGCTGTTACCATGGCCACTGACCAGCTGAGATTAGCAAGAATGTTATCAAGCAGCTCTGCAGAAGGTCTTAATTCATAAGTATTCACATTCTTTGCTCTTTATGAGAGAGGAACCTGAACCAAATGTCCATAAGCTGGCTATCCTGGCACTTCTGATACTTTTGAGATCCAGATTTGGATCCAAATTTTGCAGTTCTGATCTGCCTTTTGCAAAATCACAGGCACCAGGTCACGCCTAGCAGTGCCTTTGCAATCAGACTGATTTTGCCAGGAACACTCAGCCAGGATCTATTCTTTTGAATTTAGTAATAGTTGCCCTTTTCAGAAATTCCTATTTATCTGAACGATGTAACTCTTTGATTTCTGTCTCTAGGCAGTTGAGGGTGACTGTGATGTCAAACTGCAGAAGTTGGATGGAAAGTTGTCTGTGCTTGCTAGTAAATGCCACTCACATGCAGGTAAGGACTTTGTTCTTTAGGTTTGAATCTGGAGGCTGGAGTATTATTATAGCAGTGGTTACTGTTCATTAGCTTTTCTGATTCTAAAACGCCACGTGTAAGGATGGCATAAAGGATGACATTTAATGGGTTTTCTAAACCCAGCTGTTTTGAAAGTAATTTTTTCCCCTTTTCTGATTTCATTTCCCTACAAACCCAGCCCTCCCTCTTTATTCCTCTTCACTATGACAAATAAGGTACTATAAGACTATCTGGGGAGCAAGTCCCAGATTTGACTTAGAGATTGCTGGTACCGAGGGTTTTCACTCAGGATTTCAGCCTCAAGGGCTTGATTCCTTGTTGGTCTGGATTTACCAGAGCTTGTTGATCTTCAGAGCCCCTTTGCCAGATGCAGCTTATGTACTAAACCCATCATTTTCAATATTGCCATGGGAAAGCGGAATCTCTATTCTGCATGCTCTGTACAAGATCTCTTTGCTCCGTAGGAGATGTCTTCAGTGCTACTTTCAAAACTGGTGAGTGAATGAAACACACTCACGCAAGCACGATTCCAATAAATTAAAATATCTTCATTTTTCCACCATTCCTTGTGTGAGCTGGGACACCTTTCCGGTGGTGTCATGGATAGTTTGCCAGAAAGAGCATTGATTAAAACCTGAGTAAGAACATTCAAAACCTGCTATTGAAGTCCACAGCACTTTTGCTTGCAGAAAAGACTCAAATGGCAACAGCCCTGTTAAATACTGCCATCTATAGCCTGTACTGCAAAAAATGCCTTCTATAATTTGGGACACACCATGAAACAGTGTTTTTGTGTGACTGAACAGGTCAATAAAGCCGTTTGAAACAACCTATAACCTGATCGAAACACAATCTGTTTGGTTCCTCCTGCAGACTCAAGTGAAGATGTTGTTCGACTCTGCCCTGACTGTCCACTGCTGGCACGTCTGAATAACACCGAGGTATTAACAACTGTCACAGCCGCGCTCAGTGCCCACAACAGCAAAACTACTGATGCTTACCTCAGGCTCCTTGAGATTGGAAGAGCCAACATACAGGTAATCCCTAGAACTATGACTAGCCTTCCATGTAAACAGAATATTTCTTCTGTGGTAATTGTGCAGTGCTAACTGGTTATGCTTGCAAACAGATTTAGCTTGCTCTAATTTGCCCTACTGAATTGCTGTTGATTTCCCAAGCATCTTGTGTCATTTTAGCCACAGGATTCCCTTTCACTTCAGTGGGAGATGCAGAGCGAGAAGCCACAACACGCGCCTTTTATCTTTTCTCAGCAGCTCTGCAGTTTCACAGTGCAAAGTCACTTAAACAATTTTCCTGTTTTATCAGTATCACCCAGTGCATACCGTCTTTGTTGAGTTTGCTGTGGCTGCCACAAACTGCTCAGCGGCAGAAGCTAAAGATAATGCGGAGGCTTGTCAACTGCTGCCTGACGATCAGTCTGTAAGTATGCCAGCACATCAGCCCTGATCTCGCCAGCCCCGAGGTAGAAAGGCAGCGTGCTGTGATGCGCTCGCACTTGTGCAGGAATAGAACTTTGTGAGGATGAAAGTGCAAGAGCTGTATACCGTCATGACACGCTTTTCAATACATAATTTCTAAAGCTATATCACACCTTTCCCTTCTCTCCGAGATATCTGAACTGAATCCTGATGTATTTGAGTATATTTCAAAAAAGCTTGAGGACCAACATGTCCTTAACACAAAATACTTTCAATCGACAGAATATATGTTGTTTACTCTTCTTAACACGACCACCTGCGCAAATCAGGCTCTTTGTACTGGACAGTGCATGAACACGTAACAAAAGGGCAGACTGTTTCACCTTCCTACAATTTAAGTGCTGTCAGTATGCTTTGTTCTGATACATAGGGTGTTGAGAATTATGTTGTGTACTTTATCATGCTAAAATTCTTCTTTTGTTTCTGATGAAGTTGAGTCCTAGGCAGTTTTAGTGGGTGGGAACCTTTTACCTAGATTCCTATATATTCTTTCCCTCCCTCATATCCAGACATACAAAGGTTCTTACTCTAGAAGAATACAGGAGTTTCACCTATTTAATAGTTATGCATTTAAACAGCTTGGCTTTTGAGTCCAACAGACCAAAAAGCAAGCACTTCACTGCTCAGGTAAAACATGAGAAGATGTAGCTATTTCTAAATGTACTGAAGTTAAAAATTGTAACACAGGTCTCCTCTGTTTTATAACTATTTTCTCTTGACTATGTTCTGCTTTGCCAGAATTTTGGTTTCTGCACAGCATCAGAAGCAATACGTCCCTTACAGGACCTCACAGTGAACTGCCAGCTCTACGGACACCAGGTACCAACCCCAGATATTCCCTTCCTTTCCAGAGTATTAGTCTAGCCTACTAGTACTGTTAGAAGCAATCACCCCAAATTTGCCTCTTTCACTGCAGACTGCATTAGCTATCTGTGATAACCTGAGTTTAACTTTGTATCCTAAAAACAAAGGTAAGGTAGTTCCTATTTATCCTATGGATTTCTGTGCCAGGAATTACCTCTGCCATCCATGCTTGACACAGTTTGTCCTCCTAACCAGCTTCACGTGTCTGGTAGGGCAAAGGGAACCAAACTCTGCTCAGCTACAGGGCAGACAGATGTAAAACATAAATGAGCCATTGTGGTAGATGAAATCAGCTGGGGTTTTTTGCTAGTAGTCCTTAGACACGACTGAATTCAGGGAGCCCGACCTGCACTGCTGTAGCAAGAGGAGGGAAACATATATGCACTGGACCTGAGTGCTCTCCAGGTATTTTAGCCTCCATTTGGTCTGAGAAGGGCTAGGTGGTGGTTGAATACTTCCTACGGACCAGAGCTCTTGGTAACACAATAATAATTAGCTGTCTAGAAGGTATACGAAAGATAAGACAGCTGGTCTTGAATGTTTTGCCAGCAGCACAGGTGGCCCTGAAAGGTCACACAGCACAGAATTTGGTGCTAATGATCCACCGGATATTAAAAATGTGTTCCTGGGCTCCTGTGTATGTGTTCAAATGGAAATCAAATTTCTGTGATGGTCAGGAACATTTTGTACCTGGGCTGGAAGCCTATATCTAGTTAGGAGCAGGGTACCTAGTAAGATATCAGTGACCTGTATATTACAAGCCCCAAGTCACAGAACCCAAACTGTTTCTCTTTTCCAGCCTGGAGTTACCTACTCTAAAGGTCAAGGTACATCAGCAGGACTGCAGCCCAGTGTTGTACAAGGCCACACAAACCATAATCTCAGGCTTTCCCACAATAACCCTGTTGCATCTGAATCCAGCTCTTCAGAATTTCCTTCCTCCATCCTCGCAGCAAAATTTGTAGCAAAGAGAGCGGTTGCAGAGGTTGCTCAGCATGACAAAGTACCTCACCCAGTTGGCTTTGTGCCTCCTCCTCCTCCATGCCCTGGGAAGATTCGCCATTTCAAGATATAGGCTGTGTTACAGACATGGCAATGCAGATAATGGAAGGATGAGCGTGCAGCAGCAGCATCAACACACAGACAACAACATCAAGTGCAAATAGGTGAGAATGCTTGACTCTGAGCCCAAATGAGTTTTACCCTCCAGAGGGCAGAGCCAAGGCCAGGATCTTGCAAAGGCCTGCTTCAAAATATAGGTGCTTACAACATATAGCATTTGTTTTCTTTACATACAGGGATGCTCTAGCTAAAATACAGGAAAAAAATGTTTCAATGAAACTGTTGTAAGAGCTATACAACAGTTGTAGCTTTGTGATAGAAACACCACCTGAAAGGTTACTTCACAATAAAATGTTCAATAGAAATGCTTTGGTATCTTCTATCTGTATATATTTTCATCTAGTTGTCGAGTATCTCCTCCACAGCATTATGCGTCATATTCTGGGCTTGATTTCAAAAACAGTAAGCTCCTGCACTTCTCATCAGCTTCAATGGGATGTGTGGGTGCTGAGCACTGTGGAAAATCAGGTCAGTCCTTTCTTTTGATCACACACCAATAACACTAAAAAAGTGGCAGGAAAAAAAAAAGTATTTTTCCCTTCCCCCTGTAGTGTTTCCTAGCATGTACCTACTTTTAATATCCACCAGAAATACCTCAATACTTTTGGACATGGCATAAGAGCATCCATGCATATGAAAAGAACAAAGAATCAGGACACATTCATTGCTGTGCAGGCTGAAAGCATCAACCCTTCCAGCCAAACACATGGTATTCTCTGTCTTCCAGCAGATACACAGGTGCAATATGATCACAGGGTACTGTATGGCCTGTGTGCATACGAGGGAATACCAATTCAAGGGAATAAATATATAGTACAGACATGTATCTCATATAATAGGACCCAGACAGTGATGGCAATTTACCATTGTCCTAGCATCAAATCATCCCTAATTTCTGACGTGTTAGAAGCAAAATCTATTCTAAGTAGAGAAGTAATAAGGGACAGGGGACAGAAGGATCTTTACTGCCAGGCAGACTGGAATTCTGCAGGCCCGGGGGAGCAGTCTCAAAGACAGTCATGAATCTTTAACCAGGAACAGCACTTGCTACAAGATAATTATCATGCAGGCAGCAAAAGCTGCAGAACACATGTAATTTCTGAACTGTTTCAAATAACCTATCCTGTTCTCTTAGTTACAACCTTCCAGTATTCAGTAAGCAACACAACTAACATTTGTTCTTGGTGACAGTGCAACAGGTTGCTATACAGAAGGGTTCTGCTCTGCTGTGTCAACGGGGAAAGGAAAAGCCGTAGGCGCTTGCACCAGTGCTTCGACTGGGGGTGTGGAGGGGAAAGAAAAAATGGAAATCAGCCCAGACTCTATAAGCCATAGTATATCACGATGGCAACATACAGCTGACAAGCTCTTCCCGTGAATGCAGTAGCCCTCATGTTTCAAGAATATGCTGAGTTCTTGCAAGAAGGGTGTTGCAGGCAATTGCACAAGCTACAGCCAGGCAATTGCTCAGTGATTTTTTTGCTTCTTTGTAGAGCAGTGTCTCCAGTATGTTCTGCATGCAGCCATTCATTTAAAAGGTGCTAGTATTAAGCTGTATAAATTTCTTGAAGTGGTAAAGTGGGTGGTCCTCCCATCCCACTGCACAAGACGTGGTACAGGAATTAATGAAATGCTACTATTATGATCTGCATTACTATAACATCAGATACACGACACAGTTTTTAACTCACCTGGAGCAATTAGTTTTCCTAGCCTTTGTATTTTTAAAACTAGGAATCGCCTTAACCAAACCATACAAATTGTCTTGTTTACAATGCAGTGGGCACTAAGTTATAGAAGAGACAGTGTTTTCCAGGCTTAGAAAATTCTCTGTCTGATGGCAGAAACAGTATGATTATAAAAGGGATCCCTGCCTATGGGGATCTGTCACCTCCAGAAATGCTGCATTTTCTTGTTGCCTTTTCCAACCACACTAAGGAAGGATATGTAGCAGAACATCTGCAGCCTCCACACTTCAGAGATGTTCTCCTACACCTGGCCTAACTACTCCATTGTTTCCTAAAACAGGGAGGAGAAAAAAAAAAAAAGCAGAATTGCTGTGTGCTCTCTTGTGATCCCCAGTTAGTAGCTGCACCTCATTATCTTTCTCCATAACACTTGCTCTCTAAAGGACACACTTTGCCCTCTTCAGGATATATTTTCCATGACTGCTTTGAAGCATTCACTTTGCCTCCCCTCAGCTTGGCCCCCTACTTGTGCACCTCGACCTTAGTAACCGAGGCAGTATTTAGTAATAGATTCTCTGGGCAATGAGTGCTACGAAATGGCAATACATGAAATACAAATGCCTCCTTCCCTGAAATGCAGCATGAATAGTTTTATCAGGTCTGCATCGCTGGCTGACAATGTTTTGCAGCTTTTTCAAACCCTGATTTGCTAAAGCATATGTACTTCATGTGCTGCTTTGGCTGGACATGCTCAGATTTCCCAGCTGTGTCTATGTTTTGAGGTC
Source organism: Gorsachius magnificus (assembly GCA_034008185.1). Taxonomy (NCBI): domain Eukaryota; kingdom Metazoa; phylum Chordata; class Aves; order Pelecaniformes; family Ardeidae; genus Gorsachius; species Gorsachius magnificus. Next base: position 38,811,689 of record CM067087.1, read on the forward strand.
AGCTACTTCAACAGAGAAATTTTTTTTCCTTTCCAGTGGGAGGAAAAGTACAAAGAGCAGAGTCAGGGATATAACAATTCCCCATTATAGGAGGCACCGACACAGCCAGTACTAACTGGCACCCATCTCCATAGAAATGCCATGTACTGTACGGATAAAGAAAATGAGTTATTATCCTTTAGCTGCAGGGGAAGCATTCCCAGGCACAAGGAACAATGTGAGCGAGTTTGCATTGCTGCTTCTGCTGTTCCTGTACTATGGCTACAGCAGTGTTTCTCAACATTCATCCCTGGTATCCCTTCCCTCCAGGATACAGTCCACACATTATCCCTCACCCTGAATTTGCAAAGCAACTGGCAACACATGAAGTGGCCCAGAACAGCAGCCATAGAATCATAGAATCATAGAGTGTTTTGGGTTGGAAGGGACCCCTAGAGGGCATCTAGTCCAACCACCCTGCAGTGAGCAGGGACACCACTAACTAGATCAGGTTGCTCAGAGCCCCGTCCAACCTGGCCTTGAATGTTCCCAGGAATGGGGCCTCCACCACCTCTCTGGGCAACCCGTTCCAGTGTTTCACCACCCTCGTTGTAAAGAATTTCCTCCTTATATCCAGTCTAAACCTACCCCGTTTTAGTTTAAAACCATTACCCCTTGTCCTGACACAGCTGGCCCTACTAAAAAGATTATCCCCATCTTTCCTATAGGCCCCCTTTAGGTACTGAAAGGCCGCGATCAGGTCTCCCTGCAGCCTTCTTTTTCTCTAGGCTGAACAACCCCAACTCCCTCAGCCTGTCCTCATAGCAGAGGTGCTCCAGCCCTCGGATCATTTTCGTAGCCCTCCTCTCGACCCGCTCCAACAGTTCCATGTCCTTCTTGTGCTGAGGGCTCCAGAGCTGGAGCAGTACTCCAGGTGAGGTCTCACCAGAGCAGAGTAGAGGGGCAGAATCACCTCCCTCGACCTGCTGGCCACGCTTCTCCTGATGCAGCCCAGGGTACGGTTGGCCTTCTGGGCTGCCAGCACACATTGCCGGCTCATGTCCAGCTTTTCATCCACCAGCACGCCCAAGTCCCTCTCGGCAGGGCTGCTCTCGATCCTTTCTTCCCCCAGCCTGTACTGATACTGGGGGTTACCCCGACCCAGGTGCAGGACCTTGCACTTGGCCTTGTTGAACCTCATGAGGTTCACACAGGCCCACCTCTCCAGCCTGGCCAGGTCTCTCTGGATGACATCCCATCCTTCTGGTGTGTCAACCGCACCACTCAGTTTGGTGTCGTCCGCAAACTTGCTGAGGGTGCATTCGATCTCGCTGTCTAAGTCATTGATGAATATATTAAACAGCACCGGTCCCAGTACAGACCCCTGAGGGGCACCACTCGTCACCGGTCTCCATCCGGACATCGAGCCATTGACCACTACCCTCTGGATGCAACCATCCAGCCAGTTTCTTATCCACCAAACAGTCCACCCATCAAATCCATAGCTCTCCAATTTAGAGAGAAGGATCTTGTGGGGGACCGTGTCAAAGGCTTTGCAGAAGTCCAGATAGATAACATCCATTGGTTTTCCCTTGTCCACTGATGCTGTCACACCATCATAGAAAGTCACTAGGTTCGTCAGGCAGGACTTGCCCTTGGTGAAGCCATGCTGGCTATCTCGAATTATCTCCCTGGCCTCCATGTGCCTTAGCATAGCTTCTAGGAGGATCTGTTCCATGATCTTCCCAGGCACAGAGGTGAGGCTGACAGGTCGGTAGTTCCCAGGGTCTTCCTTTCTACCCTTTTTGAAAATGGGCACAATGTTTCCCTTCTTCCAGTCACCAGGGACTTCACCTGACTGCCATGACTTTTCAAATATCATGGAGAGTGGCTTGGCGACTCCATCGGCCAATTCCCTCAGGACTCTGGGATGCATCTCATCAGGTCCCATGGACTTATGTGCATTCAGGTTCCTCAGGTGGTCACGAACCTGATCTTCTCCTACAGCGGGAAGGGTTTTGCCCTCCCGGTCCCCCTCATGCCATCCATCAACTCGGGTGGGGTGAGGAGAGAGGTTCCCAGTGAAGACTGAGGCAAAAAAGTTGTTGAGTACCTCAGCCTTCTCCTCATCTGCTGTTACCAGCTTGCCAGTCTCGCTCCTCAGCGGGGGTACGCTTTCTTTAACCATCCTTTTCTGGCTGATATACCTGTAGAAACCCTTATTATTATTCTTTGCATCCCTAGCCAAGTTTAGCTCCAGCTGCGCCTTGGCCTTCCTGACCCCATTCCTACACAACCGAACCGCGTCCCTATACTCTTCCCATGATGCCTGTCCCTGCTTCCACTGCCTGTGCAGTTCCCTCTTCCTCCTTAGTTTGACCAGCATCTCTCGTCTCAGCCATGCCGGTCTCTTCCCTTCTTTGCCTGATTTCTTACACCTAGGGATCGAGAGCTCTTGCGCTCTGTGGATCACTTCCTTAAAGATCTGCCAGCTCTGTTCTGTTCCCTGTCCCTGAGGACTGTTTCCCAGGGAGTCCTTCTGACTATCTCCTTGAGGAGCTGGAAGTTTGCTTTTCTAAAATTCAGGGTCCTGACTATACTCTTTGTTCTTCCCATTTCCCTCTGGAGCGTGAGCTCTACCATCGCATGATCACTGCAGCCCAGGCTGCCTCCGATCTTGACATTTCCGACGAGCTTGCTTACATTGGTGACCACCAGGTCCAGTATCGCATCCCCTCGGGTAGGGGTGTCTATTACCTGGCTTAAGAAGTTGTCCTCAATGCATTCGAGAAACCTGCTGGATTGCCTACAGCTTGCCATGTTGGTTTGCCAGCACATGTCAGGGTGGTTGAAGTCCCCCAGCAGGACGAGAGCCTGCGAGCACAAAGCCTCCAGGAGTTGGAGGAAGAACGCTTCGTCAGTCAGCGCCTCTTGATCTGGCGGCCTGTAGTAGACACCAACCACCAGGTTCCCTTTGTTGCCTCTCTCTCTGATTCTTATCCATAAGCTTTCGACCTGCTCGTGGCTATTCTTCAGGGCCAGCTCTTCACACTGTAATGATTTCTTGATGTAAAGGGCAACGCCTCCGTCCCTCCTTCCTCGCCTGTCCCTTCTGAACAGCCTGTAGCCATCAATAGCTACATTCCAGTCGTGGGATTCATCCCACCAAGTTTCCGTAATGGCAATCAGGTCGTACCCCTTCTGTCCTGCTATCTGAGTTTTCCACCTCTGCCACCAACCGAAGTCTCCTTAGAAGAGTTTCAGCCCCAGTGCTGTTGCAGGTCTTGCTGGCTGTATGTATAATCCCACCCAGCTTTCTATGGGCATTCCCTGGGACAGGTTCTGCTCTCTCCCAGAGGAACATGCTTTGAGCACTGCTGGGCTGAAGAGCTGAGATTCTTTATACCACCAGTAAAAAGACCGTGACAATATATAAAATGTTAAACTCCCCCAAACTTTACAGTTCTATTAAATAGAGATAGTTACATCCTTCACTTGCACTTTTCCTTCCTCACTCACACAGGGGCAACCCTCAAACCTAAAGGTACTCAGTGTGATCCAGCAGATAGCTGTGACTCCCATGACAGAAAATGAGGGCCAGGGAAATAGTCACCCAGCTTCTGGTATCCTTCAAGGTGAAATACTGCAGAGTTGCCCCTTAGCAGAAAACCAACGACTTTCACTGGGATCCTCCCCAAGTAATGGTGGTTGTCACTTTTCCAGATCCTCAAGGTAAAAGCTCTTTGTACAGCTATGTCCCCCTGTCTCCAGCCTGGAGTCCCTGACAGGTTAGCCACAAGACACACTACTGTCATTTCAAACTAAAGTTTCTCCAGGCAGAATTTTTCCATGACCCTTTTTCATCTGTACTCAGCAAATCACTTGAGAATCGACAGTGACCAGAGCGCAGTCTCTTAGCTGGCAAATCAACCTCCAAATTCAGAAGTGAGGGGTAAGTCAAAGGTAGGAATAAACCTGCACAGCTCAGCATGTGCTCTCTGGTATTACAGGGGTCAGCTGAGCCAGCAAATGCTCCCCCCGAGTCACAGCCTCCATCAGGATTGTGTTATTTATTGTTGCTGAAAAGGAAAGAAAGCAGAGCACTGAGTAGTGCTAAAATAATTAAAATAGTGACATTGCTGGACCAATTCCCTTATGATTCTCCTGTGGCTTCCTACAATTTAATCTGGGGTAGGCTGTGGCAGTGGTTAGAGAAGCCAAGGAGCTAAAGATTAGCAGGTGGGACTTTTTCTTGAGCCAAGTCTGACCATACAATATAAGGGAGACACCACCACTGAACAAGGTAGAAAACTAAGGTCCGAAATCATCCGGCCAAGTTGCAGTTATGGGATAAGTAGCTGCACTTCACAGAGAAGTCCGGACTACATGTGGGAGAGCTATGCAAGGTGATGTGAACTGGCAAAGGAACAACTGGATGTGCATTTTCCTTGATTCAAAGTACAAAAAGAATAATTTACAGGCGAAAAAAGAGCAAGAGGAGGCATAAGGAGGAAGGCACTGGCTACAAGCAGTCAAACAAAGGTCGTTCACCCTCCAGTTTAGGTTACATGCTCTCTCTTCTTTAAAAAGTTCTTTCTGCTAGATTCTCCCCTTCAGACCTCTGGCACAGAGATGAGCGTAATCAGCCCCAGGTCCATAACTTTCTTACAGGCCACCTTCCTCCCCCCTCCCCTCTCAGCGTATAATTTCAGATGGTTCTTATTTCATCACTAAGTTTGGCAATAAAGATGCAGCAGCATGTTACAATTAGCAGTGGAGTTTATATGCGACTGTACCTGCCTCCAAACCCACAGGAATATAAAAAGCTAGGCATTGCCAGGCAGGGGCTGAAACCAGGCGCAGCCAAAAAGTTAAGATGGGAGGAAATAAAAGGAGACAGACTTGCTCTTTGGCATCAGAAGCAACATGTAATAATGGCAAGTTCACAGAGTACTTTGCCCAATGTTACAGTGAGAACAAAGTCAGAATTTGGGGGAAGATGGGATGAAATAGGAAATGTTCAGGGCCCAGGGAAATCAGAATGTGGGGGGTCAAATACCTAGTAGGTGTCAATAAATTGAGAGGTTTTGGCAACAAAAGGTGAGTGGGCTGGAATCAAGGCATTGAGAGGGAACAAATCCTGAAATGGAGCCTTCAATAGCTTAAGACTGGTTTGATAGCCCTGGTTCACATACTGTCTGTTTCTCCCAACCTCTTGCAGCAGCTCATTTTGCACCATCCCACCAACAGATATGAAATCTTTAGGGCAAGAACAAAACTTACCACATCTACTATATTCAATTACAGTGAATGTTAAGTCCCAAATAAACACAATGGAAATTTCTGCTTAAAAGCAGACAGCATGATGAAATCCTTAACTCTTTACATTGCCTTGTTATCGTGTTATCTAAGAGTATTTAACAGCTTGAGCTGGCCATTCATCCACAGGCTTTTTATCTGGACATGAACTGCATTTTGATGGCTTGGCTTGGTCTAAGGACTAACATTCATCTATAGCTATCCAGCTGAGTAGAAATGCTCAGAGAATTAATCCAAACCAAGCTTTCTATCCCAACAAAATTGACCGCATATAACAGAGAATTAGTATATTTGGTTACAATTAACATTTAACAAAGTGTCAAATCAGTCAACCTTGTGGCCCTTATGCACTTCCCATTCAAATTACTGAGACCTCTGTCATTGTGTTATTTGGGAGAAGAACTGGATCACAGACAGAAGTCATCAGTCAGACCTGTCCTGCATGTAGGTTTATTTAAGCAATTCTGTTTTTTTAAGAAAGCAGCTTTGTGTGTATATTCTTGTCCCTTGCAATGAGGTCAAGGTTATACGATCTGCCCAGTGAAGTCTGAATTGGAGATGTAAAGCCAGAAGGAGAAAGTGCTCTTTGGTCTCAGAGGGAGCGACAACACTTTTGTAAAACCTTGTAATCATTGACTTAGTGTTTGCTGTTGCAGCTGTAGGTTTAAAGGTGATGGACAGCATGTAATAAAAAGGGGACACAAGTTTATAAAGAGACATGGGTCCATTACAAGAGTCTGCTATTTCATGCAGGTCAGCCCCTCCATACTGACTCACCATTCTGATCTGCTGCACTGGTTTTCTAAGCAGAATGGTTTTACTTCTTTCAGTGCTCTTTGGCATAAAGGCGCTTTGCTCCTGGGCTGCCTCTCCTCCTGCCAGAGAAGCACCAATGGCATTGCTTTCCCCCAGCCGTGATGATACTGCAGGAGAGGAGGCTGCAGATCTGGCTCTTCGCCAGGTCAATGCTGACCAAAAAGAAGGCTACATACTCAGTCTCTACTGAATCTTCAGTGACCAAGAACATCCTCCAGTAAGTTACCTGATGGTTCTCTATCTGTTTCTCTCATGAAGACCCCTGTGTCTATCACTATTCTTTAGCAATATCTATTTGAGCTAAGAAATATTTCAAAAGGCAAATGTAAAGTTACATTCACAGGACTCCAGAGGCCATGTCAACTTTATGCACAGATGACTAGAAACAGTTTCATCACCACTGTGGGCAATTAGAGAGCAAAACTCAGTCATGATTCTTTGCTGCCTGCCCCTGGAATAGCTCCAGGCACCAGTTCGGATTTGGTATAAAACACCGCCACTCTGATTTGATTTAATTTTCCACCTTCCTTTTACTGCTGCTGGGACTGAGTACATAAGCAGCAGTCAGCTATGTCAGGGATGTTCATGGGCAGTAACAACCTTATGCAACCTTCTATTCCCCTCAAAAAAAAATAAATATTTTTTTCTTATCAGTCAGTGGTCTTCCCTCCCATTTTTTAAATGAATACTCAGGATAAAAACATTTTCAAAGTTACTTCAAATTCAAATCTGCCCTTAAGCAACCTGTGGTTCAGTTTTGCTCTAATTGAAACTAATGAGCCATCTGCTATTAACTTATATGCAAGTAGGACAGAGCCTTTCTTTCATACAAGATACTCATGATTAACTTCATTGACAGGCACTTAACCAAAATTACAAAACGTGGCAAAATATTTCATTTATTTTCCTTGCACCAGGTCACCCTGCCAGAAAAGTGATGCTGCGCCCCTGCCACATTGCTTCTGGCTCCCAGGCTCTCCAGCATGCGTGCAGCAGCAAGCCTAGCATCAGCAGCGCTGAGGAAGGGATCTTTTTGGCCATGGAGAAAAGAGAAAAGATTTTATTCAATGCTAAGCGATATCAAAAGGCCTTTGCATAACGGCCTTTTAATGAAAATTAAAATAAGGATGATGAAAACTTCAGAGATCTGCTGAGCTCTGAATAAACCCCAAATTATCCTTTCCCCAGCGGAGGATGATACATACAGAAGCAGGTAGACAAAAAGATGTGTAGATTTTACAACAACCTTATCTGCGTATTACAATTGATATTATACAAGAGAGCTACAGGTAACAGGAAATACAGTTTGGTCCACCCTGGTTGCATTTAGTATTTCCAAGATCACCAAGCTTTGCAATCGGTCTTCATGATTCATCCATCTAACATCAAACCCATTTGACTATAAGAACATTTCTTTTATGAGACATCTGTGTGCTTTTGCCTGCAGAATACCTGAACAACCAACCTGAAAGCTCAAGTGACCAGTCCCAACTTTGCCATTCCTGAAAGGTACACACTTTCCTTGGCTATTATTTCTTCATGCAGGATAGTCTTAGTGATGTTTTTCCTCATTGAGGATATATTTGAAGTTACAAGCTTGTACCAAATGCTGCACTACTCAAACACATTTTCAGCAAATGGCAATTACTCTTTGACCAGTCATACTTTCTCTTTACTGATTTACCCTATATTAGCTACCATATTAAGGAGACATATCACCATAGTATTTCGATACCTTGTACATAAACAGAAAATGACGATCAGTTCCTTCCACAGAAGGGTCTATGCAGCCAGGTGTGGGGACACTGCCATGCCACTGTACACAGTGCTGCTGCACCTCAGCTTCACTCTTTGTCAAAATAGCTTTTGATTGTTTCATGACCTTCAAAATGACACTTTTAATTAAACCTCAGGATTAGTGTGGGCAAACCCTGAGAGCTCAGTGCAAGGCATTACCAGATTACTTCATAGAACACTTAGGGGAAAAAAGAGGATACAAAAATACAAAAAAATGGTATCAAGCATGATAAGTTGCATACATAAAAATATCACTTAGAGAAAAAGCAAACAAAACAATTTACTCATTCTTTATTTTCTGTTTATTTTGCTCTTTTATATTTAAAGGGTTTAATATTACATTACAAGTATATGTGGTAGAGTTTACATAAAATCGCCATCCCAGTCTCTTTCCAGAGATCTCTACATTGTGTGACCAGAATAAGTTGTATCACTCTGTCTCCTTAGAACTCAAAAGCAGGTACCTCTTAGTGTTTTTCCCAGCAGTATAAAAACAAAAAAGCCAGCAGTACTCCAGCCTTTAGATGCCCTATTGACTGGTCATTAGTTGCTGTTAAACAGAAATCAAAACTGAAGCCAAAATTGTACAGGTACTGGCCCCAGACTTCTACAAGACTCTTGCCCACAAAGCATTTTCTCCATAAACCCATGAAATCAAGTAGGAAGGAATGAACACTGCTCTCATTCAGTTTCATTTTGTCTCCCTCTTCAAAGACATAATTAAACTTGCAGCTAACACTCACATCTGAGTTCTTTAGGATGTTTAAAGGACAGCTGCTCTCTTCCCAGCTTTTCACTACAGAAAATAAAAGATGATCCTTCTAAGCTGTATCCTGGATGAAAATTCTGGAAAGGTGCTCACCCACATCTACTGTGGGAACAGAACCAGGAGCTGCACCATGCAGCATCTCATTGCTCTGTACTACATCATGTAATCACTAAATATATGGAGCTGGACTTTTAGTCTTTCCCTGTCCCTCTTGCATGGAAACATGGTAGCCCAAAAGTTGAGCCCTAGCTGCTTTGTGCACCTGTGCTGCAGTGAATTGAATAAAAGTTTCTAGGCTTAAGCACAGGCTCAGAACTCAAGCACTGGACTGAAGCTTTGAGTGAGTCAGAGACATCCATGGAGACACGCAAGGTCTCTCACAGCACTTCCCGATACCCGAGAGAATATTTAAGTCACCTGCATCAACACAGTCATTGCCTCTCTACGGCAAGTGCAAAGCATCCATACTTGAAGACGGCACTAAGTAGTAAGATATTTCTGTTTCTAATGACTACCAGGAATGTTCCATGTTAGCAGTTTTTTATTACCTGTGGTATTTATCATCTCATTCTTACTGAGGGCAAAATAACCTACCTTTCAAATCTAATCATAAAATGCAGTTGACAATGAAAACATCACCCTGCTTAGTCTTTATTCTTGGTTTTTCGTTGGTACCAGAATCAGAAGGACAAAACTGACTCAATAAGGCTGTTCTTTAATTAAAGCTGGCTAGACACAGGACCAAGCCTGTTCTAACAGGGCCTGTATCTCACCTGATTTGCCACCATTGAGGATTTGTCCCAAAGAATGCCCAGTTTGCAGGGTATCTGTGTGTCCCACCCGTGTGTTTTGTGTTTCTCCGTTTCCCCCTTTTATACGTCCCTACTTTGTTCTGTTCAAACTGGTATATGACCCTTTCTCTGTTTTTGTTTTCAGGAGATCACTGGTTCTGTCTATCTCATCTTGGAGGTAGTAGACACCAAATGCCATGTACTCAGCAAAAAGTTGTGGAAGAACTGTATGTGTGATGAGTTATTCAGGTACTACTGATGACAGCAAAATCCCTACACATGAATTTTCAGTAGGCAGCAGAGTTTAAAAGAAATCAAACCCCATTTTTCAGGTCCACAGTTTTCCTCTGTACTTTCATCAGTTTCTAGACTGGTAAGATTTATTTTTAAAAGATGAAAACTAAAAGAAAGTTTTTGACCAGAGCTAATAAGCAGACATAACTAAATAGCCATGCTAGGACACTATTTAGAATAAATGGTTTACTTTTTATAGCAACTCTGTTAGAGTTTATTTTAAAGACAGCCTGTCAAGAAAGGAATAAAAGAAATTCACTTTTATATAACATGTGATTTTTGGTTTAGTTTAATTCCACTTTTATTCTGACAACTTTGCAAAAATTGTACTGAAAGAAGGGAAAAAAGAAAGCTCAGCAAGATAAGCTGCAAAGACAGAAAGTGATCTAACACTGTTGCTACAGGTGACCAAAATGATTCTGAATAAGTGAAAAAACCTACCTTATAAAATGAAGAATGACAAGAAAGAAGCTTCACATGTGAAAAAAAAAAGAAGTTATGATTAAACTGTCCTGGGCTGCTTCTTAGTTTTATTTTTAAATGAAAAAAATGGAAAAAATAAAAAGAATTCCGCTTTCAGCAGGAAAAGGATGCAAAGAGTATATGATTGATATGGCTTCTGTGAAGTCAAGGAATGTATGTCCTAGAGGCCTTGTTCACACATGTGGCGATATTTAAGCAGCACTCAGAATATACATTCAATTTTAAAGGCACAATGGATATTAATAGGCCAGTATTTTTTTCTGGCATAAATCCAGAGTTTCTTTGTGTGCAAGGGTGATCTTACTGTGCCACAAAACTGATGTAGGGTCTTTCCTACCACTCTTCTTCCTTACTTTGGACATAGGGAAAAGTGGGAAGCTGGAATACAGGTGACTGGATCCAGACACTGAGCTGATCTCCAGGTTTAAGCTCTCTCTGTTCTAGAGATAGACCCAGGTCCCGGTGCCTGGCAGGGAAAGCACTCTGTGACACTTGGGCCCTTCTTAGCTGCCAGAAGAGTGGCCTCGTGTACGCCATCCTGCAGACAGGCACTGCACCTGTATAGCTCAGAATTACACCAGGGGAAGATCTGGCCTTTTATTTCTAAAGGAGATACTTAGAAATTTGCTTCATTGCCATCTAACTATTAAATACAGCTTTATTCTTGAAAAGATTTTCATGACTGCAAGGAGAAAATGAACCACTTGCTGTCTAGGTACCAGATGATCAGTGCAAAGGGTGCAATATTAACACTTTCTAAATATTTATATTGTTTTAGGTTTATGGTCAATGCAAAGCAATTATCTACATTAATCAGGCACGAAATATTGCTCATCTGAATACTTAGGAGTGCATTTTACAACTAGATATGTCTATTTAACATACTCACTTTAAAAGAGGACTGGAAAAATGCTCTTTGCCATGTAGCATTACTTTAAATTTTAATTGTAATTATGGCACCACAGCATCTCCATTAGCTTTCAGATGCCCTAATTTTCTGAAGTCAGTGATCATAAGTTCAGTGTGGTCCTGCAGCTCAAAGCAGTGCAGTAATAACTGTTTTCATCTCTGGGAAACCCAGCAGAGCCTCTATATGGGCTTTTACCCTCTGGTCCAAAAAGCATTTTTATGGGTTTGTAAAAGGCAAGTAAAAACAGCAAGCCCACTTGTCGTAGGCTCACTGTAGGTTGAGCTTTTTTTCTGCAGTGTCTCTGCATCCACTGCAACATTTTTATGGGTCTGCAAATTCATAAATATTCAAAATTGTTGAGTGAATCAAACCACATATTGTGACTCCAAGGGACTGGAGGGCAAGTGGGTAGGGTTGGGGGCATAGATGTATTTACAGTGACCTACACTATCAACATAGAAGCATAGAATGTTTTGGGTTGGAAGGGACCCCTAGAGGTCATCTAGTCCAACCCCCCTGCAGTGAGCAGGGACACCACTAACTAGATCAGGTTGCTCAGAGCCCCATCCAACCTGGTCTTGAATGTTTCCAGGAATGGGGCCTCCACTACCTCTCTGGGCAACCCGTTCCAGTGTTTCACCACCCTCGTTGTAAAGAATTTCCTCCTTATATTCAGTCTAAACCTACCCCGTTTTAGTTTAAAACCATTACCCCTTGTCCTGACACAGCTGGCCCTACTAAAAAGATTATCCCCATCTTTCCTATAGGCCCCCTGTAAGTACTGAAAGGCCGCGATCAGGTCTCTCTGCAGCCTTCTCCAGGCTGAACAAGCCCAACTCTCTCAGCCTGTCCTCATAGCAGAGGTGCTCCAGCCCTCGGATCATTTTCGTAGCACTCCTCTGGACCCGCTCCAACAGTTCCATGTCCTTCTCATGCTGAGGGCTCCAGAGCTGGACGCAGTACTCCAGGTGAGGTCTCACCAGAGCAGAGTAGAGGGGCAGAATCACCTCCCTCGACCTGCTGGCCACACTTCCCTTGATGCAGCCCAGAGTACAGTTGGCCTTCTGGGCTGCCAGTGCACATTGCCAGCTCATGTCCAGCTTTTCATCCATCAGTACCCCCAAGTCCCTCTCGGCAGGGCTGCTCTCGATCCTTTCTTCCCCCAGCCCGTATTGATACCGGAGGTTACCCTGACCCAGGTGCAGGACCACGCTTTTATAGTTATGCTTTCTCTAATGACATTGTTTTAGAGAATAAAAAGTTCCACCCAGATATATTTGGACAGCATGTCCCGACTGCACAGTTGATGACTGTCCAACTGAGCCCAAATATTTGGAGGCTGCTGTTCAAAGCCTTGCCAAATTCAATGAAGAGAGTGAACAAAGTCATCATTTCTCTGTCCACAATGTCACAAGAGCTTCAATGCAGGTAAGCCAAGGCTCATCTGACTTGGTTTAGCTCTCACAAAGTATGGATCCAACTGTTATATGATTTGTTATGTCTTACAGATTGTTTAGAATTTGGATCTGTATAGTACAGAGAATATTTCAACGCAGAATTCTCCTGGGAAATGAGGATCTGCACCGATCCAAGACTTTGACTCCATTTATTGCAAAAAAAAAAAAAAAAGCTTTATGCAGAACTCAAGACAGATTTGCATTTGCATTCAGAAGTGTAGGAAAGTTTCACTGTGAGCTCTTTCTTCTACCACCACCATGAATTCGTGATTCCCTAATAGAAAGTATTTAATAAAGCACAGTCATCCCTTCCAACGCATACCTGTAATTCACTGAATGACTTCAAACATGGGTTTAAAACTAATTTTAGACCATAGAGTTAATGATCTCCTGGCTAAATCCTGTTTGCTTACCACAGTAATATCCGGTCTCTCTAAAATTCATTATGTATAGATAACACGGTGGTTTCCGCTCTTTGTCTCAAACTGTTAGATATTACTACAATACAGTATTTAATTGCTCCCATTTTTTAACCCTGAGGTACTTGCATTTCAGAAATAGACAAAGTGATCCTGTTCATTAAAGCAGCCAGAAATTATCAACAAGGCACTGAGGAGGGTCTTCAGATATGTAGTTCTACGTGGACGCTAACTTATTACAACCCCCAAACTAATTTCAACTATAGCTAATCCATGAGTTACTAAGCTTCTGCATATGTAAGAAGTGAAAAATAACCAGGCGACAAAGAAACACTGGCAAGAAAATCATTCTCCTGTAATACAAGTAAAAGTAATGCCCCACATATAATCTGCTCCTTCCACACTTAGCAGGAGTTTTACATCTATTTCAAGGTTTGTAGGATTCTTCCTTCCTGACACACGCACAAGGTCTAATTGCCGCTGGTCTCTCATTAACAGCAGGTCATAGGTCCTGCATATTTTGTAGAGTTTGTAATCCAGGAGACCTCCTGCTCCAAAAATGACGCGATTGCTGACATCTCCAAGTACAAGCCACTTTCATCAGAATTAGCTGTAAGTACTTTTCCTTGTATAAACATGTATTTTTCAGACACTATGATTCCTCAGTGAATACTTAGCCTATCTCTTTGGTTCTTTGCAGACAAGAATCAAAGCCCACGGCATCTTTTTATGGGTTGTAGCTCTATACTGTCTTGCAACTGTACGAATTGCTTTAGAATATAGAAAACATTTCAGTAGAAGTTCCAAATTCTTACCTAGAAGTCCACGAACAAAGAAAACAGAAAAAAATACCATCCAGAAAAAGGCAGGTTAGTCATCACCTTATAAAACTGAAGCTTTCTTAAGGATTTCTTCCATGTAAACAGACAGTAAGTCACAAACAACGCATAAGGAATATATTCATACTACAATCAGGTCAGCTAAGGAAAACATTTAGGAACTAAGGAAAAAAAATAAGATTAACTGAAAGGCCAGACAGGCATGCTGCCAAGAGACATTTCAAGCCCCATCTTAACTGAGATCCAAGCCATGTTACCCACTAAAACCACAACTATTAGAAACAACGTTTTTTCATGGTTTCTTTCACTGGTATGGTGTGACATTGTTTTTACCTGAAAAATGATATTATGTTCTGTTACACAACTTGCAGGCATGGGGATATTCTGCTGCAGCAGAACTTAACAGTGCTGTTGTAGTCGGGCCTTAAGTGGCCAGCTTATTTTTACTATCCTGTTGCCGAACCCCCCTTTGCAAACATAAGGTCTTTTTCAAAACGCTGCCTGCATTTGTAAGCTTGCCAATCCCAAAATAAACGTTTGCCCAAGCTGCTTATCCCTACAAATACATGTAGAAGCCACAACTATTCAGCCTTTCATAATCACTTATTTTACAAGATAGGAGATAAGTATCAGTGCTACAATGTGAAAAAATGCTTGCATTTCTTCTTCCAGCAAATAGGTTTCTGCAAAGGCTCTGTAGTAAACAGTCACTTGGAACATGAACAGTTTGTCACAATATCCTGTGAAATCTACAGTCTGCAAGTATTTCTTAATCTAATCTTGATATTGCAAGAGTAATACTCTTTTACAAAACAAGAATTGAACTCTTGAAAGCCCAGCCATTTTTAAGTTCTCATTCACAAAAGTATGGGCTTCAAGAAAGTGAGAGGGCCAAATCAGGAAGAAATCTCTCTTGTGATAAAACAGACTGTTGTTTAGGTGGATAAAAAGGTAATGGAATAAGTATAGAGTCAATCATACAGAGTGTGCTCAGAACGCTCTACAGAGAAATTGTAAATAACAAAGGGAATGCAAAGAGCAATTACTGTGTAGTTACCCAAGTTTCATGCACCCCTCTCCACTGGCATAAGAAGTAGTTCCATCTGTCTATCCTTTGCAGACTGAATTGCAGCAAATCTTTAGTGTGAAGGGTAACCTCCTTCACATCTAAAAGAATTTGTAACAGCTTCAGTGTAGGTAGTGCTTATTGCCTGTTATTTATATCCTGCCACTGAAGAGGTGAAGCAGCAAGCTAATCAGACACCTGGAAAATCCAGCCAGAATCAACAACAATCTTTCCCTTCAGAAACCAATCCTTTCTCCCCAACACCTAGAAAAAAAAAAGAGTGGGCTGCGTTAAAATTCTACCCCCTTCAGCTGAGGACAACTCTTTCAAAAACCTACCAGAAAGTCAAAACAAACATGAAGATGGAAAGTTAATTCCACCTGAGGCTGTAGGATCTAGGCCCAGCCTTGATGGAGAAAAGATTCAAGCAGACAAAACAAATTGGACCAAACCAGTCACTGGACCAGTTATTCTCCCTCTTCCTGAAGAACTTTCTCTGTCAGACTCGTGCCCAGGGGAAGCAAAGGAGATAAATTCCATGCTCCAGCCTTTGCTGCCTAAAAAGCCTGCCAAAGTCTAGCCAGCATCCAATCACCTCAACTACCTGCAGCAAAAGAACAGCCACAATGGGAACCTGGTCTTTCAATTTGTGTAACATCTTTAAAAAAATAAATTGCTTAGTACGGTCTTCAGCTTTGGAGTTCTCAGTTTTAAGAAAGCACAAGAATAGATTAGAAAGAGAAATTTAACTGGGGCATTTTCCCAGAGAAGGCTGCGGGGAGACCTGATTAGGCCTTTCAGTATCTAAAGGGGGCCTATAGGAAAGATGGGGATAATCTTTTTAGTAGGGCCAGCTGTGACAGGACAAGGGGTAATGGTTTTAAACTGAAGCAGGGTAGGTTTAGACTGGATATAAGGAGGAAATTCTTTACAACGAGGGTGGTGAAACACTGGAACAGGTTGCCCAGAGAGGTGGTGGAGGCCCCATCTCTGGGAACATTCAAGGCCAGGTTGGACGGGGCTCTGAGCAACCTGATCTAGTTAGTGGTGTCCCTGCTCACTGCAGGGGGGTTGGACTAGATGACCTCTAGGGGTCCCTTCCAACCCAAAACATTCTATGATTCTATGAAAAGAATTTGACTTTTAATTCTGAAATTCATCCCATCACTAAGAGCACGAAGGAAAGGTAACCGCGGACGGTAAAAGAACTTGCAGGGCTGAGACAGCCCAAAGGCATCAGAAAAAAAAATATCCTTAGTAGCAGAAGTCTGTCAGGGCAGAGTGCGGGATGGCTGCTCCCCAAGGGATGGCAAGACGGAGCAGAGCGTGATAACCAGGCTGGCAGGGCCTGTCCCATGGTACCTGAGCGAGGCGAGCAGGGCAGACCCAGGGATGGTTAGTCAGGTTATAGGAAGAGCCGAGATCACCACGCAAGTTCACGGGCGATGAGGTGGGTCTGAGGTCAAGCCAAGAAGATGGGCAGCAGGTCTGAATTTGGGTCTGGATCACAGGGTCCATGGCTGAGGCACAGGCATGGCTGTGATGCAGCAGGAGCTGTAGCTCTGGCAGGGGCTAAAATGCTGCAGCCCCAGCTTAAAGCAGCTCCTGCAGGAAGGGGGGATCAGGTCGGCCCTGGCTGTGGCCTCTCCGCAGTGCTGACGGGAGCCTGTCCCCCAGGTGACCAAGGGGAAGGGGCACAGCCCCGGCTGTGCTGTCGCCGAGTTGGCCCCGAGCCCCGGCAGCCAAGCCCCCGGGAGAGGGGATGCTCTCAGCGCCCTGACAGAGTCACGCCTGCTGCAATGGTGCATGGACAGGGAAGGGGACTTCAGCACTGTTTAGCATTAACAGCTAGTGAGTTTTTATTATTTTACAGGTTAACTTCTTAATTATAATGTGATGAGCTTAGCCTATTTTTTTATTTCCCATGGAAGATCTCACGAAAGATTGGGTTTTTCCTAATGCTTTACAACCTCACTTAAAGACAGTGGAAAAGGCTACCCACAGGCGAAACCTCTGCACATAATCCTGGCTGGAGGAAAATCAAGCCCAGGCTATTCAGATTCTTATGCTTTACTGACCCTGCTGTGCAGGAAAAATGATGATTTACAAAATCAGCCTAATTCTTTCTTGAGATAGGTCATATTAACTGCCTTATAATAAAAACCACAGGGACACTCTACAGCCTGTAGCTAAGAAAAATCAATTTCACTAAAGCCAGAGATAGCAACTGTGCTGACAATAACAAATATAAATAAATGAGAAGACAAGAAGAAGAAAAAGAGTGAACGTGGGAAAGAAATGTCATTTATGGCCAGGAGTAAGCTGATATTTGCAATAATTATGGGGCTCATATGAGACTACAGAGCCTTTCTCTAGTTGCTACCAGATCTGAAAAATCATTTGTTCAAAACAAAAATCAATAAAATATTATTGTTTCTGAAGCTTTTATGGTGTTGAATCATCCCTAGAGATGCTGGGTAATTTCGCTATTCAAAGAGCCTTTCAACAAAAAATTATGGTTTTGTTAAAGTATTCTGGCATTACACAATTTGATTAAAATGTATTACCTTATTATTATAAATAAAATCTAAATAGAAGTACTATTTTATTTTGAGTAGAGACCAAATAATATTGAAATATTGTATGGAGTATGTTCACAACAAATATGTTTGTTTTTTCCGATTGCAAAACTCTTAAAAACGTAAATTTCACGTAAAGTAGTAATTTAATTGCTTCAAAGATTAAAATAAGCCAAAAAGTGATGTGTGAAACACATCAACTGAGCCAAAAATAATTCCATTTCAATTCCACATCATGAGATATTTCAACTTATTTTTGTTTCTGTCATTTCAGAGTAGAAAACAATTCAAAATCAGGTAGTTCTCAAAAAAATCCTAAAATTCAAATTCTATCTAATTCTTATTGCAGTATGAGCACTAGGCTGTGTCAGCATTTCCTTTTTTATGAAGTCATCAAATTACAGCATCCTGTTTTTCCCTCAGGAAATTTCACCTGTGCCAGTTCAGGTTTCCCTAACACAACCAGAGCATTCTACCGCCCTGTGCAGGAACTGCTCATTTGCCGCATGCCAAAATCAGGGACACCAGGCATCACTCCATGCCCTCACACCGGGTGCCATTGGCTTCAGAGCGAGTCAGAGAACAAGAGCATCGGGGCAACAGCCTGTCACACCTCAGTGATTTTCTAAAGGCTTTTTATGCCCCTCTTTTCAGTTAATCGCCATACTTCTCGCTTCTGCTGTTTCATACTGCGGTCTATTTTATTAACTGTTTGCATGTTGACTCTAATCTCACTGTGGCTCCATCAGTTTAATGACACTACTGGGTTTTATATCGACATATGTAACCGGATTCTTCCCCAAAAGGAGTACTGGGGAAGAAATAGGCTTCATTAACTGCTGGTCATAGCCAAGAATACCCCATTTCAGTTAGTTCTCTTTCTTGACTACAGCTGCTTACAATAGTAAATTGAATAGCAACAGCAGCAGGTGAAGATAAATGTACTGGAGCTGGTGTGAACATAAACAGGGGGAAATAGAGAACATCTGAAAGTCTGGATCCACAGTGTTGAGGATTCAATTTGGATATTGTTTAGCCTGTTCCACAAACAAAGCTCAGAAATTACATTGGAATCAATACATTCTCTAGCTTGGATCTGAGATTTGGGCTGAAAGACTTCTATGATTTAAAAATAAATACCAGAAGGGGTGTTTATCTAAATGGCACCTGTATCTACAGTGCAGATCTGCAAGCATCAGTGGTCAGTGCAGATTCACGGGCATTTCCTTTATTTGCTGTGGCCACTCCATCACAGCGATTCCTGTACCCAGCTTTCAGTGTCACCTAGGCCACCACCAATTTTTACTATAATTGAGGCCTGGTACTAATGCCCAAGACTAATTTCTTGAACTACACATAGGAGACTGATGTATAGATTCTGTGTTTCCTGTGTCCTCAGGACATACCTGGATACTGCTGCACTCCCAGATGGCATTGATATGATTAACTGCTGATAATGTTTAGTCATCACTACTTCAAATCCTGCTGATGATTCAGCAGATTTATGCCAATCTGCGAGTGGGCCAGCACTGTGGCTTTCTCCCTCCAACATGCCTACATGGACAGATAGGGCACAGGATGCAATGCATCTGGTCTCCACACATTTACTCTATGTGACAGCACAAACAGACAGGACTGCAGCAAATCCTCTAAAAACCATGCCCAGATAGTGCCAAACCTCTCCATCTTCTGGCCTGGTCTCTCACCTTATAATCAAACTGAGCAAAACAGCTGGCAGTAACACACCCCACGTACCTTCAGTCACACCCCAGATGCTCTCTTCTCCTCTGTCATGGTTTAACTCCAGCTGGCAACCGAGCCCAAAGCAGCCACTCGCTCACTCCCCCCTGGTGGGATGGGGGGAGAATTGGAAGAGCAAAAGTGAGAAAACTCATGGATTGAGGTAAAAATGGTTTAATAAATAAAGCAAAACCCACGCACACAAGCAAAGCAAAACAAGGAATTAATTCCCTACTTCCCATGGGCAGGCAGGCATTCAGCCATCCCCAGGAAAGCAGGGCTCCATTGTGGAACAGTTATGTCGGAAGACAAACGCCATCGCTCTGAACGTCTCCTCCTTCCTTCTTCTTCTCCCAGCTTTACATGCTGAGCATGATGCCATATGGTGTGGGATATCCCCAGGGTCACTGGGGTCAGTTTTCCTGGCTGTGTCCCCTCCTGGCTTCTTGTGCCCCCCCAGGCTCCTTGCTGATGGGGTGGGGTGAGAGGCAGAAAAGGCCTTGGCTCTGTGTCAGCCCTGTTCAGCAGTAACGAAAACATCCCTGGGTTATCAACAGTGTTTCCAGCACAAATTCAAAACACAGCCCCGTACCAGCTACTGTGAAGAAAATTAACTCCATCCCAGCCAAAACCAGCACATCCTCCCAGGACTGTGAACTGTTAAGCGCCGCTTCTCCTTCCCCAGCAGAAACCAGGCCAGTAACACACAGAAGCCCTCCATCCAGTCACTGGAGATGAGAAGCAGGTGGATTTTGGCAGACAATTCCCAATTCACTTTTCAATTTCACTTCACAATTTTTCAATGCTTATTGATCTTATGATATTATATCATCCATTATTAACTTTCTATCTGGGCAACGTCCAGCTAAAATCTGGTCTGATGTTTATTTGAGCAAAAATTCCAGTTTCATATAGACAATGTTTTTTATTCAGGCACAGATAACCAATGGTCAGTGACCTCCAGGACTGGTTTTGCTAGATATTATCAAGCCTTTATCTCCTAATATAGGTGAGGCATCATGAATGGAAAAAAAAAAAGGGGCAGTAACATTCAAAGGGTACAGAATAAGATATGCTGGCTCATTTATGCATACAATGGCTATGCATTTGTTTATATTTTTCATCTACCCTTCTCCTATGTTCATCCTTGGCCAATCAAAAAGATTTTAAAAAGCAAGGCCCAGACATCAAAGTTCTCAAGATGGGTTTAAAAATCAAGATTTTTGTAAAATGAGTGAAGTATAAATTCTATTTGTCTGACTTCAGAACCTGCCCATTGTACACACTTCATGGTTAAACATGTCCTTCTGCATCTCTGAGATTATACATGCTAAGCAGCTGTATTCAGAATATACATATATTATTTTGATTTCAAAGGTAGATTTTAAAGACCTCCCACTAGATATAATCACAAATACTGTACAATCACAACAGCTGCCAAAGCTGACAACTTATGAGTTAAAGCTTCAGGTTTAAGAACAGTGTAATGCCACAAGCCCTGAAAAAGTAAAATCCCTTGGAACTTCCCCAAA
The DNA here is from genome assembly GCA_034008185.1 of Gorsachius magnificus. NCBI lineage: Eukaryota > Metazoa > Chordata > Aves > Pelecaniformes > Ardeidae > Gorsachius > Gorsachius magnificus. The sequence continues at coordinate 38,832,479 of CM067087.1, forward strand.
TTCTTAACCCCACCTTTTCCCCCAGCCTCTCAAGCCCCTCAGCAGACAGGTCAGTCTTGCAACAGATCCTCAAGGTCATCAGCTTACAGTTAGGGTTTTGTTTTCTAGAAAGCAATTTGCAGCCAAAGACACTGAGGACAAGACAAGGAATACTGACACCCTTTTTATTGCCTGTGTTAGTTCCTGAGGCCTCCTAAGCAACAAGACTTTTGTAACTACGTTGTCAACTTGCTCACTTGACATTTGGTCTCCTCCAAATAGCTTTTGAACCTAAGGTCTGTTTGAATGAAATTTGATAGACAAGGTGACGGAGCTTCTAAAAGTTTGATAAAAAACTGGTGACTGGTAAGGAAAAATAAAATGCAGGCAGGGAGGGGAAGCTATAGCTGCAGCTGCTGCTTTGAAGACCATAACCAAAGCAAATTTGTATAATGTTGCCTTTGCATCAGAGGGCACCCTGTTTACAGCCAGCAGATAAAAATGAGACATGAATGAAGACATGATGCATTTACATATTTTTCCACCATACTTGGGGGCATTTCTGTTAAATGTGAAGCTACCCCAAAAACTGCAAAACTTTTTTTTTTTTTTTTTTTGCATCAAGGTGTAAAATCAGGCCCCCCTAGTCTGAAGCTATGAGGCATCACAGACTCAAAAAACAGAAAGAGAAGCTAGCAAAGAATTCTCCTATAAGCTAGTGGAGGTACATGTGTCTCTGTTAGCTGCACTCTTGCTTAGGAGCAGAAGCAGCAGCAGCTGCAGAGCAGCACAGGCTACAAGACGGGTAAGGTCTCACTACCTGCATAATTGACTGAGCTGTGCGATTTGATAATTCCAACCTGCGCATGAGGCACTACTGCAGAAGGCAGAGAACAGTCAGCTGGCATAGCAGTTGTCCTCCCAAGAAATCAAAGGTAGCCATAAATAGTTATGGCTATACTTTAGGAAAGGAAAAATTGGTAATTGAATATTATCTCCTTTATTTGTCATATCTCTTTTTCTTTCCCACCCAAGAATAAAGTTCTATTTATTATGCATTTGATAACCTGTTTTTAAAGTGGGGAAGATAAGTCACTTTTTGGTGTGTTCTTCCAGATTTCTGGAGAGAGGTTTAGGATGGTTGTTTATTATCAACTCTTTAAAGTTTGAATGTGGATCACCTTCTGCTGTTTCAAGTCAAGCCTTGGTAAAAGTCAGAGAGATAAACAAGCTTTTGATAAGCAAGTCAGAGAAATGTTGCGTTTGAATAACTATTCCTATTCCTGCCAGCAATTTGTTTCTAGAAATAGCTTCATTAAAACAACACACAAAACTTATAAGCAATAAATATAAAAGCAAAATAAGTATTAAAAAAAGATACCAAACTGGATGAGAAATTATAAAGTTACATTATACTGACTCAAGTACAACCAAATTAACTGCTCCGACTGTGCCTGGAATGCTTATCCATGGACTTAAGAGAGTCCAATTTTTCTTTTCCAATGAAATCAAAGACAAAACTCTCTACAGTGGTAACAGAATCTTACTTTTACTTCTGCAGTCAATTTTGCAGGAACTGTACATTTTCTACTGTTTATTTGTAGTGTTTCTATTTCATACATAAAACATACTTAAGCCACTCAAGAAAGTGATTGGTGTCACAATGAACAGCACAGAACAAGAGGAGAAAAAAAACCCAAACAATCTGCAAACAATAGACGACTAAGGGAATTACACTATAAATTACTTAATCTGATGCCTTTCTTCAATATGACTGCCCATTTGAAAAAATTAAACAGTATTGTGAACAGTGAATGGGGGTGCAGTTTGGAACACAGCAATGATGTGAATATTATTTTTGACTGATGTGATATATTTCAAATATTTTATATTATTTACACAACATTTATTTCACTGCTTTTTTCAATCTTCCAGAAGAAATTATGGATTATTTTAATGAAACATTATAAAAACATAAAGAAAAGAAGTGCCCTACTGCATCAGAACAGTGATTCATCCAGCCCAGCGATTCATCCAGCCCAGCATTCATCTCACAGTGGCAAAAGAGAATTGCGGGCAGGAAAAACATACGACCCTTTCTGCGAACCATTCCCCTTGTACTTTTCCAGTACTCAGAATCATTGTGCTAGGGATTTAAGAGTATTTATCTGCTTACTCCCTCTACTATCCACTTAAGGACCTGCTGTCCGTAAACTTTTCTAAGCCGTTGATGACCCTGCTGATACTGTCTGCCTCCACATCTTTCTGCGGCAACAAGTTCCAGAAGTTCACCTCCCATTGTGTGAGGACTATTTTTATCCATTTTAAAGTGAGTCACACTAGTTTTGAGTGCTCCCTGTTCTCATATTGTAAGATTCTCCATTTAGCTTATCTACTACCAGACAACTGCTAAGTGTGTCCTGAACTAACTATGAAAGAAAGGCACTGCTTCAGCTCTATGCATTTTAAAATGTGATTTCTTAGACACCAGACACTTTGGAATTTCTTTAATAAGGATTAATGAAATGAGGTAAGGGTTAAGGATGGCTACCCATTACATTTCCCAATGTGGCTTACAAAAATAAGTCAAAGAAAAACTTCAAAGTCAAAGTCAATTATATAGCCAGCACCTTTTTCTATGAGAAGCTGATCCAACCCTTTTCTCCAACCAGGATTTGGAAAATTTCTCACCTGAATCTGACCTTGTGATTTTAGACTCACATTGAATTTTTGTATTTCCTTATTCAGAGTTTGAATTTTGTATTCAAACTTCAGCCACTCCCTGACAAGCTATTGTTGCCTTTTAAGAATGTCTTAAACCATCCTGAATAAAAGATTTTGAATACAATGATACAACATCATCTCCTTCCTGCTTAGCAGAGGATATCAGAATATCCTGTGAAATGTATGAATCTTAGCATGTACTGAATTATTTTAATAAATACAAAAAAAATCAACAGCGATTCTTTAAAGAAGTCTATGAAGACTACTACAGCCAAAGACCACGCAAAACTGCTCCGATTGAGAATGCAAAGGTAGCTTTATGTCACATCATGCCATGCCTAGATTATGTCAGTATTAGGCCAGTCCATCCCATTCTGTGCACCAGTTTGGAACGATGTAAAGCTGATAGAAGTCTGCTCTAAATTTTCTCGAGCTGGAAGAGTAGCAGGTACTCACATAGAAGCTATAGACCACCAGCTTGCAAGCACACCTTGAGCCACATCCCTTTTCCAAATCTGAGTGACGTCCTTGTCTCCCTTTCAATAGCTCTCTGCTAGGTAAGGATCTGTAAAAACAGGGATAAGGATATAGCCATCATTTGACCACAAATATTTCAGCGTCTTTTCAGTTCAACTGTTTTTACAGTAAACAGAAAACCAAGATTGCATAATACCTGCATACCTAAAGTGGACCATCTTACTGCCAGGCTCAGCAGCACACTGCTGAAGCTAAGTATTTTTCATAGTAAAACACTGTTGCACAATGCCTGAATCACATACATAGTCCCTTTGAGTAGCCCAGAGAGTATTATAAGGCCTACTTTCCTCAAAATCCTCTCAATCACTATATAATCATTGACTTGCTCTTTGCAAATGTTAATCCAGGGTCAAGTCAACAGCCCTGTGACACAGTGCTTATATTTATATAAAACCATGCCCTTTTAGCATTCATTTATAACTTTGGCAGGCTACTCTGATTTAAAAGGAGGCTACTGGCTTTACCAGAGCATGGGCAGAAGTGACCTAACACTGCAAACAAAATGCTGCTTCTAGCTTCAGCTTTTTTTCTAACACTACTGCAGTGCTCTAATGCCCAAAACAAAACAAGCATTACACCTGCCAACCATAACACCATTGAAACAGGTGCAGGAGTGGCCCTGGATTTGGTCAGCAGACATCGCAGAGATGGCTATGGTTTTGGTTTATTCCATGTTGCTGATGCACAAGAACTACCTACATAAGTATCAATTTAAAGGCTGATTTACACAAGACTGATTTTAAAATAATGAGCCAGATCATTAAAAGCTTATGTTTGTTCCTTTTAACAGAGCAATGTTGATGTAATTCAATGAATCAGCTCTGATTTACGCTATCTCAGTATTCATTTGTGCACGATTTATCATATGTAAGCTTGATTTTAAATGATGCTGAATAGCCTCCATCCTCGGCCAAAGGATGCTACCGTAAGAGATGCTCTGAAGAGCTTTATACAATACCAGAAATTAATCTGTCCTGTCTGTATCAGGTCTCAGATGCTATGTTCAAAATCTATATTCAGAGGGTTTCTTATCCTGTGAATATCTAACATTAATTAGATCAATGTATCCTACAAGATTGGGTTTTGTTATTATCTTAATTTTGGAGATAGCTGGATAAATGGAGGGAGGGCAAAAAGGCAGAGGAAGCCAAAGGAGATTAAAATGCTACTCAGCAAAACAGAGGAAGGGCTGGATAGAGAATCCGTATCAGTCATTTCCTATTTCCTTCCTATTTCTGTTTCCTAGAGAGGGTACATAAGCCTTTCTCAATGATTGCCTAAATGCCAAAGCAAATGAATAGCAGAAAAAACAACAGAATACAGAATTTCTTTAACTAGTAGATTAAAAGACACCAAGGACATGCAGATTTACTAATGCACCTGGCTAATTTTTAGCTGCTGGGCTATGAAACTAGAATCCAGGCACACATGCACTGTTTAAGAAGTGTATTGCCCATCTCAGTATGGCAACTGAAAAAACAGGCTAGTTTTTGATGCAGCTGCTTAAGGCTGCCTGTTAGGACAAGAAAAATTGCAGTAAGTGATGCAAAACCCAGATTCCTACAGCTCTTCAGGTATACTTTCAAAAAACCCGATATATTATTTTACTTTCCAAAGACAAGGATGTGGAAAGTAATACTACTGGGTTTTATACAATAGCCAGGTAGTTAAAGGGCTCAGCCAGGAAGCATTTGGTCTTCCTCAGCTTTAAGAGATGTAAACCCTCAAGTCTCCTGTCCTTGAATAATGCTACTACCATGCAGCTACGTGTGTGCCCCCCCCCGTGAAGTAGAGTCACTTGGCAGTAAGGCATGCAAATCCACTGGATGAATGAGAAAAAACATAGAAGAAAAATCTCAGTGTTTCTAAATTTTAACTAATTATTGATTATATAAACTATAGAACCCTAACTTGGAATAGGGACAAGAGCTGAGGATTCACGCTTCCAGGTGAATGCTACACCCACTAGACTACCATGCTTATGCTTTGCTTTGCACCCTTAATGAATTTTGCTTTCTTTGCAGTCCAGGGCCACATCTTCAGCATGTATCTACAGTTCTTCTGTAGACAAAGTCTACAGAAAAGACCCTTCTATCTATCTTACTGCTAAAGAATTCTCCCAGCAAGTTCTCTGTACCCTCCCTCTAGCTTCATCAGAGAATTCCTAGCAGCTGGGTCTCTACTGCATTTACATGGAGTTCTAGAAGCATAAGATACTCAAGCATTCACACTAGAACAGTTCTGGGCTGGTACAGTGCAGAACTCTGGTGCCCAAGATGCTTTTAAAACAATCAAGAAGGCACCATACAATTTTTTTTCCAAGAGCTCTTCAGCAGAAGAATAGAGGAATTTTCTGCTGCATATTTGGATGTAGACAATTTCACCCAAGCTCTGCTTTAGGCTTTATTGAATCCAAATGTATCCTGCTGAAGAAAATAAATATTTTCCAGGGATGAATTGGCTTCTTTAGCATTTCACAAGTTTGGATGACAAAGTGACTGTATTTAGTCATTTCAGTTTTAGAGGGCTCCTAGTGAATAGCACATTTTACAAAAGACTAGCTTACCTTTTCATTCAGTGCAATTCCATAAATATAAATTAGAAAAAAAATAGTCTTTCTCACCGGCTCTGTTCTCTTCTCTGTCTGCATTTTACCAATATGTTGACTAGCAGCTTGAAGTTATTGGTATTTATAAAATAAAACAGAAATACTAACTAGCCCTAAGCAGAGAATGTGGCTAGTGGGCAGGATGGGTGTCCAGAAAAACTATACTCTTTTCCTGATTCTGCCGTTGAATTATATGTGTCTTTGTGCAAATCACCTAGCCCCTATTTTAAAAATAGAGACAATGCTAAGGCATACACATACTGCAAAACTAGTGTTTAATATGACACTGGTGGACTCTTTACTAATAAAAATATTACACTAGACTGCAGTAATTCTTTTTCAAGGTCTCGTCTATACAGAAACACTCTGAAAAAGGAATCTGAATGGATGGAACTTCATAAAACCTGAGGACACTTAATCACAGTGAAGGGCTTTGCATCGTTTTATCTAAATGACAAAATAAAGTATGTCTGTGTTCATTCTGAAAGTCCATACAGGGTTGCATAGAGTTTAAATAATCCATTCCAAATGTGAAATGAGATTCATTTTCCTGCAGAAAAATACAAAACTGTTTCTATGGGCTACAGATAATTCTTAATGCCACATCCCACTACACTAGCAGCTAAATTCAAATTCTGATTCTCCACCCTGTTTGCTCTGGAGACAGAACATGCTAGAAGAATTTCAGAGCTAAGGCTCCTGACTTTGCAGGGATTATTACAGCTTTGTTGCATAACTCCCCAAATAAACTGAGTGGGAAGCAAAGTTCTGAAAGGGTATCTAGTCACTAAGGTCATATGAAATAAATGTAGCTATATAATTGACTGCCTAGACAACTGATTTCCTACTAGATCAGCATGTGAAGCTCAGAAAGAGGTAATGGCAACTTTTTAACATTGGCATTTTCCCTACTTGACAGATGCTGGGTTAAGAGCAGACTCTTCTCACAGGTTCTCAACTGAAGGGTAAGAGACAACAGTTGTTAAGTTGCAGGAAGGGAAATTCTGACTAGATGTAAGGCCAAAAAAAAGATCAGGGAGAAAGTAGCTAAGTACTGGAATGGACCAGAGAGGTTATGGACCATCTGTATTGGTGATATATAAACTCGGCTAAATCTAACTTTGAAGTTCACTTTGCCTTGAGCAAGTGGCTGGACAAAATGACCTCCAAAGGTCCCTTCCAGCATAAGCCCTTTCTACACTTGTCAGCTCAGAAAAACCTTAACAGGGAACTGGGGAAGCTACATTAAAGATTAAATGTATCTACTGCAAAAAAAAGTTTCTTTCAGACCAAACTTCTTGTATACAAACTCTTTTTTTACCTGCACTTCTCTTCCAGGGAAAGTCTTCAGTCCTCTACTTAACTTTGGATGTGCTGGAAACTGAACTCTCTATTATCTGGAAGACACTGGGAGTCTTGTGAATACAGGGACACTATTCATGGCAAGTAATGACACCCAGGCAGAGCTGGATGTCAATAATACATTGACTTCATCTTCATCTGAGCTGCCCAGGAATTCCTGTGTCACAAAATCTTTAAGTGAAGACTAGGCTTTAATATGGCTCACCATAAAATAAAATCTATTGAATTCTAGAGTTGTTAAGCCTAAGCTAAAGGTTTGGAAAAAGGTTGACTCCTCAAGTGCAGCTTTATTTAACTCCTTGTCTCAAAGGAGCTATATTCCGCATTCCACTGCTGGCAGCAGTACTGATGTTTTAAGACTAATTTGCTGGCACTAGAAATTATTTCTTTAAGCGTGTTCCTAGGGTATTAGCCAGAAATACCTGTGTTATATTTTGTCAGTTTTCTATCGTAGCATTTGTGGTATGACAATGTGAAATATTGGTAGTGTCAGTACACATATGATATGTAGTAATACTCATCCTTTGTTGTTGCAGTCCAGTGATGCAGTCTGGGATGAGAACTACTGGTCCAAGACATTATTATAGGAAAGTGGTGATACTACCACATAGGACAAAGCAGGAAGACCATGAGGAGAGAAGAGAAGGAATTTACTTTTTTTATTAAGATGGGGAAAAGGAATGGAAAAAAGGTCCATCTACTTTTTATAGAGATTTATGTAACCTTGAGTATCTCTGGCATCCTAACTTCCCCTGCTAGCTAGTATTATCTTACTGTAAATAAGTATTAAGAAGGACTGAGGAGGCTGGTTTAGTTTTCCATTGTCTACTCAGTTGTGCAAACTGAGAATTAAAATAAAGGCCCTTGTAGAGGGAGATCCCATTTTATCTGAACACAAATTTTGAGTGATACCAGATCAAACATTCCATTAATGACCATATCTGTTATTCTTAGAAGTACTGCACATTAAAAGGAAGCATAATTTCTATGATCACCTACATCCAATTAAATCCAGTGAAAATAACATCATAATCACATATTCTTTTTCCTCTCAGGACTTTGGGCAATGTAAGATTAGCACATATACGAGCCAGCTGCTAAAGAAACCTCAACTATATGGATTTAACTGTACATTAAGACCAGGTGAAATAACCATTGTTGTAAGCCAATGCATACTTCAAACCAGCCCTAGTACCAAATTACAAGTCTGTGCACTACCAGTGTATGGTAACCGTAACAGATTCATTCATCTGCTTGCAATTCATATTTTAGATAATTCAAATGGAATGTTAAGAATGAGTAATAGAATTAAGGTTACCCTACCCTTCTAAAGCAGACTTTATTAATGTCAGATGATCTCACCATTCCAGTTCACCAAAACATGATAATGAATATCAGAAGAAAAATAAACTTGGAAAGAATGCCTGTTTGGGGTGGTAGGATTCTAAGGTGGAGCTGAAAGATTTACAAGAATATTATTTTTTACAGGTTTGGGGTTTGTTTTATGTTACAGGACAAATCTGTTATTTGTGGAGTGAGGGGTAGGCATTTCACTTCCAAGGAAACACTTGCATTTCAGTTTCACATTATGAGTTCCCATGAAAGGCACATGCACACTCCCAAGAGTATTAATATCCATTGGAATATTAGTAATTATGTTTTCACAATTCCTCCTGATTTATTAGAGTGCAAAGATTGTCCTGTGAAAGTTGAAGTCTTAGAAGTCACTGAGCAACATAAAATACTGCTGCAACCACACAAACTACTTTGGACAAAGTTTAAAAGATTTTAAAGATGGTAAGTGGCATTTTGTCCTAGAATTACTTATAAATGACAAAATTCTGTGAGCAGCTGCAAAACCTTGGGACCAGAACCCAAATCCTTCTAGGATCAGAACTATTGCTTGTCACCTCTCAGCATAAATGATCTGCTTAAAACTGAAGGTCCTACTTCTGCAAAGACTTATCAACTTTAATTTAGGCACATGAAAGCAAAAATATTTTTCATCTGCTAAACACTATGGCAGTGTGATGGCATCCAAAATATCAGAGCCTTCTTTGTGTGCATATTTTTATTCTGAATGCCTATTTACCTATCATATAACACGCAAGAGTTTATTTGCTACTGATCAGAGTTCTTCAAGATGTACAGTCATGTGTATTATCAGTCATATATTCTGTTGACTGAAGTCAGATAATTTTTTACTGTCAGTATATTTAGTACATGGGTACAACACAACATGGAGCACACCCAGCATCACTTTGACTCTCTGCTGCAGAGCAAAGCAGCACTGAGAGAGCTCTGAAGGACAGGAGGTAAATTTGTATGTGTTGTACCTCCAACAACTACTGCCTCTGGTAAATAACTTCTCCATCTCTGTGTGATGTTGACATGAAGACTTGTTTCTTGGGTGATTTGAAGTATAACTCACATCGCCACAATTTCTTCTTGGTAGATACTGGAGGCCTCCACTTAAACAGCACAGGATCATTCTGCCAAGACATGTGTCCATTCAAGACACCTCTGTAATGAGGTCCCATGGCCCCTACCATAATACATGTTGAACATGGAAATTGCCTAAATTATAGCACACCAACCCCACCTCCCTGCAGCTTTTAATATTGCTCAGAAACTTGACAGTATTCTACACTGTAGTCCCATGCAGGATGTATCCCTACTCCCATTTAGCAAGTGGCTGTTTTCAGATTGCCTGGATTCATGGATTTCTCCCTAAATGGTTTGCCTTCACACTTTGCAGTCTTTAGCTACAGTGACAATTTAGATTGTACCACTGGATGTCAACAAACTGCATAACATTTGGAAACTATGAATTATGATAAGTATACCACAAAGTATGTGCATTCACTTGTAACCAATTTGATTAAACTAGTGAAAGTTGTGTGCACGCACATGCTATGGACATCTTCAACAGACTTGAAACACACTACTACAGCTGGAAATTAGAATGAAACACCTCTTTAAGGATTTTAATAGTATCACAAAGGCTTTCTCCCATGTTCTTACGGAGTAATGCCTTCTCTATGAGTAATGCCACTGACAGAGGAAGCAACAATCTCACAGTAACTGGCAGAATTTCATCCCAAATTAACATCAGCACTATAGTACTATGTACATCCACCACTGGAAAGGGGTGGTTGCCATCCAGTAGATCTCTATTTTCACAGGAGCAGCAGCTCAATTTAGGAAAAAGACCCTAAGGACACTACTTCCTAAAAACACAGACTGTAAAAGTAACATTTTAACTTGCATGTACTAGACAAAGAAATAAAGCAACCATTCCTGCAACTCATAAAGGTGTGAGGCAAGTAAGGTATAAATTATCTAATCTGTTTTCCTTACTGAATACACTTATGTGTATGAACAATTGAACAGCACAGGTAATGAAAGCATGAGGTAGAGAAGATTCTGAAAATATGAAGTATGCTTGCTTTTAAAATTACAGTACTTTAAATACACCTAGTTGCCACTTGTTGTGTTTGACCTCCTGATTTCAGACTGCCTCCTGTAAAGGTCACATTTTAGAATTCTTTATAAAAGAGACCAACTGTTCCAAATCTGCACAACAAGCAGATCAGATGTTAGAATGTGATGTTCTGGATGAGGGGAATGCTGTAAGTAAAGTCTTAAAATGAGAACTGGTACAATGGGTGGCACCAGGACGATCCTCCCACAATATTTCCAAGTGTTTCCTATAAGCATGCACCCAAACTCAAAATCAAAAATCCAGTATGTCCAAGTCCAGATCCTAATTTTACAGCTGCTCCTTTTTATTCTATAAGGAGCCAATCTGAACTCTCAAATCTAAATGTAACTGGAGTCTGGCATATTACAGACCTAGAGGTGAGCTTTTCAGTTTAGATCTGGCTTTCACATTCAAATGGGCTTCTTTGACCATGGAGGGGTTTTCATGGCACCGGGCCTGTCGAGAACAGACGGTACCCAGCTCTCTCGGAAGGGAAATAGGATCCTCACTCATGAACTGGCAGGGCTTGTAGAGAGGGCTTTAAACTAGGCCTGAAGGGGGGAGGGGATATAAACAGGCTCGCTAGAGAGGAGCCTGGGGGCATCACCCCATTGCTGGGGGTGAAACCGTCAGCCCAGCTCAAGTGCATCTACACTAATGCACGCAGCATGGGCAACAAACGGGAGGAGCTGGAAGCCATTGTAAGGCAGGATGGTTATGATGTAGTCGCCATCACAGAAACGTGGTGGGATGCCTCCCATGACTGGAGTGCTGCGATGGATGGCTACCAACTCTTCAGAAGGGACAGGCAAGGAAGGAGAGGCGGCAGGGTGGCTCTGTATGTTAGGGAGTGTTTAGATTGTACAGAGCTTGACACTTGTGGTGAGGCAGAATGCTTATGGGTGAGGATGAGGGGGAAGGCCAACAAGAAAGATATCCTGTTGGGAGTCTGTTACAGACCACCTGACCAGGATGAGGACGTGGACGAAGAATTCTACAAGCGGCTGGCAGGAGTCTCTCAGTCACGAGCTCTTGCTCTTGTGGGGGACTTCAACTTCCCAGACATCTGCTGGAAATACAATACAGCAGAAAGGAAACAGTCCAGAAGGTTCCTGCAGTGTGTGGAAGATAACTTCCTGACACAGCTGGTAAGTGAGCCTACCAGGGGAAGTGCCCTGCTTGACCTCCTGTTCACTAACAGAGAAGGACTGGTGGGAGAGGTGGTGGTTGGAAATCATCTAGGCCTTAGTGATCATGAAATGGTAGAGTTTTCGATCTTTGGTGAGGTAAGGAAGGGGGTCAGCAAGACCGCCACCATGGATTTCCGGAGGGCAGACTTTGACCTGCTCAGAACGCTGGTTGGGAGAGTCCCTTGGGAGATAGTCCTGAAGGGCAAAGGGGTCCAGGAAGGCTGGGTGTTTTTCAAGGAAGAAGTCTTAAAGGCACAGGACCAGGCTGTCCCCATGTGCCGTAAGACGAATCAGTGGGGAAGACGACCGGCCTGGCTGGACAGAGGACTACTAGTGCGACTAAGGGAAAAAAGGAGAGCTTACCAGCTCTGGAAGAAGGGGCAGGCAACCCAAGAAGAGTACAGGGATCTTGTCAGGTTATGCAGAGAGGAGATTAGAAAGGCAAAAGCCCAGCTGGAATTTAACCTGGCCACTGTTAAAAGGGATAATAAGAAGAGTTTTTATATGTTAACAGCAAAAAGAGAGCCAGGGAGAACCTCCATCCACTAGTGGATGCAAGGGGGAACATTGCCACTAAAGATGAGGAAAAGGCTGAGATACTCAATGCCTTCTTTGCCTCGGTCTTTAATGGCCCGACAAGTTATCCCCAGGGTACCCAGCCTCCTGAGCTGGAAGATGGGGACAGAGAGTGGAATGAACCCCCCATAATCCAGGAGGAAGCAGTCTTTGACCTGCTATGCCACCTGGACATCCACAAGTCTATGGGGCCGGATGGGATCCACCCAAGAGTGCTGAAGGAGTTGGCAGAGGAGCTTGCCAAGCCACTCTTTATCATTTATCAGCAGTCCTGGAGAACAGGGGAGGTCCCAGATGACTGGAGGTTGGCAAATGTGACGCCTCTCTTCAAGAAGGGCCGGAAGGAGGATCCGGGGAACTACAGACCAGTCAGTCTAACCTCGGTACCGGGGAAGATTATGGAGCGGTTTATCTTGAGTGTGCTCACCAGGCACATGGAGGACAATCAGGGGATCAGGCCCAGTCAGCATGGGTTCACGAAAGGCAGGTCTTGCCTAACCAACCTGATTTCCTTCTATGACCAGGTGACCCACCTGGTAGATGAGGGAAAGGCTGTGGGTGTTGTCTACCTGGACTTCAGCAAAGCCTTTGACACAGTCTCCCATAGCATTCTCCTGGAGAAGCTGGCAGTTCATGGCCTAGATGGATGTACTCTTCGCTGGGTTAAAAACTGGCTGGGTGGCCGAGCCCAGAGAGTCGTGGTGAATGGAGCTAAATCCAGTTGGTGGCCGGTCACAAGCGGTGTCCCCCAGGGCTCAGTTCTAGGGCCAGTCTTGTTTAATATCTTTATCAATGACCTGGATGAGGGGATTGAATGTGCCCTCAGTAAATTTGCAGATGATACCAAACTGGGTGGTAGTGTTGATCTGCTAGAGGGGAGGAAGGCTCTGCAAAGGGACCTGGACAGGCTGGATCGATGGGCCGAGGCCAATTGTATGAGGTTCAACAAGGCCAAGGGCCGGGTCCTGCACTTTGGTCACAACAACCCCATGCAGCGCTACAGGCTTGGGGAAGAACAGCTGGAAAGCTGCCTGGTAGAAAAAGACCTGGGGGTACTGATTGACAGCCAGCTGAATATGAGCCAGCAGTGTGCCCAGGTGGCCAAGAAGGCCAATGGCATCCTGGCCTGTATCAGGAATAGAGTGACCAGCAGGAGTAGGGAAGTGATCGTGCCCCTGTACTCGGTGCTGGTGAGGCCACACCTCGAATACTGTGTTCAGTTTTGGGCCCCTCACTACAAGAAAGATGTTGCCTTGCTGGAACATGTCCAGAGGAGAGCAACCAAGCTGGTGAGGGGTCTGGAACACAAGTCATACGAGGAGCAGCTGAGGGAACTGGGGTTGTTTAGTCTGGAGAAGAGGAGGGTGAGGGGAGACCTGATCGCCCTCTACAACTACCTAAAAGGAGGCTGTAGTGAGGTGGGGGTCGGCCTCTTCTCCCTGGTAACAGATGATAGGACGAGGGGGAATGGCTTGAAGCTGCGCCAGGGCAGGTTTAGGCTAGACATTAGGAAAAACTTCTTCACCGAAAGGGTTGTCAGGCTCTGGAATGGGCTGCCCAGGGAGGTGGTGGAGTCCTCATCCCTGGAGGTATTTAAAAGAAGGATAGATGAGGTGCTTAGGGACATGGTTTAGTGGTGGGATGGCAGTGCTAGGTTAATGGTTGGACTCGATGATCTTAAAGGTCTTTTCCAACCGAGGTGATTCTATGATTCTATGATTCTAAATTGTGGCCATTCCCCAGTAAATCACTCATGCTATTTTCATAAAAATTTTTATACTAACATGAGTCATAGACCTTGAAGAAAAATATACGTATTATCTCATCCCAGTGAGCCCAGGGTTACTTTTTTTGTCCTCTGCCACAGGGGAATGGAGAGTGGAAGAATTCAGGCTTGTCTGCAGATTACTATCAAAGTAATCTCCTCACCCCGCCTTCCCATTACAATAATAGTCTACACCAGAGAAACAACTAGGCAAGATCATAATTTCAGAATAAATTATTCCCCAGAAATTAAACTGAAGGAATGAAATAAAAACATGGAAAAAATAAAACATGTAGAACTTTTGTTTTATCTACATCCATTTTCTTCTCTGGTGCTCTATACTCCAGAAGACTGGAAAAGGTTGTGAATGAACTGGTAGCAGAGCCAAAAGTTCACTAGACTGAAGTAAAAGCCAGATAGCTAGAGATTTTGAGTGCTGCCACCACTGGCATGTGTGTAAAATTCTATTGACATAGGCTACTAAACATATATCTAGATAAAGAATCCACTACAGAGAGCATACACAGAACTCCTTACGTGAGTTCTGTGCAATTTCACATGAGCAATTCCACATACAAGAACTGGACAGCAGGAAAGTCACAGCAAACAGGATGCTAAGGGAAGTAATGCTAGAAGACTACAACAAATTACTTTTCAAAAAATAAATATGGAAGAAAGCTCTACCTTGAGCTTTGGAACAGCATAGCTACACATTGCCCGGTTTTGAGAACTTTGAGCAAAATTTCAGAATAACCCAATCTGAACAGATGTTTGACAAGCAAAGACAGAAAAAAAAGGAATAAAATCAGTCACCCACAGGATACTCATTTTGAAGACATCAGTAGCTGACAAATTTCTTACAGACATCAAGAGAGAAATAAGATGGAGAGTAGTAGCCTTCTAGATGCACCTGGTGAAGTGGTCTTCACAGTCAAGAACACTAAAAAATGGCATATATTTTAATCAGAATTAATCTCTGGCAAGTATCACTGGTCAGAAAGCTCAGGATCTAGCTAAGTTACGTAAGCATACTTAGGTATTGAAGGAACTAGTGTAACTTATAAAATGTTGACCCTTTCAGTAGCTTCTATTAACTCCATCACAAGAACCCAAATGTGCTTTTTTTTTGTTTGCTTAGCATGTGGGATTCTGCAAGGTAAGAATTATCAGTGATCCAGATGAACCCGATGGGGCTCTGAGCAACCTGACCTGGTTAGCAGTGTCCCTGCTCACTGCAGGGGGGTTGGACTAGATGATCTCTAGGGGTCCCTTCTAACCCAAAACATTCTATGATTCCATGAACAGATACAAGCTGTGAAATCTACCATCCCTGGTTATGTACTCACTTCCTGAAATGTCTCTGGCTATATCCGCATGCAGGCTACAGCAACCTCACTTAGTCCAGACTGACAGATGATTGCAGAGGTGGTTTTTGTCCCTTTATTACTGGGTGTGATGCAGCATGTCAGGACAGACTGACTTTTACTGCTAGGTCAATCAGAGTATGAATTAGAATTGAGCTGTCCCTACTACTCCCTCCAAGGACATCTTCTCTCAGTCCAATCATACTCCTTAGTTAAAATGAGTAGAGATTGGCAAACAAGTTCAAAGTAATTTTAGAAAGCAAGAGGAGGGGAGATTATCACATTTGGTATTCCCAGTTATATTACAACAGCTATTCCAGTGTGGGTTTTATTGTTTTGACCCATCACAAAATTTTCTCAGTTGGTTATATTATTTCATTTTGTTACAGTGTAGTATTTCCAGATGATTTTCAGTAATTTGGCATTTTATCATCTATCTTGAAAAAACGAACAGTTTTTTTCCTTACAGATCACCGAGCTGTAAATGCAAACCTACTAACTCCCATCTCTCCCTCTTTCTTACCACTTTCTTCTGTCTTACTAACATCTCACTTAATACTTCCTTCCCTGGTGTTTTTATAAACAGCTGTCCTGGTTTCGGCTGGGATACAGTTAATATTCAGTATTTGGTATAATGCTGTTTTGGATTTAGTATGAGAATAATGTTGATAAAACTGGTGTTTCAGTTGTTGCTAAGTAGTGCTTACACCAGTCAAGGACTTTCCAGCTTCCATTACTTCATCTTCCCCCCCCCCCACCCCCCCATGGACATCATCATCCTCCCCCCCATCAAGGGCCACATCACCTGAGAGGACACTCTCCTCATCTCTACCATCACTATTTACAGACATCACTGCAACAAGACAAGCATATCAGGAAAGCACTTTCCATTCCAAATAACAGCAGCTGCCCATCGCATTCCAGTCCTAAATCAGCAGGATTCTCTCACACCTCCCACTGACAACTTTCCTGAGCTATCCCAAAGCAACCCTCACTCCTCCAGCACTAGTCAAGGTATTCCCTTCACTGCCTCAAGTCTAAAGGAGATGCTAGAAGCTCCAGTTTTCCAGACCACCCTACACAATCAAAGTCATGCGAGCAGCTGGGTGGTGCTTGGTTGCCAGCTGTGTTAAACTATGACACCCAGGAAACCCCAGACTTGTTCTTCAAAAAATTTTGCCTTATTTCCACATAACTCCATGGAAGAAAGTTCTCTTACATGACCTCAGAGAAAGATCTTCCTGGCTTGAGAGTTGCAGGGCCAATGACAGTTGTACAATGAATTAAAACAACATGTGGAGAAGGAGAAAAAGCATAGCATTTCTAGGGAGGAAAAACACTGAAAATAATTATTAAGACAAGTATTCCACCCTGCCTATTGATCCCAGCTATCTCAGACTGCACCATAACTGAAAGGCTCATAACTGAGTCCCTCAGATAATGTGAATGGGTACAAATCTCCCCAGCAAACAATGCTCCTTCAGTTCTAATAAAAAAGAAAATTCCCTAATACTGAAAAATACCATCTAAAATCTTTCATTTTCTCATCATTCATAATTATAAAGTACTTCTCTGAGGAAACCTGACCTAGTGGAAATTTGACTGCCTTCCATAAAAAATGATCCATAGCACTACAGTTATGATTTATAAAAATTCAAGGAAAATAAAAATATGTAAGCATTTTTTTTTCTTGACAGTTACCAAAGTTGTCATTTTTGTTATTACAGTTGTTTGCCTGCACAGTAAGCATCTATGAGGCAGACTCTAGCATAAATTGACTAACAGTGGTTGAGTTACCACCATTAACTAGAAAAGGTCTGAGAACAGTTAATGACTTGTAGTGTAACACTGCAGGGTGGCCTGCACAGGTACTTCCATTGCTGCAGTTGCTGACGGCGATATACCAGAAATATTGCATTCAAGGACAGCCCTTTTCAAATAGCTCATAACTGCCCTCAGGGGATGAGAAAAGCAGATGCATGTAATAACTCTTTCATGTAAATGTTTTCTTTATCACTGAACCTTCCGCACTAGAAGCTGAGTTCGGAAGAACAGGAAGAATGAATACTGGTGTCTCTAATTGTACTCTAGCCCCCAGCAAGGTAAAGTCCATTCAGACAGACCTGGGACCCCAATGAGTTAGTTCAGAACAGCTGTAAGCAAGAATATGGGATTAAGCTCAAAAAATCAGTAATTTGGTGAAAGTAGCTTCTTAACGGCATAAAGTAAAATACAGTGAGGGCTACATTGAAGAAAAAGAAAAAAAACGGGGACAGCATTTTGTGTAACCGAGTGAAGGTTGTCTAATTTTTAGAAGTGTGTTATCGTGTATGAGCAACCTTCTTTCTGGCCTAGTTTATCCACAAAGTCTCTAAAGTGCATTTTCTTTAACCAAAACTTGTAGCAAGACAACTGGAACACTGGAACAGAGGCAATCCCAAGGTGTTCACAGACTCAAAACAAAGCTATTTGGTGCTCAACACTGTAGACAAGCACCAGATGTTCCCAGCCAGCTCTAATTCTGGCTCTGCCAGACACAGGCAACATTACTTAATCCCTTGTTCTTGGGCATTACTTTTCCCTATCTGTAGTGATAACATTATGAAGGCTGACTGGACCAAAGGCAGTCTCCACATGGTGGCAAAGATGGACACTTCCAATAGTAGCATAAAGGGCAAGGTTTATTAGGTGCTGCGGCATTCAGTGATTTGCATCTGTCCAAAGACTTTTTCAAACATGTTCTACTTCCCAGAACTATTGCAGTTGGAACACTAAACAGATCTATAAAATTTACAGGGTTGCTGTCCAGAATCAGAACTTCATTGCCACTGTGACCTTCTTGGGTGTTTTATTTAAGCCTTCTAAAATTCATTCTCAGTAGCAGCTTAGATGTTAAGAAAAGCCAGAAAGCCACAAACATTCTTTCTCTTTTGCTCAGGGGCCATCCTGCTTAGCCTAAACTTGTCCCCAGCTGCAGCCATTTAGCCTGTTATCTTGATGGCAGGTGGATAACCTTAGTGTCATTCTGGTGACCACACAAAGTTTATTTAGATAAACTCAGAAGTTTATTTGCAGTATAAACAGGGTATTATGAGAACCAACCAATCTCAAACCCACTCATTCTATTTACTTAGCTATTGCTCCTGAAAAACAGAAGAGGTGACTAAAACCCCGTCAGGCATTCTTTTTCCATTTCGTTTTTAAAGAGCCTTCTAATTCAGGAGGCCTTTTTTGTCCAGTTATGAAACCCTTTATTGTACTAGCACTCTGCTGTAGTTTTTTCTCTAGCAGAGCCATCCCTCTTCCATTTGAGTTTTCGGACTGTGATGACCCTGATGTCTTTAAAGCTGTCGACGCAGCACTGAAGAAATACAATGGAGACAGAGCAACTGGTAATCAATTTGCTCTATACATGGTGATGGAAGCAAAGAGAACTGTAAGTAGACTTTGTAAAAAAAAAATAATGTTGGAATTGTTTATGCACTCTGAATCATATTCTCTCCATCTCATTTGTAAGAGAGCAAGCATGACAGCAAAATGTCTTCTAAAAATGTTTTAAAAATCAAACTAATTACTTGCACAGTAAGATACTTGTTACCATGACAAGCAGGGATGTATATTATGTTCTTATGAACAGAATTATGTCTGCTGGTGAATTGCTTATTAATGTAAGGACTAAAGAATAGAAAATTTCTATCACTAACACAATTCATCTTTCTAGTCCACTGTTTTCTCCTTTCTCTGTTGGCAATTCCACCCCTTTCCATCTTCAGTAAGGTTTTCAGATCAATAGCAAAAAACACACTTACTAAAAAACCTGATTATTATCTTGACTTGGGAAGAGCTAGTATCACACATAAAGAATGACCTGATAAAATTTGGCAATACTCTGAATAAATTGTTTGTGAATATTATTTGATTGACACTAGTCCTGAGTCACAGATCTATCTAAAAGCACTAGGTAATATTTTAGTCAAATACGGTGACAGCTAAAATTACAGAAGAAAAAAAGAATGAAACATGATCCTTTGCCTGGAGTCCTTCTGTATAGCATTAATCTAACAAAAGAGTATTTACCTCTGAGAGGCATTCAAAGATGATATTACCATAATAATGACAAGCATTACTTTACTTGAAAACAACATTAGCATTTTTTCCTACTGGATCGGATTTTCAGTTGTAAAACACAAGAAACCCAGTGTCAGAGAGAATATTTTGAACTCCAAAATCACAAGATGCTTTTACCCAGATAGAAACTGACTTCAGAAAGAGGATATGAATTGCTAAATGCCTTACAGTAAACTACCCACATCTCCTGGCAGCTACCCTCTGGCTTTCCTGTTTTCAAACAGGAGACTGTAGCATGTAGTGACAAAGACTAAAATCTGGCAAACCCTTTAAACAATTAATATTAAACAAATTAATAGTCCCACTGTCTTCACTGAACTACACACATCCTTAACAATAGACAAACACAAACATCTCTATCAGGTCTGTAACACCACCATCCTTTTGATGTTCCCAAAGGACAGATATTGGTTTCAGTATTTAATCTTAAACAATGTTCTATTTTTAAGAATACATATTTATCACAATTATTATTCACCTTTCCTTCAGTAAATATCCATCTTTGTTTTTCTTAAAAGGTCTGAGGTAGAAATCAATTATTACTTTTAATCATTGATCTGACTATGATGTTAGTAAAAAACAGAAAATGAATCTGCAATAGATATTTCTTTCAAAAAGCATATAGATTTTACTCATCGCTAGTCTCACAATGTTGAATGCATTAAATAGCTGGTTATTACATATTCATGTACATTCATTATTGATAAGGTAATAAAACATAAAGCTGACTGGTGAAAGCCTGAACCTGCTCCAGTTAAAGGCATAGCTGTTCATAATAATAATTAAATAAACCAACAAAAAATAACATACAGAAACAATGTCTTTTCTCACTTGTTTTGTTTACTCACTGAGCTGATTTATTGCAGATTCAGAACATTGGAACAGAGACTAGAATTTGGCTCTTTTTAGGTCCACATCCCAGATAGTATAATCTGATGCAGCTCCACAAATGTCAATTTATACCTGCTGAGGATTAACTCCATTATATTTTTAGAGACCCTTTCATCCTGTTTTACAACCTGCAACCATTATATCTGGTACCTCTACATCTCTTCATAGTTGTAGCAATACACAACAGGAATTGAGAGAACATAGAATGTAATTCTGTGTCTACACCAGCGTAAATCCAGTATATTCCACCCACATCAGCTCAGCTTCACTTTCTTGGTACCACTAAGGTGAGAATTATCATTTAATTCTCCCAGCAGTATCATTTGAGGATAACCAGTGTTAAAGTACAGCAACTGCCTGTGTTTGTATTTGAAAAGGCACATTGGCAGAGCATTTTTAGTGGCCATAAAAGACTACTAACTTCTGGCTTCATATCTCTTCTAAAGGATGTGCCACAAACCTTGCAGTGTGTTAACATTACCTGTAGGCACAGGCTCACTAAGTTTATGGCAAGGAGAAAATGCCCCCTACTGATTTACCAACATCAGAAACATTTCCACTGGCCAGGCCAAACTTTGCTTAGTACTTCGTATTTCATCTTACAGGATTTCTGAGGCTACCCTCACGAGCAGCTCAGCCTTTAGTGCCCAGAGGAAAGCTGCAGGCACTGCCAAAGGCTGTCTCCAGAGCATATGCCCTCCTCGCCCCTTTCCCCCCAGTAGGCAGGGCAGCTTTTGTACCCTGTTACCATAGAGCAAAGGCACTTTGGGCATTGCCAGGCTGCCTGAGGGTTGCTGGCTGCTGTTTCTGGGCTGCCCGTAGAGTTGTACAGAAGGAAAGTAGACAGATCTGGGAGGAGGCCAAGAGTGAGAGTGAGGGAGTCAGACAGGAGCACAGGCCAAGCTGGTAATTATGCTAACTATCCAAGCAGCAACCCAAATTTGCTTATTTGGATACGAGTATAAAACCTAACCACTTCTTTCTGGTTTTAAAGCCCTTGGTACTACAAGTTAAAATGAAAGTAGCTGAGCATACCATATCTATTGTATCAACATATTGTAATTGCAGGTAAGGGCTCAGTAAGATAATTAGATAAGTTAATTATTGAACTACCTAGATTTGAGAGACCTTGCTTGGAGACCAGCAGCTAATCTGAAACCATGCTATAAAATATAAGGTAACCAATGATATTATTTACCTTTTGAAGCTCTTATCTTTTAATTTGATTTATTACTATGCAAATGACAACATGCATATTGCTTTTATCCAGGCAGGTCCTGACACACAATTCCATGTGAAATATCGAATACAAGAAACCACTTGTACCACTGAGGAAGACAAAGTCTGGCAAGACTGTGATTACAAACCACTTGCAGAGGCTGTAAGTATCTGTCCTCTTTAGAAGCTCTCCGCACAGAAACATCAGCATAATTACTAGGACCTCAATCACCTGGAGAAAAATACAGTAGAGAATTTAACTTTTTTAGCTGTGTTGCTTTTGAAAGCTTATAGGACTAAAGTACAGTACAGAAATGTTTAGAACTTTGAAGTTAACCATTATAACAGTGAGTTTATGATTATAATCCTGAATATGTGCAGAAGAGAACATTCCAATGCTTCAGTGTGAAGGTTCATGGTAAGTTCAGCATAAGATACGTGCTCTGTGAGGGCTGTAAAACTTTCTGTTAATTACATATGATGGAAACTTGCACAACCCAATTGACTTCAGATCTGCACCAACAAAAATACTGACATGGAAGCCACTATGCAGAAAATTTACCAGAGGGCTTTTAGCAGTACAAAGCACGCCTGGCTCATGCTACTAGAGAGCACCTAGAAGGGGTACAATTGGGACACACGTAGCGTGCAGGAACACTGCACATTTCCAGTGGAAGTCACCGTTATTTCACACAAAATACAATGCAAACAAAGGGATGATGGTGATAATATAATTTGTATCAATGTGAAATGCCATGGTCATTGCTGCATATCTTGTACTAGCAGAAAGGAAATTAGGTAAATACACAGTTTATACAGGCTTTATGAGGATGTGTTTATTTCCGTTATTCTGACTGTAAATTCTTTACTTAATAAGCACCAATCATTATACAAAGCAATCTTTCAAATTATCTGCTCAGTTCATCCCCTACACTCCTCACAATCAACAAAACCGTTCCTTTTCCAGTAACAAACCAGGAAATTAGACGTTACTACAAATGTACATATGAACTTCTTCCCTAAGCTCAATTTGCAACTGTCAACTTTCTTCAATAGCTAGAGGAATATACAGCACTATTTTTCTTCAGCAAGTTTAAGACAAATGTTGGTTTGTTTTTGCAGAAAATAGGAGAATGCACAGCTCAAGTTCACATGAATAACACTGAAAACACATTACTTGTTTTGCAAGACTGCAAAATTTTTCCAGGTATGTAACTGTTTGGGACAGCATTCAGCAGGTATGCTGACAAATAAGAATGGGGAAATATAATAATGATACTTTCCAGTAATTTTAGAGGTAGGAGCTCCTTGTCACTCTACTCAGGCATTTGTAAATAATCTTCCATAAGCAACTACATGTTAAAGATAAAGTTTCACTTCACTATTATACACATATAGGCTAAGTCAGTGAAGCACTGGCAGTTTCTATCTAGGGTAATGAGAACCAGCACATGCATGTGTAGTAAGTTTCTTCAAACACTGTAATTATGCCAAATTAAAATTAATTTACTTAAGACCAAAAGCACATCAGTAACTTAGAGACTAGATACAACTTATCACACTTTAATTTTATATCCTTACTTATTCAAGAGTAAAAATTGTGCCAGAATTTATTAGAAAAAATTTAATTTGGTCCAACCCAAAAATGACTAAATTATTTCTGTTAAAGTCTACCAGAACAAATATTTACCCAAACCAAAAAAAACCCAACAAAAAAATTAATTTGCAAAATAAAAAATCAAGTACTGATGAAATTACATGAGACTGACACCTTTTAGCCCTTAACAATAAGCAGTACTACATTTCTTGCCTATAAGACATTCATTTATGACTATTATGTTCACATAGAAATTTCTTTTATGAGAAAGATCGCATTGTTTTAAAGCTCTATAACTGAGATATCTATGTGCCCACACCTAGTGTTCATGTAAGCTAGGTTTGAAATATCTATCTAACTGGTAGCAGGGAGCTAAATGCATATTAACTGCAGAAATATTTACCATGGTTTCAGAGTTGTTTGGCAGCTTATCTTTGGGGGTTTTTCTGTTCCTAGTTATCTTGTGTAAAGCTTAAGTGGCTATACCTACAGCCAGTCTCCTTCTAGGAACTGCAGTACACATAAACTCCCTCTTCTGCTACTGAAAAAACAACACCTGGTTTAGAGGCATTTGTAGGGCAATGGTGACATCTAGTTGCCAGTAAAAGGTGTGTGAATCCCAGAGAGAATACATGGGAGATTTGCATTTGAATCTTTGCTTAGAAAGCTAAAAGAACCATACATAAATTAAATTAATCATGTATTCAGCCTAAGAAGGTCATCTCTTGTTACCAAGTTACAGCAACTCTGAAAAAAGAATACGCATTTATTCAGCACTTACAAAAACGCTGAGACCATAGTTGCTTTAGAACTGGGTATACTGTTATTTTATCTCCTTTGTGATTACTCGCTGAAAACATGGTCACATTTTTCTGTAACTTGTATGTATTTGTCATTACTGAGTCAAAGTAAGTGATACTAGAAATACAAAGGGCCAGACTTTGTTCAAGTACCCTTTGGAGAGCTAAGACTAAATAGTATTGCTTACACCAACATATTCCAAATGTACAGAGGATCGAATCAAATCCAAAGATTCAAAGAGAAGGAGTGAAACAATCAACCCTAACTGGTGAGGGGTTTCCCCACCATGTTAGGTTCCATACTCTTCAGCCTTCTTGGTGGAACTGTTTGATCATACTGACCCTGGACTGGTTTCCTGGCTGGTGCAAGCTGGCATAACTCCATTAAAGCTAGTTTATGCCAGCTGAGGTTCAGGCACACAAATTTTACTTCAATTCCACAGAGACCACATATTGTCCCACTTTCATTCTCAAGTTCACTGAATCATGAAATTAATTTATGTACTGAACTATAAAATTAATTTATGAAAATCCAAGCCATGATTACTAGAAAGGAAAGAGAGTTAATAGGATTAGTAGCAGGAAACAGAAGTTTGAGCATCCCCATCAAGCTTGTCTATCCACACCAAGTGGCAACTGGCAGCCAAAGTTACTAGCAGGGGGATTTCAAACACCACAGCAGCAGGATAGTTCAACTACAGTCCCTAAGGAGCTCAGAGTAGACCACTTCACATGGTGAGCCAAAACACTCCTGTCCAAGTCACCATCCTGAAACATGGCGAGGATGGTATGCAGCTGCACACCGTAGGTGAACTTTGAAGAATGTGAAGAACATCTCCTTAGTTGTAGCCTCCACTGGTTCTTCCCTGACTGAATAAGGGATCAAAATGACATGAAAATTTTTCCAGAGAGATTCAGTGATTCCTGAACTCACTCCTCTGAATGAAGTTTGCTGCTGAAACAGTATCTGGATCAAAATGTCATGGGCATCCCTACCACCATAAACCAAAATATGTTTCTAAACACAATGAATGTCTTTGCAGGCCCTGAAACAGAAATGTGGGTTTGGCTGATCACTCCAATTAAAAGTAGTAAAGGTTCTTGCTTATTAAGGCTTTTCTCTCTTTACCAGATAGGAAAAATTAAAACCTGAGGCTGTTTTACATGAACCCTTATTTTTGTTTGTTTCTTTCTTTCCCAGCTGTCCCAAAGATAACACTTACTGAGGGTACCTGTGTTGGATGCTTCCACCCTATACCAAGTGACAGTTCAGAAGTGTCAGAAATTTTGAAACAAGCCATTCAAAAGTTTAACAGGCAGAGTGCTCAACCCACCCTTTTTAAGCTTCGGGAAATAAAAGAAGCTAAAAGACAGGTTTGTGTTTCATTTTTCTCTAAATTTTACAAAAAAATCCCCAAACCAGGTACCTTGGTTGTTTTATGTACACTTTTCTGATTTTAAGGTGCCTTATATTTCAAAATAAAAGCATATGAAATGCATATAGAGTATAGACCCTGTAAATAATTCTCTTAATTTATAAGGAATCAAACAGTTACCTACTGGATTTTCAGAGCTGTCAACTTTACAAACTGACAGTAAACATTTTTTCTGTACCTGCAGTCGCATCTAACCAGTGTTTAGCACCAGTTTATTTGCATTCAGTGCTGACACAGACATCTTGTGTCATCTCAGATGCTCTCGGGTATTCCACTTGGCCTCTCCACGAAGCTCCAGCAGGAGCAGATCTCTCCTAGGTTCTGTGCCAAAACTGCCAGCCTGCACAGATGTCTCGTACTCTACAGCCTCTCAAACAGCAGCAGGCATCTATGTTTTTGCAATGCAACAGGACCCATATGTCAGCAGCCGCTATACACTATAGGATGGGTAAATCCCATACAGAAAAAATGGGTAAAACCAAAAAGCCAGCATGTCACTTGCTGAAAGATATCTGCACACAGGAATATCTGCTTTGCAAGAAAGGACTGCTCAGGTTGCAGAAATTCCATGCCATCTGGTATTCCATGCAACAATTATTTCCCTGTGAAAGGCTCTCCTATGGATTGGTGTGACATTGCTAGAAAGTCAATTTTCTTATTTGTTTTTTAACTAGTATATAACCTGATGCCAAGTACAGACCCTTTTATTTGAACATGTATGTATTTACTTAGCCAAAAAGCATCTTCTGGTCTCATGCCAATTTGACCCATGATTTAATTCAGACTGTACTCTTTCTTTTTACTGATGCAAATGATCCTTTTAGCTAAAAGACAAGCTTGCACAACATTTAAGCCACATGATAAAATGTCACAGACAGACTGCAATCCAGCAGCTGGAAAGAGAGCCATCATGCCACTTCTGGCTAAAATAGACTAGTGAGAGCCCTCCACTTAAGCTGACATTTGATGGCAAGTTCATATATTTGATTATTATTTCCCCTTTTTAATCCAATGCTACCTGACCCAACACTGACATGTAGAGATTTCATGGGTGAGAAGAAATAGCCACAGTGAGGAAAACTGAACTGCTTCCTGGAGAGAAATGAAAACAGTCACAAATCTGGAAAAAACAGCCAGCAAGGGAAGGTAAAGCCCAAGGCAGACACAGCTACAGGTGAATGATTAAATGCAGGACACTCAATAACAAATGATGCCAGCAGTATAAAGTAACATTATTCAGATACTGTTTTACTTTGTTCCGTGCTCAGGAATGTAGGACTTGCCAAGCTGTATTAGCATAGTCATCTATCTAGACCAGCTTCCTGTCACCAGGAATAATAGGTAACAGATACTTTGGAGGAGGAAAGTGCAAGAAGCCATGCATTATGAGGTGGAAGTGGAATCCAAATACAAAGTGCACTTCTAATCTATGTATGACGTAGTTTACTTTTTGTATCACAAGGACAAGATTTTTTTTTTGCTGCTCATGAATACTCTATGGCTCAGTGACTGCACAGTGATTTGATGGATGGAAGGCACCATAAGAGTAGTTTTGCTTTCTTTTCTAATCATGTTTAACAGTTTAACTACTAAGTTTTTATTGGTTTACACAATGTATCTCTTAAATACCTGTTCCAGGTGGTAGCTGGATGGAATTACATCATTAAATATGAAATTGAGGAGACTAATTGCTCCAAAGACGAATTTCAAGATTTAACTCCCGAGTGCAAACACACTTCTAGAGGCGTAAGTAATCCTCAAAATCTGTTTATCAAGAAAATATAATTTTAACAAATAATCACTAAGATCTGACTCAAGCAAGTATTTATAGTTTTGTAAAGGCAGACTTATAGATAACTGTCTATGCAACTAGAGCATCCATGCCTTCTGAACCAGCAACTAAGACAACCACTGAAATGTTTACAGATTCCTCTACAGAATCTAAAGAGTCGCACCCAAATAATAAATCCCTTGAGAAGTTCCTATCCAGATATTCAAGGAGTTACTCGGGTACAATCCAAAAAGTGATAATTGGAATTACCAATGTTTTTCCAGCTTAAGACATATTTTCTAAGAAAAGTATGTAGCTGAATTATTATTTAACCTCTACCACAGCCCAAATGAAAGAGCTTCAAAAGAAATTTATTAACAAACTATATACATACCCTAGCTAAACAGTATTGCAAAAACAGGTACTCCCTTTGCTTCTCTGACCTGGAACAGAATTAACTATACCAAAAATAGAAGGTTGGTCTTTCAACCAGCCTCCCTGAACCAGCTCATCATAGGGTCAGACAATGCTTCTGCAAATGCAAGGTAGGGGGCTAGAATGCAGCATCATAACGAGCAGTAGTGGTAACTGGGAGGGGAAGAACCACAGGAGTCCTGACTCACATCTGTTTCAGCAGAGGTGCACTGTTGAGCGTTACACTCAACAGCGTCTCCTGTTTGAAAGTTACTCCTTGGATATCTGAAGAATGTTTCAGACGCATTGATCAAAAAAGAAAGAGTGACAATGCTGTGCTAAGTAACAGGAGAGTGAGAATCAGACTAGCTGAAGCAAATTTCTTCATTACCTACACTTGCCCTTAAACCTTAAGGAAGTTACTTAATCTGCTTGAGTCTGAGTTTCCCAACCTGCCACCTAGAGGTAATGACTTCTGTCCACCTCCCATACTGCAGGAGTGCTACCTCATTCACGTACTGCTTTGATCACACAGGGTTTGTGGGACTGGTTCTTTATCACTTATCCCCAGAACTGTTAAGCAGCCTTGCCAATAGATCATCAACAGATATTATTAGAATATGATATTCCAAGAATATTCCATACCTTTGAATGACCAAATTATGTGGAAGTTGTTCTATACCTTTATTCATCTCTGTACTATTCATTTTGAAATGGGAGAACCCAAATGTATTCAACATGCATGTGCACCACAGAGCTATAGTGGGGTATAACATCACTCTTTAACCTGGATAATAAGCCTTAACATTTCTTTTTTTCCCCCCCAAACCTCTACTAAGCAGATTTTTTTGTGGATGACATTTTCAAGTATCTCTCATACCCCTAAGATCTTGATCCTAGTTGATTAGTTTCCTTTAGAGTCTTTGATAAGGGACTTCATGAAGCCTTTTTGAAAATCCACATATATTTTATCAAGAGATCTCTTTAAAAGCATCAACAAAACTGGGTAAAGAACTTTGACAAACCTGCAAAATACAACTTCTGTTTCCAACAAAAACCCTGGCCTCTCCTTGATGTATTCACACCATCTAGTTCTTTCCTTATTATTTCTAATAATTTGAATGGTACAGGTACCAGTTTTATGGGTCTATAACCTTTTAAAAAAAAAGAACAGGATTAACATCCTCTTGCTTCCAGCCCTATGATATCAAGGCAATTTTAAGTAAGTCATCTAGAACACCTGAGTAAATACAAGGAACTCAGTAATGTTTGATTTGTTAATTGCATAATCTTTTTTGGTCTTTACAGTTTGAGACAAAAATTCCAGAAATTCCATAGAATAGGATTCTGGCTTGTAAACCTCCTCATTTTCTTCTATAATGAAGTTCATTTAGCTTCTCTTTTATGATTTTATTTTCTCTGAGTGGTCCTTTTGAACCCTGATCACTGGCTTTGCAGACTCTGTCAGACTTTTTGCTTCCAGTATATTGAAGGAAGGAATTATTAGCAGTATGCTTGACTTATTCTGTTAGCAGAAAGGTATTAGGATGTGAGATTTTTCATTATTTCTAAATAATAAGGAGATGGTTTTGGTTTTTTTACTCCAGCATGTAGGTAAATGTGATGCCAAAGCATACGAAAATCTTCACTCGCAGATTGTAGATATTGCAAACAAATGCAAGTTTCCAGGTACGTAACAGGCACTACTGATTTTAAAAGTTCTGCAATTTTCAATGCTTTTTTACAATTCTAAAAAAAGATAAAATAAAAATGCAAGAAATGAAAACAGATAATAACAGAAGAAAGTAATTCTTCTGGGACCAAAAAAGCACACTCTCAATGAAATATTACCACAGATTTTTTTCACTTCCTACAAGTATTTCCATGTGCAGCTGAAAGTTACATTTTACCATTTGTATACTGTCATATTTGTATGACATGGAGCTGGTTGATGACTCATTTGGAGATGAACAGATACAAACTCAAAGAGTATAACCATCCTACAAAAATCAATTCCTTTTTCACCACAATGACAAGCAAGTTAGTATTATGTTTAAATAAGTAACTTCTAACTTTCCAAAGAGCTCCAACATATTCTTTGGCAAGGCAAAGGAGCCAAGAACATTAAGATTCTGTCCAAAATTGATAGTTCACCTATTGATACCACCTTTTTTTTTTCATATTGCATGGCTATACTTATATTTGATACGTTAGATGCTTTATTTTCCCTAGTAAATAAATTACTTATAAATTCTAAGTTCATTACAGGCAAACTCCCAAATAGTTTTCTTATTGTTACTTTTTCCACCAGCCATCTATTTGGACACAGATTATCACAGCTCCAAAGCTTCAGAACAGGAAGTACAGTACTACTCCATGTAGTAGAGTGCTGCATTCTCACCCATTCAACTTTGTTTTCCTCAAGAAATTATAATGCATGCTCTTCACCACACTCATTCATTGCCAGTAACATGCATCCCTTGTTTCACCTGATTCAGATCTTTCCATATATATAAATGTTCCCTCTATTTGCTAGCTACCTGCAATTGGTAAACACAATTCTTGTTTCTACGAGAAGACTGTTGTCAGGTATGCAATGTGACACTAGGTGCTGATGCAGTGCTCTTTTAGATAGCCAAGGGATGATAATGCTGGTCATATATAACTCAAAGATATTTTTGTTTCATTTGATAGACCAAAATACAAAGCATTCCAGAAGGCTGGGGTTTATAACAGTTCTTCCCAGCCTGTATCTAGTTTGGATCTTTTTTTACCTTAGATCTGAGATCTGTTGGTTTCTTTCAGCTGAAGACACTCCTGACTTCTGCGCTGGTTGTCCAGTCCCAATCCCAAAAGACAGTCCAGAACTGAAGAACCTACTGAAAATTTCTGTAGAGAAGTATAATGCAGAGAACGATGATGATTTCTACTATAAAGCTGGAGAAATAGAAGCAGCAACATCTCAGGTTGGGATACACCAGAGATGAGGAACAGACATGGCAGCATTATTGGTCTGAGCTGAATGTTAGCTAAAGTGTGTATTTAGATTTGAAATAATGTTTTTCTAAGTGTTGATACATGTAGTAACTGAAATATCCATGCAATTTTTCTTGCAAAATTTTATCCATCTTGGCTTGCACTCAAATTGGTTTAGGAATCTTCCATCTCTCGACTTTATTTTTCTTAAAACACAATTTTAAAAGCATGGTAAGAAGGTTGACTTAGGGTATCTGATTTCTGTATATCTACCCCACTTTTTACCAGCCTTTGTAACATACCTTAGACTTTTAAAGTAGAGAAGACTTATTAGACAAACTACCCCCTTGATCTACCACACCAATTCTCTGTTATTTTAGGCACTCTCTGCCCTGCAGTAGCTGTAAACTCCAAGAAATGGGGCTTCCCCACTTTCCTTAGAAATCTGTTAATTTATATACTGATTCTGCTGCTAATAATACTGCATCTAGAGTCAGTAGAGAATTATCTGTGTATAACTTAAGATATACAGATAAATACAGCTGGTTAAAGAAGAACAAGGAATCAAGAGGATAATATTGGTCAGCATTTGCATTTGCCTTCTTTACTGTCCTAACATATCAAAACAGAGGTTTAGGACAGAACTGAAAATAAGACAGGGGACTAGTTCAGAAAATACTTTGTCAACACCTTCTGAGCATGAAGGGTACCACTGGAGAAGGCACTAAAAGCACACCAGAGTTTTTCTGAATAGCTCATGTGATCTTACTAATATCAGTGCTTTTTCTTTTTAAACCTTTTTTCTTCTTTCAAGCTTTTTTCTTCCTTCTCAGTTTTCATATCGTGATTGATATTAGCATGCAGACATTTTTAATAGACTTGAGAAACAGAATTGCATGTTTTGCCTGCTGTCTCTGAAGCAAGATATATTATCTTGGGCTGTGTAAAAAATACTAAGAGAACTTATACCCAGCCCATTCTTGTACCCATGCAGTTTCTCTCCTTAATGCATTTGGCAAATATGTTCATTTTCAACCGAGCCTTCATTTTACTCACATTCTACTTTTCTTACATCATATTTGGCTCTCTACAGCAGTATCTCCATTTCATTTGTTATTAATGAAATTACTACAGGCATCCAATAAAACAAAGCCAAAACTGTGAGCCTGATATTATTCTGACCCTTCTGTTTCCTTCAATTGCAATGCTGGAATTTTTGAGAATGGGAACTGGAGTAAATAAGTTGATTAAAAGCAGATAGGTTTGCTGCCAAATATTTTAGTACTTAGCATGTGTTGTCCCAGTGGTCAGGACTTGTAGAATATAAGTAGTATAAGCTTATAGAAAAACATCTTTCCTGTGAACCCTTTTCAATAAAAGGCTTTTTACCAACAGAAGCCTTCTTGCTAATTTTTCAGGTGGTTGCAGGAATAATCTACCGTTTAACATTTACAGTCTTGAAGACAAACTGCTCAAAGAAAGAGTTCAAAAAACTTGAAGACAACTGTGAAGCTGCATCAGACACTGTAAGTACATGATGATGTTGCCAACTGTAACATTACTAACAGGCAAATTCCTCTGCACCAGAAGTTGTAAACACTTAAGTAAAATCACCTCCTGAGCTCTGTTACCTCATTCAGTAAACTTTTCTTTCAACAAGAAGGACACCTTTCACTGTTTGTAACCCAAGCCCATGACAACATTAGTAAAACACAAAGCTTCAACTGAGTCACTCCAAGTGCAGGATCAGCACTCACTGCAAAGCAAAAGGAACTTTCTTCTGATAATAAAGAATCAAAGGAGGAAGGGAAGAGGCTGCTGCAAAATGAAATAGCTGCAATACTCCTGACTCTGTGGACTTGCAGCTAAAGAAAACATGAGATTGGAGTGTTACTGGCATGCAAAGGAATGATGTTTCTGGAGTGCATGCTGCTGATACTGGGAAAATGTGTTCCAGGCACTGGAAAGTAATGTTGATTGATAGGGCCAGAAACCATTAACAAGAGAATTGGTTGGGAAAGAGAGGCTTTATTTCCCCTCTCTTTTCCCACCATGTGAACAGTGCTTACCTATGAGATTGAGATTTTAAAATCTGTTAGTGCAGCAAGCACTGAATAGAGAAAAAAAGGCCTTTCTCAGTTTCCCAATTTTTAATAGGAGAAATACCGAACAACAATATTTCTTAGGGATATCAAGAAGATTAAACAGTTAGTGCTTCAAAAGTGCTGGAGATGAAAAATCCCAATTTTTCAAGATCTAGTCTCCAATTCAAAATTGAATTCAAGTGTTCATACACGCATACTATAACCTCAAAAAGCTAAACAGTGATGTGTCCCAATACAGAAGTCTCTGTTGCCAAGATGGATTTCATAGGTATCTGGGTAAAGTACCAAGTATATTTTTATTTTAAAGTATTATAAAAAAATCATAATTTTTCATGCACAACTCTTCCTTTGCGTCTGATGTTTTGTTGCCTTAACGTGTTGATTTTTGTTTTGTCAACAGGCACCATTGCATTGTGAAGCACAATGTTACATGAGACCATGGGAGAATGAAACCTTTCCCCAGATTAAATGCTCTGAAGAAAGGCCAATGGTATGATTCCTCTTCACTACCCATCAACATAAGTAGAGCAAAAGCAATCATTAAATTCTTTATCCATTCCAAATTATCCCGTATTTTGTACCAAAAATAAAGGAACATATAGTTCTTTTAAAGACCTCAGTAATGCTGCACTCCTCCCTCTCACCCTCTAACCTCAACAACTTGTTATATCAAAACCAGTTGAACCACAAGGTGAGACAGTGGACACCACAGTGATTACAGAAACACAAAGGCAACAGGACAGAGAACATTCTGCCTGCTGACTACTCCTTTTGCATTATCAGTTATACTCTGAAGTATCAAGCCCCATCAGCTCCTTTGAATTACTATCCATACGAGGTTTAAAAACTGAGACAAAAAATGTATTTGGCAACACGATAATTATGCTCCACAGATTTCAAAAACATCTGCAAATCTTTTCATACTAGTAGAGCAGCAGATCTCCTGCCACAAGCTGTCAATCTCTGGAGGAAGATCTTTCAGTTTCCTTCCTGCCCAGCTCCAAGATTAACCAGCCCTGAACACGGGTCAACTTGAAAATTTCAGAATGGAATATAAATATTTTTTTACTACCAAAACTTTAGTTCTGATGATTGCAGGTTTTTTAGTAAATGCAGGGACTCCCATGCTCCCCAAGGAAGAGGGGAAGATACACTGAATAAACCAAGATTTATTAACTTGCATTCATAATCAATAACCACACTGTGCTCAGCACCTTCATAACTATTTATTCATTCATTATGTATCACGCAATAAGTGTCTCTCCTCTTTGTTTTCACTACAATATTGTACCCACATCAACTTCCAAATTTAGCCGCATCTTAAACAACTCTGGTTTGCAGCTAGATAATGATCAGGCACTTTGGTGGACAGAAGTGAAACCCACGTTGGATAGCAACTGTACACCATGCACTCAGTCTTTGTCAGAGTTGAATGGTGATGGGGAAACAATTTATTCAGTAACTACTGAATGTTTCATATTATCAGCTTGAAATGCATGTCAAATCTACAAACAAAAATTGAATAGTTGCTTTTCATATAACAAAGTGACCCAGATCTTTTGTATATTTTGATATTGAGACTAGTCAGAGATGTGTTAGCCTTTAGAATAAATTGGTTTTATACATTGGAGTGTTATGCTCTGACAAATGCAGGGACATTTAGTCCTAGAAATCAACTGTATTGTTCATAAATTAAAACCAGTACACATTTTCTTCTCTATAGTATCATTCCCATGTTAAACTGGCAGAATTTCAGTGATATATAAATTGTTCTTTTAACATAACTGCTAAAATACTCTGGAGTTATTTAGGAAGATGTTTATGTTTTCATGCTTATCGCAGATAGAGACAATTATTTAAGTTTACTTTAAAAATCCAATAACATTTTTCCTAAATTACTCTTGTACTGCAATGAGCCAACTTCTGGATTTCCCACATCTGAAGTTATTGTTCTTGTTCATGTAACAAATACAGGTATTATCTCAATTTTTTTTTTAGACTGTACTTCTAAGACGACCTGCTGGATTCACACCTTTCCGAAGCCTTATTACGCTAGAACAGCCAAGTGAAGGTTCACACTCTGATAAAAATGAAGAAGACAGTCAAAGACCTGGCAAAGAAACAGGAAGAGATGGTGCACAGGAACCACAAAGTGAAGGTGAACCTGAGCATAACCACAGGCATAAACATGGGCATAAACACAGGCATAGATATAGAAAGGATCATGCCTATGCCTTTGGTCAGACTCATGAAATTTGTTGTGGGCCATGGGTGTGGGAATAAAACCCACAGTAAAGGTAAATAAATATGCAAACCCCAAATCTTCTGAGGAGTCCAATGAAAGGGTTTTTAATCACAACGAAAGCCTCCCATCATCTAGCGCTGAAACAGCAGAGCTAGTTAATCCAGGGGTTGAAAGAAAAGAAACCAGTACACCTGCAGAACCACTAATTCTTCCTGGTTCTTCTTTATTTAATGCATTTCCAGATCACCCAGAGTCTCCTCTCCCCAGATGTCCTGGAAAACCATGGAAACAAACTATGGACCTTCCAGCTCCTAGCTTTCCCAGAGAATTCACAAATGAGGATCTCTTGCCTTCTGCAGTAGAAAACATCAGTCCAGCAACAGAAAACTCAACACCTCCCCAAAATGAAGAGAAAAGCCTTAGTCTCTCAGATGCTTTACCATCATTCTAGCATTGTAGGATCCTTTTTAGAAATTATACATAGAAAAATAAGAAAAATACTGCCTTTTGAAATGTATAAAATGTGAAGAGGCAAAAGCTCCCATTCTGTTAGCTAAGATACTCAATTAGATCACCAGCACTTCTGGAAACCTAAGACCATATGGCAATACTTTGTATTTGCATATATTTGCAAAGCTGTAAATCAGGCAATGGCACCAATGACTCAGAACAAGTCTAGCAAAGGGACCAGGCAAGTCAATAACTTTTTGCTGCAGAAGTTAAAACTATCTCACCTGCCTCAAGTTGCTATACATAAAGTGAATAACTGCATCAAATCTCACTGTATTATGTTTAAAACAATGCCACAAAGAATTTTGCCAATTACATGAAGAATCTCAACCAAATATAGGTAAGACAAAGGCAAGCCAATAGAGAAAGGATGCCTTTCCTGGATATCTGAAATAATTCTCTAATTTACTGGAGTGAATCTTTTCAAGAACAAAATAAAATAAACGAACCTAGTTTACCTATCAATTTCTTGAAACAAATTCATATTACCACCAGTCTATCACTAGCAGGTTGTTCCGTTAAATGAGATAACAGGGACAGCTGAGAGAATCTTAAATAAAGCAGCTTTATTATTCCCTATGCATATTATGTTAACTACACAGTAGAGACACTATGATTGACAGATTTTCATATGGCAGAGGCACACAGCTATTAAAGATCAGATGGCAAAGTTGTAAACATGTGAGTTACCTAAAATTTGATGCCTTATTCCATTATTAGGTTGTGCATTGTTAAGAGACTAGACCGAATTTTCTATTCTGGGTATCTCCCAAAGGTCGGTATCTCGATGGGATACATTAGCCAAAAAGCACCAAATATTTCTGCCAAATTAGAATATGTTTCCCCTCTGTATTGATCCAATAACTTACTCAGCTGAAAAAAAACCCAGCAACAAATAAATACTTTAATGCCACATCAGTTCACCAGTTTGAACCACTACTTGGTCCTCTAAAAGGTTATTGAAAGGGTAAGGTGCTACAAATGGTAACACTTCACCAATCTTGCTATAAAAGACCACATTGCTTTAAACCACAGTATAAGTATCCTCCAACACAGCTGCAGAGGCAGAAAGGATATTCTCTGAAATTGTTCATCCCAACTGCTGGAATTGCTGTGGCATCAAGACTATTACTCAACAGCTGGGAATGTGTCCTCCTTTTGTGTACTGTTCTATTGCCACCACCTCACTCATGAGGAAGAACTAGATAGATTAAGACTACTTAGAGAATATGAAACAGATGGATCAACTAGATCAGGAAGTCTTGGCAGAAAAGGTCCAGGAGGAACTTGAAAGAGAAGATAGCTACAAGGAAAGGTCAGAAGACACAGAAGTGGAAAGGACAGAGGCAGGGTGGAATGAACAAAAGAAAACAGCAATTTAGTGGCAAAAAGAGAAACAGAGTGAATGGGATGGAGAAGCAGGTGAAGATAGCATGGCTAAGGAGCAAAAGACAGAACTGGAGAGGGGAGGTAAGAGCAAAATTAAAAAGCAGAAGACCTGTGCAGGAGGGTCTCCCCAGTCATGACAGGACAGTCCCCTACAAATCAAGAACTGAACTCGTACTTCCTGAACCTAAACATTCCCTTCCCCTCTCCAGTGCCTGGTTCCTACAGAGATAAACAACCCTCTGTTCGGTTACTCCCCCAGCTCTCAAGGCAGATAACTGCACTGGGAGCAAAAGAACTCGGACCTTCTGAAAATCCATGTTGAGGGAGAATCGCTATGATTTTGCACATGCAATTTCTTTTTCTTCATTTTTTTCTAATTGCATTAAAAGCTACATTAAAATGATATTTCAAAAGCCCTGAAGTCCCAAATTAGAAACTGAGTAAGTATAAATTCAGCCTGGTTATGTGCATCTAAACATTTTTTTAACACTGTGTAACTGGCTGCCACATAGGCATACATTAGATAGATGATAATGATCTATCATGACTGCTGATACATAATCAGAACCACTGTACTTTCTTAAAACAGAGTTACCAATCTTTAAGAAGTCATACAGCTTAGCTGGAGCCTCATTTTAAGGAATGATAAAAATAACTCCTGGACCTATGACTAATCAAATCCTGCATTTTTCTCTTTCATCCCTTTCCTTGCAGGAAAAAATACAAAGTCTATCTTTTTTTTAGCACATGACAAGTACTAAACTTACAAAGCTAGGCAAAAAGGAGCTTGAGTGTTTAGTTGTTTGTTTCTTTTCTTTTTTCTGAATATTGACTGTTATGATTTTGCCTATAAGTGGGAACTCTGTGTATGATGTATTATTAAAAGGAGTATAAGCTCAAAGGAGTTTGCCTTTAAATTACTGTAGCAACTTAATTCATTCATGCAAAATCACAATAAAAGAAATAAAGATGCAAAAAAGTCCCTCATCTGAATGAAGAGATAGTCACACTCTTGACATGTTCTCCATACTGAACATATGTATATGACCACAAGTAGTGAGACAGACTGAGTGGTCAGAGCAGGGTAATAGAAGCCAAGACTCCTAGATTCTTGACTGCCTTGAATTTACCACATGCGATAGTGATGATGTGATGTTTCATTAATATTTAATACAAAGACAAAAATGTGTTTTGTCTTGTTTTTATAATGTATAAAAATAATTTTTAAAAAGTCATCCTAGAATAAAAATCAAAGTGTTCCAGCCCCAAAATTTTGAAACAGCATTCTGATATTTTTAGAACAGAACATTCCCATTTCTCATTGACATAATCCCACAGAAAGCTTTAATTATAACAAAACAGCACTTTCTGGTGGAAAAAATATGCTGTCAGAAAAGTACTGACCAGGCCTGTTTCAGATCTGCTGCTGAAGAGCTCTGCAAAATACCAGTTTTACCTATAGCTAGAGTCATGCTGGAGCGCTTTCTCCAGTGCACCACAGTGCTTAACAAGTACTTTGCTCCTTGGCCAGCAGATGGCAGGTTTTTTGCCACAGGGGCTTCATGATCTCTAGATTAGGGGTTTGCGACTGCCAGGAAAAGGTTAGTAGGCTTAACATTCAACGTTTCTTCTGGGTTAGTAACACCGAGATAAAAAAGGCACATCTGTGCAGTCTGTTTTAAATATTAAGCTCTATCAATAGAGCAGAAGTTTGCCAGTTATTAAGAGCAAGGTGTATAAATAATGTTCTAAGTGTAATTTCATGAACATAAAAAATAATAGCTAGTCCTGCATGAGAAAAAAAGGCATTCTTTCCAATACAGATAATTGGAACTAGGAGTCTGGGGTATGAAAAATATGTCTGATTTAAACCTCTGTTCATGATACTGCTGAGATCCAGAGCCACCTGAGGGGCATTTTGCAGCTGTCTGGATTTAATGTGCTGTCTTGTTCATTCCATCTGTGACAATGAGACAAAAATATGTAAGGTAATTGCCCCCAATTTAGGAATATCAGCTCCGAGGATTAAATGGGTCTAAGTGGCTACAGAATTAGAAATTACAACACTCATGACCATTGTCATATAGAGAAAGCTGTACCAAATCCCTTTGTGAGTCACTAGGAAAGTCGGATACAGTTAGTTCAAAACATCCAGCAAATAAGATATGACCTAAAAACATGCATACCCCACCTTATCCCAAAACCAGTCAGATAGCTGGCTTCTTCCTACACAAAACTCACATCTTCATAAATACACAAAACAGAACAACATTACACCAAACAGAACAAAATCTTTACCCTCTGACACACTCTGAAAGGAATTAGTGCACCCACATGATATATATTCACGCTATTGACCCATGTACCAGATTTCCTCAGGGTCAGCCCTGCAAAGACAGGAGGAAGCCCAATACTACCTCCCCAGATGCCCCAGTGCTCCCCTCCACTCTGCTGCTCCCATCATGGGAAAACACTGGTGAGGATATCTGGCAAAATAAAAGAGGGAGGAGGGACCTGGATGTCAAAATAAGACCTGACTTTACCTGCAGGAATAAACAAAAGAAATCCTGCAAAAAAATTCTAACCAAAACCCGTAAAATATGAAAAACCCAGGAAGCTCAAAAAGACAGGACATTGTACCACACAGCAACTGAGACTGCCCAATGGATGAAGCCATGAGGAGAAGGGGTCCAGCATGAAAGCAGCCTGAGACCCTCGAGCTCAATTACCTACAAAGCCCCATAGGGAATTACAGCAGCAGTCAGCCAATGGAAAAACCATGATGGTGTGGCATAATGACTCAAAGATATAAAATGGACACCTTACGACTACAGAAACTAGTGCTAAAAACAATAGATGAACAAGAATGAGAGAACATAGCTACCATGGCTGATACTAGAGCAAACCTCATGGGACACTTCAGGAAAAAGGCAATACTGGAATAATAGAAAAAGCTTGCATACTCAGAACTGCAATAAAAGACAGACCCCTGGCTAGAGATTGCTACAAGTACAAATAATACACCTCCTCTTCTCCAAGAAATTCCAGGGAAGACAGTGATACAAACCTGCATTGGAAATAAATACCTAGTCAATGCCTCTAAGTAACAATGACCATGACATCTAGATGTACAGTAAAAGGATGAATGGAGTAACTAAAAGGCACAGAAAAGCAGAGGCCTCAGAGTTCTGGACAGTATATTTTAATGTACCCAACACTTTCTTAGATGAGACTCATCTGATGTTCAGCCTTGTGATGAAGAGGCCCGATGGTTTATGCTGCATTTCTTATGACTTTGTTGTGCCTCCCATGAGCTGTGGGAAGACTAAAACAGAACAGACCCCAGCAACACCCAAATCCAACTGCAAAACTGACCTGAGAAAGGCTGATGAACCTACCACCCTTCCCCAACCATCCCTCAGTCCCAAAACTTTAGAAACCCCTTCTCTTCTCCTAAACTGCCAGGGAAGGAATCTCATTACTTCCTGACAGCTCCTGCCTTCTACTTGCACCCCTGAACCCTCTGCATTTGCTGCTCCTCAGGAGCTGCTCTTCCAAGCCATACCCTGCATTCTGCAGGCACCTCATATCTTCCGTCTTCCCACAGACTCTAGGCTCTGGTAGAGGCCCAAAAAATAAGTGAAAGCTTGACACTTATAATCTAGGAAGGGTCTGCCACAAGCTGCAAAGGTTCTAGGGACAGCATGGTACTCTGTAGGCAATTAGGAAAGCCAATGAGCCACCCCATACCCTGAAAG
The DNA here is from genome assembly GCA_034008185.1 of Gorsachius magnificus. Classification (NCBI taxonomy): domain Eukaryota; kingdom Metazoa; phylum Chordata; class Aves; order Pelecaniformes; family Ardeidae; genus Gorsachius; species Gorsachius magnificus. The sequence goes on from CM067087.1 coordinate 38,873,306, forward strand.
ACACTATGCCTTATGTCCCTGCTGCTTTCTTGAGAAATACTAAAACTCCATGTAGAGATGCAGACAAGGTGCTAACCCTCACCCTTGCTAGGTCATGCCAGCATTAGTCCTATTAAGAGAGATAATATCAGCAACTTACACAGTGTACAGCAAAACTGGTGAAAGAACCCAAGGCCCATCTTCATAAAGTCAGGAAGCCCAGGAAAACGCAACACACCTAGAATTATAAGAAGAAAAATAAGAAAAAACATGAATACTATGAAACCACATTGCCACCCCTAAACAGTCCATACAAAGTTACCGACCTCAAAAAACCACAAAATACTGCATACAAGTGTACTTTCTACTATATACACAGCTGAACCTTAACTGGTCAAAATTCATCTGCCCAAACAGCTGAGCCAGCTCCAAAGCTACCATTAACAGAGAGAACAGCAGGGCTCTAACACTAGAGAGGCCCCAGAGCAGCAGGAGCCCACTGAGGGCAGGGGGTTGCCCATATACCCTGGGTCCTGCCCACCACCCTTCCCACCATCCCCTGGGAAAGGGGCAGGGCTGAGCCATGAGGAGGCATAAAGGTGGCCGGAGGAGCACTAGGAGTTTTCTTTTCCGCTTTATGGAAATGATAATATCTGCTCTTTTACACAGCTACATCTATTACATCAGCAACATGACCAGGTAGGGAATTAAAACTTAATTTTTCTGGGGTGTAGATAGCAAAAGATAAATATCATACTAAGCAATGTAGGAAAGTAGTTTGTTAAATGCAATAACAGTATTGTTGTAGAAAAATACGTGCTTTAGCTTCCTATATAAAAGCTAAAATGCTATGGGGTTGCACTTTATTTCTCACAAGACCGCATATGCTACCTAACTTCCTACATTCTGAGTAGGACTGAATAGCCAAGCAGAATTAGATCCTGAAAGAATCTCTTCCCAAAAATATCTCCCATTACAAAGTAATTTATTTACTGTAAATCACTGATTACTTAGTCTCACCTCAATGGTCTTATCAACTGACTCCCTTAACAGAACAAGATGAGTCCCAAAGGACAGAAAACATAAAAAAACCTAAGAAATCTATCAGAAACTGTATGAAGCAGCCTAATTGCCACCTAAGTAGCCAGAACAAAAATAAATTGCAAAACATAACAAAAACTGCCACAGGAGATACATCAATAAAAAATTATAAAGGCTACTGCCTTCTCTGAAAAACTCAGAGATCCAACCCAAAGATGGACATTTTTGGGGTTCCTGCTACCAAACAGAAACATACTATAAGACAGAAAACAGACAGACTGCTGTGGAGAGCAAAGATGGCTTCAGAAAAGGTCCTGCAGAATAAGAGGCATTGTCACAGGGATTAGATGTCCGAAGGGGCCAGACAGACCAAAGAAGTCTCGGGGATGCAATGAGCTCAGAAGGGAATTGAACAAAGTACAGATGTCCTCAGGGGACTAGGGACCAAATGGAGGTGCACTGAATGGGTGAGAGGACAGAAAGACCAACTGAGTTAACAGATGCAGATTCAGCAAGGGTTCAGAGGGGAAAAAAGGGGTGCAAAGTGCCCTCCCAAGCTAGAATAGGGTACTAGAGCATAGGGGATGTCTTGTGAGAACGTCAAAGGGAGAGGAGGAGTCCCAAGGGGGGCTGAGAGACCTAAGAAGCCTCAGAGAGAACGATGATGTACAAAGTACAGATGTTGTGACGGAGCAGGGAATGGAGGCATCCTAAATGGCAAAGAACTCTGAAGTGGGGAAAAAAACCCAAACCAACACAAGTGGAGCTAAAGTGCTACGAGAGTGCTATGGAGTACAAGAAAGGACTCAGAAGACATTGTTATAGAAAGTAATTATGAAGGGACACAGTAAGAAAAGAAGGCTTGGAGACAAAGTGGGGGCCTTGAAGTCTCAGGAGGGCATCTAGACAAATTACAGATGACTGAGTGAGAGAGGAACTGAATGGAGACACCCTCAATGGCAGAGAGAAAGATAAAGGAGCACTGTGTAGCAAAGAAAGATGGGAGGCTCTGGTGGAACAAGACAGAGGGAAAGGGATAAAAAGTGCTACAAGGTGCTGTAGAGAACAAGGAAGGTCTCAGAAGGCATTGTGACTGGGAGGAAAGGGGTGTCAAGGGGGACTGATAAACAAAAGAAGACTTGGGGACAAAAGGGAGCTCGGGTGATCATCTGAGCAGAGTACAGGTGGTCTTGGGTGGCTGGGGACTGAACAGAGGAATCCTAGATAGCGTAGAGAAACAAATCAATGCTCTAAGGTTCAAAGGTAGCCCCACCTAAAGTGCTACAAGATGGATGTGGAGTACAAGGAAGGTCTTGGGAGGCATCATGACTAGGAGACAAAATGTCCCAAGGGAGCCAGAGAGACAGAAGAATGACTGGGGACGCAACAATTAAATCCAGAGGGAATCTGAACTAAGTAAGCATGTCATCAGAGGGCTAGGGAACAAACAGAGGCATGCTAGAGGGAAAAGAGGACCAACTAACTGGGCTGGGTCACAGATACGGACTCAGGAAGTCTTCTGAGGGAACAAGAGGGGTATGAAAAAGCTAAAAGTGTGCTAAGCGCAACCTCGAAGGCATCAATAGACATTGTGGCACCACTAGAGGGGTCTTGAATGGGCCAGAGAATGTTCAGGGACCTCTGGAGGGGATTTGAACAGAGTACAGATGTCCTCAGGAGGCCAGGGATCAAATGGAGCCCGATGACAGCTAAGAGCGTTCTGAGGGTGGGGAAGGTTAAGGGCACAAAGGTATTCGGGAGGGGATTTGAACAGAGCACAGATGTCATGAGGGAGACATTGACTGATCGGAGGCAAGCGAGGTGGAGGAGAGGGCACAAAGACTGCTCTGAGGAAGAGGGATGACATGAGGAGATGTTCTAACAAACCAGGAGGGGTACAAATTACACTGCAGGGATAACAGCATGTAGAAGAGACCTTCTAAAGCCTGAGGATGCACCATGAGAAGAGGGAGGGAGGAAAAAAGAAACCGCACAAAAAGAAAATTTAAAAAGCAACAGGGTAAGTGACAGACAAGAAAAACACAAAAATATAAAGACAGTGAAATGGATAAAAGTTTACACAGAAAGGAAGCTGAAATACTGATGTCATTAAGGGAAAGAGAGGAAAAATGAGAAAATAAGGTGAAAATAGAGGGATACGTAGAAAACTTAAAAAGCAACAGGATACAGGACAGACAAGAAAAAAAATTTTAGAAGGGATAGGTGAGCTTGCTAAAAAAAAAAAAAATGGGCAGCAAACTAAAACAGAACATAGAAAGAAAACTTTAAAAGCAATGCATTGAGGAAAGAGAGGAAAACATTTAATAAGGATGGGGTGAAAAATACACACACTGAAAATTAATTTTAAGTGACAGGGTACATGACAGAGGAAAATTAAAAATATGGATGGGTGGCTTAATAAAAGTAGACATAGAAAATTGAAAAAGGGTCAGCGTTCCAGATGGAGAAGAAAATTTTGAAAAATATGCACAGAAAAGTGGAAAAAAGAAACACAGGAATTTTTTAGGGCAAAGACATTACAGAAAGACAAGAAAAAAATAGAAAATACAAATAGGGTGAAAAGAGAGGAACATTTAAGGAAAATTTCAAAAGCAACAGGGTACAGGACATACAGGAAAAAATTAAAAAATAGGGACAGCAAACTAAAACAGACATAGCAAGTACATTTTAAAAGCTGTGGGGTACATGACAGGAAAGAAATAAAATATAGGGATAGGGAGCTTGATAAAAGTAGACATAGAAACAAAATTTGAAAATCTAAGGGATTGAGAGGAAAATCAAAATATAGGGACAGCAAACTAAATCAGAAAATTTTACAAGTGAGGGCATTACGGAAAAACAAGAAATAACTACAAAAAGAGTGAAGGGGGAAAAGGTAGGCATAGAAGGAACACTTAAAAAGCATTGGGGACTAGGAGAATAAAGGAAAAAATAAAAATAGGGACAACAAACTAAATCAACAGACACATCAAAAGAAAATTTTGAAAGCATCTGTAAAAGAACAGGGAGGAAAAAATAAAAAAAATAGAAAAATATTTTATAAGTGAAGGGATTAAAAAAGAGGAAAAAAGAAAGGGGGTCAGTGAAAAAATAAATGAAGACGCTGAAACAAAATTTTAAAAGTGATGAAATAGAGGACAGGCAGGAAGAATTAAAAAAAAAAAAAAAAAAAAAAAACACCAGGGAACTGTGTAAATGTAGATAGAGAGGGAAAATTTAGAAAGCAACAGGTTACTGGCCATATGGGTAAGAAGTTAAATATCAGGAGAGGGAGCTGGATAGACAGCCACAGGGAAAGGATGTGGGAAGAGCAGTGGGGTGCGGAGCAGAGAGACTTGCTGGGGAGAAGGAAGACGACTGAGACAGGTTGCTGGGCAGAGGGAGACCTGAAATGCAATTTTCACAAGCAACGGGGAAGAAGGCAGTGTGGGAAGAATAAATAATTGCGGGTGGGAAGCCAGAAAGTGAGAGGCATAGAAAGGAAAGGTAGAAGGTGACAGGCTACAGGGAGAAGAGGAAAAGCTTCAGGGAGCTGGACAGCCTGGAGAGAGACGAAGGAAGGGAGAGATCTGGAGAAGCATGGCAGGGATGGGCCTGGATGCATATGGTGGGATGTGTGACTCAATGCAGCTCCAGGCACCAGCAGGAGACCTCCACTGCCCTGAGGCTTCTCCCTCTGCCCCTCCCTTGCCAGTGCCCCCTGTGTGACCCTTTGCCCACCCATGAGCAAGGTGATGGGTGCCTTGATGCTCTCAATGAGGCTTCCCACAGGAGCTCTGCCTGGAGCAGGAACCTCACCAGCTACACCTGGGGCTGCCCCAGCCCATCTCCACCTGCAGCCTTTTAAACCATCAGCCCATCCCCACCTCATGGGTCCCACCCCACAGCTGGGGCCATGGCTCCAGCCCCACAGCTCCTCACTGCTCCCCAGGACCCTGCCCAGAGGCTGCAGATGTGTCCAGGGGCATGGACGGACAGAGCAATGTTTATTCTCCCAGGGACAGGAGACATCCTGGCAGTGAGCAGCCTCAAAGTGTGGTGCCCCAGGGCAGAGGGAGGAAGGAGGGATGCCAGAAGAGGTGGGGGAGGGAGCTAGAACAGGGGAAAATTAAACACAGAAAGAAACTAAAAAAAAATACAGGTATGATGCCAGATAGAAGAGATGTAGGAGAATCTTTAAAAGCAAGGGGGTATGGGGAAGAGTCGGCAGAAGAGGAAAAAAGGTTTGGGGAAGCGGACAGGCAGGTAGGCAGGCGGAGGGGGAGATGGAGGCAGGCGGAGACCTGGAGACCTCCTGCAGACCTGCTGCGGTGACTGATCCTGCACACCCCGCATGGGGTGGCTGTGAAGACCAACCCAGCCAAAGCCAGGACCACCCGCGCCCTGCCTCTGCTGCGGTTCAAGCCCAGCCGGCAACCAAGCCCCACACAGCAGCTCGCTGTCCCCTGTCCCACCGTGGGATGGGGGAGAGACTATGAGGGGCGGGCGGGCGCTGCGCATGCGGAGAACGGCGGGGCTAGCTTGCGGTGAACTGAGGGCGGCAGCGAGCGGGATGGAGAGGCTGCGTACGCCTGAGCCGCCCCGGCTGCCATCAGCCGAGGGCACCAGTGCGCCGGGCGGCGGCGCGGCACAGGCGTTGCTCCCGGGCTGTGCCGGGGGGGGCGCGGGCCTGGGTTGCGGTCAGCCGGAGGCCGCTGTGGAGACGGCGGCGCTGCGCATGCGCGAGAAAGGCTGGGGCGCCGTGCTGGGGTCAGCCGAGGGCGGCAGTGAGCGCGGCGGCGGCACTGCGCATGCGTGCCTCCAGCGGCAGCGCCGCGCTCTGACCAGCAGGGGGCAGGCGAGAGCGCGGCGGCGGCACGGCGCGGGTGGGGGGGCGGCGCGGGAAATGGCAGCAGGAGCTGGAGAGGAGAGACAATGGGCAGGACAGAGCGACTGGGACAGGAAAAGAAGGGCGGCGAGCAAGCTGGACAGACGGCTGGCGTTGGTGGGAAGGATGGTGAGGCAGAGGGGTGGAGGAGGGACAGGGAGCTGGGCAGAGGGGTGGAGAAAGAACTTCTGCAGCTGCAGAAAACCTCTCCGAGTCCAGGCAAGTGCTCAGGGCTAGCAGGCACTCTCCAGCATACATCAACTCCACTGCCTTGGTATCTGTTGTGACAATAAATCTGTGATCTGCTTGCTTGCTGACAGACATACTAAAAGGCATCATCCTATAAAAGCATAAAGCAATGCAGAAACTGCAAGCCTTGCAGAAAAGCACAAATGTAGTGTACAAACGTAAACACTAATACACACAAAACAGGCACAGGAGAACACACAAGCCACAAATGCTGCCCCTCCAGCCCCATTTTGAAGACTACCACAACATTTGGGTTTGCTGAAAGAAACAAATTGGACTAGTCACTACAGGTTAACCTTTCATGGGAACTCCCTGTGCCCACATTTTTGGCATAACCATGCCATGCCCCTCTTTCAGTTCAGGCATGCACAAGCACATCCACTTCTTCAAACACTTGCCTGGTTGGCTGGCAGCAGGGGAAAGATATGAACAATCCCCCCAAATGGTTCACAGCCTACTGTTTAGGGTTTGGGACTTAAAATTTATTATCCAAGGATCTGGACCTTTTGATTTAAGAATGAAACCTGAACTTTAATTGTTAAACTACACATCTTGGAACCCAAGTGATCGTTGACACTTTACAACTTATGGATGAGGCTAGATTTTAAATCCCATGCCCTGATCAGTAAATAAGTAAACTGTAAGCCAGATACAGAGTCCCACAGAATAACGCCATAAACCATAACCTCTTAGTGAGCAACTGTAAACAATGAGCTCTAAATAACTGACGGAACATGAGTGACCAAACCCTCAGTTTTGAGCAATACACACCACAGCACATAAAAGCAGGCAAACAGTAAAAGGAAGCTGAAGAACTTTTGCCTACAGCTTTTAAAGTTTCTACTTCCTTTGGAAGTGTAGCAGAACAGGAGGATACATACCAGGAATGTGTCACAGATGCCATTCACAGGTCTGATTTTAGCCACCACATGCAAGAATCAATCCGTGGGGTTGCAGTAAACTGCACTTCCACTGAACCCACCTGCACCACCGCGAGCACTAACTCCATTAGAGACAATTAACGTAATATTTTTGGTTCCCTCAGCTCTGTGGTCCAACATCCAGAGGCAGTGCCACTGAAAACCACCCACCAGCCCATTTTAAACTGTCTTGTCACTTACCAGCACTCTCAGGCAGACCTGCCAGCAGTCCCTGAGCCTCACCTGCCCCTGCCGCGGGGAAAGGGGCCCGGCCCTCTGCCGTGCCAATTCCAGGCACCACACATGCACTGGCTACAAATCAAGGAGGAGAGCACGTTCCCGGGCACCGTGAGGTAAATTGAGACCTCAGTCTTCCTTTTTTTTCTGTCTCTCATGAGATGCCTTGAGGAATAAGGCAACCTCCTCTGTCTTCTACTTGCCAGTCTGAATACAGCACACACAACTTAAATAACTATGTTAACTGTGAAGAGAAGGCTAAGGAAAACGTTACTTTAAGAGATGTATATTTTCCCAAATCTATATAGTAGGCAGAGAAAGTCAAGAGTGAAAATACACAACAGCATGTGGTTTTAGCAGTTGCTCTCCTGTGCAGTACTCTGCAAATCTAACATCCTGACGTGTCAGACACTTTAACCAAATCTTGCATAATAAACAATTTATAGTAGTCAGTATTTAAAAGAAAAGCAAGAACAACTGAATGCTTTTCAAGGCAAAATGAAAATCTTTTGACAAAAACTTCACCCAGAAGGCCACACAGAAAGAAGGACTCCAAAGATAATTCATCTTCATTAACAGTGCTTTCCCCAACCGTTTTTAAATACAGTTTCACTCAAATCTTTGCTCATGAAATGAGAAGTATTTATGAGGACAGACTGACTGTAAGGCCCAGCATCAAAATCGTACATGGGCTTCAATACGAATGGAGCTTTGAAAACACGTATCATCTGAACCCAGCTAGGGAAATCTGTCAACATTATACACCAAATCCAAGACACACGGATTAAAGTAGAAGAGAAGAGGCAAACTGTAAATCTCAAAGCAAATGTTTCAGTTCCTACAAGGAGCAATGGCTGAGGAAGTTCTGGAGTGGTTAAATGTGTTCTCCAGATTTGGATCTCCTCTGACAGATAGGAATTCCCCTTCCCCATGGGGTACATATTATGCTGCATGGGTAAATACAGGGTGGCTTGAAAGCACTTCTTTCCTGAAGTTTTACTGTTCCGCAGGCAGCATTGTTTATGCTACAGGATAGAATCCTCCACCAAAATGGAAACGGAAAGATTCAGTCCTCAGTAAAAGTACAATTTCAAAAGTGACTATGTCTGTGCATGTCAGTTCTCGGACCCACAGCTTGGCTGGGAAAATGAACACTTACGAAAATTTAAGCTGAATTTTCAGATTTTAAAAAATTTATTTACAGCAAGATAAGATGCGTACTTGTTGCTTGCTTTTTCAGCCATTAGTAACAAGAAGGGTAATGTTAGCCAAGTATTGAGGGTTTTATCATCATGCTAAATGCAAGTATAATGTAAGACAATTAAACATATGCTGCATATAGACCCACCAAGAATTGTTCCAGCTAATTCCATTCCTTTATTGGAAAGTGAACAGAGTAGTAGCTCTGTTAGGGAAAGACGGAGCAGAAAAGATCTAATTGAAGCAAAGTGGGATGCAAAGTATCCTGCAGCATTAGTAGCGGTATGCCAGCCCCAGTGAAAGTGCTGACTGTATCTCACTCCTACATATCACAATCCACTGGTTTCCTAGGGAGGCCTGGCTATAAAGAAGCTTGGCTAGGGCCCCTCTTATTTTCTACAAGTCTTTCTGGGCAATGGTTTCAAGAGATACAGCCAAATGTCCCTACCTAACAAAGCACTCCAGCCTGTCTTCAGACCTCTCCCATAGAATTCTTTAGCTTCCCTATTCTCTTAGACTCAGCACTGAAGACTTTTTAAAATTCATCTCACTTCATGTCCCAGCCAAAGTCCCTAATTTTGTCTCTCCCTTCTCCACGACATCATTGTCATCTCATCACCAAGAACCCCGAAAGAAACATTATTTTTATTCTTACAGGTCTCTTCCTTTTCCAGTTCTGACTTAGAGCTGAAATTCTTTTCAGCCTTTCTACTCTTTCAACTTCACTTATTCTCATTTATGCTATGCCTTCTCCAGCCTCTCCTCAGTTTCCATAAAACCTCTCCTTTTCCCAGGCCTACCTCATGGGTTTGTGGTTTTTTTTTCCCAACCATTTCTCTTTCCTTTACAGCTTGTCCTGCATTCCCACTCACTATATAGATGCAGAGAAATTGTTTTTTACTCCACTGCAAGCCTGGCAACCAAATGAGCCTCAGGCCCATTCAGTTCAGCTGATCTCCATCATTGTTTGGCCTGGCTACTCTCTTCCATTCCATAATAAAGTAAGTCAGGGAGCTAGGTCACCACCTACATAAACTATTATCTGCTGTCTTTCTCTGTCTTTGCTGAAAAGGAACTCTGAGAAATCAGCTAGCACTGTGAGGGCAAAAGGTAGAGCGAGATCTATGTTTCTCTATAATTACACCTGGGCCAACATTGAAACCAAGAATAAAAACATTCCTGTTGCAATGTCCTAACATCCTGGGTCATGCAAAGACTGCAACATAGCAATATAACAGATGCTGAGAAGGCACAAAATATCAAACCTGTCTGTTTTGATGCTATAAAGGACACATTTATCATTGTTTGTCACCGAATGTAATTGTAGCAAACTCAGCCCTGTGAAACATATTTTCAAAGAACTAGAAGTCCTGAAGTGGAGTCCCAACAGAAAGTTGGAAAAAGCAGATAGAACAGACAGATGTCTGTGACTTATGCCCTTTAAAGATTCACTGCAAGGGGACGGAGCATATAATTTTACAGGTTTGATCTGATACTAAAGGTCTGGCAACAAAGAAGGGCTGGGAACAACCTCAGTGGTGGCCCTCACATCAGCATGTGTGTTTGCTTGTCCAGGTTTACTCATACTCTACTCAAGAACCCAACTAGGGTCACCTAGTGGTGCCAGGAGGTGGTACCAGATGATCTATACAAATACTGAGAGCCTGCCTGTCTAGATGGGATAACAGTTTGTTTTACAGGAGATTTACTCCTATCAATGGTGTGACTGAATAAACAGTACTTAGCTTTAGAAAAGCTGCGGTGGTCAATAACCTTGTTGCTGCAAAGGAGAGAAAGCAAAGCTGTAGAAGTTGCACTAATTACCCCCACTATATCCCAGCACATTTCAGAAGACTGCACGCTGGAAGGCAACAAATACAAGTTTCTGCCCCTCTAAGCTCACCAGAGTACAGCTGAAGGTCTAAGTATCAATGAATATGCCTGAGACAAGAAAAGGGTGAGAAATGCACTTAAACCAGAAACTGGTATCAAGATCTGTCACAAATGTTACATGATCCTGGAAACATTTTTGCCTTCACAATGTTCAGAGTAAGACAAACCTATATTAGGGATAAGGAAAGAATGCTGATAATGCATATGCTTATGATGATGCTTATGCATTTCTGGACTGCTTATGTGGTACCCAGTACAACTTGAAGACAAAGGTAAAATGTAACAGTTCTTAAATGACTGAAACTCCTGTCACTGCTGTTTTCTGTCTGGCAGGTCCAGTATGCATTCAAGTTTTTCTCCATTAATTTCCTCGTCCCTCAAAAATTATTCATTAGATTTGCAGATAGAGGTATTATGCTGCATTAAACCAGTTGCTATAGCTGTAAAAAAACCAGACAAGCTTTTGAACACCTAAAGGCTTTCATCAGGTCCAAAACAGATGTGGCAGACCTCAGTAAAATTACTTGAGCTAAATACAACTAGAAAGCAATTGCTCAGAGTTTAGCTAGGCGCATATCAGTTAGATCATCTCTGAAAGACAAGACAGCTGACAGCTTTGAAGTAAAAGAGAACTTATTAAGGGGATAAGATAAGAGAACAATGTTAGGGAAGCGAAACAGTTAGTTTGTTACCTATGGAACAGAGAGGTTAATGAGGAGGTATGTTATGATATGCCATAAAACCAGTAAGGCTATTGAGTCCATGGTTTTATTTGAGACTAAAGAAGGGCTCACGTGTCCAAAAGCTTGTCTACTTTCTCCTATTAAACCAGATGATCTAGTAAAAGTCCTCTACCTACAAATTGTTTCTTATGTTCTGCTCTACTGTCCATGGTCATGTTTCACCATCACAGATGTCATATTTCAGTAAGTGGAATTCCACCAGCTCACTCCTCGTTACACTGCAACCAGCACTAAAACTTCTTTGTACCAACCAGGATTAGGTCTGAAGGTATATTTGGACACTGAAGTCTTTGAAAGATGTGATGAGCAGTTACAAGACAAGTATTACACAGATTTCCCTATCAGAGTTGTTTAATAGGAGCAGCTTTTAAAAAGCTAGGTTAAAAATTTAAAGCAGCCTACTGTAATCTGTAGCTTCTGGTCCTGTCCATCTCCATTTATCATCTTTATAGTTTAATGACCACATTCTCCAGCATGACTCTGCAGTGCATAAGAGCTCTCCTACCAATTATCTGACATCTCCCAATCCTTTCTCCTATCCCAGATGCTCCAAATCGCTACTGCTGCTGTCTCACTTCTTGATCTTTTTTCACCTCTTCTCTGGACCAATGCACAGCTTTGATCTGTCTTAACCCCCCAAGTTCAGTTAAGAAGCAATACAAAATTGAACAGAAAAACAGTGTATAAACAGTAATCATTAGGAAAATGCAGCACTCTCTCCTTCATTTCTATTAGTCCAGAACAAAACTCTGTCCTCTCTAATACAAGTAATCACAAAAGGGTCTCATTAAAGATTTCCATATAATATTTGAAGCCTACCAGTGGCTCTAAATATACCTAAAATGCTGGAAGGAAAAAGCACATTAATTTAAGTGAAGCTATGGACATTAAATGGCTGGGGCTGAAGAAGATGCTGGAACCAAAGTATTTTCTTCTATGCTTTTCATAATTGTTACTGGCTTCATAAAGAGAGGTTTACTCTCTGTTGTGCCTTTTCCTAAATGAAACACATTTCCTCAACATATATTCACATAAGTGATACTGTGCTTTATCCAAATGGGCGTCCTGAACATAAGCCATATCAATGTTAAGTGCTAAATAACTACAGGCTAAACCCTATGATCTCTCAGCTAGACCATTATGCCCATTAAACATTTAAATAAAAACATTTTCAACTTATACACAAGTGGGGTTGTTTCATTTTTTTTAAGCAAGAATCATGTCACAAATAATTCTGTACTATAGCTTTTATAAAAGCTATAAAATATACATTTAGATGAAAAATAATGGCTGGGAATTCCTACCTACAAAGTTTTTATGCCTCATGTAGCAGAATCTGGAAAACTCATAGAAGGCATCCCTATGTGATCTAAAACATTCAGAGCACCCCTTGTAAATAAAAATTATTAGAAGAACATATAGGAGCCCTTAAATAACAGAAAAGATGCCTTAAACCTTTCCTGAAACACGTCACTTTAAGCAGGGCTTCTTCAGAAGATCCTGGGGAACACAGAATGGGAAGGATCTGTGGCCTATACTTAGCACTGACCAAATGTTAAAGTTAACCAGTGGAGTTCACTTCATAAGATGTTATAGAATCATAGAATCATAGAATGTTTTGGGTTGGAAGGGACCCCTAGAGGTCATCTAGTCCAACCCCCCTGCAGTGAGCAGGGACACCACTAACTAGATCAGGTTGCTCAGAGCCCCGTCCAACCTGGCCTTGAATGTTCCCAGGGATGGGGCCTCCACCACCTCTCTGGGCAACCCGTCCCAGTGTTTCACCACCCTCGTTGTAAAGAATTTCCTCCTTATATCCAGTCTACACCTACCCTGCTTCAGTTTAAAACCATTACCCCTTGTCCTGTCACAGCTGGCCCTACTAAAAAGATTATCCCCATCTTTCCTATAGGCCCCCTTTAGGTACTGAAAGGCCTAATCAGGTCTCCCCGCAGCCTTCTCTTCTCCAGGCTGAACAAGCCCAACTCTCTCAGCCTGTCCTCATAAGAGAGGTGCTCCAGCCCTCGGATCATTTTCGTAGCACTCCTCTGGACCCGCTCCAACAGTTCCATGTCCTTCTTGTGCTGAGGGCTCCAGAGCTGGACGCAGTACTCCAGGTGAGGTCTCACCAGAGCAGAGTAGAGGGGCAGAATCACCTCCCTCGACCTGCTGGCCACGCTTCTCCTGATGCAGCCCAGGGTACGGTTGGCCTTCTGGGCTGCCAGCGCACATTGCCGGCTCATGTCCAGCTTTTCATCCACCAGCACGCCCAAGTCCCTCTCGGCAGGGCTGCTCTCAATCCTTTCTTCCCCCAGCCTGTACTGATACTGGGGGTTACCCCGACCCAGGTGCAGGACCTTGCACTTGGCCTTGTTGAACCTCATGAGGTTCACACAGGCCCACCTCTCCAGCCTGTCCAGGTCTCTCTGGATGACATCCCGTCCTTCTGGTGTGTCAACCGCACCACTCAGTTTGGTGTCGTCCGCAAACTTGCTGAGGGTGCATTCGATCTCGCTGTCTAAGTCATTGATGAATATATTAAACAGCACCGGTCCCAGTATGGACCCCTGAGGGACACCACTCGTCACTGGTCTCCATCCGGACATCGAGCCATTGACCACTACCCTCTGGATGCAACCATCCAGCCAGTTCCTTATCCACCAAACAGTCCACCCATCAAATCCATAGCTCTCCAATTTAGAGAGAAGGATGTCGTGGGGGACCGTGTCAAAGGCTTTGCAGAAGTCCAGATAGATGACATCCATTGGTTTTCCCTTGTCCACTGATGCTGTCACACCATCATAGGTTTGTCAACAACACTAGGTTCGTCAGGCAGGACTTGCCCTTGGTGAAGCCATCTCGAATTATCTCCCTGGCCTCCATGTGCCTTAGCATAGCTTCTAGGAGGATCTGTTCCATGATCTTCCCAGGCACAGAGGTGAGGCTGACAGGTCGGTAGTTATGGTAGTTATGTTATGGTCAGAAGCATTGCAGAGCTTCCAAATTTTTTACAAATTTACGGAAAATAAAATACGGCCACAAAAATAGTACTGAAAAACCCTAAGATTCAAAACCCACTCAAACCCACCTGCTTCAGATCTTAAGCACCAGCCACAACAGCTATATCAGCGTAAACTGCTGTAACAAACTAACCTGCATAGGCAATAGGCTGCACCAAAATATGAACAGCCACTAGCAAAAGCATCAGAAAGAAGCAAATGGAGCTTAGGCCTTCCCATTATGTCAATCATGACTTTTAAAACAAAGAACCAAGTGTCTGTCCATCCCCAATTAGTACTAGCTATAATTAAATTTGTCTTCCTATGAACAACTAATGTAAAGAATGCAGGGCATGGGTAATGTGATTGCCCAGTGAACAGAACTGCTGCATCTGCATTGTGAACAATCTGGAAGCCGTGGGGAAACATTGATGAAAATCCTGATAAAAGACAATGAAAAAATAACCAGACTGTACAGTGAGAAAAGCATGAGATGTTGTTTCAATGTTTGCACAGGATAAATCATGCTATGGGCTGTGTGAACTATGCAGCTGGAAAATCATCACTGAGCCACGCCTGATATACGGGGACCAATTCATAAGAAAAGGCATTGTCAGACTAATTATGCCCAGCTTCCTAATACAGCCCCAAAACATTTTTAAGAAACCCACTTCATACAGCAAATACTGCAAGGCAGCTACATTTGACAGCTGTTGTAACTATGATGGAGAGTAAACTTAAGGATCAACCTTTTAACATGGAGATACGTACTTGGAATAATACACCTGAGACAGCAAATGTACGCAACATGGCCAACATGGATGCTGTAAATATGACACAGCAAGAAGTTGTTTTCTACAGACTTTCAACAGAAAAACAATCACCCATCTCTTAAGTGGAATTTACAGCACTACAGCACATGTGAATCACTGTGAACAAGGAATTTCTAAGGCTGACTCAGTTAGCACTCCTTTATCCTTTCACCAGATACATTTCTGTTTATGTCCAGCCCAAGTATTTTTCAGCATTGTGACAAGACCTTCAGCATGTATGACAATGATTTTAGCAGAGAGACAGCATTTAACACCTACAGACCATTTTGCGCTGCAATGGTTTTGATAACAAGGACTTCTGATTAACATCTCGTAGCCTTGACTAATGACCTTTTTCTTGCACAAACCTGACCATCCTAAGAGAAAACTCCACTCAAAGAAGACCTTACTAATTAGCACTGGAGCACACTGGCACACTTGGGTCAAGACCCCAGGAATGTGTACCTCTAGGCTCACATCGTTCTCCTCTGATGAGTACAAGACCTTGTCAGTGAGGTCAGGTGTGGAAGCCATTACAGTACAGATCTGTATTGCTGATGTTCTGTGCAGTCTTGAGAAAGTCGTGTAAGAAAGACTGGTGTTGCCTGAACTGATGGCGTCATGCTGAAACTAGTTGCTCTGAAGTCAATTAAAATGACCTCCCAAGAAACACTGCTGTTGCTTTATGCTAGCATAAACTGCAGACTATCTTCCCATTTAATCTAAATGAGCCCTATAATCTTCTGCAGTAAAAATGGATGTGGGAGTAATTAACTGCTCAGAGATGTGGGATTAATCCTTATATAGGTTGACAACTGTAATTGCTGAGCATTATTGTTACTGTATCACTTCTCTAGTAACATTCTAGTCCTAGACAAGGACTCCGCATTTGTCTAGGTTGGAGAGGAGGCTGAGGGGCGACCTCACTGCTCTCTGCAGCTTCCTGAGGAGGGGACGTGGAGAGGGAGAAGCTGAGCTCTCCTCCCTGGGATGCAGGGACAGGGGGCCTGGGAATGGTTCAAAGCTGTGTATGGGGAGGTTCAGGCTGGACATCAGGAAGCACTTCTTTCCCGAGAGGGTGGTCAACCACTGGAACAGGCTTCCTAGGTAGGGGGTCGATGCCCCGTGCCTGCCAGTGTTTAAGAGGCATTGGACAATGCCCTTAACACGCTTTACCTTTTGGTCAGCCCTGAAATGCTCAGGCAGTTGGACCAGATGATCGTTGTAGGTCCCTCCCAATGGAACTATTCTGTTCTGTTCTGTTCTATTCTATTCTAATATTGATGCTATTATACTTCTTTAGCTATGAAAAGGTTTGAATGCATCTGAACTTAATGATACTAAGGT
Source organism: Gorsachius magnificus (assembly GCA_034008185.1). Classification (NCBI taxonomy): domain Eukaryota; kingdom Metazoa; phylum Chordata; class Aves; order Pelecaniformes; family Ardeidae; genus Gorsachius; species Gorsachius magnificus. The sequence goes on from CM067087.1 coordinate 38,889,614, forward strand.
TTTCCAAAAGGGAGTAATTGAATTCACTTAATATTAATTAGAAATGTCATTCCCAGTATATTATCCTGCTGCTTTTTTTTTTTTTTTTTTTTTTAAATTAATTATTGTGAAATTTTAACTGCTTTTCCAAATCCCCACTAGAATCTCTACATCTTGAGAACTTTGCATCTCCGGGAATTTTATCATCTGCTAGTTTGTTTGTTTAAGTATCAAAAGTTTTAGCGCTTTCTGTAATGAGGAATGAAATGCATGTTAAGATGAGTCCTCTGTTTTGGGAGAGTTTAAGATTCTGGTGAGCACATCTGTGCAAGTAAGAAACTGTAAGATTGATTGTTACCTGCTGAAGCAGTCGACAAGCACTGACAGCTGAGATACAGGCTGGGACACCCCTCTAAAATACAGCACAGGAGATGGACTTACTGGTTTTAGTCAAGCAGTAAAGAGAGAAAAAAAAAAGGGAAACAAATATGGAGCTGCACTGCCTGCCCTTAGCATCATGGCAAATGAGGAGTGGAACTGGTGACAAACCCCTGCTTTCTGCTCCCAGCCACATGGCTTAATCAGTGGCCTCCAATCCTAAAAGAATTACTAGCAAAGGGGAGCAGACAGAGATGGAGTGGAGGGCAGGTTAGGAGAAAAATACACATACACGTGCCTTGTTTAGCCTATTTGCCGAAGGAGAGGAGGCTTGTGAAGTCAGCCGTACGTGGTTCTGTGTTCTCAAATAACATTTAAACCTTTTCATTGAGTTTAAGAAAGCAGAGAGAGGTCTCAGCATTACTACTTTTTAACAGTTTTCTAAAGACTGATGAGAGGTAACTATATCTCCAATGAGAAAAAAAGCTCAGCATCAATTTATTTCTTTATAGATGCCAGCTTATTCACGCAACCAGGAGAAAAACTTTTGTTGTAGCTTGCATTAAAAACCACTGAGAATCAACCCAAAGGTGACACAAATCAAAAGAAGCTGAGACCTCCTTGCTTCACTGCTTGTAAGAGTTAGCTAGTATCATGTTAGCTAGAAGAAATCGTAAGAGTTCCTTCATCCACTAAACATGTGCTCACTGCTATGTGTTAAGTAACACACACCAAGCAAGTGCAAGATTTACCAGATAGAACCTAGCTTTTCAGAAGACTATCACGTTTATGTAATAGGTGGAATTTTTTGAAGGAAACAAGGCCAAAACTATAACTGGCTCTGGGACAGGCAAAGAGAATGCCCATTAGGAAAGAAGAATGTGAAAGGTTGAAATAAGCTGGAGTGACAGCATAATATTTTGATTATTCAAATGGAAACACCAAAGCCTTTTCAGTCCTATTAGAATAAGTTAATTACATTGAAATGCTAGCACTAGGAAAAATCTGTGCCAAATTTTAAAATTCTATGCAGACTATTCTACATTCTCAATAAATGTCCAGTCCAGCTTCACAGTAAGCTCAAGGTGAGAAGGGCTTCAAAAAGCAGAGGGGATGAGCCAGAACAGCTTTTGTCATTGGAAAGTTTGTGACAGGGCAAGACAGAGATGGCAGGACAAAAATGGAATCAAACCTCTCAGTACAGTCTTGAATCATGCTACATTCTTTTTATATATCCAGCTATGCACTTCGCACTGTGGAATTCTCTTTCCTAACCAGACAGATTATCATTTCAGTTGCAGTATTGCAAAAACTGAATTGCAGTACTTTAAATTTGGACTGAATGCATGGAGTCAACACTTTTTATGGTTTTCTCCAGACTTTGCAGAGGCAGAAATAATGTTTTATTCTGAAACTTTACCTATAATGTTTTACCAATTTAACAGCTGGACTCATTGCGCACGTTTGCAAAATTAATATATAGCTTAAGTGTAAATAGCTAATTAAGTTCTTCAGAAGTTTCCACTTAACACAGCCCAGTTACAGGGCTGGCAGTTTCTGTTACAACTACACAAATCCTAGCTGTATATCAAAGTTACTTCTTAGTGTTTGGTGTTTTGAAATGTCTTTTTACTTAAGTTACAGACAAGCTCCTACTAAAGTTACACTATTGCTCAGTCATTAAAAGTAGGAAGTTCTATAATGTGCAATGGTAATTTGACTTCTGTGACATGCATTGTGATGTAATTTTTTAATTGCGTGATCACAGTCTCACTTTCCATAGGACTCACACCTCATTCAGTGTGCCAGTATTCACCTAATGAGCTGCTCTTGCAGCACTTTGTCCATTTTTTCTGAATGCTGTCTGTTTATCCAGCAAAATTTATTCCTTTGTCATCCTCAACAAATTTTTACCAAGTCCTATGGTGTGCTGACAAGTAACACAGTTTCCCTGGCTAGTTCCCACCCTCATATACTTATCTTTCACCTAGTCTTAAATTTATCCTCTTCCATCAAAATTGAGGCCAAGCTTTTTTTTTTTTCCCCTCAGCTTGTCCTAGGCTTAGGTGCTTTCCCATCTTAGCCCTCATCTCATCAGAGCTTGTCCCAAGCATTCCTCTTTTTTTCTGGCTTTTTTCCTTCTATCCTCATGTGACACGATCTTTTCTTCCATTTGACCTGGAAGCCAGTGGGACAGCTGATTATCTCTCAGGTTCTTCCTGTGACTTTTTCCCTCCAGTTTGTGGGGAAAGGAGTGTAACCAATGAGTACAGGGGCGTGGATGTATGTGCAATCCAGTCACACAAGGGAACCATAGAATTTACAGCCTGTTCAGCCACGAACATCCAAAATATCCCAAAGAAGCATGTGCAAACAGGTGTGTGCATAGGGGCGGGGGGAGCATTTCTCTGTCACACTTTCAAGCTTAACACTGACAAACCTAGGTATTTTGTTCGGATTGTTTGTTTGGTTTTAACGTGGAAACCAGAAGGAATGATGCTCTTTTGCTCCACTCTAACATAATACAAAGGAGCCAGGGCGGGCGGGGGGTGGGGGGAGGAGGGCAATCACCAACAGTGGCTACTCTATTGTTTTCTCTCAAAAACTTGGCAAGGCAACGAGCTAGACACAGCTGAAATGTGCATCTGAGACAGACACAAACCATGCCCAACTCCATCACAGAGAGTTTGTCAAAGCCAAAGATACCTGAAAAAGGGCCGCATACTGGAAAATATCAGCAATCCTTACTTACATACAACATTACAAGCATTGCCTATAATTATGATTCATGCATTTTCATGCACATCATGTTTTATAAATCACTAGTATGCTCTAAAAGCTTTTTGTTGTTGGTGGTGGTCAAGGAGCACTTCCCTGATTTTAGTATTTTTAAAAGTAAGAAATCTGATTTTAAAACAGGTCGACAAAAATTGTCTCAGCTCAAACATAATTTCCTATATTGGGAAAATTCAGAGGTGGAACGTTCTTTGTTCACCAGTTAGCATTTGAAGGTTTGTTTAGTTTTTAAGTCCTTTCATGACAAAACCCATTTGTCGTTTCAGGTTAGACAGGAATCCCCTTCCTAACAGACTTCCCTCAGTCTATTATGGTGAAAAAGCAGGTATAGGTCATTGTCTTGAGGAAGATAATGGATTGCAGAAAAGGACCTGGGCGTCCTGATGGACACCAAGTTAAACATGAGCCAACCATGTGCCCTTGCCACAAAGGAGGTGAATGGCACCCTGGGCTGCATCAGGCAAAGTACTGCCAGCAGGTCGAGGAGGGGATTCTTCCCCTCCGCTCAGCACTGGTGAGGCCACACCTGGAGGACTGCACCCACTGCTGGGCTCCCCAGTGCAAGAGAGACAGGAACATAACTGCAGAGAGGCCAGCAAAGGGCCACAAGGACAATGAAGGGACGAGAAAGTGTCTCTCCTGTGAGGAAGGGCTGAGAGAGCTGGGACTGTTCAGCCTGCAGAGGAGCAGGCTCAGGGGGATCTCATCAATGCATAGAAACACCTGCAGGGAGGCTGCAAAGAGGAAGGAGCCAGGCTCATCCCAGTGGCACCCAGTGACAGGACCAGAGGCAATGGGCACAAACTGACACATGGGAGGTTCCCTCTGGACATCAGAAACACTTTGTCACTGTGAGGGTGACCGAGCGCTGGCACAGGCTGCCCAGGGAGGTGGTGGAGTCTCCATCCTTGGAGATACTCAGAAGCCATCTGGGCATGGTCCTGGGCACCCGGCCCCGGGTGTCCCTGCTTGAACAGGGGGGTTGGACCAGATGACCTCCAGAGGTCCCTGCCAACCTCAACCAGTCTGCAATTCTGTGATTCTTTGGACTAACTCATCTCTTCAGTTAGGGTATCTTGTGTATCTATACCCTTCACTATTTGTCATCATCTTTAATTGCTCAGTTTTGACGACTAGGCAGAGAATCATGTGAATAACAAAGGACCTGTATTAGAGCCTTAATACACAAAACGCTTGCAAGGGTGATAAAGAAGAGCACAAGAAACTTACTAGCACCTTTCCTATATTCCTGAAAAGGTATGGCTTAAATTTCTTCATGAACTGAAATCGTGCCATAAAGAAAATATCCAAGCATGGGCCTATCTCCTCATCTCACCTGCTGACACACGCTCCCTAGAGGTGCCAAGCATCACCAACAGTACCAGTGACTCTGTCTTAACTGAGGCATGACAGCGTGAGCCTTTGAATGAAAGCACCTTTTTCAGGGCGCATCTTTTCCTGCCACCCCGCAGCCCCCTGCAGTAACCACCGCCAAACTGCCTGTAACGCTGCAGACACCAGCGCCTGTGTTTCAAAGCCCAACAGCGATCCCAACCGTGCACGCAGCTGCCTGCATCTGGCCCAAGGTGCTCCTCATTGGAACACCATCCTCAGCTGCCATTTTGCAGCAGCATCATGGATGGCTCACCCACGGCCACACCACCCTAATGCAGCTGCAGGACTGGGGGTGTGGGAACGTGCCTACGCTGTACATGTGCTCCCGGAGCTGCAGGTGGCTTTGGGCCAGGGCTCCCGGAGTTGCAGGGTGGTTTTGGGCCAGGGCTCCTGGAGCTGCAGGGTGGTTTTGGGCCAGGCGCGGTTTTACTCCTTCCCGCAGGGCCCGGCGGCCACAGGAGCAGCGCTCTGCTCCCGCACCGCTCTGCTCCCGCACCGCTCTCCTCCCGCACCGCCGCGGCCGGCCCGAGCCACAGCATCCCGGCACGGGCTCCATCACCACAGCGGGGGAGGCGCCGGGGGGTGCGAGGCCCTCACGGGGCGCTCCCAGGCCCTGTATCCCCGCCCGTGGCCGGGCAGCCCCCCCGCCGAGCCCCACGCGCGGCCGAAGGGGGGAGACGTACCCACCGCGGAGACCCGCGGCCCGCGGCCGCCCCCCACGCGCGCGCCGCGACTCGCGGGGGTGGCTGGCGGCGCGGGCCGAGTCCCTGCCAGCGGCGGGCTCCCGGGGCCGGCCGGTGCCGCAGCCGGCGGGGGCTGGGGCGGCCCGCGGGGGGTTCGGGGGCGGCCGTCTCGCCGGCACCTCCGTGCGGTTCAAGAGGACCATGATGGTTCCGCCTTGCTCTATGCCGGCAGCCGCGGTACCGGGCCCAGGGCTCCCTCCCCTACCGGGAGGGATGTGGCCAACGTGGCGGAGGGCTGGGGGGTCCGGAGAGGTCACTATAGGGCGGTGGCAGCGGCTCACAGGAGGAAACCTCGCCCTCTCCCGAAAGGCCAAAGAGCGCGTGTGACTGCCCTGAGTTTTGATACTTCACCGTGAGCAATTCCTTATCGCCCCTCCAAGTATGCCTGGCTTGTGTCCTCCAGATTTCCCCCCAAACTCTTATCTTACCTGAGACTATCAGCAGGGCCGGTTTCACTTTCAGATCAGGAAGGTTGAGGGAAGTCTGGTGCTCTGCCTCCCAATGCACGTCTTGATTAGATGCTCCTGTCTCTTCAGGCATCTGCTGCTCAAAACAAACCAAAAATCAGCTGTACTAGTACCGAGCAGGGAAATAGGCAAACACCTGTGAACTCTGGCTATGCCTATGAATGTGCTTCTGGGGGAAGTTTTAAAACGTCTGGGGCAAACACTCTAGTCCCCTCCTGCATGCTGTCAGGCAAAAGCTTCTTTGCTCCTCGTTCTGACTTCCAGGATGCTCTTAGGTGTGAAGGGTGAGTGCAAAGATGCCTGCCTACGGATGCTGCAGCCTGTCGACTGGGCAGCCACGTGTCTCTGAAGTAGCTCAGTTTTGCCTGGATAAATCACTTACGAAGCTGTGCCACTGTGGTTCTACAGCCACACGATCACTAATGTTCAGTATGTTTCAGGCATAACAGCAGCTGCTGTGTGAACATAACCTGCTGTGGAGGAAATGTTTACAGAGAGTGGGGAGAGGATGGGAAGGGAGACCCACGCAAGAGAAATGCGTGTGGTTTGGGTGGAATGGACTAGTCTCTTGCAGATGTCATTTCCGTATTAAGCAGCAACTGGTCTTGCCCACCCTGCAGTGTGGACTCATACATAACGTGTCTGAAGGTACTTGCGAATGTATCTTAGTGAAGGTATGAAATAGAACATAGTTTATTCCAAACTTTGGAAAGCTGTACTGACTTAGGTGCTCTACAAGTTGCCAGTATCCTGTCAAGCAGTCACAAAGTTTCCAGCTGCTGTTGGGATGTAATAGGGGGCTGCTTAGCATTTACTCCATCATTAAATTGACTTTATTTCTCTAAGCTCTCTGTGTGTGAATAGTCAGTTTCAGAAAGATGAGGAGGCAGGTCGAAGTGTATGTGCTACCAGCTCAGTGGAAGAGCCTAGCCTTTCTGTGGCAAGGTCACTTTAAGAATTAGTCTTGCACTGCTGGAAAAAAACCCAAAACCCAATATTCAGATGAATGTCGGGTGCAATTCCACTTGTCTGTGCTGGATTTTTAGTGAGCTGTCTGTCAGCATAGAGTGGCAGACTTCTATTTATTGAGTAGCTGAGGAGTAACATGCATATTAACTAATGAAAAATGCTGCGCTATTAGGAGGATGTTCACGCCACTTAAAACGCTACATACTTGCCATTTATAAAGCTTCAAAGAAATACAAAGTTGTTCTGTAGATTTGCTGAACTGTATGAACTGTTACAAATTGGTAGCTAAAGTGAATTGGGGGGGGGGGGGGGAAATCTTTATTCCTGGCATTGTAGAAGCTTTTTTGAACTTTGTAATTGACCACTATAATCTAAATCCCTTGGGACTAGCTGGTTTTGCTGCTAAGCAGAATAAAAGGTTTTGTAGCTGGTCTTGTAGAGCTTGCAAACCAGGTTAGCAGAGCTTATAGACAATTACGGTACGTGACTTTGTCGTCAACTGCTAAGATGGTATTAAGTTAAAAAGATATTGATGATGCCTGTCTTGCAGGCTGAGGAGTTGTACCAAACAATCTCTGAAAGTAGAGCAGTTGCTATTTTAATCTTAAATACTAGGCTTGATAGTAAGCGTCTAAGTGCCCAGAACCCTCGCTCTCGATCCTGATCTAACCTCGTTAACAACTTCATAAAGAAAAGAAATCACAGTTGCTAAAATAACTTTGAATGTGAAAATCTACTCTTGATATTCTTAGGAAGAAACTTGTTGATGGTGTCAAAAATGGTTTGGTAGAAAAGAGCAGGCATCTTTATAAAGCGCTGTAGCATAGGAAAGGAGTGCGAGGTGATGATAGCTAACAGTCTACATGACCATAGTTAACTGTGAACTGAAGGTGTTTAGAAGTTACTTGTTTGCTTTTGTCAGTCCCACCCTGGCAGTTTAAAATGTGACAATTGAAAGAATCCAAAGCTGGTATTATATGGCCTCAATAAGCAGTATATGGCAAAGTGATCTATCTTAATCTACTTTTAAGATACAGCTGGAGCAGAAGATTACAGTAACAGTCCAACCTTAGTCTTTGCTTGAAGAGCAAAAACCATTGCTGCAAGTCTTAAATTGCTTTTTGTATTACTGGTTACTTCCCTTTTAAATCTTGCATTTTTGTGTTAAGAGCTGCAACCATGGGTTGCAGAACAACTCATCTGCAAAATCCTGAGCTAGCAAAACTTAATACTGTTGTCCAAGATCTAATTCAATGCTTACTTTCATTTGAAAATTAAATGTAAGTTTTACACCGCCCTTGCTTCAGGGTTCAGAACTGAACCTAGAGTAACTCTACGAAACTGTACTAACTCTAGACCAAATGCAAGCTCACTCACTCCCAATACTTTTAGCTTAAAAATAGTGTATTAGTGGCCAAAATAAGGCTCTTTAGACTTTTTGGATTGTCTCTTAACATTTGGCATAACTGACTTAACCTGTGGGTGAACAGGACCTGGTTTTCTCTTTCACCAGTCTTTTTTTTTTTTTACTGCATTTTGCCTTGTGTAAAATTACTACTAGCAAGTTTAGCTATGCAAGTATAATCTGCTTCATTCAGCCATGTAGGTAGGTCCAATATGCAGAGTTAAAAGCTCATCTTGGAGGTCTCCGAGCATGATTACCTAGCAGTACTAGGTTTCTAGTATATGTCTCAGAATGAAGTAGTGGATCATGCTAACTTGACCAAGTTCATTTCTTCCAGACCAGTCTTTTGTGACTCTAGCCACAAATGACTCCTATGTGAAAGGAGCACTGGTACTTGGTTCATCTTTGCAACAGTACAGAACAACAAGGAAGCTGACTGCACTCATAACTCCTCAGGTCTCAGATCTTATGAGGTAAGGTCACTTATATACTTCAACTGCCACAGTTCCTGCTGATGTGAAGGTTGAAAAACAGAAGTTAAATTCCTTAATAGTAACCTTCCAAAACTCTGGAAGCAGCTAAGCTTAGCAGAATTCAACTTATACTATCTGGAATTCTGTAAGTTCTTCAAACATGAAACTTCTGGTTTTTTCTTTCTTCCATATGATGAGTTAACAAATGCTCTGTAGTTCGAGCACTGAACTGTGACTTGATAGTGGTATTTCAGCTGGATCTTTGCTCTTTCATAATCCAATAATGCAATATTGCCTGTGCATTCATTAGCGCTGTGTGTATGTATGTGGAGGTGGGAGTAGGGGATTGGTATTTATTTGTCTTGCAGAAGCATTCCAGATTGAGATAATGTAACACAAGCTCTCTTGAAATCTAGCAGACACTTCAAATCAATTTTATCATGAGAGAAGAAAATGAGCAGAACTAAAGTAGCACCAAGTACGTCCAATCAGCAGATCAACAGAGGCATCTAACGAGGTCACCACAGTACAACAAAATGAAATTAACAGGCAACTGCTTCCTACAGCCTCTGTAGAATAGTCTCAGTATGGAGCGGACTGGGTGCTCTTTCCACATGTAAGAGGAGGGTAAAAACCCAATTAACTTAATAGCTGCATGAACTACAGACGATAGGTCAAGATTCTCTACCTGGGGAAGTTCTTCAGAAAAGATCTCTGAATTTATAGAGCCAGTAGAGAAGTGGCTCAATAATAAATGGAGTGACTCTCCCTGGAGTCTCTTGGCAGCTAAACAGCCTTATCAATAAAAAGATGTTACATATAGGAACATCCGTTCTAGCTTATTAGGTGAGTGTGCTCTCTTAAAATGAATCATAAATGTGCTTATGTGCTAGTGTAAGCCAGCTAGTACTGTGCCCTTAGACCAGCAATGCCTACCTACCTAGTGGTGTAACTGGAAATTGCATTTCTCACTCTGTATCCACTAACAAGGTATGCCTTAAGTTCAGAAGCAACTGGCCATACCAACTTGTCAGTAAAAAGACAGCCTTGCAAGGCAGAGTTCCAAAACTAATTTACAAGCTTGGTGGCTCAAATTGTACTGATAGTTGCTGAGCACTCAAGATACACTGTAAAATAATGAGACTTTGCAGATGCTTGATATTGTAAGCAGCATGAACTCCTTAACCTCTCCTGAACTAATGTAAATGCTTTACTCATGGTAAAGCAAAGTTTGGGTATCTGCCACAGAATTTCACCGCACCGTCTGAAAGTTTAAGTGTCACCCTTAAGGTGAACATGATACTGTGTCAAAACACTGCTGTAACCCACAGCCATGACTAATTGAGTCTTTAAAACTTTATGGGATAAAGGAAGTTTTAGCAACTGGGTCTAGTCAGATGTCCCTAACGGTCACAAATCCAGAACAGTGTTGTCATAGCTATTGCATAAACTTCCGTTTCAACTGTTTAGGATTCAGCTACTGTCCTGCTCAAGCTACTCTAACAGCTTCCCATTTCTTAATTGCCTGCTCAAAGTAGACTGTTAACTTGCCAAAAATCAGAGTCTGGCTGAAAAAAAAGCTATGTGAAAAGTTTGTACTACATAGCCATGACCTACTGGGCTTGGTAGCAATGCCAACTAAAACCCTCTTTGCAGAAGAAAAAAACCCAAACTTCGATCCCCCAAATGTGCCCATTACAAACTAGAAACCTTGAGGGAGACAGGTGTACTTGTGCATTCCAACACATGCAGTCAACTCTTGCTGATAGCCTAAGAAATACTGCCAGGTTCCCTGTTATTCCACTTCTCTTTATGGAATCTGTCACACGGTCTGGTGCTGAAATAACAATAGAACTAAATCTTGGCAATTGACTCCTTCCCCAGGACAGTTCTGGAAAAAGTCTTTGATGAAGTCATATTGGTAAATGTCTTGGACAGTGGGGATTCGGCACACTTGGCGTTAATGAAAAGACCCGAGCTGGGTGTCACACTAACAAAGCTTCACTGCTGGGAACTGACGCAGTTTTCAAAATGTGTTTTTATGGATGCAGACACAATGGTAAGTGGCCATGTCTCATGGTACTTCTTAATGACCCCGTATGGGGGTTGTTGGATTTTTTTTTTTCTGTGGGCTATTTTTGGTTTTGTTGTTTGCGTACTTTTTGGGGGAGGAGGGGTTGGTGGTTTGGTTTTGGTTTGTTTTCTTTTTAAGAGGAGGGGTAATAGAGCCTTTTTGCTATTTGGACTAGTAACTCTAAAAATGTGTATGCCTTTTTATCTAAATTAATCGTAATGTAGTCTGGGACTGTCTCCATGAAGACATGTCTTTCATAAGACAAGAGTATTGATACAAGAACTTTCATGTCTTAAGGTAGATGTCAAAATCCCAATTCCTAACCTAAAAACCAGAAAACAATTTTTTACCCCCTTTACAACTAGGTTTTGTCAAATATTGATGAGCTCTTTGAGAGAGAAGAGCTGTCTGCAGCACCAGATCCAGGCTGGCCTGACTGTTTTAATTCTGGAGTTTTTGTTTACCGACCTTCCATTGAAACTTATAATCAGCTGTTACAGTTTGCCACAGAGAAAGGCAGCTTTGATGGTATGTATTGATTTGTATTTCAATATAAGCTAGAACAAAACAGTAATAGTGATTTGAGATGGCTCAGTAACTACATATGTGTCACGGGGACTCTGTATGATAGAATTCTGAACTCAATGTAACTACACAGAATTTGTATCCTTCTCACAATATTATATTATGTATTAAAACTACTTTTTTCAGACTTCATTAAATAAAAAAACCTGAAGAATTTGGTGTCCAAACTAGCAGCTGTCAGCATTAGCAATGTAGAATCATGTAACAAGGAATCTTAAGATGTAGCAAGCACAGTGCACCCATTAGCAAATGAAACTGCAGTGCTATGCTTCATGCATTCCTAATACTGAAGGCTTGAATGTTCTATGCTAAGTCAAGCTGCTGTGTAAAAAAAAAAAAGAGTTCTGATCAACTTGAGTGCAGCTTCAGAGTAACAAACATTTGAAGATGCAACTCTTCATATGCTATGTGGTAGCTTCCTGCCATTAAGGGTAGCGACCTGTCTTTTTTCCCAATATCAAGTGCATGTAGCCTCAGCTGCTTCCCACTATAAGTCACTTGGGATTTGGCCAGTGTGCCAGATTTAAGCTTGAGAAGCCAAGTTCTGCTGTCCTATAAGTCCCCTTACCAATCTATTACCATTGCAGTAAATGCACATGTTGCTTGAAGACTGCTATAGTTAAAGGCTTCTAAATAACTATCACTGCCTCCTGTCACTGAACTTCACTGTTAACTACTGTGGTACAAAACAAAGTCTAGCTGAAAAAGCTGCAGAAAGTTACATAAATAAGACCATAAAATGGAACTCTTAATATAAGGTAATTAACCAGCCTGTTGACTAACCTTTCAGTACTTTGTAAAAAGTAAAAATTCTAGATGTCACTCCTAGTCTGCAGAATAATCCCTGTTACTGTGTGGCCTCCTAAAGAACATTAGTCACAGTTGGATGCTTAATGCTACCATATGAAGAAACTCTAGCAAAAATGAGTACTGCAATGTAACGAAAGGTTTGTCTGCACCTTGCAACTCACAAGGTAGCAGTTGGTAGCTCTAGGAGTGCTCTCAAATGGTGGGTGTAAATTGGATTACCAGTTATGGCAAAAGCTGTAACACTGTACTGAGTTGTTGCCTTAAAAAAAAAAAACAAAAAAAAACCAAAAACCCAAAACCAAAAAACAAACCCACCCACATCTTTGTGTACACTGGCTGTTGAGTAGGTCCAAAACCATCTGAGACTTGGTGATTGTCTCTGCTCAACTTTGTGCTTGACTCTAGCAAGACCCCATCTTATAGGTCTAAGGCCCCTGTCCTTTAGAAGGATAGAACTGCTTCCACGATATACTTTCTGACTTGAAAGCTAAAGCCACACAGTGGTGAAACTTCCTCAATGTCCTAAACACAAAGCAATTCTTGCAGCTCTTAACAGCAAATATGGTGGGTTAATGGTTTAGGTACCAAATTCCTAGAACTGTAATTTGTACTTCAGCTTTATAATTTATTCAGGTTTTTATTAAATGATAGCACTGATATGAGTAATGAGAACAGCTCAGCTGCTGCTGAGCTCATGAACTTGGCGGGGAGAAAGGGGATTTAAACTTAAATTGATCTAGACAGTCATAAAAGTTCCTAAGAAACATTTTAGAAGAGAAATGCCTGTGAAGGGTCACTGCCTTTAATAGGACACATGGATGCACACTCAACAAGCTACCAAGCTATGCATAATTGAAGTCAAGCACTAAGCACCCTATATACAGTAGCAATAACTAGGGAATGCAAGGTTTTCTAGAGTATTTCATGTTTATAACAGCAGACAGATGCCTCCTATGTAATGCTGTTGTCTGGAAATGGTAGTGATGGCTACTTATGTAGGCAACTATTTTGTCTATTTGAACTAAACTTTTCTAGATAATGAGGAATATGTCATGAAATAGTTCTAGATAACATCTAAAAGTAGTGAAGGGGGAAAAAAGTTTTGGTTTTAAAAGAAATTTGGTAGTACTGATACCTTAGGAACATTGCTATTGCTTTGACAGGCTTTAGCTTGGAATCTAAAATGGTTGCTTTTACATCTAAAGATATAATGCAGCAAGACTGTATTTGTAGATATGTAGCTAATGTTACTACTACCTGATTCTTTCACCTTATGCCTAAGGTCCAGTTTATACAACAAGACTACTGTTGGAAGCCTGAACTAGGACAGCTAAATGCAGCTTTCAGTGGCTGATTTGGCACAAACGCATGCAATTTGGAGAAAAAAAATAGTATGTAAAACAATCTGAGTGAGAGAAAGTCCTGTATAATAAGTTAAAAACATTGTTGCTGCCCCTTCAGTTATGAGCTCCCTGTACTGAGAGGGCATCCCAGACTTTCTTTTTAGATTATCTTAACTACTAACATATGCATTCTTAACAGTGTTAAGTTAGAAGTTAATCATAGAATGTTTTGGGTTGGAAGGGACCCCTAGAGGTCATCTAGTCCAACCCCCCTGCAGTGAGCAGGGACACCGCTAAGGTTGCTCAGAGCCCCTTCCAATTTGGTCTTGAATGTTTCCAGGGATGGGGCCTCCACTACCTCTCTGGGCAACCTGTTCCAGTGTTTCAAATGAAACATAGCTGAGTAAAGACCACAGAACTCGTCTGATTTCTTAAAACTCCGTTCTCTTGTTATAGGCACAACTTCTTCAAAAGTGTTTTCCTTTATGGGTTGAGAGGCAAGTCAGAGGTTTGAAATTACTGGACTGAGTTTCTAGGCAATTTCTCACTCTGCAATCTGCATGTATGCTGACAGCTGTAACAGGATACTTTAGAATTTATATTTGTCAGTGTACTATCTCTACATTTAAGTTCATGCCCAGTGTCTAGATACTTCAGCTGCAAAAAGCAAATTCTGCTCAAAGAGCAGAGAGGGTGTAAACCTTAGTACTGCCCTAAACCTAATCATAGACCAATAAAAAAAAAACTTTCCTGGGTCAGCAGAAACGAGTGCTTTAGAAAATTAAACATTACAGTGAAACATTGCCTCTTTTCTAATGAAGCTATCCATTTGCCTGCTCCTTAGAAATTGCTACTTGTGAATGCAGTTACAGGTGAAGGGAAGACAGTAAATGGAAGTTGAGGAACTCCCTTCAATCTCTTTCATAAGAGGAACTATTAGCACTTAAAGACTAAATATATTCACTGCATTAAAAAATGAATGGATATAAATAAGTACTTTTTACTTCTCAGTAGCTGCTTATAAACTAGTCTGCTTTGGGCCAGAGGCTATTTTTTTTTTAGCTACTCTACTACTGACATACCAAACAACTTCAAACTCATTTGACCTCGTTACAACCTCTGCTTGCAATCTAAGAGGTGACCCCTCCCAACACAGTAGGTCTGGCCATAACTTAGATTATCCTCACTTAGGGGTTAGTCAGCAGCTTTTTAGTACAGAACTAGGAACACCTATAGCCTGTTAAAGGATTTGATGAAGTTTTACTTGAGTTGTCAACAAGACTGAACGTGCTTTCCTTACCATATTTGCAGTGTAGGTAGATGCATCCAGGGCTGCAGGTCTAACAGACCACCGATACCCTAACTCTGGTGTTGAGGTGTTGGTCATGCATCTGTAAGCATAAGTAATAAAACTAATTGTTGGCACTTAATCTTCTGAGCTACAGCTTTCCTGAAGCTGAAAAATTCTTAAAGTCCTGTTTTTTGCTGCCTTATACAGCTTGAACTTAAGCTGTAAAAGAACCTGAATGGCAGGGTTTGTGAGCAGCTTGCTATCTTTTAGCAAAAGTAACCCCACACATAGTACCTTTTTCATTCTCTACATTTTTTTGATTTTTCAAAGGCTGCAAGGTTTACAGGGTTATTCACAAAAAGAATTCTCGTGCTTTATGCCAAACTCCTACTGGACATGAAAACTGCATTACCAAATCTTCATTATTGAAGTGATTGAAAAAGATCCTAAAACAGTTATCTGATGCTTGTAACCTATTAATGCTTTCTCTTTCAGGTGCAGATCAGGGGTTATTAAACACCTTCTTCAGCAGCTGGGCAACAACAGACATGAGCAAACACCTACCATTTATTTATAATTTGAGCAGCACTTCTGTATATTCCTACCTTCCAGCATTTAAAGCGTAAGTTCAAAATTCTAAGACTACTTTCAGAGCTTATATAAACTAATTTCTTGTAATAGAATGAACAGGCACAACTTACACAGTTTTTGGGCCATTATTAAAAGGAAGTTTCCACTCTTAAAAAAAAAAGTTGAATTAATACTACTTAAATGAACCATCTTATCACAAATGCAGAGAGAAAGCTGTATTTGTAGCTTAAAGCACTCATCCCTGGAGGTAACATTGAAGTTGAGTTAGAGTAAGCACATTTGACAGGTCACTTGCAACAGGAAGAACCCCAACTCCTGTATGGGATACTGTCTGTTACAGCTCTAACCAAAGGCAGTAGCTCTTGAACTGGCTTGAGCTGAACTTCAGCATGTCAGTGGTGGTATTGTTCCCACCTAGATAACTTGTCCTTTCCTCACTCAAATTACTTAGGGTATTTAACAACCAGTAGTTACAGTTCACCTAATCAACCTATACTATTCAAATAAACCTGGTGAACAAAGACTTGTATAAAGTGAGAATTCTCTCCCAACAGGCGTTCCTAGATCTCAGACAGTTCCTTAAGTAATAGCAAGATGGAACAAAGACTACAGCCAACCACCATACCATTGCATGTTTCCTGTGTACGGAAAACAACTGTATCCTCCCTAGCTAGCAGTATTAGATTTGGCATGTGAGTAAACCATATGTCAGTGGCAGGGTCACTCAAAGTGTTATAATAAACCCAGGAGGAAGGGGGGGGGGGGGGAAGGATGGGAAGCTGAAATGTTACACAGAAACTCTTACTCACTAAGAGCTGCAAAAGTTGGGGGTGGGTGGAGGGAAAGTACCAAGTGCATAAACCCAATCTGATCTCTGAATGACATCAGGTTACTAGTGTCTAAAGCAGCAGCTAGCATAAGCAGGACTGTTGCTGGCTCGGAATCAAACTATGTCTTGTGATCAGAATACCATTTGAAATCCTGTCATGCTAAAAGTGGAACACTTATTTAAAGAAATATATGCAAGCCTAAGAATGACTAAGTAGTTGGATAGCATTTGATAAGCTAACAGCTATTGTAAAGTATGTCCTATTTCCATGGCTGGCTGGTTGTCAGTCACATGACCTTAAATTTACAAATGACCTTGTTACCACAAAAGACTAATTGGATTTGGGGACTCCTGACAAAAATCACATTCAACTGATTGAATCAACTGCCTAACTGAATTCAGCAGATCTTCAAAAGTAGAATGCTGGAAGTGCAACCCCTTTAAGTAGAATGCCCTGCTCAATAGGTGGAACAATTTCCCTTGGTTAGATCAGCAGCTGTGCTCCTGATAATCAGCAGTTGGAATAAAGTGAAATTTAAACCTACTGACATCAATAGCTAAGTTTTTCACAGCTTTGTACAGCGAGACCAGATTTCACAGCAGTCTCAGTAATCCTTTTTCCAAAGGAAAATGCCAATTCATGACAAATGCTTTCTAACTTCAAAACATTGATGAAGGACTTTTCTGGGAGATGGGGAAAGACAGATTAATTGCTGAGGCCAGTGTGGACAGAAAGCTTCCTAACAGTTGAGCTTAAATGTCAAAAGAAAGTATTGCGGATCTAGAAGGTATCTAGAAAGCAGATACTGAAAACATCATAGAAGCTTGGCATCTGTCAACTGTTGTACAGGTCTTCAGTGGACAGAATACTAAGAATACACTTCTCCATTTCCAGCAAGTGTAACATAACACTCCTTAGGCATTCTCTAGCTTAAATGTCATTGTTTAAAAATCAAGGCTAAGTTTTCTCAGAACAGCAGCAGCTTAAGATGAAGAAACCTCAGGCTGTTAAGTAGTGCTGTGACAGCTAATAAAACTAAGGTAGTCCTCTTATGTCAAATCTTGACGTATGGAGTTTAAAGCCCAGGAACTGGCCTCTTGGAGACAGATACTTTTTTTCTTACAATTAGTGCAAATACTTGACCTTGTTTCACACATGCATAGACTTTCATTCTGCAGTAAGATCAGGTGTATTCAAAACACTGAATATGAATATTGAAATACAGTCAAGGATCTTACAATAGTACAAAACCCCCCACCCAAATGCATACTACCTTGTTTTGATATTCTAAAGTTTTTGAAACAACTGCATCATCTCCATATGTCAAACTCCTTAGACGAGTCCTGGTCAATAAGGGTGTGCTTAACAATGTTAGACAAGCTAGCCTGGCATTATCATCGATTTAAATCATAGTATGTTGAGAAGAAATCCTAACATGATGCAAACTGAAATAGATGAGACAGTCACTGTTACTAGAGAGACTGGTATTGCTTGTTCACAAAACTGACTCAAGCTGAACTCTAGTTCTGGAACCATAGAAGAATGGAATGAGTGTTCTCCGTTTTAAGTTCTCTACTTCAGAAGAGGTACAGCTCATCTATACTCTTAATGCAAAAGAACATGCTGGTAACATTTGGGACAAAGCTTGAAGTCTATACTGAAAATGGAATTAAAATAGTTTTTATAAAGAAACAAAAAAGCCCACCACAACCTATGCAAAACCCACCCATGGCTAACTAAGGATATTTAGAAAATAACAGTTGGTTGTCTAGCAAGACCCTGCTGTGCCAAGATCAGATGTCCTCTGAAATGCCTAGGTTATATAAAGCTGCTATTTTGCAGGGACAGTGTCTTCCTGCTGCAGGGCCTTCCAATGATCCTCTTCTATAGGGCTGTAAACTGAAAGGGTAACTCTTAACACTGACCCTTCTCTGCATAATGCTTGCAATGCCTAACTATCTGGAACACTGACTTTGGAGTAGAATCTTTTTCACTTTCAAAACCAGTTTGATTTCAACGGCTGCTTGAGACTGCTCTCTCCTGAGCTATGGACATCACTCTACCTAAAGACTTGAATTTGCTGTAAGTACTTAAATAGCCCAGACCATTAGGTTTTGGCTGTATTCTGACTAGTGTAATGTAGAATTCCATTTGCATTTTTTCTGTTGTATAGCTATGCTTTCAGTCCCAGTAGGCATTGGCAGTTTGATCATTTAGTGTTTAGCCTCCTAAATATATTCATATTTCTGTTTTCTGGACACCTACAGAAACTGCAGGTTAAAAAAAACTGTCTGCCACTCAAAACTCTTGTTTTCTAGAGACCTGCACAAACTGTGGGTTTTAACTTTCTCTGTCCAACAGGTTTGGTGCAAATACTAAAGTGGTGCATTTCCTGGGAAGCACAAAGCCATGGAACTATACATATGACTCCAGAACAAAAAGCATAAAAGGCAACATGGACGACCCTAAAATAGTTCACCCGGAATTCCTCAACATGTGGTGGGATACCTATATAGCTAATGTTTTACCATTACTAGAACAGCATGGAATTGTTAAAGAAACTACTACAGGTGTAAACATGGTACGTTCATTAACATTCTTGTAAAAACTACCTAAGTATAGATGACAGCTTCTTTACCATTTCATGGATTTCCCTTTCCTCTTGTCCAACTCAAAGCATGGGTGTGGTTTAGTTTGTGGGATGCGGGGTTTTTTGGATTTGTTCTTTTAAGCTTGGAATAAATAATACCACAGAAGAGAAGCATGCTATAGTGATCTTGAATGTAGCTGTCTGCTTGCCTAAAACTATGTGAGTAGCTAATGGTGCACCAGAAATTATACTGTAGTAACTTCTTTAATATAAACAGAGAAGGGCCCTAACTCTTAATATGTTGCAGCTAATGAGGTTCTCAAAGCAGAAGAACCCCAGTTCAGCATGCAATATGTACATACAGATCTTGCATGGTGAAACAAATCTAGGTAAGCCTAGGATAACTAGAGAATGACTACTTATGTAGGCTGGCAGTGATGAACCCCAATACTTATCAAAGCCAAAGTAACATTTCTAACTCTAGGTCTCACTTGGAGTTCTCACTTTAGTAGCTTGCCTCTGACTAGAGACTCTATAATCTTAGCTTAGTACCTGGGCCAGTTTAAGTTCTCAACCTTTCTAAGACCAAAGTTACTGATCTCTTAAGACGTGCTTTTCTTGTTAATCTTCAATCTTTCTAACAAACTATTTGCAGCTATCGGGCTTGGTCTATACTCTGGCTTTCTCTTGTGGCTTCTGTAGAGAGGTATGAAGAACTTAAACTTTTTTCTCTTTTTTTTTTTTTTCCCCCTCCCTGCTAACTTCTGTAACTCTGCTTCGTTATTTTGCTAGGAAAGCTGCACAATCCCTGCTCATTGGCAATGCTTGCCTGCTGCGCATGAGAACATCTACTTCATTGTCCCATTCTATGGCCTGTTGCTCACTTTAGCAATGCAAAGTATTTCTACATTTTTACTCTGCCTTTCCTTTTAGGCAGAGGTTACAGAGGCAGTGTCCCACATATCAATATCAGCACCATCACCAGTATTACCAACTGTATCTTCAGAAGAACGCAAGGAACGGTGGGAACAGGGCCAAGCTGACTATATGGGAGTGGATTCCTTTGACAACATCAAGAAGAAACTTGATACCTACCTTCAGTAGAAATGCCTGTCTCAAACAGTGGTGATGCAAGGACTTGTTCCAGAACTAACAGCTAGAAAGGTGTAGATGGTGGTCAGTTACACTTGCTAGTAGCTTGATGAAAAACTTCTTGGCTGAAGGCCTCTGCAGTGCTACAGATGAAGACTGAGCAAAAGCTAGGAAGCAGAATTCCTTGGGCCACCTATTGCTGCCCAATTTCCAATTCTCCCTACTAGATAAAACCAGGTATTTTCAGCTTAAATTTTCTTCTGTTGTGATCAATTGGCTCATCATATTCCTTGAAACTGGGTTTGTTACCTCACCTCATTAAGGTGATTAGCATTGATTCCTTTGCTTGCTTTTTTAGATGTAAAATCTAGTTCATGGGATTGCTCATACACTAGCGTGGTAGCCATTCTCCTTTACTATAAATGTATTAATGACACTGGGATACATACAGATGTAACAATAATAGCACTGCTTTGCTCTTCCAGTCACAATTGCACTGAAGTTTTGACCAGGTTCTTACGCACAGTGCCTACAGCATGGCAGAATGCATTTTTCAGTTCTGTATAGTACGGGACTAGTCAACTGAGTTTTATCTGTTACTTGCAATGTTGCACTTGATACAAAAATAAAAAGTTGTCATGCATTTCTGGCTTCTCTAAACTCTTGAGCAATTAAAAAAAAAGCGAGCTCTGAAGCAGTTTAACCAAAATATTCAACAGGTATAATAACCTTAAGCTTTGCTAATGCTACTCTAGCTACCATTAGCAAATGTTCAAGTTTTAGTTCTGTGGTTATTTACAGAGTATATAGTCATTTGCTGGGGAGCTATGTAGGACCTAACTATAGGACAGTGGACAAAGTACCCTCTGAAGCTACTCACACAAGCAACATGGAATGTGAGAAGAAGGAATCTGTCTTCTGATGACTAAAGAAGCATCATCCCTAACATAAGCCCTGTACACTGTGAACTTGTTTTTAAACACAATTGTGATGCTATTTTGACAAAGAACAAAAGCATACTGAAGACTGACAGATTGGCAGTTATCTGTACTGGTTTACATCCATCCTTTAGCCAGAAGTCCGAATGGAATACAAAGTAATTTGGTTCTGTCTTTGGTGGCTATACTCTGTACTAGTCCAGAAACACTAAGAAAGTATCATTTCATTATTTCCTAATAAAGGAGGATTTTGATATGAAGCTAGTGAGGGTGCTAAACTTTTAGCCTAGAGATAAAATAAACAATCAAAAAAGCTCTCGCCAGTTGCTGGTAAAGCAGAAGATTTAATCTGGGTATAAGAGTTAGTTTGTTTTAACTTAGTTTTGCTATTTATTGCTCTAAGATTCCTTGGTCATCGTTTAGAAAAAAATGCTAAAGATTAGGTCCAAGACAAAGTAGCTTGTAGCTATTTCAAAGTACGTAGCATTTGAACTCCCAGCTGTAACTAGCCCTTTCCTGTGGGGGTTTTTCTTTTGCTGTGTTGGGGTTTTTTTTTAACAGATAAATTTGAAGTTGTGTGAAAGCGGGAGGGATTACTATTTACAATCTGTAGTGACAACAAGAAGTACAAATATTTGAGTTCTACATGCTTGCAGAATACTCCATAGAAAATGATAAAATAATCTTTTAAAGATAGCTGAACAGTCTTAGTTTTGCTCCCCTTGTCTGTATTTGTACTAGACAATAGGCACATTACTTCTTTTTAAGCTTAGCTGGAGAGAACTGAAAGTGTAAAAGCATGAGACTATACCAACCTGAAAATCTGGTTTAGCGTTTAAGTTTTGTTATGTTAAGACAAGAAGAGAAGGAGATACGCTGAGTAAGATGAAAACCTGCATGTTTTAGGTTAACAAATGTAGTTAGTAAAGAAAGAAAACCTATAAAACAATTCTGTCCTAGCCTCCAACTCATACTGTGATCAAGTGTTTACCCACAGCCTCAGGAAAGTGAAAAGGTATGACACCTATAATAAACTCTATGCAGCTTATCTTCAATAAGATTACCTTTATGTCATTATCTGCCACTATTTCCTTCATAATTACTGCAGGCAGTATTTGCAGAAAAATCCCTTTTTATCCCTTGTAATAGTACTACTTGATACATCAAGTGCTTTTCTGCTCTGAACTGTAGGTACTCAAAGCAGTAACTGAATTAAAGCAGTGTACTCAAAACATTGTTATTCAAAAGAATCACAGCCCTGCTTAGATTGTGACTCCAGTATTGGGACTCCATTTGCCTTTGAAAAGTATATAATCTCAGTTGTTCCTCAGATGGTGACACCTCAGAGCAACTCTTAAAAGTTTAGAGGCTTATTTTCATTTACATCTTTAGTTCATGCAACAGGTAAAAAACCTTTAGAATGATGGACTACTAATTCAGTCTTTGGAATGAAAAATGTTAAGTTCCTAATTCCAAAATCTCATTTATACACATGCCACAGAACATACCGTTAGAACCCCAAGGAAGAGAATACTAATAGCCAAAGACTACTTACAGTTCATGAAAAGCAGAAAGAATCCCCAAACAACTGAACACTGTGGGGTTTAACCACTCAAGTAACTTAACAGCTCCATCAAATCAGACAGGATTCTTTCTGCTCTGAGCTTTGACCTTTAACTGTTCTCTTGGATACATTAATGGCTTTCTTGGGGGAGACCTTAACTAGCCCTACAGCTTAGTACTAACTCCAGTAAGTTTTTTATTTGGCTTTGGAACATGGAAACCATCATCTAGTAGAGGAAAAATGATACTAGTAATTGTTTTCATAATCATAACTCAACCACTCTGCAAAATGTCAACATATTTTAACACAAGTAATGAGGTAGCCTGACTAGCCACTGAAATGGGTCTCTTCCTCATGTAATTTTAACTTGGAAAATGGGAAGAATGACACAAAGCCAAATCTCTCGTTCGCAATTGGGAATTATTTCCCCATCTTATCTCTAAACATCAGAATCTGAACCACAAAAATCCAAAGAAACCACACTTTTCTCCATAGCTAAGATGCTGGCTCCCCAAAAACTGCATTAGCTTATTAAGGTTACATATTTGGAATTCCTTTTTTACTCCTTCCATTGGCTCACTGTTTCTCCAAATTATCAGACATCTTCCCTTTATTGCTCAGTCCTTTTCCATTTCCTATGTTTGCAATTCATCTCATAATCAGCTGGCTGGTATTCTAAGACATAAGAAAAGGTGAAAGGCATTAGAAGCAAATCAGATTTCATTTCTCTGCTGCCAAATACACTTCCTGAATCTAAACATAGAATCTAAACAGGACCTAAACATAGCAATCTCTGCCTCCAAGTCTGAGGTTTACAGGGAAGGCAGCATAGTGTTAAGAAAACACATAACAGAAGACCAGGATTAAACAGAAAGAGATAAAAGGAACAGACAAAAATATTCAACTAATATTGAACTGAGACTCTTCAGTGCTATTTATTACTTTGCAGTACACGAACATGAGTAGTTTACCAAATTCTTCCTCATACATCAAGGCACACGCAGATCAGCATTCCATTAAGACATATGTATGGGATTGGAAAAGCACTTAGCAGTGCAAGAAAACTGTTTGAAAGCTGGCAGCTATTAAAATAATTTGTTCTGTTTAATTTATTTTGCAAGGGCTAACTGATTCACTGACAAGTGAGTAGGTCATATTCTACTTTTCATATAGCACAGTACTATTGTTCAAAGTGTGTACAGAAATTATTAGAAAGGGTGTTATCAATACAAGCCTATGATTCTAGCATTTTATTCAAATCACAAAACCTTTACTTTTACAAAAATCAGTGGAATTCTGTTTAAGGGAAGTAAAATATTAAAAGAAAGTGTTTTGCAAATTTAAGTACTCCATTTTTACTAGCTCCTGGGAAGTAATCAACTGAGGAACTCTGCATTATTCAGAAATACTAAAAAAAAATTTTTAAATTTTGAATTAAATACAATCTTTGAACATAGTCTGCAAAAGTAAGAATTCCTTATGAAGTGATCACTGACCACCTATTCTGAAACAAACAAAAAAACCCCTGTTTGGTTATGAGGAAACACTGAAATTGAAATATGAAGCTAATTCATTTTTTAAGGGTTTTGTCTGAAGGACAAAACACACATTATTTACATTTTGTTACCTTTTCACCTCTAAAAAGAGATTAAATTCTTGCAAGTTAGAATGAATGAACACGCATTTCTGTTTTGAGGGATTTTTATGTATTCTTAAGCATTGTACATAATAAGCAACTTTTCAAAGATTTCAGGAGCACAAAACATGTTTGTGCCTTTCTAAATTAACATTTAGGAGCAAATCAGGTTTTATAATTTATTTGAAGCATTTATATTTTGACCACAAAGACAGCAACCAAAACATGAGACAAGTAACTTGAAGAGCAATATTAACTAAAATATTACATATATTATTTACTAAAAATACCACAGTTTCAAGCTATAGATCAATAAGAGCCTTGATTTCATTAATTTTGGTTTGTTTTACTTCACTTGCTGAAGGCTTTTTGGTAGCAAAGGCTCCTGCTGCAAGTTCCCTCTTCTTATTCTGAATTTTCAGCATATTTTCTTCCACTGAATCCTTCACAATGAACTGAAATACAAAAAAAGCCCCACTGAAATGGATTTATTTTTTTTTAAATTAAGTTGAAGATGAGAGATTTAGGTACTTTGGAAAAAATATTAAAAAGCTGAGTATCCTGAAGCACAGTTACATTATTTAATTATTTGTAAAGGAAACACAAGAGGGAAGGGTTATAAAGCAGTTGGAGGAAAAAGTTTGGTGCTTTAGGTTTTTCTGCTCTTTTTTTTTTTTTTTTTTTTTTTTTTACAACACTTATGGGAAGGCTATCTATCTCTTTGCTCCACATATTAGAAGAGAATCTGTCTTCAATTTCCCAAGTAATATTTTTGTGACTGGGTATTAACAAGACAGACCAGCTGCTCTTATGCTGCTGAACAAGCTGCTATGACAAAAGCAAAAGCATTCCACATACCCTCAAGATAATAAACTGTAATAGCCAGGCTACGCAACAGCAATGCTACCCATCTTAGTCACTCCAAATAGCTCAACGGGGACATTTAATTTCTAAAATTATTATTTCACAGGAGATAGGTTGCATTTATAAAATCTTATAATCCAAAGCCCACACTTCAAAAATCACACCACAATTTAAGTTTACTGGTGGATATACTGGACATATGATGTTAAAATTATTTTAAAAATATAGTACAGCTTTTTGGAAAACAATTTATTTATTCATAACCAGAAAACTGTTCAAACAGATCATGTCTCAACTCACCTTAGTAATAACAACATTATGCTTCTGACCCAGCCTGTGACACCTGTCAAAACACTGGTCTTCTGCAGCGGGATTCCAAGCCTATCAGTAGCAGCAATGAACAAGTTAAATAACCTCCTTCAAAATACATCGTAAGATGCACATGGAATCACAAAGAAGTTATTGTACCATCAGCTCTTGAACAAATACTGCTTGCAGATTAGTTTCTCCCAACCTAATGTCTCACTCTGTCAGTATCCTGCTATAAAGAAAGCTTTGAGAACTTCTGGTTATATATTCATAACAACAAGCAGGAACTTTAGGCAAATGCTTTAAAAACCAAGTCTGCCAGTACTCTAGAAGACATTAAAACAATCTTGTTATAATTTTAATTCTGAAATAAACACTGCATATACTAACTACCTCAGTACCCTTTTCCTGATAGCAAAATCTAAACCAGCTGAACACAGGCAGTTATTTATCAGTAGACTAAGTCACTCCCCTGACTGTTAAGAAAGCCCATGCATACTTCCATTAGTATATGCAATAATCAGGTAAACAAGAAACAATCTGAACACAAAATGGTAGTGTAGCTGTTCCTACTTATGCTTAGAACACTAAATGTAAGTATTTGTGAAATGCCAAGTTTGTGCTCTGCATTTTTCCAGCATGTTTTTTTTCTATCTAAAGGTATAGTACTACTAGTTCTCACTGAATGTTTATTTAAATCTCCCTGAAATATAATAATGTTCCATCTGGGATAAGCAAGTCTCGTGCAATGGGCTCACCTTGCTGTGTCACCCACATACTCATTATCTAGGAATTCTTCTTAATGACTCCTTTCTACGGAAGGGAGAAAAAACAGCACTAGGCTAGCACAAAAAATTAATTTGAGATTCTAAGAACCTCTGATGCCTAGCACACTTAAGACATCAAGCTGCAAGACAAAAGCCAAACAAGTCTTGTTTCTCCAATCTCATGTAGCAAGCAGAAGTGATGTATCTGTCACTGCAAGATGAACATTCCTGGCAAGCTATGTAGAGCAAACCATTGTAATACTCATCTGACTATACAAACAAGATGATGTTGAGGCAAAACCTAGTCCAAACATGCACAAGCATGTTCTACTCTATCTTTGCTGTAGTCGAGGAGGACCAAAGTGTACTACTCTCACTCTTCTTCTCTCATCAGTCCAGCAAAGAAAAGTGAATTGCAATATTTCTAGGCCTTTCTGCAATATCTCATATGAAGGATACTATAATTTACATGGGTAAATACAAAGAAACTTGAGCCTCAGAGAAACATCTGTATACTTGTGATACTCTCACATTAAAGATTTGTATTTCTTCCTGAAGGTGAGAATTCAGCAGATATGATTCTATTTAAACAAACAAATTAAAAAAAAAAAAAAAGGGGGGGGATGGGGAAGAAAGTAGTCTATGGTTGGATAAATGTTCCTCCCTTGCACTGTGGTGTAACACCTTTCAGAGAAAGTATGCAGACCTCTAAGCTACAGTTTTACAACAAATCCACAGAATTTGAGTAGAAAAACTGGTTACCTCACTGGCTCCAGAGGTGTTTCTGCTTCTTAAATCCTATTATTGCTGCTAATTCACTTCAAGGAATGCTAACGCATGACCGAATCTCATTCAGCGCTGAACATTAAAAAGTGAGATCCTAAAGGATGATGTGGTCCTGCTGCCCCTTCATCAAATACAAGTAGTCAACCACTGCCACTTGGGATGGTTACCAGCGGGATGAGGAGAAGTTGTTCAACGGTGTATAAGGGCTGCAGTTATATTTGGCTCTGGTTTGTGAGGTATAACTATGAACTGTGGATGACTCAGTGTTAACAATGCTTATCTTATATTCTTACAACTGCTTGCCCCAGGACAGTGTATGCATTATACCTCATTAATTATCTTCACAGAAAATGAAAATTCTCTTGGACTTGCCACAAGTTTTCTTATTCAGAGAATTGTTTAAAAAAAAAAAAGGGGGGGGGAAAGCAGTTGGACTAGATGGTGGTGTAGGTCCCTTCGCACTGAACTATTCAATGCAACATATACAGAAACAATACTTGTGAAAATGTGTCACAATTCATGAAAAACCTTTTTCCAAGGCAACTTCTCCACACTTACACTCACATTTAGTTCTTTTAGTTTATTAAGTAAATAGCTTTTGTCTTCATGCTGCACTAACCTGATTTCCAAGCTAGTACTTTTTCTTTACTAGTGGTGTTACCAGATGCCCAAGTCCAAAACTACACTATTATTTTAATTTACTTTGGTTTTGTTTTCAAGTGCACAAACTGCAGAATTTGTCTCTGTTTCCAACTGCCAAAAAACCAGGACATTAGAGTAGAGGAGTAAATAGTGGGAAAGGGAGGAAGTGAACAGAAAAACTTTGATTTTGTACAACACAACAAGACATTAACCAATGCTATTAAGAATACCAGTTTGCTATCAATAAATGTAATTTACATTTTTATTCCTGACAAATAATTTTGCATTCCCATTTGCTTTAATGAAAGGAAAAAACCCTCTTAAATTTAGATCATCACCATCTTTCTCAGTCTTCCGAAACCACAAAAGTAACCTCAGACTAATGTCTATTTATAAATAAATTCACAGAAAAACCAGAAGAGGCTAGAGCAGAGAAGCACTGCATTGTAACACAGAAAAAATATACTGTTCCTGAAATTCCACTTCATGGCTTTTGAAGTTATTAAATGGAACAAACAGAAAGACACATTCAGAAGTATCAAAAAGAAAGAGGAAGAAATAAAGAAGGAACTACTGTCAAACGCTACACTGTAAGGTGTCACACCACTATGTTAACGGTACTACTACCAGTCTTTCCATTCACAGTAAATAAATGGACAGCGCAAAAATAGTTAAACCAAAAACATGCCAGGGAAACAAACGAAGAAAAGCCCTATTTGCCCTTTAACAGACGCTTGTCATTCATTCTCAGAGGGGCTTTCCTTCTACCTCTTAGCAAAACATCAAAGGAGCTTCACCTAGATTAAGCCAGATCATTACGAACAACCCATTACTCACAGGATCCATTAAAAACACTCGGGAAGCTGCTGTCAGATTTAATCCAACTCCACCTGCTTTCAGAGACAAAAGCATTACAGTTGGGGATCCTGCTTGGCTGCTTTGGAAACACCGAATTGCTTCTACTCTTTTCTTCTGTGCCATTGACCCATCCAAACGAGTAAAGGCAAACCCTGATTCTCTGAAGAGAAAGCAAAAATGTTCAATTTAACAATCCATTTTCTGTGACAGCAGGAAATAAATATATTAAAATCCTCACCTCTACTTTGAAATGCTTTTTTACAATTCTGCATTTAACAGGTGATACATTAAAAATAACATGAATGAGATTCATGGCTTTATTCCACTAAATAAAGTAATTGAGTAATTTGTTCCTCTTCTGAAGTTCTAAAAATGAAAAGGATACTATATTCTTTGAGACATCGTTCTAAAACACCACAAAAGCATGTGTTTATTAAAAATGACAGTAGTTCTACTTACTTCAAGGGATTTTCTATCAGTGACAGGAAAGATGTGAACTGGGAAACAACGAGACATTTAGCAGTTGGATTATCCCTCCGTAGATCTATCAAAGCATGCATAAGAGCATTTATCTGAAATAAAATTAAGATTTATGCAGCTTATTCTGACTTGGTTAGATTCCACTCCTACAGGTGCTTCGATAAAAGTTCACATAAATTGAGAAATCACTGTTCAGTAATACCTTTTAAACGAACTAATCTTAAATTCTGTGGATAGGGTTTCTTTTAGTTTCCAAAGAAAACTAAGGTCACAAACTACAGGGTGATTGATGGTGCTTTGGGGAAGAGGGTTCACAAACCCATTCTCCAGGCACTGTCAAGAGTCAACAAGTCCCCTACTTCCAGGGCACATGGAAAAAAGGAACAGAGCACTGGAACTCTGAAAAGTAAGGCTTATGCAAGGGACACCCACAAGGTGAGTGCCCTACTGTAGGAATACTCAAGAAGCGAGAAAGGCTTCCCCCAGGAGTATTCAGGCAAGCTATGCAAGACCCTTGGCGAGGTATGACAGAGAACAAAGAGGCACCAGAGGCACTCTTGGGACCAACATGAGAACAAAAGGAGCAAGGAATTTGATCGGAAGCAGAAAAACACTGCCAGTTTTCTCATGTTAAGTTTAGCTACGATGAGTTAAAGAGCCACTAACTAGAGAAAGCAAGTAAATGCACCAGGTTAAAAAAAAAAAGAAAAATCTTAATTTATTCTTGAGCACAACATCCTAAATTAGTTCTTAGTTCTCCACAGAAAGATTTTTAGGGAATAAATTTATAAGCAACTTTTGAAAGAACAATAACTTCATTAAAAATTAAAATTAAAAATGTAATGTTTCAGAAAAGCAAAGCAATCTCAAAACAGAAAGGTCAAAGTATAAGCAGGAAGATTTAATTTTTGGCAATGAATGCACAATGAAGGTGAGGCAAAAAAACACATGGCAGACCTTGAAAAATGGGTCCGCAAAGTAAAATAAAAATATCTCACTTGTTTATCTGACAAGTGTTATATTGAACATATGATGCCCATTTAGCTTTTCCCTCTAGACCAGAATATGTATTCTTTAGACAAGTTGTAAGAAAGGAGGATTTATTTAGATTTTTAGTTTCCTTAAATATATCAAGAACTGAATAGTTTCAGTGGTTATAGAACTAACCTATCTTCAGAAACAGAAACAAAATGCAAAGCAACAGCTCTTTTACCAAATTATAATTAGTACACATCTATGTAGTGCACAATGGCCAGCATTAAAGTACAACTGATGGTCCTTTTGCCTTGTTTCCCTGCTGCAAAATCTGTTTGTGATGAATTTTGATTGTGCATTTTCTTCTGTGCTGCCTAGACAGGCTGTGCAGACTTTTAAATAATAATTTAAAGTATGTTATGCATACTTAATATGTTCAGCATATTTACATAAAAATGCTAGAGACTGCTCTACAAAACCATAATGAAAGCCAAGTGAAACACAATGGGATGTACCTTTGAACTGGATATCCACTTCTGATCACACTTCTTTCCATTACTGGAGTTTATTTCCTCTTCTAGGGGACATTCCACCAAGTGCTCTGCTCGAAGCTCATTCCTACAGAGAGGGCATTTGGCATTTGGCTACAAAAAAGCCCAAATAACATTTGAAGAAACATATTAAATCAAATTATTTATAGTAAGTACTAAAGATCACCATTACAAAGCACTTTTTATGAAATTACATTGATGCTCGTACAAAAAAAAATCCTCAAGGAGTACATTCATTCTTTTAACACACTGCTTTGTCATTTCTGACATAACAATCAAAATATTTTATTTCTGAGAACATTAAGGTGACATAAATGCTACAGGTTTTAAAAAACACTCAGCCTTCCTTAAAAGCAGTCTTCCTTCTGAGTATATTTATGCTTGAAATAAGCAGCTCAAGATTTAAAAGCAAGCAGATACTTGGGCTATGGGGAGAGGTCTATTAAAAGTATCAGAAAAATAAACCATCTTTCAAAGACAAGATCTTTCTTAGTTACAAACAAAGAATGACGTTTTACCCTTTTTCTTCAAAGCCTGCACAGAAATAATAGCAGTGTGATGAAATACACTTTGTCAGGGCCAGACACAGGGTATCTTCTCTTTTTTTCCCCAATAGACATGAGAAATGAGACATAATTTAACACCAAAATCTTTTTTCTCTGAAGCATATTCTAGGTAAGGCAAAGTTTAGAATTTATACGATAGCACTTCCATAGGGCTACTCACAAAATTTAACAAAAGACTGTGTGCACTATACAAATACACAACTTGGCAGAGCAAAAATGACAGACACGAAAAACTTTTGCCTAACAGAGCAATCCTTTAAAATTAGCTAACTCAGTTTATATAGCAATCTGGCCACAGAACCAAGGCATCTTTAGACAGGCTGCAAAGCAGACGAATACTGGGGGCCACTAATCTGGAATGAACCTCTAGCCGATTAAAGAGGCTGACAGTGATAGTCTGCATACATTAATTTGTTGCAGCAATAAAGACAACCTGTCAAGAGACAGAATCTTAACACAAAAGAATCTGAAATAACAGTCTCCAAAACATAGTAACAAATGAAGCATTCCTGACTTGACTTCAAAAATCCTCCAATGTCAAAGAAAAACAAATTGATTCTAATAAACCTGAAAAAGTTTTCTGGAAAAAAAATCCTAACAGTACCCATAAAGACTTTTTTTTTTTTTTTTAAATAAAAGGCTCACATCGTTCTGCACCCCTTCTCCAATTTAGTACTGTAATTAAAAACAACAGAAAACCCAAAACACAGCTGAACAATGCCAACACAGATACGGAAAACTTGCAGTGAAAGCATATGAAAGCAACAAAAAGTCTCTTGCAATCAAGAACTAGAAGGAAAAAAAGAATGTTTTAACACATAGCTGGCAAGCTTTTACAAGAATACAGTTAATACACACAGGCATTAGATTACTGTAGGGATTTTATAGCTTTATTGGGACTTCTGCATAGGATCTCTACTTACTCGCACAACTCTGAACTCAATGAAAGACTGAAACGAATAAGGTGTTGGCTCTCAAGCTGTTAACCACTAAAGTTTTTCCAATTGCAGTAAATACTTTTAGGTTAGCATTAGAAAGATAAAATGGTCTCCAAGTTTGTAAAGGCCAAACTTTTCACGCAGCAGATTTGTTTTGGCAGCTTCACATCCCATTCCTCACTGATGGCTTAATATTCTCATTTCTATTAATAAAGTGCATTCACAGGCATCTTGCCTGGAAGAATCCTGTTTGAATCCAAGGTGTTGGGGGAACAGGGAGACGGGGGGAGGTGGTATACAAGTTTGTTGGTTTGCTTTAGTTTTAAGGCAGTAAGTAAAGTACCTTCCCTAGCTAATTACTAGGAAAGAGTTGCATTGTAACCATTCTGGCACAGGAACTACCCAACTGAGATGCAGCACTACTACAAACACCTATCATGTGGAAACAGTAATTCCCCAACTCTGGAATTTAGGTATCTGTCAGTGTTTTGGCTAGAAGCTGCAAAAACTTCTTTAGGAACTGATTTAAATCAGGAATCATTTTGAA
Source organism: Gorsachius magnificus (assembly GCA_034008185.1). NCBI lineage: Eukaryota > Metazoa > Chordata > Aves > Pelecaniformes > Ardeidae > Gorsachius > Gorsachius magnificus. The sequence continues at coordinate 38,921,846 of CM067087.1, forward strand.
CATAAGAAAGGCTTACTCACTCACTACTCTGCAAATTCACGCTAGTTCAGCTTCAAAGGAGCAGAATCTAGAGCCACCTCTGTTCAGATTTCACTACTATGAAGTGATCTGTGGACCAATGGGGGATTCAACAAAAGCCCTAGTTCTGCAGATTCCAAGGTCCCTTCTAGGCAAAGCATAGTAAATAATTTACTGTACAGTCAAGTAATACAGGTTCCATCACATCATTACCTGATCTATTTCTCTTCATGCCTAAATACACCTGAAGGTTGAGTAGGGGCACCAAAGGCCTCTGCAAGTGCTATTTCCTTAGAGAATAATTTCACACCATTAGTTTCCCCTCAAAATTCTCAGAAACTCTCAGCTGGGATATCTGCATCAGAACCTTGTGTGGCTGGCAACGAAACAAAGTCAATCTACATACCAGACAGACAACACTTCCTACCTTTGTCTTGTTAGCTTGACTATGCACAAGCAGGGACTAATTTGTTCCCTGCTGCCTCCTATAAAGAACACCACCTAGGTTTAGTCTAGTGCTTGCAGCCCTTCTGCTGAGTAGGAGGCAGAACAATTCCAGAGAGGAAGTGCAGTAGCATTAGATACAAGTGGTGAGACTACCACACTATCAGATTGCCCTAGAAAGTAAAGGGCAAACAAGAAGGAAAAGTATAGCTTAGAAGCGCACAAGAAAAATAAATGCTATGTTTCTCAAAAAAGCAATCAAAAGACGCTCATCCACAAGCTTATTCTGGAGAAAGTCCAGAGAAGGGCCATAAAGATGGCCGTCGAGCAAGGCAGCTATTTCACTGTAGAAGCTTATCAGCTTGGAATAAGGAGAGCAGACATGATCTTAGTTCAACAGTCAACTTCTAATACACAGCTTTGGTCTCTTTTAAGCACAACATATACATGCATCACATCACATACAAGCAGCGAAGAGGCATCCAGCCATATGGAGGTATACAATGCTGCACTGGATGCCATCACTTTTACCCTAGGGACAAAGTAAGTTGAGGTCTAGGGAAAGGTCTTTGAAAGTACTGATAGGCCTTAACACTGTTCAGTTTGACAGCTACTCTCTCCATAGTTTGACTTCAGGCCAATAATTTTTATAACCCAGCTGTAAACTAGGTTTACACTGTTCACCATTTATGATTTAAAAGAACAATAGCTAGATGATAACCTCTGGTGATACCAGTTCAATGCTTCTGAATCACTATTACAATTAACTGTAACCATAGAAAACCAACCTGTTCACTTCTGATGACTTCAAAAATACACGGCTTACAAAACACATGCGCACAGTGTGTTATCACAGGAAGAGTCAGTGATTCCAAGCAAACTGCACATTCTTCATCTGAACCAGAGCTCAGAACCAACTTCATTTTACTCACTAACGTCTCACGCAGTTCTTCAGGAGTTTTATTATCTGCAAATATAGAAAGATACTCAAAAACAGATTTCCATACAGGAAACACTCTGAGCTGGCACACATCACACAGTTCCATTGCTCACAAAGCAATTAGGACAGTTTATACACAATGAGGATATAGCCTACAATGTATAAAAACACAAGCTGCCAAATACCACAGAAAATTCTGACTTACTGTTTCAAAACACATTAAGAGTAATCTTACTTGAAAAAATAGTAATTACGAATTCAAAGAGCCTCGACTACATGCTCAGTGATAAGTACACATGCAACACAAAGGTAACGGGAACAAGCAATGTTCATATGGCAGCTTCTCAAGTAGTAACAGCATAGTAGTAATTACAGAGATGACACTATTTATGGTTAAGATTGCTTTATTTTTTAAGTAAAGAAACTCAAATCACACTCACTAGTTACTAGTTAATTTCTAAATAATTACTGAACAATTATCCAATCTTCTCCATCCTGTATTTTTCAGGAAGATAAATCACAACCTTCTAAAAAAGGTTCTGACCATACTTCATGGGTCTTGCAGTTTCCTGAAAAAATCACACCTATACCAATGGCATCTCAAAATAGGATTTTTCAAAATATTGAGAATTCTCAAATTTAGAGTATTTCAAACAGGCTATACCTTCTTTTGAAAGAAATGCATATAATTTTTAACACTTTGCAGCTGTACAGTTCTGGCTTGTCAAAAATAAAATTTCACTCTCCTTTCAGTCCTCTGTGTTCAACCTTCCTTACAGCCGTAACAAAGTCAAAACTTTCCTATTCTGCTGAAGAAGCAATGGTTCTGCTGACAAGGCTACCAATCTACAAGCCATTCCCCAAAGCTCCTCTACATCTTCTCTCCTGAGGCAAAGAAAAAGATTTGCTGTAAAAGCACTTCTGTAAATTATTACAACAACAGATATGCTGCTTTTTAACAAGTCTTCTCCGTTTGGCTCTGCAGAGGTCCTCTTCAGTCACTTCTGTATGGGCTGTCAAAGCTTATTAACTCCCACTTCTAGCTTTCACAACTACTCATACTTCACAGCTTTCGTTCATATTTGAATATGTGTTCGAGCACCCACTTCTCAAACATATTCAAACATATTATGGTACAAAACCAATAAAAGTAGCAAAGCTGAAAGTTCAATAAGCCCATCTGAAAAGAGGAAGGCTGAAGCTAGAAAGTTTGGACAAGATACAAATGTGTTTCTGTTCTTGAATACAAAGTACAAGTCCACTTTTTAGAAACAGAGGAACCAAAAGCATTCACTCACCAGCTGAAAAACTAGAAGATGTATTTATACAAAGATGAGGATGACAACAAAGCTGCCTCAATCTGAGCAGGACACCAAGGATGTCAGCATAGTGAGCTAGTAGAGTCCCTTCACTGAAAAATCTGAAGAAGAGTTTTATCGTTAGTGTGAAATGCTACAGCCTGAAGTAACAGATGACACCAAGCGATCAAGTTTAGCTGTTAGAATGATGTTCTGATTTTTCACTTTCCTGTTTGAATATATTTTCTCCAATCCTCTTCTGAAACAAGGTACAAAATGCTACCAGTAGCATGTTCTACTACAAGAAATGCTAATGTGATGACAACAATTTTAAGGCCATTCTTTATGTATCTGGTATCCCTTTCTGTTTCTGCACAGACTCTACTTCAACTCTTCAGAACTTAACAGATGCTAAGCTAATTTGCAATTTTTAGCTTCTGGCATACAAACTGACACACTTGGCTACCAGAGCTAACATAATAGAAACTTCCAAAAGACAAGTTTGTGATATCAAACTTCAGCCTTCAGGATTAAGACAGCCTTCTACTTACCTGCTAATAGCAGCTTTGCCCTCCTTCTTCACAGACTGATAGATGTGTCTCTCTTCCTCTGTAAGTGTGACATGCTGAATAAGTACTTTACGTTCTGGCAACTCCAAAATGGGTTTTCCTTTAACTTTACTTGTTTTAGTTCTTCTAAGGGTAATACTCCTAATCAGAGATTGTAAACGCCTAAAAATACAAATGTAGACAACGTATTATGCAGCTGAGGTTGGTTTGTTGGGTTTTTTTTTCCAGTTTATTGCATAAATGCATGTTGTGTATGAAATCCAAGCCCAGTTGTACAATATGATTCATTACTCTGAAATATTAAATATTTTGATTTATTTAATATTTATTAATTTGAAATAAAAATTGAAATAAGTACCCAAGTCCTCCTGGAGCTCCCATTGTGACTGGACGTTGAATTGTTCTGTGCCACCACTCTCGATCAGTAAAAGGTTTCAGTTTTAAGAAGGAAATAAGAGACCACAAATCCTTCACAGAATTCTGAATAGGTGTGCCTAAACAGAAAACAAAAAAAAAAGATTGTAAAACCTCAAACTAAAAAATACAAATTTTTAGTCGAAGTGAAAGTTCTGTGCTTTCTCCAAACCATATACCATGGACAAGGTCTCTCATATACTTAGTGACATGTCAACCTAGTTAATACATACTATTTTCTTAATTAAAATATTACAAAACACTTAAATATATGAGTGAAAAAGCTGCACCTCTCAGTGCTAGGAAGACTCGGATGTTAATCTTTCCATTTCAGCTTCACCAGCAGTGGTTACATCATCATTTTCTTTAAATTACATTTCAGGATCATATGCCTGCATGGTCCCTGGCAAAGCTACTGAGATTCATATAAGTACATAAGAATGTGAGCTTCTAACCAGACATAACATGCCAGTTCATAAATAGGCCCCTTTCTACTTGCACATCCAACCAACCTGTGTATCAAAAGTTATTTTAAAATTTGTGTCTACAAACTGAAAAAAACCAAAAACTAAAAAAAAAAAAAAAAGCACAACCCCAAACATAAAACCAAGCAAATAACATCAAAAACAACTAAAAGACAACACATCTAAATCACTGCCCAAAGACAAGTTTAAAAACATTCCAAGTGAATCTGACACAGACAGACATTAACCACCTCCCAGAAGAAGCCAAAGGGGAAACACCAAGTGAGAAACACGAGATGGTGTTATACTAAGATGATTTAAGATGATTTGCACTGCATTTCCTCTGCTGTCAAATATTTTACCTGTAAGTACCCATCTTCTGTGTCCCTCCAGATTTAAGGCAGCTTTAGTTTGCTGAGCATTTGGATTTCGTATAGTGTGCCCCTCATCCAACACAATTCTCAGCCACTTGACTTTGTGTAAAGGGCTGTCACCTCTGGTCTGAAACATAGTATTTTTTAAACCTTTGACTCAAATTAAAAACCTTTTTTGCAATCTGGGTTAAGCAAGCTATTAATACAACAATTCCACAACTAATAATGGATAGTATTTATTCGCATCTTGTTTATTTATCAGCACAGAAGAGCAAAACTAAGAATGAGGCGTTCCTTCTTTTAATGATTCCCGGAAAACGTTAACAATCTTCTCATGCTGGAATATGAAGAATGAGCTACATCAAAAATAAGCTACCTTGAAAAGCAGAAAGGCTTCAAAGACACAGAGATACAGAAAATGGATCAGAGAGCAAATTAAAAGCTTATGTTATACTTAAAGATGTCATCTTCAGGCTTTTAAAACAGCTGGAATTTCTACAAAAACATCACTTTATAAATATATCTCATCCAATGAGCTACTTGGTCACAGCCCACATGCAACAAGAACTATGGAATTGTTTCTATATGCTCCATATTCTTTGAATTTGATTGGGGAAGGCAGAAACGGGAGCCTCATGCCACTGAGATTTGGGGAGATTTACATACTTGCCAACCTTTTCTATCCTTAAAAAGTCTCTTCCTTAAGCTGCCATAATTGCAGCCAAATAATTTTCTCTACAGGACCAATCGATAAAAAACTCCCTTCATTCCCACAGCAAACCCGTAAGAAAGTATGTAAAGCAGAACTACAGCTATAACCTTTCGATTGCCTACCAGAATAGCACTTGAATATACTGCCATCATTAGCCCAAACACCGGCAGTCTTGAACAGTAAGGGATCTTTAAAGAACACTCTTTCTCATGTACTTACTCCATAATCACTAGCTAAGATGTTGTATGTTGTCAGAACAATGTCTTGCTCTGAAAGAACTGATGGGTCTTTGCTTCGGTCAGAACCATAATAAACATAAATATTTACAAGAAAATCTTGGTGGATATGTTGTTCAAACTGGTCCTGAAAGAAAAGTTGTCAAAAAGTCATCCAAAAGATACTGTGTTACGACCTGATTCTTAGAATAAAATTCTTGTAAGCTGCCCTACCTAAGAACCACTTCCTCTAGCCCTGTGACATTCTACATGCATTTATATAACAAAAGCAATTTGAATTTGGGTTTCTTTTTACCTCTCCACCCAGGTGAGAAGAGGGACCAGAAGTAGTCACCTCAGTCCTTAGTAACAGACCACAGTATCACATTCTGATAACTCTAGCTCTACTTCTTGCACATTATTAATTCACACCCTGATGTTATATGCACTTCAAAATCCAGTTTCTCCCAAACTGTAACAGAAGAGGTTTTACGTTCTCTTTCACTTTCTACCTTAATCTTCTCTTTATTCTTTCACTGTTCATTTACAGCTTCTTCCCCCTACTGGTTTAACCACCTAAGTTTTAACATAAATGACGGTACAACTGTCAGGGTATTAATTTTAAAACCAGTGTTAATATTCCCTATATTTGTTCTGTGAAACCCTCAGCATACAGTAATCTCGACAGCCAATAAAAATCAACAATTTGATTTCTGAAGCAGAGTCACAAGTTTTTTTTTTAAACACTCAATTTGGTTTTGAATTGACAAAGAGTATTTTTTAATGCTATTTGATGTTTCCCAATTATACGATTTCAATGTTTTACCTACAGTCTAAGATTAAATTGTTTCATTTTTGTATTAATGTTCTAACCACAGACAGTAAAAACTTCCAAATAAAACGTAACTTGAAAGTTAAAGATATCCCCATAGTACCTGTATTCAAAACATCATGAGAACAAAAAAAATTAATGCAGAGACAGAGCTAGAAGGGCCTTTCAGCCTGTTCACCCTAGCAGACCTACTCCCACAAATCACCAACAAGATCATCAAATTACTGAACACCTCTAGTAAATGAAATATCATGTGCAGTATCAATACAGTACAGTAATATTTTATTCTGAGCATGCAAGAAGAAGGACCTGTCTCCTCCACATTCCTCATCTGGTTTAAGGAGTTAAATCACACAAGTTCCAGAAGCGCTCAAGTGAATCTGCCTAGTCAAAAGCAGGGAATGGAAAGGGAGCTTGTTCTTTCCGATAGTGGTGAGCTCACTACTTATGAACTGCGCTCTTACTACAATACTACTCTAGTTTCTAAATTTCTATCAAATAAAATTCCCTTGTGAAAGCAGCTCTGTTTCATAAAAAAGGAAACCCATGACCTTTTACTAGCATGGGAGACCAGAGGGAGTACTATTTCTACAGCATCATAACCAACATACATCACATTTACACATTAAAACAGCTTAGCACTTACAATCCAGTTGCTCAGGACAGACAGTGGACATACAATCAGTGTTGCTCGGGGGCCATCGTCAGAATATTTCTTCTCAACTGACTGAACGCTAGTGGTACCTGAGAAAACGCAAGTCAGATATAGTGGCATAACAGTTCACTTTAAAGCAATGTAGAAGTTCAAGAGACTTATGGTTCCCTAAAGTCCTTTCTAAATTTCTTCACCTTCAAAGCAATTTACAAAGACACAAGCTTCATTCATTAAGTCAGATATACATAATACTTCAGCTTCAAAAAACTCAGAAATCAATATTATCCATTTATCCCTTTATTACCTTTTCTCTTTGTCTGTCTTTTTAAACAAGTGGATGAAGGCAGAAGAACAGATGCAAACCCTGTATCTTCTTGGATAACACAGGAAGTTGCTGCAAAAAGCCAGACAAACTGATTTTTCACACCATGCAGACCATCTGTGTGCATTCATTTTTATGACACACTTCATAAAAGTCAAACCTGTTAACCAAATTACTTCTCCTCTCCAATACCATAATGTAGAGTATCTCGAGTTGGAAGGGACCCATAAGGATCATCGAGGTCAACTCCCTGCTCTTCACAGGTCTACCTAAAACTAAACCATTCAGCTAAGAGCATTGTCCAGGCACTCCTTGAACTCTGACAGGCATGTGTGCAGAGTAGTATCTTATACATCTGTTTCAGGTTATGAATCTTCAGAGGAATGCTGTTCACCAGTCGTTAAAAAAACCAAAACAGCTTAGCACAGGTTTAACTCCAAGTACTTTAATCCTAAACTTAACTGCTTGCTCCAGAGTACCTGTAACCCTTCCTGTTTTTTTCCATGCAAGATACTTAGTTCAACAAATGACACATGTTCTTGCTTCTTCATGATCACATTTCAGGTGTTTACCACAAAAGATGGACTTCATTTTTGGAATTTGTTTTTCCAACCCTAGTGCCCTGATAACAAGTCTATGTCAAATTCTAAAAATCTTAGCAATTCTGTCTTTCACCATCCGTTTGACCCTGCTCATAGCTTGTTACACCACCACTCATTCAGCTAAAGAAACAAACTATAACACTTAGCAGTAAACCACTGCTTTCCCATTCAGCAATTTCTAAAATTTCCTGCTTAAAGTTTTGGCTGAATTAAAAAAAAAAAACCACAAACAAAAAACCCCAGTTAATTCCTTTTCCAGTTAATCAGAAATCCTATTCAGTTTGGCTTCAGAAAGGAAGACACCAGGTGTTACGGTAACCAATTAAAAAAAAAAATTCCTTGCAACTTACTTTCTGTTTGTTGCAGTAGACATTCTTCAGATTCTCCCAAGTTACTGCTTCCTGAATATCTGGGTTTTTTCGCTTTATCTCTAAATATCATCATTAAGAAAGAAAAAAAAAAAAAAAACAAACAACCTGACAATTCTACTACTGCTTGAATTTACATATTAAATGTCAAGAGCATAAAGCAAATGAACTTGACATTGCAAATAAGATACCACTGGAAGGGTTAGAAAAAGGCAAAGCACAGAACATAGAGCTACACGGGGAAGGATGCTCATAAAACTTGGTACAGATTATCACTGAAGTTCACACCAGTTATAAGAAGAGGCTAGTGTGGTGGCAAAGTTGAAACATATTAGTAAGCTTCACAACTTCATCAGCTCAAAGCTGCCTCTGTCAGAAGCATGCCTGCCAAGTATTTCTTAACCACTTAAAAACCCAGTTGATACTAGAAGAAAGATTACCCCACAGCCAGTTTTTTAGATGCCACACACTGATGTTATTAGACACCTTTACTACTGACAGAGACATCCAAGCATGCAGTCACACAAACCACGTAGAACGACTTAATACTTTTTAAACGTATTCCAAAGTGCAACACAGATATAGAACACTTATGATAAATGTCAGCAGAAATACAGCATACTGAAAGTTGAGGAGACAGCAGGAAAACGTTTTAGGCTAGGGTTATTCATAACCAAGTACCACTTTATTTTTACTCAAAATCTATGTAGCAAACAAACAAAAAGATTATTCCAGCTATCTACCTTTTTGGAAGACAACTTGAGTATTTCAACGGAGTAGTTTCAAACTTTTTTACTTTAGAAACACCAGGCTCCATCACATTGCTAGAGTCTTCATAAAGAAGAAATTGGTATTTATAAAAAATATACATAGTCTTCAGCTTGCTTATCAAACCAACTCTAGCGTAACTTCATCAAGAACAAGTACAAACTTCCTTTAAAACAATCTTAGTTCTGCATGGGACAAGTACTACTGATACTGCAATCACAAATGAAAAATAAGAATACTCTTAAAACAATCTTAAATATTCACAAAGTCATAAAACGTGTACTGAGTTTGCAGGTGGTCAAAACCGAACTTTCAAGAAAAAAACCAAATGTAAGCATTGCACTGTTAACAGTGAGGGCAAAGTTCTATAAAGAAGATTTAAATAATGCTAAATGGTAAACTTTTTTTATGGGTCAAACCTTATTAATTAATGATTTCTACACTGCCTAAAAGGAAATTAGTAACAGCAGCATTAACAGAAAAAATGTGCATGTGAGGGGTTTAGGGGGGCTGCAGGGGAGGTTGTTTCATTTTGTTGGGGTTTTTAAGGTTTTCTACCAGGTAGTGAACAAAACATCACCTCTGCCCTCTGCCAATAATAGCATGTCAGAAGCAAATGCAAAAAAGAAAACATATTAGGACATAGTTGATATCAAAACTGAAAGCAAAAGCGCTTGCAGAAAAGAGTTTTGCTATAACTCAGGTTAAGTAAATTCATGCTTGAATTCCAGATTTAAACTTCAGCAAAGATTTTTAATATTAAAAACATTGAATACAATCCTGAAGACAGCAAAACTTGCAAAGACTCGAGAAATAGGCATCAATTTAACGCACAATATAATGAGAAATGGCGGCGGGGAGACGTGTAAGAGTTTCAAAGACATTATCACTTTTTCAGATTAAATAATAGTAGAAACAGGCTCTCCCCTCACTGCTGTAAACAGCATCTTGTTAAAATGCTTGATGCTCTGGGGGAAAAAAAAAAAAAAAAAAAAAGTATCTCGCATGTTGCTAGGCATTTCAGCTTTGGTAAAGGCTCTGATTTTCTGGTAACACTCATACTGACCCCCATGAAAGTCTGCATTTTCTCCCTTCCAGAATACTGATAAAAATAACTTTCACCAGAGGCAGTTCATATTAATGTGTCCCTTTCATTTCTCTTGTGCTATCACGTTAGGTCATCCGTATTAAAATTCCTTGCATGGGAGGACAGTGAGGGAAAGTTACTGCAAGAAAACTTCAAGCCCCATACATTTCTTCAGTAATTTTCAAGAGCATGATGAGTTGCAAAACATACTGACAGCAAGTATAATTTTTCATATACGTGTATAAATTCTCCCAATACAACCTGAAAACTACAGGTGTGATAAACACTTGTCATTTGCTCATTACTTAAAAATATTTCCAAAAAAGCCTGACTTAAAAAAATTACTATCTAACACTGAAGTTTACTGTTTAAACAAACAAGATTCTAGCAGATGCATAAGTGCTCCTGTTTCATCTACAAGGAAGGAAAAACGAAAGCAAAAGGAACAAACCCAGAATTTCCTGGATGTAGTAAATTTCTTTTGCAGGGTGCAACTTTCTCACAAAGCAGTTAATCTTCTCATGTGTCAAATGAAACATCTTTAAAGGTATGTTTTAAATACTTCACCAAGATACTTAGTTTGTCAAGAGTTTGTGAAGACTAGCACTGACCACAGGCTAAGGCTACCCCCAGGTAATAACATTCATTATCATGCAAACATTACTGGACTTTTCATAGTTTGCTGTCACCTTTACACAGTCTGCGTCCATCGTTGTTCATGCTGTTAGTACCAGATTCCTATTGAGGAATGGAAACTTTTATTCTTTAATGTAGCAACTGGAAAAAACGCCAATAACATTATTACACTAATCTGACCAGCGCTCAATTACTGCTCTGCAACATGAAAGACCCGCTCAGTGCTGAAAAAGCTGTACTTTTTTTTTTTAGTTGCCACATACAGACTTCAAATGAAACTGTAGAGGGGCAGAGGAGAGAAACTCAGTCTACACAGCTGCCCTAGAAAGAAAACACACTAGCAATATTTCCCAGGTAACGTTCTGAGGCCAAACAGAAAGCATTATTTTGTTAAATTTAGGTAAGTATGGTAAACCGAAACAAAACCTCCAGCCTTAATACTGTCAGGGAATATTGCACAATAAATCGCCTAATCCTAGCAGTTAGTTTATTTCATAGGCTTGAAAATGGTATCATAACAAAAACAAAAAGCACTTGAACTACACTACCTAAGAAGAGTTTGCACATTGATGTTAGTTCACTAAGTGTACTTCCCCCTCCTCTTTTCATTTCAAGTATTTGGCAAAAATATAAACTGAGATTTATTTATTTATATGCTTTGTACCAAGACCCTCTGCTTGCTGTTTTGGTTGTTTTGGGCGCTTCCTCCAAACCACACAGGAACTATGCATGCACACCCCCAGAAAAAACACCACTTCTATTTGTGCAGAAAACTGTAATAAACATAAAAATTGTATATAAAACGTAACACTGAAACTGTCTATGCCTTCATAAATTCTTCACTGAAGTACACTAAAGCATCCACTTGTAAGATAGCAGTCTGCAGGCTCAGTTATATACTCTGAAGTAACCACTTACCTTCAACTAATCTACCCTATTCTTCCTCTTATTTGATGTACCTGGATAAATTTTTCTACAAAATGTATACAGAGTTCACCATACAGAAAGTTACTAGGCATAGGTTTTTTTATGAACTGCTATATTAACTTCATTAAAACAATCTTTTTCTTTCATCTCACCTTATAAAACTTATCACTTGTGATCTTTTCAACAGGAAGAGGCTTGCCATCTTGAAAATTTGTGAGAATCAATGCAATAGTAGTAAGTGTTTTACCCTGCATAACAAAGAGTATTTTCCACAGATTAAAACAAACCAAATGACCAACCAATCAAGAAACATGCACATGCACTCTGTATAAAAAAAAAAAAATCAAGCTTGGCAGTAGTATTACCAGTCCCATGTCATCAGCCAGTATTCCTCCATGAACATTTTCAGGTCGCTTCTTTTCTGCGAAATTTGTAAGTATATTGTAATAGAAGTTACTTCTCTCTTCCCAAAATGGTGGCAAATCATTACTGTTCTCACGTGAAACCATCCAAGCTAAAGCCTGCTTCTGATGGGGAAGCAAGAGTGTGCCAACAGTCTGCAAATTAAAGAGATAGGTTATGCACTATTTGCATATTAAATGTGACATTCCATTTTTGGAAGTTTTTTATAAAGTATTGTATATCTACTAATTTTTTTTTCTGATTCGAGCATGTCCCACATCCAGACAACAAAGTTAAATATGCATATCGAGACGTTTAAGTATTCATATTTTTAGATAAAATGGTTTCTAGCTTAAGAAATACCTCTGTTCCTTCCATTTCACAAGTTTTATCATCTTCCTTCAGATCCTCAAACAATTTGTCAAATTCACTTTTAAGCTGCATAAATGAACACAAAAATTGCAATTAAAACTACCGCAATTAAAAATAACCTCACTAAATAATCAATGACTATTAAATTACAATGGTAATCAGTATAGATAGGCCTACCACTTTAGACCTGGTTTGCCAGAGTATGTATTAGCTACTGCTATATAAAAATTAAGTTCAGTTTTTCCAAGACAAACACATGCTAATACAAGCAAGAGCTTGAGAAGGGATGGCTAAATATATTCACATCCTTGCACAACACTCACTAAAGTAACTACTTCACTCTAATTTGAAAGAGCAAACAAAAAGCAAAACCAAATCACTACCCAACCCTTCATGTATGACCCTGGGCCAAATCTGAAGATAAAAGGTCTGGAAGTCTGATTTTATTTTCATTTGAGAACTTAACACATCTGGTAAAGCATTAGGACAGAGAAAAGAAAACACACCACCGCAACAATGTAAAAAAATTATTGAACAATCAAAACCTCCCAAAATTACATGGGACTCAATGCTGTCACAATTAAAATGTCTGCTTACAGTATAAAAATGGAAAAGTTCAAAAGTTCAAGATGACTTCAAAGCAAATCTGTGATTCAGAAAAGAAAAAAAAAAAAAGTAACAGACTTCCACTTCTCAAGCACTGTTTTATTAATGAAACAGTTAAAGGCCCCCACTTAAAATTCCAACTTCCAGGTGTTTTAAGTATGAAATGCAAACCTGTTCAGTTGTCAACTGCACAGCAGCTTGAACCGGAGCACTGTAACTTGGACCAGCTCTCCCAGAAATCCACTTTGATCCAAAACCACATTCTGAACCTACTTGCCATTAAAAAGACAGTATTTTGAGACACAATGGTATGATGACTTCCCAATCTCAACTTTTGCTGGCTCATGAGTAACAATGCTGATCAGATCGCAGGCTGTAAGACAGTATCTTTCACCATTTGTCTTTTAGCCTCAATTTATCCTTTATTTTCAATGGGCCACAAAGGCTGGCCACAAAGCTTCATAAGACTCACAGGCAATGAGGTTGGGATCCTTCGAGATGGCAACCGTGTTTCTTAAAAATTGTTGCGTTACATGAAATTTGACTTGGTAACAGTATGATGACTGGTAACACAAAATGGTTTTTTATTCCAAATTCTTTTTCAGTTAACTATGTGCAGTAGAACCAATAAGATAAAAACTGGTATCTTGCTATATGTAAAACAGATCTATCCCTCACCAAGTGTTTACTTCTCCATGCATCCTTACTCCTGACTACCACTGCTTCCACAAAGCCTAGTTCCAGGAGCACAGGTGCTTTTTGCGTGAGGCTGGCTCTGCAAAGCATCAGATTTGCTAAGCTTAGTTGTTCAGAGACATCTTGTCTGTTTGTTCACACCTCGCTAGTAGGATACATGTCCTAGCAGCCTGCTACAAAAAAGCAGTCCCCAAAACTCTCACTCTATGAAAGGGCCTGTTTCTTAAAAAAAAAAAAAAAAACCAAAACAAAACAAGTTTGGAGAAATGCAGGGAATCATTATGGATTTTTAAAGAACTTATGGAATTGAGTATATATCTGAGGTTACTCAAATGCCTCTCCAGTTGCTGGCAGGTAACATAAAAGATAGGACACAAAAGTATACTTACTATGAAGTTTAAAATTAATAGCTGTGGGCTCTGCATTATTCCCCAACTAAGTTCAAAAAGTCTGTTTGTGAATGACAAGACTATGATGAGGATTAAGCCCTTAAACATTTCTTCCAACCAGTGGCAAGTTGAATCTGAGTATTTAAAAAGGAAAAAACCCCAAAACTTCATGACTTACCCTTCAGAGGAGGAGCCAATTTAAATCCGTGCTTTTTTAGCTGATCTAGCACTGCCTCCTTGTTTTCTTCTCTTCCCCAAAAGCTCATTTGTACAGGCATGGTAAAGGCATTTTTTGCTCCATAAGGGACAACACTGATAAAAAGCAGGAAAAAAAACCCCACAGCAGTAACCTGTTTATTATTTATTTTTTCATAATAAACCTTTGTTATTTCTTCAGCAAGAGGCACTCCAAAGTGCTTATTTTCATCAAAACACAGAATGTTCCACATAGGTGTTAGCACTCATACTGCATAAACCTTTTATACAAACCACCACACGCAGTTAATTTAAGAGTTCCACAACAATGTTTAAAGAATTTGCTCTCACTAGCGTCTCCACATTTTATCATATATGGGAAAGACTGAACTGTGTGCGAGTAGTTCAACAGAAGGATAAAGAGTCTGAAAACATGAAGCTTTAATCATATTACCAAGAGCTGTCATTTCTGTTAAAACATTGTTTTCAGAATTTGCTACTGTAGCAACAAAAAACTTTCCATTATTTATATTCATGGAACCAAAAGCATAATCTTCATACTTACCCTTCAACTACTGCTAGTTTGTTGTCCATAATGCCCGCCAATGCTGCTGCTAGTTCTTTTTTTATATGGCCTACCTGGTCTCCATTCACATTATTTACTTTCACCGCATTTTTATCATAAGGATTATTGGGCTCCCTCTGAAGTGCAACCATTTCATTGTTATTAACCTAACAAAGCAAAACAAACAAATGGCAGATCATATCCATTTAGTTGCAAATTACTTGCAGAAATATCTAATATACATTTAGTTAAATATTTTGAAGATTAATTTGGTATAGCATTCTGTTCCATCAGGCTAATAAGCTACTACTTATTCAAAATACCAAAAGCATTACAGAAGAGCTACCTGATAGACGTCAGCAATTTCAAGAGTATTCCTGAGAGCAAGACCTTCAACTGCTAACACATTTTGTAAGGGGATAAACATCCCTTTTTGTCCATGTAAACAGTTCAAAGACCTATCTAGTTTCTTATTTTCAGTCACTTTCATTTGCCTTACATTGGTGAGCAGAGCTATCAAATAACTAAACCAGGTCTGAAAGCTTGCTACCTCAATTAAGTTTTGAATTAAAAGTTTTAGATTAAAGAAGAATGTTGATTACAGCAAGTTAGGGAAAAAAAAAATCTATTCAAATTATACTTGGTCAAAAGTTCTAGGAATTTTTGGAATTCAATTAAGCTTATTTCTTCTGAAGCTGACAACAACTTTTTCTTCTGCTTTATAAGTTATCGTGCACTTACAATCCCCGTGTAGTATCGTAATCCAACAATACTTCCTCGCAAAGTTCCATACAAGATAGCCGAGTCTGTATCCTCCTCTGTTCCAGAAGTGTCACCTACAGAGACGAAGTCTTCTAACCCAAGACTGGAGTATATGTCAGAAGAGGAAAAACGGGGATAGTTTCCTCTGCAGATGTTATACTGAGAGGATCCTCTTGCAGAATCTCTGCAGAAAGACAAAGTGTGAAATATTTGACAATTACTTTAACGATAATAGAACTATTATTTCCTTGTAATCATTTTACCCCTTTATATAAGGCTACCTATAAACCCATTTTACAACTTTTTCAGTTAATATTTACGTGGAAACATTAAAAAATTTTCTATTAGGAGAAAACTTTTGCCATTTTTTAATCCCAAATAAATTAGTTTAAGCCAATACAATGAAGGGCTGACAACTTAACTAAACTATTTGTGCATTTCACCCTATCTTCCCTCATGAATTATCTTTGTCAACATTAAGAATTCTCCAAATTTAGTTACATCTCTAATTATACCTGGCACAGCAAAATTTCCATGTATTTGCCTAACACGAATTTTTTTCCTTTAAGAAAAAGGTTAAAAAAAAGCTGTTTGTAACTGATTAACTCTGCACAATCTCATTCCTATACCCACAAAAGTTGAAATGCCAAAACAACTGTTCCCTACATATTTATTAAGCTTATCTTTACTCTTTGACATCTATTATTAATACTTTATTATAAACTTTAGAGATAATCAGCTACTCCAACCTAACCTGTGTAATTACACTATGTATCTCTAAAACAAACTTCCATCACCCAGATTTCCCTTTTGGTGGGGGACTGCACCTCGTCACTCATGTTATTGCACACTAAGGGATGGAAACATCTCTGGCCACAGATTTAACACACGTTTGAGTGAAGATCAACATTCTAACAATTGTTTTAATCAAGTAATACATCACAATAAAATGCCAATGCAAGTTTCAATTCATACATAGTATCATGACCTTTGGTATACCCCAAAACTACCCTACTGTGTTGCTGGATGAATTTAAGAGTATTGCCAATTAAAATAATGAGTTCCCATATACCAGTTATTCAGAGCATTCAGTTTTCTCTGACAGAAAAAAGGAACAGTTTAAGAGGCTTTGCTCTGAGCTAACTGCAGATGAGCCAGTCAGGTGTTAGCCAGAAGCCATTTTGCCACTGCCCCGCCGAAGACCTCTCCGGGAGCCCTGCCGAATGTAGAAGCCACATGAAAGGCCTTGGCACCCAGCATCGCCAAGGGCAAGAACAGGGCGGCGGAGGCTCAGTTTCTGCGCTGGCCACCTCAGGTCGCCCCGCGATGCCCCCCGCCCCGGGTAGCCGCTCGCAGGGTACGGCGCGAAGCAGCCGAGCGCAGGCGGGACCCGCCGCCATGCGGGTCACCACGGCGCGTCCCGCGAGCGGCACGGCACCGCTGCCGCCACCACCCCGGTCTCACTTGGGCAGCCTCCACGACATGGCGGCGGCGGAGCTCCCGCGGCCCGCACGGCCCAGCACGCGCGACCCCCGCCGCGAGCCCGCGCCCGCCCTCCAGAACCGACAACGGCAACCACCAATCCCCACCAGAGACGCCTTAGGCGCCGGCCAATGGAGGCTCTGCGGACAGGAAGGGGACGCTGCTTTGCCCGCCCACCGGCAATCTTCCGGCGGCGACGCGGGCTTCTGGCGCCGCGATCCGGCAGCCGCGTCCCGCACCCCCTCTCTGCGGGGTACCCCGGCCCTGCCGCACACCACGTAAGCTTTATCAGACAAGCGGTAGTGTTAAAAGTAAACCTTCTACGGCGGTAGAGACGTAAGCTATAGGCAAGAAAATGATTTTGCAAAGATGCCAAGAAAATGTACCTCAAAATGGAGTTACAACTCACACAGTAGAGAGCAATGATTGCGTGTAGATAGGTATCAGGAACTGGACGCGATAAAGTGTCTGGCACCTTTAAAAAAATTAGGACAATAAACTTAAAAAAAAAAAACCAAAATGGGCCTATTTTCAGATTACTTTGGTGCTTCTAAAACTGCATCTTAAACAGACTCGGTAGTCACGTTGCTGAAGAAGGTAAGCTTCAGGATGGACAAAGCACCACCACCACTGGTAGAATTACATTCTCTTTTATCATGGCAATCTTCATTATAGGCCTACATACAGAATCAAGCTGTGCACCTAGCTCTTAAAACTCTCCTGTCCTGGACTTTAAATTAAGACCAAAGTTCAATTTCAACCATAAACTAGGTCATCCTTAGTACATAATTGATTTGTCTTTGCAAGCCTGTAATTACGCAGCAGGCTTGAAAGGCTCCATAATCAAGGAAGTACTTTAACCTTTGGTATCTCTGACTTTAAATACAACCTCACCAGTAACACCAGTCTCAGCTCAGGATATGATAATACATGTGTGTGAGAGTTATCTTATTCGCTCGCTCCTAGTCCTCTATGTATTAAAGAACGTAGCAATAAACCAGCCTAATGCACAACCTAAGCAGAGAGAGACATATCGTACAGAGTATCGTGTGTAAATGAAAACAAGTCATGCCATAGATCTCCTTCAGTTCAGTATTCCATAGCAGTACTGACCATATTAAACTAACAGAAATTTAAAATGCTAAAAATCCTATTGTTAGAATCTTGAGTACAACTGGGAAAAATCTGCTTAGTAAGAGTATGGCCATATTTGCAAGAGTTCCTGGGTGTAAACTGCTTTTCTGAAAAGGTTTGTTAAAAAAAAAAAAATTAAAAATGATATCAGGAACCAGGTGCTAACCTCAATTTTAAATTGCTCCCTGAGATGTAGCTTTAAATGCAATTGGTTTTAAATTATGGAAAACCTCATATGAAAAATGGCATAAAACTTGCATTGGAACAACTGAAATCTCATAGAAAAATACTCTAGCTTCAATCTTAAAAAAACCCAACAAAACACTACTGAGTTTTGTAGTTTCTTTTTAAAGGTTTTATTTCCTCCTAGAACCACAGATACATAGCTTGTATTTTGCAGAAAAAACAGGAGTTAACTACCTCCAATAACCTGAAATCAAGACTTGTGGGCAGTCCCCTGAAACAGAGAACATCTTTTGCTTAGCACAGCATTTTTTAAATACACAGCAAGGATACAATTTACAGGAATAAAATGTGAATAGGTTGACATAATAACACGTGGAATTTCTTTTCCCTTTTCAACTTTCAGCTCTCAACAAAGTTTTTTCTTCAACTTTCATTCACCCTACCATAAAGATAATAATCTAGACTGAATCTGTCTATTGTACAAGGCTGTCAATAAGCTATGCCCAACTTAAAAAAAACTCTCAGCAGGAAAAAGACTATTTGATTGTAATGCCTTTCTATACAATCTTTACTAGAAGTACAGTAAAATGAAATGAAGACTTCTAGCTGGATTTCTGTGAATTTGTGTTGGCCTGATAGGCAGAACTAACACTACGGAAGAATAATAATCTCTGCTGCTAGTAAATTCAGAGCATTTGCTGCATTTTGTGGACCAATTTGATCTCCTACGCCAGCCTCATTTACCCACCAGGAAAAACCTCTGTGCAGGAACGCTACACGGGGAGCCTTACAGGGGCTATGCTGACTGGAAAAGAAGCTCTGACAGCAGGGGAGAAAGAGGAAAGGGAGGGGAAAAAGCCCACCGGTGGCATGGCTGCTACTCGAGGAAGCAACTGAGCGTGCTCACTCCAACTCCGGACATCCAGCTTCACCCATCAAGCTCCCGGTCTTTTTCTGCTAACGGGGATTTCCAGGCTGCCGGAGGTCCCCGCTCTCCGCCCGGAGCCGCGCGTTCCCCTGATAGGCAGTGGCCTGCTCGCGGCCTCGAAAATGGACGTCGCAGAAGCGCGCCCCGGTCAAGCCAGCGCTTCGCAGCCGTCGCCACCTCCAGCCACGAGCAGCCGCCGGGGCCCTCACAGGGCAGCGCGCAGCCCCAGCCCGCCCCGCGCGCCCCCGCTCCCGCCTCGCGCTGGCGGCCCACCCGCGCCCCCTCGCCCGCTGCGGCCCAAGCCCCGCCCCCTGGAGCCACCCCTCCCTCGCGCCCGTGCAGGGGAGCATGTGGCAATCATCGCCCCATGTGGGGAGAAGAGCGCCCTCGACTAATCAACGGTCTCCGCTCGCCTCTAGCCCGCCCGCGTAAGAGCCAATGGGGAGCCAGCACGCGAGGGCGCGGGGCGCGAGGCGGTTAGCCAGCGGCAGTTGGTGCTGTTGGGCAGGCGGCGGCAGGCGCGGCGCGGCCGGAGCATCTCAGCTTAGCGAGGCATCATGGTGGGGCACGGGACCCTCGGGGCCGGGGAGAGGAAGGACATTCGGGAGCGCTGCGGGGGAAGGCGGGGTGTGACCGCACGTGCTGCGGCAGGTTGGAACCCCCGCGGGGCGCTGGCCGGCGGCTGGGAAGGTGAGGCACGTGAGGTCTGTTCGTAGCGGGCTCCCGCGCGGAGCGGTGAGGGGCGGGGCTGAACCCCAAGACGGCGGGAAAGCGCGCGGCGGCCGCCGGCCGCACCGTGCCGCCCTCTCTGACGTGTGACGTGCAAAGTCGCCGAGGTTTGCGCGTAGCCAATCGGAGAGGAGGAGTATGGCCGGCAGCCAACGGCCTGGCGGCGCGTGCTCTTGGGGGGCGGGGCGGGATGGGTGCCGGCTGCGAGAGCGGCGTGGCGGGAACGCGCGGGAAACGTGGTGCCCACCGGATGGGCGTGGTAATAAGCACAGAGCTGGTCTCGCTGGCAAAAGGTTTGTGGCAGAACCGCGGGAATGGGAATTAAAACCTGGACTCGAGGATACGAGTTTTGACGGAGCTATCAAGAAAACAGGAAAGAGCAGCCCAGACACCCGGCTTTTTCTTTTCCACCCTCTGCTTTTTCCTAGATATGCAGTAAGCTAGAAAAACAGCTTATTTGTGTGTCAGGTGTAAGACAAAATTGAGGTATCGAGGGATTAAACATACATGGCACAGTTGCTTAGAATCAAAGGAGCTGGCCAGAAGTGTGTGGGTGACATTTGATTGGGACTAGGATGATCTCACTGAGGAACTCAAACACACATGAATTGCCAGGGGCTAGATATCTCTTACGTTCATTATAAAGGAAAACATAGCAAGTGGTCCTGTGCAGGAAAGATTCTTGGAACAGTTACCCTGTACGTGATTTGGCAACAAATCAAGGAAATTTGGGGATATTATAAAAAAAAGTTCTTCCAAAACTAAAAGAAGGTGAGAAAAGAGACTAAGCAGAATATTAAAAGATACTCTGGATGGGGAATCTGTATTCACCCTGTGTGTTCATAGAGACCGTGTTGTCGTTAAGATCTTCCAATATCCTCAGAGTCAGCCCGGGTCGACTAAGGCGAGTAGAGTCTTGCCAGCAGCAGACAATTTGATCAGTTAAACTGTCACTCAAGAGCAACCAGGGGATGCTGCAGCAGAGAAAGATCACAACAAGATACAACCCACAGATAGCTAGTTATTATGGGAATAAAATCTAGAAGACGGGTAGCTCCAGATGTCATTATCATTG
Source organism: Gorsachius magnificus (assembly GCA_034008185.1). Taxonomy (NCBI): domain Eukaryota; kingdom Metazoa; phylum Chordata; class Aves; order Pelecaniformes; family Ardeidae; genus Gorsachius; species Gorsachius magnificus. Next base: position 38,943,012 of record CM067087.1, read on the forward strand.
TTGTGTTTTTAATTTGCAGCGTGAATGCATATCCATCCACGTTGGTCAGGCTGGTGTTCAGATTGGCAATGCCTGTTGGGAATTGTATTGCCTTGAACATGGGATCCAGCCTGATGGCCAAATGCCTAGCGATAAAACTATCGGAGGTGGAGATGATTCATTTAACACCTTCTTCAGTGAGACAGGAGCTGGTAAACATGTTCCCAGAGCAGTGTTTGTGGACCTAGAGCCAACTGTAGTTGGTACGTACCCAACATTAAAGATCTTGATACCCAGTCTCCTACAATCTTTTTTGTTTATTCAGAACATGATAGATTTTAAAAGACCTGTGGTCTGGGTGCTGTTTTGACATTTGAGGTTATTGTTACTTGAAAGAAATGAAACAATGGTCTACAGGTAACAACATTTGGAAAACAACAGAACTTTTTTACAGTCTGGATAATCTTTCTAGACTGCTGCACTGCATCCAAAGTTTTGTTTAATTGCTTTCCAGAATCTAGTTTGTACCTGTAGTGTAGTTTTCTGAGTGACCTCTGTGTTCTCGGGTACAAATACCGCTTTGTGAGTGCCTGATGTTTTCCCCTAAACAAAGGGGCTGAGATTGTGTCAACTTTTTAGGCTGGTCAGACAAGCTGCCTGTGGTCGGGGACGCTGCCTACACTCTTGACATGTGCGCTTAGCATGTAGGCACTAGGCAGCACACACAGACCTGAACGGATCACATTTAGGTTGTGGTACTTTTGTTTCTTTGTAGATGAAGTACGTACAGGCACATACAGGCAGTTATTCCATCCCGAGCAGCTCATTACTGGGAAAGAAGATGCAGCCAATAATTATGCCAGAGGCCATTATACCATTGGAAAAGAGATTGTTGATCTAGTGCTAGACCGCATTCGCAAACTGGTAAGAAGTCGTGCCGCAAGTCAGTATTTACAATAATGGATACAGCTCTATAGCTGTCCATAATGATGGGTTGCTATGTCTTCTCCCAACAAATTTTGTGTGTAGTTGATTATATAAAACAATACAAAACCCCACTTTTATATCCTTGCTCCCCCAGTTAAATAAAAATTCAGTCAGTGAAACTTAAAATTTTTTAGGCTCTGAAATACCAATATTTAAAAATATTTTAAGGATACCTTAGAATCATATTATAAAAGCCTTAAACAAATGTAGCAACGTTGTTATACTTGTTTGTTTGTTATTTGCAGTTTGAATCATGCCATTCTATGTCACGCAAAATATTTCTAGTACCCTAAGCTCAGGTTTTGGTTGGATGTTGCAATTTGTTACTCTCTAGGGTTTTTTTTTTTTTAACTTGGCATTGCATTGTGAGATTCGTAGGTGGATGATCAAACAGCGTCTATTTAAAATTTAAAAAATAAAAGAAAAAAATTGTTTTCAACATCTAATTGATACTTGCTGAATGCTAGAATGGGAACATAAATAGATTTTAAAGCCGTAACCCAGCTGTAATTTATAGTAACTTGTCACAGTGGTGTGCAGCTGCTCTTGCTTACAGCAGTAGTAAAATGGCATTGAAGACAATAAAGCAACTTTTAAGTATTAAAATACTCCTATTCAGAAAAAGTTACACAGAGGCACTGGTGCTTTTGAGTAAAAGACGCATGAGAAAAAGGAAGACCGCCTTTCAAGAATGCCACTTTTTTATTGTAATGATCTAAAAAAACTAACAGTAAGAAATGCTTTTGAATGACTATTTTAATACTGCTTCCTCAGAAACCATCAGTAACTTCTTTTTCTCCCACTTTTTTTCCACCCCTTTATAGGCTGATCTGTGCACAGGGCTGCAAGGTTTCCTCATCTTCCATAGTTTTGGAGGAGGCACCGGTTCCGGGTTTGCATCTCTGCTCATGGAAAGGCTCTCTGTTGACTATGGCAAAAAATCTAAACTAGAGTTTGCGATTTATCCAGCACCACAGGTTTCCACTGCTGTAGTGGAACCTTACAACTCAATTCTGACTACCCACACAACATTAGAGCATTCAGATTGTGCCTTCATGGTAGATAATGAAGCCATTTACGATATATGTCGTCGTAACCTTGACATTGAGCGTCCTACTTACACCAATTTAAACCGATTAATTGGGCAAATTGTTTCATCCATCACAGCTTCACTGCGTTTTGATGGAGCCCTCAACGTAGATCTGACAGAATTTCAAACTAACCTTGTTCCATACCCACGAATCCATTTCCCCCTGGTAACATACGCCCCCGTCATCTCCGCTGAAAAAGCGTATCATGAGCAGTTATCCGTGGCTGAAATCACCAACGCTTGTTTTGAACCAGCCAACCAGATGGTAAAATGTGACCCTCGCCATGGCAAGTACATGGCCTGCTGCATGTTATACAGAGGTGATGTCGTTCCCAAAGACGTCAACGCAGCCATTGCTACTATCAAGACTAAACGGACCATTCAATTTGTGGATTGGTGTCCAACTGGATTCAAGGTACTTGCATGGCTTTTTAAGGGCTTGATGTTTGGATTGTTAGGGATTTGTATAGCAGAGGTGACAGTCATTCTACAGTGTTGTAATGTCCCTCTTAAATATTTTGATGAAGTGCAAAATAACTCAGCTATTCTATTTGTTTGTAACCATGGTGATTCTTAATAACCTCGTTAACAGAAATAAGTCTTTAAGCCTTAGTGCTCATAAGGGAAATTTTTGTTTGTTTTCTTGAAGGTGGGCATTAACTACCAGCCTCCGACTGTGGTGCCGGGTGGTGACCTCGCGAAGGTGCAGCGGGCTGTGTGCATGCTGAGTAACACAACTGCTATTGCCGAAGCATGGGCTCGCCTCGACCACAAATTTGACCTCATGTACGCTAAGCGTGCCTTTGTGCATTGGTACGTGGGGGAAGGAATGGAGGAAGGAGAATTTTCTGAAGCCCGGGAAGATCTGGCTGCCCTCGAGAAAGATTATGAAGAAGTCGGCGTAGACTCAGTAGAAGCAGAAGCTGAAGAAGGAGATGAGTATTTAGAAAACTGAAGTCTAGAAAAAAATTAAAAAAAAAAAAAAAATTGCAGAACCCTGTTCACTTGTTTGTTTTCAAATGAAGTTTCAACGGTTCTATTTTTTTCTTCTGTACGATTTATGTGTAGACTCACTGAGCAAGGACCGGTTGAGATTGCAGGTTTTGGTAGCATCTAGTCATGTGCAAATTATAGAAGAACTGAGGAAATTGTCTGTGCTTTCCCATGATCCCAACATGTTCTGAGATGTACTCACTTTGGTTTCTGGTTTCTCGCAAGCAGGAAACTTCTACTTCAGGTTGTTGTAGCACTACACTGTTACTATTCCAAAGGAAAAGGAAAATAAAAGAGCAGATCTGTTACCTGCTTTAAAAGAGCATTGTGTTTTTACATTCCTACGTTGGTTTAGTGAACAAATATTGTGATAATCCTTTAACAGTACCTTAACGTGAATGTAGCTGTCTGGACACTTGGCAACAGTCAAGCTGCAGGACACTCGGCTCAGGTAAAAGCTGCTGACCTGCTACCCTAAGTTTTTAGTCACGAATTCTGAAAAGGAGAAAAAATTTAAGGGTTTCGTTGGGGGTGGGGTTGTACGTTTGGTTTTGTTTTTTTCTTTTCTTACAGGAGGGTGAAAAAGGGGCTACGTGTGCTAAGGATACTCGGACATGAACCATTTTCAGAAGTACTTGTAATGCCCGTGTATGCACAATTTATGGAGTTCTTACGAAATAACGGCCGCATTAATAAATGCCGGCCCGCATCGCCCAGCCCAAGGGAGCCCGCGGCCAGCACGCGCTTCCCGCCCGCGCCGCGCGGCTCCGCCGCTTCCGCCTCGCTCCGCTCGCCTCAGGGCCCGCGGTCGCGGAGGTGCCCGGTAGCGCTAACGCAGCGGTGAGGGCGCGCTAACGCCCACAGAAATTCGCGCGGAGCGACCTGCAGCAGGGCGAGGCCTCGCCTGACGGTGCAGACGGCCCCGGCCTGCGCACGAGGGGGGCCCAGCCCCAGCCGCCGGCCCGGAAGCGCGGGCGGGCGGAGCGGCGGCCGGCGCGGTGGAGCGCGTCCCTAGGAGGCCTCGGGGCGCTCCCTCCGCTGCCGCAGCGGCGGCTTCCGGGGAGCATGGTGCAGCTTTACAACCTGCACCCGTTCGGGTCGCAGCGGGTGGTGCCCTGCAGGCAGGAGCCGGCGCACTTCTGCTGCGGCCGCGATGTGCTCTTCGTGGCCAGCACGGCCGCCAGCTGCAGGGTGGAGGTGTTCGCCGTGCGCGACCAGGGCCGCTGCGACCCCCTGGGCTCCTTCGCCACGCTGGGCCCCGTCCTGCGCATGGCGCACAGCCCGGCAGGTCAGTGTCGATCGCCGCCGGGGCCGAGAGCGTCCGGCTCGAACACGGGGGAGGCCTAGGGGCTCCGCCGGGCGGGCGGGGGCGGGCGGAAGCGCCCGGTGTGCGGCGGAGTGGGGGGGACGAGGGCGGGCGGAGGCGCTCGGTCTGCGCCGCGGGAGGCGGGGCGGCGGGCCCCCGCCTCTGCCTGGGGCGGCCGCCTCAGCACCGGGGAGCGGCGGGGGGCCGGGCCCCGGGCCGGTGCTTGCCGCGGCAGGGCTTGGCCCGACAGCGGCGCGAGCGGCTGGAGGCGCCGAGGCCGGTGGGGAGTGCGTGGGCCGCACGGTGCTTTTTTTGGCCGTCTTCCTCCACTCCGGTTGCGGTCTGTGCTCCTGCCCTTGCTTTTTGGTGGGTTTTTTGGTTATGTTTTTTTTCTTTAATTTCAGAGCACGGCGGGTAGGAGGGGTGGTCACTCCAGCCGATCCCATAGCTCTTCAGGAGTCTATGACTTTCCCTGTCTTTAGAGAACAAAACGTTTTCTTGTTAGTGGGTATTCTGGGGGGAAAACACCTTGTCTGCAATCACAGCTCATAAAGTGGATTCACTTAGGAGTTAGGCTGGACCTAGATCCACAAGTCCTTGTTTTTTAATGGTATGCGAAGTGTGTTCCACCCAGCAAAGAAACTCGTGCTTTGGATTTTGTTAGAGAAAAATTGGTGAAAACTGGTTTTGTAAATTTATGTAAGAGTTGAGAATTTAATATGTTCTTTGTAATGTACTACAGCAGGTTAAGAGCTCAAAAACTGTTTCATCTGTTCTTTAATGATGAACTGGTGCCGCTGCTTTCTTTTAAGGAGACTATCTGGTGACAATTGAAGAAAAAAGCAAAGCAACTTTCCTAAGAGCGTACGTGAACTGGAGATGCATGTCTGCAGGGAGCTCTCGTGTTTGTGTTCGGATGGTCGGTCACAAGATGGAAGAGTCATACAGTGAAACCTTAAAAGAGCAGATGTCGATTGTGGAAATGCCACTTTCAGATCCTCCGCTGTGCATTTCGTGCTGTCCTGTAAATGGAGATCTTCTAGTGGGCTGCAAAAATAAACTAGTCTTGTTCTGTTTGAAATACCTGGTGCTAAACCAGAATTTGACTGTGTTAGACTTTGAACGCTCCTTAATTTTACACATTGACAACCTCATTCCTGCTGAAGTTGCGTTTTGTGCCAGACATATAGCCATAACCACAGAGCTGGATGTTCTGATCCTGAAACTGGAACTGGTCCAGCAAAGTACAGACAGGACAGAGCAATGTGCACACAGAGTTAACACGCTAGAAAACCCTGTGGGTGGAGGTAAGTGCAGAAATTATTTTCTTTGTGTTTGCAAGATTCTGCTAGTCTCAAAGTAGGCTCAGACAACGTCATTGCCCGTCAGAAAATATTTCCAGATCATCTTAGGACTATCAGCTGAATATCCTAGTGCATGAAAAGTTGTACCACCCGCAGCTGGAGGTAACACTTAACACAAATATGCCATCATTCTGCAGACACTTTCAGGATAGTGCAACCTCTCCAGACACAGAATTAGGTCTCTGTTTTGGGGTGCCACTATGGGCCAAATCAAAGTGGTAGTAGTTCAGTGTTCTACAGTCAGAAAAATTACTCCACTGGCATCACTGCCCAAATAACTGTGTCTCTGCTAAGGGACAAGTGGGAGGCCAAATGGAAGAAGCATCTCATGAGCCTTGAAATGGACCATGCATACTGGCTTACACATTTAAGAATGCCTCTGTGATGATGCATATGCACTTTTGTAGCCGTTAGTAAGCTCAGAACCTGCATCAACCAGCAAATTCTCCTTTTTCAGCCCCTTGTCTAACTCAGGGGCTTGCCTTAGAATCCTAGAAATCCCAGAAATAGATCTACTCAGTAGATCTATTCCCGTGTATTGCAAGAAACCGATCCATATGTAATCAATTCCCACCTTTCCAAAAGTACCAGATGAAAAGCAACAAACCTTTGGAAAATTTTAAGAAACTTAAAAGAGAAAAGGATGGTCTTTTAGAAATGAAACTGTACCTAGAAAATATTTAAAGGTAAATAACACTTGTCAGATAGGAAAAATAAAAAATTGAATGTTCTTCATCGAGCGAAGATGGATCTTAACTCAGATAATGGCATCCTGACCCTAATTGTTTTTGTGACTGTAAATGGAAAAGACCAGATTACTTTCTGGGTGCTGTTAGGATTTGCTTTCCAGAACTTTAGTGAGTTTAACATAACACAACTTTGTATCATAGCTGCCTTTCCCTTAAAACCTCTCCAACCAAATGACAGCATTTTTTGGTGGCCAGGTGTTTGCAGTACAGGTTGCCTTGGACTTGCCTTGTAATGAACAGTTTACCTGTTCTTTCAGAAATCTTGACTCGTAGTATTCAGACTGTTGAAGCTTAAATAAAGGATTGTTCTCATCTTCTAGCATAGCTGTTTGCAAAATCTCATGGTTTGAGGAAGCCAATGCTAGCTAGGTAGCTCTAATTGGAGTATTTAATTGATATTGTGTCATGTCATATTTTCTTGCTGCTAAATGGAATGGTTTGAAAAATTAATACAGCATTTTCATTGTTAAGGTGTAAAAGATGAAGGCCCTTCAACACATGCTTTGCAGCTTGAATTGGATGAGTTCATCGTATGTCAGAAGCCAGTGGAACTGCTTGGGGAAGAAAGCAAGCTCTGTGAGATACCCATCACACTGGAGTCCACGGAGTTACCTACAGAAGACACAAAGTGCTTCCAAGTGCGGTATCTGCTTTTCAGGTATTACAAATATATTTTCTTCTTTATGTGTTAATTTCCTGTAAGAAACCAAAGTCAGCTGTGGCTCATGTCTTGTTGAAAGAAAAATCCTGGTAATCCTGGTATTTTGACTTCTGGGTTTTTTATAAGTTTGGGGGGGGGGGGGGTTGGGGGTTTTTTTTTTTTGCACTGAGGAAATAATGTGGTATCAAAGAAAGGCCATTTTTGAATAGAGTAGAATATTTCAGTTGGATGGGACCTGCAACAACCATCTGGTCCAACGGCCTCACCACTTCAGGGCTGACCAAAAGCTGAAGCATGACGTGAACCTGCTCATCTCACAGTTGGACAACTTTTGGCCTTGCAAATTCTAAGTTTCATTTTACCTGGGGAATGTGACTAGTTGTTAAACTAGACTAGAGCTTTGGTGGTTTTGCAGATCTAGTGATATTTAATGTTTGCTTTCTGAGGAAGCGTTGATGTTACAGTCCAGCAGTAAATTCCAAAGCAAAGCAGAAAGAAGGATGATACATAATAGTAACGAAAAGTAGGATGGGAGATGGCACCACGTTACGCACGCATAGCTCAGTTGAATAAAAAGAGAGGGGGAAAAAAAGGTTAAGTTGAGGTTCAAATCAATTTCAACATGTCTTCCAGTGATCCCAAACTTTGATGCACATCTTACAGACAAACAAAGAAAGAGGATTTTTGGTAGAAAAAATCAAAATAGTTGATAAAAACTCAAGATAGTTGTCTCTAGCTGTGCCATGTGCTTCTTGGCATTGCCATGCTAATCGCATTAGTAGTAGGAGTGCACATTGCTGCTGAGTATTAAAACGTCAGCTATGCCTGTTATAGCTAGTGCTGTTTACTAGTCCAAAGTAGCGCGTCATAATTTCTCACTGAGGTCCCATGTTTGTTGTTTTGGATTTTTTTCTCTAGACGATTTACACCCGACCAGTCACCTTTTGGGTTTTGTGAAGAGACGAAGTTGCACTCTGTTCAACTGCTTCCGGTATACCAGACAGGTATAGGGATGTGCATGGATGCATTATGGCCTGGGTCACAGGAGACCTGGGAAAGGAAGGAGCTTCTTCCTATATTCTGTTCTGTACACTATTTCTGTATGATTCGTTTTTAAATTAAGGTCTTTCTTCCCTTTTCAACAATTTAAACTGAGCTTCTACTAACAAAGAAGTCTTTTAAGTTTCTCCATGTTTCTGTATAAACTTTGAACTATGATAGCCATTCACCACATCAAAAAAGGAAGACTAAATCAGCTTTTAGCAGTTCTGTACTGATTAATTTTACATCACAAAACAATCACTCTTTACATTGCATGAATAAAATTATCCTCAGTGTTACAAGAAGATACTAGGCTCCCCCTCATTAGTCAACAACGGAAATCAGAGTAGTAAACCATAATAATCATTAAGATACGGGTTACCTGTCTGCCAGGCTTTTAATCAATACTGCATGGGATGAATGCATATTTTAGGGGTTCACTAATACACACTAGCTTGAGCCCCAACAGACCCATGGGAAAAATCAATGTTGTATATTATCAGTCGGCTTTACTGACTGCTGACCCAGTTTGTGGTTGTCTGTCTGCTAAGTAGCAAAGCCTCATTTAAGTTGCAGCTGATTCAAGAGAGTGAGTTACTTCCATTTAACTCCAGCTATCTCATGTTCTCTTGTGATTTACAGTCTTTGACAAGAGGGTCTGTAGGATCTGAACACAGCCTTTACCTACCAAAGCGGCTTTATAAATAAGTTCTGCCATATCCAGGCTTTCTTTCCCTTAAGTGAGGACCTGTATTTTGGTGCACTGCATCTCTGGATGAGGACTCATCCAAGCTCACAAGTAGTTGTCTAAGATCAGGCTGACCATTCAATCCATGGATGCTTAGTTGTCATGAATCTGCCAGGACTCTGAGATGCTGTTGCATCTGTAGAAGTTCTTCACTTGGTGGTCCATCCACATTTTTGTTAAAAATATCTCCAAATGAGATAACATGGCATACAAATGTTAACCTGTGCACTGACCTGACCTGTACGCTGATCTTCATATAGTTCTTTTTCTCTTCACTAGCTACTAACAAAACCAGTCTGCAACCTGGGCAGGTTGGATAGTATCTTTTAGGCATCAAGCTTGCAAAGGAATTGCCAGGTTTTGATTTATGAGGTCTATAAAATGCCTTTCTTATTGTTGTATCTAGGAAGTTCTGTGACAGCCCATGAGGAAACTGAGAACAAGAGAGAACTACTGAGTCTCTTTTGCTTTTTCTCTTTACCTCATGTTGGATATCTCTACTCTGTCGGGAAGTTAGTAGAACTGATTTCTACTTACCAATATTCAGAGAAGTCAGAGCAGGCAGTTCTCACTCCGCAGTTCCTGCACGTCATTACAAGGTACTACCTTTATGATTTTGTTGGTAGTATTACTATGTTTCTCTATGCTGCTGCCTCCCCCCGCCCCCCAATATGTCCTTCATAGCCTCCTGGAACTCTCTGGGTAGGCTCATGTAATAGTGCACCATGCCCTCCTGCGTAGGCTTCAAGGCCCTTTTCTACGAAGGAAAAAGATGTGATTCTTTGTAGTCTTGGCTACTTGATTTTTGCAAGTCTTCATCTTTTTCCTTTATCGTTGTGGTTTCTTCTTTCCCTAGTGAGAACCTGCAGTGTTTCACAGTGCGGTGCAGTGCTGCAGCAGCTCGTGATGAGGATCCATATATTGATACGACCATGAAGGTGCACCTCTGTTTTTCTCTTTAAAAGAACGAGGGTAGTAGTATGGCACTTAGTTTCCTTACGTTTCCTTCTGAAATCCTGTTAGTTTCCATTGGCTGAACCAATAAATAACATCCAAAATTAATATTTTGCTTTAGTCTGTGGCGTGTTGTATTTTAATGGTCTACAAATGTCTCAATGAAACAATCTATTATTGCCATTTAAGATGCTAGACCATTAACAGAATGTTTTCAAAAACATCAAAAGCTATAAAATCACTTAAATTTTAAACTAAATTCCATGCTTGCCTGTATAAATCTGAATGAAGGGTGCAGAGTTTTCCTTTATTGCACCTGATGATGTTTCTCTCTCAGGTGTCCTTCAAAAACCAGTGTTTTTAAGAGGAGCGTAGTCACTTGAAAAAGTCTGCTACCAGATGCTTAGTGCATGGTTTTTTAGGAGGAGGGCTTCTGATCCTTGGAGATGTAGACTTTTTGCCTTCCTGAAACTGCTTACCAGTAAAGATCTATTGCATAGTAAAGATTGGGATAGATGTTAATAAAAATACCAGGAAAGGTAGACTGAAGTGTATTTTAAGTTAGCATCCAAGGATTTCTTTTGAGCATGTAGACAGCAGACAACAGAAATTACAGAACACTCACTTTCCTTTATAGGCTTGTCCACCCGTCACACTGGATGTCTGCACATTAAGAATGCAGCTTTTTATAGGACCAAGAGCTATCTGTCATTTCAAAAACCATATAATACTTTTGACTAAGGCAGATACGGAAGATATTACTGAAAGAAGAAAGCCTACAAGAAGGACGCTGTAAGGATTTGTGTCTTTTGGGGAGGTGTTATTTATAGTTCTGTTTACAGTGCTGAATTTGTGGGTGTTGGAGTTGAAGAGAGGTTCCTCTGTGGAAAAACTGTTTGGAAATAATTCCCTAGTTAGTGCATGAGAACAGAAATGAAGCTTTTTTTTCCCCCCAATTCTACTGTATTAACTGACATAGAAGAAATGAGGGTAGGGTCACAAATGTTTAAAATCAACCCAATAAATTACTCAAATTGTAAAAAACTTAATTTTCATAAGTACTGTTGAAATATCATTACTAAGAATGTATCTGCTACTGAGAAAAAAAAAATATTTATCTTGAGAAACAAAAATATATAGGAATCCCAAAGTTACAGGCTAACAAAATGTTTTGTAGCACAAAATGAAACTGTCTTACATTTGGCTCAGGGTTCTTTCCAAGAAAAGTTATGAACATCACTGCAGTAATCCATGATAAAAGAAGGTTTGGACTTCGGCCCAAGATACTCTTATAGCATGTATGTAGCCAGGGGGATTTGTGACTTTTTATCTATTTCTCTGAGAACTGCTGTTCCCATTCTTTTTTGAGGGTTTTTCATAAACCAGCTAAACAGCTATTCTAAAACAGTTATTCAGAAATCATGTTTATGGAAGTCAGTTACAAAAGTGGGACAGCTATAGTAGATTGAAGAGTTATTTGAACCAGTAATTTCTTAAAGCCTAGACCAGACATTATTCAGAAGATGAGGATAGGCCCATCAAAGACAATGGTAATTCAAAATACTGTGGTGTTTCAAAGATTACAGTTGGCATTTGAGGAAGATGTGCTTATTGCCTTCTGTAAAGAACGTAAGTTGAACAAATATTAATCTACTTAACACCATAATTTGAAAATAAAGATGGAAATATCCCAGAACAGTTAAAACCAAAAATCAAAAATGACAGCAAAAAGAGTCTGTGTTTTCCTACAGTGTTCGAACCTTAGGGCATTACAGACTGAGCCAATGTGTCAGACTAAAAGCATTCAAATATTTTTTTACGCCATGTCTTGGCAAACACTTCTATAGAGCTGCAGGGGCAAACATGCAGTAGGTCCTTACAGAAAGTAAGTAAACGTCTTGGCTAATATGAATTACTTAACTTCATGTAAGTATCTGATACTGCCTGGTATTAAGCCTGGGATAAGAAGTAGTAGATAGTTTTGATGATGTTCCTGGTGTATGAACGTGCCTATCCCTGTTTTGTTATTAGCCATTGTGACATAAATTCACAACTTAACTCTCACGCATTTACTAGCTATTAAATGCAAACATACCTACTTATGCATTTAAATTATCAAGTGTGGGGGGGTCTTTTTGGCTGCATAGTGTTTATTTGGACACTGACAACTCAACTTTTTTCCTTCTCTCTAGCTCCAGAAAAGCTGACAGCATCAAATCCAGAACAAATTCTGAGTCAGAGCCTGGTTGGAATTTATATATTATAAACACTGTTTCAACCATTCAGCTTTACAGAGAAATGGTATTGCCCAACTCCTGCTTTTGTTGTACTGTTAATTCATTTCTAGTGCATGTCATTGCTGAATATAATGAAATGTATTTCTCATGAATAGCCCATAATCCTAATTCAAATGGCTGCTGCCCTCATTAGAATTGTTCCTGTATGTTCTTAATTTTTGCCAGCAGCCTAAGTATGTCCTGCGTCTGTTCTAGGTAGATTATAGTAGAACTTACGAAAATGTAAAAACTGAGAGTTGCATCCATCTTCTAAGTGAGGCTCACTTACTGGTCAGAGCAGCTATGATGGACCCTACTTTCCTTAAATCAGATGAGAAAGAAGAACTTCTGAGAGCATTCCGAGAAAGTTGTGCCTTCTTAGGAGACTGCTACAGCAGGTATGTTTTAGGTGTCAAAGTGATGTAGGTGAGCTTTTGTTTCCAATATTGTATCCTTAAAGTGAAAACCTATCATTCTTTGCTGGTTTATGTTAGTATTGCATATATAATATAAATCTTTACATTCTACGAAAACAGCTTCATCTAGTCATCTCTTCAGTATCTGGTTGTGTTTATTGCCACTGCACACAGAATACAACGTTGCGTTGCATATGAGCTATGTATTTACAGCTACTGGTGTCTCTGCAACTTCATTTGATGTATTATTTTAGTTCTTACAAACAGTGATGGCAAAAGTGTTTCCCTTGGTTATTTTGTTCTTTTTTCTTCCTCTCTGTTGCCTTCAGGTTTGACACAAAGGATTACCACCTTGCTTTGCCATACTACAGAATGTCAGGTTTATCCATGACTGAAGTTTTAGAGAGACTAGTTTCAGAAGGTGATGAAATACAGACATACGAGAGAGGATTTATATTTTACTTAAGTCACTCTCTTAATGAAGACTTAAATGAAGAATTAAGTAAGGTAGAAACAAGGTGGTTTTTTTTCGTAATCTATTGATTTAGTTCTGGTTTTAAGAACTGTGTATTAAATTTTAATTAAACTCCCTTGGAAAATGCTGAGCTGCTTATTCAGTTTTACAGTAGTTCTTTTTCACATGGTTTTTATTTTCCCATTTTTATTGACAAAATAGCAAACAGCACCTGTGATGCTTTGGGCCACTTTCAAGCATCATATTAGGGGTTTGGCTATCATGATGCACGCTGCTAATGATCTGGTTCCCATGTGCACACAGGGACACTTCTGTTGTAGGACAGCTCTGCCTCAATTTTCTTTCATCTCCCATTTCTGTAACAAAACAAACGGCTCCTTTGAACATTGCCAAATTGTATAGGTTGGTAAAACCAGTTCACTGTGGTGGTGGATGTTCTCCTAGCACCCTAGAATATGGGTTGAACCCCTGCCGGTTAGAGATCTTGGTAGGGAGGAAAGAGGCAAGAAAGACACTGTGATTTGATAGCTAAGATGTACTTGTCTGTTTTATAAAAACAAAACAAAACAAAACAAACAAAAAAAACCCCAAACAAGACCCTACAATACTTAAATGTGCAATAGAAGCCTGTATATCTGGAAAGGTCTAAACTGTCAAATGGCTTTTATTTTAATAGGAATCAGCAAATAAAGTTCTCCAGATATTCTATCTTGCTGACCCTGTGCAGCTGCCTCACATCCTCAGCAGCCCCTGCATGAGAAATGTATGTCCTTTGACAGCTGTGAAGTATCTTCAGAAAGTAGAAAAGATTATGCCATCAGTGGTCCTGACACTTACTAAGGCTTTCATGGCTCTGAAAATGGGAGACCTGACAATGTATGAACACGAGATGGACTCTTACAAGGAGGTAAAGTATGCTGAAAGTATGAGCTATTCACGCGTTGCAAAGCCCAGGTCAGTAGGTTTGGCTTTTAGTTGTATTTTACAGTAGAAGAAACTTCCAGTCGCTCCTCTTCTTGCTGATATGCTGTATGGGCTCCACTGAATGTCTGCAATAAGAGTAGAATCGAGGGCTGGCATGCACTGGGACAGTACTGTTTACCTTGCAAGTAGGGCAGTCTTATCTTGGCAAAGCCTTACCAAATAAACAAAAGTTTTGAAGCTGTTAATTCTTGATAAATTAAATGCTGATTACTGGGGTGTAACAAACTCTGCAGAGCCAGTGCTCTTCAGCAGTATGGCAGGGTTGTATAGTAGCATTTTTACACCCGTCCAGGTGTAATGAATACATGATATGCCCATGAAAACACCATCTGTATGCAAACAGCCCTTATAAAATTGCTCTTGAAGCAGAATGTCCATGGTGCACACAAACTAACGTTTCTGTCTTTTCCTGTCTTTTCTTTTATGTGGAATCAAAGCACTCAACCCTTATTAAGATCAGATCAGAACCTACTTCAGTGCTATCAAAATAAGAATTTCACATCAGTGGGGGAAAAACATTAGTGAAGCAGTCTCTGCCATAGATGCCCACATGTGGTTTTGGACTGAAACCAGTCTGTAAATTACTACTTGTTGAGGTTGATCAGGACTGTTGAATATTCAAAGGTGACAGAGCTTGAAATACAGAAGCTTTCTGAGAGTGAGATATTGGAGGTCTAAAAACTTTTAAAATAAACTGATAGCTGTTCCAAAGTTAGATATCTTGCTTTGATAGGAGAAGTCCTGGAGAGCTTTCAAAGGCAGCAGTTTTTGAATTGCAAGGTGGGAACTGTGGAGAGTTGTTTCAACAGTGATACTCAGCATCACCTGCTTTCTAACCATTTGCAGCACAATCAAGTGAAGTTGCCGTGTTGTGAACAAATATATACATTATACATACACTGCGTGGATGTTATTTAGAGAATAAGGTGGCTGGGGTTTGGCTGTTGGCTTTTTTGTTGTTTGTTTTTTCCTCTTTTTAATCTGACCTATTAAAAAAACATTATCTTACACCTCACCTTTAAAAAGCATTTTGTTGCAAAGTGGAAAAAATAACACTTCGAGAAAGATAAAGAAAGGAAGACAGTTTATATACATAGCGGGGTGAGATCTGAATTTTCCTCTTAGGTCTGTCTTATATTTCCTGTGTAATTAATTTAATCTGCTTAGGCATCATTTCCCCACTGTCTTTAAAGTGGAAATAGTATCTTCTCGTGGTTACCTTCAAAAGCACCCAGATATCCAGAAACAAGTTACTGTTGCACATAGTGCAGCACATTTTGATCATTGTTTCAGGGGCATTTTCAAAATAAAAATCATACTTTAGCAAAGTAGTCTACTGAAATTTCAGCTAGTGGTTTTTCCAAACACCGTGTGTATTGAATGTCTTGGGTTTCGTAGTGAAATGTACCTTTCTGATGTGCACAGTAACTTCAGATTTCAACAGCACGTTACTTTCAGCGTTCAGGCAAATGGCTGACTGCTGAGGAGCCACCACTCCAGCACACGGTTTGGAGCTCAGACTCTGGAGAGCTGTTCTACAAATTGTAGAAAGGATTTATTTCCTTTTCCAGACTTTCCTTAATTTCATCTGTCTAAACTTCACTGCATGAGGAAATACTGAGTTTGCTGAGTTGAATCATATGTGGATGGAATTCTTTACCTGATATATTTCTGACTCTGTAGACAATACTGGCTTGTGGCTTCATTGGGCAACCAAAACTCTTGAGACAGCATAAGGAAGGCATTGTTATTCCAACTGAGTTTGCTGTTCACCTGAAGGAGATGCAGCCTGGTTTACTGGTGGCTGCCACTGTGGCTTTACATGAGAACAGTAAAATGGAACTGGAAGAAGCAGATACCTTTTTCAAGGTTGGCCTGTGATCTTTTTTTTGCTTCTATTTTTCTCATAGTGATGTTGTTACGGGTAAGCAAAGCAGCCTTGGTTGCTCCTTCACTCACATTTCAGCATTTCTTCAGAAAGAGGGAGATGAGGGTTGGATATATTCCAGTCATAATAGATGACTACTGAATCAGAAACTGGACCTTCTGGAAAGAATACTGATCAAATCAAGCAAAAAAAACCACTCCATTAAGGTCTTTGTTTTGACCCTGTCCTTTGAATGGAGAATACCCTGATCTCAGAGATCTTTCAATGGCTTCCTAGTAATTGGGCTCCCTAAGGCTAATGAAATTTAATAGAATTGAAATAAATCACTTCCATAAGCTCCTTTTGAAGGAATCATTAAGACTGAAACAAACTTCTAAGGAATTAGACCATGTATTCTTCAGTGTAGGTATGTTGCAATCTTATGTCTGTTACCATGTGACCTGTATCAGAAATACCAAGTCATGAAACTCAAATTAGAACAAGTGTTGTTGTTTAAAGCCAGCTGGAAGCCAAGTAAAAGTCCTTTTCGCTGACGCACCAGACCTTAAAGCATCTCCCTTGTGGATCCTACCATTATACCCAGCTGAGCTACACAGCATCTCTTATCATGGCTTTTAAATCCTTCTTTCAAAGACACCTGCTTGGCTGTTGGCATATAGAAAATCCTCTAAATTAGCAGTCTGTAAATACTTGCTGACAGTGTGCTGACATTTCTGGCAGTGAAGAAGCAATCTATTGTTTAGAATTGATTACCTTAAAATTATTCCATGCACTTTTTACTTTGCCTAGCACTGTGTTTTATAGAATTACATCCATTAAAAATATATCAAGACAAAAAAGGAACCAAAATTCTGCTTCTAGTAAAAGTGAAAAGCTTCCCCTGGTCTCTTCAACTTCTGCTACTAATAATTACCATGGCCTGTGCTAACTTGCTGTCTCCTAATGTTTTTGTTCTTAGATGTTGTGTAGCAGCAGTGAAAACACTATTCCTCAGCTCTTGGTGGATTTCTGGGAAGCTCTTCTTGTAGTGTGCTCTCAGGAAGAAATTCTTCAGGAGCTTTTATTGAGGGTTACTTCTCAGTATGTCTGGAGAATATCAAAGAAGCAACTTCCTGAGACTAAGCCATTGAAAACAGCAGAGGATCTGGTAAGTGCACCACTCGGAGGAAGTTTTACGACTGCATCGTCCCTCCAAAATCTATCCAAATACTTCCCTTAGTACTTTAATTCTGGACAGTTTATCTCTTCAAAGAAGCGAGTCTGAAAGCAAACAAGGTAGTGTGCAGTTACCAGATAGGTATTGCTGGCTCTGGGAGGTCCTACTCTTGGGGACCTTTGCAAATGTCCTTCCAACAGGAATCTCAGCTCTGGGCAGAAATAAGGGCTAAAAAGAAATAATGAAAAGTTTGTCAAGTGGAGTGTTTGCAATTTTACAAAGCTGCCTAAATGAGACAAATGTGTGAACGATGAATTTTAAAGGATTCTGAATGGGAAATATGAAATACAGAATTAAACAAAAGTTTCCAGTTTCTTTTTTACTAAACTGTATGAACCAGGACAAAGAATAGCTGCTATTCTAAATTGTGCTATTTGAGAGTAAAATTTTCTTCACTTGTGGTGGGTTTCACATAGAGCTGTCACTAACAGAAACACTTCTTTTGCAACTTGATTTTTTTCTTGTATAGATAAACTCCTGTAATCATTTTGGGTTGATTTTCCCGTGGGTAACTTCAATAATGTCAATGGGATCTCCATCTGATAAAGATTGTGGTGAAGATATCTCAAAACTACAGGTATGAAATCCTTCAATCTCACTGTTTACAGTTTAGATGCATTCTGCAAATGTTCACATATGTATGAGCGACTTCTGCTCGCAGACTGCCCTCCTCCTTCCCCCCCCCAGGTTATCCATGTTGAACTAAAAGGGCCCGTTGAAATGGTGGAAGAAAAAAATACTGGAGATATGTCGATAACAATGATGCTTGCATTTGCAGTCCACGCTAAACTTGCTTTCTCGGTTTTCAGTAACGTTTATTAAAGGGAATATTATTTCAAAATTATTCTGATAATTAAGGGCTTCTGTTTTAGAAGCTTCTGGTTTAGGTTATGGTTAGCATTTTTTTGCAAGGTTTGCCTTAAATCCAAACAATACTTTTCCTTCTTGTCTTCAGTCTCTTTTATGTAGTCAGTCAGTCAATATAGCTTCAGCTCTGCCTATCCTGGAGCCCCTGACAGAGGCTGGCAGCATCGGCCTCACCGTCCATGTTCTCTGCAACACCCGTCTAGGCAAGTACGAGGAAGCGCTTGACCAGCTTCTCAAAAGGTGTCCTGATGTAGCTGTATTATATGCTCAGCACGAGCTGAAAGACGACAATCGGGTGAGCTGCTTTCGTTAAAGTTGTTCAGTTTTTTTGCTTTGGGTGGGTTTTTTTCTACCTGAAATGGTGTTGTGTACAGATGGACTCTGGATGGATCAAGTAGCCCAGCTTTCAGACAAAGTAAATTGCTTAGCTTGATTTGAACCTCCTGCTTGGCATTTAAATTCCATAACTCAGTCCCCGCTGGTTTTATTGGAATATATTTTTTTTCCCCCAGTTTCTTCTGTGACTTACTGTATTCATTCTAGTAAATTTAAAGCATAGTCTTTTCAGATGGCAGAGTGCCTCAGAAAAGGGAGAGTAATGTGTTGTTTTTCCACTGTAAAGGAAAAACCAGCTAGTTTCTCACTAATCAGTGTTCTAAATTGTTTGACAGTGTTGTATAATGTGAGATTTCAGCGATAAGCTAACTGATAAGAGATCATGGCCCTTCAAATAAAACCACACTTAAATATGTTCTTCCTGTGTTCTAGTGACATCTTCTGACCTTGTAACATCAGAAGGGTACTGGGGCATTAATGGAGAGATGATGTTCTTTATGTCCTATTTTCCCCTTAGGCCTCTGTGCAGTTTTAATTTTGGAACTGATTTTATTCCAGTGTTCCAGGAGTACAGGAGCTTACTTCACAGCTACTTGATTAATTGTACACAGTTTTGCTGGCCAGAGTCATTTTTGGGTGGCAAAGGTGATCCTCTACCAGATGGATGAACTCCGTTCAAAACCAGATCTGTGCTTTTTATTCAGATCTTGAAAATAGTTTCTTTGATTGTCTCCCCCGTTAGTTATGGAGTTGAATGTGAGGTTGCAGTACTGAATCGGAACACGGGTGGAAGAAAAGAATTACCATGTTTGAAAAAGGAGGAAAGAAATCCCTTCCCCTCTCTCCCTTCTTACCAACAAAATTATACACAAAACATAATTCACCCCTGCAGCTGCTGGAAGTAGATTAGGTCAGGAGACAGCACAGTGTTCTTACAGGAATGCTGTTCACCACTTCACATGGAGGTGTTTGGAGGGGAAAAAAAAATCCTTAATTTTCTGACTGCATCAGTCTTGCTAATTATGTGACTTTTAAACTTTTACCTATAGAGGCACTAGGGGGCACTGTGTAAAAATTGTTGACTATAGATCACACTGAAAATTGAAAATACAATGTGAAACCCACTGCATTCCAAAGCATTATAATTATTGAGTTCATCGTAACCTACCTATATTTGTACACATCTGACCTTAGTTCAAGTGTTATTTTTAGCAGGTCTCTCATACTCTTAATTGCAGTCCTTGTTAATTTTTGCTTCTGCTGTGGGTTTTCGTGGATTAGGCTGTGTGGTGGAACAAGCTTCTTCCTGAGCTTTGCAAGAGAACCAGACTTACTGGAAATGACTGCCCTGTTCTTACTTCATCGCTGAAAGGTAAATCAATTGATTGCAACTCAACTTCAGAAGCCTTTGTACGTCTTACGATGTTCTAAATGCTGTTCAGGCTAAGGCCTACTGGTGTGATAATCTGATAAAAAAAGGGGGATGTTTTTCTATGGTTAAAGCTAATACAGCTCAGCAGGCTTTCTAGTCATTAACTTAGGATTCTGCAACATATAAAACTCACGGCATTCATTTTGTATTGAAAACAGTTAAATTGAGGGAAACAAATTGTTTCTATACAGATGAAGAATATACACCATTAAAAAACCCTTAATAAATAGAACTAACAGGTAGAAATTGGGTTTTTTCCCTAGGCTTAGTCACTGTATGATTCTAAGCAATGCCAGCTAACTATGGATAACCCAGTGGGTATTGAAGATTAGGTCACAGACTGAAAAAAACCCACAATGTGTTACTACTAGAAGCAGAGAAACAAACCCTGGTAGTTGATGTAGTCCTATCGTTATGTGTTTGGAGGAAGTCAGTAATATTGTGTATAGCTGAAGGGCCAGTGTATTTGTTTTTACAGAATAAGAAGATTGAATGAAGCACATATATTTTAAAAAAATGCCAGTGTAATGCCTGAGGGCAGAAAAACAGCATCGTGGGTTTGCGTTGTGCAGCACAGGTTGCCATGTTCTATCATAAAGTTCTAGTTTCTAGTGTTAGTGGGTTTTCTTTTGAAATATTGCAGAAATATTGTTCTCATGCAGTAACTGTGCTGTAATCACTTAAGAATGAAATGTTAAGCAGCTTGGTCTGAGAAGCTGCTTGCAGAACATCCCATTTCACAGACAGTGCTGAGTTAGGGAACTGCTACAGATTTCTAGGGCTTCCTTTGCATTTACTACAGAAGATGTGAAGTACTACATCAGACTTCTGTAGGCATTAGTGCCACACGTAGACCTGGTGAGCCAAGGCAGAGGTATGGTTTTAATCTAAGACATAATTTCACCTTACTTTTGAGATTTCCTATAGTTGTATTTGCTCCCAAATGGCCATCTCTCAAATTTCATTCCAGTTGCAATATTTTGATAATTTGATGACTTCAATTAGTAATTACATTGTTAATGTTTCTTTGTTCTAAAAGAACGTAAAATACCTAAACAAGACTTTCTCCCCTCTTCTGAGCAGAAACTTTATCAGTTGTTGCAATGGAACTGGAACTAAGGGATTTCCTCAGTCTTCTACCAGAGGATGGAACTGCAGCATTTTTCCTGCCGCATCTTCTTCACTGCAGCCAGAAGAAGCTGCTGACCTAAACCAATGGAAATCTACTGTGCGCTCAAATACAAAGAATATGCTGGAATAAAAACATAAGTGAAGCAAGCAGTAGAACTACATAAAAGGTACCGTGGGCCTCCCCTCATGTAAATCGCCTTATTTCTCAGGTGAAATCTTATGACAGCTATTGAGTGACAGCTCTTGTCTGAGGCAAACCATCTGCTTTGAAGCAAATACTGTTACACCCTGACAAAGGTCAGCAAAGCAGAATTCCTGCCAGGCGGAACAGAACGGTGGTTGGACTGGTGAGAAGCCAGCTGTTCACCTGTGAGGCAGGATCACTCATCTTCTCCATGAGGGTGAACTGGCCAAAGCAGGTAGAAAATACTGACTGTACAGTATAATTGGGCACACAGCGTTCACTGAAAGGCAGGCAGGAAGCCAGTCTTAATTCTATGTTAGTTGGATCAGGGGACCAGGGGAGGAGTTTGAGCTCAGGCACGTGTCTTACTGCATAAGTAAAAGTAAGTAAGTGCCTTTCTCTTCCAAGTGGAGTTGGGCCCTGCTTACTTCATTTTGCCACATAGACATTCCCTTGAGTTCCAGCTGGCAAAACCAGCCAGCTGCTCTGTCGTCTTATTTACATACCCATGCAAGTGTTACGCTGAAAATGTTTTCATTTAGTAGTTCACAAAAAAAGGCCAAAAATCAAAGAGAAATGGAAGTGTTCCCAGGGGGAGTGGAAGATGAGGACTACCGCTTGCTTGCTGGTTTTCATTTTCTTTCTTCTCCCGCTGTACTCAGTCAGCAGACAAGTATTTGAAGCATTGCTAGGTCACAGATCCAGCTGAAAACTTACTTCTTCGAGGTTGCTTGGTAAGCATCTCAGGTACTCGTGCATGTATGTACTGACATTTGGCTGTCCTCAGTGCAGAAAAACATCCCTCTGTTCCTTCAGCTGGAATTCAGTCATAATAAGCTGTGACAATGTTTATGACCTTATGAATGCAGTTTGGTTTTTTGAGAATCTACCACAAATAAAACAATGACTCCATGATCCCATAACCATCCAAGGGCCTAATTAGCTGACATTGACTCTATCAAATCCATTTTCGCTGAAGCTGTAATGTTACTTAAACCTGTAGAAGTCAGTCAGAAGACACCATCTACATTGCAAATAAAATGTATTTAATAAAAGAGAGAAAGAAATAATTTAACTTATCTATATAGCATTCCTGCTACAGCCAAAATCAATTATCTGATGTACCAGTAGGGGTTATGCTGGTTTCAGTAGAATCTTTCTACCTTAAAAAGGTGAAAGCGATTTAGGCTCGTTACAGAGAAGCAACTTCCTTTGTTCGGGTAGCTGTAAAGCCCAAATGCTTTCTTTTGCCTGCCTGTCCCATACATCCTTCCCTCGTTTGACACAGCTCTAACATCTGGGGAGTTGGGCTGTTAAAACACAACTGGATGGCCCAACGATACCTGCTCTTACCACTTCCATTTTTGACCAGCATCAGTCATGCCCCAACACTGCTGCTTCCATCGGTCAGGAAATGCTTAATTTGCCTAGGTCTGCACTATGTAACAGCAAAATGATTCCACTGCAGGAGTTGTTTAAGATTCATCAGAGCAAAGCTCTTGGGTATAGCAGTCACCAAATTTTGCCCTTTACTGTCTGAATTTCAGCATAACTTTGTCTTGTAATTATTTTTGTAACAGAAAAACAAAAAACATCTTGTGCGACTATGATCCCTCAGCCATTGCATCTTTTAAACTCACTCTCTTGAGAGATGTTACTGGATAAAATTATAAAATAAATCAATAGAAATAACAGAACCATTTTCTTAGCTGTTCAATTATACAATAGTGTATATATATTTTAAGTGTGAATCTATGGACAAAGTGATAACCAAATTCCTATTTTCCAAGCAGTAGTCACTAATGTATCTGACTAGTAAAGTGTGATAGCAGACACCTAAAACAAATTTTGCTGTTACACAGGGTTATTACAAACCTAAAAAAAAAAAGCAAAGTACATTTCATTCGGTTCTTCCATGTTCCTCAGCAGTTAAATAGCATGCATTAGGCATCACCTAGAATATGTTTAGCTTACAAGATACTATTTTTATTTAGAGAAAAAGATATTTATAAGCTGTTATACCCATTCAGCTGTCTTAGTCTATGGCCCTTTTGTTAGCCGTGAGCCACCAAATTAAATCTTCCAAGACAGACACGGAGATGAACTGTCCAGGAGACAGCATGTCTCACAAAGTGTTCACTGAAGGCAGACTTTGGAGAGTCACTGTGGTAGAGTGTTTTCATCATTCCAGTGTGCCCGCCGTACCATTACACTTGAACTGACTGAATAATCTTGGGAACAAAGACTGGTGGTCTGTAAGGGGGAAAACAGCTTTCGTTACACGCATTTCATCAAAAGAATGGTCTGTGCGTATGGACAACAGAGTCCACACTAAGAGTGATGGATCCCAGTACCTTCCAGACATAGAATCATAGAATCATTTAGGTTGGAAAAGACCTTTAAGATCATCGAGTCCAACCGTTAACCTAACCCTGCCATCCCACCACTAAGCCATGTCCCTAAGCACCTCATCTGCCCAGCTTTTAAATCCCTCCAGGGATGCATTGTGAGTTAGATTTAAAAACAGCTTTAAAATGCACCGAAGGGTACATTTTAATGTACTCCAGATGGCTGGCTGCGAAAAATCCCAACACACTGCTTCTACAAATTAAAGTCAGTTTCTACATCTCGCTGTGTGCTTTTAAGTCAACTTCTTCATTATCTGTGCAAGTTTGGCACAACGTATTCTGTGAATCAGAAGGACTTATAAAATAGAACTAGATTATGTTTAACATTCAGGATAGATACTCATACATGATACAGTTGTATATCTCTATATACACACACACGCACACATTTTTAAGTGTTCCTACTGTTCTCTTTCTGCCAATTAACTGTAATGCATACCTATTACCCTCTGTCTTTTGAGTACGGGAAAGTGTTGCTTTAAATTGTATTAACTTTGTAGAAACGAGCTTTCAAAAGTATTCCAAAATTCAAGTTTTTTCACAGGTAGTATTGCTAAAGCAAGGTAACAGTGTCTGTAAAGCTAAAACATGTCCTTTAGAAACGAAACACTAAAGTTTTTCAGTACTCCAATTTAGAGATGATGACTTCAGCTTTACTTACACACTCTTCTTTTTGTTTTAAATTAAGATTGAGGGGGAGTCTGACACTACTGGCACTTCCTGGGTACAGAAATACTCTGTCTCATGAAGAATTCTTTTTAAATAAAAATCTGTCATTTTAATTTCATAGATAGGGAGCTGAAACAACAGTCCGTTAACATCCAGCCCTTTAGCTACGTCTGTTTTCAGAGTAGCAGCTCTGAGGCAAGTACGATCGGTGGCTTGTGACATTGTGGCCTCCAGACACCAATATTAAGCCATGAAATATTGCTGGATACCTGACGTGGTTCAGAGTACGCCAGCTTGTCTGCGAGCCCCGTGCTGCCTCTCTAAGCATAATGACCACGACTGAGATACGTAAGCTCCTACCTTCCTTCGGGAGCACCGTGTAGGTTGCTTCCATGCCTGCGTGGATGTGGTCAGTAACGTGACAGTGCAATAGCCAGGTTCCAGGGTTCCGCGGGATCATTTCCACAGTTTGAAACGTCCCAGGGAACAGATCAAAGACATCGGCCTGGTAAACACCTGCTTGCTTCGGGACAAAAAGAAGCTGGTTAATCAGTGTGGCATGGCCAAGTGGCAGTAATTTAAGCTACCTTTTATGCATATTCCCACCAAACTTTTTAATCACAGTTGAGTGAAAAGACACCTACTGCATGTCATTTCTACAGAAGCATCACTTTGTACATTCACTTCACGCTTAGAAAATTAATAAACTAGCAACTAGGTGGAAACGGAGGAAAACTACAGCTGTTGTCTTGCCAGAGTCATGAAACTTCGCAGCTACCTTGTCAAAGCAACTTGTGAGGTTACCAGTCAGCAAATGCTACTGGCAGGTGCTCTCTCTCTCTCATATGTTGATCAAATAAAGGTGTGGGGCATCAAAACTTTATGGTCAAATTAAAAGTCCTGCTTAATATTGTAACGTGACTTTTCACCAGAGATTATGGTCCTTGGTATTTGATTTACCTCTCAACATGGCAAGAAAAGAGTGGAAAGGACCTGTTACCTTATACTCAAAGCTGTGGCCATGGAAGTGCGCCGTGTGAATGTCGATCTCGTTGCCCATTCCCATCAAATACCAGCTTACTTTGTCTCCAACATGCATAGTCAGGCCAGGTAAATTTCCAAACACCTTTCCATTGATGGCTAAAAACGAGGGTGAGAGCAAGACAGAGAAAACAAGTAAGATTTTTTGCTTTGTTATTCTCTAAACTTTAATGGAGTACAAGATTTGAAAGCCAAAGCCAGGCAAAATAACAGCTTTGAATGGTATATAAAACCAGAACAATTGGGCAGTCTATCATGAATGGGTCTGATTATATTCCTTGTTTAGCCAGAAAGTAAGACTTAGTTAAAAGTTCCTCACTGTACACCACTAATGTTCTTAAGGATCTGAATTTCCTGCCGCTCCTCGTAAAGGGTAAGCTTTACCGGGACATGCTTTCAGGATACACACTGCCTCTCCAACTTATCCAGAACAGTTGTTTGCTGACATCAACCCAAAATTTCAAATTTCATTTTTGCTCTTTTCTCTCCTCAAAATTTCAATGTGGGACCATTTTTTCATAGGTTTAAAAAAAAAAAAAAAAAAAAAGTCATTCAGGGGCATTAACAGTGTTTTCAAATAGTTGAGTGGCATTTTTCAGGCCTTCTGCCCTAGAACTGGAAATTCAGAGGGGATGAGAAAGTCAAATTTGCAGTACTTTCAAATACATAACGTTATAGAGTTTCCAGAGTTCCATTAACTAAATTGGGAAACATACCATGCATTTTATTGCTTTCAAGGAATTCCTCATCCTCTTTGTCAACAAGGTGCGGGTTGGTAGAATAGGTTTTAATGTTTTCATCCAAGTACCATGACTCATTTTCATCAAAAACCATAAAAAGAAGAGCAAACTGAACTTTCTTTTTAGTATAAAATGATGGCAAATAATGTTTATGACACACAACAAGTGTGCCTATTAATCCACTGTAAGTGTCCTGAAATTACAAATGAAAAATCACGTCATTACAAGATGTGGCTAAGCAGAAGCACTTTTAATGCCAGACATGAGTCCTCTTACTATTTTTACAGCTGTCAGTATCTGGGACTACAGGTAGCCAGTGTCAGACAAACAAGGTTATGTCTTCGCTGTTGTGCTACCCATGGATCACGTTCAATGGAATATGAAGAGTAACTGCTTGGTTTTCATCTCTTGCTAGAAATTGTTCCATTTTAATTTCTTACTCATCTTTTTTTCCAAATTCTTTTTAGGTTTTAGGATTTTGAGCTTAATTTCCATTCAAAATCTACTTCTTGGCACCTTTTATTTATGTTTGCTGAGACATGAAGGAAAGACTACATTAATTTCCATGAAAAATGACTATCCATGTTAGGTTGATGGGGGCTTGTACCAAAATGGCCGATTTAAGTTCCACAGTTGCATGTTAGTTCTCCCACACATCTTTCCTGATTAGGCACTGAGCAAACTACAAAGCATTAGCTTTAAGGATGAAACCCAAGCGAGGTGATCTGTAGCAACAGCAGAAGAACCAGGCAGCGAGAACATGAAGAGCTGTGACTCTCAAATTCTGCCCTGACTTCCTTGCATTAGTCAAGACACATTTAGATTCATCATTAGATGGTAACGGGGGGAATGATGTGACAGAGAAAGCAGAAAGTTTCAAACTCATCTCCCCTTTGCTTAAGTATATCTGTGTTGATCAACAAACCCCTTTAGACTGATTATTAATGTACCTTAATGATGTCCACCGTTGAATGGTACGCCCATGGAATACAGTGTGGATCTCCTCTCTCAGAACTAGATCTCTCTGGGATTTTCCAGACATACTTTTTTGTTTCACCTGAATTAAATAAAGATGAAGAATTTTATAAGTTTTCTGTGTGCTGACCTGTAAGAGGTCATCCTGAAACAGATGTTATCTCCACTTACAGCTTATATTTGTCTTGAACTTCCTCTTCCCAATCACTGCACTGGCTAGCTTAGTGTTATTTCCCTTCCTGACTTTCCTTGCCAACAGGGGTTTTTTTGCGTGGCTGCACTGTCCGGTTAACCGTACTTAATAAAAACAATTGTATCTTTTGTAAAGATCACAGAGGAACTTCTGAAATAATAATAGCTAGCATAAGCTACGTTCTCCCGATGCAGCCAAATATGTCTGCTTTCATGAAAGTTGCAGCCACACTGCGTCAAAAAATTACTGATCTGTCAAGGGCTAGGATACATAGTTAGGGCCATTTTAATTGTAGAAATATTTGTAATAATCAGCATCAAAAATGTAAGAACCTGAAGTAAAAACAAACAAACAAAACCAAAGTCTTCCCCGCTATCCTAAAATGGAAGGTTACTAAACCTTACTAGAAGGCTTGATGTTACCTGCTAGAAACAAACAAAGATGCTTTAATACCTGGGTTGGTTACAGCAACCACAGAACTGTCGGTTTTCACTCCATGGGCATGTATAGAATAAGGTCTTGATGCCAAGTTCTTAAAAACTATGATAATTTTATCTCCAATATTTGACATCAGCAGTGGCCCTGTTGGATTGAAAAGAAAGATTAACTTGGGTTTACAAAAGAGCAGAGCAGAGAGAGAGAGAGAGTTTGTTGTGTTCCAATACACAACGACGTTGGCTTATAACTCGGCTCAAAGCTCTACCTGGGTATCATCACTACTGTGGTACACCAGCTTGAGGAGCTGAAGGGAGGTGGCTAAGTAGGGGCCTAAGTTTCAAAAGCTCCGAGCGCCTACTGTGTATTTGAAGTCAGTTTGGAAGTTGCTGCCCCGTTTTATGCTGACTCTGAAAATACCGACCTGTGATCTGGCAGCAAACCAGAAGGGGTTTTTTCTTGTAAAGCAAGCAATGTAATCTGGCAAGGAAAGCACCATAATAAAAGTAGTGATTCCATGTAGGTTTAGGCACTTTCTGGGGGTAGAACTATACTCAGTATTATTCAAACAGTACCTTCTCATTCTGTTTCACTGCATTTTTCCCAGTTTCAAAACTGAACTTCATGATGACTCTACCTTGAATTTCCAGGTGCTGCTGCTCCTCTGCTCTGTTTTTGGGAGTAGTGAATGTCTGATCGGTGTACTCCCGATATACTACCTTTTTGTATTTTGAGCCAATGAATTTGTCATCTTTATTTAAAAATGGATTGCCAGGGCTGAAAAAAAAAAAAAGAAAATGGACATAAGAATGTGTCATACATTTCTTTATGTATTTTAAAATGCCTTTTGCAGGTGTGTCAATGAACCATCAAACAAAAATCCAGCTCAGCGAAACAGTAATCTCATAGAGAACTGGTGTCTGCAAGATAAAAACATTCTTATTAAGCTGGGAGGTTTTTCTTAACCCGCAAGGTTAAAAACCCACTATAAATAGACCAGGTCTATTTAGGATTTGAGAAAATGCTGAGTGCTTAGGCTTGCATACCAAAACCAGAGGCCCTCAGTGACTTTTGTAGATCTGAAATGAAGCCTAAAACTTGTAAAGCTTAAGTGGTTTGCTGAAATGAAATGTGAGGGATTGATTCTCTGCTGAGGTCAGGGGGACTGGAGACAGAGGGGAAAAAAAAAGTCTGATAACAGCATCGTCCATATTACGTGCTTAGAGCTATGAGAGAGTCCAGTGTGGTTTGCAGGGCAAGGAAATGTGCTGTCAAGCTGAGGAAAAAGAAGAAAATACAATTAAGTCAATAAAAAAATTAGGCAGTTACAATCTACTACTTTAACCTCAAATGAAGTTATACAGGTGGACACACAGAAATTCATCCGTTCATTGTTTAGCCTCTTCTGCTAATTGGTATGAAGTCTTTGATCCAATCGTTTCCCTCTCACTGAGATTCAAATACTGGGAATACACCACCGAGGCGACAAGCTTCACAGTGAATGGACACAGTCATGGACTTACCCTGTGTAAGCTAATGAAATTGAGAGGAGTGACTCAGAGTACGGATAAATGTGAGACAAAGACATGTCAGATATTGTAAGTAGACAAATATCAGGACAAAGTAGGCATCGTATCTACAACTTAATGAACATTTTAAGCATTGCACATCAAGGACTGTACCAACATCAGTAAATAATAAATGCACACGCACTACCCAAGATTCACGAAAATCTGCAGCTACCTCACGGAAGATTTATGCTGGACCATTTCATGAACATCATGCTGCCTGGCTCACAGTAACACGGCAACATTACTGGAGATGGACCACAAATTCAAGTGAGCCCTAAAAATACATATGCAAAGGAAGTGTGTCTAGAAATGCCCAGAGGAGGAAAAGGTTCAGAGAAGCGAGCTGCTCCTTTGCTTTTTTGCATTTTTTCCCCTGTGTATATTCCCAAGTACCTTTCCTCATGGTATTGATGCCGCTCAAATTCCCATGTCCTGTTAGGAGAATAGTCCCATTCAACCTCCACTGCAGCAATATAGTAAGTCTTCTCATGCAAATACACAGATAGATCCACATTCCACCAATGGCATTTTTTCACCTGGTAATGCTGTTTCATGCCCCCTGCGTAGTGATCTGTTGTCAGGCATGACACTTCAAAAACTCCTAGAGGTCGTAGAAGAAACAAAGACTTGAGGACAAAAATCTGTTACTAGCAGATCTTGAGACTGTATTACCTGCATTGATTTAGTGTTTAGAGGCTGAGACACAGGCTACTGCTCATGTAAGATCCAAATTCTTTGTGTAGTATGGCTACTTGTAATAAAATTCAGCATACATAGAAGCTAGAAAAATCAAGGCTTTGGCATTAAGAGCTTACATGCTATGAACACAGGTTTACTGCCCTCCAAACACAGCTGTACACAGTTTTAGCATCCAAAGGATCAAAATATCAGGTATTTAAAGCTTGTCTCTAAGCATAAAATGTTCATAGGTAAACAGTTTCTAAACTACTAACAGGATTTTTAAACAAGACATTTACCTTCAGAATCAGGCTTCATAATCGCTGTAAGAAATGTATGTGGAAACAGATTTGCTGTATCCCTTCTTGTTCCTTTAGTTATGAACGTGTTTTCTGAAAAGTATATCCCATGGACATCAACTTCCGACCCCAAGCCCATCAAATGCCAGGAAACCACGCTGCCTTTGCACATCTCAAGACCAGGTTGATTTCCGTACATGTAACCATTAATGGCTGTAGAAGATTTGAGGAAGCAAAACCCACTTTGATTAACACATTACTTAACTCCACAATACAGATTAAATAATACACACTTCAGCTGCAATGTGATGCCTTAGACTGACAGAAATCAATAATAAAATACTTTACCACATCAGCAAAACTAGAGAATCCATTCAAGTAAAACAACTTCTAAAATCCAGTGTTTAAAACAAATCTCTAACTGTTCTTTTCAACATCTAAAGCACAGGTAGCTGAGTTGACCAACTGGACCTTCCACTGCCTTATACCCATCAGGTATGTGGGATGCATAAAGCATCCTGCTTTGTACCCTGCAAGACCCTCCAGCCACAGACTGGAGACAGTATCTGAATGGTTTTTAGTTCGAGTTACCAACCCTTTCCAGCTACTCCTGTGCAAAACTTTCAAAGCCTGGGCCTTACAGGTACCACTGAACGCTCAGTATCAAGACTCTGTCAATAGTAGAAATGGCCCTGAGGGTAAATTAAAGAATGAGCACAAGCAAATATGTTTAAAGATTAGGACTTATTTGCAAGACTAGGTGCCGAAGATAAAAATGTTCTTTCACATGAAATTTGAAAGACGTTTCTACAGTACCAAGACACAATCAGTGTGAAACTCAGCTCTGCCCTAATAAAGATGCAAAAATTTTCATTCTAAGGGGGCCATAGTGCTGGCCAGGGAATCCAGACTCAGCCACAGACACAAAATGAGCCAGCCATGTGCCCTTGCCACAAAGGAGGTGAATGGCACCCTGGGCTGCATCAGGCAAAGTATTGCCAGCAGGTCGAGGAGGGGATCCTTCTCAGCACTGGTGAGGCCACACCTGGAGGACTGCACCCACTGCTGGGCTCCCCAGTGCAAGAGAGACAGGAACATAACTGCAGAGAGGCCAGCAAAGGGCCACAAGGACAATGAAGGGACGAGAAAGTGTCTCTCCTGTGAGGAAGGGCTGAGAGAGCTGGGACTGTTCAGCCTGCAGAGGAGCAGGCTCAGGGGGATCTCATCAATGCATAGAAACACCTGCAGGGAGGCTGCAAAGAGGAAGGAGCCAGGCTCATCCCAGTGGCACCCAGTGACAGGACCAGAGACAATGGGCACAAACTGACACATGGGAGGTTCCTCTGGACATCAGAAACACTTTGTCACTGTGAGGGTGACCGAGCGCTGGCACAGGCTGCCCAGGGAGGTGGTGGAGTCTCCATCCTTGGAGATACTCAGAAGCCATCTGGGCATGGTCCTGGGCACCTGGCCCTGGGTGTCCCTGCTTGAACAGGGGGGGTTGGACCAGATGACCTCCAAAGGTCCCTGCCAACCTCAATGACTCTGTGATTCTGTGAAAATCCTCCTTTCAGCTACACCACCTGTAGGGCAGAGATCAGTTTTCTCTTGCTGCCTGGTTGCATTCACAGGGGTTGCACATGGGCTACAGACCTAATTCCTCCTCCTGTCTGCTCAGAGCGGTACATAACAGCGCTAAACATGTGACTGCCATGCAGCACACAGAATGGCCGGCATTATATTTTGAACCACCCCATTTAGCTGGAATTGAATTGCATTTAAACATTGTTTTGTTTCCAGTGGAAAGGAATTAAATGTCTCGGCCACCACACAGTTTCCTAATCCCCAACATGAGATCACAAAAGTAAAAACCTTATTGTAGAAATGAATATTTGGCTAACTAATAATTTTCTTACAGTGCATTTTGTTAGACTCTTGGAAGTCCTCATCATCTTTGTCAATTTTATTAGGATTTAGTGTAAACATCAAAATATTGTCATCCAAGTACCAGCTCAGATTCTCATCAAATACTGTGGCAAGTAGAAAAAACTCCATGTTCACATTTTTCTGTTGAGAAGAAATAGCACAAAGGAAAATAGAAATGAGCAGACAGAAAATGCCAGGAAAAAAATTCTATGCACATAATAATTTAGGAGTATAATTCACAAAGTAGAAGCTATGCATACATTGATACTTGATTGTGATAAACAAAAAACTCTCAAACTGCTGTATCTGGGGACTGGATATCTGCTGCTAATGCTATTTCGACCAGCAGGAACCACCTCCAGAAATGAATGTGTGTTTTGGTCCTTAAAGTCTACATTTTTCTAGGCATTCTCATCCTAGCTGAGGCTGGAATGCCAGTGGGTGCTCACTGAGAAGGTTGTTTCACAATACAGTGTCTAAGACAAACTGATTTTGCTTTTTTCTAAAGAAACAAAAAACAAACCCACTTTCTTCCTCTTACATATTCCCCTCAGTGCATGGGTAGACTGTGATGTGGAGCGGAGAAGGTGCTGAGCGGTCACTAATTTGGCAGGCCCTGAGGGCACCGTTCAGGAACAGAAAGCAGATGCAGCTACAATGATGCAAACGCTTCCATTTTATTTTGACTGACCTGTTTCCCAGAAGGAAGCAGAGCTCCTTTCCTGCACACCAAAAGAGGACCCACAAGGCCAGAACTGGTGTCTCTGACTGCATCCACAGCTGAGTAATAAAGCCAGGTTAAGCAGTCTGGATCTTGGTCTGTGGGGCCCACATCTTCTGGTATGTTCCACTCATATGTAAACGTAGCACCGGGACTCACATGAGACGCTGGAGATTCAGTACCTGTTACAGAAATCAACATTAGGAATTATGCCTAATGAACATTGTTTATTTCATCACCTTTAATACATCAACGTGTATGACAGCTTGTTCTCTGAAGCTTGCAGGATCCCTGTCTATAGGCGCACCTCTGGAGGCGGCACCGTACAACGCCCCCTCGTCGCTCTTGTGGTAACTCACACCATGGGGCTGAATGCTAAACGGGCGGCTGGCATTGTTTCGGAAGGTCACTCTGATGCTCTCACCCACTTCAGCCTTGATAACAGGTCCTAGAAAAGAGCACATGGTCTAATTACAAGATGTTTCTATCAGGTGATGCACAGATCACCACAAGCTCATAGCAATCAATGGCTGGCTGCTTTTCGCATTGCATGGGGAACTGCCCCTGGGCCTACATGGCCACAGACCAGGTCCCTGGCATATGACCTGAATCACATGGCAGACCAGCAGCAACCAGACTGCTCCATTCCCAAGTCCTCATGGAGGCCCAGTGACATGCAGGACAGTTCTTTGCTTTGGAAAGGGACCTGCAGATATTAGCACCAACCTCAAACTCAGCCCAGAGCCATGCCAGAAGCAGCCAGGTTATACATAGGGCTAGACCTGCCTAGCTTGACCTTGTAACTCAGAGCCTGGCTTTGGAAATCATGGCATATTCCCACAGGCAAGCTGGGGACCACCACAGCATTACCTTCAAGAGCCTTCTTACACCCTGAGGTGCCTCTTGGAGGAAGCCACAGGCACCAGCATCTGCAGGAGGCAGGGAGGGCCAAGGGTCCCTCCCTTGGAGGCAGAGGGGCACTGTTGGCTAGCAGTGGAAGTGATAGTTTCCTCTCATAAATCTGACATGAAATAATTTTAGATATCTTACCCAACAGTCCAAGATGTGCTTCCTCTGCGAGCCTTTTTTTATGTTCAGTGAAAGAACCATCTGTGTATTCTTTGTAAATGGCTTTTTTATAAGAGCCACCGATTCTTGTCTCACTTTGTTCAAAAAATACGTGAGATTCACTGTGTAAAAGAAATCACAATAGATGCAAACAGTTCAAGTCATAAGCAGCCTTTACAAAGGCAGTCAGGACCTCAACCCTATTTTCTGTGGTATGACGTGCCACAGTTTGTCTTTTGGGCCTCCTTTCAGTGATCTGGCCACACACCTATATGCAGTCCCACGTAAGGATGCGCAGGAATCCATTATCCTTCACTGACTTCTCTTTAAGAAAAAGACACTGTGCTGTGTTGCCCTTATAAAACCAGCATGCTTAGAGACTCATCCACAATGACTTCTAGTCAACATTTTATAACCTGAAGTTTACTCTTCTTTTTATTAAAAGTTACAAATAGTTCAACAACTGTAGATACAAACACCAAGAATACATCTAAATAGAAAGCAAGAAGATTTAGTCTACACTTTTTAGTCTACATTTTTACTCCTCAGAAAAGGACCTTTCGATGTCTTACAAGCACTATTCAAACAATGAACTGTGCCTCATCCCTTGTGGAGCAGGTAAGTATTCTTTAACTCACAGATGAAAAATCTGAGGAATCAACGTATTCAGTGAATTGATCCAGGTCTTAAATATGTAAACACAGAGCAAAGGGCAAAGCTAACTCGTGCAAGTTGTTTGCTAGCTAGGATGTCATTAGCGTGATTCTCATCAGCTAAGGAGACGATCATGAATTCCTAGCTTTGTTCTCTAACTCAGAATAATCAACTATCTTGAATCATCAGAGGTCACTGCCTACATGTGACATTACAATTCATCCTCATCCCAGTGAAATTACTGTTACAGCAAAATTTATCATAAGATTGCAAGGAAAACAATAGACCTAATTTGGTCTGATATTTATCCTGGCATTAATATTTAAGCAGAGGTGAGGACAATGAGAAATTCTGCTTAAACATCAGTTCTACCCTATGGCTTACCTTACTTAGCATGTTTATATCATTTCTGCTTAGAAAGTGAAACTTCTTTAATTAGAGGCATTTACCTGTCAGCAATTAATTCTTGTCCTGTGAAATGGTTCATTGCAGATGGGCCATAATTCCAGATGATCTCTTCAGCAGCAATGAAGTACTGTCTTATTTTTGTACTCTCATTGTGATCTGTTGTTGTGGATTTACCACAGTCTTTTACTTTAAAAAGGGCCTGCATACCACCTGGAAAAAAATGAGGAGGTGGAGAAAACTAAAGGAGAAGGAACCACGCTTTTTGTTCTCTTTCCCTGCTTCCAACAGCTCTTCTCTTCCCTGGAGAATTCCCGCAGCACTGATGGATATGCGAATCACAAATGGAAAGGAAGATGAATGATGTAAAAGAATGCACGCCAGCTGAGCTAGGATGTAGAAACACAACCGTGGTATTTGCATAGGCAGACAGGTGCGGTAAAGTGCATTCTGCCTGTAAAGCTGCATGGTAGGTAGAGAGGAGATGAGGGTGGAATGGGAACTGCTGCCAGCTATAACTTCAGTCAAGGCCAGGCGCTACCAGACCGACCATCTTCCCTCTAAATCTAATCAACAGCTTATTTGTGAAACTCCTGGGTCTCTGCACCCTGGGAGAAAGCTCTGTTAGCAAATCTGCTTGCTGGAGAGACAAATAATATAATAGAGAACCCTTTTACAGCTACGGATTAGGCCAGTTTGTAGGATTCAAGTCTTGCCCAGGATGCTTCAACCACATCAGGATGCTGCTTGATGTGATGGCTATTTCAAAACTTATAACCTCTGTGTAGCTGAATCTGTAGGTTAAGCATATTCCTTTTTATATCAGAATTTTCAAATCTCAGACAATGATTCTGAGTTCTGTGTTCCTTCCCACTTTTGTGACAAATTACTTCTCTGACCCACTTACAGGGATATACATAATGGAAAAGTATGGAATTAGCTTCTGAGTATTTCCTGTGGTTAATAAACACTGGAAATACCGGAAGATACAGGGAAGAGACATGCAGATCATCCCTGCTTACTAGCCAACGCACTTTCCAGAACATGTCTGCCAGCAGGCAAGTTAGCCTGCCTGTCCTGTGCCCCTTGCCAAACATGGAATGACCCCCAACTTTTTTTCTGGCAAACAGAAAATTGTGCCTAATTACCTTCAGTAAGAGGCAAACATCATGCTATTGTATGTCTAAAGTTGAGGCTTGCAGAAGTGCAGCTGTACCAGTTGCTGCCAACTGATAACAATTTCCATTATAGACAAGAATTTCTGTGGTTTCCGTGGCTACATGCTCAAGCCCACCCAATGCACTTCAAGGCATTTCAATTACGACAAGAGTTTTGTTACCTAGAGGAGAATATCGCCTAGCATATAACCAGGTCAGGAGTACTGCTGAAGTGACTCAGTAAACTGTTAGCTCAAGCTAAAAAACATTTTGATCACCGGAACTTATTCTGTACCTTCAATATGGTCATTCACTTGGCAGCTGAGCAGCCATTCCCCAGGACTCCTTGGTATCATGACAGCATCAATAAACGTGGCTGGGAAGAGGTTGATGGTGTCAACTCGATGATGCCTTTCTATTAAGGTCTGTCCATGAAAGTAGGCTGAATGGATATCAGCTTCATTACCCATGCCAAAAAGATGCCATTTTACCTTATCTTCCACACACATTGTGAGGTTTGGGAGGTATCCATACATGTACCCGTTGATGGCTAAAAGAAATGTTATTTATTACAGTTACTTCCACAGACCTTAGGATCTTTTCTTCAAAAGAAAGTGTCATACTACCATTGTTCTATTCTTCAAAACAGAAAGAGGCTCAAAACAAAACTCCGCACCTTTGAAACTGAGCCAATATCAGCCACACACTTCATCTGCACAACTATCTGCAGGGCCAGCAGTTCCTGCTATGATTCTAGAGCCCCTGTCAGAGCCAAAGGTATCTTCTTGGTTGGCACTAACAGTAAAAACTCTTTTTCTGAACTGTGATATTATAGTGCAGAGTGCAGGACTAAGAAACAGAACAAAGTAACACAACTCTGCTTAGAGCGCCTGGGAAATTATACTGGCAAAGAAGTTCTTGGCCCATAAGAATCGTGTATCACAACTCCAAAGGTTTGATTGTACAATACTTGCCATCACTTTTAATGTTTTTTTATTATTTAGAAGGATCATTCTTAACCCTCCATGAAAAAGCTCTGCTTAAAAAAAATAAATTCTCTACAGTTCATCTTTAGAAGAGACAACACGTAAAAATATTACTTCACCATATCAGTGACAAGCAACATCAATATCATGCTCTCTCACAGTGCATTTTATTGCTTTCCTGGAAATCCTCGTCATCTTTGTCAACTTTGGATGGCTCCGAACAGTATGTCCTGATATTGTCCTCTAGATACCAACTGAGATTTTCATCCATCACAGAAAACATAAGGATAAATTCAGCATCAAAGTATTTAGCACTGCCCATATTCATTGTACCTGAAAAAGAAAGCGGCATATTCAAAGTCTTTGGCAACCAACCTTATCCTTTCATCAGTTTTAAGTGTAGTATCAGTAGGGCTGGTCACTGTTTGCTTCATATTTTGTCACCTTTCTTGAGTGTGAGTGTACACATAAACTTACAGACACGCTCAGAAAACAAAAATCGGTTTTGATAGATGAAATAACTTCACTAAGAATAAATATTGCATGTGTTAAGATTACAAGAAATCTGTTTCTCATATCAGTATTTACATGTCCTTTTGCATTACTAGCATGAACACATCTCACTCGTACACATTTGTGGACAAAGTATTCTGCAAATTATATTCACTGTCACACACAAACCAAAACAATTTGAATACTGTTGAAAGACAGCTAATTGAAAAGACAAAAAGCTGCTATTTCAAAATTAACTGTAACCTTCTCCTCTTCCAGTAAATTGTTTCACTGAAATTTATCAATAACCATTATCAATCATGTTGCATATGTATTTATTTATTTATTTACTTACTTACTTATTTATTTATGGTTTACCTTTCCTGCAAATTATTAAAGGCCCAACAAGCCCTGAGGCAACATCTCTTGGAGCGTCTATGTGGGAGTGGTAAACCCTGGTTATACAGTCTGCATCTCCCTTAGCTGGACCCTGATCTTCTGTCACGTCCCACGTATAAGTGTACTGGCCTCCGGGCTCCACAGCATCATCTCTCTTTTGCAAATCTTTGGTGTTGTCAGGGTAAAAAGCACCTGAAGAATGCCACACAGCCACCATTAACACAGCACATTCACCATACACTGCCAGGATAGCATCTGCCATGCTTTAAAGTTGACTACATGTTGCAGTAACATGGCTGAACATCTGAATACAGCTAAAAAAAAAATCTTTAAAATCAGGTGAGCAGATCTTTTCCTTCTCCTTAGGAGTCTCTTCCTTTGCCTTTGAATTCCATGGGAGTGCTTCAATTAATGGCACATTAAATTTAGTTCTTCAATTATTTGGAGGACACTATGTACTTCTGCTAAAAAGATAACAATTCAAATATTTGTCAAACATTTGTTAAATATTAATCTTGGAAACTGTTCTAAAATATTGCATTTGTCCTCAAGGAATATAGGTGTCGCTGGAATGAGAGCAACAGAAAAAAAGATTTAAACGCTGTTCCAAAAAGTGCTTGTACTGCTATATAACACACTGTTCTGCTCCCACAGAATGTGTCTACATCAAGCCACATATTAGTTGTAATGAAAAAATTAGAAGTTAAGTTGATACTTCATAAATTATTTCAATGAAAAATTTTTAAAGACTCCTTTTGAGGACGCTGGTTTTAAGGCCCACTAATAAAATTTTCAACAGCCACATTCTGGTGCCGTCTGGTGCAGAAAACCACCCATCATGTGAGTGTGGCCAGACCAGCTACTGCGAGGGCAAATCATCACTAATCCCAAGAGCAGCCTTACAATACATCTTAAAGTGTGTTAGACTTATGTCATTAATTTATTGCTAAGCAGTAGCTGTTTCTCCATTTTAAGGAATTCTTATGTCTCTCATATACAATATATACCAATTCAGCATTAAGAATTTGGAACTTTAAGTTACCACTGTTAACAATACCTTCTTCACAACAGCACCATTTTTTCCTTTAGATATCCTCAAAACGTGCATCTCCCATATACCTTTATACCCTTATTTCAGGTGAAATACAAATACTCTTATCTCAGGTGAAATGTTGATCTAAAATTAACTTCTTTATGAATTCCACTTTTAGCTTTGTTTTTGCTTTTCAAAAAATTATCAAACTTTTTAGCTCCTATTTTAAATTGATTGTGTCCTGTTTTAAATCTTTATTTACTTGACCAGTCTCCTCTTTGGTGAGAGAATATCACTTGCCCTCAGAGGAATGATTAACTTTTGATAAATCCTGGCACAGAACGGACTCAAGCTTACCTTCATTCTCCTTTGTGTATCTTACACCGTGTGGATGCAGCGTGTACTTTCTGGAAGCAAAGTTTTTCAAGTGTATAATAATAGAATCTCCAACTTCTCCCTTAATGATAGGGCCTAAAAAACCCAGCCAGGAAGGTTTGTCAACTATCACATCATATAAATGATTGGTGTACTGAGTGTAGACAGCCTTCTTGTAAGTGCTTCCTATCCTATGTGGTCCTCTTTCGAGAAAGACTCCAGCCTGCCTGTAAAGAAAATATACAAACACATCTGTTGTGTCAGGTACTCATTTCATATTTGAACGGTGTTAATTAGTAGGGTCTCAAATAAAGACCAGGCCTCTGTAGCGCTGTGCACAACTTTATCTGTGTTTAGGAGCAAATATGTCTCTTATCGTAAAGAGTTAGGCACCCATACAGAGATTAAAGAGTATGCACCAACCTGCATTTTTTTCTATCTATTTTGTAGACTGAAGATAAGGGTATTTGATACAATTTCAGGCAAATTTGAAACCATGTGGACAAGGCAAATGATAGTTCTTATTGCTTGAAACTTTTGTGCTTGCATGCTTAAATCGCTGTGTAATTTTCCATGGCGTGCTAAAAATAGTAATTTCCATCACCATGCTATTATGTTGATCACATAGTCTGTGCTCCATTCCAATGAGGAGCAGGCTTTTCAGCTGGAAAATACTTTTAAGATGTCTGGACACAAGCAAAACTACAAGATGCTGCTAATGTCCAGTGTGTGCATAGGGTGGGGGCATGCAGGGTGCTGAGATGAGCGAGACCAAGCCCTCAGTTTGCTCTCCAGTCATAGATGAAAAAGAATCACAGCCTCAGAGCTTGATATGGATTTACCCTAATAAAGTCTCATTTTTACAGATCCAGCCCAAGAATATACAAACAGGTTACACGAGAGCAGGGAATTAGCAATGACCTCCTCAAGCACTAAGTGCCTTAACTAGTGAACCATCGCTCCTCTCAGTTAATGAAATACTTATATTAAAAATGACAGCTTGGTTAGCGAGGAAACAGCCTAACCCACGAGCTAAAATGAGACTGATGGAGATGGTCTTTCCTACATGTGGTATCAATACCTCTGAAATGTGTAGCTGCTGTGGATACGCTGCCCAAGCACCACAGCCGCAGGCAAGGGGTCACCACGTGTCTCTGACAACTATCACTGGGAACACCTTTAGAGCCAACTTTTGCTTATGCTGAGGGTCAGGTACCTTTTATTAAATATTTTAGTCTCTGAGAAGAGTTATCTTTGCGGAAAAAATGCTTTTATTCACCAACTACAACAGCAAGAGAAGCTGCCAGCACTGGCTGTTCAAACCAGTAGAGCTACTACTGGCTGATGCTGTTAGCCCAAAACCTGGAGTCTCTTTAACAACAAACCCTCCTGCACATTTCCCTGCCCATTCCAGGCGGAATAGCTGTGGAAGTAAACCTACTCCAGGAGGAGGCAATCCTGGGAGACCCGGCAACACTGCCTGAAGTTCAGCAGCCTGCTGATTTCTCACATATGGTGAGAAACCAACCCAACTTAGTTTCATATTCCCAGCAGGCCATATTGTGAAGCAAATTAATACTGCCCAAAAATGCAAAGTATTTCCCACAAGGCTGAGAATTGTTTGAGCATGTGGGGAAGGAATTGTTTGTACCTTGGCAAGCACAGATCTAAAGTGTAATTAAAATGCCAGTTCAGAGCTCCATGAAACCTGGAGAGCATAAACTTAGTTGCAAGGGGTCAGTTACTGGAAGTCTGTATACATGAAGTTTTTAGCCACAAATTAAATCAAATAAATATGTTATGGCTCTTCTTGGACTGTTTGAACAGCTACTGTTTAATTGCAGAGTATTCCTTCCAGCAAGGACCTCACTCTTCCCTTCTGCTCTTCCCTGCAGAGGCATAAATACCAGTCTCTGTACAAGCACAGCCTCATAGTTGAAGAGTTCAGGAGGAGAAGGATCAGAGAAGGTGAAAACTAAAAGTACGATAAAAGGACCAGCTCCATTGCAGGCATACAACCACTGAAAAGCTGGAATTAATTTAGCATGCTGGAGGTTGTCACAGAGCAAAGCAGTGAAAGTGCAGGGAACTGTGGTGGCTTGGTGTATTACAACACTGCTCTGCAATTTTCAGACAAGATGTCCTGCTTCCACCATTTATCAGAATTACTGGCCTGCTGAATCACCGGCAGAGTCTGACGCGTGACTCAGTTTATGACTAAAAAAAAAATAGGTTGACTGCTTCGTCTCATGCCTGAGATATTCTTGGCTCTCACTAGAGAAAACAAACCACGGGAAATCTTCTAATCCCTCATCTACAGCCTAAATGAGAACTGTATTTTCAAGATTTTTCTAATTTCTGATTTCTCTCTTCATTGTTTTTATTTTAGTATAGTCCTACTTCATTTTAAAGGCACTGAAAAAATAGGAGGAAGGAACATTTTTTTCTCTCTCAAATATTTCTCTGATGCCTTTTATATCCGAGTTTTCTTTATTGGTTATTCATATCTTCAGGGTGCTCCCCTCCTCCTCATTCCTCTTACTGCTCTCACTCTGCACAGGACCCTCCTTTCCCTGAACAAGCAACCCAGCTCCTCCGCTGGGGATGGGAGGACCCAGCTGTGCTGCTGCACCAGTGAAAACTACCACTGCCAACCACGCACAGCCAAAAAGGAAAACTGTGCCCAACAGAGAAGTTTTAAATTTGTCAAACTTTTGCATTTAACAACATAACAGCAGAAGTTTTCTCTTCAGCACTGGCACCTTAGCCATTCAAAATTAAGCATCGTTAGACATTCAGGGTCTTTTTTCTACTATGTAGTAAACATTTCATTGCAACAAATTCACAAGAAACCTACATATCCAATGCTTTTAATTAGCAGAGCATTGGAATGCCATTCTCAAGCAATCCAGGAAAAAAACTGAAATTCCCTTATATGTCTGACAGAAAATCCACCGACACCAACATGATTCATTTCACTGCCTTTACCAGGTTTTCAGTCTGGCCCTGGTATCTAAAGCAAATAACGCTGTAAAATCAAACTCAACCAGTGTAAGCT
The DNA here is from genome assembly GCA_034008185.1 of Gorsachius magnificus. Taxonomy (NCBI): domain Eukaryota; kingdom Metazoa; phylum Chordata; class Aves; order Pelecaniformes; family Ardeidae; genus Gorsachius; species Gorsachius magnificus. The sequence goes on from CM067087.1 coordinate 38,985,372, forward strand.
GTTTTACTTACTCTTCTTCTGCAAAAAGCTGTCCAGATATAATACTGGTGTTGCCAGGCGCATAGTTCCACTCTGTCTCTATAATGCCGATGTAGTACTCCCTGTTCACTGCCCCGACTTGGCAACAGCAAGAAACCAGCAAGCAACTTAGGAAGAACAGCTTCATTTTGCATTCATGAACCTTGTGGAAAATGTGAAATAAAAACACATGCAATTTCCATTTATATGTTCTCCTCTCTCCCACCCCTCACCCTCCTTACCTCCCCCCTCCCCGCTCCTGTTTGCTTTGGTGAACACAATAAAATGTTGCACAATGTCTGTGTGTCAAGAGTAAACAAAAGATTCTGGTAACCTCGTCAGTTCAGATAATCTTCAAAGAAATTTTTTCAATTTCTGCCAACCTACTATCACGCAAATTACCCTCTAGACTGTTATCGGATTGTAAATCTTGTAGCTGAATTGAAAGTACCGTAGATTTAAATGGATTTGCAGACTTAAGCTTAATTACATTCTTCACTATCTTTATCACTCTCTCTATAGCTTGTATACTACGGAGAAAATAATTTCTGTGGCACAGAAACACAGCTTTTAAAAAGTGCACTGTGGAAAGCTCTGAACAACTCCCGTTTTCCCTGGTGCAGCCGCTTCTGCGCCGAGATAACTGAACTCAAAGCAGGCCCTGTAGGTGCAGACCTTCTGCTGCCCATTTCCCTTGCTCATTCTCAATCTACGGATTGCGGCTTCTTCCCCTCTGCACAGCAATCACTAAACTGGTTTCACGACAGTCGCTAAACTGCTGCGACACAGGCAGATGAGGGAGGACCGGGGTCACTGGTATCAGAGCAGAGCTTACGCACTGATGCGCACGTGGCTCAGCTCTGTGAACCCACCGCAGTTCCCTTGGAAATGTAATTTTAGCACAAAGTGTGGCGTATATAGCTAGAGATTAAAAGGACCGGATGGAGAGGGGAGAGGATGCTTGCATCTCATTTCCAAACAGTTTCAGTGTTACCCAAATAGAAACGAGGCTCAGAAATTCCACAAAATGAACTCCTTATGTTATCTCCCTCCTAGTCTATCACCAGACAGGATAAGCCACATTCTTCAGTGATTAAAAGCATAATAGATGTATAAAGCTCCAGATAATCTTAACTGTTACCACTATCTAAATGTACTACCTAGTGCAGAAGGCTATACTTTTGCTTTATTCAATTTCGGTAAACGTTTTGTATCTGATAGTCTCAATGAAAAATACGAACAAAATTGGACCTTAACCACAGGACATTTAAAAAATACCTAACTCAGGTTTGCAGTTGCATTTTTTCAAGCATATATCCGTTACATCATGGCTGTGTCTGAAGCTTTAAGACATACAAAGCCACCTGTAAACTTCCAATTTGTAAAGACTTCTATTAAAACCATAGATCTTCAGTCACTTGGAAATTCTTAAAAAATTGCTTCTGCACTCTGAGCGCCAACACAGCAACACTCATTCTAAATGACATTTTTAATTGTATGGCAACTTAAAAATATCTGTAATAACCACAATCTTCTTTAAAGCCATTTTCTTAACAGTCAGAAAAATTGTGATTATTTTGGATAGAAGACTAAGATTCAGAACATAAAGTACAGCAGGTTCCCTTTAATGACATAAAAATCTAAACTTTTGTTTCCAAGGCTATGGTATACAGATGAATTACCAATTTTAATCACAATTCATATAAAAAATTTCAGGGACTGCCAGAATACTGAAGTTCATCACATCACCGTTTGGAGCCTTCTACACATCCGCATTAAATGGAGGATTCTGCTCCCGTCTAAATGACTGTGGCCAAAGCCAAGTTTTCAAAATCTGACTGAATGATGAAATTCTGGAGTTTCCAGGGTTGGCATCACATGCTCAAAATTATTTCTGTTGGGATTTATTTTTTTTTTTTTTTTTTTTTGCCATGGATGAAGGTCAGTGATTCAGTGGAAAGATCAGCTTGTACGGGTTGCATGTGCCCCATTCTGTAAATTAACTGAGGTAAAATTGAGAAAATGTTTACCTCCTTTCATGCTACTTAAATTCAAAGTAATTCCTTAATACTTGGCTAACAGAGTTGTTCATGTATACGTGGGCTATTTGGTTTATTTTTGTTCAAATTTCCATTGGACTGAAGAAGAGAGAAAAACACGCAAGCAGTTTCCTTGAAATCTCCACATTTATTTGAGGGTAAAAACATGAGCATTTATTTGCCTTAGTCCCTTGACTCCTCTAAATTACTCTTTCTTGACTGGCAGAACAACTGCATTTGGTTTTATTTAAAGATAAAACAAAACTTCTGAAAGGCAAGATTTTTTTCATCACTGCTTTTAATTGCATCTCACCCAAACTTTAAGATATTTGTGTGCCTGAGCACACTCCTATTATCTTTCTCTCAAGGAACTAAAAAAATTTGACAGTGGTGACTGAGCTTCCCAAGCCTGCATGCTTATCTTCAGAGCACGTTTGAAGAGCAGGAACCTCTCTCCTCTGGTAGACAGGGCCTAAAAGGACAGAGCACCAAATTTAGTTGGTTAAATTATGAGTCTGCAGTTTGGTATTGTGAATATCCCTTTATTGTTTTATGCCACAATACTTCATTTCTCATACTGAGGATGCTGAAATGCTATTTCTGTTCTGAAAGTCCTCAAAACTGCATTAAAAATACAAAGCTGATCTTTTAGTCCAAAAATTTTCCTGAAAAAAAAAAACCAAACCCCACCTAAAAATGGAATATTCTGATAAAAATCTCAACAAAAGCTCCTAGTGGGATTGAATTGAAACCTCACAATTTCATAATTCCCTAATCTGAATGATGTGTTTATAGTCTGCTGCCCATGCTGCTGTTCTGACCTCTTGCAAACCTCTGCAGGTAAACACCCTTGAAAGTTCAGAGGAGCTTCCATTTGTCCTCTGCCACCCTCCATCCAACATGGGAAGAATTAGCAATTAGGAAATCATGCTTCAGAGACTCACTTTTACCTACACGAGGAACGATATATCCCAAAATGCAAAAGTGGATGGGGCTCCACAGTATTTTACTGCAAATCTCTGCCCACAATAATTTGTGGTCAAAACTGAGTCTCTACAGTTTCCAGTTTCTGTGCTTTAAATTAATGACATTCCTGTTCCAGACACAGCATCGTAATCCTCCGGCAAACGGCATTGGCTGTGAGAAACAAATAATGTTGGAACTCTTACTTCTAGATCGCAGCATTAATTCCTCACTTATGGAAGTTTATAAACTCAAATCTGCGGCTTTCTTCCAGGTGTGCCTGGGGTATTTCGTGTGTGGATTTCAGCAGGTGGCACAGACACTTCAGGTTCAGGAACACTTCTTCAAAAAAGGGTTTCTTGTATGCCAGCATTGTGTGAGCTTCGTCCTGGCCCTGTGGCCCACTTCTCTCTGCTGTTGTCCGGGTGAGGTCTGTATTCTGCAGCTGGAGAGCCAGATGGTCATGTTGCCTCAAACACCACCATCAGTTGCTGGTTACATCAAAATTTCAAGTCAGTTAATGTTCCCTACAGGAATCTTGGTTTTGCCACCAGGCATAGTTCATAGCACTTCTTGTTAGAGACGCCACATCTAGGATTGAATCAGGACTTAAATGGATTAGATCAAGTTTAACTTTGCCTTTCATCCAAAAGCCCTTTGTGAATCAAGTTGTTGAATTTGTAAATGCAACTCACTGTTAGCCTTTAGTATTCTTCCCACCAATTTCAAATTAATAAACTGCCCATTTAAAAACTGAGCTGTCAAGTCACAGTTGAGTCTGGCTGTGGCAATGGAGATGCCAAGATCTGGATTATGGATAAAGAGGGTTGCAGAATCAATACGTCCAACAAGAACTAAATTACACATCTCTTTCTTTGATCTAAGCCACTAAAATAGGAGATACCAGCCTGTGGTAGCACAGAAATGTAAATTCACAAGACAGAAACACAAATAAAAGGATGAATTAAAGACAGCCAAGCCTTGCCAGTGGTTAGGTACAGCCACTAACAACACTAGTATGGAAAAAGCTGTCAAGCTAGATATTGTTCTTGCATCTCCTGTCTGCCAAGCTCAAGACTTTCCATGGTCAGAGACAGAAGTTACTGGGAAGTGGAAGGACACATACAGGCGCAAGATAAAGGGTTAAGAGTTTCCAGGTGTAACTTTAAGGTATTTTGCTGCTCTCATCCAACATAGCAAAATCTATCTCAATAGACCCTGTTTGCCTAAAGATAAGCCTGTATTTTCCCCATGGCTGAGCTGGAGTCTGAATAGAATACCCTGTTTGTTTGCTTTCCTCAGTGAAATGGCACCATTCACTTTAAGAACATTTAGCAATCCTAGGGGTTTTTTTGCTACCCCACACATATTATTTTTCATCCAAATAGCCAAAACTTTTTTTCAAAGATCTCTAACATTTTCAAAATAAACAGCTCCATGGTTTGCAGGCATGAAATCTGCAAGATTCACCACGATGTTTGGTTAGGAGTATGGGTTGATTGTTAAGTTTTCTTTCTTTTTCTTCTGTTCACAAAACAATAGGCACAAATCCATAAGAATGTGAGATGATCATTTAAGCAGATATATATGATATGATGTATATTCAAGCCTAGGGAAAAACAAGTGCGCAGTTGCAAACAGCCCCCATTTTGTAATCATGCCTTTTTATCATCCCTCTCTGAACATCCATGCCAACTTGAACCGTTTCCCAAAAGATTAGCCCCATGCTTAAACAACATCATTAATCTATTTATTACTTCTTGCAACATAATAGAAACTAAGCAATTAAAACTTTAGATGCATTCTTCAAATACTACAGGAAGCAATCAGCTTTTCAAAACAATGTGATAAAGGAATATCAAGGCAAAATCTCAATATTGTCTTGAAACAGAATTAAATGACTAAGATAATCTATTTTTTTTCTAAATTTCTTAACCCACAGCAGCCACTTATTGTATGGTTTGCAGTTCTAACAAGTATTTAATATTAGATGTTGATAGAGCTGCATCCCACTAGTTCTGATGTAATAGGGATACGCGTGTTACTGCAAGTCTGAAGTACGTATTTCTCTCTCCTCTGGGTGTTCATTCTCTCAAAACCAGAGTGCTGAATACAGCCAAACATTGCCCATGCAGCCGCAAATGAGCCATATGTCCACTTTATTGTAAAACCCTGAATTTCCACTGGGAGTGAAATAATAATTCTTTGAGAAACAGAAAAGACTTTTTAGCTGCTAATTTAAAACAGATTATTCTTTTTCATCTGATTATTGTCAAGGCCATCAGCCTTCCATCACAGCAAGGTCAGGGAATTCAGAAGAGTATTAATAAGCTAGCAGTGGCTGCTCACAAGGTTCCCTCATATATTCCCTCAAGTCACATAATACTTGATCAAAAAAAAAAAGTTTACCTCTGAGTATAAAATAAAAAGAAGCTATTAACATGCACCAATTAGCACGGCTGACTTCAGAGCTGTGTATCTAATCTTTTAATCAGGCTTGGATGCCTTTCTAAAAGCCTTACCACAGGAAGACTTGATAGACCTTTTTCAGTAATTACTTTGTGCAATTAAGAACTTCCAAGATAAAATGAGCAGGACAGGCTGCTGCCTTTTGTGAAATCACGGTCTGTCTGTAACTAAAATTCATTCATTTAGAAATCATGGCTTCATCCAGTGCACTAATCCTCAAGGGAACAACTCCCTCCTCCCCCCCAATCTAGGCTTTGACCAGGCCCTTTCGGAACAACAAATATTCCTATGTTCTAAACAAAGAGAGGGGAGTATAAAAGCAGTTCTATAGCAGTTTTACAGCAGTTTACTCAAAAAAAAAGGTGATTTCAGTACAAAAGCAGTTCCATGATATTCAAACCTCCCTATTGTCAGAACAAGCTGGAGGGTAAAATAACGAAGAGTCACTGCCAGGGACAACCGGACACATTAGAAAACAACTAGAAAAATGTAGGTGTCAAACAGTTCAAATAACTTCATCCAAAACAGAGGCTTGAAAGACCAAGATTTAAGACAAGGTTTCATTTGTCTTCGCAGCACCCAAATCTACCATCGTAAATGTTGGAGAAGCCATTTCTCTATTTTTCTGGGGGGTAAGGGAGAAGTAGTGAAGATTTCCTTGCCATTTTCAGAGAATCCTGGCCTGCAAATAAAAAAGGAAGGAAGTAGTTGTCCTCTTTTTTTCCAACTCAAGTTAATACAGAGGTTGTTTGACTGTTCAACATCCACATCCAATCTAAATCCGACACACACTCAGGGCTCCAGCAGTGACCCTGCTCTGCGCCCAGGCACAAGCTGACAGCACTGCTTTCAACTTCACTGGCAGCTGGGCTGGGTCCCAGGCTGGTGAGGCTTTCACTGGCAAGGGGAATGTTTTGAGAGGAATTGCCTCAGGCCTTGACTTTATCGTAGGTTGCTGTTACAGTAAATTCCCACAAGCAGCACTTCCTTGCCCGATTGCCCAAGGCCCTGCGTGGCACCTGCAGCTCCCCTGCCCTGGGCAACCAGTGCTGGTCAGGAGACTTCATGCTGCAGAGCCACTGCTGTCCTACCCGCCCTACCCTCCCAGCCTTTCCCAATTACGCGACAGAGCTAGCCCACGCTCTGTGAGTGCATGTGTACACATATATATGTATCCCAACTGCTACATACTACTTTTTGTGTCTTCTTCTGTTTGTTGTGAAGCCCACACATTGATAAGAATGACTTTAAATTGAATGGTAGAAGGAAGGTGCTCAGAAAACACTGCTGACATAGGAGTAATAGACTCAGCATCAGTGCTAAGCTCCTGGCCACTTTTTTTTTCTCTCAATCCTGCCTTAAAGGTCAGAATGAGCAGTTATCAATCCCTGTATAACACTAGGAATTAGTGGATGAATCAAACAATAGTTTTATTATCAGTACATATCCTCTGGTAATAAAAATGCAGTAGCATAGAGAACATATAAACCAAAAGGGTAAGTCCTCAACTGAGAGAAATTGCTGAAGCTAAACTGACTTGGGAGATGCTGAAGAAATTACCTCAGATATTTTGTTACCTGGACAAAAACAGAATACGTCCCACAGAGCGTCCGTTTCAACTCAGCAGCCACTTTGAGAAAACAGATGATCAACTGCAGTCCGCTAAGTGCTATCAGAATAGAGAGTAAAATGATGTTCCACTCTACTATGTTAGCAGGTTCAGTGCACCGAGACCAGGCAGCGTAATCTATGAGGTACCTATCAGAGAAACAGCAATGTGAAGGAAATTAAATGTAGTGGGTGCAATTGAATTTAAATACATATTATTTTACCTATAATATATAGAAAAACCATATTGGGCTTTATATGCTTCAAGTTTAGGAGCCAGACTCCAGTCTTTCATTACACCAGCATAGCTGCGTAAGTTTGTCAAACTCAGCTGAGTGAAAAGATTTATTTTCCAAAATCTGCTTCATTAGTTTCCCTGTTAGACACCCAATTCTTTCAAATGGCAGAAGCCAAGTTTTAAAATGGGCATTTTCCTTTTTTTAGCTTTAGATTAACCGATATCAGTACCATGCAGAGAGCAGGAACACCCCAGTGCCATCATTCTAACCAGTGCATGAAGCCTAAATGGCAGAGCTGAGGCAAGTGTCACCATCTGCAATTTCCAGTTGTTCTAGAGCCACGCTTTGCATCCTTGAGGATCATAATGTGCACCACAGACACATGCCAGCTGTGCCCTTTTAACTCTGAGACAAGCTATAGCCTGGAGGTTAATTGCAAGAACCTTTGTTAGACTCACTTGCTCAGTATCAGTTGCTTTTTTCCTAAACATTCACAACTGAAATGTTTTAGGCCAAATCTGGAATGCATTATTCAGCATCTGGCCATTTACATTGAACTCAAACTCTTATTTTTGTATTTCCAAATGGGACGGTAACGCTGGCAATATGTAGCAGAGGTTGCAGGATGCACTTCAGTATTTTAAAATAAAGCCGACATAAGTCAGAGAAGGCCACAGTTTAGGAACTATTCCTGTTGGATGCTGAAGGGACTTGTTTGTGATTCTCTGACAAATGTAATCCTCAGTGGAATCAAATGCAGCTGGACGAGCTTGGCATTATATGACTTGAAATATTCAAGTCTCACAAAACTTTTATCTTTGAAAGGGAGAATGTAAAATCTTGCAAAATCAGCCTCAGGCTACAGATCTGAATCAAACCTTTCATGCCTCTAGGAGGCTGGGACATGGACACCACTTTGTCTACCTTGCTTAGGCATTTTATGAGATACAGCAGCTGTATGTAAAAACTACCAGGGATCAAAACACAGACTTCATTGAGCTTTAGGAGTTAAAGAGAAACCTACTGAGTTATTAAATATAAAAATGCCATCTATAATCTTTGATCCAAAAACTTGAGGAATTCAAGAGAATAGTCTGAGAAAGTATCCATCTACAGTTACTCTAACCTTATATTCTTTACGACACATAGGATTGTGATCACCATCTGATAAAGGGCACTTAGTTACATGGACCTTTGGGTTTGATCAGTGCAAAGATTCTCACATTTAATCATTCCTTACAAGGAGGCAAATACCTTTCTTTGAGGATTCTGGTGCTCATTCAAGAAGCTGACAAACCTCACTCACCAATATAGGTATTGTGTTCAAGAGACTGTGCCATTTTGTGTAATACTCTGAGAGAATTTGTCTGACTACTGTTTAGATGAACAGTTTCTTCCAGAAGAGCTACGCTGGTACTTCTTACCCTCCAGCAGTGTCTTTGAAGATATAATCCCATCCACCTGATGAATTGCAAAAGGGGCCTTGGATCAACCCCAATGTAAAAGTAATGAAACTGTATCCAGAGAAAGCAACTCCAAGCAGGGCTAGTACGATTGAAATGAAACTCTGAAATAAGGAGAGAAAAATATTACGGTGTGGGGACAGCACCTACAGCAATAAAATCATTCAGCCTGCCTAGCTGCTTCCTTGGGGTTGAATTTCACATCTGATTGTCCCAGTTTTCAATACCCAGGAAGAAAAATACCAGGTGAAGAATAGTAAGGACACACATACAAAATAAACATTAAGACAGAGTTTAAGATAGTTTCACAACTCTCAGTTAAATATCCTTTGGGTTTTTTTTTTTTTTTTAAATTGCACTTTTTCGTAATTGTTTCCTAAAATGCTAGAGGAACACAGTCACACATTAAACATGTTTGCATCCCAGACAGTGTATATTGAGTCATTACTGGAAAAAATAACTTCCAAATAATACAAGGAAGGGGATGAAGCTATTTAGTTGGGATACTTTGTTGAAAGTGTCAGGCCTTCTACTTTCTTATTACACAAGCATTTTTTTGGGGGGGGGTGGTAGAGTGGTGGTATTTTTCTTTCATCCTGCTTATGCATGAGAAGGAAGGAGCTACACTTTCTGTGACCTCTCAACCCAACTTAGAATCCTCTGTGAAAGGAAGCAGAAATAGACCAGTGGAAAAGGCAGAAGGATGCACTAAAAACACAGGAGCAGGAAGGCCCTCAGAACAAATGCTGAAGAGATGCACAAAAACGTAACACAGACTCACCCTGTAGGTTTTGTTACAGCTCTCACTCTGGCAGCACCGATAGAACACGCTGCACTCCAGTGTTATTAGAATGACTGCCAACAGAAGGATCTGTAAGGGGACATTATAAGGTCAGTGGAATGACTGCAGATATTAAGCCAAAGTCTCCTTTGCCTATGGAAGGTAGGGAGTGCATCTGTTGCACCCTGTTGAGATTTAAAAGCTGCTCATTAGGAAAGCACAACTACTCAATGTGCACCATGGAACTGGACTTTTATTAGGCTGTCACCGTACTTGTTTCGTGTACTTGAAAGGCAAGAGTGCAGCGTCTCCTACCACAGCAAAGCCTTACCAGCATGGACACAGCTATATCAGTGAAGCTGAAAGAATAAAACCAAGCTCACAAGTAAAAGAATCAATACCAATGAAAGAATGGGTATTTTATTGACACAACCACATCAGTTCAACAGCTTCTTGCTGACACAGTTCCACAGGTCAGCCTTCCTTACCGACACAGTTAGGCTAGAAAAAGTTAGCACTACAAGATTTTTGTTAAATTCACCTGGACTTTCATTTGCTTTCTCTGTCAAGTATCCATGCTGTTTTTCTCAGACTATTGGATTATTTAAACCTGATACTAGAATCATTTCAATAAACAAGATTTGGACTCCAGAACCACAAACAGCCACTTGGAGAGACACCGGTTTGGAAGAGGAAATACACAAGGGGAATGTTCCTGAATCACAGCACTACCCTCTCACGTGCTACTGCCTTGTTTGTAACAGGATAATAGATACATTTTTAATAAACTGGTAACAAACCTAAGGCTAAAAATGCTTCAAAAATATTAGTGTCACTCTTCCAGTTAATTTTTTCCCAAATTTTCAACTATGCTTTTCTGTTCAAGTTCTCTGCCTGATAGTTTTTTCCTCCACTAGAAAAGATTAGGGTTTTGTTCTGCTTTAAGGAGGATACACAATTTCAAAAGAATGTCTCATGTTTTAATAACTCTCCCCATTCAGCACCTTCATAAAAACACCTTCCTTATGCAGATGAGACCTTTTTAAATACTGATTATGTGCTCTCTGTCCCCGAGGCTACAGTTCTTTATAACATTGCGAACAGCACAAGCAGCAGGCAACTCTGTGTTAGTTTATTATTGCAGATGGGCATACGACAAATGTAATGGAGAAAATCCTGCTATGCCAGTCACAGTGAGACAATCTTCTGAATTTAGCCTAACAACAGTGGCACTTGATGCACTGTGAATTGTATCCAGTCCTCTAAATGCCGGTCTGCATACAGCTCTTAAAAACATCTGAGCAGTTATGAGAAGCTTTTGTTTCATTTGGTTTTGGTAAAAAGACCTCTCACTCAACCTCCATAGGGGATTAAATCAACATAGTGCCTGCCTCCTTAATGCAAATGTAAATTACACATAAACAAAAAGCCAGCAGGAAAAAGACAATCAACCCTGAAAAATCACTTACATGAAATGAACAGTATACATAGCACGTCATTCAGTATATTCACATTTCAGTTTGATCCAAGTTTTTCTGCCTACAGTGTTCTTGCCAAAGTAATGCCCATATTCTCTTTAAAAGCACAATTACATTGCTGCACAGTAATTAGCATTATTTGCAGTAGAATGCAATTCATTAAAAATCCATAGAATCAACACTTACCATCACACCTGAGAAACAGATCCCTTCAAAATACCACACGTAGTTGGGAAGCTGGTAACTGGCAGCATATGAAGCTTTCCCATTAGGGAAGTACAATAGGATGTTAACAACAATACTCCAAAGTGCAAGAGGTATCAGCAGACAACTCAAACAGCTTCCACATGTCTCTAAAGCCATCCCTCAAGAACTTTAGAAGTTTTGCTCTTCTAAGCTAACACAAGATTACAAGGTCTTAAATGCAAAAATTGTTTTGACCTCCTCAGTTTGATTCAGTCATTTCATATTCACAGGAACTGGGTAGCTGGGGTACGACTCCAGAGACAGAGAAGTGCTTAACACTTAGCAGAACAACAGATGAATATCACTGTCCAAACTCATTGTCCTGTCTAAGCATATGTCTTTAAGTAGCAGTTGCCCTTCAAAAAGGTCCTCCTTTGTGATCTTCCAAATGAAATATGTCTAGAAGTCAGACTCAGGAAGGAACTTCAAAAATCTCATTTCCTAGTGACTGCTTAGAAACGCACTCCTCCCGAGAACATGGATTACGATGCAGATATTCTGCAGCACGAGGCAGGTTGTTCAGCCTTACTGCAGCTCTTAATTTTTTTCTACTTTACATGGGGAAGGGAGCTGTCAAATGATAAATACGTCCAGTCTCTGTACAGAAGGCCACACATTGCCTCACACTACAGAGAATAAATACCAGAACTTGGCAGATACAGCCCTGAGGGCGAACCAACACTTGCTGCTAACTTGGGACAGCCTCACAAAAACACCAAGCTGAGTCTTGGCCACAGTTCAGGGAGTACAGAAGCCTAAATAACACTGGTTAGAAACTGCCAGGCAGACTTATTGTCATATTTTATTACTCTTTTCTGCAGCATTATACAGCTGAACTGTTTCATTAATTAAATCCTGCCATTTCTCCAGTTGCTTTACTCCATACTTACAGCCGAGTATGCATAGCTACAGATCTGACCTACATCCACGTGACTTCTTATACAGGACAAAAGGTCTGGCTGTTTTTTGAAATGCCTGCTGTTTTGCGCTGTGCGAAGCCAAAGCCAGACAGTTTCCCTGTTCTCCTGTGTCATCATTCTCTAAGCCCTAAGCAACTAAACATCCATCCCAGTAACACAGAGCCAGAGCTGTCTGAATGCTCACAGCATGACCCAAGTCTTCTTTCCATGCCCCCATGAGTCACCAGAAAAGTAACTCAAGAATGAGCTTAGGGTTTACTCAATAGGAAAGTCGTAGTCAGAGAACAAAAAAATTGGGGCTCAATCAAAAGCAAGAAGGCTGATTTTAGAAGCAATGATGTCATGGTGTATTTTCCTTCTGTTTTCTCATGAGCTGTTTTAGGCTCTGCACATGCGAGGCTTCTCTCACGATCTCATAAAAGCTGTTTGGGTTGCATGTTGTAACTAATTCCTTCCTATTGCTGTGAATGAGATCACTCGAGGAAATGGGCATGGTGGTACTCCTGCAATTACACCATTTTTCTACCTGTTCCCTGCTGTGACTCTCCCATTTCCCTCTCCCCTTCTTTTTCTAGGAGGTTTCGTTTTGAAGTCCTCAGACTTTACTCTAAGGATATTCCATATTTCCTGTTTTACTCCCTAATCACTATGGACACTTCTTTTCAGGCCTCCCTCTAATCAGAATTAGCAGCAAACCTCCCTTTGCAGGCTCACAGGCATGGACAGAACTCTTATCATTGACACTGTGCCTTACAGATCAGAGAAAACAGCTGAATTTAAAGCAGGCATATCACAGCCCCAGGACTGATTTGGTTTTTATTACAGAACTCAGAGATCATGTAATAGGCTGAAATTTCTTTTCTAAAAGCAAAAATTACTAGCAAGCAGCTTAATTTATAATCAGATTTGCTACTACTTCCTGTAGTAATCTGTTCTGATTAGAATAAACTTACTTGGAAAATGACACCTGAGGTAGCATTCATTCTGCAGTACAGCAGTCCGCATCAGGACTTATTTTGTATTTAAACTGAGCTCTGCAAATATCAAATCAAGCTGTGGTTTTTTGCTGGCACACTACACCGCTAGAACGGGAAACAACCATTTTGTGCTAAATATTAAGCAAACCTGATAACCAGTTTCTCAAATATCTTACCAAGTGTTGCAAGAACTTCCTGTTGCTGTCAATATCCATGAATTGATGCCAAGCCCATTAACTTAAGCCCATTAAAAGCCATGTTTACTCTGGATGAGTGACTTCTCTGCTGAAACAAATTTAACCTGAAGCAACTGCTTCTCCATGACGTAACTGATAGAACTCCCAAAACACTATCTCACACATCAGGCAACAAATAATTCAATTGGCCTTTTATTAAATGACAACATCAACAGGGAGCAGTAATGCTGTGCTGCTTCATGGATCTGAGCTAAAGTTTTAATTCTAAACCCTAGCCTAATCATTCTGTCCATTGGAATTTCTAAAATTGTTTTGGTTCTTTAATTAGTTATGTGCACCAGAAAGACAAGTAACAATTATGCAAGCATAAAGGCAAAATTCTGTAAGCTGTGTAGGAATTATACCCTATTCCATTGAGACCCTCTTTTCCTCCTCCTCCTACTCCATGCTTAAATTTGCAGATCCTTTTTCAAACAGTGCTTCTTCACATACAGAGACACCCATACTGCACAGCAGCAAGGAATTTTACGTCCATACACATGTGCACATGCATATTCTCCTTCATCCCACAGCAGGGCAAGACAGGGATAAACACAACAAGCAGAAATGGCCCTATGTATTTAGGTATGAATAAGTGGTATTGCAGGAAGCAGATATCCTGAGATTCTAAGCATAAACTTTTCCCATATGTGGGCTTTTTTTTGTTGCTGCGCATGTATGTGTGCAATTTCTTTTTCACAGTTAATTTCCTTTTTTTCCTCAGATAGGTATTTGTACTGGGCAGAGTTGGCTGTGAGGACAGCCTGAGATACAGCTCAAGTTTCTGGCTACCTTTAGGACCAACTTCCTAGTCACAAATAGTACTAGGTACGTACTGACACCCGTGGGAAATCCTTTTCCTCTAATAACAGAAACTAACTTGCCTGTTTTCAAAGTCTACATTAACTGCTAGATTCCAAAACTGAGCCACAGTGGTAATCAGCCTCCTTTCTTTTAAAGAAATGGCATGTCACATTTTGGTTTTCACTTGAAAAATGCCATTGCCAGTAGCATACTGACCTTGCTAGCAATGCTGTTGGCAACATATCATTCAGGTCTACTTTACCTTGTGATAAAACATTCACTGCTATATACTACAAGCCACATTTCAGAGGTTCTTGCACAGGATCTTAGAATACTGCCTCCAGGCTGCTTACTGGTGAAGTCAAATATTTCAGATAAATCTATCACTGCTGACCTGAATTTGCACTATGTTTTCTGAACACTTCTACACCAAGAAGTCTGCTGATTGAGGTAAAAAACAGGACCCAGACCCACATTTTGTTTTGTCTCAAAGACTCTAAGCAGCCAGGAGATAAGCCTCTCCTCAGGAGAGCAGCAGAAGGGACACAGAACTGTGGCTCAGCTGCACAGGAACCTCCCTCTGCTCCTTGGAACAGCCACCAGCAATGAACCATTGACCCAGACCCAGGACTAAGGCTCCACATACACAGTTGTATCTGTCATAGAGCTGTTGTTGAGTGACTGTATCCTTATTGATGCACAATTGCCTGGCTCAGCTGAATGATCTAAACCAAACAGTGAAGCAGTTCACACCGAGAGCCTGCTGGAGAAGAAAAGTACGTAACAACTCAACTGCTATATATCCATGTTCTCATACCACCACTGTCCTTTACTCTAAGACCAGGAAAATAGTGTTTCAGCATGGGCATGGAAAGAAGCACTGACACCTGCTGGGTATTTTAAATACAAATATTTATTTGTGAAATACAGGAGAAGTTCAGAAAAATCCTGATCAGCCCTCCATAATCCACATTTTACTGCTGCTTTGTTTTTGTTCCAGGTGGGCATTTATATCCAGGCCAGACTAGATTGGGTTTGTGCTCATTCCAACATCAGAATGAAAGTGCAACTTTATTGTGAAAGCAGCATGAAGTACAGAGCTGTTGTGTCAGTAGAAAGAAAAAAGGTGTCTTTAGTGGCGAGTTCAGGCAGTTGCCCATACTAAGATGAAATGAACCAAAGAAATTCAGGATACATTTTGCCTTCAGATACAGTCAGGTTAGTAGAAAACCTGCACATGACTCCAGAGGCTGGCCCCAAGTCAATTAAATTGATAGCAACATCACAGTTTGACAACATACAATGTGCATTTTAGTATGCATGGAATATAAAAAAAATCACCCACAGCATACTCAATACACCACACACACGCACCGACGTCAACGCATTGTCAGGTTTCTAGCAAACGTAAGTCTGTGGGGGGAACAAAAACAGAGAAACATATTAAGGGGAAGAATGCTAATATTGTATCGAACTGTAAGAGCTAAAATTAACTCGACCACATTTAGACAGCCATAGCATGGCTCTTTTATACTGCAGTTACAAGCATGGAAGACAGGAGTGAGAAGACCGTAATAGCTTTGAAAGAGACAACTTTCAACAATGTCAATTAAAAATGTGAAACATACTTAGCCATTATGTGTGTGTGATATAAATCATATCTGGTTCATACCTTCAGCCATTGCAATTCTACCACTACAATACTGATTTTAACATCATGCTCAAGCTGTTTAACAAGACTAAAGAAGTTTGAAGGAAATTCCCCTGCCTCACTCAAAAAAACCCCCACATGTTCAAAAACCCCTTAATATCTGTTTGCAGGTTTTGTTAGCTATATGTAGTTTAATTCCCTCTCATATCCTACTTTTACTAAGCAAGGTCAGGATGCTGCAGTTTTCATTACACATAGCATAGTCTCAGTAATCTATCAGCTGCTATGAGCAAAATACAAGGCTAAAGCAATATAACTAGAACAAGCAGCCTACCAGAAAACTGCACCAAACTATGCAATAATGGTTTAAGCTAGAGACCACCACCAGCAGGAGATCTGTATTTCAGTTATATCACCTATATAGATCTGATGACCACATGTGCCATGGCAGGGGGGAGCCTTCCAGCTCCTATGCAAACTAACTTCACTGTGACAGGCGAGGCATCAGCTTAAAGCATGTGGTCAAATACTACATGAAATGCTGAACACAACAGGGCTATAAAAAATAAAGTTGTACACTGAATTGTTGCTTAAGAATACCTAAAGAGTAGCTGCTGAGTAAGACTCCACAGTAGCATCAGTAACAATAGTGTTTCACGTTCATCTGAGAACCATGGCTATAACTACAAATTGCTTACCTCCTCATGACTGCAGCACAACCCACAGAATCCTCCAAGAATGCCATTGATTATCTGTATGAAGCACAGAATGAACTCTATTCCTCCCAAGACAAGGAGGATAGAAAAGAGGGTGACGTTCCACTGCACGATATTTTGAGGTTCTTGACATTGAGACCACTTGTTATACTCAAATAAGTACCTGTACACAACAATTAGAAGTATATTAACATTGTGACAGAGTGGGATGCTTATCATACACTAGAACCAGATTACATCTAGTCTGTAACTGCATTGAGGATCATCACTAAGTGGGAATAGAAAATGCAATGGCTTATTCTATACAAAGTTTGCTGTGTTTAAGAACACTTTGAACTATCAACCATAAATTTTTTGTTAAGTCTTAATTTGTTTTAAAAAAATCTAAGCTATAAAGGCAGAATCCTCTGATTAAAGCATGACACAAGCTCAAGAAAGCTGAAAGAGCAAAGCCATTTCTCAAAACAACCACAGGTCTTTTCAGGACTGGGCCTTTATTCTAAAGGCAACAACTACTGATCTGAAGCAAATGGGTCACTTCCTCTCTTGTGCTGCTGTCTTTGGACCCTCACATACCTACTCTGCAAAAGCCAAACACAGAACAAATTTAGAGGGGTATTGCAGTATTCCAGCTGCTACTCCTCACCCACATCTTCAGAACATCAGCACTGATGAGTCTTCAGCAAGGACTTAACTCAGTTCTTCTATATTCAGACATAGTTGGGGGGCACAGCAGAAGAGGAATGCCCCCTCTTGGGAGAGATGCAACTGAAACGTAAAATTCAAACTCTCTGCTGCAAAGGATCTTTATGTGGCTTCTTAGTACTCAAACTGTCTCTAGTCTGGCATTAGCCCTAAACTGTTACTAGAAACAGCCTCAAGGTTGCCAACCATACAGGCACTGTAAAAGCATGCCATGATCCAAAACAAAGCCTCTTCCTATCTACAGGATTTGTGGGGATTAATGGGGAACAAGCATACGACTCAGCTACACAGGCTTAGTTTGCTGGAGAACCCCGATTAGGGATAATTAAGAGCTTCTGGCCCTTATAAACCTTTTCTAGTTTCATTTACAAAGGCTCTATGCCATTGTCACTAATAAAGATATTCTGCCAGTTTACAATGACATAAAGCAACTTCAGAAGTAAGCCTCACAAAACAGATTCTTACACAAATAAGACAAATTTTGTAATAACCACTGTTCATAGTTTGTAAATCCCTCAAAGTCCTAAAAATTTGTTAGAGGTGTTCATGGACAGGAACAGTATGCGATATCTAGAAGTTATTACATATACATGTTCAGGCCCCTTTTTGTAGGGCAGAGGATTTATATTCCTTTGGTTTTAAACTATAGCAGTGTGGGTAACTGATGCCATCTATTTAGTTCTTAGTGAGAAACAAACTTATGAGTAGATCTTGGTATATGGTTACCGGATATTGATGAAAGGTACTGGAATAAAGACCACATGTACATGTGGAAAGATATAACATCCTCAGACAGACAACTTACCCTCCAGAGGATTCAGTGAAAGGATAAATCCAGTTTCTTTCTAGGTGAGTAAAACAATATGGTCCATGAGACAAGGCCAGTGCTGAAATGATTATACAGTATCCAGAACCAAGAATCCCAATAAGGGCCGCCAGAACTGAGGACAGCATCTACACAGCAAACACAGACATGAGCTTTCAACACAGTCATCACCTCATCTTTGGGATTGTCTGGGACTGATGCGCAAGGGGTCACTTACCGCACAGCTTTTCCCACAGGCCTCGTGGCCAAAGCACCCACAGCAGTCATCATTGTGAAGCCCAATGAATACCGCAGCTGGAATGAGTACCTAGGTACAGAGCAAACAAACCACACCATTCTATTTTGTTGCACAGGCAGGGGAGATATAAATGAATGCAATGCAAGGGCTGTGTTTTATTGCTTCTTGGCAGGGGAGTGGGGAGCACTCTATATAGATTATTCAGTTTTACTCCTATTTAACACAGCAGGCACCTTGCTACTGATGTCAGAAGCACGAAGCACCAGGAGAGGTATATCTCTGTTTCCACTTTGTGCTATACACAGCACATAAAGAGCCTGTTTTTAAAGAGCCTGCTGTGGTATTGCTGCAATTTCAAGTACGTTAAAGTTTAAACAGGTTTTGTTCACATTAAAGGCTGTATCCTGCAAGTAAAATGCTTTGCAAAAAGATGCATTCACTTTTTTCCAAATGAGGACTATAAGATAATTTTTTTGCTAAAAACCCAACTACCACCACAAACATATTAGTTACTGAAGAGTAGTAATCCCTGCCTGTGTGACAAGCCAGCCTGGCTAGAGTAGAAAGCCTAGTAATACTTTGCCTAATCCAGGCAAACGTCTCATTACAGACAGCTGGCTTTTTCTAGGTTTTCATGACCAGTTTCCAGTGACAGAAACGCAAAGGAACAAAGCAGAAGCTATCTATAAGAAACATAAATCATCCATACTCCAGAGCTTTTAGCATAAAAATCAAGAAGGAACAGAGCTGATTAAACAGAGTATCCTCCCCATCAGCACTAATAGGACTTAATAATAGTTTGCACTTACAAAGACTCTACATACAGGAGTGCCTCAGAAAACCGTAAAGAAATAGCAAAGCATTATATCCAAACTGCACAGATTTATTTAACAAGACACTAAAATAAAAGCTATCCAGTTGAGCAGTCACATACTTGTCAGCCCTTACTCAAACCTATTGCTGAGCCCCAATGCTGCATGTCCAGAAGAGGTTGCACAAGTGTGTCCCAGGAGCAGTTCCATTGGTTTCATTTGTATTATTCTGTGTGTAAAGGCCAGCCTTTGCAAATCCCAGTCTAGGTTCCAATGGGGCTGTAAGACAGCTGTAAGCATCTCGCTAGGCATTTATTTTCAACCTGTGATTTGCAGACACCTTGAGATCTGTAGCCTATTTCTAAGAGGACTTTTAAAAGCAAATGAAGAAGGAAGCCTGGAGTCAGGGAACTTAAATATGCTACGATGCAGTACACAAAATTGAAAAGGTAGAAATAATAGCTTCAGGTTAACAATGTCCTGCAATGAACACACTCAAGTCTTCGTCCTTTGCTGTTACTTAAATGCAAAGTTTTGATAACTGCCACTCAATTCCTCTGAATAAAGAGCTAAGGGAGAGAAATAACTGTCAACATATCGGATAACATAATTTAAGGAATTTTAACTAAACGCTATTTCTCTAGGGACATTTAAAAGGAGAATAGTTCAATAATGTAACAAAAATACAAGATTTAACCCTTTACGCAAACCATGACCCACTAAGAGGCTTTGTCCCAGCTTTACATTTGATTCTGTGACCTAGATCCTATGATTTTCTCAGCTCTAAAATGACATAATGTTGCAGGTAAGAGAACCAACAGTAACTAATAATACCTATGGGGTAATATAGCTAATTTCTTTTGATACAAATCCAGAAATTCCTACTGATAAGATTTTTTGATCAATAATTAATGTAAATGGTAAAAAAACAGTAATACCAAGTAGCTCCAAAATAAACTTAAAAGAAAACACTAGCTCATTACTTACCAAAAGTCCTCCACCTAGAATGCCATGAAGGCACTCCACATATTTGCCAAGATGATGCTCTGAGGCAAATCTTGTTTCGCCATTGGGAAAATAAAGTAAAACGTTGGCCACGATGCTGAGCAAGGCAAGGACGAGCAACTTAAAACCAATACATCTAGCACACCTTCCAAAACACATGTCCTCAGCTTTACAAATCCTTCTTTCACTAGTCCAGTCCAACCTCTCTCATACCTGTCCACGCCTAAAAGAAGATCAGCCTTTATTCTCGCCTCCTTAAATACTCAGGGTTACCTAGCTACCTGGATGACGTTTACACATCTATAACTACCATTCCCAATTGCAGAGTGATGGAACAGGGGTGGCAAAACACCACCACCCTTTTTAAATGCAATAATTGTCAAACCAAATGCAATCAAGGAAATATTGAATACTAGGTAATTTCACTCTAATATATGATGCTTAGAATGACCACCAGTGGACATGATTAGACATGAACAACAGGCTTAAACCACAACACAGGTTCTGTTAGGAACTGACGGAAAAGGTTTTGTTTTCTTTGTTAGAAGAAGCTTTGACTTTTAGGTTTATAGACTGATTCAAAACAGCCTGAAGCCAGGGAAAGACTCAGTTGACCTCAACAGTATTGAGTCAGAGTTTTTGGTATAAATAGAATAAGGTCTACAGCAATGAGGATTATGTAGAGCAGCCTCTCACTTTGCTATCCTGTTGATGGAACAAGAGCAAAACCTCATGAGGAGGTTGGAAAACAAATAAAATGAACAGGTAGGCTTCTAAGGAGTGTCCTTGTTCCTGCCATTATAAGACAAGCTGAATTTAGATTAACAGCCATTTGTTAAAGCTAAACCAAGCAGACACTGGTGAAAGATACTGCTTCAAAAAGAAGATTACAAAATACAGCCCTTGCACTGAAATTTCATGTATAGAAACAAAAAAAAGATAAAAACACCAAAGAGAGATAAGCATTATATCAGGGGCTTCCAAACTGCACTACATGTACCAGTAACATTGATTTACATAGTAAATGGAGATACAAAGTGACCTGGAAAAATTAAGATTTAGCCTTCTGTTTTCCTTCATGCTAATTTTGCTAAAATAACCAAAAGCTTCCTTCTTCACATACACACAGCTCAACACAGAGGCATGAGCTGCCGTGCATAATACTACCACATGATAGAAGATAACTAAGAAATACACAGGCCCAGACTAGTTTCAGGAGCTGCTGCCATCATCATAATAAAATGTCTACCTACCGGTTTTGCAGTGAGAATTACAAATCAAGTTTGGGAAACATAAAGGATATTAGAAGACTGTAGTGAGACTTTTTCAATTATTTAGGGTGAAAAATATTTATTCAGGATTTTTTTGTTTGGAGGTATGAGTATTACTTTTAACAGCTAAATAACACTGTAAACAGAAGTCCAAATCAAATCCATGGTATTCTTGCAAGTGATGTGAGCAACACTTAAGCCGAGAGAGAGAACAAAGCGTGCAAAAAGGGGGGGGTGGGGGGAGAGCAGTCTTGTGCAGATGTGGTTTTGTGATCTAACTTCTCCGGGTATTGTAGCTGTTGACCTTGGAGACTTCCTTCATTATGAGAAATATCCTCCAATTGTAGAAACATAGGCTTACCATTATTGTACACTTCACTTCTGATGACTAAAACAAGGATAAACATCATCCTGCAAGCTTCCTCTGCAGAAGGAGATAGCTGCTCAACTGAAAACTCCCTTCACTGTGTTATACTAAAAAAAACCAAACCACTCCCTTGCAAAAACCACCCAACACCTGCCCCCCCAACCACCACACCATACATACAGCCACTGGGAAGTAGATTTTAAAATCTGTTCCATTTGTAACCTATAAAATTGTTTTCTAAACATTTGATTTGAAATAAAATTTCACATAATCAAGAACTTCCTACATTTAAAATCAACTCCATACATTATCAAGCATGTGGGACATTGCACAGGCAATGCAATCACTACCAACCCCCCCCTCCCCCCCAAAAAAATACAATAGTCATTCAGATCACTCTCCTATATAATCATATAGGTTACAAAAATTTTGATCTTATTTACTTCTCCTGCCCATTTGCTTTTTAAATCCTAATTTTACTGCTTGGCAAAGTGAGCAGTGGTGGATTTTTGGAATGCATTGTGGGCATGTCGAGTTTTAAATGATTACACTGACCCCCACACAAGCAGTAGTCAAACACAAGCTTCTCATCAACCTGAGAAACAGCAGGGCCCAAGCTGCAGCTTGTGACACACTCCAGCACCATGAGATGGCAGAGTTTACACTAGTGTGAACAAAACCAGAATCAAGTTTTGAGTCTTGGTACTGTAAGTACCACAGTGTTTGCACTTAAAGAAGCAAGACAATCGCTTACTGACTCACAGGTGCTTCCCCACAACCCACAGGAAGTTCCACTATTTCTCTCTCACAGGAATATTCCTGTAGCTCTGATGCCTGTCCTGGACAAAGAACACATATTTGAAGGCAATCAATTGCCCAGTGATAGAGACAATAAAATTCTAATTCTAGGCTAAAGCCTGACCAGCCATGGTCTAGTCCTGCACCTACTGCAGTGTGGTACAGGCAGGATAAGACAATCAAAGGGGCAGTAAACCAATTTTGATAGCACACTCTAAGGTCCATCAGATAAGACCGTTGTGAGACTTCTATATCCTCTCCTGGCAAAAAGGGGGCTAGTTTATGAACAGTTACAACAACTGGCTTGTATCCCTGAATCATCAATTCTGCAGGATAAAATTTGTCAGCAGAACAGTACTACGTGGAGCAGGACACCAATGCTTCATGCCAGGGAAGTGGCTAAAATTAGGTGCCTTGCCCAGTTACTGTGCTATCTAATAGCAAGCCTAATTTCACATGGCATCCAGGGATCCAGCAGCCCCTCTGTAAAACAAAAAACCACCTCAATTATTGCTTTGGCTCTTTTATTGCAGCAGGAAGACAGAAGCCTGCTTCTTTCACAAAATAAAGAAATATGTTAGACAGAGACTAGTATTTCCTGATGTCAAAAAGTGGAAGATCTCATAAATAGTAGAAAAGCTCAGCATTCTCCAGTTTTCTGTACCAGTTCCTCAGACAGCATGACAGGAGTAACAGAAATTACTGTCTCCAGATCAGTGGTGTATTGGAAACCCTTGCTATATTTTTGGCCAAGTCCTAAGTTTACCTATTGTAAAGAGGAACAGTTAATCAAAGACTGTTGAAGTTACCACAATGTGCAAAGTTACCAAATACTTGCAGAGAGGGGAAAAAAAACCCCAAACACGCAAAACAATTTTATCAAGAAAAAGAGAACTGAAGTATCACATTTCTCCCACAAAAGCAATTTACTTTAACTACAGCCACAACTAGCGTCTCTGCCCCAAGCCGGATTTCCAACAGAAGAAAGAGTTGCAACAGCAAAGAAAAGTGCCAAATAAAAAAAGGAGACCTCTCACTCCACTAGTGTATTTAAACGCCCACCGTAATCCTGGAAACACCCATATCCCTCTACTACAGAGGAAATCAAGGGGGGTTGGGGAGGATATCTGCAAAATAAATACAGAAGTGGTCAGACACAGACCCATCACATCAGGGTCAGCATGCTGTCAAGAACAGGGTCACGCAGACTAGGCTCAGTTTGAACCTGTTGCATGTGTATGCTGTAAGGCTCCTGGGCTCTGAGGATGCCACAGAACCCTCTTCCCTTAGCTCTCTGGCACATGGTCAGGACAGCCTGGCTGCTATTCTCTTCATGGAAATGAGATTTTTATAGCTCAGCCATCACAAATCCACAGTGTTAATCTTGCTAATCCTCCCTAAACTGAGCACTGGTTTTTTTTTTTTTTTTTTTTTTACTATTTTAGCACCTAAAGAGGTTCTCATTCCTTATAACCAGACAAAGCATGAACATTTCCAATAAATGTTTCTGCCATCAGCGTTTTCTGAGCAAATATGAGCAATCTCCTGCTTTAAATTAAAGATGGAAAGAAAGATGCCGCTCTACTGAAAAGCGCAATGTGTTTCTCCCCAATAGTTTCTTCTAACATTTCAAATGGCCGGTCCTACTGGTTTACACTGCCTTATAGATACCCCTAGACATGGTTTGCTAAAAGACACAATGGTGATCAAGAGACAGCTGAAAAAGACACATGACAAATGTCTTCCAATTACCTTGAAAACAATCTAAAGAAAAAAAACAAAAAGCCTTGAAGCAAATGAAGTGTTTTTTTACATTATAAAAACTGGTCAGATGTGACTCAAAGGGGCTTTACTCATATAATTGCCATTTGGACACCCTACACTGTAACTTCTACTACAGAGATTCCCACTGTAACTTTTCTTGCAAAACTTCTGGTCCCACCCACCATTGGCAAAAGGTTAATGGGAGGGAAGTACCTCTTGCGGAGGCATTGGCAGGGTGCGGTAACTGCATGACATCTGTAGATGAGACATGGCCTGGGAAGTAACAGCACAGGCTGCACAGATGTGTTTGGGAAGACTGGGCAACACAATGCATGTGTATCGACACAGGTTACGCACTCATACTTTATTCCCTTATAAGCCATTTTCATTTGTTCTTCTCGTACTGTTTAGTAGGTTACTCGGAGGCAAATACTAGCTCAGACAACTGCTGGGAGTGTATGACAAATATACAGTCACCTGTTAGCTAAACTAAGGGAAGCCTCTTGGCCAGCTGTTCTGACAGAGCTCCAGTGTCGTTAGGAACACCCATGACTTCCCTTTAATCAAATGGAAAAACACCCATCCATGCTACCATCCGTTTCTCAACGTTCAAGTGATGCATTGCTCATGTTTTCCAGCCATTGTCCACAAAACCACTATGCTATAGATAAGTGTCCTCAGGCATGCCACCTCACAGGCCAATCAGCAAGCTCCAGCTGGACATCCACAAGGGCAAACTGCTCCCCTGAAGTCCTCGGTATCTAATGGTCTCCTGGCCACAGACAGAAGAAAGTTTCCAGATTACATTTATTAATTACATAATAGCTCCTCAGATGAACTAATGAGCTAATTCTGAGGAGGAGCAACCACCTGTTGCCATGAGACAGATCACTGAACAGAAAATCATATCACTCCTTACACAGCTATAACACACGTTTGCTTACTATTTCTGCATCACTTTGAGACAGAAAGCTGACCTGAACCATAGAAGTCAGCTCAAAGTGAGCACTCACACTTTTACGCAACACACATTGACACATATAGAGGAGATTTAATTTATTAGTAATAATGCTGACCTAAAGAGGAGTCAGCAATGATGCAACAAAAGTAGTTTTGTCACTTAACCAACCAGCTTGGAGATTCAAAATCAGGGCAGAGCTACTACTAAATGAGCATACAGAAATTCCTCTCTGAAGAACCCATAAACCTTACTTAAAACCAACTATTACTGACCCTAGACTTGCAATGCTACTGTAACATCATTCCACAATCAAATGAACCACTTCAAAAAACTGTTTTCTGGTGACATAAAAACGATGATGTAGCCTGCATTCATTGCTTCTGCAACAATGTTATTATGATAAAAGTAGGACATAAGACACATTCTATTTCTGCTGCAGCCTGTGGGTGAAACCTTGGCCATACAAAAGGACCAAGAGAAGCTTGTTTCCCTTGGGCTGTAGTATTTACCCACAGGTTTACATTCTATATTTCTATTCTATCCCTAAAATAGTGACATTCTTGCAAAAGTTAAGCAAGCATGAAGCATTATCATCATTGTACTATAAGCATACCCTGTTCTATACTGTATGTAATGGCTGTATGAATCAGAAAATTTGGGTTAGATAGCATATACATCTCTGCTTAGCACAGCATGATGAACAGACTGTCTTCAGGCTTGAAGTGTGCCACTTCCATGACTCCCCTCCCCTGTAGGAATATGCATAAACCAGACGTCCAGTAAAAGACATACAGTTCTGACACTACAGAGAACATGGAACAAAATATGTCTTTGGGTCTTGTGGTACAAAAGTCAATCATCAAGCATCTTTGTGTTTCTCAGTGATACTGAGTAGTTTTCTACTTACCACTAATAGAGCAAAAAACCATTACCTCTATCATACCACATATTTTAGAACTGTACGCTCAAAAAAGGGAAAAAAGAAACGGGCAATGGAATTTCTTGTTTTTTGCTTCATTAACATATGTTCCATGCACTGCTCATGCAGTCTAGTCTCTGGAATTAGCCATTAGTAAGTTAATGCCCACTAAAAACTTTTAAAATGGTTCTTTCTGAATGATCTCAAAATAACTGCTTGGCTAGAACAGTCTATGCATTGATTCCACAGCAGAAAAATGTGAAATTTAGTGTTTAAAATTAACATGTCTTCCATGGTATCATGACTGATTTGCAAGCAAATACAGCATGCTGCAATATCCTTTAGCATCAGTAGTAAATAGACCACATATATCACAATCAGAAAAGTCAAACATGACCACAAGACTCTGGAAAGACTATTTCCTAAACTGCACTCCCACCCTTCCATCAACCTTCGCTATCATCATTTAAATTGGAACGCTGAAGTTCATTGAACAATATATACTTAGTGCACTGAATTTTTGCTACCAGCTGGTCCCTAAAACAGCTGTCAGTCATTTAGCCAACTATTTCATGGTCACATTCCTTCACTGGGCACATCAAGACCCCAAAAATGCTGTACCTATGTAGCACACATTTTAAATAGCAGAATCTTAATTTAAAAAACACCCTACAGTTAAAGAATAAAACAGACTACAGAGGATTCCCTTTTAATCTGAGAAACATTTAAAGCAGAAGAAAATAAAATTTAATTTTTTAATTAATTGGTTTTTTAAGGAAAAAAAAAGTAACTACTAGTATTTTTTACTTGGTACTAGAAAAACACAACTGAGACTGTGGTCTGTATAGATATACAAAATACTTGTCTGCCATATGGTGCCTGTACTACATACAGTGCTTTACTGTAGCTGCTCCTTTCACAAGGTCCATCTAACTCATGTATGTGGTGCTGTTCTAACAAACTGCAATTTGGGTTGGTGGGTGGGGGAAGACCAAGTTCCTAAATTAGGAGTTTTATATCCCTTTGAACTATAATTACAGCTAAAAGCATTCATGTCACCAGTGCACCTAAACATGGAAGTTAATGCTGCAGAATTACATGTTTATTCCAGAGCAGTATTCCATTGCACAGCCTCGGGGTTCAGATCCTGCCCACAGGACTTTCTGCAATTACTTGGAAGACAAAGAGCCTCAAGATTTCCACCAGCTCCCTCTAGTGATAAATGGGCTGTGACCAAACCGGTTGCGCCCACTCACAGGCCACCAGCTCCAGTGACCTCTGGCTCTCATGTCTTCTACCACAGTTCATGGAATACCTTCTTCAAGACACAGATGCCACCTGCCTTCTGCATAAGATGACAACGCTCAGTAAGGACTACTGATGGCAGGGGAGTCAGGCACAGTGCACTCTGCAATAATAGGAGCCAAACTAAGGTATCGTACCTGAAGGCTTCAGGTAGGACTAGATTTGATTCAGGTGCTGGTTCCAGAAGAGAGTTCTTCCAGGAAGAGCACTACTATATGGTAAGTTAGAAAGTAAACCAAATTTCTTCTTTTACAGATCATCACAGCAGACAAGTAGTCCTGCTCTTTGCTCTCCACAAGCACAAAGGAAACAAACAAAAATACTGGAAGTTTCCTCTAAATGTGAGAGGAAAACCACCCCAAACCAAACCAACATCATCACAGCCCTTCCCTAGTATCTGAGCTGAGTCAGTCGACACATTTCTCCAAAAAGGCAGGCACTGTCTTTCAGGAAACTGCAACTACACCAACAACAGCACTTGCCTGTCAGGTAAAACACCTTGGCGTTTTTTGTGTTACTCACCATCAACTCTCAAGATTTTGATCAATTACAACCTGCTCTAAGCTGAAGTCATAGGGCTTACTAACGAAGTGCTATTCAGGGGCATACAGAAGGCTGAAGGAAAACTAAAGCGTGTCCGGAAGAACCATTACAGTTATAAAGCCATTACACAGCTCTTCATATGCAGACTTGTAAGTGGGTTGCTGATAAATCCAGCCTATTATTAACGTGCAATGAATATAAAAAGACTATCACAATAAGAATGAGTTTCCACACCACCTCATAACAAATTTATTTTATTTCAGATTATGCACTAAGCAAACAAAATACTCCTTTACCAACAGGCCTGACAACAGCAGGCAAGTACAACAGTACAGCACCATCATTTCTCTGCTACATATCGATAATGCTGAGAACTGCTGGTTACATGGTCCTCACAGTCACTTCTGCTACTGTGTCTTGTGCTACAACTGGAAACTCCTGGCCTAACTGTTTACTTTTCAGGCATTAAATTAATATTATACCTCTCTTGAAAGGGTTCAAGCAAAGCCTGGCTGCAGCTAAGGCTTGTTGAGGGCTCATCCCAAACACCAGCATATTTAAGTAGCACCTTTAAAAAGAATACGCAAAGTTCTACAGTGAGGTAGAATACATATAATGCAACAAGTCTCACAAAACATTTTCTGATCCTTCATAGGAAGGCTGCTCTTCTGCACATAACCTGCCCTTGGAAATTATTTTAAATTCAACTTCAGAGGCCTTATTTTTCCTTGTAGAAATTTAAGGCACACACCTTGATGCTAGCAAAGTTAAGGGCTTGTCAATAACTGGAAACAGGCTGAAGAAGCAGAAATTTGCTTGCATGTCCTATATTGCCCTATTCTTGAACCTCCATGTTCTAATGAAAACACATCTCTAGACTCTACAGGAAAGCTATGTGCTTGTGTACAACAAGAGCTGTAAAAGAAAAAGGATGTCCCTGCAGCCCTTAAGAGCATCACAAAGGGAAGTAAACAGGAAGAGGACTACTGTAGTGAACAAAAAGCAGACTAAGCTTAATCCAACTCTTCACCATATCTCCTTTGGCTATGTTTTTTTTTAAAAAACTGTTTGGAAGCCTGTGTTAGCTCTTATCTTCCATCAGCAGGGACTACCAATAGGCATACTAAAGTAAAACGGATGCATGACATCTAAGGAAAGCACAAAAACAGTGACAGAAGTGGTTACAGACTCTGCCCAGCAGTCTGAGGAAGGAATACAGTTCTTCAGACAACCCCGGCTTGTCATCCTCTCATCCCTCTTACTTACACTCTGTTTGTCACTAGCACATTCCACAACAGTAACCAAACAGAATAAAAACGTGCACAGATCACTAGAAAACATGCACTAAATCACTCTTCATATTTCCCTTTGGGACAGCACAGCTCTTAAAGCAATATAACCTTGCACTGCTAAAGGAGTCACTTTTAAGTGTCTTAGAAGTCATAGAAGACACTTCTGTCTTTCCTTGCCTTAAAGAAAAAAGGCCACGGCACCCCAAATGGAACCTCACCAACACTGTGTTTGCATAGCTCTGCACAGACAAGGCTGACCTGCTGAAGGTCTGTGACAACCTTGCCTCCTGGACTTGGCCAACATACACACCAGTCATTCTTCTCCTAGAATCTCTACGCAGAATGAGAACACAGGCAGAAGAGGCTCCACCCCTGTTCTCCTGTTGCACAAAGGCAGTTTTGTTCAAAACAAAAATAAGTTCCTTTAGTGAGGCAGAGCTTAACAAGAACAGGAAATATACATTTTAAAAAATCTGAAAATTAACCATCCTATCCTGTAAGAGTAGTAGAGTTTGGACTCTCCGATCATCTTCTCAAAGAGTCTTCGCACATACTAGAATGTGTTATATTGGGAAGTATTTTCTTACTTGTAGCATAAATCCTCAGCCAACTGGAACCTGTGCCAAAGACCATGCAGTTGCACTTGATGAGAGAGAGCAGGCATTACCCTGAGGATCCACTGCAGTGAAGTAAACAGTCTCAGTTCTAACAGCAAGATGTTTTCAGAACTAGATTTCTTACTGTTCTGAAATGCAGCAAATAATCAAGTTTAGCACACACAAAAAAATCTGACTCAGTTTAAAATAAACCACTGTATACCTACAAAACATAACTCACCTCATTTTGTGAGCTGTCCTACTGGAACCAGAGGATATATGCAAACAGGCAAATGACAAATACAATCCTAATCCATAATGCTTTATTAAAGCAAAGGGCTGGATTAGTCTAGACTCCTCACACTAGTAAAGAACTGGAGAAAATTTAAGGATAACAACTCCAAATTGGTACTATAAACTGTAAGCTGTGACAAACATGACACACCAAGTTTCAGATGGACACTTTGAAATGACAGATGTTATCATACAAAAGACAAAGTACTGGATGGAGCCAAAGCCCTCTCATAGCCATGTAATGGCTGTATCAATAAGGCATTTCAACTTTATAACTAATATTTTGTTAAGTCCAAACAAAGTCCTGCCAATAAATTGAAGTAAACAGACCTATCTAAAGTACACAAAAACAGACTAACACAGCCTGGTACTTAAGCACATGGGAATTTCTACCTGTGGATGAATAATCCATGAATAATGCTCATAGGACTTTCTTCATTTTCTTCAGCAAGGTTGGCATCGTACAAAACACTAAGATGACTTTCAGCTGTAAGATCTTGTTAAGCACCAACCTTTCTAAATTTGACCAGACTGCAAACCCCAGCAGCCTCCAATATTTCATTTCTGCCTTTCAAACACACTCATGAAACAAGATCATTAAAAAGAAAGAATAGTGCTGAAGGCTGGCTGGTAGGGAAGCAGAGCTTTACTGTGGTGTTCACTTGTTCCTGGGTTCACCTTCCACTTTCTGCTCCGCACATTCATGTGCGAACTCTGCCACACTGAACTCTTGGGGACAGAAATTCATGGTCTGAACATTTGCCACAGAAAGCAGCAGAGGTCTTGGGAGAGCTGCAGTCACCCTTCATGGAAGGGTAGGTCCTCTCCTCTGCCTAAGGGAAGGATGCTACTGACCCTGCATTTACCGCCCCTGTGTGATAGAAATCAGTACTGAAGAAACCAGTTGTGAAGAAAGGCACAGATACACAAAGATTTAATAACTCTGGGGTGTGACATAGCATCCATGCAACTCTCTGATCATGAGGACTGAGATTTAAAGCTCGAGTGAAATTTCTTATGTTTCCTGATTGTCCAAGCAAAATTGTTAGTGTTATTCTTGGGCAAGAAGAAAATATCATGCAGTCACTATGGAGTGATTTTTGAAATTGAACATCTTAAAGCATTTTGTTTAAAATTAGGTTAAGACATCAGTGCAGCTCTTCCATTTCTATACTTTAGTTTTTTAAAATGCAGAGTAATAGTTTCTAATAAGTCTCTACTGCATTTTATCAATTGTTATTTGCTCTTTTTCTTACTACCTTTTGTTTTTTTAGTTAGTACAACAGTATACATGTTAGAAAAACAAAATTTTTGAGCCAAATTATTAAATAAAGACATACTTCAAACTAAATAATTCTGAGGGAAGTCTTATGACCATCATATGTACAGAAGCTGATTAAAATCTCCAGTAACAGAGTTCCTCCTCATACTGCAGAACGTACTTGCATGCCTAATCCATAAATGCAAGGAAATAGAAAGTAATTATCTGAAAACACAGATTGAAAAGGCATCAGTGAAGCAGAGTTTCATGGCCTCAGACAGCACATGCAGGGAGTCAGCTGGATTATGATCCACACCTGAAAGCAGCCACAACAAAAGTACAACTGCATTAGATTTACCACACGTTTTAAAACATCCAGTGCTACTGCACAGGGAGCACTGTATATCTAGGCATTATTCATATAACTTATTTAAGGTATTCATTTAGTCGTATGCTTCACAGCATTGCACAATATTTAGCCATGAGGAATTATGAAGTGGTATAAAGTTGTTTCTAAAAATCACTTAATTCATACTGGGGATTTTCTTTGACATTTATGTTGTCGCTTGCAAAACATAATATTTTCAACATAAAAATGAAAACAGTTCCTCTCTCCAATAAAATCACATTTTATTTAGTAGTAGAAAACTACTCATTGTAGAGTTCACTTGAATTAAAGTCACGCTTCTGCTAGGCTTCAGTGAAGACTTTCCTTGAACTGTAAATGGCTGAATTATTTTTTTTTCCCACACATATTAATTCTTCTGTGTCTGAATCATGACTTCAGAGTCAGACAGACTTGAAAAAACAAATGCACACCTCTCAAATCTCTCACTGGATATGAAAGCCATACCTTTAACATTAGAATTCTCTAAAATGTTTAGGGTCAAAGCTGTGCTTCCTTCTCTGCTTAGAGGTATTTTCCAAACATTCACACACTACAGGGGTACTTCCCCCTCTCTCCCCCCCCACTTTAAACAACAAAAGGAGCAGTATGAGAAATTTGTATTAAAACTAGCATAGAGTGAAGATATTTCTTCATAACAGACACACAAACTACAAAGTTAGCAGCTTTTCCCTACTTCTCCAACTCAATATTTTAGAGTAAGATGGAAGCATTACAAATTAGCACAGTGTTCTGCAGCAGTAACCCAATCCACTGTCCAATCCAATGTAAGAAAGTGCTAACGCTATCATTATTGCTACACTGGGGGAAACCCCGAGCCTTCACACAGAGTGGATTTCAACTGCAGATTAGTTACAGATACACATTTTTCATAACACACTTGAAGGTTACTTAATACTTGGTGCATTCAGGGTCAGATTGTGGCCTTTGTTATTGCTTAGTATTCCCAAGAGCTGAAAAAGCTCAGAACCTGTCTGCAGCAGAACTGTGTCAGTCAGCACAGTTTGCGAGAAGCACATAAAATTATGAAAAGCCCTCTTTTGCCTTCAGCACAGGATCTGTAAAATACCTGTCAAAGAATAAACTCCTAGACTGCAAGGCTGCTTGCTCATAAGAGGACATCAGAAGTAAGACACCCTGTAAATCCTGCCAAGACTGCATGTACCTAAACTTCTGCTACCACAGTCCTCATCACCAGGGTACAGCTTCCCAGGCAAGCTGCTGCTCCGCTGCAGCTTTGCATCTCTCAAACCCTTTTGTTACTCGAGGTTGCACATAAGACAAGGTGGCACTCCCAGTGAGACCAGCCTACTGATAAGGAGTTTCCCATAGAGTAAGAGACAAGGTTTAAAATGTCCTCAGGCTGAGGAAGGCCTGTGACTTTCCTCATGCTGGAGAGGCATTTTCATGGCCTGTTGTTAAGAACTGGGCACCCCAACTTCTTCTATGGCTGTGCTCCAAAAGCAGCCATGTTTGCTCCACTTTTAAAACATGCCTCTGTGCACTGTTTTGCCACAATCTCAAAAATTCCCTTTTCCCTTTGACAGGATCAAGGCATGACCCACTCCTCCTCCTGGCCAACATACTCCAGCAGCCAGCTTTACCGCCACCTGCTACTGCAAAATCCATCCCCACAGGAAGAATTCCCTCCTCCCTCCACGGCAAGGCAGCCACGGCTCAAGCACAGGCATTCCAACACCTGTTGGAAGCCAGCAGCAGGTTTGAGGCCCCTTTGCAGAGCCAGCCATAGACCACATCAAGATAGATAAAGCACCTCCCATTCCTCTTCCAGCACACATCATCCCAGCCCCCCAACAAACCCCTAAGTCTACAAAAAATCTTGTAAAGTTTTATGTCTGCTTCCAAAGCTGCTATATATCTGGGTGTTTTGGATTCAGTTTACTCAGCACATGGGTTTTTCTGCTTTGAAAATAGGAAATTCACTAGCCCAACAGGTAGCCCATTAGTCCTAAGAGTCTGTCCTCTGTTGCTCAACTTGGACACAGCTCCCATTGATGTAATTAAAAAGTTTCCTCGAGTAAAGGCTACGGGCATGGGTGTGCATGTAGCCCGGTATTTCAAAAGAGTCTCTGTGAGCCATGCTGTGGCTTCTGCTTCTTTCTAAAAATATTTCTTAATAGGTAATGGGTGTGCCACTGAATGAATGACTAATAACTTTTTCCTGTAAGCCCTGGATTAGAATGAATGCTTGCTCTTGGGAGTAAGAAGCATTATGGTATTATAGGATACTGTGTCTAACAGGTGAGTGTATAGAGTATGTCGACCTACCTGCCGAGACAACACAGCAAATAGCAACTTACTCCATGACAAGAATACAAACCTTCCCTTTTTCTACACACGTTGCAACCCAACTATCATTTTATTATATAGCCTCAGTATAAAAACAGAGCTACACAAGTTTTTGGAAGTATGAGGAATATTAGGAAGCATAACTAGGTAAAGCTCAAATATCTAATCAGCAAGAAATTAAAAATGCAACTTTGCTTTTCTATGCATAATACTTATGAGGTATAGCTATACATATGATCATATCTATACCCTTTGAGTAGAAGCACTCCAACTGAAAAATAACTTCAGAGCAAACCCTTTGTATCATATACCCTAGAACATTATGTAGAACTAAACATATGTTATTTTTTTTTGTTTTTCCATTACTGTTACTATATTGTAATGATTGCTGTATATGTGACAAATGCATGTTGTCAGGGATGATGACTGGGACAGTCAAGAAAGCAGAGATCACTTTCAAAAAGGTCTTTGTCTTACGTCTTCCATATCTGTTACCTTTTAAAGACTAACAACAGTTCTGAAAGCATCTGTCTCCATATCATTGCAGATATCACCAAAATGCACCTCCACTAAGGAAGTCTAGTTTCTAGAGTCTATCAGCAGTATTAAAAAACCCTCATTTTCAAGCAGAACAGAGGGAAAACAACCACTGGGTACAGACCACCACGACTGGCAGCAGATTTCTCACTATTTGAATCTATAAGCCAAACCCCAGCGCATTCCTAGCGACTGCTGTCAGCATAGCATGTCTGAACAAGCACAGGAACCCCTCCCTGAATTCTGCGGCCTCCACAATGCAAAAGTTAGAGCAGACTACCCAATGCCATCTGGCAAGTTAAGGCTTCGGACAGGAAGTCATCACTTGAGCTTGTCCTGAAGAACAGTAGGCTTTCTCAGAACTGGATGAGCCAAGTGTAACTTCTCCCTTAGCTTTGAGGAAGGTGGCTCTTTACCATCATGTGAAAACAGCAGTTTTTTCAGAAGGAAACAGAATGCTCTCATGTGAGGAGCACAGCATAGTGAACACACAGAAACAGTGAAGAAATACAGAGCCAGACTAAGTACCAAGAAGTTACAAACATAACTAACTGCAGAGGTAGTGGGGATGGGAGAAAGGTTTCTGCTTGAGGGCTATGAGTGTTTCTTGAAAAAACCTGTAGCTACTCCAATTGCTTTTCATACTGAGAGTTGGTTGCAGTTCACATACCAAACCCTAAAGATTTCAGTTAGCATATGGGATATTCACCTTGAAATTTAGGTCACTTACCCTGTTGCCTAAATAGAAATTATAGGTGACTAATTTTATAACTGGGTACAATTTAAGGACAATGCTGTCACTTGGATTTCTAAAGAAGGAATACAGCCTACATCACAGAAAGGTGGGGAGGTTTAATGTTTATGCTAGTTTGTGATGCTTTGACAAGTGGCATTGTATGAAGTAGAATGGTTTATTAAAATACTAAGGAAAAATTCATGCACATCAGTGACTTCCATTCAAAGGCAGTCAAAAAAACCTAAGAAAAGCATGCTATTAAAAAAAAAAAACAGGAGTTTTGACAAAGTCAAACTGCAGATCTGCTGTGCCTGGGAGTACCTGGTTCTACCTGCAAGCATAAGTGGGTCTCTGAGCCTGTGAGTAAAAGATGAAACAACTGTGCAGCCAGAGCTCCTCCCGCTCCTGAATTCCAGAGAAATGGCAGTTTTATCCCACGCACATATAAAATGGCTTATTACATTTCAATGCTGTTAAGTTTACAGGATGAGCTCTACGCTCAAATTAAAGAGACGGGTAAGTCAGTAAAAACAGCAGAATGCAAAGATGAAGCTGGGTATAGAGACCTCATTGTATTAAGATGACACTCCATGTAGCAGGTCAGGCAGCTTTGAGTTATTATAGATAATTATATTGCAAGAGTATACAATACTTTTACTCAAAAAGGCAAGGGTGTGACAGCAGCTGA
This sequence comes from Gorsachius magnificus, assembly GCA_034008185.1. NCBI lineage: Eukaryota > Metazoa > Chordata > Aves > Pelecaniformes > Ardeidae > Gorsachius > Gorsachius magnificus. The sequence goes on from CM067087.1 coordinate 39,021,614, forward strand.
GGCACTTGCATGAGGTCATACAGTAATGACAGTCAGAGGAGCTGAGGAGAATCCCCTGTCAGGTCAGTTAAGCACAGCCTGGTGTGGTATATACGACACATACTGGTGATGATCTAAAAGAACCTACCAACCAAGCTATAAGGTTTACTGAGGTTTTGAAATATATTCACTATTATAAAAAATATTTTAATCTCCCCCCAACGAAGAGTAAGATACCTGTTCAACTTTGAATACAGTTACTCCCAGCTGCTCTAAATGATGCAATGATTAGCTACCAACAAGTTAATATACATAAACATACAGCAATAAAATCAATTCACACATATTGAACTTGAAACTATTGAAAGAATCCTTAGTACCACATATGTAAGTCCATTCTTGGTTCCTAAAAATCAGCCCAGACTGCTAGTATATCCAAAAGAGAAAACAGAAAGAGAGAGATACCTCAAAAAGAATTAAAATAAAAAGACACCTCTACATTAGGCAAACCAAGGCAGGAGACCCCACCACAGTAAAGGTTTTGCCAGTTTCCACAGCAGTATCCTGCTGCTAACCCACAACTCACACAAATTTTGTTAAACCCAATGCTGATACATATTTTAACCCTGAGCAAATCTGACTGCAGAACCCAAGCTGAGGTACAACCCATCTGAGCCATGCCTTGAGGCTGTCCCTTTCCAGAGCAGGGAACATCAGACAGCATTTTGGGGAGACCCACTTCCAGGCTAGCCAGCCACCACACTGTACATCTGCTGCCATTCCTTTGGCAAGAACAAAGGAAAAAGCCCACATTGGCCTTATTTGTTCTGCAATAGCCTACCAGCTGAGCAGGACAGAAGGCAGGCAAAGGAGCCTGCTCCTGGATTTTTACCACAGGCACACTGCACAGCATACAGGGACACCCAGAACAGCAGAGATATAGAAAGAACATCTTAAGAGCAGAGCAACTCTCATATTTCCACCATCAGCATAAACACCAGATTTTACTCTCACCCTCCATATTTACTCTCACCTTCCATAAAACCAGCAGGAACAATTTGCTCTGAACATGCCCAGAGATTTCTCTTGTAAGCAAGAGCTAGGAGTGCCTCAACACACCACTGCAACCCCCAACAAAACACCCCCTACACCCACCTGGCTCTCATTCACACTCATTTTAAAGAAGCTGAATTCCACCACAGTCAGCAACATTCTCCTGATAGAGCATCTTGTTAATCAGTCCAGATTCAGACCTCCTGTGCAAAGCTGCAGCCAGCATTCCCTTGTTTTATCTTAAATTCACAGAGACTAAGTGAATATGATTGGAAAAAGTTATCTTAATGAAAATAACCATCCATAAAGCTTCGATGTCACTGACTACTGACTTATGTTACTGCATAGAGAGGCCCAATACCACAGCAGTTAGCTTCACAGTCTCAAGGTGCAATTTAACAGTTGACTTAAACTGATGTAACTGCAAATTGTTGCTGGAGATTCAGTCCCATTCTCTACTTGCAGCTATGTATTCCTGCTTCTTCCCTGATATTGATCCTGGCATTCCTGTGACCTTGCTTGGACCAGATCAGAGAACTAACGCGGGTGAAAACTAGCCTGGTGGTGGAAATTAAAAAACAGTGAATAAAGAACTAGTTTTCAGCCAGATCAGTTCCTCAATCCTCTTGCACAGATGAACGAGCATTGCTGCCAACAAGCCAGTGCCATGCCTCCGCCTCTCGGGTGTGGTGGAAGCCCAGGTGGACACAAGGCAGCTGCCAAGCTGCATTCCTGGTCACAGCGAGGAGGCTGAGCTGTGCCACCCAGGCCACCAAAACATGAGCCCTGGAGGTCAGCAGCCAGCCACAGTGGAAGGAGGCACAGGGAATGCGTTTTCTGTCCTCTTGTTAAAGTATTAAAAGCATAACAAAAGGAGAGGGGGGACAAATCAAAGCAGCTTAGCTAACTGCCAAAGAGGGTAAGAGTCTATAAATTATTGTGGTGCTTTTTCAGATCCCTGTTTCTGCAGCACAGAGGTGCCTTCTTAAGTATTTCTGTTATCAACATCTCTTGCTTGCAGAAAGATTGTGCTGTGTTGAGCAAGCACGGACATGGGTGACGGCCAGGGAAGCAGCAGGTGAGGCAGGGCAGTGACCAGGGGTGGGGAAGCAGCAGCAGAAAGCAGCCCATCTCAGAGGCGCAGCTGATCCCAGGCACTGATGACAGAAGGAGATGTAGGAAAAATGCAGATTAAAAGACAGGGAGAAAGTGAAATATGAAATCTAAGGGCTGCTACAGTCCCTTGACCTCAGGCTGGCTTCAAAAGGTTCAGCATATTTTTCACAATGAGATACAGATAACTAACTAGAATTATTTCTAATATATTTCTGGTTTTTTTCTGACCTAATCTATTTCTAACTTTTTTTCTAATCACTATGAGCAAGATCAGAATTAGGCTCTCAGAATCTTGATGTTTGCACTGTTAGGATCCATCACAGCCTTTACACAAAGGTGAATGCAATAGAAGCACCAGGTCTTTGAGGCCACACAGCATGCTCTATCCCAGACACCTGGTATTAAGGCAGGAGATGCATTATCTCGCAAAACAATATGGGAGTGTTCTGAAAGTAGCAAGGTACAGCCTGGTACCATAACATTAAATATTAACACAAGCGCGATAACTAATCTACTCAAGGTGAGTCAACTCTGACCACGGTTTTAACCATTTACAAAAAAAAGAAGTTTAACAAATCAAGTCTAATGACATAAATTATTGTAAGACATGCTACATTATAGTTTTGAGAGGAAAGGCATATGTGAAAAAGATCAGAATTTTATTTTGCTGTTTGAAAAAAAAAAATGTAACCAACCCTGAGCTTGCCGTTCTTAGTTTTATGGAACAACCCAATCTTTTGCATTCAAACTGGATTACTTTCATGCCTTCAGAAAAACAAAACAAAACCCTAAACCCACACATGATATATCTGTGAAATAAACGGTGTCCTGGTAAACTTCTCTCTGGGCTTTCTAATTGCACGGTAGCCAACTTCAAATTTTAAGCAGAAACAGGTGTAAGAGGTTTTTTATAGAATAGATTAACAAGTTACCCAGCTCTAGTCACACTAGTAAACATAGTAAAATTTCACAGCAGAAAGAAAGAAAACAAAAATGCAATGCATTATGTTTCCTACGGCTGAGATCCTGTATGTGCTTTTAGCGTGGATGAACTGGCACTATCAATAGGCTCTCACTCTCAATTATCTATTTATTTTTGCTGACATTTGGTTCTCAGCAACCCATAACATTACATTCCCTACACAACAAGGTTAAGTGCCTATATTTATCTGTTCATGATACGGAAATTTATTGTAGTTGCCCACTTATTACTACACAGAAAGGCCTATCTTCCACTCACTTCAGTCTTACATTTACTGAAATGAAGTTATCCAGGAACCAGAAAGAGTTGCCATGGAAATAAAACCAATTTAACAGATGCTGCTGCAAAACCTCCATTAATTAACCTATTTACGGTGAAACCATTTCTCCTCTCATTAAATGTAGTTGGTATCATTTCAATGACACAACAAGAAAAATACAGCTGCTCTTCACTTCTTATATATTCTGTGCTTCAGTGAGAAATGCATCAGCACAGAGTCTTGCACCATATTGTTATACTTCATGTTTAAACTGAAGTAGTGAAAAGGAATTAATGATTTGTGTTGACTTTGAGCACAGAAGTGAAGGTCCATCTATAAAGCTGAATATAACTTGTTCCTGAAAAAAAGCAATAAAAATTTGTCTTGCTTGTTTTCAAAAGATCAGATTTAGAATATAAGTTTAAAATTTGTTTTCACCTGACTGTCACATTTTTTCAGAAAAACATATCATGAATGTTTTCAATAACCATGGTGACAAAATGAAATGGTCCATGTCAAATCTCAGGAAATCAAGGAAGCTTTAGAGTATAACAAAAGACAAATCTATGAAATAGTTAACGTATTTCCAACTCTGCTCTTGGCAGGATACTGGTATACTATACCTGAAACCCATATGGGCTTTCAGTGAGGGAGTAACAGTTAACTCAATTTCAAGCAGGGACAAACTTTGCCTGCAAAACAAAAAGGAAGGTGTAACTAAATGAAGGAACAGCTAGCATATTGTTTAGTTTAGATATTTGTTTAGCAACAATTCAGCAACAGAGCCCTGTCTAAACAGACACTGCATAGTGATGATAAGAACTATGCTATACGGAGGGACAGAGCATACTCAGAGACAAGATTTTCAGTGCCAAGGATCATTTGAAGTTTAATGTGGATACTGTTACCAGCAGTATAATTCTACTCCTAGCCTGGTAAATTTCATAACAACAAATTGATAATTACCAGCCACAAACAGTATGTAATACAAAACAGTTCATATGCCTTAGACCATCTGGATGTCTATTTATAGAGCAACAAATTTGTTGCTATACCTAATGCAAATTTCATTAATTGCAAGGTGATTTGGTGGAGAGTGAGAGAGAGGAATATGAAAAATGCACCACCCCTCATGTGAATGCTCTGGAAACAGGACCAGGGTAAGCTTCTCAAAGCTGCAACAGCAAAAGAAGAACTGAAGGGGCAAAGAGGTTAGGAGAAGATGTGTGGGGTGTCCCATCCTCCCTCCAAAACTCTAGCCAAGAAACCCAAGCTAAAAAAAATAGCAATAGTCTGATAACAGCAATAGCACCTCAAATCCTTGCCTCCATGGGCTTTTCTTTGGATAGTACGAGGCTATCAACAAACAGCATACAATTCACAAAACACCCAAGATTTCATACATTTTCAGCTGGTTCATAAAAAGATGAATACAAACTTTCACAAAACTGGGGAGAAATTACATTACCATTGCATGACCTGTCTCATTTTTTAATTTATTTGTTAACTGAGAAATCAATGAACAACTGCAACAGTGCAAAGGCAAACTGCTCAGATTCTGCTCTCCACTACAGCGGTGACTAGGGAATTAAACCCACTGCCTGACATGCAGTCACATGTTGCCCATAAGGATGAGCTCCCCAAAGTCTATGGAGCCTAATGATGACAACAGAAAGTATAAGAGACTGAAAGGTCTCTGCACCAGCAATTTGAGACTTGTTGGGCAAAATGATGCACCATCTTAATTGTGGATGAAGAAAAATTTTGTTAAGACAACTCAATTCTGCATTTCTTCTCCAACAAGGCTTCCCACAGAAGTCAGTGGGAGCCATGGGTATATACAGGATATGTAACTAGATCTTTAATGTACAATTAAAAATTAAACATTTTATTTATTCTGGAAGAACAAAGAAAAAAAGTCACAACTGTGAGTTTTAGGCATCCCAAAGCTAAAATCCCAACTGGCTGCTTTCTTTAGAACTTCTTGATTCTTGCTATCCGAGAAGCTCAGCATGGAGGAAAATACTATTCGGTCATGAAAATCTCTCTTTTGAGCAGAATTCAAGCAGAGAATAGTTAAACAAATAACTGAAGAGGAAATGTGTAAACATGGACTCTGACCCCATTCTTAACAAACGTCCCCAGTGAAATCAGCATGGAAGCTGACTAGCCAGCTGGAAGCATAATGTAGTTGTAAGATAAATATGAGGCATTAAGCACCCCAGTCTCACACCAAATGGATTAAAATGAATGCAGCACATAATAGCATTCTTATTGTCAATCAAAAGCTGTACAGAATCGTGTCTAAGTACGTGAGACATACAGCTTGGAAAATATGATCCATGGCAATTCTTACATTTGAACAAGTTCAAAACCATAGCAGTCTTTCAAATTTGATCCAGAATGGAAATAGGAATGATCCAGTTCCACTTCCACAGAAAAGACAGTCTTCATGTCTTTCTTCAGTCTGCCTCCCTACACAATTAGCAATTTATGATCCATTATGAGAAGTGCTCTTATTTCGGACAGATGATCCAGAAGTAAAACTGAACCTACCTATACCATCCAGATATTCCAAGTATCAATACCAGAACATAAGATTACCAACTTTTACACCACAGGAATTATTTCCTGCAAACCATAATCCATTATATTCCTCTGTGACACATGAACCATTTCCACATAAGGGATTTTAGAGCAAAGATGTCTTTAAGGCAGAGACATCCCTTACAACTCACCTGGACAACACAAATGGAGGATATGCAGCCAAGCAGCAGGGATGCAACTGGAGAGAGGTACTTGGTCCCACTGACGTGCAGCTCACATCCCCTCACTAGCACAGGAGCCCACACAGTGTTAAAGAGCTAGCATACGGGGAATGTTGTTTATCAGCAACATGATCAAGCAGCAAAAATTAAGAGCTAGTTCTGCTTTGCTCCCATCTCCTCCAAGTGTAGAAAGTCTTTTATCTTCCAGGGTAAAAGCAAAGCAACTCCATATAAATTTGCAGCGTTATTCCCACTTTACATTTGGGGCCACTTAGGCCACAATTTGTTCCTAGGTAGGGTGAGTTAATGAATTCACAGGAGGATTTATCTCTCAATTGCACTGGTATCTAGCAAGGGTTAAGAACACCCAGGCTTTATCTCTGGAACCTACCTTCCTTTAAGACCATGCATGCGTTTCATGTTTGCATCTCAATAAAGACAGAAGCAATCTCCACCTACGCCCCCACGGCGTTCAGTGACCCTGAGGCAGCAGCCACAGCAGCACTGCAGCAGCCATGGCAGCTGCCGTTCTTTCAGGTATCTGCACCAGAGAGGCCAGTCAAAATCTGGGCAGTCTGAAAGTCCCCTTGAAAGAAGGGTGGGAGAGAAAAAAATACAGGGAAATTGTCCAGCCGCTACATGACCAGATAATAAGGATCTGAGTGCTTACAGATGCAAAGAAGGAAATTCCAGGTTCAGAGACATAAGATGTGACAATGTCTTAGTTTAAAGAAGTCTGTTGTTGTACAAAACAAAGAAATACGATAATCTAAACAGGCAGACATAAAAAACCTGTCAGAAACAACAATACAAGGATTAAAATCTGCCCTCACTGAACTTGGTGGGAACTATGTACTTCAAGTTGTAGCCAAGATTTCACTCAAGCAACAGTCATTTCAATTTCTCATGTTTTCAAAGCTTTACAGAACTTGTACAAATGTTACTTGCAACTGAAATTTTCTTGTGAAACATCAGGTGCACTGACTGCTAGAAAAAGAAACTAGAAGCAGACCAAAGCATTAAAAATACTGCTTTTGGCAGGGATAACACACATGGATGCACACTATATATCGCTGCATTCTTCAGAAACATACTGTGTCAGGATGAACCCTACCAGGCTCTGAGGACATGATAAGTGAGTGACAAATGGTCACTCTGAGAAAGAAGTTACAGAAAACCAGAAGCAGTGATAGCCTCCCCCACCAGTCAGGAGAACCAGTTCACCCACTGGAAGAACAAAAGCATCTGGTAAAAACATGAGGCAGATTCATCTGTTTCTCAAACTTGAAGAAACTGGCATGGTTTCCCAGGCACCTCTTGCCTGTTTGCCTACTTCTGTAAGGTCAAGAGGAAGAAAAAAACCTAAATTATACTCAGCAAGAGAATATCGGTGCCTGATTGATAGACAGTTGTGCACTTCGGCACTCATGGTGACAGGAAGACTATGTAACTGTAACGTCTGCATAACCTCTGTAAATAATTCTGATCTTTTTAATTTGTGGGACTTGACAAAAAATCATAGCAAAGCTATAAAGTACATACACCGCCCAAAAATAATTAAAGGTAAACCTAAAGGAAACAGTTCCTTTGTTCTCTCTATTTGGAAAATACCTCAGGTGGAATTTTAGTTCTCACTACTATCTATTAAAAGTATTTCAGTGGTGCTTAGATGGCCTGCAGAAGTATTGAAGTTCCTTTGTTTTCTGCTACAGGCATTGTTGTTTACAAAAAAGCCATTTTGATTAATACATAGCAAAACACCTTTTCTGCAAAAGAACAAAAATAAATATCACAAGACTCAACAAATATAACAGTAGTAAAAAGGGGTATTACATACACATAGTTATATTAACTCTTACTTACTTAAAAGTAATATAAATCAGAGAAGCATCAGAGATTGCTTAGGGGCCACGCACCTATTTGCTACTGGCTGACAGTTACTTTTGGCCCCATGGTTAGAGTATGCCTTGAGGAGAATGAAGGAATGGGATTATTGAAACCTTAACAGAAGATGTAAAAAAGGGCATTTGTGGGAAGGTTGGTGAATGGGCAATGCGGGCAGGTAAAATGTAAAGTAACAGAGCATGATGACAGAACAGTAAAACAGCAAGGAAGTGCAAGTTGAGTTACAGTAAAGCTGCAAAATTCCAATTAGAAAAATAAATTTCTGTGTAATTTCACTTTAAATGAAAATGTCAGTAACTTAAACATATGTCTGACACGAATGGAAATTGAAACTTCTTTTCAAATATTTTTGTCTAATAAGAAAGGACTAGGCTGTCAGATACCAGATTGACATCACGGAATAAAAAATTTACTTGGAATAAGACATTAAAATTCTGGCTTCTTCATCTGACCTATTTCCATTCTCAAAAGAGGCAGAGGAATCTCCCACTCTAAGCTGGCAATAAACTGTCTAGAGTAGATACTCAGTCTAGGACCTAATTAATTTGATCTTTCTTGGAAGCTGAATTCATATCTAAATCCTGACTATTGATAGCAGAACTGCACACACAGGACATGAATCCAGGCTTGGTTTAGTTGTATCATGCCTTCCAGACCACTTCTCTTAAATACTCTTCCTTAGCATACTTTGCTTTTCTGTATTCACAATGATATCAATGTGCAACTTAAAATACCGCCTAGGCCAAGCTACATCTGTCACAAGCTCTTATCTGAACAGAAATGTCAGGAAGATAACAAAGGTCAACTAAGATACTAGGGAAACTCTGCATGTCACCAGTCTGTCCTCAGAGCCTGGGGAGCTGGGGCTGGGATAGGAAAACACCGTCACAGGGAAGCCCACGATACCTTGTTTTCTCTTAGACATTTTCCCCTTCTCTGCTTTCACATGCCTCACCGCACAGCTAGCCCCCAGGTTTGACAGAGAAGTCTGTCAACAGAAAAGGGAATTAATTTCTCCTGTGTTGAAGCTGTGGATAAGGGTGTGATGATGGTTTTTACTTTGCACATACACAGCCCCACTTACGCAGCCCCGCTCTTTTAGCATCTCACCACCATGCATTCCATATCCATGCATTTCACAGAGAAGGAATGGCTCCTCTGAATCACAAGCAAAGAAAAGCAGGGTCTGTCCCCTCTGTATGTCTACCTGGGTTCATAACACTGATATCAGAGCTGGGGGTTTTTCCTGTGTTCCCCAAAGAAGAGCTTGTACTAATGTGATCCTTCACTGCAATGAAGATTGGGGTAACAAAAAGGGAGACATTTTTCAGCTCATTCTTCTTTGTTCTCGCTCCAAAGAAAAGGAACTTGGTCCAGAGTTTATCAGCCTCTCTCTGGTCCTTAATGGGATGGCACAACACAAAAGGAAATACAACACTGTATTAAGTGTGTTCAGAGTGATTTTATGCAGGAATTTCCTTCTGTATTTCTTGCTTGAGATCAGTGTGTCACCATATATATAAGATATATATATAAACACACATACACACAAATTTACTTGCAGCAGCAGAGGCTTGAACAGACCTGGTTTGAGCTCTGCTACTATAAATCCAATCCTACCCACAAATTCATAGCAAAATCCTCTCTAGCTTAATTGGAGGCAGGATCAGTACTTCTCACAGAAGCTTATGAAGCTCCAGATATCCAAACTACATTTAGAATATGGAAGCAGCTACACAAATCACAAGAGCAAGAACTCATGATCTTGGGTCATAACTGTCTAATGAATTCAGTCATTGACACAAAACCTGATCAAGATACACCTATCTACAATTAAAAATGAATAGACACATCAAAATACATGTTAAGCCACCTTCATCTAGCTGAACGAAAATAAAAGCTGATTATCAAGATTAGCAAGAAATCCATGGCAACAAAAAAAAAGGAACTTCTTATCATAATAGTACTGGTGGTATTTCAGGGGGCCAGCCCAGGCTGAGAAAAGGATGGCTACCTAGTGTATGCTGCATCCAGGATAATTACTCTACTTTCAGGTTACCATCTATGCTACATTTGGTTCTGTTTCAGGATCACTGCTTCCGATTATGGAACTTTCTCATTTACAGCTACCAGCTACCATGCACTCTGCAGGTTTATGTACAGCCACAGGCCATGTAGCTGTATTTATATTTATCCTTTATATCTATCAAATTATCTGTTCCTGTCATTTCTCAGTCTCCACGTAGTTTGCAGATCATTGCCTGTCTGTGTTTTAAGAAACCAGGCAAAGAATTGATAAAGTATCATCACTGCTTACATCCTCCTGAAACTACCAAAACTGAGTCGCCTTCCATTCCTATTATTTTTCCATAGGAAAATATGTCATTTCACCTTTCTCTGTACAACATGGACTCTATATGACTTAGGAGGCAAGGAGAGGAGGAAACACCCTCTCATAGCATGCCAGAAAGGAGTGCCTTCCGTCATGACTCCATGATTGCTAGGAAAATGCTGTTGAACAGGACAAGATGACACAGTATTCAAAGACTGGCTCCACCCCAGTTACCAGCCCTCAGAGTCTCCACAATGGTGTATTTATTTCAGGACAAGCAGTTGTGGCTAATGCTTGACAATGGGTCGCTAGTCCTCCTCCCAGATAGATGGCCAGAGTTGGAAAACATGGGCTAGAATGGAAGGGAAGAACCCCTTTGAGAGGAACCGAGTGTGCAAGTCACTCAGTTTTTCCCTGGAAACAGACTTGAGTCAATCTGCGTTTTGTTCTCCAGCTCAGGCTGGTTGCCACTTTCCCTTAAGCCATCCCTGCTGACAAGTAAGTGTAACTTAAACCCTTACATAAAGCTTGGCAGTAGTTTAAAAAGGCCATGCATAAATAAGAATATAGTTGAACAGAGGAGTCTGGCTAGCCTTCTGTGGTACTGACAGTGTTAGTGACTGAAGTAAGAGGGAAAGAGCAGGAATGCTGTGAAGCTCAGCTTGAAAGCCTGGCAAGAGCCTGGTAGAAGCATCTGCTGTTGAGCCACTTGCAATAAATCAGGATGGCAGAGTGCTGGATGCAATACAGTTTAAACCTTTTCCCCTTACTGCAAGCCAGGATTCAAACTACAAAAAAGCCACATTCTAGTCTGATAGGGAAAAAAAAAAGATTTATGTTCCAGCTACAGCAAATACTTTCCCTATGCCTGTTACTGAGTCTCTATGCTATAACTGGGAGCCAAATTACAGATGCTCTCTACCCACTGGGAATGTCAGGAAAGTTTATTTAACATATCAGGTGAAGTATGGAGAGTTTTCAAGTGCTGACTCTTTGCCAGAGAAGCAATAGCAGGCTGTAGAAAGCCATGAAAACTGCTTAAATTGGCTTAACTGACATCCTACTGAACACCACATGCAGACTGTGCCATCAGTCAGGGCTTCTTAATTTGTTTCTCTGTCTGCTTTTCTGTTGCATAATAGGTGTCTTTCTTGGAATGAAATGTTAAATTTATGAGCATGAGCCGTTCAAAATGCTCTCCTCAGTGGTCATGTGCACATTGCTTTTATGCACAAGGGACCAGATGCTCCTCTTCCTTTAGGGGCCCAACTAACCATCAGTGGTAATGCCTCCAACAGTGTCGGTTCCAGGAGGCAGAAGACAGGCACCTCCTGCTCCCATGTTAGATATGACACAGGCTGAGGCAGCACACGGCTGGCAGCAGGAAGCTCCCACAGCCTGACAGAGCCAACTGCTCTAGCTGAGCAGAGTTGGACATAAAGGGCCATGCTTTCCCAATGGATACCAAACAGCTTATGTTGTTCACAGCCTCCACTACTGCTAGCAAAATGGCTAAAAGAGGAATCACAATGGCACAACAAGAAAAACAAATACAGGACGACTCCCAGAAACTGTTCAATGAATTGTCAGTTACAGGCTCCTCCGAAAACTGCCTGTGCCAACAGCACCAAATGCACTGTGCTTAATAGGGATCTTCCAGTCCACTGGGAACAACCACTGTCACTGTCCAGGCTGTTCTGCTAGATCTGCTCTTCACACCAAGAACCTGTGGACTTATTTGTGTTGCATTATATGCAAACTTGAGAAACCACCCAAAATTTGTCTTACTAAATACCTGCATAAAACTTTTTTTACAAAGTAAACTAGTGTGATTTTCTCAGGAATCACAAGTCTGCTCAGCACTACAGACATCAGTGCTACAGACATAGGAGTTGTCCTCACAAAGTAACCATCCTCTGGTCTTCTTAATACACAGATGAATGCATATGATTATTTTGGAAGTGGTGATAATCACTTCTTGCCATCCTTTACTGAATGGGTGCCGTGCTTTAACCCCAGCCAGCAACTAAGCACCACCCAGCCACTTGCTCACTCCCCCCCTCCCTGGTGGGATGGGGGAGAGAATTGGAAGAGTAGAAGTGAGAAAACTCATGGGTTGAGATAAGAACAGTTTAATAACGGAAATAAAGTAAAATAGTAGTAGTAGTAACACTATTAATAATAATAATATACAAAGCAAGTGACGCATGATGCAATTGCTCACTACCCGCCCACTGACTCCCAGCCTGTCCCCGAGCAGCGATCACTCTCCCCCAGACAACTCCCCCCAGTTTATACACTGAGCATGATGTCATATGGTCTGGAATACCCCTCTGGCCAGTCTGGGGCAGCTGTCCTGGCCGTGCCCCCTCCCAGCTTCTTGTGCCACTGGCAGAGCAAGGGAAGCTGCAAAGTCCTTGACTGGTGTAAGCACTGCTTAGCAACAACTGAACCATCAGTGTGTTATCAACGTTATTCTCATACTAAATCCAAAACACAGCGCTATGCCAGCTACTAGGAAGAAAATTAACTCCATCGCCAAAACCAGGACAATGGGCTTAAGTATATATGATTTGAAATATTCTCCTTTTAAACAAAAAACTCTGTGTGTTATCCTATTTCCTAGCAGCATGGAATTCCTGGTGCAAGAGCTATGGAGTTGATGTGAATCATACCACGTATTCAGTCACTCACTCTTTTTTGAAAGATGGGACCCATGGTGTCTTGTGTGAGCAACATTGACACAGCAACAGTGGAGGATAACATTCTGCCCATGGCGCCTCCAGCACTAAACAAACTGAGCCAGAGTCCCCTTCCACATTACTAATTGGTCTGCTAACCTCATCTTACAGCGTTCAGGTGGATCTTTCAAAGCTGTACTTTAGAGTTTACTTTTATTGCCATTAACATTTTACACTAGTGAGAGAGAAGGTGTATGTATGACAGGTGCAGAGGGTGATACTGCCATCTCCTCCTTCAATATTGATCACAACTCTTAGCAGTGTTTCTTTCATCCAGGATTTAAAGGTATGACATTTTACTTGTGTGTCACTTAGATGACGGAGCTTCCTTGCAGAACTGGAAAAAAGTAAAAAGAAAAATGGCAGAGGCTGTGACAGCATAAGGAATGGGATAAAAGCTGGGTTTCGTTAGGACTTTTTTGGATAATTTCTTTACCAGTACAATATAAGATGGACTCCATGGTGACTTTGCTATTAGTTGTTTGCGTGTAAGTCTTATCACTGTAGCCCTGTCTCTGCTGTGCTGTACTAAGAGGATACAGTATCATCACACAAAAATAAGTTAGCTCCTTTGCTTTTACATAATTCGACCTCAGTCCAGATTTTTTTTTTGTTTGTTTCTCACAACATAATCTTCTCTCGCAGCCTTGTTCTGAGACACATACTCCAGAGAGACTCCTTAACAGAGAAGTTGGCATACATTGCACAGGCATCTGAATCACGGTGTTATTTTTCCTTAGTGGTCCTTCTGTAAATGAATCATCATTTTTACTCCCCAAGCCACTAAGAGCTGTTTTAGTTACTGGTATTGGGAGTTCCATAAATTCTCAATAATAAAAACTTCCCTTGATCTACACAAATCCTTATTTTAATTAAAGCAATAATAGACATATCAGAAAGATGTGATTATAAATTAACCCATCAAAGAACCTGACAGCCTTTAGCATTTGCCCAGTTGGTTCCTAGTATATAGAGAAGAACACTTCGGAAAAAGTAGCATTTCTTTGTAGAATTTGCTCCACTCAAGGCCAAGTGAGTGCAGAGTAAATAACTAAGCTGATTTCTTACCTGCAAAGATTAAATCATACTGTGGTAACATTCTTAGTCTGAGAGCAGGCTCTCTGAAGTAAACAGGAAGCTCAAAAATCTAGTCTTAAGTCTGACATGAAAATGGGTTTCATAGTTTCAGTTTTTAATCCAAAAACTGAGACTGTGATCCTTTTTGCCTGAAGTTAGACAGAATTTAGCTATTGAAAACAACAAGAGTGTACCCAGTGCCACACCTAAATTAGTAGTAACTAATTTTCTTTAATTTTCATGCATATTTTACAGCAGAATCCCAAACAGATTATCTGCCAGAGACAATACCTGCCTGTGTTCAATCCTGTTGGTACCTTCAGGAAAAAAGGCATTTGAGAGCCCTCTCACAAGTTGACAACCCTTCCAGTGGCACCTCACAACTACAAGAATTGCATATATACTTCAATATGATTTCTAGTATTACTATTGTCACCTTAAAAAGATATTTGCCTAAAAACTTTAGCTCTGGCCCTCCAGTCTGATAAAACTGCTTTCTATCCTTCTGTTTCTGCAAAGAAGCCTAAAGCTGACAGGCCCAGGCTCTGGTTCCAAATACATTTCTTCAGCATGAGTGATGGCTCCAGATATCCCTGCCCCTGCTCTGCCAGTCTCCTTGTATCCGCACAGTTGTCGGTGTGGCTTGTGACAAACCACATCAGGGAATTAGTCTAGATGAACAGTGACTTGGGTTTCTTTCAGCTGTGTCATTTCTATAAGGATAGTGGCTGTGAAAACCAGCTTATTCAGTATTGCCACTTAACCTGAAGCCATAGCTCTGGACAGTTCAAGACAGCTTTGCACAGTTCAGTATCATGTACTTCATGGAATTTTGTGGTTGTACAAGGTAAAATTTTACATGTTTCTCGGCTGCCTGTCTCTGAAGATTCAGCAGAGATCTACTATATGGGTCAAAACAAAACCCCAAAACATCTTTAAAAGAAGGATTATTTCAAATTTGAATTAAAATTTTCCGAGCTTTACCCTCTGAGGAAAGTGGAAACTGTTGACCCTCTCAAAATACATGGAATTCTCATGTCCATACAGGGACAGCAGTGGAATGGCATCTATCGCTAGTTGTAGGAATGAAGATTGGTGCGAAAATCATCCTAACACCAGTTCTATAGGACAATAAACCAGGTCTAAATATGAGAAAACAGAGAGAAAATATCCGGCATCTTTTAAAGAGCTGCAGTGCCTGCTATAAAAGAGGTACTAGCTTGAATAAAATGTTACATGCTAAACCAGTGAGGTTCTGCTTGGGCTCAGGCGTCTGTCTGCCACATGCAGCATAACTTTAAGTGGAAATTTTGCCTGAGTGCAGATGGGCTTCAAGCTGGGCTTTGAGGGCACAAAATGATACAACATAAGGAGCAAGTCCACTGAATTTTTTTTTTAGCTGATGGATCTGAATTTTGATCTGAATCTGAACTTTTGATCTGAATCTGAATTTTAATCTGAATGGAGGCAGTGCTTTGCATCTGGTATCTCTGAATAAAGATCTCACTGCCTATTGCAAATCTATAAATTGTCTGAGTGCTTCAAAATAACAAATTACTAGCTCAACCTTACCAAAGAAAAGATAATTCACTAGAACTTTTCCATTGCACACAGCTGTTAATAACATCAGCTGATTCGTTATGTGTTACAAAGAAGTATTTTCTAGCATGGAGAAAGACCGTGTGTTCTGAAAATGAAGATCCAGAACTAAGAAGGATATCTACCCATGACCTGAGCCCAGATAACGAAGTGTCTCATCCACATTAGTAAAATATTAACAGAGGTTATTGGTTGTCATAGTAAAATGAGAGGCTGTACTGAACGTAATTTCATTTACGGATGTTCAGAAAATTGACATCACAGTTGCAAGAACGTATAAATAACCAGCACACTGCATTTCTGATCAACTGCTGCAACGTCTCTGAAGGGAGCATTCTACAGACTCAGCGCCTCCAAAGGCACAGCAGAAACTGGATTTTGTAAAGTTCACCGAGAAGCTCCTTTTTATAAAACAGTTCCGAGAACGTCCGAGAGATTTTTCCTCTGCCTTTGTGTCTGCCATTTCTTTAAAAAAGCATGTGCACGGGAGATTGTGCTAAGTGCCTGGGAACCACTCTTATCCCCCTGGCTGTGCTATGTACCCTCGCTAACATTTTGCTGTTTTTCCCTGGAGGAAAAGTGGTTGAAAACAATCTACACATTACAGATGAGGTTTGGTACTTCGGAGGGATCTTGGGATCTGGTGTATCGGTGAGTATATGAAATCAGACATTCCCACCTATTTCCCCCCACCCACACCGTGACTTTGCATTGCTGAATTTCCTCAGTCCCTCAAATGCAGGTTCCAACACTGCAAATTTGTCTTTGATAAATAAGTTACAAGTCATCCAAAAATTTTGCAATAAGTAACTTAATTTAGTGATAAGAAAAAAAAGACATAGAACTATTATATTTAAAAGCAAATGTAACTTGAATTCATCCCAACACAAACTGTATTTCTGTTATTGGTAGATGATCTTTCCTGCCTTGGTATTTTTGGGCCTTAAGAATAATGATTGCTGTGGATGCTGTGGTAATGAGAACTGTGGAAAGAGGTTTGCGGTAAGTGAGAGGAAACATGGCAAAAAAGTAAAAGCTAAATTGTTACTGCTATGATATATGTATCTGCTGCTTACAGTCATTGAGAGACTAGGCAGATGCTGTCCAGAGCACAGGACACGAAACCCTGACATTTCTCCAAGTGCTGGAAAGTCGGAATATCAGGCTGTAAAAATTGTATTATGCCTCTGATGTTGTGCCACAGGCACCACAACGGTGCTGCCTTGTACTCTGCTGTCACAAGATGCTTATAGTTGCTATCACAACTAAAACTAATTTCTGAAAGAGTTGCACTTTATTTTGCAGAGCATAACAGTTCTCTTCAGCCATTTTTTGTTAGCAGTTTTTAAAATGACAGTTGGGCACTACATTCCCAACTCATTGCAGTCCCACACAATGGGCTGGGAGTATCTCACTAGGTTCGTAGGAAATTTCAGGTTGGAAGAGACCTCAGGAGGTCACCTAATCCAACCTCCTGCTTAAAGCCAGGTAGACCAGGCTCCACTTTGAATTTATTGCTTCCTTTCACACTAGAAGCGAAAAGTTTCAAATGGATACGTTCAGACACTAACATTCAAGCATTTTAGCTTAAAAATGAGATTAGAGAAAAAATAAATATATTTCTACTATGACAGTCTGTCCTTTTGAAATAAATTGTTTGGCTCAAGTAGATCATTATACTTTTTTTATAAAGGAACAGGTTTTCAACTGAAAAAAAGAAGGGAAAAAACCAAATAGGAAAAGAATCATGACTGTGAGGTTAACAAGGAGCCTTCCCTAAATCCCATTGTCTTCCTGCAATCCCAACGCAGCAGGTGGAACTTCAAGGTGGGGGGGGGGGGGGGGGGAGGCGGGAAATGAAGCCACATATTTCTCTTTACCATACTGTATTACCAATTTTCTGTTAGCAGTGAACATATCTTAGAATAGCTTTGAAGACCACATATAACCCAGCGACTACCAAACCACTAACATTTTGCTGCCAGGCTGCCTCTCACACCTCTGCAATGCCCCTGAACTGGCCGCAGAGTCGTACAGCGGGGGCGACTGGCTGTGAGCGTGCACTGCTGCATGTGAGCTAAACTCTGTATGCATGGTGCTGCCCATAAAGCAACCTGCGTTCCGCAGTGCAGCACCTTCTTGACGACTCATGTTAGAGTGCAGCTGACTGAGAGACTGGGAATATTAATACAGTCGCAAGTACAAAGTACACCAGCCTAAAAGTGTCCTGTTGGCCTTACCACAGCATGACTGAGAACTGAATTTGTTCTTGTATGTTAGAAGAAAACACCATTATTATGATGTCTACTACATAAACATAATGTTTAAGTTAGCCCCATCAGATATAACAACATAAAAATGCATGTCAACACTCAAGGCAAGAGTCTTGTGATGAGGTCTGAACAAAAGCTCACAGACCTGAAAGTAGGTCTCTTTTTTCCTCCACCTGTATCACTTTGATCCAATAAAAGACTCTGCCTCTACCTACAAACTATTATGGCTACAAGCGTTTCAGAATTCAAGCAGGGCATTAGTTTTTGCATGGTTTACTTACATATTAGTATATAGGAAAATGCTGTAATGGAAAGCCATTCCAATTGCACTATTAAAGCTGATGATAAGTACCTGTGAGGAGATAAAGCATCCTAATATGAAAGCTGAAAGGGAGACTCAGGAAGGAAAAATATAATTACTTGGTCCAAATATGACCAAGATCCCAAAGCTAACATGTAAAGGGTACTGTAGATTTATTTTTTTTGTAATGCCTTGAGTGGTATAGGACTTCAGTCTTGCTTATAATCTCTTGAGAAAGCCATCCACTGCAGTGAAACACAGGACCTTGAACAACAAGGTCTGTTGGATAAATACTGTCTAAAGGGGAGGAGTGCCATCTACTGTGTCAGCATCAACCCCTTTCAGTGGTGCTAATTCTTTTAAAGCTTCTAAATACCAGTGAAGGTATGGTGATATATTTATTATGTAATTGCAAACTAATATGTCTTAGCTGTTCAGGAGTTGACTATTTCGACCATTTTCGACCATTAAGAGCCAAATTTAGGGAATGTACGTTCACATTAATAGGGCACATTTCATTGTTTGAATGAGAACAAAAATAACATTATTTTTCTCTTCATCAGATGTTTTCTTCTATAATATTTGCTGCAGTTGGAGTTCTGGGAGCTGGATATTGCTTTGTTTTGTCAGCAGTAGCCCTAAACAGAGGCCCTAAATGTTATACTGGAACAGAGTGGACCTATCCTTTCCAGGATGGGTAAGACAAGACAATCCGAAAAAAAAGTTATACATATTTTAAGTTTGTGATATGATTTAACTTTCAAATCTGTTGTATAAAAATGGGAATTATACTGTTTGTCTAAAGCACGGAAGCTCTTAGAAGAGCCAGCAATGCACAGCAATACTAAATAAGGCTCAAGAACACAGATGTAAAGACTAGCAAGTACAATCAAAACTACTGAGTTTGAAAGGAGCCAATACAGAGAAATGCACAGCCTTCTCGGTTATTCTTGGGATGATAAGCAGTATACGGGGATAAATTCCACCTAGATAAATAGCAGTGACATCTCATTGAAATCTGATGGTATCCAGATACATTAGTATCTATGTGTCATTTTATCTTGGTTATGGAATTTGGAAGTTGTTCCTCACACTCTGTAACTCAAACATATTTGCTGTCATGTGTATTTATCACTTTCAGAGAGGTAGTGTGAAGAACATAAAACCCTAGCAATCCATTTGCTCAGGGCTGAAGTCAGCAAAGGTCCAAGTGAAAAGAGGGCACAATGTGTTACCAAGGAGAGTAGGACAGATCGACAAGGGGTGCAGGAAACCCCTCATCACCTGAGAATCTTTTTAATGTGGTCTTCCTCAGTCAAGAGTGACCTAGCAGTGTTTCTCACATAATACACCACAACATTATAGATCAGGTTAAAAAGAAAAAAAGAGGTATGTTACACAGTTTGTTCATGGGCCAATGAGGGCTGGAAACCAACTGCTTTGGGCTAATTCTGGGAGTATTTGGAAAAGTACGCTCTTGTTTCAAACATAATTTTGGTTGCAGTCAAGGAATCACTTGACAAGAAGAACACAGGAAACAAAACAGCATTAAGAATATGCAGAGGAAATATACTAAATGGTTAAGCAGTTCACAAATCAAAACGTGATGGTAAAAATTATGGAAAATACTTTTACTTAATACTGCTGTTCTTTAGACAAGGCATCTAGAACAGCAAAGGTTGTTCGTTTCTGCTCAGTGGGCAAGAGGTGAGTGGTATTGTAGCATTTGATGTTTTGTTAGGAAAACTGAGTTTATTCATCTTTTATCCTAATGTTTTGATAATTCATTTTTTTTTATTAGAATGTAATACAGTAAATTAAGACAAATATTTAGATGCAGACACCCCCCCAAACACACATCCCTCCCCCGGAGTTTCTGCCAAGGAGGAGTTATAGAAGGTGACACCCTGCGAGTCCCAGATCTGTAGGGGTACGTGTTGGTGGTGTATGACGTACCGCCAGATGTCAGCACTGCTTCATCCAGCAGAGAACCACAGCAGCAGTAGCAAAAATGCCTTCAACAAAAGACGTTGGCAGGGATGAACATCCGTTTGGCACATGCTTGGCTAAGATCTCTTCTTCCCAAAATACCAGAAACTGTTCAACTGTATCTAACACATGCTCATCTCTGATTGCTCCCTTCTGGTGCCTTGCCTTTTCAAATCAGTTGCTTCAATTGATCTAGAAACTCAAATGAAATCATGTTCTAGATTAAGAAGCACCAGTGCAATAATGAGAATTGCTTCTCGCAGAACTGAAGCTAAGAGAACATCAGAACAGTGACAATTTGTCAGCCGTGACAGACCCCCTCTCTGCGAGCTAACGTCATCGTCTTTTTCCCCCCCCCCAGGAATTACCTTGCTAACCACACATTGTGGAACACGTGTCAGTCACCCGAAAACATCGTCCCGTGGAACCTGACCCTCTTCTCCTTGATGCTTGTCATGAGTGGGATCCAGGCAGTGCTCTGTGGCATTCAGGTGGTGAATGGCCTGTTTGGAACACTCTGTGGGGACTGCAAATGTTGTGGATGTTGTGGGGTGAGGAACTGATGGTTTTCTTCCGTTATTTTATGTACTGACGATAGTTATATATACACCTGACTAGCTGACAGTCTGAAAAACTAAACCAGCCTTCATTTAGCACCACAGTCATGTTTTCTAAAGTACAGCTGAAACCCTACAGTGTTGCCAGGTGCTGAAAATATGATCTCAATATTTATGGTGTTTATTCCCATAGCCACTGGGAAATAATAAAAACCTTTGAAAGTCACAGGAATGGTAGCAACTAAATTACCTCCATGTTTTTATTTTTCCAGGGAGATGGAACTGTCTAAAAAATATGAATATTTCAGACAACCCTCCTTGGGAGGCTCCCTTTTGCAGTTGTTCCATAAAGCAGCCCTCAGATGCATCGTCTCTGGCTAAGAAGATGAGAATGAAGGGCACTTCCCCCCACTAATGTTATGAAGCCCTGACTCCCTTTCTAGCCTTCCTGAAACGTCTCATCATGGAATAAAATAAGTGAAGTTCAACTCTCACATTTGTATTTATTTTTTGCAAAACAGCTTCAATTTTAAAAGAGGGTGTTCTTAGGCAAAGTATTTTCTCTCCTGAGACAGCTTTCCAACTGGGGATCACCAAATGCTGCTGGTACAAGCTCAGTTGTAATGCAGTTGTGTCTATTTTCTTTTGAAATTTATCAGATGGAAATATCACAAGTCTAACTTTTGAGTATGTTTACATTATGTGGAAAAGTGAGGTCTTCTCTCTTCCAGACCTGCTATGATTAAAATGCTGCCTCTAAAAGACAGTCTCTGTTACAAAAGAGATTGATTAATCTCATGGTGAGGTCTCTTTTCTTGACTGTGTCTGACAGATGGGTGTATTCAGCCACGCTGCTGTGCAGGGTCAAAGCAACAGGATCCCTAGTTTGCGGCAGCATGAGTCATCTTGGACACCACGATTCTCTGCTTCACAGCAGGAATTCAGTGAGACCGGCCAACTCACAGCCATTTCTCAGCACGATGGGGATCTGGCTTCTTCACTAATCCATAATAAATTTTCCTCCAGTCGCTCTCACCAGAGGGAATGAAATAACACAGTATGGCTGTAAAAGATGAAACTGAAAACAGAAAGTGTAAGAATACGGGAGGCTTGTAGAGAGACTTTCCCAGCCTACAATTCTTTGTACTCCAGGGATCTCCTGAGACAAAGGTTCCATCTCTGCATTTAACTCTTCTTGAGGGATTCCTTCTCCATGAAGCTGTCCAGTTGCTTCTTGGATCACAGTATCCCTTCCATAGTCTAACCATGTTGTGGAAAGAACCTCCTTTGTTCTGACCCTGCCACCTGCTCCTTTTGTTTGATGCCTCTTAGTCCCTGCCTGCAAGAAAGAGTACACAGCCAGTCCTATCCCCTCTTCCCCACGACACCTAATGTCATAGGTTCTCTCATATCTCCTCTCAGTTGTCTTTTTTTAGCCTGAAGAGCATTAGTATACTTAGCCATTCCTCATACAGAACTTGTTTCACCTTTATTTGAAGTCTTTACAACTTTCCCCAAGACACTCTGAGATGCGAGGGAGAGAGCAGCAGTGCTCCAGGTACAGGCACACTGACCTCCCATTCTAACAGCAAAGTTCATCAGCTACAAAGACAAGGATGAACCACAGCCTGATCAGTCACTGCCATGAACCCCACAGGTCTTGTCTTGTTAGAGAGCAAGAAGATTTCTCACACAGAACATCATCTTCAAACACTGGCTCCAAACAAATGCCAATGAAGCCTCATTTCTAGAAAATCAAATAAATTTCCACATCTCTGATACAATATAAAATTGGTAACTGTGGAGAGGGACATACCCTATTTAAATCCAGCTATGTGATGAGAAAACTCAATTAAAACTTTAACATATGCATTTATTTACATGCTGAAGTATGTCCTACACCTGTAATCTTTGTCTTGAATCTCTCTCATACAGAAACTGCGCAGCCTGTATAATTTAATCATGTAGACATATTAACAGTAACCAAATATGTTTCTACTTGTGAAGTAAAAGGGCTTTTAACCCCCTGTTCATGGCACTAATTAAACTGTGATCTCTTGTCTAAGAAAGGTGATGTAGTGACGTAGAGTCACAGATAAACAGGTCTGGGAAACACCTCTGGAGTGTATCTTTGTACAGGAAGGCAGTGCAAACAACACTTAAATAATTTGTAAGCCATCTGTGTAACCTGTTCTTAAAGATCTCCAAGTTCAGAGAGCCGACATCTTCAGCATTTTGTAACACTGCTAACAGTTCTGAAAGTCTGAAAGACTTTCTCAATACGTAATCATGCACCCCCCTGGTACAACGCTGTTCTCTTCCTGGTGGGCTTAAGGAAAAGTCTTCCTCTTCACAGCAAACTTTTACGTATTTGGAGACTCCTATTGTGTTTCAATCCTCACCTCTGACAAAACAAAAAATCTTAACTCTTTCATCATAACTGATGTTCTTTCACAACTCAGTATTCATCTCGTCCTCCTGCAAGCTTCTCCTTCAACATTCCAGAAGCTGAACACTGGACTTGTGACTTCAACACAGGTTACAATTTCTATTCAGTCAAGTTGAGTAGCTCGTAACTCCTCTTCCTAAAGCTTCCAATCTATACATGAGTGCAAACACTATTTATTCATCTTTTTACAGAAGTTCAATTTAGCTGTGTTTGGCACAGTGCTATGAAACGAGATACGGAAGGCAAAAGAGAGTTGAAAGGCAAAAATACTTTTTAGAAAGAACTAGTTTTTTAAAACTTAAAAAAAACCCCTATTTCCCAAAGAAATCAAGGAGGAAATAATAGGGATTGGAGAAGTTTGAGGGATTCAGATCAATGGATATGCTTCTTAAGAAATTCCTACAACAAATTTTCACAAACCAGCTTGCCAGACTGGATGTCTTAAGGCTTCTAGTTCATCAACGTACTTGACACATCTCTTCCCTAAAATATTCCTCCTGAAATAATGATTCTGTGGCCTGTGCTTTCAGAAAAACTATTTCATGCACCCTGTATCTACACTAGAGATATCTGAGGAACTTAAAGTATTCAGAAGCACTAAAAGCTAGTGAGCAATATGCAAAAATGTTAAATAGCTAGATTTAGGTACTAAGAATTACATTAATAAAAGCAAAGCAGCCTCAGTGATACATTGTGCAAGACGATAAAAGAAATTATAAAAAAACCCCTCTTTACAAACAGCTGTCTCTCCCACCTGTTGTAACTGCATGGCTAGGGAATTTGAGAGTACCCTTTTTATCACCACCCACTGATGCAACCATCTTACATCTATTCTTTCATCTGTGGCTAGCAGCTGTCCTGCACCTCCTTTCGCATTTGTCTTGTTTTATTTATATGAAGCCTTTGGGAACATGGAATGTTTCTCATCAGCATTCAACAAAGGGATGGGTAGCTGTAGAGGGTGTAATTTTGATATATTAATAAACAGATTACATAAATCTTTGTGGGAGACTTGGGATAAGAAATAAGAGACAGGAAGCTATGATACCCAAAAACAAAAACAGCAGGTGCTTCGTAAGTCAATGCTTCTAAGATGCCCAACTGCATGGTGGTTTTCTAACATGAGCTAATACACAGTAGGTACCAAGACAAGGTGCAGACATTTCATCTTGTGATCTGGGCTGCATTTGCACCTTGGCCTTGGGGTGTATTGAACAAGCATAAATGAACTGGAACCAGCAGCTCAGCTGATCTAGCATTTTAAAGTGCCAACAACAGTGTTCCTAAATCTATTCAGTTATGGTTAACATTTGAGGCTCTCCCCTAGCATGTAATTTTAAGGGAATCACACTTATCTCCAGCGTCAGTGTTGCAGTAATTGGAGATTGCTCTCTGTGTTTTTACTGAGCAAAGTGTCCAGCAAAATCAGAGAGAGGGACTGATCATAGACTGTTGTAACAGAAAAACATAAAATGGGCCAGTGGTACTCCCAGAAGAGATGTCACAGGTAAAGAGAGTACAATGCTAGGCAGGGATGGAAAGATGATGGCAAGGGAGGAACCACGAAGAGGGAGAACTGAAAGCGTTAAAACAGGTCTCAGTAGTCCTGAGCAACTTGAACACCACACTCAGTTTTAGCGTGTACAGATGTCAACTGTTATACAGAGGTAGAAACCCTAGTAGTCTAAAGGAAAAATACTACTGTGGTTTGTAAAATCTGAAGAGATGCACATTACCTGAAGCTTCATTATTCACCCATAAAAACTGGCTGCTCAGGGACTGCTTGACCAGGGTGCTGAGAGCACGTCAGTTTTGACATTGTCCACGGCATTGTTTCAGCCAGGTTTACATAAGAAGCAGCACATACCTTATTTAACAACTCAGATTAGAACATGTGGAGTGTGTGTGTGCGCGCATGTGATTTCGTGCCCACCCATTTCAACTTCAGCCTGACAAAACCGGTGCCCCTGCATGGCTGAACTATGTGCAGTTGGAGCTCTCTGTATCGACTGTCTCCAAGAAACAGACTGCAACCAGACAATACATTAACCACAGTACAGTGTCACCTGTCAGGGAATAATGCATTATTCAACTGGCAACTCTTTGCAAAAGGTTCATTTCTAAAATTAGGAAGTAACACACACAAAGTTAAAATACATTTGCTCAGCCAAGAGCAAAGGATGTTTTCTAACATCATTCTAGTCTTGAATGTTCATCACCCGCCCCCAGTTCAGTTTTACGTCCCCCTTCATGGCTTCCACGTTACTCACAGTGTAACCAGCAACAAGGCAAACAACGGCAAACTCTGGAAACAACCCCTCCTGCCTGAGGAAAAAAAATCATTAGTCGGCACTGAAAAATACACAACTAATCTACTAACTAATTGCGGTAGTTAGAGTAGTTTATGGCATTACTTGGACACTGACATGCGCAGATAATAAGCACCAGTAAAAGGTGTCCACAGCCTTCGCGTCTGCAAACTTGGCCCCATGTCGGATTTCGGGTTGGCTGAAGGTGCAGGGAGCGGCGGCGCCGCCCGCCCCCTCCAGGCCGCCTCCCTCCTGAGGAGAGGGCGGCGGCTGCAGCCTCTGCGCGGCTCCGGGACGAGGGCGCCCGGCCCTCCGGAGCCCAGCCCGGCCCGGCTCCCATCGGAGCGGCGGGAGGGACCTGAGGTGACGGCGGGGGCACCCGCCAGGCCGCCGCCCGGCCGGGCAGAGCGCGCGGGCCTCGGGCGGGGCCGCCCCGCCCCCCCGGGCCGGCCCCCCACGCGGGTGTCGGGGGGACAGGCCGCCCAGCTTGTTTTGTAGAAGAAAACACCCCCCCCCCCCCCCAGACCCGCCCCAAGGGGTCTTAATTTTTCTGGAATGTTGCATGTGATTCTAGCCATCGCATTTTTAGAAGTTAAAAAGATAGCGGGGGGGGGAGGGGGACGGGATGGACGGACGATGGGGGACGATGGGGACGGGGACAGGCATTGCTGATGATACAGGGAAGAGTCAGCTCTGAGGACCAGGTAGGAAAAAAGCATAAGATGCTAGCTGAAGTACCACTCCGAAAATAACAGCGTTGGGATGCCCTCCTGTCCTGGTTTCGGCTGGGATAGAGTTAATTTTCTTCACAGAAGCTAGCATAGTGCTGTGCTTTGGATTTAGTGCCAGAAGAATGTTGATAACACGCTGATGTTTTTAGTTGTTGCCAAGGAGTGCTCAGACTGCTCAAGGACTTTCTGAGCTTCTCCTGCTCGGCCAGGTGCGTAACAAGCTGGGAGTACAGCACAGCTAGGACCCAAACTGTCCAAAGAGCTATTCCATACCATAGAACGTCATGCCCGGGGGGGGGGGGGGTTTGGTGGGTCGGTCGGTCGCGGGGGGAGTGATCGCTGCTCGGGTACTGATCGCTGCTCGGGACGGGCTGGGCATCGGTCGGCGGGTGGCGAGCAATTGCATTGTGCATCATTCGTTTTGTATATTCTGTATATTTTGTTATCATTCTCATTATTACTATTATTATTATTTTCTCTTATTAAACTGTCTTTATCTCAGCCCTCGGCTCTAACCTTTTTCTCCTTCCCGATTCTCTCCCCCATCCCACTGAGGGGGGGGGGGGGAGTGAGTGAGCGGCTGCGTGGTGCTGAGTTGCCAGCCGGGTTAAACCACGACACCTCCCGACGGAACTCGCTGGGGGCCGGTGTGAGGAGAGACCCCGGCAGGGATGTGCGCGCCACTCGCCCTGCAGAAAAGGCGGGCGCTGGAGCCCTTTGCAGGCGTGCTGCTGCTGGCGGGGCCCGAACGGGCTTTCTCAACCCCGGCAGGGAAGCAGGAAGGCCCATCAGTGGGATTGCCACATTAAAACGTCTGGGAAAGCCAGAGCATTGCCATGCTTCCTCTGAAACGAGGGGGGGTTTCAGTGCATCACAATCTCGGGAAATCCCTCCCTGACGAACGGTTCGATTACATCTTTTATTAACGATACACGGGAGCAGCAATCTGCAGAGAGCACTGCTGACCAGCTTGGAAGGCGAGAGAGAGACTTTCCACCATGTAAGCTGGCATCATTAGGAACAAACTGAAAGACCTTTATAAACAAACACACATTCAGTGTTTCTGCCAAAGAAACTTGATTAATATTCCTGAGTAAATACGCCATGAATTAACAAACACATTTCTCAAAACAGGGTCAGAAGCTAATACACTTTGCGTTTCTGTTTGGTGGAGGTTCCTGAGCTTTTTTATGTAAATGCAAAATACTTTTAGAAGCATTCTAACAATTAATTAGAATAAATTATGTCAGGGAATGATTCAAGGAAGAGTATTGCGATTAATTAATAGTAACAGTTGCATTGGACCTTAAATCAGCCATGTCATGTACCATGACAGTAAAGACCAGATATTCAAGTACAAGCCCAGGATGTTTAGGTTTCATGGCTTGTTCCTAGGAAAGAAGACAGATGGGTTTTTATGCAGAATTTAACAAACTTGTTGAATAAGGGATCAGACTGAAAACAATGCACTGTTTTAAGTCCCCAAACCGAACTTAACAGCAAATGGACTCAGTGCTAACTCTTCTGCTTAGAGAGAACCATATTAAGCAGATTGTAACAAAACATTTGTGTTAGGGAATTGTGAATTACAAGGTGCTGCTAAAAGCAAGAGGTAATGGCAGCACTGGGGAGCATGCTGTGAGCATTGTGAGTAAAACTGTAACCATGACTAACAGCCATAACAACTACTAATGAACTGAAACAGTGGTAAAATAACCTGTTTCATTTGCTAAGTGCTAATCATTTAATTCAAAATGTATGCCTTTTGCACAGAATAGTATGTCTGTACCTTTATTCCAAGCAGTGTTACACAGTTCCCTGTGAAGCACATACTAAAATCCTCCAAAGAAAAAAAAAGAAACCATTTAAATAAACCAATATGCATCCAAAATCTTTAAACTCACTTATATTTGTTTTTCATGTACAAGATCAAAGAAATAAAAAAAAAACAGAGTCAAACCCTGGATACAACAGTTTGATCTGATTGCTTTTGATACATACAATCTGTTGCAAGGTACTCAAAATTAAAAACAAATGCTCACACATGTCATATAACAAAATGAAAAAAGTAAATAAAAAAGTTAAAGTACTAGCACATACATGGATGTAGTATATTAGGAAACAAGTTCATTTGAACACCCATATTTTTCTGTATTTAAAATAGACATTTTAATCCTTCCCTTCCCCCAAACAGCATTTGTTCTCAAAAAGTCAAACCCAATCCCTCCCCAAGTTACATTCTAACAGTATTACCAGAATACAAACTGTAATTAACAATGTCTCATTACTGCAGTATCACCAAGACTTATGTATGCCACCCTCAGTGATGGTCAACAGTAAAACTGTCCAGCTGGCACATTTATTGTATTTATGCTGCAAGCAGACAGTGTACATCAGTAAATGTTCAAAACCTGAAATAGTACAGTGAAATATTGTCAGCAATAAATTTAGTTTCGTAAGAATTACATATGCTTTGGATACTTAAACGGTCTGCCATAAACCTGTTTAAAGCCAGAAACTTTTGAAAAAAAAGAGAACTTAAAAAAAAAAAAATTTATTGTTGCTGCACTTCATCTGATACATCCTCTCCATTACAAAAATGAAAAGCTTACAGTGTAAAGAATCACTTTTAACTTAACCATGACACGGGTAAAAATCTGACCTAAGATTTTGGCAGTTGTTTTACACTGGAAGTAATGTTTCACATAGCACTCTCCTGTCCAGATCTGCTGCTGGTTTATTATGGAAGTCATGTGGAAACGTAGTTTCTGAATTTTTTTACCTGTTTTAAGGTCTTTGAACCTAGGCACTTACCCACCTAAAACACCAATGAAAAAGGAATCAAGTCTGTAGCTTCACAATTCTGATAAACTCGTTATGTGACTTTACTGGAGAACTGCATCAATTTTCACTGAAGAAGTACGGCCTTCAGTTGATAAAACTCAGTGTAGCCAAACAGAAGTCAAACAGGTTGGCTAATTCACGCCAGCCGAGAACCTGGTCTGCTTGGACTCTCTTTCATTATGACAAAACTTACAATTTACAATAGTACAGACTTACTAGCAAATGAACAAACTGTATATTCTAAACATAATCTGATGATGAGCAGTATCAATCAAATCACACTAAAGCTCAGATCTGCAGCTACTGTAAATCGTTCTAGCACCAATGGCTGTCAGTTTGTTAGGCCAATCAGGCAGTGCTGATGAGCTGGCCTTACAAGTTGGCACCACAACCAGATGCCAAAAAAAATCTCCAATTCTTTTACCAAAGTCAGTCATGTCACTAAACAACAAAGCCTTAGGACCATCTGGTTTTCATTTAGGCTGACAACCTGAAGAAGTCCTTAAAAGAGAGAGATTAATCGTAATTACAGTAATACTGGTCAGCCCTGCCCGGTCCCCTGTTTGTTGAAAAGAAATTTCTGCTATCTCAACAGTTATTACTAGCAAAAATAATTAAAAAACCCCAACAAATAAACCCTCCAAAAGAATAAAAGAAACACAATGCCCATTCTGTAGTTAAAGTCTGTGCAGACACAACTCTGCTGTCACATCTCATTTTCTATTAAAAAAACCAAACAACCCCAAAACAAAACACAGAAAGAGCTACTTAAAACTTCATGACCGTAGGTCTTTGCCTCCCATCTCTTTTTTCAAAATTTTGGTGTGTGTGCTTTTTATTTTCCATCTTCTGCTATCACGTACACCCAGCAGTTCATCATTGACAAGGCAGCTGATTGTATTAATTTCTTCTGCTATGTTGTTTACTGAACACGGGTGACCTGTTTTCTGTGTACCCCTATCTGCAGCCACCCTTCCCGGCAAGGATCTACATTTGTTATGTAATCATTTGTCTTCCAAACCTACTCCATATTCCCGCCACTTCATCTCTGACCTTTTCACCTACCTTCACCCAACCAGATGGAAAAAAGTCTTTAGTGATCAATGTTCTGGTGCATCAGTAAGATCTTGTTAAGTGTTATTAGACCTGGCAAACACACATTTACACTGAGTGCTACATCTCCTCCTCTCTCTACATAGCCTGGATTAAGCTTAGAGAAAAGTTTTAATGCCTTTCATAAAAAGACATATTTTTCAATATAAAAAGTTTAAATTCATAGATCATAAATAATATAATTTCAAAATATTTAAGAATTTTAGGACTTCATTTGCATTTCAGGGGAACTGCAAGCTTAATGTCCTTGATGCTTTCTCAGTCCCAAACCTCTGATAAAAAGTATTTGTAGGATATACAATAGGTAGAAATACACAGGGCACGCCCTGTGTCTTGTACACTGATTACGGTAAGTGAAAGACTTAAGAACTAAGCAACTTTACCAGACCGGTTACAATACTGCTTTAGCATTGCCCTGATAAAGTTCTTTTTTCATGTATACAACTACATGTATTTTGACAGTCAGTTAAAAACATTACTGAAAACAGTACGAGCAAGGGTTTTTTCCCCACTACATAATATGACATTAACAAGTTGGGCCACGTTTTTCAGACCTGATTTTAAAAGCATGTTTTTGCACTTAACATATTTGCTACAGATTTTATATATATAAAAAATTGTTTGTTCATGTGTCAAGTTACAAAACTGTAGTGCTTAATATAATAAACATCAAAATCTAAGAGCTTTAAAAAAATGCTTGTTTATAATACATTGCTTTGTTTTTAAAAGGCAGCAGCCAGTACCAGTCTGATTTATTTTGCAACAATACTGTAGTGTAAAAAAGTTGCTAAACAATTCTGGTACTTTCAGCCTGAAAGTATTTATTTTCCAAAAACTATACAGTAATATACTGAAAAAAGAAACTGCATTAGTACTGTTTGTGCCTTTACAAATATATAATGAGAATTATTATGACTGATACGGATCAGATTTAATCTGTATTCCATACAGCACAATTAGTTACTAAGAATGATTAAAAGATTTTTAAAGCTTAAGTAAGTTGATAAAAAAAGCTTCTGATACTATTGTCATAAACGTAGTGTTAAAACTACTCTCATGGTCTGATGCTGTGCACGTTTTTTGAACTAAGTGACCTAGTAGTTAGCTTCTGTGATTCGTAAAGGGTTTCTGATGTTAATCAATACCTAGGAGATCAGTCAGGGATGTGCACAAACACCACCCATTTTCTGTCCTTAAAGTGAAACATTTCTGCCTGGTCTGAAAAGGTAAAGAAGTATACAGATTTGTAAAGTAGTGTGCTTTTTTTTAAAAAGGAAGAAATATATGTGCATATATGTATTTTTTATATATATATATATATATGTATTTTATAATTAAATTAGTGTCAATCAAATCCAGGCAGAGATTAAACTGACCATAAAGATGATGTAACAAAAGTCGTTAAGGCAGTGAGCTGTATCTCTTGAGGATTTTCAGATATTCTACCTCTATCTCAAGAGGAAAAAGAAATGTTGAATTGCATTGTAGGCGCCATCAGTGCTGAATGATTACAGCCAGGTAAGGAAGGGCTCATTTTTGTTGAGTACTGACTCCACATCGTTGAGAATAGGGATCAAGTCTTCTGACTCTAGAGTCCCAAGATCAACATTTGTTCCTGGAAGACAGTCGAGGAAATCAGGGAAACGTGTTTGTTGCGGATTTATGTTCATTGATGTCTGTGCTATAGTTTCTCCTAGGAAAAGTAAAGAAGAATTTTTGAAATACCAAACTCTTCTTGTGGGTAATTTAAAACAACAATTGATATAAAAATTAGACTCCCCCTTTCCCATCAGCACTTGTGAGCATTCCTGTCCTCTACAAACGTTACCTCAAAACCATATTTGCTTGCAGACTGCATATTCTTGGAAGAGTTAATTTCATATCCTTGCTTTGCTCTCAAAAGCACAAAAGGCCCTTTCCAGCAGTGTTCAAAGTAATCAGCCTCTGACCTTCCACTCAGGAAGCATGATTGTTCAAAGTTCACTACTCTGCAAAGGGAGCAATGCAATTGAGTGTTATGTAAACCCCCCCATCCTGCTCTCTGCACAAGGGTGAATGCT
The DNA here is from genome assembly GCA_034008185.1 of Gorsachius magnificus. NCBI lineage: Eukaryota > Metazoa > Chordata > Aves > Pelecaniformes > Ardeidae > Gorsachius > Gorsachius magnificus. Next base: position 39,054,051 of record CM067087.1, read on the forward strand.
GTCCATGGGGCATAATTGAAAAAAGTGGTTTACAGCAATTTAGCTCTGCAATATTATACTACTTTTTTCATAAATTAATAAAAACAACATGAAAATCTTTAATAGAGAAACCTTTCACTCTTTGCATCATCTAGAACAACTGATGACTTCAAAAGGAAGTTTAGGTGAGGAAGCACTGAGAGTTTCACTATTTGGAAAAAAAACTTGTTGATTTCCTAGTAAATTATTTCAGTATTTTAAACACCATGAGGACACTGATATAAAAACAAATACATACCAAAAACTAAATTAGCTGAACACATTCTCTTTGAAGGCAAATCCAACTTTGTCATTGTGAGAGACTAACTAATGAGACTGATTTCACAGGGTTAGAACATGCAGTGATCTGTACAAAGAATGTAACCCAAGACCAGAGTTTTATTCCTCCTGCCTTGGACTATGGTCTGAAAACACAAATTAAAGCTCACATTTTCCAACTTTTACTTATTTTATTTAGTATCAGGCTAAGGTAAAAGGGTAGAATCTGGAACTAAGTTAAAGCTGAGAACCTTTTAGGCACTAAGTACCTTTCAGGCATTTTTCCCCCCAGTCTCAGTCTGTTCTCTTGCATAAGAAAGCTAGAGATTATCGTTCAGTTATGCAACTGTAAAGCATTACTGGTTATAACAGAAAGTTGTTAATATCGTTACATTTTAAGCTAAATCAGAGTATTTTACCTGTATCCATCTCATCTACGTTGCTGAGGAAATCTTCAGGTGTCGTTGGTATACTGTAGCATCCTAATCCCAAGCCACTGTCTGTACTCTGTTCCCTGGAATGGTATGGCCCACTATAAATTGAAACATGAAAAAGTCTCAATAAAGATGTTCTGTTAGATATAGTCCCTGATGGCATTTGAAAAAAGACAGCACAGTAGGTTAGATATTAAATACTGAGTTGTTAAGCCTCATTCTCAACTGTTGGCCACTAACGTGGTCATGTTACATCAGCCCGAATATAAAACAACTGAAGTGAGGCTACTCTTAAATTTTGAAATACACACATGTATATATAACTCTCTAGACAAAACCAGTTCTGATAGCCTAAAAAAAAAAAGGTTATTTATACTTAGGTAATTGTACCTATTCTACCTAGAGTCTTCTACATACACCTACAGTAACAATTAAAACCACCTGTTACCATTTGTTTGATTTTTCTAAAATTCCTTCTTGAAGTATAAACCGAAAGATTTCAGGTCAACCACTTGGACGTACCCCCTGTTCACAGTAAGTACTAGAAGATGACAGAGGAAATTACTTTAGAGAGACAGCTTTAAAAGTGTAGAGAAGGCAACAAAACCAATTGCCTAGTGAAGAGGACATGAACTTGCCTGTTCAAGAAAGGATCAGATCCGTTATTTGTAATAGGCCTCATGTCTTGTGTCATGGCAGGTGTATTCACGGCTGTCTGAACTGGGGCCATGTTTTCCGAATCCATGGGAAGTTGTCTGCATAGAGCAGCTTCCTGAAAAGGCAAATCAATATGAGGGAAGGGTTATTCCAAGAGCTCAGTACTGTGGTCTTGTAACAAGTGAACACGTAACATATACACATCTTATTTAGGAAAGTAATTCTAAACAATGTAACTGATGACTATTTGTTGCCACTGCTGTGAAGAAAATCATAATGGAGACAGCCAGCAGCTTTTCTACCCACCCGTGCTGGCTTAAAACACTGCAGAATCGACCTTTCAGTTACTACCACAGCTGGAAGCCAGTCCTGTAGTTCAGCCAGGATGCAGATGTGTGTGAGGACTTTCTAACCAGCTCCACACTAAACCAGAGAGCCTGTTTACCTGTTCAAACTAGCCTCACTCTTTTTGCGTGATGCAGATCACAAAATGCTCATACAAATGTCTTCACTGGCAGAGCTGTCACGCTGGCAACCTCTAGTGAGGGGCAGTGGCAGACAGCCAGGGGAAAGTCAAAACTTGAACAAGAACCACTACCTGCAGAATGACTGCACCTCTGCTCGCCACAGAGATAACCCCTACAAAATCAAATTACCTACGTTACAACTTAGGACAAATTGTGTGTTACCTCACCATAAAACACCGATAGGCCTGCACATAACAACTGATTATTGACAGCCTGTCCACACTTCATGGGCCAGCTAACTCCAGTTGAGGGTTTTCACATGCATACTGGAGCTGTGTAACACTCAAATTACAATTTCGGTTTACTGTTCAGTGAGGCCAAGTTCTCTGAGAGCTGAAGTAGCAATGATAAAGCAGTTAAAAACCTACAGACTCAAATGTAATCTCCCATGTATCTGTTCCTAACAGCTTACCTTAAGTGAAATTGCTCTCAGTTTCAACTGGTGCATAAGAAAGCAAAATCAGGCACTGAAACTATCTGAGTTGCTGCTAGATGACATAATTTGCTATATGCCAAAGCAGAAGAGTATCACTTGCAACCATAAAGTACTTAACATGTTCAAAGAAAAACACTGGAACCAAGACTTTGACCCAATAATCTTTAGAATGAACCCTCTGCCTACTAATAAGCACCTGCCTAATGACCTGTCTCATCTATGCTGCCTTTAGGATGACAAACGAGCAATGAGAACCAAAGGAAACTTGTTTCAGAACTCTTCCTGGAAGATAAACTCTTCTAGCATTATCTCTGTGAAACAACCATGACATCTAGTGGTACAGAGGTCTATACAAACATTGTTTGGCTTCACAGGGATGTTCCAAACAAATATCCTAAGACTTTAAAATAATAAAGCTGCATCTGTTTTTTACCTAGTTTACTCAATCTTATTATTTTTTTAATGAAATAAACAAAGGAAATGTTTAATTTAAATCCCAGTAGAAAACTTCTCTCCACTGAATCAGTCATTCATTCTCCCAAGTACAGAAACGATTAACATGTTTTTGAGACTAGAATATGACATTTTGCTATGTTTTCAATTGATTTCTTCATTGAGGAGGACCATTGGTCTGGTCTCTTCATGAATAACGTAACAATTATAACTTGGGAATTAACATATATTGGTGCCCATTAATGCAATGTTTCCTTCATAATCAGATTCATATAATATATTCACTGATAAATAATAATTTACATTAGATGGTGTCATTATTTAATAAGTGTTAAGAATAAACAGTCTGAGGCCTCTTAATAGCTTATGTACAGTAGCTTACTTATGCCATTACATTTGTCAAGTGACAATTCTAATGGTGATGTTTCTATTCATAATTAAATCAGCTGGAGTCTTTGAAAATGTACAAACCTCAGAAAATGGGCAGACTGGCTTTTTTAACTCTCTACATGAAGATACTGAAAGTATTTTTTAAAATATAAGAATAGCACCTGCAGCAACACAAGCAAGGCTAATACTAGACAGACAGTCAGAAAGAAAGAAATACAGAAAGATAAAGGAAGAGAGAAGAAAAGGAAGACAGGGAAAATGAGGCAGGATATACTTAGCTAGGATTTTTTTTTTTGTTGAAGTCCAATTCAGCAATGAAGTGCATGTTTTTGATACTTGGGCTGTGCATTTTCAAATCTTACTGGACACTGTTCCACAGGAAAAAAAAGAAAAAAAAAGCCTTTCCCCTAGTTTGCCAACATGTAAAATACATGTTGGTTATCATTCTGGTTGCTGCAATTTCTAAAAATCAAAGTTAGTACTAAAAATAAAATAACTGAAAACATCCTGTTCAAGATCCAACTGTGTGCCTCTTTCAGAATATTGTGACTAAGTCCTAATTTGATGGAAATTATTTGTCTTTGCATTGGCACTATTTCCACAACAGGTAATGACAAATTGACAGTTTGTAGTTCTATCTGAGTAATGAATTTTACCTAATTGTTCTCACTATACTGCCAAAGACAGCTTATCTCTGAGATTTGTAAATTCTATTACTTTGAAAGACCTGTATTCACTCCACTGCTTTCCACAGCCACTGCAGAAGTACTGTACTTAAGACAAAAGATGTGTACAAAGAAAGAGAGGAAAGGTTTCCAAAAACCACTGAAAAATCTGTACAGTTCAATAGACATAGACAAAGACTAGACAGAGATAAATCTCTTCTTTATGGAACACATTTAATTACATGATCACAGGAAACATGAAGCTTTTCTCATTCTTCATGTCATGGCTTCTTCCTTTGAGCTCATTACAGAAGCACAAACACACCTCTCCTCCCTTGAGTCTAGGATTCCTCTGGTAGCTTTCCAAAACAGCAAAACACAAAAGCACTGGTAGAGATTTCTGAACCTCCAACTACTCAAAAAGTGCAGTTGCACATAAAATTGAAGTACATTGCAAAAACCATAGTGTAGTTCACAAAGGGAGTTTCACATCTTTAACCCTCCATGAAATAAATATTCTTCCTCTCACATTGAACTGCACAGAAATAGGCATGAATTTCCTTACAGCTTTTCATTTATCTTACAGGCTGATTAAAAAAAATCCCCAGCCAAATAAACAACGCTGAAAAGAGCAGAGAATTTCTTATATCTGCTGCTGCTGGCTTGTTCCATCTGAAAAAAACAACCAACCAGAACTGCACCTGTATTACTTAAATTTAGGTTAATACAGATACATAGGCTGCATTTTAAGGACACTCCTCCCAGAACAGCTTAAGTTTATCGAACATGGAGTAATCCACTGTCCTGGTTTCGTCTGGGATAGAGTTAATTTTCTTCATAGTAGCTAGTATAGTGCTGTGTTTTGGATTTAGTACTAGAAGAATGTTGATAACACCCTGATGTTTTTAGTTGTTGCTAAGTAGTGCTGAGACTACTCAAGGACTTTTTGAGCTTCTCCTGCTCAGCCAGGTGCATAACAAGCTGGGAGGGAGCACAGCTAGGACAGCTAACCCAAACTGACCAAAGAGCTATTCCATACCACATAACATCATGCTCAAGGGGGAAGTTAGTTGGTCGGAGGGGGGAAGAGTGATCGCTGCTAGGGACGGGCTGGGCATCGGTCAGCAGGTGATGAGCAACTGCACTGTGCATCATTCGTTTTGTATATTCTGCATATTCTCTTACCATTCTCATTATTACTATTATTATTCTTTTCTCTTATTAAACTGTCTCTATCTCAGCCCATGGCTCTTACCTTTTTTTTTCCTTCCAGATTCTCTCCCCCATCCCACTGAGGGAGGGGGGAGTGAGCAAGTGGATGCATGGTCCTTAGTTGCCAGCTGGGTTAAACCACAACATCCACTCAACTAACAAGGTCAGTGTGTTTTTCTGAGTGCTGAAAGCCCTGGGCGCAATGTGCAAACTCTTTATTGCATATACAGTATAACTGCTCTGACCATGCTTAGGAAGTTTGGTTCTAACTTGCAGTTGTTTCATGTTACACTAGAAGAACAACTTTCTGATAATGCAATGTCTGTGCCACTTCAATAAACAGCAATGACTGTACTTGGGACAACTAATTGTAGCTAACAGGAGCGAAGTGACAACAGGTTTTATTGTGGGCTAGATGCTCAAGTGTGTGCCACAGAGGAGTGCTGGGCATCTTCCCTGTAGGACCCCTTCAGAGATTTCTTACTGACATCACCTCTAACTACTTCCATTTCCAAGAAGCTCCTGAGTAACAAGCAGATTCTGCCTTTTCCTTTGGAAAGCTGACAAAAAACAATCAGTAAGTAAGAAAATTAACTCTTTCCAGAATGACAAAACCAAGGAAACATTTAAATAGAAGCTGTCACACTGTTTTTTTGAAATGCTGCCCTTCTTGGCATGTACTCAGCCTGCAGTTCTAGAGGCTAACTAAATGAAGAGGACAAAGGAAGAAACAAATTCCCTAAGCAGAGATCTTCCAGAACTGCGTATTCCTCCCGGCTGGGTGTACAGCTCCACCCGAGCAGCTGCAGCCAGGAATGGCTGTGGGGAGCCAGCAGCTGCTGCCAGGCTGAAAGGAGGTTTGTGACCCGCCAAAAGAATTCCTCCCCTCTCGCTCAAACTCTCTGCACCTCCTCGCAGTTGCTAGCAGCAGCGTGCACACTTACTCAGCGTTTTCCCCTTAGATAGGTTACACTAGAAAAGCAAAAGCAGCAGTGAAGGGTCAGGGCAGGAGTAACTGTACTTGAACACTGATGACTCCAGAGGGATTTGTTGCATTCTTCTCAGCTGCCAGGGTTCAGGAGTGCTCAGGTTACTGGCAGGAAGTTCACAAAATTCTGTTAGGAAGGATGGATTTTGCATTTTGCTTTCCTTGGGTGGGAAATATGTTGTTCCCTAAGAGCTACACCAGTTCTGAAAACTTTAGTAATGCAAAGTGATACTGTCCTGCTTTACATAACATAGAGCTCAAAGAAACACCATAGGTGCAGGGTGGTACAGGGCATAATAAATTGGAGGCCTGATTAAGTACAGCACATCTGCAGAGTGTTGTGTGTGTGTTAGTTTCAAAGTAAAACAGAGCCAGCAGAGCAGGGAAACCAGCCCTTGTGTTAATGGCACAACTGTTTTGAAGCTTAATTTGCTCTTGTCCTGAAGCAAGAACAGAGCCAAAGAGAGTAAAAATAGCTAAACACGTTATTAGCATGATGACAATTATGACTAAACTCATACCAGACATCCCCAGTCTCTTCCCACACCCATCTCTATTATGTTCTGAGCTCTTGATAGTAAAGGAGAAGGCATGCAAAAGACTTGAGATCACTGCTCAGGCCAGAGGCCACCACCTTGAACACGGTTCTGCACACACAGGTCATATATCATATTCAAGGGTAATGGAAACTGAGCATGGGCACAAGATGTTGGTGTCTGTACACTTTCCAGGCTCAGGTCTGAACCATAAAAGTCAAATTCGGCCCCAACATGAGCAGGTAAAAAAATTCAGGAACTTCAGTGGAATTGCATCTGCCTTTCACCCCCTGTTCAGCAAGAGCACTGAGCACTTGCTGAACTTTGAGCATCTACATAAATTCACCAAAGACGATGGGAATAATCACATGCAAAGTGTTGCTGCAGGAGCTACAAAAGCACATAATTTTAATGCTTTTTTTTTTTTTTACAAGTACAGCTAGATGGTGCTGTACAGTTGCAAAATGTATTAATGATTTTTTGTTAATTATTTTTGTTAAATTATTTTTTTAAAGTTCTTACACATATATTTAAAGGAAGGAGGTAGAAGAGTAAAAAATATAAATGAAGAAAATACATTGCTGTAAAGTCTTTTTACAAATATTCTCACTGGTTTTGCGATTCTCTTGTCAAGAGATCCTTTTTCATTTTGTTATCAATTTCTCTTTTACAAAAGCCTCCTAAATGATAGTATGTACATTCATCCTACATTTGGTCTTTCTGTCTGCACAAGATGAAGTTACTACGGTTCCAATGGTGTAACTGGAGAAAAATTTGACTTACACATAGTTTGTACACGGGAAGAAAACTACAACTTCTAACTGTTGTTAGCAGTCTGTATTACTATAAAAATGCACATCAAACTCTATTTTCTATATATGAACAAAAAAAGCACTTTCAATACAATTCTAATAACCTTTAATTTGGTGAGTGATTGTAATAATATTTATTATTGTTTTTGAAAAGTGATGTTTTAGTAAAATACAATTAAAAACTATTTCTTCCGAAATAAAAGCATGGAAAAAGAGCACCTCAAATTCTCAATCATTACAACATTAAAGACCTTTTTTCCCATTAATTTTACTGAGCTAGTATGTTTAAAAAACCCCCAAACCCAACATATTTAGCAAAACCAACATTCAAAGGCTGCAAAGAGAAAACCAAAAAGCTGGCCGTTAATTTGAGGTTTTCATGACTGCTGCCTCTCAAAGATGACAAATCCTTAGTGAGCACGTCTCCCTTCTGGTGAACCTGCTCTGATCATCCAGATCTCTATTTCAGATGTAAAGGTTCTAAAGATGTATGTGTCCCCCTCTTTATTACCCACAAAGTCTTCTAGAGGTCACTGAGATGTTCCAGTCTGTTTCCATTGCTAATGTGTTTTCTCTCAGTCATTCTCTTCCAGACTTGAGAGGAAAAAGTGCATCGCTCCTCACTTACTTGCGGCTAGTCAAGCTATGACATACACTCTGCTACTCCTCCTCAGAGGGCATCTAAGTGTGAGGATTTTTCTTATGCTTCTCTCTGCATTTTACACAAGTCACTAACATTTCAAAACATTACAGCAACTTACGGTTATCTAATAAATCATCAGAAAAGTTCAGCCAATTGGTGTTATTAGTCCAGTAACAAACATGCTTCTACCTGCTGCAAAGAAATGTCATACTGTATTTCTAAATACAGTATAAACAAACGTTACTCTAAAATAACTGCTAATTATGGTACAATCCCAAAGGCAAAAGGACTGAAGGCATGAAATAATAATTCCACAAAATTATTATTTCCACAGAGGATGGAAGTAAGGATGGGTAACCTGGGAGGAATACAAAGACATTGTCTGAGCACGCAGGGATGAGTTTAGGAAAGCTGAAGCCCAGCTGGAATTGAATCTGGCCAAGGGAGTCAAAGACAACAACAAAAGCTTCTTTAAGTACCTGGGTGACAACAGGAAGGCTAGGGAAAATGTGAGCCCACTCCTTTTCCTATGAGGAAAGGCTGAGCGAGCTGGGGCTGTTCAGCCTGTTCAGGAGAAGGCTCAGGGGGATCTCGTCAATGCATAGAAACACCTGCAGGGAGGGTGCAAAGAGGAAGGAGCCAGGCTCTTCCCAGCGGTGCCCAGTGACAGGACCAGAGACAATGGGCACAAACTGACACATGGGAGGTTCCCTCTGGACATCAGAAACACTTTGTCACTGTGAGGGTGACCAAGCACTGCCAGAGGCTTCCCAGGGAGATGGTGGAGTCTCCATCCTTGGAGGTACTCAGAAGCCATCTGGGCATGGTCCTGGGCACCCAGCTCTGGGTACTCAGAAACCATCTGGGCATGGTCCTGGGCACCCGGCTCTGGGTGTCCCTGCTTGAACAGGGGGGTTGGACCAGATGACCTCCATTCTTGATAAAATGTACTTCGTTCACACTGTTCCTGAGAGAAATGGGTTATTTATTTTTTTCTAAGGAAGCTGATTAATATGCCATGCAAAACCCAACATCATCAGTGGAGTTTTCTGTAACAGAAGAAACATAATTGTTAAGACTTTCTATTTCCTTAAGGCAGTGTAAAGGAAGTTACATATCTGTTTTGTACAATATGAGCCATTATACGGAGCTGAAACTTAAGATACAGGACAATAAAAAATTCAAATCAGAGGTATTTACGTAAGATGTGAATGGGATTTTATTTTAATTCAAAGGCAAGGGGCGCAAGTTAAGAGTTGGGATCAGAGTCAAGAACAACTCCATGTGTTCTGCCTTTACCTTCAGTGAAGCACGAACACGGACTACTATGCAAACCAAGTTAAGCTGAAAATTAATCAGTGATAGTTGTTCTGGATTTATAAACAGATGCAGAATGGAATTTGGTCCTTACACTACAATTACAGCTGGTAAGAAAGACATCAGGTCTGTAACTCCTGACAGATGACCATTTTGTGTTCTGTTCAATGCTAGTTTAGATTAAAAAAATGAAAAGTTCTATTTTGATTAGTTTTTTGGTTACCCTTACCTAAAGGAATGGTTAATCTTGACATAAATAACAGAGCTACTAATTGTACCTGGTAAAAAATTTGGATGCGTTGAACTAAAGGCTCTTGCACAAAATGAAAGAGTATTCTTGGCGTTACCTGTCGCAGTAACTCCTCCTGACGCATCCTAATTCGCTCCCTCTCCATCTGGATTCTCTGGAGCCTTAACTTCTGCTGCTGCTGTTGCTGTGTGGTCAGTGCACTGGGCAGGTTCAACAGCCCTGGCTGTGGAGTCTGGGGAGGACGACTCTGCTGCGACATGGCTGTGTTGGGTGTTATTTGGTGCTGGTGATTCATGACTGTGGGAAAGAAAATACATCATGGCTGGTTAAGTAGATTTGTACTTGAAGAACAGAGGACCTAGGACATATGTTGCTCAATTACAGTGAGTATAGAGTTATCAGAACTACTGTATTTGAAATGACTGACTAGTCCACCTGGCAAGATCTGGTAGTAGTACCTGCTTAATAAATGATTTTTAATATTTCATACATGTATAAAACATGAACACTTACAACATGACAAGTATTTACATTCATCCTGCTATGTTCAAATATTTACCCAATGACATGTAGTAAATGACATGCAAGTTTTTTTAACTGAAAATTCCTCTACATATGTGTGCCTATAATATGCAGTAAGATAGTAAAGTTTTCAATCTTAACATTTTCTTTATTCACAGATCTAAATTAATTATTGTAAGAATAATTACCAGCAGAAATAATGAGCACTGTGTGTTTTCCACCACTATGAAGGAGATACACAGTTTTTTCAGTGACATGCAGAGGAGAGATGTTCCAGTTCCAGTGAAGAAGCAAACCTTGTAGGAGGCCCTGTTCCCTGCCAGGCTGTAGCCTTCCTGTATTATCATGGATAAGTCACAATCTCTGTGTACTTATTCATAAATGAGGGTTAATATTATTCTTGTGTCTCACAGAAGTGTTTTAAGCACTCCTTACCTCACAGGCACTCACACATTACAGTACTGAAAAGCAGCTTGAAAACTGTAACTGAAGAAAAAAAGCGCATCTAATGAGATCCAGCAACAAGCTCAACTGTCAGAAGTTACAAAAAGCAGCTCAATAAGAAGACACCAGAAACTTCAGGAGCTACATCTTTCCATAATTTCCTTAACGTACTTTCACTTTTTCAAAGCAGGTGAAATGCAAGGAAAAGATAATTAAATTGAATCTGTACCACATTCATAAATATAAAAGCAAAGTAGTGAGAATCACTGCTAACTTTTATTGATAGATGTCTTTGTCTCTTTTGAACAAGCACTGTCCTTTTTTCCAAATGGCCTCAGCCATTCCGTGTTTCAAGGTGCAGTCAGTGTAAAGTTAGCTATCTGAGTTCACAGTATGAGAATTACAATCAATAGCAAACCAGTGTAATTACAAGTTAATAGAATCATACCAGTTTCATTATCAAACCCAGCAAAAATCTTAATCAATCTTGTACTGAAAGAACTGCCCAAACTCACTGCTGCTTTAAACAGTCATATCAGGCAAGCATCAAGTTCAATGAGTTCTTAAATGCAACCCTGTATAAAATTAATTCAAAAGGATGCCAAGTTCAGGCCTGGCATAACTCCTCTGAGTTACATAAGCCAGGTAAGGCTGAATTACAAATCACGGTTTCATTTGCAAACAAAAAAGGTTTAATAAATTAGGGATTAAGGTGTGACTCCGGTAATCATGCCACAAAGCTAAAATAATCATTTGGCACCTTTGACAGCAGCTATCACTTGGCCATGGACACAACCACCCCTTCTCTCTAAAAATGTTTCCTTCTTAGTAATAGGCTTGGAAAAAACAGGAGGAAAATGAGACAGAGAGGAAACTGCATAGCTTCTGCTTGCACCTCCTTTTATTTTTGAGTAAAATGTATCCGTTCCCAGCAATACAACCTAAAACTTTTTGTGAACCACTGAGCGAACAGTTCCTTCTTTTCCTTCCCCACCCTCAAATTTCCAGTAAAAACCACATACAATACCTAACGCCAGTCTGGATTACAAGTGGTAGCTAAGTACTGCTTTAAAAATTAACTGACATCTTTGCAAGGATTCTTTCACTAATGGGGCAATAGCATAATTAACAAAGTTCTTACCTTCTAACAAGAACACCCAACATACTAAAATACTCTCTAGAAGAGATACAGTATTCTTCTGTGCAAAGGACTAAGATTTGTATCTCCCTTTTTATATTTCACTTATTGTTCTTACCATATGAGAATTGAAATCTCAACTCGGTTCTGTGCTTCTCAGACCTGAACATATTTATGCCGCGTACATGTCTGACCTTGCAGGATACAGTACAACAAGCACTGTTAGAAGTGTGCATTGAAAGAAATGGGTTGATGATTTTACAGCCTGGATCAAATGTATGATACCCATACAATGCAAAATGCTGAACTTAACTCACTCTGCCACTTCCAAGTTAAATTTTTTTTCAAAAGGGTGACTTTATGCTAGCCAACTTTCTGCTAAATCAGGTACTGTCTTGTATTGTCTTTCTGCAACTGGAATAAGGCAGGTACACAGGCATTAGGCCAGCATAAACCCTGCCCTGCTTTGTTTGACAGAAATATTTACATGTGCTCACATCAGATCTGAATAAAATTTCTCCTCTGGGCGATCCAGTGCCACACAGGTTCAGCACGTAAAGGCTATATGGAACCATTTGAGAGTGCAGCTACATGATATTTTAGTTTCAGTGACAAATCCAGCTCAAGAAATAATCCAAGTTAAAAGCAACGCTGCAGTAATATAATCTTTCCACAGATTCAGTTTATGTGTGGTCCATGAACAGCTGTATCCACACAAATGACATCACGCTTCCACATGAAACAAGAGTGTTGCCGTTTATCACCTCTTCCACACCCAGCTGCTTGTTCCTGCCCACATGCTACCCCTTTACTGAGCTGGCAAAAGCATTTTTGTGGCCACACAGCAAACTAAAAATTGCCTGGGGATAAAAAGAAGGTATTTTCTGGCTAGACCAGTTCCCAGCAAGAGTAACTGGGCAGCCAGGAAAATGGCTTATGTGCAAGCAATGTAGGAGTCCAGGTGGGAAAAATAAGCTGGTTGCAGGAAAGACGGACCAAAGCCAGCACTGCTCAGTAACTTTTCAGTAGTAAAAACCCAGAAAGGTTAGCAAGCTGTAGTGCTGAGAGGGGAAAGGTAGGCATGAGAGCTGGGTGCAGAAATCAAACCACTTTCATAATGGGAAAACAATATATAGAACCACATTTTAAGATGCAGTGAAGCTAGTCTTATTCACATTAAAGTAAGTAAGAAACATTGTAAGTACAATTATATAAATTATATCAGTGTAAATCTGGTGTTAAATTGCCAGGACCATAAGCACTGAGGCAGGAATTTAACTCTTCTCATATGCATAAGCATGTGCTTAAATTTTTGGCATGTCAATGGTCAAGTGAATAGAACAACCATGCTAAGAATCCAGGCTGGCTGAAGGATTATCACAATACAGTAAGTTCTCCACAAGAAAATTGCTTTCATCTAAGCAGCACATGCAAATGATAGAACCAGGCAAAGTTAAGTCAAGACGAATACCCTGTACGGTGTGTCTGGGATACACTCAGGGCAAGGGCATGAATTGTAGTGCTATTTATCAAGGCTATTTGTTGCCTTTGCAATATAAAATACTCCCTCCTTCATCATCTGTACCCATGTGGTATCACAGCTGAAATTATACATGCAAGAAGGCAAACAAGACAATATGAAAATGCTGAGGAATACTTCTTCTTGAGCGATGGTCCCCAATAACCCTCCAAGTAATTTCTTCTCATGGGGACAGACAGAATATTTTGGTCCAATGAACTCTGTATCTTGGAGTAAATTACTTTTCTTTGAAGCAGTATCATCCATAGTTACATACCATCAAAGAACTACAGGAAGAGCAGTACAATGAGTAAAGAAAGCATTCCCACTCCTTGACATCAGGAGTATAGAAATTACATCACCCTAAATCTCCTACAAGCTAAGTATGCCACAAGTATGTGATCATATTTCTAAGAAACAACAAAAATCCATTCTACTTGCAAAAAAAGTTATTTACATCATCTGGGTTTGATAAAGCTATAGCTACAGCAAAGTTTTACAAGTTTCAGTGCAGAAGATGCACAGGAGGCAGAGAAATAGGTAGGAGCCATCCTCAGCCAATTCCACCACCTGCACTGTTTGACTTGGCTCCTCTTTCAGTCAGTGCCTTTCTCCTCAGAGGTCTGTAGGACTAAATCTCGGGACACAGGTCCACAGAAAAATACATCTGTTCAAAACTACTGCTAATCGGAATGGCTTTTAAAGAACCATTGATTTGGGTCATAGAGGCAAAGTTACTGAAGGTTATTTGAACCTGCTGACACCACGTTTTCCTCCAGCATACACTGCTTCAAGAAAATACGGGATTCAGGTAACTCTCCAGTCAGCTTGAATACCAGACACCTACTTTCATAGCAGCCCAAACCAGATAGACTCAGAAACATTAAGTATAAGGAGTCATGTATCTGTGCTTTCAAACAAGTAGGTAGTTTTGTCAAGGCATCTGGATAGAGTATGTTTACGATAAAGTCTAACTTAAAATGGAACATTAAATTGATATGGTGATAAAATCAATTTTTAAATATCATTCAAAACCGGTTTATAAATACTCAGATGCTAAGGCTCAGGTTTTGATCCCACCAACTGCCTAACAGCATCATTCCACTTGAATTATTCTTGAGTGCACTCACAATAATGTCCCATAAGTAAATTTAGGACATACATCGTTTACTTCTGTGAAATCAAATCTAGTTTAGGGGCATGTGCATGCACGCATATAACGCACATTAAGTTAATCTAACCTAGCTCAAAACAAACATTAACTGGAAATAAAAATAGTACAAAACACGAGACTGTTAGGTGATTCATTTTTGTATCTATTATAGAAAACAAAATTAAACAAAAAACTGGGGCATTCTGTAGCACTTCCCACAACAAGTGCTGCATTCAGCTGCTCTAAAAATATACCCTCAGGGTCAAAACATTACATGTACAGTAATAAAAGAGCTGACTCTGGGAACTAGCTGAAGAGTAATTAAATCATGGCAGATTTGCAAGTACTCTTTTGCATAGGTTCCACTGAAAGGCACTCAAATAATTATGAGCAAGCCTTCAGTTAATGTGTTAAGTTTTAGGGCTTTTCTATACCAGCAGTTCACATGTGATGGCATGTGGAACGTGTCCTCTGCAAAGCAGCCTGTCCAAATGGTCCTCCAGACTTTTGAAAAGCAATGCCCATCAGGTTCCTGGGGGCTACTGAAGCCTGGGCCGTATGAAAAGCAGAATCTCAGCTCCAGTTTGAAACACTCCCAGAGGATAAACCACGAGGCCAAAGACATGCTGTGCACAGAAGATTAAGTGCTTGGCCCTCTTCCCCTCAGTCAACAGCCACCCTAAAGCCACTGCCACTTTCAGCACAGTTCTTAGCCCATGTTAGGCAATCTGGACACTAAAAAACTCCATACAGTTTGTGCACTAGCAAATACCCATAGCAGCAGATAAATGCTTCATATGTGTAATCCCACATGTATGAAGAGTCCCTGATTCAAGACAGGAAGCATTCATGGAAAGCATGACCATGGCTCTCAGGAAAACACTGTAACTGATAGCAAAATGTCTTCCAAATACCAGGGAAAATCTAACTGAAACATCCAGAAAAATGAAAACAGTAACAGCCAGTAGTCCTGAACAAGTTAATCGGCTCCAGCTAAAGGAGTGGTGAATTAAGGAACAGACAGGCTGACTGAGAACATAGTCTGGAAGCAAGAAAGATAGTAGTGAAAATTCCCAGATGGTATACAACAGTCAAAAGACTGTAAGGAAGAGAAATACTTAAAATTTTTGGCACTAGAGATGCTCTTGGGCATCTCATAGTGTTGTGTAAATGTAGCAATTGTCGGTATCAGTCATTTTTAGTGAAGAAGTTTGCAATTGCACAAGCAAGTCCAGTACTTCTGATACTAAGCAATCCAAAGACACCGTATGGGTTCCCGATTTATCCAAGACAAAAGTTCTTCCTGTTTATGATGCTAAGAATAGCATCCAGCATTGACATCCTCCAGATAAGCCAGGAGTGAATTTTCCAAGTATTACAAGGTTTGTTCAGAGTGCAATTAGTTTAATTACTTATGCAGATCAGTACTAGCTGCATCTAATGTGTGGATTAGTCCTGCGCTACATCCAGGGCCAGTGTGCATCTAGAGGCAGCTTTATTACCTGCAGGTGGTGCAAAGCCCATGCTAATAAATCATTCTGGACCTCGTGGAAAGCATGCAGGTATATCTAAACTTCTTTGACACATGCTTCCAGAATCAGTTGTGCTGCTGTGGCAGATTCGGCCCCCACCAGCCAGCAACTAAGCCCCCATGCAGGCAGTCACTCAATTCCTCCCCTGCCAGCAGGATGGGGAAGAGAACTGGAAAACCAAAAGCAAGAAAAACTTGTGGGCTGAGATAGAGAAAGTTTAATAAGTGAGGCAAAGCTATGCACACAAGCAAAGCAAAATGATTTATTCACGAGTTCCCATCAGCGGGCAGATGTTTAGCCACTTTCTGGAAAGCAGGTACTCAGCACACGCGAGGGTTGCTTGGGAAGACAAATGCCATAACCATGAATGTCCTCCTCCTTTCCTTGACCTTTTACTGCTGAGCATGGCATCCTATGGTATGGAATATCCCCTTAGGTAATTCAGATCAGCTGCAGTGTCACCTCCCAATTTCTTGCGAACCCCCAGCCTGTTTGCAGTGTGGAGGGGAAACAGTGGGAAAAACCAGAAAGCCTCAATGCTCTGCAAGGTCTGCTCAGGTATAGCCAAAACACTGGTGTGTTATCAACATGGTTTTAGTCACAGACCCAAAACACAGCACCATAGGGGCTGCTACAAAATCAACTCCATCACAGCCAAACCCAGTACAAACGCAGGGTGAGTGCATAGCACTTGTATAGTAAACTAAATTTTTCTGTAAAATACTGGACTTTCTGTTCAGGTGCAGTACAACTGATCTCATGTACACTTCAGTACCTTTCAGTCAGGATGCCAGAAACTAGTAATTCAAAACTAGTATTAAAAAAATCCTTTAGCTCTATCTGAATTCAAGTCTGGGTAAAAAAGGAAACCACATCTGGAGGCAACTGGACATACTGTAGCTCCACTGAGCTGGCTTCTCTGCTGGAGAAGACACTGCAGAAGTTTTCCAATGTCTCAAACTTTCTGACTGCACAGAGAGACTATGGCAAGGTACATCTGGGAATAAACCAAAATACACTAGCAAGTGATTTGTATTTTGTTACATATGAAAAATAACTCCATCCCATACCAATCTCAGTACACAGAACATCTTTACACATTGTAAAGTCAAAGGATCTGCTCATATTGGTGCTGTGTACGCTTCTCCACATTTCATGACAGAAAATGTGATTGTTTCCTTTCACTGTGGCAAAACAATATGGACATTTCCGATGTATGTAGTCCTGGAATGATACAATTAATATGACTGGACCTTCCACAAAGTAAATTAAAATTAAGGTTCAGATTTGCTGGAAATCTTTTGCGTGACCTGTTTTTTGTTGAAAATAATTACATGATTTTACCTCATCTATGCTTGCAAAAATGACACTGAAGTTTACAAATCTGTACAAATGAAAACACTGTCCTAGACAGGACAATTCCAAAAGAAAGTTTGAATAGAATATCTGATTCTTGCTATTATTGACCTCTAGTTTATACATCAATTGATAAGGAAGTGTGCTTTTACAGGTAATTACCTGCATCTTTCTAGACATTTTCTTTACAGAATCAACACCATTAAAATCTGTGGCCACATTTGTCTCCCATATAACTGCGCGAACACTTACGATCACTTAGAACTCTTTTTTCTCTATCCTCCTCCTCCCCCCTATTTTCTATGCACCACATTCTATGTAGTATCAGGTCAGTTTTATCCTGTAAAGTTATCTACTTGGGAAAAAAATGGCATCCAGGAAGAACTCTAGTCTCCTCACAATCAGTGTGGAAAAGTATGATGATATGGTTATTACAGAACCAAGACTTCTCACTGCTTTTTCACTTTCCACTGTGCAAGTTCTTCAAATAACAAGAAAAAAATCGAATAAACAGTATGTTGCTTTTCTTAAGGGTGGATCTACAATGATATGCATGGAGAAAACAGGAAAATATAGTACCTGGAATACCTTTAGGCATGTTTGATATGTCTGATATTGTCTAGATTTCAAATAATAGTGAATCTTTAAATATACTAGTCGGAATGAAAAGAATCCAAACAATGGAAAAATTACCCCTGTGGTATGTACTTAAGCTTAGTTTGAGGGAAGTTTTCTACCTAGCTGCTTTTCCAGAACTGGTCAGCTGAACCAGAGCTGAACTCCTGTACTGAACAGTCCAGTAACACTGGTTTTGAATATAGCTGGTAACTCTTTGTCACTAAAGGTTTGAATGAGCCCAGTGAAGTCAAAGGGAAGTCTTGTGTCAACTCCAGTGAGCAACTTAACACTACAATGACATTCTACAAATCTCTGTTCCTTATGATATGATCATCTGGCACATCTGTTGTGCTGTTTATGCAATTTTATTAAAGCCTGCTATTATTTTGAATTCTGAATTTGTGTTTGAATGCTATGAGGAACATAATGGAGTTTGGGTTAAAAAAGAAAAACCTGCAGTTCATGCTCCAGCTAGACTACCCAATATGAATACTGATTTCAGTACAATTGCACTCATCTAAGAAATCAGTGACAACGCTTTAACAACTCTTTTCAACTTGTGGTCTAGGGAGCCTTAGGACCTCTAGGCTGGTTTTGAGAGATCAAAAGTTAACTAGGGAAAATCAACTGGTCTTCAGTAAGCTTAAATTCACTAGGCAGGGTTGGGTGCTCCCAGTCTAACATTTCTAAGGTTCTGCAAACTAAGCAAAAATATAAAAAGCTCAAATCTACCACTCCATGGTAAAGGAGATTAGATCTAACAGCAGGTGAAAAGCATTCACCATTCTAGCAGACAGACTCAGGGTGGCCTTGAGTTCAGTTCTCTTGGGGAGAAACAAATTGATTTTGCAAAATGAAGTAAGTCTCTTCAATAAACAGCCATTACACAATTTTCCAGCTCAAATGAAAGCAAGTAAAAATGTGGAGCTAATTCCAAACCTGGAGTATGTGGCCACAGTTCCATTGCAGTCCATGGAATTACAACTATTTAGTTCACATCTCAAATTAGACCTATGTAATTTTCTTCTCCCAGTTAGGTGAAAAATGAAAAAATTCTTTTATTGCTTTTGTTTGCTTTTAAATTAATAACAATATTCTAGTGAATTAGGTTTTCTGACATCATAGAAGACCTTTCTGTTGATGACTTTGCTGGACATACACCAAGCAAGGATTATCCCGCGGGCAAGAGACTCTGCAAGTTGCAGAAGCCAAAACATGCGAGTGTAAACTGTTTCTGACATATGCGTTGAACTGACTGTACCAACCTTTTATTATTTTAGTGTCAGAAGTGTCTGGAAGCAACTGTGGATTTTTTTCTCTACTCTGCTTATAGGCAGCCCAGAGCCTAATTCATATGAACTGGCCAGCATCAGGTGTCACGCAACACAGGCTGATGAAAAACAAATGTCTATAGAGGTTAAAAAAAAAGAATGAAGAACGAACCTAGCCATATTACAGTTTTGACTTAGTCACGACATTGTGAAGAAAAAAAGACTAGGCTCCCCTCCTTTTCTCTCTCTGCTTCTGCCAACAAAGAACTGCTTGTTTCACTTATTTCCCAGAAACAGCATTAGCCTTCCAACAAGGTCAGCAAAAAATGCTGCTTTTCAGTTCTGGTGCATTTTGTTCCAAAAATCTGTAAAGTATTAAACCAAAAAGTTGTACTATCCCAGTACACAGAGACTCCTTTATTCAGATTTCTGGGCTGAAAATAGCTATACAGAAATTTCTCAACAGTTTCAACTATTATGTTAAGTTCTATGATACTCACATTTAACTAATCTTTCCTCTCTCCAATGATTCAAGCGTAAAAAAAACCCAAATGAACAAACTGCAGGTGCAGCATCAAAGCTATGATTTAGCAGGAAGTAATTTAAAAGATTAGAGATCTACTCTGTAAGCACTTTTAACAATAAATCAGTAACAACAAATAACAGTGGGGGCTGCTTGACTGGAGAGGCAGCTTTAATGCTAATGACCAATTACTGATGACCTTTATTTTTTAAAATATTTATTAAATTATTTTTACTTTTTTTTCATGTGATCTTCAGCTTTTGTATTTCATTCGCTTTTAAACTATGAAAATGACACTCCACTCTTGTACTCACACATGCTTGGATTCCTAACCTTGAAGGGAAATGCTCACCCCAACAGGATCATCTTTATGTTAAAATTAAAAATGATTACATTTTCAAAAAATACCAACTTCTCTTTTGAACACATCAATCGTTAACATTTCAGATTTACTAGATAGTCAGTTGCTGGTTTAAAGGCGTGTGCCCTTTGAGATATCTGGATTTAATTTACCTGATACTGAAGTTAATTCTTAGTCTCTGGAACTATTAGCCACTGTCCTTGAAACATAAATAAATTACTTCTTTAGAGCTTTTAATTGCAAGTAACAAAAAAAACCCCCAGAAGTGTTCTTTTCCAGAGCTGTCTCATAAAACTCTCATTCCCACAGAACGACCAACTCCTCTACAATGCTTTCAGCTCTCCTGTAAGTATCATTTCATTAACCACAAGCAGGTGCCAAAATTATTCACATTGACCACAACTGAATTGTGTCCGCTTCTTTCAGGATATCCAGTAATTTAAAATGACCTGGAACAGGAAGCCTTTCCACTGTGCAGGTGCTGTGAGGGTATGGGCTCCACCGAGGAAAAAACATGTTCCTCTCAATGGTACATATTTGTAGCCAAATTTCCAGCCAATGCAAACCAAGCCTTGCAAAATGTAGACCATTTCATGTATGTTAGTTATCACTAAAATACATACCGCCTGTGTTTAACTTTGGGAATTTCTGCATTCTTATCTCCAGAGACTCACTTTGACACAGTAACCAAAACCGCATTTTATCATCCTCAAACAATAGTAGCTACACCTTTTATCATGGCAGGATATGGAAACTTTGGTTCATGTGTTTATTGCTCTTAAACAGGATTATTGCATTGTTTTATTGGTTGGATTTCCTGGCTGATTAAAAAAAATGAAAGCAGAGGCAAAGTGCCATAACCCCCAGTTCTATCCAGACACAATTAAATTACCATTAGCAATACAGCCGTAAGCTAAGCTTTTTAGATTCATGGATGAATTTCTGTAACACAGTCAGTTGTTGGTGTAAGAGCTCTCCATGTTAAATTCTATTGTGGAACACATAATGTCTTTCACCTTAGAGAACCGGTGCATTTAATAGTTAAAACTATCCTGCTTGTATCACTTGGGTCATGCCTGCTGGTGGATCTTGATAGAGTAAGCCTCTAAGGTAAGGAGCTTTCTCTTCTTTGGGGGGGGGGAGGGGGGGGCGGGGGGAAGCAAAAATCAAATAGTTCTTCATCTGGAGTTGGACAACATAACCTAATATGGTTGAACCCTCAGGATCAATGCATACACTCACACTAAACAAATTAACATTGGGCTTTCCACTGATTTATGCCTGAACTGCTTGATCTATAAAATGGAGATAAGTATTACCAGCTTCTACCACAGATGTGCCGTGATGTTTTATTTTTCTTATACTCTGTATAAGAGTGCTCTCATCAGGTGAAAGTACAGGTCTCAAGTGCAAACAAAAGTATATCTACCACCCTCATCCAGGAAGAACTCCGCCAGAAATTGTTCTCTATTCTTAAGTGTGTATTACACATTCTGAAACTCCACCACCTAGTGTAGATGACACAACACCCATTTTCTTTGTGGTGCCAATCTCCTACCTGATGAAAGCATGTGAATTGCACCAGGACCCTCTAATTTGTCGCAAAGGTTTTCAAGACCTGATTGCATAAAGCAAGCCCTGAGCAACCTGGTCTGATCTCATAGCTGACCCTGCTCTGAGCAGAAGGTTGGATTAGAGATCTCCCAAGGCCCCTTTCCACTTGCATTATTCTGTGATGGCCACAACCTTAAATTTTGCAAGGCCTCAACTCTCAACCATGTGTGGAAACTCACCTAGCTTCTTTCCTTAACTCAGAATAGGCATCCTTACCTTTGCAAGCTCATAACATTATTACTTACCTTCTAGCATCTGTCCCTCAATTCAGGACATCTAAATGAGTTCACAGTTTCTTGTAATACCTCTTTGAGGATGCCAGTTACCTGCTAGTGAGCAGATAACTGATAAAAAGCCAGCAGCACAGAGATAAATTAAGACATTCTGCTCCAGATACAGATAGAGTACTGAATGCTGGAAGCCTCAGGAATTATAATGTTAAACAACTTTATGATTTTTTTTCTGCAACTATAGATATTAATGAATTCATCTTGACAGAACCTGAGAGAACATACAGTTATGCAGTATTATGTCAGTGTTCAGAATTAAGAGTGATCCGGGTACATTTTCTGAAGGCAAGATTAGCTGGGCCAATAGACACTATGCACTAAGATAATAATTTACAAGTTATGAAATTATCAAGTTATCAACCATCATCATAGAACAGGCCAGGTTAGAAGGAACCTCAAAGGATCACCTTGTCCAAACTTACACAGAAAATAATAGATTATGAGGGAAAAAGGGTAAGACATGGGTAAGAGAAGATGGCTTAGATCTAATGCATAAGGGATCTACACAGACATAGCTCTGCTCATCTCTTTGCTTTACTCCTTGTCACTTCTTCCCTGACAGTCAGCTCATACATGACTGCAGCTTTCAAAAGCCCTTCCTCCCATCAGTCACATCTCTATGCAAAGGCTGAGGAGTCACACAAGTTCCCTTGTGTACGAGAAGTGGAAAATGCACAGTGGTAAAATCAGGTGTGCATTTCTGTTACTGTTGATGATGGACTGTCCACTGTGAAGGGAGAGGCAAGGATTGCCTTAGTGCTTGGTAGCCAGGCACTAAGCATAATCAGGGACGTCTAGCCTGGTTGGGCTTTGGTGAGCTTAGTTAGACCAAACACACATTTTAACAACAGTTTCTAATTAAGATACATTGAAAGCCCCTATCCATGCCCAAATAAACTCAAAGGCATTTTACAAAGTGGCAGAGTGCCCAAAACTCTCAAACCGCCAAACTCTGGGCATTACTTAACACACAGCTTAGTCACTCATACAGGACTTAGAATAACTGGGCCTTGCAGTCTGCAGCTGGTATTTGCTGTAAGGCCTAAATTCTACAACTGACTGTACCTGATGTGTACCACCACCAAAGGTCCTCTGAGTTTTTTTGCAGATAGAGCCTGCTCTTTTTGTGAGAGCTTTTTAAGGAAGTCATGCATTTAAATTCAAGCTAATTTGTATAGAGAACATAAATACTATCAGAGGATTTTATCATTTATGTCAAAGTAAGTTGCAATCTGTTAAACTTGAAAAACATTAAATGAAGAGCAGATTGTGCTCACCAACTTGATGAAGAGTACAATCACAAAAGAAATGTCTTTAAAACAGTTTGAAGGAAGCAGCATGAAAGTAACAATGGTTTTGAGTGTTGCATAATGTAGAACAGAGAAAGACTACAAAACAACCAGCATTTAATTAAACATTGTTGCAAAAGAAACTTTTATAAGGATCTAATTTTTTCCCCTAATCTTGTCACATAGCCAAAAAACATACTCTACAATCTTCTTACACCAGTGACTGCCACTAAGGTAGAACAGCTTCCCTAAGTTGGACTTAGGCACTTCCAGAGAACAAGTTAGTCATTTACATTGGGCAGTAGTTTGATCATTAGCTTAGGTGCACTGCTCTCTCCTTCCTTTCATGCACAGGAAGTCCATGCAGCTTGGTCTCCTAATTCAGTGACCTAGGTTAGATGCCTAAAATAAGGGTGCACAAACACCCCTCATCCCACATATGGTCTTTGATTCTACCACAATAATGGAGTTGACTGGCAATAGATAGTTAACACTTTACCAATCAGCTGAAAAAGACTATGTTTCAGAATGGGCAGAAAACTAACACATGTGTAGATTCAGCACCAAAGTAAGTAGGATTTATGAAGCACTTATGAAGATGCAAGAAAGACAGCGTTTCTGGTTGTCTTCAGTCAGATGCTGATCATTTTCCCTGTTGCATCCCAACAACAAAATATGTAGTTAAAAGATTCCTGTTAATGTTGTCCTTCCTTAGTATATTCATCTACAAACTGCCTTAGAAGAACAATGGTAAAATATTTAGAAAAAGCAGACTGAACAAGTCTAACCTGCAACAATATGCTTTCAATCTGTGGGGCAGATTTCCCCTTTCATTCATGAAACTTCACTGAATTTTGTGGTGGTGTGTAAGTGAGCATAGAAACCTGCCTAGAATGTATTGGGTTTTCTGTAAATTTAACAAGATGCATCAAAGGAAGAAATACCTTCAGATGCCTTTGTTACATAACATTTAAAAGCAATGCTTTAAATGTTAGTGAAACACTGCTGAAGTATTAAGACAACCAGTGTGTGTAGCTCATATATAGACAATATAAAACCACAGTAAGAAGAAAGGTAGAAAAATACAGCAGATTTTGCAAGGTATGTCTGCTGATTTCAATGAACTTTCACTATATGTTTCTTTCTGTCTCAAGCATAGGCATACTATGATTTGGTATCACTTAGTCACACTCTGTGATTTTGATAGAATATCTGTAAGTGCCTTTTGTACACTTCCAGCAAATATTGCTGAAAGTTTATAAACCAAAGCAACGAGCTGTACAGAACAGACCATATTTTCCATCTCTTCATAAGAAGCGTAGCAAGGAAACCACATGTGTTAGTAATTGGAAGTGCAGACCAGTATGCAGACCTGGAATACTTAAATCCTTTTCTTTTAAGTGGCACATCTTCAAAAGACAAACTTCTTTTAATTCCTACAGTACCAAAAAACGCTAAGGCAAAAGACAGATGCATAGACTTAATTTGCTAAAAAGTTACAAAATTACGGCCAGAAGCGTGGCTTAACTTGGCATCCGGTTTCCATTTCTCCTCTGATGTCTGTAAGATGTTGGCACAATCACTTCTGGCTCAGGGGTCTGACTGCCAGACCAACAAATCACTCACTTCAATGTCTGAGCCGACCCAAGAAAGCAGGTTTAGCAGTAACACTGTTAGCATCGCAAAAGAGCAGAAAGGCTCTTCCTTTTGGCCAAGGTAATTTCAAAATAGAGACATTCTACTTTAGTACTGAAAACTGCACTCACATGTATTTTAAACTGTCACATGAAGTATTCAGCAGCTACTGTATTCTGTTCAGTTAACTGCAATCTTGTAATTTCTATGTGTGTATATATATGCATATATACATACATGCAGTTTCTAGATTAAATCTTTTAAAATAGGTTTTTAAATAAAAGTGTGTCACACTCTGTGTCTTCAAATGGGCGGATTGGAAAATCAAGGACTATGATGCTGAATTTAATAATATGGTGCTGAAAGTGCTACTCAGCTGTGCAAACAGATTTGCTTGCTCCCAAAGTGTCACAGCATGCCTTTTGAAAGCCACCAGAATGAGAAAAAGTTCACCAAAACATACCAACAAAATATTTTCTCAATTAAAGAAATATGTACACTGTGGAAATTTTTGCATGCTATTTCTACTGGGCTAATTTTTAGGAAATTCAGTCACAGATCTGAACCACCATGCCAAGCACTGTATAAACACCTACCAAAAAGTGGAACCTCATCTATAAATGCGAAGGGTACTGAATGAAATATGGTCTGTATTTGATGTGACAGATTTTGAAGTCTGTGGAAATGCCCCTGTTGGGCACCTGAAGTCCCTTTAAGAACAGACTCTTAATTAGATATATGCTTTTATTTCTAATCCTTTCTATCTTGAGAAAGTTCCTCCTCTAAAATTCAGTATACAAATATTTCAGTACAGGATTTGGCTTTTGCCAAACTGGGGGAAAAAGCTTGCTGCACACTGTCCTGATTTATGGTACCTCCTTTTTTTTTAATTAGAGAGAATGTAACAGATGTCAGCATAAGCTGAGGAGCTGGTATGAACAAAAAACCCCACTGTCCTATTCTTACCTCTTGGCCATTTCAGAATTGCTATAAACAGATTGACCTAAACGCAGCTGTGGTTTGAAGTAACATGCACAGAGCAATTGTTAGTTTTACCATGCAGTATGACACGCTGCAGTACACCCTAACCTTTTGGATTTTACTCAGGTTTCTTCTTCAGATATCCATTCTCATGATACAATTTACTACTGTCCGCTAAACCACATAATGTAACCAACACCTTTTATTGAATATATTCAAGCAGGACAGTTGTTTAGAGAAAGGTAGAAGAACTGGAGTTAGTGACCTCAGGCGACTGCCTAGGTGTTTACTATAAATTTAAAACAAAAGTAAGTATGTATATTGCATTACTGCTGTTAGTGACCATTGGCAGCCAAATGTTTACTGTTTTCTTGGTATGTGAAGAGACAGCCCTGATGAACCACACTGCAAATGAATAATCAAGAAATCATGAGACCAACTTACCAAAAATTAACCTGAACAAGAATCTGGTCTGTGTTTTTAAGACTACCTATTTGACAAAGTTTTGTGATCTTGAGCCTGTAAGCTGACCTACCTGTTCCTCATTTTGTTGAGTGTTGGAAAAGTTAGAACTGCAGAACAGAAATATTAGGGATTATTTATAATTCTCAATTGTATATGAAAATGTTTTCTTCCATTTACACCTTTTCTTTAAAACTTTCAGAGTTTTCACAGCTTTGTTTTCACTAAGGCTTATACCTGGCAAAATCAGAGCAACTTAAGTTGATGCTTAAATTTAAGCTTGAAGTGCTAAACAGGAACAGCAATAAAAGCACACCAATTATCGAGTATCTTTAGGGAGTTCATACTGCAAAGTAGACTTTTTTGTATTTTGCAAGTAGCTTCCAGTGCAGAACCTAACTATGCAAAAAAACCCTAACCACCATAAACAAACAAACAAGCGAACCAGCTACAACCTCTGACCTGAGGACACAAGAAAGACTGCAGACATTAACTAACAGCACTTGGCACAGTAAGCTTTGAAAGTCATATGGTGGGCTTGTAGAGGCTTTATACCACCTCTGAATGAAAAAGTACAGGAAGAGCTTATTTTTCTATGTTCAATACTATATTAAAAATTTGTCACAGAGGCTCTAAAATAAAATGCATGAGATGTTATAAATTCACCTCCAACAGTACAAATTCACCTGCCGCCATCTCTACATAGGGAAAAATAAGAAAAGGAAGTGGGGAACATACTGTTAGGCCTGACAGCAGAATCAGAGCTACCCTTCTTGAAGCAAAAATTACGTTGGCAAACAAATTAGTAAAAGGTGGCTCTCCTCTCTCTCACCACAAACATGACATTCAGTACTCACCAAGATTTGGCTGAGACATCGCCATAGACCTCTGTGGTATTGGTGTGGAAGTAGCTGCAGGATGGTGGCTCATGTGATTCAGCGGTTGGTTCATGGTTTTTCGAGGATCTTGCCATGTTGTAATTTTTTCTATGTGACTGAGAAAGAAAAGATGAAACACAAGCTTAACACAAAATACCCATGTTTATATATATTATATAAATAGTTAGGCATAATGTCAAGAAAGTCCTATTTGCTTTTCTTATCCCACATCTTTCTACCCTCTCATCTCACCATCACCCATTTGAAATTATCTATCATCTTGTCATTTATTTCTTCTTCTGATCTTTGGCCCCTGACATTCAACTTTTTATGCACTACCGGTGAATAATTACTTTTACTTGAACAATTCTATTATGATACTGAAAACCTGTAATACACAGTCGTCTTCCAGATTATTTAATTGCCCAAAAGTTATTTACTCCTGTCCTATAGTCTTTTTCTATATACTGAAATATGTGGCCATTCTTCATTCAGCAATATATGTCATTTTAATGAGTTTTGAAAAGAGAAGTATTTGTCTTGCCAAATCCAACTGCTTTGTTCCTTACCACAGCATGAAAACTAGTCTGTCTGTACATCTCCAAGAATATCAAAATATATTCTCATTACCAAAATGCGCAGATTATGCCCTCATGACTCATGTGTAATCACCAATTTCTCTGTAAAGGCACCAACAGATTTTATTGCAATGTAGTCAATGTAGGTCAACAGTGTATCTACCACCCTAGCATGTAAACGGTCACGTACCTATATTACCCTGAAAACTATGGAGTAGGGCATAAATCTGCATGAGATTTTACTGTGAGATAAGTATAAAGTGTGATCTCTGTAAAATATTTTTTGCCACAGAATACAGTGGTGAAGGAACTGTGGTTTTGTTGCAACTGAAGGTTTTCATTGAAATGCATGTTTTGAAAGAAACTTATCAGGACCAGGATTTTAAGGATCAGCATGTGATTCTATGTGAAACAAGAAAAGAAAAAGGAACTGTCTTAAAACAGTCAATACCCTGGTATCTACCTAGGGACTGGCTGGTTCCACGTCCAGCTTTCTGCCCAACTCACTAACCAGGCTACTGATTGCCACCTGGACTTGGATGGGTTTTCCTCTATTAGTTTTTTGCTAGAAAACTTTGAGACAGGGGAGCCTTTAAGAAGAGCATGCCAAGAAGGGTAAAAATTTAAATATTCTGTGTCTGGAAAACCATTCCAATACACCTTTCACAAAAGCACAGTCTAACATCACCTTTACTGAACCGCGTCTCAAACTCGTCATTGCTACTTCGACCTATGTCATTAGCGTTGCCATTACTGCTGTGACCACTCCACACCTTCAGACCCAGCTGATCACCAGCACTATTTCACAAGCAAGTTTCCGTCTATTGTGATGTTACCACATCCAAGCTCTTTACGGTAAGTCTCTGATATTACCAAAAATAGTGTGAATTACAAGCAGGAAAAAAAATCCCAACAACCTGAACCATTTGTTAAAGAACGGAAAAAAGCGACACTGTCTTTATTTAATCCATAGCCATTTTCTTTTCCTAACATTTTATATTTAATGTATGGTTCCAAAACTGTAACAAAGATCACACTTTCATTTTGATGCTTGCTGAAACTCAGCCTCTAAGCCATCGAGTCACTTCCCTTCTTCATAGCTTCTAGAATATTTGTTTGTTGTTGTTTACAATGAAACCACCCACCATTGCTTCTCCCTAGCATTAAAACACTTTATTCTCTCCTCATGGGAAACCTTTACTATATTTTAGCTTTTCTTCTTTTTACTCTTACTTCTCAAGGATAAGAATTCTTGTATCCAGATCAGTTAAATGATCTTTCTCCAAAATTAAGAAATGACATTCTGAATGAAAGATGCTGCTATAGCAGTAAATTGGGCAACATTTTCTGTTAAGTCCTAATGGTGCCTAAATGCGATGAAAAGCATTTTTATTTAAAGTTCCATTGTTTTGTTTCTCTGGCACTGTAATTCAAATAAAGAAGTTACACTTAATCAAAGCTATGAATTTTAGCATACCAATGTATAATAGAAAAGGTTTTTCCCAAAATAGTAAGAAACATGTTTTTAAGCATGAGATTTAGTGATTAAATAAATACTGCCTTGATGAAGGTTCTATCAAATTCTTACTTCAAATTTTTTTTTTACATTAAACACTGTAAAATTTAAGCAAAAAGGTTAAAATTAAATCAGGCTTTTTTCCCTGTAATGTTCACCTCTAAACACTGAAAGCACAAATCCCTCTTAGGAGAACTTGAGGCACAAGTTAAAGTATTTATTACTTTAAATTAAAGTCAGTTAAAGTCAGTTGTACTGAGCAATCCATAACTTGTTTGAACGTATTCCTCACTCTAACTACAAATCCGAAACCTTCAACTAGACCCGCCCATTACGTACTATGAGCAGTAACAGGGAGCGCTCTTAACAAAAAGACACACTGGAATACCAAAATGGTCAACTTCAAAATTATAAAGTTCCTTTCAGCAGTAACATTCTCACATTCCATGGGCATTAAAAGACAACAAAATATGATATTCCATTTTTTGATTCAGGTGAGAGCTATGAACACATGCAGCGTCGTGTATGTGAGTCTGTACTTAAGATTTTGAGGATCCTTCCATTTTGAAGTATCTGGGAAAAGAGAACAAGTCTATCCAGTACAGTGCTTGGTCACCCTCACAGTAAAATAGTGGTTCCTGGTGTTTGGAGGGAGCCTCCTGTGTTTCTGTTTGTGCCCGTTGCCTCTGGTCCTATCAATTAAAGAAGCTGTATGTAAGAGCCTGCAGTGACCAAGCAGATGGAAGCTAATTCATGCATTTCAGTGTCCAACTGAAGTGTGTAGCACAAGACAGTCCCTGGAAAAATATTTGGTTTGTTTCAGGGAAAGAAGGATGCAAGCCTCGCAGTTCACACTGAACTACCCTCAGCACTGTCAGCCGCTCATGGATGCAAAGTTTGGCACTGGACACGGCTTTAATTCCAAAGGTGTGAAATACTACCTTCAGTCAAGAGGACAAGCATATTTCTTCCAGAATTGTCTTCAAACCCACAAATCTCAGCAGCAAGTACCACACAAATCTTTAAAATTGGGCAGTGGGTAGGACTTGCTGGTTTTTGTTCTCTTCTAACCTTTGGTGAGGTCCTGTTCTTTAGATTGTTGCTACAGCTACCTAATTTCCCACCCCAGTACTGCCAGCTGTTATTTATTTACTTATTATTTACTTGTGTCTTCTTGTCTGAAGGGTGGAAGATAATAACCATGTCACAGTGATGCAGCACTAACTCCAGGCACCAGCCCTGGCGATGTCATGGCTGTGTCACAGCAGATAGAACACCAGTGGTGGCTGTGTCACAGGGGAGTTGTTGGTGACGTGGGTGGCCCAGGACAGGTATGAAAAGGGCTGCACCAGACCATGCTGGCAGACAAGAACCAGGTGAGCAAGGGCTGAGAGGGGAGGGCAGAGGAGGGACGGGCAGGGGCTGCCCATGGTGGTGGAAGGTGGCTGCTCCTCTTTTGTGGCTTCTCCTGTCTACTACAGCCAGACATGCAGCCAGACCATGGCACATTCCTGTCCTCTCCCTCCTCCAACACTCAGCCAGAGAGCGCCATCATGCTGCAGGACAGATATGATAGACCCCACCCATACCCTGTTACGGTCTTATAGGGAGCTGGGAGCTGCCTACAGCCATGGCAAAGCCATGCACCCTTTTTCCCCAGGTAGCCAAGGACTGGGCCACACAGGAGCTCCCAGCACCAGCCCTCGTATCCAGGTCACAGCGGGGAAAATACTGGTGGTAGCCCACATTGCAGTGGGGTTGATGACCCCTGGTTGGGCCACGATGAGTGTCTCTGTCCATCAGGGAGACATGGGTTAAACAGCCTTGACGTGAGGCTGGGAGAGCCCCAGGCAGGAAGGCAGGGGCTGCCCCATGGCAATGGGGGTGTGGGGGGGAGTTGCTCTGTTCTTTGATGCTCCTGTCTTTGACAGCCACATCCCCAGACAGGGACATGACCAGATCATGGCACACACCCGTCTTCTCCCTCTACCACTCAGCTGGAGAGTGCTGCAAGTAACAAGGACACTGGCCTAAAGATAAGGAAACATATATACCCCTAGTCTGTACCCTGTTAGGGTCCTACAGGCAGCTGCAAGCTCCCTGTAGCTGTGGACAAAGGGAGCTCTGCACCACTCACCATCTCTGTACCCATCATGGTCCTACAGACAGCTGGAAGCTCTCTGCAGCTGTGGACAACAGGAGCTCCGCACCACCCACTGTCTCCGTGTGAAACTTATCTCAAAATAAAGTTTGATATTCGTGTTTTTTTGCTGGTGCCAGGGCTGGAAGGCATGTCCTATGAGGAGCAGCTGACAACATGGGGTTTGTCTCATTTGGAGAGAAGGAGGGGGATGTGGAGAGGGAGGTGTTGAGCTCTCCTCCCTGAGATCCATGGACAGGGGGCCTGGGAATGGTTAAAAGCTGCATCTGGGGAGCTTCAGGCTAGACATTAGGAAGCATTTCTTTACCAAGAGGGTAGTCAAACACTGGAACAGCTTCCTAGAGAGCTGTCCGATACCCTATGCCTGCCAGTGGCATTTGGACAATGCCCTTAACAACATGCTTTAATCTTTGGTCAGCCCTGAAGTGGTCTAGCAGTTGGACTAGATGATTATCGCAGGCCCCTTCCAACTGAAATATTCTATTCTATTCAGTAGCCCAAAGATAGCCAAAACATTCGTATTTTGTTCCTGCACTACCTTCTGCTGAATGAATGGACTGTCACATAGACCTGTGGGAGTGGGTCCAGAGGAGGCCACAAAAGTGATCTAAGGGCTGGAGCACCTCTCCTACGAGGACGGGCTGAGAGAGTTGGGGTTGTTCAGCCTGGAAAAGAGAAGGCTGTAGGGAGACCTGATTGCGGCCTTTCAATACTTAAAGGGAGCCTATAGGAAAGGCTACAGGAAAGATAGGAACAGACTTTTTAGCAGGGCCTGTTGCAATAGGACAAGAGGTAATGGTTTTAAACTGAAAGAGGGTCAGTTTAGACTAGCTATCAGGAGGAACTAATTTACCATGAGGGTGGTGAAACACTGGAACAGGTTGCCCAGAGAGGTGGTAGGTGCCCCATTCCTGGACACATTCAAGGTCAGGTTGGATGGGTCTCAGAGCAACCTGATCCAGTTGAAGATGTCCCTGCTCACTGCAGGGAGGTTGGACTGGATGACCTTTAAAGGTCTCTTCCAACCCAAACTATTCTATGATTCTACGATTCTATGCTCAGCAAGGAGCTCCACTTCTCTCTGTAGTCTTAAAGAGGCACACACCTTCAAGAGGTTCTGGAATATCATGTTCAGGGATGCATTCAAGACAAAGGGCCTTTATCTCCTGGGGAAAATGGAATTAGGAAACCTGCCCAAGAAACTCAGATGATCAGGGAACTTCTAAAACTGAAATTTGTGAACCACTGGAGCATACGTTGGTTGCCACAGTGTTTCTTGCTTGTTACCTTCTTTTTAACATTTGACATTTACTTCCATGTAAGCATTGAAAGGTATTAGTTTTTAATTCAAAATATTTTATACCTAAATATCTCAATGCTGTTATTACTTTAGAAAAGCAAAAATAATCTGCTATTCTTTGCAAAACAGGTCAGCAAGTAGTGAAAGCAGACATTGATCAAAACATGGAATTTGTCATTTAGGCCTTGATACTGAAACACTGAATTCACCAATTTTGCTACAGATGCCAATGGGAAATGGATAATGCCCTTTTAATTTTGCACAGATTCACAGCATTGCAGATATTTAGGAAAGAGCATGGTAGCAGGAATGCCTGGTTGCACTTGGCAGTCTGTTACAATAACTATGAATTTTTTTGTCTTGCACTTTTAATACAGGGTCATTTGATTTAGTTCATTGAAACTGTAAAAAATTTAATCATATAGGGTTTAGGTAACAGAATTAATTAAAAATATTCTTCAGCAATGCAGTTCATATCATGCTGACAGTAAACTTTCTCAGCAAAATCTTGTCCAAATAATGACTTTGAAAAAAACTTAAGAACAGTACTGTGTTAATATTATCTTCAGTGTACTTTAAAAGCCAGAGAGTCAAGCAATAGTTACTCTTTTAGAAACACATTTGGCATAATACTCCCTGTTTCTGATCACCAAATTAGGGTGAAAAGAGCTGTAGTTCTTTCTATAAAGTAAGTTTTCTTCCCACATTGCACGTGAGACAATTCTCCATCCCTTTCTTGTTGTTTTTTTTTAAAATATGCCCACTTAAAATGTCCTGCCTGCAAAGGATTACGAGGAAGAGCTCTGCCATTTGCTTTCCCTGTCTTGTCTTAGTTATCGACATAGTGAGGCAGTCAGCATTAAGCCAGCACAAAACATGAAAAAACACATGATCTAGAATCAATAAACAAGAAAGTATTTTCTAAGTTAATATCTTTCTAGGATGTATCTTTATTGCCTTGCTGATTTTCTCCTTTTTCATTTGAAATAAGAGTCACTAACTAAAAACACTCAATCAAGTTTTAATAAATTCGTAAAGCCTCTTTTCACATAAAAGTCCTCATAAGAAAAGGTAAAAACATTCTGCAAATTGCTTTAAAATGAAACTGTAGCTGAAAACTAATACTGCTTTTGTTCAAAACCTCTTTTATCCTTTCTATGGAAAAAACAATCTGTGCTTTAATGACACATGTGAGAAGCAGGACAATGACAACCATTTAGCAATGCTTCTTAGAGAAGAGATGAAAAATTCATCAAAAAACATAAGGATCGTAGATCTTAAAGAATCCAACTTCATTTAAAACAAACCAAACCACAGGAATTTTCTGTGTAAACATGATAACTTCTCAGCAGCCATAGCCAGGATCCACAAGTGGCCTTGCTTGCCCTTCTTGGTGCCATCCTGGCAACGTACAAACATATCTTCTTCATTAAAAAACATGCAGACAGAGTGTCTGAAACAGAACCCTCAAATATGGCATTGATATTATGATTCAAGATCAAGTAATGGCTGGTTGTTACTAGAATTTATTACTATGACCACCAAACCGATTTGGATTTATCCAGTTATTAAATAAAAGGCTGTTAAACATTAGACAATGCTTATTTAACAACTTAAGACAGTAGAATTGAAAACCCAGTAATTCCCTAAAATCAGCACTAAAATTCTAAAATAAAGGGCTTAGTTTCATGCCAGAGAAGCCTCCCCCCTGCCCCAATTTCCATTGTTTATGTAATTACCCCCCCTTTATTTCTACATAGGTATCAGAGAAGGTTATGTTAAACCTTTTCAGAAACAGGTACCAGTTCATTTCACTTGAAATGTATTGGATTTATACTGGGATAACAGATTTTGGCCCAGTATCTTCTTATTTACACGGGAGAATAAAAGAAAATGTAGCAGTGACAGAAATTAGCATTCTTTAGATTCTGGGTATCAGAACTGACAAAATTCAATTCAGAGCAGCCTCTTTTGCCATAAAGGCCAGTGGGTAAAACATTAAACATTTACAACACATTACAGGTGGATTTCAAACACTAAAATACAGAATGCTGTCCCAAAATTCAGGACCTTCATTATCAAAATCAATTCAAAGGCAGTTACAAGTCTGCAATCACCAAATGGCTCCCATTCATAATCCTGTTACAAATGTTCAGTAATGCACGGTGCATTGAGCAGCCAGATCACATTCAGTCACAATAAGCGTAAGAGCAGCATTTAGCTCTGGAATGTCCACAGAACCATTTAAAAAAAAAAAAAACAAACCTATGATACAGTCCAATGCTAGAGTAAGTCAGACTGAAGCTGCAAGTTCATGACTGGCTGAGGACAACCCAAGTCCATGCTGCTGCGGAGAGGGGAAGTCCCACGTTCCCTGGCCATGTGTTCTCATCCCATTTCTTGGGCTGACGGTAGAGATCCCACAGTCGTACAGTCTGCCAGACCAGGCTAAGTAAACCCTTATGGTTAATACTAATTTCTTATTCTTTTCTGTTTTGTCGATTCTGTTTTTGCTGGACTCTCATCCAACCAGCTGTATGGTGCATGAGGAAGAGAAAGGCAATTCAGAGCCTTAGTGGCAGAAGAGCAGCATTTCTGACTGTGAAACCACACCCTTTTGCCCCTGTTTACTTCAACCCTGGAAAAAAATAATTTTGCTGATAGATGTGAAATTTCATTGTAATGAGGACCATTTAGCCAGCTCTGAAATGTGTCTCTGTACACAAGACAGAAAAACACTATGGAGAGAACCCTTAAATATCCTTATCTGGGATTGTATCAATCCATCTGTTTCTTGTTTTATTATTTCCAGAACTACTAATCCCAGAAGGATTTTTTCTTGGCATACATCACATAGCCTAGAACAATGAGACAGAAAACAAAGCTTCAGACACAGGCAAGTCACATAGGCTAGAAATCTTGCGTTCATTGCTAAACTGCACTACATGGGTGACCCGCTTGGAAAACAGTAAAATTTTTACTTCTCCCAACATCTGAGCTTTACACTGGTATTGGACAAAGATTAAGCATTTAACTTTCAGGATCACTGAGACAATTAGGTGTAACTGTGTTAAAGCCCTGGTCTAAGTGCCCCCTAAGGCACTGACTTGTATGCTAGTTTTACCCACTTTATCAACAGAATTATCTTGTTATAAATCACTTTACACACTTGATTCTGGTGTAGCAGCATCTATTCAGAAAGATAACCTGTTAAATGAAATCTGTCTAAACTAATACTTAATAAATACCACAAAACCAGGTTGCTTACTTTCAGACCTAAGAGCTATATTCTGTTACTATAAGTTGCAAGTTTTCACCTCCCTTAAGAAAAAAGTGGTTTTCTATAATTGCTAATTTATGCTTTTAACTTTTGCATAATTTTCTGCAAATGATGATCACATTTTCATTTTCAAAAGTCTTTCATAAAATAGCTCCAAATTTATGTAAATAATATTTTTCAATTTCTCTTGTAATTTTTACTTTCCTTTTCGCCCTAAAAGGGGAGAGGAAAATAGGAGATGGAACGTGATTTTTTTGTTTAAAAATCTACATGAATAAAAAGTCCTGATCACATTTCAATACATTTTCTGTAGCAATTATTACTATACTGATTCTGCAATCAAAGATGAAGCTGAAACTGAGTGTCAGAACAATTCTGAAAAGGTGTTCTAATCTCTTAATCATTTGTTCTTTTTTTTTATAGTCTACTATTATTATACATCTATTATTAGCTCTTTTATTGCATGCCATTTTCCGTTTATCATCTACACACGTTATCCAAAGAGACAGTCTAGGAGTTTGGGAGAGAATTACTGAAACAGTTTTTTGCTATGAATTTTGAAGATAAGTGTCTCCATCATATGTGTATGAATTCAAAGAGGAGGAGCCTCAAACTTTTAAGGATATCTAATCTATAATATTGAAGCTTCACTACAAAGTAGGGAGAACTGCTATGCAGAAACATAAAGAACTTCCAAGACTTCTTTTTATAAGATTCTTATCTGAGAAACATTCAAAAACATAACAAAGCAGCCCCAAAATACATACTCAAATTTTCACTTTCAAGTTTTTCAGAAGCATTTGCATTTCTTATTATTATCAGTCCTAGTATCAGAGCAAACCATTTCTCAACAAGGACTTCATTCATAAATAAGCAGCGTAGGAAAGAAGAGACATTCATTTTAACTTCTATTTCTGCATCACAGATGAGACTGATGAGGGGTCTTCATAAAAATCCAAGAAGTTCTGAAATGAGGATTTTCAAGAATACTTAGCTGGGGACTAATAGTGTTCTCACTGAAATCAGGGAAAGTTAAATATTTACAAGTCAAATGAGATATACCAAGTATCCATCAAGCATGACACAGAACATGCTATTATAAATGCCACCTCCAAGCTGCCCAAATCACAGCATTCACACCCACAAAGTCCTACTCAGTAAGTGGTAAATTGTATCCTAATGGTGGCCCCTCCTCAGAAAAAACTAAAGTAAAGCTTGTCTCTAAAAACTATTTTACTAGGACTTTTTGGTTCTGTTCCACCTGCTTTTTGGTTCTGTTCTACCTTAGGCTTTTGTTAAACACTCCCCATCTGGGTGCCTGCTTCCCACTTTGAAATGTCAATGTTCTTCAGAATTTGTGCTACTGCTGCGTACTGCATTTTTTAACTGCAGGCTCTAATCCCTGACTTCCACTGCAGCCTTGCCAAGACAGCTCAGTTAGTTTAAATTAGCAAGCAGCGGCATGAAGTATACTAATTCTCTTTCTGCTTGTACTAACTCAAACAACAAATGTATCTCAGTGGGTTCTATTTTCAGACTTTTTTTTTCTAGTATTAGGAAATTTCAGATCTATTCATCTAAAAAGGTTTAATGGGAATTGAAGAGAAAGAACCGATTCGAAATTTGTTATTCTGTAAGTGCACTCTCACCTGAAATAACACAAACCTAGAGTTTGGCTAACAGTGTAATACTTGTACAGGGTCCTTTATCAGGGTTTTGTCATACAGACTGAGAGAGTGGATTTTGTGACTGAGCCACATCAAAGTAAAGCTGCTTCAGGGCAAGTGGGAAGCTGATGACTCATCAGCACCAACAGCCCTCATGTTCCGACTCATTTAACTGCTCCAAACCGGGCGACAGCTCACGCTGGGCTGGAGCACGTCCAGTCATCCGCTTCCGGCTACACCACCATTGCTAAACATTGGGAAATCTGTTTACATCTCTGCAAGCAGAGCCAAATCATTGCCCAACTTTTTCTCTATCCCTCTGTTCCTTGTAAACAAAAAAAAGGACACAAAGGAAGCTTGTCTCCAGAGTCCACTCACAGTGCTTTGACACTGCGTGATGTGGCAGATATACTTTTAAACAAGTGGAAAGTTTTTTAAATTTACAAAAATTACCTTGGGGCCACAACATCCCAGCCCATTGTATGAACTTGCTCACGGTACTGCAGTGCAATTTCTGGTAAAACTACAGCCAGAGCCAAGCCACACAGTATTTCGGTAACCATTATCATGAAGGATCTAGCAGCAAAAGAGAAATTGTGTGTCAGCCTCCAGTGCCTTAGAGACTTACTTTAAAACATGCTGGTATAAAAGAGTTTATTGACAAATCAGAGATGCTCCCAGTAACTACAGGAACAGCTTCTCCCCTCCTGCCCAGCCAGTGGCTTTGGCCACACTCTCAAGGAGGGCTCCCCCTCACAAGGCAATGTGGGTTTTCTCCCCTCAGTAGGAGCCAGTAATTTTGTCCCTCTCTGATTCTGATGAAAGTAACTATGAGTATCACAAGTCAGCTGGGCCAGGATTCTCAAGAGACCAGGACCCATCATGACCCACACAAGCAGCCCACCTTCACCCTGACCACCAGTTCGGCTCAGCTCCAGTGCAGCCTGAAGACAACTAGTGGAAATAACAAAGAAAATTCACGTTTATTTTTGTTAATGCCTTCATCTGTGTAGGGGCCCAATTCACACGGGTGCTAAGCCCTCAGCCCTTCAAAACATAAAAGATTCAGTGAAGTCTGAAGTTATCACCTGGTTTGCAGTACACTTCGTGAGGCCAAACACAATGTCACAGTCAGTTCCCCACCTTGCTCATTCCCACCTTCTGCTGCCTCCTCGGCTGAGTTGGTACAATTGGCTATGGACAAGCAACTCAATCCAGATTAAAAATAGACCTAATCAAAATGTATTGGATCAATTCAGCACAGCTTAAGGGTTGGTACAAAAGTTGGAGCAATTGGGCAAGGCAGGAGCTCTTCACACGTTTTCCCATGGATTGTCAGGTTGGGCTAGATAACAGGTCACGCCTTCCAGACAGAGGCCTTCAGCAGGGAGCTGCAAGCAACTCCCCTCAAAGGCCGTTCTGACACGAGAGCTCACTGCCCCTGGACACTCACCCCTGCACTCCCAATGTAGTTCGCTGCACCCTTCCTTTAGCTACGCTACTGTTTTGTG
Organism: Gorsachius magnificus; assembly: GCA_034008185.1. Classification (NCBI taxonomy): domain Eukaryota; kingdom Metazoa; phylum Chordata; class Aves; order Pelecaniformes; family Ardeidae; genus Gorsachius; species Gorsachius magnificus. Next base: position 39,093,267 of record CM067087.1, read on the forward strand.
GGGCTGCACTACAATCCAGATTCACAAAATTATATGGGTTAAAAAGAACCCTGAATAAGGAGGTTAACTATAGGCTCAAGCAGTTGCGTTTGCTTACCTTTAAACACACAAAATCTTCCCACCTATTTTTCAGCAAATGCCTCTTATAACCTAATAAGGTGACTTAGGGCAGAGATGAAAAGAACCTGTACTGTTACTATTACTGTTGTTGTTTCCTTTACAAGACAAACCGGGGCCTGTTCAGGATCCTGCACCCCTCCGATCTTGAGGCACTCACTCCCTGCCCAAAAGGAGCTTAGAGGACTAACTTCACAACACAAAGGGAAATTGCTAAACTGAAGTGCGTTTGTATGTGCTCCTGAATGCATGTAAATCCATTTCTGTGAAAGAAAGAATCAAGAGTGAACTCTTTCCAATTATCTTCTAAACTAAATTTATTTTAAAACTTCAGTCTAATTCAAATATTCAGCAACTATTGGTCTGGGAAAAGATTCATACGGTACATTCACATTTAAAAAAAAAGAAATAGTGAGTATCAAGAGCAAACCAAGACTTCATCTTGCATATACTGACTGAGAAATAATGTCTGCTAGCATACTTATTAATTATGGTGGTGCCTACTAGCCATATCTTCGTTTGCACCAAACAATAATGCCAGTTGTTCACTGTACACGTCAGCCCTGGTACATTCATGCATCTCTAAAAAAACTTGTCAACTGCCTGAGGGCAGACAGTAAACCACAGCTGAGACAGTCCCTCATTTCCTCTCCTACAGAAGAGTATTCAGAGTAGCTTGCCTTCATCTTTCCCACTACCTTTTATACAACAGTATGTTTTACCACATCAGGCCCATCTGCAAACAGTTCACTGGTTTTCTGTTATTCCAGGTTCAGTTCAAAATGACTTCTCATTTCAGAACTGTCAATGCACTTGACCCAGCCAATTTCATAGTATTTCATCATTTAATTCCCCTCCTCACATCCTTATCTAGCTTATCTAACTTTGGCTTGATGTCTCTTGCTCCAGTTTGTCTCAAGCAGACAAGGCACTAGGTTTTGGGGGGGGGGGGGGGGGGGGGGGGGGTTTGCAACTCCTTCCCTTAAAAGAAACATCCTATATAGCTTTGCCTTGTGAGCACCCTCAAAAATCTTAAATATTTAGAAATATTTTCTCCTCTGCTCTACTTTTAAACTTATTTCACCCTTTAGTGTCTTTCACTAGGGTTTGACTTCACAATTGCACAAAATCAGCTTTAGATGGCATTTAGTGCAGACTGTTTTAAAGATCCTATCTACTAAAAGGGAAACGGCCAAACAGATGTGGGAGTTTGGTGAGCTGTGCTGTAGGTTGAAGAGAAAGGAAATACCCTTACTAAGAAGCAGAAACAAACAAACAAACATCTTGGCTTCTTGCTACTTCCGAAAGGTTAAAAAAAAAGCAGTGTACATCTTGTAATCTCAGTGGTCAGAACCACTGAGAAAAAGATCCTTTCTCTTGGCCTATAAACTCTGGCTGGCTTTTCAGTCTCTGTTACATTTGAGCAAGTTGGGGAACAGTTGATTCAGGTTGTTCACAGATAATGAGTTTGGAAGAGTCTGGTTTGGTTTTCACTGACTGTTAGAGACATCAGATACATAAATATGTTTCTAGCTCCAAAACAGTTTTGACATAAAAGCTATTTACCAAAAATTTTCTTTCCACTCCCTGGGTTTTACGAATGTTATGTATTTCAAAAAATGCTTCTTCCAGGCTTCACGCAGTATAAATTTTACAGCATTTTTTCTAAATATGGCATTGTTAAAGACATTGTAAAAGCTATTTTTCCACCTACAGTTCACTTCAAGTGAAATTTATTTTAAGCCTTGCCATTTTTTTCATGTCACAGGTATTCCTTGCCAGGTGGAGTTATATAGCATTAAAAAAGGAAGTGTGAAGGTAGCAAAATTAACTCACTGATTTTGTCATGGTAATGTAAAGGAACAACATTTTGAAAAGTCAGTCTAGCCATTCTACCAGTTAAACTACATAGTACTTTGAGATTTTTCAAATGCTAAATGAAGTCAACTGGAATGTAAGTCATGATTTTTTAAAACATATTTCTTGAGGACTGCTTCACTAGCCTCACAGAATCTTGTTCGTCTGCAGAAGTCTAGTATCATCAGCTTCTTCAAAATCTTACTCTATTATTCTTTTTTAAGTGACCTCTATGTCTTACGGTCACAGGTGAGCAAAACTTAAGATATGAATTGAATGGAAATTATTTTTAGCTTTAGAAAAAACTACCCTACATGCATGTTTCCAATTCCCATGGAAATTAACGGAATTTGTGTGTATATACAGACCATACACTATCGGGGGGTCCTGCACTATGCTGGACATCGTGTAAGTGAGTAAGCACCAAAGGAAAGATGAATATTCTTTGTCATTAAACAGAGAATTCAAAAACCATCACTAGAATCTAAAGAAATTAAATCTAATTAGTATGGTCTTAATTTATTAAAAAAAATAGCAAATCACAAGATTCCAATTCACCCCACAAAAATCACATGAAGTGACACAAGTACTTAGTCCTGTGTAACAATTAGGATTAAAAAGATTACTGTGCATATAAAAATATCTTTTTTTCTTATGAAAACCTTTGATCTCATTTCCCTCACACACTTCGAAATGATTTCCAGGCCTAGTGTCTGTCCTTAGGAGACTTCAATAGGGGAAGGGTGAGACCCACTGCGTACAGAAGAATAAAAATCCTGTTTTGATTTAAAAATCAACTCACAAATGAGTACTTTTAAATGCTTACCAACAGCAGTTAAATTTATTGGCATGTTTAGAAACCTCCAAACCCACCATTCACTAGGGAAACACCAACAGCTCCCTAAGGATCACAGCGGCAGTGGTGTGCTGTAATACCACCATGAATGCCTCGCCTTAAGGTGGTTAGTTTGATCAAGGGTGGGCCCAGGAATCTCTGGAGGGAATGAAGAGTATCAAGGAAATTTTATAATTAAGCAATATTTTACAGCAGCTTATGGAAGCTGGTTGGAACTGGTGGGAGGACTGTCTGGAGGGTGCCACAACAACTAGCGAACTTCTTCCTTGCCAGACCACACGCAGCCTATCACCCCCAGCGCTGCCCCTGCCCCACGTCTTACCAAGGTCACCTTACACCAACACCTGCTGGTTCTGCAGACTTGGGGATGCACTTGAGGTATTGCTGTCACCTTTCTAACCCTGAAAGGGGGAGGAATTTATTGTTCGTTAAAAAAAAGTGAGAAACATTTTAGCCTGTCACTAGTAGGAAAACTGTACATATGCTATGTGCTCCCTTGGATAAGAACAGAGAATTTGTCAATGCTTGTTTGTAACAATCCTCCATTCGCACTCTTCTTAATAATTAACAAAATACTAATGGGTTAATTCTCAACTTCTGGTAGTTTCAAAAGATGGCCTTTTAGTACAGGATATATGGTAATTTATATATACAAATATTTTTTATTTCTTTGCAAATATTCTGTCTTCTCCATGGTCATTCTATGCACGAAAGAAGGGCAGGACGTGGTTCAGTAACTGTATGAGAATACACTGTTCTGTCTGTAGCATGCAGTTGGATTCCTCTTCCTTTGCCACACTTCTTTCCCCCTGCTCTCACCACAGACTGGAAAATTTCAAGAATCAAGCTCTGCCTCTCATCAAAACATGAAAAAGCTTTACAGAAACTACAGCACTGTGTCCTAACATCATGCACCCACGCGTGCATTTGATAACTATAACTCATTAAGTAGACTGCAACAGTCCCCACAACGTGGGAACTACCTTCCAAACATGTAAGAGACAGTCACTTCTCTTAAAAATTTAAAGCTTCATGATCATGCAGTAATTTCAGTAGTACAGCCCAATTTTTATGGCTTGTCACTTGTTCACAGCTCTGTTAAATGCAAACTTAAGTGGAAACGGGACTGAGTTAAATTATGATCTGAATCACATCTTGTTAAAGACAATGAGCTTCACTCTGGCATGAGCCCACACAGAACATGTTTGAAGAAAAATCTTTATTGGCGTGGACAGTTTACATGCCAGACTGTGCAGACAAAGCATCAATTTCATTAGGTTTGCAGTTGTCTTAGCCTTTTCTTTTAGCTTATGTTTACATTACACACACACAAAAAAAGGAATGTGAAAAGTTTAATACAATGAACCAAAATAACATACTCTGTGTTGGCTTCTTTTGGTCCTCTCGTGGTTGTGCACTGTGATCCCCTTGTTAATTATATCATCACACACTATTTCTCCAGAGAGTGCCTGCCTTAGTTACTAGGTACATTTGACTATTCAAAGGCTCAGCTACTGACCTGCTATTAAGTCTTTTATTTACCTAGCATCCAGCTTCATCCCATATTTACTGCAAAATTCTCAAACTCGGTTTTAGTGACAGATGTAATAAAACTGTCTTTAAAAGATAATGAGTAAATCATCACAGTGCAACTTCAGAGATTTCCGTTCAGTTTTGCAAGGCTGTCCCCATTTTACAGATCAGGAGTACAACGTATTTAGAAGTATCCAGTAATTTCAGGAGCACTTTGAAACATCTGGGCCCTGACCTTACAAAATAGGTATCGCTTTTGTGTTCAAAACACAGCATCCAGTGACTTCAGCTATTGCTGTGAGCGCCTGGCACATTCAGAAATCATGGAGGGGCAGGGGGGTTAGTGTAGGTGAGGGGGTTCTTTCTCTCAAAACACATACACCCCTTCATGCAGTTAAATGGAGATAAATATCGATTTCCATACAGCAAGCACTAAAACAGATGAACAGAAGATGAGGGAGTAGAGCCTTTCTTTATGCTATCTTGTGAAGACACAGTAATTCACAGAAACATTTTTAGTAAATGAGTAAAAATGGTATTCCACACAGACAATATTTTTTGTAGCTTTATCAAAAACCTACCATCTGCAGAACAAGTATTTCTCCATTAGCCTGACATTTTCCAACATCACATAAAGAAAAGTTGATAGGTCTAGATCTCTTCCAGATACTCAAAGAAGAATAGCATTACCTTCTTTCTCATACACACAAGTGGAATGTCCAATTTATTTTTAGATGGGTCCCATCTCCTCTAAGAAGATAGGTGAGAAATAATGAGTTTTTGTAAAAAAACCCCAAAACATAGTATTGGTACTACACAAGAACCTAGACAGGATGAGTTAGGCTATTGGTGTATGTATGGTCAGCTAAGTGCGGACACAGAGTATTTGTCCAGCACCGGCTGCAGGCTATGGTACAGAGTGATGGTAAACTTGACAAATGGGTAAGATTCTCCTTTCATGGGACATGGGATAGTCTGAAGTAGGAAAATCAGACAGCTGCGCTGTGTTCCCTGCTATTTAGCACAGATGACTTGACTAACATATTGATGCTTCTTGATGTTTCTAAGCCTCTAGGGCAGACCATGGGACACTTGGGCTGTTGCAAATAAAACAAAAACCAGATTTAAAGTCTGTTCTGCTTTTCTGTTGTTCTAAATCACAAACAACATGAGGCAGTTTAAAGTCACAATTCAATCCCAGTAGATTGCATTAAAAAAACACCAGCAGGTAGCCTATGCTTGGCTAACAGAATATCCCCCTGTGGTTTCACAGCCACAGCACTACTGAAAGGGGTGGCCTACCAGGCATGGCACACTCTCAGCGCTTCAGTGCTTCGTTTGTGTCAGTTTGTCATGATTTAACCCCAGCCAGCAACTAAGCACCACCCAGCCACTCACTCACTCCCCCGTGGTGAGACGGGGGAGAGAACTGGAAGGGTAAAAGTGAGAAAACTCATGGGTTGAGATAAAGACAGTTGAACAGGTAGTAAAGCAAAAGCACACAAGCAAAGCAAAACAAGGAATTCATTCCCTACTTCCCATGGGCAGGCCCATCCCCAGGACAGCAGGGCTCCATCACGCTTAATGGGTACTTGGGAAGACAAACGCCATCACTCTGAATGTCCCCCCCTTCCTTCCTCTTCCCCCAGCTTTACACACTGAGCATGATGCCTTATGGTGTGGGATACCCCTTTGGTCAGTTGGGGTCAGCTGTCCTGGCCGCATCCCCTCCTGGCTTCTTGTGCCCCCCCCAGGCTCCTTGCTGGCGGGGTGGGGTGAGAGGCAGAAAAGGCCTTGGCTCTGCATAAGCGCTGCTCAGTGGTAACAAAAACATCCCTGGGTTATCAATGCTATTTCCAGCACAAATCCACAACACAGCCCCATACTAGCTACTGTGAAGAAAATTAACTCTACCCCAGCCAAAACCAGCAAGCACACAATCCTAATAGGCATGTGGTGGCAATGTGAAATGAATGAACACCCTTGGTCAACTTGTTGAACCTACAGGAACAAACCTTGCTGATTATTTCAGATTAACAGATCGATCTGGCTGACCCTGCAGCCCCATGACTGCTAGTCAAAACAAAATGGAGAAAAAGATGTGGAAATATGAGGGCAGGGTCAGCCCACTCCTTTCAGCAGTATCCTGAGGCCAGAACAGCTTAAACTGTGAGATGGCTGGGTTGGTTTCAATTTCATATTCAGTTGTGGTCTAGTGATTCCTGACAGAGGAGGGAAGAATGGGAAAGATTAATGGAAATCTACAGTGGTATTTTCATTTTATACCAAAAATAGACATCAATGAGCACATGCTTTACTAGCTTTTTAGTATGAAGAACTTTTACAACTTCCCTCTCTTAAATGGAAGACATTTGCCCATTCTTAGGGCACTCTCAAAGCGCACACTAGGCACTAAAGAGTAGGCTAAGTGTAGCTCATCCACGTTTACAGCTGCTGCAAAGCACTCCGGGTGGCCCCTACTGATATCCTTGAAACAACTGGTGGTATGCAGCCAGAACAGCTGTTAAGTATTATTTTCTAGCTTCAGCATTTTAATTATCTGCTGACATTATTCACTGTTAATCAGGAAAGCAAAAAAGTTTGCCTTATTCAAAGCCAAAATGTTAATACTACTTTGCAAGATCATGCACACAGTATATACATATGGAGAACACCCATCAGGCGGAAGAGCTTAGAGCTGCATGCTATTCATTTAATTTATACTGTTCGTTTCAGCAGTTGGAAAGAATAAGATTTTATCTTTCATTATATCACTAAAAGCACACAAACACATATAAACCCCATTATCTCCCAATCACTTCTCCTTTGAAAGTGCAGAAATCAGTAACTAACAGTCAATAATAGTTCAACCATTCGTTACTGTAGTAGGTTCAAGTGACCGTCTACAGCATTTCAACCTGCAGGTTTAGCTAATAAAACTCATGGCACTTGCTTTTTAAGACACCGATAATGTTTCATGAAAATTTCATGAAGCTTTAACACGGAGACACAATGTAATTATTAAACTGATTGAACCACAGACTTTGTTCTCCTTCTGCATGTTCATCGTAATTTCTAATCTTGAAGCTAGAACATTACATAAGTATTTGAATATTTATTATCCTATGCTAAGTTCTAATTAAAATAACTTCTTCAGTGAAAAGAGTTGCTCTTTTCCTGAATTAGTTTCAGCATTATTTGCTACTGTGAAGAGAACTTTGTCCTGCTAAGCTTCCCTGTAACTGACTGATTCCATTGTTGGTATACGCTGAGGACTTAAAAAACATTAAAATAGTTATACAAATGGAAACAAAACACCCTTTGAGTTCTATTGACAACTTAACCTTTAGAATTTGGATGAAATCCCAATTCTTGAGAGAAAGAAAAAAAGGTACTGAATGAAACTATTATATAGAACATTCTTAGCAGATTTTTTAATGTATACAATATGTAATAGCATTAATGCATTTGTTTACTTGATGAGTGCCTGTAGCACTCATATTTAAAGAGACATATTAATCATTCTATTAAACCATGTTTAGTTTATTTTGGGGAAAAATGTAATAATCTGAAGACAAAATATTCCTTTGAGAGAGATACATGACATTTTCAGATTCATGAAGTTACAGAAATTATTAAGTTACAGAATGAAAAATAATTAACTGTCCTCTGCTTGAGCTAGAGGGCTATAATCAGGTTTTGTTGTGAATGGCTGTTTATCAATATAAAAGCCATGTCAAAAGTGACCATATTTATGAAGTCAGGGTTTACATACATTTAATATAAAACAGTGCTGTCTTGTAACAACAAAAGGAGAAGCAGCCCAATCTAATAAATATTTTTTTACTACCAAGCTGGCATTTCTAGACAAGCTGTTATTATTTTAACATATTCTGCATTCCTGTGAAAATAAACAGACAAACAAGACACCCACCCCCCCTTCAAATATGCAGAATCCCCTTATAGGGAAATAATCAAAATCTTCCCCAGGCAAGAACAGATAGTAGGACAGACAAATAATTCAGAACAAAACAGGACATAAAATCACTGTGAAGTTATAGGAAAATTCTCTCTTAAAGCTGTGTCCCACTGCATTGGCCAGAGACAGAAAAATGTACGACACTGCAGAATTTGGTCCCAGAATTCTCTTATGCAGTCCAGATTTTTATTTCATGTTTTGCTTTCTGAGTCTGTCAGAAAATCACCATTAATGTTTCCAGAGCATTGTACTTTTTGCTTGTGCATTAAAAAAAAATGGGATTTTTCCCTAGTACTGGTGGCCTTTTGATCAGAGAATTAATAGGGTTGAACTCATTGTCATAATACCAATAAAACTCTGCTATTTGTGCTATTTAACTGTCATATACTGTTTTCTCTGTTATTTGAAGAATAACTGTCAAGAGCTTCAGATCACTGCAATATATTCAAGCACACTTTTGTAAAAGGTTTTTGTTGCAGAAATAAGTTTTTTTTCTATTCCAAAAGTAGGCACATCTGGAATCCTGTCTACCTGTAGGTTTTGGTATCATACAAGGACCAGCATTTCTTAAAGAGACAATAAAATGGTGTTACCACAGTCTCTAGAATTTCTTTCCACAAACACACAGCAGTTGTTCCAACTTTTTCCTATGACAAACTCTTTTTTTCCAGTTCTGCTTGGTCAGAGTTTCCAAATGATAACATGAATTGGCTCAAGGAATATATTTCCTAAACAGACGATTCTCCTTCACTGGGAACTGAGCACTCCGGCTCAGCATACACAGATTTGTACACCGCAGCTCCTGGTACTGCAACTCTCACTCAGAGATCATTCTCACAACCTCAGCTTTCAGGTCAGTACATTTATTAAGCTCCAAAAAAAGTCAAAATATCTTCTGCTCTCTGAACTTTACAGGCAGCAGTCTTTATATTTTAATATGAATGCCAATGGCTACAGCACAACAGACATGCACAGCCAAACTAGATCCTAAAATATATTTTTCTCCTCAAAGCCCCAAATCCCTAATTCTTCACACCAAGATTTACCTCTTGTTGATAAGACTTTAACTAGTTTGCCAAAATTACTTTGGCAAAAGCATTTTCACCTACGATTTAGTTACAACATAAGAAATTAAAAATAATGTTTGGGCAACAAGCTTTATTCATTATATCACATATATAACTATTCAGGTGAATAAAATTACTTTGGATGTATAGTTACCTACTACAATAGTGGCACTGAGGTAGCTAGAATTATTTTAAATTTCAAGCTCCTCAAATCTCTCAGTGTTTTAGAAAATAATTTTTTTGTTATTGAAAAATTGTCAGGAACAACTTTATGACTGTTAACTGTTAAGTGCTGAAGTACCAGGGTACTAACTAGTACTAACTAGCCTGCTAGTCAGTGGTAACTACACACAGGTAACAATCATAGCCAGAGGTGGTGGAAGATCCATACATATTTAAAAAAACAACCAACTAACCAGCTTGCTCCAAACCCTATAAACCCCAAACTTTTCAATCTCATTCATAGTGTGGAAAAAAGTTAGACTCTGAACAGCATGGGCAGATAAAGAGGATATCAGGACGCCTTTGAGATTTCCTCCGTAAAATAAATTCAATGGGAGATAATCTGCTTCATTTAAACTAATACTGAGACGCCCATGAACTTGAATGGATCAGGACTTCATCTTACTTCCTCTATTTGGACCATTTTTATCACTACTGAGAATACAGTAAGGACAAAAGACAATTCAGGATAAACATAATTTTTAAGAGACAGAAGGTAGAAGAGAATGTTGCCCTCTTTGTAAGTCCTCATAAGGTGAAGAAAAGGAAAGCAATCAGTCAAAAATCAACTGATCTGTGCTAAGGAAAACTGAGCATAACTCTTTCCTCTTCCCTGTAAGGTTAAGAAGAAATCCATTAAAACTCCTAATACTCAAAAAACACCCTTACTTTCAGAACCTGAAGAAACATCTGATGGATTCTATGAAAATAATGACAAAAACCTGCCTCTCATCAACATCTTTCTACTGTTGCATATTACCCATTTAAGGGGGTTCCTTCAGAACATGGGAAAACTTCAAAGGGTTCAATCTCTTAATATGGCATATGCACATGAGAAAAATCCCACCACTTCCTTCCAGTAAATTGACTCACAGGAAACAAATTAAAATTGGTCAAATTTCTCATAGCATCTGTGGGTTCACGTGTTTTTATTACCCCCTTGCTTTTAATTTTGAAGGTCATCTTAGGGAAAAAAAAAGTTTAATAAAGAAATGGTTCTTTTCACAGTCAGCACTGGTTACCCACTGCCTTCTGCTCACACAGCTTTGACTCATGGGTTATGTGCTGTGAGGTCCTCAGTACCTCATTCTAGTAGACAAAAATGGGACCAGGTCATAAATAACATTTTCAGTAGTTTCTTACAAAACTTTGACTCCCAAAACATTGGTTCCAGCTCTTCAGAAAGTTTTAGTACACAAAGGTCAGGACATGTCCTATTTAAATTTTTTTTTTTTTCTTTTCTTTACAATTCATGGTGGGGGCGATTAGCTAGCAGATGAATTTTTCTTGGACCCTATTTCTACCTTCCATATGATGAGCTGATTAGTTCCCATGGAAGAAAAGGCAGTACAAATAACCATGCTAATCGCTAGAGTTCAGAAAGTTGGCCTTTTACAATCTCAAACTACTGTGTATCCAGGAAATCCTGCCAGACAGTCACTGTTTGCAAATGGTTGGGAAATGTGATCGTTTGCCATGAAAAACAGATGAAAAGCAGGATCTGGTTAAAAGACGAAGTCTTTGCCCAAACAAAACCTTTCCAAAATAAAGAAACAATGTCTGGTAGCTGACAGTTGACCTCAGCTAAGGAAGGGTGACAGTTCTGCATTGGTGCTCTCTGTACGTAATTTGAGAATTTTAAAACGAGGCCAGAATTTCAAGTAAGATTTAGCTGAACATAAGGAATTGCTGTCAATTCTGACACTGTAGTAATATTCCAATCAAATGCTATCTGTTTGAAAGAAAAACTTTTTAAAATTGAAGTACAAATGTGGACAGGCAAGACTTCCCTTAAGCTGAGAATAATGTATGAAAATATCAGACATTTAACAATGTACGTGCATCTCACCGATTTAATACGGGATGCGCTGTGCAATCAGAAGTGCACACTTTTTTGAGGGTAAGTACTTTTGGTACAAGTATGAAAAGTTGTGTGCATTTTAAAAGGAATATACTGTGCTGTATTTAAAAGGAATTAATGTTGTGATATCGAAGCAGCACACATTAGCTACATTATTAGCAGTTTAGATGCAGGCCCTAAGCTTATTTATTTAGTAATGCAAAAGAGAGTGACTGATTGGGTAATGTTCAACCTATGCATTAAACCTGGCTAAACAATACAATTTCAGGGGCGGGGGGGGGGGGGGCAGGGAAGAGGAAGAGGCTTGCTATCCTCAGAAAAGGTGTGACTATTTTTTAAATATTAGAATGCTGTACCATAGCTACAAAAAATGCTGAAATTGATTGAAAAAAAAAACATTAAAAAGGCAGTGTCAGAGGATGCTGTAAAATTTCCTAATAAACCATTTAAAATACGGTATCTAAAAGCTGATCTTTAAAATCTAGTAGGAATGAAGTATTTTAGACCAGCTTCTTACCTGGAAAACAGTCTCCCTGTATTTCAATTGGACTTCTTTAATTAAATAAATGCGGAGTTATTTCATAGAAACATAGAATATCCTGAGTTGGAAGAGGCCCACAAGGACCATCAAGTCCAACTCCTGACTCCACACAGGGCAACCTAAAAGTTAAACCAGGTATCTGAGAGTTGTCCAAACGCTTCTTGAACAGCAAAGGGCTTGGGGCCATGACCACCTCCCTGGGGAGCTTGTTCCAGTGTTTGACCACCCTCTCAGTGAAGAACTTTTGCATAGTATCCGAATCTGAACTTCCCCGACACAACTTTAAGCCAACCCCTTGCATCCTATCACCAGACACCAGGCACAAGAGATCAGCACCTCCCTCTGCTCCCCCCATGAGAAAATGTAGGCAGCCAAGAGGTCATCCCTGAGCCCCTTCTTCTCCAAGCTGCACCACCTTTGTTGCCCTCCTTTACAATTTCACTTTGTAACTATTTTTGATAGGCTGTATTTTACGGAGTTCAAAGCCTTCAAATCCTTTATGGTCTTTAAAAAAAAAGGCAAAGAATTTGTAATATCCAAATTCAATGAAATAGTAAATGAAAATTAACCCTTGACCAAAAATAAACTACCAGGAGGCAAAAGAAACTTTGTGAGAATGCAAATTAAGATAAGACCTGCAAGGAGCTCTGTCGCCTTAATGAAGATCTGTGACATTTTATTGGCATACTGTGTTCAGAGGAGAGGAATAAAGCAGTCCTATTAAAAAACTTATCTGGTAAAATTTTAACTATATGTTGGCACTTTCACCATTTACAATAAAGAGAGAAATCGGATCATTACCTGACTTGAGAGGTAAGAGCAATCATCCTGTATTTTTGTTTTCAGTTCAGCTTGTATCAGCCAAACCAAAACCAGAGTCTTTTTCCTTGGGTAGAACTGAATTGTGGCCAGAGATACACATCAGGTATGTGCCCCTAAAGCCACCACTGCAACACTGATGAAGCCAGAGGATACTGACATTACTGTCCTTGACGCAGATAGCTTTGTGTACCTGTCTTTGTTCTTGCATTTAATGAAGCCAGGGCAGGGAATGAAATGGAGCCATTTCCTTGTCTCATCAACAAGCCTCTGCATCAGGGGTCACAGCAGACCAAGGGGAGTGGGAGGCCACTTCAATGTCCGGCCACTTGTCAGCCCCTTATCTCCATTAGTAAAACCAGCAGCAGGAATGAAGACCTAACAGAAGAGCAGCTCTCTGCCCCTACCATGGAGGGAACTGAGTAACTGTTGAGCGAGAGGCAAAATATAAGTAACTTCAGGGGCAGCCTGTAGGCCACTGCCAACTGAACCACCAAAAAGGAGGGGGAAAAATTATTTTCTACACTTTGACTTTAAAATCTGCTTGTCTCACTTACCTACTGGGTTCAACCAACTGTACATGCTTTATCTTTTACTTTCCAATGTCACAGTATCTTGCACTACCAAGGATGTTACTGTCCTGTTATTTCCATTGAAGTCAGTGTCAGTACTTACACTAATTCTGGTTAGACAGACTGCATCACAGAATACAATCTTATGCACTGATTTGACATAAAGCATATAAATAAAACCAGATGAGCACAGGAAAGAAACCACAATCACTGTTTTTTTCTCATGGCAACTAATTGCTTTCTGCTGCCACAAACTCCTGATTCAGGGCAAGCGTGAAGCCATCAATCTTCTCTGGACCTGCCAGACTCTAAGACATGAAAGGTCAATAAATGACCTGCGACAAACAACAGGTTAATACTTCCATATGATTATTGTTCCCACTAAGATTTTCTGGGTGCTCTCTGAAAACACTGCAACAAGACTCAGGGTATGAACATACTAGATACAAACCAGACAAAACCCCACAATATTACACTCCAAGTGATTTCTTCCAGACACCTTCAAAACCAGGTAAGTATTCACAAATCAGGCAGCCAGATTATCAATTCCTTTTATATTTTACTAGAGACATGTTGGGAACCTCAAATCTGGAGGAAAACTGCAGATCCAATCATCATTTCACAGGCAATCTCTCATAACTAGGAAAAGGACTGAACGGATCAGGGGAGTTTAGAAGGCTACCCATAGGGTTGGCACAGCTCACCACAGGGCACCGCAGAAACGCCAATGAGGAAGATGATAGCATTTCTGTCTTCAGAACAAGTTCAGTAGTATGCAGGAAGTCAGGTCTGAGAACACATGAAAGGAGATGAAGTAAAGCACCTAGGTGCATATTAACTGTGAACTTTTCATCTTGGGTAGTGAATGAGTCAACAAGCCAGGGAAATAATATGCAAGAGCGTAACTAAAGACAGCTTTAGCTGTGAAAATAAAGGGGAAAATAAAGGTTGTCAGGGTAATAAAAACTGGACCTAATAAAGTAGCAGGAAGTTTCAAGAAAAAATTAGGTTAATGGGCCTGGTTATGATAAACCTGAATGACAAAGGAGGAGGGGAAAAAAAGATGGGTTGAGAAGTCGTAAGTGTTCAGGCACTAAATTGGTTGCAAGCTACACACAAGTTTCAAGTCCCCCTGAACTTTCTTCATGTAGAACAGATGTCTGACTTCTGTTTCTAAAGAAGTGAGTTGCTAGCTAGTTTGTAAAAAATGCTTAAAAGGCCAGCAAACATCCTCACAGTGTAATCAGCTGAAGATCAGTAGGTGTTACTCACTACACCCTGCAGCAAGGAAAATTAAACTTCAGTGAGCTCTGCAGGGCCATGACTGCAAAACTGCTGTATTTCAAGTGCGCAGTTAGTTTGCTAAATCCACAGAGCATGAAGCACTGCCTAAGTGTACGGGAACTTCTGTACGCCTTGCTGAGGTGCATCAGCTTTAAGAACTAATTCTGGAAGGGGCATCCAACTACAAAACCCCAGTAAGAGAATGGTGTCTTTGGCATAAAGAAGTACATTTTGAATTTCAGTCCAACCATGCAGTTACAACTCTGCGGTCAGAGAAATAATGGTGATTATTCCTAGAACAAGTGATTTTCACACATTATGTTCTCTCTGTATCTTGTACAATAGAGGTCCCTTTCTTTTGGCAACTGTGATGTACCTAGAAACAAGACTCCATGTCACACATACTAACATGCCTGTTCAATTCTTCAAAACCAAACCCACTTCCACAGTCCCACCTGGCATCAGCAGAAAGCATCGGGGAGGAGCTGGGCCAAACTCCTGCAACAAAGCGCTTTCCCCACAACACGAGCTGGAGAGTATTCTCCAGCAGTTACAGAAATCAATTAATTATTCCTTATATTATGTAATACTGGCTTACTTTTGTCTGCCTGTAAGCAGCTGCATGAACAATTTCTGATGAATACTTACATTCTCGTCCTTCTACAAAGCAAAAATCCCTCCAGACAGGGATCCGCTGGTTTCTCTCAGGTGGCAAATATTGTGGACTTTAATTCAGCACTCCAACTGATTTCAGTCAGTAATTTGCTTTGTGAGAGTCAAAACCACCAACTCTTATTAACCCATTAAACAAATGCTTAATATTTTTATTAAAGATATAATCTAGACAAGGCTATTCTAATGAACTCCCCGTCTTACTTCTACTGAAACAAAACATCCACTGACTCCAGAACAAGTAAGAAGTGCTCATCTGCAGCAAGATAAAGCAGAGCATATCCAAGATGGTACTTTCTTCTTCTGGAGAAGTAATGCTCATACCCTCAAGCAACAGGGCATTTAGAGTTGCAGCTCTTAGATGCACTGCAATTCTCAATAGCTAAAGGAATACTGAGTGTGCACTGCTGAATTATAGTGTCTTAAAAGAATGACTGTTATTTATCAACTTTCAGTAAAAGAAAGATTTCCTAAGTCTTCAGTAACAGTTCTTTCACTAAAGAAAAGCTACCAGTTAACAGTAATGTGACTGCTAACAATAAGATCAACAAAGAAGTTTAAAAGTTTAACAATTAAATACTTCATTCATCAGCAATCAAACAAAAATCTTCTAGGTTGCAAGTTTAGTGAGGTTTTCAGAATTTTCTTGTAAATTTACACCTAAGGTATTGTGGAAATATAAGAAGTGTTTCAAATGAGAAAATCTCACATTCTTCCTCTTCAAGAAAAGCCTTTAAAAGCATTTGTAGTCATTTACATCGCTAGCACAGCCTCTAACACTGCAAGAATTACAAACCACCACATTATATTTCAGTAGAGATGCATTTAATGAGGCCTGTGAATCAGCCCTCCTACAAATGTTAGCTAGAAATGAGTAAACTATTCAAACACACTGAAAGTAAAGAGTGAGGGTCACAAGTAGTAATTGTTTGAAGTGGGTAGATGTCTTTGAAAGGGGATCTTCTTTCACTCGCTCCCCTTTTAAGGCATTTACACTATTCTTCATGGATAAATCTTTCTCACTGACATAGAAAAAGAAATTATTTGTATCTTAGCAGTTCGATTTTCTACCAACCTCAAGAAAAATATTCTGAAGATTTTCAGTAACAACGGTATTCAACAGCAAAAAGAACCTAGGCTCCACATGCATATGATCATGTCAGAAGGTATGTCATTTACCAACTCTGGATTTAAATTTGTAGTGCTTTTTACAGCACAATCAGCCCTGATATCTGAGGTTTGACCTCATACGGAAAAGAAAGGCCAAACCAGCTGTGTGAACTGAGGAACAAGTACGTATGCCTCTCATGTTTTAAGTGATCATCATCTTGCTTTAGAGTATTTTAAGCATATAAGCATTAAGTAGAATTAGCTTAATAACACTAACAGATTAAGGACTAAAACACAGTCTAGTCATTACACCAATTACAAATGTCATGTCAACAAAAAAGCTACCATTTTGATCTCACCAAGATGATGTGATACAAAGAAATGGATCTGTTAAAGGTGACTCAAAATTACAAAGTAAAAATAATGGATCATATCTACCGATTTCAGTGACAGTTCTATAAAGATCCTGTAAGTCTCTTATAATGATAAATAATATTCCACTCACCTAGCACTTTCCATTTCAATACCTCTGGGACTCAGCCACATTCAACCAGCTCCAGATGCCAGATCGTATTAAAATTTCCTGGCTTACCAAGAACAAAAAAAGTATGGAAATAGAGACCAAATGTTGCATTCAATCATCATGCAATGATGGACTGGAATGGAACACTGATCAGCTAGCTCTCAGTCCTGTTACCAATATGCTAAAATGTATTACAAATTTTTTCACATTGGACTAACAACCCATTATAAAATATATTAAAAGACAGTCTTGTCATCAACTTCTTATGCTTTTTAAAATTTTGCTCTTAATCTTCATTACAACTCTTTTTTTTTTTTAAATTCCAAAGACATGAATTAAAGACAAAACTCTTCATATCAAATAGTGAAAAATGGTACTTCTGTTGCCTACTTTGCACGTGCAGATTGCATTAAAACACACAGGCACTTTTTTCATAAAAGCCTTCTTTTGGAATAAAACTCACACATATTATCTTCCTTTCAAAGCAACTCACCACACAATTTAACAAACCTACATATGGTTTGCATTGTGTATTTCTTCTTTAATATTCATGAAAGCAAAACTTTGCAATGTAAAATCCAAATTGGCTTAGAATCAAACCAAATCGGTAAGCTTTTTATTTTTAAATACCGGTATTTAAATGCTTTACATTGAGGTGATCTTACCAGGATTTTAAGTTGAAATAAAATAAATGGGTTTAGAAGTGACAATTCAGTATAAGGGAAGAGTGTGTAGGATTTATTTAGGTCTAGCAGAGATGATCTGGCAGGTCAAGACTCTTGCATATCCCATCTGGAATCACACTATCAAAGGAATACTCATTCAAATGACTCAAAGAAATGAGTCATTTGTATACTGCAATCTCTCAGCAGTTAACTTTTTTTTTTTTAAGCTGTGGTTTATGTAAGATTTCATGTATTGATTAAAATTTTAAAAACTGGCACAGCTTTGTCTCAAAGACCCTAACGTAAAACACCAAAAGCAGCCTTTGCAACTTTGCTTTTTTGTAAAAAGGCTGGACACTGACCAACTAGAAAACATTTCCCTTCTGCCAGTATCTTAAAACACTATCTTAAAGGCAAGCTGCAACACTGACATGCACAACAAAGTCAGGACAAATGTCATGTCTGTATTGGGTGGAATTTTTGCAGCGATACGCTCTTTCCGTATGGCCCCAAGAGGAATTTTAGCTAAGACCTTTTTTTTCTTCCCTGCTGTTCCTAGTACAGTCATCAAGAAAAAAATACTGCTTCAAAATAGCCAAATTCATTTTAGAAAATCTGTGTTCTGCAATCAAAAGCCTAAAAAGCCATTTTGGAGCTTGGGATCGAGATGACTTAAGAGAGTTGAGCTGGTGACCAGTCAAGCAGGTTGTTGGCAGTTACAAACTATCAAATATATTTGAATTGTTTTGTGCAATCAATCTGCAAAGGCTGTGAACCAAGTGGCACCACTCCTCATCTGGATATAAATCTACAGTTTTCTCCCAGCACTACGTCAAAAGCAGAGACTTCAGCTACACAGGGTCAGATTAATTTTGGATGGTTCTGCACTTTGCAAGCGCTTTTTAAATACAGACAAGGTAATCTTTCCACCGAGTATTTCATTTATCAGCAGAAGCGAAGGCTGAACTTCACATATTTTTAACACAGGTATTTCAATACAGTTTTTAGGGAGTTCATCTCTTATCTGTTAGCGGGCGAAAGCATGAGAATAACAAAATTTTTAACTTAGATTTCTAAGCTTCCTTCCACTGCCATGGGTATGTCATGAAAACATGAAGGCCTAATCTTTAAGTTTTAACTATGCTTGTGTTAAGGCAATAGTATTTCACAAACATACACTGCAACAGTAAAGACTACTGCCCCCAGGGAAAAAGAATAGTAACAAAGGTACTGGAGGAGAAGACCAGGTTATGTACAGCAAGTACAAGACTAGTGATACACCAAAGTATCAACACCTCATCACTTAGTTATTGCTTGGGATTGCATATACTTAGAACCATCATCCAACTGCAGTGGTTACTGTGGAATGCGATTTTTAATACTCCACTTTCCTTTCAGCATGCAGTCATTCTGCTTTTTCAAGGTGCAAAATGTCCCTGGGTATTTCCAGCATACAGGAAGGCCAGAATAACAGATCTGTATGCAAACCTGAGAAGAATTTGCCTTTAGGGTTAATCTTTTCTATAGGAAAGAGAGCCATGTTTAGTAATGTGATTATTAATATGCAGGGTTTTTTCAGTCTACTAAAATTATGTGGAACATTTTATCCATTAATCATGTAATTCTATTTCAAAAAAATTTCAAACTCATACAGGCCAGAAAGAACTTTCAACTCAAATTTCCCCATTTAGTGTTTTCTCTTACTTTGAAAAGCACTTAGTTATAGTCAGAATCTGTACCAGCCACAGTGCAGCAGTAGTACTGAACATTGCAATAGATAACACAGCTCACAAAGGTGCACAGGCTAGATGTATTCAAAATACATGTTGCTGTGCTGAAGGTTTTCACATGTGTAAGTGGTTTTTGGCTTTGTTTTTTAACAAGCTCATCTTAAATTGTCCTTCACATGAGGTTCAGATAATATGAGGAAAACAGTAAAACTGGAATATCCCCTCTGTATCTAACAGAGTTACTTCCAGTTTGCTTTATACCTTTATAAATTAAATTATAAGTAATAGTAAGCATTTATTTTTCAGTCGTCTTTACAGCTTCCTGTTTTTTCTAGAAAAGTGAATCAGACATTTGTTTCTTCAAGATAAAAAAAGACTACTGAAAATATTGTTCTAGTAGAGGCCATCCTGACAGAAAAAGGAAATGTTCATGAGACAATATCCTCAACAAAAGGCATGCTTTTAGTAAAGCAAATGAGACAGTACCCCATAACTACTCAAATAAATGCAAACATATGCCTGTATCTATAAGAAAAGTAGCACAAAATGGAAATTGACAGTGCTCCTGTGCCTTAATTGCATCTCCATTTGTTTTATATGCAAGCTTACGCTTCTTTCACCTTTAAACATACTACTCTCTGTTACGAGAAAGATCTGTGATAGTTGCTAAAGAACGGCATGTCAAAACCTCAAAATAAAATGGATGTTTTGAGAAGTATTTGATTATAAATATACTGCACCACATACCACAATCAATTACAATGCCTAGGTTACGGCAATTATTCAACAAAAAAATCAACACAAGAGTCTGTACAATAATCTAGTGGGTCTCTTAAATCTGAAGTGTTTTTTTAAAAAGCAGACCATCAGACATGAATAGGATTGCTCCTTTTACCTAGCACAACCCCAGATTATGCAAGCGTTGCTTTCTGGAATGTGTAGCACCTGAAACCACTTCTGGTGCCCTAGACTGTTCAGACATTTCCACGCCACACAACACAGTGACCTGCCACAGCAGCATGAGACTTCATCCAAACGTTTGGCAATGGGACATCATGGCAAGTCTGTTTCTGTCAAATAATTCACAAGAGATGGTATCTAGCTGTTGATGTAATTAAACAGAATTTAAGGAATCAAAGTTAGATAATCCCTCTGTCCTCACAGCAAATCTATCATGGAAAGAAAATAAACATAATAATGTGAATCATTCAGTCACTGCAGACAACTACTTAAAATAATGTTTCTCCATAGATCCAGTTGAGTACTGGCATGGTTAATGCCAAGAGCTATCCTCTTCTTTACAATTTATGGACTAGAATTGCAAAGTTATTTGTGAAGTTACTGTACACTGCATTACAGTAGACAGATACAGAAACCTACAAATGTATAGTCCTATTGTAATATTCTCATTACACACATAACAACACTCATTACACACTGTAAAAAGGCAGGATATTAAAACAAGGTTTCTGCCTATCAGGAGCTTCTGTAACTGTCTTAACAGAAAGGGCAGGGTCAAAACAATTTAAGAGCTTTTTAAGAAATTTAAAGTATATTATATGAAGGATCTATCTCTAACAGAAGGGGGCCAGACTTCTACAAAATAGTCACTGTAAACCAAAATTTACACTAAGTAGTCCCATGGCAAAAAATTTTTGGCAAAACTGTTGAAGTGTCAATGACCTAGATTTCCCATTCTCAAGAACATGAGGGGTTTTTCAATATTGTCACAAAAACCCAAGGTTGATAAAACTCTCACATCATTTGCTTATGTGAAAAAACTGAAGTCTCAACATTTTTACAAATTTTTGGTCTACATCTCTTTGCGGGAGGGCTATAAGGGCCCCAGCTGCTCACTTGAAGTTGGGTGGTACTTTCCATCTCATTACAGTAAACTCAGCTTTAAATCTCTTCTTCTCCTAGCACTGCCATCAGTGCCTGGTGGATGCCCCCCTCCTAAAAAAAAACACAACAGGAAAGCATGCAGCTGTATGTCATAATTTCTGATGATACTGTGCTAATTTTAAAGATGGAATATTTACATGCCTTTTTCATTTTCTTTATTTGTGTTTCAAAAGCAGGTGTCATTCCAGTCAGAGAAATCTCAGTTAAAAAAGCCCTTACAGTTCAGTAATTTTACAACAACTACAGAATTTGAATGGGAAAGACATGCACATAGTCACAATTTGGACAATTAATCTTGGGGTCAGCAATTCAAGTTATTCAGGCTAACTAGCTACTGAAGCATTCTGCTGCTTATTAGTTTTCATTAAAGTAATTCAGCAGCCTCTATTTTGAGAATTTTGAAGTTTTATTCACCCAAAAGCAACATGATGATGATGCTTCACCCAAAAGCAGCCCCATAACCTGCAGG
Source organism: Gorsachius magnificus (assembly GCA_034008185.1). Classification (NCBI taxonomy): domain Eukaryota; kingdom Metazoa; phylum Chordata; class Aves; order Pelecaniformes; family Ardeidae; genus Gorsachius; species Gorsachius magnificus. The sequence goes on from CM067087.1 coordinate 39,115,049, forward strand.
TGCACTTGCAAGGTGTTGCATGCTCCAAGCCCGTGGTCAGCTATAAACCCCTCTACATTCCTGCACTAGTGTTTCAAGATGTTGCTGGCAGGGGTCCACACTCCATACACTACTATCACACTAGATTGGTATTTGCTCTGAAACCTGAAAAGTAAAACTTCTACACATATTTAGCTCCTTTTCCTTCCATTTTCATTTTTTCTTTTGTTCATAAGAAGTCAAAAATAATTAATTCTGTTTAAAGCAAAACCAGCTAGAGTCAATTAGAGCATGTTTACCAATGGCGTACCTCTTAACATGCTCTTCACTTATTTAATAAATTTAGTAAAGTCGACCAAGCATTTTTTAAAAGTCCCTTTTTGGTAGCCTAAAATAACTACATTAATTATAATACTTCCATCATACCAAGTACTTTGCCTGTCCTAAAATAAGAATGCTGTTCTCACAAACGGAGAAACTCCTGAGATGAAAGTGTACATTTGTTGCCTGTATAGTTACTGTACTGGTGTATACTTGCTGTGTTTATGTGTTTCACCTCTGAAAAAAAATCCACTGGAAATCTGAGGAATAAGAAACCCCAGAAAAGTAACATTTTGAGGCAAGAACTATTACAGCACATTAAAAAGAATTATTTTTTCTCACAACAAGACAGAATCCAGGGGAAAAAAACTCTACATTCTCGTAATTGTTGAACAGGAGTTATCTAACAGTATTCCACCATCACAGATAAACCCCTGAAAGGAACCAAGCACGTGTTTCATGTCTATGTTTCACACCGTTATGAAGCAGAGAGGTCTGGCTCCTCTGCCTCTGGATTCAATCTTGAAAATGCTTAGTGAAGTAACTCTGACTCACAAGACTAACCTAGCTCAAGCATGGACTTGTGAGACCAAACTTCTCATTTGCAAGGAAGAAAATCACTGATTTAATTTTGCAAAGCATCTTTTTCAAAAAGATATGTTTCATTGTACCAGGAAATTATCTAATTCCATGGTTTGCCAGACTTTTTTTAGATTGTAGAGGTGATAAAGACACTTTTAAAACCTCACAAAACGGCTAAGCTTCTGCCTTTCCGTTACATCAACTTGTTTTTTTCTGCTGACTTATGAAATAAACAGTCATAGAAGAACAAGTCCAACAGCACTTTAGAAACAACAAGAAAGCCCTCTGAAATTGTCTTAATAATTAAAACCAAACCCCCAAAAACTCAAGTGAACTATGAATTCAAAATTAAAATATTTGTCCAATTATGTGTGGCTGAGTGTGACACTGAAAAAAAAAAAAAAAAAAAAAAGACCTGACACCTAATGTCTCAGTCTTCCCAGATAACCTAATTTTCCCTTTCCGGATGTAAATTAAAAGCAAGACAAGAAGAACAATAACAAGTGTTCCCAAGGGTGGGAAAACGTATAGAATTTTGGCTGGGTGACCTTCAGCTGAGGCTCCACTACAGCTGATCACATCCACAATCAGTGTAGCAACAATTGGCTACAGAGGCCTTTACAAGGCTGTCAGAATAGCTTGAAGCTGAGCTTGTTATATTCTTAAGCTATTTTTGGAGGGAACTTAAGAGCAAATCATACTCAAAAATTAAATTAATGTAAACAAAACATAATCAAAGTCATATGAAATCAGTAGCTCTAGAAATTTTCATAAGTAGATGCCTTTTTTTAATTGGAATTGTGTACCTCTTTTTTTTTTTCTTTTAATACAATGACTGATTCAACGTTTTCCTGCTTTCAAGTTTGTCAGAATTTAAAAAGGATGCTTTTTTAATCCTGGGAATGTCACAAATATCAAACCAGGATCTTTCCTAGCTTTGACAAGAGACCTTTTACAAGATACATACAAGATACCCTCAGGGCTGAATCTTTAGCAAAACCTTAATTTCTCTTAAGTATCAACCATTTAATGTTCCACTGTTGGTAAGTTGTAAATAGTCTCATTAGAAATCTTTTTCACTCTAATGATTCAATTTTACATTGTCCATTCTCTTGCAGCAGCATAATTTCATAGATTTTTCCACTGTCATAAAGCATTTAAGTAGCACATAAAAATCAAAATGCCAAATACAAAACATGAATAAAGAAGTACAACCCTCTGCCGCTTCTAATAAAAATTAGTTTTGTCTAAAATGACAATCTACCATTTTGGTGATGTCAGGGTGGAGAGATAGTGATAGCAGCATCTGTGAGATCATGCCATTACTGGAAAAGTGTTCATTAAGGGAAGAGCTGTTAAGCCATATACATTTGGAAAAAAACCCCCAACTTTTTCCTAACCTCTCAAGACAAAAATCAGTTAAATTTCTGTTTAAATATATACAGCAGAAAGAGTAAAATGACAAACATGACTAGGAAAATGTAGTGTCAAAACCAAATGTGGAATAAAAAAACCTTTTGTGAACAACTCCCACACTAAATTCTGCTCTTCTAAGCTCAAAAATGTTGACCTTTCGCTACATTCCCCACAAAGCTGTACAGTGATGACCACACACTGCAGGCTGTACTCATTCACTGATGCAAAGCCTGCTTTATTTCAGTCCCCAGATATCTAGCCTAGGTGAATAATGGCACTGGCAAGAGTCTGCAGAGAAGTGTATCCACACAATGTAACTTCCCATGTGGCTCCAAAAGAAATCAAACAGAATGGATGTTAAGATTAGAAAAAGCTACTTTTGTCCAAACTCTCCAACTAAGCAGACAATCCAAAGCCTTTCTTTGGTAAGTGGTAATTACTTTTATTCCTGAAGCTTTTGAAAATACAGTATTTTGAGAAAATTCTGAAAATAACATTCACACCTCAATGTGTACAAAAGGCAAACAAATGACACAAAAAAGCTTGGGTTTGTCTGTCTTCCTTTTTTTAAAAAAGGAGACTCCAAATCCACATCCCCCAAATGATTCATCAGGTAGAGAGACCTTTGAAAATATGGTCTGTAAATCCAACAAACTCCAGTTGAGCAAGCTCTTCCTCTTACATCTGTGAAGTCTGCTCCTATGAAAAATTCTGTTCCGCCTCCAAATGTGTTGGGGGGTTTGCTGTAGTTTGCACAAACTATAGTTAGTTTTTGTAAATAAGCCCACAGGAGAAGGATATTAAAGAGCAATCTGCAGTCCTCTCCAGGGACTGTGAACTCCTGCTGCTGGTAAAATGGTCAAGAATCACCAATGACTGCACTACAATATTCTGGTGGTTGAAGTCAGAGCTGCCCTATGGAAACACAAGCTTGGAATCCACTTAGAATGGTAACACTGTGCAAGGATATAAGCTTACATTATAGAAACAACTTTCACAGTGCAAAAATTTACTGTTTACTCCTGTACACTCTCTGCTTCAATACACAGAAATTTTTCACAGACAAGAACAGACGCTGATCAGTTCCTAATGTATGTGCCCTGCATTATCAATATCACTGTAGATACTTTTGAGTTCCATGCTACTGTGCCAATCTTTAACACACTATTTCACATGAGCTACGAGAAAGTGGGAAAATGAATTCTTCTAGTTTTACATACCACAAATGAAGGCACAGAGAGATTACATGATTTCCTAAGAGTCACACTCTGCAGCACAACAGGAACTGCACTGCTGTTTCCTTCAACCTGGGTCAGCTTCCCAATGACTCGTTACTTCCGTCTTCTCTGATGCTGCTGTATTTAGGGGCTTCACAGTGAAGGTGAAGCCTAAGAAAACACATCAATCGAGAAGTTTTGAGAACTTCTTTAAAAAAACCAAGCAAACCCACACATAGAATTTAAGTCTGCTAGTGGCCTTTAAGAATCTCACATAAACAGAAATCTCACAGTTTAAATACAATTTTTGATTTCTGAAACACAATACACTTTAATACTATCTGTAAGAATTTCTTGACAGAAGACTATTACTTCATTTTGTGATGCTTACACCACTGCTCACCAATCAATCATTGAAAAATAGGAACATAGAACATTTAATAAAAACACCAACAGTAGACAAGACTAGGAAAATTGATCACAGGTAGAAAAAAAGGATTGCTTGTGGTACAGGGAAAATCTCAAATGTACCATGGAAGTGTCCTTCTATTCAAAAACTTGAAAGACTGTCAGAATATTGAACCCAAAAAGGATTAGGGACAGATCAATACTCCATGTACAAAAAGGAGCATTCTGACCAAGAAAATAGTGAGGGGACAAAGGATAGGTATGGGCAGACAAGGTATTGCAGGAAAAGCTGCGTCTGGACTTGGAGCTCGACTATGGCTGTGCTTACACTGTTACTGCCTACGTGCATGCCATTAGCCGTGAGGAAGTGCAAGATCACCAAGGCCTCTTCACACCTCCCCTTACACTGTAGTGATTTGTGGTGACGCTCTAAGCAAATATTTCAGTTTTAATACAATACATTCTGTTCAGTTCTCTAGGCAAGCCTGTATCTGTCTCTTCACTGTAGTTTCAGTCACATCCGCCTTAAAAATAGTCATAGGTAGGGAATACTGCGGCACAGTGCAATGTTCCCAAGTTTTACATTCTTGAAGAGTTCATTCAACAGTCACTGGCACTAGCATTCACTCTAGGGCTGGACTTTTGATTTAATCAATGTAAAAAAAATCCCAAAACCAAACCCCGCCCCCACCTCCACTCCACATCATACCCACCTTTCTCTCTCACTAAAATGAAGGGGAAAAAAATGCCACAAGTCTGTATGTTGAAATTCAGCCCACATGACATTTCCTTTGGATTTAATTGCTTCCATACAATTTGTATCTGCTAGTCACGCTAGGCCCCAGAGCACTAAATATGCTGTTACAAAGAAGCTCTTGTCCTGTAATAACCTCCTTAATCAAAGAGATGGAATTATGGGTAAAACCGATTTTCAACTTCATCCAAAGCATCCAGACAGGAAACAAGTCAAAGCCTAACAACAGGCTCTTCCAGCACGATTTGAAGGAGTGAACAGTACAAAGCTGGAAAGAACAGACCACAGATTCTGCGTTGTCAAACCTGTTTGAAGTTGGACATATTCACCAACTAAGGAAGCAGAAACTCTGCACCACTGTCATTTACCAATTCTGGAGCAAAGTTGGTCAGGCAGACCATCATTTAGATGTTGACTATAGCAGCTCACAAAAATTATAAAAATAAACCTACTATTCATTTTTCTTTCTTTGAGGAACCCAAACCATTAGTAAAGACAATACCTTTTCAGATGGTTCCAGAAAAACAATCTGGTTTTCATGGTAGCATTCTTAATTAAGACCTGTATCTATTCTATACACATCTTTCTAAAAATATGCTAATTGATATTCTTTTCTAATGATTAATGCATAGAGCAATTGTATCTTCAGCTCATATAACGAGATGGATGCATGATAGTTGTCATCCATTAATGCACAAATACTCCTGAACTTTGGGTTTAACATTAAGAATAAAGAATTTAAGACAAATTTAATTAAACCAATGCAATTCTGCATGCACATTAATCGTTTATTAGCTTAAAAGTGTACATCGGCCCAATATATCAAATTGTATATCAACACAATAGTGTGTATAGCAGGGTTGTCATCGATTTCCTTAAATCATTTAGAAGCGCATACACCCAAACTTAGTGCAACTTTTGTGTCTAGACAGCCCTTTACCGTAAGTTTCTTAAACACTTCCTCAAAGGAAACCCTTCTTGGTAACACTTCTAGGGTCAGTGTAGTCCTGCTTAAAGCTTTCTTCACCGACACTTCACAGCTAAGACAAAAACACAGCTTGTATCCTAACTCAGAAAACCCTACTGGAGAGGGAATTGGATCACATCCTGTAAATAAACTGGCAAACGCAAGTTCTGACTGGAGTCATAGGTATGCAGTGGAGCAGAACAGCCTACAAAGTATGTAACAGCAAGAATATGGCCTTTTATTAGTTATGTCCCAATAATAACTTTCAGTATTGACAGTTCTTTAATAAAACTTATTAAATACTCTTGTGATTACCGATCCTATTGTTTCTGCTGTACTTTAAAATTTACACACCTAATCTTGGGAGCATATTCAAATTTATATAGGTAACTCTCCCCTACCAGAAATTTATACAATATTTTGTACTGAAATAAAACAGTTATTCCTGAACAATGTGTAGTATCATTTTCTGAAATTCCTATTCTGTCTGCAATTGGGCAAAAATTCTGTCAAGGCCTGGTATTTGCAATAAACTAACTAGCAAACTAATCTAACACTCTGTTTTGAGAGACAACTTGGAAATTCCGCTGTTTTTCTTGCTTGCACATAGTACCACAGATCATTAAATCAAGAGAATATAACAATTTACTTATAATCCTAAAATTATTTTTCCTATTTTTGTATTTTCATATATTTGATATTTTCATTTGTAGGAATTAAGTGACCTAACTGCATTTGTCTAAGGAGTTTATGCACTGATCCCCTCTCCTATTTGATTACACTAGAGGTCCCTTAGACAAAGCCCAGTCACTCAAGTTTTGCCAAAATGAGATCTGGCCCAACCTCAGAACCAATTGGCAGAAATTACTCCATACATCATGTATGGAAGCAGGAAGATAAAAACCAATTCTCATTTGCACAAAAGTTAAGGGAGTTCTCTGATTTGTAACATCATCATTAAAACAGCATTTGCATTACAGACTCCAGTTGAAGGAGCAATCAGACAAGACCTCTAATGCTGTCAATCGCAGCTTGCAAATTTAGTTCTGATACATACATTCCAACCTCAGCGCTTCCTAAGCATCTCTCAAATGAGTTACAGACGTGACCTATAGCTGAATTTCCAAGGATTAAACTTTGGTATTGTATCACAGCTTTCCTGTCCGTTAGGGACTCTTTAATACACTCACTAATTCCAGATAAAAGTCATTAGTAGTAACACATCCCAGTACCATCTCGCACACTATAATTTATTTTTAATAGAGGGAGGCTGGCAAGGGGAGCAGTTCAGGCACTAAGGCCCACACAAATAACCAGCGGAGACAGGGAACAAAACAAATCCCTTAAGGAGTGGATTAAATGCTCCAAAAAGGCGTATGCTTCTGTAAATGTCACTTTCTAATGCATGACACCAACAACAGCAAGGATGCACAGCCTCTGGCTTTACACCATTTTTCTACAAGGACCAAAGAAAGCTACATCGATGTAAGCCCCCCTTACAGGGCATGCATCATGTCCGTGAGTAACTGCGGTCGTAACAGTGGAACAATACGGCAAAAGTGTCATACAAACATGCCAGTGTTTTCCACACTTTTATCAGAACTTAACGGAGTAGCTGTCTCATGCATTGTCCATCTCCTCCCCCGTTTCTAGTTGTGTAACTACATTCCTGAGGCAGGAAAGTATCTGTATTATGAATACTGTACAGCACCAAGCACAACATCAATATAAAATAATATCTCTACAGAACTAACACAAATGGCTTTCAAGGAAAGGCTATATTTGGAAATCATTTGAACACTTCAGCTGTCTTAGTGTTTTTTGTTTTGTCATTCTCAGGAAAAAAGTATTTTCGTAGTATTTATTACTTCTCCTGTTGTCCTGCTGAACATGCTCAGTGATATAAAACTGTTCAAGTGTTAAATCAAGCTTCTTCACCAACAGAAACCAGTAGGAAAAAATTTGAAAATATCGAGTAAATCAAATATTGAAAGTAATTAGCCTTCTCTCCCCTTGAGCAGGATTTACTGGCAAATATATCCTGGTATGGCAAATGTTCACTATAACGTTTTTTAAAAAAACACAGTGCGATAAAGATAACAGCAGCAACAGTTTCATAAATCTGTTCAGTGCAAATGCTGTACTCTCTATATTCTGTTTACCTTCTGGAATGAAATCAGAGTCTGACCAAGAAGCACTGTACGCACACTGAGAAAACATTAAAACCTTAGTCTTCATTTGAAATATGAGGCTGTACCACCTAGACACAAATCGGTGTAAAGTAATACTTGAAAAATTCTTTTTACAGAACATGTGTACACAGCTCAGCATGTGGATCGATATGCCACTGATATTCCCACTTACCAACACAAGAGCTACACAAGGCAGTTTACCTGTCTTTCCAGAAACCCTTTTTTATCAGAAATAAACCACACTTAAATTTTTTTCCACACATGCACACACAGCAAAATGCTTTAGATAACATTGCTGTAAGTGTGTGTTCATTAGTCTGTTTTCCATCCCCCACTTCTGAGGTTTGGTATTTAATTGCAGGGTGGAGTGGTCCCCAGGCTACTTATGTTTCTTCCAGTCACAGCCAGAAAATTTCTGCAGGAACTGACATGCAGGAGTGCGATTCCTTCAAGTTATGGCTGGTTCCCTGTCAACAAGGCTAGCTCACTGCTCGTTGAAACTCCCCACTGCTACTCGTGTTTAATAATTCTTGAAAATATGTTTAAATACAACAAATTGCATTCCAAACTTCAACCAATAATAAAGGCTTTAACAGGACCTAATTTGGCTATTTACTCTTCATTTCCTTCTCAATTTTCTTTTGCTAATGACTATAAACAAATCTTTATCATTAAGCTGGAGAAAAAAAATGGAAATTTTTTTTTTTTTTGCCTTGAATATAGGAAAATGTAACCTCCTATGCCTGGTTTGACCAAATCGGATTTTCAAGCACATCATCTGACTTGAACCCTACATATTATCACACATAGTTTTAAATGCTGCTTTCCATAAGCAATCTTAAATTTCTGCAAAACATTCTACTTTCACATGAAAAAGATTACACCACTCGTGAAATATTATAGTTCGTATGTGACCATTTTATAGTTAAGTATTACACCCAAAAGCATTGAGGTATAAAGAAATACATTATAGGTGTAAAGAAATACATTATTCCAATTAATTTTTATAGAAATGAGAAAAGTCCTGTTGGATAAATAAAACCGGGGGAAACAAAGACAAACTTAGGTAAAAAATTACATACACAATGAAAATTTTATTTTACATGAAGAAAGGATGTTGTTAATCGAATTGACAGGATTTGGAAAAAAAAAATAAAGACACTTTGGCTTTTCATCCATGCTTTTTTTTAGTAAGGGACCTGCATTTTTGGTCTAAGCAACAAGAATCCACCAACTTGGAAAATTCTGACTCCATGTCAGAAATGTGTGACAGGAAGGTAAAATCACATGAGCTCATTTTGATATTAGTCAAAAAACAAACAGCAGACAAAGATTATGTTATGTAATTTTCAGCCAGAGGTATCTGAAAACACCTGCTGGCCAGCCCTAGCAAGAATTTCTATAAAATATTTATTTATGAATCTTCCTGTCAGTCAGCTCTACTTCTCTGTCCTGTTCTACTGAGAAAAATACATACAAAGTGCAGAGCCACAAGATCTCCTCATCCAGGTGATAAACCAGATTAATAAAATACTCCTAAGTTTGGACCCTGGTATACATCCACCCAGTATTATAAACTATATACAGTAACATACAGAAAGGCAGAAAGAAAGGAAACGGATTTTTGCGCTTCACTAGTAACTCAGAGCGCGACAAGAGGCAAAAATCTAAACTCTGTGCAGAGTAATTTGAGGACTGGGCTCTTGAGTAATCCTTTGGAGATTCCAAAGCCACGAGGCAAAGAAATCATCATAGGATCACGTAAATTATGTATTTATTCATTTTTCTAAACAGTAAACATTCTCCCAATGCATTGTCTATGTCCTATTTATTATGGCTGAATACAAGCACATACACAGTTGAATACAAACTCTTCTGAAGGCTGCAGTAATCGCGTAAATGATCTCCTATAGCCCTGGCAGTTTAACTCTCAATATCCTCAGGTAGATGCCTCATCAGTAAATGTTTTATTTCATTAGTAAACATTTTGTCACTGCGTATTTACCGGGTTAATACACTGCCACTTAGTTTGCAATGAAATCTGGAACAGAGACAGAATCTACCAAAATAAGGCACTGTTGCCTTACCACATATTACAATTATTACGTATTCTCAGGCCCATTAAACTGCTTTGAATCAAATTCCAAATGTCATAAATAAAACACTCTGGTCAAAGTTACTGGCCAGAAGGGATAGGCAGTTATGTTACCACACTTCTCAAAATCTGTCACTAAAATAAGGAAGCCTCCTCCCGTGTCCCTAAAGATATGGATGCTATAAATATGATACACACCACTTGTACTGCAGCAGCGCATTCCGTTTGTGAAAAGCCACCCATGCATAACACGAACCCGGAGGTTTCGCACTTGAAGCCTGGGCTGCAGACCTGGGAGCCCGGGTCAGGTCGTTCCCCCACCCACAGCCTATTTTACCTCCAACAGGTCACAGACGCACAGTGTCCTGTTCCCACATTCTGGAAAACTCCCTGGAACAACTCCTAGTAAACTTATTTTTTTAAAAAAAAAATTAGTTTCTGAAGCTTGGAAGTGCGGCCACGCAGGAAAGAAATACAGAACCGACAGTTCACAGGCAGGGCTTCTGCCCCGGCTCTGGAAGCGGCCCTCCAGCCCGCGCCGGCGGCTCGCTGCACCGCGCTTGTCTTCCTCTTCCCACCGGCGAGGCGGGAAGGAGCTCCCTCCCCGGGCTTTGGCATCCACCTCAGGCCGGGAAAGCCTCGGCGCCCCCCGCCGCCCCCGCCTCACGACGCGCCCTCCCCCCCCCCCCCCCCCCGGCCTCCGTCAGGCGCCTCCCGCTGCCCCCCCCCCGCGCCCCCCGGCCTCCGCAGGCGCCTCCCGCCGCCGCCGCCCTCCCTGTCGGCGCGCCCCCCCCCCCGGCGTCCCTCGCCGCCTCACGGCGCACCTCGCGCCCGGCCGGCACGGTGACACACACACCCCCACACCCCCCTACACACGTACCCCCCCGCGCTCCTCTGCACCAGCCCCGGCGGGCCGGCGTGAAACTTGGCCGACAATCCTCCCCCGGTGCGGACCGGGCCCCGGGGCAACCGCCACTCCGGCCCGGCACCCCGCGCCGGCCCGGGGGCCACAGCCCCGGCTGAGCGCAGGAGGCCCAGCCGCCCCCCCGCCGCCCCACTCACTTGAGGAAGTACCGCTGTCCCGTGTGCGTGAGCGCCATCTCCCAGCCGGGCGGCAGCGGCAGCTCGTCCGTCACGTCGTAGGAGCGCTGCCGGAGGTGCGCGTGCTGCTGCGCCGCGCCCGAGCCCACCAGCGAGGCGGGCGAGGAGTGGGAGCGGACGTGCTGCGCGGCGGCGGGCCGCGGCGGGGGGCCGCCCGAGTCCGTGCTCGACTGCCGCGAATGCGAGCCCGAGTCGGGCTCCTTGAAGAAGGACTCGGGCAGGATCTTCTTCCTCCAGGAGCTGGGCTTGGGGTTCATGACCGCGTTGAAGAGCGCCTCCAGCTCCGTGTCCAGGTCCTGCGTGACGTGGATCACCTGCTGCCCCGGCGGCGGAGGGGCGGGCGGGTCAGCCCCCGGGCAGCGCGGCTCCCTCCCCCGGGCCGGGCCGCGCCGGGCAGCGGCGGGGCGAGGGCCGCGCCGGCCCCTCCCGCCCGGCGGCCCGGCCCCCGCCCCGCCCCGCCCGCAGTTATGCAACGGCCGCGGAAACTTTGGGTACTCGGGGCCGCTGTGGAACGGGGGGGTGGCTTCCCCGCGCAGCAGAGGGGCCCTCGCGGCGGCGGGGACGCGGGCCGGGGCGTCCCTCAGAGCCCGCCGGCGCCATGCCCGCCGGGGCGTCCCTCAGAGCCCGCCGGGGCCTGTCCTCGCATTCCTGCCGCTCCGCCCGTCCCGCACGAAGTTAGCGGGGGCCGGGGGAAGGCGGCGCCGTGGCCGCCGGGCGGGGCCCCCCCGGGAGCGGTGCCGGCTCGTTGGGGGGGCCCGGGGCCCGGGGGCAGCCACCTTCCTGTCACGCAAGCAGTGAAAAGCGTTGCTTTAGCGTTCAAGGAAACTCGGAGCCTTTTCTCTCCTGATGCAGCTGAATTTCTGTCAGCCTAATTAGCTTGGCTTTAAAGCCATTCTTCAGGAAGCTCATGGGCGATACCAATTTCTGGAAGCAAAATGATGCTTAAAATACTTCACATACATGCTTCATAGCATAATTTACTGATGCTATGGCAATGGGGGGGACACATAGTGGGGAAAAACTGAAGGAAGCATTCATGGTGACACGGACAACAACTATTTTTTTGTAGTTTAGATAGATAAGGTTTGGGCCCTTGCTGACAGGTACAAATTAAGTGCAGAGTTGTATTATAAATCTTTCCAACTCTATCCATAGGAGGTGTCTCAAATACAGCTGTGATACTGTGTAGATCTATCCTGACCCCCTGGTCACAGTCACTTGTCCTCTATTTAGTCTATACTAGAAGCCAGAGCTGTCATCAAAATGCATTCCTGAGGCTTTCTATAAAGTAAATGTAATACAATTTTTTTTCATCTCATTTATATTACCATTTTTTTGTGCACTTGAAACAACTTTTGAATGGTGATGTGACCCAGAATTTGCTTAAATTCAGTAGCTACATCTATAAAAAATAATATTGTTCACTCTCCAACCTCAGTGTTGTTTTTTACAGTAGGAAGCATACAGTGTTTTTATGACTACATACATACAGGTATCACACATTGGCTATACAAACACGCAACATCATTTTAGTAATGCGTTTCTTAATTTTATTTCTGCATTTTGGACAGACTCCAGTCTATGCTGATTGATAAACACATCCTCCTCGGTAATCAGAATCTGTATTAGCAAAGTCTTAGGTAAGTATTTTTTTTTCTGAACTTACTTATTTCTTACTCTTACTTATTTCTTAAGAAGAAGCATGAACTATCCTGAACTCCATTTGGCTTCTCCAGCTTAGAACTTGGACCCGACTCTTGAACAATCTTTGTCCCTTGATCAGTGTTACATTTAATATTGGGAACATAGATTCTGAGATTCGCCGTTTAAGCCAGTACATGAATTCTGGATTAGGATCAGTGAGCTCCATGGAACAGATCTTGCTTGTGCATTTCCTGATTTCCTTGCTTCAACAAATACTCCCTGTCATTTGTTTTTCCTTACATTTCCTGTTCATGTTTCCATTGGCTAGGCAGATCTCCTCCTTGGTTTGGTTTTTTTTTTTTTCCCCCCACATCTGCTGTATTTCTGGTCAGGAAACCCGGTACTCCTGAGACTTGTTTATGCTTCCCTTCCCTAAGAATTTTCCATGCTATCTTTTGTACCATTCTTCTCCTGCTTCCTTACTAGGTCAGTTGATAGCGTTTTTACTAGCTCAGACAGCTGTGCTAATTACAGCACCTGCTCCAGGGTTATGCAGATATTACATACCTTTTTTTCCTGCAATTTCCTTGTTTAAAACCTTTGGCTATTAGATTGTGTGTGCGTGTGCATGTCGTTATTGTACAGATAATGATCTGAACGCGAGTTATTTTTCCCACAGCCTTTACAAGGGCTTTTTTGCTTCCTCCAGGCCTCTCTATCTTCGAGTAAAAGACACACCCATCTACCTATGACATTCCTTACCAGATGACTTGCCTATTCAAGGCAAGGCTCTGGTAATCTCATTCATGGTGACATCTCATCCACATTAACTAGACCACTTCCATAAGACAGCGTGGCATCTCGTGAGTAAGTATACGCATATCTGTTCTAAACTTAAGCAGTATTCATGACAGCTAAACTGTCATCTTCAGCAAGATGATAGCATTTCCATTGTACTTTTTACTGACTAATATAATTAGCTGCTATTGTACCACTTGGTGCAGGCTAAAGCATCTTTCTCCACTAATCTGAAAGTGATTAAAACTGTAAGAGTAAATTCTCATGGCATTGTTGTTGTTATTCTTTGTTTAGAAAAGAGTAACTTCCTTCTTTGGACACAAAAATAGCATATGACCACCAGCTTTTACAGAAAATGATTCAATGTGTTCAGGTCCATGGAAGACAATGACACTTCCATCACAATGGGATTGGATTAAGTCATAAAGGAACCAAACTACAAGTGTGACATAGAAAGCCTCCTTATCATTACTTCTTTCTTCTAATTATAAGACCTTACGTTATAAAAAATAAGACAATAACATTATTTTCTCTCAATTTTGGGTGCTGTTCAAGTGGTTTTGAATACTACAGACTTTCTTTGTTCAACTGAAGGATTTATAAAAGTACAGTACTTTGAGTGTACCCTATTTGTCATCCATTTTCTAGCAGCAAATACAATCTATACTTAAGCAGAAAGCCAAACAAACAGAAGTGCATTTTCAAATGTACCCTTAGATAATGAGCATCTAATGGTTTAAAGAAACAATACCACATTATGATTTTTAATCTAGACCCATCACTGCTTTGTATCAAAGCTCTACATACATGAAAATTTTTCTGAGAAAGCCTACATAGGTGAAGATGCACATGTGGTGTCTATTATAAAATAAAACATTCAGGATTCCCTGGAAAAATCTCATGCTTTCTGAGTAACTGAGTAACAGTTACACAGTGTAGATCAGGAAGAGCATGCACAGTTCCTGCCTTCTGTTTGGGTATGCACTGTGCAAAGAGAATTTAAGCAGTCATTACCTACTTGCTTTCATATACTTCAGTGAAGAAAAGCCATATATAAAATGAAAGCTTCTATTCCTCCAAAATAAATAATGGAGAACAAAGAATACGATGGAACAGTAAACATGTTACGTGAAGTTTCACTATACAAAGGTACACATGTGCATCATACACACACACTTACACTTAAAGAAACCATATTGTTTATCATGCAAATTCCTAGGTTTTATTTGCACTTGTGGCAATTGGGTATTGTTTAATAGACATCTTTTTGTATATTACGCTCTTGCTAATAGTTCTATATGGTTCAATGGTCTAAATAGTTCAATGGTCTGAAGTTGCGCCAGGGCATGTTTAGGTTAGACATTAGGAAAAATTTTTTCACAGAAGGGGTTGTCAGGCACTGGAATGGGCTGCCCAGGGAAGTGGTTGAGTCCCCAGCCCTGGAGGTATTTAAAAGACGGGTAGATGAGGTGCTTAGGGACATGGTTTAGTGGTTTAGTGGTGGGATGGCAGTGTTAGGTTAATGGTTGGACTTGATGATCTTAAAGATTTTTCCAACCTAAACGATTCTGTGATTCTATATTAATCTAATTTTCAAGAGACTTCTTCTGGAAAGGTATACTTTGGTAAATGTATTGTGTTTTTTAACAATGAGGTCAATGCTTAAGATTCTGGGTTTTATACGTGTGCATTTCACAGCTATTTGTTTCTCAGGTAGCTAACAGCACTTCAGAACACACCCAAAGAATATCCTCTGTAGCCAACTGTGATGTGCATTATTTAATACAAAGACCTGTTGTATATGACAAAGTTTAACCAAAATAGCTATGTCAGCATACATCCCCAGCCAACATCTCCAAGCCAGCAAAACCTCTAATGTGGACACAGTCTGCTAGCACAAAAAAAAAAGATGCAACTTCTGTCAGCTCAGTTCATGTTGGTTTATAAGTTGATGTAATGTTAATGGCAAGAAAGCTATGAGAACATCTATAGTAGATGACTGCTCAGACATTCATTTCAGAAACAGTTGTGCTAACCAAAAAACTGCACCAATGTTTGTGTCTCAGAGGTTATTCCCCTTACAGCAAAGCCAGTGGAATGGGACATTACCAACACTGCTCGTCCACAGCAATACAGAGTCGGACCACACTTAAGCCCTCTGCAACAGCGATTTGGGAAAAGCTGTGGTGTCTAGTTCGCAAACAGCTGAAGCCATGTCAGAAGTCACCATGCTACAGCTGCTTGTTTCAACCTCTTTACTGAGGTTAGCATGCCCCCTCCCAAGAAGATAATGGAACAAAATACATATGCACACCATAATCAGTTTGTCTCAGGTAGCTTAAACTGCTGATGAAAATGAGGTTTCCTAATATAGCTGACTTTGCACATAAATGAACTAGGAAACAAATTCACATTTGTGGAAATGGTGGTAATGTTTAAAAGGCAGAAAACCAATGTTCAAGATTTTCAGTTACTCAAGACAGATTTGGAAGATGATTTTTGGCCAAATTCTGTGGGATAAATTAAGTCTTAAAATAGTCATGTAAAATAAACTGGGACCTGATCTGCTCTGCTGTTTCAGAACACAAGTCCAGAATTGCAAAAAGAAAAGAAGGAATGCTGAATACAGTATGATCTTATTGGCAAAAGTTGTTCTGGAATAGTTATGGCCGTCTGGCTCCCGACGTGAACATTGCTGACAATACCACAATAATTACCCAGCTAACAAGATTAAAATACACAGGAGTAGCTACAGAGGAAAAAATATTCTGGAATAGCTCTGCAAACTTTAGCAGTAGGGTATCGTAGAACAGTGCTGAGAATCATACCAGCATGAAAAGTGCTTTTTCTAGCATAAAGCACTCAACTTGCAGATAGAGTAAGATACAGTTTTCTTTTTTGTTAATAAAACCTGCATGTACACGGAGAGGGTTTTCTGATGTAGATTTTGCCAGGAAATAAAGCTAATAGTTTAACTGCAATCAGACTTGATATTTTGGGAGGGTCTTCCAGTTTGAGTTTCCTGTGTCCAATAGAGGGTGTATGATTTGCTCAAGCTCAGCAGAGCAATGTGAAACAAAACCTAATTATTCTGACATCCTGCTACTGCTGTTAGTGCAAAACATATCAGTTGTGACCTAATAAGTGTATGTATATGTAAAAATAAATAAAAAGACAGTGCCATATATTTCTTAACACGTTTTTGGTTGTACTTGTTGCTCAGTGCTGTGTATTTCACCTTTCCCCTCTCTGCAGAAGATAAGGCCTACATGACTTGTTCTGCGTATTTCTGAATTGCAGGATCCTCTATTTCCCCTAGCAAGTAGAAGTAACATTCATCATCAGTATTCCCTGTTTTCATCATGTGTTTTCTTTTTGCATGGAAAGTCATCCGCAATACTAACTTTTAACTTTTGTGGGAGAATAAGAAGGGATGAGAGGCAAATTGTTGTTCCAGGAAGTGTTAAAAGTTGACCAGTCTAAAACCAATCATTTAAGATGTGGTCCTGCCATTGAGCACACAGGTGACACCAAAACCAGCTAGCAAAGCAGAAAGAGAAGTACTTTTCTTCCATGTCCCTTTTTGTTTGGCTGCACAGGGAAAAGCCCAAGAGTGGGTGTGGGTATGCAGACCAACGTGCACCTTTATTCTTTAGGTGGACAGGAATAGGCAAACATCTCCAGCTGTTAGCAGAGAGACCGTGAAGTGACAATGTAGTCCGACATAGATAAAACTGCATGTTTTTTTCTAATGTCAATACCTGGGAAAAGTGTTAGTATTTAACATAGTATTGCTTTCCTTCTTGTTTTGGTTGTATGATTTTCATGAGGAAGATCTGAAATATTGGACCTGGTGCAGCAAGGTATTAAAGAATTAAAAGGTGTCATTACAGAACTTATTCAAAAAGGGTGAAAAAGAAAACTTTGTATGGTAAAAACAACCTACATAGAAGTACTCAAAATGCATGCATCCTTTTCAGGATATTTGCTGACTTGATTTATAAAAGGTATGTATCTTGCTTTCTTGTGAATTCTTGATTGCATCTCCTGTGAGACTGTATGGTAGACTTTGTGATACGAGATTTTACAACTCATTCCTAAATTAGCCATGGTTAAGAAGAAATTCCCTCAATGTTCAAATCACGGGAAGAAGCAAAGATCGTTGAAGAAAATCTTAATAGTGTCACAACTTGTAATAATTACAAAATCAAGACAAATGATAGTCTCATCTTTTTTATGTAACAAAGTTTCTCAAAAGATCCCAAGTTAGCTTTATTGGGGCTTGAACTCTTGGTTCTCAAAGCACTATCTTATTTTAGATCTACTTGGAACAGTTCCAGTTGCTTCCATCCCTCAAACTACTTGCAGCCATCTGCTTCCCGGATGCTGCTGTCCAAGAGGGCTCAGCTGGCAGAAGGGAACATCTGAACACTTTATGCAGGCTCTGGGTTTGTGCAAAGTGAGCCAGCTGAAGTAGACCAGCTTCATCAACACTACAGGCTGAGATGGCCACCCTGCGTTCACACTTCCCACTTCAGACTGTTAACTGTCAGCAAAATCCCAAACTGCAATCCCCAGCAAGAGCTGAGAAGTATTTGGGAAACTTTTGAATTCTTAGATCCAGAAATCAGAAGATACATTTGGATGTAGAAAAACATAATGGTGATTTTAAAGGCCACCCATGTCAAATTATTAACCAATTCCCGAAATTCAGAACAAAAGTGTTTACAACAGGTCTTGTCTCAGTAATAGCATAAGTACCAACTGGGGGATTTCTCTAAAATTAGGGCTTACTTAGGGCTTCCGCTAAAGACAAACCTAACAGGACAGAATTTTTTCTGTTATCTTATGGTAGCTCTGTGAACACAGGATGCTTGAAAGGCCTGGTAGAGAGAAGCTTCCTGACTTCTGCACTTCTGATATTTTAGGTATCTGTTAGGAGTACGAGGAATACCACTTTGTATGTTCACACATACAAACACACTGTGCAGTAAGGCAGAGTCCATGAAGTGAAATTCAGTTTTAATCAGTTTACTTAAGTTTTGCTTTTGCCAAAAAAGTAACACTTTGACAGAGCAGTAAATAGGGAAAGGAAAAGAGTAGGATAAGTAGAAGGTTCTTACATATTTAACGATGGGAAAAAATGTATTTAATATGTTTTGCAGCATATTTGGTCACTATGGCTTGTATCTTAAGCCTGAATATTATCTACATTTTGGGACAATCAGGATGCAAGTATTTGGAGTGGTGTTCCTCTTACAAACTTCATTAATTCGATCAATGGACTGAAGCACGGCCTGTCCTTACGTACTTAGAGTAAGTTGTCATAAAGAATCTCGAACAAGCAAGTCATAAAGCTGATGATCATGGCAATTCCTAAAACGTATTCTAAAATTCTATTACACAATCATGGTAAAACCTGCACTTTCATGCACGTAAAAGTAGCCTGCTCACTACTCCATCTTCAATAGATCTGCTGGTAATGTTTAAAACCTGCCACATTCCAACTAAATCAAAACTCAAAACTCTAAATGAAACAATAGTGTTTTCTATACAAATAAAATCTGATGAATGAGTGAAATTTCAAATTCCAAGATACAACTGCAGTAATCAAAATGCCACAAGTTATACTCACCTTGAAAATAAAATCAGCAAGAGCATTGAAAAAAGGGATTGTGCTGTAATATACCTGACCCTGACCACAGAGCCAGGCATAGAGTGACAAGAGACTTCCTTCCCTTTATTTAGATAAGTAAGAAACAGCAGAGCTTTACTCATGGAGTTTTGCCAGGTTACTCCTAATCTTGGACTTCCTTTCCTACGCACTATCTATTGTTAATATTACAAAGTCACAGTATAGGAAACACGCATTCTTATAAAAACTAGAACTAAAACAAAATGACCATTCATACCTTGGAGTCTATACATGGACACATTTCATGAATAGCACTAAATTTAAAACAGGTCTAATACATTTAATGATAAATTCAAAATATAATGTTAAGGCAAAATCTTAGTTCAGGGTTTTTTCTGTTAAATGAGAATTGTAGGCGTAAATCAAAGTTCCGATACTGATTTTACCTATCTGTGTGTATCTAAACTAACTCTATAGCTGTTTAAAGAGTTTTCCCCATATAATTCAAGGAACATCTAATTAATTTGCCAGTTAAAGATGAAAAAGTATTTAGTCTAGTAACATTAAATGCTTGCAAGAAAGCGTGGCAGGTACAAGCACAAGTACAAGAAAATAAAGCTTGTAGGAGAGTCTATAAATATGCTTGAGAGATGGGGAATTCATTAAAAATTGGATCAGAAGCTTAAATGATAGATTTTACAAAATAGGGAGTGATCATACAGAATTCATTCAAAAGGATTTAAAAACAAAGGAGGAAGAGCATTGCTTCTTGAGTCTACTCAGTGCTTAAAAGAATACAAACATTTTACACCACCAAACAAATTACATCGTCCCGAGTTTTAAGTTGGGATATATTATGTTCTTCCCTAAGTTGCTTAGCGGATTAATTAGCAGATTCAAGAAACAATGTTTTGCAGTGGTTGAAAACTAAGTTTTATTGTTTTCAGTGTAAAATTGATCACGAATTTGGAAAATACAAGGTGAAATACATTCCAAGCTAAGTCTTGAGACTATGAACAATTCTTATCGGACGACAAACGCTGAAAATGGTTGTAAAGCGAAACTTCTCCTTTGGAGATTGTAAAAAACAAATTTTGTGCCCTCTGCTGTTTAGACCAGGAAAAAATAAACTGGGATACAAATCTGCTGAGAAGCATAGAGCCAAGGGCTGAGCCTAACTCTGCTTTTAAGAAAATAATCTAGTTTAAGCATAAACTAGTTGGATTTTCAGTTGTTCTATGTATGCGCTTGGACTCTGCACTGGCATGAAGTTCACCTGAATGTAGTGGTCTATCAAAAAGGTGCCAGGGAGCCATTCGCAAGTCACTTACTTCCTAAAGGCCAAAGTTACTTGACATACACAGGAAGGACAGTTCTGCAAAGCAAAGTTAAATTTGCAGTAAACCAAAACATACAAAAGTTCTACACTGAGGGTAACAGATTACATTCCATACTTAATAGATTTCTAAAAATGAGATAGTAATACACTCAACTTCCTCACAGATTATTCAGAACTTCATTGGTGTTTGTAAATTGCTTCACGATTAAAATGCTGCACTGCCTACAAATCAGTTACATTACTTTTTCAGAGGTTAAGTTGAAAGTCACTTTTTCCTGTTATAAAATCAACAATCAGTTCTTCCAGACTTGCAAAAAAAAAGTAGCTAAATGGCCTCAAATTTAACTTTGCTTTTAGTGGCTAAATACCAGAGCAAGTTTTAAAAAGCCTATAAAAAATAAAATGGGTTAAAAGTAGCAACATTACATATACCTGTATTTTTTAATAGCTTACGAATAATGCTTTGTACTCTCCATGTCTTGTTCAAGGGTTTCTATAAAGCAATTGCAAATTCATGAAAGGAAACAAGTTATATTAATTATAGTTTTATGTGTCACCTTTAATTTTGGACAGAGTTTACATTAAAACAGAAAAATCCAGATCCATGACTGAATTCTTATTTTGTCACTATCTGTGGGTCACTGAAGTAGATTCTTTTTTACTCTCCCACTTCAACTGCCCTACAAAACAGCAGCTATAGAAATACCGTAATTCCAGCATTGGTAACTCCAATCAGCACAATGACATCAATGGCAGGAAGCGTCATTTGCTGTGCATTCACACTGACCATAGCCTTTTAGACATAATTCTGCTCTGTCTGCACATTACTACTTCTGTCGTGGCAGCTGCAAAGCCCTCGGTGCTCTGAAGAGAGGGAAAGGTGGAATTTGAAGAGCTGTAGTAAGACCCACGCCAACCTCACACGAAGGCAAACGTACCAGTCCAACAAGTGCTACAGTCCCTACCTGCTGAGAAGCTGCTTTCCAGGCTCAGTGCTTCTCCCCGGAACAAACCAAAAGGTACAGTTCAAAAGCAACATGCTTGGTGTTAAGGATCTTTCTCCTTACTTTTCTTCTTGAGTCTGTTCATGGATCACTGCCGGAGTTTGAGTTTCTCTAAATTTCACCCAGCTTCAAAGTTTAACTTTGACCATCCTCGGTTCAGGTAATTTTTTGTTAGGGGAAACAAGACCATTCAGCGCCACAGTTTTTACTTCTGTGCTATTGTAATAAGCTTAAAAAAAAAGAAAGGGAATATGCAAGCTTTCTAATGACATTCTGTATTCACAAAATCCACTTTGAACTGCCCATTTTACCCCTGACCACCAAGGGAAGCCCTCTCCTCTTCTTCTTGCACACGCTTCAGGACATGACACACATGTAAATTGCCAGCATTTACCATGATGCCAACTAGCTCTACAGCTGATTGTTTCCTTCTTTTAAGAAGTTTAAGAGATAGAAAGGTAAACGTGTTCAGATTCATAGGGCAGTAGTGTGATGAGACATGGAAAGCCTCTAGGACTTGTACCTAAAACTTCTGGTTTGCTGCCATGAGTTGTAGACTATGGCTGTAGTGAATAGGGATGGAATAAAGAGAAAATGCTGGCCTGCGTACAGGCTGTTCTTGTATTTCACCTGAAAATGTAGGCCAATTGCCTAAAAAAATACTAATCAGAAATAACAAGTAGTAACATTTGATCACGTTTAATTACCACATACTATATGTGAAGAAAATTCTACAATTCTATGAAAAAAAGTCACCACATATGGATGGTAAATGAAACACATTGTTGATTCATGTGCAGGAGAGGAAATTAAGTTTGTTCACACTATATAAAGCAATTAGAGAATAAGCAACTCCATATTCTAGAAAACAGACTTTTTTAAAGTGGTATTAAGTGTTACTGATGAAAGCACTTCTGCCATGCAGGTTTCATTTGAAACACTACCTCTCAAAGGTACAAAAAATTAAAAACAGGAAGAATGAACTTGTGAAGGTAGGAACACAATTAATACAGAAATTTATGGTGCTGCTATGAGAGACAGTAAATACAGAGTTATTGCCAGAATTTGTATGTTAAGGTTCTCTCTTGCCTATCTGTCCTCTCCAATGTACTTTAAGGGCTTTATGATGCACCCTCACTAGTGACAGTAAAACATTAATTAGTAAAACTGTTAAACCTTAGTCACAAAAGCTACATAGTATTGCATTAGAATACAACTGAAAAGTGACTTTTGACATAACCTCCATTAGACATTTTTCTTAAAAATGGAAAAGCATCGTTTATGTTGCAATACTTAGCTAGTCTTTCCTTTATGAGCACACTATCCAAATAGGGGGACAAAAATTATTGCATCACAACACAAAGATCAGATTTAGCAGAAGTTAACACTATTCTTAACCTGCCTCCTAGCCCATGGTTTTACTTTTTCAATTTTTCAGATCACCTTTACATATAGAAATAATCGGTATGTTAACTTATGTTTAGGCCACTGGGTTTTCTATGGTAACTACTACCTGCAGAAAGCAGGAGACTGCCTAGTAGGGATTACAGCCAGCTTCATTAAAATGGAAGCGTTAGCTTGATTATACTTTCTTTCATTACGCAAGGGTAGAAAAGCAGTGTTACACCCAGCCTCTAAGTTGACCGAATCCTTTGGAGGAAGAGGGCAGTAGTCCCACATGTACTCTTACACATATCTCAGTTCGATGGAAGAAACACTCCTGTAAAGTATCATTCCCACCAGTATAGGGTTTTTGTTTTTTTTTTATTTTCAAAACAGAAGCAAAACCAAGGGAAAAAACTACTTGATAAATGTAAAAATAAATGTACAGCTTCATATAATATTGAGACAGCTCTACTTTATGTAGGAAAGTTCTTTGAGTAGAACTATACTAATTTAGAGCTAAAGAAAGTCTCAGCATAGCATGCTGAATTTCTACATTTGCAGGTAAAGCAAAATCAATTACCTATCTCGTATCAGGCAGGAGTGTAAAGTTAGCACCTATAGACATTCAGCCTATAATTACTGCCTCAAGATCCTGGCACAGGAAAGCATTTCATCTGATCCAGATGTTTATTTTTCCTCAAAATGTATTTGTGAACATTGTTTTTAGTTGTTTCACAAACCACTTAGTAAGACAACAGCTACGAATCAATACTATTTCATGTTGCGCACTATTCTCCTGCAATGGTTTGTTTTCATTTCCCCCAGAGCTTGTTCCAGTTGCTGAATTAGGTGGAGGAGGGTAGAAGGGTCGGTTTGCAACACCTGGGCAGTTTGATCTTCATTCTGATTAAGGTGTAGCTTTAGAGTCACAGCAGGCTTAATCTGTTGTCTCAAACTTCTGCTTGCAAGCTGCATGAGGGAATTTACGTGAAATGGGAATAGGGAAACAAACAAAGAAGAAGATGGTTATCAACTTGCATATTTACAATTCACAGCAGGTTTGCAGGACCCACTTGGAGGAAACTTTTCATACACATTATACAGTTATACACAATCTATTATTTAGTTTTATTATAGAATCGTTTAGGTTGGAAAAGACCTTTAAGATCATCAGGTCCAACCATTACCCTAACCCTGCCATCCCACCACTAAACCATGTCCCTAAGCACCTCGTCTACCTATCTTTTAAATACCTCCAGGGATTGGAACTCGACCACTTCCCTGGGCAGCCCATTCCAGAGCCTGACAACCCTTCCTGTGAAGAAGTTTTTCCTAATGTCTAACCTAAACGTGCCCTGGCACAACTTCAGACCATTTACCCTCGTCCTATCACCTGTTACCAGGGAGAAGAGACCGACCCCACCTCGCTACAGCCTCCTGTCAGGCAGCTGTAGAGGGCGATCAGGTCTCCCCTCACCCTCCTCTTCTCCAGACTAAACAACCCCAGTTCCCTCAGCCACTCCTCGTATGACTTGTGCTCCAGACCCCTCACCAGCTTTGTGGCTCTCCTCTGGACATGTTCCAGCAATGCAACATCTTTCTTGTAGTGAGGGGCCCAAAACTGAACACAGTATTCAAGGTGTGGCCTCACCAGCACCGAGTACAGGGGCACGATCACTTCCCTACTCCTGCTGGCCACACTATTCCTGATACAAGCCAGGATGCCATTGGCCTTGTTGGCCACCTGGGCACACTGCTGGCTCATATTCAGCCGGCTGTCAACCAGTATCCCCAGGTCTTTTTCTGCGAGGCAGCTTTCCAGCCACTCTGCCCCAAGCCTGTAGTGTTGCATTGGGGTTGTTGTGACCAAAGTGCAGGACCTGGCACTTGGCCTTGTTGAACCTCAAAAGGTTCAACATTAGGCAGTATTAATCCACTTTAATCAGTGCTTTCATAGTATTTCTGAAAATTAGGTGATAATCAAGACCGAATATATTTAGTATACACTAACGTTTTTAAAACACCAATGGAGCTATGAATTCAATTTTCATCAAGCAACAAATACTTTGCACCATTACACATCCTGTTCATCTCATAACTATCTCTGGTGCAATAACAAACTTATGTCGGTTTTAAATACATGAAAAAATGCTGCCTCAATTACTTTGAAATAATAGAAATTCATTGTTTAGTAGCTGTTTTATGATGTTAAAAAAAATGTAAAGTGAAATACAGAACACTGAAAACACAGTAGAACTTACCTGCACATCCAGTCTCCATTCAAGACTGTGATAGCTGGGAAGCTTTGGTGCCAGCTCACTGAGAATGCTTCTGATCTCCTTCCTGTGATCGAGGTACAGCTGGAGCAGTAATTTGTTCAATTCATCTGAGAATCCCAGAACATGAATGGAATCTTGGAAGTCTATCTCAGAAATCTAGAAAAAACAATCTAGGCCTTAATACAGAACTGTGTAATAATCATTATTTGTTGAGAAACAAATAAAACTGTAAGTAAACATTACATATGGCATGGTGCAGTTATTTTCCTGCAGGAATGTGCGAGGACAAAACAAATCATCCAGATTTTAAGTGATTTACACGTGTAGATGTATTACTGCTGATTTGCATGAGCTTCAGGAACAGTTTTAGATCCGTTCTTTTTAAAAAGAAAAACATTCAACATCCTCACATTTAAGCCTTCATATCAGAGAACAAAATGCAACACAGAAAAGCATGTGAGCTTTGTCATGAGGAAGTACGTATTTCAATTATCAATTTATCAACAGTATGTTAACATAATACTGATACTCAAGTGTGTGTGTGTGTGTATATATATATATATAAATACGCTGAAATGATCTGAGTGTCTGCACATGTAAGCAAGCACCAGGTACAACTTCAAGGCTCGTGTTACAGTAACTCAGAGTGGCACCAAGAAACTGATTCCCACTGGCCAATACCTTTGTGCTGAACTGGAGAAGCTTGGTTCGTCACTGTGGAAGTGGGTATTTATATATTCCACAGAAAATATCATATGTTTACAATGCATTTGTACGTAAACACATTCTGTGATCAACTATATTCTACCATAATACGCTATAATTTTTCTGTCAGGTCACTTTACTTCAAGCGAAGATCCTGCAATATTTCCTTCCCTTCCCCCCTGCTTTTCAGAACAATGCCTGATTGAGTTTAGTTTGGAATTACTTGTCTCTGGATCCCTTCTCCATGTCTTCATTGTTCAAATATTCTACGGTACCAACAGTAAAAAGTCTTTCCAAAGGAAACAGTAAATATCCAACTATTATTACTATCTGCTTACACCCACCCAAACTTCTGATGTCAGGAGCTGAAAAAGTTCTCAAACCTACCACATCAGACAAACATAAGGAATACCTAACAGGGGGGTAGTACAGCACACATCCTGTATAGTAGCTGAACAACAACAAAAAGCTTCACTCAAGTTTTGCTATTTAGACAGGGCTTAATCCTGAAGTAAGCTTCTCCATACAGACCAGATTACTGCATGTTCTTGCTATACGCTATTAAAATGCTGTCAAGTTTTAGCTTCAGACACTGAATACAAACTCCAGCCATCCACGCAGATGCAGTGTTTCAATAAGAGAACAGCGTAAGAGACACCTTTTTTTTTTTTGATTAAATGAATACATGCTATCAGAATCGTGAACTAGGTTTTCTTCATTCATCAGTATTTTCATAGCTGTAAGTGTTTGGAAGACATCTCTTGAGTGTCTCCCTGAATTCATTTCACAAAGGTATCCTTACCATGAGCTTGGAGCTTTCAGTAAGAAGATATGTTAGTCCTTCTACCCCATGCTGAATGGTTTCAACACCAATGTTAAGTTTTCCTTTAAAAAAAGCACAAAGGACTTTTTACTTCCCTATTAAACTGCCGCAGCAACAACACCCAAAACTGCAAGTTTATCCAAAGCTAACTGGTAAACTATGCATAGAAAAAAAAAAAAAAGTAGAGGGTTGTGCACCCACCCAAAACAAACCAAAAAACCCAAGAAAAACCCAAACCAATTTCTTATGGCACGATGTAGAGAAAACAGAACTAAGTCAGGAAAACAGCGCTAGAGAAAGGAGCAACTTACAAATTTTGTCCCCGGAAGGCAGGGCCCTGCAGGCATCCCCGCGGGCACAGCCCCCAGCCCCACGCTCCTTCATGGTACAGCAGCGTCCCACTGCAGACACGGCTGGCGGGCGCTGGGGGCCCCCGGTCCGCTCCCTCGGCTCCTCCGACAGCCGCGCAAAGTGCCTCGGCGGCCCCGCACCGCTGACGCCGAGCGCCGGGGGGGACCCTCTGCGGGGCCGCCGCCCCCTTTCCCGCTCTCCCACCCCCGCGGCGGCGTGGCTACGGCCCCCGCCCCGCCCGCTCCCCGCAGCCCCGGCAGATGACAGCCGCCGCCGCCGCCGCCGCCGCCACCCCCCGACCCCCGCGGGCCCAGGGCGAGGCCCGGTGGGCGGCGCGCCCCAGCCCGCTCCGGGGCGGGCGGCGCCGGGCGCAGGGACGCGGGCGCTGCCGGACCTGCGCTGCCCAGCCGCGGCAGGCAGCCCAGGTGCGCCTTCTGCTCCTCCGACAGCACCAGCAGCATCCCCACGCTCCGCCGCCCGGCACCGCCGCCGCCCGCCCAGGAAGGGGCGGTCTGCGCCCGGCGGGCCGGGGCTCGGCGCCTGCGCGGGGTCGCGGGGGGAAGCGGATGGCAGGCTGAGGCCGGGCGGGAGGTGCCGGTGCCGCCCCCCCGCCCTGCTGCAGCCGCTGGTCGGCGGTGTGCGGCGCCCGCCCGGGGCAAGGGGCCCTGCGGCAGCCGCCGCAAAGCGCGTCGTGCCCAGGCCCGTGCTGGAACGGCAGCCGCGACCGGGCGCAGCCCTGGCGCTTGGCGGTGCAGGGAACGCGATGTTCGAAGGGAAAGGCTGGGAAGGGGGGGGGGGGGGGGGGAGGACGCGCGGGTTCGGTGGAAACACGGCCAGCGGCGAGAACGATGTGGTCCCCGCCGAAGTATTTGCTACTGCAATGAAATCGTTCTTCTGTTTCATAGACCCGTGCTGAAATTATGTAATAGATCATAATTCTATGTGCCCTTTGCTTCCTAGTAACTCTGTTACCCCACACTAAACATGCAATTCAAAGCTATTCCACACACAGAGCCCGCATCGACGCTGAGATCTTACGGAGGGGCGCTGTGCTGCATTGCCCAGATGTAAAGGAAAAACACCAGACCCTGGCGATACTGCCATGTCCGATGGGTGGTACGCAACCGCATTTGTGTGCTGAAATCACGTCGAGGTGGAACTGCTATTCCCACGTGCCCAAAATGACTTTCTAAAAACGTGTATTCCCACCATGTTAAATAAAGACGGAAAAAAAAAAAACCCAAACAAAACCCCCAAGGTTCTAAATTCCTAAATGATGTGCAACTTCTGCTCATAAATTGTTTTTATCTTTGAGGAGATAGTTCATTTTGTTAAACAGAAAGGCTGGTCAACTTTTGAAGGGTTTGTTTTAGAAGGGAACAGTACTTGGAAAATGTCAGTGGAAAAATATTTTACTGCATTTTGTTTCCAGGCTGAAGTACTGGCTTCTCCTCAGATAATGTGGTGCTTTTCCACAAGACAGGCAGTCAAGAACTCTTTCGAGTTCCAGAGCTTGACAACCCTTTTGGTGAAGAAATCTGGCCTACCATCCAATCTAAACCTCCCCTGGCACAACCTGAGGCCGTTTTGTCTTGGCCTATCGCTTGTTACTCAGGCAAAGATACCCCCAAAGATACCCCCACCTCGCTACCTTCCTTTTATCCCCCCTCTCCTCCCATCCTGTTTACTTTTCGTGCTTAGCTTACATTTCTCAAGTGTGGTTTTCTGGCTGGTTTGGGTTTATTGTTTTTACCACAGAGTTGGCTGAACGGGCAGGCCACGGCCTCCAGCTCCCACACGAGCTGGCGGGCTCCACGCTGAGGTGAGGGCAGGGAGGGCCCGCCTGCGTTCACCTCCGTTACCTGTTTCCCCGCGTACCTTTATGGGACCGCTCCGCTGTCCCTCACGCTAACCGCGAGTGCGGAGGCGACAGCAAACCTTGGCCAAGCCACGTTCCCTCCGCACCCGAGGCGCTGAGGAGGCCGTGACAACGGACGCGGCTGCGCTGCACTCCCCGCCTTTCCCCGGGAATCCGCCGGCTGCTGACAAGGCGAGTGACTGACGGCAAACGGCGGGAAAGCGCCTCCCCTCACCCCGCGGGCGGGGCCGACCACGGAGCTTCGCGCCGCCGCCCGCTCGTTCGCTAAGCCCGCCCCGCGTCACGCGCCGGCGGCTTTTGAGTGGCAGCCCGGGCGAACAATAGCCTGCCCTGGGCGGACGCCTCTCACTGCACGGCAGAGGGGCGGGACTTCCGGGGGGGGCGCCAGGAGTCCCGCGCGGCCCCGCTCGGGCCCCCCTGGGCCTCTTCCGGGCTGCCGGGCCCTGGCTTCGCAGCGGTTAAGGAGTTACTAGGCCCGTCGCTCTGTTGCGCAGCGCTTATTTGCCTCCACCCTTGGAGCGGCAAGGCGGGGCCGCCCGTCCGTGCCGCTCAGGCGGAGCCATGGCCGGGCCCGGCACCGTGTGCCTGGCTGCCAGCGGCCCCTGGCCCTGGCGCTTCCCTTTCCCGCAGGCCGTCGCTGCAGTCTGCGTGGAGATCCGCCTCGACGGCAGGGAAGGGCAGGGAAGGGGAGGGCGCTAAAGCGCTCTCCCAGCATCGCTTCTAGACCGCCGAAAGCTAAATCCGTGCTCCGGCATTTCACAGTTCTGGCTGCTGTGTGGTTCCTCTAAGGCTGGTTGTGCACTGAGATACTGGTTATGCTTGGGAGATAACGAGTAGCACGGAGTCTGGCTGGCTGATAACCAAATTGCTAATACGAAAACAAATTGAGAGGAATGGTTTCTGCATCTTACCAGATCTGAACGCTGAATTGTCCTTCTGTGCATTAGTTTTCAGTTCTGTGGATAGATCTTAGATGGAGATTCAGGTCAGTAATGATACTAAAATGCAAAAAGACAGAGGCATTGGGGCTTTGGGGGATATGTATGAAAGTTTTTGATATCTGTGTAACTTTTGTTCATCCTCTCCTTGAGGAATTTTGGAAGATGCAGCCCAATCTACCAAATACTTAGAATGTTGTCACTGAGTTTGTGGCAGGACAAAGTTGCTGTATGCTCGTATGGTTTCTGTGATTGCTGTAAGCAGTGTAATCCTATTTGGCATTAAAATAGAATTCAAGTTTGTGTAGTACAGATGTGCAAGTTAGGGTTTTTTTTCACCAATGGAGGGGAAAGGCTGTTTTCTTGAGAGAGTTGAAGCATGAACATAACCATGCAGATAAGGAATTACTTTGTGTTGTCTTTTGCTGTGAAATACGTTTTGAATTGATTGAGGTACAAACTTCTGAAAATTTGATATTTATATGTACTTTGTGGGGCTTGGTTTGTGGATAGCTTCCAGAAGCTCTGAATATGCTTATCTGTGTCCCAAGCCATGTAACTTTTTCATGACATCTCTCTTAAATGTGCTCCCAAGGTTTGTTCATGTTGGCAAGTATGAAACTGGTATTTTTGACAGGATGCAGGGAATGTATCCAGAAGAACGTTTTCCCCTCAGGTTGCCCGTTCTGGTCTGGGAGTCAGTGTATTGGTGTTAAAAATGCTGTGTGTTTCATAATCCCTTATTAGTAATACAAACAATACTGTTCATGTATTAAGAGGTAGGCAAGGTGTTCATAGTGTCCACTACAACAGATAGCTGCATCTATCACGTAGTGTCAGTTCTTGTATCGAGCTTATTTATCTGTCCTTATCTTCAAGTGAGAAGGCACGCTTTGCTGTCTTCCTTCTAAAGTGTAATAAGGAACGTATTTTCTATTGTACATATAGCAACACTACTGCTGCCTTATCTTCATGGGCAATACCTTGTCTGACGTATTCAAAGTTAATGTATTTACTTCATGGTTGTCTTGCTGCTGGTAGATACACTGTGATACAGCACACCCCACGTACTCCCCACTTGATTTCTGACCTGGTGATCCCATTCAGCCCTGTGACAAAGGGTTGTAGCTCCTCAGGCTTAGTTTGTTCTCTGAGTTCTAGGATGCAGAGTGGGAAGGAAAAAAAAGGCGCTCAAATCGCCTGAAGTAACTTAAGGAGAACTTTGTCTATAGAGACTGGAAAATCAGGTATAAAGTGCCAAAGATTAATGCAGAGTCAAGTCTAACTTCTTTTGTGTGGTTTGCAGTACAGTCTTTAATTACATACAGCTGTATTTCTCTGTGCTATAAGCTGTTTGTTCAGTTAAGAATGTAGTCTACAAATGAGCCACAGCATTTCAGGAATTGTAAGGCTTTTTTGCTTGCATTTGAGGCAATAGTTCCTGGGCCCAGAAGAATCTGTATGTATGTAACTGAAGGAGAAGACTGTACTGTACATGCATGTTGTTTACAAGGACAACTTTAATTCTGGTATTTTCTGATCCTGCTCAATACTATTTTAATGCTTTCTCTGTGTTGTAAGGTATGTGTTGAATTTACTGTATTGGTTAAAATACTGTGATAGTTTCAAGTGTATTGTTGCTTAGTAAAAATGTGTTTTTTGAATGGTTGTTTTTTGTCATTCCGGTTTCACCAACATCCTCTTTATTAGGGCAGGCTGATGGGAGAAACTGGTAAATCTTAATTTAGAAATAAAAATTCATTAATTTCATAACGTGTTACATGTTCCTGTGACTGTAACTTCTGTTCCTCTAACCAGTTGAAAGTTTCACAAGCATCATATGTCTGAATGACCAAGTCGGAATCATGAGAACTATTGTTAAAGTATCAGCAGTTTCCTTCTATTAGGAATAATGAATTTTAATTATCTTCACATTAGTGTCAGTTTAAATCGAATCTAACTCTCCAGTATTTGCTTTAATGAGCATTGAGGACCTCAGATCATGGGACAATGCTTTCTGCTTAAAAACCCATAAAGGATAGGACAGGAAGACAGGAATTCTTAGGTCTTTCTTGATTCTGAAAGAGAATGTAGTTGTCTTGGCTGTGATTTCTTGATAAAGGCAACAAAGTTCAAATATTCAGAATGAAATTTCTACAGTCAAATGAAAACAAATACATATGGAACCATTTAAATAAGAAGCCTGAATTTGGAGGTTTTCATCAATCATGCAGACAATTTGTGTGACCTAATTGAGTTCAATTGTTTGTGAAGTACTTTTAATTCCTCCAATAAAAGAAGTTAGAGGAGATCCAGGTATTCTGGTAACAATATTAAGTGCCTAATGACTACTTTTAAAAACCTGTCCCTGAGTTATTTTGACTATTATAGCAATATGCAGTGTATTTGCTGTTGTTTTGTGTTACCACTATTTTCATCTTATGTCGTTTCAAATAATTTCTTACTGTGAGACTAGAAGAATTGCTAGAGAGATTAGTCGTCCATCTGTGGACCAAGCAATTCTTTTAAATTCAGCAAGGAAAGTGGTTAGATTTCATGCTGAACGTAGCACTTAACTTTTGCTTGTTTTGTACTCTGAAGTAGGAGGTGTCCTGGCGATCACGTGGTTTTTGTTGAATGTGTTGGAATTCTGAATGTTGGATTTATTTTTTTTTTAGCCTGATCATGTTTTGGTGTGAGTTTTTATAAGGAGAATAAGATATTTTGTACTTCTGTGTTCTTAAGAGACTGCCTGCACGTAATCATGTATTAGCTAAGCCTAAGAGGAACCTGAAGTTCCTCTGTAGACAGCTAATCATTGTCTGTCTTAAGACTGGATTATGACTGTAGCAACTGTACAAAAATTTTCAGATGTAACTCATCAGTGGAGAACAGAGGTCCTGATCTTTGGTGATTGGATGTGGTTTTGCAGTGAAAGGCAGAAGTGAGAGCTCAGGTGCATGTTCCTCCTGGCTGCTTTGCACTAACAGTGACTACCACCGTTCTCATGGGGCTGTTCCCGATGCCAGAGATTTTCTGGGAATTAACAATGATCAGGCTGTACACTCCTCTCTTACTGTATCCCAAGTTAGTAAGTAAAAGGCTGTTGTGGCAGGCTGAGTTAGGGTAATTCTCCATTGCTATTCCTTGCTCTAAAGAGTTTTTGTTGTTAAGATAGTCCTCTTCAAAGAAAAACAAAGGTATTTATTTAAGCACTAAAATGTATATACCTCACTCAGTTAGTAGTTTTGTTTGGAATAAACTTTCTGTGTGAGAGAGTTCTCTGTTGTTCTTTTTTAAGACTGTGTCCAGCAGATGAAGAGTCTGTTTTCCAGGTGGATCGTAATGCAGAATCCCATGGAGTCGAGTCTTTCCCCTTGAAGCTGTGTGGTTGTAGCTGTCCCAGAGAACTTGGGTAGTACAGATTGTAAGAGCATGACGCACAGAAATGAACCATAGTTGTTGTCTCTCAACCTCTGTAGATGGAAGTACTGCTATTAAATGATCTAGGTTATTACATAGTTAAAATATGTTCTTTTAAAACTAATTTAAAAACGCCTCCCATGTCAGTGTGCTTATAAAAACTTATTATATGCTCATAAAGATTGAGTGTATTTTTATGACTCATATAGAGTATTGATGCAGAACATGGTATGCTAGCACTTTGGTGAAATTGTATGTTGATGTTGTGTTTTAATAAGATAAAGTTGATAGAATTTGACATCTGGGGAAAAGTGAAAGGGTGAAGTCAGTGAAGAGGTAGAGAAAACAAACACTGGTTTAATTGGGGGGGGACGACAAGGGGAAGAGGCGATAGATGGGCGCCTGGCCAGGATTCTTAACCAGCTCCACGTCTTTCCTGTGTCTCTCTTTGTCAGCTAACTGTTCCTCCAGTTCAGGTTGCATTTCTCAACACACACACACACCTTTATTGCAAGCGGTGGATAAATACAGGAATTTAAACCCCTTTAAAAACACTAGGAAACTTCTAAGGATGGGTGGGGGCAAATACTAAACGGTACAGTTTATGTGGAAATTCAAGGACTCAGAAAGAGGAAATTCTACTTTATGGCTACTTGTGCAACTTCAGTTTATGGGTTTGACTTTTTGTGTGGCTATATAGTTTAATAAATCATGTTCTCATATTTTCCCTTATTCATATTCCCCTTGCTTCATTCAGTACATGAGTGGCATGCGCTAAAAGGTGTAATTCAGTTACATGAAAGGCTGAAACTTCTTCCTCTCCCTTGCCCAATCCAAGTTTTTGGATGCTTGATTTTGCACTTTAGCTAGTAGAATTTTTTCTTCATGTGAGTGCATATTATATAATGGCCTTTTGTTTGTATTAGAAGCTGGGCACCTGGTATTGAGCATTTTGGACAAAAGCTTTGTGGAGACACCATTTATTACTACATTAAACATGATATATAGCGAATGTTGCAGATTTGCACCATGTTCATATGTTTGTGGATTGTGGATGCATAAATTAGAGGGCGCTATAAGTATGGAGGAAGTCGGCCTTTCACTGACATTCAGTAAATTCTGTGGTCCTAGCCTTTATCAGTCATGAAAGTGACATCTCAGCCTGAATCATGTTTGTCTAGATTGGGACTTTCATTGGTGCCAGATAAATAATTATTTGGAACAAGCAAATGGAAAGTAATCTGTAACCCCTTTCAAAGAATACTGAATTTCTAAGGTGAGCAGTGCTGTGGATTATTATCTTAAGCGTTAGCTTTCATCTTTGCTGGAAAGAATTTAAATGTTCAAAACTGAAACATTTTGTCTTCAACATTTGTGATGTATTTGATGGGCCAAATTTTGTTGTTTCAACTAATGTATGACTGTGAAATTGGCCTATATTTGATAGGAGAAATTAGAGAATGAAATCTGTAACCGTTGCAGTTAATGCATGTGTTAAGTTTGAGAGGGAGTGCAAAGTTCTGTTCATGCAAATGTTTGTTTGGTTTGGTTTTTTGGGGGGGTTGTTTTTTGTTTTTGTGGTTTTGTTCTGGTTTTTGTTGGGGATTTTTTGAGGGTAACATGATACTTTGACTTCAGTAAGGGTGCAGATATCATTGCTCCTAGAAGGAAGGCATTCATGCTCTTAATTTGTGGGGGTTTTATTATGTTTTTTAAAAAAAATCAGTTTGTATGGCAAAGTAAAAGATACAAAAATGTTAGTTTTGCTTCCTCCTAACCCCTCTCCCTACTTTTTTTCCTTTTGATTAGTGCTAAATCAGCAGTTTTAAAGAACAGTTTCTATTAGAAAACATGCCCCTCTATTTCCAGACACAAGCTGCTGCTTTTTGCTGCTGGCTTTGATAAAAATTCATTAACAAAGCAGAATCAACTTCCTTTTAATGTCATAAGCTTGTGAAATGTGTACAAGCGTACTTTACAGAGTACTTGTTTTTTTTTTTTTAAGGTCTCAGAAATGCACACACTTTACAGGAGATTAAATCTGCTGTCTGGAGCATGATTCTCGTTTGAGCATTTGTGAATGTTGCTGAAGTTGGTAGAACTAGTTGGTATTTGTTACCTGTTGGTGTTATACTGGTTTTACAAGTGTATATTTAGAATAAATGCCTTGAGTAGAATTATTCCACGTACATGAGGAATTTTGCTGGTTTGGATTTATCCTAGAAGAAGGGAAGGTGAAAATTAAGAATGTCTAAGGATGATTAATATCATGTGAATGTTCATTCCTGTATACTGCTTGTATTGCTATGTGTTGCCTAAAGGCTTTTGAAGTGCTACTACTATAATTTTTGTGTTTTATGCATGCATTCCCATGGAGGTTAGCAAAAGGGACTTCTATCTCTAAAATAATCATATAAATTAAAGTTTACTTGTTTCTCAAAAGTAAATGTAGAATAACATTTTGCATACTTCTTTAGAAGAAAAGCTTTAACTGACCAGTAGAGCCCAGGAAAATGACAGAGGAAAATATTTGCTCTATGCCTTGACTCTTGGTTTGTTTTTTCTTTTTGTTGCAGGTATTAAAATATGCTGTTGTCAATAGGAATGCTGATGTTGTCTGCCACTCAGATATACACCATTTTGACTGTTCAGTTATTTGCTTTCCTGAATCTTTTACCTGTGGAGGCAGATATTTTAGCAGTAAGTGTAAGAATGTTTTTCTACATAAACAAAATCTCTATAAAATTGAGTCTTTTTTTAAACTATTCTATTAATGAATCAGGACAATAAATGTTATAGCAGGTTGCTTGGAATGGAATTTCCTTAACAGTTTAGTTCAATAAAATAATAAATTGTACATTTTCAAATGAGCTTACAGATGATGTGTGCTCAGATACCATGACGGTGAAAGCACGTAATTCTCTTAGTAATTTTAAAAGTTCCTATCTGAGCAGATACCCTATAGCATCTTATAACCCAGTTAAAAGAATTTCATGATTATTTGGTTTAGACAGCAATTTAACTTTTGGTAATGGATGCCACTTTGTAGGATAACTATGTAAATAAATAAAGCAAAGTAATCTTCTATGGCTAGTATAATTTATGTGTGTGCTAGAGGCCTTGTCAGTAAAATTTTTGTGTATTTAACACCTAGATAACTTTTTAAATGGCTGATAATCTCTGCTATCCATTAAGAATATTTACTGGGTGTGTAGAATTTTAAATTATCAGCCTAATAAACAGTACGTTGAACATAAGGTCAGTGGTAAAAGTTGTTGCTGGGCTACTTATTGCCAACTTTAGATATTGTGTAGTTTTATGGAGGAAGTTATATGTGTCTTTGTAGGACAGAGCTTAAGGCACTGAAATAATTAAACCTAAGTACTGTAGGCTGTATATTCTCTGTGAGTTAGTGATATCCAAGAGAGTTGTTAAAATGTATCAATTCATTTAGTAGAACAGTGAAAAACCCTTGTAGCTAAATGTTAAAATAAAGTTTTTGGTAATGTGGGGCTGATGAATACTGAATTATGTTATTTGGATCTTTGGGTTGTTACTATTCTATTATTTTTTGTAGATAAAAAATTTTAAGAAATAATTAATGCAGATGGATAATTGCTTTATTATGGAACTGACATCACCATTCTATTGTGAAATTTTAAACCAGCTTTCTACTGTAAACCTGATTTTTCCCCTCCCTCCTTTCCTTTCTCACCAAGCCCATGCTTCCTCTTTTTGTTAAAAAAAAAACCCTAATTTTGATTCTTGCTACTTCCTCCCTTAGAAAAGAGATTTAAAAACAAAACAAAAAACCTACCAGCCTCAAAAAGAAAAAAAGGGGCATTTTGCAAATTTAGTTTAATTTCTTCTATTTAAGCCTCCATATGCAGTATTCCAAAATAACTCCATCTAAAAATGAAGTATCTTTTATTCCTGGATATTTGGAAGTTAGATATGTTCTGAGAATATCTTTGAAGTAGTAAATGAAGATATGAACTGGACACTTATTAAAACTTTGCTGTGAAAAGGAGCTAGTGGAACTATCTGAGATACTCAGAAGACGACAGAATGTTTGCCCACTGTGTCACATGGAATTGAAGGCATGCAGATAGTTTATAATCTTGAGATATTTTATGGTTTAATGATTGCCTGTTTGGGAAGCAAAATTCCAGCTGAAGTTTTGGGCTTGCCAAAGAAAGAAATACTTCTTTTCCCTACTGATTTAGGTGTATTTTTATGCTTCTGTGTTCTCGCATAGCTGCAGCCTCAAATGAAGGATTATGTTTGTGTAAAGTCCTGTTATGTGTGTATGAAGCATGGTTGGTTGTTTTTTAAATAAGGGATAAAAATAAATAGGTTTGTGTCTGACTCCTAGCTTAAGTTGGGTCTTGCTAAGTGATTCAAGGGAAAACTTACAGTAGTACAAGATCAGGAAGGATGTTTTGAAGAAGGTAGGTGACTAAATAGTGAGGATGGAGGAAGATAGTGTACGGGTGCAGAGCCGTGCTATGTGATGGGAGGACGGAAGATCAGGAGAAGAGGTTGTATGGAGCAGACTGATTACACAGAACAAAACCGCTTCCTTGAAATTTAGTTCCATTCTTACCTTTTCCCCCTCAATTTTATTAAAGTCTGTGGGAAGGAAGCTCCTTTGAAATGTTGTTCTTTTGAAAGAGTTAAGATAAATCACGGTAGCATTTTTCTTTGAACTATAGTTTGAGTTCCCCGGTCAATAAAACCTGCTACTAGGAAATGTCCCTCTGAATTAAACATGATCCTTACTTGATGGTTCTGTATGACAACTGGATGATACAATGAATAAACAAATATTTCTGAGTCATTAAACTATTTAATAAAACATACCAGCTGATGTGCATTCAAGTAAGTTACTGTATAATTCACAACTTCTGCAGGAAACTAACTTTTTTTATTTTTAATGAAAAAAAAATTTTAGCATGCATACAATTTGCACTTTTTATTGTATGAATTCTGCATTGGTTAGGCATATCCTTGAGCTACAAAAGATGAACAAGCAAAGGGGAAACAAAGCTTCCACAGATCTAAGGTCTTTACAGTATTCCTCTGTTTTGAAATGAAAACTCATAGTATAAAACAAAACTGTAGCGATAGTAGCTGAAAACTAAGCTGACTAGATAGCAGGGAATTGAGAAGAGATTGCATATGGAGGCTATTCTTTGTCTACAGTAAACCACCTGTTAAAAGCTGTTCCTTCCCATATGGAAGTGAAGTTGAAGAAAAAAACAAACAAACAACAACAAAAAAAAACCACCCAAGAACACCACCATCCAAAAAAGCCTACACACTCCAAAACGCCAGCTCTTCAGATTTTTGCTTTTTTGGGGTTGTTTTGTAGTTTCTCTCCTGCAAATGTGATGATATTTGAATAGCAGACAGTAGAAAGAAAGATTTAACATACAGATAATTTAACGAAAGATCTGTTACTTTCCTGGTTTGACAACTAGATAAGAGTGATGTTGCCATATGACTAGAAGACAAGTAGAAGAAGCAATTTTGTGATTTCATTGATGTGGTCACAAGAGGTCCTATGTCTGATAAATATTTTAATCTAAAAAGATGCATAGTGTTGTTTACTTCTATTTATGCTTGTTATCTATTTCTCTCTTGTTGCAAACCTGAATTTTCTTTAAAATTTATTTCTTTTAGTATAACCTTGAAAATGGAACCCAGACCTTTGATGATCTACCTGCTAGATTTGGCTACAGACTGCCAGCAGAAGGCTTGAAGGTAAAAATAAATAAATAACCTGAATATATATAGAGGACTGTATCTGCTGAACACTTCATCTGTAAGCTAAAAAAGAAAAATGAATATAGTACTGAGGAAAAATAAATACAGAACTGATGAATCTACTGCTCAAGCGAAACAAATATGTAAAGGATTTAATATGAACTGTTGCCTGTGAATAGGAGATTCATCTCCTAAGAAGAGAATTTTGGTAATCTGACCTTTGTACGTAAGGGAGAATTTGCTGAACACTTTTAATAAATAAATTAAAAATAGCTGAATGGTGGGAATCTAAGAAACTAGCTTGGTAGACCACTGTGTTCTCTGAAGTTGGTGGCGATACTGATACATAATGTCAGTTACCTTGCAGTGGTATTAGTGGATGCCAGATTGAATTTTGTCTTTTTTTTTTTTTTTAAAATATTTGGAAGATTTATGGTCTATGTGGGGTTGTATATTGGTGAGCCCTTTCACACTCTAAAGTGTGGAAAGGCAAGAGGGATTATCTTCCTTGATTGTGGCCCCCGTTGAGTGCTGTGTAAAGGAGTTGTACTTTCCCAAGAAAATGAGTTATAAGAACTGTTGCTAGTTCGCTTGCCTCCTTGCCTTTCTTAAGCAACTGAATGGAGAAGCTCAGGGGCCACAGTTTCCGTTTAGTTGCAGTCCGCACCCCATAGCAGATGAGAAGTTCCCTATTCTCTCAGTGCTGCTCTCAGCCATGTGTTGCACTAATGCCATTTTATTTTACTCCATCATTAAGTGGGGAAGGTCCAGACAGCAC
Organism: Gorsachius magnificus; assembly: GCA_034008185.1. Taxonomy (NCBI): domain Eukaryota; kingdom Metazoa; phylum Chordata; class Aves; order Pelecaniformes; family Ardeidae; genus Gorsachius; species Gorsachius magnificus. Next base: position 39,154,832 of record CM067087.1, read on the forward strand.
ATATACATGGTTTTGTTAGTTATCTATTACAGTGTCTTATACTCCAAATAAAATCATATTGGGATAGGAATGTTGTGACATGACTTGAAAACTGGCCATAGGATTATTAACAGAAGGCACTAGTAAGTGATAATATGTTGAATTAGTAGGAAAAGTACATGTGACTTTTAAAATTTTTTTTTAGTTTGTTAATCCAGTTTTCTTTGATATATAAACCCCAAAAGTAGGTAAATATTATGCCATATTAAACTGTAAAGTGCACCTGGTATTAGAGAAGACAGAAGTAAGGTGTAAAGATTTGCAAATGTTAATGGAACTGGAAAGGGAAAAATCATATTGACATATTATGCAAAGTGATTAATGTGCAAAAAAAAATCAAAGATGGGAATACATATAGGGCTTTATCATTATTTTGCACTAGATTAGAAATTCGGAAGACATGATGTCTTCTGCAATAGAGCAGGAAGCAGGTTTTGTACAGTGAAATAATTCCTTTTCCATGTGTCTAATGCGGTTAATACACTTGGAATGTAGTAAGATATGTAGATGGACTGAATGAAATTAATAAAGGGAAATTACATTCAAGGTGAAATGGGAAAGGACTATGAAGGTTAAACAAATGTAGCTTCCATAAGCAACGATGTTCTACTTTTTCTGACTTCTGCTTAGGCAGTAGCTGTCTATGCATTCTGGTGGCAGTAGTCACTAACTGGTGTGAAGACAAACTTACTTTTATCTGCATAAAACAAGATAGAGGAGGTAGAAAATAAATTTATTTTAAAATAATTTTTATATGGTGTTGTTAACATAACTGTGTAAACATAGTCCTGCTGCTTAGAAAAGTATTTAACATCTAGATCAATATCCCGTTCAGTTACAGTCTTCACATCCTCTGAGGGAAGCTTGTTGCTGAGATTATGTAGCTGATGCTTGTTGTCAGATACTGGTGTGCTGTGCTGAATTCAAGAACGGTGGGCATGCTGTATTTTTCTCTTTGCCTAATGTAAGATGCCTATGCAGAGACACAAACCGTTTACTTTCTCTAGGATCACATTCCTGCAGTGTCAGTAAGTTTGTTCATTTCAGATAAAATTTATTTTCTGTTCCTCTCCTGTACTTGAAATGCTCATGTACAAGAAAGGAGATTTAGTTTAGCCATCCAAACATTTTACTACTTGTGTGATATTCAGGTTTCATTACTTTTCTTTTTACTGTGGGAGTAGTCTTGTGACAGTAACTTATTTGTCTGGCTGTCACTTTGAACAGTGCATTAGTAAGTATTTATGACTGAGATATGCTTTTATTTTGTATAAGAATTTGAAGCTGTAAGCATATTTAGGTAGACCACCTTCCAAGTTCTGGTGAAGGGGTATTGCTATCATTTACACACCTGTGGAGATAGTGAATAGCACATGAGGCAGAGAGCTGCTTTCTTGTTTGTGCTGTCTGTAACCTGTATGGCCCCAAAATCTGGCTCTGCAGCATCACTGATGTTGCAATGCTTGTGAGTAAACAATATGCAAAAAAATGAAGCTGATGTGAAGGTACAAGGTTGTTGGATCACTCTTTGATTGCATGGTGTCCTTTTAATCCCAAAGGGGAATAAGCTGCTGTAAGAATTCCTATAACTCTTAAGAATTCCACTGCAAGTGAAACCACAAGGAGACTTCATTTTCATGCCCAGTGGGTTTTATCATGGAGAGAACTGGTGTTAGAGCCATATAGTTGTATACTGACTAAATTGAGAAACAGAGGGCAATTAAGTGATTTGCCCAAGTAGTGAGCCAATTTAATACATCAAAAATAGATATAAGGAGCTTTTATTCTAACCTTTGTAACTGTTAGACAGCTCAGTGTCTTAACTAAGGTAGATGTCATCACCTGGGTAGAAATACTAATGAGTTTTAGTTCTGAATACACTAAATCTTTTTTCTTTGTTTGCATTAAAATTTTAATTATTTTTTTAAATGTGGTGATGTTGGTTGAAATAGGATGAAAATACTTCTTCAATGTTTATGATTAAGATTTATTAATATGGAACTCACAGAATCTGACATTGTGTTTTACAATAACTGGTGCCAAAGCATAAATGTAGGTAATGTAGTGCGTACTGTAGTCATAAAGTGGTTGGTAATTTGTGTCTGTGTCCTTAGAAGAACAGCTCCTCAGTCAAAGATATTTAAGAATGTATGGTAGCGTTAAGAAATGTCCAGTCTAGTCAGTTAGCCTTTGGTTTCTACATATGCATTTCTGGAACAGTAGCATGATGTTATGCAATTTGTGTAAAACTTCTCTGTAGAATGCAGTTGATTCCAGACATACCACTCTAGTTAAAAAAGAGTAAATACTTTGTGTGAAACTACATAAGTAGCATTTGCTATATGAATCATGGGAAACTTAGTGATCTAAATTTGGCTTTCAGTAAATCAGTGTAGAATTTTCAGTGGATATTGCTTTTAATTATTATAGATTATAATGTTGTGCCTGCCACTGCACACTTGGCAAGGAACAGATTGTTGGTGCAGCTTCTCTGCCAAAATGGGTATTATCATGACAAATATCTGTTCTTCAAAACAAAACTGCTTCTCTCTGTTGTAGGTTAAACTTCATGAATAATATGTATTCGTGCATAAAATGTAAGATGATATGTAAAAAGTACACTTAAGCTGACAGTTACATATAAACTTACATATATTTTATATATTTAAACTGGCAGTTTATATGTACATTTATAGATAATTAGATATATAGAGAGATGTCATCACCTGTGTAGAAATAATTGATATATAATTATATATAAAAGTTGTCAGTGAAAACAGAGTTTGAAGCTCTCAAGGGTATTTCTAGAACTGTAACAATAATTTCTTGAGCCCACAGCAGTGCAGCTTCTCCTTATCCTTATTTGCATAAAACAAGTTAATTATATCCTTATTTTTCTGGCAATTCTCCACTTTTATCTATATGATAACTTGCTCTAGCTTTAAAACAGACTTAAACAAGGGTGACTCTTGTAGGAGTATTCTTATGCCAAATGGTACTCCGCTACATTGGTGTCCAAAAGCCTCTCTCACACTGTGACCTTAATGCAGAAAAACTACTTTCTTTGAAAGGTGTTTGTGAAGAGGTGTATTTCAAGTGAAGGGTAGACAAAACCTCCTCTAGGTATACAGTCCGGAATATTTCTGTATCTTGGTAATCAAAATCTGTTGTGAAGAGACTGACAGAAGGGAATCTTAAATAATATGAATTAGTTAATAATTAGATTTATATTAATCTAATTAATAAAGAAGCCCTTTTTCAGGTGATCTAGAGATTTGACCAAGGAAGCAAGCATATTCTAGTAAGGGAAAAAGGGAAGGTCTGTTCTCTTTACAGCGAGAACAAATAGTGTTGTACAGTATGCGTGATATTCTTTTGGCATTTGTCTTGCACAAATTTCCGTATTGGTGTTTACAGAGTATTTACAGTAGTAGGGAAGGAAGTTCAAGGGAGTAGTCAACACTGAAGTCACAGCGTCATGGAGAAAGACTGGTGTCAGTGCACTCAGTATTCAAGTGAGCATGTTTCCTCTGAGAGAAGCTGTAGAATTTTTCAGCAGATGTTAAAGCATGAGGTTAGGAGAGTTTCTACTCCAAACACTTTCAGTGGTGGAGTACTAACTCAGTCACCTAAAAACAATCCAAAGATTGCTTCAAGATTGATATTGCCACAATTTCCTACTTCTGTGAATCTTTCAGCTGTAGCAGACTTGATGATCTATAGTCTTTGCTTACCATAGTAAACCACCTATGTTATATGCTAGTTCAGTGTTGATTTTGCATGCCTAACTTTCTTCAGTTTCCCCTTTTAATTGCCAAGTACTAATCTTGTGTTAGTGCTTCTTAGGCTATTATACTTCGGTTTTCTTGATTAGTCTCCATATGTCTTAGGATAATAGTTCCACAACATTAATGTAGCATATGCAGTCCTCTTTATGTAGTTTGGAAAAACTATTTTCTTTCTAACTTTCTAATTCTTTACAGATGTGAAGATTCTGACAAATCAAAATAAATAGGGATATAGCAGGAATCTTGTTATGATATAGGATTGAGTTGATAATACGAATTTGTTTAGCTACTGTATGAGAATGTTTTCTTTCCTCGTATTTGTCTTCCAACCCTTTCTGCAAGATAAAGAAATGAAGCTCCTGTTTCTGTTCCTGTTTTCTAGGGATTCTTAATAAATTCAAAACCAGAGAATGCATGTGAGCCTATAGCACCACCTCCGCTGAAAGACAACTCATCCAGTGCTTTTATTGTGTTAATTCGAAGGCTTGAGTGCAACTTTGATGTCAAGGTAAGATTTCCACTCCCCCCTATTTTTTTTAATAGCTTTTTAATACGATCATCTTCTTGTGGCTCACACTGAGACCCCACGAACAAAGGTAGTGTCACAGCTGGTTGTTGGGGAGAGAAGGCAGTGCACTGCCACATAGAAACAGGCACAAGTGGCAGGATGGGAATGTTTTTAAATGGGTGCAACAGCTAGATGTTGTGTTATGAAGTATTTATAATGTAAAATTTTTGACCTGTAGCTGAAATGAAGTATTCTCTGTGTTATTTTAAAAATAGAAAATTAGAATTATTTGTGTTTGGCTAGAATATGTGGTTTTCTTTAAAATGACCCTGAGGGAAGTGGCTGATGTAGTTGCTAAACCACTCTCCATGCTATTTGAAAAGTCATGGCAATCAGGTGAAGTCCCTGGTGACTGGAAGAAGGGAAACATTGTGCCCATTTTCAAAAAGGGTAGAAAGGAAGACCCTGGGAACTACCGACCTGTCAGCCTCACCGCTGTGCCTGGGAAGATCATGGAACAGATCCTCCTAGAAGCTATGCTAAGGCACATGGAGGCCAGGGAGATAATTCGAGATAGCCAGCATGGCTTCACCAAGGGCAAGTCCTGCCTGACGAACCTAGTGTCTTTCTATGATGGTGTGACAACATCAGTGGACAAAGGAAAACCAATGGATGTCATCTATCTGGACTTCTGCAAAGCCTTTGACACGGTCCCCCACAACATCCTTCTCTCTAAATTGGAGAGCTATGGATTTGATGGGTGGACTGTTTGGTGGATAAGGAATTGGTTGGATGGTTGCATCCAGAGTGTAGTGGTAAACGGCTCAATATCTGGATGGAGACTGGTGACAAGTGGTGTCCCTCAGGGGTCCATACTGGGACCGGTGCTGTTCAATATATTCATCAATGACATAGACAGCAAGATAAGTGTACCCTCAGCAAGTTTGCAGATGACACCAAGCTGAATGGTGCAGTTGATACACCAGAAGGACGGGATGTCATCCAGAGAGACCTGGACAGGCTGGAGAGGTGGGCCTGTGTGAACCTCATGAGGTTCAACAAGGCCAAGTGCAAGGTAACCCCCAGTATCAGTACAGGCTGGGGGAAGAAAGGATCGAGAGCAGCCCTGCCGGGAGGGACTTGGGCATGCTGGTGGATGAAAAGCTGGACGTGAGCTGGCAATGTGCACTGGCAGCCCAGAAGGCCAACTGTACCCTGGGCTGCATCAGGAGAAGCGTGGCCAGCAGGTCGAGGGAGGTGATTCTGCCTCTCTACTCTGCTCTGGTGAGACCTTACCTGTAGTACTGCGTCCAGTTCTGGAGCCCTCAGCACGAGAAGGACATGGAACTGTTGGAGCGAGTCCAGAGGGGGGCTACAAAAATGTTCTGAGGGTGGGAGCACCTCTCTTACGAGGACAGGCTGAGAGAGTTGGGGTGGTTCAGCCTGGAGAAGAGAAGGCTGCAGGGAGACCTGATTGTGGCCTTTCAGTACTTACAGGGGGCCTCTAGGAAAGATGGGGATAATCTTTTTAGTAGGGCCAGCTGTGTCAGGACAAGAGGTAATGGTTTTAAACTAAAATGGGGTAGGTTTACACTAGATATAAGGAAGAAATTGTTTACAGTGAGGGTGGTGAAACACTGGAATGGGTTGCCCAGAGAGGTGGTGGAGGCCCCATCCCTGGGAACATTCAAGGCCAGGTTGGATGGGGCTCTGAGCAACCTGATCTAGTTAGTGGTGTCCCTGCTCACTGCAGGGTGGTTGGAGTAGATGACCTCTAGGGGTCCCTTTCATCCCAAAACAGTCTATGATTCTATGAGGCAGCAAAGGATGTCAGCATTACGACTGAGCCTTCAGCTTTTTTACTCTGGTGCTAAACCAGAAAAATCACATCTCTCTTGCTGGTCACAGAATTCTGAGATTCTGAGCAGCTTTCCAAAGCTAGAGGCAAGAGTCAAGCAAGGGGAAGACGTGCAGAATTGCTTCTCCACATAGCTGTCAACTTAGTAAATGTGAACTCTTGTATTTTAATTTTACATGTTCTGATTTGCCACACACATTCAATGAGTGTTCCTTGCATTAAATGGAATATTTGTACATTACTGTGGAGGGATTTCTGTGGTCAGTTCTTTAAGGATTTAGTCACATTAGCTCTGTATGTAAGTATTTTTGGTTATGTTTTACATTTCATGTAATATCCATAGAAAAGTGGATTCCCACACATTCCTTTATTAGACAAAGAGCAAGGTAGAAAGGGGATCAGAAGTTCCAAGGTGAGGATGGGTATCTGTGTACTCACTAGCCAGTGAATTCACTCTTATATTATGTAGTTAATACTATTGCAATACTGCATTACATAATTTCATACACACTACAGCATTTTGCCCTGAAGTTTCTGCCAGGAAGTGGCATGTGCACCAAGATGTGAGTTATATTACGTATCAGCTACTTGACTGACAGGATGCAGATTTTAACAAAAACTGGAGTTTATTTGAAAGTCCCATCTCTTCTGTTTTACACTGCAAACTACAAATACGGGTGCGTAGCTGTTTATTTTTATTGTGTATGAACCTTTATTAGGCCAGAAATGGTCTCCCCTTCTCTCTAAGCATCTAGCGATTTAAAGGAAAAATTGCATCACAGTAGGAGAAGGGTAAAGGCTGGAAGCTGGTGGAAGCAGTTCAGAGCCTTTTGGAATGTGTCTTCTTACTTGTTATAACTGACTTTTACTGCTGTTTGTATTGGTGACCAGTGTGGGAAGGGACTCATCAAGACAGGGTGGTGCTATGCTTTCAACTGCTGCATAATTACAAATGTAGGAAGCAGCACATATTTTCTGCCTATGTAAAAGGTTTGTTTGGCAAGATAAATGTCACGTAAAATTGTGCTACGTATGGAAAAACTTACTAGAATGGTCCAGGATTGTATGTAACTTAAATAAATGATACCTCGCTATATTAAAACTGCCTCTGTAAGCACAAAAGCCTTTAGGCACTAAAGCCTCTTTAATCATTACACCATTTTATGCATGCACTATGGATATCTTCTATAGTGTTGTGATATTGGCCAAACTCCCCACCATGCTTTTATGTTTACATCTAAAACTGATTTTTTTTTTTTAATATTGGTATTTCTCAAGGTGTCTGCATTTTCCAGTAACATTGTTCTGCTGTTTGGAATATAGTTGTTAGGAATATGGGGAGAGAATCTGAATTGATGGTAATCTGAAGGATGTAACTGATGAGTAGAGAGTTGATTGTCATTTTCTTACAGTGGAAAGTTACTATGCAATAAGAAACCACTTTCTGAAGCTGTGCCGTCCTGCTGAGATATATCTTAAAAATGGGTTAACGCTTCAGTATTGGGGCACAAGTAATATTTTTGACTTTGAGGATGAAGTTGCAACTTCACAATATAATTGAACAAGCAATTGCTACTGCTTTTTGCAGCTAGATGGTGTAATTAAGCCTGTGCTCATTTATGGTAACTTGTGCAGAAGGTGCCTGGCTGTGATTGTGTTAATGTCACTCTTTACTTGAGTAACCCTGTGTCAGCTGAATATCTGGCAGGCATATTTATGTGTGGTTTTATGCAAACACCGTAATTTTATAATCCAATGATTAAACAAAGGGCCTGTGTTATAAGTAAGTGGCAAAAGTGTGTAGGGAACGAAAACGTTTCCTTAAGTAATATAAATTACTTACTACCTGTCCTGATGGACATATCCCATTGTATAATGGACAGTTAATGAACACGTATTCAGGACATGATGTTAAAGAAATAAAACAAGCAAACAAAAAAACTAATACTATATAGGTACTGTCACTAATTATTGTAGCACACTTATGTGGACATGAAATTAAGAACCCATGATAACCAGGGAGCATTAAAGCTCAGATCACTCAATGAACTTTTGAATTCCTTTCTTCAGATTCAACAGATGATGATTTGTGATATGTATTCTATCCGTGATGACTCCATTACTGCCATTCTGTGTCACAAGCTCAGATATGTAGATGTTGAATGCTTTTAATCCTTTCCTTGTCTTACTTTTGACTGTTCTATTTAGAATTGTCATGCCTTTTTTCTTTTTTGCCTGTTTTTGCCTTTTTTTTTGAATAATCAGTGGAAGTTTTTCAGCTTTACAACTCATGTTCCTCATTATTGCTTGTCTCTTGAGGAGAGAAATTATGTGTGTGTGTACATTTGTTATATACACATATATTTTTCCACTGTCCTAACTTTGATGGTAGAGGTCTTGAAAAAGAACACCAGAATTTTCCCTGGGTTTTTCAGATCTGGTGATGATAGTCTGCTGTAAAAAAGAGGTGGTGATGAATTAGTGTAGGACAGGTTTCCATCAGATTTATATGTATGTATGTTTATTTGTAAGGGTGCTGTAGCTGGTATTTGTTGACTAATAAAGCTGTTGTGATGCCATAATATCTGAATGCTGTAACTGTATTCCAGTTTCAAAGGTATTTAAAGCTGTGATCTTTTGTTCAGTTGTATGTAATGGTTGTTTGTTTGCCTGTTACATTAATATGTATTTGCATTAGTGTCCTTATATAAATACATGCATCTAAGTGGAAATAAAAGCTATCACCATGTCCCGTACTAGCTCAATTCAAAGCAAGTCTATCCAGCTATAGCTAAGGTTATTATGTAGTTTTGAACAGGAGTTGAATGCTGGATGAAACCCAAATGTTCCTCAAGATCCTGTAGTGCTTTTTGCATCTTGTGATGAGGTTTTACTGTTGTGGATGCATTAGAAGCAATATCTAAGATGAATAGTTGTAACTTAGTTACGTTTAAATTAGTGATAGTCACTGCAGCAAATGCCATTTATATGGACCTTAGGCTTTGCTTGTATTTACAAAAAAGCCAGTATGTATCAGAAACATAACTAGTACAAAATATATTTATCATTTCACACCCATATGTATAATTTTGTACTTTTCCATGGGAAAGCTGATACCTGGGCTGTCAAGTAGTACATTTCCACATCTCTAAAGGGACAGAAAAGATACTACTCATGTGACTTCATGAGCTATCAAGTGGTAATTTCTAGTTTACCAAAGTAAGTTAGTGCTTTTATTTTCAATTATGATTAAGTACTGGTTTTATCTACCCATAGAACGTTTTTAATCCTGTTTTTAATATATGCAAAAGCTGTCCGCAGACAATATTAAATTGTTTTTCTGGAAAAATAACGTAATTACATGAGCATAGGAATAACTATATGGTTTTATTTTGAAAGGTGACACTTGTTTTATAAGTGCAAATGATGTTGTGCTAATATAACTTCCTGAAAGTGTACCTTGTCTTAGAGAGGACAGACAGTATTTTGAAGCAGTAGTCTTTCTAATAAGTATTTTGTATGGCTTACAGGTTTTAAACGCACAGAGAGCTGGATACAAGGCAGCTATAGTTCACAATGTTGATTCTGATGACCTCATAAGCATGGGATCCAACGACAGTAAGTACAGGTATCACTTCTTCTCTCCTGTTTGAAAATCATCTCACCCACTAGAGTGTACTGTATTAAAATTAGCATGAAGTATTAAGATGAACTCTCACTTAAAAAATCCAACCAACCAAAAAAAAAAACCCCAAACCAACCAAAAAAACCCCAAAACAACAAAACCACCACAACCAAAAAACCCAGGAAAAAAACCCCACCCCAACCAGAAATCCTCCTGCTTTTAACACTTTGAAATGTGAGATGTTTGCATAAGAACATACGTGTATACTTGTGTATTATTTGTGGCATTGTTTGTACATTCTCCGAGTGTTTCTTTTGTTTTTCCTTTAAATTCTAGTTCAACTGTCTGGGTTAAAGGGTTACATTTATGAGATTTATGTGACTGATGTGGAAAATAGCTGATGTGTTGTTAATTAAGTAGAAATATAGGAGAAGTAAAAAACCTCTACTCTTTTGGAAGGAAGTAAAACTTTAACATATGACTGTTTAGTATTTGTTAGTGGTTCCATTTTGTTGTTAATCTGTTGTGTAAATTTTTCTGTTCCTTTGGACAAACGGATTCTAACTTCAAATGAATACATATTACATGTTTTCAGTTTTCCATTTGGAAAAAGAACATTTAGAGACCAGTGCGCCACTTTCTGGTTGATTCTGATGCTAGTTGTTCTGATTTTAACCTTTTGTGGAGTGAATATGTTCAGAACATCTTGTCATGTAGTCAAAATGTTGGGTTTGGTTTATGGTTTGCGTTTTTTGTCTATAGTGCCATTATGACTTTCTTTGTGGCATTTCTTTATTTTGTCCAGTTTTTGAGCTCAATATGGAACAAGAACATAAATGAGAAAAAAAAGTCTTTCCAAGTGGAAACACCATTGAATAAACTAGGAAATGAACTTTCAGCAGACTAAATGGCAGCTGAGTAGCCCAGACAGCTATGTGAAAGTGATTCTAATGGATTCCCAACCCACGTGAATCTTATTTTCAGGTTTCACTCAGCAATCAAAATGTAGAACAAGTTCACAACAAATGCAGGGTTGGGTAGTGTGAGGTGACATTAAGCCATGTATGCTTTTGCCTTGGGGAACCTGAATGCTTTGATACTGACTAAACTCAAGATGCTTTGACCCTTAAATCTGAAGCATAAATCATAGGTGCAAATCAATACAAAGTGAAGCTGAAGAGAAGGTTTTCTAGAATATGGGATTTTATCTTTCAATAATTTTTCATTTGTGCTGCATCTTATGAGCTTATTGTTGCCTTCACTAGTAAACAGAGAAGGGGGAGACATTTCTATCCAGTTTCTTGAGACTAAAATAAAGATGTGGGATTTGTTCATTCTTTTTCTTCTTTTTGAGCTTTTTCTCGCCATGGCTATTTCCAGTGTGTTCATTTGTTTAGGGTGAAAAGGAGGGAAGAAAGATTAATTAAAATTTACAGTACCAGACCACAAAATCATGTAAGTTGCCAGAAATTCTGGAAATCAGTGGAGCTATGTGACTTTATCATGCCTTTCAGAAAGAATGATGTTCTGGTTGAACTTACTCTGATGGTGCCTCTTGTTTTGTCAAAATAGTTTGGTTTTAGACTCCCTTTAAATATTCCATTAAGAAATTTGATTTCTATACCTGCAATAAAGTCCCTAGATACTCAATAGGAAAAATAATATGCCTACTTATATGACGTAAAGATGTAGCATGCATGTGCATTGGTCTATATGCCATTATGTTAAAATATGTCTTCATGTTGCGATAGTCTCATAACATTGAAGTCTCACGTCTTAAGAATGCCCATAGAGTGTCCGTATAATAATAGTTTTATTTTCCTGCTCTTTCTACACAGTTGAAGTTTTAAAGAAGATTGTCATTCCTTCTGTCTTTATTGGCGAGACATCAGCTAATTCTCTTAAAGAAGAATTTACTTACGAAAAGGGGTAAGTTACCTCACATGCAGCTGTGTTATTCCTTGTATTAGGTCATTGCCTGTTCTTAATGATGTGATGACAGAGGCTCTAGGTATTCCAGGTGAAATCTTGTGCTTGAGAGCAATGGGCAGAGAGCATTTTAAAAATCAATACAAATCCTCCTGCAAGAGGGTTACCATATATTTATCAAATGTTATTCCTTTCATTTTCATGTAGTGCTAAACATACAAGTTTAGCTAATGATCTGGGAGTCACAGAAATGTTTGTGAAAGCACGTATATTTTGGATCTAAGGGTGTGTTGTTCTTACAATATATGTCAGTTCCCACTGAAGTCAGATATTGGTCTTAAAAAAATCAAAAATTCATCCTTTATTAATAGGTCTAGAACAAGTCAGAGAACTTCCTATGCTCAGTGAATCTGCAGAATATATTTAAGGTGTTTCTCACGGGATGCACGACTAGGTTTGCACTGCTTCTGTTCTGCTTTTAAGTTTAAAACTTTAAAAAGAAAAACATTGTGAGAATAAGATGGTTAAAATATATACCCTGAACAGGATGGGAAAGGAGGTGTTTCATATTGTTAGTGTAATGATCTTGCTTCTTCAGGTCTGCCTATTGTCCTTTCATCAAATTAATCAGAACAGCTAGGTTGTGTCATTCTGAAGTAGACACCTTGCTGATGAAGTTACTTGATAAGTAGAGCATGGTTCCACATGACTAGTGTTTATAGAACTACTAACACTTTTATACATTGTACCTTCTCAGGTGTTTCTGACTGCTTGTGCCAACAGAATAATAATTGGATTTTACTTCCTTAAGTATCAATAAATACTAGTATTCAGGTATCCAGTTGCCAGCACCTGTATTGTGTTCTCTAGGAAGATTTTTGGTTACTGTAATTTATTGACTCTCCAGAGGACAAAGGGTGCGCTTTACCATGTTTCACAATTTGAAACTAAACCTCCCAAAAGGTTTAGTAAATAGGAATGATTTCACAGTATCTTTTGATAGCCATGTTATATTTTTCTCGTTCTGCTATCAAAGCAGCTATGAGGTTGTTTTCCTGGTTGCTTTAGATTAATTTATGATTGAAGTAAGTAGTTCTGACTTAAAAAATGTTCTAAGAAACGTTGTTTTATCCTTTTATTTAATTGGCTTTACATTATGTGGATATCAGCTGAATTTTCTATGTTGTTGTGCACAGGTAGGTATTCCTTTACTGTGTCCAGTGATAACTTTTTATTTTAATTTTTTTTCCATTGTATTTCTTCAATTCATTGTTCATTAAATTCTAACCTATTTAGAAAGTATTACCTTTTTCTCCCCACAGTGGCCATGTTGTGTTAATTCCAGAGTTCAGTCTTCCTTTGGAGTACTACTTAATCCCTTTCCTAATAATAGTAGGGATCTGTCTTATTCTCATCGTCATATTTATGGTAAGTTCCTTCTTTTAATAACATTTTTTCTTCAGACAAATCATCATAAAGTGTCATTTACTGAAGTTAAATGAAGGGATACAGTAAAGGAACAGCAAAAGCTTTGTGTACTGTACGTACCTGTACCATGTTTACCTGTAGTCCTTTATTTTCTCAGTACAATAAATTGGTGCAGAATTTTGGCAAAGGGATGTTAGGAGCCCTTAGAATGTTCTTCCTGGCATGTCACTACTTAGAAAGAATTGTCCTCATGGCTACTCTTCACTGCACAAGCGCTTTCTTTTTTGCCCTGTAAAGAGTGACCTGTCCTTGTACTCTCGTACGCTGACTATGTCCCACCTTACCAAACTTGTACTGCTTAATAAACGTTAGTCCCACTGTTCCACGGCGCAGGTCTTATTGTTATTTACTGCTGGTATGGTAATCAGTCAGCAAGCTCAGAACCTGTTACAGCATATGTCTTACAGCATATACGTTACCTATAGAGGTTCTCAGTTGGGCACGTCTCCTATAAAAGGTAAAATAACATAGCTATGTATTATTTCAGAATACTTAGCATCCCACTTTCTGGAATCTCTGCTGGTCTCTGACCAATTTATTGGTTTACCTTTTCATAAAAAGCAAGTTCTATGCATCAACTGCTCTAACACTTTAAAATATTTCTTTCCATGTTGGTGGGTTTTGCACTGCAAGTTATGTATTTCATTGACAATCCTGGGCGCATTTGGCACAGTTAAAATTGCAGCAACTCTCTGAAAATAAAGCAGAAATGATCAACTAGAGACAATCTAAAATTCACCAATGCTTTGTCTGACCCTTCTGGTGATTACCTTGATCATAGAGGACTTTTATCAGTTAATTAGGTGAACATATAGCCTTACCATTGTATCGTGAAGGTCAGCAGTTTGAGATAAGGAGAGATGGTCACCAGGCATATTATTCTGTGAACATGTGTTGTTCTGAGACCATCATGAGTTCCAACATGAGCTTCACTAATAATCTGCTTATAGTGCACCCAAGTTGAAAATTCAAACAAAATATTGGTTATCTAAGAAATTGAATGAAGAAGGCTATGAAAGGGACTGTAATATTTTGAAAATCATAAATACTGGCTTTGCTTCACACCATGTTTTGATAGAGTGCACTGATCCATCATTTTTCATGAAGATACTAATTGAGGAATGAAGAGAAAGGCAATAAGAATAGTTAAGGAGTCTTTATTTAAAAAGTGATTTTAGAAGGTTACCATTGAAGAGAAAACTAATGAAGGAGGGGGGACACGTGACAGCTGTAATCATGAGGAGCTTGAGCTTGACATTTATTATGACCACCACTGTGGAAATTCAGAAATAAGAGAGATGGTTTTTACTCTCAGGATATTTCTTCATATTTTGCTTCAGAGTTTTTCACCAGTTCAGCTGCTTTTGTTTTTACATGATACTAAGTTAGTTGCAAAAATTCCTTATGGACTTCAGTGTCATCTTCAGGTCAAGAACTAAATTACAGATTAATTTGCACAAATCACTTTAGCAAGGAACAAGAGTTATGTGACAAACACAAGGCTAATCCCACTGAAAAGCCACCTCTCCTTAGAACTCCAGATGTTTCCCTCTGCAGTTTTCTGCATCAAAATTTGCATTACAGATGTTACAGGAGTGAGCTAAAGCAAATTTGTGAAGTGTTTGTTTTCAGGGCATAAGTGAGTTCTCTTAACAGAAGCCATAGAATCACAGAGTGGTTAGGGTCAGAAGAGACCTTTTAAAAGTCATGAGCAGGGACATCTTTCACTTGATGAGGTTGCTGAAAGCCCCAGCCTGACCCTGAACACTTCCAGTGATGAGGCATCCACAACTGCACTGGGCAACCTGTTCCATTGTCTCACCACCCACATTGTGAAAACTTTCTTCAGTATATCCAATCTAAATGTACTGTCTTTCATAGGTACTGATTGTTTTAAATTTGCCTCTTAAGAGTTGGATCTCTTTATATCAGCATGCTGATACTCTGAATTAAAATAATTTTTTACTTAATGAGTGAATTTGAGAGTTCCAAATTCCAAATAAAATACATAGAAAAGAACCATCTGTACAATCCAAAAGGAATAAGCAGATGCTAAGTAGGAATAGCTATGAGAAGGGCAAATAAACACTTAGTGAGGAAAGTTTCAGGCATTTAAACTAGTCTCCAATTTCTTTGCTTATGTGCTGTGAGGAAATGTGAGAAAGGGCATGTCTGTAAACTATGATTAAGAATTTATTTTTCCAGATATGTCCCAGTTATAAAAGCAAAGGCTTTGAGACCTGAATTACTCTTCTGAAAATGTCAATAGGTAGTCAGTGCTAAAATGAATGTTTTTTTCCATGTCTAAGAATTGCATTATAGAGGAAAAACAGATGTGAACCAGGAGAAAATTACATTGTATGTCTGCAAGTCAGGGTTACCCATGTTATGTTTTGGGGACAGATGTTTGGAAGGTTTTGACAAGAGATTATATAATGTTGGAAATGCCAAAATCTATCTACACAACTATGAGAGGGGGAAAAAAGGGGAGAAGTATTTGAAAGCATTTTCCAGAGTGTAGTACAGGTACGAAGGGGGAGCAGAATAAAATCAGGCTCAGTAATATAAGCTATGGGATGGCATGATGTTTGAGGGACGGTGTGCTGGTGAGGGCTTTCACTCTGCTTCACGATGTACTGAGTACACTGGGGCATATCTGAAATGTTTGTGTGCACTAACACATGCGGTGTGAGGAATAAACAGGAGGAACTAAAAAGTTTGGCTTGCTCCCAGATCTACATCATCATTGACATAAGTAAGACTTAGTGGGAAGAGTGCTGTGGTTGGAGTTACAGGGTCTTTGGGAGAGGTGAGGTGGAGGGGTAGCGCTATGTGTAAAGGAAGGGTTGGACTGTACAGCATTTGCAGTTGGGGATGAAATAGCTGAGAGCATCTAGGTAAAGATTAGAGGCAAAGCTAATAAACTGGATGTTGTCTTTTTTTTAACACTGCTGATGGGCCCTGGGACCCCTGGAGCCCTGGTTTGGAGGACCATGACTGGGGGGGTGATAAAAGCTCCCAGTTGACTTTGAACTTGTACAGGATTTGCTGCTGCAGCTGAATGCACATAAGTCTGTGGGGCCTGATGGGGTTCATCTCAGGGTGCTGAAAGAGTTGGCTGATGTTACTGTGAGACCTCTTTCAGTTATTTGTCAGCAATCTTGGGAATTTGGAGAGGTCCCAGTTGACTCGAACCTAGCAAATGTTATTTGCCCTGTTTTCCAGAAGGTGAAAAAGGAAGACCCTGGTAATTACAGGCCTGTCAGTCTCACTTCATTGCCTGGTAAAATTATGGAGAAAATTGCTCTGCGAGTTACTGAAAAACTCTTGAAAGACAATGTGGTCATCATTCAAAGCTGACGTGGGTTCATGAAGGGAAAGTCAGTCCTTACTAACTTAATAACTTTTTATAACAAGGTTACCCACCTATTGGACAAAGGGAAGGCAGTGGATATGTGGGGTTGTGGGTTTGGGGGTGTTGGGGTTTTTTTAGCAAAGCTTTTGATACTGTCTTTTACAGTATCCTCCTGGAAAAAATGTCCACTATAAAGCTAGACATGTACACAATATGATGGGTGAACAATTAGCTGAAGGGTAAGGCTCAAAGAATTGTAGTAAATGGGGTAACATCTGGCTGGCAGCCACTCGTTAGTGGTGGTCATCAGGGTTCAACTTCACAGCCAGTTCTTGTCAATGTTTCTATCAATGACCTGGACATAGGAGTTGAGCGCATGCTAAGTAAGTTTGCCAACAATACTAAATTAAGAGCCACTGATTCCCTTAAGTGTAGAGAGGTCTTAACAGAGAAGTCTTGATAGATTAGAGCACTGGACAACTAATTGGTGCAGTGAACTTGATCCCAGGGAGGTTCCAGGTTGGATTTGGTCCTTGATCATTTGTGGGTTTGGCCCTGCTTCTTTAAGGAAATCTTGTTTTTAACTAAGAAATGAATGTGAGACTCTCTGTCACTAAGTATCTGAATTACAGTAGAAAACCTGTGGTTTATGCATACAGCTCATTGTTTAGCTGGGGTAGAAAGTCTGAAAGAAGAGTTTGGATCTCAATATGCTTAAGAAGTGAAGCCAGGTGTGATGCAGAAGGGTAAATAAATTTTATTTTGCCAAAACCAATTACAATTTCAAATATCCTAATAATATTTGTTCATAATATACATACATTCATATGTTTGAAAAAATAATCTGTTGAGACATATATCAATACCTTTCAGAGATTCTTAAAGTGAGAGGTATTAATGCTGTTTATAATATTAATACTCTTTCAGTGTCTACCCTGTCCACTGTGTAGGTAGGTGTAAAGCACATCTGCAAACTTCAAAAGACCTGGTAGTGTGTATACTTCGGTTAAGGCTATTGTTTTTCTGCTTGTCATCATATTTGAAAAATAGTGTCATACCACAGATGCTAGAATTAGAAACTGAACAGAAATAGCATTAGGGGCTATTGAGAAAATGGAAAAAGAATATTTTGTATAGTTAAAGACAGCAAGTAACTATGACTTGAAGTAACCATTTTACTCCCCAAAGTACATCTATATACTATGAAAACAGTTCTGATGAACATGGAAATAATATTCTAAAAGAGCTGTAACAATCTAAAACTAAACAAAACCAGTCCAACTTAATTATGTTTTGTTCTGAAATGTGCCATCCCACTGTACATGGGCCTCGGTAGAGGATTGCAGCAATGGCCACTATTTTATATAGTATGGACATCATTTTTTTTCTCTTTCTTTTCCAAAAAAAGCTTGCATATTTTCAGTTTTGAGTGCCATGGTCATTGAGAACATCCTTTAGGCTTGTTTGGCTTCATTCTTGAGTCCAGACAAAGGAAGAGGTGATTCAGCCCTAGTTGGGGTTCCCTTTTGACTAACATACTATGACAACTTACTTATCAAAACTTCTATTGTTCTTTTATTGTTTTAACTTACTGTTCATGTTGACTGACTTATGTATGTTTCTAGATCACAAAATTCGTGCAAGACAGACACAGAGCAAGACGGAATCGGCTTAGGAAGGATCAGCTTAAGAAAATTCCTGTACATAAATTTAAGAAAGGCAAGTGGATCATTCTTTGTCTAACTAATTAGACACCATTGTTTTAACACCAAAAAAACCCTCTAAATTGAGGGGGCTTGTAGTTTTGGAGATAATTTTGAATACACTTGAAATAAATGTTAGAGTTTGGAGTGAAAGCACGCAAAACACTTGACTTGACCCTATTCTCACTGAAATAGAGGAGTTCTAACATTTCTTTAATGGAAGCAGAGCAGACACTATATGCAAACTATGGCTGAGTATTAAAATGTACAGAAATTCCACAAAACTTCTTGTTGCACTCATTAACAGTGCCCACAGCAATCAGTTACTGTGATGCATTATTTCCATTATTTGGAACTCCTGCAGTACTGCACCCAGCCTGGAGTCCTTACTACAAGAAGGACACAGACCTGCTGGAGCAGATCTAGAGGAGGCCACAAAAGTGATCCGAGCACCTCTTCTTTGGGGACAGGCTGAGAGAGTTGGGGTGGTTCGGCTTGCAGAAGCGGGGGCTGCAGGGACACCTTATTGCAGCCTTTCAGTACTTAAAGGGGGCCTGTAAGAAAGATGGGGACAGACTTTTTCACAGGGCTTGTTGTGATAGGACAAGGGGTAATGGTTTTAAAATAAAAGAGAGTCAGTTTAGACTAGCTATCATGAAGAAATTCTTTTACAATGAGGGTGGTGAAACACTGGAACAGGTTGCCCAGAGGGGTGGTAGATGCCTCATCCCTGGACACATTCAAGGCTAGGTTGGATGGGGTAACCTGATCCAGTTGAAGATGTCCCTGCTCATTGCAGGGGGTTTGGACTGGATGAACTTTAAGGGTCCCTTCCAACCCAAACTATTCTATGATTATTAGTCTGGAAACGGATAAATACTAGTGGCATACAAGTTGCCTGAAACTGTAGGGACTATAAAAACAAAACTATCTTGTGGGTATAATTTATCTGCTTTTCCAGAGGAGTGGTCCTTTCATTCAATACATCTGTGAGGGCAAGAGCAATTCAAATTTAATGCGAAAATACTTGCTGTTGTGTTTCTTTGTAGTGATTAATTTTGTGCAAGGTCTAATGTTAAGATGAGAAATAAAGCTGTAGTAAGTTACTTTATTCAATGAAATAGAAAAGCTGCCTTAAGTCCTTCTCTCTCGTACTCTACTCCTTAAAAGTAGAAAAGAATCTGCTATTTTTCTTCTCCATTTTGTTTTTTAAATGTGTTACCATTTTATCATCTGATTGTTCATTCATATAAGCTATTGCAAGGTATACGAAGAAAAGGTGGAAAAAGTACTTAATTGAAATGATTGATTACTACATAACGTGTTGATAGAGAATGTATTTGCTGAGGCACAAAGACCATGTTAGGGGGTGTGCCTGGATTCAAGGATAGAACCACTTACTGTTCTTTGCCCTTGATAACACCAGCCTGCATTATTAATGATATTTGCTCTCACTTTATGCAAAGCAGATGTTCAGTTTGAGCAGATACAGTATTTGTGCTATGTTAGTCAGTCTCGGGGGGGGGGGGGGGGAAGCGTTTTCCTCTGCAGGGTTGACTGAACCTTGCTATAATGACCTATTGCTATGGGTTTAAAACTAACTCTCAAAAATTATCTTAAGCCAGTAAAGCTAATATTAATTTTATTTCCTCTTACTGATTCCCTATGAAATCTAATTAGAATAAAAATACAAAGTAAATTATATTGTACTTTAAAGAGAAATTTGCAAGGAAAAAGTTGCTTCAAGAAAGTCAGTTAATGTCTTTTCCAGTTAATTGTGTGCGTCTGTAATAACTCTTAGAATTACATAAGTGGCCAGTGTATGAAAATGTCTTATTGCTGTTTTCCTCATTCTCCTTCCTCTTTGCTTTTGCTCAATCTTACACAATATGTATTGTTTGTAAAGTAAACCTGGCTGTAAATATCCAGGTATCCACTGCATTCAGTGGCTTATGAAAATCAGAACAAAAAGCTTATTTTTTCAACTGGGATTTCAGTTTCTTTAAGTGAATGATCACTTTGGTTCTACTGCTGTGAAGTTAATCCCTTACGTTACTTTAAGTCCTTTTACTAGAAGGACAAAATGTGACCCAGTATTTGCAGCATGTTACCTTTGGCAACTACAATAAAAAAGTATTGCTTCATGCTTCATTGTGAAATTTAGGATTTCTCAAGACATTATTGCAAAATCCATTCACTTCAGTATTCCTGATGATATAACCAAACAATCTTACCTTTTGCTTTGGAAGGATAGGTGAAAGTAACTCCTGTGGACTATAATCCTGTTTCTAGGGATGCTGGATTTTCTTTTGTCTCCAGCGTATTCTTAAAAATCTGTTTGTATTAAAACAGATTGAAAGGTTAGTCAAATACTGAAGCTGAGACACTGTAGATACTGGTTCTTCTATTTCTTGCACTGCTTTTTGTATCATGAATCACTGCCTAATAAATGGTTTCACTGTACTATAAAAGGGTTTTTAAGGGGAAGCTGGCTTTAGTGGATTTCTAGAATTTAATAGGTTGATAAGCAAATGATGATGTAATGAAGATGATTGTTCTGTAGGGGTGATTGCAATCTGACATACCTAAAGAATTGTTAACGCAGCAAATACATGAATCATTTCTAAATAGGATTTGAGTCAAATACCACTAACACATGGGAATTTTTTACTAATTTCAGTAGGCTTTAGATCAGGCACTTAGTATTTCTGTAATGAGTAGAGAATGCAGTAACAAAAGATGTGGCATTGACTGTCTTTGCAAAGTCCTAATCAACAAGCCCCGCCTTTGAATAATTCCACAGAATGCAATGTACTGCAAAAATCTGTTTTCTACATTGAAAGAGTTTTGGGGCAGATGTTGTGTTGTGGTTCCTTACAAAATGGATTACATTTTGGTCATACAAAAGTCAGTGGGAGTTGACATCTTTTATATGATGTCTTTAGAATGAAAGTGAACACAGCAAAAAAGACAAATCCATTTAATGTGCCTGTAATTTGATCATTAGCAAAATCTGAATATTCTGAAGAATAATAGCTTAGAAAAAATACAGGTTAGAGATTTTGTGAATTGGTACATATTGTGGCATTTATTTTCAGAATTACATAATATTATTTCCAAGCTAGCTTAACTTGACACCAAAATAGAATCTAGGCCAAGACTGAAAAGATTTTTATATCTTAACTGCAATGAAATTATGGTTTCTGACTCCTGTAGAAAAGAAAATATCATAAATTTAGTGAAGATAGAATGCTGTGAGAAAGAGATGTGTGGGCATATTATTAAGAAATTAAAAATGAACAAAGCAAGTTTTTTTTTCTACATTGAGTCTCGAAAGTTAGGATCCTATATGAGTGGTTAGATACCTGATAAAGCAGAATTTGGGAGTTGTTACATCCACAAGACTTCTAAAAATGGAGCTGTTTGGTTAAGTGTTTAAGTATGAAAGAGCTTAGCTTCAGACAGTCAGCTTTGAAATGCTTTATGTACATGTGGAAAAAAACCCCAACATATGTGACAAATAATAAGCTGTAAGAGTATGCCATTTTAAGCAAATACATGTCTTTAAGTATCATGTATTGAATTTTTGTGTACATATCTCTATGCACATTGATACATATGATTGAGCAATAGTGGGAAATAGATGTATCTCAGTGCCTCTTAAAAATCTGCTCCAGGGTAAATGCAGTTCTGCAGTTTACTATATATTCCTAAATTGATTTTTTTTTTTTCCCCCCTGCAAATGGGATTATAACTGATCTAATTACTGTTCATTACTGACCCATCTGCTTGACTGCACAGTACAGTTATGGTCTAAATAGAGGAAAACAAGTCATAAGGTCTACCAAAGTCTTGGCAGTTTTATATTTGCATTTTTTCATTGTTCAGAAGTACACATATATGTGGATGAGTAATGCTCTTGTTTCTGAAAATACTTTTTTAATTTGTATGTGCCAAGAAGATAATTTTGCTTACTAAAAACTTTTCATAGACAGTTAATTTTAAGCAAGATACTTTATTTTGCAGCAGTTTCCATACTACTTTTTTTTCCTGACTATTGGTGGTTCTGAGCTAGCTTCTGAAATACAATAACAGGTATTTGAGGAAAAGATGTCTGCAAAGTGTCCCTTTTAAAAATTAAATATTCTGTTCGTTGAGGGGCATGTAGTTGTGGAGGTGAAACTAGCTTGGAGACTCATCAAGGAGGCTCCAGGATTCACAGAAATCATACAGGTCTTGGCACTGAGGAGGGCTTGTGTTTCTGGTCCTGCCTGCTGCGTGGGCTTGCCTGCCTTCCCCAAGCCATGATGAGAGCAAATATCTGGGTCATAGTGTTAGTTAATTTGTGTGATGACCTGCTGGAGAAATGTAGCAGATGGACTGCAGTTGATGGATCCTGTGGGTGCAGGTGAAGCAGTTGTGCTGAGGGCTTGTTGCAGCAAGGAAAGATGGGGCTGTGAAGTTGGGTAAGACAGGCTGGGATACATGGGCTTGACAAGAGTCAGAGAAATACCTTGGCTGCAGTTAGCTAATATGCTGTTGGATAGATCTGTGGCCTCCATGTTTGAGAACTTCAGCATCGGCCTTCTTGAGAAAACTTTATCTGTATGTCCCTGGCCTAGAAATGGATGTGATCCTTTACCACTGTGTCATTTTTCTCTGAATGCGCTGTTGTTCATTTGCCAGGGGATGCCTTAATGAGATAAGCCTACTCAAGAACAGTGTGCTACCGCTTGTCAGGACTTTCTTATATATGTTGAATGGCTAGTGGGGAAAAGCCAGCTGTATTACTTGAAAGTTGGTTTGTTTTTTTCCTTTGAGATATGATGCCCTTGACAGTACTGACTGATAGTTAACATTCATTTCTGTGTTGAACATGATAATAATGTGCTGACTATAAAAGATCCATAAACATGGTTTGACTAATAGAAACAACAGAGCAGAGCAGCGGCCTAGCAAAAGAGGAAGTAACTTTTTTAAAAATGCTGTAGCTGAAATACTTCACTGTGTTACATTAGACAAACTTACTTCAACGATGTAGGTCTGGCCGTGATCAACTCCATTTAATCTCTCTGAGTTTTCCTACCTGCCCCACGAGGTGCTTTTTTTTCTTTTTTCTCTCCTGCTTTCCCTTTATTTTCTCCAGTTGCTGCATAGTAACTACCAGGAAAACTGTTTATAAGTGGTTCTTGCGTCCACTGTGCTCATTTTCTGCCAAATTACAGCAGTGTTATTTTCCAGTGGCAGTCATCAGCTTTGCCTTTATGTTGAATAACATATATTAGTAAAACTAAAATGAACACACTTCGTAGACTTTCTGTGCCACTGTGCTACCATAGAAGCCCTTGGAATTTATCTTTTGGGAAACAGATGAGAATTTGGTTTTAATCGTGGATTTTTGTTGTAGAATAGACCTATGAACTGGGAGATCCTGAGTTGCAACTTCTACTCTGATTTACTGCATGCAAAGATAAAATGATTATAATCTCTGCTTTCTTTTGCATCCCTATGAAGTAGGATTGAGAATACTTACTGCTTTGCAGCACTCTTGCAGAATGTTGCATGCTCTATCAATACTATGACTTTTTTTATTAATCTTCCTTTTATTGCCTATGTGGTTTTTAAAAAAAAAAATCATAATGAAAGCAATGTAATTCGTGCATATGTACTAATCTTCATAATTTACCTGCGCTGGTAGTGAAGCACGTTGCAGATGTGCTCCTTCACTTATCTCTGCAGTCTTGTCTCCCATCTTTTTTCCCTGTCAAACCACTAGCTTTAGGAAGGCTGTAACTTAAACAGTTTGCTGTGTCTTTGTTAATTGTACCCATACTGCTGCCTGGCTGGCTTATTTAGTGTTATCTATAGTAATGCAGAAGTCAGGTAGTAGGTAACACAAGACCTTACTGCATTAGAGATCAGCCTGTTATTACATAGGTGTGAAGAGGTTTTAGCATCTATTTACATCTACAAATAGATAAAGTCTTTTAATAATGTGAAGAACTCTCCTTCTAAGGATGTCTTATGTGCCTTGGTTTTGTATCTGTTATATATTTGAGTACTATTTAAAATATTTTGTTGGCTTTATACCTTTGGAAGGGAGGAAGGTTGGAAGTTTTGGGGTGTTTTTCTTTTAAAGTGGAAGTGTTAGGCATAGGTAAAAGATTCAGTAGAAATTCTGTGATGGCCATCATAAAATATGAGCAATCAAGTGTAACCAATATTTTGGTGAAATGAGAGGGCTCATTTTGCATTCCTTCCCTTATTTGGGGAGTTTAGGTTGCACAGGGAGTACAAGAGCAAGCCTTATGAATGAGGCAAGAAAAGTATGCAAGTAGGCTTCCCTTACCACCTTCCAAATATATACTTAGTACATGGATAGCTCTTCATGTGCTGTATGTTCCTTCTCTTTTCATCTCTAATAGATACCAAGTTTCAATTTTGTATGTAGTACTTTTGAAATAGTGATGTCCTTAAAAAACAAAACAAAAAACATTTTAGCAGAACATCAACACATGACAGTCATGATTGTGCATAAGATCCTATTCTGTATTTTCTACCCTGTAGAAGAGAGCGTCTAGATAAACAACACCAGATGTTTTATGTATTTAAAAAAAAAAGACAGCACCTTTAGAAAAGCCCAGAATAGAACTTTCCATGAACATGCTTTATACTGAAAATTTTTAAGTCTACAGAATGTTAGTTGCTATAGACTTCAGAGAATTGTGTGCACAACAATATGGGATTCTATAGTAAAATAATTCTATGAACTACAAAACCCAATCCTGTATGATTTTGACTTTTTACATAGTAGTCAACGATCTTTTGACAATTGGAATGCTGCAAAAGGCACCTGCTAATAACGCAGGTAAACACAAACTCAGATAAATTAAACAGCCCTATTGTTATAAGCTGGCTCAGTTCCTAGCTCACCTTTTGTTAACATCTGAAAAAGGCTTGCTAAAATCTTGAATCGAGGTAGAGGAGTACTTGCCTTCTGTTATGGTGATGTGAAATATAAGCTGTGTCCTTACTTAAAAGCTGAAGCTACAGTTACTTCTGTATGAATATATGAATGCTATTAGACTAGTACTGTAATTCTTCAGTTTCTTTTTTATTATTTTTTTCTTTTTAATGAGAGAGTATTTAAACATGATCAAGACTAATGATGCGAGTTAGATTGTTTACAGCCTAAATGGGAAAGGCTGTTACACTGTGTTAATTTGACTATTTTCCACATTTAGGAATTAAAAACAAATCTTAAGCATTTTTACATCTGCAAAGAAAGTTTTATTTTTCTCGGCAGAGTATATTGTTACACAGTTAATGAAAAATCCTGGTCAAGTTGCTTTTTAGAACTTTAAGTCTTGAACTTTTAACATTTGTGCATTATTTATTAATGATCTTATTCTGAGCACATAAACAGAAAAACAGTGCATCTTTGCCTCTCTTCTGTCACTGAACAACTTCATTTTGCTGATTTCTTTCCCTGAAAACTGAGTTTCATGTAATACTTGAAATTTGAGCTGACGATAGCAATTCATCTTTTGTGCCTCTACCTCACTGATGAGTCACTGGTGTTATTTCTGTTAGCTTTCTGCAGCTTCCTTGGAAAGCTCCTTCATCGCTTCTTCGTCTCTGGTGCACAGCTCTTCGTTTTCCTACTGTGATGTACTTAGTCTCCTTACATGTACTAAACAGATACAGAACAACCATGCTAAGTCGCATAAGTTTTTCTTTCAAAACTGACTCTAAATACCAGCTAATTTTGCCATCTGTAGAAAAGCATTGGCTTTAGCAGCATGGTATCAAAACAAATTTTGAGCTGACTTTCCAGAAATTCTCTCCTGCCACGTAGTGTCAGGACAGTAAAAGGAAAGCTCTGCTGCTGTTTAAGCTTTTGTGTTGAAAGGACATCTCTTCTGAGTAATGCAAAATCTGCCTGCTTCCTTCATTTGCAAGCTTCTTGGTAACAGAGTAAGCTCATGACCCGAATATGGGCTTGCTGTAGCTACACATTATCGAAATCTGCCCTGTTATTTCCACCTTTTCCCCAAAACAACTCTTTGACAATTTGTATATTTTATTCTTTTGAACAAGCTTGGAGCATGAACTGTGGCTCTGATTTGTCCCCAGTTGATCTCAGTCTTGTGTATGTAATCTGGACAGTGCTTTAGGAAGTAATAGGGGAATTGCTATGAAAAAAAATCTAAATTTGTGCTAAACAGTGTTATATCAGATTACTGTGCGAGATGTGTATGTTAAAAGATGAACCAAGTGTGTAAGAGATTCTTCTTTTGTCTATTAACTCTAACCCTAGCACACGTTGGTCTTGCACACTTAAATCTGACGTTTCCAGTGTCAAACCTCACTGTGATGTGCAGCAGTGAAGTTTTAGTGCAGCAGGTAGTCCAGAAATGACTTGATAGAAGCTTACTGGGAGGGATTAAGGTGACACTGCAAGGAATGTGAGTAGAGAATTGAGTTGTGAGGATGACTGATGAGGTAATCCTTGTGGGATGGGTGGGGCTCAGGTTAGGTGGAATTTGGAAGAAATTGAAAGAGGTTGGAAGGAGATAGGGGAAGCTGCCCTGAGGGGCACTGGGAACAAGATACGTACCTCAACCCTTCTTTCTTTTACGTTAAGGTGACAAGATCACAGGGGCCTCACTTCTCTTGCAGAGGTCACTGCCCTGCTGTATGCCTCTTGCCATTTGTATTTTGGTATATGAGAGAGCGAACCTTCTCCTTCTGGTAGGATCTTCTTGTGGTTTAACCCCAGCCAGCAACTAAACACCACACAGCTGCTTGCTCCCTCCCCCCACCCCTGGTGTGATGAGGGAGAGAATTTGAAGAGGAAAAGTGAGAAAACCTGTGGGTTGAGATAAGAACAGTTTAATAATGGAAATAAAGTAAAATAGTAGTAGTAGTAATAATACTATTAATAATAAAAATAATAATATACAAAGCAAGTGATGCATGATGCAGTTGGTCGCTACCTGCTGACCAACGCCCAGCCTGTCCCAGAGCAGCAATTGCTGCCCCACCCCAGCTAACTCCCCCCAATGTATACACTGAGCATGATGTCATATGGTCTGGAATACCCCTCTGGCCAGTTGGGGTCAGCTGTCCTGGCTGTGCCCCCTCCCAGCTTCTTGTGCACCTGGCAGAGCCGGGGAAGCTGAAAAGTCTGACTTAGTGTAAGCCCTGCTTAGCAACAACTAAGCCATCAGTGTGTTATCAGCGTTCTTCTAGTACTAAATCCAAAACACAGCGCTATGCCAGCTACTAGGAAGAAAATTAACTCTATCCTAGCCAAAAGCAGCACAGATCTACGTGTCCTTTTTTCCCTAGCTCCTCTGCTGTATGGTAAAACCTAGGATCTTAGCTAGCCCTGAAGATGGTGGAAATGTAAACTGCTGAGCACTGGGAAATTAAGCAGCAGCTGTGAAGACAGTACAGGTTGGGAACAGGCAGACTTAGTGGGCTAGGACTGCTGTTATGAATATACAGCCAAAATATGCAGAGTGACGTAGTTCTTTGGGGCCACCCCCAGCATATTGCAGGCTGTATCTGGGGTGTCCATCCTTTGGGCAAGGTGGGACATACAGTGATTTTTCCCAAGGCACTATTGTTGATGCCTTTCCTTACCACAGCGTGTGTAACCAGGGTACAGGCACCCTAGCACCACATGTTGAGCAGATGACTGCCCTTATGATAGGATGTACAAATACGCATTGGATCATTTGACCCCATAACTATCCAGTCCCTCAACCAAACATGTGTTAGTCAAGTGATAGAAAAGCTTGCAGTTTAGTCTGGCACATGTGCTTCTAAGCAGTGTGACAGAGAGGACTTAATAGGGGGAGAGGTGGGCTGGGCCAGGCTCTTCTTTTTTTTTTTTTTTTTTTTTTTTTTTTTTCCCTCATACACCGTAGTTTGGGCATCTAAAGAACGCTTCATGGTCAGGAGAGTGTGCAGCCCTAGCAAGCAGCTGCTTGTGAAGAGACTGTGCTGTACTGGACAGTGTTAAGACAGTAAGGTTCAGTTGTCTAAATGAAGTCCTAATGGCATAATAGAAGTACCATCTGGAAATAGTGAGTAGCAGCATTGGATGTGTCTAAATTGCAAGAGGTGTATGAAAGAAGAGTTCACAAACTTTCACAGATAGAGTGGCTTCATGCGCATGGCCAGAATTTTTCCAGTCTTGACAGAGCTGAGCAGATACTCAACCCAGCTCATGTCAAAGCAAGGGATCCAAACAGTGACAGGGACCCTTTCACTGCGTAAGTCCCTCTTGGGTCTTGATCAGGTAAGTATTCACAAGACATATAATGAAATATGGCTCCTTACAAAATGAAATGTAGCTACCTCTTTATTTTAAAAGACGTACTTTGCACTACTCACCTTTTAATATAGTCTAGTAATTGGCAGTCTTAGACAGGAATTGGGGGATCTGGGTTCAGTTCCCTCCATTGTCTTATAGGATTAAGATGTCCACTTCCATCTCCCTCCAGATGCTGTTCTCTTAGGAGCTTCCTGTGTCACATATCTAAAGCCTTGCCTTAAAACTAGGTTTGGGGAAAGGGGAGGCTTGGCCCTTTACCATGGTTACCTTCTGATGGTCCTGAAAGGCTAATTCAGAATATCATTGCTCCAATGGTCAAGTTTTCTTTTCACTTTCAACCTAGTGATTCCTGGTCAGATAACAGCTCTTTTTTCTTCTCCCCCCACCCAGCTTCTCTCTTCTCTGCCCATGGTATTATTCCTCTGTGGTGTTGATAGGGAAAGCTGAATCCCCTTTCAGACTTGAGATTGTTAGATTAAAGTTATCCAGCTTTTTTTTTGTGTGATAGTTTCTCTGTTATGTCATCAGAATATTCTTTGTTTGAATTAATCTGTTGAGGATACAGGTGGCCATGTTACAGACCCCTGAACAGTACTTACTGCTTCTGGAAAGACTATTCTCGATGCTTTCTACTGTTGCATTTTTCTTTTTCCCAGTTGTATTACATTAGGAACACTGTGTCTCCCAGGGAATTGAAAAGAACCGTTTGGATTGATGAAAGGACCATGTTGTAAAGCCCTTGATAAAAATGAAACGGGAATAAATTGACTCCTAAAAAGTGTTTATATCTTGGTCATATAATGTATCACAACAGTATACATAATGTCAATAATGTATATCTTATTTGTGAGGTCTGAATTACAAAATAATGTAAACTGTCTTCTATGACTAGACTATCATTCTTGATTATTATTCTGCTTTTTTACCCAGTTGTCTTTGTTGCTATTTTTCTGCCTAATTTTTTTCCATAATTTATTAAAACCTGGATAGTGAAGTGAATCCTGTATTTTAAATCCTTTTATCTTACTTCTAATAAGAATGATAGAATATTACAGAGATGGCACTTCACACAGTTTAAAACATCATTATTAACCTGAAAGGGAAGTGAATGAGCTATAGTCCTAATGAGAGAAATGTTGCAGTCAACTATATAGCTTCAAAGAACCTGCCCCTTGAGTGGTCAGGGAAGAGTAATAGTTTCTTCAATCCGTGAAACTAACCGAGAGAACCTGTATGCATGTGTTTCAAAACTACTGATTCTCAATTACATGCTGTAGGAGATGAATATGATGTGTGTGCCATTTGTCTGGATGAATATGAGGATGGAGACAAACTCAGAATCCTTCCATGTTCTCATGGTAAGCAGTTGTATTTTAGGTTTGGTATTTGTATTTGATATTTGCTCTGACAATAGTGAATGTTTATTGCTTCATTATAAAATTTATTTTTGCTAACATGCAGGAGTGTATATACAAATTGGGAAAAAGCAAACTTTTTTTTTTCTCTTTTTAAAAGCAAAAAGGCTAGTATTCCCACCTTGTATTTTTCTTCAGATGTACACATAAAAGAAAATCTGGGATTGATGCTGTCCCCTAAATGTCTGTATTAAATACAGACACACATTCCAGAGTCACTTTTTCCAAGACAATTAAACCATAAAATATAATTCCACTAGACAGAGATATGGATGAAGGGATACAATCTGTCCCATGGCCTGAAGGCATATAGACCGCTGTCTTGACTGCATTTGGAAGTCAGTGTTGTCAGTGCAAAAATTAGTGGAATGCTTTTATTGTGACAAGTTGTGCACTGCCTGAACAGTGTCTCGAGTACAGGTATATCTAGTAGTCACGTATGTATCTATCCACAAGACAATACTGCTCTTAAATGCATGCAAGTACAAGAAGCATTTTAAGAGCTTATATCTAGAAATCTGGAAGAGGCGTGGGCCCAAAAGCATCTTTAAACTTAAATATTTTTTTTTAATAAAAGCTGCGTAAAATCTACCAAGAAAGATAGGATTCATCCTTCTTAGCTGGAGACCCTCTCTCTACCTCCCAGTCCATTACCCTATTACAGCTGGTTTGACTGGGTGCAGGTTTACCCAGCCCTTCTCATTAAATTACTGCTCTGACCAGGCAACAGTAATACCACATGACAGAGAGATTTAAAAAAAAAAAAAAAAGCCTTATATCCACAGCAAATGCAGCAGATGACAGGCTGAGCTTTGTAGATCCTCAGTCATAAAAAACAATTTCAAAACAGGCTGACAAACAGAAGAGTTCTCAGAAGAGAAAGAACAGATCCATAGCATCTGTCCCAGCTAGGGACTGCAAAGTTAACTAAACCTCATCACCAATGTCAAAGATCGTTGTGGTTTGTTTGGGTTTTTTTTTAATTTGTCAGCAAAAACACCCCACCACAAACCGAAGCCTAACAAAACCCCACCACTGTCAGTTCTTGTGGAGAACATGCTACTAACATGCTTGAACAGGTACTAAACACAACATTCTTGCCCTTGTAAATAATTAGCTCTTTGCCAGGTAGAAGTCTCTGTTAATAAGCAGAGCTAGGTTTTAATATCATAATTAAGACACTTTCAAACACTACTTCTTTTTAAACAAAGCCTGTATAGTTGCAGTGCCAATTGCAGACCTAATTTACAATCCGCAAAATCAGGCAGTAATTTCATTTAATAACAAGGTGCTTTGATACATGTTGGCAGAAGTTAGAGGCATTGTGAGGATAATGATGGTGGGCATGTCTGCTGCAAGGTGGGTATAATTCCTCGGGAAGCTTTTAAAGTTTATTTCGTCAAATGTGGCCCATTGCAGGACTGCTTTCAGATTCATGCAGTAGAGGAAATAGGTGTTTATTGTGTATATCCATATGGCTGAGATCCTAGTCTATTAGGTGTTTTGTACATGAGGATAGACATGTCAACACACTTCTGACTAAAGTTCTCTGTATGAGTTAAATTCTAAAATTCTCCTGTGTTACTAAACATAAGTACAATTTAGCAGGTTTCCTTGTCCTGTTAACTTAGGTAATGATGTACTTGTATTTTGTTTTCTAACAGCATATCACTGCAAGTGTGTGGACCCGTGGCTGACAAAAACAAAAAAAACATGTCCTGTGTGTAAGCAGAAAGTGGTCCCTTCTCAGGGGGACTCTGACTCCGAAACAGACAGTAGTCAAGAAGAGAATGAAGTATCTGAAAATACTCCTTTGCTTAGACCATTAGCCTCAGTTAGTACCCAGTCATTTGGGGCTTTGTCAGAATCTCATTCCCATCAGAACATGACCGAGTCCTCAGAATATGAGGAGGATGACAATGACAATATCGATAGCAGTGATGCAGAAAACGGAATAAACGAAGAAAGCGTAGTGGTTCAACTACAGCCCAATGACGAAAGGGAGTACCGAGTGGCAAATACTGTTTGAGACTACTAATGATGAGTTAGCGTATGAACAAAAGAGTTCTTAAGGCTATACTTTATAAACCTTTACATAGGGAATATATTTTAATCTGTAATCTGTTTGGTTTCTTCAATAGGAGCAGCAGTTCATGTAGTAGTACTATGGTTAAATCATTACAGATATTTTTATTTTTGATTCAGGTATTCAGTCACACGTTCTGTCTTCTCAAAATGAACAGTTTAACTGGACTTCACAATGCTAATGAGTAATGTTAAAGTTTATATCAATTCCTTAATATTGTTTTTTTATTATGCAGAAGTAATTTTTTTCCATTTTGTAGCTACAACTGGGTCATACTGATAGCAATATTTATTACATGTATGGTATGTGTTACCCTTTAAGCCCAACAAAAAAATGTATTTGCATGTTTGTATAGAGTTTTCCTAAAAACCGTCACTGCTACTGAAAGAAAAATGTAGAACAGATCAATATTCTATATGCTGGTGTATCAAAACAAAGCAAAAGAAATTCCACTTTTATCTCAAAGCAGCAATTCCAAATAATCCTTTGGAGTTTGCCACAGTAGCTGAATTTAAGCAGATCCATCGAGCAATTCCTAGGATAAGGAAACTTAGAATATATGTTGAGTTTTGAGCAATTCACAAGGCACGATCCACCATAAACATTCATTATTCCTACTTGCTGCTATGATGTAGTCTGGTTTCCAGTGATGATGTGGGAGTTGGGGGGGGAGGAGAGGGGTATGTGACCAAAACCGAGGGTTTGTTCCACATAGAAAAATAATTTTAGGTAAGTATTCTATTGATCCTCAACTCATATACCTCTTACTAAAGAGCATTTTATGCTGCATTAGTCTGCTAAACTATGTATATGGAAAAATTGTTCTTTTCAAATACCTAATTTGAAAACAAGTGCTTATAACTGTTTAACAGAACTCGGTACTTACCAGTGTATCATGAAAAAAGTAAAAGTTATATAATAACTCTGTAACTATGTAGAAAGTAAAAACATACATATAATCGAAATGCAGAGATTTTTTTTATATGGCCTTGAATAAGGAAAGCTTGAAAGAATGTTAATAAACATGTTTTCCACTTTAAGTATCAGAAGGAATTTATTGAACTTCAGCATTACTTGCATTCATTGTGTACTCTCTGACATTTGTTACTAAGGTTAAAGTATTTCTAAAGATGCAGACCATGCAACTGTTGGGATCCCTTAGTAAACATTAACCCACATTGTGCTGCGTATCACAGTACAAAGTGCTGTACTGATGAGTGCTGTATGCAGGAGGACTAAGTTACAGAGAGAAACTTAATTTTTGTTCACTTTTAGTTTGAGGAGAAGTTTGAATGAGTCTGGGTCTGTACACGTAACTTGTATGGGGAGAGGGAAGGAGGACCGGAGTGCTATTGGTATTTCCTGCCCACCCACCAACACCTCCAGAGCTGCAGCCTGTGAGCCCGTGTTCTGGAAGTCAGAAAACCAAATCCTGGACTGAGGTGATGACAGGTGAGGTGTTCCTGTTTGTGATTTCTGACCCAATACACAGCACAGCTACACCCTCCTTGCTTCAGCCTGGCAATGGAAATCAATTCTCTGGGACTGGCTAAGAGCAGGGGAAGTTTATTTTGCAGAATGAGGCATGGTAAAAGGATAATAATGAAAGAACGATTCATCTTCACACCACTGCCGCCAGCAATCCATGGGGTTAGGGACAAACAATGTATTACTGTATTTTCACCGTGTAAAATTCCACTTCAGGTCACATATGTCTAGTTAAGTCCAAATGTGAAAACTGGTTTCTGAGAACTTACTAAGCTGGAAGATGTTTCTTAAAATAAGTTCCCGCTGTTATGAGTGTATGTGTTTATTCATAATTGTATTTTGGGCACCCCAAAACCTGAAGGGATCCAAACCCACGAACTGAAGTAAACTTTAACATATGCTGTATGTAACTCCAGTATTTGCTGCAATGACAAAAAGTAAAATGACACGCTTTTTATCAGTTTCTCACCTGTTCTCCATGCTATACAGAGCAAATGGGTACAGCAAAGGATATTCTGCTTCCATCCCAAATATACTGTATTTTTTTTTTAAAACTGTTCCATTTTCTAAATTTCCTAATGGTATTAATGTAAACTTTATTTCAGTGGGCCTTCCTTGGTGGTGAATGTAGTGGTACTGCCCCTGCCATACCTCCCTTGTGCCACAGATAGAGTTTACTTGTCAGTTGCCATTGCCAGTGAGAATGAAAATGAAAGAAGGAATAGCACTTTATTAGAAATACTTCGGAAGGTCAAGTATCTCTTAGCATCTCTAAGTAGAACTCGCATATTTCATTAAAACTTGCTGGATAAATATTCTGTCTCATTCAACCCTGTGTGGCCTGTCCACACCCACAGGAAAAGATACATACGGGTTTTTCCTTGGGCTATGACCTACTCTGTTACCTACATGACGTAGCACCATTTCCTCACCACATGCTGTGAACAACTGACTCCTGCGGCTTTTTACTTCTGTGAAGTCTCTCTGTAGCTGTCTTCGAGAGTAGGATGCTGGTGCTGTGAGGAGCTTCCTACCTGATGGCCTAGTTGAAAAAAAATTTCTTCTAATAAGTAGTTGTAAATAGTGTCTGAGGTTAAAAGTATTTCACGGGACCTCTGAAGTGTGCAATCTCCGCATAAAACAGCACAGGTACCGTTGGCAGTCATCACAGAATAATAATCGTATGACCAGAATAAATAGGTCCTTACAAAACAAGCTTGCACCAAACCTTTAATTGCATAATGAGAACAAACTGCTTGGAAAAGGAGCCAAAAGAGGACAGGAATTAAACCTTGCCCTCAACCGGGAAGGTAAGCTTTCATTGCGGGGGTGGGGGAGGATGGGGGGAGAATCCAGTAAAAAGTGACTGGAAGAAAGGGGTGGGTCTGACAAGTGTTTTTCCTGACAGCTCAGTAATTGAGGAATAGAGATGAGTTCAATAGCAAAACAAACTACTCTCCTCACCCCACCTTGATGAGGCACAGTCTTGGGAGAGTTCAGGGCCTGTGTTTGAACAAACAGCAATAATGGGTACCTACATGCAAAATAAGGCAATGAATATTAAAAATTGGATAATGTCTGAAAATGCCATGCTGTCAGCAGTTCAGAATATTTAGATGTTTCTACTGCATTCTAACAGAATTCTAAATAACATGTTCATTATAAAAGCAAGACCCTCTGAAAGGCTAAGTAATAAGGGCTGGTATAATTAAAATCTGACTGAATTATTATGGTGCAGAAAATAAGTACACTGGAAATTAACTTCATAAATGTATTTCAGTGAAAGTAAGATTAGAATGGCCTGAAGTCAACATTAAAAACCTATAAAGCACATACATGCAGCCCTCATCATCTTCCCGTGTGGGCCGTGCAGTCTAAGAGGCACACACATAATTGGGGATAGAAGTAAACTTTCAGAAAGTGAATTGTCTTCCTCAGTTTGAAGACAGCCTGAACAGCTTGAGAGCTACCCTTAAAAATAAAAAACCCAAACCAACCCTTTGAAGTAGTTCTGCCTCTTCACTGTGGTGCTCTTTGTTTGCACATCTTTCCTACTCCTTTCTCATCTATTTTTTTAAATCAGTAATGTAAGTTCTGTTCTAATACCAGTTCTGTTCTTTCACTCAAGCATTGAACAAGAACATGAGCTACAAAAGGGAAAAAAAGTGGGGGTGGAGGAGGAGAGGGTGGGGTGGGTGCTTAGCTTCCTTATGCTTGGGAACTGCTGACGTAAGAAAAGATGTATGAGCGTATGAGCAATGGGAGAGCTTTTTTATAAAATGGCAGGCACTGTAAAGCACAGTGAAGGAGTTTGAGAGCTCTGCTGGAAGCTGAAGAGCCAGCAGGTATTGCAGACTGCCATCTGCAAGTGAAACTTCTAAAAGCTGCGGTGTTTTTCATGGACTAGCAAGAGGGTAAAAAAGGAACAACCCGTGAGCGCAAAACCCGGGAGAACTGTGCTGCAGGTCAGGCATCTTTGCTGCTGCGATGTCTGAATCCTTTTACCAACTCCTGAGTGGTAAAATGGTGAGAGGGGGTATGGCCCCCCGAGCCCGGTGGCCGCTGAGGCTGGTGGAAGTGCTGAATGCTGTAACACAGGCTGGCAGGCAAAACCCTCAACGGTGCCCACCTGCCCCCCGCAAGGGAGGACAGTAGGTGCACAGCACCCCGTAGGACTTCAGTTCAGCAGATGAAATTGGTTACACGTGTGAAACTGTGTCACGTCTGCAATAAAGTGTTTCACTGTATCCTTTGTAGTAACTTTTTGTAAGGAAAAAATATTAATGCAAATTCCTGACCTAGGTCACAATGTAGTGTTCAAACCTTTAGCGTAGGAAAATAACCCTTTGTATTTGAATTGTCTATTAATCTGGACATGGGAGTTAAATGTAAAATTTGTTGAGTCTGGGTTATTTAAGAAAGGTATTTTAGGTAGACCCTTGCAAATTCTGTGCATGGACACCATTCTGCTGTGGAAACTCAACAACAAACGCATTTGAAAAAGTAATTTGTGTACCACCTAATTCTTACAAGAAAAAGTGTACGGGTGACAGACGACCCCTGTGGACACCTGCTCAGGAGTGGGGAATTGATCAGAAGGGAACAATGTTAAAATAAGTAAGGACTGGGACAAAAATTACTTGGTGTGCACTGCTAACAGCCATTCCAGCCATACAGTGAATTCCAGCTATGGCCTTCTTGCAGAAGAGCTTTGGGGACAGACACACACCACCCCAGGAGGAAAAACAAAAAAACCCACAAACCCTGCAGTCAGAATGCAAGTGCAATTTTAAATTGGGTTTAGACACACAGCAAAACAGATTCACACACATTTTATGGGGGAAGCAGGAGGTTTGCATCCTCTGTGCTAGTTATGACTCAATGTAAACTTGCTGAGGGCTAGGAGCTTGTTCTAGTCAGTTCTAACTCTAGCACTAGGAGCTGGAAGATGGCAGTCCAGCCACCAAGCAACTCAAGGAGTCAGAGAAACACTTTGTGTGTATAAAGGTTTTAGTTAGACTGGGATCTAGTGACAAGCACAGGAGCAGGTGCAACACTTAACTGTCAGTGTAAGTAAGATGTAGGGGAAGATGGGGAGAACAAAGGCAGTTTAATGCCCGAGCAGCACACAAGTGGCATTGTCAGGACTGAGAAAAGCATAGCGTGGGCCCAAACCTATGGTTTGGGTTCGTGCTTTCCCCATCCCCCAAGCTCCCATTGTTCACTATCGCATCTCACCAGGGCATTTCAAAGGCACAAAGGGCATGTGTTTGCAGGGCCCCTGCTTGCAGAATACTTGGGTAGCAAAGTACCATATGCCAGGTAGAATTCTTTTGGGTTAAGAGAGACCTTGGATCTCTCCCTTCCCTGCTGGGAGGAGAGCAAGTTCTTACCAAGTGAATAGATCCTGTGCCAAAGGTCTCCCCAGCTCCTGTTTCAGGGATTACATATTGGGCATTCACATGGCAGGGGAATCCCCTTGCCA
This sequence comes from Gorsachius magnificus, assembly GCA_034008185.1. NCBI lineage: Eukaryota > Metazoa > Chordata > Aves > Pelecaniformes > Ardeidae > Gorsachius > Gorsachius magnificus. The sequence continues at coordinate 39,192,447 of CM067087.1, forward strand.
CTGAGTTGGATAAAAGCATGGTGAAGTGTCAAGAAATCTTCTCCTCCTTTAAAATCTACCCCAAATAGCGCCTGGCCTTTGACTAAAGTTACATTACCATACAACTGCCATCTTACAAAACTTACAACTGCACTTCTATCTAGTCTTGGTGTAGTCAGCCACGCAATGAAGAAGGGCAGGGAAAAAATTACCAACAGTCTGATTTTGTTTGGTTGGAATAAATTTATTTCATCTGTCTGTAAACAAGGTGTTTTTAATAGTTATGGCATTTTTTGAAATGCATATTAAATCAGATGAGTTAGACTGTATCCCAGATGTAACAAAGTGCAGGGAAAGAAATGGACAAATCAGCAACAAGAATTTGTTTAAATCTGTACATTATCCACAAGGCCCAACAATAGAAGCAAATACTAGAATGTCCCTAAAGTAGTGCCATTCAAAAGAAACCCTCGTAATCAGTTAAAATCCATCTCACAATAGCAACAGTTCATTTTTTTTTTTTTAAACAATAGTATGGCACAGAATACATATTAAAAAATTCATCACAAGACAGCCAAGTCAGTTATTCCAACCAATACCATCTCCCATTTATTCTTTTGTATACAGAGTTCTGCAGTTCTCTTGAAATGGACATACAAGTTAGTACCGTGCCTGAACTGAGAGTTTGGTTACAGACATTTCGGATGACTAGTGCACAAGGCAGTTCACTCCAGAATTTCTGCAGCAAGGGTGCGACAGGCCAAATGAAGATTTTAAATTTGAAATGGCATCATTTTGACAGTTTAGCTTTCAAACTACCAACCTTCATCCAAACAGTGGCTTCTAGAGCAGCAAAACTCTTTACCAGTAAGTGATCTGGCAGAAAGACTGGAGTCAGTCAGAGCTCCCAGTATAGCTGAAGGTGGCAGTTTTCCACAATGACATTGCAGTTTCATATTAAAAAACAAGAAAAAAAAAAAAAAAACCAGAAACAAAAACCACGACCCCCAAGCTGCAAATTAAAATTGGTCCTATGAAAAACTGAAACCAGACACACTCCAGATGGTTATGTTGGGATATCTAATGTCCATAATGGCATCCTTTTACAATTCAACTACAGAACAGGAGCTGGCAAAAAAAAAAAAAAAAAGAAAAAAAAAAAAAAAGTGCCTGAGCTATTGCAATGATGGAATGTCTCTGGGGATTCGTTCAGGATGGTGGCTTTAAGGTCATGGGAGGAAGCGCGTCTGTACCCTTTCATAGTTTTGTGATTGCACTTGTCAAGCAGTACAAGCTTCAGACAGCATGAAGAAAAAATAAAAGAGACTTAAGCCTACAGTGAAGTGCAATGACAAAACTAATGTAACATTAATAGCTTTTGAGTGGCAAATTGATTAATCAAACCAGGCACTATAAAAGTGGGTGTAAGCAAACAAGTGGATTTACAAAAACAAAAAAAAAAAAAAAAAGAGGGAGAGAAGTAAAGATATGCATGCACTTTTTTTCCTCCCAGCCATGCTCTATGAAAGGAAGACTAGTGAGCTGTGTAATTGCTCAAAGTGCTGAAGAGGCATCGATCAAATTAGATTGTACAATCGGCACCTTGTTTAGTATTTAAGTTGTTTTAGTTGTCAATATCACACTAATTGCTAAAAACAAAGCAAAGCCTACACTTGGCATATTCCCCTCCCAAGTTTTTCAAGATATCATGCATATCATCTTTGTGGTGCAGTAATGGTGCCAGATACGGGACTTGGTTACATACAGTGGTTAACATATAAATGAACAAAGGGTAACTGGAATTATGACATTAGGAAATGGGTAAATAAAAAACACAAACTACCATCTACAGTCTGGTAGCACTGAACACAACTGGGTGGTGGTGAAGACAGTTGCTAGGTGGATGGGGAGAGGCTGCTTAGACGTCAGACCTCCTCAGGTATAAAGCCAGTTCATATGCTTTCTTGTTGAGTGTCCCTCCATGGACACCTTCCTTTCCCATGACTATAACCAATGCTGGAGTACACAAGGAAACAAAACAGAAATGAACAGAATTAAAGAGAAAAAAAAAAAAACCAAACCACCTTTCCCCACCAACAAAGGGATACAAAGGAGACACAGGTTCATACCCCATCACCCTGCATTGCTAATAAAGTTTCCAGAATGTAAGGTTTAAAGCTCACCGCCAGGAAAGTTTAATAGCAATCTTCCCCTAATACTTAACAGTCTGCCTAGCAACTAGAACCCAGAGTCTCTCAAGTATTTTGCCATTGAGTATGCCTTCTTATTCAATCCGCCTCCATGGACCCCTTCTTTGCCCATTACAAAGACCAAGACTGAAAGAGAAAAGAAAAAAAGTTTTAAAAAGAGTGTGTTAGACAAGGAAATAACGCAAGTTTTAGGCAGTGCAATAAACACACTCAAATTCAAGATTTAGTATTTGGGTATCAAGCTAATTTTAACAGGAGTTTTGTAAAAATACAGATGTAGACAGGGCTGGGAGAAGGCAATGAGTTGTCCTCAGGGATATTACCTAACTATGTAAGTCATAAGAGCTCACTGCTAAGAAAAATGGCATCAACTATCTCAAAAAAGCATTACAGTGCCTCTCCACCATCAGCACCATCCAGCATCACCCAGAAAGGAAACCCTGGCTGCATCTTAAAAAAAACAAGGGGAAGAAAAAAGAAGTGTTGTCAGGGACAAAAGTAGTAGCATATATAGAAGAACCGTGACTCTGAAGAGCAGAAGAGGGAATATTCTTATATTCTTATCTGTAGGGGTCACTACTGGCCTAAGAACCAGAGTAACTGCCTTGATACAAGCAAAAAACCCACAGGGTCAGCCTTGGGCTAAGACTTTTCATGCAACAATACAACTATAAAATGTGCTTTTTGCAGCAGACAAAAAACAGGGAAGGTTTTAATTCTGACCCTCTCTTTAATCCCACGACTTTGGTGAAGTGTCCCATTTGTCTCGTGAACGAGACCATCCCAAGGCTCCTCAACCAGTAAACACCACTTGCGAGTTGCCAGCAGATGTCACCAGCAGGTACACAGACACAATAAGCGCTGTGCTTCCACAAGCACAGTAATTGTTTCCCAAGCTAGGAATACTGTAATTGGAAATACTGCAGTCAGCCTACCTACAGGTGATTGTGCATCTACAAAGCAATTTGCTCACAGAAAGCTTAAGACAGGCAGTTCCTGTTGGCATTTCACAATTTGCAGCAGTCTCAGAACTGTTTCGCTTCAGTGCTGCAAACATTCTTCCTCTATCACTGCCACCCGCCTTTAGCGTACAGACAAATTTTGCTCTAGTTTTGGTTTTATACCTGTAAGCAAAAGTCCAATTTGTTCTTCAGCCAGCCAAAAAATGCCAGGCTGGGTATTTTGAACACAAGGCATACTCCTCATAGCCAGTATTTTCAGGCACTTTTTCTATACCCAGACCTAGTGCCTTCCCCATAACATGTCTTGCTAGAAGTTAAATGAGGAGCACAGGAGCAGGTCTACTAGCATAAAGCAAGTTTCTCGGTGGTACCAAATTGGGCGGGCTTTTTTGCCTGAAGACAGACTTCAGAGAGCTCAATAGAAGTGCAAGGAGAGTTAGTGTAGAACTTGTTAAAAGGCAAGTAGGAGTAGCTCATACAAGGAATTCACATTGTTGCAGAATAAACTTTCTGTTGAGAAGTTTACAACAAAAAAGCTAGTTTCACTACCAATCATTAACAGATCCTTACCGTAAGCTTTAGATACCAACTTATCATGCACTGGGCAAGTTTACTTCAAGCTATAACCTGCTCTTTCCTGCTTGTCAGAGATCTGTTTAACCATTTCGTAACCTAGGGCCCAGCTGTGGTCACAGGTAGGAACAGGGACAAGCGTGATTCCTAGGCTGCAATCCAGCTCATCAGCCAGATCGCTGCCATCCACCCCCCTTACGTCACTTCCTGAAATTAACCATTAAACACAGGAGTCACGTTTTCTTAATAGCTGGAGTCTATGCTTAGGGTCACATTCTTAATTCAGTGATCTGAAAGTGAAGAAAATCACACTTACCTCGGCCAGCTCTGCCTACAGCAACATTGTATGTTGGCTCACCACCTTGACTCTTTGTCCTGATGTCCATTGTGCAGTCACCATCAACATACAGGCTATCTCTGATCACAGAGCACTTCTTTGCACCAAGGGTCAGACCATTGGTGAAGAAACCCTCCCGGTCTTTTCCTACAATCATATCTATTTCTACTGGCTGTCAAAGAAAAAAAGTCCGGAGTTAGCACAGCAGTATTTCATTGTTTAATTTCTATTTAGAAAGCGTCCTGCCTCATGTTGAGAGGATGAGATGGTAAATTCCACCGCCCCCCCCCTCCCCCCAACCAGGAAGTCCTCCGGAATACAGGGCTTTGTTAGTCACAGTTTATATTGCACTAGTTTATTGCCGCTGTAAGCAGTGGAGCAGCCGCTGCCTTGGAATACTTCACAGCCCAAGTCTGCAGTACTCCTCGGATCCCAGTTCTCATTAAAGGGGGTACTGCGCGACCGAGGCTGGTCAAGCACAGGATATATGCGTCTCGGTGACCGCATGCGCCAGCCTAGACGCTAAGCGTGCAGAACCGAAAAGCCTGCCAGCACCTGTCCCTGAGCGATCAGCTCGGATGCCACCGACTGCATCTGCCTGCATCCGCGGGGCATTACCTCAGCCCTGGCAGAGGCGCCCCGGAGCGCGGGGGGGGGGGCGGCGGCGCGGCCGGGTGAGGCGGGGCGCGGGAGGGGGGGGGGGGGGGGGGCGGCGGCCGGGCCCGGCGGCCTCAAAGTGCAGCGTCACGGCGGGCCCGGCCGCCCCCGCCACGGCCCAGCACTGCGCGGCCGCAGGGCCTGCCCGTCCTCGCTCTGCCCCCAGCCGCGGGCCCGGGCCCTGCCGCGCCCGGGGCGGGGCGCGGCGCTGGCCGGCGGGTCGGCCGAGGCAGGCCGCGCTGCAGCGCACAGCCCGCCCCGCACGGCCCTTATGTAACGGCGGCGCCGGTCCCGCAGCGACGGGCGGGCGGCGGGCGCGGGGCGGCGGCGGGGGCGAAGGACGGGCAGGGCGGGGGAGGGGAGAGAGGAATCAATGGCAGTGCGCCATCTTGGCGGTGAAAAACATGGAGCCAGCGGCGAGGTGGGCATTCACGAACGCCTCCTACGCCGCGCACGTAAGCCTCGCCGCAGCGCCGGGCCCGGGCGCGGGCGGCCCTACGCAAGCCCCGCCGCGCACGCCCCGCGCGGCCTCTCCCGCCGCCCCGCGGCCCCCGCGCGGCGGCACCGGCGGCCCCCCACGGGCGGGCCCCGCCGCATAGGGCCGCGGCCCCCGCCCCCGCCGGCGGGAAGGGCCCCCGCTCCCGCGGCGCCGCCAGCAGCCGCAGACAAAAAGGCGGCACGGCCGGCCCAGCCCCTCGGCGGCGCGGGCTCGCTCCCCCGCCGCCGGGCCCGCCCAAGGTGCCCCCGTCCCCCGGGCGCCGCCGCCGCCGCCTCGCCCCGCCGCTAACGGCCGCGCCGCGCTCCCGCGGGGCCTGGCCAGCACCGCAGGCGGTCTCGCCCTTCCCCGCTCCCCCCCCCCGCCTGCCCCGCCGCCGCCCTCACCGTGATGCTCTGGAAGATGCCGCCGGCCGTGGCTGCCCAGACGTACTTGGCGTCGCAGTAGCCCACAATGGCGGCCTCCTGGCAGCAGCCATCGCACATCAGGTTGTCCACGTAGCTCTGCCAGCCGGCCATCTTCGCGCGGGCGGCGGTGGGGGCGAGCGGGGCGGGCGGCGAGGCGCGGGCCGGGCGGCGGGGCTGGGCGAGGCGGTCCCGTCCCTCTCGTCTCTCTCTCTCTCTCTCTCCTCTCTCCCCCCGACGGCGGGCGGCCAGCCGCAGCGGGGGGAAGGGGGCCGGCCTTCCCCGGGGGGGGGGCGGGCGGGCCGCAGCGGGCCCTGGTCCCGGTGCCGGTCTCGCCCGGCTCTCGGCAGGCGGGCAGGTGGGTGGGGCCCGGGGCTGCTGCGGGCAGGCCCGGTCCGGCCCGGCGGGAGAGGAGAGCGCTCCCTGCGCGGCTCGGATCCGCGTGGGGAAGAGCCGCGGCGGCGCCGGGCGATTCGTGCGCCCCCGCTGCGGCACAGCCGGCCGCCGCCTCGCCCCCCCGGCCCTCCCGGAGCCCCGGTGCGGCCGCCGGCGGTGCCGCCTGGCAGAGCGCTGCCGCCCGCCCACGCCTGACGCCGCTGCCTGCGCTGCCCGGAGCGCCGCGGGCGGCCGGGGCTGGGGGTGAGTACCGGCTGCCGAGCCGCCTGTGCGCTGTGCCACCTTCTCCCATCCGTCCTCAGGGTGGGGAAGTGTGAACATTGCTCTTAACGCCCAAACAATCGCGCTGTTCTCCGCTTCTGCAAGCGTGGTCGTTGCTTGGGTAACCCCCTCTTATTTTTTCAAGGTTGATCCAGCAGATTCATAGTTTTAGTTTGCTAGAGCACAGCCTTCTCCTGAAAATGCCTGGGAGGGCCTGCTCCGCTGGTCCGGTGTGCGGCTGAAAGTCTCTGTGTCGAGGCTCCGCTCCCCCAAGTCTCTCTCTTGGGAGACAATGTAAGCTCCGCTGGTTGCATTTGTTTAATTTCTATGCATTTCATGTCGGCTTCTGTATAACTCGGCAGCTGCAAGTACCCTTCCGGAAAGCTCTGTCGGTGACACTGCTGGTAGTTGGCCATACTCGGCTGCCCTGCTTGCCTTGGTGAACTGAACTGATGTCCTGTCAATGTAGTAAGGCGATTTCTGTATCAAATCGCTGGTCTTGCATTGAGCCGGTGGGCTCCCCATCTGACGCACTAGCAGCTGTTATGTTTCATTTCTGTGTGGTTTTGTAAGTGGTGATTTCAGTTTTTATTCTTCCAGGATCCATGAAGTTTCTGTTGAAATAACTTAGTTTCCACATTCCTTTATAAGATGTCCAGGTCTGATACCAGTATTTTGCTGCTTTGATATTTGGCCCTGGGCAGGATCACTGCTCGGAAGACTGTCTGACTACAAGCTGCAGGCATGTTGCCATGTTTTAGGGCAATGGCTCGGTCATGCTTAACATTGAAATTTGGGGAGCAGGGTGGTTTTGCCTTACTTGGTATCTGTTGTGATTCTCTGGGGATGGAGACAGACGGGATGTGAAGTGGCCGTCCATGTAATTAACTTTGAAGCTTTAATTCAAGAAGTTAGATCTTATACCTGAATGTGCCAAGGCATAGTGTACAATAATTGAATCTGCCTTTTCCCGAGGTTATATCCCCAGGAAGAACATTCACCAGGTTTGTACAATGAATATTCCTACAGCATACTTCAGGGTGTTCTTAGTCCTTTTAAAACCTAGTTCAGTTCTCACAGATTGACTTGTTTAGATACCAGTAGGGGTTGCTTAGATTACTAGATACTTACAAAAGAGCTTATTTGCATCTTTTAGCTTAATTCCATAAGTATTTTCTCTATTTTATTTTCACAGTGCCTTTCCCCCCTCTGAATTTGGACAGCACCAGAACCTTGCTTTATCCTTTTCCTGCCATCCATGTGTACCAAAAATGTGCTAGTGTCATTGTATCTACCAGTGAGTTACAGGCTCTAAATTTTGCTCTCGGCTTTTTAAATAGCTAAAGCTTTTCGTGAAGTTTGGATTGCCTTCATCATCCTCTCTCTGCAGATTCCTTCCATAGGAAGGAGAAAAAGTTCTCTTCTGCCTGAAGTTGCCATTGAGGACCACTTCTCTTTTAATGCTCTTCTGTAGGTCCCAGTTTAACACTATTACTTGCACAGAATGGAATGCGTCCATCTTAAATGAACAGGAGGTTGATGGGTTCATTATTTTTGGAGTTCAGGCAAGATGTGTTTGGGGTTTTGTATGCAAGGGGTCTGGAGTTTTTGTTGGTTTTGCAAGCTGCAATAAGGATTCCAAACTGTTTCACTTTAATAAGTGGATTGAATAGAGGCAGACATATTATTACCCTGAGCCCAGGGGCAGGCCTTGGGGAATTTCGGAGCTGCCTGCTTGCTAGTGTCACTGTCCTTTGATTAATGAGGGGTGGGCTTCCAATGGGCAGCAGGCTGCTCGGTACAAGGGTGGAGGTATCTCACGCAAGAACCTGTGGGTTTCCAGGGCTTTAGCCAAAGGCTATGCCATGTCTTGCGTGGAAGTATCTCACCTTCTTGCACGCACCCTTCCACCCATTTGTCCATCCCTTCTACCCACGGACCAAGCATGCATTTCTGAGCCCTCAAAACGCAATGTCCAGCCCTGTTTCATGGGTTCAGTGCTTCACCTCTTTCATGAATCAAGCACTTCACCTGGATGTCGAAAAATGCAGAGTGGGTCTGGCAATATTACCATTGCTTTGCAGGGAATATCACCGTTTTTTAATAGCTGCATAAACCAGGTGATCAGTAGTGCGAGTGCTATTTTGATGAGTGGGTTGTGTTAGCAATACAGGGAATACAGTTGTCTGCTTTTAATGATTTGAATTAGAAATAACTGCACGGAAGTCTGGGATCTCCTGAAAATAAATGGGTGGAGGAGAGTAGAGGATTTGCCTCCTGCTCGGTAGCTCGGCTTTTAGTCATGTTATTTGTCAAGTAACTCTAGTAATATATTTAGAAAGTGACGTCTAAATTGGGTTACCGTTATTTAATGTTATGAAACTACCAGGTAGCTTGTATAATTTGCAGATTCAGCAGTCACCAGTGCTTTTTCTAAAGATCATAATCCTTCATTTCTATTTTCACTATTAGGTGCCTCATTTGGTCGTGTTTTATGTTATACAATCCTTATAATGCTATTTGTATAGACACTACTGCAACAGCACCTTTGAGGCTGTTTGATTTAGGGAACTGAGGGTGTGCTCTGTATGTTAAAGATTGTAAGAGAGAGGAATTCCAGTTTTATTTTTTGTTGCGAGTCTTAATTGGAATCTGAAACATCTGTTAAATGAAGAATTTATATATAAACAAAATATTGTTGTTAAAAATGATAGATGTAGTGGGTCATTTTAACATCAGTACCTGGACTGATGTATGAAATGGTGCTGTCTGAACATAAGCTATACATGTATGATAAATAGTTGCTAAATCATGATTGTATTTTAGTTTCTTTCTATATTCTGCCTGGTAGTTCTTCCTCCTAGAAGGTATTTGCACACTACAGCTACAGTTTGGGGTTTTTTATGCAGCTTGTAACAATTACCAGTCTTTTTGCTTTGGTTCAGAACTTCATCTAAAATTTGTGTTGGATCGCATCTAAGAAAAATAGTAATTTGAAAGAATTTTGAAGTACCGACTGTGCTGAGCCAGAGTGTACTATTTATAGCTTTGTGAGAAACTTGACTGCTTTTCTATGAGTAACATAAAAGTTGAAATCAGCCACAAACTTGAAGGACGGCATGTGTTTTGTTAGTAAAATAACTTGCAGTTTTTTATCAGGCTTTGTAACTACCAGAGCTGCTGCTGTGCTCAGAATGGTTGGGCGGCCAAAGGTAAGATTTCTTATCATATCCCCAGTTCTTCCTGTTTTTCACCACATTGGCCCATTTGGGGGCAATTTAACCAGCATTTATGTGTAGACAGGAAGGGCAAGTGACCATGAATGGAATGCAGCTTGACTTCTTTGTGAGAATTAAACTTTACAGAGCCAAAGCTCTGTCGATGCATCGTTCGTCTCCAGCGTTACCACTGCTCACGTCAGTTGGCGGTGCTGCCCTGCTGACTTCCTCTCCAGACCATATTGGATTTCCTGTGGCAGTCTTTCTCTTTACCACAAGTGCTTTCGGAAGTGCAGCGGGTAAAACTGATTTAGAAGTGTTACGAGTTAGCAGATTCACTTCTGCTGATTAAGAGCCAAGAAGCAAGACGCAGTCTGTCTCGTAACCTTGTGGCGATGACTAGGAAACAGGCTTTGCAGGGTCCTTCCACAGCCACTTAAGTGACTTGGCTGAAAAATGAGGAAGACACCAAAGGCTGGGATGAGTGTTAGCTAGAAATAAATTGTAAAAATGACATATTAATGAGCTAAAAACATGAAGCTAGCTTTAAAAAATACGGTGATACAAAATGCAACAATCATTAGATTAAGAGCACAATGCAAAGTTTTATTGCATAGCTATATTGCTGTGCATGAAAAAGGCCCTGTCCGGTGCTAGCATAGCTGTGGTTGTGCTACAAAGGGCCCTGTACAACAGCACTTGAAACCATCCAGAAACTTCTGGAAAAAAAAGATGCTTTTCTGGTGTATCTTACCTGGTTTGCAAAGGTGGTTTAACTCCACGTGCGGATGAGAGTTTTGTCTCCATAAAGGAAGTTTGCCTGGTATGGTTTTACCAGTATAGATAGCTCAGCAAAACCTTTGTCTTTCCAAGGATTAATTAGGTAAGCAGTTAAGAACAATTTCCCTTCTTTATCCTTTATTTAACCATCAAATTCAAACATAACAAACCTCAAATGTAACTTCTAAAATCAGATGCAAGCTTAGGGGTGTTGCTGTGTCAGATGATAAGGGCATGAGATTGCTTCCATTTGAGTGGCTTCCAGAAATGCTTTAAGGACAATCCTTTGTGGATCGGATTTATGGACTGGCCAAAGCACTAAAAAAGATGTCTTAAGTCATGGAGTTTTGCTCAGCTTTTGGATTTTTAAGGTTAGTTCTTGATCTCACTGGTGGCCAACAACAAAAAAAAAATCCTAGAAATTGAATATATTGTATGTAAATTCTTACTTGGCCAGGTAGTCTCTGGTTCATAATGGTGTCTTCGGTCAGAGTCCCTAGAGAGTGAGATGTGCAGAAGGCCTGTATGCCCAGCTCTCTGTGTATTGCTGTTTATCAAGCAGTCAGGCTCCTTGGTGTACTTGGATCTTGCAGTATTTTGTTTTGCTTTAAATAAAGCAAACAAAAAAATTAAAGCCTCTGTAGCCCTCTGTTAACGTTCCAATTATGAAACAAAGGTATATGCTATGAAATTCCATAAGTCTGTAGATAGCTTGACACTATCAAGGAGGGAAGGTAGCATCTTTGATCCAAGCTCTTTTATTTATTTTATTTTATCCAAGCTCAGTGGTGACTCATTACATGCCTTTGTTAACTGATTATTTCAGTGGGTGAAAGGTTGTAAAGAAGTTAATCTGAAAAGTGAAAACTTAAGACTAAGAAATGCGGTAAGGGAGCTGGAGAAGCACGAAGTTAGAGGGAAAGAAAGCAGAAAGGTGGAAAATGGAGCAGAGCAAGCATGGGCTCTCAACACAGTTACTGTTTTATGGATATTTGTGCAGCGTGATTAAACAAGAGCAGCTAACAGTCTTATTACTACGTGAAGTCCATTCCTCTGACGTCTGTGCAAACTTCACTGACTGCACTGAGAAATTAAGTTAGATGAAAAGGAACATCTAACTTTTCCCAGGCTTCATCTGGTTTTTTTTCTGTCAAAGTTGACTGGTATATAATTTTACCTTTTTGATAGCTGATCTGCGTTTTTGCACTATGCTAGCATACATTAAGAAAAAAACCCAAGCTTTTTTCTGACATCGTATTGCACTGCGAGTGCACTGCCGTAGCACCAGAAGTCTCTCCTGCTGGACATGACCACACGGTCAGCAGCATCTTCCACATATGTATCATAATTGGTGTCCAGTTTTTGGCCGCCTATGCATGGTCGTGTTGTGGTTATTGAACTGACAGGCCTTTATGTTTTTCTGGCTCACAGTTTCTTTAGGTAATTGTTTTCACAACGCTTATTGCCAATTATTCAGTCTACCACATGGTTTAGCCAGGGAACTCTGAAGTTTTGTTCGGTACGTTATTTCCTTCATTAAGCTTTCTTTCAGTGACAGTAGCTGTAAATATGTCTATCTGGGTGATATTTCATCCTCTAATCACAAATAATTTTGCTGTTGATGCTTGTTATTTGTAAAAAGTCCAAAGGATTTTTGGATCACAGATACATAAGTTTATCTATTACATATAATTTCTACCCAAAACATTCACTGTCTGCAAAAGCATTTAATAATAATTCTGAAACATAAAAAGCTGTATTTTCCCAGAGAAGTTATACAGTTCCAACCTTATAATGCTCTGTAAAATTAGAAATATATTTTTTTTTCAAATGAAGCAGAAATGGCTAAACAGTTTTCTTTTCTTTGCATTTTTTTTTAATTTAGTAACAAATTTCTCTCTAGCCACAAAGTACTTGATTCTAGCTATGAGTAGGAGTCAACCTGCCTGCTGTCAGCTCATCAAAGAAGAGTCAGTATATGTATATTTAATATTTAGAATATTTTGTGTGAATTTTTGATAGTTGAAGTACTACTTAGTTTCAGCACCCAGAGAATTATTTCTGCCGTAGCTGTAGTGCTTTTCTCAATTACATCTAGTCAAATAGATATCACATTTTTGAGAAACAAAGTATATGAAAATTATTCTGCTGAAATATGTCTACATAATCATAAAATAAGAACAAAGGAAAGTTTTTAAATATATTAATTACTTGCTTAGAAAAGATGTACTCAGTCTGAAAGTCTAACACTGCTGAACTGAGCAGCGACTCTGGTGTGGATGAAAGGAAACATTAAGCATCTAAAATTGGGAGGAACAGGGAAAAGTAGAATTGAGTAACATGGAAATCAGCCAAAAAATGGTGTGGTTTCATTTAGAACACTCTATCTTCTTTTTAAATACCTCACTGAAGGAAACTAATAATACCGTATCTTGACCAAACAGCTATTCATTATGAAAAGTAAACATGCTGACAACGTTGCAGAGGAGCTGAGACAGGTCTCCTTCAGCATCGCAGTAAGCTGGCACCCGTGGAGACCTGGCGGATGGCTTCAGGAGGTCATGGGTTTGATTTTTACTGGTCTTGTCGATGGATTGTGCCCCCCAGCATCACTGGTTTAACATTGTCTACGTAGTAAGTGCCAGTGGAGGCAAGCATCTGAATCTCAGGTTATATGCTGTTTTGAAGCGGGCACTGGGTTTATATTGTCAATCTTCACAGCAACTGGAAGTGGACTCCTGGTGGTGTTGCTGTGGGAAGAAGAATCCGGTCATCTGCTGTGTGATTCTCCGTGCTCTCCTGTCCGTCTTCCTGGCGTCCTCATCCAGCAACACAGTTTGCACCATGTCACCAGGTCACACTTGCTCACACCTGCTTTTTGGTCATACATGTTTCTATGTATTTCCCAGTGTATGCTGAAGTCATGTGAAGATGTACATAAGAAAGATGCATCTAAATCAGCCTGCCTGTACTGTGGATGAAGATAAACACCAAATTGGCAATGTGTATTTTAAAGATTTGTAACTCAGGTGTATTACGTTTATCTAGAAGAGTGAAAGGATTCCTCCTATTTCAGTTTTCTTTGAAACTCAAATGTAAAATGCAGAATGGGGACCACTTTTCTTAAATGAAAATACATGACTTCAGTACATATAAAAAAAAAGTCTGATATGTTACTGCTTTGAACAATCAGAATAACTGTCCTTTGCTATACAAACCTTGTCCTCATGATTAGGTTAGAATAGCGTGCATAAGGCAGTTGTGACCTAGAGCAAGCATGGGTTTGGTTACTGAGCTAGAAACAGGTACAGTTTTAGCAGTTGCCATCACAAAAAAGTGCAGAAAAACAGGAAGGGAACTTTAGCACCAGCTAGACTTTTGTGTGTGTTTGTTTTAACAGACACTCATTTTCTTGTGTTATCATTCGTAGATGTCTGTGGAGAAGATGATGGTCAACTGCTGGCAGGTGGTCAAGCAGTGTTTTAAACAGAAAGGGTCTCAGCATTTCAAAACCATCAATAACCTGGGTTAACATACAGGTTAGTTGAGTGAATTGGAATGTGCACTCTTTGGAAGGAAACTGAACTCTTGTACTGAAATAGGACAGCTTGGAGGCAGCATTTAGGCAAGGGTATACTTGATTCCCAAAACCTACTGTTGGCATGGCCCTGGGGATGGTCATCAGCCAAACGACGTCTGCAGCACAGGAAAGGGCACTTCTCAGTGCCGGCTTATTCACTTTTCCACTTCATCCATTTATAATGCCTTTCTATCAGACACAGCTGTTTCTCCTTCATGTTTACATATTTTTCTGTATTTCCGATGATTACTTTTTTTTAAGAGTAGTGGTGAAAAATAAGATTGCGCTTCACTCTCCACGCTTAAGGCATTGTAACTGCACTGGCTTTGGTGGTAGCTTCTGCTACTCAGTACTGCGAGAGGATAATCATCCCTGTCAAATGATTTTTAAAGACTAAGCAAAAAAACCCCAAACCTTTATATGAAAAGAAAAAGGGTTGTTTTTAATTTAAATAACTAAATATTTTTCTTTCTATCTTTGCTATTTTAGAAACTATACGCTGTAACAGGGAAAGAAATACCATGAAGGGAGTTAAGTTTATAACCGTAGTATAACTATGATCACATTACAGCATGCAAAATAGTACTTTGAGTTCAGCAAAGATCAATCGAGCGGTTCTGCCCTCTGTGCCGCAGTTCCCTTCTCTCTCCTTCCTCCTCCCTTCCCGGCGGCCCTTCCCCACGCTCTGTCCTTTCAGAGTAGCAGCCTGCTTGTGTACAAACATCTTCTGAAGTACATGAAAAAAGATTGATTGATTGATTTCCAGGTAGTTGTAAGGTAGTTTTTCTGAAGGGTGTAGAAATGAATAAATAAATGTCCCAGGTAGTTTTCAAGATATATAGTTAAACTTTATCCACTCTTCAGGTATTTTCAGTATTAATCAGGGATACCTTTTTTTGCCACAGTGCAACTACTATTAAGTACTGCTATGTTAAGTTCCTTTCCAGAATTAAACCAGCCATCTTATTTACACACTGCTTCAAGGATGGCAGCTGGTGGCGTAAAGTGTTTTCTGCTGAAAGAAAAGAGAATGAAGCTGGGGCATAGATCCAAAAAATGGAATTTGAGTGCTTAAATCCAAAGTTTCAGTTCTGAAATGGTCCTGAATCCTGCTTTGTTTCTGGCTAATCTTGAGGTGACCAGGCCCCGTGTGGACACCGGCAGCCCGAGGCAGCTCCCCGCTGGCTTGGTTTTGTGGAGAGCGTGACCTGGAGGCTGCGCTTTGGGAATGGCTTGCAGGCACCGGGGTCCCCCTGTAAAATGAAGGGGCATCTTGTTATGGGGGAGTCTGGGTGCCGTCGCCCTTTCCACACAGCCCTTTGAGAGCACTTGGCAAGAAATAGGAAGGATTCAAATCTCTTCTTTTCCTGAGAAGTTACAAATTGTCTACTTCTCTCTCTCAAGCGCCCTAGCTCCCGGCGACTCACTTTTTGGGAGGAGTGTGCCGCCTTCCCACTCTCCCTGCCCGTGCCCTGGCTCCCCAGATCCAAAAAGGGCGAGTGGTGCAGAACACTGTGGTGATGATCATGAGCACGGCCGAGGAGAGAGGTGCTGGGTACAGACATGGCTCTGCAGGCTGGCACTCCTCTCGCTGTTGCAGGCATGAATTTCAAGCATTTTGTCCGTATCCGGGCAGTGCCATGTTCTCTGTTTGGTCCAAGATACAGCAGCTTTGAAATTAAGCCCTTATACACTGCAAGAGTAATTCCAACAGACTTCTCATCTGCGTGTGGTGGCTTTGAGATGCTAGGCTTGCTGCTTCTTGATAGTTTGGTGAGCACGTTTGCTATTTTTGGACTGCAAATCTTTCAGTAACTTCCAAGACCCTGGCACTAGATGGAGCTTTAATCTACTTGCACTTAGAAGTCTATTAAGTTTAACCACAAATTAAAAATAGGGAAGAACAAATAAAGATATGTATGCCTGCTGCTACATTTACAGTGCCCTTTTTTCCTTTTGTTAGCAGAGTGGTGTAAATTATAATTTAAATTTAATTTAAATGAAAATTGAAATACTGCAGCAGAATCTCCTTCATCTAGTAGGTGCTTTATAATCACTTACAGCACCCTTTAATGTACTCTCAGGCTCATGGGAGAAGTTGCTGTAAGTTAGATATGCTGAAAATGTGCTGTCTATTTAAGCTAATAATGAGGCTGTGCTGAATAAAGGTAATGCCATTTTCTGAACAAAGTTCCTGTTTGTATTTCAGGCTGGGGTGGGGGTGACCAAGCCTTCTGTTTGCTCTGCTCATTCAACAATGCATTTGCATTTTCACTTCATGCTACCAAAGCCAACAATTCAGAATCATCTGTTATCAGTCACTTCTTTTTTTTTTCCTCCATGTGTTACCCTTGAAAATATTGAACAAATAGAAACAAATAAAAAGCAGCTTTGAAACTGTAATGTTTAATACTTTCCATTTAGCAAGTACCATGTCTCACAGGCTGCACAGTACATATCAGAAATGTAAGACCATCTCTGCCTTCCGCAGAAATAACTTGAAGTAGATTTAGTTTTGTTCTTGGGTGCCTGTGCTCTTATCAGCAAGAGACTGGTTCAGTCAAAACCATTGTCCAGGCACTGAAGTAGCAAATATGTAATCAGTTCCTATTCACAGCCCTTGTGCTATTTTATTAAATGGTTTAATGTAGTAAAGCAGGTGATACATACTTGGGAAAAAATCACAAGGCGTGCTGTGCTCAGAACACTGGAGGTGATAAAGAAGAAGATTGTGTATTGCATCTCACTCCCATCGTCTTCTCAAGGTCTAATCCTTCCGTGTCTTTCACCTTTTATCAGCAGGACTGAGGGACTCCGCACATGCTGCAGAATAAAAAACCTTGGCAGACAGCTGCGTAGAGTGCAGCATTGCCAATATGAGTAAAAGCTCATATTTCTGGAAGATTTCTACTATACTACAAAGCTGTTAAGGAACCATATTATGTATGGAAGAGTACATGCAGCGTTGTAGATGACAGGGTTTGCATATGGCGATCTGATTACAGCATTGGCCATACTGTGTAGGGAAATGGCACAAGCAGCTTTCGGAAAAAGACCCCGCTGAAGAAAGTCATTTTGGAAGGGTGTTTTGTAGCTGACCAGGCAAAATTTTAATTGCTACTTGTGACCTGATTATGTATATTCAAAGTCATGATTTCCATAGGAATCAATGGAAGTTTGGTGCTTAAGTGTCTTTTAAGAATTTGTTCTTAAGAAGTTGTCACCAGTTGCATTCAGACTAAAATTTCATTAGTACTGGTTCCAAGGGAAGTAGTTTTGTCACCCTTTGAAGGCAGAAGTAAGGAATGAATACACCCGATTCCTCAAATGCATCTGGAAAGCAATGAGAAGTTGTAATTCCTGCTGGCATCACTGATACAGGGCATAAAAAGGTTAAATGTTGTTATTTCTTTACACTTGCATTTCATTTTACAGAAGTAGCTTGTAAAGTTATTAAGGATCAAAGCATGCTGGAGCATTCCTTGTTGTATTTGGCAGCTCCTCTGCTGTTCTGTATGTGGACGCCGTTGCATTAAATGGGTAGATGTAGCTGGTAAACTGACCTCTGGCACCACCATCATTACATAGAAAGTGTATTTACAGAAGTAAGCGTCGTAAAATCTGCACAGTGAATAAACTGACTTTTACTTCTTTTTTAGATGCTCTTTATCTCCTTGTCCCATATAGCAATTAATGTGGCTGGACAACTCTGCCTTTTTCCTTGCCAGTGGAAAAGAAAATGCATATGCGGCATTTTCAAAGATGGGTGTAGGATTTACCCAGAAAGCTTCCTCTGACCTAAAGATTTGGAAAAGTTTCCCCTTTGTAAATGTGGAGGTTAGATTGTAGATTAGGTGTAAATGTTTAGATAAATAACTGTAACTCCTGAAGTCTGGATAACATCTTGGCAAGTAAACTAAGCAGGTTCAGGGAATGCAGAAGAAAGGAATCTGTGGTGGCTAAGGACTGATTAGTTTATACAGAATATGACAGCAAGACCATATTTGTATGGATGTATTTTGTCCACTGCTTTGCTGTTCTACATTTAGTTACTGCCCAAGGTGTGGTTTATGCCCTTTCTTTAAGAAATTCTTGACAAGCAGGCTCTTGTCTGTATGGCTGACTTTTTTAGTGTCCCCTCTAAATGCAGATATACAAAACTGCAGACACAACTCCAGTGCTGTTGGTGCCAATGCCACAAGCAGAGCTAAAAGCACCTCCTTGTTCCTTCTTACTACATTGCGCTGGCTCAAGCACAAGTTGCTGGAGGGCAATGGGTCAAACTGAGACTTAACACAGGCAGGTCCATCGTGCTTGGAAGGACGAGGCTACACTATTTCTTCCTTACCCATACGTGTCCTTTTGTGCAAGAGACTAAATCTACAGTTACAGGTATTTGAAATGCAAAAGTTGATGGGGGAAGAAATCCATCTTTTTTTCTGCAGCATGCTGGGGAATTATTCCTGTGTAATTAATGAGGTTCTCGTTCAGGTTTTTCACCTTTAAAGACTACTTTGCACTATTGCACTACTTAATGAGCAATTTTGTAAATTCAAATGCCACAGAGGGAACTGAACTACTCAGAATGATCCTTTCTACTTGCAGGGATCAGGCTGATGAAATCAAGCAAGGAAGCAGCAAACATGCTCTTACCTCTGTTGATATAAACCCAAAGTAATACTACAACCTTGAATGGAGTAGGTCTGGAGCAATATGTGTTAACACACCCGGGGAGGGAAGCTCTGCCTTCCTGATAATTATTAATTATTATTAAAATCTGATTCCTGCAACGTTTTCTTTGCCTTCTGTGGCAGATGCTTTTTGGGTTGGATGCATCAGACGCTTGAGGACAATGCACTCTATGGGTACTGCTTCAAAAAAAGTTGCATGGAGTTAGAATCATAGAATAGAATCATATAATCATAGAGTCATAGAATGACAGAGTTCTTCCCTTTGTTGTGGTGGCCGTCTGGGAGAACAACAGTGTGAAGGAACAGTGAGAAGAGACGTGCTTTAGCCTGAATCTGATCGCATCCTGTTCCTTATGATGATATCGCTCCTGATCTCCGAATGGTTCCTGATTCAACAGAATTGGGTCCCTAGTAACTGTGGCAACCCAAACCCAAACCATAGAAAGCAGCTTATGACCTAAAGCTGAGGTTGCTTCTGAGTATTAATGGGGTGGGTATTTTCCTCCTGGCTAAGCTATGTTAATTGGCCAGGAAAAAAAAGCAAAACAACTGTTCTTTGATTACAACAGTGCTTTGATGTTTGTATTTTACCCTGACCTAATCTCAGTAACAGGAAAAAACCAGAAGTTGGGAACTGAAATGATGACACTGAAAACAAATTTTATCATTAAAGCGCTGAATTTTTTTTTTTTTTGTTACTTCGCTACAAAATCTGACCTTGAATTTCAATCTTCTTACAGGCCTATCTTTTCAGAGACTTTGCTGTGGCCAGTAGGAGTATACGAATAGGATGAGTAGCATGCATGGGAGTCCTCAGCGAGGCAGGCAGTTGTTTGCAGTACGCAGTTAGACACGACTTGCAAAGAGTGTACAAGAAATTGTCATTGTGTTCTCTTCTCACCTTCGTTTTGATATGTAAAGAAAGCTTTGTTTGCCGCTTTAAATAATTCTGTTATTTATCTCAGGAATGCCTGTGACACTCAGTCAGTGACATTCGAGGAAAGCTTTTTGAATCTCATGCACAAATGTTACAGGTTTATTCTATCATTTACCATTGCACTGGGTCTTAGTCACCCTGCAGCCTTCCAGTGAAGCAGGACTTCAGTTTCTATCATTAAAAACACCCACTTACTAATTTTAAAAATAAACATGTTCAACCATTTTAGTTCATCTTTCTTTCTCTTCAGTGAGCAAGGGAGGGCACGAGCCAAAATCTTTTGTCTCTATCACAGCTGAATATTAATAGGTGAGCAGGAAATAATTTTGTCACATTGCTCCTCTCTGGAAGAGACAAAACCACTTCTTGAATACAAGAGGCTTAGGCACAAAATAGACGCTAGGCTGCTCTGCGGTGTTAAGACTGACGTGCTTCCCGGTATATTCAGGAGATTTTTCTCTAGGTCTCCCGAGACTGTAACTTCAGGAACACAGACATTTGTGAGTTGAGGCAGCTGGTAAGCAGGAATGTTAGAGCTCTGGGTCCCTGAAGTGCCTGGACCTTTCTGAAGGCTGTTGTGACAAAAAGGATGTTTGCCAGAGCAGGAGCTGGACTCAGAAGTGAGCCTGGTCCTCCAGCCTCACATTGCTCTTCTCTCTGTGGCAGCTGATTTCTCTTGGTGTCTTCCCAGGCCATATACCACTTGTGCTTGAGTTGGCTTCTGGAATAGCTGGCGGGAGACAGCCTGCCAGGAGCGTGGAAAGCCCTGTGTTGTGGATAACTCCCAGCCTGACCTTTTGTACTGAGCCAGTTACTAACAGCAGGGAAAGGTCGCGCCATCAAAGCTTTCTCCCCTTAGCAGAAGAACGTGGCTGCTTTTAACAGTTTACTAGCCAAAGGGGGTGTCTTTGGCTGGCATGCTGAATTGCAGGATTGCAGCGGTCATCTCATGCAGTTTCGGGGGGGGGAATCCCCTTTGGGTTTTCTTGGGCCAGGTTGTTTGGGGGATGGGAGGTGGTGAGCGCTGCCTCTGCTGGCCTCCCAAGGCTTTCCTGGTGCCTCTTGCTGCTACATGACATGGCTGCTTTCGCCGGCTCCCACACGAATATAATACCAGATTCAGGGCAGAGGCACAGGAGGGCAGCAGCTCTTTTATTCTTTAAAGGCCATTTGTAAAGATAAAGGGCTAAATACTGGTTTACTCAGGCAGCTTTTTTTCTAGTGGTATCAAAACAAACCCATTTAAATAATTCCAACATTTTCCCTGTCTTTCCTTTGCATGCCATTTTTCACAGGCCACACGGCAGTATTAACTGCCTGCTATTACAATACATTCCAAAGACAGTGGAGCATCTGAGTCTTACACAGCAAAGCTGATGCCGAGTAGCTGTTGTGTTTCTACCTAGAAGAGCTCCACGTTGCTGTGATTACCTTATCCTGACTGCAGGATGTTGGCTTTTGGTTCTTGTTGCAAGTAAAAAATAGCAATTCATAGAGTAGAATTATTTTGCTTTACTACCAAAGTGTTAATTCTCCCGATGGAGCAGCAGGCTACGGTGGGCAAGCGTATGTCAGGATGCACCGATACTGTAGTCCCAGCACCTAGCACTGTACGGGCCCTTGTTACAGAGAAGCTCCTTTGTCCTTCAGTGCATTAATGGGGAATTCCTTTCCACTTGCAGCTCTGATAAAGGCAACACTTGCTCTAGCAGCTGATCTAGCTAAGGGAGCAGTTGTTTTGTGTGTTTCTTGGAGGCTAATGCAGTCCTACTGCTAAACCTTTACAGCTCTGTCGTGTTAACGCCAAAAAAAGAGAAGAGTATTTGATTTTCTTAAAAAAACAAACAAACTGACCACAAACCTTGTTTTTTGTGGTCAGCCCCTCACAAATGCCCTGGACTCTGTTCAGTTCTTTCTATTGAATAATTTCAGTGTAAGGCCCTTGTAAAGTTTGCTCTAAAATGGATTCAGTCCAAACCTTCTGTTTGTAGTAAAGAACAAGTTATAGACAGTAGATCTTTCTTGTTTAATATTTATAAGCTCCTTTTACAAGCTCTATCCAAAGAACATTCAGTTAATTACTCAAGGCATCTTGTTATTTGGAGCCACTGCTTCCAGGGGAAGTAAAACTGCTTCTTTTGAGAAAGCGCAAGCGGTTCTTCGTGACTGTTTTGTTCCCGTTGTACAGCCCAGCCGAGCTCTGCCTGTTCCTCTCTCGCTGAGGGGAGACCCTCGCTGTGTCTGATTCTCTTGGTGCTCCAGCACAGGGGGAGAAAACTGGCATTAGGCGAACTGCATCTAGGAGCGAAATCAAGCAGCATGAGAGGAGAGTTTGGGCCCTGGATTCTGCCAGGGCAAGGCAGCTGAGCTGACTTCTCTGCTTTTCCATCTGGCCAGTCCTTTCCACACGGGCGTGGAGCTGGGCAGGGATGTAGAGGTGGTGCCGGCTGTCATGGGATGCTGTATGCTTGATTTTTCCAAAGCGGGTCACCGATGTTTTCAGATAAGCGCTGTAAGCTGGTGGTGATTCAGATCTGGTTTTCAGCGTAGCTGCCAGCTGATGGGCAGCCTTTCTGCTTCCAGCAGAGCCTGGCTGTTCCCCAAAGGGCTGGCATATAGCTTTTCTGACCCCCTTTTCCCAGCCCAGGGGAGCAGCAGTTGCATCGTGTGCCTTTGGGGATTGGCCCTCAGTGTTGGGGATCCCTGTGCCCTTCCTCAGGGTCCCCAAGAAGGACGTGCTGGGGAAGCCTGATCCGGGTCAGCAGGTAGAGAGGTCCAAACGCAGGATGCTGTGGGCAGGCTATGAGGGCTTCTGCCATTCCATTAGTCCTGTTCCCGCTCCCCTGCTACAATCCGGGAACTTTGATGCTGCAAGAGCACTGTAACAGCTCCTCAGCCTCCCTTGTCCCCTGGCACTGGGTGTGGGGAGCGGGGCAGAGCGTTTCTTCTTGCCTACAGCTTATGGATGCCCACCTCCCACTGCCGCCCCAGGCTGGCCCTGCTGGGGTGCTGGCATCCAAGCGCTGCCGTGGCCCACAGACACGCCGGTGACTGGCCTGCGTGGCTCACGTGCTGTGGGCACACGAGGTGGGAACTGCTTTTCCTCACGTGCCGCATTAGTATACAAAGCGGAGGCTTAATGTTAATCCCCTGGAGAGCTGCCGTAGGAGCTGCCTGTTAGGACTGTGGCACAGCAATTAGACCCGGGTGATTAGCGAGGGAGCGTTGCGGCTCTGCTCTGGCGCCGAGAGAGCGCGTGTTCTCTTGTGAAGCAAGCGGAGCTGGGCCTGGGCGTGAGTCTTGGCTTTGGGCAGGGGCAGGAGCCATAGGACTGGCTCTCAGGATAGCGAGTTTCCATTCCTGGCCTGAGCAGAGGATGGGGTAGTAACCAGGGCAGGAGTCCAGAGTCCCCCTGAGGATACACTGCCTGGCACGGTAGAGTGGGATGGGACCCTGCGTGTCGCTGCGTCCCGCTGCTGGTGGCCGCAGTCCTCTCCCTCCCCTCGGAGAGGCTCGGCTGTGCTCCCGCCTGGTGAATGCCCAGGACAGAGCCACAGCATCTGTGGCGACAGCAAGGTGTTGCCGGCGGTTGTGCCCTCGGAGCACAGCAGCTCGTTCACATCAGAAGGAAGGAAGCGTGCAATCGCAGAGGCGGTTCCCTCTCTGTAAATAGCAAACCAAATGACCTAATTCGGCGCAGCGGCAGCGCTTTGGAGGCGTCCCTCCGCAGGCTCTGTGGCGGCCGGGCTGGAGCTGACTCATCACTTCCAGCGTGGCAGAGATTGGAGCTTTCAGGCCCTAAGGATTTCACTGTTTCTTTATTAATTTTAAATTGATTAAAATGAATTTTTAAAATACCAGGAGAGACTTGCCTGAAGAAACGGTTATAAAAAAAAGAAGGAAATAGTCGGTCTGTGGAAGTTAACTGTGTGCTTAACAACCTCTGGCTCATACAGCTGTGAGCACCCGTTGCAGCTTGGAGGAGTCTTATGGCAGCTATTCTGTCCTGGTGGATTAGCAAAGACAGGATTAATCCGTCATTATCATAAAGAAGTGAGAATTATAAACTGTCCTTGCTTATACCCAGCACAGACCCACCGGTGTCTTCACCCATGGCAGGACGGTATTACAAGCTTCTGCTCTCAGCTACAAGGCTGTGACCAGAAGTCAGGATCTCCTAGGGAAGTGCATCCCTGCAGGAGCATCCCATTCTCTCCCAGCATCACCCAGCGCCTGACGAATCTCCTCATATGGTCCAGAGACTCCCTGCGGTAGCCTGTGGGGTGACTTGTACCAGAACAGGCTGTCGGGTCCTTTGCTCAGCCTCCGAGTAAGGGTGCCGTAGCGAGTGTAGGCAGTAACAGATGGGTGGAGGATCCTTTTTCCCACCGTCAGAGGGCAGTTACAAATGAGCCTTTCCCCTGGGCCGTTCTCACTTGCTGTTCATGCCCCCCACTCTGCCGGGTGGAAGCTGCCTTATACTGAAGGAAAAGGATCCCTGTCCCTTATGATTTCCATCTGTTCCAATGTACAAGTCAAGGTTTTGTGATTTATAAGGCTTTTCCCTTCCGCCTCTCCCCTTTCACAGCGATGGGGATGTGGGTGCAGGCTGCCAGCCCGCCAGCAGCCCAGGGACACCTGGGGACCCACCTCAGCCAGCACCAATAAGGAGCCTTCCATGTCGTGGTGGGCTCCAGAGGTGTAGGAACCCCCTTCCCAGAGGCTACAGAAAAAGGGTCAGAGCCCTCTGCACACGGGGAGTTCTCCCTGAAGGTTCATCCAGGGGACTCCATCCCTCAGCATCCCACCTGCTGCTTTGGAGGGGGAAGGTGGGCAATGACGCTCACCTTCATGGTGCTGCGCTGCAAGGAAGCAGTGCAGGATCTGGCCCTAACTTGTCAGCAGGGCTTGTTCTCCATTCCGATGAAGGTCGGGGTAGCTCAGACAGCATATGCAGTGGATTAATTGATAAAGCTTTTTGTCTTGTAAATAAATATCAACAAATTAAAAAAAAAGCAGGTGGAAAGCTCTGTGCTACTTCAGAGGAGACAGATCAGGAAGCTGAGAGGAGCGAAGGAGCAGAATACAGAATTCACCTGGAGATAATGAAGCAGCAGGTTTTGTCAGCCCCTTTTATGTCTATCTAAAAAAAGAGACCTGCTATTTCAGTGAACTAAAGAATAAAAATTAAAGAAAACCCAGAAAACCTTTGCAAAAACAATTTGATACTTGCTATTGATTGAAGTAATGGAGCAAGCAGAGTTCTAAGAAGTTGCATAAAAGCATCTTTGGTCTGCTTTAAAAATCCTTCTAAGAGATGCAGTGATGTTACTCATACACTGTTCACCTGTCTGTCTCTTCTCATCTCTAGGTCTCAGAAGCTGAACTGCTCTAAATTCACATGGCAAAGCAGAAGCTATTTTTCCTGACTCTGTGCCCTGCAGTCAGCTACCGGCCTTGCCTGCAACACTGTAAAGCAGATATTGCTGTGGGAGAGCCCAGCTGATGAGGAACACATAGTTCCTGTTCACCTGCTCGAGCATCGGAGTGGTGTCAACTGAGACGACCGGAGAAGCCCATCTCTTTCCCTCATCCTCTCCTATCAGGTAGGATGGGTTCGTTCTTAGGCCTTGATGTCCTACAGTCAGTGGCAGAGCTCTGTCCTGGGTGGGTCACCACTTCTGTGATGTGCTCTTTTTGCCTTCACCTCAGAGACCTATGGAAGGTGACAAGGGACCGGTTTATTTTGTATGGCATGTGGATTGATGTTTTATCTGAGAGTGGCTTATGTGTAGGTTTTAACATGTTTTAATTTTTTTGCAACCAAGGTGCTTTCCAAATTAATAAAAGATACTAACAAATTCCTTCCTGTGCTTAAACAGACTCAGATTTTGTGTTTTACTCAGATTAGGAAATAATACTGAGTAGGGTAAGAAGAACGCTGGGTTACAGAATGTTCTTGCTTCATTCATTTTGTCAATTGCAGTTTTATTTTTCATTATTTATAACACACCACAATGTACTAGTTAATTTAGAGTAGCATATTTCTGTACAGTAATGAAATTAGTGACATGAGACTTAATGCAGCACTTGCTGTTTGCTGAGTAATATACACATTAATTATGTGCATATTAGAATGGCTTTAAAATAGATATAGACTCAGCTGGAGGGTTAAGGTGGTTTAGACTTGCTTGTTCTTCATGTAGTTAAAAATAGTGTCATCTAAGACCCGATCCTAAAGAAGTACATGAAATCAGTGTGACTATTCGTGGAAGGAAGGTTCTGGCAATGTGAAATTCTTTCAATCTCTGTAGGGCTGGGCCTTAGCCAGCAGACATTAAAGAGCACATTTCAGTGTTTTTAAGGGCAATATTCTTGTTAAGGTTATATATATAAGGTTATCTTATTCCTATTTCCTTCTAGTTAAAAGCTACATAACAAGACTGCCTTCTCTGTCCCGTATGAGTTGCTGCAAAGCCTGTTCATGCTCTGCTGCTGTTACTGATGAGCGCGGGTGTAAAGGCTGGAGAAGCGCTGGCCCTGTGGGCCTGGAACATGACTTTGACAGAACAAAATGCTGTCAGATTCACAAGGCAAACAGACTTGAAAATAGAGAAAATATTTTTTCACGTTTTTTAAGTTTTATCACTGAGCTGTGCTATTTGTAGTAGTAGTAGACATAACATTTGCAGAAAGCAATGTGACAGATCTATTCAGCTGGCAATACGAAGTTTCTCTGTACTGATACCACATCTTGCCAACAGTTCCTATCCTCTGGTGAAAGTTATGTGCAGTTACCTAACAAGACAACTGGCTGTCTTCATTATGCATTTCCATTTTTTCGAGCTGGAGATAAGACATGCCCAGCTATGCCAGGAATCAAAACAACCCGACACGTCCATTCTTGTTTGGTGCAAATGCTGCCCCGTATTCTCGGAACGAAACAATTATATTCCCTGTATTGTCACAGGTTCGGCTATTTAGTGGTAATAGCTGTCAAGCATCAAAAAAACCCACAACAAAACAAACCAAAAAACAAACCAACTGAGGATATTCTTCCAAGCAAGTGCCCTACCTTACTCCCTATTTTGCTTCTTTTAGCTCCAGGCTAAGGATACTGCTTCTGAAACAAGAGTGATTCACCCCCTCCAGCTATACCAGCAGCCAGCCTCCTAGGGTTTGGTTTTCCTATTCACCCTCTTACAGTGGCTTGCTATGAAACATGCATAATCAATGCTTTCTTGCAGTCCTCGCAGGGCCTCGTGAAAGCAAGGACTGGCTGGATGAACAGAACCCGAGAGGCTTTGCCCCTCAAAATTCCATGTATGTGAATAGGTCACATCAAGTAATGGAGCTGCGCTTTCTTTCTCCTGGAGACTTTTCTAGAGGAACTTCCATCACCTTACTGGGAGACCGAAGCGGTGAGATGCGGACCCGTGGGTGCCTTGCCAGGTAAGTGCTCCTGCGCTCCTCGCGGTGGAGGTGGGTGGAAGGGCTGGGCGCAGGAGACGGGAGGGTCAGGAGCTCCTGGCGCGACTCCTGGCTGATCCACCAGCCCTTCTGTTGAGTCACGCAGCTCCAGCCGGGCTCCACACAACCAAGGGGAGAGTCGCACGCTACTGCACAGTGGGTGAATATGGGGACTGCTGAGAGCACAGCCTCCTTTAGCCTGCTGAAGGATGCGGGGTCAGGGTGTAAAGCTTTGCCACAAAATCACACCTGGCATTTACCCACGCATCCCTTTGGGGGAGGCTGTGCCGTACACCCTGCGGTTGTTCCCCACTTGTAGCCTCCTCCTTCAACAGGTTGATACAACAGATGGGTGTTCTAGAAAGTGTGTGACTGAGTAAACCCCGCGGGTTGGATGGTGGCTCTCTGAATAAACCCTACAGGGGAAGAGCGCTTGGTGGAGATGGGCAAGGGTGAGGGTGGAGACAGGCAAGGGTGACGTGACGCTCAGAGAGCAATGCAAAGAAGCTGACTTTATCTCAATGCAAAGGGGACCAGGGGGTGGCCTTTGGTTTAGGTAAACAGCTATCAACAGCTGAGTGGATCAGCTGGGGGTGTAAATGTCTCCCTGAGTTAGCCACTCTGGCCTGGGGGGGGAGATTACGTGGCCCAGCCCAACCTACGGTAAAACTAAACAACTAGCAGAGGAATTTCAAAGAGCACAATGGGCTTGAGCTGGCGTCAACCTACACGTTCCCTCCCTTGTCCTTGCTTGAACACGACAACCATTCAATACTGGGTTAGTAAAACAACCCGTGCCTATAAAGCTGGTCACCCAGGCTCTGCCTGTCGCCCTGACCTCCAGAGTACAGTGCCAGCACCGCTCACCAGCAGCTCAGCGACTCTTGGGGCTTGTACTAGAGATGCAGGGAGATAGCCAGCACTGACTGTATGGATGGAATAGTAATTTATTACAGTATTGTCCCCTGTGTCCTCCTATTAGGGAGAAAACTGCAACAGTTATTTGTGCAAACCATTCAACACAAATTTAGGCAGGATTTTGTTAATCCATTTTGGGAGACACTGAGTCCTTTGGTGGCAGTTGGTTTCTCACATTTCTTTAAAGAATATGTGTGTGTGTGTATGTGTATATATATTGCAGAAAGGCAGAAAATAATTGAAAGAACGACTCTTTTTGGTTTTGCTTCTTATATGCTGGTTAGAAAGAAACCTAGGCAATGGAGAAAGTAAGGAAATCTCACCAGGAGCAACACTCAGGTGCAGGTACCAAATGCCTGCACGCACCTGAATTCAATTGATGCAAAGAAGCTGAATTTAAAATGCACTAGGGAACAAAACAGGGCCAGCTGGAGGATTTCCTGTAAGAGCAAGGAAAAGCCTGGGGAGGCAGCAGGCAGAAATGCTGAGCTGTGACGCATTCCTACTGGCTGTGAGTAGTATATCGGGAAGGGGAATGGGAATGTCTTGGTTTGGTCATTTGGCCTAGTGAACTCTTCCAGTTAAAATTTTTTTCATCTAGCAATCAAGATGTTGAAGGGATTTGTATTTTCATATATATATATATAAAATGTATATATGGGGTGAGGTCAAGTAAGTCTTCATTATAAAAGGCTACGTAGATGCTGTGCTTCTGTCTCTGAGCACAAAGAGAAGCAATAGAAGGTACAGAATAACTTGTCAGGGTTACTCTGAGCTAAATGACTTACAGCTGTGTAAGTTGGGTCAGTATCTGATTTGAGAAAACCTTTTGTCAGTGAGCAATGGTACCGTGAGTTTTGGGTTGTCGCTCTCTACAGAGAGCGGAGAGGTGAGTTCTTGCCTGTCTGCAGCATCTCCCTCCCACGCCAGGGGATCAGGTGCTGGGACTGTGGCAGCTTCCTGGCTCCTGGGAGGAAGAAGTGGGCTTGGGGAAAACACCAGGAGGATCCTGGTAAATGGGGGGCTGGAGGTGGCTGTGGAGGTTTTCAGCACTGCTGGGATGCTGCTGCCGACAGGCATGCGTGTGGCGTGGTGCAGCCCCTGTCCTATTTCATCCCGGCCTCACCTCATCCTCCCATGCCAGCAGCTTTTGACGCATGTGTGGGGAGGCTGGGGGTGCCTGACCCCCGGGCTCCCGTGCGGCTCCCGTGCTCTCAGATCTTTCCTACAGTGGTGACGATGGCAGGTGGGCACTCACAGCTCCATAAAATGCCTCCTTGTAGGTTTGACTATCTCACAGACTTTTAAAGCTGCTAGTTTTCCAGTATTTCCTTTACCAGGCATTAACAAAAAAGCTTCTTTAAGTCCAGTAAAAATGCATTTAATTCAGTACTTATCTTGCAGTCTCAATCTCATCATACCTCTAATTTTAACGTAGGCTGAGTCATTTTCATCCTACTGCTTTAAAATCAGGCTATGGAACATGGTCTTGTTCTGATATGTTTGGGAAGTAGAACAATTTTTCTCTCGCTCTTAGTCAGATCTGTCCTGCCAAGCTTCTATCACTTTGTGCTCTTAGATATAAAAATAACATATAGCTGGGGATGATTTGCAGTTTAGTTTTATTGCTCTAAGCAAAATTGAAATGTGAAGTATGCCAGCTTACGCTATGTGGATTGATTAATACTTTCATTTAATTTATTTTTATAAATCCCAATGAAAAAATTAACCTTGTTAATTTGCATTGTGTATGCAGTACAGCAGTGACGCAGTCATTGCTTTCTCTGTCTTGTTTATCTGTGGCCTACTGGTTCCTTGCCTGCCTAACAAACCCTCCTCTGAGGTTGTAGTTGTTAATGTTTTCATGCTTAAAGTACTATATTGTTCCCTGTTCTTATTCTTGAAAATAGCTGATTTGGTTTTTGCAAATTGGAGACAGACTTTTGGCATGGAAAATACAGGTGGAATGGTTGGAGTTTGCCGATGCCATGAACTAGTGGAAACAGTTGTGATGCGAAGCCTTGACAGTAGGTAGAGCTATTCCAAATGTCCTGTCTGCATGTTCATATCCCTGCGCGTGTGGGGAGAAAAAACAGAAGCTACAAGGGGAATGCTATAGTATGCGTGTGATCGTAATGCATCTAAAATACTGCACTCCCGGGTGCGCAGTTTAGGAAGAACATGGCAAAACCATGTTTTTGAAGAACATGGAAAAATAGTGAAAACAGCACAAATCTAAGGTTGCAGGGATGAACAAGCTTGATCTGTTTACACACAAAATCTGCTGGTGAATCTGGGCTGATCTAATTTTGCAACTCACATGAACTGTAAAACTGTGACTGATTTTTACTTTTTAAAATTGTTTATTTTTGCTTTGAATTCACTTGAACCTTCATCTCGGCAGCAGTTTGGGTCTTCAGGCAACGTGGGTTGTAACAGAAGCAAATATGCACACGCTCTACCAGCCTATGGAGAGTTGTTTCACCTCTCGGTGGTCAGAATGCTGCTATTCCACCTCAAACTGGCCATTATCCTGCTCGGCCGCTGGTGCTGCTCTGGCAGGGGGAGGTGTGAGACAAGGCCTGGGGCTCAGCTGCGTGACTGTAATGTTCATCCCAGGCTGGCACAAGTTTAACCTGCTAATGTTAAGTGTGGGTTTTGGCTTCACTTATGGGCCTGGTGAGGCTTTATTTCTACCATCAAATGGGCATTAAAGATCTCCATTCACTCTCAAGTATGCATCAGTTTGCCCAACCAAGAAGCCTCTGGCTTGCTAGGCTGGTCTTGGCAAGGCTCAGGGTTAGTCCTTGCTTACAGACAATTGCTAGCCACATTAGTGGAAACGCCATCTCTTTTTAAATGGAAAAAGATAAAGCCAAGTAAAAATCAGGTTATCTGTTTCTTTTCTACCTCTATTTTCAAGTGTACTGGTCTGCTAGGTGAAAGTAAAGCATCTTACAGCAGCAAAGAAATCCAATACATTATTCAATAGGATTTTTTTGTTTGTACATAAATTATCTGCTTAAAAAGTTGGTTTGGTGGAAAAAATGCTAATCTTATTATGTATTATTCTGTGTTTTCCACATTTATGGTGGCATATAAGCAACAACAAAAAAAGATTATGGTAGCAGATGTGGGGAGAAGATGTTCGTGCATTGTCTGGTTGCTTGCTGACCAGGGACCAGGCCAGGATGATCTGTCTCCTCTTGCAATAGCCATCACCTAGCTGTGCCTTTCAGTTGCTTACAAGCAGGTGTCTCATTGCCAGTTCCCTAAAGCTGCCACCTGCAAAAACTAGTTTTCTATTTGTACCCATGGGTTTATTTGCTGTTTTGAAAACCTTGCACAAGTGGATCTCCATCCAGCTAGACAGACATAAGCTTGCGTGGTAATTTAATTTCTTCCCCTAGTGACTGCTGCCCTATTGCATCCCGCGCTGTGCATGGAGCATTCCTGTTTTCTTACAAAACGAGGTGATGGAGCGTGTAGTAATGTTGACCAATGTCACTTGTCAGGTGCCTTCTAAAGGACCAGGTGAGGCTAAGTGTAATCACTCAAGAGGACATGTTGGTCTCTATTTCTCCACAGCCTCAGTACAACAATAGAAATGGTGTTATCAGAAACACCACTTCAAATAGTGAAGATAAATTTATTAAGACAAATATAGACGAAAGTAAAGGAACACTTAACAAATATTTAAAAGCACGCAAAGGTGGATCCTGTGAACAGTGTGTGTCAGGGCAGGGCTTCAAGTAGGTGGTCCCTTTGTATCACCTACTTATCTAGATTTGGCTTCTAGGTAATTAAACTGATTATTTTTTTGTGAGTACTTTAGAGTTTGAAAGCTCTAAGATCTTAAATTTGCCATTTGCAATGTAACTGATGAAAAATGCAAGCATTAGCTGGAATGAAGTTAGTGTTTGGCTAGGCAACAATTTTCTGTTCTCAGGCTGCATTTGGGGTATTTTTAGGGTATTTTATTTCTGCTTAGATGTGCACATTTATACTAGCAAGTTAAATTCTTCAGGGTCTTGAGATCAGATTTCTTTTCTTACCTGTTGCTTCCACTGAGCTTTCTTTAAGATTGCAAAACCATCCTACAGAATAAAGATTTTTTTTTTTTCCCAGAGGATGGCAAACCAATGTTGTGATACTTTTTGCTGCCAAGGTCCAATATACTTTGTCTCTCTGAAAGTCTCAAACCAGCTCATTTGCTGGCAGGAACAAGGTCACGGTGGCTTTCCCCTCCCCAGTTACCCAATTTAATGGATATTTTTCTTTTCTGTCATTTTAAGGAGCATTGTCATTTTGGCTTGTGGCCTGCTGATAAGACAGAATGACTGTGCCCTCTGGCTCCCACAGCTCTCCATCTGTCCGTGTACACCTTCCTTTGAGAACCACTGTCCACAGATCCTTCTCCTGCCCACTGCCAGCTTCTTGCCGTGATGGCTCCACCCAAGTGAGGACTCGCTGAAGACATCTAAGCTGAAGCCACCCATTCTCTGTTCTAGCATCCAAATGGTAGAGGCTACTTTCCTGAAGCTGCTGCCTGCTTCTGGCTGAGTTGAGCTTTCCCGTGTGGACTGTCAGCTCTGTGGAGTAGCAGAGCACTGGACATGTTTGTGGTCAGTGCTTTTCTGAGCTCTCTTTATGTGGGGGAGAGCCAAGAGGAGAGCAGAGGGAATAGACACTGCCAGTGGCCTTGTCTACAAAGGAATCCTCAGCTGATTACTTAAGGAAGCTTTGCAGTCTTTCCACATCCAGAGGCAGTGAGAAGGATTGAAGTGGGGGCTGAAATCCAAGGAGAAGTAGAGGAGCTCTAGTTCATCAGGGAATGGGGCCCAAACTCTTGCTTCAGAAAATAAATCACTTTCACTTAAACACCAGGTTTTTGGTGACGTTTCTTTCAGTTTGCTTGCCATATGAAACGGCTACCACTGAGGCCGAGAGACAAATCTTTGGAGTCAGAACATTTATGCTTGGTGTCTCAAATGAAATTATGAGAAAGTGACTGTACCTACAGTAATGCATTCCTGTTGCACTATGGAAATTATGTACTTTGTACAATTGATGCCTTTGTACTATTAATAATCACCTGGTGTGCAGGAGCCCTCACTAATGCCATCAGCAGCGGTGACATGTCAGATACATCAGTGAGCTGGCTGCTGGTATGTGTCACTAGGTACTTATCCTGTGTTTGTCACTGCAACCTTTAAGTCCAACAGTGTTTTACTTAGAAGACTGTGAAATATTTCTATGCTCTTGCTGCGATTCTTGCTATGGTTGCAGCAGAAACTTGTTTTGCTGTTAATACCATCTAGGGCTGGGCTTAATCCACAGGGGGCAGTGATCTGGGCTTGACAGAGGAGGCAGAGCTTCCCGTTCACTTAGGTGGTCAATCTGGCAGCATGCAGTAGAGCTTCACCTGGAGTATTTTTTTTCTTCACTGTATACATATTATGCCACAACCTGTTTATGCCAGTAGGATCATAAAGTCTACACTCAACTGATCAGAGAGAAGAGGAGAGCAAGCTAGTAAGCAACATCTGTGCTTGTCCTACAGCCCCTACCTGTGGTCCAGGTCTGGTGACGATGGGTTGAATATTGCTCAAATGCAAAAGGAGTGCTGTTGTGGGCAGCCTTCCCACAGGCTGATTTGCAGAAACGGGTGTCAAACAGGAGGCTTTGTCACTTCTGTTCAGTGATCTGTCTCATTCCACAGAACAGAGCAGGAGGATACTAGCTGAAGTGCTGGAGAGTGAGAAACTAATGGGTACAATTTAGATGACCAAAGCTTACCTTGGGTTATAATAAACTGTGCATATTTAAACAGCATATAACAAAGCCATGCTTCTGTAGATTTTAGTTTTAACTAAATGAACCAAAAAGAATTTTCAAAACCTCCAAGCAGTTTTTGAGCAAGTTATAGGCTGGATTAAATTGTGTCTTAATTGACCATAGAGTACGAATTGGGGAAAATCTGTGTTTCCAGCTTTCAGAAGGTTGTCACTTTCACTTTTTTAAAATCAGCTTTTCTAACTCTGAAACAATGAAATCTACCAATGCAACTGGAATAGTGTTTCTAAAAAGATGCATTGTTCTTCTGAGCCTTTACAAAGCCATTTTGGAGCCTTTTGCATGCTACAGATACCAAAAAAAAAAGTTGTGGCACAGGAGTTTGGGGTTCTGGGGGCACAGAAGATTGGGGAAGGCAAAGAGATGTCTTTTAAATCACTGAAATATGATAGGAAGTCAGGTCCCCTCTGAAGCAAGCTTAGTAATACCCAGGCCATCCTGACGGTGATTCACCCATTGCCCTCTTTAAATCAGCTGCTGCTGGGATTCCATGGTCTGTTCCAGTGCTCAGATACTCCTACCTATAGAAGCTCAACCTGCATCTTCTTTCCCCAAAACTAGTATGTTACTTCTTGATCTGTCCTGGGAAGAAGAAATGTGGATCACTGTCTTCAAAAGGATCTGTTATGCCCACCCTCAGCTTTTTTTCTAGACTAAAATCACCTTATTCCTGTTTCTCACAGAACAGAAGGGCAGCTGAGGTTGGAAGGGACCTCTGGAGATTATCTAGTCCAGCTCTTCTCTTCAAAGCAGGGGCAACTAGAGCAGGTCATGCAGAGCCCTGTCAGCTGTGTTGAGTATCTCCTGAGCATGGAGACTGCACGATCTCCCTGGGTAACCTATCCCCATGTTGGACCAGCCTCACAGTAAAAACATTTTCTCTTGTGCTTCAGTGGATCTTCCTGCATTTCAGTTTGTGCTTGTTACCTGGTGTTCTGTCAGTGGACACCATGAGTCTGGCTCTGTCCTCTTTACTCCCCCCATCCCTACTTACACATTGATAAAATCCCCCCGAGACGTCTCTTCTCAAGCCTGCATATTCCTAGTGTGTTCAGCCTCTCCCTGCATGTCATGTACTTCTACCCCTTCATTGTACTCGTGGCCCTTTGCAGGACTCTCTCTGGTATGTCCAAGTCTCTCTGGTACTAAGTGATGTTTAATATTGCCAAATCCTGAGATCGCACCAGCCTGAAGTCCTGTTCTGTTCCCCAGCAAGAGTAACGTACACAAATACAGTTCCTTCTCCATCTTTTGCAGGGTGTTTTTCTGGTAGGGATATGCTCTGTAAGTCACTTCAGTCTCTGTATTAACTCTTACGTAAGCCTTTTCCTGGCTGGTGACTGTGAAATGAGATGTCATGAACTGCAGCTGAAGAATGAAAAATAGGATTTCTTCTCTCCCTGGTACCGGCAGTTTGGTCACTGCAATCTCCCTTCATGAATATGGACTTTAAAAAGTAGAATTACAGATTTCAGAGTTAGAAGATTAAAAGATTTAGGAAATCCTTGGAAAAAATTCCTGCTTCTGGCTGTGGTGGAGAGGTTGGAATCCATTTGATCCATCTGTAGATACAGAACTCCTACCTCACAAACAGCAAGGTTGATATGGGTTTGGAGGAATCGCAGTGCGTGCTTATCAAGGAGGCTTCTCTAAATGGGAGAAGTAGCAAAACTAAAGTAGGGTTTGTGTGTGGTGGCTGGAATTGGGTAGTGTTAAATCAGAAGGGTTTCAGTCCTTGTCTTAGTCTCCCCCTTGTTCATTGATGTTGACCAGGTTTTGGCAAGCGTAGCTCTATTCCGGGAAGTCCTTTTGTCACGGTGGTGTCCCAGATGTATTGCCTTCTGATGACTGCCGCGTCCGTGTTAGCGCAGCGGTGGGGCAGGCAACTGGAGGAGAGCACAGAAAGACATGAGCTAGCTTGGCTGTGCAGGGGCCATGTTGCATCATGAGGCACAGTTTTGAGGGTGCAGCAGAAATGTTTAGCAGGGTTGAGGGGGATGGGTTTTACTTGGGGTGGGGTTTGGTGTTTTTTTTTTGGTGTTTGTTTTTCTAATACCTTTCTGCCAGCTCTGCAAGCGCAGTCAGGATCCTCAGAGCATCTCCACTTGGAGAACTTCATGTGCAGGTTGTCAGAGCATGAACCTGTAGCTTAGAAGTTATCTTAACTTAAATCTTCCATGTGGATAGTGTCTGACGGTGGGGTAAGCTGCCTTGCACCCAGCGCGCACTGAGGATGTCTGTGGGAGGGTTTTCTCTGCTGTCAGTTCACACTGTAGTTGACTCTGCTGACTCCTTCAGGCTGGCTCCAAGACCCACACAGGATCCCCAATGTGTCCCTGACCTCTGCTGGGAGCAGAGATGCCATCAGGCACACCAGTCCAGTGGCTCAACTGGTTTTCTTTACATTAGGCTTTGTGAAATCTGTGCAACTCTGGGACTTTATAAGCAGTTTTACTGGCAATGAAGACATACTGTGGTGATGGGACCGTTGTAACTTGTGATCGCTGCTCCCCTGGAGAGTTGCTTTGAGAAGGCACACTGTTTTCTGTTTGCCCTACTGATACAATTGGGTGTGGGGGGGAACAGTGTAGGAGGCACAGGAAGCCCTCTGGAGCAGCAGCAGGGGACTTTTACCCAGCAGAGGATAAACTGGAGGTAGGTACAGTAATTGCCCTGAGTTAGTCTGAATTGAGTTAATTATAGAATTGATTTGTCAGAGAGGGTGTCCAATAGAAGGGTGTTTGGTGACTGAGCAAGGGGTGAGGTGGGAAGATCTGTGCCTGTTACGGAGCAGCGACGGGGGAGTCAATGGCTCGTGCTCCTGTGTTCCGGTGGGTTTGTGGGATTAACGTGGTAAATGCAGAGCAAACACAAGGGTTTCCTAGCATTCAGAAGCAGCTGATCTGTAGATTGAGAAAGGGCCATTTTGCGCCCTTGCCTTCAGGAGGGGCCCATTTTCCTCTCTGTAAAATGGGAATGACAGACTCTGTCCAGAAGCCTCACTGTACCGCGTGTTAGCAGTCACAGAGCTGCTGTCGCTGTCTGAAGCGATTTGTCACAATTCCTTTCTTGGGAATCACAGTATTTCTGCTCGGCAAAGGTACAGCTAACCTAGAAGGAAAGGAGTGAAAACAGTAAGTGTGAGATTGTGTGGTGTGCAGAAAGAGGAGACAGCTCGTTCCAGTAAGCCATGAGGTGGCATGTTGAGGTGGAGCTGCGAATCCAGTCTGCAGGATGCAATCTAGGATCTGTCTGAGCTTTGAAAGGGTATGTGGTAATCGGACTGAGGTCGTGTTTTCTGCTGCCATGGCTGCCTGTATTTTGGAAACGGGCTCTGGCACAGACATACATACCTGATGACAATGGGTTCATGAATGTAGTTAAAGAACAACCAACACCCCCCCAACCCCCTTCCCTCCAGAATCCAGCAGATGAAGACTCTCATTTCTCCTTGGTGGAGACTCCTGTTTATTACAGTGGAGGGCGCGGCTTGCATTTCAGACAGAGCAGTCCCACTGAGCCCGGTGTGCTTTGGGGAATGCTGATGCAGAGCCTTTTCTTGGGCTCAGTGCTGCCTCCCTGCCTTGCCTACCCCAGCTGCAGCAGAATTTTCTTACGGTGTTTTTGGGGCATCTCCTGCTTGTATTTGCTGCTTTGGAAGTCTGTGGAGTTAAACATGAAGGTTTCTGATGCTCATGGTGTATGTAAGGCTTTTTCTTTTAACTTTCTTTTTCTTCCACAGACTATCCAGTAGTCCTGTAATGGTTCTCTGCAGCCTCTAGTTTTACAGAGGTTTTACACTTGTGTTCCCTGCCATTTTCCGCATTCTTTCATGCTCCAATTCTATTTTTTACTTACCAGTTTGTCTTCTAATCATCTCCTCTTCTGCCTGCCTTCTCCAGCTTTTTGGATGAGTCCTGGGCTCTGGCATGTGGGTGGACAGTGGCCAGCGGAGCACATGGTGTGTCTAGCAGAGAAGAGTGGATGTTTCTCACCTGAGTCAGCCCCGAGGGGCGGCCACAGCTAATGAACAGTCTCCATATTTGGTCTGCAGTGTATTCCGATACTGAAGCATGGATGTTCTGGGGTAAGCTGTACCCATCGGAGCCTTCTGGTATGGAAGAACGGAATCCTGCTGCAGCACAGCGGCAGAACTAATGGCTCCCTGAGGTCACGCGGATCTGGGTTTTGGCTGTGGGCAGCAGCCGAAGCTGTCCTGCGCAACTGGACCGAAACTGGGAGCGCGTGGGACTGCAGGTGCCTGTTGCTGCTGTTTGATTGGGATGGAACAGGCTTGGCCATTGTAACAGTCCCCTCTGCTCCTGCAGCTGTGCTAAGGAAACCTCTGCCGTAGTTACCCCCTGAAGAGTTGCGTGAACTCAGGGCCTTTCAGGTTTCAACGTACATCTGGTGCTTCCTTCCAGAGGCTGTTGCGTGTCTGTAGCACAGATTATCGCGGGCTGATACAGGGCGTGCCGGATTGAATGACGTGTTGTCTGGCACAGCTGAGGCACAGTTTCAGTGAAACTCCTGTTGGTGAGACTGACATCATACCGCGCCATGGGTTGGCTGATACGCCTGTTGGCAAGGGCTGTGTCAGCACCGGTGTGCTCCCCAAGCCGCTGCCTGAGGCTTGGTGTAACATCAGTCGTGAGTGGGAATTTCTCTCCACCGCCGGTAGGTTGTATCCTGTGCTGTTACCAGGCGGAGCTTCTTTAAAAAAATCGCTGGCATGCATCACCACATCCAGCAACACGGGCTATCTTTAACTATGGGAGTATTCTTCTATAACCATCTCCACACCAAATAGTGCTCGGCATCCTACTTCCCTCGCACAGGAACACTGTGAGGGTGAATCTAGGCAGGTATATCAGAAGCAGTCTACTTTCACAGCATCCAGACACCTCACAGGCGTTCGATTACAGTAACATCTGCCTCCTCAAACACCCAGAGGGACAAAGTAATTGTAAGGGGATGCTGTACCTTTTTTAACACTTAATTTCTCTTTTATTACTTGGGTTAGAGCCTTTGTTCCAAACGCAGTCCAAACTGCCTTTGAAATCAGAAATGTGACTGCACCCAGATGCACCGCATGATTCCCTTTCTTTTTCAGATAGTCTTTTTCTCCCTTTCTTCTTAAAGCGAGCAGCCTCTGGGGTGTTTTGCAGTACTACTGATGTTTAACATGAAGAGGCTGAGAAGCTGATGTATGCAATGATTAAGTCACTTTCACAAGGTCATGTGGCGAATCGCTGGTGACGCCAAGAATAGCACCCCAAGTCTCTTGGCTCTCTCTAGCCACCCTAAACACTACAGCCTGCCTTTTCCCAGTGAGCATGATCTGATTCATAATGCAGCAGTTCTGCTGTAAGGCTGGCTACCTCTGCGATCTCGCTGCTGCTGCTGCAGAGAAAAGCAGTCAGGCTCAGGCAGCAGCAGAGATTGCACATGTCTGTAGCAAAAAGTCTAAACCCCAGAAATGGTATTTAGCAGCTTATGTTATCTACAGATAAGCTCATAAAATGTACTGACTGGTTAAAAATAGGTTTTAAAGTTCTTGGCAAACATCTCGAACTTTATATTCTTTGGTTTTTGCTGCAGTACAAAAATACCGTTTCAATGATTCTGATTCATATTGGCTTTTTCTGGTCTTTCTGGAAAAGCACCAAATTATTGATGGGTGGTTTTTTGCTTTTTAATTGTGCTCTTGAGTGCTAAACCTATTCCTGCTATTTGCTTGCAGTATGTTTAGGCTATGTTTAGGCGAATGCAAATGTAAGTGGTTATTCAGTGCCTTTGGCACTCTGAACAGAATGTACCGAACTCCTGGGGCTTGTTACAAAGCCTCAGCCTCCAGCACTAACAAAGCCTATGCCGTCAGGAGCTAAGATACAAGAACTACCTGGGCTTGACAGAGGGAATTCAGAGGATCTGGGATGGTGAACTTGCACCCTGTTTTTTGTTCTGTGGGTTGGGTAAATAAAATAAGGGGTCTTCTGCCTGTGTACTGGCAGCTAAGTATGATCTCGAGGGGCTGACCGCACCGTGCGTGCATGCATGCATGCATGCAGGGCCTGTAATGCTGGGGCTGGCTTGGTTTAACATCGTGGTCTGTGGATCCTTTTGCAGTCTGTAGTTTACCGATGCAGTTCCTGTCTGGCTGTATCAACAGTCAGCTCGATGTGTTCCTGAATCATAATGGACGCTTTTCCTTCCACAAACACCACAGTGGTTGGAAGCGAAGTGAAACAGTGCGATGCCGCTGCCTGCTGCGTGTCCGCTGGCAGCAGCTCGGGATTTTTACAGTTTGCCTTGTTACTCAACCTATTTTAAGCTCTGATGGAATAAGGATGGCATTTGATCACAGTACTGGGCACAACTGTTTGGCTTTTATAACCCATGTTTTAAACTGGAGGCTTTTTCCGTATATGCTTGTGTCTTCAAATAACTTTAGACTCATGGCTTTCGACTTGTGTGCTCTTTTGCTGGCCTTTGCCATTGCCTCTTAGGAGAGAGCTCCCAACTTTCACTCGGGCAGGTGGTGTTTACCTGGGCGAGAACCCCTCAAAGGAGGGAGCACAGTGATGACTGGGGGGCACGTACTCTGAGCAGAGCACTGCTTATCCTCCATCCATGGTCCAGTTCTCAAGATGGGAGTTAAAAGATGTCTTTGTATCTCTGTCTTTTTATTGGATTTTCTTTATCGTCTCTACATGTGTGCCAGTGTCTTCTGATCTTGGGTTTATTGCGTAGGTGGCACGCTATATAAAGATCTTAATATCTAGTGCTACAGGATAAATCTCTCTCATTGTGGAAATGATCAGCTGCTAATGCTGGTTCTGTGTTCATCTACCTCCAGTATGCTGAATGAGCGGCCTCCATCTACCACGTAAAATACTCTTAAAAGTGGTGCTCTGGGTGAGTCTCAGGGCTGAGACTCCTGTGAGCAGCTTGTCCTGCAGGCTTGGTCCCTCAGCTTTTGAGTGGGTTAGATGCATTTATGGTTAGGAGTGAAGTTTAGTCTCGTGTCACTTGTTTTAATACTGTGCAGAGCAAGGCAGAAGGCTTGTTTCTTCTTGCAAATGAATGCAGCCAGGAGATGAATGTTTGCCATCTGGGAGGAAAACCAGGACTGGCAGTAACACGAAGGCAGGAGAAAAGAAAAAGGAAGTGCTCAGTGGAGAGAGGGCCAGAGTACAGAGAGGAGGAGAGGCAGGTAGTGAGATGGCTGTCATGGTTGTGTCTCGTCTCCTTGCGTAATAATCCAAGAAACTGAGGAAAGTCAAATCACCAAAGCTGCTGCTTTACGCTGTCTTTGGGTGGTAAGGAAAACTGTGGGACCTCTTAGTTGCTTTATTCTGTACAAGTGTTTTTCAAAGCCCGTGCAGATAACTAATATCCCTAAAGCTAACACACATTTACTGTGATTTGAAATTAGATTTCTGCCCATATATTCTCCTGCTTTCATGTTTTGCTGGCCAAGCTTTTATCAAATCTCTGCCTTTTGTTTTCATATTACCAAGCTGCACATGCATATACCAGCTTTGGGGTAACTGTGCACCACATGAATACATACAAATATCTGATACTTGTGACACCCTGGAACTGGGATCACTCTAACCTCTAATTCTATAAAATCAGGAGCCCGGTTATGGGACTGCTGGGTTATTGTGCAAGCTGGTGCTTGATGCATGAAAGAAAATCACATTCTGCATGAAGTAAAATCACAGCTGCTGAAACCGCCATGCTGTATATAATGTAGGTTAGAAAGA
This sequence comes from Gorsachius magnificus, assembly GCA_034008185.1. Lineage (NCBI taxonomy): Eukaryota > Metazoa > Chordata > Aves > Pelecaniformes > Ardeidae > Gorsachius > Gorsachius magnificus. Next base: position 39,233,944 of record CM067087.1, read on the forward strand.
AATCTGGAATAGCTGGTGTGTTACAGTAAACTACAGTTTGTGCTGTTGGGGCCTAAGGCACAGCTTGTTACTGAAAATGCTATTTTCCTCTGGAAAACCTTCACTTGTAGTGAAGAGGCAAGCTATAGCAATTTGGCCAAACACAGGTACATAACACCCCAAAAGCCATGTATGCAGTCACTAAAGACAATGCTGTTTGAGCCAGCTTTTACTGAGAAATGCAAAGAATTTCATCATTAAAAAAAAAAAAATCTAGCTAATTCATTGTCTAAATTTAGAGTACAGACAAATGAATCAAAAACTAATGCAAAAAAGCAAGTTCAAGCTGTTTGTAGGAAGGGAAATGGCCTTCACTGCCGCCTCCTTCTTAGTATTTCCAACAGCGTCCAGGACTCAGTGTGCATCATGCACCCAGGACAAAATGGAATATTTCAGTCCATAATGAAGACTTTTTAAGCTGGAGCATGAACTGCTCAGGTGTGGGGGAGATGGGCAGGCTGCTGGCTGCGCTCGCACCCCTGGGGTCTGGCTGGCTCTCTCCTGTGGTAACAGGCAGTGTGGCTGGAGGGAGAGATCTCCACAGGGGGCCTGTGCGTGAGGGTTGTGGTGCTGGCATTGTGCTGTCTGTCTCGGAGCTGTCTGTCCCCTCCTGGCCTTCTCCTGGAAGACCTGGGAAGGTGAGGAGCTGACACCAGGGCCCGCTGGGTTGCTGGGTGTGGGCTTGGGACCAGCTTGGTTTGCTGCATTTTTGCACAGCAGAGGGTCCTGGACAGCTCTGCACACTTCTCTGCACCCACGTGGGCTTTGGGAAGTCATTCCCTTGCCTTGGGCATGGGGTACATTGGCATGCGCTACCCTGGCAGTGCAGGGGCCACACGCTGTCCCCTGGTGAGAGGGTGCCCATGGGGACTGGTCCGAGCGTGTCCAAGGCCATCTGAGGTCAAGCGCCTGGCCTCGGGGCCAGTGGCTTGTATGTCTGGAGCCTCTCTGCCCTCCCCTCTGGCTGTGTGGGGTGCACACAGGCAGCTCCAAACACGGGAAGCCTGCACTCAACCAAGAGGCTGTTTTACCTCCGTGCCACGGGGATCTGCTGCGGAGCCACCGTGAGCTGCACGTTGCACCTGGGGGAGGTGGCCCGAGGGCAGCAGGGCCCTGCGTTGCCAGCGGCCTTCCCTGGGCACGGCCTGCGATGCCACTAGGCACGTCCTGGGGACAAGTGCTGTGGTGATGGTGTAGGACATGTTGGAGGCGAGACCTTTCTCCTGTTCATCCCGCTGCCCTGCTTTCTCCCAGGCCTGTCCTGGGCCAGGACGCTGCACCCTTCGGGGCGCCAAGGCTGGTGCAATGGCCCCCCTGCCGCAGCAGGCCCCTTGTTCACGTTTGCTCCTTGTAACTGAGCCCATGGAAGGGACGCCTGGGAGCGTGCCCCGGGGATGGTCTCGTGCTGCTGGGGGATTAGGCTCAGTCGGACATGATGGTGGGGAGGTGCCTCTCCGAGGGTCCCTGTCTCAATGGCCGTGCAGAACCAGCACCAGGGCCGTTTGCAGGTACGCCCGGCCACAACCCTGCTCCTGTCTCCGGTCCCAGGGATGGAGCGGGTGGAAGGCTCCGTGCAGCCCCTGTGTGCGGGATGGGGGCTGGCGGCGCTCCCTGTGCCAGCCGGGCAGTGCTGTGCTGGGTCAGGCACCCTTGGGGCATGGCGGCGTTTGGGACTCTGCTGTAACTCAGGGTCAGAAGATTGATTGGTTTGTTTTCTTCTTTTTCCCCAAGAGAATTTAGAAGGGTGAGGAGAGCGGTGCTGCTCCACAGCTCATTGGAGGCGGCAGGCGAGGGGATTTCTGGCTGTGCGGGGGAAGCCTCGCCTCCCTCTTGGGGTCTCTGGTCAACAGTGCTTCAGGGCAGGCCAAAGTGACATGTGGGCAGGCTGCCTTGGAGCAAAAAGTCTTTGTGGCTCAGAACCATTTAAGACAAGGCTAATGTCATACCCCCTGCTGGGTTTACTGAATCAGATTATTTTTTTTTTTCCCCTCGGTGGATCTTATTCTTGTACTTAACTTATTGCTACGCACTTCCTGTCGTTTTCAGGATTACAAACTTTCTGCAGCAAGAGCTGAAATAGCCAGATTCCAGCTTAGATCACAGTCACTAGGATTCACTTGTGACTTCCAGTAAGGCTTCTTTAAGGTATTCCTGATTGACGTTATGAAGTCATAAACTTTTATTTTGAGTGTCTGGTATGCCATAGGAATGTTCTGATGAGGGTACCTCTCGAAAAGTTGTTATGCTTTAGTGCCCTTTGCTTGTAATTTCCAAAATGACCCGTGTCCTGTAAAAACAATTTTTCACAAAGCTTTGAACATGTTTTCCAGTACTTCCTAGGGGTGTCCCTGATCCAAGCTCTGGCTTGGTGTGAATACATGAGAAGCTGAAAGAGAAACTGATTGCTTTCTGCATCTCGCCTCCATTTTTCCTCGTGTGCTAAGGGCCATAAAGCAGAAAAGTGATTGAAAAATGGTAGCTTAAGACAGTGCTGTGTATGTACTTGTGAGAGCTGGTTACCCTTCCTCTTTGCTGTTAATGGATTTGGATAGAAAACGGAAGATTTTTTGTTTCACTGAGTGGGGCTGGCTGACAGCTCCTCTTGGCGCTGTCGCTAAAAGCCTCTGCTGGCCCATGAGCTTCTGGCCCCCAGACAGGCTGCCTGTCCTGCAGTCACTGCAGCAGCTGACTGCTGGGTGACCGGCTTGCTTTACTTAGAAGGTTGGTACATCCATAGGCTGTAACACGATAAATGGTGAGCAGCTGAACACTTTGGAGCATACAGGGAGGTTGGCTTTTATTGCATTTTGAGCTCTTTCCATAGAAAGCAAACAGAATACTCTGGTTTTCCTTATTTGTGTGGTCCCGATGCAGAGTATTGTGAGTTGCAAAGAACGATTCAAGCAATGTTGGTGCTGGTAACAGGGGTTAAAATGTTTCCTGTCATGGAAAAGGTGAACAAGCCAATTCCACATCACCTTTCTTTTCTGAGGCCTGTGAGTACTGTCAGCGTTGCTGCTATTTTAATTTATGAGATGTCGTGTGGTATCGACACCATTGCTATGCATGGTCAAGTGTCACCTTCCCAGGAGTGGCATGAGGGAGTAAGAGGGCATGAGCCCCCCTGGTGTTCCCTCTGCCTGTCTCCTGGTCTTCGCATTTTGCTGCCTGTATCTCACACCACTCAAACCAAAGCAGGGGCAGGAGAGCATAGAGACCAAAGGTGGCAGTAGAAGAGGAGGGCATAAAGGGACCAAAGGGAGGGGAAATGTGGGAGCAATAGGTAGAGAAGGCCCACGGCACCATCCCTGGTGCCAAAAATCTTTTTGTGGCTATGGTCAGCACCCTGTGCTGAGGAAAGATCAGGCCTTCAGAAATATTCCCTGTCGTGCCTGGCAACAGTAGCCTGTACATCAAGCAAGGAGAAGGAGCCATCCCTTCCTCCCCACAGCTGAAGGAACCTGACCAGCCCTGAAGAAATCCATCCCAGGTGTGTCTCCAGTAGTCAGTGCTGCAGGAGTCAAACCTCCTGCTCTGGCAGACTCAAAGGGATGTTAGCAAAAGGCTGGTGATAAACTCACCTGATGCAGCTCTGAGCTTTTTGAAGCTCTTGTTCCCAATCAGACATGATGTAAAAACCTTATTCTACAGATAGATGATGTGGTACCAATAGGTGAAATCTCTGTAAAGATGAAATTGTCAGCTAAATTCTGCTTGTGGAGGCCTTACACGTGTGGAAAGACAGTAGCTATATTTGCTGGAAGCAGCTAGAAGATGCAGAACTGTCAGACAGTCTCTTAGCTTCTGATCTGAACAGCTCTGACCAGGAAGCATTGAAACATTAAATAGAAGAACTTGCAAGTTCTTTTTGAGGTTATTTTTTCTTGCTACAATCCCAGGCAAAGAGGACCAGATTTTTCTGGAGCATACACCTACAGTGAAAAGTCCTAGGTGCATTTACCATCATTATGGGCAATCAGTGTCAGGCTTGACTGAAAAGCAGCTTGTGTGTGTACCAGGTGTTCTATGCACAAACTCTGAGAACAAGATGCTGATAGCTCTTAAGGCTGTTGTTCTCACGGGTGTTCTGAAAGGGACAGTTGGACAGCGATCCCATGAGTGAAGCTGAGACACTTGGTGGTGGTTTTTTCCTGTCAAAGAGGGAAGATGGCCTAATTATCCCTTCTGTAGTCATCACCCAAACCGATGGTGCATCATCTTAAGCCAGAAAATACCCCTTGCAGTGGATGTCAGTGGGTACAGAACCAGACAGCCAAGAGTTTTTCCTCTCCTTTTGCTTCCTTGGGAGCAGAAGCTTCTCCCTGCCACCCTCAGCCACCAGCAACTGCTCTTCCCTAGACTGGTGGGTCCTTAACATCAGCAGAGTTGCTCTGCCTCCAATTGGTTTGCCCCTTGTTATCCAGCTTGCATAGGAGTGATGCAGCCAAAAGCTTTCTACACGTTGGTACCTTTGAAAGTCTCCTAAAGTACATGGGTGAGATACTTTAGGAGCTGAAGCTGGCAGCGCCCGCCTGTACTTTATATTGGAGCTTGTTCCCCTGTGTGTGCGTGCACTCATGCATATCTCCTCTTCAACACTTTATCTCCCTCTTCTCTTTAGCTTTATCTCACTTCTGCTCTTTAGTGGCCATTATCTCTTGTCAGCTATCTGCATTACAGAGTGTAGGACACTATTTAGGAGGAGTGCTGTGAATCAACCTTGTCTGTCATCTCCAAGAGAGCTACGCATGTGTGGGTGATGCATGTTTCACCTGAGTGTGCCTCTCCTCCTAGGGCAGTATAATATGTGCACGATCTTGCTGCTGGCTACTGTAGCACATCACAGATTTTGGTCTTCCAGGCTCTGCTTGGGTTGTTTTTTGTAGACGGCTGAAGGTAAGTAGCCTGGCAGCTGTTTGCCTGCATTTCCACCATCCTGGTTTGCTTTCTTCTATCATTCATTAACAGGTGAATACCTTATGCAAGCGCTGTTGATTAGCTTCATAACCACCTCTCTGTAAATCATTTTCCATCTCTGGTTGTGAGTAATATCTGCATGCTTTGTTCATCTTCCACATAATGACCCCAGTTCTCCTCCTGTTTCTCAGCAGCATGGCTCTACTGTGCACAAGGAAATTATGCAGGGGTCAGGCTGGAGTGAGTGAGCAAGGAAGACTCTGTCCCCAGGTGGTTTTATGCTCTTCATAGATACCTGAAGTAACCAGAGAAAATGGCTGGTGTCCAGAATATGCAAATGCAAGTTTGTGGCAAATGAACCAGTTGTCTGGTTTTTGGTGAATTAAGTAAAGCAGTTGTACTCAACCAGGCAGTGTGCTGGTGAAGGACCCTCCTGTGTTCCTGTAGCTACAGGAAACTCTTCTGCTAAAATGGGAGCCTGGTGGGCAGAGCCCAGTCTGATTTTTGTCCCCAGTGCCGCATTATTGCTTGTGGACTGCTGCCCTCAGCCTGTGGTTGCAGAAGATGAATAGCTGGCAGGAAGGTAGCAAGTATGTGCTACTTAAACATACATTGCCTGATGGCTGTCTTCCCAGTGTCCAGATGTATGGCTTGCTCTAGGACGCTGGGACCTCCCTCTCTGCTGCGGTAGACACTTCTATTATTAGCTCGGTGGCAGCTTTCCATATGCCAACACTCGTGACTGCAGGACTGTTTAATTTTCACTTCTCTGAAGTATTTAATTTGTCAGCTGTTGGCTTCTAGTCATTAAAGACCAAACGTCAAAGTCCTTACCTAGATTTTTGAACAGACCGCTATATCTATGCAGCATCAGAGGCAGGGTATGGTCTTAAATCCAGGAAGTCAATCACTACTAGGCTAATGAGTAGAAAGCCCCAATCTTGAGAGGCGTGTCTTAGTCTCCCTTCTTCTGTTAACTTCTATTCAGAGAAATGCAAAATTGGTTTTGCTGAAAGTATTGCCTGCTTGTGTTTCAGTGCCTGACTGTGAAGATGGGGTGTGCAGTTGCCGGTGCCTGTCTGCAGGTCCTGGCACTTCTCTGGTGGCTGAGGATAGCTGCTGCTGTGAGATAATCGCCCAGCAATTCACTGCTGGAGGCCTCTCTTTAATTATTGAATGGCAGAATGGTTGTATATAGAATTACCTTGCTGGCAAACATAATCTCCAGCATCTTCTGTAACTCTACAATATTCTTGGTTTTCCTACTTGCATAACATGAGTCTTCTTCAAAGACTCTCAAAAAAGTCAAAATATGTTTTTATATATTGCTTATATAGCAGTACATGTTTCCAAAGAATAGTAAGTTGTACACTGGCTTTGAAGATAGCCTTCCCTGGCAGTCAATAGCATGTGATTACTCTTGTTTAAAGTCAAGCCTGCACTTGGATGTGCGGCAGAATGAAGCGGGATGTGCATGGTGCTTTATCAGACCAACCAACAAAAAGGAAAAAAACCAAACCCAAACCAAAAAGGAGAGAGCGCAGCCTGATTTTGCTCTCACTTCTCTGAAGGATTCAGTTTATCAGCTGTTGTTGCAGAAGACCTGGCTGACAGGAAACTGCAACCTGTAGTTCTGGTCCTGTGGGCACGACGCTAGGAAGGCTGCGTCCATGCAGGGCCTTACCGGAGTTGCTTGCAGCAACACATGAAGGTGGGGGGAAGAGAGAAAATCGACATACGCATTTGTGATTTTTTTCCCAGCTTGCAGAGATGCAAGTAAATGCCACTGTTCCCCCTCATCCCTCCTCCTCTGTCCTGCTGTTACGTACAGATTGCAGGCGTTAGATCTGCAAGCAGTGGTTGAGAAATTGGCCACAAATCCCTTGACCTTTAGTTCCTGTAAAATCTTCTGGATAACGTAGTCTTCAGTGCTCGTGGACATAATACAATTTTTATATACGTTCTCTCTAAATGTGGCAAGCAAAATTTGTCATTCCTTATTCTGCAAGAGAAATAAAACATGCCTTCTCATTTCCCAAACTGTGCTGAATTCCATGTAATCCTGGTAACAATTTACAAAAGAAAGGAAGAATATTACACAATGCTTAACTGGAAGGAAAGGCGATACTATGGTTAGTCAAATATTTTTTGTCATTTACAAGTTTTGGAGAATTTCATGCTGCTGGATGATGTCAAGCAGGCAGCCGTGGAGCCCGAGATCCCTGCTTTGTAACCACCACAGATATGTCACATGCAGAGCCCTAGCAGGTGCTGACAGAATAATTACAGCGCTCGAATTTGTAATACTGCAGGCATTAATGGACTCCTGAAGCTGGTGAAAGGAGAGCTCCATCTACTGTTGCACAAAGAGAAGGCAAAAATAACTAGAATGGCCTTCCCACACACACTGAAAAGCTACTGGATACCATGTACTACTATTTTTAAATTTTTTTTCTTTTTTTTTTTTTATTTCTTCCTGTGGCTTTTAGAGCCCTCCACTTCAAATCCAGTTCCCTGCCTTGGATACTGTGCAGGTGCATAGCTGGGGACAGTCCCTGCTTAGCCATCGCTAAACAGGCAAGGCAGACAAAGGATTTGAGAACAGCAGCATGGAAACTAAGTGACTTCTACATGCACATATAGAATTGGGAGCAGAACCAGAAACTGAACCCGATTTCTAGCCTGTTCCCCTGACAGGAGGGAGTTCATTCTCCAAAATGCTTGCTTTAGAGGTGCAGAAGCAGGGAAGAGGTCTAGATAGCGCACAGTTCTGCAGCTTTTTGCTTGATTTGCAGCTTCACTATCTCTAAACTTACTGTATGTCACATAGCTAGAGAAGTATTTCTTGTGTAAGTATACATAGGCATTTATATGACAATTGAGCCCTGCACAAAACATAGATCCCTCTTCTACCAAGCTTAGGCATGCAATGAGGGATGTGAGCCCTGAATCAAAGTCTGGATGCAAATTCTGCAAGTAAGTTCTGTCCTCAGTTCTTTCAGCTAAAATCTTTGGATTATGCTTTTAATAGTGGTAGTGCATGTTAAAAATTGAGTTTTTTCCACTGACCTTTATCTTTGCAATAGCCTGAGTTAAGACCCACTGTTCAAATGCCGATTGTGCTGGCCTGAGATATATGTAATATATAGCCATTACTGGCCAGTTTGAATAGCTCCTAAAGGGCAATGTGTACAATTTAGTTCTAGAAAAAACCAAAGATTTCAGGATTTAGAATACTTGCAAAAAGTGCTATTTTTTTTCTCTGCAAGTGATTTGCTGGTAGTGAAAACATTGTTATTCTGTGCTTGCAGGGAACATCGGGAGTGTCTGGATTCTTAGATTTCTGCAAAAAGCTGAACTGATAAGTTGTGCTGCACTGATGTAAGGAAGAGTTTGTGCTTATGTTACTTGACTGGGAGAGCTCATTTCAAGTTCTGTGAACAGATGTTTCAGATTTGAGTTCAGCCTGGCAGAAAAAAAAAAGTCTTGTCCCCAGCATTTTCCATCTTTCATAGTATTACCACAACCTCATATTTCCTAGATATTCTCTCAGATACCACATCTTCTGCAGATATTTGCAGTCCCTTTTCTGCCTGGAAAAAATAATAATCAGCAGTGTTTTGGTTTGGGTTTTTTTACTGGATTTTTTCTTTACCATGAAACTGAAATGCAACTTCTTGAAAGGAAAAGAAGAGATTCACTTGGATCCAGCCTAGTACTTCTCCTGTGGCACTGTACTGAGTGAAATGTGTGGGCAGAAGGTGTTAAGTGTCCCAGGTAATGGGTGGTATCGGTCTCTTCTCCCAGGTACTGGGTGATAGGATGAGGGGAAATGGCCTCAAGTTGCACCAGGGCAGGTTTAGGTTGGACATTAGGAAAAATTTTCTCACTGAAAGGGTTGTTGCGTATTGGAATGGGCTGCCCAGGGAAGTGGTCAGAGTCCCCATCCCCGGAGACATTTAAAAGATGGTAGATGAGGTGCTTAGATTTAGTGGTAGAATGACAGTGTTAGTGTTAACAGTTGGACTGGATGATCTTAAAGGTGTTTTCCAACCTAAATGGTTCTATGATTCTAAAAGTCACAGAGACCAGGATCTGAACGTTTTATTAAGGCTGGCCTTTGCTATACATGTGGAGGTTTTTACATCTAGGTATGTGTCCAACTGCTTTGCAGTGAGACTTTCCATGCATACAGGGTGTGTCAAGGACAACACAAGTCATAGCACAGTTGGGCTTTAGGTCAGAGGCACAGATGCTGCTCATACCAGGCTCTTCTGCTTCTGGGCTGGAAATACAGCTGTGGCCCCTTTCTTTTCTCTGTGCTGCAGTTGGGTGCAAGCAGGTCCCGTAGCCTTGCTTGGCCTACTGCTAATAACCAGCCTGCCTGCTGGCTTGTTTGCAGCCAGCGTGGTGCGGCGGGAGCCTTTGTCGGAGAGATGGACCCTGCTGGTCCTCAGAGCTTGAGCAGGAAAATACAACTTTGCAAGTTTTCCTAACTCCAAATGCATTACTAGCATGGATTTTCCTTTATAAAATGACACATAGCTGTCTGAGCACATTGCGTACAGTCATTATGCTCCTTAACTCTGTACATGCTTATCAATAACCTGTAATTTCAGAGCTTCACACATGTTTGCTCAAATGCCTTTTACTTGGCAGCGTTTTAATGTATGGAGCTGCAACTATCTCTGTAAAACCAACAAACTTAAACCCCCCCCCATCTGCTTTCCACATCCGGTGCATGTTATGCACCAAGCAGCCCTTAATGTAGCAACTCGTATGTATGCAGCAAGAGGAACAACAAAAGAAACATAAAATACTTCTCATGACACAGCTGTCAACAATTAAACTGTGTGAGGCTTTGCTAGTAGAGGTTATGAAGAAGCCTATGGAAATCTGAAACAGCTTTCAAAAGAAAGCACTGAAAATATGCGCCAGAAACTGAGGAATAGATTGCAGATGGCAAATATATGTCTCCGCAGACTGTCAGGGAACAATTCGGTTTGACAAATGGCTGTGATCTGCCATGGGGCTGTGCAGAAGATGAACTGTCAGGCTGCAGAGCAGCAGTGTACAAAAACAATTAAGCAAGATTAAATATGTCTGATACTGATTTTTATGGGAGAATTCACCCATCTAGCCAATGGCCAGATCCCACAGGCTGCTGGGAGATGGAGGACCCTCCACTCCTGCAAACAATACTGTTTAATTTTTAGACCATGCCTGTCATCTGTAAGCCCTCAGGATGTGTTTTAAGATAGAAGATGATCTGGTGATGTTCACCCATGAACTGGGGCAGGGTGGTGAAATGGTCTGTTAGAGGCTGGAGAGTGATCAGTGGTGGTACTGGTAAGACGCAAGTCAAAGCCTCCCAGCCCTCGGCTTTGCCCCTGCAGGGCTGAAGAAGATCCAAGTCTGTGGTAAGCAGTGAATGAAGAGATAAAATGTTAGGGGAGGGCTCGCAGCAGCTCTGGCCCCAGCACCCTGGCGAACCGTGCAGGGTGGCAGTGCCCATTTCCTGGGAACGCAGAAGCAGGCTGGCCAGCTGCATAGCCTGGGCAGAAATGAACTCCTATTGTTCTGGATTTTGCCAGTGACTCCTGCAGCTGAGCTGCTGACTAAACATGGCCACGAATGACGTCTTGGAAGTTGTGAAAACTTTGGGACTGGAGGAAGAGGAGCCAAACAGCTGTACATGTTCCCTGAGGCTGCTGCAGCCAGTGCGGCAGAGCTGTCCCCATCCTTGGGACAGCCTTGCCTTGGATGGGAGCTCTTAGCAGCAAAGGATCACAGAAGGCATTAATTGATCATAGGCTGTTGTTTACATTGTATCAGGGTCAGGCCATAGGCACTATGCAGTCCCTGGAAGTTTGCTTCTGCTGCAACAGTGTTTGTAGCTTAGTCCCTGAGCTTCCTGGGGTTTTTGGAGCTGTGCCGTGTGGAGAGTAGCTCACCCCTTCCTTGGTCACCCATTCCTCTCACAAAGCATCTGCTGAATTCTCCCAAATTAATAATTTACTCGACTCTAACACTGCAGACTAAATTTTGCCCCTGGTAATGCAGCCCACTAACAACAGAGGGTTTGAGTAAGGCTGGAAGTTTCCCAGGTCCCGAGACAAGACTCTGGACTTGGCCATGTCGCTGTGCTTGGGGACAGCATGAGGGCGGCAGAAGGTGGGGATCTGCAGGGCTGCAGCAAGTAGGTCTGAAGTTGCATCTAAAATAGCTGAACTGTGACGTCTTCTCTTGACAGAAGTGGTAAGGAAGGCCACAGACACTTCCCTTCTGTGATTCAGAAACTTGCAAATCTTCTTTGATTCACACCTTATAAGTAAAATTAGCCTGTGCCTTCCTGTTGCCAAACCTTTCCAAAGCGAAGACATTTGTACAAAGGAATTCAGCAACAGAAATGGAATTCACCGTGGATCAGATTACTGTTATTTCTGGCTGGAAGCAGCACCAGAAATACTTGCAGGGATTTCCACTTTGCCTTTGGAAAGATGTTGTGCATATTGTTGATAGAAAAGCAGCTATTTGGGAGGATAATTCATGTACATTAAGAGACAGGGAGGGAGATGAGCCCCACGAGGCTGTCACAGCCGTGAATACGAGTGTTTAGCTTTGCATTATAATATTCAGACACTTTTGAAATGGGGATCTTCAGCTGTTGTTGTCGAGAATGTTGTGACGTTAGCTGCAATTGTTGCTGCTTGGAAGACATTTCCAGCCCAAAGTCTAAGCTTTCATTCAAAGTGCAGTTCTTTACACTGATTATGCCTTAGTGTCCTAGAGAGTTGCATCAGACATCTTCTGCGTGTGGGGACTCTGCAGGTGATACTAGTGAAGGGAAATAGTTTGGTGATGTTTAAAGCAGCGATTGTTTGTGACACTGACGGATGTGATGTTACCTTAAAACACAAACTTACTCACAAGAGCATCAGTCAAAAAAAGTCTGGTTAAAATACGTGCTGGTCAGTGGTCTATATTTTGCAGCTAGCTTTAAGCAAAGCCTCAGTCCAGTTGACAATGCTCTCCCCAGGGGCCGAGGTGCCATTTGAAGAGCTGGGCTCAGAGGCTGACAGACCCACGCAGACTGTGGAGGGGGAGCGGGGAGCAGGGCACGGGGAGAGTTACAGCCCCCCGTACCAGTCTGCATGTCAGCAGCAACAGTGAAACGTCATGTTCCCCTCCGGATGCCAGGACAGAGCAGATGTCTCCAACAGCATTAGCTACCTGGGGGAGCCAAGGACAGCCATAAACTGTAGACTTTTCATACAGATACCTGAGTGCTCCTAATACACAAGGATGATTTTTAGAATAAAGTCAGGGTCCTCTTATCATAGCCCTAAATGCTGGTAAAGCTGGTGGAACAAATGGCAGTATGGTCTGTAGTATAATATAGGAGGACGTTTCTGTTCCCGGCAAACAGAGAATTTTAAAGCAAAACAATACAAAAAGGTTTTACTTAAGAAAAAGTTAGGTGTGTTACGTTGGAAAGAGGGCTGGTTATGTTACTTTATCCCAAAATAATATATGTGATATCTCTGAATGTCAAGTGAAGTCTTACTAAGCAATCACATGGTTTTGTGGCCATCTTGGCTAGCTTTGTTCATTCTGCTGGATGGACTATGCACAAAGAAGTGTATCTCCAAGGAGTGATTATTTTTTTTTGCTCTTTGGAAATGCATGTGAAAGGGGACAGCAACATATGGACTTGGCATACCCCAGGGATGACTGTGGGAGCCTGGGAACATTTTGTGCCTGCAGCAAGTGTAGGAAGAAGGGAGGAGGAGAGACAACCGACCAGCTGTAATGAGCTGCGTGGTGATTGCACTACATGGCTGCTCGTAGGAGCAGGAGCAGCACCAGAGGGGCCCAGCCATGCCCAGGCCTTTATCTCAGTTGAGGTGAAGAATTCCTTCCATGTAGCTTCACAGTGGAGTTGGGAGATTCTTGCAAACAGCCACAGGCAACGTCTGGACCAGAAGGTGCAAATAAAATAGCTGGCCAGACCAAAAGCAAGCCAGATGCTGAGGAAAGAACAGAAAAGGGAAGGGTTCGGAAGCTCAACACTGTCAGTGATCAGAGGCTTCAGGTGTGAGTGGAGGCGGGAGCACCCTGTGGCTTTTCCAAATGTAGCACCATGAGGAGATGTATTTATGGACCAGAAACTCCAAATGTTGTGCAGGACAATGAACTAAAAATAATACTGTAGCAATCTTGCACAAATTGCAGGTGAGCACGCTGCAGGCAGAATGGCGTACACAGAGTGCTTGCATTGAAAGCCTACAAGAGCCTGCATGTTGCCATATACTTCACAGCAGGTCTTCAACACATTTTCTCTGAGATGGAAGCAGAGCAATTGCTTGCTTCTTCAGTGCTATGACTTTGCAGCTGTAATAGCAATATGTTAGGTTTCTCATTCTGGATCTTAAAGAACACCCTCCTCAACTTGTAAGTAACACGTACAATTAAATAGGGTGCATTTTCCTCTGCCTGAAGTGTGTGACGCAGCCTAGTGAGGTCAATGGAAAGGCTTACATTCCTTTCAATAGATTTTGTTGCACACCTTAAAAGAAGATCTTCTGATTTATTTACAAGATGTGCTCATAGGCGCTGGCCTGTTTTCTGCTCTGACACCCTGATCTGGTGTTTAGCAGGAGATGCTTTCACTTCCTTACTTATTAATATTAGCATCTCCCTATTTTGCTAGGAGCAGCAGCAGCACAAGCCTGACATCACTTCCAGACTTGCCTGCACGTAGGACCGAGGGGCACCATGCAATTGCATCTCATCATCAGGTCCCTGCTGCTCTCTTTCCCTGCAGCTGTGAGCGCCACATGAGAAAGTGGTGGTGACAAAATGGGAAACTTGCCTAGATCTAAGCACGACCCACTTCTTGGGGAGGAAGTAGTCTTGACGTATTGTATTGTAGTCTTGACGTAGTAGTATTAACGTAAATCTATTCTCATTGTATTTCAGACTATATATTAATTAACTCTTTGTTATCACATGAAGAGTTAATTGCATGACCTTATCCAAGAACTACAGAAATCTGAAACTTTTCTCCAGTTTTCACTCAACACCAGTGGACCAGAACTGCATCCCAGAAATATTAATGCAAGAAAAGGAAGTAATTTCTAGAGCTAGCATATGAACCAAGTCGCTGCTTGAGGAAGAATGTGTAGCACTGAGCAACCTGTCCTGCAGAGCAGAGGACTTGGTAGTGGGAATCCCATCTCAGCCGTGGCAGCAGGGCAGCTGATGAGGCTTTTTCTGCGCTCATGGGTGTGCATCCTGCAGCCTCGTCCTTCTCTCTGATTCTTGAATTCTCATTTTTGAATGGCCCAAGTAAAAGAACAAATAGCTCTTTCCATCTCAAATTATGAGGCAAACTCAGCACTAACAATGTCCCTCTTAACTCCAGTGCACTGGACATTCAGTGTGTAACCAACAGTCTGACTTCTCTTTCTGGCTTATCTCTCCTTGTCTTCTGTCTTTATCCCACATGTGATGTTATTTGTCTGTTTTTAACGTACTGTGTCTTGTACGTATTCATGCACTGGTGATGGTCCCATGCCCTGGCATTGAATATAGCATCCCATTTTCTTAAAATGGTCCTGACTTGCGGACACAGAACCTCTTTCCATGTCTGTTCATGCCACAGTAACTTCTGGGAATGGCAAGAGCCCTGGCAGAGGCATCAGACAGGCTCCCTGTGTGTGAGGTGTGCCAGGCTACCAGGGCTTTTTCTCATAGAACAGGGAGAAGCGTGAATGGGAGCTGATTTTATGATTATTTCAGTCAAGAAAAACCAGGGGTATGAATTGCTGAACAGTCATCAATTTCAGTGACTGCAGAGCTCAATTAAGCCTCTAATTTTAGTTTCATGCTAATGCTATTGTCAGCTCTTTCTGTGAAGCAGGTGATGCAGTTTCAGACACAGCTCCACAGCTGCTTTGAGTGGATCGTCTAGTTCCTATAACCTGACACCCAGCAGGAGTATCAGGACAGCATTTGGAAATGCTTTCAAAGGCCCTGGATTTTTTACACTGATTTTTTTTTTTTTTTTTTACTGCCATCTTGCTGCTGCCTCACCATGACCCATGCAAGCACCAGCCCTGGTAAGGCACAATTTCACCTCAGCCACCCCCCAATTTGGCAAAAGATAAAGGTTCACTTAACACAGTTATGTTAGAGCTCACTAACTCACAAATCTGAAACAGAGGCTGCTAATTTCAGGATGCCATAGACATGTGCTGCTCTGGCCCCGTACCTGTGAGCAGTGAGGAAGGACAGAAGTGTCTCTTGGGCAGCGGCTGCCTGCAGGTCTCCGCTGTGTGTCCCCTGGGATGTGCCGGGACAGAGGGTGTCAGAGCAGCAGCGGGTTCAGCTCTGTCCCGCTCCTGCTGCTGGCACATTCCCAGCCTGGTGCTCTTCTGGGTGTAGTGTGCTTTGCTCCATTGCAGCCCTGCTCCAGATTGCAGCATGGCCACAGCAGTGCATGAGCCCAGCCTGCCAGGGAACCATCAGTACTGCTGAAGGTGGGAATTTCAACTGTAACTGGGCTTCACGGCATCACGTCTGCTTGTAGGTATTTCTGCACGGCTTTAGTCTCTCCTGTGTTATCCTTCATGGATCTTAAACTAGCATAAGAATGGTGTCTGGTGGAGTAACCTGGGCCCTCTAGAAAACACCTGGACACAGTTGGGGTTTAGAGTGCAGTGGGGAGGTTTATTCTTTTCTGGAAAATACTGAACATGTAGATGGGAGCACGTGTGAGACAAGTGCCCAGCATCCTTGCCAGGAGCGCTCAGCACCTCCTTCCACTGGAGCCATGGATGGGAAAAACTTCTATAAAACACAGAGGTTAGTTTAAACAGAGTATCTAAGGTTAATGAGCTGGACCCACAAGCATAAGTTTTCTAACTTCAAAGACTTGTTGCTGACATAGAGCAACCAAGCTTTATTTGCAGATAATTGTTATTCTCCAATGAATTTGCAGGTAGGAACACAGCATCATGTTAACTGTTAACACTGGTTTTGGCTTTCCCGTTACACTCTGAGCCATCCTGGAGGATGCACACGCAGGCCAGAAGATGAATGCTGTAACAGGTTTTCCACAAAGAAAACAAAACTTTCTGAAGCTTCAAAAATCTCTGCTGGCTCATGCTGTTTCTGCGATACATCCAAGCTGGTGGTCACATATGAGTCCTTGCAACTCCTTTTGAAGGTCCAAAGCTTTGTTTTCCAGGAGAAAAGCCTATCTAAGCATTATTTGTGCTGGCTTGAACTTCAAACAAAATTGCTGCGAGGAACTGACAGCAGACTATGTATGACAGCTAGTGGTATGTAGCACAGCCCTGTCAAGGAATGGATAATCCCCCATCCTTAAATATACTTTCTATTTACGTTGGCAGTGTACAGACTTCTAGGGATTTTACCAGTTATCCCAGACATAACGCTTCAAAAGCACCACTGAAGAAACATCTATGCAAATTTTCTATTTAAAAATTTCTTAACTAAGTAATGTGAGTGCGCAAATACGTTGTAGCCTATTGGGGCTTAAAGTAGAAGAATGTTCAAAAGTGAAAGGAAAATACTTGGAAACTATTTTTTTACCATCACACAGACCTGGAAATTTTATCAGCCGAGGGGTATACCACTTGTTCTTGCAGCTTAATTTTCCCTGGTTAATTTATTTTTCATGTTTATCAGAATTACAAGGTACCAAACCAAAACCCTTCTTAACATTTCTCTGAGCTTGAACTGACAGTTTAGTTGTCAACATATGGTCAACGCTTTGATAGAAAACATCACTGTTTTCATTTAAGTATTACAAGCACGCTGTATGATAAGATTTCTGTGAGAGGAGCTGACAGCCTGGGGCTGTGCTCCTGCATGGCCTCGGCTCATGGAGCTGCTGCTTGGGGCGGGGGGGCTGCCAAAAGCAGCCCCCGAGTTCAGCCCCTACACAGCCGCAGAGCGTAACCTGATGAGCATGCCAAGGGCAGGATTTTCCGTCTGCTGAACAATGGTATGCTGTGCCCCATAGCCTTGGCTTGCTAAATATACTGCATGCTGGAAGTGACCTGGTGGGATCAGTATCCATCGCTGGCCCTCTCTGTACCAACAGGACTTTTTTTTTTTTATAATACAGCTGTACCATGAACTTGATTTGTGCTAGCAGGATGCTGAGAAGGTAACTCGCTTACTGCAGGCAAACATATGAATTTTCTTGCATCGTTATGATCCACGGGGCTGCTAATTTCCTTTCTGGCACGTAGATCAGCCTATTGTAACAGCAGTCCTTGTGCAGCGCAGGGCACCCTTCGCTTGCAGCCGCAGTCAAGAATGTCCCAGCAGCCAAATCAGCCCACCAGCTGCATAGCCTGAAGTGTTTACTGACAGGGCTTGCAAAGGTTCACAAAGGTCTGCACCGATGTCGATGTTGTTGTATTCACACATTCCTCAGGTTTGGCCTCAAGTTCTTCTGGTTCTGGCGCTGCTACCCAAACACGCTGGCAAGCCGCATCTGTCCAAACACCGGCAGCAGTGTTGGGTTTCCTCCTCCTCTTCACAGTTGTTTGCAAAAAGCAGCTCATGGTGTTAGTGGAATCAGATGGTTTGTGAGTTTGGGGAAGGAGAGACCTGGCGGTATACCCCCTTGGTTCTGAAACTGTATATTGGACACTGTTTAGGTTTTCTGTTGTTTGTGTTCTAAAGAAATTACCTTGAAATTAAATTAGAGAAGAATGAAATCAAGTATCTGTCTGATGAGGAATTTATATAGATTCTGTTTGTTTTCATCTCAAAACCAAAGAAAATGTATTTATTTTTTGTGGGGATAAAACTCCAAATGGGTCAGGAATGTCTTTTTTTTTTATTTAAAGTGAAACATTTTGATATTCTCAAACTCAATGGTGTTCAGTTTGTTGAACCGGCTTCAAAGTCCATTTCCACTTGAAGTCTTTTCCCTGTTAAGCTGCATTTTTCAGCTAATACCTCAGGAACCTAAATCTCACCAAGTGTCAGGGTCCCCAGGGAGAGGTCGGCAGCTCCCAGGGTGTGTTGAGCAGATTGGCCATCGAGACATCTGCGCTGCATTAGGGGAAACGTGATCTTCCTGGAGGCTCTGCGGCTGTAACGCAGCGTATGAGTGAGGAGATGCAGCGTAACGTTTGCTTAAACTGACACACAGCAGAGTGTTTCAGAATAAAGAAGAAAAAAATACAATGAAATAAGTTGGTTCCATTTTTCTCAGAAAAAAGGTGAGCATTTTCAGGAAAAAAAAAAATGTGGTTTTCCACACCATTTTGTAGAAATTGTTGAGGATGCTGCGTCGCTCAGTAACAGCAGGGTAAACTGCTGGTACCCGTACCAGAAAGTTACCGTGGAGGCTTCCTTGGTTTTTAACATCTGAATACAGGGATTTGGCTTCTGGATTTCTCTTATGCTGACTGGTGCAATCACCACAAGGCTGGTTGGAGTTAATTGAATTAAATGGGAAGCTTGCCAGGGACTCCAGTTATCTTGGTTCAGTCATTAGCACAAAAACAGTGTAAGGATTAGCTGTTGTTTGCGGTCTCAGGTGTTAGTGGTGATACCAGCCAACAAGTCAAGGTCTTGTCAGAAGCAGCACATTCTGGAAGAGAGAGCAGCCTTTCTGACTGATAATATATGTATCAATTTTTTTAAAATGCAAGTATTCCTCACTGGAATAATTTTATTTTATTGCTCACTTTAATAGTTTAACGTGTTTGTATCTTCTCTCTTTTCAGTTGGCACTTGCACTGGTATTTTCAGGGGTTTTGCAAACCTGTGAGACAGATTTACTCATTTTTCTGACTGACATTTCTGAAAGACTCACTTGCCAACCCTCCGTGGCTGGCTTCGCTGGGTCCTTTGGAGGGCGGTCAGCGGCGCGGGTGGTGAGTGGTGCAGCTGCCAGGCTGAGCGACCGGCTGTGAGCGTTCCCTGGTGTTGCATGAACTTTGCAGGGAGGGGAGGAAGGAGTTGGGCTTTTTGATTCTGAGGGATATTGCTTTGATGAATGAAAACCAGATTTAACTACTGCAGGAAAGTGTGGGGTTTTGCTGGTTTGTGTTGTAGATGAGAAATTCCGGTCCTGAAAGTCAGTACAATTACTGAGGAAGCAATGGGAAAAGTAACATCCTTGTGGGCCCCAAGAGACCCTCTAGCAAATCAAGGCAGACTTAACATTGCTTAAATACTTCTTAAACAAGAGGAAAAAAACCCCAAACTTGTTCTTTCCCCTGCTTCCCTGCATTTCAGGCTTTTGTTCTGTTTTACAAATAAGCAAAACAGGAGACCAGGCCAATTTGTGAAGGATCCCTTTGTGAAAGGCTTTTGACCTCGCACAGAGACCCCCGTTCCGGAGGGCTGTGCCTGCCCCTGCAGCGTCCCAGAGAGTGGAGCTGCCTGCAGTGCCCGCATCCCACCCGCAGTGGGTCCCCGCTTTCTGTGGCCCACCTGGAAGTGAAGCGCAACCGTGTTCTTGGGCTTGGGAGCGCTAATTAATGAGCAGAACCGACAATGACAGTACTGCATGAATTGCTGAACTCAAACAGTTCCCCCGTCCAGGGTTTATGGGAGGGTGATTGTGGGCAGGCTGTAAATGGGGGTTTGGGAAGTGCTTCAGAAGCAGACCGGCCATGCCCACAGGTGGAGCAGTCTCTAGTCTTGCTGGATGTCACCACATAAAGTCTCTCTGGGTGAGTCTGAGCCCTGCATCTTTTTGATGGTGAAGTCCTGCCAGGAGCTGAAGAATCTGTGTGTCTCATGCACTAAAGCTTGGTCTGTGCTGGGCTTGGCCCAGAGTGGGTGAGAATAGCCAGGGGTGGCTCCACATCAAACGCTTGACCTAAGTTTCTTAATGGATTCATTCTTTCGTAAACCACTTCTTAAAAGGCGTACGCTGTGCAACAGACTTTGCAGTTACGCTGTCAGTCCATGACCTGCAATAATAACCTCAGTGCATTCTGAACCTGGTGAAAGGCACCTTGCTTTAGGGAGTCATTTTAAACTCTCTTTGAGGGGCCTTAAAAATTTCTGAACTTTCAAACTAAATTCTTGTGATTGAATATTTATTGTTGAACTCAGCATGAAATATAGAACAAAGCCTAAATCCAGGGATGCTCTTGACTTTAGCAGTAAACACTGACAGCATTTTTAATATATACTGTATTTTAGTGGTGAATGCTTAAAATTCTTCTTGTGTTTTGTGTCCTCAGCTATTTCTCTCTCTAGTGTGGTTAGCCCTAGATTCAGCATTGGAATGAGCAACATGCAGAGATCTTATGATAAGCTTAGCCTAGACTGGTCTAATACATGTTTTGTAGAAAAGTATAGATATTTTCTGCCAACGCCATAGAGTTTTTTATCTTTTTGCCCTTTAACATACAGTTCCATCTGCATGTTTAAAAAAAAAAAAGCGTAAAGACCACAATACCCAGTGAAATAAGTCTAGTGAATGCAGTAGACAAACAAACCTGTTGCTGGTTCTACTCGATGCTATGCTGCTCTGCAAAGGCTGTCCCTGTGCAGCCACCAGACGGCGTGCCCGGGGCTGCAGGTGAGGTCAGTAGCTGCGGGTGCAGCAGTGATGCTCTGACGCACCAGGCGCAGTGATGCAAGCCTGCGAGCCTCAGAGGCAAAACTGCTCCGGGGCATGAGCCTAAGGAGATCATCTGCTTGGGTCCCTTCCGCGCTGGATCAATGTACCTACCGGATTGACTCTGTGCAGGAAAGCGTGTGAGAGGCTGAAGGTGCGTGCCAGCCCTGCTGGGAGGTCCTCGGTGCAGCAGACGGGCTTTGCTCTTGTGGGAGCCTTTTCATTACTGACTGTGGACACCGCAGACCGAGCCAGCCTGTTTGGTCACTGCCTCCATTATGGACCTTTCATATGTAGGCTGCCTCTGACGTTGGTGCTTGCAAGACTTCAATAGGGTTTGACTTTCACCTAGTTAGAACCCACCTGTCCCTGATCACCGATTTCAGAACATTGTATCATTGGAAAATTGTTCGTTCTCGTGGATATGTCAGAATTAATGTTCTGTGGCAGTGCAAGTATGGTTCAGTACAGGGTCAGTGGTGCTGACTGGTAGCCTAAGGCTACAGGCCTTGACCTAGGGTCCAGCCTGCAAGGGCTAGTACAGTTTCCAAGGTACAGTTGTTAATTTCTCATATGCTCTGGAGTATTATCAAGAAATAAAAATATACAGGACTTAAATCCAAAAATCCACAAAATGCCTTTTGTACTGTTTGACAAAATCACATAAATGTTTCTTTCATGTAAAATATTCTCGGTGCTTTGCTGATTCCAAAGAGAAATGGATTTGAAGCGGTAACTGCAGTAACTAGTAAATAGAATTATAACTACTTACTGAAAGAAAAAACACACTGTAATGATATAGGGGCAGAGCTGGTACAAAAAAAAAATAGTCTTCATTAGAGTCAAAATGAGACAGATGTGAAATATTATGCTAGTATTTCCTCAAGGGTAGCACTTAAGTAGTTCTTTGCTTACAGAAATGTATCACAGAAGGTTTCTGTCAAAGTAATGTTAGCCTAAGTTATTTGTGTAAGAGGAGATAACCATCACTTTTTGGAATTTCACAGATAGGCTTATCAGATATGAGAAATATGGCACAGAAGTAATGAGAGCCTTCAAAAGATGTTCTTTGTTCCAGGGCCTTTCTCTGGAGAACATACTGTCCTGAGGGGACACTGAAACAACAGTTGTCTGTGTTAAGTGAAAAAGCAAATATGTTCAAATTACAGTATTAAAGAAGGTGCGTGGATCACTGTAGTCTACCTGGTGACCAGCATGTTACAGCGGGTAACAAACTGACATCTGAAGGCTCCAGGCTTCACAGCACAGGAGGACGACGTTAAGGTGCTTTCCAAGGCCCCAGTGTTTGCCATGGCGTCAGTGTAGCCTTTGGCTGTATGCATGCACTATGCGTGGGCTCCTTAGTCTTGCTGGCGTGACTCTATACCTGGGTTTCCCTTACATTAAACCTGCAGCACAAGTGAGAGGATGCCTGCATCTCCTCCTGAAGTGGCAAACAAATGTGGGTGGTGTCTTAGACACTGCAGGAGCTCTACAGGGGCCGGTGTCCTCACACAGTGCCTGGTCCGTAACGCATGGAAGTCAGTGAGTGCGAGTGGCCTTTGAAGAAGCAGCTGGTGGTACGGCTGCTGTCCTGCTGCACTGCATGCTGCTGAAACCCACAGCTCGCCCTCAGTGCAGGAAAGGGAGGAAGGTGCCATCAGCCCCTGGAGAACTAGGGGAGCTGCTGGGAAGGGTTCCATCTCCAGGAGGAGGTTGACAGCTGCAGGGTCCCAGGGGGCTGGCGGCACAGGAGCAGGGGAACCACAAAGCTGTGGGGTCCCCACAGTCTCTCTGCTCTCTCCTGATGTGGGAATATTGTGGGTTCTGCGGGTCCTTGGGCCAGCCATACAGGAGGACTCTGCTCTCACCTCTGCTTTCCTCTGCACCTGAGGCAAGAAACCAAAGTGGTGTCTGGGGGGGAATTCAGGGATCCAGCTTTCCAGAAGTGATAGGAAGTTAAAGAGAATGTCTCTGTTCTTCCAGCTCATGCTTTGAGCAAGTGTCGGAAAGAAAAGGGGCAAGTAAAGCATGCTGCATTGCACCAGGCCCATTTCCAGATGAACGCTAGCTGTAAAGAGGATTGTCATTTAAAGAACTGTGCAAAGTTGAACTGGTTTAACAAAAGACATGTTTTATAAATTGATTTCACTAAGCTGGTTCAAAATCTCCATCAAATCTTGCCCTCAGTTAATATGGAGTTGTCTTGGGAATATTAGATTATGCTCACTGAGAATAACTTTAAGCTAAAATCATGTCCTGATCCAAATATTTCTATGCTAGGCTTTATGCCAACTGAATGATTAGTTTTAGTTTAAGAATGAATGACTGGTATAACTTGTGGCCTAAGGCTATGATCTGTCTGTCTGTGGGCAGCGAGAGATGTTACGTTATGATCTAGTGAAGTCTGATGATTTCCGTCAATGAATCTGAGATGCAAAAAGAGCCACCAAAGAACTCTCCAAGAACAGCGATCTCTCACACAAATGGCGTCCCAAAAAATCCTGTTGGGATTTCTGTCCCAAAGGGTTCCAGCTCTTTCCAGCTATGTTGTTTTGTTTTTAATGCTGTTCTGTGACATCCAGGTGTTTTAACACTGAAAGTATCAGCTGGGGGTAAAACACCTGCTTGTATTTCTGAGCAAGAAATCAGTGGACAAGAAGACAGGACTGGATTTCAGAGGAATGAAAAGGGCCTCGGAGCCTGACAGAGCTGTCTTGGAAGTAAAGAAGTAGTCATGGTATCTTGGAGGTACCATAGAAGAAGCCAGAGGGTGCCCATAACTTTCCAAGACTCGGTGTGTTTGCATTTGTCCCACTGTCACAACTCTAGGCTATGAGAGCTGAAGCGTGTTTGCAGGGGAGTCTTAGGAGAGAATCACTTCTATCAGGTGTTCAGACTACACAGTAATTAAACTGTAACAGTAAAGAAGTTAAGAAAAGGTGAAGTTTAGTAACTATCTGTTTCCTTTTAGCAGATGTATCTTCAGGTTAAGCCACTGCTCTGGCATCCAAAAGAAATTTTCCAGCAATCTCACTGAGGTAGCACAGATAAAGTTTCTGCGTCTGGTCCCTTATATAAAATACAGAGCAATTTCCTCTAAGCAGACTTGTTTGGGTCAAGGACTGCCTCTGAGGGTACAAAAATCGCGCCCAGCACCATAAAGACCTGATCTCAGTTCAGCTCTGAGCGCTGGTGCAGTACAAATAACTCCACGGACACCCAGGCATGCTGGCAGTGCAACGCTCGCTAACACGGAAGGTGAAGGGAGGCTGTTCACCTGACTTCAGAGCCTGATTTTGAGTGTTCCTAGGAAGAATGTGCTCAGAAGCCAAGGAGAAACCTCATGCTCCAAAAGCACCTGTTAATATGTAATAATCAAATTATTGCTTCTTTTTAAATTTTAATGCAAAAGAATACACATTTTATACATTAATGCAAATGTATAAGAAGTGCTAGGCTGTAAGTACCAATCCATGATTCTATTAGGTTTCAAAATAGAAATGCTTTGAGTTTTCTTTTAATTTCTGTTCAAAGTCTTTTCTGAATTCTATAGAAATTTCCCATAAAAGGGCTTTGTTTTCAGCTGTGGTGCCTGGTTTTCCCCGAGAGCGCAGAGAAGGGGATGGTTAGGTATGCCGTCATACTGAGTTGGTCATGTTAGCAAATTCTTTTCTAAAAAGAGGTGTCAGATTGTTCAGCCAGCTGAAGTAATCCAGTTGGCAGGAGAGTGACTTAATTCAATAAGCAGAATTTTAAAAAGACTGTGGTTCTTTGTTTAACAGACAGATTCTATAAAATTAGCTCCAGCCCTGAAATCATTTCTCTCCCCACCCTCCCTGTATTATCCCCCTTCCATCCTTGTCACTACCTCTCCTCCCTGCCTTGTTTTGTCTGGTACCAATTCACACTGGAATCGTTCTGCACATCCCCTGTGGCGATCTGCTCAGCCCAGAGTCACGCCAAGGCACCTTGATTTAAGCTCAGGGAGCGAGGCGGCTGAAAAGGACGCAGCCATTTCTGTGTCTGGGACTCCTGTCCCACTGTGGGTGCTCTGTGCAGTAATTCACTTCTCTCTGAGGGGAGTGCCAGGTGTCTAAAATAAATCCCCAGAGGGAATGTGTGACTCGTGCAGGCAGATGACAGAGGTCCATCTAAATCTATCTATAGACGTGGCTGGGCAGGGAGGGCCCACTTCCCTTCAGCGCTGGGAAGGAAGAGCTTACATGCACAGCACCCTGCTGGATTTTACACCAGGAACTTTTCGAAAGGGTTGAGTTTAATTACCATGAAGAAGCAGCACGCTTTGAC
This sequence comes from Gorsachius magnificus, assembly GCA_034008185.1. Classification (NCBI taxonomy): domain Eukaryota; kingdom Metazoa; phylum Chordata; class Aves; order Pelecaniformes; family Ardeidae; genus Gorsachius; species Gorsachius magnificus. The sequence continues at coordinate 39,258,845 of CM067087.1, forward strand.
CTGTGGTTGCTGTCACACTGAGTACCAGCAACCAGCGAACCCAGTGGAAGTTAAAAACGCTCAGGACCTCCAAATACCTTTGCAAGGACAGTGCTGTAGTTCTAAGCCTGCTATACTGCCGCTTCTCACTCCCAGGAAAATGCCTCGTTCCCTTATTTTTTCTATCTCTTTTTTTTCTTTTCTTGTCAGTTGAGATGGATGAGAATATGAGTTACCTGCCTGCTTCTGCTGGCAGTTACTGGTAGGGGTAGGGTGGCTTCACCACTGCTCAGAGATGATGCTTAACTTTTTCCTTCTTTTTTTTTTTCCTGGCTTTCCAGAGTGCTGTTTGTCTGTGCACTGACCAGGTTTGAGGTTGTGCATTTCATATCGCCAGCAGTGCTGGGGCTTTTTTCCAAAGACATTTCTTCCCTTCTCCTTGCCTATACTCCTCGTCATACCTTTCCTGCTTTGAGAAAAGCATCAACGTTGGTTAGTGGATTCCTCTTTGGAATTCACTTTGATCTGTATTATTTGAAACCACGCAAAGTTTCCTCCAAAGCATGTCCTGCAGGGAAAGAGCTCCGAGACTACTGATCACAGCTGGCAAGGCCTGAATCTCCAGGCATTCTCCCTCCACAGTGCTGTGCTGGCTTCCCTTTTCTGCCGTGTGCGTCCAGCACCAACATCTGAGAAGACAAGAGATGGTGAGGGAAGGTAGTGTACAAAATACCATTCCATGCTGGATGTCCCTGCATTGCAGGCAGCTCCCTGGGGGCCAGCAGCTGCCTGCTTCTTGTCTTCAGTACAAACCTGCACGCAAGATGCTGTTGGAGGAGCATCCCAGGACAGCACCAGGGAAGGTGGGGGACCAATGCAGACCCCCATGCTGTCTGGGAGGGGAGATGGGTCCGGGACCGTTCTCACCGCTGTTCTTCCTCTGAATTCACCTCTTTTGCTTGCTCTCCCCACCCCAGTGGAAAGCAGAAAGTCATCAGGACAAAGATGCAGTCTTTGGAGGCATTGCCTGTGTTCTGAAGGATGGCAGAGGAGAGCAGCAAGCACGTTGCCTCTCTGAGTTTACAAACCAGGAAAGCTGGAGGAAAAGAAAAACCTTCTGCCCAGATCAGGTTCCTTCTGAGAACTGGAGGAAGCAGGGAAAATGGCCAGGCCCAGGGCAGGAGTGGGCTAGCAGCAGCATGCAGAGCCACAGTGAAGCACCCTGTGTCCTGCCACAGCCTCGACCCCTTTCCCCAGTGCACCTGAACTGCTCCGTCGTTTCAGGGAGGAGGCAGCCAGCCAGGCTCAGTCCTATCAGAAGGAAAGCATCTCAGAGTGGTCCTGTGGACTTCTGTTCAGATTGATGAATAATGCAAACCAAAGCTCCTGAAGGTCCTATGAGTAGAAAATGCCAATTAATATCACTGGTTTAGCCCGTGTTTCAAATCATGTAGAGGTCAGATGCTCAGAAATGATAAGTATATGACTGTCTTATTTATGTGGTGCCAATTTTTACCACCCTTTGTAGTGAGTGAGCTGTTTTCCTAGCTGAATATGGTGCTGTTGGCTGCAAGTATGGCAGGAGCCTGGCTGATGGAGGACGAAGGTACGCAGCGAGTATTGCTCCTGTCTCAGTCTGGCAACTGTGCTGTTATGATTTGTGTCTGTCATCCACAAATCCTTTGCTTTCTTTTTCAAATGTACCTTCATAATCTTAAATAAGCACATCTGCAGCTGAAATTCTAGGCAAAATTGCACTACAAACATTACCCCTTTCCTCCTTTTCTACTACTGCCATTTGATTTATCATTTGCTTTCTGTTTCAGGTCTGCTGTTTTCTGGTTGGAGTATTTGTTACAGTCTGCATTAGAAGAAAACCCACACATGAAGATAGGAAGAAGGAAGAAAATGGAAAACAAACTGCAAGCACGGCCATTAATTCTTCTGGGGAAAGGATGCCCTGACTTCTTCAAGCGTCCAGACCTGCTGCAGAATATGCAAGGTAAAAATAGAAAGCACAGTACTAAAACAAAGAGGGAGTGAAGATTAACACGGGGGACTTGGTGGCCTAAATATAGACAATTCTGCCCCTCTGCAGTGACTTACAGTAACGGAGAATATTCTGCAGCCAGCACAATTTGTCCAATACCCAATATAATAACACAGAGATCTGACAGTAGGGATTGCAGCTAGAAAATGTGGCATTCTCTCTGGCACAGCTGTCATATTATACTAAGCCAGTTACTTCCCTTTAATCCTAATTAATACTCTCGCTTTCCACTCTGAGCCAGGTTTTCTGGTCAGCAGTGATTCCGGGGGGTCTGCTGCTGCTCTCCCCGCAGGAGCCCTCTGTCTTCAGGAAGCCTGTTCCTTTGGGCTCCTTCTGTGAAGGAGCAGCTGAAATCATGAATGAAACATTTCTGACACTAAAGAGAACTCCTGACATCCACCCCAGCAGAAGAAATCAGCATATCTTTCATTAAAGATATCCATACTTACACAGGGAACACATGCTTGCCAGATGGTGCCAGTTCAGGGTTGCCATCAGAGGGAGAGGGAGAAGTCCACCCCTGCTCAATACAGGCTTCTGCCCTGCCTGCCAAAACCATCCCAGCCGCTGGGTTGCCCCAAGGGTGCTTGCTTGTCTCCCTTACAGCCTGGGAGAGATGCCACCAGACCTCTTCCAGCTTGGGCTGCATTTCAACCCCAAACTGCTAAGTAATGTACAAAATAAATATATTTTGTGGGAGGGAGGGATACAAGCTGAGATCTAGTGTCTGGATGCCATGCTCTTTTACGTAGTGCTGATACTCACAGATACTATTTTATTCCCTGCATTTTTCAAATCGTGTGATTCACTACAGTTTGTGAATACACACAGTAACTGAAAGTTACTAAATGTCTAAATGTAGCTGATTTTAAAAGACAATGTGTCTTTAACAAATGCTATATATATGTTATGTAAACGTTGCAAATGTTATACCATATATTTTATTGTTTTAGACTGCTATTAATGGGGGCAAACGACATGTTTGTGGTCAGATAGTACTGAAATGGTTTGGTCTCTGTTTTTTTTTCTAATTGTAGAATTTCATATTTACTCAAAATAGATCTCCATGTGCACGTTAAGAAATATTTCATTCCAAACACAAGATAAATGCAGTGGGAGAGGATCTTGACTTGCATCAAGAAATCAAAGCAAGCATGAAGGAAAGAGAATATGGTAAGTCAAACAGCAGTTTTTTAACCATGAAGAAAGTATTAATTAAAAGATGTTGTCTTTGCTCCTCAGTGGAGACAACTGTGGGTGTGTGCATGTGGTGGACAGTTATAATGTTAGAAATAATTAGAATCACAGAATGGCAAGGGTTGGAAGGGACCTCGGGAGATCATCTAGTCCAACCCCCCTGCTAAAGCAGGTTCCCCTAGAGCATGTTACACAGGACTTCATCCAGGCGGGCTTTGAATATCTCCAGAGAAGGAGACTCCACAACCCCCCTGGGCAGCCTGTGCCAGTGCTCTGTCACCCTCAAAGTAAAGAAGTTCTTCCTCATATTCAACTGAAACCTCTTTATGTTTCAGCTTGTGCCCATTACCCCTTGTCCTGTCGCTGGGCACCACTGAGAATTAGAACACTTTTTCTTATTTGTTAAAGAACATGTATTTCTGTGGAATGGTACAGGTGCACAATAATGCCGTGAGTGGCACTGAGCAGTATGCGGTGCACGGCCGGGTGATTTCTTCTTCACAGCTTGTAGCCATACCCAAGCAGGGCACCCAGTCTGGCGGCTGTGCTGCATCGTGTATTAGTCACTCGGGGGGCGCTCCGTCTCACACAAACCTTGCTCAGCCAGGGTTTTTCCATCCCATGCACCGCAGGAAAGGGCTGGTGATTCTTCCCACAGCTACGAAAAGGTGCTGTGCAGCCTGGAAATGTCCATTTTGCCTGTGCTCCCTGCCGGAGCCAGGCAGCAAAAGCGAGGGGAGAAGGGAAGCTGCCTGTATCAGTGTCTGGCAAGCCGAACATCAGTGACAAATGAGGAGGGTCCAGTTTAGTGAGTGTTCCTCAAGCTGCCCCCCTACTACCAAGAGCTGAATATCTTCAGCACTCCCTCAGCCCAGGAGCACCCGGTCCCTTTCCTGTTGACAAAAATAGCCTGAAAACATCTTGTTGTGTCTCAGGCTCTCTCATCTGCAGCCCCTATATGGAGTCTAGCAGTTCTAGCTCATCCACCATCTCTTTTGGCACCCAAGGATCTTCCCAGCCCACACAAACTTCATGGCTGGGAGGTTTTGTGCAGCAGCAGCGTGTCTTACCGTGACTATTGCTGGGGCAAGATGGGTCGACCTGATATTGGCATCCATACCATTATGCAAATTTTTGTGTCTATGAAAGTTACCTAATTAAGTCACATTCCCTAAATGTCTCAAATGGAGTTTCTCAGAAATTGACTTTGAGCTGATGCTTGCTGCTGTAAGCAGCACATGTGCAGAGAGCAGCTTAGCTGCGTATGCCACCGAGCAGCCCAGCTGGTGGCTGCAGTGCAAAAGGAACATGGGGGGAGGCACAGCTCTGAATGCCACAAATCCTGGTGTCAGCGCCTGCTGTGGAGACACTTGAGGAGGACCCTCTCTCAGGAGAACCATGCTGTACCGGGTGAGCAGGAGGGCCTGTCTCCACTTCAGCTGTCAGCCAAGGAGCAGCAAATCACTAAGTTGAATAAGAAACCTCCAAAAATAAGGTCTTTCTGCTCAGGAGTTCTAGAAGAACATGAAACCTGCTCAGCTAACTGCGGTGTGGATCTCACTGTCTAAATCAGCACTGATGGCTGAGAAATGGAAGTCCGCAGATGTAGCTAAGCCTTTTAAAAGGCTTCAGAGGTTATCCATTGATCTGCTAATTAATGTCAAGCTTTTTTACTAAACAACCTCTTGGAAACTGCATTTTGTTTCTGTTCCTGGTCTACAAAATCTTGGGAATAGCGAATACTTTCCAGAAAACTGGAAACGTTTTTGGTGCCTCTGATGCCTCTACTGGAAATCTTTGAAATAGTCTGCAAGAATACAGTTAAAGCAATACAGTCAGCCCCAAGTACTTCAGTTGCCTTCCCCTGAGGAGCTGATAGTGGCAACTTTTGGAGACACTGTTGGGCTGGATGAACCTCAGACAAATTTTATGTGCCTGTGTCTTCAACAATGTCTAAAGCCTGAGGCAGCCTGTGTTCTCCAGACGAGCTCGATACAGAGGAGTCATTTTTGTTTTCTTGATTTGTGCAGCATTTTCCTTGTAGAGGTGCAGATCCTTGTGCAATAACGACAGCTTGCAAAAGTTACTTTTTGTGGAAGCTCTAGAAATAATCACCAGATCTCAGTAGTCTAGGGCCATAGACAGGAAGGAGCAGTGCACTGCTTCACTTTATCTTGATTTGCTCTTACTTAGTATGTGCCCCCAAAGAACATCCTTCAGCTTTCCCAGTCATTTTACCCCCAACAGCTACTCCAAAAGCAACAAAATAGTCTAGAAAGCATCCGAATGCCCTGAAAACCAATGAGTTTTATCTTCAACCCAGATCTGGAGCAACTGTAGTGAGTAAATGCTGTTCCTGTAGGCTCGTTCAGGTGTGTGGCAGATGACTACTTTGCCCAGTATGGCTGGTAAGATGCCTTAATGACTCTGCACCCAGGAAGAGCAGCAACAATAGTTTGGGATGACAAGAAGTAACTTTTGTTCAGCACTTAGCCATGTAGATACATAGCCAGCACTAGTCATCTGGGTACACAAAAAGCCTCGTGAAGCTTCACAGGGGAGCTGTCAATGTTCCTTGTTCTTCAGAGGTCCCTCAGCAGCACCCCCAAAGAAGATGCAGTGAAAGGAGTAGTTTAATTCACCAGCAATAGTTGCCACTGAAGAGCAGATTTCTTCCAGCCTTCAATCTGTTCTTTAATTTTCTCTCTCTAAGCCAACAGTATCTATCACCTCGACCTGCTCTGCCCTTGCTGTACTGATGAGAGACTTCTCCTCAGCATGCGGTTAACTCCCATTGTTCCCTGGAAGCACATGCCTGTGGGGACTTCATCACTCCGATCACTATCAGTCCTTGCTGGACACTGCATTCCTTTAGGATAAAGCTTTAGAAGGGCTCTTGTGGGATCCATCAATGAGGCAAACAGCTCTGACAGCCCCAAGAGCCCAGCATCCATCAGCCTAATCCAGACGCTCTGTGCCAAGGCACTGACTGCTTTCCTTTTCTTTACAAGCTTGTGAGGGCATTTTGCAGCTTCTTTTTTGTTAATTCTTGCAAAAGCTCTCCTTCCTCTCCCGAGCAGAATGGCACAGGAATTTGAGCTAAATCTTTAAATGGGGTATGGAGTTTTTCTGGAATTTATGTATTTTAAACACAGTTTTAACTCTCTGGCTGGAGCAAAGCACCGCGTTGGGGACAGCAAGTCCGAAGCAGTGACTGGGGCTGAGTGGGGCAAGGCTTTCCTCCCCAGGAGGACATGGACCCCCCATGGCAGCAGACACTGCAGAGGTGGGAGGCTTGCCTGTCACCTTTCTGTAGGAGCAGTGGGAAGGATCAGGAAGACGGTCCCACGTCCCCCACCCAGAGCCCACAGGGAATGGAACCCATGAGGAAGAAGGTCCAGCGCACAATGGAAAGTGGAGCTCAGCTCTCAGCGAGCGCTGCCTGGTGCAGGGTGCAGGGCTCGGCCCTTCTGTTCTCGGGTGACATGCTCCCCTATGCAGCTGTACTGGGGATTAGCAGTAAATGCACTGGCATTACATTAAAATTACTTTCTCAAATGTATTTGTCAGTGTTCCTGTTTTCCTTAATTAAAATGAGCCCATTTCAACATATACCTGCCCATTTGCCTGCATCCCTGCACGTATATCTGACCGCGACCACCACCACATGCGGGTCTAACGATTGTTGTCAAGAGTCTGGAAATAGTTTGTGCATTCACAGTGTTATGCAGGGAGGGGATCCTGTGTGGTGCAAACTCTGCATAACCTTTCTAGCGTCCGGAGCAACAGTAAAGAATTTGGGATTGGGAACTCACCGCATTGTTATTTATTGGTATTGCATTCCTTGGAGGACAAACCAGGGCCTTGTTGTGCTAGGTTCTGCAATTTAAAAAAGCCTGTGCTTTTGATGAATATACAGCCTAAGTGGCATTGTTCTGTTCTCAATTACAAGTTGTTTTTCAGAAAAAAAGTCCAGTTTATTAAATTAAAATCTCTCCTAAAATAGATATTTTATTTAGCAAAGTTCCTCTCTGCTCCCATTCTTAGTTTAAAACAAATTTGTTTACTGCTGTAGTTGAAATGGCACATACTAAAGAAGAACATAAAGTTTCTTTGATTTTGTTTGGTGTTCTTTTTCTAGTTTTGTATGAAAGTTGGGATTATGTGACCATCTTGTGGCTGTAATGCTTGTCAGTTCATTTAAATCAATGTTTTAATTTCTTACTTATTATCACAAAGTTTATTGGTTTGTTAGTGGTAATACCCAAATTTATAATGCCTGGAAGGAAAAGCCACAGTGTGGACTCACCTATAGCACTCGGCATTGGAGAAATCGCACAGAAAGCAACCACAGATTGCCAGGCTGACAAACATTCTGGTTTGTCTGTCTGTGTGTTTCACAGGTGATTGTTATCATATCATGATGTAAATGTAAAGTAAGCCTTTTTTTGCAAAAGCTTGGAAGTGACTTAGAAGTGTAAGAATCTATTGGGAAGTGTGTGTGAAAATCCCAGCCATTCTCAGGGCAGTGGTGAACGATACAAACTTTGCACGGGCAGAGTCTCAGAAAGAAAATGGAGAAGGAAATTATGCAGGGATTTGGGGCAGGCGGATTCACTGGGCCAGCGAGTTAGAGACTTTTACAAAGCCACCTTGTTCTTTTCCCGGTTTCAGTGGGCTTTCATTTAACAAAGAAAGTAGCTGGAAAAATTACCCAGAAATATTTGACCTTCAAAAAGGCCTCTAAGGCACAATTACCTGATGTTTACTGAACTGGTTCACGTGGTTCCCGCTCTAAATGACTTTCTAGGTTCACCCATGTGTGACAAGGGGTCTGATTATGTGGAGGAGGGCAAATGAGAAAAGAAACTTCAGGAAGGAGAGGAATACACCAGGGAATTTTACTGGTTATGTTTGCTTCAAGGGAAGGAAAGGGCAAATAAACGTAGCCAACTCAAAGTAGCTTTTTGGCTTTCAACTTCAAAAGAAAGTAACATGGGAGAGATGTGGGGTATCAATAGCACTTGACATAAGCTGTTTCATAGAGTTAGGTAGGAACTGTAGAATACATCGTACTTAGCTTTCTAAGCCAGATGACAAATTCTTTTTTTTCCTCATGTACAACAAAAATATAACAAAAATCCTGGTTTCCCCCAATGTCTTTTCTTTCCTTCAGCCCTTGGTTGCCCTGCACACAGGAGATCATTTGGCTGTCTGGCCACCAGTGTTCACGCCAGGGTCCGGTCATGCCCTTTCTGCAGAGTTTCAGCTCTTTCCACTGCATGCTCCTGACACTGGAACAAAGCAAGTGAGTTATCAAGGGCTGCAATCTTGATTAGGCTTTAGGGAAAATACTTTTTTTAAGGAACTAAATTCCATGGTTGGCACAAAAGTGCCTCTGCCACGCACTCTTTTCAGTGGAAGGTATAACCAGGTGCACATAGAAGTAGGACTTCAATAGTTTAGTATTGGCAGAGACACAAAGCAGCATTTTACATGCTGCCCCTCTTCTCTGAACTGTCAGCAGAATCGCATGGGTGTGCAGAGACGGGCGTTCGTACGGTGTGAAAACAGCAATGCCGAAAAACTTGAAGACTTCTTGAAACTAGGGAATTGGATTTCCATCTTTGATGGGAGCACAGCGTACAGTACATTTGTATGGAAGCAAATTATTTTAACTAATCTTGGAACTTAAAGACTTTCATTAATAAAAGCAAGTAGTCGGTACCCCTTCTGGGGTCTACATTATCTAACAAAAGGAACAAATTCTCTGAGGCAGGCTAGAAAGACAGGAGCATCAACAGGATAACTGTACCACTGAAGCAGTTTCTAATTATTTGACCAAGTATCTTTGTGGGGAAAAAAAAATAAATCAGATTTCACATTTGAGGTAGTGGCTTGAAAATTGAAACTCTAAATCCAAACAGGTAGCATGCAGAATTTTTGATAGTCCAGTCTTTCATCTTGCTTTATAAAATAGCAGTAGCCTCCAGTATCCATGGGGCATCATAGCCTTTTCTGCCTAAGAAGTCCTCTGAAGACAGGTTTTGACTGTGTCCCACTGTGGTCTGCAGCGTGTACCTGATTTATGGTTGAAATCTTTCTCTTTGGGGATTTTGACCATGGTTTACTAAGGATGAGTGGGCTCATACTCCAAGGCATGGCATCAGCATCTGGAACTGCAGATAGGTGTCTAAATCCCAAATCAAATGTGAAGGTGTCCTGCAAGTCCAGCGCCGGCCAGCACAGCTCTTGACTCTTCTCCGCATCTCTCTGTTGGGCCAAGACCCTCATGGGTCTTGGGGTGAGATCCCGTGGCAGTGCCGCTCCCAGCAACGCTGTGGCACTCGGGGGAGCACCTCCAGCCAGAGGCTGCACAGCCGCCCACCTCAGCACAGAGGCATGACGGGAGTCAGCAAGATGTGGGGCTCAAGGCCCTTCAGGCAGAGGCTTAATTGGAGCCCTGCTTGCCAGTGACGAGCTCTCTCTAACCAGCAGGTCACTGGGTGCAAGGAAGTTGCCTGTAGGCTGAGGCACCCACCTCCAGGAGGCAGTTCATGGCTGGGAATGGTGCCTCCAGGGGAAGCAGGAGTGGGTGGTGGCAGCTGGGCAGGGACACAGTGAACTGTGGAGCAGGTGCCCAAGCACAACTACCCCGAAAGGCTGGAACTATGGCACCTTTCTTGTTGACATGAGATTGTTCCGCTCAGCTCTACGTGGGGTCAACGCGCCAAGTTTACATCTGGATCTAACGTGTTAGACTTGAGTTTCCACAGGATTTGGGGGCTTTAGAAATGTTCTGCTGTTTTTCAGCACGAGCTCATGAACTTGGAATAAAATTGTCCTTTGGGGAAAAAATAGAACAGACAAAAAATAAGTGCTCATGTAAGATCTGAAGGCTGAGGCAGTGTCAAAGCAGTGGTCTTTCATCTGTGTTTGTTTTCCACCAAATGCAAGAGCAACTCTGAGCAGGATTCGCCTCAGTTTAGGGAGGCAGAAAAAATCATAATACATTGTAAAGAAGAACCCTGAATAAGAAGATCTTTCAAAAAGCCATTTCTTTTCCTACATAAGACTTCCAGATCAAAAGTGAACGGTGATTCAGGAGGGCGCTCAAGCACAGGATTACAACAGCAGCTCCCAGACTCTTCCTGACAGCAGCCCCACTGGAAGGCCAGTTTGGTTTCAGCTCATAAATACGGGATGATGTGGAGTTCATCAGGCTCGTTCCTCCTCCTTTTGGGGGCTGAACAACACGCACATGTCCATGCTCCTGAATTCATGCCTGTTCTGGAAATTTGTTTGCCTGATCCTTAAATTTATGTGTTTGTCTTGGTCTACACAAAGTGCACCAAGCTCTGCCAAGCCCACAGCAGTTATCTGTGGGCCACTGATGGATGCCTCAACTTACTGGGGAGACTGCATGGAAGTTTTCTGCCTTCCTGCAATGCCTGCTGCTTGTTAACAGCTGATCCCGAAAAGGAGCTGACATAAGAGCACCGAGGAGCATGGCTTTACAGAAATGCTCTCCCTGCAATTCTGACTGAAAGGGTATGTGCTGAGTAGTTAAACTACAGCAGACTGAAATATTTGAGAGGTTTCTACTGGAGCCTGCTTTTAACTATCTCTAGCCCTGTTTGGAAAAGGGCTGTAGTTAGTATAAGCTTTTAGCTTGAATTTGCACTTCTTCAGTCTGGGAGGAAGAATAGAAGAAATGTTGTGAGAGCAAATTCCATGTACGTCTTCTGCCATCTGCTAATAGCATGTGTGAGTAGCTTTGCTGCCAGAAACCGAGGAACAAAGATAACATCATTGTGGAGAAAATTGTGCTGCGCTGAAAATGAGACTCATATTCCAGATGACTTGATAGCTAAGCACCCGTTGGAGCCAAGTCTGGGGCCAAGTTCTGCTCACCGACACTTGGATAGACCCAGAATAACGTCGCTTGAAGTAGTGTGAGCCCTTGCAGGGGCAACGTTGTTCCAGCTGAGCCTAAAGAGCAAGTAAGTTTTATAATCCATTTAGCATGATGGCCTTGTTGGAATCCCAGAAATTCAATTATTTAGGGCAGGAGGAAGGACAAAATCTGAAGAGCTTTGCCACTGAAACAACATGTAGGCAACTTGCAGAAAAAAAATGTGGGGAGTCCAGATGGCAGTGAAACACCAAGGAAACTGTTGGAGTTAACCTCCCTATGTCTCTTTTTGTGTCGTCTCATTTGTATGACGCACGTGTCAGTGCACCCTTTAACAGTGCAACAACGACGATGGGAGCCCAGCCACCCTAGTCCCAAAGCATGAGTCCCTGCGGGAGCGGTTGGAGCCACGCGCCCACGGCCGGCAGCGGGCTGGGCCGCCTTCACCCCTGCTGCGCAGCAGGTACACAGGGCAAGGGGTAACCGTGGAAAACAACATTTACGGGTGTGATTTCTGAGCTCCACGCAGTCTCTCTCCTCACCATGCAGCTGGCACAGTAGTCAACAACACACGGAGAAATTCCATGCAGTGCCCTTCTTCAAACCCCTCTGTTATGCACTGGTTTGCAATGGCTGGGTAACAGGTGAGACTGGTTACCAGGAAGGAAAACAATGAAATGTAAATCGTGTGAGAGATGCAGGTAACATGGCAAAAAAGGTCTAAATATGACGATAGAATTTGGTTTGTTTGATACAGCCTGTTAGAAAAGACACTGTAATTCTGCTTGCAGTCAGCCCAGCTTCATCTTCTTCCAGGACTTAGCCCGTGATACTTGAGAAATATGTTACTAGTAGATTTCAGAAGTGTTTAAGTTTCAGTGTGGAGCTGGTACAAGGACCGTCCAGTTGCTCTGACAGTCCTCTCCAAGGCAGAACAATGAGGAAAAAGATCTGCATTTTGCCTTAGCAGACTGGAGTGTGTATTTAATACCATTACTGCTGGAGCAGAAGGGGACATGAAATACCAGGAGGGTTTCTGCATGGCTCACACTTTTTTCTTGTGGCCCTCTTTTATACTTGGAAAGCTTCCTTTGTTTTTCAGTAGCATCAGTAGTGCTGGAAACTGGCACCGCATTTACTGCTTGATGTTACACTATGCAATAGCTGATAACACTTTTGTGAAGGGAGGGGAGCTGCTTATAAGCAGCTTTTTCATCTTTTCATGTTTCTTATTTCCCTGCTAGTGTCAGAATAATTGTATTTGTGGCAGTGCTAGATGAATACACAGGAATGGCGCTACCTGGGGTAACATAGTTGCTGCAGGTCTCCCCTGTGTGATCTAATGCACCGGGCCTGGCTCTGTGCTCCCTGGACACCCAAATCTCTGGGTGGGTCAGGCAGCGATGACATATGTGCAGGGAATGCAAAGTTTCTAATAAAGACATGTAAGCTCCTTGTTCTTGCATCACTCCTAAAATTCTGGTATAATAAAGTAATAAAATCCTAAAATAGTATTAGAGTTTCTTGGGAAAGTTCTTGTATGTGTTATTACATGTGTTGATGAATTGCACGTTCCTTCAAAAACTTCTCTGACTGAAATTCTCACTGTGAGAGATACAAATTCAGCATTCCCAAGTGGTGGTGTGTTCTCATCAAAACCAAGTTGTCTGGTGACAAGAAGGCACCAAGCAAATCCCCCAGATCTGAAGGTGTCTTTATTTTTTATTCAAAGCAAGCAATCATTTCTCTGGAGAGGTGAATACTTGTGTCTACTCTCCATCCTCTTTGTACAGAGAAGTTGTCTTTTGAGGGGCCCCAACCCTTTATCCCACCAAGCCAGGCAGGTGGAGGGAGAGCCAGTGGCGTGCATGAGTGGCTTGGTGGGAATGAGCGGGGCCAGGCAGATGTGAGAGAGGGAGCAGCTGCCACTACGGGTGGAGCCTGGGAGGCCGGTATGAATGTCAGGGAGCAAAGAAAGAAGGCAAGAAACGGCACAGTGGAGGAGAAAGAGGGGAAGGAGAGGGCAAGGAGGAGAGGAAAAAGAGGCCCTGTAGTCTTGGGGTGAGGAGAGATGCCAAGGAAAGGAACATGGTCATCATGACATGAAAACGGTCTTCTGTTGATGTTGTGCAACCTTCCAGGCTTCACCGCTCCTATTTGTGCCAAGGCTTTCCCATTCCTCCTCTCCTAGCTGTCCCTGATGCTCCTCCTGAGCTTGCTTACCAGAGCTGAAGGACATGCTGTATCACCAGTCAAACGCACATCCGTCTCTGAATCAGGCTTTTCTTCATCTACTGCCTCCTTAACACGGGCAAAGGCAAAGGAGGCTAAAGGATATTAGCAACTGTTGAACTGCTGGGTAAATCTGCTAGTTTGAAAACTGATACAGCCACAGAGTATACTACGTGTGCAGCTCTTCAAAAGTAAACAGCCATTTACAGCAGGATCATAAAAATCTTTGAGGCACTCAATAGCAAGTTGCCTGTGGCTTTTCACCCTTGTATCTCCAGGAGTTATTGCTCAATGAGGGACTATGTGGTGTTTTGTGTGAACCGAGGGGTAATTGCGAGCAGCTACTTAAATAGCCCTAATTATGTTTAGAGAAGGCTGTTCCCAGAAAGCAGCTAGGATCTGTGAATAAACATATTGCCACAGGTGACCACCTGATCTGTGCATATGGACCTAAAAAAAGCCAGTTTGCTAAGTTTAAATACCTCAAAATAAAGCTGAGCAGACACCAGACGCCAATAGCTGTGCCTGTGCCGTGCCCGCTACCAAAAGCAGCATTGCACAGGGGCTTTGTAGTGGAGGAGAGTGCAGGTCAGGTCCTTGTGGCATTGCAGATGACCACATAATGTTTAGCCAGCCTGTAACGCACTCCTGAGGGGACTAGTGGGCTTAAAATACAGGCATTTAAATATCACACAGACAAAGAAAGATGAAGAAGTGACTAGGCCCCATGAATGGGGGGATGGAGAAACCCTGTGGCTTATTTTGCTTAATCCGTTTACAAACACACTCAATGTCTGCTGAAGTCCAGCGGCAGCCCCTGCCTTCACCCCAGCAGCCAGCCTGGAGCTCCCTGGGGACCGTGGGCAGCTGCTCCCCACCTGGAGCCGACGGGGCTGGGTGAGCACAGCCTCGGACCCAAAGTTGCCCCCTTGTGAGTACTGCCCAGAGGCTGTAAGACCTTGCAGGGCACCTGAAGCTCTGCACGTTCTCTGGACAGGGTCTTTCTCTCCACAAAAGGCGCCCACCTGGGAGCCAGGAACATGGCTTAGGCAGCCCCTGGCCCCCCGGCTATGCCTAAGCATTGAGAGACTCCAGAGGGCCATCGCTGCTCAGCTCAGACTGGCAGTACCATCGTTCCACAGCTCAGCCGTGTCTCCGGGAGGCAGGCCTGGACAGCAGGAGCCCTCTTCAGCCTCCTGGTAAAGCTTGGTGCTTCAGGCAGAGTTGAACCTCATCCTGCTCACGAGTACCACCAGCCTGGAGTCTGGCCCTCGGAGAGGGCTGGGACCTGCTCGGCTCTGCGAGCCCACTGCCTGGCCAGAGAGGTCAGCAAGTCCCAGGGGACACGGAGAAACAGCGACCTACCGGCATTTGCTTGCAGCAGTTGGGCAGTGAGCTGGCAAGTGGGGCTAAGGCAAGCGGGGCTTAGGCAAGCAAGGCTCAGGCGAGTGGGGCTCACCACACAGGATCCAGCTTCCAGCTTACCTGCAGCCCTACACTGCCAGAATTTGTGAAAGTCTGTGACAGAGGGGACAAACGTGAAGCTGTTCAACGTCTGTGAGGGTTGAAGAGTTCATGGTGACAGCTGAGATAACGCTGGGCTTGGCTCCAGGCCCCGAGCCCACCCTGCACCGCCGGCCTCCTCCTCCTCCTGGAGCGAGCGCCCAGCTGCCTCACCCCACCATTAACCACGTGTGGCTTTGGCGTGGCTTAAAATTAACAGCTATGCATATGATGGGTACATAATTATTTTATGTTATGACATGGAAATACAGTAGGTCTAGAAATAAACTCTGCGCCTTTTTGAATTAACCTGGCGGCTCTCTGAACAGCTAGGAAAAAAAGATTCTTAATATTCATGGTAGTCAGTCATGTTTTCTTCCTCTCTGTTCTGTTCTGATCAACAATTGCTTTCAGCACTCCTTGCGCACAGCTGTGGGAGGAGGCGTGCTCAGAGCCTCGGCGCCCTTCCCCAGGGCACATGGTCCTGCTGCCAGCACCAGGGATGGTGGGGAGACACCACCTCTGCCAAGGTGGCTCCTCTGGGCAGGTGACGGTGACGCTGATTGCCTCGCAAGAAGTTCCTGGTATTGCCCTGTACGAGACAGCTTTGCCTTGTGTGCAGCACCTACCCATTTTGGCACGAGCAGCCTCGCCATCAACCCAGGCTTACAGGGACAGCCCCCCCACCCCATGACCCCCCAAGCAGGAGCCAGCTCTGGCTGCTGCTTTCTTCACTGCTGCGCTGGTGGGATGTGTCCATGCCAAAGGTCCTCCTGACCCGCTGCTGGGCTCCCGGCTTTTCCCCTTCTCCTTCAACTCCCAGTCTCTGAATGTTTCTCCGCATCACTCCTTTCCAGTATCATCCTGGTGTTGTCTCTGGACTTTGGCTCGCTCTGCGGGGAGCCATCCATGAGCTCTCTGGGAACAGCAGAGGGATGGGGAACGTACCCTCATGGCACCTCTAGCAGCTGGCACAGCGTGGTAAGTTTAAAGGCATTTTCCAAGGAAATGAGGGACAGCCCCAAGTAAAAGGCTCAGCAGAGGATTGTCATCGACGCTTGGCTACCACCGGCACCAGCTCCAGGCAAAGGAACGGCTGGACGGGGATGCCACCTGCGGAGGGTAAAAGCCTTTTAGCAAACTCCTCCGATGTCCCAGGGCTTTAACCAGAATGTGTGGCTGAGGATGGCTGGAAACCTGTGCAAGACAGAGAGCGCTGCCCACTCGCTCCATCACTCAGAGCTACGGGCCCATCTCCCCCGGAGCCCCCGTGCCACGGCTCCCCGCTGCCCCCGGCCCCACCACCTCCCCACAGCACAGAGGAGACACAAGAGGTTCAGCTCCCACCAAAATGAGGGTGCGCTACACTACTCGCAGCTTCCAAACAATCCCTTCATTTCATGCCTGGACATCAGTCAGTGAATTTCCAAGTTAATTGGTAAACAGAGACAATTATAAATCAAAATATTTGGTGTTTCCTTTGCACACCACCAAAGCTTTCAGCAGGGCTTTGTGCCCATTGCACCAGGCAGGAGAACAGTCACTGTGTGACTGTCATCGGCTAAAACCTGTGCTGTTAGAGGACAGCTGCATCTCTAGTTATAACTTTGGGAAACTATAACGAGAAACACACAGAACAGCAGAACACGGTAACATCAGTGAAGGTGCAGGCAGGAACCCGACGTGCTAAGGCAGTCACTGCTTAAATAAGGATACTGTTCAGCAGGACGCCTTTTCTGATGCTATTCCTGAGACCAGAGACCCACGACGTGAGAGGCAGCGTATGAAAGCAGATCTGTCTCCCTGCTTGTTTACACAGACTTTCACATCCGTGAGCGTCAGTGATCGCTCGGAGCAGTGGCTGTAAATGTCCACAGCCAGCACCACATCCCCCTTTCAGAGGAGTGTTTTGAGACACTTGTCCAGATTTTTCAGCAAGGAGCAACAACTATCAGAAGGGGAATAGCAGCACAAAATTAGAAAAAAGCAATCTGTGGTGAAAGGGGTAGGCTACCTAAATCTTTGGCTGCGTGTAGGAGATTTATTGTGCCCTTTATGGAGTCTCAGCTACATTTCTGCAGGCAGAAGGCCTAGAGACTGGATATGTTTCAGTGGCTGTGTACTCATAGCTTTAGTCTTGGGGTACCCACTGTAGCTATCTCAGCAACAGCAAGGCCACGTGGTGGAGAGTTGGATTGCTCTAACATGCTTCTTCCCTCTTCATGCATACTTCAAACCCAGCCCAGAGACATTTTTTGCTGCCTGATCCTTACTGGGTCCCTGCTAGAAATCAGTCTTGTTTTTCTTCCCTGGCTTCTCTATAATTACAGAGCATGAAGCCGGTAAATGGGATACAGGATTGCTGCTGGCCAATTCCCCATGCTGAAGACGTGCAGGCAGAGGCAGGGCTGTATGTACTGACTCTCGTGAAGGACGGTATTCAGTTCCTTAGCAAATCTGTCATGGTGCAGTCGGGTGATGATTCATGTGCAGTGGTGGACTGAACTGCACGCCCAAAGCTCTTATGACCACAGGCTGCCTTCCACATCACTGTCTTGGAGGTTGCTGGCCCCAAAGCAAGAACAGACAGGTAGGGCACGCAGCAGCCTCTGAAAAGCCACGCTTTACAGTCTGGTGTACAATGAAACACAGACCATACTGCATCAAACCAAGGCCCCTGTTAGTCCAGTGTCCTCTCTCCCAACCCAGCTGCAAGCAGACACCTACAAAACAGTAAGAAAATGGCAAATAAATCTGCTATTTTTCTCCTGATAATCTTCCAGCCTTTAGTATTTTCAGTTCAGGGGATTTTGATGAGCTGTTTGTGGTCTCTTTGGTAATTTCCACTGGCTCTGTTCCATGTACTTGTCCTTTTTCCCCTTGAGTCTCTGAGAAATTTTTGCATATTTTTGCAAATGCCCTTTGCGAAGCGTTCTGCAGGGCTAGTGCTGCTGTATGAGGAAAAAACCTCCTCTTATTTGCTTTGAACCTGGCTCTTATGATCCTTTGCTCTTTGTAGGCACCCCTATCCACCCTGTTTGATGGCTTCTAGCATGTTGCCTTTCTCTGAATCTTTTCCAGTTCTAATGTATCTGTCGGAGATGAGGCGACCAGAACTGCCAATGATGCTCAGTGTGTGGCTGAACCCTGGATTTGCACCCTACCATAATTATGTCTTCTGTTTTGGTCCCCTTTTGGTCCCCTAATAATTGCCAGTGTTAAATTTGCTGAGGTTTTTTGACCGCTGGAGAGCACTGAGCTGATGTTTTCATGCTCTCTAGCACAAACTCGAGGCCTCACTTCTGCCTGGTAATGGTCAGCTCATTTTTTATAGGTGAAGTTATATTTTTTTCTAGTTATACCACTTTACAGTTATATACATTAAATACAATTTACTGTTGTATTGCCCTGTACTCAGTTTTGCTAGGGTCTTACACATTTCTTCGTGGTCAACTCTTACTGCTGCAATATATTGAAATAGGTGCTAGTAATCTTTAATGCGCTGGGCTGTAAGCTGCACTGAGTCAGGAGCTGCTTGAAGTCCTGTTCAGCATTTTCCCTCCAGCATTAGCAACATCCAAGAGAGTCAAGGGAGGAAACTGGAGATGGTTACAGCATCACTCATCTCAGTTTAATTTACTGTCAGATGTAAATCAATGCCTTAATCCCACTGTGATAAAAATCTTTTATGATCTCTGCAGTGGATAAAGCTGTTTGGTCAGGCCAAGTAGCCAGTTTTAAACCAGTCACGATAATCCCCTTTTTCAGTAAAGCAGGTGATTTTGTAATGACTATGGGTACTAGATCCCACCGGGAAATCATTATTCTATAACGTTAGTGGCAACACTAAATTTACTTCAGACTTGCTAGAGTACGTGATGGAGTTGTTAGTTTGCTTCATTCTCACATCACACACTGCACTGACACTAACATACAAAGCTAAGATTCTTTGCACTGTTACGTGAACAAAAAAGATTAGAGTAGCATCTTTGTCAAGAATGATGAGCAAGCATCTTTACTTAGATGAAGACGGGAAGTCTTGTGGTTAGACACCCACTTAGGAGCCACAGGACTTGGCTCGTTTCCAGTACTGAACAGATTTTTTATATTATCTTTGAGCCCCAGCTTCCCCATTCAGGAATTTTGTGAAGTTCAAATGATTCATATTTCCTAAACTGTTTTCTCTCTTCCTCCTATAACCATTTTGGCTGACTAGGCTTGTTCTTCTTCTCTTGCAACAATTAGATTTAAATATGAGTCAACCTGGAATAAATCAGTGCACAGGATGCACTAACTTTACCAAGAGAATACCCCCAAGTGCATGCATTTAAGGAATTGGAGTTTAATTGCAGTGTTACAGCACTGACCACACACAAGGTCAACTTCACTTTTCTCAGCTGACACAAATCTGATTAGTTCAGAAAAGCCAGGGACTTGGCAGACAGCTGCTGTGATGGCATTCATTTTCCTCTTGGGTAGGGACATGCGAAGCTCCTGTTAAGGAACGACTGACACGCTCTTATCCTTGTGCATTACAGCAGCTTTCCAGGGATCAACGCATGCGAACAAAAGAACTGATGAGACAAATACCATGAGCCTCTAGACCCCTCACTTATTCCCAGGAAACTTTATTACCGACATACCTAGTGATGAGAACCTCGTTCGCATTCCTCCTGGTGCTTCTACTGAAGGATATGATTCAGAGATGGCCTCTTTTTGTGGACAGGATGGCATTAGCTTTCACAATAACCAGACATTAAAACATAGATGACTGTACCAGAACAGCCCTTTTTTTTGAATGGCAATGATAACATTTGGCACATACCTCACGTTTCCAACAAAAAGCCCTCATTGCGTTACCCCAGAACAGAGTACAGCATGTGTTTCCCCTTCCTCCTGATGTGCCTGTTTCCCACCACGCTGGGCAGTGCAGGGCAGGCGCTTGCAGTGGTTACTGCAGGGGGGGAAATACATTCCCAAGAGGCTACTGGCACCATATACTCAATCCTTCCACATCAGCAGACCTGGGTTGGTGACAAGACAGATAAAAGAATAAGGCCGAAAGTCGGCAGACACCCAGCACAACCACGGAAGATGTCTGCTTTCAGTGGCTGAATGTGGCTGGCTTTTTTAAGGAACCAAAAATCCTGTCTGGTAGTAAACATCTTAAGTTACCACACAGAAAAAAATAAAAAAACCCCAAACATCAATCACCTAGCCAAGTACTTGGGATGGAAAAATCTCAAGAGCCTAGATGAGATAGATGCAGCATGTCTCCTGCCTGGAATACCTGGGAGCGTTTGTTGGTAGCATGCCTGATCGTGTATGGCTGTTCGGACACAGGGCCAAGCCCACAGCCATTCCCCTGCCAGCTGTGTGATCCCCGTCCCTCTTTCTGGCTGCGGGAGAAGGAGGTGACGCCTGGGTGGGACAACTGCCAGGCGTTAGCAAAGACCACTTATGCCTATGGTTCGTTTCCCAGGCAAGGGCATACCTTGTTCCCAGGTGCGAAGCACTGATTGCGGCCAGCGTGTCCACCCCCACGCTGTGACTGTTCTTAGGAGTGTGCCACAGCACTTCACGGCAGCGTGGGACCACCGAGGGGGACTGTGAAAGCCAATGAAGCAAATAAGGTGAACGGCACCAAACTTTCTGGGGGGAAGCAGTTTTGGTGCAATGTCGACCACCCATACTTCCGAGTCATTCTTTGCAGCAAGGCAATGTAGGCAGGCAGAGCAGCATTCCCATATGGATTGTGCCGGTCCCTTTGGTGTGCCAGAGCTGAAGCACATAGAATGAAGAAGGAGAGACTCACAACTCAGTCGCAGGGCTGAAAAAGGTGGGTTCAGATCGTGCCACAGCTTTGATGCACAATCTGATAGATGCTCCGAGTTGTAGAACTCAAGCTTTTCATGTTTCAGCTTTACGAATGCAAGACAGTGGTTTTGCCACGTTTCATCTAGCAGATTTCACCGTTTTATCCACTTTCCATCAGAGTAAATTAAAGCCCTAATTTTTCCGCCTTTCCTTGCTTGTTAATGGGTGACAAGGAGGTCAGCTTCAGAGAGGCCTTATGTAGAGGAGGGTGGTAATAGCTGTGAAGTGCCCTGTCCAGTGAAGTCTCAAATGAAAGACAGGACAGCTGTGCAAGGCATTATAAAGTCTTTGAAAATTAAGATAATAACAAGGCAGGCCCATATATTTTACTAGCATGTGAGACTCAGAATTGCTGCTGCTGCTGAACAGCATTTCCATGCCAGCAACCTGCACCAGCTGCTACGGCCACAGACCAGTCCTTCTCTCGATAACAAAGCATGGGTTGTGCTCCAGTTCCTGGACTCCTTCACCTCTGTATCACCAGGATTTCTTCAGCGCAGTCATTAACAGCTCACACATACCTGCCACACCTTCCAGCACACGCCTCTGCATTCCTCGCCCTGTTCCAAGACATGCCTTCTTCATGGACTTGCGCTCTCGGAGCTCACGTTCACCAACTGTCTTATTCATGTGTTGCTATGAAGTGCTGCTAAGTTGCGGTCACGATGAATTCAGCCCACAGTGACCCTGTCCTTGCAAGAACAGACTGAGGGTAGATTATCCTGGCACCTAACCAATACTTTTTGGAAGTGTTTTACAATTTACATAAAGAAAGTAAGTGCTGGAAATACCTGATCTGGAGTAACAACCTCTGGACCTTACTACACACATACCACAAGCTAATGGTTGTCAATTAATGCATTTTCCTCTGTTCTCTGATCTGTGGTGGGAACTTGCAAGCTTTATCCCAGCCTTTTCTCAGCTTACAAAGCTTTTCCTACCATCTCTTACATTTACCGAGTCTCCAGTTCCCAAGTGCTGTTGATATTTCCAGCTCTCAGAGTTTCTGGGACAGAGGCAGCTCTGTCTTCCAGGGGATGCAGTACATGGTAGCTCTGACGGAACGAGCTGGGGGTCACAGCACCTGACCACGGAGGGTACCTTGTCCCTGGACCTTGGCACAGGCCAGCCAAAAAATGATGCCACCTTCCCCCCTTCTTGTTCTTCCTCTTACAAGGCACAGCAAATCAAAACCTCAGATGGGCACAACTCCTAATTCTTGCTTGATTTGCAGTCTAGAAAAAAAAAAAAAAAATCAAGCTCCTCATTTCCATACAGCAAGTGGGAACCAGCAGCGGTTGGCAACTCTCTAGCCTTGGCCAAGGGCAAAGGAAATAGTTAATCTGTCACTCCTTTGAAACACAAATCTCTCTGCTTCTTACAAGGGAAAGATCTGAGTCCTTGACTAATGTTAAAGCGCTCAGCTTAGGCTGATTTTATTTCCCATTTTTCTGTTCTAGTCTCAATTTTTTTGCCTTGATTTTTAGTTTAATCCTTTATTTTTAAGGTATACCTGGTGCCAACTGCTTCTCAAAACTATTCATTCTGTCCATTAATTAGACTTATTAGCTGTTTACCTAACATCTTACCTGAATATAATTAAAGCAGTATTCTGTTCTGGAAAAAAAAAATCGAAGAAGTGATATCTCAGGCAGAGTTTGTTAGATTTGTATGGTAGAGAAGGTGTCCCCGGGCTCTGGGTGGGAAATGTCTCACTGATTACCCTCGTTTTCTTCCAGTCACCTTTCTGCACGTGTAGGTCCTGCTGACCATTAGATCTGAGGGTCATGACAGGTTAAAGTATATATTTTGAGAACTTGGTTATGGCAAATAAGACATCGCTGACAGATTCACCTCAGCCCCTTCGCAAAAGAGCTTTATTTAGGAGAGATGCCCGGGAAGAGGGACGGAGATGCACCCAGGAGTGGGAGGCTGTTCGGGCAGAGAAGCCCCCATTGTTGTCTCCGTGAAGGTTTGCAGTCCCGCTGCAGGGCAGGTGCTCTCAAGCCTTCCCGAGGGAATAATGGGTGGTGGGAAAGGGCTTTTCTCTGGGACTGATCCCAACCGACGCCTGCTTTGAGAATGTGGATTTCTTTTGTTGATTCGCTGCAATACTGTTTTGATTTAGGAAGCCAACACACCTTGAGAGGTGATATCACTTGCCTGATTACAGCAGAAGCACTTCTGACCAGACACCAGTGCAAGGCTTTCCTGCTTTCTCAGTTTTATTTTCTACTCTGAGCTTTGCAGTCTTACATCCATGCTATATTGGCATAGACAAAACTGCACGTTAAAAGTGGCCAGCCTGTTTTAATTGAAAAAACATCCCTCCTTCTGGTATTTTTGCTAGCATCAGTCCCCAGAACACAATCCCTAACACAGGGAGCATGTTCCCCACTGGCACTGATGTGCCAGACAAAAGTTCGTGGCTTTGTCTTACTGAAAATGAAGCCTTGATTATTCATGCAGTTCCCAGTGAGTCACTCCACACCCTTGAATTATTTCTGAGAGATGTAAAATGCCTTCTGCTGAATTCCTACTCCAAAGAGTCTTTTGCACGACCGGGTTTATCAGCGAATGCAAGCAGACTCATGATTTACAGTGCTTCACCATCATGGCATCTATAATACTAAACATGATGACTAGGGAAACCAGACCCACCTATTTTTTGCCATAGGCTCACAGCCTCCAAAATCTCCCGGCAGCTGCACAACAGGCATTCGGGCAGGGTGTGTGTGTGTGTGCAGGGAGACCTTATATTGCCCTATGGATCTCAACACAGCTGAAAGAAAATTGATCGGCTGAGTGTATATGGATTCACTCGCAGGGATGATACGGAGACTGAAGGGATGATACGGAGACTAACCTGAAGGCCTTTTTCTGTCACTTTTCACTTTCTTGCTTCATCTTTGCTGCCAAGAGTGTGCTTACCACTGGCTAAATACTCAGCTGTGGTGCAAGTCACGCATGGTCACTGTCCTTGTGTGCAAGCAGTGGAGACCAGACCTTTTCAGCTGTAAGCTAAAGCTCAGCTCTGCTCCCTCAGCCTGCCGTGCCGACCTTATTACCTCCTTTAAGCTGGAAGTACACTCTCTGCTGTGTTTACCCACAAACACGGTTAGTACACATCAGTACACCATCAGGAGACGTAGATAAACTTTTCCTATGCAGCCTGCAGAAGACAGGCATAGGCTGTTCCCCAAAGGCTCTGTGGCTTCTTCCTGAAATAGGGGATTCCCAGGATGACCGGAGGATTTTCACAGTTCTGCTTTCTCCCACAAGGAAAATCTCTTTTAGCAGCTCCAACATTGAGGGGACCTTCCCCAACCAAGAACCTCCTCCAAAGCAAGAAGGCCATTGTGGAAAGGATTCCCTGTGGGGTACTGAGAGCTCGGAGCTCCCCCTGTGACCCGACACAGCTCTCCGGTGCAGCTCCACTGTGCACCGCTCCAACAGGAAGCAGGAACGTACCCACGGTAATTCAACTACTAACTTTGAGATAACGCTAACACTGCGAGGTTTAGTCAGACGTAATCGTTATCTTGTACATGACGCTGTGTGTATCTTACAAGAAATGGTGTGATTTCTTACAAAAGGGAGCTCTGCTGAGCAGCTGAGCGCTCACCGTCAGAAAAGACCATGTAGAAATCCCTGTTGCCATACCTGCAGTTAGTGGAAGGGGCTGATGTGCTTTCACTGGCAGCTGCAAGCATTTCAATGACATTCCCTAGCAGACGGCCAGTCCTGGCACAATATGAGGCTGAAGGCATTACCTCTGCAACATGAGATTTTAGGCTGGGATTCCGCATATTGCTCCTACAGAAATCTCTGTCACTGCAAAACACAACAGCAGCACCCAAAACCGTGTTAAGCAGTCATTTTAGCAATTCCGAAATCTATTATTCATCTGGCTAATTAAAAAACCCCTCCTCCCTTCTTTTTATTCACAGATGGCCATGATGATACCTTTTTATTCAATAATTAATCATTTTTGTGTCAGGTTTGACTTGTTTTAGAGAGTTAAACTGAGTGTCTTGTTCAAGGAAATCTGTAATCGAGGTACAAATCTCTGTGCATCTGGGCATCTGTGAAAGACTTCAAGATTTGTGCAGATGACTAAGTATATGTTTTTAAACATGTATTTTACTACCTTAAAGGCATCTACACGGGATGTTAGTAGAGGCTGATCTGTCATCTCTCTGTCTTGTCAGTAGACCCGCTGGATTCTGACAGCTGAATAGAGACCATTAATTAGAACTGCCAGGCTTTGTCAGACTTTTGTCATACTCCCCAGATAATTCAGTTTTATGCATTTCAAGCAGCTTCAGTGGGAACATGACCAAACCTTTTCATTTCCCCATTAAATTATCTGCCTCTCTTTCTAAGAAAGAGGATTTATTCCTGCAGTAGCAACCCTTTGCATTTTGGGGGGTCAGTGTACCTCAGTGCTATGTTAAGGAGTGCCCAGGTTGGTGCTGACTCCTTGGGCTGGGATCAGCTGTGCAAAGGTTCTGGTATTAAATCCCCGACCTCATGAAGGTTACAGAGGATAATGCCACAAGTTCTGCAGGAATAAAGAGCCTTTTTCTTCCTTCTGTAAGGAGGACCTATGCTAGAATAAGCAAACAAAAATTGGACTTGATTTCACATCCCTCTGCTCCCACAGCTGTCCTCGCTGGAGTCAGTACCTTCTCATGTGGACGTGGTATCATGACTCTCAGCTATTCATTCTTAAAGGAGAACTGTTATTTTTGCACGTAACTATGACCTATTTTTTAATTTTGCTATCGATACAAATTTACTCTTCATAGCACATCTATGAATCCTTTGAAATGCAGAGCAAATGATCAGACCTTAGAGACGCATTTAGAAAATGCCAATTTTGTTTATTTTACATGTTTATAATTGTCTCTGGCCATAATATCATTGATGATTTTCCACAGTAGCTTTCAAAGTCATGTTGGTTTGTCTGGATATTCAACATTGCTAAAAAGCAGTTAAAGTGTCCAAGGCAAGAAGGGTTGTTTGTTTTTTTCTCACTACTACAGCCTAATATGTATTTGAACCATGAGCCATCTCCTTACAGCTTCTGAAATCAAAGTAAAGCTAATTTAGAGCATAGCATAAACATATCTTGTAAAGATACAGAAGCATCTTTCATGAATCCATAGCATGCAGATGGACAGTATTGTATTTTCAGCACATGCTTGCTTTTGTTTCAAAAGCATTCAAAAATAAAATTGTTCAGGTTGAGAGATTGGTTTGGGATGAGATAATAACCTGTAGTCGTAAGGGACAGGTCTTTTATTACGCTGCTTACTTTCTAAATTATCCTCATCAGAGCTTTTCCTTAAACATTTAATTATCTCTGCTCCTCTCTGCTCCACAGACTTCTCTAGTCAGTGGGGACTGAACTGGGTTAGTAAGTGGATTCTTCTGGAAATACAAAGACTCTGTTGCTGGACCAGAAACAACTTTTCCTTCCTGTAGCTATGCCACAGTAATTTTATAAATTTTATTTTTCTGTAAAAAATTATTTTATTTATCGTAGCTGAAGTAATACTAATGAATAATTTATATTTAAGCACAATGTATACATATTATAATTCTGTTTATTTATTTGCTCTCTCTGGCACATTTTTGGTGGAAGCGCTCTCTGCATATTAGAATTAATATAAATAATTATATTAATTAATAGGATTACTGAGGGATTGTAATCTTCTTATATAATATAAGTGATTGCCACCAAGGGGTCTACACCTAAATGCCCCTGTCCCAAATGCTGCTGAAGGTACCCTTTGAGCACACTAGGAATCTCAGCACCCTGCTCTCAGCTACCTATGCTGTAGACAACTGGAGGTAGACAAGCTAAAGTCAAGTAAATTCTACCTTTCAAGTCCAGCTTATGCTGCTCACGCACACAATTTTATAGGAGAAAACAAGGATATGTGATTAGAGGCTAATACCAAATTCTCACTGTCCTATGCTGCAAGAGCAATTATTTTTCATGGACAGCTTGCTCCTTCCATGTATTGCTTGGAGATGGATCCTCTTCAGAACAGCCCCAACAGAACAAAGGACCATGTCATCTTCTTCAGGAGTAACCCCTGTTCAACTGGCATGCCACAGATTTGCCTCTGGGACCAACCTGTGCTGAAATAGAGCTGGTTTCAGGTAAGACAGCGCATGCAGTTTGCACACACATGAGGTTGTCAACTGCCAGACTTCCATGTGGCAGTCACACCAGGAATGAATGCGTTCCAAAGTTAATTCATATGGCACCTTCCACAGGGGCTCCCACGGCTGCACGGAGACACCTGTGGAGGCAGGTAATGGTGTCTAGGACATTCAAGAGAATTTTCCCCACAGCTCACCTGGATTCAGGTGGTAGCCTCTAGAGACTCTGTTGCCCATCACACTTTTTCCTCTGAGGTGTCCTCTGCAGTAACTAACGCAGTAGCCAGGTTTTCTGTTCTTGGTCCTTTCCCATGGGCCTGCCCAGGGAATGAGGGACTCTGATCCACCCTTGGGCCATCTCTCATGTCAGGGTCAGCCTACCTGAGGAGCTTGCTTTTATTCTTGATGCAATGGTGGCACCTCGCAAGACCACTTGCTGTTAAATTCTGCACTTCGTGGTGCAGTGTAAGGGCTAAGTATAATGTTCAATTACAAAGCAGCGCGAATAAAAGCATCTGCCAACGTCTGCATATATATGAGGTCAGTGGGTTTACATTCCTTCAGGTCAGAAAACAGAACAAGCGTGATCTCATCCCCATGCCAGTTTCTCCACATTACAAGGTCACCGCAAGATGTGACTACACATTGCTTCTGCTCCAGGAGGACGGGACTGAGGGCTTGTCTGCACTGCTTGGAAGAACAAACTGGAAGGAACACGCACAAGCAATCTCAAGGTAAGAACGCAGTGGAGAACAAGCATGCTGGTTTTCCCACAGCATGAAACAGCTGAGCTCACAGTATATACCTGAAAAAAAAACTGTAAATGCCTGGTCTTTACTGTATTTTTACCATAGTCATTCATGCTCCCTAGTAAAACCATACTGTATTTATGAGGGACTGCAATATCTTAGTGACCACATTTTGCCTGGTGTTTGCCCAGCTGGTGGGCAAAAGAGGGCTACCACTTTCAAGTGATTTATACAATCTAGTGTCCAGCCCCGATGATCAGCGAGGGAGAGGAAAGTGGAATAGTGGGAAGCGGCTATGCAAAACCTCCACAGAGGAATCGTATTTTCCCTCTCCTCGTTTGTTATTCTGCATGGTAATGTATTAATTCCTTAACTAAACTCTTCTGATTATTTTTATAAACCTTACTGATGTCACTCTGAATATTACTGTTATCCTTATAAATACACAATCCTCTTTCTGAAGAAATTTTAGCCATCCAGCTAACATGCCCTATGACTTTGAAATCAGTACAGTAAATTCATCAACGGAATTGAAAATAAAATTAAGCTTTGGATGAAAGCTACACTATATACCTCTAGGGCTTATAAATTTGGTCTGATCCAAGGCATAAGTACATGTCCCTAAAATGAATATAATTCTGATGGGTTTTATATGTTTCTTAGACAGGACTAGACAATTTTAGAGGCATACATACATCTGCAAAGCAAAATTATGGTTATAAAGGCATGTCCTGGGTTAAGGAAACAACCGCTGTGTCATGCAGAGGTTTACATTAAGGATGGGAATTGCTCAGAATTGGTATAGTAAAGCATACCTTTAAATTTTATTCACTTTGGCAGTACCCAAAGGATCAGACTCCACCTTGCACACCTTCGTTCTCTGTAAGCCAGCTTGCTGCAACACAATCTGTCTAGAGCAGAAACAGCCCTGCACCTAGCTCTGGGTCTGGCCAGGGTGTATCCAGCTCTGATGGGCAGCAAACTGGCAAGCTGACGTCCCCAGCAGTGGACTCTGCCATGTGTACCTGCATGGGCTGCCACGCTGCAATAGGTAATGCAGATTTTTTTTCCGCTGTGAGCACACCGTAAGGCCACCATGTGCATGGGCCTGTCAGAGGCAAGGGTAGGCAATGGGCAAGAGGGACTGTAACACTGGCACTGTCAGGACTGAGCAGTTACATTTACTGAAATGCAAAGCCATGGGACAATGTCTTAAAGGTCTGAATGGTCTTGATTCTAGAACAGGAATGCATCCATTCTCCTCCAATTTAATGCAAAAACACTGGACTCTCCTTAAGCACGCCACGCGTGAGAGTTGAAGTTAATGTTGGTGGATGGCGACCATGCCTCTGACACCCATTTGGATCATGTTTCATTGCAAAAGGATCATCTTCATAGAGACTGCCACTGTTTATATGTTCAAGACCTATTTTCCATGCTCGGAGATAAAGTTTCCTACTTCTTTCTTTCAAAAGCTACAGAACCTCAATATACTTGCTACCTTGGGGCCCAGCCCTGTAAATCTTGCTCCCATGAATAAACCTTATTCATGCACATTCTCATGTAATGAGAAAAAGCTTTTATGGAATCATGTTTTGTAAGTACTAGTGAAAAGCTAAGCTAGATAGGACCTAGATAAGTCAGTGATGAATACACGTTAATCAGTTTTTTGTATTTATAGCCAGACCCTAACACCCACAAAATGACCATATGTATTGAGTAACAAACAAATTAAGTCAGTTTCTGAAGACCTACTTTGATAACACAGTTATTCTTTTCAATGCATAAAACTTGAACACAGCTCTGGGAATTAGCAACATAAAAATAATGATGGTGGTGATGAATTTAAAATGCTCTCCAAACAAGAAATTGAGGAAGTCTTTAGAGAGGTCTTGTGGTGAACTTGATAAATCTTTCCACAGTTTTTAATTCTGACTATTAGTTATTTCATAATCTGCAGTGCTTACTTAGCAACTGCTACAGGCTATTGAATAAACCATCATGGCAACATACAGCTTTTGCCATAGGCCAGGATCACGAAACTACAAGTGCATCATTTGTTATCCTGAATCTGCCTATGCTGTTGTTATTTTATAACTGCAGATCTCAAGGTGATTAACAATGCTGGATATTCATCAACCTTATTAAGAAAATGGAGTAACTGTGATGTAATGAGATGAAGAAATTCACTTGATATCTCTGAATGAATTAGTGTCCATACAAGGATTAAAACACATTTCCTTATTCCTGGTGCCATTCGTAATCCACTGCACAAGAATGCCAAAACCCTTCTTATTACCATTCACCGTATTTCAACAGACTAGGGCATCGAAGGACTAGGCATTGAATCTTCTTCATGTTTCAGGGTTTTTTTTTAAGAAACTCTGTTATGACTAAAAAGAGGACTTCAGCAGCTGGAGAAAAAAGCCCACAATGTGTGCTCTTGCACTGTATTGGTCCTCTCACAGATCTACTTCTCCATTCCCTTGCTCTGTCCTCCTGAAGAACCGTGAGTCCAACCAAGTGTGAAGGCCTGCAGTGACATTGCTATGACAGATTTTTGCAACTCTTGACCCTTGCAAGAACATAGCACGTAGCTGACACAGCTGTGATACAGGATTTTGCATTTGTTCTTGCTGAATTTCATAAGGGCCACTGCTCCGGCCTTAGTATTTCAGAGTGGCAGCTCAGCACATTTTTTCCAGTGATAAAGATTCAGATTGTGTCTTATTGCAATGGGGATCCTTCAAGCACAAAGACAATGCCTTGTTTCAAGGGCAGCTTTGCTTGAGTAAGGGCTGCTGTTATTTAGCTTAGACAGTCATGGCTTTTTAGGGACTGAAATTCAGATTCTTCAAAAGCTCCTACAAATTCAAGACAAGGATCATATTTACGTAGAGATGTAATAGAAGTGTGGGTTTTGGTAGCCCTTTTAAGCTTCAGGAGGCCACTGAAGAGAATAAAATAAGAATATACAGCCATGATATTTTTATGATATTTCCTTTCTTGGGCCTTTATTGGGGTGGGTAATCAAATCTTTGGTGGGTAATTGACATATGGTTAAAAAATTTGTGGTGGAAAATATAAACTTAGGAAATTGAAGCAACTGATATGAAAATCCAATTTTCATGGATATCTGCTGAGTACTTCTTGGGTCTTTTGTGCTACCAGAAGTCAGTTTTTACAGAGTCAGACTGTACACAATTTCTGTATTGCTTCCACTTGATAGTGCAGTTGTTCCAGATAGCTACCGGCATGATTAAGAACAAGATTTGTCTTGCGTTATATTTTGTGAATTTGGAAGCACTCTTGACATCAAATTTCTTTGCCTCTGTTGTTTTATTCTAAACACCTATACAATGCACTATTGTAAATTTTTTTAAAACTGCTAATACTAATAAAATTTACAAAGGAAAACATTGCTGAATTATTCTTTTTCTTCTTGTTTTAGAACCTGTGAAAATAAGCTCATGGAACTCTTAACACATCTTTAACTTCCATGCCTTCCAAGATATTCTGATACTTTTTCTTTGCAACACAGTGTGTAGGAGACTGAGGACAAGTGCTTTCAAGTTTACTCATTATCAGAGATGTGATGTGAGCTTGTAATTCAGGTTCTGTGTCGTCTGGGAAAAATTGCAGAATGTTCATCTCTGCCCCCTGCACCCACCCAGATGTGGTATCAAGTTCCGATTGCTTTAATTATTAAAACTTTTTGGTATTATTTGAATTAGCATACTGTCTAGATAGATTCCTTACAGACCAGAATGTCACTATGTACATGTTACCCAGCTTTTTCTGCTCTGTATTTGTAGATCCCAAAATGGCTTAATTTACCATGTGCTATTCCCTATAAACAGAACTTCAAAATAAAGGAGGGAGGATTGTCCTGTGGTTATAATCCTACCATCAGCACCCTGTCATAAAGCTTTTTCTTTTACAGTCGAGTGGGCTAGTGCCAGTAACTACTGCAGAGAGGAATGCGTCCAGGCTGGAATGAGGGTCAGCCGGGACTTGTGAGGGTGTGGTTTTTCATTTTAGTATTTCAGCAAGATGAGGCTGAAAGGTATTGAGTCTAATGATTTACAAAGCGAAAACCAGGGTTACAAGGTTCCTATCTACGTGCAACCGTGTATGAGTCATGGAAGGAAGTAATATGCGTTACACATTCTGCAGGGTAAAGTCATACGAACTTGTCACTTGGGGTTTCTTGGCACATAATGCAAGTCTCTGTCAGGTTCCTGTTCCTGACTTTATTTCACGTCCCACAGCTTGTCTTTGTGAATAGTGGCCAAAGGAAAATCCCAGATCTTGCTACTGTTTTCAGTTATGCTGATGTGACCTAAATGCACATTCTTATGTAAAATCTCCAGCCCTCTGCTATGAGGACAGAAGACTTTGGATTGCAGTTGTCAAAGAGTGCTGTGCTCAAGAACTTTGATGGCCAAGGATGAAACCACTAGCTCTGGGAAGCCACTGCAGCTTCTTGGAAGTCAGCAGGGAATCTTACATCAGGGATCCAGCAAATTTCCTCCTGCTGCCACACATGCAAAGGGGGAAGCAGGAATGAGAAAGCAAATGTGATAGGGAAAGATATGAACAGAAAATGTGGGAGGGAACTGAAAGCATCTCCATTCTCCTTGCACAACTTTTCCTGCACCTTTCCAGGTTTCTGCTCTGCATCACCTCTGTTATAAGCAGAACCTTGTTTCCCTTCTTGTCTGAGAACACACAAAGAAGCATAGGCTCAAAAATCCTTTAGTGATTTAACACTCAAAATCACTTTTTCCCCTGTATCCTATGTGGTGTCAATGCATCTGCAAAAATACAGGTGCAGAAACATCGGGCTGCTGTAACATGTATTATACACTGCACGTATATGCTCAAGAGAGTTTCCACAATGCACTGTTTAGTGTTCACAGTAGTAGGCAGGAGATCAAGAAATTCTACATTTTAATTTTACTTTGGGCACTGACTTGGTCTGCAACTTTGAGTGAACCATTTGCAATTTAGGTGTCAGTTTTATTACCTGAAAAAAATGGGGAGCTATTACTTATAAGCCTTGTAGAACTTC
Source organism: Gorsachius magnificus (assembly GCA_034008185.1). Classification (NCBI taxonomy): domain Eukaryota; kingdom Metazoa; phylum Chordata; class Aves; order Pelecaniformes; family Ardeidae; genus Gorsachius; species Gorsachius magnificus. The sequence continues at coordinate 39,291,598 of CM067087.1, forward strand.
CAGGAAATTCCCCCAAAGTCCACTTGTTAATTACATTTCAACAGAAGCTGAAATGTCTCTGCATACCACTCACAGAAGCAGCGCTACAGGAACCGGCAGCACATGATACAGCAATATGGCGTATTTCTTCTGCAGCTGGGTGGATGATGGTGTTGAAGGCCTGGTTCTGTGAGGCACACTGGAAGAAAAGTGGGTATTTTCTCGAGCTATAGACTAAGACATGTGAGTGTGTCAGCATTCTTTAAAAGAGTCATTGCAAATAAATTATTATGTATATACTGTCATGCTAATTTGAACAGCATGCCTGCATGCACATTTCAGCTTTAAAAAAATCCGAACCACCCTTCTGCTGCTTGCATGTACATTAGTATCGCTTAACCTTCATATTCTTACAGAGCTCACCATGAACTTTCCCACATGCTAAAGCTACCATACTATATATTTACTTACCATTATAAAAGTCTTTTACCGCATGAGTAAATACTGAAATATTTACACAGGTTAACTGTGATATTGGTCTACATAGAATAAAAATACAGTTCCACTGCACTGTTGTTCTGTATTTCAGCATCATAATTCCACTGTCATCTTTGTCTCCTCCAGTTTGTCCTGACCTATGTGTGCTTGCAAGGACCTTGCTGGTATGATAATCTTCCAACCGGAGCAAACTATGACTGGACACAGTCAGCCCTTGTATCACCCTGGGAAGAAACTCTGATTCACTGGAGCACAATATAGCCGTCAGACCAAGAATTACGCCCTGTGTGTCTTTCGCTGAAGGGAGCTGCTTGCCATAGTCACCCTCAGCGCGGGTAGAAGAGAGCAGGAGCGTGTCCACCATGTCCCTGCCATTGCTGGCAAGGCAAGCCCCCATGCTGAAACAGCACAAGGGTCACCCACACTCCGACAGTAACGTTTTCTTGTAGCCTACATCCTTTCCTCCAGAAAACATTAATTTTTAGTTCACATCTTGTACTCTGCCTGTTTTGCATCAGTTTACACATACCAGCATTCAATTAGCATCTCTAAATAGTAGGGACTGTTGGGTAAGGGCCATGCAATTTGCAGGCAAACTTTCCCATCAAAGTGTTTGAGCTCTGGAGGACCGCTGCAGACCTGCTTTCAGAATTTTCTTTCATCCACTGTATAGCATTGTGCAACCTGCAATTCCGTAACAGAGTACACTATTGATTTCACTTATCGTCTCTGCCCTTTGTTATTGGCACCAGATGAGAAGAAAAAAAAAATCAGCTCTGACATAATTAGATGGAGAAATGTCCTAAAACTTAAAAAAAACAGGGGATCTTTGGTTGAGACGGGGCCCAATTCATAGGAAGACATGTAATATTCTGAGTACTTCGCCGTGGGGAAAAAAGTAAGAAACTGAATGGCTTTTCTACGGTCATCATAATGCAAAGTGAAGGTGCTAATGCTGGAAGACTAGGAAATTCAGAAAAAAAACTTTTCCCTTTTCCTTCAGCTGATCTTCTCTTTGTATGAGTATTTCATCTAAAAATTCTGTGTGACTTCATGCTGAAAAAAAGCCAAAACCTCCTATACTGGAGAGACCACAATAAAACACAAGCTGAATTAGTCATAATGTACATTACTATGTGCTGTTCAAGTGAGTTATCTATGGAGTGTGAGTATCGGCCGGTACAGACAAATACTGCTGTCCAAGCGGGGAAATCTACATCACTCATGGTATTCAGTAATCAAACCCTGTCTGTCTACTACTTAAGTAGAGCAGATGTTGGGGTGGGTTTTTTTTCCATTTTCAAACATTATATAAAAACTGAAAAAGAAAACAAATGAAAAATACAGGCCAAATTTGTGCTAACCTAGAATAGAGTTATTCAAGTGGCAGAATAACTCCAAAAGTGTTTTAGAACCATTCTCAAGGGAACCACGGTTACATGAGTTGAAATTGTTATTGTTTGTAAAGAGAAAAGGAGAAAAGGTGAAAAAAAGAGAGATGAGTATACAGGTGTAAGCTTTACTAATTCAGAGAGAAATAGTCCATATATTTTCAGAGTGCAAATCTCCTTGGAGATATTGGAAAATACGTCGCATAATAATTGCCAAATATCTCATTTTATTGGAGTGGCCTGTTCTCAAATAAATGTATAATACCTTCATCTTCATGGGTTGGTGGCCACAATGTTGAGGTAAAAGGAAGCCTTGCCGTTTGCTTCAGTTAGAGAGGGATTCACCTCTATATTTTCTACTATTTTTCCAAACCCTGTTTGGTTTTAATATAAATGCATCTGACAGTTTTTCTATTATTTGGAAGAGTATTAAAAGAACCAGTCATAACAATTTGATGCCTGCAACTCCAGGCAGTGTTCAGAGTGATATTTAATCTCCGTGTCGTCTCCTGCCAAAGCCAAACCGCAGCACAATGCCGTGGTATGGGAAAGGCAGTAAGAATCCATTATCCTCTCTGCAGTCCCAGCAACTGTTACTACATATGTTATGTTTGAACGCTCTGGTTGTGTATTCATCTCAATTTCAGATCTAATTAAAAACTTCTTGAGAATTCCACAGGCTTTGTGACCAATTCAGGTCTAAGTTAAATCATCAGCAGTGCCTGCACTTGAGTAGCATTTTAATGAGAGAAGCAAACATGAATCTGTGCATCACAGAGTGCAAAGCATTTAGAAACTGCTTCTTCACGGTAACAGACTTTACTAAACCTTGCTAAGTGCTTGCCGACACCTATTTCCAAACAGGATTTTGATGGAAATTCTGCCTGAGCATGGATTTCAAGCTTGATTCCTGCATTTCTTGTATGCCTGCTAGTATTAATTTCAGTTACCCAACTCTACATTTTTAGTAGAGGGCAATACAACTTCAAGACTTAATTCCACATATTTGCACTGTTCAGTAAATTTATGCACAAATAAGGAAGTCATAGTGTTGCTTTTAATTCTATCGCTAACTAAACAACCATATCAGAACTGCACGTTTGATGTCACAGAACTACTTTTTTTTTTGTAGTATCAATGAATGTATTTGGTTTTCCTAACCAAAATTTGATTGTTTCTTTTTTATGGCTTTGTATGTCATGCTGCAGCACAACAGCAACTTCCTCTTCTGAAAAGGAAGGACAGCAATTAATTTTCTTATGCATTAATACAGAATTGTTACTAATAAAATGGCCTAGTCCTTAACTTTGTTTACTACGGCAAGGCAACCACTAAGGGAAAATATGCTCAGTGACGAAGATTTGGCAAGCCAGAAACCGTATTTTGTTTTCCATGTTCTCAGCCCATTACTATTTATTTTCTGCGGCCATTAATGTAAGGTAAATTTTGTTGATATAAATAGAATATAGAATTAACAGCTGTACCTGAGACTCACTGCGTGATTAAATAAAACCTTGTTAAGCTCCTGTCCTGTTTACACCAGCTACAAAAGAAAGGCAGTTACCACTTTTCCAACTAGCGCTTTATATATAAATCTGGTTTAGAATGACTGTAAATGCTAATGGGTGGGGAAACAGAGAGAATACTTATTAGGGGACTAGTTCTGGCAGTGTAAAGGTGAAATACCATTTTCTTATGGGGTACTTCTTGACAATGCTGTACCAGAGAGTGCTTTTCTGACCGCCCTTTGATTGAGTTCCTGATAAAAACCCATTACAAGCCCTGCCTGTGACCTTCCAGCTGAGCTTCTGAGATCCACAAATACTATTTTGGGAATGGCAAGAGCTAACAGAAAAAGTTTTATTTTACTGCATTACACACAAAAGGAAGAGTGTTAGGAGCAACAGCATTGGCAGTAACAGCAGGGCAGGTGTGGCAAGAAGGGGAAGGCTCCCCAGGGCCCCCAAGTGTAACTTGCCTGGACCTGCGTATTCAAGAAGCCTTGCCTGTTGCCTAAGCGCATGTGAAGTGCTGGACCCATCCCGGTCTCTAACCTCATGTTTCTGATACCGCTGCTGTTCTTTTCTTTCTGGTCTCTGTACTGTTGTTACAAGGACATTTGGTCAGCTCAGCACTGGGAGGACAGGGCATGGGTGTCTGGGTGCGCATCGCACCAGTCAACGCCACTGGCAGTAACACTACCACAAGATTTCCCGTGGGATAAAGCCAAAGACCTAACTCTGCTGTTTCTTTACCTGTCTTGCATCTACGGCATATATCATGCATAGCAGCCACACTTAAACTTGGCTGCTGTGATGTCACGTTGGCTTCAGAGGCTGTCAAATTCATTCAAACGTCAGTGAGAGTGTGGCAGTGGTTGGAAAAAAACCCAACAACCACCCCTCTCTTTCTAGAAGAGGGAGTCACTAAGTCCTGACTACTCCCCGCAGAGACCACAGCTCCTCTTCATGGAGACCACTCCGTATCAATAGCCTTTAATGATTTTCAGATGCCTTAACAGAATATAAGCCCCTGAAGAAACATACCCTATGGTCTTAACTTGCAAAATTTACAAGCTAATTTTTATGCATATGGAATGACTTATTTACAGTGCAATTGAGAAAAAAAAAAATCCTCCTCCAGATGAAAATGCTTAGCATATCACTGCTTCTGCAATGTATTACTAATGAGTTTCCACACTATTGAACGGCTTCAGGACAATTCCACTGACCAAACTCCTAATGCAGAATCTCTTGGGGCTTGCTGTGAAATAGGTGATTATCATGGAAATCCTAGTAGTGATTTTTATTTTAAGTACTGTGATATTTTTCATTTAATCCAGAAGTTAAGTTTGTACCACTACCATCAATTTACTCTGACAAGCTTCAGAATATTAATTTCCCCAAATGTTCTGTTTTCTTGTCTTTCTCAGGCTCCCAAGTCAGAACTCTGAAAGTGTTTTGAATTTACACCCATGGATATATCCTGAGATCACTTCTTCACCATTAATGATGAAGGACAACGAATTGTGCCTATTCTTTTAATCAAGTTTATAATGGAAGCGTTCCATTATAAAATAATAATGATTGCAATGATACAAAATGCAGATCATCATAAACAAGTATTGATTGTCTACTAACACTTTTATTTTTGCTGAGCTATCTCTCCATTTCACTGGCAATTTTATTTCAGTGGATTTCAGTGGAACTACTTGTGGAAGTTTTAAAGAAAAATTAATAGCAGAAAAACTGAGATGTATGTGAACAGAATTTAGGTTTATATCCACCGCATCATTTTAGTGTCTTGACAGCATGAGTGTTTCAATAAGTGCAAAGTCACAGGCTTTTATAGTACCTGTACAGTCTGATGAGGCAAGCAGGAATTAGCCACAGCAGTTCTACTTTTTTTCTATGTATTTTGGATACAGCTTCCATTTGGAGCCAGAGAATCCATCAATCCACTACAAAAGCAAGATTTGTGCTTTTGTAGAAAAGCTGCAGCCACTGCAGAATGTAAGTTTTATGTAGCATATTTATGTAAAAAATAAGGCCAGTGAACCAGTTTTGGCTAATCAGTACCCCACATGATACGGTAGCAATAGATCTGTCGAAAATTACTCAGAACATAAATATGTAGAAGTTTCCACACTCCTTTATTTATCCAGCTGTAATCTTTGCTCTTGAATGCATGCTTAACCACTAAAAAGGGGAGGAAAAGGCATTGTGCTTGCTGGAGTGAAAAGTGAGGGGCATAGACACACGTTCACCTTTGCTCCTGGGTATCTCACATACCTGAACCAAACGAATGTTGTCTCAGCTAGTCAGAGAGCACAGACATCACCATTCCAAACAAACAGGGCTCCCTGGAGAGTCTATTTAAATAGGCCATCTAAATATTATTTTTATAGAGTTGCAATCGCTTTAATGTCCACTCTGTAACTGCTCTCTCATCTTAAAAACTGACGATCTTTCTACTCCACGCTCCCTCTTAGTCTTATGCTACACATATTACATAAGGACCTACACTTTAGGAACTCAGTACTGCGAGCCGATCCATAACTATAGATCAAGTCATACCACAGGTTATTTAAAGTATCTGACTAGCTATCTGAAATTTGTATACATTTCCTTTTTGCTTAGACAATATCCAGTGTTAGTTAAAAAAATAAATGCCCTGCCATTATTTGTGCTTTTAACACTGAGAGATAATTGACACAGCTGGTAAAAATCCTGAATAATTGTTTATACACAAAGTGATTACTTACTGCTCAAAGAATTCTTCAAGAAAATGAGCAACCTAGATTCCAGGAAATCCAGCACTGAATTATTGAAATGCCCCATTAAAATACGCTCATGCCAAACAGAAAGATTTAAGACATACAAAGTCTATCAAAGAGGTGGGGATTTTCTCCACTATTGATATTAGTCTTTACTCAATATGAGTTTGAAATATATGAAAGAATATGCTGCTGAACTCCATGTATGATATCTGAAACCATTTGCATTGCTCTCTTAACTAGATTAAATGAAACCTGATCTGGATTCCACTCGATCATAAGACTGCAATGCTGAAAATGTGGTAATCTATTTATACAGTAAATTGAAGCAATTTTGTGTGTCTCTAAATTTCATCGGATTCCAGTGTCTTAATTAAATATAGACAGTTTACAAATTGTTTCATGTTCAAACTGAGAAAGAAAAGACAGACCAACCTGACTTATTTATCCTAAAGCTGGGATTTATTTCCTGGCTTTTAAACTGTGGACCAAACCCAGGTCTGCTCGATGCCTTCCCTAAAAGCATTGTTCCTGCAGCAATAATTCATTGCTAGTGCCAATGCATTGCCTTATGATGACTTCAAAATACATTTTTTCAGCATCAAGAACATCCTACAATCCCAAACTGGATTTGCGGCTCAGATTTGACTTCCACTTCTCTTCTTCTTTCTACCTCTAAACCACAAATGATTCAAAATACAGCAGAGACCCAAGGCTGAGAACAAGCCTGTAAATGAGAACAGCCAAATCAAATGGATGGAAACCACATGGGGGCTTATACAGCCCAGAAGTAATTGACAATAACTATTCTATTAACAGACAACCCCAGACACCCCTGGTGAAACAGCAGTCTTCAGGCAGCTGTTCCATATAATGCTGTAGTTTCCCCAAATTATTTAAATAATTCTTTAGGTGTGCACAATGGGCTTTGACACGTTATGCTGAACAGAGGAGAAGTCCTGCCCGGGACTGCTCCCAGTCAAACAGCGCAATCAGGCACAGCACAAGATAGTCAGGAAAAAGTAAAAGTACCCATCATGGTGAAGAGCATATTATACTAAAAACCTGTCTGTTGATCCGTACAAATGTTCATCTCAGATTTTAACATACCTCAGATAAGTAAAACACAGCTCCCACTGCCATTTAATGAGGTTTTGCCACTGCCTTGAAAGGGGTCAGGATCAGGCTAACAACAACTGATGAGATTTCATAACATTTATTCATTTCTATTTGCACTTTAAGTGTGTTTCCATGTGTGTACCAGTTTCTGTTTGTTCTCAGTTGTTGGTCATGTTAATTTTTTTTCATTAGTTGTTGGATTTAGTGCTTATTATTTTCCATATAGAAGACAATGAACACTGCAAAGACAAAAAAGAGCAATTTTGTTAGGGCCACAAAAGAGGAAATTTCCATGCTTTTTTGTCACATGAGACTTTAAGAAGAGCCTAAAGCTAAATACTGCAACTACTATTTGCTGGTTCTCTTGATAGTTAGTGGCCTTTATAAATGCAAAAATCCTACTTAGATATTCAAGTAACTCATTTGCCCTTTCCGATGCCCTTCTTCCCTCCAGCAGTCTGTAACCTGGAATTTGTCTTCCAGGTTTTGCAGTCAATGTCTTGCAGCTTGAAACTCAAAAGGACTTGAAATTCAAATTACCACTGCATCTCAGTCTGGTTTGAGATCATTTGTGGTAATTTAGATGAGTTTTAAAAACAGGAAGAATTTGGATAAATGTCTTATTTTCTTGTACTACTAGTTTAATGAAATGGAAAATGTTCAGTTTACAGTGAAAGAAAGGAATTTCTGATATTACTGTTCATTTTAAAATTTAAGATGTTAATGCAGGATCTTGATACAAGAGTCATCTGAAAGGGAGTGCACTCTTAAAATACCAAACTGGTAAACCTCAATTCGCATACATTAAAGTTTAATTTTTAGTAACTCTTAAATTTCTGTTAAAATTTGAAAAGAAACTAGTGATAAATTAATTGCTTATCACTTGCCCATATTGTGCCAGTATGTTACTATTTCTAAGGCAATATCACATAGCCTGACCAAAATATAGGTCTCAGTACTCAACACACAAAAAAAGGCAGGCAGAGTCCTGAAGCATCCTCTGTATCTGCAGACAAGGCAGGCTGCTGGATGGGAGAGGGAAAAAAAAGAGGCACAAAGAGGGAAAAATAACTTGTACAAGGCCACACTGCGGATAAATACCAACTTAGGTGTAAGACTGAAGCTAAAGAACTAATCCCCTGAACTTTTCCTGCTGACTTCCACACAAACAATTTCAATCTGGACCCTTGATACTTGGGTAAATGCCCTATCTGTTGGATCTCCCTGCTTCCCCAGGCTAGTTTTTAATCTTCAACAATAATCACCTAATGTTATTAAAGGCTAAGAAATTTGAACCCATGAACTCTAGATAACAATAAATAGTCCAACTCCCTTTGATAATTCCTACCGCTTTCTTTTAAAAAGCATTGTGTTTTTAATATTAGCATTAGGGATTTTCAAAATTTTAAATGTATATATACACCTATTAATATACATCTTTATACACACATGCATACATCTCTAGATGTGAGCATGTGTGTGCCTGTGTAAACTCTGTAAGTTTTAGGATTTTTTGATTTACAGCTTTTACACCTGTCTGAATGATACACAGATTTAAGCTGTGATAGGTGGGAAGGACCACCTTTTGCCCATTTAACGTCGTATAAACAAACAAACAGAACATTTTAGTACCATTGTCACTGGATACATACATGGGGTCAATGTTTGAGTGTCTATAGCTTACACTCCAGAGGAGCTTCTGTTTTGGTCTTCTATAGCATTTCTTCTCTCTCAGCCTCTCTGAGAGATTTTGTGAGAGATACATGCCTTTTGCATGACTGGTGTAAGGATCCTTAAAGGACAAAACACGTAAATTCACCTGCAGTCCCCAAACAGTAGAACCACAAGCGTGGAAAGCCGCCAATAGCTCTCGTTGCTACTGAAACTCTGCCAAGGGATCCTCCTAGGGAAATGTGTAATGGCAGAAGGTGATGGAAAGTGTGTGGAAGAATTACACAAAACTCTCTGACATACGACATAGGAGCACTGAAAAGGCGCCTGCTGCCCTCACCACTGCCTGCTAAATCTGTCCTTGCCAGATCTCGAAAAAATGGCAACACGTGCACATCCACACAGAAACCATGAGCCCCGTACAGTTGACACTCACAGAAACTCAAACAGGAGTCATGTGGGAATTTCTTTTAACTAACTGTGGCAGATGTTTTTCTTGAAGGCAAAAAAGGAATATATGCATGCTTGACACTTAATAAAAATATCGGTATGTTTGTGCCCAACATACTAGAATATTGTTCAGCACTAATTCAACCTTGCAAAAATATTATCAGTGTAATACTGCCAAGGCCATTGTGTGGATTATTTGTGTATATCTTGGCTAACCTGGCCATGGGCTGTAGCAATTTTTATACTTGACTTTTCAGAAACCTTTCTGGTTTGTTAGTGAATCAGTTTATCTTGTTCATTCTTTTTCCTCATACTTTCCCTATTTTACCTTTTATTCATTTCCCTTTCTCCTTTGCTAGACCACACTAAAAGTCAGCCAAATAGCCCGTTCCTCATTACATTTTAGGTTACGTTAAAATATTTATATATACACACTTCATGAATGGAGAGTTTAGCAAATGACCGCTTCAATCTGGGATTTAGAATGTTATGATTTTGAATGTTAATTTATTCTGAAAAACAACAGTGGCAAATTAATGGATTCTAAAATAGCACTTTGCTATTTTAAATTTCAGACCTATCTAAATTAGAAGACCACTCTACTAACACATATTTTTGTAATTAAAGTAATATAGTAGTCGGATAAAAATGAGAAGAAAATAACTTTTCCTTTTGGTTTACTGCACTGTCAGGAAAAAGATCTGTTCCTATGGCTTAGCAGCGTAGTTTTCAAAAGCAGCGCAGTGTTCAACAGCAGCGCACAGTTCAACAGCCTCCTGGTAGTTGTTCAATGTTGAAAAAAGTGTTACCCTGTCTGTTATGGGTCTGTGTACCTATATGGTGAGAAAGAATTTCATCCCACTAATTATGTATCAGTCGTCTTCCTATAAAAATTTTGAAAGATCACTTATAGGGGTAGGTCTAGTAGAATAACTTCTGCCTCTGTTTATAAGGCTCCCTTGCACATTTTCAAAATGCCACTTCCTGATGGAGACTTTTTTGATTTTACATTTTACTGAAGTGAAACACCATGCACAAATCCAATAGTCGATCAATAAGAATCTTCACAACTACCTTATATCATTGCATACTTAAAATGTAGTATTTTAAAGCAAAGAAAATGTTAAAAATTACAGTTCGGGGGAGATTGTGCCACCTTTGCTCATGATAAAGAATCTTCCGCGGGCTGCCTTATTGACTGAAAAGTATTTGCTGGATTGACTCACTCGTGTGTTCTGGCATCCTGCATCTTTCCACTGATATGCCTATTATTTATCTATGTGGGGACAGTGTTTTTAAAATGTATTCCTATCCAGAATGGTTTTATCATATGTTGTCCTGAGTGTATTGGATTAATATGCCCAAATGCTTTCCATGTGAAAATGAAGAAATAAAAAAAATCCATATAGAAAAGTTACCTTAAGTCTTTACTATTTCCTGTAGCTAGATATTCCTCACCCTTGTGAAATTTTCTCCAACAATTATCATAATAATTTATAGAAGATCTATGCCACATACAACCCTAGCTGCTTCACCTCCCTACAGCTTTCATACTAACCTGAAAAAAAACCCCAGAACTCCTGCCAACCTCATTGGTATTTGTGGTACAAACAGTAGTGCTGTATAATATATTGCATTTTTATACTTCTTCGGCTATATGACTTTCCCTTGGCTATTTAATCCACCGTTGTTGTGACTAATTTAAAAACTCCCAGACACATCCACATGCTGCCTGTTAAAATGGAACTTAACTTGCCAAAGCAGCATCGCCCTCTCTGCCTAAATAGAGAGTTCCATTCTTTTATCAAATTATACTTGGTTGACTTGCAAAAAAAGGAGTTATAGTTCCTGGGCTAATGGCAGGTTTAAGGTCTAATGCCTCACGTCCCATGCCAAAAATACACTTCCTCACGGACATAAGACATTTCTTAGATTGAAATACAAAGTTTTAACATTGCAATTTGGTACTAAGATGACATTACTCATTTTTAGAGATCTTGTACTGTGTACATTACATTTCCTCTCTGACACTTGTATATTTGAAATCACGCAGTGAAGACGGTGCAAGAAACAAAGGGTTGCATGTTGGAGGGAATTTGTTTGGGAGGAAGTTTGGGGGATTGTCTTTATTCCCTCTTCAAAGTCAGGGCTGGAGAGAAAAGATGAATTCTAAGAATGTAGTTTTGATCAGGGGGCTGAGAGATGGCAGTAAACAGCAGATAAAGAACATGCTTTATCCTCCAGGGGGTACCTGGTAGAAGCTACTCCAGAAAGTGCTGCCTGACAGAACTCATGTCATATCAGGAGCAAAAACTCCTGCATACCAGGAGGAAATCCAAGAATTACAAATGGAGTTCAGATGGGAATTCAAAATCATTAAGGAGGAAAAAGGATGCCACACAGACAGTTCATCATCTACTAACATATGCAGAATGAAGAAACTCTAGAAGGCAGACTTTGAAGAATATGAGGACAGGAAATAATAAGGGATGAGCTAGTACAAAGAGAAATAGAATCGAAGATAAGATTCATACTAGTGTAAAAAGAAGTAGGCAGATGACAAAGTGCCAAAGAAGATGAGAAGAAAAGCAAGTCTTGGCACACTGTATGCACACAGACACGGAAACTAAGGATGTTACACACATAAGGAGAATTCACAAGGCACCACTGAACAGAAGGCTTTACCAAAAGCAGAACAAAAAGGGTATAGCCTGAGATTCAGGACTCGAGACTACCCAGTGTGTATGGTGACCGGTGAAGGGACAGTCGTCTACTCAGAGTACACCCAGAAAAGTTGGGCTTTGTTACCTGGCAGGACAGAAACTGTGGGACATTGGCCTGAGGCTAATGGAGAAAACCCCGCTGGTTATCTTCTACATTTGGTCAAACACCACTACCAGGTTCCCACTGAATTATACCAGAGCATCTTCACCGGGGTGGTGAAAATGATGGCAATGCTCAAAGAAATGGAGACTTGGGTGATCATCAGAATTCTTTCCTCCCTGAGAAGACATGAGAAGGTGTAATGGGATGATGAAGACAGGAAGTTCAAGGATGGAGATTCTGACTGTTTGAAATGTCTGGTTAATGGAAGACGCTAATAACATGAACAGACACTCACCCAAACATCTCTTGCAGAATTTTTCTGCAAGCATGGTGGTTAAGAACTTCAAATTAACATAATAAAAAAAAAAAAAGCAGAAAGGCATTTGCCAAAGACTCATGTAATCGGCATGCCTGATTTTAATGGATAAATTTATCACGGTGGCTCATGCCAGATTAACTCAAAACTCTTTTCTAACATAAATGAGCTCTTACATTGTTAATGCAGTAGGTTTAATCTCTGTTGAAGCTAGAGAAGTATTTGGTATGATATCATATTGGAAAATATTACTGAAAACAGATACAGAAGAGATGGATTAGCACACAAAATTGCAAAATAGATTAGAACTTGGCTGAACTGTTGCATTTACAGGCAACAGTTGAAGTGAAGGGAAGCTTGTAGTGGGGATCTGCTGCATTTTAGGACTGGTCTTTAAAGCACTTTGTGACCTTACACGAAAACCCATGATGGGTTTATGGTACAGTTGCAAGGCACGACTGTTCAGAGACCAGATTATCATACAGGAAAGCCCTAATGACATTGGTGGCTGGAATAACAGAAATGAGATATAAAAAAAAGTTGACCTACATATCATATCAGGGATTTATGAGAGGTGAGCACCTGAAGATGCCAAAGGTAAGCTCCTTATAGTTTGGATATGAACCACCAGTAGAATATAGCTGTGAAAAAAAAAAAACCCAAACCAAAAACAACAGAGGAGGATCTAGCAGGAAACACAGTGGGAATAGACGCAGTGAAAAATCAGTGCTATGATGCGATACCAGCAGTGCCTCATCAGCAAGTGTGGGCAGTTCTGCTCACTTGTCTGTAAGAGGGATTGATTCAAACCCCAAATCATGCGGAGTAGGGCTGTGAGAACAGCCATGGGAAAGATGACTCTGAATTATGAGAATTGGAACTGGTTACTTTATGAATACATGTGACTAAAAATTGGCTGAAAAAGATGATTATTTTAATAACTAGAGGGGCGAGTATCGGAAATAGCTTCCCATTGTGTCGGGGCAACCGTCATTCCAGGAGGGATAAACCGCTTAAATGCTGTCAGCTGTTGCTTGGTGGATTTATGGACGGGGGTCTGGCCTTGATGCTCCATTAATAGCTCTCCTGGAGTAACTACGTTAGAAACTTACGGTAAAACGAAGAGGGATGCCTCCCTGGTAAGGCTCCACGGGCAGCCCCGGCCTGAGGAGAGAGGGCGTCCCCGCGCTCCTGAGGGGACGCCCTCTCTCCTCAGGTCGGGGCTGCCCGGGGGCGGGCTTAGCGCCCAACCGCCACCACTAGCCCGCGCGCCCGGGAGGGACCAAGCCGAAGGGGAGCGGGGGGGGGGGCGGGGGGAAGTTGGCGGGCGGTGGCACATTCTAAACAGGCACCGCACGCTCCTCACCCCCTCCCTCGGCCCCGCCCAGCTCGGCGGCGCGTGACGTCATCGCGCCGTAGCGTCGGAGGGGGGGCGTGGCCGGCGCCTTTCCCAGGGTGCCGCGCAGGAGAAGTTGAGCCCCATCTTGGGCGAAGGGAGCCGCAGTCGGAGCCCGCGCTCCCGGGGCCGGCGCAGCGCAGCGGGGCCGCCCGCCCGCGGAAGGGCCGCCTCGCCTCCTCTTCCTCCTCGCCGGCCCTCCGCCCCGGGGAGGGGGGAGGGTGGGTGTGTTACCTGCGGGGCTCGCCCGCGGGCTGGTTCCGAGCAGGATGCGCCTGGCGCTGGTCTCCAGGTAGAGCGGCGGAGACAGGGCGCGGGGGGGAGACGGGGCCGCCTGGGCCTCGCCCGGCCGCCGCGGGGCCCCTCGCGCGGGGCGGGCCGCGGGCCTGCTTCTGCGGCCGCCGCGCCCGCCCGGGGCCCGCGCCGCGCCGAGGCCGGCAGGAAGCCGCGGGGCGCTCGGCCGGCCCCGCCGCGCTCGGAGCGGGGGCTGCGGCGGGGAGAAAAAGGCCCGCGTCCCGGCTGCCGGAGAGGAGGGCTGCGGACGGGGAGGAAGAGGAGGAGCCCCGCCGCCCCCTGCGCGGCCCGCGGCCCGAGAGCGGGAGCGCCGCGGCCCGCCCGCCCGCCGCAGGAAGCAGCCGGAGGATGTGCGGTAGCGCCGGGGGCCCGGCCGGCACGCCGTGACAGCCCGCCCCGGCACAGCGCTCGCCTCGCCCCGGTTGGCGGAGCCCCTCCCCGCGGAGGAAAGATGTCCAAGATGCCGGCCAAGAAGAAGAGCTGCTTCCAGATCACCAGCGTGACCACGGCTCAGGTGGCCAGCAGCATCACCGAGGACACCGAGAGCCTGGACGACCCGGATGAGTCCCGCACCGAGGACGTGTCTTCTGAGATCTTTGATGTTTCCCGAGCCACCGACTATGGCCCTGAGGATGTCTGCGAGCGGAGCTCCTCTGAAGAGACTCTCAACAATGTGGGCGAGGCTGAAACTCCCGGCAGTGTCTCTCCCAACCTCCTTTTGGACGGGCAGCTGGCTGTGACTGCTGGTGGGGTGGCTGTAGCTCCACCAGTTGTGGCCCCCAGTGGGGGGGCTGTGCCCAAGAGCTCTGCTGTGCCCCTGCCAGCTGCTGCCCCTGGCACTGCTGTGGCAGGAGGCAGCACTACTCAAACCGCCTTGCCCTCCACAGGGCCTTCTGCATCTGCTGCTCCTGGGATGATGTCTCAGACAGTGGCTGCTGCATGCAGCTCACGCTTCAGGGTGATCAAGCTGGACCATGGTACAGGGGAGCCCTACAGGCGAGGACGATGGACGTGTATGGAGTATTATGACCGGGACTCAGATGGTGGTGGTGTCCTGGGCAGGACTGGAGATTGCATTCGGCACAGCAGCACCTTCGAGCAGGCTGCTCAAGAGAGGGACAGTGGCCTCGGTGCCACAGGAGGTTCCGTTGTGGTCTCGGCTGTGCCAGCGTCGGCCCATGGCCCCGATTCTATAGCTGACAGTTCCCTCACTACTGTGTCACAGCTGCTCCAGACAGAGAAAATGAACCAGTCCTCTCTACAGCAACCTAATTTTGTCATTGGGCAACAACAGCAGCCACAACAACCCATAGGTGGGGCCATGCCTCAAAGTACTGCTCAGCCTATGTTTTCTGGGGCTTCGGTAGCAAATCAGCAAATGATGGTGCCACAGCAATCGCAGCCGCAGTTAAATACGCAGGGTGTTGCGCAGGCTGGACCCAACGGGAAAGGCATGGCACCTCCAAATGTGACGATAGGGCAGCCGAGCATTCCTGTGGCACAGCAGCAGGTGCAGCAGGCTAACGTACCAGTGACTCAGCCTCAACAATTTGCTTATTCTCAGTCCCAGATTCCACCAGTGCATCTACTGCCGACGCAGCCTTCTGGTCAGACCGAATACATGCAGCACGTGACAATTATGCAGTCTCAAGGAGCGGGCTCTGTTCCAAGTACTGTGGCTTCCAGCCTTCCTGTGGGGCAGGTGACCGGCCAAAATCCCTCACCTGTGGGAGCGCCAGTGATAGGGGTGTCAGCACAGCCTGGCGACGCAGTCGGACAGGGATCAGGATTAATGCAGAGTGGCCAGACACAAGCTAGTCAGACTGCCGTTCCGCAACCAGGAGGTGTGGTGCAGCAAGGCATTGGACATACAGGGGTTGTGCAACAGAAATCTGTGACTCAGCATCAAATGGGTGGAAGCAGTCAAGTGTCCGGAATGCCTGGTGCTCCTCATGCTGTGGTCTCTGGAGTTCAGAACGTGCCTGCAGTTGTGCCCGGTACAAGTGTGCCTAGCGTGTCTACCACCGCTTCTGTTACTATGCCAAATGTCCCTGTTACGCTGGCCCAGTCCCAGCTGACGAGCCACACTTCTGTCAGCAGAAGTACCAACGTTGTCCAGCCACAGCACGTCGGACACTCATTAATGCAAGGCACGCCGAATGTACCTGCAAATCTGCCACAGTCAAACCTCGGACAGTTTCAGACTCAAGCTCAATCCTTAGTAGGCCAGATTGATGATACTAGAAGAAAATCGGAACCCCTACCTCAGCCACCACTTTCTCTTATAGCTGAAAATAAACCTCTTGTGAAGCCTCCCATTCCAGACACTCTAGCAAATCCTCTTCAGTTACCTGCAAGTACTCCTATGAACAGTCTTGCCAGCTCTGTGTTTGGCATATCTATTCCTGTTGATGGTGATGAAGACAGGTATGAATTATTTTATAATGCCATAAAAATACCTTTTCTTAAGGGGGGGGGGAGGGAAAGCAACTTTCAAGTTACTGTCAAGTGGTTTTTGTAAGTTCGTATTTTCAGAAAGTTCGACTGAAAACTGAAATTTACCTGGGCTTCTTTTTTTTTTTAAGAGTACAAAACATAGCAAAGTGTTTAGGCAAGTAGTGAACTATACTTGTTCTTAGGCTGTGTGATTATTTTTCTCTCAAAACAGGGCAGAAAGTAGCCTGAAAGCTGCTTAATGCACAAATAACATGATCTCTTCCAACTCGGAGACTGAAAACTTGCCTTCTGCATCTAATTGCTCAGTATGCAAGGAAGTCTGTTCTCTCCTTTTCCCTGAATGTGTCTTAAAAGATTGGAATGGCAGCTGGGTTGAAATGGGTTTATCGACACCATTATATTGCGGTGTTATAAATAGAAGCGTAGTGCTATCTTAGGGCCATCAGGTGAGGCATCTTGGAAAACTTAAAGGCTTATAACACAGATTCTTGATTTTTATCCTGCTGTTGAATTTGTGCTTTATAGTATCAATTAGTAAGGAAAGTACTTGCATCTGGATATGAATTTGTATGCCCTAACATAGTGAAAGCTCTACAGATAATGGCCTTTTGCATTGAATAAAAGGGACACAACTTACTTGAGCAAAGATGTAGACACAGCGGAAAGTACAAACTTACAATGAGTTTTCTTTATAAGAAAGTATTTGGAACTACTAGTTGTAACAAAGGAGTGTACTATGAGCAGAATCATCAGAGGACCTGGGAGGAAGCATGTATGTGGCTTTTATTCCCATAGACTTGTCAAACTAATCTGAAGCATGATGGCTAAAACTGTTCTTAATTGACTTCTTTGAGAGGAGGCTTTCAGAGAAAGCAGTGCTTGAGCGCTGAATTAATATCATTAATGTTTACTGTTGGGATTACTGCAGTTGGAGGAATAAAGTACGTGTGGGTTATACATGTTTGTATTTTTTAAAATATGAGTAACACCATTATGAGAAAGTCTGATGTGCTGAATTATCCTGTAAGCCTTCCCTCACCTTGGGAGAATACCAGACTTCAGATAACACAGTCAGTGTTGCTCAGAGTGCCTTTTAGTAAAGCTGCTGTGTATGTGGGGTTAGGGTGTAGTGGATGGAGAAGGTACCTCAAAGGCAAATTAGTGTTAGGAGAGTTCAATCTGCAGTAATGCAGGCCTCGTGCTCACTGGCGCTTTGGCGAGCGCTGCATTTGGGATAGTAACTGCTAATGCCTTTATGCAAGCAAAAGTCGTGCTGTAGAGAGTTGTGCTACTTCTGATTAAAGTGGTAGAGGACTCAGAAGAAAAGGTTAAACAGTTAAAATTTTCTAGCAGTTGTGCCTACCTTAAGAGGATTGCTGAGCCAGCTGACAAACTCTTTGTGCAAATAAGGTTAGATTTCGAGCTTGGTAGGGTTTTTTCATAGCTCAGTATGTTATCAGAAGATGATTTGTCTTGTGTTTAATCATTCTGATGACTAAGGAATCAGAAGGAAAGGAATGCATTTTGCATTTGTTTTGCATAGCTTCTAATACTTTATATAAATCGTAGTAACAGACGTGATTATCTGTGACAAATGAATCACTTTATATAAACGAGAAGGAAAAACTTGTCCTACTTATTCAAACCTGTAGGCTGCTAACTTTGTGTTGCACGGTAGTGAGGCGGTTCTTGGTACTCTTACCCTGAACAGTGATCTTTAAAGTTATTTCCGTACTTTTGTCTTTGAACTTGAGCCACCTTGCAGCATTGCTTCAATCACTGATTGTTTCTAAAGAAACTTTCAGAAACTTGGCTATGAGAACTACGAGTAAGAAATAAGAATGGACTCTTAAGTGCAGAGTGCTCTTTTCTAACACACCACTTTATGATGCTCAGCAGAGAAACTAACTTGTGGTTATCTGAAAAGAAATGCATACTTCTCAGTTGTCTGCTTCTGCATTGGGTGATAAAACCCTGTCATTTGCTGAAGTGGTACACTAAGGAAGGAGCTATATGGTATGTGAGAGTCTCTCCCAGCTTGGAATAGCTTTATTTCGTAGTTATGCTGATAAGCAAGAAAAGCTTACTTCAAACAGGCCTGGTCTTCATACAAAGTAGGAGATACAGAGCGAGTAGATCCAAGTTTATTCTTTGCTCCCCTCAAACAGTATCCTGACTGCCACTGGTTTCAGACAGAGAAAGGAGAAAATAAATACATAGCAGCTTGTCAAGGCTGTTTTACTACTCTGGTTTTATTTGCTTTACTCACTGAGAAGGCTTTATTATAAAACAGTCTCCTGCTTGTCTGCTGTTCTCTTCTTGCTCCTGCTTTTTTCCTCTTTCCAGCCATTAAAATTACACCACTACTCCCATGGGCTTATGCCCAGCTGCTTTATCTACTGAAATCAGTGGTGAAATAGTTAATGAAGACCTTCATGTGTCATTAATATGCTGAGGGTTGACACTCTGATAAAACTAATAGGGCACAAAGGGAGTTCACACATCATGAGTCACTGTTTCAGGAAGGTTCAGGAAGTTAATGCTTGGGTTTGTTTAGAGACTTTACTTTGTGATTATAAGAGCTAGAAATTTGTGGAAAGTGTTTTTCGCTTTTATCTTAATATTAATGTGTAACATACCGGGGGGGGCGGAGCGGAGCTCTATGTGTCAGCAGGTGTCTACATTTCTTCTGACACCTTCAATTATATTGAAATATTTGTACGTACTTGAAACTTGTGTAGGTCATTCTTTTATAGTAATCTTCTGAAACAGTGATTCATCAAGGAATACTGTATAGTTCTAAATATCCTGGATTTGTATAGTAAGTCATTCACCATTCTGAATATGAAGGGGAACGGTTTTAAAGGTAAAAGAGTGTAGGATGGGAATTCCTTGAAAACAGGATGTGAGAAATACAGTAAGTATGAGACAGAGAAGTCTGATATAAAAATCTGGTCAGTTCCCATCTTTCTGCAAAAAAGTTCTTTGATTTATTCCTGTCTTATGGTCTGCTGTTTGAAATCAAACTATATCTAAGACAGTTAGAGGTAGAGGTGTAAAGTTATATAGCCTGATAGATACATAGGTCTATATTATCAATCTATAGAGCAGAACTGACATTTTTGCAAGACATTGCCTGAAAACCTTTAATTTCCTGTTCTGATAGTCCACTACACTTCTACAGTAGTCTAGGCAAAACTGTGTGTTCTTGCATTGATCTGATGAATAATGAAGAATGAATTAATCAAGAAATCTTATCGGGGGAGGGGGGAGGGGAAGAGAGAGTGGGTAGGTGGTCCAAAAGAATTTAAAAAAAAAAAAGCCTTTGGCATGTCACCATCTTCCTTTAAAAAGCAAAGCTTTTTTTTCAGTTGATGTGTCTAAACTGCTAAGCTCTTAAAAAGAGAAATATGATCTGTGGAAGTTATGGAAGATCTACAGCATAACATAATTTTTTTTCTTTTCCTTTCTAAACGTGGCTACAAGGAGAGTAAACTGCAGCAGTATTGAAGGCCGGAGGAAATAGTACTTTTATTGAGGCAGATGTGAATATTGCAATCCACTTTGAATTTGGAGCCTCACAAATACCATAAAAACATAGAACTGGATCTCAAAATTGCCCCAAATCTTCATTTTGCTGGACTTTAGCAGCAGTGCTAATTATTTTGGATGAAGGGCAGGCAGAGCAGCTGAGAGGATTTCAGGATCAGTCTGTGTCAGTTTCTCCACTCACCTTTATGCCCATGTGTACACAAATTTGTAGTTGACAAGCATAATATTCCAGCTGGCTTAATAACTTTATTTTGGCTCTTGGGGGAAAAGAAATATGTTGCCTCTGTTAAAAGAATGTGACTGAGAAAGCTTGTTCAAACCTCCTACATGTTTGGCAGACTTTTGGGGCAAAATATTACTAGGCATGTTGGAAAAGGAGCAGAGTATAGATCATTTTCCACAGATAGCTGACCAGCTTGAACTGTGCAGGCTGTATTCCAGGAACCCTAATGAATGGCTGCAATTGTAAACTGTCAGCTACAGCAGCTAAACTGTTGAAAACCTGATTGTGCAGACCTCTTCACAGCATAAAATTTTTAAAATTCCTTAAAAAAGGGGCAGGGCATTGATGTAACTTTGATAAGGGTGTCCTTATATATTGCCCTAGATGCATATTTTATTGTACTCCTAAGGAAAAAAGAAAGTATTCTGCAAACATGTACCAGTAAGCAATACTTGAATTGTATTATTACTGACTACTGTCCCTTTCTTCACTTTGCTCATAAACTTACTAGAGATTTGAGCTCTACTGCAGCTGCAGACTTGGATGTTTTCAGCTCTCCTCCTGAAGGATTGTGTTTGTAGAAGCAGGTGAGAATGAAACATGGACAGACGTGCTCCAGTCATGAGTGCCTTTAATTCGACGGCCAGAACTACAGCATTTGAAAAACGGTTGAGATAGGGCTTCTGAGGTGAACGTTACAGTTGATGATATCAAATGATGGTTAATGCAAACAAAACTCTAGTTAGTTTTGTTCACTTTTTGCTGTACTTTCTATAACAAAAGTTACATAAGGTAACGCCAGCACCACATCAGTTCCTAGGTTATGGAACACCTATCCTCCCATGCATTCCGTTTTTGAGTGTTACAAGATATCTAAACGGAAAAATGTGGTTGCTCATTTGACAGCACTATTTCCCAGTTTAAACATTCAAATGGCTTTGTTAAGGAGGAGTCAATACATTCTTAAAATAAATGAGCTGTAAGTGTTTCAGATGAGATAGTTACTAAAAAGAAGATAGAGGGAAAATACTTAAAAGAAATTCACAAAGTGAAGCAGTTCAATTTGTTTTAAAGCTGTAGTGTACTAGCTCTGACATACGTGGTTGTCTGTACCTTGTACTCCCAAGTATTCTGCTCAGCTGCTGTGGGTCAATTTTTTCCTCCTCCCCTATGGAAGAGTGCAGGCATTCCATATGCATAGTCAGCTTATTTCTGAATGCTGTCCTGTATGGTAGAAATAAAAGCATATGAAACATATTAAACTTCTTGTTAAAGCTGAATATTCATGTATTTAGGTTTTTTGAGCAGGTAGGACTACTGAAGAGCTGAAATTTTGCTCGGGCTGTGTGCTTTTACAGGAGGTGCTGATAATCTTTTACGACTTCAGGTGACACTATAGTAAAAAGAAATTGTTCCTGGTTACTGTACTGGATATTTGAATATCGGCCTGTTGCATGTTGAGGCATTATTGCATGAGGCAATAAAATAATAATTTTTAAGTTTTAAAGCTGGTGATTAGCAGCTTCTGTTACTCACAGAAAATGCAAACCTTGCTTGTGCTTTCTGTATGTTGGCAAAGATTCCGTAAGAAACTTCTGTGAGACTCCTGCTAAAGTAGAACTGGTTTAGTTCTGGTAGATAAATCTAGACTGTCAGCCACAGGTGTCTGCTTTTATTCTTATATTTGACAAAGTGTAAAGATAGAAGTATTTATAGCAACTGCTAAAGCTACTGTCTTCTGAGAAGGTTCTCAAGGCATAAAACGTCACTTGAAGTGCAGTGTAAGGTTGTATCTTCATTCCTCCTCTTGAAAATTCCTCTAATTTTAAACTTCATGCTTTATAAATACAAATGTGTACTGAGTGCTAGCAAATTCTTTGCATTATGGGATAATCTATTTTTACTCATGCAGGGCAGGTGAGTTACTCAGCCACATGAAGGACAGCTGGATGCTTGTCTTAATTTTTTTGTCATGCAAAATAAAATTATTCCAAGAGGGGATTTTTTGTATATCTCTGTTCTCCCTTTGAAGCTGGGAGTAATGCATTTGTATCATGGTAGCCTGCTTGAATGCTTTTAACAGTGCAGAGAGAAGATAGAAATATTAGTACCACAGAGAGGCGTCAGCTGTCTCTCCCAGTGGCAACAGGCATGTTTGTCTAGTACTTGTTAAAGATTACAAACTGAAATAGGGACCTATGTCAATAGCAGAAACGAGTCATAGAATTGCAGACTGGTTGAGGTTGGCAGGGACCTTGGGAGATCATCTGGTCCAACCCCCCTGTTCAAGCAGGGACACCCAGGGCCGGGTGCCCAGGGCCATGCCCAGATGGCTTCTGAGTATCTCCAAGGATGGAGACTCCACCACCTCCCTGGGCAGCCTGTGCCAGCGCTCGGTCACCCTCACAGCGACAAAGTGTTTCTGATGTCCAGAGGGAACCTCCCATGTGTCAGTTTGTGCCCATTGCCTCTGGTCCTGTCACTGGGTGAGTAACAGGGATGAGCCTGGTTCTTTCCTCTTTGCACCCTCCCTGCAGGTGTTTCTATGCATTGATGAGATCCCCCTGAGACTGCTCCTCTGCAGGCTGAACAGTCCCAGCTCTCTCAGCCCTTCCTCACAGGAGAGACACTTTCTCGTCCCTTCATTGTCCTTGTGGCCCTTTGCTGGCCTCTCTGCAGTTATGTTCCTGTCTCTCTTGCATTGGGGAGCCCAGCAGTGGTTGCAGTCCTCCAGGTGTGGCCTCACCAGAGGGGAAGGATCCCCTCCCTCAACCTGCTGGCAATACTTTGCCTGATGCAGCCCGGGGTGCCATTCACCTCCTTTGTGGCAAGGGCACAGTCCTGACCCTTTTAATTTCTGGGAGGGGATGAGTTGTGGTATGTGTGTGAGCTGGCAATGGAGAAGTGTAGAATGGATAAGAAATGAGATACTGGTTTCAGTGAAGTATCTGAAGATTTTGTGTCTGTCTAGAGCAAGTTTAACTTGTCTGGTTTATTGGAGGATGGGGTGATCAAAAATGAGGGTTAAAAAACCCCTGCTTGCTTCTCTGTCAAGTTATTTCAGATTATTTTTGTAGGGGTGTAGACAACAACTTCTGGGAATGTCGCATATGTAGAACACTGTTCAGTGGGGGCAAGGACCATAAATACCTTGACCAACCCTACAAATGCCTTTTTAAAAATACTCTTCCTTTAAGCCAAACGGTAAGCTGCCATACTGACAGTGCTTTAGTTAGAACTCCAGCTGAGCGCAGATTGGCGTGAAACTTGAAGAGCTGTAAAGAACTTGTAAATGGTATGGAAGGGCTGACAAATGTATTTATAATACACTATGTAATAAACCATGCCGTACATGGTCTAGGTTCTAATATCTTTTTTAAAAGCTAGGTATTTAATTTAAAATGTTTGCCTATAGATGCTTTCTTGACCAATGTTGCATAAGTAAGGACAGGTAGGATTTGGCTGAGTCTGCTTGAATCTGTTTTCTCCACTTGCTTTTTTCCCACAGGTATTGAAATATTTTGTTGTCAGAAAAACAGGAACCACTTGTGTTTACAGATAACTGAAATATCTGAAGCTGCTGTACTGCAACTTAGTGGGGGGAAAAAAAAAATATCTCATTTTGGGGCTGTTTTCTTTAAAGAAAATATTCAAGCCAACTGTTCACTGTGCACCGGGCCACTTTCACCAAAAATCACAAGCAGCTTTCCCTTTTACCAGTAGGTTTGAGGAAATCTAGCTTTGTGGGCAGAGCAGGCAGTGGGAGCCTAATCCTCTTCAATAACATGTTCATACATATTAATAAATGCCTTTTTCTTTACCAGCCAAGTAGTGTAAAAGTCAATATTTTTAAGAGTTTTGACATCTCTTCCAGATTTTTGTACGTATAATGCAATACTAGCAAATGTGGATCTTTTTAATTTGGAAACAGGGAATTTATGTTGGTTTTTTCCTTTCATCCAGTGTATTAGGGCTGCTTTTTTAATGCATTCCAAGCTTGCTCTCTTGAATGGGATAATTTGCAAAGGAATAATATGGCATAGTGATGTTAACTGGCAAATTACAGTAGATGCTGAAGGACTCTGTCCCTTAATGAAGTTCAAGTTGTTTGTTGAGACCACAAGTTATTTTCAAAAAGTCTTTTTTGTCTTTTTTTTTAAGTTTGTCTCAATTCATCCAAACATGGATAATATTGATGGGCCTTTCTGTGGCTTTTCTTGAAAGCTTCTTAATAGCGGCAAGAATCCCTGACTGGGTCAGGCAAAGACTTTTTGCATTGTCATTAAGTTTATCAATTTCTAATCTATAGTTGTTTCTCTTTGAAGATGTGATTGGCTGTGGTTTTTTTCTTGAAGCTACGCTGTGTGGCATGTGAACTACATTGTCTTGTGTCCTTCCTCCAAGAACTGAAGGTTAACTTTACTGAGTGAGAAGACAAGTCATTAGTATGAGAATCTGGTTACGTGTTTTGATTTGAGAACAGAAACACTCAGATTAGTCCTTACACAGTCTGTAAGATTATGTAATTAAAATTCAGCCTGACTGACAACCATGACCGCTTTCACAAAAGAGCCTTGCTTTATTAACGTGGAGTGTTTTAATAAGCATATCTGTGACGATGCTGTCTGTAGGGAGGAGGAGCACGAGAGCATTGGCTACCTGGTTGGAACAGAAGTACTAGTCAAGAGTGAACTAGGAGTGCCCCAAGTCTGCTTTGGAAAGTGGGAAGATGGGATGTAGAAGGTGGAAAAGATCATTGGCGAGTCCTGAACGACCTTAAAGCGGTTACAGTTACGAGATTGTCTACTGTACGGGACTCCTGAGGTTTGGGGACCAGTTTCTGGGACCTGAGAGAGTTGGCCCCTAGAGTTTTGAGTTGCAGCTGTTGAAATCGGAAAGAAGTAAGAAGAAATTTAGATGAGCACTTGCATTGTTCTTTCCACAATTAGTATCAAATAGTCATATTAGAATTTACTATTTGAATTCTTCGGCAAAGCTCCTTCAGAAATACTGAATGATTGTTACTGAATGCTGTTATGCAGTTATGTCTGAAGGCAGAGTGCCACCGGTTTACTGATCCGAGGCTGGATCCAAGGCTCTGTGAACAGGAGGCGTGATGTTCTGCTGGCCTCAGTAATTTTCACAAGTATATGTGAACCTTTAGCTCTTTATATAAATTTGGACTCACTCTTTCAAAGAATGTACTAAAATCAAGGCAAATGTCTCATTTTTCCATGTTCCTATGCTCTACTGATGTAGCATCTACCAGAGACTTGAAAGGCAGAAACTACAAAGCGATGTTAATCAGAGAAGGCTTTGAATTACTAGTAGCAAAACTTGGTAGACTTAAGTGAATAACTAGGTGCAGCTCCACCTGAAACATCTAGGCTGGTAGGCTTCTTTAAAGCAAATCTTCATGAAATGCCTATGCTAAAGAATGTTTTTTTACTAGCTGTTCTCTGGAGAAACTATCCTGATTTTACAGCTAGGAACTTCGTATTTGCAGAAGACTTGTTGATACTAAATTATTGAAACCTGTTTAAGTGAGTTTGAATTCAATATTGTGTTAAAATACTTCTTGGTTTTTTAGACCAGATTTTCATAGTTAATAGTCAAATCCTTGTGGAGGGGGCGGGGAGAAAACTTGCTGCTATTTTATCAGGTAATAAAGTGTAGAAGTGAAGCTAGATCACCTTTTGTATCACCTCAGGTCTTTGAGTTCAGTAAAGATAGGAAATGGTATAGTGCATCTGCTCTTATTTTGGTACAAGACTGTTTAAGGCTTTGAGTATGTTTTAAAATGCAGTGGTGAGTCAAGTATAAAAGTGTTTTCTGCAACTATTCAATGCTGGGACAAGAGGAGAATTTGTTGGCATCTCTGCTGTATAACTGAGGAGAGTGGTGATTGTCCTCAGGTGAGGGCACGTGGTAATACCAGTGACTGCTTTGTTCAAGGTGGACTAGAATGCTTGAGAAGCTTCCAGCTGTTGCTCACTAAATACTCAGATTATTCATTACATCCCTCTGGTCTGACCATTAATATTGATCTAATGTGCTCTGTCTGTGCTGCATTCTCATCACCAGTTTTTGTAAAAGTGCTTTTATTCTTCTCCCTGGCATTCGTCAGGATTGAAAAATGTTACCAGTGCCTTTTTTAGAGAGCCAAGCCCCCAGAGCAGGGGAAAGCTGATGCCAGCATCTCAGCAGAGCAAGCAAGTGATCAGTGAAATGCCTCTGCTGGACTTCCTTACCTGTGCACTTGAGACAGTCAACTCATTCACTTCCTTAGAGGCTTCTCATCAGTGCAGAAGGTTATTTTCCAAAATCCTCTTTCAAGAGCAAGCTGAAGAAAGTATGGGCTACTGTTCTGATCTTTGTTATGGAAAGGAGGATGCAGCTCTGGTAGCAAAGTCTCGTTCTTTGTCTTCTGATACTTGCAATCCGAACATCAGGAGTTTGAGATGCAGCTAGTTGAAATGGAGCTCCTGCTGTCAGGCTTTCCTGTCTTATTCCAGGTGATGTGTAGTTCTCTCACTACAGCTACCTGAAGGTGATTTTCATTGTTTCTGAAGTGTTCAGAGGGAGTGTGTAGTTTGAAAGCAGCTGACTGAGTGCTGGTGCCACTCATGCTGTCTTGCGAATGATCATGTAGTACATCTGGGTGTTCTTTCATCTCCTTCCTCTTGACTTTAATTACAAAACTGCTGATAAGCATGTCCTAGTTTGGTGATATTTAGTACTTAAATTTGTCTATCTCTTGATCTTCCAGTGGAGATAAGATCCATGCAGTATGCTTTCTTTCCACTATTAGGATACTTTCATTTAAAGTAGCCCCTGAATCCCTTTAAAGTCCATCATAGTGGTTGAGAGCTGCTGTCCCAAAAACTGTCATGCAGGCTGCTAATTGAATCAGTCTTTCCTGTCAGCTGTAACTAGAATGCACCTAAAACTGGATGTAACAGCATCTAATTCTTGCTGTTTTTTCAGGGTATGTATTTCAAGTATAATGGCTTTAAGGAACTACATGGACAGAATATGTGATTAAACACAAAACTTAAGAGCTTTAATCTTGATTTATTTTTTTTCCTTAATTCCACATTGACTTCCCCACACTTAGTCTTTGTCAGTTGTCTCCTGCAAACCTTTGTACTCCAGTTACTTTTTGTAGGTGGAGTCTTATGAAGTAAAGCTGATTCAAAGTTGAAGTTGCTTATAAATATAAATATATATATAAATAAATATATATAACTAAAAAAGTGAAACATCTTCTTTTAAAAGAAGAGGGGGGAGGAGGAATTCTGTTACTAGTGTGAACGTAGTCTCAGAATGCCATAAACCTTACTTTTACTGGGAGTTTCCTGATAAGCTATGATCAAGTGATTGCAAACCCCCTGGTTCAGATCCTAAGTAAACCATGCCAAGTGTTTTAATTTGGAGACCAACTGCAATCAGTCTTCATTGCAGGTCACAGCTAGTAACCTAATTAAACACAACCTTTAATTGGTCATCAGTAAGACACATATCTAAAAACTAACTTGGGTTTGAAATGCTTCTGGGTAATAATACATGCAATCTCTTGTAGACTTTTGTAATTAAGGAGGGATTAATTTGTTGTCCTTAGTGCACATTAGATTGGGCAGTTGACAGCTCTGCCTTCCTCGTTTTGTTTTTTTTTTTTTGATGCCTTGATTCCATACTGATCACTGTAGTAAAAACACATCTGTATATGCTGATAGTTCTCTCGGTAAGTGCAGACTGTGTGCTTACCATCAGGTCTCTTGATCGTTAAATAATAATTCTTAAGTTGCAGAAAGGCTAAATACTTTTATTTGCTGACTTCATCTTTAGGCTATTTTTGAGTCACTTCTTTCTCAAAGTGTTTAGTTCACTTTGGGCACTGTAGAAATAATGTAGATGTACAAAGTAACATACTAGCATCTTCTCCTTGATCAATGTGGCTGAAGAGTGCACAGTTTTGTTTACAGGCATGTTGTCAGGCTCCTATAGCTTTCTGTGCAAAGGACAGGAAGCTAGAGCTTGCTGTTGAATCCCCAGTCCTACTGATGCATCCCTGCATGATTAATGACCTTACTGCTAAGACTAGGAACACAAGAATAATGGATGTTTTACTGATACTTCCTAATCTTTGGTGCTTCAGTGTCAGCTTTGTCTGCAACTAAGAAGAATTTCTCACTTTCCACCAAAAAATAAACATGAACTTTACAGTTGAACAGAAAGGCAGTTTGATTTCAAAGTATAAACTGGCCTCTTTCTTTACTTCTTTCTTTCCTATTTCATAGTTAAATTTGGTTCCTATATGAGTTGATCCTATTCGAAGGCAGAACTTCTGCTTGGAAGTTCTTGCTAATGACGTCCTGAATTCTCAAAGTATTGTGTAAGATGGGCCTATGGGCTGGAGACTTAAGGGCCTGAAATCATTTGGAGCAATAACGGCTTGATCTCTTCTAGAATGACAAGTATGGGAATCCCACCACTTCTCTAAGAAGTCTTCTCTGTTCCTTGCTGCTTGCGTGGAAAAGAATTCTGATGTGTAGTTTAAACTTTGTCTGCTGCAATTAAGCCCCATAATGTTTGTGCTGTGCTTATACCTAACAGGTATGAAAACAAGCTTTATTCTCCTTTGCAGCTACTTTAGACTATGTGGAGCCTGTAACTGTCTCATCTCTTTTAAATGCTTCCTTTTCCTACCTAGCAATTCTGATTATTGGGAAAAAAAATTGGAATATGACATGTCTTCTATTGGTCTTACTAGGACTTTGGTAGGCTGATATTCTTCTGGAGGGTTGGTATCCAAAACTGGTCATAAAATCTTAAGTTCAGGGCTCAGAAAGGCCAAATAAAACAAGACTTCAGTTAGTGTGTGTACGTCCTGTGTAAGAGGAGTATTGCAAGTTTGACACCTTTGCAAGAATTTTAACTTCTGTCCAGATTCTCTTCTGTGGAATTGCAGTCAGCTACTCATTCCGTGTTTTGTACTTGTGCAGCTGATTATTGCTACCAGAGCATAATACTTCATGCTTATCCTTATTGAATTGCATCCTTTTTATTTCAGACCATTGCTCCCATTGGGCAAGATCTTCCTGAATTCTATTCCTGCTGTCCAGAGTGCTTGCAGATCATCTGCAGGTATAAAGATAGTCTGTACTCCACTGTCCAAGTCATGGATTAAAGTATCCTATAACACACTCGGAGGACACCCCTGGAGAGTTCTGTTTGATGCATCCTTCCACTGAACCACTGGAGAGCCAAGTGTACAGAGTAGTTATCAATGGTGGACCCGCTTTGTATAAAGCTGTGTTCTTTCTTACTGAAATGTCATCCAAGATGGCACTAAAAGCTCTACAAATTTTATAATGTGATCACATCTTCTGTGTTTTTTCTATGTGAGGCCTGTTAATCTTTCTCAGAAGGAATTTTTGCCTGACGTAAGCTTCTGAAAAGGCCATCCATGTTGGCTTGCTGCTGTTTAGGTAATAAATAGGTGGTTCTGCTTTGCTTTGGTTTTCCTCTGAGGCATTGAGCATGGGTTGTCTGACCTGTTATTTTCACGTTCTTCAAAGATAGATGCTTAGGCCTTTTTAATCTTCTGGATCATTCCTATTCTCAAAGTTGATGAAAGTAGTAGTCAGTGATATCGGGAGAGAGAACTGTCTGAGGTGGTGTAGTGTGAATTTTTTATTTTGCCACTGGGGGGGAGGGAGCGTGGGGAGTGTGGTATTCTTCACATGTTCCTCTTCTTGTTGCCCTTAAATGCTGATGTTGGTCAGTAGTTTGAAGATTGAAACGTAGCTTTGGCTATGTTACGAGCAATGATGTTACTGTTCCTCCTTCAAAGGTGGTAGCTGGAAAAAGGCAGCCTCTGTATGCCAAGCTGATACCCAGCACTTCCAAAGCCAGTATCACTATTTAAACTAAAAGGCATTTATCTGTATACTTGTAAATTTGCCAACTTTAATGGGCATGGTTTCTGGCAAAGCAGAGCTCTCTAGAATAAAGTTTGTATTTGGCATGTGCTTGTCCTGATTAATAGCAGAGGGAGGATACTAATTTGAATATGAGGTGAGACTTTGGGTGTGGTTTAGATTTCCCTTTAAAAGGGACAGCTTGAACTTTCAGGTGTTCGGAGAACTGAATAAATTCTCATCCTTTAAATTTAGATCAATTTTCTGTTGCATTAAAACTATTGTTAGAAGCTGTAGCATGGGAGTGTGTTGTGAATATTGATATTTGTGAGCTTTTAAAGGAAATAAATACAGTATATGTTGCGGGATTTCTTTATAGAGACAGAGGCATTTTTTACCAAGCAAGATACAGTTTGAATGTTTAAACGTTCTAAGCTAGTTGTCTGCCATAGTCTCTGGGACTGGAATCGAGCCTCTCTATCCTTGGGAATACCTGTTCTCTCCTCTTGCCAGAGATGAAGGAAGGGAAGTGCCTGGTATGCCTCCTGCAGAAGAGGTGGTGGGCTCTTGTTCTCTGGTTCGGCATCAGGGACATCCCCTTTCTGACTGGCTGTTGGGCTCCACTGGGTCAGTCTGCCAACAACTGGGGGTGAGTCTTGACCTCTGGGACCTAGCTGTCTGCTGGGGAGGGGACCTGAGGAATCTGCTTTTCTGGTCCAGGCTGTCCCCTGCATTCTGGTGAGGCAAGCATCAGAAGGAGTTCTGGTGTTTCAGCTGAGACACAGCAGCAGGCTAGGTTATGCTAGTTCTGTAAGCAGCTTCCTCAATCGCTTCTGCAAACTGAAAGGAGTTTTTAGTAATTCTCTAACCTTTTACTGTTTGATGTGATTAAAAATAGATGCCTCAACAGCCGGAAACTTAATTGTATTAGTTCAGACCTGCACATTAGGCATCATTCATGTTACCCCTGAGGATTTGCTTTTCCTGTTTAGGTAGCCCCCCCACCCCACCCCCCAATTAACATCTTGCTAAAATATAGCTACGGAGTAGAAAATGTTCTCTTAATTGCCTGAAGTAATACAAAACCAATTTCAACAGCAGGGCGTACAAATGAGAATTTAACAAGGAAAACTTTTTCATACCTTTCCAGATACTTGCTTAAGAATAGTACAAGAATATATAGCATATAGGGTATCAGTATAAAAATAGACCATATGAAATACATGCCATGTGGTCATAAACCACAACTTTTTATACCTAACAATAGCAACAGGGTTTTGTATGCTGCAAGTAAATTTATCTTGGATGTTAAATGACTTTCTATTTATGGTCACTTTCTGAGGAAGAGACTTTTTACATACTCCTCACAGACAACTGAATTAGGAAGAGCTTGGGCCTCGTCCTTCCCTTCGACAAAGGAATGCTCTCTTGATCTGCAGATGCCAATTGCTTTCCATATATTAAGTCCCCGTGTCACTCAAATGTCCTTTAGCTATTGTGTCGCTCTTCCTATAATTAGTTGTATTTAGTTGTCACTCAAGTTTGCAATACTTCTTAGAAAACATAAGTAGTACCAACATGAGAGCATATGTATCAGCTTGATCAAGCAACTTCTGTAGAAGGTTTTAAGCTAAATTCCAGACTCGCATGGACATTTTTTTTTTTGAAGGGTAGAGTGGTGAAGGTGGGAGAAGGAGAGACAAGTGTCAAGAACGAGTGATTGTTGATCATTGCTGATGCACAAATGTTATTATTGCAAGGTTTTTGGTATACACCTGCCGTGGGAATCAAATTACCACAGATAGTGTTTTGTTATGGTGCTGCTTCTGTAATTTTTGTTGTGTTCTATGATTTTAAAAATACAGTAATTGTACTTAAATGGAAATAATTAA
This sequence comes from Gorsachius magnificus, assembly GCA_034008185.1. Classification (NCBI taxonomy): domain Eukaryota; kingdom Metazoa; phylum Chordata; class Aves; order Pelecaniformes; family Ardeidae; genus Gorsachius; species Gorsachius magnificus. The sequence goes on from CM067087.1 coordinate 39,323,861, forward strand.
ATAACTTGAAGACGGTTGTTTTAAGAAGTATTCTTGCCACAATCTTAGAAAAGCGATGGGTACCTATGCTTCTAATGTCAGTATACAGTTCTAATTTCAAAACTGGCTTTAAAAAGAACTTGAAGTAATTCTAGCTTTTCTGAAGATGTTTCAGCTATGCTGTTGCATTCTTCTCTAGGGCTGGTCTAGCTATAGCAACATAAGGATGAACTGCAGTATTGATACAAGGAGTTTCAAAGCTTAAGTATAATGCTCTGATAAGCCACTAAGCAGTAGAGAATTTTGACTTTGTGCTTCATTCAGTATCTTGTAAACAGTAAGGATTTAGATGAGACTTCAGAGAATTAAGATCTTCAAATCACACTCCTGGTATAGTTGCTATCTATGGGGCAAATGCACGCCGAATGAGTAAGGTCAGGCTGTCGCAGGGGTTTGGCACTGGTGACAGAATTTGTGCTGTAATGTCTGGTTTTCAGCAAGGTTCCTGGAGCCTGTGCTGAAGGCTTGTGAGACCCAGGGTGGTAGTGAGAGCACTTGATTTACTGCTTGGCCAAGCACCTCCGGACAGCAGCTGCCCTATTGCACATCGAGAAAGGGGAGCATGAGGATGACTGACAACCGCTTACAAAGTTAGCGATGTAGATTCCGCTTTTCAGTTTTAACTTGGTCTGGTTGTCAGTTGTAACTGAATCTATTGTAGTTTGAATGAGGCATATTTAGCTCTGACTTCTGGGTCCCCTTGGAGAACTCATGTGTTTTGAATATAAACTAGGGTGCTAAGTAGAATAGAAATGCTGGGTACTGTTTGTAGAGACATTTTGTGAAATATGAAAAATGTGAAAGGTATCTTTTGAATTTAAGTGTGTATAGCATTAGAGTGGTATACAGCTTACCTATACAAGATTGTCAGTGTGACATGAGATGTTTCATTAATGGCTTTACGGTTGTCTTTTTACAGTAGCAACTTGAAATAGCATGAAAATCCATAGGGTTTGAAGATTACTTTTTCTTTTTGAATCTGTATGTCCTTAAAGGAAACCCATAGAAACAGTAAGGCTTTTCAGTCATTGAACTATTCTTTAGGCATTCTGTGAAGTCTGTAAACTTTTGGACGTAAATTTAACCTGTCTGGACAGCTAATTTACTTTGTAATGAAGGTTGAATAAGAGAGTTAGTATTTTTATTACGTACCCATTTTCAATATGTCTGTCTGATTCTTGGATCTCATAGGAATCCGTCAACTGCATTCTACCAAGCGTTCCATTTCAACAAGTTACGCGAGTTAAAGACCTTCTGGGATAGGTATGAATGCTTAAGTATGGAATGCATAGGTGCTGAGGTATGCATGAACAGCTTTGCTCTATGCAAGTTTCTCGTCACTTTTGTTTGCACAGAACTGCTGCTTATGTTTAGAACTTGGTATTGGACTTCTGCAGCCTGAAGGTGTGAGAGCAGTCATGGAAGTGAAGTACTTGTACTGAAACTTAAAACTAAATAAATCTAAAATATGACATGACATTTTTTCTTCCTCCTTCCATTATGCATGTATCATACATAATGTGTAAGCTGAAAGAGTTTAATGCTACTCAACTAGTAGCTGACCTGCACTAAAATACGATTTTCCCAAAAAAGGAAACTTTTTGGCATTGTGGCTATTGAGTCCTATATCAGAAAACAAGTTGTGAAAATGTTACATTGAAACACAGTTTTGGCATAATTGAAATCTTTCCATCTCAAAACCAGGAAAGGAAGCTTTCTGGCTTGCTTTCATTCTGCTTAAGTAAAGCTAGATGTGGTACAAACGTGAACCATGACAAGATACGAGGACAAAGTAAACCTACTAAGTTAGCATTGAACTCATGGCGAGAAACTGCAATGAAGTGCAACGAAGTCGTATCTCTTATGGATATGGCTTGTCAGAGATGCATTACTAATTCATCAGTAGCTGCAAACTGGTTTTTTCCCTCACTTTAATGATTTTGAAGGGTTTTTTTTTGTCAGCATTAAGTTGAAGTCCTAGTGATTATGTGACTTCATGCCTTGTGTTGCACTGGCTTGTCACAATACTTCTGCTTAGCAAGCTCTGTAGAAGCTATTGAAGTATTGATAACTGTATCATCATTCATTGCACTGGCTGTATTTGATTTGAGAGGCTTTTCAACTTGCAAAGCGTAATGGAATCCTTTTAAGTTTGCTTGGCAACAATTTGTATACCATACAACAGTGATGGTTAAAAGTAATGCTAATGCATCCTGCTCTGTTTTTTGCTGAAGTGCTAGCATTAGACTAAGTTTCAAAAGCACATCTTCCTTTTTGAGCAGAAACTTGTACAAATTTGCATTTTTGCCTTAAGCTCTGGATGATGCCACTTTTCTATATTTATGGGATGGACTTGCTATTTAGGTTCCAAGGACTTCATTATTTGTCTGAAATAAACTTCAGGGCCTTGAACACAAATTTGGTAGTTAACCCAAAAGCTCACTTTAAGGTCTAGCCTTCATCTGTTTCTCTATTTTCATGTCTTTTAATTTGAAATAATTCTGAAGACGGGGAAGCTGATTCAAAAAACCCTAAAATCAAATCATTAACGAATAAGATGGAGGCTTCAAAAATCTGCTATTTCTGTACAATGTCTGAAGCAAGTATTGGAAGCATGGGATATAGAAAACATTAAATTCAGGTAGAATAATATAAATGGCTTCCTTTAAAAATAGGCCTGCACCTTTGCTGTTGAACACTTTGTAGTAAAAACAAGTATTTGTAAAAACATCGAAGCAAACTCATCAGGATTGATGCAAGTTTTAAACTTCTAATCTGTTCAAATTCCAAAATCTTTGACAGGGTTTAGCAGGTTTTGCATTTATAACCCAGTTATTAGGCTTTCTTAAGATAACGTTACGTAGTTTTGCTTTATTAGGTGACTGAAACTGAAAATCTTTCAACAGTAAGCTTCCAATGAAAACCTAATGGAGTGAACTTCAAAGGCATAGCCGGTAAAGCGAGTTCTGGGGAGCACTTCACAGGGCAGGGGTATGGTGGAGCTCAGCTGTGTGGCTCTGCCAGCAACGTGCGTCCTGGCAGCAGCAGGACAGGCGACTGACGGTGCCCTGGTAGCTCTGCTTTGCACAGGCAGGACATCCTCTAATGCAGGTGGGGATCTACTGCCAGACTTGAGTGGTTTGATAATAATTACAGTGGTTTGGGGCTTTTTTTGTGATCTCCAATTTGTGAAAGAGAAATCTCTGCCATGAAAATGGTAAGCTTGTCTAACTTCCTCAAAATCTCTTTGTTTCCTCACCCCAAAATGTGGGGGTTAACGCACTGCAAAACATAAGGATCTTAAGCCTGCTGGCAGTAGACCCCTTAATTATATTTTGCAGCTCCTTCAGAATTAGTTTGTGAACCTCAGGGGCTTGAGTTAGACTTCAGTGTAAACATAATAGAAAATCTTCCTGTGTAATTTCAGCATTTTTTTCTAACAAATACAGATTATTCTCCTATGAGCAGCCATCTCTTGGGACCATTTGAAGTCAGCAAAGCTAACCACATGGTATTGCAATAGACAGTAAAAGATTGCTAAATTGCTCCAGTAAAATAGACTTGTTGTTTTGGTTTGTTTTTTTTTCACTAATGCACCATGGCAGCTAAGAGTGCGGGTAACATTCAAACCATTAAATATTAGTGAAATGCTAGTTGTTACTGACACCTTTGCAGGAAGCCTGCAAATGTTTTTCTCCGTGGTGTTCACATGGGTGTTGCTAAGGGCACAAGTCTCATGGGTCTGTCTTTTCAACTGGCATGGTTACTGAGAGGATTAAGAAGGGGAATAATGGCTTCTTGGCATATTCACATGAGTCTGGGTGACTGCTCTTCTGTGCCTGGATTGCCTTTGCATGGTAATAGTCCCATAGGAGCTTTAGATGGGTTTGCCTAAAACGTAGCCATTGTTGCTATACTTCAATTTAAAGCAGTAGGATTTATGTTTCCATTGCATTTTTGTGTGAAGCACTAAACCTTCACAATACAAATTAACACATAAAATGTGTATTTTTCTCCCTACATTAGCACCCAGATAAATGTATTCTGAGTGTTGCTGGTAAACATCTTTCTTCTTATGTAAATGTGATGAATTAGACAGCCTTTTTTCATGTGGATTTTGCCAAACTTCCATTTCCCTCTTCCATACCTATTAAATGAGGTGCTCCTCCTGGAGACAGGAGAAAGTAGAGTTACACATCTCCCACTTTTTGATTGTAGCCTTATCTGGAGCTTCTTTTAGGGGTGAAACTTTTCTGATTTTAAATTAGAAGTCTAAAACTCCATGTGAAATTTAAAAAGTCTTAGGACGAGGCTGACATTTCAGGTAACACCTTGATCCAGTCAGTGTTGTGGGTAACATGTTTCTTCTTGATACTGGCTTCTTATGGAAGTGGTGCGCAATGTGACTGTCTTCATGCATAGGGAAGAGTGTTTGGTTCACTAGTGTAACTCAAAAACTTGCCAAAACTATGAAGGTGCCACACTTTTCTTTAATGTTTAAAAAAACCCAACCAACCAACAAATCCAAATCAATTCAACTCAAACAACATTTTGGTTTTCCCCAGAAGAATTCTTTTATAGAGCTCATGGCATTGCTTCTAAGATCAGTTATGGTGTTATTGAATAATTGATCTTCAGAGTTCTGTGTAAAACTGAAGAAAATGTAGCTGTCCTGTGGAACCAAGTAGTTCTCTGATGGGGGAGCTGACTAATGTGGAGCTTAAGTAGACTTGCAGGGAAAGCCAGGCACCTGCTGGTAATCCTGAGGCTGTGAATTCACTGCCTCAAACTTTCTCATTCTTTGTGTCTTTGACAAAGAAAAATTATGAAAACCTGAAATACTTGCATAGATACTCTTTCAAGGCTGGATAATTGATTGTATTGGGAAGCTATCATTATAAAATCTCATAATTGGGTGGAGGCTAATTAAATGTGCCTTAACTGTTTCAAGAATAGACAAGGTTTCTCTGGACAGACTAAATAGCTCAGCTAGTGTTAAGATATGAAGAGTGGCTGGTTAAGTGACTACAGTAGCTCATAAATGAGTAAACCAATGAGGGGGAAAAAACCAAATTAACACACTGTTTTAGTTTGTAGTTCACTTGTGAGCAAAACAAATGTGGGAACACTTCAAGGTACCTTACTGTTCCTTCCAGGAAGGTTGTTACTGCTTTAAATCAAGTTATCAAGCAATGAAAGGGCTAGGGGAGATTACTTGGTTCAGGGATGTCTGTCTGAAACTGCAGCGTGTAACATCTTTTCCACTTTAACCTAAAGCAAAGTAGATCTTGTGCTTTAAAGGAAGAGTTGGCCTATAGAGGCTGTTGGACAGACTTGCTAGCATCGGTGTACCCTTGTGTAGTCTGTTCTGCAGGCAGTCTCTTCCACTCTCGCAGGATTAGCAATGGGTTTATGTATCTAAAAGCATGAGGTGAATAGTTCAGTAATTCTTGATGCTAAAATTTAAAAGAAATATCAAGAGCAAGAAAACTTGTGCATTCTGGCAGTCTTTGGGGGGGGTGACTTGCTGCTAAGAAATTCCTTGGGAAAGTAGTATGCAGATAGTCAGCAATACAGCTGAATACAGAATCTGTTTTTTCTTACTGAGTAAAAAACCTGAAGCTTCAAAATTAGTTCACGTCATCCAGTCAGTAGGATTTGCAGTCTCATTTAAATGTGAAATGCTAGTACTTAGTCTAGTACTTGACAGTGCCAAAGTAGGGCTGTTTATAACTCTTATTCCTACTGCATCCAATGTTGGCATAATATACACACATTACTGAGGACTCTGGAATCTCTAAAAAATGAACCACTGTGTTCTTTTATTTATTTTTTTTAAGCATACAGAGTGAATTAAGCTGTAAATGCCTTTATTTTGAAGTTTGATTCCTAGTCTTTCTACCTGGATTTCAAAGTGAATTTTGAAGTTGAGAACATGTCTCTTAGAAGCATGATAGTTATACCTAAAGACATCAGTGGTGAAAACACCAAGCTGAGTGCAGTGCAGTGTTGCTTGTTGAATTCACCAATGAAATAGATCTTGGTGTTTACAAATGTGAGATGATGTTGAAGGTTACGTTTTCCTCCAGCCATTAACATTAAGACATTACCCTTTTTTGTTGTCTTCTGATCCACTCATCCTCAATTTTTCCATTAGTCACTTATTTTATTTGCTTTCCCATTCTGTGAATAGTGTTGTTCAAGTTTTGGAATAGTCTATAGTAAGTAAGCTTTCTTGAACTGCAAAATTACGTTTTACAAAGAGTGCCTGTTTGATCACTGAAAATACAAGTACTATATAATGAAGCTGTACGCTGGCATGTGTTATGCTAACAGGGCTACCAAACACTCTTTTTCAAAAATATTATAGCTTGTTGATGATACATATCTTTCCAATAATATCTTACCTTACTCTTGGGATAACATGTTTCCATAGGAAAAGTTTTTGCAGCAATGAAGTCAGTTACACTGCAGCTTTTAAGAATGTGATGCATCATGGAAAACGTGATTGCTGTATATTGTGTATTAGAAATCAGACTTGCACTTAAATTTACCAGTTATCTTCCCATTTTCTTAATCTGTATGTACATGATCATCCAAGATGCCTTTCTCACTTTGTTTGCAAGACATTTGAAATAAAAAAATTACAGTCCTATTCTTGAGTTGTAGGCATATAGGAGATATATACCTAAAATGCAACCTAAAGATTTCCGAGGTGCAAGCTGTAAGTATCTGATGAAACATTTTGTTCCAAACGCTGCATACCTGATTGTGAGCTATAGCTAAGCAGTGTTAACGGTCAAAATCTAGTTTTCTTGGTCTTTCAAAGTAAAATGTGAAAAACTTACATTTAAGCCAATAGGATTTTTTTAAACAATCAAAATAAGGATTTCTCAGACTAAATAGGGTTTTGCCTATCTGGTGTGTAAGGTAGAAAAATGTTGGGGTTTACCATCCATCTCTAGAAATAGCAAGCTGTATTTGGTAATTTTTGCCATTGTTGCTGAATACAAATCTTGCCTTGTACTTGATGGGCTTCAAAGTGATCTTGGTATACCAGTATATCCTCTTTTTGGTCAGAGCCTCCATTTATGTAGCCTTAATTTGGAGGTCCAAGTTAACCTGAATTGTTCTCTTAAATTATGATGTGTGCGTATGGTAGCTAGTTGTCTGCAAAAGCTCAGTTTGAGGGTGTGTGTGGAAAGCTTGCAGTTACAACAACAACAAAAAAGTAAATTATATGCCTAATGCATCCCTTTCAACTGCCCTACATTACTTGGTGTGGACTTTTGTTTATGTATTACAGCTTTGACAATAATTGTCAGACTTCTGTAGTTCCTGGAGCAATCAACTTGGTCTAAAGCATAATAATAGGTCTTTTATAAGGACTAAACATGTCTTTCCACTTCTAACTGAAGAATTTCCAAGTTGAAGTGTTGGATATACAGTGCATGGTGCACTCACAGAATGTATCAAACACTTTCCAGTTATAACATCCAAAAAGACTTAACAGATTTATTTTTTTTCCCCTGGCCTTTTCATAAGGAGGACTGATTGTATCTATACACTCCATTCTGCAGCCATAGGATAAAATATTTTTATGCAAACTGGGATTTGATATCAACAGCTAAGGATTTGAGAAAAATACAAAATCTTAAGATTTGGCAGCATATTTGGACTGTACCATATGAATAGCTGGCACTGGAGTACTCTGCTTCTGAATGTCTCGCAGGAGCTATTTGTTGTGGGGAGTACCATAAAATGAATAAAGGACAGAATCATATGGGAGTTGTGCTAGCATAAAATCTAATTCTCATATGCTTTTAGAAAGCGAAATGAAATATTGTTATCAGGATAAAACCGCATCTGACTTGAAGGCTGCTGTGTCAGCATGGAACTTCTCCTGGGGTGGACGGGAGGTGGTCTGTGTGGTTCTGGGCTCTGCCTGCTGGAGACGAGCAGGATGGACACCAGGATTTGTGCAGGGAGCAGGTCTCGAATCCTGACTTGGTACTTTGATAATAGTGTGAGATGCTTTGGGGATAAGGGCAACAAGAATATTGAAATGAATAAAAGTAGTATATAAACTACTTACAGCTTTCAGCACTGTCTGTCAGTATCTCTTTAAGCGTAAAATACAGGCGGAAGAGGGATAGTTTCTCTGGCTGCATTCAAATCACACTCACAGGGAGGGACAGTTCTTACACCCGCACTGTGAATACTGCACTCATTTAAAAGGCAGACAAGAATTCAGAGCACAAACTACAACGTGGGAAGGGTGCTTCTGCAGCATGCCATGCAGGTATGGGTGTTCCAGGTGACTAAGGGGAAGACTGCCTGTCTTCCACTTGAGAAACTTTTTCATGGAACTGATAGAATGCCTTAACTCTGAGTGGTGTAGTGGACTTCATTTATTATTTTTTTTTAATAACCACACTGCAAAACAGTTGAAACAGGAATAGAAGAACAAAGTCCCAATCTCAAATTTAACTTAGAAAAGTGTTGACAAAACATGTTTCATTACTCTGTAATGATGCAGAAGCAGATCCCACTACAAAGCATGCTTTTTGCTTTAATTTTGCTCTTCTTGTCTTTATCTCTTCAGAGCTGCCTCACCTGACTTAGAGTTGTGTTCATGGAAGGCTTTGTCAGGGACGTTGAGCAGTCTTAGGGATTCCAATGGCTCTTGAATACAGACATTTTTGACAGTTTCAGATAGATCTGAAACACCTTAATTCAAGATGAAAAGGAATACTTAACCTTGTCATGAATTATAAATACTTTTTATTCTGAGGAGGTTTAGCACATGGCTTGAAAGAGGCTTAGGAGACAGTAAGACACTGGAATAATTTTCTTGTGAAATGGGTGTTTAGTGGTTTTGTTTCAGATTACAGGCTTTGTTCAATTTAGAAATAGAGGCTGTTATTCCATCAGTCTGAAAAGCTGATTCCCTCTACTTGTGAATGCTGGGTGCTAGGTACTGACAATTCTTGTGAGACTTGTTCAAATGGATTTCTCTAAATAATGTCATATTTTTTCAGTAGTTGAGCTTTGTTTCACATATGTAACTAATACTGCTGAGCATATTGCCAGTACTCATTTTAAAATGCCTTAAGTAGTGTTTTTCTGGGTTTCAGTGAGTGTTACGTATTTTCGGAGAGGCGGGTTTCCAAGCATGACCGCAAACCTTGCGTTTTTCCACGTATGTTAACTTTCTTAAACGTAGCTGCACACTGCTGATAGCAACTTCCATCGCTGGGGAGCATTATCAGTAGTTATCAGTGGCAGGCCTGGTAAATGGTCCAAGAACTGCTGCCGTATGTCAGACACGGAGCTGTGGAGTAAAATTGGACCACTGAGACCTACTATGGGAGGGCGGACATGGAGAGTACGGGACCAACAGAGCATGTGTGTGGATGGAGCATTCTGCAGCTGACCTGGGGGTGTTCCTCCACTGTAGTCAGCGGTGCGGGGTGCCCTGTCTGACTGGCTGGGGAGAGCTACAGCTCCTCTCCAAATGGAGAGATCGGAGTCTGTGCGAGAACAGGGACACCCCCAGCCCCCCCAAAATTGCAATTCCAGAGTTATGAGTGAGTGACTGGCTTGTGTTGCTGTATTGTGACTTGAAAACAGCAAAAATATTAAGGTCTGGATTTCCGTAACCCAGGATTTAAAGATGTAGTTCCACATCTTGTTTTGCGCAGTAAATACACGTTCTTACAGTGATGACTGAGATGTTTTGTTGTACTGTTCTGCACCAGTATGTCTTTGGAACAAGACTGGCCCTGACTGTAACCAGCCAACTGCAGTGCATTTCTTAGATGTTAAACGTGACCCAGTGGGAATTCATTGAAACCCAGTAAGTGTGCTCATGGAGTTCAGGGCTTTTGTCGTGTCCTACTCTTCTATTGACTACTGTCACTCGGTTGCAAAGTTGTAAATACGGTGCTGATCCAGGAACTTTTTAACTGGAAAGTAGTCTTCAAGTAAAGCCAGAGAACAAATATTCTAACAGTTTTTTTTTTTCTTCAGTGCTTTATAAAAGCAATTTAGCAGAAATAAAACTAAAGGTAAGGACCTTATGAATATCCCATGAATCCCTGTTTTCCTCAGTGAAGAAAACTAAAAAATGAGGCAAGTAATCAAAGCTGTTAATTTACTGTTTATTCTAATGCATTTTTCTGGTTATGGGTGTCATAAGTCTGAGGAATTATAAACTGAAGGAGCAGTGTCTCTTAAGAGCTCTAACTGTACTGGGCAATACAGTGAGGAGGGGGAACCCCATGATTGTGTACTGAATTCTTGAATCTGAAGCTTTAGCTTTCCAGCGAAAGCATGTTGTAGGAGTCCTGCGGTTGCCAATGGATGCATAGTTGTAACTGAACGATACAGTCATGCTCACAAAGTTTTCTCCTTATATTTACAGTGCGTCTGGTGCAAGTGTTGTTGCCATTGACAACAAAATAGAACAGGCAATGGTAAGTAAAAAATAAGTTGTTACTTCTAACAGGATTAGTAGTTCATCACTGAGCATAAGTTTCCAGTTGTGTTTCTGTGAGTCTGTAACGTCCTTTCAGTTGGGTCAGACTGAGACCATCATTTGAAAAAAGGGTTTTCTGTATCAACTATGGGATGACAACAAACTGTGATTGCCTTTACTGTTGGCCCAGAACTGTTCTTAAACAAATTTTCCTACGAATCTCTGTGAACAAGCTGATTGAACTTAAAAGGGTGCAGAAAATAAATAGTGCATTTGAGTCTCTTACTTTAGCGAAGTTCATCACTAGTTTTTCTTAGTTGTCGCTTATACTATGCCATCCTTGGCATTTTGTTCAGCTTCAATTACGTCTAGTTTGTTTTTTTTTTTTTTTTTTTTTTTTTTTTTTACTTCTGCTGATATAAAGGTTTTCTTATTTCTTAGTTCTCGTACACCTCAGTGCTTGGGACTGTGTAATGCATACTCCAGGTCAAAGCTTCAGAGCTGATGCTTTCATTCTGGAATAGCTGGAATGTAATTCTAGTCCTTGTCTTGAGCGTAACCGAGGTGACTAGAACTTAATGCTGGAAACAAAGCTTTTGATGTAAGGGCCACTTTACAGTGAATAAAAAGGCTAGGTTGTTTGTTCTTGAAGGCGAATCTATTCATATATTTTTAGTGACGAGTGATTTAGTTTTCCAGACTTACCACTTACCTCAGTGAAAGCAGTAAAATAGTAAATCCTGGGGCTGGAGTGGAATGAAATTGTTCTTTCACTTGGTGTAACTCTTAACTTGTTCTCCACAGGATCTAGTGAAAAGCCATTTGATGTATGCAGTAAGAGAAGAAGTGGAAGTCCTGAAGGAACAAATAAAAGAATTAGTTGAAAGAAACTCTTTACTTGAACGAGAAAATGCACTGTTAAAATCTCTTTCAAACAATGATCAGTTATCCCAACTTTCAACCCAACAGGCCAATCCTAGTAGCACTTCACAAGCGCAAACAGTGATAGCACAGCCTCCGCAGCCAACGCAACCTCCACAGCAGCCGAATGTCTCCTCAGCGTAAAGCTTTCTTGCCTCCTTTGAAAACAAAAACCTGAGAGCAGTCTGTCCTTGTGTGCCACTGATGTTCTTTCCACTTTATATGAAAGCAGGTAGCCATGCTTCTGTTGTGTGTTTGGCCTTTTCAGTATTAGACAATCATTCTACAAGAGCTATCCCTCACTGGTATATCATGAAGTGCAGTTGGTGTCCGTTATGTCATCAGTGCACAAGGGAAGTCGTAGAAGGAGTTACTAATGCAAAGAATGCATTTGCTTGGTGTGCAGGAGTGAGGTCTTTAAGAGCTTTGGTGGCTCTCCAAGGTTTCCATTTCCCATGGGTTACTTTGAGCCTTGCTATCTGGTAAGAAGTAACAATTCATCTTAAGAAGAGCCACTGTTCTTTCAATATAAGTAACGTTTGCCTACATTAGTTTCATTTATTTGTTTTATTTATTACAGGGCTGTATTTTCATAATGTACATGAACAATGTCACAGAACTTTTTTAATTTTTTTTTTTTAATAAATGTATGTATCAGCAAAATGATAGGTGGGATTGCGTTTAATAGATAAAATGTTTAGGCAATAATTGAACAAAAGAATCCTGGCATATTTCTAACACTAATGGCAATTTACCTTTGGTATTTATTTACGGTAGTAAAGATCCAGCTTGAATGTAAATTTTGTATAGAGTGTAAGTATGAAGACCATAGTGCATCTGTACAGGTAGTCACCAGTTATTGTGATATAATAAATAATTGATGGGCTATTTTGATGAAGAAAACTTTGCTCATTTCTGTTTCTACTTTCTAATAGAGAGAAATTGCCATGATTCCTCTGCTTTTTGACATTTCGTATAATTTTTTTTTTTTGGATGGGAATAAAAAGCTGTGAAATTGTTCAACCTACTTTGTAACCAAAGAAGCAAAGCTGTGTAATTGAGGTTTTTTTTATTTTATAATGCACATTCTTTATGTATTTTTATTTAGTGTTTTCTCATTCACAACTTTCTTTGCTGTCTAGCATGATCTGCATGACCTATAATCTCTGAACCACTTTCGTACCTCATGTTTTTATCCAGCACTCTTATTGTAATATGTAATAGTCTGTGAACAATGTCAAATAAAAAAGGAAGAACAGCTGGTGTTGGTGGAGCTGAGCTAGTGTGCTATGCACTAGTTGTTTAAAACAAAAAATAAATGAAGTGAGCCATCTTTTGTTCATTTAAAATGGTGTTTTGAATTTCGTATGCAGAAAACGTTTTGTTACATTGCAGATTTTAATGTATTTAATAAATGCAACATGCAGATTAAGTGCAGTGTATACTGAGTATTTAAATTAAAAATGTACATTTCATAAATACAGTTTCAAGAGAGACCATCATTTGTGTAAACTAACGCAGAGTGTCAAATTGATGTATAAATACATATATTTTAACACATTTCCTGAAATTAAACTGCAGTTTTGTTGAATTTGAGGGGGGCTGTAGATGTTGTTACAGTGTAACTAAATTCAAAACTAAATTTTTTTCTTAACAAAATGGAAAAAGGTAACTTCAGTGAGCCAGTAATAGAACAACGCCAAAATTTTAATTGCTTTTCTTGCAACAGACTTTTATTCTAGGAAAAGCATAGTTCTGATGCTATCAGTGACCCTGTTGGTTTTGGGTTTGCACTAATGTATATAAATTAAAATTTGGCTGCATGCTGGGATGTTGAAACAGTCTGGTATCTTGGTGTGTTAAACCCAAGAATTTACTTCTGAGAAACCTAGAAGAGCAAACTGCACAGTGTGCCTTCCCAGGCAGCTGTCCTGGATGTGGCCCTGCATCATCATCCCAGCGTGCTGCTGTCCAGTTCACTCCTGAGCCTGTACGTATTTTTTCAGGTTGCCTACAAGTGTTTGCTTTGATATCTTACCCTTGTATATGTCTACCTCTGGTCAGGTTTATGTGTTAGGAAAAACAAAAGAAGCAACACTGGAAACCACGAGTTTCAGTGTCTTCAGATCTCAAGGAAACGTCCTGTGTTCCAGAAACTTAGAGCATCACACCTTCCTGGTAAGCATCAGTTCACAGCACAGTTCAGAAAAGCTCTGTGTGTGTATGTATATGATATATATGAAAAAGTACTCACTGAAGTACTACACTAAAATGATCTTCACTTCAGCTGTAGATTGGTGCTTCTGGCCTGCTATAAGCATGTGTGTACACTGCTGTAAATCCTTTAGTGAAACAAGAGCTTTGTGTGCAAGTTAGAAAACAGTATTTCAGTAGCTAAGTGTATTTCCCTCCAATGTGATCAATAGCTCACTCCAGCTGTATAGTAAGGATGTAGCTGGTTAAGTAAAAAGGGACAAATTGGGGGACTTCTGGGAACAGAAATCCTTCAGACGAATAGTTGATTAAAATTTTAATGGAGGGAACACTGTATCTGTCCATTCTTAAGGAGTGAAATAGAAAGGAGATACCTGAAACATGACTGAAGCTGTTAATGTCCTGCTCATGGTAGAAGCAGAGTCTCGAGCTGATGAGAAGAGTCATAAGCACACCTGCAGCCCTGTGGAGCTGTTGTCTGTGCAGCTCCTCCCTCGTGTAATGTTTGTGACCTTACTGTGGGAGTTGTCTTTGTGTGAGCTGTGATGCACAGCAACAGATCCACTTACACACAGGTGTTCTGGAGAGTTTTTTTTCTCTGAAAGTTACAAGCATTTAGTAAATCCGCTGAAAATGCGGGATGAAACAAAGATTAAACTGATCCTGTTAGAAATCCTTTGTTTGCTTTGCTCCGCTCCTCAGATTTGGTTTTGGTTTTTGGTTGTAGTTCTCTCCTAGTGGTAAGTTGTATTCAGCTCTATATGCTAACTCAGCTTGCTGTGCGAGAGCACTATAAAATGGCAGAAAAGGGTCTTTGAATTGCTGCTGTCTCTTCCCAAGAGGCAGTCTGAGGCTGCTGCCTGGGGAGAGAAAGGAACAGCAGTTCTTCAATGTGAGAAGATCATCTTGATGTTATTAAATGTTAGATTTCAGGGGGGGAGGGGGGGAGAAAGGCTTGTTGACAAACGATCATGTTGCTGTCAGGCTGTATTGGCTGCTGCGCTGCTTTGTGCACATGGTGTCAGTCAGCTTCCTGCTGCTGTAAAGCCTTTCTTTGTTGTCCTTACGTGTGACGGCACCAGCGGCGTCGATCAACTGCCCGTCAGCGTTTGCATTGCATGAGGCTGGGCGACAAAGAGATCTGCGCCCCCCGTGCTCGGGGGTCTGGCTGGCGCTGCGAATAGACACTGGCAGCCGTGCCCACTGCTCCCTGCTCCTTGGTGTCAGCTCATTGCTTTCGGGTGCTCTTTTGGGAAATGACCGTGTTTAGGGAGCTGTGTGTGAAAGTGGGCTCGTAAGATGTGATGCTGTCCTCTGCGGGAAGCAGTGCTGTTGCATGTTCCTGTAATACATGTCTTTGAAATTATTCCATAGCTCCCATAGAATAGAGAAGTGATTCACCTGCCAGACTTGGGGTGCTTTGAAATGGGGTTGACGCTACAGCTGAGGGAGAGTGCAGTTGTGGTGTCTCTGTGGCAGAAAGCACACTAGAGCAGAAAGGTATTAAAACGATGACGCTTGGCTTTGTGGTGGCTCTGAATTAGCCCCTGCATCTTAAAGATGTGACAGAACATGCAGGGAAAGGCTACAAAAGCAATGGAGGATGTGGAGGAAATGCTTAATGAGGAGATGCTTAATGAGGAGAGCCTGAGAAGGCTGTGACTCTGGCTTGAAGGGCATAGGCTGCAGGAAGGCTGACATAAGCAGCTCAGAGAGTCTCCAAAGAAGGTGATGGGTGAGGGGAGCCCAGAGCTGTTACCAGAGCTCATGTACAGGGAGTGTGTGTTTTCATGTAGCAGAAAGTGAACTTTGGAGCTGGTTGCCACGGGATGTTGTAGGGGCAGGTAGGATGTTCTAAAGGGCATTAGGCAAATTTTTGGACAGCAGGTTGATGAAAAGGGATGTACCCGTTTACCATCCCTACATAATGCTTCTGGCTGTGCGAAGAGGAGCAGGAGGGGAATGAACTGTAAAGGGTGGCTAAACTTGGCTGTCCTTCATAGTGTCTCTGACTGTCACTACTAGAGCCAAAGCACTGGGCTAGTCGGGGCCTATCTTTTCTGAAAAATATCTTTGCTCTTCAAAAACAAATTCACAGACTTTTTGTGGTCTAAGGTAAGATTTCAGTCGAGCGACAGTCTAGCAAATCAGTCCCCTCGAATTTTAGTTTGAGCAAGTTCCATTGCGTTTCTATTGGCATGCCTCAGAAAGGCAAGTCACCCGGATCACTGAGGCATGGGATGTGGCAATTCTGAGTTCCAGTAGCCAGCACAGCCATCTTTCCTTTATCCCCTCCCCACCTCCACCTTCCCAGTGAGCACACCAGGGTATATATTTCTGCTCACACCATGTGATCTGCTGCTTTTGTGATTAACAAGTGCTTTTCTCGGTGGACAGCGTGTTCATGTTAAAGGAGCATGAGTTTTCCCTTTCCTTTCTGAAGAGTGCTAGAGAAGTGGCGACTGGGGAAGTCCCAAGTCCTCTGTCTTTCTGTGGCATCTGGGCCAGCTCTTCCGTCCCCAGGTACCAGCCGTGAGGCTCTGCTGCGTGGTGGCTGAGGTGCTAACGCTGCATCTCTTGTTCGCCTGTCGGAGCGGGACTTGAGCGGGGCTGCTGCTGTTGTAGCTGATGGCGAGAGCTGTGCACCCCGACCCTCCCTGGCTGAGGGGCTTTGCTTGTCACCTGTGGGCAGGAGCCACTGGGTGTTGGGGGAGCCAGCTCCAGCCCAAATAGCTGTTGGCGTTTTTCCATAGATTCTGTACCGTCGGTGAGAATGATTTTGTGTATCTTGGTTCCGATGGGGTTGTGCACTGCCGCTGTCATGGAGGACACTGCTGCTGCGGGGGTTGCTGGGGAGGGGGGAGCCCCTTTCCCCAAAGCCCCCTGAAGTGACTGGGGGGGATGCAGGCCACTGCTCAGCGAGGGGTTAAACCAGAAAGCAGCGCTATGAAAAACAGGAGAATTAATATTTCATGTGGAGTCAGCCTGCTGCTTTCTGCACTTGTGGCTTAAAAAGGAAAAAGTTCCTCCTTGGAGGCGCGACCAAGGGGTCAAGGACCCGCGGCTGCCCCGCGGTCCCGAGGGGCTGGACCGGGGCGGGCGTGGGGCGGCGATCGCCGGCGGAGGGGGTGAAACGCCCGGCTCTGAAACGGGGGCCGGGGCGGCTGCTGCCCGGAAAGGGACGAGTCGCCCGGCCATGGCGGCCGCCGGCCACGGGGTGGCGCGGCAGGCGGGCGGAGGAGAAGCGGGCGGGCCGGGCTGCGGCCTCCCGCCGGACCCGGGACCACTGAGCCCCGCGGCCCGGCCCAGGCCGGGCCGAGGCCCTGCGGGAGGCCGGGCCGGTTCCCCGGGGGTTTCTCTCCGGAGCTCCTGGTCCTGCGGCCCCTTGGTGCCCGCCCGGCCCGGCCCCTGGCCGTCGGCCTCCCGCCGCTGGAGGTCTGCGGGGTCCCGGGGCTCTTCCCCGCGGCCGCCTTGCGTGCCCCGAGGTGGATTCCCCGTTGCTCAGGTCCCCTGGCACTGGCCTTGCTCGGCTGGCAGAGCGGAGCCTTCACCCGTCCTCCTCTTCTGTGGGGTTTGCCACTACATATCCTCACCACCCTGCCTGCAATCTGTGTTAACCAATTTTTTCTAGATTGCCCAAGTAACAGCCCTTAAGCTTCTGAGTAATAGTTGTTGCAAAAGGTGGGATTATTCCCTTTCTGTAACTTATTTGATTCCCTCGTGGCTGTTTTAGGACGATGTCTGACAGATCTGATACTACCCCCTAAGCTCTAAATGCCCCATATACTTAGAGCTGAGTGGATACAAATGGTCCATGTCGGCTCGTAAGATCAGTTTTATCGCTGGACATTTTTCACGTCAGCAGCCGGTCAATCATTTTTCAGTTTGTGCCGTATTGAGGTGAAGGGAACTTTGCAGCACGGTTCCAGCTGCGGCGGGTGCTGCACGACCTGATACTGAGTGGGAGGTAAAATGCCAGAGACGCGGATGCAGTCACTGCGCTGCACGGACCGCAGCTCAAGTCATGCAGCAACAGCTAGGAGAGACTTGGCAGGAGAAGGGGGACCGCTTGCCTTGTGAAGCAAAACATATGCCGACCCTGATGCGTGTTACTGAAGCGCAACCTCACAGCCAGCCTTGAGAAGGCTTCGCAGGGAGAAAAGAAAAAAAGCCAAGGATTTGAGGTAAGAGTGAGTTGCGTGTGGTTAATAACATCACCTCAATGGGACAGTGAGTTCAGCTCTACTGAAGAACCTGACCATTTCTGTAAACTGGTATGGTGTTGCTTTTGCCAGGACAGTGTACCGCTACAGGCCATCACAGTTCGAAAGCTGCTCTATCAGTTCTTGGAAATTAGAAGTTGCAGTCTCATGAGAGGGGAAATAAACCTGAGTATTGCTCTCTGAGGTTTTTGAAAAGAAGCCTGGCGCTTTGCAGCATTTGTACTTCAGAGTCAGAGCACAGCTGGGGCCGGCAGGCACCTCGGGAGATGCCTGGGCAGCCGTGTTGCAAGCTGTGCCAAAGTGAAGATAAGCAGCATCCGCTGCTGTCCCATGCTCCACAGAGCCTTCCTGGCAGAAGGCTGACATGTTAACTGAGCACATTTTCCTGTTCATAAATCCATAGCTGCTCCCGATCACCTTCTTGTCCTCTGTGTACCTGGAAGTGGTTTCCAGCAGGCTTTGCCCCATCACCTCGGGGTGATAAGGTGAGACGGACCAGCCTGCAGTTCTCCAAATCCTCCTTGCCCTTTGTAAAGACAGCTATGACATTTGCTTTCTTCCAGTCCTCAGGAATCTCTCCTGCAGGTGCATCCCATCAGGTCCCGTGGACTTGTGCATGCCCAGTTTGTTTAAACTTTCCCTAACCTGAGCCTCCTGTGCCAGTGGCTCGTCTGCCTTGCTACACAGCCACCAGAGCATCCGCTGCTCACAGGAGCCGCAAAACAAAGCAGGGGGTTATTCTCTTTCTTTTTTTTGTCTTTTCAAGTTGCCTAGCGTCACGCACAGTTGGATCTTTCTAAGCACGTAGAGTCCACTGGTCAAAAGAAATTTTGTACCAGTTTCACGTGCTCAAATCAAGTTGGTTTTCCAGTGTGATGCAAAGTTGTAAAATGTAAGACCCACTGCCTGGAAGAAATAGCCTAGGATATCAACATCCCCTCAACTGTCACCACTCAATGCAGCTTCTGAAGAGAAACTGTGCACGCCTCAGATCTCAACAACCCGCTGCTGACCACCCCGGTTTCCTCTCCTTGTCCCAGGAAATGACTGAACTACCCTTTACTGCCCTGGCAGAGTCCCTTGTTGCAAGGACTGTGGGAACACGATGGGAAGCAGAGACCCCCCAGGGGCTTCAGCTGTCAGGCGCAAAGCAGACGCTTCCCATCATGCAACTCCTACAGCGCTTTGCTGTGTCCCTCTTCAAACTGCTCTTTCTTGCTGTTTAATAGCACATCACCTGCAGAACGCCCTCACTCTGGTTTTGTCATCACAAAAGCAGCTGTGAGCTATGGATCCTTCTCATCCCTTGTGCAGTTGCCTGTTCTTGGCTATAACCACTCTTTCACCGTTTTTCAACGTAGAGCACCCCTAGGATGCTTCGGTTTCAATCCAGTAGCATTTTTCAAGTGGCACGATAGGCCAAACTGCAATTAGCTGGCAGAGGCCATCGCTGGCCCCTGCTCTGTCAGACAAGGATTTGCTGTGCCTGCTGTAATGACAACAAAAGCAGCTGCTGCACATCCCTTTATTTACATGCAACTAACGATGTGCTTCTGTTTTGAATCCAGCAATGCTAGCAGTGGAAAAAGCACACTGAGCTACTCCCTGGGCAAAGCATTGCAAATGCCAGCGCAGTCTGTATTTGCACCAAAGCAAGCCAGCCTTCTACAAACTTGTTCTTCAAAGTTCAGTAAAAAGCACTGAACATTCAGGTCACAACAGCCCCCTGTGAGGCCGCGTTAAGCACTGGTGTTACTATGCTCTGAAAGCAAATGTCTCCTGTAGAAGCAGGAACCAGTCGGACCCCCCCCCGGCCTCTGCTTTGTCCCCAGGGACCAGAGAACAGACATGCAGGGGAGCAGCCACCTGCCGAACCTCAGTCCCTGAGGGGAAGGGGAGCAGCACCGCGTTGCTTCCGCGGCCGGAGCCCCTGCAGCCAACAGCTCTGAGGCACCGCAGCACTGGCACACTGCTGCACCAGCACATCCCAGACCCCCCAAGAGACAAACACAGGGGTTTCCTGCAGCAAAGCGGCTCCTCTCAGGGAAGAAGCTAATTAAGCTGCACTCAGGGTGAAGCGGCCTAGTTTCAACACCCAGTCAGGCACCATTTTGCCAACCTCAAAACAGAACACAACTCCCATTTGAAAAGAACTTTATTTAAAATCAGAGATTATACATACTTGCCCCCACCACAATCACTTACAAAATACGAGCATCCAAGAACAAGGAATGCATGTTACCTTGGTTCTGGGGCATGCTCTTGGCCACTCTGGTTTACACCAGTCCCAATGATTTCATATGGAAATATGACAACTCATACAAAAGATCTGCTCCTTCACGGCTAACAGGCATTTAATTAATCTCTACAGAAACTTCTTTTCTATTACTTCTAATGTAACCAGATTTTAAATTTGTCTTCTGGTAAGAAACCTGAAAAAAGAAATCTTCCTGTAGCAACTGTGTATAACAGCAGGACTGATTTCAGACTGCCATTGTGCACCACAACAGACGGCAAGAGGCCAACGCAAAGCCTGGGCCACCAGCAAGAACATACGATCAATAGCAGCATTTTCCACTGTGATCTCAAGCGAACAGTCAGCTACGGATGTAAGGAGGGCTTTTTCTTTTCTTTTTTTTCTTCAGTATCACTAAGAAGGAACTGTGATCATCCATAGGGAAGCCGTTAATTACCGGATCCATCGTTAGATGAAATTGAGTTGAAAGCAGGATTTACCTTAAATAGGATTAAATATATATTGCAAGACATACCACACTCTGCAGACGCTGCACATAAAAGCAGAACTGTGGGCAGGAGGGGCAAGGTCCCTGTACCTGCACGAAACATTCCCATACAACACTGTAAAATGTAAAAACTATCACCACTTGTTGAAAGTTGTCCAAGAAGTATTTACAGCACAGTCACGGCCTGCGGCCAGGAGAGGCTTGGTAAACCAGCAGCTCTGGCCCGAGCCGCTCAGCAGTTTGTGAAACTTCAGCATTGGGTTATGTCAGAAACAGCTGCTGCTCGGTCATGCTGATTTCTAATTAAGTAACACCCACTAACTCTATACAAACAAGCATCTCATATTTATTAGGACAAGAGGTATAGGATAAAGTTTTCCGTCGTGATAAGCGTTTGAGCGCTAACGCACTGCCACATGCTGCAGTAAGGACTACTCTACGCGTACAGAGAGGACGAGTCACTTCGGTAAGCTACAGAACGCCGCTCGGCCCAGCTGCTTCATTATGAACATGCTTCGCACTCCAGCTACTATAAAAAAATCCTGGCTTCCGACTTAAATAAAACCATTTCCAGCTATACAGAGACTTAAACAGATCTCGAGACCGGTGTTTACAACAGATGTCAATTCCTAAGTATCTACATCGCATACAGTTTAACATATCTACAGAGAACATGACTGTATACTTCACCGAATAAGTAGGTCCACGATTGTAGATCAACAATATAATTTTATTGCTTTATACATGTGGTGCTGTTCAAGGCACTGTGGCATGGGCTAGAAAACTCGGAATGACTCGTGAAGGGACCTGGAATGTGACACGGCCGATGCCGAGCACCGCTCCTCGGCAGCTGCTGCGATGAACCGGGGCTGACGGGGCGCCGGCCGGGGGGGACAGTTCATGGCAGCGCTGGGGGTGCGGACGGGCCTCGCCCGGCGACGGGCCCCTCACATGCCCATCCGGATGCTCTGGATGATCTGGAAGATGGCTGTAAGAGAGCAGAGGAGGGGAGCGCTCGCCGGGCAGCGCCCGCAGGGGAGGCGGGCAAGGCCGCAGCGGGCTCTCCTCGGGGGCCCGAGGGCAGGGGCAGCGCCGGGGCTCACCGTCGCCATCGCCGCCGGAGCCCGGCCCGGGACCGCCCGCCCGCCCGCACCCGCTCCGCCCGCTCACCTGATCCGCAGACCACGAAGATGAACAGCGCCAGCAGCCAGGGCCCGACCGACGCCTTCTCCTCAGGGGCCGTCCTCTGCGGGCACAGCACCGTCGTCACCCCCTACCGCCGGCCCCCGCCCGGCCCCGGCCCCGGCCCCCCGCCCCGCTCCCCCGCGCACCGAGGTCTTGGCGACGTTCCCGCCCGCCGGAAACACGCGCCGCCGCGGGCGGGGCCGCCTCCCGCCGCCAACCCGCGCGCCCAGCGGCAGCGTTTCCGGGGCAGCGCGCGCTGCGGCCGGCGGAAGCGGCCGCCCCCGCGTCACGTGCCGGCGCCCCCACCTCCGCCCGCCCCCGTCCCGCGCGACGTGGACGTCTCTGGGGCGGCCGCGCCGCCGCTCACCCGGAAGCGGAAGCTGGACCCGCCGGGCCGCCGCGCCAAGATGGCGCCCCCCGCGCCGCTGCTGGCAGGTGCGTGGGGCCCGTGTCGGCGGCGGGGCGAGCGTGGGGCTATGGGGACCGGGCTGGGACTAGTGGGTGGGTGCCGGCGGGTGGCGTGTCTGGCCGGGGTAGCCCTGTGCGGCCGGGGTGGCCCTGTGCTCTCCGGTGGCGTGGCCGGGCCTAGCCCTGAGTCCGGTGCCCTTTGCTCTGCCCTGCCCGCCGGGCCGGGCCCCTGCGCCGCTCCCGGGGGGTCGCTTCACCTGGCCGTGTTGTTGCCTCCTGGGCACGCTCAGCCCTTGGCCTGGGGCACGGGCGGTCCCACGGCCGGGCCTTTCCCTGAGAGTGTCGGCTCCTTGTCCCCGTCCCTTCCCTGCCTGAGCAGCCCGCCGGCGGGCCTCCCCCCTGCTCCGTCGCGGGGAGGTGCTCGGGGACCTAAAAGCATGGGTTTTAAAGCTTGCTTATTTTTTTTTTTCTGGGTTAATTCTCTCGCGTGGCCAGCTGGTAACTGGTGAAACGCTCCTGGAGACGCTGTGCCGGAGGAGACAGGGCGGCTGGGTGAGAGCAGGGCAGGCCCGTTGGCCTAGCCATGCCTCCCCGGGGCTCAGGGGGTGCTGGCAGCCCCAGGGGCCTGCAGGACGGGGGGACCACCCCAGCGGGGTTCCTGCAAACTGCTTAACAGCTAGCAGGGACTCACAGCTGCCTGAAGCACCTTCACTGCATTTTATGGCCTTTTTTTAAAGAGTCCTTCTTCCTTTTCTCTCTGTTTTACTTTTTAAGTTGTCTGTGACATAAGGGATATGTATTTTTCCTTTCCTTTGTTTCTAAGCTTTAAATGTCTGCATTTATCCTCTCTTGGGTGTATTGGGGGGGGGGGGGCTGCAGCTCTTCAGGGTGAATTTTGGACTGCTTGATACTGTCTATAATCTGTTACGAAATTGGATTTGAATTTTTCTTGGGAGTCTGGAGAATAGACTTGAGGCAGTGGTGCGAAGTTAGTGGATCGTATTTAAAGCATTGTTAAAACGTACCCTTGAGGGATGCTAGGAGTATGGTGTACCCCCAGTGAAGTACAGGGCTACAGAGCAGGTGGAGATTGGAAATCTATCAAAACAGTATTTCCTCCAGTTTAATAAAATACTGCTTAAAATGTTTTCTATTTATTATTTTCTAAAGTGCTGTGAGAGAGGTGAAGTAAGGATACTTGGCAGTTAAAAGAGCAGCTCTGAAGCAGTGTAAGGGTGTTTGGTGGCAGACGTTACTGCCATCCAGGCGTTGCATTGCTGGATCTGCGTGTGGATTCCATTGTGTGGTTCACAAGCAGACTGACCCGGCTGAGCGGGAGTGCTGCCATTCTGCTGTCAGACATCCCGTGCACCACTGGTCCTACCACTTCCTTGAAATAATACTGCTGTAAAACCTGTAGCTTGAGCTAGTACAGATCTTGCTTTCTTGAGCTGTGTTGGTCAGTCAAAAATTGTCGCCTCAGTTGGCATCTTTGGCACCCCAAGATAATGCATAAAACACAGCTAATGCCTACGTAACAATTGCCCATTTTGTGGTTTAACTTTGACTTCTAATTAGCTTGTAATAGAACTACCTGAAAAAAAATTGTTTTATTCACTATGTAACAATTCCAACTGCATGATTTTACATGAATCTGTCTTTACTTCTTGTTTGTTTTCTAGTGCCATAAGCATGGCAATCTGTCTGAAAAAAAAGAAATTTGAAACACATTTTACTTTAATATTTCTTTCATGCTTTCTGTTTTCCAAGTTGAACTTCAATGTTGAAACTAACAATAGGGCACATCCTGTCTCATGTCAGCAAAAGAAACAGTCCAACACAATCTTTCTTTGGCAAATGCTCTTCCTGTGTTTAGGCAGCTAATCCTCGCTTTGGGGAGGGGAATATGTAGGCAGCCATTTTCAGCTCAATTTTGCAGGACTCCCGTGCAGGTCTTGCAGTGATGGAGAACTTTCAGCTTCTACAAGTTAGGCTTCATGAAGGTGCCTCCCACAGCAGGGTTGAGAGCTGAGGACCATCAGCCATTTCAGGATGAGATGTTGTCCCACTCTCCTTCCTTATGCAGCTGCAGCTCTTCTGTAGTTTGAGGTCATCCTGTGAGGCAAAGCCAGGTGTCTCGGCATGGGTTATGTTCTGAATTTCCTTTACAACCCTCTCTCTCATTTACTCTAAAATGCAAGCAGGGGAAAAGTGTGTGCAGGTCTCAAGGTTCATAAATTAGAAAAAGCTTTTGCTTTAGACAATTTTCTGAATTTGAAATGAGTAGTTATTCATTTACTCTTCCAGTGAGAGGATCCGAAGGGCTTTATATGGTGAATGGGCCGCCTAGTTTCACAGAGAGCACAGCGTTTCAAAGGTACTGTTATTGCTTTTTTTGACCTTCTGCTCAAAATGAGTCATTTTCTAAAAAGTAAAGGTAGACTCCAAAATTGGAAAAATTTAGAAATATAAGTGAATTTTTTCTTACTGTCGGTAGTTCAGAAAATTGATGGGTTTGAAGTCTTTACGCTTGCCTGACTTCTCATTGTCCAGGTCATAATCAGTGAACAATTGCAGAGTAGTCTGTCCCCACATAGCACTTTGTAACAGTGCACAGCAGGAAAATTGGTGTGTTGCTTTTTCTTTTTTGTTAAAAATACCTCAACTTATGCAGTATGTTTGAATACTAATGTGCACTTCTTATTTCTTTAGGGACTCTGGAAAAAATTGCAAAGCTGTTGCTTTTAGCAAGGATGGTTCCCTCTTTGCCTGGTGCAATGGAGAAAAGTTGGTGCATCTTATGATATTAATAATTTTGTTTGTATTAAATAAACCAAATCAATTATGCCCCATTTACTCTTGTCTCTGTAAAGGCTATCGCTGTTAATGAAAATGTTTACATACATGCTTCAAATGCAGTTTATTTTTGCGTTATTCACAGTAGTGGCTTTATTTCCTGAATATCAGATGAAATATTTACTGGTTTTCTTGTATTTATAATGCACCCATTCCTGTGGAATCTGGATATGCTTTATTTGGGTTTTTTGTACCTACTTCTCAGTATGATAGTACCTGGTTTTCTGGGATTAATCTGTTAGTAAAGTTCACAGAAAATGAAGATTCTATGCACCTTACATATAAACGTCACAAGGTTTCTTTTTTTAGAGACCAGGTACATTAGAGTTTGCTAGAGGTCGTCTTTCACATAAGAGTGCATCCGTAGGGTGGCTGCTGTGAAGAGGTGATAAGGCTTTTTCTGAAATGTCAGTATTCTTATTAACCAGGTTAAAAAAATTATTTAGTAATACCGTTTAACCATTTCTTTTAAAGTAGGTAACTTAAATGTAGGATACGTTACTTTCACTGTTGTTTCTGGTTCTCCAAGATATCCGGGCTCTTAATTTTTAATTAAAAAAAAATATTTTTGTTAATTGGAAAGGTCCATTTCCAGAAAATGTTTGTGGGGGGGAAAAATGTTTTTCAAACAACTGGGTTGTGTATCCAGGTACCCATACTTAAATGAGAATAGTCCAAATGGCAAATCTTCCCAGTCCTGCCATGCCTCTTTTTTGGGGGCTATCTTCCTTCATTTTTGAGGGGGAACAGTTAGTGAGATGGCAAGGAACAGGCTCCTCATGCAGCATCTGAGAACAAGATGCATCCAAGCCACTGTTGATGTGATTTTTTTGTTTCTTTGGATTCCATATAGGGCAGATTTTTAGTATATACTGTTCAGAGGTGCTGCTTGACCCTATTTGTTCAGCTGTCTGACCTTCACTTTTTATTGTCCATGACTCCCTGCATCCCCAAACCTCAAAAAGCCTAAATCTTAAATGTTGTATCCTCACAGATAGAAGACCTTTCAAAATGTGGGATAAATGCGTGTTTTAATTAAGTTAGAATCTTTCTGTTGGCCGTTGCTCAGCTTTAGCACTGTGGAAGTGTGGATGGACTCTCTACGGATACGTATATCCTGTCTCTGGCTCAGAGTTTAAATGTTGCAGATAAAAATATGTGATATGTTTTGACCAGTGCTTTCACTTAGTTTCTGTTATGCTTGGGTGTCTGGTTTTAAACATGTTTTCTTTCAAAAATTTAGTAAAAGCAGGAAGGGGAAAAAAAAGCTCTTTTAATTTTGTTACATTGGCAAAATTTGGAACAGATCTAGAAAAGTCAAATATGTGAAAAGTTACCTTGGCTATTAATTAACTATTCCAAGTTTATTTTTATTGAAATAGCATCTTTTGGTTCCAGAGTAAATATCGTTAATGTCACCAGTGCTGAGTTACTGTGTTCCTTTGATCTTCCAAAGGCAGTTTGCCTTGAATTCTCGCCAAAGAATAATGTTCTGGCAACATGGCAGGCCTACACAAGTGAGTATTTTAAAAGTACAGGGGGTAACCGCATATTTTAATTAAGTTTGCAGGCTTTCCATTACCTGATTTGTTGTTGTCGTATATTTATTGGATAAATGAGCAGTATAGAAAATGTACAGAAAATTATATGGGTAATGAAGTATGTAGTGGAGGAGGGAAGGATGCCATCTTCTGAAAGCATCTGGTATCGACCGTTCTTACCAACACTAAATTAGACTGCACGTACTAACAATTACTCTATCAAGTAAATCATGTGTTTCTGAAAATTGCTAACTGATCTTAGTGCAAAGAGTGTGTTTGAATAATATGCCATTCAAGCAGTTTATATTCATGTATAGACAAGGAAAATTGTAAGCTGTCTCAGAGTAGTCACGTGCTCCACTGGGTGTATCTGACTTGAGTGTTCTCCATTGTCCAGAGAGCTTTATTCTCTCCTCTGTCTCTCTATGGAGTTTATGTCTCTGATTTAGATAGCCTCAGTGTCAGCTAAGTTGCATGTCTAAAGTGGACGGTGTAAATGCTTCCTTAGACAGAAAGAGCTGGCCATAAGCTGAGTGTGCGGGAAGTGATCTGGGACAGGTTGTAGAATAAGACAAGGTGCCACAAGTGACAGAAATGATAGCCACTGTGGACTGTTAGAGAACTGTTAGGAGGTCTGTTTCGAATCACTGGTAGAATTAGACAGGCTGTAGTATCCAGAGTGAGTAGAAGGGTACAGAGAGTTTACAACCAGCAGAACCATTTTTTTATGGCTTGCAGATAAAGCTGTAACTATAGTGTGATGGACAAAATGTCTTGCATTCTTGCAAGAACAAACTGTAGGAATGGAGAACATACCTCCATTGTTTGCCAAGAGGACAACTTTTGATTTTTTTTTAAAAAACCCGCATTAAAAAAATCTGTCTTAGTATTGGTGGTCCTTGTCTTGTAATGGGAGTAGAAACCCTATGCTTCCAAATGTTAGTTCTTTCTGTAGACTGAAAGACTTATGTTAATAGGTAAAGCAGTCTTGGGTTTAGTCCCTTGGGGGGTGGGATGCTTCTTGTTAGAAGTTTATGCATGTTTGCTTGTTTGTAGAATCATGAGATGAAATGTCATCATGGTGAAGCAGACTTAATCCCCAGAGACCACTGCTGTAATCCATGTTTTTGTTGCAGCTGCTAAAGATGGCACAGTGGGGGTGCCCAACCTGCAACTTCATGATGTGAAAACTGGAAAATGTTTTAAGTCTTTCATCCAGAAAAAGATGCAGAACTGGTAAATAACTTTTCCAGATGTTAATTGTTTGCAAAGAAATGTATTTTCCAAAATCTGATGCAGGTAAACAGAGCTTTTAATGTGGTGTTGGCTTTCAAAATATAGCCTGCTACTAGCTGAAAGCAAGTATCTGTGCTTGTAAGTATCTTTGTACATAGTTATAAGGTTCATTTCTTAGTATAAATTCACTATCATTTTGCACCACAGAGAAAGTTGGAGAGACAATAACTAAGTCTAGTTGTATATTTTTTACTATGCAGATGTCATTTGCCGATTTGAAACGTGTCATGTTTGAACTTGCTTGGCTTTAAAAATGGAGGAAAAAACCTAGACTGCTAAAGATGAGCATCACTCAGTGTTTGTTTTTTTTTTTTTTTAAACATAGGTGTCCTTGCTGGGCAGATGATGAAAGTATTTGTGCCAGGAATGTAAACAATGAATTGCACTTTTTTGAAAACAACAACTTTAGTACGCAAGTATTTCTATAAGATAGTTTCGTTGCATTCTATATAGGCATCTTCTTTTGGGTGTGGTTTTTTTTTTCCACTTCCAACTTTTTTCTTCATGTCTTCTTTTGCTTCCTTTTTTACCTATATTCTATTTGAATTTGGAATTCAGAATCATTAAGTTTTAATGAATTATATTGCCACTTAGTTATCTTTTCAGTGACTTTTCTAGTATGAAATGCATCTAATTTTCAATTAGAGGCCTGATTTTGTATTGTTTCTCATTTAATGAGATCCAGGAAATTGTCAGTAGAGAACATGATCTATCATTACCTCTTTGGGTTGTGTGTGTTCTGTTGAAGAACTATTAAAAACTGTCTCATTAGAAAACTTATATTGATGGCAAAAATGAAGTTGTGAAGCTAGAGCATGTTTTTCAAGGAAATTTACTAGTAGTGGTAGAGTATTTGGAGTCAGTAGAGGTCAAAAAGGGGGAGGGGAAGAAAAAAGCAGGAAGATAAAAATGAATCAGAACAAAAATTTAAAGGAGTAAAATAAGACTGCTGGGGGGAGAACAGTGGTGTGTATTTTTGGTTTTGGTGGGGTTTTGTTTGGGATTTTTTGTTTGTTTGGTTGGGTTTTTTTAAAGCTGCTGCAAGAATTATTTGGATAGCTAAAAATATAGTCTATGAGAGATGCAGTTTCCTGAGAACTAGCCCTACTGATGTTAATGAAGCTACACTAGGGAAGCATGGAATGTCTGTTCCAGCATGAGGTCTGCTGCTCAGCACAGACTTTCCTTGCTGGAATAAGGTTGTAGGTTGCTGCTGTTCGTTTACTTTTTTAAAGATGCATTTCCCGTAAGCTGTTTTTGTAAAGGAGCAGTCTTCAGCACAGAACAGGCCTTTATGGATGCCTCCTATCAGGAAGAATCATCCAGTGCAGTTGTGAGGGGAGAATCCCTGGCTCTGTGTAATGGTGCATGTTAGCTGGATGTGACTGATGCTGCTTCCTCTGAAGCACACTGACTTCAAAAAGAAGAACACTGTGCCTTGCTTAAAACACGAGCAGCGTTCATTCACATGGGGTTCAGAAGTTTCCTTGCTGTTTTAACTTCCAAATACTAAATACTGGATTTCAGATCTAGGCTTGGTTCAAGTTGGTTTTGTAAATAAAAATGTGTGATGAAATGGGAAGGTAATGGTGGTTTGCCTACTAAAAGAAATCCTTTATCTTTATATACACCGTTCTTTATTATCCATGATACAGACCCAAAAAAGGGTATAGTTAAGTAATCCAGGCTAACATCATCATATCTGTGACTTTTTTTTTGCAGGTACTATTGCAAATAAACTACATTTGCAAAAGGTTAATGATTTTGTGTTATCTCCAGGAGCACAGCCAACCAAGGTACTTCTGATGATGTTTCCAATTTTTTTTCTTGGTTATCTTAAAAAATAAAATATTAATTTTAGTACAGTGTACTAGTAGTGACTAGAGCCTGTGCTACCAAGAATATCATCTGTAATAAAATCTCATGGTTTTGTTTTAGGTTGCTGTGTATGTTCCGGGCAGTAAAGGTGCACCATCGTTTGTTAGACTCTATCAGTATCCCAACTTCGGTGGCCCTCAGTCTGCACTAGCTAATAAAAGCTTCTTTAAAGCTGACAAAGTGACAATGCTATGGAACAAAAAAGGTATAACAGCTGTATATATAAACTTTTATATTCCACCCATTTTGGATTCAATTGCTTTGTTTACTGTGTGGGTTCTGCATTTAATTTGCATGTGCAGATACATACTGATGGAATCCATTAATGCCAATGCAATATTAAGATTACAATTCTGAATACCCTGAAGTGCTCATAACTTTCCTGTGTTGACTTCCGTGATTTTTTTACATTGTAATTGAGAATATTCTATGTGTTGGTAAACTTTGCAGTTGAATAGTAAATTCAAATTGAATTTTGCATTCTGTGATGATAATGTATTTAGACTGTAAACATAAGATTATACCAGAGCATAAACTGATCTTAACCTGTAAAACTGTATATACACAGAGGTATCGTATTTGGGATGACTTGTGCAGTCCTCCATGTGCTTTACTGTTTGTTAGCAATGAGCTGTTTCAGAATAATTTTGTAAAAACAATTTTACTTCAACCTATGTTGATTTGGAATACAGGGAGGGTATTACATACATGTAGAAACCACATGTGGGCACACAGTTTTGGGTAAAATAGGGGTACATACAAGAGCTGTTGAAACATTTTATTCAAGGACTGATCAGGATGCTTGGTTCCTGCCTTAGTCAGATTAGTATCTTTTTTTTTTTATGGCTACAAAAGTGTGTTCACTTTCTCATAATTCAATGATGAATGAATACACTTGGCTTACACTTTTCATCTGAGAAACGAGGATATTTATTCCATTAACATTTAGGAAAAATTAAATTCAGAAGGAAATGATACCAGCACTGATATACAAGCAACTAACTAGAATTCATAATAAAATTATTTTCTCCTTGTTCATGGTAGTTTGTGAAATAATTTATATAATTTGCAATAATTGTATTGAAATAACTGTATGTCTGTTCTGTTAGCCACTGCTGTGCTAGTAATAGCTAGTACAGAAGTTGATAAAACAGGTGCTTCGTACTATGGAGAGCAAACTCTGCACTACATTGCAACAAATGGAGAAAGCGCTGTTGTACAATTGCGTAAGTAGCTCTCAGGCATTTTTTCATTGTATTATAGCTCTTGACAGTGGGAAATGCTGTTTCACCAGCTTTTGTTTAATATATGAGGGGGTTTTTTGTTAGTTAATTAAGTAATCTTAAAAAAAAAAAAAGTACTCAACAAAAAATCCTTCACCAAATATTTTTTTTTTTTTAAATCTGGAGTAAGGTGGGTTGGTTTCTGTTCGGTTTTTTTAATAGCTGAATTATCTTGTTGTCTTTGGTATACTTCTTGTCTTAATGTCAATGGCAGAGTGCACACACTCAGTTAAAATCTACAAATAATCTGCTTGGGAGGGTGTTGATGTGCACAGGAAGGAAATTGTGCATGTTTACAAAGGAAAAACCTGGACAACGGAACCAGCTTAATGTCTGAGAAACCAAAATGGGCAGGAAAGTATGTTACCAAGCTGAATAATCCTACGTGCACCTTTCGACATGCAATTGATGCTATTACTCCAGGAACAGGGGCAGAGTGAGAGCTTTTCTTTTTTTTTTTTTTAAGTAATTAAAAAATGGAATTCCTCTTTTTATAGTAAAATGGAAAGAGTTCTAAGACATAAAAATGACACATTGGGGAGAAGCAAGTTGATGCTCCTAATTTTCAGCATGTTGTTTGAGCTGGAAGTCCATTTGTTCATTTCCCCTATAGTGGTATTTTTCCACTATCTTGAGTTGCTGTTGTTTATGTTAAACACCTGGTTTGTTTGCGATAATAGAGAGGCTAGTTTGTTGTGAATATTTCAAAACACTGGGGATGGGGTGATGTAGGCTGGCTATGCTTATGTGACTGTAGAGTGACTGGATATATGCTCTTCAATACTAGTGCTCATTGGGAGAACATCTGCAGTTTGCCTTCTGTAGCAAAACTTGTGGTAGCAAGTACTGTGCCCCATTTCCCTTTGTTGCTAACTTCATTGAGGAAAAATAATCAGGATTATAACTCAGTATCTAGAATCTCTGGAAGCACTTTCCTGGGTTGAGAACACTAGTTGTTTAATTACATGCTTATTAAAACCTTTGACCTTTGAAATGCATCTTTATTAAACAGCTTATCATTACTTTTCATTTCATCTAGCTATTCCATTTCAAGGAAAAAAATCAAAATTATGTCTCTTGTAAAACTGGTTTTTTCCAACAAAAGCAAGTAGTGGGTACTTGGAGTGAGAGGTGCCTCACTTCCTGTGTTTGTTTTTTTATCTTCTGGTTACTTTTGAGGTCCAGTTTTGAAGCTTTTTTCACACTAGCATTTGTAGAGGGTTTTTAATTTTTGACTAATACATGCTCATGCTGCAGCATTTGCCTTAGCTGTTGAAGCCCATTTAAAGCTGCCATCATCTCTCCAGCTGCCTCCTGTCATGAAATGTGCAGGAATGTAATTTTCTTTCAGACCTCGTGTCTCTGCAGTTGTATCTGGTTAATGTCATCTAAAAGGTTTTAAAGGGGAAAACACACAGACAGTGTGATCGCACAGCCTAGTTTCTAAAGAGAACAAGGCTTTAGAGTAACAACAGGAATGAACAATTTAAATAGTTTGATATTTTGGGTCAACATCTGGATTTAAGAATTGCCAGTAATGCACTTTGCATTTGTCTGAAATACAGGTAAAGATATCCAGATTATGAGAAGTTATAATGAGCTACAGTTTTTACTTGCCCCTGCATATTTGACATGAGTTTCCATCACTAATTCACTATTCTTCAATATCTCCTAATGTTCTGATACCCAGAATAGCTTCCAACAATATCAAGTTTTAATCATTGTGTGTAAAACCATTTTTTGTGTGTGCTCCCCTTATAAAATCTGTCTTATAAAATACCATGTGTGAGCACAGTCTAAAGATAACTTAAAACAATATTTTGCTGAGCTATGCAATATTTCTTAGATTAAAAAAAAGGAACTAGTATCCAGCTGGTATAAAACTCCTGTTTTTGCAGGTTTCCAGTGGGACAGTTTGAGAAGGTCCTGAGAGATCATACTTGCATAACAAGGAAAAAAAAAAAAAAAATGCTTACTGTTAAAGTGCTGATGCTGACCCGACAGAGGTAATTTGGAATGGCTGAAGTTACCGTTGCAAACCTTAGCTAAAATTATCAGAAGATAAAATGTTGTTTCTTCCTCTGTTGTTAGCAGCATTCATTTTCACTTTCAATAATTGATCACAGCATTTTAGCAAAGCATGAAGTTAAGAATCACTATTGATGTTATTTTTGCTTGCACTGAAAAGATGCAATCTCCTAACAACAGCTGCATGTTTTCCTTTTCCTTTAGCAAAAAATGGTCCTATTTATGATGTTGTTTGGAACCCCAATTCTGTCGAGTTCTGTGCTGTGTATGGTTTTATGCCTGCCAAAGCAACAGTTTTTAATCTGAAATGTGACCCTGTGTTTGATTTTGGAACCGGTCCTCGCAATGCTGCCTACTACAGCCCCCATGGACACATCCTGGTGCTAGCAGGATTTGGAAATCTCAGGGGACAGATGGAAGTGTGGGATGTTAAAAACTACAAACTCATTTCCAAACCAGTAGCCTCGGATTCCACATACTTTGCTTGGTGTCCTGATGGGGAACATATTGTAACAGCTACATGTGCTCCCAGGCTACGAGTCAGTAATGGTTACAAGATATGGCACTACACTGGCTCTCTGTTACACACCTATGAAGTTCCATCAAATGAAGAAATGTGGCAGGTTTCCTGGCAGCCCTTCCTGGATGGAGTATTCCCAGTGAAAGCAGTAAAATACCAGGCAGTTCCCAGTGAATTGCCCAGTGCTGAGCCAAAGCCTGCTCAAGCGTACAGACCTCCAGCCCTGAGAAACAAACCTGTAACAAGTTCCAAGCTTGTAAGTAGACAGTTTCATGTATGCATGAAATTGTTCTGTTTCATTGCTTTGTCTGTCTTTGAAGCTTGGCCTCAAATATGTGTGTATATATTTAATGAGAGACATTAGAAGAGTAATCAGACTGACAGTAGTATTGTGGGGGTTTTGAGAGGTTTTCTTAATAATCCTCTTTGACACTTTGCTCACTGTTTACAAGAATATATGCTGGAAAACTCGTATTTCTTTGGTCCAAATACTCTCCTTTTACAAAGTCATTTGCAAACTCTAACAACTCTTTCTACAACATGCACTGGAACAATAAACTGCAATTTGGGTTTATAGTGAAATTGGGTACTCAAGATAGAAGCCTCTGATTTGGGTGAGCCAACTTAGCAGTCTAAACCCAGCTAGACAGCTGGTTGACTGTCCTCTCAACAGCTTTTTTTTTTTTTTTTTTTTGGAAGGTTATTTGCTAGAGAGAGATTTGATTGGTAACAAGTCAGCTGCAATTTAAACAGGTTTCAGTATAGTAACCTACTTGTCTAATTAGTTTTCAAAGTAGGCTGAGTAGCAACTAATTACACGTAATGATTGCACCCTTGATGTGTAAGTCTTAGCTTTGATTTTGAGCCTTGTGCTTTTGAAGGAAAGACTGCTGCTTGGCTTGTGAGGAATCTGTTAATCATACTGATGTCTGATTTTGCAAGTGATCAACAAGCAGAGATAGTAGAGAAAAGATGCGTTAAATTAAATAATTCTGTTTACTTACATGTGCAAGAAATCTTGTCATATGCATTAAAACAATCCAGCTCCTCAGTTAAGAGTTACCTGAAAAAACCAAGACTAAACAGTCCCTCCTTTTCACCTCCCATCTAACACCCTCCACCTCCCCAAGAAACCCCACCCCGTCTTCCCTCCCAGCAACCCATTTTTCCTTTCTTGTCATTAGGACTCGGAGTTAAAATGTTGTCAACAAAAGCAAAATGCCAAGCTTCAGTCATTTTGTGCTGCTTTATTCCTCTTCGATTTTATTTCCCTCCTGAGATAAAAAACATGACTGTTTTGTTACTTTATCAGAAATCCATGAAATTTTTAGGACATATGGGATAGTCCCATCCAAACTGAGAATGGATGAGTTTGAAACCCTTTTTCTGCTACTCGAAAGGGCATATGCTTTTTTCATTCTTTTTTTCTTTGTTTTTCCTCCTTCTTCCTTTATGGTTCATCTTTGCATATGGTGTCATCTTAAGTAGGTTTGGCGGTTCACTGTTAGGTATTTTGTACCAACACGCCAACATGGAATACAGATTTTTGTAACAGTTGATTTTGCATATCCCGCAGCATGAGGACGAGCCACCTCAGAATATGAAACCACACTCGGGAAGTGGTGATAAGCCACTCTCTAAAACAGCTCTCAAAAATCAAAGGAAACATGAAGCAAAGAAGGCTGCTAAACAGGTACTGCAAAAATAATTCTTTCAAGGATAGTGTTAATTAGTGTTCACAGAGGGCACTGACCAGTCTTGGAGCAGTGACCATTAGTTGTACTGAGAGCCCTCCACACGTTTTGCATGTGTTGTGGGGAGGGTGGTAGACTTTTTAGTTGGACTAAAGCAGGTACAGAAGGATGACTTAAAAATAACAGCTTTGGTTAGTTGCTGTGATTGTTAGCTGAAATTGGTGTTAAGACAAAGTAATTCTGTCCTTTAACCTTCAGACAATCTGCACAGTTTGTTGCAGTCTTAGGTGAGAGGTAAGAACGGACTCGCTGCTTTGATTTGTCTGCCCAGCAGAGCAGGGCTGAGGCGTGGTACCAGGACAGACCAAAGACAGGCTGTTCTGGGTCACCTCTTTGCTTGCTATTCTTTGACTAGGTAGCTAAAAATCAGCTTTTGGTATTAGCCTTCCAGTTTCTACTAACTTCTGAAGCAATAATTTCTTTAAATAAGATTTTTTTAAAATTTCTTACACTAGTTTTGAGTCCTTTCTTTTACTTTGGAGACAATGACCCACTGGCCTACTTCATAAAAGATTTGTGTATGTGTGTGTTGTCATCCTTACTGATGTTTCTCTATGCTGTGTATGGTTGGTGGCTTGAGGAAGTAGAAATTGACCAAGAAGCAGAAGGTGAGTTGTTTAGATAACCCCTTTTTTTGTGGAAAGTATATGTATAGGTAATGCGGTACATCAAAGCAAGTCACAAATTTTGGAGAACACCAGTGAACTAGTGACAGAAGAAATATCATTTAGCAGTCCCTTTGTAATTGAACATATTTTCTAGATAATGTGTTTAGTTTATTTATTTACAGGAGGCCAAAGCTGATGTGAACCAGGAATCCACACAGTCCTCAGCCTCACAGAATGCACCACGGAGTGCTGTGCCTGCCGTAACATCAGGAGATCCTGAAGTTGACAAGAAGATAAAGAATTTAAAAAAGGTGAGGGCATTTTTTTTTTTTTCTAATGAACAGCAGATTTCTCTAAGAGATGGTCTGTAAGATCTAGTCTGACTATAAGGTGGCTTGAGCTCAGCTGGGTAGCATTTACATAGATGGTCATTTCCTGAATTTGTAAACCAACTTCCTTTGTAAAGCAGTAGAGATAGTCACTTGCCAGGACTCCTAAAGATATTATCAGAGCAGCATCTAGACAGTGTAGAAGCACTGACAGGTGTACGGAAGAGTGTTCCAGTCTCCTGTTATGAATACTGGAGTATGTGCACCCAGTCCTCACAGCTTGAGGGGTGGGTGTACAGCTTAAAGGTGTTTATGCTTAGAAAGCAGCTGGGCTTCTTGTTCATTGGATCTTGGATATCTGTAAGGGCTTTTTTCTCTCAGCTGCCTCCTGCTTTTCATGCTTTGATTAATATTCCAGGCTTTCTGAAGAAAATGTGTGGTGAAGAGGGACAGTGATAGTGGAAGAGTAATTTCTGAATTTGGATCTAGCCCTTCTTTGAGATAATGCATGGTGTTTATGTTTCAGAGATGAAGAAGCACTTCTGTTCTCTAGGCTTTGTTCTTGAAAGAAATGTCTTTTATCAGTGGGGAATTCCAGACTGAGCATCTGGAGATGGAATGTGCCTTCCATATTGAGACCTGCCTTCTGGTAACTTGGGCAATCGCAATTGCAGGAACTTCTAACACGTTTTTTTTTCTATTCCTGGTTCGCCAATATTGTTGTGTTTAGTGTGGGGGTTTTTTTGTTTTTTTTTTTTACAGAAACTAAAGGCAATTGAGCAGCTGAAAGAACAGGCAGCTGCTGGCAAACAGCTAGAGAAGAATCAGGTACTGTTAAGTTGTATGCATTTATGCAAGTTTCATTTTATAATAAGCTACATCTGTGACATCTTGTGCTTTTTCGTTCTAGTTGGAGAAGATTCAGAAAGAAAATGCTCTCCTTCAGGAACTGGAAGATCTAGAACTGGGTCTTTAAAATTTTGTGGAAATCCAGTGTGGCGTTAACACAAAGTTCATGCAAAATATAATTTGTATTAACTTGAACACAATAAAATGTTTCAGCAAATGACTGAGGATGCAAAAGTCCACAGACTTGCTGCACACTTGCCTTTTAAAAAGCTTTCCTAAAGATTTGTGCACATGTGAAACCATAAACAAGTTAACGAATGTCACATCAGCCAGTTCTGCTGCTGTTCAAACTAGAAAAGTGCTTATGTTCTTAAAGCATACTGCCTAAAAACCAGAAGCCACCGGTTGGTTTATCTTTTCCTTGTTTGGGTGTGAGGAGGGAAGGTGGTGAGGTTTATCCCTTTGATAGCTTTATTATATTTAAAAATATGTGATCTTTATGCAATAATGGGATGTAGATAAAAATAAAGAGCATTTAATAATAAAAAGTACTTTTGTTCTTCTGTTACAAGGCCAGTCTTTTAAAATAACGAGGCCATGCCACCATGATAAAAAAATCCAATTGACTGCTAAGGGTAAATGAAGCTTCAGATGCTGCAGCTGCTTGGGGTGACCCTTGCAAGTTTTTTACTTTGATATTTATTTTCCTTTCTTCCAGTTCTCACTTTCCCCTTTCCCTTTTCTGGTCCCTTTCTTTGTGACCGCTAAAAGCAAAGAGCCGAGTACGCAGGGGAAAGTTGGTAATGGATCCTATGTGGTGTTGCTCAATGCATAAGCTCAACAGGCGGCGTTTTGCTGCTGCCTTTGCCCAGGGAGGGTTATGACGTGCAGAAAAGAGACTCCACAATCTGTAAGATTGTGAAGTAGGTATGTTTATTCAGCGCTGGGCAGCACGGGGGGTAGTCCCACCAAAGTCCTGCACGCTGCAACACAGCAGCTTGTCCTGTTTCTATTTAGCAAAGTGTTACATATACGTGGAGTTTCCCAATATGTTTACACATAGGCATAACCTGTCCCTGCTTTGTATTAAAATTAGTTTCAAGAGGTCACTTCCATAAGTCCCTCCCGACTGCGCATGCTCAGTGATTTGAGTTGGTGGTCTTCAGGGGTCGTTTACTTCATCCACTCCTCTTCTTTACCTTGTCCTTTTGGTGAACTCCAGCTTCTACCCCCCTTATTCCGCTGTCAGAACAACACAGCCGGTACCAACCGGCCCCCCATCCTTGACTATCCTTGATATCAACAAAGTGCCAGACGCTTTGTTCTCCTAGGTGCCCTCCAAGGCCTGTAACAAACATGGGCCATCTCCTACTCATCTCTCCTCTTCCACATTCCCTATAGTGTTAGTTTCTTATCTATAGTTTACTTCATAGGATTAGTAAGTTAATCTAAAACGCAATGCTAGCAATTTTAAGATGGACCTACAGTTGGCTGCACAAAGGTCCTTTTGTTAACCCTTTAGCCTCCCTTCAGTTGGGCCCAGCTCTGCCGCTGCCTGCCCTGGCGACGGGCTGGGCAGCCAGGGCCGTGCGCTCGCTGTGTAGTCTCATGCAGTTAAATCCGGGCTCGGGAGGATTTTGGGGACGGAGGGTGCCCCATGGCCACCACACGCAGGAAGGGTGCAGGGTGCCCAGCGCTCCCCCTCGGCCGTACGAGCACTTCTGGCGCAGCAACGCCTAGCGGTCCCGTCTCGTTATTTGACGCAAGCAGTCTCCCTCCTTGCTCTGGTCATTAAAAAGCGGGGCTTCTCTTCAGTACTCAACTGACTGAAGCGGGTTCCGCCTCACGCGGATCCGCGGCTGCGCCCCGGGGCGGGGCCGGGCCCGCGTCACGTGGCCGCCGGCGCCTGCGCGGAGCGGGGCGGTGCTCGCGTGACCTTGGTGCGGTGGCTCGCGCGCTTCCGCGGCGGCTGCGGGCGGGGGCGGCGGAGGCGACATGCGGGCGGCCGTGTTGCTGCTGCTGCTGGCGCTGGCGGCGGGGCCGGGTGGCGGCTCGGCGGAGCAGGGCGGCCTGCCGGCCAAGAAGCTGCGCATGGCCTACGCCACCGGGCCGCTGCTCAAGTTCCAGATCTGGTGAGGGCGCCCAGCAAGATGGCGGCGCCGGCCGGGCCTAGCCCTCCCTCTCCCCTCCCCATCCTCCCCTCAGCGCTGCGGCGGCGGGGCCCGGCCGCCGGGCCGGCTGCGGCTCGGCTCCGCTCCTCTCCCTCCTCTCGTCCGCGGGAGGCAGGCGGCCTCCCCTTCTGCCCGGGGGGCGCTGCAGGCCGAGGCGCCGCGGGCGGCCCACCCTGGCTGGGGCGTGGGAGGTGTCCGGGGCCGGCCCGGCTCCGCGGGCGAGGCTGGTGGCCGTGGCGGCGGGAGTAGGGAGGGGGGAGGCGGGAGCGCCGTCCCGTGGGTGCCGGGCCTCGCCTCCCGGGGCTGCAGGGTCCCCTCCGCGCTGGGCCTGGGGCTGGGGCGGGCTCCCGGTGCTCAGCGGGCAGCGCTTGAGGAAATGGGACTGAAAAAACGGCTACCCGCGAGAAAAATGCTCTTTTCGGGGTATTTTAATATATGGTGCGGCATTTTACTAACTTAGCATTATGTTTAGGAGGAATTGATATTTTATAAAAGACTTTAATGAAGGGGGTTTGTTTGGTTTGGGTTTTTTTTAACGACCGTATCGCTAGCAGTCAGGGACATCAGGCACCTTTATATCCTTCTAAGAATATTATTGATGGTGTCAGCTGCCCAGAGCAAAACCGAGCAGGGTTAGGAGGGGGTGAGGTAGTTCTAGCACATGTAGCTTGTTTGCAGGAAAAAAAAAAAAAGATGCCTTCAGCGCCTGTCAGCTGTGTTTTCCTGGTGCTCTGAGCACCGGCAGAGCTGCAGCCGCTGCCAGATCACACCCCGCTGGGCCGGGGGGACGCACAGACGGACCGATGGGCCCGCCGCTGCTCCGGGGTGCCTTGGTGGGGCAGGGAGGAATGAGAATATTCGCTGTGTTCCCCGGAGCAGAGTCTGGTCCAGGTTGTGTCATGCGGATCTGCGAAGCACTGCTAAAGGCGTGCTCAGTAGAAAGTACTTCGTTTCATTTCTCTTGTGGTAAGCTGAAGCTGGATAATTTTTGTTTCAGAGGCAGCTGGTAGAAATGTGAGCCAAAGTACAGCTCTGTAATATTTAACTCTTCTGTAGTTAATCTGGTTATTCTTACACAGAAATAACTGGGAGCAATGTTACCTATCTGTGGGCAGTCCTAGAAAGAGTTAAATTTAACTACTGATGAATTAAAACTGCATTGGGTTAAGTTTTTTTTTTTGGGGGGGGGGCCATCGACACACAGAGCAAGGTGATACTTACACTGACTTTCTAACAACAGCTTTTTACAGGGGAAACGAGTAATTCCTTGCTCGGTGGGCTTTGTGTCTGTGCTAGTATGTGAAAACAAATTTGTGTAAAACCAAGTGTCTAGCCAGCTGTTGGGATTTTTGATGTGTAGCTTAGCTGCAAATCAGTTTTATTCTGTGGCATGAAGAATTTTAGTTTTATTTTAAACTGAATAGATTATGAACAGTGCAAGTGCTGGCGTTGCCAGTTTAGCAGCGACTTTAACGTACAGCACTCCAGTTTCAGTGACAATCCCTGTCTGCATTTAGTGTCTCCTGAGGCTACAGGCGGGTGTTTGAGGAGTACATGCGGGTCATTAGCCAGCGGTACCCAGACATCCGAATTGAAGGGGAGAACTACCTTCCTCAACCTATATATAGGTAAGCACTAACTAGCAGTACTAATTGTCTTTTTTCCCAATATGCAGGCTCAGCATGGTGAATATGTGCATTTACACTTCAATAACACTGAAAATGGGAATTAAAGGGGTTTTTTCCATTACAGTTACATATAAGCTTGGTTATCTTCTCCTTTCCAGATAGCCGCCTTAGTTTTCCATACAAATATTACTGTCTGGATGTCTGTATGATGAGGCCTGTTGTGTTCCAATCTGAATTAAATGAAATAATTAACTTTTTTTCCACAGTGAATTTTTCCAGCTTTTCTTCATGATGTATCCGGACATAAATTCACATTTGTTGCTCAGGCTTATGCACTTAGTGACAAATTCCTGTGATAGGTTGCA
The DNA here is from genome assembly GCA_034008185.1 of Gorsachius magnificus. NCBI lineage: Eukaryota > Metazoa > Chordata > Aves > Pelecaniformes > Ardeidae > Gorsachius > Gorsachius magnificus. The sequence goes on from CM067087.1 coordinate 39,365,181, forward strand.
GAGGAGGTGACTGTTTGTTTTTAACATCTAAGTCAGGGAAGAACTGACCTCATCGGAGAGACTACCAGGATGTCCTTTACGGGCGTGGGAAGCCCAAAGAAATTTGGAAAAAGGCAAACGAAAAATAATGTTATTCCTATTATTTAAACCATTGTGTACATGCTAGAGAGTGATGCCGTAGTTACTGTGGTGGCTTCTGAACCACTTCTTGACCTAATTACTGTAATAATTACAATGGTAAGAATGCTACAATATTGAATACCTCAGTGTTAATTTGCTCTCTGGCTATAGGTTTAATTCATACAAAAAAAATGTAGAGTTTTCTGCATCTGCTGGGAAAATGCTTTACGAGGAAGTAGTGCATGTCAGCTAAATGTGTCTCTGTAATATGGAACAACTTCTTTAAGACACTGAATGAATGTATTATCCAGTTTAGACAGGAAAAAAAAATCTGCATGGTATAGAAGAATGGTATTGTTCTGAGGTTTTGTTAATTTGTGTTGCTTTTTTGTTTGGTTTGGTTTTTTTACAGCGAGATAAACTTACTTGAAAAGTTGTGTATTTCCTCTGAAACACTTGATTGTACACTGTAAAAATTCTTCTAATTAGGTGAATTATAGCTATATAATGGTGAAGTAGTAACTGTGAACCTCCTAAGTTACTTTTATGTGTTGTCTTTTGATAGGCACATAGCATCCTTCCTGTCTGTCTTCAAACTAGTATTAATAGGCTTAATAATTGTTGGCAAGGATCCATTTGCTTTCTTTGGCATGCAAGCTCCAAGCATCTGGCAGTGGGGCCAAGAAAATAAGGTAAACAGCACACTTCCTTTCACTTTGAAAAAGCAGTTTTAAAATGATTTCATGAGAGTGCTCTGGGAGTACTTTGTAATTCTTACTTTCATACACTACGGCCTTAATAGAACTTTTAGGCTTCTATAACTAAATATACTTAAGAATTTTACAGTAGTGTAATTATTGTTAATAGTAGTGCTTGGTGTTTTTGACAGACCCAGATTTGATTTTTGGCATCTCTCTAAGTTGATGATGCTGCATAGGGACAGCTGAGGTTAATGTTACTGATGAAGATGATAAAAAGATTATTTTGGTTTTTAGGGCTCAAGAGTGGTGTTTCAAGCAGTATCATTGGTGTTAAATTACAGCTTCCCTTTTCTGTCATCTCATAACTATTTTGCAGTTGTTGGTTTCATTGGACTTCTGGTAGATTAGGCATGCAATTAGATGGTGGTTAGAAGAATCAAGTTTAAATTCTCTGGATGTTTTTGCAGTACATACTTGGGCATGACAGACTACGCCTTGAGGGATGAATATCCCTGTGAGTCAGTGCTGATGATGCTAACGGATTAATGTTGTTGTACTCTGATTTATAGTAACCTTATTCCAGATTGATTCTACTAGACAAAAGCAATTATAAAGTTTATTAACTTCTGTATATTTTATTGGTGCACAGATCCTCAAACTGAGCTACCCAGTGCAGTGGGTCTCTGCCACCAGCCAGTTTGAATGTATAGAAGCTGTGATATGTCTTGTTTAATTAAATGGGCCAAATACACTACCCAGCTAGGCTGGCTGCGGTGCATCTGTGATCTCTGATGTTGTAAATGACTGTCTCCCATGCTAAATTCTTTGGCATTGCAGTTACCAGTGTGAATGTGCCTGAAAAGGGAATTAATTGTAAAGGTGCTGGTGATGGAGGGAGATGCAGTGTTGCTGAAGATTGCATCATTTCATCCTGAGGCACCAATACACACAGAAAATTCCAGATGATGAGCTTGAAGAAATGCTAGAGGGCTGACAATTCTTGCGAACAAATGCAATTTGACTTGCTCTGCTGTTTATGTCTAGGCCTGTGGTTCTTGGATCTGAAGTGTTACTCTGAAAATGACAGGCAATACGCAGGAACGGTTGCGTTCCCTTGTCATCCTACAAGTGCCATCGTAGCCATGCACTTCTGCAGACTGGCTGTTAAGATGTGCGTAGATTTGTGAGGAAAGGAGTGAGACGATGTAACTTTGAATCGGGATTGTGAGTTGGGTGGTTTCAGAACTGGTTTGATACCTGTCTTGGGAAGATAATGTGCACAATCTTTTTAAAAAGAGAATGAAAGGAAGATGTCTATGTGGTTGGAAGATGACTTGATAAATTGCAGAAGGGAATTAAGACACCTGTACACATTCAGTGCTTATTAAGAGTGAATAAAATAAGCTGTGGCTGACATGGCTGAAGTGTCAGGGATTCTCTCTGTTTTCTTCTAGGTTTATGCTTGTATGATGGTCTTCTTCCTGAGCAACATGATTGAGAACCAGTGTATGTCAACAGGTGCATTTGAAATAACTTTGAATGGTGAGCAGAAAACTTTCTGTTTAAGGGAATTGCATTGTGTTGCATGTATACGCACAGATTTGTGAGAGGTGTTGTGTTGGGAGAATGAGGGATGATGTTATGAAAAGTGATGTGTTTCAAAATGTGATGGTATGTGGTAATTGCCATCTGTTTTGAAACTTCAGGTGTTATATATCACAAAGGATAAAAATCATAGATGTCATAAAGCAGTTTATACAGATGTCACATATATTTTAAAATAGCTATGTAAAAAAACTTCCTTAGAGAAATGCTTGGTCAGTCGGAGTAACTGTATTATGTTCTTTTTTTGCATCTGATGTGCATCAAGTAAGAAACGATCAACTAGGGAAGCGTACTCTTCAGTTAATTAGATGCTTTCCCTGTCCTGTTTTCTAACATGGTTTAGCCTTGGAATCCTGTTGAATCCATTGTTATTCCCAGATTTTTGTTACCAGGGGACAGCAGCATTGATTTTTTTCAGGTTAAGAGTCTGTGGACCTTCTGCCTTCAAATAGTCTTATGGTTTTAAAGATTACATAAGCTTGATGGAGTACAAAATTCTTCAGGCTCTAGGTACAAGTATATAATTAGCTCTGTGCTTTATAATCTCAATTTATTATTGTGCAGGATGAATTTTGATACAGTAGTTTCTAAGTTGAGTCACATGCTGCAGAACCTTTTAAAGGCTGACTGTATAGCATTGAAGTAGTTGAACGCGATGCCCTTCTAGTCCTAAATCTCAGATCAGAATTGGCAGCAGAGCCTTCCTAGGGGTGAACATCTGGACTTCTGTAAGTTTCTGGTTTGTGTTTTAGGACAACGTGGTTCCAGTCTGGCTTTGGTTTTATATAGATGACAGCGATTGCGTTTTTCAGTGTGGGTTCATGAAGTGCTATAGCAGTGAGGGATATTTAAGGGTGTAATTATTTGTCAACATCCGTTGACAGAATGTTGTATTTACACTGAAGTGTTTATGGACTGTACTGCCTTTTATATTTCCTGGGGGGGGGGGGGGGAAGGGGGGAATAATGGTTGGAGCTTATTTGAGTGGAACTGTCCAAGCCAGATCTTGGTAAGCAGAACTTTTGAGGCTTAGCTGTAGATGTTAGGCAGAAGTGAGATGAAGGTTAATGAGACCCACAAGTTTCAGAGATTTAGCAGTGGCTTAAAAACTCAGTATGCTATTCTGCCACTTGCTAATCTATTTTTAGACGTTCTGTCAATGGATATTTTGAACTTCTAAATCCATGCGATGTACTTTTAAATGGAAGCATTAGACTCTTCATTCTCCTAGCTGGGTGGGCGAGTAGTGTAGCCAGAGGTTTGAAGCATTGTCGATCCAGGTATTTCTCTCAACATAAATAGTACCAACTTGCATAGCTTCCTAGATCTTTTAAATTTTATGTTCAAACTAGCCCTACATGTTTTCTGACTTTGTCAATGTGCTTTTCTCCCCTCCACGTGTTTTGTGGTAGATGTTCCAGTGTGGTCTAAGCTAGAGTCTGGCCACCTTCCTTCCATGCAGCAACTTGTACAAATTCTCGATAACGAAATGAAGCTCAATGTGCACATGGAGTCAATGCCTCATCATCGATCATAGCCCCATCTATCAGCACTGAAACTTCTTGTAAGTCTTCTTCCAGTCACCAGCTGTCTGTTGACTTGGATGTGAAGGACCGCATGTTGCAGATTGAATGTTGTACTCTTACATTGTTCATTTAAAATTGTTTTACTGGAAAACCAGCTCTAGTGCCTTTCAGTAAATTGATGTGGGTGATTTTACGGATACTGTTTGGTGGGAGGTTTTGGTTTGGGGTTTATTCTACCCGGTTTCAAAACGGGAAGCTGGGATTCCTTTGGACAGAAAAAAATGTGTTACTACGTGCAGAAGGCCTTGAGTTAGTGAACTGTATTATGCAGAGATCAGAAAACACACTGCATTATGTGCCTTAAAATAGTCTCTGTGCAAAGGGTTTCTCTGTAACTTGTAACCTAATGGAATCGCATGACCCTAGAAAGTAGAACATTTTGTGCTCCCATCTGTGTGCTGTACTGTTTTAACCTTTCGCAAATATTCCTTGACTGTTAGGAGCAGGGGGTTCACACCCAATTCAGTGTTCCTATGTCACTTGTGGCTTTCAAAGCAATTAGCTTACGATTCTTCATAGGAGCATTGGTGCACTACAGAAAGACAATCTGAGTGCAAAAATGGGCAGCTCACACTTAGGAGACCACTTCAAAGAAGGGTTGATTAGCTGTGGTGTGGTTTTTGGCACAAGAATGCTTTATTTGGAGAGACTGGTTCTTGGCATTACCTTGCCAACAGACACCCCATGCTCAAGTGACAGACCCTGTGCTCCCATTTCTGTCGACTGACATCTTGCAACTCATCTTGCCACCTTAAACTGATCAGTTGGTCCCACCTGTAGCAATTAATGACCTAGCTCTGTTCAAACACCTGCACAGATTTCCTTCATAACTCTATTTAAAATGATTCAGCTTCTGCAAAAGGTGTATTTATGTACGCAAGAACGTAGCATGTGGAGGTGTACATTCGGAGAAACCTAAGCTCTACCAGAGCACTGCAGGCAGCCTCACTTCTTCTAGGAAACTACGCTCTGTAACCAGAGCTTGCTCTGCTGTTTCTCATTCCTTCAGAGCTCAGACCTCAGCCCCCCTTCTTTTCCCTATCAATCTCTCCCTCCACTAGTGCTCCTGTGGCTTCCTGAAGTGGGGAGGGCAATTCAGAGAGATTGCTCCCTTGAAGTCCTCATGCAGGGAATGAGAAACAGTTGAGTTTTGATTCCTGCGGGCATGTCCTGTTAAGTAAGGTTTGTCCTAATAATTTAGCAGGAGTGGTCTTAATAACAAAATAAATTGTTCTGTATTTTTAAAATATTATTTGGTATTAAGAAGTTTGGTGCTGCCCATGGAAGTGGTTGAGTCCCCATCCCTGGAGGTATTTAAAAGCTAGATAGACGAGGTGCTTAGGGACATGGTTTAGTGGTGGAATGGCAGGGTTAGGTTAACGGTTGGACTTCATGATCTTAAAGGTCTTTTCCAGCCTAAGTGGTCCTGTGGTTCCTGTATTTTTCAGATGGGCTTGCTGAAGCCCAGCATCCTGTGTGTACAGATTTTGAGGGTCTTGGGCAGTATTCTTTGTTGCAAAGTAGGTTGATGTCACTTTCAAGCTTAGAAAGCACGCTAAGACTGTTCTTATGTAGAATTTGATTTAATCAGACACAAGTTTAGAAAAACAACAACAACCAAAAAAAAGCCATTCGGTTGCGTTTCCATTCATGTGGGTAACAGTACATGTTAGGAGAGTCTGATAGTGAGACTTAGTGACTTTGTGTTGTGATGCCTCCTTATTTGATTTCACGCTAATGTAATTCTGATGGTGTCCTTGTAGGCAATCGCCCAGAGTAACAAAACGATAGTACTCTCTTGCTGTGAGTTGTGACCTCTCAGGGGACAGTGCTTGTAATTCAGGTTTCATAATCCGAAGCGTACAGAGCCTGCTGTTCTCCCTAGTTTATAGAAAATGCCTCAGCTCTCTGTTCTGACAGTGCTGGAGATGATTTGCTCATTTAGGAGTAGTTGCCGACTGTAACGCTTGTGTCTCCGTTTCCAGGCGTTAAGCGGTTATTTCCAAAGGCAGCGTGGCTCCGACCCATGAAGGCCTGTACTGAAGACAGCACGCTGTTAGTACAGACTGGATGCTTCTCTCGCAGTCACGTTGTGCCTCCTGAAAAAAAACTTAATGAAAGACCTCTTTCAGTGCTGGCGTGTTTCCAGATAACTGCACATTCATGGAGTGCAATAATACTGTATAGTTTTTTTAAGATTTCATTCGACCAGTTCATAGCTCAACAATGCAGGCATTACTAATTGTAACTTATTTTATATTCATGTTTCACGCAATGGCAGATTGAGTTGGTATCTAATTTTTCCTTGGGGAAAAAAAAGTTTGTTTAATCTGTTCTATTTTATATGAATTTATGTTCTTTTTGTAGTTTAAAATGAAGCTCTAGGAGTGTCTGATATTGTCCTAAACTGTTAAGTAATTGACGGCTGTCTATCAAATATCGCTAACGTGGTTAAAGCAGGTTTGTATATTTTTCAAAATATATGGCAGAGTTGAACAGTGCATTATATACTAAATTATATACACAAAATTATATGCAGAGTAGTTACATCGTTTTGTGACTTCAGTAAAAAGTAAGATCAACTGCTCTTTAAATTGTGTTGGCCAGCTCGAGAGTTTTTTCCTTGACCATTCTGAAGAGGTGAAAAGCTGGGCCTTTCTACTGTCCTAAACAGAAACTAAGAAAGTTAATTTAAATAAAGAGTTCTCGTTTACTGTGTTTGAGTCACTGATGTACCTTGTTTGAGTCACTGATGGATATTCTTAGAATTGCAATTGAAACAGTGCATAAAAAGCCTACTTTCCAAAGTCATTAATCTCGTGTTTGTCTTGTCTAAGCCCCTGACAACCTCCAGGTTCTGTAGGAACACACAGAGCTTTCCCTTTTCCCTCGTGTGCCTGCTGAAGTTCAGCTGCAATCAGAGTTGAGGTGCTGTTGTACCAGGGGAAGTTCACCCTTGTAAAACCAGCTGAAGTGCTTCCTGGGTCCCTCTTACCGAACTCATCTCTGGATGGGGACGTGAGGAAGGGAGATGGTCTCTGTGGGGGTGGTAAATCAGATGGGAAGGGGATCTGCAGAGCCGTGCCAAAGGCAGCTGTCATGGTTTGTAAGAATTGTCCTTGACCCTCCCAAGGCTGCAGGGACCAATGTAAGAAACGCTTCAGGTAACCACAGCTCTGTCCGCCCAGCTGATAGAAAAGTCGATGCCAGTTGTTACAAAAGTGTTGCTCATCACAACCATTAAACACGCAATGGCCTCAAAGCCATTGGCTCCATGATGAAACGATCTCTCCAGGTAATTCATGCCTCCTCTCCTGAAACAGATTAACCAAAATTTTCTAGTGGGGATAGAATTTTAGTTTCTCATTAATTATACACTTCAGACAAATTAAACAGAAAACAAATAAATGCGCAGATGTGTTGCTAGGTCAGGATTTTCCATGAGCCGTTCACATTATCACCCTAGCAATGCTCGTGCAGGATCTGCTTGCTGCCCCCGGTAGCCTTCTCTTCCGTCTGAGCAAGGTGGTGTATCATCAATATGCTGGAGCGGGGTCTGCGAGCACCTTTGCTGATGTCCCTTGAGTGTGCCAGGAGCCCAGCGCTCTGCTTTTGCCCTTGGGGTTGCTGTTGGGTTTTTTTTTCTGTTCTGGCTAGAAAAAAGCTGATGCATCTTGTGATGTGGCCAGGACACCATATGCCAAGTGCAGGGCTGGGCCCACAGCCCTGTCTGGCTGCTTGGCCGTGCCCAGCCTGAGCACCCTGGCTGCGGCCGTGGAGGTGCTTCCTTTGTTGTTCCCCCTTCCCTGTGTGCTCCCATCCACCAGCGGGGTGGGGAGGCTGCAGTACATCCCCCTGTTGGGTGCTGTATGCAGCAGCCTGGGCTGTTGGCCCCACAGCGCCCTTCAAGGGTGTCCTGGTGGGGCAGGCATTCCTGTGGCCCCACGCCTCCCTATTGCCAAGAGGCAGCGCCCCAAGGAAGCGGGTGCATTGGCCACCTGGCCACTGGCACTGCACTGGGAGGGGATGGTGCTGGATGGGAGGAGTACGGACAGCCTCTGTTCCCATCCTTGCTGACTGCTGGTCTTGGCTTTGTTTGGCAAAGCTGCTCCTTATCGCTGCGTCACAGGCCTGCTTGGCAGCTGGCCGACCCAGCCAGCGCCCAGGCGGTGAGCTCCTGCCCTGGGTGCTTTCGCTCTATGGTGGCTCATGCTGAGTGCAGGCAAGGACTCTGGCTCTTCTGCGTCTTGGAGCATCCCCGCAGGTGTGGAGCAAAATCGGATGGGTAGGAAAGAGGGAGGCCAAAAGCCCTGGAAAAACAACCAGTGACTCTTGGCAGCTGTGAAGGTCCCAGAGGTCTCCTAGGATGGACAAAGGACTGACTTAGGTGCTCCTAGCCTCGGTCTGCAGCTGGAGGGTCTGGGGCACTTCTGTCCCATCCCTCCAGTTTGGCCACACATCTCCTTGTGGGGTTTTTCCGTGCTGGGGCCAAGTTTTCCTGGGCATCTCTTTCAAACCTCCTTGCCAGGGATGATGGTCCCAGCGTGCGGTGTTGCACTCCCTCCTGAGCTGCCTCATCCCCCTAGCCAACCTGCTGGTGATTGTGGTCATCTACCAGCTGATGAGGAAGCAGCCAGGCACCAGCCATGTCTACGTCCACAGCCTGGCCACCGCTGACCTGTTGGTGGGTGTGATGTGCATCACTGAGGTGCTGGACGACATCCTTGACAGGGATTTTGACTGCAACAAGTCCTTCTGCCTCCTGCGCATTGCCATGAGCATGGTGCCTTGCATCGGCTCCATCCTGACCCTGCTCCTGATCTCCCTGGACAGGTACCTGGCAGTCACGCTGCCTCTCTCCTGCCCCACCCTCCTGAAGAAAAAGCCCATGGTCCTCTCCCTTGTTGTTCTCTAGATTCTGTCCTTCCTTTTTGGGCATTGCCTCTGATCTTGCCCTCCCTCCAGCAAGGCAACTACACGGGTTACTGCGGGCTCCTGTACGCAGCCAAGAGAGAGTACCTCTACGCGGTTTGCTTCAGCATCTTTGCTCTGTCCCTGCTGGTGTGCCTGCATGTCTCGGTGGGCAGCATCGCCTATGTGCAGCACATGTGGCTCTGCCTCGCCTGCGCCCAGGCTGGGCCCCTCTGCGCCCACCTGTGCCACTTCAAGGCGCTGCAGACCATGTTCATAGTCCTTGTTGGCTTCAGCCTCTCCTGGAGCCCCTACCTGGTGGGGGGCACTGTGCAGGCCGCCTGCAGCTCCTGCACCCTGGCCAGCCTGCTCAAGGACACCTTACTCCTCCTGGGTGAGACCAACTCCCTCATCAACCCCCTTATCTATGCCCTGTACAGCAAAGACATCCAGAGCCACCTCGCAAAGCTGCTCAGGTGCAGGATGAAGGGCCAGGCGAAGCCCCTGGCCTCGAACATCCGAACCGTTGTGAGCTGGGGCGGGGGCCGGCGCGAGGCACCTGGTTCATGAGGGGTCCGTGACCCACCACTTCTGCCCATGCTGCTCCCGCGGCCACCAGGCCCGTGGTGGGAGGGAAACACAGGGTGCCTGGTACAGCAGGGCCTTCCCCTGCATCAGCCATTCATGAGCTGCTGCTAAGAGGGTGCGGCTCGTCCATGCTGTCTGCTGTCTGCCTTAATGCCCTTCTGTCCCCAGCATCCACACAAACGTCACCAAGACAGTGACCTTTGATTGCTTTGGACAAACTGTGGGGTTTTATCCCTCTCTCTGCATGGGGAACCACTGTGTCTCATACCTGCAGCAGGCTGAGCTGCCATCCAGCACTCGTGCCAGGGAAATCTGGGCATCCCGCTGGTGCTATGTCCTTGGCAGAAGCGCTGGTTGTACAAGGAGGTGCCTGTGCAGGTGACTTCTGAGCAAGCACCTCCTCCCCATATACCTGTCACAGGCTATGACTTAGCTGTGCTCTGTTTGCTTCTATCTTTGTGCCGCATCTACAGGCTGGAACGACAGGTCAGCCTGGGCTGGTTTCTGCCAGGAGACAGAAGAGAGGTTGCTCAGGAACAGTGCACCAACATCAAGCACAGATTTGCTCTGCCCTGAGCAAAGCCCCTCTTCGTGCCTCCAGGGCCACGATGCACTTCAGTGTGAGCTGACAAGAAAATGAGTTCTGGTACCCCCTGCCCCACAGCCCCACTCATGCTGAGCGAGACCCCATCGGGGTGGGATGGCCCCAGGAGAGGGGCCGTGTAAAATGGCCATGGGCTGCCCTTTGCTCCGCGCCATGGCAGGCAGGGCTGCAGGAAAAACCTTGCCGAGTGTGTGCAGCCACGGCAGCAGCTTGGAGCATCTCCCTCGGCTCATTTTGCCTTCACACTGCACATGGGCTGGTCAGACTTGAGCATTTACTATTGCTCTGACTGAGCTGCGTAGCTCATCACTTATGTCAGAAGTTGTGCAAAGCTGTAAGATCTTTAAAGTCTGTGTGATAAGGTATGCTGGAGGCTTGATTTTGTCCCATCGCTCATTAGAAGGAAAGTTTAAGCATCCACGCAGTCTGTCAAAGAGCCGCAGGATCCTCACCCTGAAGGCAAGCAGCAGGAGCTCGTCTTCACCCAGCCAGGTGCAGGGAGGCAGCCGGCCAACGTCGCTGACCTGGGGAGTGGAGGCAAACGGTGTCAGCAGAGCCACAGCAGCATGGGACAGGGCTTCAGGGCTTTGATCTCTCCCCAGCAGACAAACCTGCCCCCGTGGCAGGAGCCCATGGGGGAAGGGAGCTGCCACACACCCTGCCCACATGGGTCGTGGCTCTCCTCCCCACAGCAGAGCCAGGGTGACGCTTGGGGCTATGGCCAGGAAAACTGGGGACCTGCCTGGGAGCACTTCCCACACTCTGCAGCCCCTTGGAGAGAGCCAGGGCTGCTGGAGCTAGTGAGCCCCCAGCTGTGTGGGGACTGAGCACAGGTACACCTCCACTGTTTGCTGTTTTGGGGGGCAGGGCCATGGGGCAACACGGGGAGCACCCACTGTGGGATGAGCGCTTGTCCTTGCAGATCGGAGCTTTCCCGGCTGCTCTGCTCCTGCTGTGGGGAGCAGCTTTGTGGGGAGCTGCCTGTGCACTTGAGAAATACCTGCACTTTGGTTCCCACTTTGAATTTTGCTTGTTGCCCCATAGCGAGGAAGGAAACAGTGATCTTGTCCTGGCCCAGGATCCTGACCCCCACGTGCCGATTCAGGGAGATGAAGATGGGTCTCAGCGGGACGTGCGGTCCTGATGACATGATGCTGTTCGGCCATGTCCACCTTCTCACCCTGCTCCCCTCTTGGTCCAAATACTGCCCTCCCTGAATATTCATGATTATCCTAAAAGAGAGGAAAATCAAAGCTCTGCACCCTGCAGCTCCCATGTCCAATGTCCCTCGTTCCCCAGAGGGACGGGACTGAGGCACAGCTAGTTTGGGATCTAACCCCCTCGTCTCAGGACACAGGTGGGGTAGCCGTACTCTGCTGGGAGGTACCCAAAGCAGGGCCCATGTGCTGCTATTTAATTTTTGAATGCTATTAAAGATACCCTTTATGACCTTTGGAATTTAAAATGCGCAGTGGAGAGCAAAACTGCTCTGACCAACGTGAACGTACCACACAGTTCCGTTTGGATAATAGCAAGTACTTCTGCCATTGGACTTAAATACTGCTTGTATTTTGGCGTTACTTGGCTTGTCTTCCTGTACCATGCAAATAAGCTGGTTTTTCTCTCGTACAACAATGATTGCCAGATTTCCAGATGGATAGCTGTCGTCAGATAAGGTGTTCATAACCCCTTTGCTTGTCTGCTTGGTCTATTATTACATACTAAATATTTCAGAGCGCTACTATGGAGTATAAAAATTGACGTATTACCTAGAGTGCTGTGTTAAAGGCGGAATGGTGGTGTGCTGCCAGCGTTACCTGGGATGCTGCCAGTGCTTTTCTCCTACATTGAAGTTTTCTGTATATGACTGACAGAAGAGCAGTTAGAGATACAGAATATAGTTTTGTTGTTTTATAAGCAATAACCCAGGCAGAACCGCTTAGCAAATTTATTTTAAAGACACATTCCTGGACAACACAACTGTAGAAGCCTAGCAAAGTGAAGTGATCGAATTACTCAACTTGGGTGACAGCACAGAAAACAGGGGCAGGTATTCTCCTAGAGAAAAAAACCCAAACCACCAGGGGGAAAAAAGGCCCTTGCCCCTGAAACCTGGCTTGAACACATCCAAACAGCAGGTATTTTGTGTCTCACTGGGGTTTCCCTCCAGCAAGACTTGCTACAGTGAGCACACGTGTTTACAGCACTTTGCCATTTGCTACCGCCACAACTGGCAGCACCCCTGGGATGAAGGCAGCCCGGAGGGCAGAGCAGAGAAGTAGTCTCAAGCCCCTGTTTGCTTTGGTGGTAGAGCTCAGGTACACTTTCATACACGTCCGGGTCAGAAAGAAGTCAGCCACAGTAAGGAAAAACAATGTGAGTGACTTAAAATATTATGGCTTACATAACAGCAAAGGCAGCCTGAAAGCTACGGGGTCCTTTGGTGTAACTGCCACGGTTTTGTTTCTTCAAACAGTACTTAGTTACACTGGTAATTTCAGTTTGTCTGTGCACCTCTTATGTGCTCCTGCCCGCAGGACAGAGACATCAGTGCTGTGCTGGTGGGAAACGCTGGGCTTGTTTGTCCCTGGGAGAAGGATGGGGCTGAGCACTTTCAGAGCCCACGCCGCAGGGACCCCTCGGCCAGCAGCACCCTTCCATGGGTGGCCACAGCTCGGGAGCAGGTCTGAACACTGGGCCAGCGCTCTTCTTAAGCTGGGTATTAAAGACGCAAGTGCTCATCCTTCACCGAAACTGAAAAACTTCAGACCAATAGCTATGTAAGCAGTTTCACTACTGCTTTTTTCAGACTGTGGAAGTGAGTGTGAGCAGTGGACCTGGTTATTCTGTGATAAAGCAGACTAGGACACACTAAAAATTACAGTTACAGTCCTGGGTTAATGGAGGCAAATAAACCCCGTAAAGGATACAATAGCTGCGCTGTTCCATCTGGAAACATGGTAAGGAATTTCCCTCCATGTTTGTAGTATTTTTCCAACAATTCGTTCTTCACTTCCTAAGATTGGAAAAGAAGGAATGAAATGGATGAGCGCAACTGTCCCTTAAAGACAGGCAGGTGCTGGGCTCCAGCCGCTCTGGGGTGTGGGCACAGCTGAGGTGCAGCCGTCGCCATCAGGCAGCAGCTACTTGCCTTTCCACCAGGGGTGAAATCGCAGCAGGTGATGCTGTAGGAGATGGGCTCCTCCTCGGGCTTTGCTGCTCTCTCACCAGGCACCAGCGTCCAGCCCTTTGGTGATGGGGGCTCCCGAGAAAGCAGGTAGGAAATTGTGCCAGCTTGATCTGAACCTAGAGAGCAGAGGGACGGTCTGTGTGCATGCGGTAGGGCTGGCAGTGCCGATGCTGGGGCTGCCTGGCACCTCTGCAGGGAGGCTGTAACTTGAGGGAGTGGGAATTTCTGGCTGAAATGCTCCATCTTGGGAATCTGTCTCAAGCTATTTTCTATCTAACAAGGAGAGTCCAAAGTGTGCAGCTATTTCAGAGAACAGGATTATGACAAAGTATGTAGTTTTTTCAATTATGTACATATATGCAACTGCGTGAGTAAAGACTGACTTTTTTTGGATAGCATTCATGGCTCCATGCTCTGGAGGACTGATGATCTGAATTCCTTGGTGCCGCAGAAGCCTTGGTGCCCTGCCATCCTCTGTGAAAATATGCCCATGTTGTAAATCTAGTTCATCTGTTCTTAATCAAAATGCCTTTGATTTTATAGCTAGATCCAAAGGGCTGCTCAGTCATCCACAGCCTGGGCTAGGAATCAGTGGAGTATTCACCTGATTAGGCAAAACATTGACCGCCCCAATTCTGGCAGTTCCTACCTTCCAAGGGCTTGGCTTTGCCAACTTATTATTCTCTAAGGTAAATTTCTGTGCATCTCAGCTGAAATGTTCAGATATAAATATTGAAAGTCACAGCAAGGAAATCTTCTCTGTGCAATGGGAATGTAAATGCTTTTGTTTTTTCATGTGAGGGATTATTTAATACGGCAGTATCGAATTTAATGGGATTGCACACTTGACAATGAACTAACATGTTGCTGTATAAATCCTTCTGTTCAATTAGAAAGCATTAGAGACAAGCAATTCCATTGAATTAATTGTTGTAATAAATAGATAAATAAATACATAAGGAAATGCAAACTCACATTCAGCTACACTTGTTGGCTCTGCTGCCAGGAAAGCTAACTGTCTGGCCATTTGTCTCTCCTGCTGCCTGGAAAATGAAAGCATTCCTGAGATACACCTTGTATATCCTGGGTTGAAAGCTAGAAATGCTGGATAGCCTTGCCGTAGGAACACCAGTTTCTGAACTTGTTTTTCTCTCCACTCACCTAATTGCAAGGAAGAGTTAGAGGCACCGGAATATCACCAAAATAATATCTCAGCAAAAAGGAATTGCTCCCATACAGAGATTTCAGTGAACAGACTCTGCAATCGCAATGGCATCAGCTCTACTGACAGCAGAGCTAAACGTCGTAATGGATTTTGTATCAAGATTTTATGTAAAAGAGGAGAGCTGCCCACAAGATCAAGAAAACAGCTGATCTCGGAGAATATTTTCACTATCTAGGTTCCTATAAATTTGACAGTGTCTGACAATGGCCTTGGTTTATGCTCTGTACATAATATGAGCTACTTGCGCCATCAGACTGCAAAGGCCCTTCAAGGAAACTAATGGTTTACTTCCAGGTATGCTGATTTACTTTTCTTTAAGCCTATGCCATAGGTTTAGATATTTGTATAAGCTTTGGGCCTCCTGCTAAACAGCCCAGCAGAAGTCAAACTTTCAGAGTTCACATGGCTGGAAACTGGAATCCAAATGCATGTCATAGTTTATGCAGCAAAACAGAGAAACGCAAATTCAAGCTTTGTTTTCAGCACCTGAGGTAAAAGCTAGACCCAAATATTATCCCTCCCACAGCTGCGCTTACAGTTTTGGCTCTACCTGTCTCCAGGTATTCTGTCTGTCAGCAGTAGAATTAATGCTTTATTTAGCACATACCTCGCCACCTTCTAATACAGCCTGATAAGAGAAAAGCCAAGAGGGTCCTGAGAGAATATGAACTTGTGTTGCCTAAAGCAAATTTTTTTCTTCTTTCATTCCCTCTTGCTTGCAGTTTCATTTTCTTAATGCTTCTTTTCCCTCCAGAGTCGCCTGTTTCACCTGTTGTTCCTTATACAGACCTGATCCCCAGTTCTCCCTGTAGTCATTTCATGGTACCTCTGGTACGCTCTCTCCTTTGACAGCCGCCTGTCAGCTTCCATGCCGTGGGATTCATGGGGGCCGATGGCGATGGGAACGCTCCGGGTGCTTTCGTGCTTCTCCCTCTCATTTACGATGAACTCGTAGAGGTCTTGATTTCGCTCACAGCAGAATTTCTGAAAGGCAGAAGAGCAGTGCCACAAGAGCAGGCCTTTCAACAGCAAACCTCTGCTAATCTTTCCCACCAGCTTACTGATCCATAATCCTGTGATGGTGGGCAAGTGTCTTCGAAGGAAGGGAACGGCTTCAGCAGGCTGCCACAGTACTCGCACCTCGGAGCACAGTCCTCCTCTGTCTGAAGTGGAGGTGGGGAGAGAGGACAGAAATAGGGTATCAGCATGCAAATCCTCATTTTATCGTGGGGAAAGAGGGCTCTGCTCAAAATGCAGTGTTATAAAGTGTGTAAGAGCTGTTAAAACAGACCTGTGTCTGTGATATCTTGGAAGGATTTAACCCAAAACATTAGGTTCAGGAAACCATCAAAAAGAAAAGCCAATCCATAGTAAATAAATAAATAACCTCAAAGAAATTGAATGACTGTAGTATTTATGAGACCCATTCCTTCCCAGGGAAAGCTTCAGAGCATGCAGAATGCTATAGTTGAGTCCTCGCATTAACCTTTTCAAATACATTGCTTGGGGCTTTGGAGAGAAAAAGCGCCCCGAACATTACACTGTTGATCGTAGGAAAATCTGTGGGGAATTTCATGAAGAACCACCAGCACATCTGTTGACAGAAGAGCTGAACATATTTGACCAGATGCAGATCAGGTCTGCTGCAGGATATATTTTGAGGATGGGTACTAGATATTATGAAAGAAATATCTATCTTTTGAAAACACATTTTGAAACTGAGTTGTAGAAGATGCAACTTCCAAGAGCATGCTGCTGAATTTCGTGTCTAATGCCTCCACTCGCAAGGGCAGCACACCTTGCTCTGCATTCCCCAGAGAGACAGCAGCCATCCAGTCACTGCAGCATGGGGTGAAGGGTACTTGCTCTGGGCTGCTTAGCTGGTGCACTTCACTTATGCTTCATTTACTATACTGCATGTTTAGCACTTTATTCAAATCCTTTTCTGAACATGTTAATTTGAAATACTTGGCTTTTCTGCAGAGTAGTTCCTGGGAATTCCCTTGCTCCTCACTTCACGCCTAGGATTAATTCTCTCTGATGACTCTACACTACTAAGGGTTATGGGGAACTCTATGCCCTGCTTGTATTCTTTGACTTTTCTTTATGGAACAGATCATCTTGAGTGCCATGACATGGCACGTACAGGACAACCAGGTGGTCAGGCCCAGTCAGCTTGGGTTTATGAAAGGCAGGTCCTGCTTGACCAACCTGATCTCCTTCTATGACAAGGTGACCCACTCAGTTGATGAGGAAAAGACTGTGGATATTTTCTACCTGGACTTTAGTAAAGCCTTTGACACCATTTCTCACAGCATTCTCCTGGAGAAGCTGGCTGCTCATGGCTTGGATGGGCCTATGCTTTGCTGGGTAAAAAACTGTCTGGATGGCCAGGCCCAAAGAGTTGTGGTGAATGGAGTTAAATCCAGTTGGCGGCTGGTCATGAGTGGTGTTCCCCAGGTCTCAGTACTGGGCCAGTTCTGTTTAATATCTTTATTGATGATCTGGATGAGGGGATTGAGTGCACCCTCAGTAAGTTTGCAGATGACATCAAGTTGGGCAGGAGTGTTGATCTGCTTGAGGGAAGGAATGCTCTGCATTGGGGATCTGGATAGGCTGGATGGATGGGCCAAGACCAATTATGTGATGTTCAACACGGCTCAGTGCTGGGTCCTGCACTTGGGTCACAACAACCCCATGCAACGCTACAGGCTTGGGGAAGAACGGCTGGCAAGCTACCTGGCGGAAAAGGACCTGGGGGTGTTGGTTGACAGCCAACTGAATATGAGCCAGCAGTTTGCCCAGGTGGCCAAGAAGGCCAACAGCATCAGGAATAGTGTGGCCAGCAGGAGCAGGGAAGTGATCGTGCCCCTGTACTCGGAACTGGTGAGGCTGCACCTCGAATACTGTGTTCAGTTTTGGGCCCGTCACTGCAAGAATGACATTTAGGTGCTAGAATGTGTGCAGAGAAGGGCAATGAAGCTGGTGAGGGGTCTGGAGCACAAGTTTTATGAGGAGCAATTAAGGGAACTGGGGTTGCTTAGCCTGGAGAAAAGGAGGCTGAGGGGAAGACCTTATCACTTTCTGCAACTGCCTGAAGGGATGTTGTAGTGAGGTGGGTGATGGTCTCTTCTCCCAAGTAACAAGTGATAGGATGAGGGGAAATGGCCTCAAGTTGTGCCAGGGCAGGTTTAGGTTGGACATTGGGAAAAATTTCTTCACTGAAAGCATTGTCAAGCACTAGAACAGGCTGCCCAGGGAAGTGGTTGAGTTTCCGTCCCTGGAGGTATTTAAAAGATGGGTAAGTGTGGTGCTTAGGGACATGGTTTAGTGGTAGACTTGGTAGTGTAAGGTTTATGGTTGGACTTGATGATCTTAAAGGTCTTTTCCAACCTAGACAATTCTATGATTGTATGACTGTATTTATATAAATTTTGTGTATCTGTTTCAGCCAAAGGGCAAAATCTTCTGCTAGGAAATTCTCAACATAGGATACAGCAGTGGGGAGAGGAGTTGCACAGCCTTTTGCTGTTTAGGTGTGCACAACAAGCATTGTTTCAACAGCCTCACAAAAGAAAAACCCTTTCATAAAGGAATTCCTGCACTGGCTTGGCGGAGGGCATTATTTTTATTTTTCTTACATGGGAATCGTAGGCATTAAAATAAACAAACAAAAAAAAAAGCCACATCGTAGGGAACACCCACCACTGACTCACCTCAATGTATATGTTTTCTCGTAACGATTCAGGTCTGTAGGCCAGAAGGGCAGGCAGGCCAATAGAGGGGAGCGTGAGCAGAGATTTCTTGAACAGCTTCACAAAGTCTTCTTTGAACTCAAAGTGGAAAATACCAAAAGCAATGTGGAGTCATATCTTTGTTCAGGGGTAAAACCATTAAGCATAAAATGTATATATGCAACCTGGGTGAGTCCTTACCTCCATGTCACACAAAACAGCTAAACTGCTGAACTCTTCTGACAGGGCTGCAAATAATAGCGATAATGAGAATTACTTAACAGCAGTGCTGTGTTCTCAGAAAGCTTATCTTCTAGACACATTTGTTTTGGTCCTTTGTCAGCATGACAGCATTTTCTCACCAACCACAGTGGCTGCCCAAGACCTTCTTGCTAGACTTGATCCTACATTTTCAGAAGGGCGGCCCTGGATCTGCATGTAACCCTTCCCAAATGCCTGAGGGACTTGAACTGGGCACTGACATTGGATCAGGGCTTTACAAAATCAGACCACTGAAGTCATGGATACGGCTTATTGCTTAAGGTCAGTGACTTGGAGCACTAATCTAGTATTGCATTATCCTCTAAAGCATTTCCAGCCTCTCTTGTCCTAAGAAGAAAGGGCTGTAGAGATGATTGAAGTCTTTTCTCATTTCCAAGTGCAGTCCATGCTGCATGAGTGCAACAAAGGGTTTTCTGGCCTTCAGGGCGACAGGAAACATCTCAGGTGACCGGGTGTCTATCGCTGTCCTCAGCAGTCCCAGGTTCCCTCTTGGTGGGCAGCGCTACCGGCATCCAGCCTGTCAGGTGCACAACTGTATGCTGTTCCATATACATCACCTCCTGTTTGAATATTGACATGGCCAGCATGCCAGCTGCCATAACCTCCCCTTCAAGCACACTAAACACATTCCTCGTTCTTTTAATCTTGAATTTCAGTTCCCCTTGGTGCCACACAATTTGTCTCGCCCTTCTAAGTAAGCTTGTCCTGCTTTCCAGAAAATACTCAGCCAGATGAAACTCCAGGCAGGCTGAAATACCAAATCCTTTCTAAGTCTTCCTCTTTGGAAAGTATGAAAAAATCAGACTGTGTATTTAAAAAGGATGGGGTAAAAATCATGACAGCCCCAGGTCAACACCTGGCTCCCATGTCTGCAATGGGAACCACAGCTTGGGATCGCCTCTGGAACTGAACGCACCAGCACAGGAGGAATACCAGAAAGTGATGCTATGGGATTCGCTTATACATTCAGAAGGCTGAATTATGTGGCTGCTGGTTTCCTTGAACTTTGCTTTTTTAAAATTGCAGTTCAAAGATGTGTAGTTATCACCCTCTGCAATCAAGCTGTGTCACAGAGAATAACTGATCATAAGCCCCACCTAAGAAGTGACCTCAGGGAGTGCAAAGCGCACCAGTGGAGCTGCGCAGCCAAGGGATGCAGGGAAGCCTGGTACCTGGGGCACAGTGCTCAGGGCAGGTGATGCTCCACGCTCTTACTCTGCCCTCTCTAATGGGCTCTGCAGCTTCTGTATCATCTCTATCTACCGCTCCTGCATCCAAACCCAGGTAGATGATTTACTGCTGGCACAAGTTTGGTTATTCTGTACTTTGATCGTTACGGTGACAGTCATCCCAAGGACTTGTGAAGCTCCACCTAAAGAACAAAGCCTACAATGTTTTTTTCCTGCGAACACATTCACAGTGTATTTCCAAACAAACAAAAAGACCACTGTTTATCTGTTGGGGGCTGTGCATGGCCCCTTTCTATTGGGATGGATCTGCATGTGGCTTTCCCCAGTACTTTGAGCTGGTGCACTGTGTTTTGTGGCCCAGATCACTCCTCCTGCTCTGAGAGGCACGTGAGAGGTGGGAGATGTTCTCTTACAGAGGAAGGCTGCCTGGCATTGAAGATGAAGTGCAAAGGCTGTTTGATGTGGTGTCCAAAAGAGATGGGATCAGGCAGCTACCACCACTGATACGCTGTGTGCTAAGGTACAGTGCTGTACTTCAGCGGGCAAGCAAAGGAGCGGGTTACTTGGTCACGTGCCAGGATGACTCAGCTGAGCAGAAGGAGAAAAGAGGTTGATATATTTTCAGCTCTCCTTAGAGGCTTTGCCAGTACCTCTCACAGGAATACAATACGCTATTTCTGCCATCTGCTGAGCACTCCTACGCCTGCTGGCTGGCAGAGCATTCCTGCACGCTTAACAGGGACGCAGAGGTTCGTTTGGAAGCAGCTCTGCAGAGAGGTTAACGAGGGGACCGCAGAGGGGGATTCCTGGGGGCTGCTCCTGGGTCTGCTGCCAGTTTGCAAAGGCATTTCTGGGAAATTGCAAACTCATGTTTCTTCTATGAAAGAAGACACTGGGGTACGAGGCAGCCAGAGTGAAAGACAATACAAGTGAGCAACCTCTTTCTTGAACAAAGCTGTTTCTTACTTGATTTTCTGTAGGCGTGTTCATGAAGCCCGCTAGCTTCTGTCTGCACCGACGCTGAAATTCCTGGCAGCTTCTGCGTCGCGGTGGGTTTGACACTCCCCGACGTTCCCATTTCCCTTAATTTAAGACACAAACCCACCTATTAGTCAATACGCAATGACTTCAAAGCAGTTGCCCTTGACAATTATACTAACGAAGGAGACTTTTCCAAATGTATTTCATTAAAAATCCGAACACTTGAGATACGGCGAGTGGGGCTTGGCCGCAGTTTGGCTGCCGTGCGCAGGCTGTCGGCAGGCACCCTTCCGCCCGGGCGGCAGCTGGGCTTTGCCACCGCTCTCCTTCCCGCAATTTTTCGGGTAACAGGGCCGGTACGCGTAGTGCTTGGAGTGCCGCTGAGAACCGCAGTGAGCCGCCTGCTGGCCGGGGGATCCCCCGTACCTCGGGTCTCCCCGCGGCCGGCACTACCGCCCCCCCCCCCCGGGTCTCTCTTCAGAGAGCCAAGGGCAGCGGGGCTCGCCCGCGCCACCGAGAGGGGAAGCGGGGAGGAGAAACTGCGCTGGCCCGCAAGGCCCGGCCCCTCCCGCCCCGCGCCCCTGCCAGGCCGGCGGGCGCTCGGCAGCCGCACGGCTCCCGGCCCGGCCCGCACCGGTCCGCCCCGTCCATGGCTCGGCCCGGCCCCGTGCGGCAGCGCTGCCGCGCGCCGTCTCCAGGGCAACGCGGCGGGCGCGGGGGCTGCCGGGGGGCCGGCGCCGCGGCCTGCCCGGTTCCATCCGCCCCCGGCGGCACAGGGCTTTGGGCCCGAGCTCTCCCCGCAGGGCTGCGCTTCCCCGGCCGGCGGCGAGTGAGGCGCGGCCCGCCCGGGTTCCCCCGCTGGCGGTGGAGCCTGCTAAAGCTGGGGTCTGGGGCAGGGGGCTCCCCGGGGCTCGGCGTGGCTCCCCGCCGGGGCGGGTAGAGCCGCACCTCGTGTGCGGTGGAGCAGAGGCGGCTGGTGGGGGAGCCCCGGGAGCCTGCGGTCGGGTGCGGGAAGCCGAGGGCCCCCCGAGGGAGCGAAGGTGCCCGAAGCCGTGCGGGAGCCGCAGAAGCCCGCGGTGACGGGCGGGTGCTGCGCCGCAGGCTGGAGCAAGCTCTGGGGCTCCACCCTCCCGCTGCCAGCACCCCCCTGCACGCCCGCTGCTCTGGATTTGGTGAACCGCTCGAGCTTCGCCGCAGCCTTTTGCCTGAAATGGGGGCTGGGTTGAAGGTGAAACGCTGGTTACAAAACCTGGCAAGACTTGCCTGTGTGGATGTGAACTCCTAGCTGCACCTGAAACACCTGCCTGTACAGATTTCTGACGTTTGTGTCATATGGCTGTTATACATCTGTTGCTGATGTCTCCTGTAGGGCTAGGTGCTGTTGAATCCCTCCAAGGAATTTGCACTTACAGCTCGGAGAACGAAAGAAAGCAATGTTCTTCAGATACGTTGCTTGCAAACAAACGCAGGCTTGGATTTGCCTTCGGACAGCGTGTATGTGCTACATTATCTGGACTTTGTATAAGAATTTGCAGTTGTCTTACACGCACATGAGTTCTACAACAAAATAAGTCTTACTTTTAAAAATGGAAAGAGTATGTTGAGGTGCAGCCAGGGGTATTAGCGCAGCATTTGGACACGCTGCTCAGCTGGCATTGGTGCTGACAGCTCCCTGTGGCATTGGGGTCCTGGGAGATTGCTTCCATGGTCGGTTGCTGTAGATCCTGATATTGCTACACCTTTTGCTTCTGGCTGCAGTGTGGCCGGTGCTGTGGCATGGGTGGAGGTGAGCGCCTGCCCTCACAGCACACAGCCTGATGCTGGCACAGCCTCAGGTGGGACCCACTGCAGTTGTGACATACTCTTTCTATAAATCCATCAATCCCTAGGAGTTTTTGCATTTTTTTTTTTTTTTTTTTGTGTTTGAAGTGGACACTGGTTTTGGGGAGCACTCTTAGCTGTATAGTGTAGTGACTCAACAGAAAAACTGCTTCATAGGCACAACTCTTGGTGGCTCATATTGCCTTCTGCAGTTAACTGCTCCCAGGCGGTATTGGGGCGCAGCTGAGAGGGGCTGTTGGGTGCATGCTGTTTGCTGTAGCCTGCCTGGGCGGTGGGATTGCTCCCTGTGTCAGGGAGATCTGCCTGCTGTGGCTCCCTTGCTGCTCCCAGCTCCTCGGCAGAGTTTTCGCTGGGCACATTCCATCATCTGTTTCAAAGTCAGGTTGCTTTGTTGTCAGCAGTTTTATGAAGAAAACCAGGCTGGCCTCAGTAACTTTTTTCTGAGTATTTTGGGGAACTTTTACGGACGTGCTGCCACTTCCCTTGGCAAGGTGCTAGTGCTCTGCAAGCCTTTGCTGCCTCTGGCCCTCGGACATCACCCTTGGGAAGTTGTACCAGCTGCATATGGAAGAAAACCTGAAACACTTTGATCATGTGCTGGAATGAATGTCACCTGTTAATTCACTGATCCGAAGAGGAAACACATCACTTTTTTGGCAGTACCAGCTGAGGTATTCCTTATCCTAAATTCAGTTTCAGTCAGAAAAGATACTGGGTGTTGGGTTTTTTTGCTGTGAGATATAACAAAAGTTTGCCGTTACTTCAGAACTGAATGGTGTGGAAAGACCTAGTGAAATAATGTGGGTTAACTTACCTAATGTGGGTAATAAGCAACGTTGGAGTAATTAATTTCATTCATCCTGCTATAATCAAAGACAGGCCTCAGGGTTTTGTTTTACACAAAAAAACTTATGTCCTGACTGTCAGTAAGAAAAATTATCTTCTGCTATAGATGTTGCTGAAATGTGGGGAAATGAATCAAATACTTAAGAATTCTTGCTTAACAAGTTCTGCTGAAAGCGCAGGTGTTAATGCCTGTCTGAGCCAGAGCCTGACTTTGATCCTGCTTAAGCAGGAGTAAATTAGTTCACTTGGCTGATGCTGCTGGACTTGTGCCAGCACAGTGTAAATAAGACCAAATGTAGGATCTTTATAGGAACTGGATACGAAAAAGATTAGAGTGATTCCTTGGCAAGTTTTGTTCCGTGGTCTTTTCCAAATTCTCAAGGCCAGAGCAAGCTTCCCTTTGCTGATGCGGTCCATGTCATTCTCTCGTGTGTTTTTCTGGGGGCTGCTACCAGGTATTGGGTGATGTTTGCGTAGGACTCTGTCACAACTCCAAAGAGCTCTTCCCTGGAGGGCTGCAGTTAGGACTGTTTTTCCTCCCTATATATTGTATTTATTCACACCAAGCTTCATCTGTCACTTTACATGTAGTTTTCCACTATTGTGAGGCTTTCTACTGCTGAATAACTCAGCGGACTGTATCACCTCACAACTCATTGCCTCTTCCAAATGGCAAACATCTTGATATTCAGCAAAGCCATATGTGGAGCTAGTATTTTTCTTGAGCGATTCAGACAGAAGGTTCTGGTCACAGAGGGGGAGCTGCAGGCAGACTCAGCTTTGGTGACAGACCATGATTTCAGTTTGCAGGCGTCAGGCTGTCGCTGTTGCCCCTGCAACTCAAATTCCCACCTGGCTCTCCTGCTTGTACTGCAAAGTGGCCCTCTCCAGCAGCAGGGCTGGGAGGCGGCAGGGGCGAGCATCCCCTCAGGCCCTGCCCATCCTGCTGCTCGCCTGGGTGAGCTAGCCTGCGCTGGGGGAAGCCCAGCAGATCTAGCAAGGCAGAGCACACAAAGTAACTGGAAGCAACAGCTACTGCCATGCTCGCACATGTTAGCACAGCATGCTATGCAGTGTAGTTTTTGCAAAATATTTATTACAAAATAAAAGTAAATATGGCAACAAAACTTAAATAGCAAATGATGCGACACTGGCCGTAAAGCTCTTACTATATTATTAGTTTTTTACAATAATCAATAGTCAAGTATGTCTCCAAGGGAAGCTGCATGTGGACAGCTTGAGTGTATTTCTATATTGTTGGCTCTAGCTGTTTGGGATACATTAGACGTGTGCCTCCTGCTTTCACCTGTACCTGGCTGTGAGTGGTTGTGCCATGTGCTGGGCTCACTGATCCCCCTAAAATGGACAGGAGCCGGCAATTCCCACACTCTGTGAAACCCCAGCCCCTCCTCCCCTCTTTTCTTTTAAAAATGCAGCAAATGATCCAACGCCCATCCCTTTTTAATAAGGTAGCAGGAAATGGAGTATCAACACTGAAGTACCTATTGTTCCCCTTTGAGTCACAACTTCTCTTGTGAGAGTTTGCTTGGATTTCTTTCCTTTCCCACCTTCTAAAAACTGTTATTAAAGCTCACTGGTGAGAGAGTAAGTCTGTGTTCCTGCTGAAAGGGCTTTAGGTGCGCTTCAAACAGGAATGCAGTCCTTCAAGTCTCTTAAGCTACGTGTCTAATGGAAGCACTCTTTAAATACAATATAATTAAATTAAAAAAGGTGACTGTGTGTGGGGAATCTTCCTAAGGCACCCAAGAATTTAAAAAGACCTCTTCCCACTCATATTACTTACAGGACACTCTTGTTTCTCTTCTCTCCAAAGTTAAAAATGTTGGCTAGTTAGGAACCTTAGCATACAGGATGACATAGTTGAATATAATTTAAAAAAACAGATCAAAAAGAAAAACCTTGGTGAATGTAAAGCGCTATGTCCAGACAGCCTAGATTTCGCTAGCTATGCAAATACATCACGGACAACATGTAGAAATAGTCACGTTAATGCCGAGGTTTCCGTTGTCAGCAAAAAGGTGTGCTATAGCTGTATCAAAAACTAGGCAGTCGCTGTTCAGAATGGCCGCAGCCACCCCGTCGTGGATGGAGTGGGGCGTTGCCTCCCAGGTCAGCCGGCGGCGGTTGCCATTCAGCTCCAGTCTGTATGCAAAGTTCTCTGCTTGCTTACGGGTGCCGATGAGCAGCACGATGGCAAAAAACTGCTGGTGACCTTCGTACTTCTCTTGTTTCTCCAGCACCAGCATGAAGTGGTGACCGAAGCACGACTGCATCATCACCCAGTCAACCGCACCTGGAAGGTTAATGTCTGTGGCAAGAAAAACGATGTCTTCTCCCTGAAGGGTAGTAATGCTTTTGTGGGCGTGCATGAGGTGGGACATCACGGCTTCCAAGGATCCCTGCCATTTACAGGAGGCACCAGGGCATGGGCAGGAGTAGGGACGATACTCACAGATGTCTTCGTGTTCTGGCTTTTCTGTGTGATGGAGTGTCAGAGAGCAGCCTGTTGTGGCATACTGGAAAAAGACCAAACACAAGCTGTCAGGAAAGGCACCAGCACTAGTGTTTGCTGCTCCCGCCTGTCAACTGGAAACACTGGTGATGAACCAGAACTCTTGTTCTCATTGCAAATTTTACATTAGATACTTCTATTTAGCCCTGAATTTAGTGCTGAGCTCTACTTATTTTTGTTTCCACTTAAAAATTAATTTTTGTCTTTTGTGTTGTGGTTTTTTTTTTTCTAATGCAAGCACTCTGATAAAATGTATTGTAAGGCTGAGTTGTAGTTAGATTTGCTGTTGTAGTTAAATCTGACTGGTCCAGATCAGCTGAAGTAGTCCTGGTTTGTATTTTTCTTTTCATTAAAAAGAACACAGGATTCTACTTTCATCAAACAGCTACTAGAGTAAAGTATTTTTAATAGATGTACCTTATTACCATCACAGAGCAAAAGCACTTCTATTAAATTCAAATGCAGATTCCTCACTGCTTTTTTTAAACTGGAACAGTCTCAACGCTGCAGTTGTGAGAAGTGGGAAGAGAGAGGACAATTTTTCACCAAGCATAAAGTTAGTGCACAAGTAAGTACCATCTAATTTCTCTTTACATTGTTGGGCACATTAGAGGGTTAATTTGCTTTAAACAGCTGGGGATGCTTTTCCTTTTCCTAGTCAGTTCAGTTGTCCACACTGACCATATTGTTTTCACACTATCTCCACAGAGAGGAAAAAAAAGTCTCTTCTATTCTTCCCAAGAGCACAGCTCCCCCAGTCTGTGGGTATCTGTAGCAATACCAACACCACTGCTAATGCTGTCACACAGGTTACAACATGCCTGCATGGCTGCTTATGGACACTATGGCGCTTCCTTGAGGACAGATATAACCAAGGTATGAATGATTATTTTTGGGCTAATGTGTGCAAGAAGTTTCAGCTCAACGGGTCAAATTCAGCTCAAATGCCCAAGGTGCAAATCACCCATGCTGCAAACACGAGGAATACTGCGCTAGGAATACTGGGACAGAATCTCAACCTTGTGTTTCTGGAGGAGCTTGTTTTATAAGCCATAAAGAGTTAACGTCAGCCTTCACTTACTGTGTCTGCCCCTGCTGCTTAATCCTCTGCTAATGGCTTTACTGCAGGTCACTGCAGCAGAACAAGGTGTCCTCCTGCCAAAGGTAGAAGCCCCATCATGGCAAACGCGTGGCCTGCCATGCCTGTTGCTCTGCCATGT
Organism: Gorsachius magnificus; assembly: GCA_034008185.1. NCBI lineage: Eukaryota > Metazoa > Chordata > Aves > Pelecaniformes > Ardeidae > Gorsachius > Gorsachius magnificus. The sequence continues at coordinate 39,392,339 of CM067087.1, forward strand.
ACCGCAGCGACCCAGGTAGGTGTACGCTTTCAGCCCCACCAGCCTGCTGTTTTTTCCTAAGTTAACACTTCCATCATGCAGTGTGTTGAAGAGCAGCTCCGAGCCTAACCTCATTAACAAAACTAGTAAGGATATACAAGCCGCTGGTTGAGCAAAACCAGATGTCTATGTGAAAGCAAGCAGTGATGGCTATAGAAGTGAGAGTGTAAGAGCAAGATGAGTAAATAGTAGTGGCTTTGCCCTTCACTGTGAGAAGTACCTGCTTTTGTGTGCTCCCAAACCCATCACTGTGGGTTTCATTTGATGAGGAGCCCTACCAATGATGGGAGACCGTGAACAGCAAAAACTGACTTGCTGTCTTCATGCTGCTTGGCAAAGGTCATTGATCTTTATCATACCCTTCAAAAGCTTGCTTTTCTCCCTGTGTAAGGTTATACAATACCTTTGAGCTACTTGGCCTGTGCACCTTTTCCACTTCTACCGTGTCCGCCTTGAGATGGGGAGCCAGGGCTGCACACAGTGCTAACAGTGCAGCCGTGACACTAGTGCCTGGGCTGGCTTGACTGTTTTCTGCTTTTTCAATGCCCTTCTCGTCTTTTCTGGTATTCCATCCAGGAAAGTATTATGTACTTCCTTTCATAGTAATTTGTTTAGCACTGTATTTTCTTTCCTAAGAGGAAACTGGTCAGCTCAGAGCTCATCACCAAGTACATGACTTAGCGTGCCATGTTTTTGCCACATATGTCACTCTGCATGTGCTGCCCTGAACTTCACTTTGACAGGATCACTTTCTGAGTGTCCCAAAGCATTTGGAAAACATCAGTTAAGCTTGAAAGTGCTCAGCAGAGGCAAGCCAGTATTATCAACCCTGTAAATGAAGGCAGGCAGGGACACAGGATTAAAGTAACTTGTCTGAAGCCACATGGGAAATCAGTAGCAGAGCTGCGAATAGACTGCCAAGTCCAAATCCCTCCTGCTCTAGCCAGCAGACTCTCCCTCTAAGTATACATGTAGCTTGAGATACAAATAGTGCTTCTGGAAAGAAGAGGCCTGCCTGCTCCTGTATGTATGTCACCAACATTCAGGGACATGCCTTTTTTTTTTTTTTTTTTTTAATTAAAGAAAAGCTCTGAAGAGGCTGTAGAGGCAGCATTGAACAATATACAGGAGTAAGTTTGTATACAATGATAACATGAACATGCAATTTCTGTTTGCAAGTTGTTGCTTACATGGGGAAACCTGTCATGCTTTCCCTTGAACTGATAGTGTAGCAGCAGTGGTCTAAGGACATAGTGTGGTTTTGCCTACGTTCTACCACCTGTCTAAAGAAAATTAAAGAAAGCGGTTAGTCTGATACTATTTAAAGCTTCTCAGTTTATATACAGTCTCACTATACCTTTACACTTTTTAAATCCTAAGTGTTGGTTGTGAGGTGCGGAAAGACTTTCAATTTTTTTCTGCAAAGCAAAGTGTAAGAGTACAGTACAATGAATTTACTGGATTCGCTTTTCTTCAAAAGGACCAGAAGCATGTGGAAACTCAGAAACGTGGCATTATCTCCGGTTAGAGATGGCTGTGTTAAAGGACCTTGGAAGACTCTTCATGTGAGGTATCTGTCCTAGCTTCCAAGTTCAGGGCATTGCCACTAATAAAGCTGGCAAGAATGGGGTTTCAATCCCCTGAAAAATCAAGCCCTGTGTACTTAGATTTTTTAAATGTATGTAATAACTGGAAAAGTAATTTCCTTTATTATAAGCAAAACTTACTGCTAGGTTGAATTAATCGCAGCACTGAGAAATTACTGGTGTACCTATGCAGAAGTTCTGGGGGTTGGTTTGTTTGCTTGTTTCTTTTTCCCTATTCTACATTGCTAAATGCCATCCATATAGCTGCCCAGCCAGGCTGCTACCAGAGTGTAAAAAACCACGGAATTTGCTGTTGGATATTCTTTTCTTGATGCTGGGCTAGTTTTTGCCCATGTATGTTAGAGGTGAATTCTATTGTAAACTGAAACGCAAGCAGGAACTGCCTACAGTTTTACACAGGGCAGATGAGGAGTGCTGGTTGCATGTCATTTCCATGGCCATACCAAGATTACTCAAGCATGAACATCTTTGTTTGTCAAGTCCCACACAAAAGGCTAGAAAACACAGCGGGTGCAATCTTGGCTAATACTCGCGGTTACATGAGGACTACGGTTCTGCTGATGACAACAGAGAAAGCTCACGACTCTACTTGCTTTCTCGTAGACTTTGGATGACGTGGTTAAATTGAGAAACACCTCTCCCACCCTACGCTGCTCAGTTAGCCAGGTCACAGTTCCAAGTTTAGCAGCTAATGATCACAGCGTATCTCATGCGCTGCTGTGAAAATGAATTCTGGTGGCTCTTCACACAGCTTCAAATTCCTAAGATTTATTTTCTTTCATAGCCAGTATTGGACAAGGACCCCAAAGTTACAGAAGGACCTGTATCCAGAGTAAGTCACCTTCATAACTAGATAGCACCTTTGTATTATTTTCCATTTGCACTTATTTAAAAGATGAAAGAAAATAACTAGTTCCTTTTGGCATTCGTTAATTAGGAGTTTGAGTGTATTTATGATATGCACTTTATCTTCTGCAGATTGCTTAGAGCACTAAAAGGCATTTTATATTTTCAGTAACTTTACTGTGACTTTAAGATTTAAAACCTCCTACAGATTTTTTTTTTTCCAGAAGCTCTGTAAAGCGCAGAGATGCAATAACTGTAATTCTTTCATAAAGCATTTTAAGAACAACAACTATAAACTCAAAAGCAGCTATAGCCACGGGCAACACCAAATCCCCATTTTCAGTTGGCTCTGTCATGTCTCAGTCCTATTTATTTCGAGTACCATTCACAGTTATCTCCTGAAGCGCAGGGACCTCCTCCGGACAGATCACCATCTCCATCTGTTCTTTCACATTTTCTGGAGCTCTAAGTTCCCCCTCCCCGCCCTGAAAGCTTATGTCAGGTTCCCTTAATGCAGTGAAAACCACAGGTGAGTCAGACCAGGGCCAGGCCCTGGCACGCAGTGGGCTGGTGTGTGCTGGCTGCAGCGTGGGGTGGTTCTTGCCGAAACCCCTGGTGCTACTGCAGCACCTGATAGGCACCCACCGCCAAGGGGCATGGTGGGTCACCTCCCCGCTGGCTGCCTGCAACCTACATAAACACTGACTGAGAATTATAGCCCTGACGGTTTGTTGCTGGTTTTGGGCCCAAGAAACAAGAGTGAAAACCATTAACATGTGCTAATTTTACTTTGCAGCTCTTGGGAACAGTGAAAGCAGTGGAGCAGGAATTGCTCACAGCAGAAAAAATCCACATAAAAGAGAGGGTGTGAGAGGTAAGAGGAGCAGAGACTTATTCACACTTCTGCCTCCACAAGGAGCTTCTGGGTGCCTGATGAGTGGGGGGCAGAGAGCTGATGAGCAGATACTGGTGCGTGGGGAGGACGCATGCTCCTGCACGGGTCATACTGCAGCATGGTCTGGGACGTGGGGCTCTGCAAGTGCTGTGCTTTTGGGTCCACAGGTCTTAGCTAGACAACTCACAGGCGCACGTGTGACCACAGCAGCGTGGCATGGGGGAACTCTGTGTCCCGCCAGCAGCACCGCTGGGCTCCCCTGTACACAGCTGGGGCCAGGAGCTGCTGCCACCCCCTGCCCTGCCCCAGCTGTCCCCTCCCACGCACCGTAGCCTCGGGCTTCTTCTGCACTAGGATCTCACCGGGCAGCTGCGAGGTGCAGCACACCAACCACTACTGGTTCAGTTCTTCTCCAGCTTTGCCCAGCTCTGAACTGGCTTGTAGGTGCTGCACTAAGAAACCAAACCAAGCCCCAAGCCAGCACAAGCCCAGTCCACAGCCTCCTGCTTGTTGCAGCAGCCACCTCTGACGTGCTGACCAGCACAGACCCAAACTTTGGGTTATTGCAGAGACCATCAAAACACTGTTGGGTCAGAGCCAAAACTCTCCCAGTCCCATAACCAAGACATTGAGCTGCCTGAGCCCCAGCACTTGCTTCAGCTGTTGCAAACCTTACTGACGTCCCTCCTTTGCCAGATCACTGCTTTGAAGAGCACGTCAACCACAGGAGTAATACTTGGAGGAATTTTTGGAAATGCTGTTTTCCTAACTGATTGACATGGGCTAGCCGCTGCCTTATTATTTATATTTAGAGAATGCCCAGCGGGAGAAGTGTTTACAGCTGATAGACCTGAACCAGAACCTGCCTGACAGATGCAGGGATCACTATTAGGTTCTCCCGGAGGAGCATGGGGTGGGGAGTGTTCTTAGGCATGCTTTGTTGGTGCTTACTCCTCTACCCATGGAGAAAGCAGACCTCAAGGGGTGAAGAAGCCAATCCCATCAATTAAGGGCTTAAGAAACCTTTCTGTTACCCAGTGAGTAAAGTAACGCCTGACAGGTAAAGTTAGGAATGTCTTATCTTCTCCTCTTTATGGGGAAGAGTTTGTAGCCTTTTTGCTCCCTCTCCCATGCTTTGTTTACCCACAACACGTGGGGATGAGCAGGCACGAGTCCTGCCTGGCCATCTGGCTGCTGGACAGACTGGCACCCTGTGGGCAGCAGAGCTGCACCTTAGTGCAATGAAGGGCTGTGAGGACTCTGGTCTGGGGAGCTGCTCCAGCCCGGATGCATCACTTTCATGTAGGACAAGCAGGGAATACCAGCTGTCACAGACGAGACCAACAAGACACTCTGGAAAATGAGAACTAGGCCAGCATTTCAGTGAAACCCCCTCACTGTCTGTTTGTGTTCCCTTGGGCTCAGACTGGGTCACAGCTGGGCGTGTGGCTCGCTGCACTTGTTGCTGTGTTCAGCAGAGAGGACCCGTGTCCCACCACTGCGCTCCATCTGTTATTGCCACCATGAGGTTCACTCCCATTCAAGGGTGAGCGGTGAAGCAGCCCCATGCTGTCAAAAGCTCTGCAAGACGTGACAGTGACAGCCGTCCCATCCTGTGACCCAGCCGGCCCCCTGAGGCAGATGGGGCGCTTGCCACCAACCATGCTGTGCTGCGGCAGTCGACACAGACGATTTGCTCTTCCTGCGGGCTGGCCGGGGAAAGCTGCTGCTAGGGACTGACTTTTCCAGGCAGAGTTGGCGAGTGCCTGCTCGCAGCTCTCATCGGAAAGCTCGCCATGCATCGCCGGAGCCCGGTAGTGCCCGCTCCGGCTCCATCGGTCCCACTGCCAGCCCAACCACGGCTCTCCACAGACAGCTCTGTATTTTAAAACTTTCTTCTCATGTTCCACATCAGCAATGGCTCCAGCAGTTCCTGTATCTGTCCTTCCATCACTTCAGCCTGTGGTTTTAAAGTGCTTTTGATATTACGGAGGTATGAGCATCGAGGGGCTCCAGGAAGACATTAAAAAGGACCCGCTCAGCATTACCTGCATGTACGTATCTGCCATCCTGGTATATGTCTGTGAGGAAGGATATGCCCTTTAGAGCAGTTCACCTAGTTCTTTTAAACAGAAAACTCACTTTAAAAAAAAAAAACAACAACCCAACCCAACTTAAATGTTTAATCGTGAATACTGGAATCGTGCTGAGATGGAACAGACTTGAAAAAGAATAATTCAGATGAAATTACTGACCTGACAGCTTACCAGCCCCTGCCCTTCCAAAGGAGGGCTGTGGAGAACTAATGAGAGAGACATGAACAGAATTTCTGCTACTTCCATAAGCCACTTTTTGAAGACTGAGCATCAGAACAGTTTACAATCACTAGGGAAAAGAAAAGAGGTCTAGCTTTTGTATCTACTGATTATGCCAATACTAAGACAAAATTTAGAGCAGGATTTTCAGTCAACTATAAAGAATCATTAGAAGTTTTGCTTTTAAAGGCTGGTGGCACTCCTAGCATTTTACTTTAGAAACCTGCAGAACCAGGAAATAGGCTCAGGGAGGCTGGCAAGTGCCTCCTTTTCTGTTCTGTGTTTATGATGGGGAAGAAATAAGGAGAAGAAGGGGATGTGGACCAGCAAAAAACAAAGACTTTGCAGAGCTACAGCTTTGCTGTCTGGAGTGGCTCTGGACAAGTCCCATGTGCTGTTGCGGGAGGAGACTCCCCAGGGTATTTTCAGCATGGGCATTATTATAAGTGCCAAGAAATCATCACCTTCCTCAAACTGCCAAGTGGACCTACTATTGTTTGTGTTGGATGAACCTTAGAAAGCTCCTTAAAAGTCTTCTTGTAAGCTGTTTCTGTATCAAACTAGGAATGAAGATGAGACATAAACCCATCAGGAAATTCTGCATCTGCCTGTTCTCCCCTGCTCGGCCTGCAAATCCCAGGGCAGCCCAGGCATGGCCAAACACGACACTTTTACCTACCCCAGCTGGTGAAGTGAAAGATCATTTGGTTTTTCGGACTGAAAGAGGATCACGCCGTTCTTTGCCGCTAAGCGAGAAAACACGCTTCAAGGCCGTGTTTATACCGAAACACCCGAATGGGTAAGCTGTTCCGCCCCGCTTCTTGCAGAAGGGACTTAATGGGACTGCAAGTCGCCAACACCTGAACTTTTCCACCGAGAAAAGTTTTTTCTTCCATCATGCCACCACCCCAGCCCACCACCACCTTTTTCCTGGAGGGGGAGGATCTTGGGGGGGGGGAAAGATTGAGGGCAGGGGGATGGGGATGGGGGGGGGGGAACGGCCCTCCCCCCCCCATCCTCCTGCCAAATCCCCTTACCTTGCAGGGGAAGAGCACAGCCGAGGCCACCTTTTCCATGGCCAGGTTCCTGATGCTGGGGGTGAGGGAACCCCGGCAGGTGGGGCAGAGGCTCAGCTTCTGCCTGCATTGGTTGCAGACCAGGTGCCCGGCCTGACACTGCAGGATGGGCGGCAGGACATAGTCGAAGCAGACGGGGCACTCGAAGAGCGAGGTCAGTTCGTGATGCTGTTGCTGCGGCGGGGGGGGAGGAGGAGGAGGGGGAGGAGGAGGAGGAGGCGGCGGCGGAGACGCCCCGCCGGGACCCGGGAGGACGGCGGCGGGCACGGCGGGGGACGGGGCGTGCTGCTGCTTGCCGCAGGGCTTGCTAGCGCCGGGCCCCCCGGCGGCGCGCGGCGCGCGCGGCCTCCGCCCCGGCCCGGGGCCGGGGGGGGCGGCGGGGGCGGGCCCCGGCGGAGCAGGAGGAGGGAGCGGTTGCCCCGGGAAACGGAGCTGTCCGCGGTAATTGCGCAAGCACGTGTCGTCATTCCGCACCCAAACCCAGCGAAAGGAGGAAGGTGCCGGTGGCGGTGACAGCGCCGGCGCCGCCCAGGGTGGTGGGGGGGGAATCAACGCCCACCAGCGCGGGTGCCCAGCGGGACCGACGGGGGGCAACTGAGCGGACCCCTGCAAACGCCAGCGCCCGGGCGCAGGGCGATGCGGTGCTTACGGGGCGGGCTGCAGTGCTAAAAGTATGAAGAAGAGCAATAAAAGATGTTTGGGGCTGTTTTAAAATGTTGCTTGGAATGAGATGCTTTCTTCCTGCCAGTGTTAGGTGCAGGGGAGCGGAGAAGGAAAGCAGTTGGGCTGTTTTCATTCCCCGGTAAAAGAAGTTTGGGGAAAAAAAATGTGGTACTTCAAGTTTGGGGAAAAAAAATGTGGTACTTCAAGCGTCTGTTTCAGTAACGCCGGAGAAGTGAAGGCACTGCAGTCTCGGGACAGAAATCTTCCCAAAGCCCTTCCCTATTACAGCAAGATTGAGCAATAAAGAAGAGTGTACGCTTGTAGGTGGCGGAGTCATCATTAAATGGACATGTTTGTATTTAGGCTTATTGTTTGATACTCCTCTGGCCCCTGTGATGTCATGGCTCTCCTCGCTCCGGGCGCAGATGCAATCCTCACCCGTTTTGTACCAAATCCCCCCGGTGCCCCTGTGTAGCACATCCAACCAGGGTGGCCAGAAACAGGCTCCCTCCTACAAGGTTATTTCCCCTGTTGGCCAAACGGGCAGGTTTTTCTCACTTATATTGTTTTCCCAAGAGTTCTCCTTGGAATTTGGCTCCAAGGCTTCTTGTCCTTAACCAAGCGATATTCTGAGTTACCCACACTGAGCATTTTCCACACTTTGCTAAAGTGGTGTTATTATCAATGTTCCTTTAGGTTGTGCAGCTGGGTGACTCGTCCTTGACTCCAGGCCTTGCAAAATTTTCAATTAAGGCACTATCTGTACTCCACTTTCATTAAAAAGAAGGTGCCTTATTAGCTGAAGTCTGATTTTTTTTTCTCATGTTCGTAAAGTTCCATTAAACCTTGCAAGATGGCACAGACCAGGAAGTGAGAAAAAAATCCTTTTGCGTATGGTTCTCCTGACAGAGTGTTTTACAGGTTGTTTTCTTTTGCTATTTTGAGAAATCATTCAATAACACAGTGTGCGTTTGGGTGTAATGAAAAGGCCTTGCACTTTATAAAGTACAAATTAGCCAGGTCATAGGGTGGACCTCACCAGGGAAGTTTTCACCAGGAAAGTGCATATGGGACTGAGCACACGAATTCTTGCTGAATTTTCACAGGAAGGAAGCACACTGAATGAAGTAGTTTAAGAAAAAAAAAATCACTCTCAAAGAATGGCAGTATTTTGGCATCTTGGAATACAATTATGCTTAAAATCTTTACCAATGGCTTTCCAAACCAGTTCCGACTAAAACTGAATTCACAACAGAAAGCCAAACTCTTGATAACTAACTGCTGGGGAAAAAAAAGTTTAATAGATTCAGACATGGGATAATCGAGATGTTTGTACCATTTTCTCTAGAAACTATATGGCCATACATTATATAGACTAAAAAAGGCTACTGAGTTACTAAGTTTTTGAAAAATTTCCCTCTTACCTTTTTCAGCTCCAGGTTATATCAAAACAAAACAGAGAGCTTAGGTTGTAAACGCTGTTGAGAATCTTTGCCATAAGCATATGAGTGTGTCTTTTGAGATTAGAGAATCAAAGCTAATAGGCCCAGCAATTTTAGCCTCCACCCCAGAGTGCTGAATCCTTTTCCCCCCGATCCCATGGCCTGGCATGAAAACAAGGCCAGAATAGTCCTGTGGTCTTGGAGAAGACTTCTTACTTGGTTTGTGTTTTATTCTATATTCTGTGGTATAGGGAAGAGGTAAAATAAGAGCCTTTTCACAAATAGACTGGAATGGTGTGGATGTTTATACGAATAAAATGTGTTTTTTCTGTGCTTTCAATAATACAGGGTAATTTAAAAATATATTATTTAAGCTCTCTCTATAAATAATTATTTTTTTAAATGTCAGAATGCGGCTATCCCACTTTTTTTTAGAAGCCCCAAAGACTCCTCTTAAATAAATAATGTACAAAATAGTTATTAGAAGGTTGGTGTCTGGTTTAAAGATATTCAGAGTTTAAGGACTCTGAATAGAGTCCATTTCTTCTGCTTGGAATAAATGGGAAAGCACAACTCAGACTCTGAGCTGGTGGAGTAAGTGCCACTGGCTTCCCCAGCTATTGATCCTCTGCTGAAAAAGACACCGGTCGCTGGAGGTAACCATAGCCTGGCTCCCTGCAATGCTCTAGGTTGCCCTGTCTATGCCTTAGGAATAATTGTTTGCAGTAAAAGGGTGATTTGTAAACCAGTGGTATTAACTTGCTTGTCTGCGAGCTGCCCGAGGCTCTGACACTTGTTTCCTCCTTGAGATTGACTCATGAAGGGTGCCAAAACACAGCATGAGTTTCATTTGTGTGTGTCTGGATTTGTTGCTCGCATTCCTTGCCAGGTGGCCCCCATCCCCCCAAATATTCCTGTATTTCAGGGCATGACAGCACCCCTCAGTATTGGTGGGATGTGGGGGGGGGGGTTCACAAGGTTTGTTTGTCTTATGCGAAGAAATTTGCAGACTAGAAGTGAAAGATCTGTAGCTGTTGTCCCTGTCACGAGGCCAGACCTTTCTGAGGTGCTGAAGCTGGGGGGGGGTTCAGGCAAGTTTGACTAATAGCCAGATTGTGTCATTATTGCTTCTTATTTTTAAAGCATCCATAAGCGTGCTGTTACCTCGCTGAAATGAGCAAGGGCTTAGTTCTCACTGAAGCAAATTAGCAGCTCAAATTTAGCCCTGCACTGCAAGAAGGTTATAAAAAGACATGAAGACGTGGGGGCAAAAGGATGAAAGCCCGAGGGAGGCGGCGAGGGTGTGTGTTCCCGCAGTCTGGTGCAGCATGGTTTCTCTTCCTTTTTCTGTCTTTAGCAATCAGACGGGCATTTGCTGCACCCAGTTTTGTGAGCAGGACAAGGAGCAGCGGGGTGCGGGTGAGCAGGGGCCGGGGTGGGAGACAGGGGGTCTGGGGGCGATGATGGGGCTGAAGGGATGGGAGACCCTGCTCCTGATACCCCGTTTCCCTGCCTGCACTGGTGGCTGGAGTCGCTGGTGCTGTCACAGCAGAGTGACGGGCTGGCACAGGCAGGGCCAGACGTGCTGACCATCCCCATGGCTTGTTGGGAGCAAGAGGAAGGACTGCCACCTTGCCGTGGAAAACAGCTCTGGAAGGTCGGTTGGTCTTTGCATCCTTTTATCTCTGTAGTAACCCGTTTAGCTGTTATACGGCATGCATAGCCTCGCAATATATGGTGGTGTACTGGGCGACCAAGCTTCATTAGTGTTTACCGCACAGTTTCATTCACTCATTATTAATTTATTATTTGCATAAGTGTGTGCTGGTATTCCCCAGTTAAAAGAAGTGCTGCCTTGCAGGATCTCATTGCAAAGCCCCTGCCTTAGTGTGGGCTCTTCCCCACCCCTTTGTCCCTGGCTCTGACGCGCAGCCCCCGCAGGCAGCTCCGGGTGCTGCTGGGTGGGCAGCGTGGCCTCCCTGATCTGGCAGGAGGTTCTGGTTCTGGCTTGTGCTGGCAGCTCTGCGGCTGGCACTGGGGGCTGCCGTCTCGCCAATGCCCCCCTAAGTTTTGGGGACTCCCAGCCCTGCTCCAGGCCCTTCTGCACAGTACCCATGCCTGGTGGCGGTGGCAGTCCTGCCATGGTGTCACCACAGCTCTGCAGCAGGGATGCCACGTGCTTGGGGGAGCTCTGAATTGAGCAGAAGCTGAAGAAGGGGGGCAATGACAAACGCAAACCCCACATTAGCTTGATAAGCAGTGGGCTCCTTGCCCCGGCCAGGCTGAATCTCAGGCTGGTTGTGACCACTTTTTTTTTTTTTTAAATTCAAATCACTTAAACCACACTTCTGGATCACTTGCAGAAAGGTTTATTGTTCTCAGTACGGTTGTCATTAGCAACACTCTAATGTATGACTAATAGGTCTTTTTGGGGCGATGCCTATAAAAAAGGAAGTGGAAAGTAGTTAAGGTGAGCAAGGAGCCACGTGCCCTGCCTGCGCTTGCCAAGCTGCTGCAGGGTGCCAGGACTTGGCCACGCTCAGAGTCAGTAAAATCACTGAATTCACAGCAAGGAGCACCTCATGAGACTTTCTTTTGCCCTGGTCCCCGTGTACGAGCTGTGCTTCCCTGCTGGTGTGCAGGCTGCAGGGTAGGTCTGTGAGCCAATCTGACCGGGGTCTGTGCTCAAGCTGTCACTGAAGCAGGAAAGAAACCTGGTTGCAGAAGTCACAGCTGCAGAGAGCTGAAAGGAAACCTTACTCATTGCAGGCAGCTAAATTAGTTGCACACGCTGGATTAAATAAATTAGATGCACACAGTATTGTCAATGCTCAACATTGAATTCACTTCCACTGCACTCTTAAGAGACACCTTGATTTCTTTAATGTCTCTGCCTGGCATGGGAGGAAAGCAGATTGCCACCCTCTTTCCTTTGGCTGCCAGCTGTCGTGGGAAGCAGAAGAACCTCCATCCTACCACCTGGAAAACGTGTGCCGTGAGGCAGCGTCGCTAGCGACTGTTCCTCACCGGCGCAGGCTTTCACAGTGGGTGCAATGCCTTGCTGAACAAGGCGTCTGCTCAAGGTGCCAAAGGCTGGTTTTTTATATTGGTGAAAGCGTTTTTTCTCCTCCAGATCGCAGTGTTTGGTGGAGTCAGCAGTGAGTGGGAGATGCCGGGACTCCTACAGAAGAAGGGGTCTGTCCCGTTCGACTCCTCAGAAGAAAGGATCTGTCCCGTTCCAGCTGACAGTTGCGCCCGCCCACTTGGTCCTGATTGCCATCTCCACAGAGGGACGCCTCTTCCCTGGGCTGCTTGGGTCTTCACTTTGGCCCTCTTCCCAGTGATGCGAATGAGTGTCTGAAAAGGAAACGCAGTCTAAAAAAAACACCCCCCCTCAAAAAAGTTTTAGAAAAGATTAAAAGCAGAACCAGCTGGATTGCTGCAGGTGTGCTGCCCCCCTGCCCCAAGGAGGGAGCTCGGGGAACCATCGACTTGGCTAGTGGGGGCTGCCCCCTGTGCTGCACAGGCCCCTGCCTCGGGAAATTCAAGTGCTATAAATACAGTTCTCAACTCCTTGCAGGGTATGTTTGCATATTGTTTTTCTGAACAGATGCTCACATCCTTACCCGCAGCCACGCTGCGTATCATGACCGTGAATCTCAATTCACCCTTATTTCCTGCAAATTTAGCCTTTAGTGTGGTGTTTTCAAGTTTCTTACATTACTTTAAAGGCCACAGTGAAAGGAGAGTGAGGAAAAAGGGCTGGGTATTCAGGAAGTGAAGGTAAACGGTGGCACAGTGGCATGGAGAAAGAAGTAGTTCACTCCTCCTGGTGCAGATTTAAAAACTGAGGGGGAACATGAGGGCCACAGTGGCACCTGGCTGCTGGGCAGGAAAATATAAACTTAAGTCTAAGTTAGATGCTGAAAACAGGCTGTTAACCCATCCTGCATGCCAGCATTGCTACATTAGAAATAGGTTTATTCGAAATTTTGAATTAATCATTAAATGATTCTGCTTCCTGTTGTACTTAAACTTCGCACTTATGTGCAAAGGAACGTTCCCTCCTGGGATTTGTCCCATGGGAGGGGTGGGTATCTGAGGGTTTCCCTTCTTCTCCTAGTTGTTCTAGGACACTCAGTCAGCAGGGCATTTGCGTTGTACTGATGGGGGCTTAATAGCAACGGAAGATGAAACACGGTTTAAACAGTATGTCTGTACTGATTATTTAACACAGAAGCGAGAGTTACGTCTTGTATCCTGGAAAACTGTCACTTCTCCAATAAAAACTCTTTGGCCACATCTGGAGAAAAAATGGCCAAGTCCTGAGTGGCCCCCACACTGGGACGAAGTTGTGGGCTCTGTGCCCAGGGAGGTGAGCCCGGTAGCCCGCGTGCTCCGTGGGTGGGGTGGACCCTGTCCCGCTGGCAGCTCAGCTGGCCGGAGCCCCGCTCAGCCCCCCCGGCACGGGAGAAGAGCACGGCCTCGGCTTCACCGAGTGCTGAGCATTCACTGTGCCCAGGAACCAGCGGTGCGCTGGGGGGGTGTGTCAGCAAACTGGAATTTACGCAGGGACTCAGGAGTTATTACTTCTCTAGAAAACACTCCTATAGCTCTTCCCAGCAATGGGCCACCTGCTTGAGAACATTACCCCTTCCAAAATGCTCGTGGACCTTTCAAAGCCAGGTTTTCATTTGTGTCTTTTTACGCTGTTGTTTGGAGTAGGCTCCTCACATTCCGTGAACGGCTAATGTTACATACCGTGTATGTATGTATATATGAAGTACAGAACTTTGAATTGTGTGGGTAAGCAGACCCACCCAGCTACACATGTATACAGTTCTACGCATGGTCTGTACGTCACATCCATACCTCGTACCCTCCCCTGGTAAGCTCGGCCCATACCTATCGTTAGGCAGGCTGTTGTTGTCTGCTCCTGCTGCCCGCTGTAGAAGTACAGGTGGAAGACTCTCTCCATTTTCCAGTCAGAGAGGAGCCAGCTGTTGGTGCTGAAGAGGACGCTGTGCCTCCCGCTGATGCTGCACAGCCAGATGGGCAGCCGGGGCGTCCTCAGCCTGGGGGACACCTGGGGAGAGGGGGGTGAAGCCTTGTGTTAGAGTCAGTCTTTGTCCCCAAGCCTTGGTGTCTGGTGTGTGGACATCAGGTATGGCCATGGGGCTGAGCCAGCTCTCACCTGCCACTCTGCCTGCGCCCTGTCCCAGCACAGGTAGCCCACGGGGCTCCGCTGCTGCCGGGCCTCGATGCCCCCGTCGCCGGGCCCTGGCTCCTGGCCACCGTAGAGCTCCCGTGGGCTCGCTCGGCCAGTTAGGAGGAGGCTGAGCATGGCCTGAGGGGAAACAGCCCATGGTCACGGTGTGAGGCAGCACAACAAAGGCCCTTTGCAAAATGGCAGCTGGTGTCCTGCTCCCAGCTCTGTCGTGCCTGTCATGAGCAGAGGAATGCCAGACTACCTGTGGCTTTGTTATTATGGTTATCGTTGTCACCATTGTTATCATCATCATCATCATCATCATCACCCATTTTTTAAACAGACAGTCATGATTGAACTTTGCAAAATATTTTCCTATGGCTTTACACCTTTTTTTTCCACTGGGTTAAAAAGTGAGAATTTTTTCCTAAATCAAAAGTGGGAATAATAATAAAAGAAAACTTGAGAAATGAGGCTAACCTTACCTGTGTACAGGTGATGTTTCCAAAACTGAATTTTAACAGAGGAGTTGCTGTGCAATCTAAATCTTCTTGGACCCTGTACGAGCAAGCACAAAACGTCAGGGTAGTGTCCGTATCGGTGCCCGAGGTGATTGCTGTCCATCACTGTCTGATTAACAGGAGAGGGGGAAGAAATTCCATAGACTCCTTTATTTCTCTTTGCTGTTGGCACAGCAGTGGGATCCTGACACAGCAGTTTTATGCCCAGCTGGAGCTCTTGCACTTCAGCTCTGTTGCTATTAAAATTCGAATCTAGGGGTCAGATTCAAACCCCCGGCAGATGGAGCCGGGATTTCCCGTGGCACAGTTACTGCCAAAAGGTCTCCATTACACCAGGCATAGCCTGAATACAACTGTTCAAAATAGGAGGGCAATTTTTTGCTAAATAGCTATCACAGTGTCACATTAGTGTGAGCATGTTTCATATTGGTATAAATATTCCCCTGTACCTTCCCAAAGCATCTTTACCCAAATCTAATTACATCGGGTTTAGAAAGACCCTATCAGTTACCTCTGCCAGCATCGTCATGCTGGCAGAGTTCTCCTGTGTGTAAATAAACTTCTTGTGATTTTTCCTGCTGAAGTTTAATTGAGTGTGACAGTGACTGCTGCCGTCAGTGGGCTAACTCGCGGGTTTATACGGTGCCTTGTTTTTGCTGTGTGTGCAAAGGGCTTCTCCTCTCTGACGCCCTTCCTGCCTGCTCCTGGACGCCCAGGCGGACACGCAGGGTGTACAACAGCCAGACCCGTAAAACACAGCCAGCGGGTCTGCATCTGCCTCTCGGACAGCTGCTTCTCCACATTAGACGAAGAGCAGACATTTATGTAAAACAAGAAGGCCATTTCAGAAGATGTAACTAATCTAGAGGAAAATGTTTAAAAAAGGAAATATACCTTTCCAGTGTCCTAGAGAAAAGTAAACTGTATAAAAATAGGATCACTCCATGACTTCCTTCATCTTTGAACTGGAAAAAGAAATAAGTAATCAATAATGGGGAAGGAATTATGGCAGGTGTATGATGTTTAATTAAAACAATTCCTCTGCTTTAATACAACCTCAGGTGAGGATGTTGAGACAAATGAGTAAGGTGTTATTCTGGGAAGATTTTGTAACTAATTTTGTTGAATAGGATCAGATAAAAAAAAGAAAGAAAAAACTAGTGATTGGCTAAACTGGTTTTGCACGCTTTCGCCCCCTAGATTTTTGCTAAAGTTGCAAGGAACCGTATTTTGTATTTGAGTAGTGTACAAAATGCTGCCCCTGTGCACCCAGCGTTGGTGGCCTGAGAGTGCTGAAATTGGTGGGTAAAGTCCTGGGGGTTTTAGTGGGAGCAGGATCATTTCCCATAGGAAAGGTTGGAAATGATCGATGAACTCACTGTACATTAGCAGTCTGAATGTCCTGCTGAAGGTGATGCTATTGATCTCCATAAGGTCCACTTTTGAATGGGAAATAAGATGTAAGCAAGCAGCAAAATAACTCAGAATAAAGCAAATATCCGATACTTACACAGTTTATATGGTCAAAGATGAACTCCTGAGCTGCTGCTTTCTCAGAGAACTCAAACAGCTGGATCTGTTGGGCACGAATGTAGGGAAAGATGTTGTAAAAGAGACATTAATTATATCAAAAAGCCGAGCTTTTTAATCCAGTGTTTCCTTTAGACAAATGAAAGAATAATGCAAGAGTCTACTCTGCCTTTTCCTAAACTGAGGGGTTCAGCTCTATACAAAGAGTTAGAGGAACAGCTTTACATTAACTGGTTTCTCCTTTTTGAGGGCAAAGAAAGATCAGCCTTTAATTAAAGGGAATGGCAGCCTCTGGACTCACCTAAAGCCTGTACGAGGCGGCAGAAGTGCCTTACAGGCTCCAGCTGGGATGTGGCTCTAAAGTGCTCACAATTTGCCGTAAGTTAGGGGACAGGTTTATGAGATTTTACATTTCTTGTCTTTAAAAATTTCAGGCCAAACATGTCATTAAAGAAAATCCTGTTTGCAGAGGGCGTTTTTGTACTCACTCTTTCCGTGAGGTTGTCGGCTTTGTAGTCTCCACTTGGCGTGACATGGACGGCCACGGCGAAGAGGCAGATGACGGCTCTCCTGCCTCCTCCCGCTGCCCACAGGGGGTCTGCCAGGGCCGCAGCCAGGGCCTCCCCCTGCTCCTGCCGGCTTAGCCTGCACAGCCTGTGGCACAGGAGACACAGGCGTGGGGCAGGGATGCTGGGGGCCAGGGTGTCGAGGGTCTGGCCTCAGGGGTGCTGAGAGCCCCCCAAACCTCAGGCTGAACCTGAGTGTGAAACAGGGCTGGACCCCAGACGTGGCTGGGAGGACTGTGCAGCCCTAACAAGTGGGAATGCAGAGACGTGATGGGATTTGTGCAGAAGGCACATAGAGCTGCACCCATCTTCCTTAAAATTTCTACTTTTCACTTGGTGCCGTCACTGCTGTGTTTCCTGTGCACTGGGGGGGATGTGTCTGCCGTGGGGGCTTTCACCCCGGCTGGGGCTGCCGCATGCGTGTCCCCAGCACCAAGGGCTGAGCTCTGTCTTCCCCTCCCCAGCACGGCCCGCAGCGCACTCGGCACCCGGGGCCAGTGTCGGCCGGCAGCCTGGTGAGCAGCCGTGCAGTGCCGGTGCTGCCCAAGCACTGCCACAGGCTGCGAGCACAGCACCAGGGAGCGGGACAAGGAAGCAAAGCACCGCTGTTACAAATCCAAATGTTTTGGAGGGAAAAAGCCTTGCCTGGGAGTCAGACAGGGCTTTTCTCCTGGGTGCAAATCCCCACCTGTAGCTGCAAACCTGAACTTGGGTCTAGTTTGGTTAAACCTAGAGGCTGGTGCTGGTCTGTCTTAGGCCAAATAAAGCAAGGAAATAGTTTCTGTATGTCCCGTGGGTAGGCTGAGCTTCTTACCTTTCCAGGTGAGCATGTTCTGTGTTTCTTATGAAGAGCAGGTACTTAATGATGTGCGCTTGTACAGCCATCAGAATGGCTCTTGTTCCCCCCTAGAAACAGAAAGACAACACTTCCCAGTGCTAGGGAGCCTGAACTGGCACGTGCGACATCCATCTCCTGGAAATCACCGCAGTCGCTGGCCGGTGTGAGCCATCGCGCTGTCAGTATCAGGGGGCTAACTTTTCTTTTCTCCCTGGGAATTGAGGAGTGCTGCTGACAACTCCTGAGATAAAAAGTATATTGAAAAAGACCTTAGGCAAGAAAAAATCTCCAGCATGGCCCTGCCTGCGTGCTCATGGGGAGGGTAGGTCCCAGACTGGGGTCTGGGATCCCTCCCTTGCAGTGCTGCAGCCGCAGGGAAGGGCTCTGAGCTCCAGGTACCACAAATGCCCAGAAACACCATGGATTATTTTTTCTCTCCTCCAGCCTCTCAGCAAAGGGACCGGGGTCTTGAGGCAGAGTGGAGCTGATGCAGGGCTGTGCATGAGGCTGACCATGCCCAGCTCCCCACCGTGCTGGCTGCACGTCAGGGCTGTCGTCCTCTCTGTGGTCACAGAGCCTCTGAACTCAGGGACCTTCACCTGCATTTATAAAAAACACTTTAGTCTCCTGGTGGGTTAAAATATCACATTCCAGTCCTGTAATTTGCTGTAAAGGCTGCGTCTGGAAGCCCCTGTAACCTGCCCTGTGGAGAAAGCTCAGCTGGGCAGACGTGCAGAGCACAGGGTGTAGGTGTGCAGAGTGTGAGGTGCAGGGGGAGCGGGGGGAGGCGGGACAGGGGGGGGAGCGTAGGGAGCAGGCACATGCACTGCTGAGGCATCCAGCGCTGGCTGCCAGTACCATAGAGTGGCTGAGACACCGGAGAGACTGTGCCAGTCACTGCACTGAAACATTTACCTTTTCTGCCTCCAAAGCATAAGCCAGGTCAGAGTACGGCTCACGAAACCTGAAGTACGCTTTTGCCCATTCGCAGCTGAAGAGGTGGAACATGTTTCCAAACAGCAGCTTTCGCAGCCCCTGTGGTGGTGGAGAAAGCTGGGTTCAGCTCCCTTCTTATCCCAGCACCATGAAGGATCTTTAACGTTGGAGGGGCCTCGGGATAGAGATTCAGGGTGTGCGCTCACAGCCAGAGCTGGTTTGATGTGGGAGGTCATGGGTGGTAAGGCCAGCACTGGAGACCATGCTGCCATCACCTGCAGAAACCCCCTGAGCTTCTGGTGAAGGCTCTTCATACGGGCAGGGGCAGCAGGCACCCGTCATCAGTGCTCTCAAAACGAGGTATTTGGGTGCGAGTAGAAATATCTTACTGGTGTCCTGAACTTCTGCCTCCCGTTCTGAGGCTACTCGCTAGGAAAGCACTGAAGAGCAGGGCAACGTTACGCTTTGTCATTTGACCTATTATAGCGTATCAGCTTTAAGGTTGTGTTGCAACCATGTTCTTTAAAAGTCACATAAATAAATCATTACGATTGTATACTTCTGTTACAGATAACAGCAGGCTGCAGCCTGCAGCCTTGAGCCCAGCAATACACCGAGCCTCCTGCAATGCCAGGTAAGGTTCCCGAGTCTTTTTCTTTTAACGAGATTAAATTACAGCTCATGCTTAATTCAGCAGGCCTGCTCACCATTGCCATTTCCAAGGAGATGGGTCGGCCGCCTGTGTCTGCAGCGAGCAGGAGGGGCTTGGGGAGGGCGGAGGGGGGGTGAGGCGGTGGCCCCGCGGGCTCTCCAGCTCCAGGTGGTCTGTGGCCAACGCTGTCCTGGCCTCGCTGGGCAGAGAGAGGAGCAGATGGGACATCATCCCGCCGCTGTACGCAGCCAACTGGCGCCTCACCTGCGCCAAAAATTACCTCCCCCCCACCAGTATTCCCAGTGGGGTGGGCACAGCGGCCTGGCGATGAGCTTGGAGAGGGGCAGGACACATGCGGTCAGGGAGCGTTGGCATGTTTGACTTCCAGCTTTTTTCAAACGTTACAAATATGTCCCTACAAGCTATTGACTGGAGTATAAAGTAATGTTATGTTTGTCTGAATTACAGGGAATAAACTTCACTGCTTTCCAACCTAAAGATGCATCAGGTTTCCCAAATACTTATATTTTAGAGATCTTAATTTGTTATCCTGTTTTCCTGTGTTCTAAAACTGACCATGAAAACCATTACTTTTAAGCAGAAATATTTATTTATGTTGGACTGCTCTGCCACTTTGATTTAGATCAGGAAGACATTCCTTTAAAATATCTGGAGAAAATGCATGTATCTTAAAAGAGGAGCATAAGAAATAAATCTCCATAAAGACTTGTCTGCTGTGCTGCAAACACAGATGCACAATTTCCTCAACATCATAACCTGGTCACAAAAACCACTAGAAAAATATAAAATGTTACCTTTTAGAGAAACAGTTACCTGATGAGTTGTGTTGCTGCTTTCCAAACTGAAAAGGGAAAATAAAGTACAAATTAAAAAACCAGGCATTGCTAACATGAAGAAACAAGAGATCAGCCAGAAAACAACTTCCAAAGAGAAGAGTAAAAGCTATAGTAGTTGCATTACTGAATACATGAAGACCCTTTTCCATGTTCACATAAGTATTGTAATAAAACAGAACTTAAAAAATTATATTTAAAAAGCACCTGGAATTAAAACCATGTTATATCAAAGCAGATTAAAAATCTTACCCACAGAAACTAAAAATTTCTCTCCATTTGTTTAGATCTGAAATTTTGCTGGCGATCTCCTCTAGCTGTGCCTGTGGCACGCTGTGCTCAGCCTCCCGGTCACCCATCGGCAGCCGCCCGCGCTCCAGGCCGGGCTGAGGGACACTGGGCTCCCCCCAGACCCTGCGAGGCACCTGAATCCCCTCTGCCTGTCACCCCCCGGGGCTCACTGTCAGCTCCCACCGTCACACTGGGATTAAGCTTCCACGAGAGCCCGTCATAGCCTGCGCTTTTCTGTTCACTGTGCAAGCAGCATGAATGTTTAATGCCAGACACGGAGCTATATAAAGCTGACTGCAGCCATGTGTCTGCTCTGCAGGGGCTGGCTCCAGGCGTGGTGGGGTGCAGGAGCAGGGGGTGTTTTCCAGCTGCAGGGCTGCAGCTCCCTCCGCGCGGGCTGACAACAAGCGGGACCTGGTCTGGGCTGCGAGGGATGGGTGGGAAGAGCGTAGCTCAAGGGAAAAAAAATAAATGCAGACTTAGCAGATGTCTGTAAAGTTGAACAAGTTTGCTGGGAAGACAAGCTGGGAAAAGGCAAGATCCATGCAGAATGGTGTTCCCCTGACTGTAGCAAGGCTGGCATCCAGGGGCACGGGTCAGGCACTGCGTAGCCGAGTGAGGGGAAACCCACTGGTTTTGTGCTGCTGAAGTCATGGAAATCTCACAGCTTGTTTTCTTCTCTTTCGATCTGTGAGAATGTGCTGACCAGCAATACCTGTCTGAGTTTCAGTGGAAAAAACGTGAAGTTGAGCTGATGTTAATGAGCTGAGCCTGGCTTCCCGTGGGGCACCGGGGAGCTGCTTGGGGTTTCCCCAGGCAAGCCTGAGCTGGCTCTGTCCGGGGCAGCCGTATGGTCCAGCTCCAACAGCTCTGCGTTCTCTGCAGGGTCATTTGGAACAGCTCAGCTCAAGTCTTGGTTTATGAAAAACTATCTGAGCCAGCCTGCATGCGAGACATCAATGCCCGGTCTTTTCTTCCAGCTGAAGGAGCTGTGACTTTACTCGGTAAAAAGAGCTGCTCTCTTTTTTGATGCTACACAGGCTCCAGTCTTTCAGCTTCCTAAAAACTGATGTAAATTCCCTTGTCCCCTTTGTCTGTGCTGGAGTAGCTCTTCCTTATAGAAAGGGTAGAGTATCCACCAGCTTCCCAACAAATCGAATCTTAACCATGCGCTTGTGCTTGGGAGGGGAGGAGCTGGGTGGGAGCGTCGTGCTGAGCATGCAGGGGTGAGCCCCACCTTGCGCCCACCTTGCGCTCGCGGGTGAGAGCTCTTGCACAGAAACTCCTCCGTGCGCTGGGGAGGCTTTGCGGCAGCAGCTCTGCACCACCGCGCTACCAGCGGTTGTGGCTGCCAGAGTGCTTGTAAATGGGGAAAATCAAACACGGGGCTAACTTTTTCTTCTCCCTCGCATGTTCCCAGGTGTGGGGAGCAGAGGACAATTCCCAACTGCAGTCAACGGGAGTTGTGTTCTTGCGCCCGAAGAACTGAATTTGGCTAGAAAGGAAGATAGCCCTTAGGAGCTGGGCTGTAACAGCAAAGCGTGCTCTGCTGGGTGCATCCCTACCTACTTTGATTGCCTCCCAAGGATGCATGCTGGTACAAAAGGAGTTTGACCTGGAAAATCAGTCAGCCCATCCCTCTCTGATAAACACTGGCTTACCTCATGAGTGGATTCGTTATTAGCTCTTGTCATTTCTTCGGATTCTTGATGTGAGCAGAACCCCTCCCCATCTGGTTCGGCAGTTCGTCTGGAAAACTGGAGGGAGGACATGGCATAGGATACCCCATCCCTCAGCCACAGGCAGCATCCACAGCACCCTGTCCTGTTCCCCCTGAGGGGCTGGTTCCCCTCACCCCTTCTCTGTTTTCACGCCTGCCTGGTGCCCCCCAGGGAGGGGATGAAGTCCGACCTCAGGGTGATGGCAGCTGAGTGACACCCCCATCTGTGTGCCACCACCATGCCGAAGGGGACATGGACCCGCATCTCCTGGCCTCTGATGGCAACAACGGCTGCCAGCAAAAATAACGCTGCTAAGAAGTTAATGAAACTTTGTGTTTCCATTGCAGCTTCCATCTCCAGATGTCGAAGCCCTTTGAGACAAGTGAATATTGGCTCAAGGGGAGAAATCCCCACTTGCATCAACAGGGCTTTGGCACAGACCTTTCCTGACTTCTGCATGATGTAGGTAAGTGCTTTGAGATGTTGGAGAGGAAGCTGTGAAGCTTAATTTACTTCTTCCCTAGCACAGTCTCAGCTCTGTAATAACTCAGAGAGGAAAGGCTCCTTGCTGGGGCAGCAGTGCTGCCATTTCCGCAGCTGCGGCCGGTGCTGAGCATCCCTCCCGCATGAGGCAGGGGGGGAGGCATCCCTTGTCCCACCGCCCCCCCAGGCCCAGGCTGTGGGGCATCTGGCTGCAGGGTTCATTGTTAGCACAGCTCCTGCCGTGCTGATGCCCAAACTGCTCCATACCGTGGGGTCTTGCTGAGAGGTGTCATTTCTTGGCTGTACTTTATGGAACCACTGCAGATTTCAGTGTGGGCATATCGCTCCTGCCAGTGCAGGGAAGTCGACTAAGTCTGTTGTTCATGCTGTTTCCAAATGATAAATGTTCTCTGCCTGGGGTAGTAACTTTGACAACAAAACCCATGAAGGTGGATATGCTTTAGAAGGGTCTGCTATGGGAGCCAGCAGTATGGGAGCTCAGGGCAGTCACAGCAGTGGGGTGGAATATGGGTCCAGAGAGGATGGTGAGCTCCTCATCTGGCACACGATGCTCCTCTGCTCACCTCTGCTTCAGCATTGTGGGCCAGTGGCCTAAGTCTGGTACACACCCTCATATATATATATACTTATTATATACATATTTTTATTTATATGTATGCACACTGCATGCACACACACACACAGACACTCATGCATACTAGCTTTTTATTGGGATAGGAAAAAATCTGATTTTTCAAGAACCTTCAAAATGTATTTATATACTTCTCCTCACTATGCAGTTTTTGTTGTTCTTTAAATCATGAAATATGCTAGTCTGAAAATGAAACAGGGAAAAACTTCTTTAGCTGATGCTCATGGATTACAAGTGAGCCACAGTGTAGGTGCTGGTGCTCATCCAGGAGCGCGGGCCAAGCAGGTCACGCTTGGTCTGACTGTTACTTTCAGCTGGTCAAACACAAATATTGGCTCAGTTTTATTTTGCTAAGAAGTTGCTCTGTTTGCCTTGGGAACTGGATAACTGCATATAACAGCTGGCCTCATGTTTGTGAGTGGGATACGATGGGATGTGGGGGGAGCGGTGAATCCCCCGTGAAAATGCCCAGACCCCGAGTCACGGGCTGCTCTGTCCTGCACAGCAAAAGGGACAGGGATGGGCTTATGTCCTGGGCTGAGGCAGGTCTGTGCAACTCTGTCCTACACACGTACGGGCCAGCTAAGGAGGCCCTTCCTTGCCTTCTTCAGGACTGGCAAGGGCCACTTGCACATGAGCTGTCTGCACGTCTGACCCTGCACACTGCGACTGCCGAAGCTGCTACAGAGCTGCAAAGCAGAGCAGCTTCATGAAACATCAGGAGCAAGAAGGACAAAACGCTACTTCTCATTATTTGCTGTATAGTAAACAATACCATGGGACGTAATACAAATTATGCATTAAGAAGATACATTAACAAGAATATGCATAGTAATTAAGAATAAAATGATGGAAAAAAACTGGGTGTTGTGGCAACCTGTAGTAGCCCTTACACATTGTTACAATCTAGGAATATACGGTACAGCGTGGGGAGGCAGAGCTGCTTCAGGAAAGGGTTTGTGGAGTAGGGGCATAGCTGACAAACCTTTTACAAAAAAAACCAGCAATGTTTTGCCATTCATAGGAAAAGCATAAAAACTGTCCTAAAAGTCAGAAAGATCATCCTGCACGTTGCTGGAGCCTGAAGCATGCAGTTTTCAGAGGCAAGTCCTAACAGGTACCTGGGCCTGATTTTCACCACAGGTGAGTTGGTGGATGCTGGGTGGGATTGCTCCTCACCTGCAGCTGTGTGGAAGCAGCCCCTGCAGATAAATGGGCCGCTGGTGCAGCAGCTTCCTTCCCACGCATCTGCTCTTGTGTTTGCTCTGGATATTGTTTTCATGTCCTGCAAGGAGCACCTCATCTCCAAGGCACCTGCATAATCCCACAGAGGTAGCATTTGGTGGCATAATACCCTTTTGATCTATCCATATGTAACTGGGCTGGTGTAGCTGTACCTGGGGCGAGTGGTCTGTTTGCTTTACTGACTTGTAGAAGTTTAAGGGTGCAAGGGCTGATGTGTTTGTTTGTTCTGGCTTCCTGTGTGCCTTGAGGTAGAGAACCTCAAGTATTTCTTCACCAGTCTCTGCTGAGCTGCAGTATGCCTTGTAAGCCTGTCTGCTGTGTTATTGCATTGCTGCCCTTCACTAAAGCTTTTGATTTTGTTTATTTGTATTATTTGAAGAGTAAGACTTTGTAGGGCTGTTTTCTGGGCATGGTTCTTTGTGCTTCTGACCATGGGGCTTTGGGAAGAGTGCAGTGCAGTGTGAAAGGTGCCTGGTTTGCATTCCTGTTGCTTTGCTCTGGCAAGTGCTCTTTGCCTCAGTGTGTTGCAGGCGGGTTGTTCAGCAGCATCAAGCCAGGCCCCAGCCAAGCAGGAGGGAGTGATTGGCATCTCCTCTACAGCCTGCTTTGCCATGTGTGTCTTTATAAACAAGATTGCAAAGCTCCCAGCTATAGCGATCGCACAAGGAGATGAGGGCTTTTGGGACTTCAGGGTGAAAGAGTTACTGTTTAGCTTGTTAAAACTGAAAAACCCAAAAGAGAGCTTTATGGACAGAAACAATGACACTGCCATGCCTGTGATGCTAGTTCAAAGTGTTAGTTGTGGGTTCAGGTGTTTGGGTTTTATCCTGCAAGCATTTACTATAGCGTCGTGTTCCTTCTTAGCATTGTGCTGTTGAGATGGAGCCTGATGTGTGTTACCAGCAAATCCCATACACTTTCCTTTCTCTTGTTTGATGCTTGTGGATTTGCTGGGCATCCTTGTTATCTGCTGCCCAGATGTGGGAACAGCTGCATGCCTGCCTTCACAAGGGCCAAAGAGTAAAACTGCTGCTGGTGATAGTGTGTGCCTCTATTGCAAGCCATTTATTTTACTTTCCAGATCCAGTTCCACACTATTGATATTCCTAGCTTTCTTCATACCAGCTACTTCTCAAACAACTTGCTAGAAAAAAAGCAAATATCTTCATAAGGTCTTACCCCAAGAAAGAGAGGGTATTTTGATCTAGATGTTACCAAATAGTATGTTTCTTTTATTTACTGCATGTGCCATGTTGACATTTATTTGAAATCTTCACTTTTTTCAACCTCTGTAGAGCTTATCGTTTACAAGTTCATATATCCAGTGGTTGTTGAATACAGCAGTGATGAGCATCTTTGCTTTAAATGTTCTTAAATTATGTAATTCTAATACATCAGGTCAACTGCTCCAGTGGTTGTCCCTGAATCTTTTGATTTTGAGAAGGGAAATTCAAATCCAGCAAATCGTATCAGCAAGGTGTTCAGGAATTGCACCAGGGAGCAAACCAGGATGATCCAGAATGAATTTGCAAACTGTTCACTGTGAGTCTTGAATGTGAAACTCCCCTCTTTGAAATTAGCGATTTTCTCTGAAAGGTGATGGATTTTCACTTCTGAAGAGAAGAGAATCATGATGAGGCAGCCACAGGAACCTGAAACGGAGGGAGAGATGCTCATCGTGTCAGCAATCCCCGCAGCAAGGCTGCCTGATGTACCTCGCAACCAAATACTGTGTTAGTGTTCTTATGGCCACGGTAACTTTGCGTTAACAGGGATTATTTTTAGGGTCCAAGCCAACAATTATTGAAATTAGTAAGCTTTTTTAATTGAATTTGGCTTGGGACCCATAATATTTAGCACGGCTGCTTTAGTGCCCCCATACAGCAATCTGTGCTCTTGTTCAGCACTAAGCTGCTCATTGTCCTATTGAATGTAACTGAACTGTCTGCATGTTTACAGGTAGATGTACTTAAGTGATTGTAATATGTAATACCTTGTAAACTAATGGTACATCTTCTTGTCAGCCAAGCCGGCAACACAGGGAATAGGTTTTACTTTCTCTGTAAGTGCCAGAGACAGGGATAGTCCCTTATCCCTGCTGGCAGTGTTTTTTCAGAGACCACTATTACAGTGAGTTGCTATCGGTCTCTCTCTGCTTCTCAATTCCTTCCTTCCTTGAGAAAGCCTTGCTGGTGCAAGTGGAGATCTCGCTTGCACAGCTGGAAACCTCCCATCTTGGTGAACACGAGCAGTTGTATCACTGACTTTTTTGGTTTGTTTTCCCCCCCTTCCCTCTCCAGTGTGATTGCCAGTTTTGACTGTGTATTGTGTCTGTGATGTGACCCCAGCTTTAGGGCTCCTGGGCACCATCCCCTTTTTCTGCCAGCTTATGGAGAAGGGCTGGGGGTGCCGAGGCTCCCTGCACCCCTACCCATCCCGCTACCCACCCTCATGGAGGATTTTGGCATTTCACCTCTTAAGTTCAAAACCCATGTTTTGATACAGCAAAGTCCTTCCTGCCTAGCTTTTATTTTGCCAGTTTAGAGTCAATGCAGCCACAGTCCCTGATGCAGTCTCCTATGCTGACAAATCTGCTATCGTAAGTAGCAAACATGGGCAGGCGTTAGCCTGACAGGCCAAGGGTAGAGTGGTACTTACAGGCGATGAAGCTCCAGAGGTACAACCCGATGGGGCCGTGCAGAGTTTCGTAAGGGCTGCCAAAAGCATTGAACATGAAGAAACCTGCTCCCACCAGAGCAAAAACGATCAGTACTGTACAGAAGAGAATGACACTAACATGGATACTTGCAGGGATAATTTTGAGCAAATCTGGAAAAACTAAAAACAAAATGAACAAAATGTTATTATACACATTAGGCAAAGTTGTTTTAGAAGTCAGGCTAGGGATTTCTTCCTGGTTTGAGATAATTGTTTTAAATCATGCTCTCCCAAATGCAACCAAAGATGAAAATGAAGTTATTAACTAGAAACAGGTTTTCATGGATGATTGCAGGCAAAAGCATATTGTGATGCTTGGAAGTGCAGACTGGTGAGGAGGGAAAGATCAGCTCTGGGGAAAGCCTCTCCTCCCCTTCCCAAACATGTTTCCTTATGCGCATTATTCCCCCCGCCCTGGCCATACCCCATGAGGGATGTGGAATGGCATCTCTGTGGTGCCAGCCCCCCACTGATGGCTGCCTGTGCCAGGCTTTCCAGGCTGTGACCCCCAGTGCCTCCAGCTCTTTAAGCACTGGGGACCTGCTGTGGGTCGGCATCCTCAGTGGCTGCTCCCTGACCCCGGTGTGTGGGCAGGCAGAACACATTTCTCTCCATCTGTGGGTGCTCTTAAGGGCAGTATGAGGTTTTGGGGGTTATACGTTCCTCAGAAACCAGATCATGCAGAAGCAAGCTGGAGGGTAACGTGCCTACTGTCTGCCAGGGTGGTATTCGGTCCTTAACACGAACAGCATATTCTTAGAAAAAAATCCGAAGCTGTATCTGAAGAAGCAGGTTTACCTTGCCCTGGCCTGTGTGGTGGTGCAAGGGGCTACTCACAGCGCCTGTGCGAGGGGTCTCATCCTGCGTCCCTCAGCTGGAGGTTTGGCCTTTTAGAGGGGGGGACCACAGTAAATCCAGAAATAAACTCTCTACATTTATGCTCATGAGGTCTCACTAAGGGATGTGAGATTGGAAATGAAATTACGCTTGCTTGGCTCATTCACTGAACAGAAGGCAATTCGTATTTATTTGCTTGGCTGGATCTTTATCAGCTTCTGGGCTCGGTTACAATCGGGGGGTGTGTGTGTCACTCTTAACGCCTGACCCTGCCTGGAGTGGTCAGCAACTCATAGAATCATGGAATTGCTTAGGTTGGAAAAGACCTTTAAGATCTTCAAGTCCAACTGTTACCCTAACCCTGCCATTCCACCACTAAACCATGTCCCTAAGCACCTCGTCTACCTGTCTTTTAAATACCTCCAGGGATGGGAACTCGACCACTTCCCTGGGCAGCCCATTCCAGTGCCTGACAACCCCTTCTGTGAAGAAATTTTTCCTAATGTCTAACCTAAACCTGCCCTGGCGCAACCTGAGGCCATTTCCCCTTGTCCTATCACTTCTTACTTGGGAGAAGAGGCCGACCCCCCCCTCATTACAACCTCCTTTCAGGCAGTTGTAGAGGGCGATAAGGTCTCCCCTCAGCCTCCTTTTTTCTGGGCTAAGAAGTTTCCATATGAAACATGTTTCTTGGACTGTATTTTTCTGGTCAGTAGAGTCTTGTATTTATCTGATTTTCCAAAATACAGATGCAGAGAGGGTATGGGGAGGTCAGGTTACTGATTCCATGTCAGTATCCACACCGCATCTGTTGTGTGTCATGTGGTACCTGGGATAGGGCAAGGTACCTCCCCTTCCTGAGGGATGCTGCTGCTGGCTCCTGTGCCCGGGGCAGGGAGGATGCTGGACAGCCCCTGCAGGCTTGGGGGTCCCCCTCCCTCGCACCAGCCTCTTGGTCTGGACCACGTCTCAGGCAATGTGTGATGCCTGGGGTGTATGCTCACTTGGTTTGGGGTAGCCTGTGCTGTTTCTATGTCTGATGTGTCTGAAGTGCACAAATGTTAGGGTTTGCTTTATCTGCTAGAGAAGCCAAGCCTGCTCTTGGCTGGGATGCTGATTTCCGTTCTGTTTCAGAGCAAGGATTCCACCACATTGATTGATTAACATAAAATATACTGTGCTGTTTTGCTAAACTTATACCCATAGAATTTTGGCTAAAAATATGTTGGTTTTTTCTGAATACCTTAAGCAATAAATGTGTAAGTTAAAAGGTCCACATTAATTATGAAGAAGCAAGAAATCATTAGCAAAGCTGTGGTGCTGACAAAGTGGGAGGTTAAATGTCTTGTGCACTGCGTGTTGCTGGGGGATATTCAAGGCTCCAAGACTGTATGATATCTGGGGAAGATAATGTTTATGGTATGGAGACTACCTGTGAAAATTCACCAACAGTTATTGCCAAAGAGATGTGTAGACATCTGAAAGGATTGGAGGTTTCTTACCCCTTGTCCTCTGGCACTTCTCTATTTTTAGAAAATAAAAGTTGTTTTGATAAAAGTCCTTAAAAATAGAAAAGGGATATATTTCTGTACATGCATTAATCTCTTAAATTATTTATAAAACTAAATATGATACTAAAGAGGGAGAAATTCATAAAGGTTACACTGAAGTTATTCGCAACAAACTCTCTGAATGAAATTTTGAAAGAATAAGTGAATTTCATATGATCCAAACTTCCTCCTCTGTATTTTCTCAGGTAAAACACTTAAGGAATGTTTTGTGTCTGGAAGCCCAAGGCCAGAAAGGGAAGACGATAAATCAATGAGTGGAAGTAGAGAAATCTTACAACAAAAAAGTGGGGTACAAATCTAAAATAAGACAGCAAATAAAATGAGTGTGCAGCTGTGAAGGCTGGTGCTGCCCTGTGCCAGCTCTCTTCCTGCTTTGCTCCGTGGAGTTGAGAGTAAGAAGGCTGTTGTGGGTATAGCCTGTCTTACACTGCTAATGTGTACATTCACCATATATTGTATAGTTTTAAGTTTCCAAAACCTGAAAACTTCAGTATAGCTGCATTTACCACTATACCATTTACCCCACGAAAGCCCACGGAGCAGGTCGGGACGGCGGTGGGAAGCAGTAACCAAATGGTGTGCGTGGTTTTGCACTTACAGTTAATTATTGCTGCCTGATGGTCTGAAGGCTGTGCTGAGTTCCAACCGTGTAATGGCTGGTGTGACTACTTATGTAAAAAATTAGGAATAACTTATTTGAAATATTTTATGCAGCTTTTTAGCTACTGTTTCACATTGTGATCCTGCTTAGCTAGGGCACGAGGGGATAGTCAATCAGACTCACTATGAGAGAATAATTTTTAATCACTCATATTTGCTTGGCAACAACATGTATTTTAGAAGGAATCATCAAATACACTTAACTGCTCCTGATCCACAGGGGCACGATTAAAGCGGGGGTAATAACATCTCAGCACTGCCTCGCTGCAGCTGTAATGTGCAGAGAGTGAAAAAGCCTCACATAAATTACTCTACCTTGTAAAATGTTTGCCAGCAAACAGTTCTGCAGCTTGCCATGCAGTAAACAGAGAAGCAGGTAATGCGGTGTCAAGTCAATTTATCTCCCGGACTAAATGAAAGGGAAATTAATGAAGCAAATGTTTGTAAACTATTCTCAAAGCAGTGTTAAATAAATATCACCTTTTGCCTTGCTGATGGCTGGCTTGGAGCAGAGAGGGGCACCCAGTGCCCACGGGGGCTGGTGGCCCAGGGACAGTCACCAGGCACAGGAGCACAGGGGGGGTATGCGGAGCCCTGTGCCCACTGTCTGTGAGGCTACATGAATGCTCACACCTTCCTTGGGTACCGGAGGAGCCACCTGCTCCTGGGGACAACACTTGCCCAGGGTTCTGCTCTGCTGGATCCCCTTTCCTGGGGGCATCCCCGCTGGCCTGGTGCCTGGCTCCTGAGCACAGGGAGCATCTGGACACCAGGTCTAGGCCAGGACCACAACTGCTTTCTGCCTCTGCGTGTGTGAGTGCTGCCCACAGCAACACTGCCTGTTTGCTAAACCCGCCTATTTACCTAAAGGGAGAATGTGCCTGCACAAAAGGTTATTTCTGCTGATGGCTACTTATTGTTCAGTTTGGCCACTGGTGCCTAAATTCCTTCTACCATCCTAGTAAAACACAAAGCATGTTTTAGAAACCAGACCTTGTGTTTATTTGACTTCATATTACATGTATCGGCTATTTACAAGCATAAGAAGCAGTTGTACTCTTAGTGTGGTATGAGGTACAATTTTACTGTTGTACTGTTCAGGGTAGCCAACAAAAAGGCTGAAGAGTCCCTGCCTGTGCAGAATTTCTGCAAGGAATAGCATTAGCTCTTGCAATGCCACCTGATGTTTCAGGAGAAAATGCAAAACTGTACTTAGTAATACAATTCTGTATTGTTTATTTTAAGAAAACACACTACTGCATTGTATTTAATCTTTCCCTTGGTACCTGCATTTATAGTTGTTTGTCATAAAAATTTTATATGTGACATATCAGGAAAAATTAATTCCAGCAGCTATGTTGTCTTGAAAGAAAAACATTCCTTCATTGTAATGAATGAAATTGTGTTAGGTATGCATGCCAGTGACCTTTAGAAAATGAACTGCTGACCCAGAAACTGATGAGAATCAGCAAGAGCAAATGAAGCAGAAGGCTTTCCCCAGCTGAACTGGGCTTGCTGGCAGAGCAAATTCATTTTACAATTAAAACAGATATAGTGGTCAGAGGGGAGCATTTAACAGGCACAAACATAGAACTAAATCATTTAGCCTTTTCTCAGACATGCTAAAGTGTGCTTCAGTGCATTAAACTATGGATGTGTATATTGTATACAGTTTTCCTGCTTTCCAGGATGCTCCCAGTGAGTTCCCAAGAGCACTGACTGGGATGGGATGGGTCTGCTGCAGCCCCAGAGACTAGGAACCAGCCTCCTTTGTT
Organism: Gorsachius magnificus; assembly: GCA_034008185.1. NCBI lineage: Eukaryota > Metazoa > Chordata > Aves > Pelecaniformes > Ardeidae > Gorsachius > Gorsachius magnificus. Next base: position 39,424,281 of record CM067087.1, read on the forward strand.
AAGTGAATGCTTCTAGTATAGGCATATTTTGCTAAGCCACCCAACCACTGTTTCTAAATATAAATACTATTAAAGCAAGTGTTGTGTTTGCTTTTTGATTTAAATAAAAGATGATCTGAGAACAATTTGTGGGGAGGACAACAGTGCTTTGACCCTCAGCTCTCAGCAGAGGCTCACAGGGGCAAAGCCTGCCCTGTGGAGTGCTGCAATTGGTACAGCCGGGCTTGTGAAATTATTTAGGCTGTAACTGGGCTACATTTTGGGTATACATAGTGCCAAAGACTGCCTTGTAGTGTTACCTTTTCAGAATGCTATAAAGATGCAAGTGCAGGCAAGTAAGACTGATGAGATGGGCTTTTAATACTGTGAGTGAGACCTAGTGAAATATTTCACTATTAACGCTTGGCTTGAATGGAAGGAGAATAAAAGGTAAAAGAACGCTCTGATAAAAGCAAGCTTGGCCTCAGTTTTGGCTCAGCCAAGGTTCTTGGGTTGTGTTCCTGAGCCTGGTGCTATAATCCTGCTAGCTCTGCTACTGCAGGCGATGATCTGCTGTGACTGCTGCCTGACGGGCTGGGGCACTGGAAATGGGGCTGCTCCATCCCAGGCATGTCAGCAGCTTTGCTTTGACACAAGGAGTCTCAGGCATAGGATTAAACCTAGCCTTGACTTCAGATCCTGGGAACAGGCATTAAAGCACATGCTTCAAACCTCATTTTTCCTGTCTGAAAATGAGAACAGTGGTATTTACTGATGTTGAGTGAATTACTTTTTCAATGTTTTTTTTCTTTATACCATTTCAGAATGGGTTGCTTAGCTATGACTATTAAAAAATTTTACATTGTATTCTTTGTTCTTTGGTTACATTTGTGTTTTATGTGCTCTGTTGAAATTACGAATGCAAGTTTGGTAAATATTTGGATAGGAAAGCTTGGTAACATGAGAATTTTGTGAGCGTGGAAAGAAACTGTATGGCCATAGTGACAGCAAACTCTGTAACCCTGGACTACTTCTGGCTGAAAATGCTCTGCAGTACTTGCACAAATCCAGAGCTTACCTGTACATAGCACTGTGAGATATTTAAAAATACGTGATGATTCATATTACTAAATCATCACAAACAAGCTGCACATTTGTATTCTTTCTTGTACCTGGAATATTAACTCACACTGCCCACAAAATTAAAATTCTTTTGAAACTATTGCTATAATCACGCTAGCAGTGTATTAAAATATTGCAGCTATAGCGAGATGAAATGGAGAGATGGGAGCCTGAATGCGAGGCACATCAATGAAAGGGTTTAAAAGTATCAAAGTGACAAATATGCAGGTAGAAAATGATTACAAATGGCCTGTCTTGATTGGTTTCTCTGGTATGGGGGCTGTCTGTGGTGGCTGGGTTTAGTCCTACCTTGTACACTGAGCTGATACGGACTAGAGAGGGATGCCCTGTTTCTTGCCCCATGCCAAGGTCTCTGTGGGCAACGCTTCCATAACTTGCACCAAATTGGCCACTGATCCACTCTGCTGCTGCTCTCCCTGCCCAGGGAGCTCCTGGGGCTGCCCAGCTGGGCTCCACCCGATGGCCAGGAGATGTGGGAATTGGGGTGCGCACCCAGCCAGGGCTGGCATGAGGCTGCCCGCAGGGGATGGCTCCAGCCTTGGGCTGCAGCTGCGTCCTGTCCTGGTTTTACAGCAGTTTAGTGGTGCCTCACAGCTCTGTTGCTGTAATGAACCTGGACAAATGTCAGTCACAGAGCTACTGATTGCTTTGTCAGCTGTGGCTCCTAACGATTTCACCTACAGCAGAAAACAAATTCCTTGGGATTTAGTAGACCACTCTGAAAATTCACCCCAGCCTATAACTGGCAGGGTGAAATATCTACACGCTGTGATGGCAAAGAAAGAAATTGTGAGGAGAACTTCAGCTGTATAAATAGACTGGTGATGGAATGTAATTAGAGATGGCAAATCCTAGTATTATATTAAATTAATTCTGTTTACTACTTAGTAAAAATACTATATAGCAAATAATTTCTGATACCTAATCTGGTGACCTTACCTTGCCTTAAATGACTCGTGTAAGCAATTTACCAGTGCTGTTTTAGCAGAATGCTTCTAAACTGTGTTTTGTAATAACTTCAGGTGGCATATCATCCATATAACAAATGGCTGTTTGCTATTATCTGTTTAATGTGCTGCTACATACAAACTGTGTTCACTTGATCATTTTATTGATCTTCTCATCCTTGAAGATAAATAGGTTATGAATATTACATGTAAAGCAAAACAATTGCTCTCAGTCTTCGATAAAATCCTGTATGTCGGATCCCAAGTTTGACTTGCAGATCAACCGACCGAACATCAGCTAGCAGCAAGTAGCCGTCCTTCTGATTAATGCAGCAGATTGCTAACTTTTTGGCTGCTTTATTTCTCGACAGCAGCCAAACATGTCTATGCCCTCTCTCCTTTGTGAGGTTTCTGCTAGTTTAGTTCATTCTTTCATGACAGCACAGAGGATGTAACACTGACACACATGCACAGAGGAAGATGATGGAGATTAATTGAAAAACAAAAATATTCTTTTTTTAAAGTAATAGTACGAATCTCTTGAAATGTAGATATCTATGTAACTGAAATAGCGATTGTTGAAAATGTTAGCGTGGCTTTCCTAGTATCAGAAAATAAGTTATTTGAGCCTGAAGATCAGAACACTGTAACGGCAGCATTTGCTTGAGCATATTTCATGCTTGTTAGGCTCTGTGTATGAGTGAGGGGACAGCGGGGCAGCTCTTGCCCGGCTCCCCTAGCCATCAGCACTGCAGTGTTAAATAATTCAAATGCCATTGTTACTCACATGAAAACTGGAAAGGTCTCCCCCCGAGCCCACACTGTCTCACACGCTCGCCATAGAAAAGCCCATACTGGATTTCTCCAATAAACTTTTCCAGCTCCTGGCCGGTGGCGTTGACGAGCAGGGCTCCTGTCTTGCAGAGGATCGTCCCCTTGACCCACAGCTGCGTGCCGATGGCTGCCGCAATCCCCAGCGTGCAAGCGAAGCTCAGCACCCCAGCAATGCAAAAGATAATTTTCTTCTGCTGGGCTGGCATGGTGGCGTGCAGAGCCCTCGGAGGGATGCAGCTTTCAGCAAGGCAGCAACAAGGTCTTCATCAGCATGGCAAACAGCCGGGCTCCCTGGCCAGAGCCCTGGGCACTCAGCCAGCGCTGCTCGTGGTGGAGACCTCTCCTTAGAGAGCTTCAGCAGCGAACCTCTATGAGACACGTTTCCTGAAAGATGCTGTACAGGTTTTTCTTCCCCATCCCTTTCTGTATAGCTCCCGCTTGCACGCTAATGTGTTTAAATAAGCTGGAAAATAGAGCAGTTTGTAGAGTGTTTCAGTGCATCCTCTGTCACTTGATAACAAGGGTTTAGGGTGACAGAAGGAGCCTCTCTGTAATCTGATGAGAGCTCTGCTCTTCCCAGCCCCCTGTGATTGGGTGAGCAGGGAACTTCAGAGAAGGGCTTGGCTGCTGCCTCTGATATCTTCTCTCCAAAAAGAACGTTTTCAGAGGGTTTTATTTTTCCAGGTTTTCCTCTAAAGCTAGCAATACTGAGATGCACTGTTCTTTTTTGGGGGGGAGGTGGTTGTGGGTTTTTTTGTTGTTCCTAATGCAATGGCACAGGTAACGCAGTACCCTCTCTAAACCAAGAGGCCCCCTCTGCAGTGTTTGGTTGCATTTGGGCACTGCTTTTCCCTGGCAAGGGCAGCGTGTCTTATATATTGTACTGTTTTGGCTGTAGTGTGGAGGATGCTCAGACAAACATTTCAGTTCAAGTTTCAAATATACACAAATACATTTTCTCTTACTTTTTTTTATTACAGAAGACCCAGTCTACCCCAAGGCTCGGCGACACGCTGGCTCCCTCTGGTTTGTGCAGGAGAGGCACCGCTGGGCTCCCGCTGCCGCCAGGGACCTGCCTTACTCTTCATGTGAGCCAAAGTCATGGGCATGAAATAACCCATCCCCTGGACCAGAAGCATCGATCTGTTCACTGCCAGTGATTTAGCAAACACAAGGTTTGGGTTTTTTCCCTAACCAGAAAAACTTAGAAAGTGGTTTGCTAACTGGATGCACGTCCATTGCAGTAATACTCTTGAGGTGGTTTGAGATTATCATATCAGGCTTAAAGACTGAGCCTGGTTTAACTACACAGGTTTTAAGACTACCTTGGAATTAAAATAAAGCGAGGCTGTGTACAAAATTTTTTTTAATCTAGTGCTTAAATAAAGCTGTGGTTCACGCTGTGATCATCATCTGTAACCAAAAGATGGCACACTGCTGTATCACTGGGGCCCACTGCTGCTGAGCTTACACTGCGCACAGTGCTGAACACATACAGGTTTGGGAAAGTGCTCATTTGTAAAGATGGTTTCGAATACTTTACTTGAGCAGAATGCATTTACTGTTCCCTGAAGAGGGACTGTAATACTTTAGTATGATTATCACCAGCACAATAGCAGTGAAAGGAACAGACTTGAACATATGCATTTAAAAGCGACTGTGTCTTAGGAAGAATTTGATGGGTAAAAAAAAAAATAAAATTAATTGCATTTATCTGTTTTGGTGACTACTTTTTTCCAAGAGTCAGTGTTCTGATAGTCTTTTCATACAGAGCAAGAGTTTATGCAATGGAAAATTATGTAGTTTTCTGAATGAGCTAAGATGTTTTGGAATCGCTCAGAAAAGCGGAGGTGGTGATACAGGAGCAGCCAGCACCGAGGGGGCTTTGCCCCGCAGCATTCGGCTGTACCTTGCGATAGGCCAGGTACAGTGGCTGGTAGCGTGAAGATAGAGATGAGACTGGGCTGTGCATAGACAAGCGAGAAATTAGTGAAGAATTAATTGTCCTGTAACTTTTCTTTGGAACTTTTTCTTGGAACATTCATTGTCAGCTATGGATCCTGACTGCATTTGTTTGAAAACAATTCAGTTAATATGTGCCTCGGCAAACAGTACAGGTCCCTTTCTAACTCCAGCTGTGAATTCTGCAGGAACACCAAGGAGACATCTGACTAGGTTTGTCTGTGTTTGCACAGAAATACAATGTTGCTTTCTGGGCAGTTAAAATAATATTTACTGGTACCTGGGGTACTGTATCAAACAAATATAGGGGAAAAAAGCTTATGCTCTCTGATGTTAGACTGACAGTTTTAGAAAAGGTGGTCTCCTTCAATGAACTTTCTAAAGGTTTTTGTAACACCTTCCCTCTTCTAAAGCACATGAAGCAAAAAATGGGCTGTTTACAGAATGGATAACTATTGGGATATTTACTAACGGATAGTTAACTGACAAAGTGAAGCTGATGTATCTGATGATCACAGGAAACATTTTATTGCAAATGCTGTGTGCTCCACCACAATGAATGCTGCTTTGAATATACAGCAAGAGCAAAGAAGATGTACCAAATCACAAGATAAAAAGGGGAAACAAACATTTGTTTCTTCCCTCAGCAGCATTAGATTCCCTGCTTTCTGATATCACACTAAAGGCAAGACCTAGATGAGTCACTGTTCAAGGACAAGCTTAAAAACCAAATAGAAGTAGCCAAGGAATATTGTAAAATCACTGCTGTGACTGGGATGATACTTAATTCCCAGGATGATAATTCCTGGCCTGAGTGTTGGGACGCTCCTTCTGTGAGCAGTGCATTGTGCAGCACCATGAGCCGTTTCGCAGCCTGTGTCGCAGTCTCAGGTCTTGCCTGATAGCCCCATCCCGGTCACTGCAGAAGAGCCTTCCTCTTCAGCTTACTTGTCTTGCTCGAGTCCTTTCTCCCATCCCATATGTCCAAGATGTTACTAAATTTGTTACTGGATTTTCCCTGCAATAGTGGAAATGACTGCCCTTTTCCGTTCAGGCTTGCCTATAATGAAAAAGATGAAGGAAAGACTGTTGTTGTTTAGTTTATAAAAAAAAAAATAGGGTGAGGCAATATTATCAGACAATCTTGACTGGGCACTGAGCTATATGGGGGTCTTGTCTCTTATGCTGTACTTGAACAGTGGCATAATGGCAGTCTCGGGAGGATTTTCCACCTGTGTCATTACCTTGTAGAGGGCTAAGTACTCTTTCTCCCTGTTTAACATGGTGTTACCTGCTCCTGTGTAGCTGCTCCTGAAAAGGGCTGATTTAAAATTGTCATGGATGCACTTTCTCCTCAAACTTTTTTTTTGAACCACTAAGTTTTAAAAAAAAATCCTAAACTTGAAGAAATAGCCTATAATACTTCTCGCCCAAGTCACTGCTGTGTTGTATAATGATTAATTTCAATTTTTATTGTAACATGTGTGACATTGTGCGAGTACTAGTGATGATGTATAAAATGCTGCCATCCATGCGACTTCGATCGCAACAGCGGATGCTCAGCTCCTCCTTCAGTCGGTCCCCAGAGCGAGCAGCACTACGTACCATTCCAGTTCACCGACTCTGTATTTAGCAACCCATGCGGGTCAACGGTGCATGAGGCGAACAACCACTGTGAACAACACACTGAACTAGATATTTTTGATGAGAGCAAATGTCCATTAAGTGAGGAGTGGACAAGAACCACCTCCAGATGCCTAACCCCCAGTTTACGGAGTAAATATGCAATGTGAGGTATAGATAGATGAAGAACAGGGGCTTGTATATGTGAAACTGGAAAGCAGTGATAGCATACCACTTACAGATTGAAACGTCCTGTGCTAACTTGGTATCTGTTGATCACTGCAGTCAAACAGACGCTTTATTTTTAATTATATCAATTAAATTTATCCTATGGTAAAGACAGAGAAAAAAAAGATTTTAGGACCTCTAAAACTGCCACCAAATTTTGTAAGAGATTTGGATTTCATAACTTCATATTTTATGGATGAAAACTGCTGTATATCCACAGTCATATAATTACTTGTGATACATCTAGAACTGATGCTGATTGCATTCTGCTCTTTTCTACTGTGTCACAACTGCTGTAGAGTTGATATCAATTTACCAGAAAGGCTATCTTTGGTTGTAGAAATGTTCAGGATGAAAACACCAGGACTGGTGAGGACCTATAGTGATGAACTTTTTAGCAGAAACACCTGTGGGAAGTTTGTGTGTTGGCTGGAGTCAGCTGCAGTCCAGATGGGTGATGCCATTTGTCCCTCACTACCATGAGAACTAAATAGACCTGCAAATGTTAAAAATAAGAGATGTCCTCGAAGAAAGCATATAAACAGTAATTAAAGCAATATTTTCAGAAATTACCCTCTATTTTTAACTAGCATTGGCAAAGTCACAGCAAATGACAATAATTTAGTCATGATGGTAAAAAAAAAAAATGCTATGAACTGGTATTTGCCGTTCTTCCTTATTCAGAGCTTATTCCTCAAATTCCTGTACTAAAGTGGTGGCTTAACCCAATTGACTAAAGGTGACATAAAATACTTGTTGCCCTCTGAACAGAGAGAGCTCAACCAAACCTGGCTCCCCTGGCAGTGTTCCTGGAGAAAAACAAACTAAAACTTCAGATCAGAATGTTTGTAAACTTGAGGGTTAAAAAATATTGGATTTGAACCTGGACTTCCCAAACATTGGTGACTAAACTGAGGACTGGAATAGTGGGTAGTGCAAATCCATAGGCAGATTAGTAGCTGTGATCTATGGACTTCATGGGGCCAGTCTCTGCTGGGACACTTAAGGTACAGAGGTGCTGTAAAATGCAGGCAAATCGACACAAAACAGTGAGTACCATTATGAGACTGTCAGACCATTCTGCATGACAAAAACCACCGAAAGACTGGGATCTGTTTGTTTAAATACATCGGGATGTGTTTGACAAAGTCTCGGGAATAAAATGAAACTATCTTAAAATATGTGTGATACTAATCTTCCCAAAGCCAGGGATCACTACACTGATCTGGTGTGCCAGTGTAGCTTATGAAAAGCTCTGAAACATTTTTACCCACTGGTGAAGGACAAGAGCCAACACATACTGCTGGTCTTTGGAGCATGCCCTTGGATCACGTATGAAATCTGATAAACCTGCCAAGGAATGCATCTCAGAGAGAGATCTTAAAGTTTGAAGATCTCAGACTAGTTGATCCTTGCCTTTGGTGAACGTCACAGCTGTATGCCTGAAAAGTAATTCAGTAACCAAAAGCGACAAAGATTTAAATAGGAGATGTATTAACAAATACGAGACAGTGTAGGGCATTACTCTCTTACTCCATTGCTATTTCCTAGTTCAGCCTCAGCTTTTAAGTTATCTGTGGTTTGATTAGACAATTGCTTAGAGACAAAAGAAATGTGGTTTCCCTGTATTTCCTGTTCTTGTCCATGCTAAATTCAAACATAGGCTCATTTGTAGATTGCTGCTGTTGATTTTATTTAGACTTATTCGCAACTGACTGTCTAATCTTGTACTTCCAAAGCACCTTGTGTTTGTACTGTCCTGGAGATGTAGCGCAAGGAGAATATCTGGCACAAATAACAGGTAGACAGGGGGGGAAAAAAAAAAGTTTTCATGCTTGCTTACTATAATGCTAATACGGGAATGCACCTACCACTCCAGTGCCTAAGGAGATGGCACCTATACTGAGAGGGGACCGTGCTCTTTATGGCAGGACACTAATCGCAGGTTTGAGCCTGTGGCCCCGTTTCAGGAAGGTAGGCAAGTACAGGACATCCACCTGCATGCTGGAAAAGGGAGGAGCCCTGAAGCTTTAATGTTACTCCTTTTGTTTTGAAGATGTATTAATTAGAAACCGTACCTCTGTTGACACCACGTTCCCTGTCCCACTTGGCTGATCCACTGGGATCAGTGGATCTGCTTGGGTGGTACAGGCTGGCCCCCGAGAGCATCCTTTGGGAATTGGGGAGCAGCGTGCCTTCATCACCCTGTGGCAGGAGTGGCAGCTGAAAGGAGATGGCCTGGGCGACTTGCCCAAGGCCACCCGAGGCTGCAGCCCCAGAGGGGACACTGCTGACAGAGCAGCACTGTGCCTCTCCAGTGTCATTTGGTGCCTCTGGGAGCGGGATCAGGATCCCCCACAGACCCCAGGCAGCCGAGCCGGAGGGACCGGGTGCCCTTCGCCCCCCCTGCTCGGCCTCGCCCCGCTGGAACAGCCGGACGGCTGGAGCGGAACGAGGGGCTGCGCCTCGGGAGAGGGGTGGGTGGAAAATGGGCGGGGGGGGGGGGGGGGCTCTGCTGCACCCTCCTCCCCAGCTGCTCGCTGCGCAGGGCAGCTTGTATCCGGGACCCAAAACTGCTCCCGGGAAGAGGAGCGGCCGCTTGTGCCCCTGGAGCCGGGGAGGACCCGCCCGGAGCGGGGCTATGCTGGGGCGCTCGGCTGGGTGACGGCCTCCCCGCCGCCAGAGCACGGGCGGACCTGCCTCGTCCGCGGCGGGCTATTATTTTCCGGAGTGAATTATTTATCCGCTAAAATGCACGATATTAAAAATGGGAAGAGACGATGGGGTGAACGCGCGGGTGCTGCGTCCCTGCGGGTGGAAGGGGCCCGGCGGGAGCACGGCTGACCGCTCCGCTCCCCCCGGAGCGCTGCTTTACCCGCGCCCCGGCCCCTCCTCGCCGTCCCCCTGGGCCGGCTCGGGGGTCCCCGGCCGCAGCCGCCGGCCCCCAGCGCTGTGCCCGGCGCGGCGCTCGGCCCCGCTGCGGTGCGGTGCAGCGGGCAGCGCGGGGGCCGCCGGCCCCTGCCGCGGGAAGGAGCGGGGCGGGGTGGGGTGGGGTGGGCCGGGCCGCGCCGCCCCCGCGCCCGTCCGCCGCCGCGCGCGCAGCCCGCCCCCGGCGCGGCGGGGGGAGGCGGGGGGCGAGCCGCCGAGTGCTGCTCCCTGGCGCTCGGAGCCCGCTCCAGCGCCCGCCCGCCGCGCCGGCGAACATGAGCGATCATGGCCGCCTTCGGGCTCCTCAGCTATGAGCACAGACCGCTCAAGCGGCCGCGCCTGGGGCCGCCCGACGTCTACCCGCAGGACCCGCGCCAGAAGGAGGTGAGACCGCCCGCGCCGCGCCCGCGGCGCCGGGGCCCGGCCGCCAGCCCCGCGCCCGTCCCCCGCCCGCGGCGGGCCGCCGCCCTCGCCTCCCGGCCCGCCGCCTCCGCCGAAACTTTTGAGCGGCGCCGGGCGGCCGCGGAGCCGCCCGCTGACTTGCATTTTGTGCGGCGAGGCGGGGGCGGCGGTCCCGCTCACCGCGACCTCGGCCTCGGCGCCCTCCCCGCGGCCCGGCCGGCACTCGGGCTCGCCCTGCCGGGCGGCGGTGAGACCAGCGGGGCAGAGGGGCCGGGCCGCCTGCCGTGAGGGGCGCCCCAGCCCCTGAGGGGTACGGACCCGTGAGGGGCGCCCCCAGCTCATGAGGGGTACGGACCCTTGAGGGGCGCCCTGGCCCCTGGCGGGTACCCTGGCCAGTGATGGGTCGCCATGAGGGGCCCCCCAGCCCTGAGGGGTAGGACCCTGAGGGGCACCCTGGCTGGGCTTTGGGGGACCCAGGCTCGTGAGGGGCACGGGCTGCCTGGGGGGTGAGAGGTGCCACCATCTGGGGTGAGTGTGGGCCTGCTGAGCTGCCCACCCGTGTTTCTGACCTGACAGCAGGAGCCTGTGGTTGGAGAAACTAAAGGGCTGGAGGGCTTTGGAGGTTGGGAAATGTATCTGAAAACACAGGGTGGAGGTGAGCAGGGCTGTAGCTTGTACTCTTGCATCAGGCTGTGGTTGTCGTACCCCTGGGAACCACAAGCAAACCCATAGAGACTTGCTGTTGGTTGATGCTGGGGGCGAGTGTGTAGTTTGGGTGAGCGCTGTGACATGGCTGGCATGTCCAGCAAAGCCCTGGGGTTGGTTGTAGGCTCTACCTGGCCCGGCTTTCCAGTCTTGCTTCTGGGCTGCTGGCACTCCATAAGTGAGTGGAAGAAGCCTCTGGTAGGGTTTTGGGAATGGGATGTCTCCCAGCAAAGTCAGTGGGTCTCTCTGAGATTTGCCTCACGTGCCGCGTGTGCTAGATACCCCTATCTCTTGCGTGGTTGGTCTGGGATGTCCTGTTCTTCTGATGTTCCTGGGTGTCTTCTGTCCAGGTGAATTTGTTGCTTGTAGAAGTCATCAGGCTGGCAATGAAGATGAGCTCCAGTTAAATGGAGCAAGCGCGGCAGGGCCGCCATGCAAAAGTCTTTGTGCTTTGCTCTCTTCCTGGTCTGTTGTCGTCTTGTTGAGACTTCCAGAAAGGAGGCTAATTAAGGGTAATTTGTTAGTTGTTTATGAGCATTATCATCTGCTTCACGCAGGCCGGAGAGCGCTTATCAGACAGCGACTATTGGTCAGTGCTGGTTGAGAGGAGCTTGGGCAACATGCAACAAAAGATGTGTATTCAAGTCCATTACTAACCCTTTGAGACATAGCTCAATTTTTTTGACCTCTAGCATCTTTCTGTCTTCTCACCCTTACGCTGCTACTCATTGTACTTACAAACTTGATGATTACGGTAACTACAAATATTTCTCTAATGTGCCTCTTTTCTGTGTGATCATGACCAGGCTTGCAGAACTGCATCTGAACTCAGCTATGACAGGGTATGGAGATGAATTTTTAGCTCTGGACTGTTGCATATTTTTAGTCAGGTGGTGGATTGATTCCTGCAGACACATTTATAAATATGCATCCAGTTACAATAAGAATGGAAGTGGCAAGTGCCCAGGTGGTTAATATTTAAAATATGTTACATGGGTGCATTTGCAAGTAGCAAATAACTGCAGCAGGTTCATTGTTATTTGCCGTAACTGATTGAGATGTGGCTTGGGGAAAGTCTTCGCTCCACGTGTGTATGGGTGGTGTTAGCGTGTGTTGTGCGGGGCGCTTACAGGTACACTCCCGTGTCATTCCAGCCTTTGGGTTGGTGAAGTCTGCCTATCACTTGAAAAAGGAGACAAATGTGGAGTTACAGGTCCTAGTATAGGTGGGAATAGGCTGTCTGGTGATGTTGGTGTTGCCGGCTGTCGCCCTGTGCTTTTCTGAATTCCCTCTCTGCTAGAAGCTAGCACCTCCAGGGATCCTGGCTCTCACGCTCCAGAGCCAGCTCCTGAGCTCACCCGAGTGCTAGGTGGAAATCTTCACCCTTTGCAAGCTCCCCTCATGAAAACCTCGGGGTAATGCTTAGCCCCTGAGCACTGGCGTGTGCCCTGTGTGCAAAATGCTCTCTGCAGGAATAAGAGGGTGGCAGAAGGGAAGTCTTCAAATTGCATAGCACATAGCTTCTGCTTGAATGCAGTTACTTGCCGGGGCTGCTTTTAACACCTGATACTGCTCTAAAAGAGAAAGACTAGGTGGAATTAGCTTTCCTTGTATTTCCGTAATGTGTTTTCTTTGAACATTGGACAGTGCTTTGCACATATTTTCTCTGTGTAATCAGCAATCCCTGCTGTTGATTGTGGAGCAAAGGATAGGTTTGGAAGTCCTGCCCTGGCGGGAGGGTCTGAAGGCAGGTCTTGGAATCAACTTTTTTTGTAACACTTCCTGTGCTCTAAATTGTTATGGTGTCCCTAAGGTGGATAAAATATAATGCAAGTTGTGTGTATTACAAGCTAAAGATCTAACCACTGAACGTACCATATCATCAGGGCCTGATCCTGATGATTTTACTCATGAGTAATGCTTTTAACTTCAGTTAAATTCAGTTTCAAAGCATAAAAAAGCACAATTGACATCATTTTATGCTGAGAAATAGCCTTCAGACAGCAGGAATTTCATTGCCTTCTGCTCACATAGTGCACAGGGTTTGACCCTTCCACTCTCCGATGTCTACAATCACCAGTAGCTCAGACCACCTTCTCACCAGTAGGATGGGTATAGCAGTTGAAGTTTCTGTCAGAGGCGCCGCTCCAGTATTGTCCCCCTTATGCCCGCTGGGAATAGACCTGCCTTTCTGGGCCCTTCAGTGTTACAAGAGACCGGTGTTCCTTCTTGCTCTCAGTATCCGTTTATAACACGGCCAGTATTGCATCCTCCTAGTCTCTGGCAAAAGTTTCTTCTGCCTGCAGTTGGCTGTTGGGTATGGCTAATCCTTGTTTGTGACTTCTGAGCCATTGATTCAGAGTGGATAATGCTCCTCCAAATATTATTATTTTTCTCTTCATCGTGAAATGCAGCTTGTTTAGTAATCTGTATCTGGCACAGTATTTTATACTGTCTCTTTTAGGGAGTTCTTTTTTGATCTTGTTCTTCAAACCAAGCCTGACATAGCGGAAGCTGAGCAGGAGTGGAAGGTTTATGCTGCAGCGGCCACACCACAGGTTGAAATCCTGGACTTTCCTGTGGAGGGTTTGGGTCTCCAAGCTAACTCTATGATTGCTCCCAGGTGCTGAAATAAAGAAAAATGAAGCAAAAGATGGAGCATGAGAGAGGATCTAAAAGTAATGACTGGTTAAAAAGATCCGTTTTGTTGCTTTCATGAGTTTAATATGAACTTCTTTTAACTTTCTCTTCTGAAGGAATTTTTTGGCGTTAGGGAGAAAAAGAATGCCTTTCAAAAATTCCTTGGTTTTAACTGTCAAATAATGCTGGTATAGCTCTATACATTGTCTGTCTGCTCAGCTTAGATGTCTCAATAAACTGGCCAGTTTCTAGTTTTTCAAAACCTTTATACATCGTTAGCTTTCTGCTTTTCTCTTACTGGCTTGTGCTGCAGTAAGCAAGTGTAACTGCAGTAATAAGGAAGCAGGACAATGCCTAAGTTGAAAGAGCTCATTCCTATTCATTAAAAGCAAGTTAATATGGAATTCTACAGTCCGGAACACCCAACAACGCCTCAATGCTTGATCCTAACGATCGGTTCATTTGTTCTCGGGCTAGATTTGAGTGTCCTGACTGCAGCCGGCTGGCTAAGCACTACAGTTGGCCTCCTCCAAACAGACTTTGCAGGGGTCAGCTGCAATGGAGTGAAGTAATGCATGCAGACTTAAGTTGGGGTCTGACTTCTCGCAGAGCTGATGAGGCTCAGCTCCTGTGAACGTGGGCCTGAACTTGGTGGGCTTTTTATCTGTAAGGATATCCATCTGTATGTGTTGTGTTCACAAATGGAGTGCTGCAGTTATATTGGTGGGTCTTAAATATCCCACGTAAAACAATTAAAATTCTCTCTGAAGCAAATTAATGTGATTTGGGCCTGAATGCTCATTTGACTATTTAAAATTGCAAAAGGGTTTTAAGTCTTGATTGGGCTCGCTTGGGGCACTGCTTGACATTTTGAAAGGCAGCTTGACATCCCTGCAGGAGCCCAGAGGATCCAGCGTGTTGTGGCGCAGAGCGCCTTGCTTAGTGACAGCAGCGCGCGGTGCTCCTGTGTCTGTCGTTAGGAGAGGGCTTGCAAACCAAGCCAAGTGAAAGCGGGCTTAACCCTGGTACCTTCGGTATTGTACAACTTAGCTGTGCTGATGTTCCTGCTGGTTTGTCCGGGAAACTTTCCCCTCTGCTAGGGGACAGCCGAGCTCTTAGAAAATGACCCTGAGCTCTTAATGGAGCAGGCGTAATGAGAGCTCATGTGAATATCCATTTTATCGTTAATTTGTTTGTAAAGGTATCTCTGTGCATTGTGTTCACGGATGACATGTTTTTTCATTTCTAGTTGGTGTTTGGTTATGCAACTGTGCTACGTTCTGTGTTTTAAATTTCTGAACTACTGCTGAAGGCAGGGAGAAATCTGAGCTAATAATCTGAGCCAGACAAAACCAAAACACTGATGTGTTTGTGTTGTCAGTCCATCCGCAGCTTGTTCCTACAGTAGTGGTAGATACAGCAGTACAACATACGGTTCTTAGTTATTTTCAGCATAATGATATCTAGACAGCTTTTTTTCAAAAAAGGAGAAGTTTAAAGATAACAGAATGGGGGTCATCTGTGGGAATGACACTAATAGTAACATATATCTCCGTCTGTTTGCCATTTACCTTTTATTTATTTGCTTATAATATCTTTGATCATTTTCATCTCCCTTTATCTGTGTTTTCAAGGCTGTCTTGGGGATAGTGTGGGTGGAGGAGTGTTCCAGCACTTCTTGTTGATTTCATTTAAAATTCAGATGAGGCTTGCTAACTTCATAAGCCCTAGAGAGCTTAGATTTCTTCTAAATACATTACTGTCTTCTGTGTTGCTCCCAAACTTTGTGGAAATACTGAAATGCAAAATGCGTTGCAAAGCGCAAGAGAATAAACTGAATGGAAGCTTCTGGGACGCTGTTTTTGGGCAGACCTGTTGCCCCAAACTAGTAATAAATCTAGTAAAATTATGACAGTCTTAACTTTATTTTCTCCTATTTTATTTGCTTGGTTGCATGGCAGCCACTCTTTGTTATTGTAGGTTATTTCACAGTCATCTCGGGTATTGTTCCAATACCTCACCCACTACCTGTGGTCCATGGGTCACTTGCACTTGTGTAGAGTACCTTTGGTGGCAAGTAACTGATTCGTTGGGGGAGATCTATGCCTTCTCTTTAGAGGGAGATTAAGAAAAATGAACAAGCCGAGTTCCCATTCATCTCGTATAGGTAAACCTCAGTCTGACAGGCGTGTAATCCTGCCTAAGTGAATAAACTGCACAGCCTCCATGGAAGAATATTAACTCTCGTGAAGATACGGCGTGAAGATAGGGAAGGATGGGGCTCGCTCAGGAAGTTACATTCTGCATTTGTGAGGGCTCGAGTATGGGTTTGTACCTTATGCTACTGACCCCACTTCTTGTCTGTTCTGTGTTCTTGCTGCAAATGTGATCCAGCTAAGCCTGCTTAAATACCAATATGCAGCAGAATGAAGGTGTGTGGGTAGTGTAGTAGGAGACTAGCAATACTTCCACTGTGGAAGTAACTCCAGAAAAAGTGGGAACAGGGACAGATGTTTAATTGAAAGTGTTTCTGCTAGAGGCGGTCCATTTCTTATTTCAGGAGAGATTCTCAAATGGTGGTTGTGAGGCCACAAACTGAAATAGTAACATTTTGAGCTTCAACAAAACAAGGATGCAAATTTCTTTTTGTGCTGGGGGAAGGGATGCGTAGGGTTCTGGTGGTAACGAGGGGTGTGCAGCAGCATTTCGTTGTGGAGTGATGCAGCTGGTTCCAGTGATCCCAGTGTATCAAGGCGAGGAGGATGTGCTGCTCTCCCTCCTCTGGTCAAGATGGATGGTGACCGGCACCGCTTTCATGAGGAAGATTTAGGGCTGGGTGCTGGGGAGCGCTCCAGGTTTTATGAAGGCTGCCAAGGCCTTGTTTCCTGCTACCCTTCTCATGGGCAGCAATCCTCTTTCAGCAAAACAAGTGGCATCCCTGTCAAGTTGCAGCCTTGAAGTCTGTAGTAAGGCGAACACTTAATGGGGACTGGAGGGTAGGAGTGGCATGGTGCTCCTTTTCACTGAAATCCCATGAATGTGCAAAGTGTTTCAAGGGTTCAGGTGAATGCAGAGTGTGACATACTAGCAAATACATGAAGTTTCTTTATAAAAACATGCTTCGCAGAATGATGGGACTTCTTATATTGTCATTTCATTTTTTGCCCTTAAAACACTCTTTGCAGGATGAACTTACTGCTGTGAACGTAAAGCAAGGCTTCAGTAATCAACCTGCCTTCTCTGGAGATGAGCATGGATCTGCTAGAAATATTGTCATTAATGCCTCAAAGGTAAGACAGGGCTTTTTGGTCTGAGTATGCTCATTGAAATTGGAACCAAGCTGGCAGTGGCTGTACTTGGTTCTCGATTGCTTTGCTTTCTAGTTGGAAGTCTTCATAGTAAAGTTAATTACAGAACTTATATAAGAATGCTGAGCTGTGTTTCTGCTACCTAGTGTTATCAGTCTTCAGAGGAAAACATGGATGCCAGAATAAAATGTAACCAGCACACTTCATTGTAGAAGGGACATTAATTTTTGCTCCTGTTCTTGTATTTGCTTCACTTACAAAGACAGTAGTGACTGCTTTCCTGAAAGTCCTGAGTGTTTACACGTTTTTAACTTGCCGTGGTCATGTATCTGTTTCATCAGGCTGTTTTCTGCCAGGCGAAACTGGTCGCTGTGGTCCAGGTCTCTTGGAAATATATTCTTGGATTGTTCAGTGAAATTTAACTGAGCTCTCCTGTGATTTTTTGAGAGTGAAAGAAATGTGAGATACAAAAGAGCAATAAAAAAAAATCACTAAAATATTACTTGCTATCCTCCAAATTGAAAAGAGTATCTTTTTAGAAGAAAATCTTTTATTTCCTTGAGGGATCTGTCCAGATTCATGCACTCTTTTTTTTTTTTTTTTTTTTTTTTTTTTTTTTGTTGGGAAAGCAGAAAGAAATGGTTTTGAAGGAGAATGTTATCAAGAAGCTTAAAAATGTTTTCAGACAAAGTAGTTTTCTGCTGCTTGACTTTTAAAATGTATAACTTTTTACAGCTTATTGGAAAATGTGAATTTACTTCTACAGTGATGCTCTCTTATTTTAGCAGGAGAAGAGCTACAAGTAAATGACAGGGTTGCTATTTTTGAAATGTTAAAGGTTTTTCTGTTACATTCTTCTGATTTTATTTTCTAGAATTGCTACCTGCAGGCACTTTGTCTTATATTCTAATTATTCATGCTTTGACTATTGAACATAACTCTGAAAAGTAAAGCAGAAGTTCACAAGGAAGTGCTTATAGTTATTTAGAAGATTTAAGCATAGAATTATCAAAATAAGTTCAGTATCTCCTAAAAGCTTTTCATAGATTTTAAAATTATGTAAATGTGAATATATTTATTAGAAAATCAAACATTTTATTCTTACTGACAGTCCTAGAAATTAATTTCTATTACAGTAATTTTGAAAAGTAAATAAGCTTACATGGGAAGTAAAGCCTCTATTGTTTTTTTCCTGATGTTTTGGGATTGAAAGTACTGGGGAAGCAAATCTTAAACGGCTTTTCATTCTGGAGGTATTGAGTGGTAGTGAAAGTGTTTTGAACAGAAGTCAGAACACTTCTTAGCTTATCCAAATCTTTGAAGTTTTGCCTGCTGTAACCGATGATGGAAAGACAGTGAATGCAGTTCTTGTGTAGTTTGGTCTAAATAGAAGTGTGAAGCATTTACATACTTTATGGTATAGCAAAGTGTAGAAGGGAAGGAATGTTCTGAGGCGCTCTTAGAATACACGGAATCGGGGCCTAAATCTGAGGGATGTGGCTCTGGGTGTTCACAGTGACCCGTCGTAAATGGCAGCTGCATCTCTGGTATCTCTGAGGCCTGGTTGTCTTTGGCTTGGTTTTGCTGACCTGCAGCTCCTATAATGATAATGCAGAAGTGTTGGACGGGTGCTTAATATCATGAATCCCCATCTCCTAGCTGCAGGGAATTACAGCGTAATCTTATTAGATTGATAGCCTGGACTAGAGTGATGACTACATCTATTCAGATGGAAATCCTTTGTGCATTAATGTATGATAGACGCTTGCTTACTGGGTTGTAATATATGTTTTGCTTTTTTTCCCCACCAGATTGGCGCTTACTTTAGCAGCATATTAGCTGAAAAGCTAAAACTTAACACTTTCCAGGACACAGGAAAGAAGAAGCCACAAGTAAATGCCAAAGACAACTACTGGCTGGTTACTGCTCGGTCTCAGAGTGCAATTCACAATTGGTTCACGGATTTAGCAGGAAGTAAACCGCTGACTCTTTTAGCAAAAAAGGTATCAAAATACTCCTTCCTCTATTTCTTGATGTCCTGGTTTATGCTGGGATAGAGTTAATTTTCTTCCTAGTGGCTGGCACAGTGCTGTGTTTTGGATTTAGTATGAGAATAACGTTGATAACTCACTGATGTTTTAGTTCTTGTTAGGTAGTGCTTACACTAGGTCAAGGACTTTTCAGCTTCTCATGCTTTACCGACTGAGAAGGCTGGAGATGCACAAGAAGCTGGGAGGGGGCACAGCCAGGACAGCTGACTCAAACAGGCCAAAGGGATATTCTATCCCATGTGACGTCATGCTCAGTATATAAACTAGGAGAAAGCTGGCCTGGGGGCCACTGCTCAGGAACTGGCTAGGCATCAGTCGCAGGAGTTGAGCAATTGCATTGTGCATTACTTATTTTGTATATTCTTTTATCATTATTATTATTTTCCCTTTCTTTTCTGACCTATTAAACTATCTTTATCTCAACCCATGAATCTTACTTCCCCCCCCCATCCCACTGGGGGTGGGGAGTGAGCAAATGGCTGTGTGGTGTTTAGCTGCCTGCTGGGTTGAACCTCGACACTTGGATGTTGGATGCACTGAACTGGGCTATAAGAATAGGGCAATGTTTCTGAGCATGCTGGAGGCAGCTGCTGCTCTGCAGCATGTTCCCTCTCTGCAAGGAGGGTGCCTGGGCAAAAGGGAACTTATGATATTTCTGGTAAAAAGTTCCTTTGAATAACTGTTTTTTAGCACAGACATGGTTATCTTATTGACAGACAGATTCTTTGCCTGTATACTTCATTTCAACGGTATCTTTCTCAAGCAAAGGAACAGTTTACAGAAATTGTCCTGTCTGGCAAGGAAATAATTGGCTAGGACACCGATGCCTTCTTAAAAGAACCTGCTTGCTAACTCCAACCCCTTTTCATGCTTCTCACGCTTTTCACATTTAAATTTGTATTAACAATCTTTGTTAAACAGTCTTATTAGTCGCATTCTTGTTTTAGTTGCCAATTAAGGAGAAGAATTCTTGCTGCTTTGTAGCTGCTTTGTATAACTGGAAAAGGCAATTTTGAGCTATCTTTTCGGATACCGCATGCTGTTAAGAACAGCAGTACAAGATAAATTTGAAGTGGTCATTAAAACTCATCCAAGGTGGCGTCTAGAACACAGTAACAAAGGTGATGTTATTCATGCCTTTCTTTCCTGAAGCTCTGTGTACAAGCAGCTAATTTTACAGTATCTGGGAGTTATTCTGAGTATAAATTACACTGCGATGAGGAACTCTTATTCCAAGACTATTGAGCATAAATGGACCAAAATAACAGAAGGTACAAGTTTCACCAGTTTTTGGTCTGTTGCCATGCAGTTGGTGAAGAACATGCTCTGCTTTGCTGCTGATACAGCCACCAACAAGAAGTTTGCTGTGGCAAGCATGCCACCAACTTAAGTTTCCCCCTAACTTTCTGAGAGGTTAACTTTATGAATAGAAGCACTGAAGAGATTTTGTGGTAGGTTGACCCTGGCTGGATGTCAGGTGCCCACCAAGCTGCTCTATTGCTCCCCTCCTCAGCTGGACAGGGGAGAGAAAATATAATGAAAAGCTTGTGGGTTGAGATAGGGACAGGGAGAGGTTACTCAGTGATTACCATCATGGGCAAAACAGATCTGATTCTGGGAAATCAGTCTAATTTATTACCAATCAAATCAAAGTAAGATAATGAGAAATAGAAACTAAATCTTAAGATACCTTCTCCCCACCCTCCCCTTCTTCCTGGGCTTAACTTTACTCCCAATTTCTCTACCTTCTCCCCCAACAGCGGCACAGGGGGATAGGGAATACGGGGGTTGTGGTCAGTTCATCACACGTTGTCTGTGCTTCTCCTTCCTCCTCAGGGGGAGGACTCTTTACACTCGTCCCCTGCTACAGCGTGGGCTTCCCACGGGGTCACAGCCTCCTTTGGGCACCGCCCTGCTCCGGCGTGGGGTCCTCCCTGGGCTGCAGGTGGAGATCTGCTCCACCATGGGCCTCCATGGGCTGCAGGGAGACAGCCTGCCTCACCATGGGCTGCACCAGGGGCTGCAGGGGAATCTCTGCTCCGGTGCCTGGAGCACCTTCTCCCCCTCGTTCTGCATTGACTTGGGTGTCTGCAGGGCTGCTCCTCTCGCATCTTCTCACTCCTCTCCAGCTGCAGTTGCGCAGGTTTTCTTCCGCCTTCTTAACTAAGTTATCCCAGAGGCGCTACCACCATTGCTGATGGGCTTGGCCTTGGCCAGCGGCGGGTCCATCTTGTAGCTGTCTGGCATTGGCTCTGCTGGACATAGGAGAAGCTTCTGGCACCTTCTCACAGAAGCTACCCCTGTAGCCCTCCCGCTACCAAAACCTTGCCACGCAAACACAATATAGATTTCTTTCATTATTTAAGTTTTTTAAATCAGGTTTTAAACCTGCTGATAACAGTAAATAAGCATATTAAGAATGCCATAAAACTGATTCTGTAGAGTCCCTAGACTGACTACTGAAGAGCATTACAGGAAAGAGTTAGGGCTTTGTTTGCTGCTCTCTTCAGCATTGATGTACCTGTGTTCTCCAGGCACTCTGTTAGAAAGAGCGAGTATGCTTGAAGGAGTAATGAGGACTTTTTGGTAGGGGATGTAGCATTTGTGCCTCCACTCCCTTCTGTCTCCAGTGGGTATGAAATATCTTGTTCTCATATATTTTGCATTAAAAATGCATTTAACAATTATTCTACCTTTATGCAGAAAGTTGTAAGGATTGCTGTGACAGAATGGAGCTTCACTGGAAGTCTTGTGGGACCAGCCCCGTTGTGTGCGTGGTCAGTGCAGGCAGTTTTAGCTGGCCAGGCTGTGTTGCCCTGGTGCACTCTGGTTATTACGGACCCCTCTGAACCAGGGGCACTCATGAAACTGGAGTGTCTGTGTAATTGAACCCTTATCCAAAACCTTGATATATTTCCATTTTCCACAGCTTCTGAGGATCAGTTTGCAGGACTCTTTCTGCATTTTGGATGCCTTTGGCTGTGTCGAGAGGTGTGCTAGTGACCCTGCAGGCATCTCTGAGCAGGGGAAGGGTGCTCCTGGTGAAACCTGGGGGAAGTGTGGGCAGTATCTCTTTTTTTTGTCAAGTCTCTGTTTCTAGACAGTAGGTGGTGTTAGTGTAGTGGGTTCCTAGGCTGGTGAAGAGGTCTACCACTTTCCAGGTAGTGCGGGGTTGAGCAGAGGAGGCCTGGGCTAACCCGCAGGTGCCAGCTGCTGTTTGGACTGTGTGCTATAACTTGCTTCCTATTTCATTTCAGGTTCCTATTCTCAGTAAAAAAGAAGATGTTTTTGCTTACTTAGCAAAATATTCTGTGCCACTGCTGCGAGCGGCATGGCTGATCAAAATGACATGTGCCTACTACGCTGCTATTTCTGAAGCTAAAATCAAGAAACGCCAGGCCACTGACCCAAATATTGGTAAATAAACATCTCTAATGTCTAAATGCATAATAATAGCTGAAGGGGCCTGCTCCTCTTGTTCGTGGCTTTGGTGTTACTAGGTGTCTAGGGAGGAATCTTTGTAGTGGGAAGGGGAATAAGAATTCTTTTAAATCAGTTTCGCTTAGAAGTGTGTGTCAAAGAGTAGAAAGAGCCATGTGGCATAAATACTGCCCTGTTGGCTGCTTCTCCTCCCAACTGATTCCTCCCTAAATCTCCAGGCACGGCATCTGAGGAGTTGACTGTGCTGCGTCTTCACCGTCGACACTGGTCTCTGCGGGGTTGGCAGAAGTGGCAAAGGCTGTGCTAAGATAAATGTTACCAGGGAACGAACAGAACTGCTAATTTAGAAAACCTGGAATGAAATGTGAATTTCAAAGCTTAATTGTTAGAACACAGGTGGCAATGTATTTATTTTAAGTACTAACCATAAATGACACTGTCTGGCACCAAGCCAGTGGGCCAAGCAGTGAACACCTTTAAGGTGTTCAAGGGTGCTTTAACTATTACCAAAGTTGTAGTTTTATTCTCTCAATTTACATACTCTACCTACAGCTCTTCTACTGTATGGAATGAATGTTTTTCTTTTTTGTCCTCAAAATAACTGTGCACAGAACAGACAATTTCACTGCTGTTCAGCAGCATCTCTGTACTGCTGTGAGAAATGTCTACTTCTGCCTGCCAATTCATTCTGTTGCTTCTTTCAAACTTTGCTTTCTGGTTTGGGGTTTTTTTCATTATTATTATTTGTAGGCTCGTAACACTAGTTTTCACTCTGAGTTCCTAGTTAAAGCCCCAAAAGTATATTTTCTATTTGCTAGCAAACATCCTATGTTTGTTCTTTGGTGATAGTTTTAGAAATCAGTCTGATTTTTTTTAGAGACAGAGAGCAAGGGGGAGGCAGCACGTGTGGCTGGTGAGAAGGAATTGAGACACCTGCCCAGATACCAAGTGAGGT
Organism: Gorsachius magnificus; assembly: GCA_034008185.1. Taxonomy (NCBI): domain Eukaryota; kingdom Metazoa; phylum Chordata; class Aves; order Pelecaniformes; family Ardeidae; genus Gorsachius; species Gorsachius magnificus. The sequence goes on from CM067087.1 coordinate 39,447,427, forward strand.
TGTTGCCTCTGTTGGTGTATGGACCCCAGGAGGCTGCTGTGCTGGGGTTAGCTTCTCTGTAACGAGGTCAGTGCTGTTTTGGTGGGAGATGAGCACCAATTCCCATTCCTCTTCTGACATGGGGTGGGTTCAGGCCCCTTTGAGCTGTTTTGGCACTGCTGAGCAGGGCTGGGTGACTTGCTTTTTCCTTCTCTCAAATTCCCCTTCTGTCCTTTGCACCAAGGGATTCTGAAACAGCCCCTGTCTCCAACCTCTCAGTTTGTCTTCCCTTTTCCCTTGAATGATGTAAGCGTTTTTTTGGGTAGACCCTAGCAGGAGGCTTGGAGCAGGCAGCGAGAGCAGGCTCATTGCTTTCCTAATCTGTCATGAGTAGCTCTGCTAGTGATAAGAGAGCATCTGTGGCTCTCCTGGGGGGACTGAAATGGTGATGCTGTGCACCAAGACTTGGGCTGTTCCTTTGCTTGGGACATGTGCTCATTAGGGTGTAGTTAAAGCACCCTCTTTCTTGGTTGTCTGGGGGAGAAAGGGGAGTAAGGAGGAAGTGAGGAAAGCTAAGGTTTTCCACTCTGTTGTGATAAGTTAATCTAGCCCTAGTTTGCTCTGGCTGGGAGTTGTAGCTTTTTAAAATAAAAGGAGTTTATGCTTACTGGGAAGGTGCAATTCGGTAGTGTGTGTTGAGGGGGTAGGCAGGTGCTCCTGGCTCTGCTTTGGGATGGCACCATGATTGCACCCGCTTCACAGCGAGGATGAACGAAGCCAGTAAGAGTGTCTGTGGGCTGAGGTGCCTGGCGCTTTTCTCAGTGAGTGTTCTGAGGTAGGTTGCTGAAGGTTACGTCCTCTGTCTGAATTCCCTGTTTTGCAAAGGTTGTTGAGAGCTTTCTGGGAAGTAGCTTGCTGCGTATTACTGAGCAGCCTTTGACAGTTCCCCCAAAATGTTTTATATCTGTGCTTTAGGTAACAGAAAGGCAGTTGCATTGTTTCTACCTGAGTGGCACAGAGATATTGGTAATTGCTTTGGGAAAATTATTCTTTCATATTGTCACACAAAATAAGTTTGAAGTAGTGTATTTGGAATTGTTTTTCCAAAAGTGAGTGAATGTTTGAAGTAAATGTAGTTAAACCGCTCTATGAAAACAGTAAAACCCACTAGTTTCATACAGAAGTTTCAGTGGATTTGGATAGAAAAGCATTCAACATATAGTCTGTATATGTTGACAGGACTGCTAATTACAAATGCAAAGGGAAAAAGGAATGAATGTGCTGGCTGAAGTCTGAGGTGGGTAGTAAGCAGCGAAAATAGTTGTGTGTGAAAGTGGTAGTTCCTGTAACTCTGACAGTAAACAGGATTAGGTTGTCAAAGCAACTGCATTATGTATTCATAAAAGAGTGTGCTCTTCTAAATATGCTGTATGCTGATTAAATACAGCTCTGTCAGATGTTTGTCTCTGAGATACTAACAAATATCCTTGGTTGTTCCAGTTTCTGTTAAGAGAATGCTTTCCTTACAATTCCTCTTTTCCCAAAGCTTTATGTATATGACCAAGCAAGTTTACTTTTGTTCACTAATTTCTCCAAGTTATACTAAATACAGAATAATTGCTGAAGCAGAGAGGAAAAACTGATAATTTTTAATAAGTTTGTGTATTTGCTGAACAGCACCTACTGACTTATCTAGAACAAAGGGAAGATAACTAGTCTTACTGGCAGACCTCTGCACTGTGCTGTGCTCTGCACTGTGACCCACGAAACTGCTCCTAAGCTTTTGCATTCTTGTTAGAGTAAAAATCTGGAGGAGTTGTCTGTTTCAGAGTGATTACAGAAAGAACAGTTTCATATCCTATTGCTTGTGCAAAATCCCATTGAGTTTTATGTTGGCTATGTTTGGAAGAGGAAGGAAGAGGAGAGTAAAGGTCCAGATGGAAGGAAGTAATGAAGTATATTTATTTTATCTATTTCAAGGCGGTTTTGCGGCTGAATGCTGAAATCTGATGAGACAGGTGATTCCCTAAAGGCATGCCTTGTGTCAGTGCTTTTTATGTCATGCTAAGCTAGCAGGCGACTTGCACGCTTGACAGTTTGTGTGCTTTGAGACCAATGCACAGGAGAGACACGTAAGGAGCCCATTAATTCACAATAGGTGCTGCATTATGCAACCGTGTGTTGATGTTTTGGAGGAATATTTTTGATGACAAAGGCAATGTAAGTTTGTTTCAATTCTCACTGTGAAAGAAACCTTTAATCACCTGAAGTGTTCTAATTGTAAACTTATTTTGTAGAATGGACTCAAATTATAACCAGATACCTTCGAGAGCAGCTGGCAAAGGTTGCGGAGTTTTATCATGCGACTTCCAGTCAAGGCAACAGCTCTGTAGTGATGCCTCAAGAGATGGAACAAGCCCTGAAGCAGTGGGAATACAATGAAAAATTGTCTTTTTATATGTTTCAGGTAATACTTTAAGAAGTGCATGGATTTTTTTTTTTTTTTTTTTTTGAGGTTACCGTTCTTGGAAAGTTCAATTTTAGAACTTACTGGTAGCTTTTGTCTTAAGACTTGCATAAATTGTAAATGCTAATTCATTTTAAAGATTTGCTAGCTGAAAAAGCTTTGATTTGTTTAGTGTGCTTGATTGCGATTGCAGCAATGTACTCAATTATTCCATCTCTTCTATATTATCCCATCTTTTAAGAGTGTTTTTAATGATTGTGGATCAGGCTGATGCTGCTGTGGCACGTGAAGCCTTGGGTGTTGGAGTGGTGACCTGGCTGTTCAGTTCCATGTGGTCCTAGCACAGAATAACTCTTGTTATTTCTACCCAAGGATAGAAATAGCAGAAGGGTTGCCAGGAGGGAGTCTGTCTGTCAGCAGTAAATCAGGCAGCTTGCTGAATCCCAACTGCAGAGATCATTGGTGCCGTATGTGATTGCTTCCCTATCCATAAGGCTGCCATGATGGTGGCTGGTTCCTGCGTGTGTAGTGGTGGTTGAGAGTCTTGGTAGCTCTGGGCTGACACAGGTAATGAGAGCTAAACCAGAAATGGAATAAAATTTGTGATTACACACCTTCTTGTTTAGTGTTCCCAGTTAATACATGATGTGTTATTTTAAATCCTTTAAGGAAGGAATGCTCGAGAGACATGAGTATTTGACATGGATACTGGATGTTTTGGAAAAAATCAGACCCACTGATGATGATCTTCTTAAGCTGTTGTTGCCACTAATGTTGCAGGTACATGCATGTTTTAAAGCCAAAATCAATAAAAGCATGATTCATACATGTTAAATGATTTTAATATTTGTGGTGTTAAAATCTATATAAACATTTTTACTTAGGACGCTTAGGGAAATATATTGCATGGTGCATGCTTGGAATTTATAAACACCTTTAAAATGTTGATGCTTTATAATCCTTAACTTGAATTGGTAGGATTCTGTAACTGTAACTGGTCCTTGAGGGCAGATGAAATTTTTAAGAGACAGAAGTATGGATTTGTGTTTGAGCTGCTCTTTTCTTTTATAACTTCCGGACTCTTAAATATTTGAGGTGATCCCTTCTAGTTTATGCATGTCCAATGTTAGATTGTTAAAGAAAATGAATACATGGAGTAGACTGTCTAGTAAACTATGCATTTTTTTAACTTTCAGTATTCGGAAGAGTTTGTTCAGTCAGCTTACCTATCCCGTCGCCTTGCTTATTTTTGTGCCAGACGCCTATCTTTATTGCTAAGCGATGGTCCTAACCTTGTAGCTACACACTCTCCTCATATGATTATTGGACCAAGTAACCCTCCTCTGGCAGCCCCTAGTCCGACTGCCCCTGGTCCTGTGGTGAGCCCGGTACAGCTGGCCTGCTCAGATTTCCTCTCCTGCCCTCAACACCGTCCACTGGTGTATGGACTTAGTTGTATGCTGCAGGTAGGCCAATGTTCTGTTGCTCTTTGTTCTGAAGGCTATAACCTTTCAGTGTTATTGGAAAACAGAGTGGGTTTTGGGTATGACAAGGTGTGCTAGTTGTGGTCCATTAAAGGGTGAAGACTGTGTGGGTCTGGGGGGAGGAGGGTGGATTCATCCACACTGGCTGAGGCATGATGGTGGATCCACCTTGAGAAGCTTGTGCTGCCCGTGTATCTGCACCTCTGCTGCGGGAAGGAGTGACTCCACTGCCAGGGATGGCCCAGCCTTCCCTCTGTGAAGGAGTGTTTCTGGTTGTAGTAATGCTCTGCACACCTCATCACGTTCTCATCACCAGTGAACCTGCATGGTTCTGCCAGACCCCAACTGTCTGCTGAGTGCATCTGGACAGAAGACAGCACCATACTGACTCCTGCAAGCTCTAACCTTTGAGGATTTCCTTGCTTCTTCCAGTTTGTCACTGATGCTTGGTGCCACTGCAAGCCACTTCATTTTGGTTTTGTCAGAATTACAATCAGTTTATATTGCCTAATCAACTTCCACAGTTTAAAACTGTGGAACAGAAGAGACTGTTCACTTGTGATTGTTGCTCGGCAATAGCAGAATTGTCAAGAGAGTAATTATTTTCTAAAAAAGGACTTGGATGATGAGCTGCGTTTTTTTTGCCTTCCTGAGTGCTGACCTGGTGAGACTTCTTCAAACCCTCCTGCTGTTGTCTGTTCAGTTGTCTGTCTCTGGGGGTTGCATGGAGTTGTCCTGGTGGTGGTACAAGGAGTATGCTGATGCTCGTGGGATCACAAAATCACAGAACATGGATGAGGGTGGCAGGGACGTCTTCAGATGATGTTGTGTGTGTGTGCGTGTGTGTGTGTGTCCCTCCCTGCCTTCAGGCAGGGTCAGCTGGAGCAGGTTCCCCAGGACCATGTCCAGCTGGATTTTTAACATCTCCACCACCTCTCTGGGCAACATGTTCCAGTGCTGGACCACCCCCACAGAAAAAGAGCACTTCCTTGCTGTATGCAGCTCCCTCTCCAAGGGCTGCTGCTTTCCCACAGTTGTCGCAGTGTGGGAAGTCCAGAGCCTGGAGGCAGGCCGGGTTGTACGCAGGGAAGGCTCAGTTGGTGCTATCTGAGGAAAAAAGTGGGAGAGTGTCTGCATCCCTCTCTCTGCTGAATCCCATCCGGCTCTCAGCATGCTGTGACTTTTCCTTCTTGAACATGGATCTGTCCTGGGAATGTCAGCGTTTGTCTCCGTCCTGGGCTGCTGGGGTATGCCTGTATACTCTGGCAGCTTTACAGCTTTTCTCTACTAACATCACAGCTGGTAATCTTTCTGCTCTTCCTGTACTATTTGGGTTTGTGTATGTGTGTGCGTTTTCTCTGCTCTTTTTTTTTTTTTTCCTACCCCTTTTTCTTGTGCTACCAAGCGGGTCCAGAGGACAGCCTGGATTCAGACAAGCTCTCTGCCTCTTCAGAGGAGCATTTCTCTAGGCAATGTTTTTACTAAGGTGCTGCTTTGTAATCCAGATCTGGACTGGGGGACCTTCCCAAGAAGTAATCCAGCAGTCTCAAAACTAGACATTTATAAGATGAATCAACTTCCATCATTTTAGGTGGTATTTAAGGTCTGACCCCAAAACACCAAAGCATTCTGCTTTTGCTCTGTACAATACCAAATGCTACAGGGTAATCGGTACCTGCTGACAAGCAGTTGTAAAATGGCTGTTTTGAAGCCCATCAATGCAAAATCTTTCTTTTGAAGTAAATCTTAAGTTCATGGTGCATTCCAATGAGACTTTTGTGCTTTAAAGTCTTGACAGAAGAGTAGATTTTAATTAATTTCTTAAATTTTGGTTTTTCACATGAAGCTTCTTTATGTAAGCTGAACACCAAAATGACTTATTTTTTCTGAAGCCCATTCATGTTTCACAAAAAGGATCTGACTGAAATTAACCCTTGGTGATGTTCTTTGATGGCGCTATGGAATCAATACAAATGGGAATTGAACATGTATATATTTAAATATTTTTTTTTTAGTAATGAAGAAGGAAAATAGTATAGTAATTGAATTTCTTTAAGCAGATGTTTTAAGGTAATTGTGCATAGGCCTGTCTTTTTGTTTCTTTCACTGTAGTAGTTAGACTGAAAGTGATTCTAGTCTCATGGACTCTCTTATTGTTGGTATTGTCTATCACACATGTTTAGAAAAAGAAATTACTTCTGTTTTGTACTATTGCTTGCAGACTGTAACTCTTTGTTGCCCAAGTGCCTTGGTGTGGAACTATTCCACAAATGAAAATAAGAACGTTAATCCAGGCTCACCTCTGGATTTACTTCAAGTTGCTCCATCTAGTTTACCTATGCCAGGTGGAAATTCAGCATTTAATCAGCAGGTAAGCTTCTTTCTTTGTCAGATTAAGATCTGCTTTATATCCCAAATAATGATTTGTGATCATTAGGACTACAGCCAAATTTAGATATTTCTGTAGGTTGAGTTTCAAAACTAGTGGTGTGCTAGTTTTTGGTGACCGACCTTTGTACTTCATTCAGGTAGTGATTTTGTGAAAATATCAGGAATTATTTACGTTCGGATGTTTTCTGTTACTAAACTGAAATTACTTTAAGATGTAAAATGGCAAATAAGAGGAAGATTGGCATACCATATTGTGAGATGTGACTTTTCAGACACACTGAAAATCAACTTTTGCTGGGTTGAATGTAAGGAAAGATGTTTTATTGTACAAGATGATTTGTAACAGACAAAAACATTTGAACAGAATGTACTTCAGTTTGTTGTTCCCAAATGTAGGGAGTGTTTTGGAACACTATCGGGTACCTTACTCCTGCTGAGAAAGCTGTCACAAGCTTGAAATAAAAATTGAGACTTCCCACCACTAGCTAATTAACAACTATCTTTTTTACAGGTTCGGGCAAAGATTTATGAAGTAGAACAGCAGATAAAACAAAGAGGTCGTGCTGTGGAGGTGCGGTGGTCTTTTGACAAGTGCCAAGAATCAACTGCAGGTAAGACAACTCAGAATGAAACAAACATTGGAAGCTGGAGGGTTTACATCTGTTGTTCTTTGAGTATACTCCTGTTGCACCATGAATAATTCTAGTAATAAATTTGACAGATGCATGTAATGCAATGTTTTCCTGTGCAAACCTTCTCTTTTTTTTTATTTTATTTTTTATTTTTCCCCTTCTCTCCCCTCCTCTCTAACTCCTATCTCCAGGGGTGACCATCAGCCGAGTTTTGCACACCTTAGAAGTGTTGGATCGGCATTGTTTTGACAGATCAGATTCCAGCAATTCAATGGAGACACTTTATCATAAGATTTTCTGGGCAAATCAGAATAAAGATAACCAAGAGGTAATGGCACGTTCTCCTCTCACTTCGTAGTCTGTAGACAATGGATTTTATTTTTACTTATGAGAATTGTGTGCATGTTTTTTTGGTGTATTTTTTCTTTACTACTTGACATTTGGTTTATTAGGAGAAAACAGCTCTTTGCTTTTGTAATTGAATTTTTCAGTCTTACATACTATAAACCTCATTTAGGAGAAGTGATCTATCAAGGTTTTGTAGTTTGTTTTTTGGGTGCTGCCAAGTAAAATTCTGGATTGTTTGGTAACAACTCTTACATCTATTGTAGCAAGTAGTAAGTTAATATAGTAAAATATTCTAGAACTATATACTTTCATGGTTTTTGATATTTCTACCTGTGCTCTTAGAACCATTTTCAGAGAGCATGAAAAACTTTACCAGAAATCTTACATTTTACCTTTCTTTTTTTCTTTTTTTGTGTGTGTGCGCAATGCAAGTGATGACACTGGGCCTATGTATAATGTCAGACTCTTGAGTTTCCTTGGAAAGTGCTTGAGGAAAACAAGAAATAGCCAGCTTTAATAGTACACTGTTGAAGTAAAATTTTAAAGTGGAAAATATCAGTGAATTTGGAATAGCTGCTCATGTCAATGTTTTAAAAACTTGTATGCTAAATGGCTTGTTTTTTGGATACACCTGTTTTTTATTCATGACTATTTTCTCAGCAATTGATGGCCGTAGTTCAAGGCCCTTTATTGTACAGAAGTACTGCATAATAAATGTCAATCAGTGTTTTAATGACTTTGCAATAAACAAGCAGAACGTAGTCTTGAGGGAATAACACCTCTGGAAGTATTTCCAGAGATATTTACCTGCCAACAAACTCTTATGTGGAGCTCAGAACTGGTAGGTAGGAATTAAATGCTTGCCACAGTTGTCTTTGTGTTTCGAATACACTATTATGGTAATGAGAGAGAAATAGAGGAAGGAGAGCTGTTATAGCAGTCAGATGAAGTTGTTGAGAGTTTTTAACCCTAATGCTTGGATGAGACCAGGAGTTCAACACACAATTTTTTTGTATTTTTAAAATGAGTAGGGTGTGATGTGCTTTATCGTTTGAGTGCTTGCTTTTTGTTTTCATCTGCTTTTGGGATCAGATGGTGTGGTTCTGTGCTCTTGCCCTTCTGCAGTTGTATCTTTTTTCCTTCTCCCTGTTTATATTCCAAAAAGTTTTTCTGAATTCCAGCTACAATTGTACGAACAAACCATTTGTTTGTGTTTCAAAAGGCAGCGTTGGTAGGGAGACGACTGAAAGTAAGGTAATTACTCTGTTCTTACTGTAGATTGTCTGCTATTATTGCCTTTGTTTTACGGTACTTTATGACTTGAGGTGGGGTTGCCTTGAAAAGATGCCTGTTTTGGCCCCTATCAGCTCTTAAAGATATGCTCCTCAATTCTGGGTACCAAACATATTTATGAAGGCCTGCCTAGTTAATTTGCAGGGCTACCTATCTTCTAATGGTAAACATTTTACTCTGAGTTGAAGAACACTGAGTAGGAGTAAAACATTATCATACATAAGTGACGATGTTTGCACAGTAGTCACAGAGACTGTAGGGAGAGCAGAAGCAAAGAAGATGCTGACTTCTTTCTGAGAGAAGAAAACAACTTTGAAAGTTTCAGTCCTACCTTACTGGGTCTGGAGCTGAGAGAAAATTAAACTTTTAAATTATCTGCAGCTTCTTAACCTCTTCTGGAGTTTAAAAGACTGTTAGCTGTTGCTTGGCTTGAGCTTAACTTTTGGCAATTAGACAAGAGGCTGCCTTGGGATGCCGAATGCCCGATAGATGGTGCTTGTGCATTTTGACATTTGAACTTCTAAAGTCACATTCAAGCTACCCGCGTAGTGTTTAGCTGCTTACCTCCTGGCAGGCTGGTGGGTGAGCGCCCTGGAGAAGGGCTGCGGAGCTGCTAGACTGCCACTGGATGTCGGCGCCTCCCTGTACCGACTGCGCATCGGCCGCGGCGCTGCAAGGTTAAGCACACAAGGATGCTGCCATGTGCAATGGGGTTTGTCCCCCTTAATAAACTCAAGCTGTTTTTTCCTGGCAGAAAAAGCTGTAAGTTTTGAGATTGTGTATGCTCTGTTTTCAGCTGGCAACTCATGTAAGCCTGTAAGGACTTTTGTTTTGTAAATAAGATGTCCATCACTAGGATGTCTGCCTACTGACGGTTATTTAAAGCAAAATGTACTTTGAAGGACAGCTATCTACTACCCCTGTTTTCATCCGAGCCCAGCTGGAACATGTTTGGAACCTACTTCCTTTCCATTTTTCCTGCTGGATTGCAAAACATTGTCATGAAAACTGCAAATGATGCCGGTGCAAGTATGTATGAGAGTGGTGCTCCAAAGCACTGGGCATGTGTAATCCCATAGGAATAGTTTAGTCTGAGCCTTAGGCATGGATTACAGCCTGGGTGCTCTTTGTATGGTAGGTTTCCTTATAAGCATGGGGCTTCCATCAGGCTCTGTGTACAACCCAAAAAGTAGCACTTTTTACATCTGTCAGATGCTCAGCTTTTTATCCATGAAATTCCAAATGATAATAACAGTTGTTGATTTCTTTTGGTGTGGAAGTCCGAGAGCCAATCAAAATGTAATATCACATTTAATATGGTAAGAACAATGCTACCATGTGAGTATGACCATGTGTACAGTGAGTAATACAGAGGACCTTTCATTTCTAATTCTGCTTTGCTGACTTGTATAGAGTTTCTCAGTAGATTTGGCTGAGTAGGAGGACTTGAAATCTAGAAATTTATGACGTGGCATAAAGCAGTACGTTCGCTTTCATTTGGGATGGTATTGCAGAGAAAACTACTGGCCTTATTTATAGCCACAGGCATTTTCCACCTGATGTTCCTTGACTCAAAACATCTCTTGTGCAGCTCCAGAATACTTACCACTGTGGTGGTTATAGTCGAGGTATCATTAAATAAATAAATCTAGTAAACAGTTTGTATTGCTACCATACAGTTTTAAATTAGAGGAAAACTGTGTTGCACTTATCCAGATTTCGAATGCCTTTGAGTCCCCTCTATTCCTTTTTCAAGGTCACTCCCTCTGAAGGCTTGAGTCAATTTGTACAAAAATAGAGTCCTCAGAAGAGTGAGCTAGAGAATGCAATAAAGACTTTTTCATAATGTCTGTGAAAACTCCTTTTTGAGTTCACCCATCCTCTTCCTGTGGCTTAAACCCACTTAACTCTCACCTAACTTTTGGTCTACCTGTATTTTATTATTTGTCATAGTCTTTCACAGGTACAGCTAAGAAAGGGAATTGAGAAAGGTATTCTGTTTTGTTTTTTCTCTTAATTTGTTTTGTTTTAGAATGGTTGGCGAGACTTTTTGTCAGTCTCCTGCCTAAAAAAAAATAAATAACTTAGTTAAGTAAAGTTTGTAATACACCTAAGCAGTGGGAGGGATACCTAGTGAATGAAACTTCATAGCGGTATTTTCTAGCTAGTATGCAGTAGTAAATGGATGAAAGGAGAGAGCGCTTGGTTTTTAAGGACTGATACTGAATTTCTTGAAATTGTTACGTCGAATCCTGAAACTTCATGGGTACTTGTGCGCTCTGATTGCTTTTAAGTTTTAGGTCTCCATACTTGTATTTAGGTCTTGTTTTTTATGTGTCTTTGAAGTCCAGCTGAATTCTTATGACGCCAAGAGATGTTTTTAATTTTAGAGTGAAAAAGTCCTGTTTTGAACTTGGTTCTCACGAATAGGGCTTGTTACAAATGCAAAGTTAATATTTGTCTTTCTGAGATCACTTTGCCGGAAAAGAAACAAACAAAAAAAACCCCAACCCTGCTGTGACTGTGGGAAAGGAGGTCTAACAATGCCTTTTTAGTTAGTAAGCTACAACTTAACAGTTTGTTACTACGTAAGGGACCTCAGTGTGACTGTGTTGGGATGCACGACGGGTAAGAGAGACAAGATGAGCAAAATAAAATGGACTGAAATATATGCAGAACCAGAGTCTATTTCCACAAGCACTGAGAAAATAGAACACGTTCTGAGCATTCTTGTAATATTTTTAATAATGTGGTTAGCATTAGTTCAGTTATTCCAATTGCTTTGTTATCTGAAGCTTGTTTGTGTGGGTATTTTCACCCTTCATTATTTCGGTAAATCTGACATCAGATTCCTGCTCACCTAGGTGTCTAAGGGAGTTAAAGTACAAAATCTCTCTGGAAGGGAAAAATGTATTCTGTGACTTAAATAACTGATGGGGCCCTTAAAAAAAAAAACAAACCCACAACTTGTTTTTTTCTTTTTGTATTAGAGCACTTTGAAGCAGTGGTTAATATTTTGTTGAACATGGTCTCGTAATTTAAAGCAAATCTGCGAATTGTACTTCAATAAAAAGGTTTGTCTTTGAGCTGCTGTTAGTGCTGCAGTGTTTGTGTAGAGCTTGCCTACCATCCTGTAATGACTTTGTCCTTCTCGGGCTGCCCTCAGAGGCATTTCTTCATATTCCATATTTTAGTCTGCACTGCTAGTGTCAGTGCATTTTGTTGATTGAAAGATCCCAAACTTTGAGGACAGTTGTTCCGTGAGAGAGTAGTATGCAGTATGCCTTGAGAGCTCCTTTGTTATGGTTATGCAGATGTGTCTTCGAATGGAATGAGCTGTCCTGACTGTTTCTGTGAGCGGAGCTGTTTTGCATGGATTTGGGATTCAGAGCCAGGCATTTGTGGATAGCACAGGCCCATTTTTTTTTTCCTTACAAAAATCTGATCATGCTCTTGTTCCTGGCTTTTGTGTTCTTTCTTCACCTGTTCTCTTAATAAAGGTAGGTTGTACTAATAAACGTGGCTGGGTTGTACCCCTTCTTTGTCTCTCCTAATAAAAAAAGAGCTTCTGAAAACCCCTTCTTGTCTTCTTAGAAAGCAGATTGGGAGTTTAATGTTAAAATGTTCATTTCACTGAGGAGTTAATTTGAAAATGCTAACTGGAATTGTGACTGCAAATTTATCTAGGTATTCTAACTTTAAAAAACCCCAACAGTATTTAAAGGGAACAGTCTTAAACAATAAAATTCTACAACATTAGAAATAAAGCAGTTCTGTATTTTGAGACTGAGCTCTATCGTGCTAGGAAACAATCAGATTTTTTTGTTGCTGTTTGGTTTTTTGTTAACCACCTTCATGATTTAAGGACAGGTTGGCTTCCTGCCACACGGAGTTGACTTGCAATAAGCAACCTGCTCAGATCTGTTGGATGATTGGGTTGAATACACTTGCAGTATCTTCCTGTTTTGAAAGGAACAGGAATAGCCATATAAATATGTATATACATATATATGTGTACACACATAAGTCTGTGTGTGTGTGTATATATATGTACATACAAATGATCTCACTTATATCCTCCACAGGCATCTATGAGTGGCATAAGAGTAAACAAGCTTTTTCTTTTTTTCTCCCCCCTTTAACCTGAGAAGCTGCAGTGTGTCTTGGGGTAGGAGGAAAGGTTTCTTGGGTGCTGTTCATCTCTCTCCCTTGAAATGCGTTGAGGCCCGCAGGCGCGGTGTGGCAGCCCGGGGAGCAGCGGTGACAAATGGCACGGGCGTTCCCCAGCGGCACTGAGTCACACACCTGGCTGCTTTCTGGAGAGGTTTTGGTGAGGTGAGAGGAGGTTGCGGTTTCTTTTTCCTTAGTCATTTGAGCTCCTGAGCGTTACACCCTGCTCTTTCTGCCTCCCACCACAAAAGGTAACTTCTGCAGTCCAGGTGCCTCAGTGGTGGCCTTAGCTAGTGCAAAGTCAAACTAGTGTTCCTTAGTAGCAAATTCTAATTAAATAATAAAAGCAAGGACTAGTGGGAAAAGGGCTCAGAGTTATGGAAAGGAGAGGTTTAATAGTGCTTCTGGCTTCCTATTTCCAAACCTATCAGGACACAGTCATGTTCAATATTTTCCTTTTAATTCTTTCCTGTGTTACAAATCATGGTGCTTTTTTTAAAATAAAAACAAACCAACTCTTTTCTTCTTTTCTTTACCTACCTTCTGTTCCAGTTACAAATTGGTGGAAATGTGGCCTTTGATTTTCTCTGAAAGGGTATGACTGGTCTTTTAGAAAGGTTGCAGCTATTTTGGGTCATGACTAAATGACAGATATTGAGAGTGAGTTGTCTAAACTTGAAATCCTGCTTCAAAGGTGTGTGCTACCTGGTGTAGATAATCTCTCCCATTTGATGCCACCTTGAAGTGTTTTTCTTCTGTTAGAACTTGTGGAAGGTTTGGGAATCTCACAGAAGGGTCTCGTCTGTGGGAGAGCTTTCCCTGGCCTGAGGGAGTTGCAATTCCTGCCTACCCACTCCTGTTCTGTGCTCCAGCACCTTATGTCTTGTCTTCCCTATAAAATGTAGTCATTAAGTAATGTGGGAACTGATCTTTGTTTTCCTGCCCCTGAAATTTTAAGGGTACAAATGTGATCTCAATGCTACTCTTCAAGGCAGTAGTTTGAGCCCCTCTGATATGTGATCTGTGCTTTTCTAGGCCAGACCACTTGCAGATACAAGGTCCCAAATTAGACAAATCCAGAACCTGATTATTCTGAGATGTGTTACTTGACTGCATTCTTAGCATTTTTAAATATACACAGTGTGGAAGGGAGGAAACTGTGAGGTACAGCTATCGTGAGACAGCATCGGGAGGAAGGAAGCTGTGCAGCGTGCTATGGCTGCGCAGCGGGGCAGGCAGCCCGAGCTCGCCCACGTGCGTTATCAGCATCACGGGTGCTGCCGCCCTGGCTCCCAGGAGCAGCACACCCCTATCTGCCCTCAGCAAGGCAGCAAGCACTCAGCGCTGGAGTTTCCAGCGTTGGGCTAACTAATTTTCCAGTTTGTGGCTCTACAGATGAACTGTGGATTGGTTAGCATAGTCTTCTGCTGCCCATGTACTGCTGTAGAGTTATGCTTACTCTAGGGCTTTTAGGTAATTATTTATATTGCGGGGACTTGATACAGCTTTCAGGTGCATTTGTTGTTTGCAGTCAAAAGCAAATAAAGTGTTTGATGGTTAGACATTTCAACTTTACTTTTCTCAGCTGCTGCAGGGCCCCATGTTCCAAGAGCCCAATGTATAGGAATGGCTCTGGTGATGCCATCTTGCCCAACAAAAGTCGGCATCAGAGGGCTCAAATCATTACCTGCACTCAGATACCTTCTCTTTAGTTGCTACACGTGTCAGTTCCTGAGAACCAAACTCACTGTTTTTAGGCACTTAAAAGAGGTGCGGTTGAAATTCTTAGATGGGTAAACACCTTGATTTTTCAGGTATTTATGGTGGGCTTGCTTCCCTTCAAAAGAGGTTATGCTTTGCATGTATGTGAAACTGCAGAATCAACACTGATTTTTAAGGTGTGTAATTACTTATAGGTGTTTGATTTGTGGTGGTGTTGGATTCTACATCTCTGAAAATGTAGTTCTGCTTTTTATAGGTGTAGAATTGGGGAGAGGTTTTTTTATATTTTTGCAGGAATAAATATCGCAGTGTGAGCAGATGACTCTTTTAGAAACAGAATTAACTGTCTGCATTTTCTTAATTGTAGAGCTGCCTCTTTCTAGTTGCTTAATTTTAACACCACCTGCACCACCCGCACCGGAAAAAAACAGATTGTCCCTTGAAAATAAGCTGCTTGAAGCAGATCGGTGATTCTGTGAGATCTCCCGAAGTTCAGGTAGAACAGGCCAGGAATTAATCTGCAGTTAATTTATGTAGACCTCAATGTGGTCCTGACCAGGATAATTTCATGTTACTTTCTTGTGAGTGGCACAAACACCTGTCCTTTATTTATCCCTTTTGTTAAGGGAATTTTAATAGAGAGCATGGAAGTGCTGCTCAAAAGTAAGAATTCACAGCATTTCTTGAAATAACTGAAATAACATCTGGCTTTAACAGAAAAAGGAAAGGTCAGCTTGCCCTGGGTTTTCCCTTTTCTTTAGGCTATCAAGTAAGTCACTTACTCAATCTTTAGTTTGTTTTTCTGTTTTGTTTTTTTTTTTTTTTTAAGAGAGTGACTGTTGCTGGCTTAATACATAAAACTTTAAATGTGCAATTTGCTGTTGATCACTCACAATGTTATTTTTTTTCCACTGCACTCATTGTCAATGAGCTTCATGAAAGATTGTAAAACAACGAACCAAACATGAAAGAAACGTGCTTGGGTAAATAAGCCTTAGCCCTTGACCATAGACAGTTGGGTGTGCAATTCAAACGAGGTATCCTGTTAATTACAACCTGTAGGTACAGAGAGCGTGTCTGGTAACAAATGCTTGTGGCCTTCTGGCACCTGGCTTTGTAACCTGGGGGTGCACAGGCTCTGGTGGGTGCGGGAGCCCACCCTGAGGTGGGTCAGTCTCATATGACCTACCTCCCCGATGTGCCTGCTCCATGGACTTGCTTGCTGGGGCACAGTGCTCCCGTCTCCCTAAACAGCGATGGCCGTCGGGGACTGGAGGGCTCGGCAGCGGAGGCAAGGTGAGCCTTGCTGAGTCTTGTGTTCATAGCGGTCAGAGGTAAGCAGCACAGGCATGAAGTTGCAAGTAATACTCACTAGGACTCCAAAAACACAGGCACATGAAATTTGGTTTGAATTTTGTTTGTGTGTGTTCTTGTATACGGTGACTGGAGTTTTACTTTGCTCTGTTTTCACATTGGTCATAAGGCTTAAAGACCTATTCCCCTGAGCAGTGGGAGGAGCAGCAGTGGAAGTGGTTAGCTCGCCGACTGCAGGCTTTGGTGGTTTTGTTTTTCGGTGCTAAGTGTAGTTGAGTATAGCTCGGAGAACAGTTGAGTAACAGGCTGATATTCTTGGCTTAGTATCTCAGGCAGTGTCTGAAGGAAATATTTGTACATGTGCACATGGATATGTACACTTCAGTGTCTGTCTGCGTGCTGGCAATGTTTGTACAGTGTGTGTATTCCCTGGAGGAAAAGCACCCTTGTTTCTCTCAAGTGGAAAAATAATTAAAAGCCAAAAAATTGTCTGTCTTCTACAATTTGACATTTCCCAAAACAACCTAAGCCCTTTTCTTTAGGCCAGAACAAAAGCATGTAGGAACACTTTTATAACAATTTTTTCCTACAGAAGTACCCCATATAAGTCTGCTTTTAAATTTCTCTTGCCAGGATTTCCCTCTCTGTGTTTGTCCCAGCACAGCAAGCTCTGACCTTCGCCGTTAGTACCCCATTGCCTCACCTCTTCAAGGCTTTCCTTCTTTCCTTTTCTGAAGGGATTCAGTCGTAGGAGCATCACCTGCTCCTTGCTTGAGAAGATAAGCTGCTTGGCTATTCTGCAAGAGGTGCCATTCCCTGTAAGAAAGAGGGTAAGGGAGGTCCTGTGTTGCAGTCCCTGGGATGCTGCAGGATGTGATGCAGCGTGGGCGCAGCTTCAGGGAATGGGTGACCTCATGTGCTCTGCCTGAGCTCTGAGTTTGTGTCTCCTGCTTGAGATACAGAAGGACTTGGGGTTTGTTGGCAGGGTTTCCCTTGTTAGCAGAAAGGGAAAGAAATCAGTGTGAAGATCAGACTCTTAGGTGTTTTGCATTGCCTTCAAAAAGAGATAGTATCCATACTTCTGTTGTTAGCTGACTGCATCTAAGCACAACAGTGGTGATGTTACCATGTCACTTCATTTGGGCAAGAGAAGCATTTTCCCCCTTCCCTCCACTCCCCCTACCTCTAGTCGTTTATTATCACTTCCTCACTTGTTGAAGCGTGTTTACAGGAAACTTCTCTGTGTGATGCGTGTGCGTGTACACACCAGCCTTGCTTAGCACACCGTTATTTTTTTGTATTTTTTGAGGACGATTGGGATAGCTTTGAAGCAGTAACTTTCATGCTTGTGGGTCTGTGATTCCTAATCACTCTTAAAAAAGTATTCGCTTTCTGAGGGTGCCATGCTCAACTCCAGCCCTTCTGAAGTTTACTTCTAAGTGTAGTTTCCACTAATCTTGGGGAAAGAAGAAAAATCACATCTGCTTAATTTGCAGGTCAGTCTTATGTTTAAGTGTTCAGAGATGGCAGCCAGCTTGAGCAGGAGTGAGGAAGTTCAGCAGATCCAGTTCAGTGGCACACAAGGAAAAAAATACTTTCAAAATATGTGTGGTTAGTGGAAACAGAGATTGGATGAACACTCAATAGATGCCAAGCATACTATATCCCATTGCTATTCTGTAAATACAGTTTTTCTGAAGTCATGTACTGTTTCTTAAAAATGTCTGTGTTTAGGTCAGAAGTAAACTGAACTTTCTTGGGATTTTTTTTACCTTGGTTATATGATAGATATACCTTTAGAGGTTAGGGCTTTTTTGTTTAGTTTTTTTTTTAATGTGTCAGTGAGATGAAAGTAATGATCTGGAAACAGACAAAGGAGGTGTGGAAGAACTAATGTAAGGAAAGCATAAATTCTGTGTGGTTAATTGGGTTGAGAGGTTCCGTGTAGTTTGCTCTTCCTGTTTCTCTTGCTCATAAAGCAGATGACTCTGTTGCTTCACAGAAACAGAAAATTATGATAAAGGGAAATTTTGATTTGGGTATCAGCAGTGTGAAAACTGAGATTTCCCTCTTTGGCTTCCAGATTATATTTCACTTGAAAACAGTACGAATAAAGCAAACGTGCATCTGTTAATACTAAAGAATAAAGAACAGCTTTTGTCTTCGTTCCCCAGAACATTGGTTGCTGCAAGCTGTTTGCTCAGAAATAAGCCTGTTGACTGTGTGGGTGAAATGGTTTTCTGTCTTTGCTCTTGCACTGAACAGGTAGCCCCAAATGACGAAGCTGTGGTAATGCTGCTTTGTGAATGGGCTGTGAGCTGTAAAAGGTCCGGTAAGCACAGGGCCATGGCTGTAGCCAAACTCCTGGAGAAGAGGCAAGCAGAAATTGAAGCAGAAGTAAGTTATTTCTACTTCTAGAGTAGTGTGAACAGCATGCTTAGAAAGCAAGGTATTTCTAAAGAAACACCACTCTAATTTCTACTCGTTACAAAACAAGTAAGTTTAGCATTTGGAGCACTGGGCATTTTTGTCATTAACTTACACTTTTAAAATTCTAGATAAACTTAAAATGAAAAAGCCTTCTATTTAAAATAAGAAATTGCAACCTAACTGAGAATGGTCTATGTTAGCTGATTTATATCTGTTTGTTTGAACTGTTTTACTTCTGTGAACTACTTGTTCAAATAAAGGGGTGCCACGGTAACTGGAGTCCCTCAAAAAAAGAGGGGTGTGGGTCTGGCTGGTGGGGCAGGGCTGTTCAACTGGTGGGGGACTCTGGGAAGGTTCCAAAACTAAGATCCGTTTTGAGGCAAAATTCAAGTGTAACTGTAAACCTTGCCTTCTCTAGAACTCCTTTGTTTTCAGGGGAAATGAAATGTTTCACTGGAGAAGCAGGATGCTGTAGTGACATCTTTGATGTAAACTGTTGTCTGTTGTGGCAAATGATCCTACTCCAGCTTGCATAAGCTGACACTTCGCCTTGAAACTCCAGTAATACTAAATCCGCTTGGTAGCGAGGATTGAACGGAGACAGTGTGTTCACGGCAGACACGCTGCAGCTTTCTGGACCAGTGGTACTCCCCATACCCTGGAGCACTGCTGCCTTGGCCTCGCCAGCATCCATGCAGTGCTGGCAGGCAGTTTTTACTGGATGGGTGTTCTCTTTAGGTTTGTTTTTTTGTTTTTGTGGTGTTTTTTTTTTTTTTTTTTCCCTTCCTAGAAAAAAGGTCCCCAGGAAAGTGGTGCGTGATGTCTGTTCAGCCTGGGTGCTGTGACAGATGAGAGCGTTCTCAGAAGTGCATCTGTGCAGGCAGATGTACAGACAGCGCGAGGTGCAAAAAGACTTTCACTTTCCAAAGCCTCTCTGCTTTGTCCGCTCCCCACCACACACCATTAGTTTGGGGGAAGAGAGCTTACCGCACTGTTTCTGCCTCACTCACACAGAAATCCACTCAAAGCAGAGATGTTTGCCCTGGTGGTTGTTATTATATTTAGTTTAATTTAGACAAACAAGAGGAATTGCCTTTTCTGTTCACATTGGTCCTGAAAGTTCTGTATCTTAAATTTTTGCTTTTATATGAAACCGTGTCATTGCAGATGATGCTACATGTCTCAGGCATTCCTTTTCAATAAGTAATCCAAAGCAATTAAAGAAAACTCCTTAGAAATAACCAAACTAGGTAATGGGAAAAACATGTCATTCTAGAGCAAGTCTGGATTTTATGAAAAGTTAGGAAATGGTCACATTTCCCACATGCAAGTGGTGGGAATATTATGTGCATTTTTAATTTATTTAACTGTGCAGAGATGTGGTGAATCTGAAGTCCTAGATGAAAAGGAATCCCTGTCTTCAGCCTCCTTGACGGGTTCCAGTCTTCCTGTTTTTCAGAATGTCCTGCTAAGGTTTCTAGATACACAAGCTCCCTCATTATGTGAGTATTAAGTAATTTATATTCCAAAGTAGGTCAGAAGCAACTGGTCTGCTGTCTGGCTGCTGAAGTTACTGTTTTCCTGTATCGGGTGTTTCACAGTTTCTGTGATTACCAGTTCTGTTTTCATATGCACATTTTTTTTTTTTTTTTTTTTGAGATCTGCCTTGTTATAGGACCTTTCTGTGATTTTTATTTCTTTCTTTTCACAAGAGGAAAATTGGTAGAAACTGTATTTATTTCTGTTTAAGCTGTAAGAGATTTGGGGAAATTACTTGCACTCTATGCATATTTAAGATCACTCACTCACCTCTTTTTGACGCATCCACATTTGAAGTGACTGACTTGGAAATTACACACAAGCGTTAAAAGTTGAAAGCTGTTAGCTGACAAATAGGTGGATTGAAAAAAGGATCTTTGTTCGTTGTAGGTTGCTCTGTGAAATGTCTTGGTCTAATAGAACTGCCTGATATTATAGCTCGTGTTTCTGGTATCTTAAGTACTGCTAGTTAGTGCTTTTTTTTTTTTTTTTTCCTGGTGCCCTTAAAGCAAAGGGATTTTAAGTGGTTTGAAATGTGATGCTGAAGACTCTCAACATCCGAAAAAGGAGAAACTCCTTAAAAATTTCCGTGCCAGTGGTGACCCTGGTTTTACTAAACCATCCAAACTATTTGTGTTATTTAGACTTGTGTTTCTCACGTGCTTAATTTCAAATGTGGTATCGTCCTTCTTCACCCAGGTAGCTCTGTGAGGGAGGGTAGGGAGAGCCGCTGGGAAATGTTTCCCTTGCTTGAAATATTCTTTGGTATTTTCGAGCATTGGACAAGCTTTGTGGTATTTTATTGCTTTTATGGTGGTTGAGCTTCTGTGTGTCCAAAAATGAAAAGCATGTAACCACTATATTTTGAAGGAGGGCAGATTGCCTGGTCTGCAGGTGTGTGTGTTACGGTGCTCCTCCAGGTGCCTTGCTTTTGAGGGGTAGGTCACGGCAGGCAGCTCTGGGTGAGTGGGACCTGGGGGCTGCAGAGAAGAGCTCTGACCCTGAACTGGTGTGCTCTTGGGCTTGCTGTTACAGCTTCTGTGCTGTGGTGTAATGAGAATTTCTAAATAGAAATAGTATTATATGTTGAACTAATTTGAACTTGTGAAGCATAATTTGCTTATAAATAAATGTTGATGACTTGGATTTGGTAGTTCTGTAGCTGGAGGTTTTGTTGTCTGGTATAAAGCTATTTTCTGTTAACTGCAATGTTGCAGACTTTTCTGTGGTACAGAACAATTCAAATTAAAATATAACTGTGATAAATGAAAACTTAATAACAGAATTTTATAGGTTCTATTTCTGTAGGCTTTGCTTTGGCGCTGGCAAAATAACATGCATTTATTTTAATAAACTTTTTCCTGATGTGCGTGAGCACATTTAATAGATAAAATACACTACCCTGTCAGGCTTTAATAAAATGTTGCTTTTACATCTTGGATGCCTGGCATGCAGAGAACTTGAATTCTTTGAATATATTTTTAAAGGTTTTCTGTTATGAATATAAAAGTACTATAGATAAGACAGTAACATTTACTATAGTAATATAGCATGTGAGGAAGGGACAACCATTGGGTGGTCTGTTACAATCCAATGCTTCAACTTTAATTTTAATGCATACAAGGAATTTCCTCTCCCTCTCACCCCCTCCTTTTAATTTTTAGAAGTATTTGAACATTGTACTTAACTGCTGACACCCCCCCACCTCTCTACCCCCAACTGGGCAGATGTGTATGGGGTAGGATGCTCTGGAATCCACTGCTGTCTGAAGTCTGTCCCACGTCTGGAGCTGACAGCAAAACAAAACCATGCAAATCAGATGGGAAATGGTTTGTTCTGTGTAGACAAAAAAACCTGTGCAGGATGCCTGAGACATTTTTAGTAGGCGTTTAAAATTAATTTGCTGGGGTTTGCAATTTAGATAGTAGAAACCCAAATATTTATAAGTTGAAACTACAGTCTAACTTTTTTTTTTTTTTTGGTAGCTGACCCAAATAGTGACCATGAGAAGACAGAGTTTGTGAATTTGGTGCTGCTTTTTTCTGAATTCACTCGGCATGATGTTTTCTCCCATGATGCGTACATGTGCACTTTAATATCACGCGGAGACTTGTCAATCACTGCAACTACTAGACCACGTTCACCTAATGGGGAAACTGTGGATGAACACTATTCTAAGGATCATGACGTGAAACTGGAGGTAACACTTCATGTTATTTCTCCCATGTTTGGTACTCTGTTTTGTTAAGCGTAGACTTTCACTGAAGCATTAATATTTTGGATATGAGGTATTAAGTTTTTTAATCTGTGTCTCCTTGTCTCTTTCTCTCTCTTTGAGAAGACTGAAAGTGATCCATTAGCTTCATTCTAGTATATAGCTGTAAACACTGTCATTTTGGTGCAAATATACTGAACTGACAGTTGTCTGGTGATCAGGACAAACAAAAAGGTGCAATGTAGACTTCTAAATGTACTAGTGGAAAAACTTATTTGCAGATGTGCTTCAGTGAAGAGAAGGGAGAGCTTTAAGCAGGAGGAGTCAGAGGAGAGCCTGGAGTAAGCCCCACATCCTCTGTGTAGTATGGGGCACGCTGGCACAGTGCAGGCGTGAGTGATGGCCAGCCTGGAAGTCTGCTCACACGCGATCAGGAGCTTACTGTGTGCTGCACAGCCACAACTGAAGACTGTGAAGCCAAACCTCACGACTCGTACGTGCACAGTCCAGGTGCAATCCCAAGTCTTTCATCAGATGAGCAGTTTGTAGCCTTTTCTAAAACTAGCGCAAGAGGAAGGCAATTTTAAACGCAGGACTGCAGACCACATTTGTACTCGTGTGATGAGATATAGGCTGTTGTTCTGCTGCACAGTCCACGTGGAGCCTGTGGGCAGCTAAAGCATCCTTTTATATTTTGTGTATCTCTTACGTCGGTCTCATGGCCAAATTTGCCCTGAAATATAAGGAGTTTGTACAAGTTGCCTTTCGTGGTACAACAAAGCAGGAAATAAATCTTGGGAAGGTACAAGAGTCGGCTTCCTGTTCTGTAGGTGCCCCTGGAGCAGAATTGCTCACAGGGGTATACTGTAAAGTTTTGTTTCCCCCTTTGGCTCCTGCCTTTTTCTATGCTTTTGTGGATTTAGGCTTGAGAAATACTTTTGTGAATTAAGGTTAATCATAAAGATTGAAAAGTCAGTAAAACTCCTTACCATCAATACTTTTTTTTCTTAAATAGGTGGAGTGCTTGGGTTTACCTGTGATCAGTTAAATGGGTCTTCAATGACGTGACTGATGTTTGTTTTTCTCTCTGGCAATTATTAGGATCATAGTATTATGGAACATATGGGCATTGACTCAGGAACCGCTAGTATTTTTGATGATGTAGACAAGAGTGACTTTAAGGCAGATTTTGGTTCGGAATTTCCAGTAGGTTTAACTTTCGATTTTCTGCATGCTTTTGATGCCTGTGCCTGCTGCTTGCTCTTGCCACTGAATGTCTCTCCATGCCCCTAGCACCACCCTGCTTCTTCCATCGACAGCCGATGTCCTTTGGCATCCAGGCCCTGCTGTCTTCTGTGTCAGTGCGTCTCCTCCTTTCTCTGCACCTCTGCTGTATGACAACTTACTGCTCTTCTGTGCTTCCCCTACTTGTCCACCTGCACACGTGTGTGCACACTTACACGCGCACGCCTCTCTCCCTCCTTCCCTTCCTCCCCCTTGCCCCCAGCATATTCGGAGTGCTGTGTATTACAGTTAAGCATGAATAAACACGCAGATTTACCCACTTCTTTGACATTGAGGAACTCCATTGATACAATTTGCTTTTCAAGTGACTGTTCTGTTTTGGCTCTGTCTTCCAAACTGTTTCCCCCTCCCTCCCCCTTTTTCCTTACTGTTAGCTTGATTCTGCATTACTCTTGCATCTCCTACTTTCTTCTTTTGGACTGGTCCTCATTCTCCATCTGCATGGACTCCTATGCCCAGACCTATCAGTGCAGATCTACTTGCAGGACATTGGGACCCCTGTTTCTGCCTGAAATCTGTCATATTGGTGGTTTCAAGCATGTCCATGCCTGCCTACAGTGTCTCTTGTCACCTCCCACTTCACCCTTTTCGTTATTTTCCCTCAATCACTGGACTATCTCATTGCAGTTTCTGTGTTACAGCAGCATAAGAATTGTGGAGATTGTTCTGAATTGTAATTCTTTTTTTCCTCACTGAATACTGCTAGTTTCAAACTTGTCTAATAACAATGGAGATATCTCCATTGCATAGAGATGCATAGAGATATAATGTGTATATGTATCTTAAATTTCAGGCTTGATTATGATTGCCCTTGTTTTGTCTATCTCTGAAAAACCTCAGATGTTTAAAAAGTAACTGTAAGCAAGAAGAAAATCTTATCTCTGAATGCAATTGCTGAGTTTTGAAAGCTAGAGGTTACACTTACCTTAAACATTTGTTTTACATGACTTAGATTTTTTCTCCAATGCCTGGGGAGTCTTGTGAGAATGTGAACTCTTCTTTAGACAGAAGAATTTCAGTTACCAGCGAGAAGTCAGTCAAGAGGGAAAGACTGAGAGAACTGATTTTTCCATCCAATTATGACCTCCTTCGCCATTTGCAATACGCAACACATTTCCCTATACCTCTGGTGAGTGACCTCTGTACTTGTGTGCGTAAGGGTACTGCCTGATGTGACAGCAAAGCATTTAAAGGAGGAAAAGTTCGCTGTCTGAAGAGGGCTGGGCTGTGTCACCTCTGCCTGAGGGCTCCTGGCTGGCTCGCGTGAGGCTTTGGCTGCCAGCGTGCACACGCTGTGCGCTGCAGGGTGGCTTCAGTGCAGCGCACGGGCACCTTTGTTTTATCGAAAGGGGATTAGCTGGAAGAATGCCTAAGAGGTATAATAATGTGCGATGACTTACTCAGATTGAGGAGACAGGCACCACAATAAAACCACCGTGTGCCAGGGTCTAATAAAACTTTGCTAAGTTAAAAATTTGATATTGTAGTTATTTTCTTGCTTAAAAATTTGATATTGTAGTTGGTCAGATGGATGAATACCAAAATATCTGAAAGAAAGAGTTCTGAGATGTAGGGGACAGAATGGTGTTATTTCCTCCCATCCACTCCTCGCTGTTTCTAGCGTGGATTTTTGGCAGCTGCTGTTGTGTTTGTCTGTAGGCTCATGGGAACTGAGGAAAGCCCCATGAATAACATTTCAGATGACTTCTCATGTTTTCTACTGTGCTGGAAAATGGGCCCAAATACTGAACAAGCCTTGAACTGGAATGTATCTGCTTGAGATTTTTTTTTTTTTTTTTTTTAAGAAGAACAATGATAACTTTTTAACAATATTAGATCCTGTCAGTCCAGGAAGTGTCACCTGAGAGTATGATGTGATAACCACAGTTTTCTTTGCTTTACATTTTTTACTCCACAAATTTTGGGTTCTGATTTATTGCAGGTGAATTGTTATGAGAATACTGAATGAACTATTGCAGTTCAGGACAGTTTTGAATGCTTGCTTAAAGTTTGATTCATATTTTGCCCATTTTAAGGATTAGAAAAAAGATAACTTGATTTGGTTTTATATCTGAAATATTTTTGATATACAATGGATTTTTAAATTTTGAGTACTAATTATTCTACATATGCATTATTCTTGGAAGAAATTGTAGATTAGAATATTGATAAACTTAATTGCTGTTTTTTAAATTTTTATTAAAAAAGCAAGCAAAAGGAACACACTGGGTACTTATACTTACTCTATCTTAATTTTAAAATTTCCTTGAATTTTCTGTAATAACATCTTAGCTCTTTTTCATGTTCATTGAAGCAGCAGCAAGAAAAGGCAATGGAACTTGGCAAGAATAAGAAATTTATTTATAAAAACTGCAGGTGTGATATAGGCAGATACAACAACTTATACTCAGTGCAGCTTACAATCACTTTCTGGAGTAAATAATGCCCTCTAAAATCCTTTTGGGTTAATGGTATGTTTGAAAACTTTGCAGCTGAAGAATTGCTATTAAATAATCTCCTCGCTTGATTGCACCAAGTCATTTAATATAGTAAGTAGGCAATATTTACCTTAGAAAAGGTGAGGTCAGATGCTTACCATAAATAATTGTAAGGTGTGTTTGAGTCTGTCTGAACATGTTGTTCAGACATGTTAAGTGTTGCTGATCCTTGGTAGGTCATCACTGGTACATTGAACTATTTCTGAAAGGCATTACCGAACATTCTGCTAGTTCAGACCTACTATGTGAACCTTTAACAAAGTGATTGATATTGTTCAAGTTTTTTCCTTCTGCTTGGGTTTAGGATTGAGCAGGAACGTTGTTGACTGTGGTAGCCATGCTTGCAATTGCTCAACGGCTGTTTATACTGCAGATTTGCAAACTCTTCTGATATATTTTAGAATCAGTACTTTTGCATCTTCTGTTCACTTCCGTGTTGTGCCTCTTTGTCTATGAAAACCTTTGCCTCTTTGGGTGCTGCAAAAGTCTCAGTAAATTTCAGTCTGAATGTTTTGGAAAGATGGTAATACAGAATAGGGTCAAAACAGAGGTTTGATACCGCAAATAGCAAGGTAGTTTCTTTAGCTTTAAAGAGAGCTTGTTTCAGAGAGCAGCTGGTTATGGTATCGGTTTGGCTCAAAGTGTAGGGGATACGAACAATGTGGTATGGAACAAAACACAGCAGGTAGCCTGCAGTTACGAGCAGGATGTTGATGAGACTTTTCTTCACATTTGCGTAACTCTCACTGTATTTGTTTCGGTAGAGTTGTCTAACAACAAGAAAATTGGAAATGAGTATCACAGCTGAAAAATTCAGGAATATTGCTGTGCATATGAAATTAGTAAATACGTGCCAGTCTCTTCCAAATTTTGTTTTGAAATCGATGCATCCTGCACCAGGTCTTTCTTCAATGTTTTTTATTGGAATAGCCATATTAGGCACTGTAATAAGGAGAACCATTGTCCATACGACTGCAGACAACAACTTGGCAAATCCAGGCCCTTGAATGCGGTAGATCTTAGAACTGTGTGTTAGCTGAAGGCAACGATCCATGCTTACAAATCCTAAAAATATAATTGATAAATACATGTTCAGGTAGATGAAAGAGGCTGTGACTTGACAGTGGAATATTCTCAGTTTCCAGGATGCAACTCCTAGGTCAACAACAATCTTTACTGGCAACGCCAAAGTCAACAAAAAATCCGCTGTCAGGAGGTTAATTAAGTAGATGCTCACACATTTCTGTTTCTGATCTTTTTGTGTGAATGCCCATAGTGCAAAACAGCTTCCAATAAATCCCATAAGAAAAATTAAGTAGTAAAAATAGGTAAAAGGTTCCATTTCTTTGCTGATGTGGCATTGTGAAATGTTGCTTGACATTGTAAACTTCTTGTGCAAGTTGGTTTTGCTGCTAGGAGATACCAAGAACCTACAAAAGAACAAAGACGACATCAATGACGTCAACTTTTCCTGAGCAACAGTAGTTATTCTCTGAGAATTTTGTTTGATTAATTTCATGGAAAAAATGCAATTGGGAAGAAATATTTTTTTCTCTTCATGCTGCTTCACAGATATTCAAGAAGCCGTTGTTCTCATGTCGGAAAAGTTTGGAAATGTATTAGGATTTGTTCTTGAAAGCATATGGACTTCTGAGAAACTTTTCCACTAGAGCAGTCTTTGAGTGTTTGGCTCAACCCAGATTAAGATTCAAGGTTTAAGATTAAGCATCTGGTTAATAACGGTCATACTGTAACTTCATAACTTTTTGACAATTGAAACTATGCCTAAAAAAAGGTAGTATTTGTAGCAGTCTTGTTCTATAAAAATGTAAATGTATCGGGAGTTTTGAAGTTAATGCACTATAAAACCAACACACGGATATGTCAGACAGATGAGCAAATAGTTCTAATCAGTCCTAAGTTTTTGCAAACTGCTCTCTCTTCCTACTTGAACAGAAGATAAAGTAATCACATATTTTTATGAAGCCTTTAGAAAAAACACATTTGTAAAGGAGCAGCTATTAAGTAATTTTGCTCACTTCCTTCTTAGGCTTTGCTAGAAATTATAAGGAAGAAAAGTAGAAAATGTTGGTCTTATTTTAACTAAATGTACTACTTCATGACTGAGGGGGGGTTTTGTTTGTTTGCTACACTGTCAGACTGCAGCATAGAATGTCTGTGGGAAGGGAGGCACGTTCATTAGAACTTCTTGGAATGAAAAATGATACGTAGATGTCTTGAATATCATCAGACTGAAACACTTATTTCATTATATTGTTCCTAATTTTAATACACAATATAAGAGAACTACTGCATCAGCACATTTATTTTCTGCTGTAAAATACATATCCAGATGTGCATAATTTGTAAACCAAAATGATTGCGGATACTCCAAGGATTTAAAATAGGGGAAAAAGCTTGCAATTGGCTTTCTGCAGGTGGTCTCTGTTGTCCTGAAAACATGTAATCGAGGTGAATAAAGTTTGGGTGTGTGCAGCATAGGTGAGGAGCAAGCAGCACTGTCAGAGCTGTTGGGCTTGCTGCCGCGGTCCTGAGGCGGTGAGAGTTTCCTGCACTGGGGCATGGTGCAGCCCCACTCGTCCACCGCGGGGCAAAGAGGCAGCCTGGCAAACTGAGCCCTGAAATACTGCTGGAGCTGGAGCCTCCAAGGATACAGTATGACTGCAGCCAAGTAACACTGACCACAGGCAAAGCAAAGGCTGTTTTGCTCAGTAGTTGAGCCTGACTTTCTATTTGTTTGGCACAGTTAATATTTCAGGCTGTATATTTATGTAGGTCTAGATAGGCTGGAACAGACAAAGACTAAAAACACGTACCTGTCTTAGTGGTCTCTGGGGTCTTCTGAGCATTAGTCTGCAAAGGTCTGATGTCTTTCGGCGACTGCGCTCACAGTCCAATGAACGTGTTAATCTTTTCCTCTGGTTGCGTCTGCTGTTTTTTAAAAGTGCGTCTGTGGTTTTTAAATGTGCTGATTGACGCAGTTAAAACCAGCATTCAAATAACTAAACCACGTGGAAGTTACCTAAAAGAGAGGTGACAGAAAAATCTAACTCTTCACGGAACAGCCCAGAGAGACCTCTTTTTTTCTTTTTCTCCTGCAGGAGCTGGTGGCTGGGTGGGAGGCACACCGAGGGCACTGCCCTTCTGCACGCTCTGCCCAGTGTAGCACGGTGGTGAGCTGCTCCTGGGCGCTCAGTGCTGTGCTGGACGAAATAGAGAACGATGGGGAGAAAAATGGCTGCAGAAGAGGAAGTTAGACATGTTGATGTGGCCAGTAGCATGGGTTATTACAGTTATTGTGATTCAAAATACATTTTTGTGGAGGAAGGATGATCAGAGTTGCTTGACCTGTCATCAGTGAGCCGACAGGGATGGTGAATAGTGCTGCAAACTGGCTGATACCTAGCGGACCTGAAGGCAGTGCAATTTTCACTCTCTCCTCCTAACTCCAAGCCTGAAGATTTAAATTCAAATGTTGATTGCATGTTCACGTATGTAAGGGTGATGAGACACTCATGTTTTGGGCAGCCCCAGCATGTGCACTTTTTCATGTAGTTCCTAAAACTTCATTGGGTTAGTTCCAGATTTTTGACCTGGGGCTGTAGATGCACGATGTCAATGGCTGTTGCTTTGCTTTTGTTTAAAAAAAAAAAAAACCTGAAACTTTCTTCCCCCCCTGGTCCTTATGTCTTACATTTAAAATCTCTCTGGAATCAGGGTTTGGCCCCCATTCATTATATATTCCTGCATGAAATTGCAGGCTTTTTTTCTGGAGTTGCAACATAATCTGCAGATTTAAAGGCATATAGGGATTCCACTGATGGCAGTTAAAATTCTAAACCTTTGGACATTTGCCAAGCACTGCTAAAAATAAAAATGACACATCAGGGATACAGGTAAAATGTTTATAATTAAGGTTGGGGTTTTTTTTTTTTTTTTTTCAAACCAGGAGAAAATGTCTAACATCAGGCTAGGGGGCTGAGGTACTGACAACGATATTGAAACCCCAAAATGTTAGCACTTGGTTGTAGTTGAGAATCCACAGGAGTCTACAAATCGCATACCAGAGCTTTGTGAAGAAACAAATCTAGAATGTCTGGTTTTAAGTTTAGTCATAAGCTTAAAGTTCAGACCATATTTGTCAAAATGTCTGCAGAGCTTCATAATCTGGAATGATCCTGTGTTCGGTTTTGAGCAAAAATGGACTAGTTTTATGGTGTTATGCTTATCGTGCAAAACTGATCTTTTCATACTTGTATTTTTTTTTTTTTTTAACTTGAAATGTAGCACTTAGTTTTTACTCTGTGTGTGTATGCATTTGTGTCTGTCCTTTTCTGTAGAATCAGTTTACAGCTCAGAAAACTTTTCCAGGTCTAATAAGACAAGGTGATGGTTAGGTAAACCTTTGCTGAAAAATGGTCTACACTTCCTACAGAGGTGTTTCAGGAGAAGCAATGTGAGAACGTGAGTCTACTGAGTCTTGATTCTGTTTTTATTGCGGTTCAGTGTCATCCCCTTCCCCTGTCTATATGTCTAATTTAAAAGGCCATTTTAATTCATAAATTACAGATGCAGATGGTAGATTTTGCTGTAGTTGAAGCTGCTGAGCACTTCTCATTATAAAATCCTATTTTTGGTGGTTTAAACTTTGCTGAATTTTTTGACTTCTGATTTGACATTTTCCATGATGCGTGCCTGCTTAGGCTGACTCCTGGGATTGGCGGGTGGTGCAAGGAAGGGAAGGGGTGCTGGTGTGGGTGGGAATTCAGCCAAAATGATTAAATCATTTCTGAGAACAAAGCTAGGAAAAATAACATCTAAACCTTTAAAAAAAAAAACCACCTCTAAATCGGATGACCTTTAGAAGAGCATCAGGAGCCTTGTGTTTTGAATTAGACACACCGAAGATTTGTGTAGGTGGTCCTTGTGTCAGGATCACTTCTGATACCTCTCCACATTTTGCATATTCATTTGGAGGAAGGTTTCACATCCAGAAAAAGTTTCTAGAGGCTTTCTGGAGCTCTGCTGTTAGTAGGCTTTAACCATTTTTATTTTTTTCCCCTTCCTTCCGAGCACCCTCTCCTGCAGGTGTAGTTGAGCCAAGCACCCACTGCTGGCTCCGAGCAGGGAGTGGTGCCCCTGGGAAGGGGGAGCCCAGGATTCTGGTGTTGCAGAGGAGAGTGAGCTAGGACTCGCTTCTGAATGCTGTGGGCTAGGTTACCCACAGGGGATGCAGAGGAACTGGGAGAAGGGAAGGGGAAGGGTGAGAGTAGACAGTAGGGATGGGGAGTGAGTTTGGATGTACCTCAGAGTCCCTCACCTGGGGTCTGACTCTTTGAAGCTGTGAAATGTTACGTCGCAGCATCACGTTGGGGCTGTGTGGGGCAGCGCTGCCCAGGGTGTGGGAGAGCGGACGTCTCCCTGGCTGGGCTCTGCTTGTTAGGGATGAGTGTAGTTTCTGTAACGAACGCATGACATCCCCAGCACATGCTTGGGGTATGCTAGGGCCCAGGTTGGCTGAAGGTTCCCCCAAGAGATGCCACCTTGTGTTTTCTCCTCCCGCTTCAGCAGGTCGCCCCAGGGGTTACTTACTTAAGGCGCCTCTGATAAGAGTCCTGTGGGACTTACTCAGGATTAAAGATGCACCATAAAGGGTGCAGTTAAGTTTAAAAGGACAACTTTCTTTAATTTTATATTGGAGGATTGCCCAGGCTGGTAAATACACACAAGTGTGCATTTGCAGTATGTTTGTCCTTGTTTCTGCGGCTGCCAGGCAGGTGCAGCTTATGGTGAGGGCATGTCTCTGAGCCCCTCGTTTTTGTTGTGTGTTCCTTGTCTTCAGTCCTGGAGAACATTAAATGCTAGAAAGCACTGGCCAGGCGTTGATGTTCAAAGCTGTGTGTTATCTCCTCTCCTTAAATGAGGAAAATATATAACAACCTATTAATCCATCTGTTAGGAAGCTAATGTTTGAATCTATATTGTTCATATCCTTGTATCTTTTAAATCAGGAAGGTTGTCAAGCATAGAGTTACATGATTCCTTTATATAAGGTTTTTGAGCCTACTTTCTATGCAGTTACAAAAGTAAGGCTTATTTGCATGTTGTGCCCACACGGACTCTCTCTGTCAGATTTCCCAGGGTTGGGTGCAGTGGGAGAAAACTGGGAGAAATTTCACCCACACTTAGGTGGGGGGAAGGTAACCGTAAGCTTCCTGCAGCGTGGGATAGTGCTGGGGGAGCAGGAGACTTTCCCTCTCCCAGGAGAAGCATCCTTGCCACCACGTCCTTCCTCTGCCGCTTGGCACCAAGCAGCCTGAGAGCAGAATCAGGTCACCAGTGGAGGGTGGGGGTTGAGCCCCGCAGCCCTGGGTGGCAGGGAGGCACGGGCAGAGCTCCGGCTGCGGTTCCTCCTCCCAGTCTGGGCAGTGACGCTGTCTCCTGTGGGCAGATCTCCAGAGGCGTGTTCAGGAGTCGCTGCGACGGCTGCGTTGGAGAATGTTTTGGAGTGGATTCCTTGCGTGAGGGATGTGGCTCTCACAGGCGTCCCTCTGTTAATAAATGTGCTGTTAAAGGCACCAGAAGTTCGAGATTTAATTTTGAGTTTGAGTTTAGATTGTGTGTGTTTATGTGCCTGCACCAGCCAGACGGATGTGCATGTGTGGAATTTCTACAGTCGATGTATGATAGCGAACTGATGGGAAATGCTGGTTTTATCATGATTTTCTATCATTTATGTGGTGGTAGACAGGAAAAAAAACCCCAAAACACTTGCAAACAGTTGATTTTCTTTCAGCTTATCTTCAATTGTGAGAGAAGCATTCAAAATCAACGTCAGAGGCATGGTAATGAGCAGATGGTACAAATTAGTCCTCGAAGAGTTTTCCTCTCTTTCTGTGTGCGGCTGCCACAGTTACTGTTTTGCTATTGAGGTATGTCTTTGAGGAGCAATCTTTGAGTGGTGTTTTTGCCATCCTTTAATTGCGTAGCCAAGAAGTTTTTTTCATGTACAAACAAGTTTAGTATTTTTTCTTACCACTTTTCATGACTTCCATTGACAGATTAAAATTTTTTGTCCCATTGTGATATCTGCATTGTAAATGAAAAATATGAGTGATCTTGGCACAGAGTAGTTACAAATTCTGAGCAGAAACAGCTATTTCTGATGAAAAAAATGCCCTGAGCACAACAACTTTTCTGTGCATATATGTGTGTGATGTCTCTCATGCAGTGCACACTTGCTCTTCCCCACGGCACTACACCTTTGCAAGAGATTCCAGGTCCAGCTGAAAAACCTAGCTCTCCAAAGAATAAACAGACCAAACCCAGCTTCTTGTTCCTGCAGTGCAATGGAGGGAGTCATGAGTAAGTCAGGAGGGTGAGCTGAGCTGGGGACTGGGTCAACATCGAATGGCACCCTTGGGTAGCTCTGGGTTACCCATAACTTTCACTGCAACAATTTTAGGGAAATTCCTCTGACTGGTAGGTTGACAAGGCAAGACCCGGTACTTAGTGTGACTACAAGACTTCGGGGTGTCTGAGGAGCTGGCTAGGTTTGTCTGAGGTGTGATGCGTTGCAAAAGAACTAACCAGTGCAGAAAAAAAATTTGCCTCATGCGTTTCCATCCCAGTTCAAAGCGAATCAAAAGCTAGAAATTTAGTGTCACTTTTTCAAAAGTGTGTTGGTCAGTATATTTTCCCTTGGGTGCCTTACGTAGATTTTTTGTTGTTCTAATATCGGTAATCTGGTGGAGTGAGGAAAAAATTTAATGTTTTTTTCAAAGCTTGTGAAGTAATTAAAGAGTTATACAAATACATATTGTGGAAGTGTTTTCATCTCTGTATGCCACTGTGCTTTCGGTTATTTAGATTTATGTAGGCAAATACCAAGCCATGCTATGTAAGGAACTAAATGTTTTTGCCATAAATGATAAAAAGTCTCCCACAAAGCTCCCACAGATTCCCTTCCCCTGCAGACTATTTCCCTTCCTTGGAGGGAAAAGCCTGCAAAGTCTCAGTTTGACAAGAGTCAGAGAGCTCTTAGGGAACCATATATAAATAATATTTTATGTATTTTCTTTAAAAAAAACGCCAAATGCGACTTTCTCCCTAGTCCCTAAGGGCTGGTTTGGGCTGAGGGTGCCCCCAGCCCCTGCTTTCAGATGAACATTCAGGCTTCCCCAGGTGGTTGGGTGCTGGCTGCTTTGTGGGTTTGGGGTGGGACTGCTCTTCGGGCAAGGGGGAAATAAATGGAGGTAAATACGCTCCTCAAAGGTGTGTTTAAACTCAGCAGGCAGTTTAAAGAGCTGGCTAGTCCTTCAGTTTAAATATAATCCTATGTGATGGTAGAATACTGTTACTGTAGATTGGTGGTCTCAGACCAAGAGAAATTACCCGCAGCCTTGGAGAAGGTTCAAAGACCATGTATTTAAAAATCTTTCACCCTGAGAGATTCTCTGTTAGGACTGAAATGAAACACAGTGGCAGAAAGGTGAAGTACGTGTTATTTCTGTTCCTGTATCTTCTTTGTTAAGTAAAATGAAAGCATTCAGCTTCCAGAGCTGTTGCCTGAAAGCTTTTGTGGGTACTTTATGCACTAGTGTGTTTTTCCTGTACAATGATAAAATCAATCAATCAAAAAAAAGTGCTGCACTGAAAAATACAGTTAAAAAAGATATTATATTTATATATAGAAGGTTGGTGGCTCTCAGCTATTACCTTTGTACAGAGAGAAATGCTTTATCATCGTGCCAAAATCATAGGAAAACCAACAAATCATTCTTTCTGGATTTAAATATACCCCAGAGTTTCTGGACAGCTGTACGTGTGTGTTTTCAAACGGCTCCTTGAGTGTTCTTACCTCCTTCTGCAACAACAGAAAGGCAATTACTAAAATCTCAGTCAATTTGGTATGTATGCTTTTGGTCTGCACCATGTTATTTCAGAAAAGTCCTGAGGAATATGGTATAGTGTAACTGTGCTATTTAGTTTATAGAGGGATCCTCTTTAAACACTTGCTTACATTGAGCATCACATTTTACAGAGGTACTTTGACATTTGGTGGCTAAGGGTGACAAATAATCATGTTTAATTTTTAATTTTATAGAACGTTCCCTTTAAGAAATCATATATATATATATATTATATATATATATATATAAATACATAAATTTTACCAATGGTTTTTCAGGCTCTGTGCAAATCTTTGAGGATTTGATATATTTTTTTTTTTTCTTTAAATCTTCTGCTGCCCCCCCCAGTTATTGGAATAGAGTCCTTCCTTAAACTGCGTATCGCCTTCAGCGCTTTGGTTTGTGAGCTGGTAAATACACAAGAGAGCTTCCCCTCAGGATCTGTCTTCTTTCATGGGCTGGTGGAGGCCAAGTTAGAGGGGCTGGTGCTGAACTTCATTGTATTGCTTCTGAGGGGTCTGCTCCAGCAGAGGTGGGGCCATCATTTGTTTCCAGGCACTTCAGGCTGGGTTGTTGAGTCATGTGTGCCATGCCTGGCTTCGTGAGAAACAACAGCAAATGAGTTTGACTATTGAGTCTGTTGGATAATCCGTTCAGAGAACCATGGCTTGGAGCTCCAGAACATGTTGTTCCAGTTATTCCTCTGTCTTTTTTTGAGACCCAGATAGGTTGTATCACACCATAATGCAATCATAGCATCAGTTGAAATAGCATGTTGTCAATATATTGGCAACATGCAATAAAGTTTTTATGCAGAGAAACACCACTTGGTATTTTATGCTGAAATCTTTTTTCTGTTTTATTGCTGGTTGTCATCTGTTCAGTTTCTTTGAGACTTAATTCTTGAAAAACTTTCTGAAAAGCACATTATTTTACAGACCTGAACCTACACTATGTTTATACTTTCCCGAAGTGTATTTGATCTTCTGGATTTAGAAATTTCAATCTCACTTGAAGTTTTCAGCTTGAGCTGCAGTTTTTGATACAGCTTTTCTTTAAAGGGTAGGCAGAGGAAAAAATAAATAACGGGATCAAGGCATACGTTTGCAGCAGACAGTACAAGAGTAAACTCCTTTGCATAGAACAGCGTTTTTTTTGACTGGCAGTTGAATTGTGAGCTGGTTTGACTTACAGTGTATGGTATTCTGCAGACGTGATAAGGTACAAAGCAAATGACAAATACAAACATGATACTGAATATATTACGGCTGGTTTTTCTCTTGGTCACATCTGAGTTCCTTCTGAATTTTTTATAAGAGCTATATATTTTTTTTGAAATAGAAGTGTAAAAAATGATTAGCAGAAGAAAAACAACCCAGAATATCCCCGTGCAAATATAACTTGATGCCTTGTGCCACTGTCTGCCAAGCTCACTTTTAAGACCTATACATTTTCTGGAATAATGGTCTCCAGTGATTTCATTAGTTAAAATCATATTTGGAAATGATATAATTATTAACAATAACCATATGATTATAGAGACCACCTTACTGTAGTTAACAGTGTGAACGAAGGAGGTGAACAAAGGCTTTACAATTTTGTAGTATCTGTCAAAACTTATGAGGCCAAAAAATGTTATCCCAATGTACATGTTTGTATAAAAAACAACAGCAGAGTATCTACACACAAACGTGTTGAGCTGTGGAGGTGCAATTTCTGAATCAGCAAGAATTTTGAAAGGAAACGTCAAGCACATTAGGAGATCAGCAACAACGATGTTTTTGAGATAGATGATAAAACTCTTTTTGCTAGAAACATACAGAAAGATCCATGCTGCCACACCATTGAGCAAGAGTCCCACTATGAAAATTAAGCAGTAGATCAGGGGAATGACTGTCCTAGTTATTACTGTGCTGTGACTGCAGTTGTTTCCCAAGGAGCTGGTGCTGGAGTTGAACATCTTACAATATCTTTGTTCCTAGAAGCAGAGAGAGATAATCTCAGTAAGATAAAACAATGCTATGCTTTCAATTAATTAATATAAGATATCTACTCTTACTTAGAAATAAACTTGGCAGGCTTCTCAGAAATCACCGCATGATCATTTCCAGTGGGGATACATAGTAAGTATTTTCCAAGTGGTGCCATCTCACTTTTTTTATGATGTTCAAGGGCATACTGCTGTTTTGAACAGAGAATCCATTTGCTTTTCTGTCTGACTTTAATCCGTTGTCTTCAAGCTCTGTGCTGCCCCGTTTCTGCAGGTATAAGCCTACGCACTTGTAACTAGGAGGGGGACTGAGCCACAGTGATTTTGTGACTCTAAATACATCTCATTAACCATTAAGGACCAATACATATTTTTAGCACTGGTTTACCGGGAAGCATGTGAGGGATATGAATATTTGTATCAATACAGTAGAAGTGTTCTGTTTTGTATACAGGCATAAAAACCACTCTTCTGTTAGTCAGGCATGGAAGTATCTAGTGTATGCCAATATTTTCTAACGCTCACTTGAAAGAAAACCTTATGTGCAGCTAGCACAGTTTGCTTTAATCGTTTACTTTTAGTAGCATGTCTGTGTGTTAGCATAACGTAGAAGCTAGAGCTGTCCTCTCAAGTCTTTCAGACTGAAATTTTAGAGCATCTCCAAGAAGAAATCATATCTGCTGTCTGCTTTTCTTGACAGAATGCTTACGGGGGTGGATTATCCTCTGTAGGGAGGGCAGAACAGATATAGATACAATACTGCTGTATTTGGCAAATGAAAACCTAGGCAACTGGAAAACACATGCCATGGAGCTGGGAAAAAACCCCACCCTGTCTTTTAGAAAATAAGGATTTCCTTATTGCCACAGTTCAGAGTCGGTAGCTGATGCTTCTGTGTAGCAAATTGGAATTGGAATGCAATCTTGCAATAACTAGAAATGGAAATTTTCTTTTAAACAGGTAAAATTGTTTCCTTTGTTTTATTGTTTTCTGTATCTCTTCTGCAGACACTGGAAAGGCTGACCAGCTTAGGTGCTGCTCTGTAACTTGCATGGATAAGTGGAGCAATGGAGGTGCTGTTATCCATGTTCACATGCAAAGCCTGCAGTTAATCTCTTCCTGCTAGTTGTACCGTAAGAAGACCTGCCTATCTTTATGTTTAAGCTCTAGTCATGGAGGCATTTGGTTTTGTTTGGTTGGGTTTTTAAAGGAAAAAGATGGTGTCAAGAGCAGGTGCTATAATACGACTACCATGTGAGTAGGTATGTTAGGATTTGGAGGTGATAATGGGTAAGGTTTGGGGTGATATTGCTAAAACTAGAATGATCTCCACTTTTCCCTTTGTATCTTTCAACTATCTGCTAAGACAGCTGGAAAGCACCAATAATGATTGGCGTTTTTATTTAAGATGGTAACAAGCTGCATTTGAAAACTTCTCTTCCCGCTGCCAAAGTCCAAGCTAGACTCTGTAAATCTTTCAGTATCAATGGCTTGTCCTTACCTTTCTTGATTTGACTGTTGTGGTGCTTTCTGTCAAGGGTCTAGAGCGCCTTCCATTCTCAGGGCCTCTTCTCTTGCTGGGAGACCTATGGTGAGAGACAGGAAAATACAGTTGTTAGAGTTGTGTATCATAACATAGGAGAGTGTAGTTCTGCGGTGCTGAGGGGTTCCCACAGTGCAACGCCTATTTAGACAGTCTAATGATCAGTACTGCAGACAAGTCTTCAGACCTTTCAGCGGGACTTCAAAATTGGTTAGAGACAGAGTCATAGAGCAGTCATGTTCAACCTACAGCCCATCACTGCATGAGTAAGGCTAGAGGCTTTTGTGTCCCCCCTGCCGTGCATTACGTCACTTGTGTTCATGATCAATTTTATCTGCTCTTTTTGTTACCTAGTCACACACTCAGCTCCTTCTGAAAGGCCTTGTCCCTACTGCTCTGAATAATTCAGCACTGCTAGCGAACACTGTCACCAGCCTGTCCCATCCATCAGTCGTGGGTCCCGGTGTGGATCCTGTAGGAGTGAAGGAGATGGGGTACCATGAGGTCTAACTCCTGTGCTCTGGTAAAGAATCAGCCTAGCAGAGTGGCCTTCATGCAGCTGCTTGGTGCTTCTGGATCCTCATAACCACAGCCACTGCGATGGCTGCACTCCTCTGCTGATTCGTGGGTTGCAGAGATGGGTTGCATGTAGGTGGCAGAAGGCATGCTCTGACTTTGTAGAGGAGCTGCCCTTTCATGCTTGATCTGGTTGCATTCTTGTTCAAGCTGCCCTTGAACCTTCGTAATGAGAATGTCCTCTTCTCTCGTGAGAACTTGTGGCGGCTCTGCCAAGTGATACATGGCTTGAAATAAGCATAGATATTCACCCCTTGTTCCACATTGGGGTTAATCTGGAAGCTGTGAATACTCCTCACTTGTTATTAATTGGTGGGTCAATTTAGGACCTTTTTGTCCAAATGCTACTTGAGGTGATGACTAAGCTTAAGGATTCTCTTTTCTTCTTCCTTTTTCCCAATTCTTAAAGCATTGCTGGTTTTTTTTTGTTTGTGTGTTTGTTTGGGTTTTTTTGCTGCTGCGTAACTGCTTCTATTTGCTGGCATATGTTGGAGGGTTTGTATTAGCACCCAGCAATTTGTGATTTATATGTGAGAATAGTCTTTCATACTTGAGCAGCATTTCAGATTCTAGTACTTGGTCCAGCATAAAGTATATTTATTCTATGTAAATAATATCAACTAGTGTAAAACCAGCAAAATTGATTCACCATATTAACAAGATTGATTTGGTAAAATATATAAAAGTTTTGAACTTTCTCAGTTTGTAAATTACATTGTCTTGGCAAAATACATGAAAGGGAAGTTGCATAAACCGTTAAAAATGCTTAGTTCCTTCTGTACTCAAACTCCTATGCTATCATTTGTAATCCAATGTCATTAAGGCACTTTTTCTTTAATTCTGTAACTTGGCTGTCAAATTTCAAAGTTCATGGCTGCTTTACTGAAAAGAAGAATAATATTTACAAATTTATTCTCTTTCTTTTTTTTCCCCCCCTGAATAATAATGAAGGTTCTATAGCACTGAGTTCACATTTTAGCTATTTATAGAAATGAATGCAGGTGCTTGATAAATAAATATGCAATGCAGTTACTGGGTGTGGAATTGTTGACTGTGACTGTCCCCAGAAGTCTTGTTTGAACTGCAAAATGGAGTTTATCAGGTAAGAAGATCAAATGTTATCTGATGTTATGAGAAATCTAGAGAAAGAGGGAGCACAATACACAAACCGCAGCAGCTGCGAATTGTGCTGAGTTGTGCTGAAAGAAGAATCTTTTCTTAAGATTTTCTTTCTAATGTGGTAGGAATATTGGTAGTGATCTGAACTTGCAGTCCCAGCCACAGTGGTGTAATCCAGTCGGAAAGCAACCCCCAGTTTGAATGTGTGTCCCTGGCCCCTGCAGTGCAAGCTGCCTGCCCCGCTCTCTGGAGCTCCTGCTCTGAGCAGAGTGAGCGGGCGGCCACTGGCTGGAAACCATTAGGGTGGGCTGCTGGGGGTCTCCTTGGGGGGCTTAAAAGGATGCACACATGCTCACTTGGTCGTTAGGAGCTGGACCAGTGGAGGGAAATAAAAGCAGGGCCTGCTAGCTGTGATTTGCAGGTGGTGGGATCCTGTCTCTGTGTCCTCCGGGTTGCTGTCTGAAGGGGCTCAGCTGGGTGTTCTGGGGGATCAGAGCTGGCAGGGGCAGGTGGGAGCTGCCCAAGGGAAAGCCGTCTCCTCCAGTCACCTGGGCATTTCTCAGCCAGTGCGTGCTTAGGGCTGGTCTGTTCCCTTTCCACATCTCCACAAAGGTGCCCAACCTGGCAGCCGGTGGGGTAGGTGCCACGGTAGAGACGTTCAGGGTCCATGGTTGTAATTGCTGGTCTCCTTTGGAAGGCATTTTTTGCAGTGATTACAGAGATATGTTGGTACGTTTGACTACTTGCAAGTTTGCCAAGAGACTAAGATTTTGTTATTTTTCTGTTCTTATTATAACATTTGTCATAAGGCAATGTCTGGATTTTAATACTTAAGAGAATAAAAGTATGCAAAATATACTATGTACTATTTCAGCCCTTCGAAATGGCGTATTGGGTGGTACTTGTTTGTCATAGAATGTAGTGGAGGAAAATGGGATGAATAGTCAAATTAGGATGACTGAAAAAATAAAATAGCATTCCTGTTGCAGGAAGTAGTAAGTGAGTAACAGAGATAGCATTGTACGTGGTAGTGCTCAGTGCATGCTCCCCCTGGCACAGCTCAGAGGAAAGGGGGATCGGTAAGTGTGGCAGTCACTTCTAGAGGGTGCCGGTTCCTTGCTGCTGTGCCTTCCAGCTCTTGCTTTCAGGACCACTCGTGTTTGGTGTGAGAAGACAGGACTGCATGAGGCTTGTTTCCACTCATGCCGCTCATTGGGGTGCGGTGAGAGTAGCATCCCCTGTGAAAGTGGCTGAGAAAGGCTGTGTGTCCTGCGAAGTTCACTGCTGCTGCGTCCCCATGAGTAGCAGTGGCTCCTGCCAACCCAGGCAAGCCTTGGTGACACTGCGGGTATGTCCTGTCTGCAGCTGCAGTTAGTAAAGGGGAAGAACAGAATTGTAAACAACTCTGCATTTTAACAGTACTTCTCACTTTTGATCCAAAAAGGCAAAATTCAGGATGTTCTAGTGAGGCGGTAGCAACTGGTGATGGAGGGGAAGTATTTTTTTTCATGCTATGATGTTTTGTTTACAAACTCCTGACTTCCTGCATGTGGGATGAATCAAACAAAAAACTGGACTCAGACCTTTTCCAACTCAGAATGTCATCCTTTGGGGCTTTCTTAAGATCGCGTGCCAGTCCTGATGGTGCTGTTGGGCCTTGTGAACTGTTTGCCTTGTGTACCATCTTTTTCCTCCCATGTACATCTCATCCACAAGCTCTACACAGTCACCCCTTCTGCCAGTGTCCTCACTTAGCATAGTTAATGCCTGTGCAGTGACTACAGCCCTTTGAATGACCTGGTAAGCAGGGACCCCGTGTCTCCTAGGAGGTGGCAGCTCCCTGACAGCCATTGCATCCATCGGTGGCCCTTTGCTTTGCACTGGGCAGCAGCAGGTCCTAGTCTGGATTGTCTTTTCTTCCTCATCTCTTAGCTGAAGGGAGCAGCTGACTTGCTCAGTTTGGAAGAAATTGGCTATAGCATCTAACCTTTAAAATCTTATTTTAACAAAAACCATGGAATAAAGCCATGACATCTTTTCTGACATCTCTTTGTTGGTGAAGATTTGAAGTTCTTTGTATTACGCAGCCAATATTCATAAATCCTTATGAATTAATGATTGTATCTGTGTTTCTCATTCCTTATATTTGCAAAAACAATTCCCAAACTTGTAGGTTCAGTGCATTACAAACATTTCCTGCCAGTAGTTGACCTGAGAGGAGTCCCATTAGCACCTCTCAGAAGTACGCAACGTTGCCATAGGAAGTCTTGACTTCTTTACGATTGCGAATGAATTCTCATTTCCAGTTGGATACAAAGCATCTGTTTCTAAAGCCGGTGCAGATGTGAGTACTGAGCTTTTGTTCTCTTTGCTCCCCTCCTTCCTTCCTTTCCTCCCCACCTGCTCACCCTTTAAAAAAAGAAAAAAACGTTGCAAGCTGACATTTTCAGGTAATCTAGTGATGAGGAAAGTAAACGTTCTTATCCCCAGGTTATATCAAAGCAGTGTAGTGTACTGCACTGCCCTGGCAGGTGGCAGGGGCGTGGGTGAATTAGGTGAGTGAGGGGGCATGGGGAGGTGCAGACCCCCTCAGCCCCACACCTTCCAGCTGCACGTGCCTCTGCTTGGCTGCAGGGTGCTCTGGCTGCACCAACAGCCCTCCCATGCGTCGCTTCTGCTGAGGTCGCAAACAAAGCTTAAGTAATAAGACTGACTGCTGTTAACTTGGCAGGAGAAAGGGTGCCCCGTAAAATGGCACCAGTTAGTGCAGACGGCGTTTAGCATTGACAGCATTTTATAACAGATTTTCCTGACCGAAGTTATTACAGGCAGTTAGATCATACACGATGTTTTCTTGGCGTGCATGATTCATTTCTGGTGTTCTGAAGGACAAAGTGAGTGAGGAGAGCCAACAGGTACAAAGAACTGCTGTAGATAAGATTGTTTATTTCTTGTTAAAATAGCAGGCTCTTTGAAGGACAGGGTAAGCTTGTTTGGTTACAGTGTGAGGACATCTCAAGGTAGAATTTTTCTGTCTTGCAAAACCCATGGCTAATTGTTTAATTTCTTCTTATTGTCCAGGAGTCCTTAGGCTACTTTTGAAATCTGAAATTTAACAGCCTAATTTTCCTGAGAAGTTACATTTTTCATTCTATTTTTTTTTTCTGATTTTTAAACAAGGGTCTAAGTTATTCTAAACCCACAACCTTTTAGCATTAAAAGATTAGAGAAGTATCTGTGTAAACCCTGATATTCACACTGAAACTGGGCAATGCTTTGAGCTGTTTGCATGTAAATAATTTTCAGATCTAACCCAGATATTCTAGGTTTTTAAAGTAAGCCTCAAAAAACCCCCCACTGAGATCCTTTCTATCTCCCATTAGTTATAATATCTGAATTAGGGAGTAGTGGTTGTAAGAGGAAAAGCTAGGACCAGGGTATTAGGAATGATCAGTTTATGATTTGATATTAGAGGATTAATCAGACCAGCCTTTAGAAGCAACTGTCCTACCAAATTTGGAATTATCCTAGTGTGAGTATTTCAATAAAACATTTTAATGATTAGTAATTTTATTTTCCTAAAACTGGGTATTTAAAAGAAGTAAAATTTGTTCAAATAAAGAAATTGTTACCTTTAATATGCTATTTTAATAGTAACATTTGTCATTTAAATATTTGATTTTTAATTATATTTTCTGATGTTTTAAACTGAGTTTTATATAGTTATGTTTCCTCAGTCATAAATTAAAAGAAAAGTAGTTGCTTAAGAAAAATATCTTTTGCTAAGATACACAATACAGAGCAATCCTTACCTGTAGATCAGTAGTCTTTGGTGGTGTAGCTTGAGGCTGTTCCATCTCTCAGACTAATAGGCTTGAGAGTTTGTCTGACTTGGTTTTCTGTATTTATTTGCAGTTATGACCACTCATTTGTGTTCTAATTAATTTGTGGTTTGCATAACGCGTGGATGATTTCCCGTTCACCTTACTTGTCAATTAAAAAAACCAACTATAGTGGTAGTTATTTAAAAATTAAAAGAGAATTTTTAAAAGCGTTGGTAGCGCACAGAAACACGTAATGAAAAGGCAGAGTCTTTCACCTGGAAAGAAGCATAAAACTGTGTGTGTGGCTCGTCTTCAGCTATGAAACAGATTTGCAGAATAAGCCCTTTACAACTGCCTTGTAATATAAAACACCATAAAAACTGTGTAAGCTGCAGCAGGTTCTGTTACTTACTG
Organism: Gorsachius magnificus; assembly: GCA_034008185.1. Taxonomy (NCBI): domain Eukaryota; kingdom Metazoa; phylum Chordata; class Aves; order Pelecaniformes; family Ardeidae; genus Gorsachius; species Gorsachius magnificus. Next base: position 39,491,613 of record CM067087.1, read on the forward strand.
GCCGGAGTGCAGTCCTCTGCTCTGCTTTACCCATTGGCTGCTCCTTCACAGCTGGGTAGGCTTTAGTTCTTTAAGCAAATGCTTTACGGTATTATCTTCATTATCTGCTTCAGTAGTGACAGTGGTTCAGAGTGTGCTGTATCTCCGCAAGCAGAAAGTTGAAGAGCTGGTGAGTCGTGCCTTACTGCTTTGCCAAATGTGGTCGAGATCTCGAGCGCTGCAGATGGTCAGTGCTATTTTCGTGTACTTACACGTACTTCCATGAAGATCAACGTTGAACTGGTTTCAAGAAAGACACATTTGTGCAGTTGGCAAAGCAGTAAGTGATCTTAAGTTAGGGCTGGTGTTTTCTTTTCTTAAACTGTTCCCAGGCCTAGCTGTGACCTTTTCTGTAAAGCTTACTACGCTGATAGCTTCTGGTTTTGTTAATGGGAGTGTTCTGAACTGGAGTGCATGGGGTTACATTGTGGTTTTTCAGGGTGTGCTGAAAGGCTGAAACTTATCACTTGGGATAAGTCATGAATCTTTGGTGTATGGCTTTTTTCTTTTTCTTATTTTTTTCTTTTCTTTTAACCTTAATCACCTGTCTGTCTTTCTCCCTTCCTGTTCTTCCCATCTGTTTCCTGGGAGGCTTTAAAATCAAGCACATAATTAGTGGAAACGTATGGTAATGGAAAAGCTAGTATCTTCTCTATGAATCTGAGAAAGCAGTGTATTCTGAGAGAGATCTGTGGTTTGGGGGGAGAAATTGAGGTTTATATGTTTATTTTCAAAAAAGTGATACGTAAGTTGTGTACTTTAGTGTTAATAAACAGTTAGTACATGACTTGAGCTCTGCTTTGCAGTGAGTAATCCAAACCCTCCATTAAATACACAATTTCCTCGGGGACTTCCCTTCTGTGCGTGTTTATCACCTTACGAGAAGGGGCCCAGAGGCATGGACAAATGAACGTACCTTCTGCTAATGCATTGCTGCTGAGTACACACCCTTTACTCAGAGCCAGCGCGTGTTAACCTGAACCTGTAGTCCCTTCCTTCCCCCAAAGTTCATTGAATCTTTCTAGGTAAAATAAGGGGGTATCTTCAGAGACATTATTGTGAGTACTCTTGCCCCTCTCTTATGTCTGAGCCTCCCAGATCAAAGCCATAGTGGTCAGTTATTCATTGCTTTTGGGTGACAAGTTTGGATGTTCGTTTCATTGACAGTTTTTAACCTGCCTTATATTCTGTTTCTGTGGCAGTGTGAGCATTCAGCCTTTCTGAGAATCTGAATCCAAGCTCTTTGGGTCTGGTAGGCAGGTGCTGTGATGTCAAAATTTGGTTTCAGTTACTGTCTTGGGTGTCAGAGGCAGGGGCACGCTCTGGTCCCCTCTCAGCTGCCTGGCACTGGGCTCCTTCCTCTTTGGACGGTCTCCTTGAGATGCGGCAGCTCCTGTGGGGACCCTGCCGATAGCAGCCTGCTTCACTGGCACTGCTTCTGTGTGCCCCCTTGTACTACATCTGCCCTGTGGGCTGTAGCTTTAGGATTCGTGTCCTGTGGACTTTGTGTGTCACACCTCATACCGTCAGGCTTCAATTTCAAGCAAATTGAAGGAAATCTGTCTGTCCTAAAGAGTCGTAGCTCTTCACATGCCTCAGGAGAAGAGAGGGTCAAACTTGTGGCTTAGAAAGATGTGGTGAGTGCCAGAGGTTGCAAGTTTTAACCTTCCTTGTGAGGGACGATCACCTGTAGTCCTGGGAAGGCTTAGAGCAGCACCTGCACATCCCTTTAACTCTTTTCCTCCTGCCCTGCACCTATCTCACCAGCGCAGCCCTTCCAGCACATCTGCCCTGCTTTGTTCGCAGTGCCAGCTGCTCCCCTGTGTGTGTGTGCACACACGTGTGCATGTCCAGCATCCTCCTGTGCCTACACCACCCTCGGGCCCTTTTCTCTGTCTCCTGGGGGAGGCTTGGTGGAGACCATCCTCCTGCTCTGCTTGAAATGCGGTTGTTGGGACATGTTCCCTTACCAAGGCTTAAGGTGACGGTGAGGGTTTCAGGCAGGGCAGGGGCCCTGCAGAAGCCTGTTCCTTCTCTGGTTCATCGTGGGGCATCATTTTAACTGAAGCATGTTACAGAAAAATACAGATTCCGTTTCCGTTCTCATTCCTAATGTGGAAATCCGCTAGAGAGGAATCACACCTGTGAGCTGGGAGCCCAGTTTCATGCCATGATATGTGAGTTGGTGGCAGCACAAGCTATTCCTTCTTTACAGCTGGTCTGTGGTCCCGTGGCAGCGGACCTGGGCTTTGTGCAGCCTTGGAGGTAGCTCAGGCTGTCGGACGTGCGATGGGAACACAGCTCCGTGGGTGAAGCGCCGCCATTCCCAGCCTGTGCTCAGGCAGGCGTCCTGCTCCGCTCCCGCTGGGGTGTGGGTACCACCATCTCCTGAGAGACTGCACTGCCCAAAGCTGGTGCTGACGGCTGCCCGTGTCGGTGCATCTCCAGGCTGCTCTGAGCCATGAGGCCTGCTGCCTGGTAAGCCCTGCTGGAGCCGGCTGCTCTGGGCTGGGCTGCAGAGCCAGGAGGCTTGTCCAAGGGCAAACCTTCCCTGTTTGCCTCTCCTCTGGCTGACCTTCTGCAGCCGGGGGAAGATCAGGCAGGATGCTGCACAAGGCTTTTCAGGTGCTCCCCAGAAGGCACCCAGTCAGCCAAACTTTTCATCTCTTTCCATCTACCCTATTGCCACCTTTTTGAATCAAAGACAAGAGGAATGGTTCAGATAAGAATTTGGCTGATCACAAGTGTGCTTTAAAAACCTCTGTCCCTGTGAGACAATTTATAATTCATTCTAAAAAAACCCCTTTCTTTGGATTTTTTTTTTGTTGTTGTTTTTCCTCTATCCAGAAACAGCAGCAGAAGCCTCAATATCCCTTTTGGGACCAAGGTCAGCTTTCAGAGTGTGACCCACAACAAACTTTTTCCAATAGCTTCCTCATCTAAGCCTAAAATTAAAATAAGCAATGTTCTGTTTGTGTCCAGATTAAATCCTTGCAGAAGAGGAAGAAAAGTGCAGTCTGCCAAGACAAGTGAGTATGAAAAAGAAATGTAAAATAAAGGATAAGAGGAACTTCTTGGCAAAGCAGAATTGTCCACCAACCTCAATTAATTCTCTCCCTCCCAAGGGCAGTTTTCACTTTATGGGCAGCACCCCAAACTTTCTGTTGAAGGAAGCTATCATTCAAAGACCTAGCAAAAGGGAAAATTTAAGCAGTGAGAAAATAGCTTAAACATTCAAAAGTCATTCCTATTGTTTCAAGCGATTGAACATTTAGCAAAGAACTGAATAACCTTTTTTGCTGATTCATCAGAAAATCAGGACTTGAGCTTGCAGCCAACCATTTGGATCAAACTACCAACCTTTGTGTGACAGAAATAGTCTTTCCTATGGGCTAATATGGCAGACTTGTCACTGAAGGGCTGGGCTCTGGTAGAGTAAAATGCTACACAACAAAACTAAGATTCTTGTTTGAAGACTGAGCGCCTCATAGCAAACTGGCAGTGAAGTCCAGAGCACAGCTCAGGCTGGTTGCCAGCTTCCCCAGGTTTCTTTCAGCTTTAATTACCAATGCAGAGTAGGTAGCTTTTTTCTACTTTCTTCTCCACACCTGCCTGCCCAGCTGTTTTCCAAAGGCACCAGCACACAGGCTGCTTTCCTCAGTCTCCTGTGAGCTGCAGTAACAGAAGCAGGGCCTTCACCCTCTGTTTCTGCTTGAAAAGAAACTGAGGAGGTGGTTACAAAGCAGATCTAAGCAGACATCAGGATTTCCAAGGGAGACAGCAAGTCTGCTATCAGAACAGGGTTGTTGCAAAGGGGTCAAAGGTGTTACGCTGTGGCGGTTCCCCAGTCATAGGCAAAGCGGGGAGAAAGCACCATTGTTTAGTAGTACATTATTTCTACCCCAAAATTTTTTATTTTCACATTTCCCCAAAGTGGCCCAAAACTACCTATGTGCTTTCCATCGGCAGCAGAAGTGGCTGGGCACCATGTTGGACCTGAAGGTAGTGATGTGATGTGGAAGTCAGAAGAATTGCTTGGTTTTCTGGAGATGGCTCTTACATGTCAGCATGTCCAGGGCTCATTAACATTACTTGTATATGTGTGAGAACAGAATTCTCTTCCTGCCACATCTGCATTACCACTATTGGAGCTTCTCATGCTTACTGCTTCTAGGCTCAGTTCATGCCAGGAGGTGTAGATAAGCAGTGCTGTGCCCTGTTCCTGGGTACAGAAAGCTTGAGCTAGATCTAGCTCTCCTCTACAGCTCAGACCAATTTATCTTTTATGTTTTTCTGAAGCATAATGTTCCTTCTTGGGCTGGTTAGCTGATTTACAGTCCGATCATAGGCCTCTATCCTTGAATGACTCGGTAATTTGTTATTTTTAGTCTATAATGTAGACCTGTCCTAGCTCACTAAGGTGGATGTGAGCACAGGTGAGTGATCTGGAGTGCTTGAGTTGACTTTGCAGTATTCCTGCCGTGGGGAAGGCAGGGCTCAGACCCAAACATCCTGTCCTGCTGCAGGTCAGCTCCCTGGTTCTGCAGAGCTGGAGCTGCCCTCTTCCTCTACATGGTCCCATCCCGGGATTGGTTTTCTGTGCAGTCTCACTGTTCTGGTTAGAGGGAGAAATGCATCGCTCTTACGTCTTCATCTGAGTATGAAAGAGAGAAGATCTCTGTTTTCTCTGGGATGTCATTGGTGAATAAGCACTCCTCAAGGTAATAACCAAGTGACCAGTAGGAAACAGACATATTTGAGCTCTGTACATAGTTGTGTATTGTCCTTCCCTTTTGATGGAAACAGCTACGGAAAATTTCAGTCATGGGATTCTGTTGTCCTTTTATTATAAATAAGAATGATAAAATTCCTCTATGCTTTGCTTACAGATTACTTTTTTAGAGTCATAAAATCCACAGACCCACACTCTGGGCTCTGCAGGGTCTTAATTGGAAAGTCCATGAAATTATCTGTTGGCACTCAGCGTTGTTGCACATTAAATATCTTGCACCATCAGGGGATTTGCCCATTAGGTTTACTCTTTAATTTTCTTTACTAACCAGAGGTTTCCTGGAAATGTCACACATGGCAATCATCTCAGCAGTGCAGTGTCATCTTCCCCGCCATCTACCCTAGCACGCTGATTAACTGATCCTGCAAGCCTCTGACTCTGCACAGAGTTGAAGTGACCAGTGCTGTGGGGGTGTGTCTTACTCTTCCGAGAAAGGTGTTTCTTCATGGAGAAACCTCATGATTTTAATGTGTGGTAGACTGTTTAAAGTCTCTGGCTTTGCAGCAGGCAGGAGTGTAGCTACATGTGAAATCCCTGTAGTCATATCAAGACCAGGCTCTGGGACTGCGAGGCTGTAAATGGGAACTGCCAATTCTGCGTGTACTAAAGCAGTAAGTCTTACGCAGTTGTCATCTCCAGTTATGAATGTTGTCATCAGTCACGAGAGGTGCATTTGTCAGTGGGACAGAACATGTGTTTTGGATACTTTTGGCTCTTAATTGAAAGCATGTGGACAGAGTGCGACCACAGTACACACCGATGCCAGGGCAGGAAGAGGTGAAGCAAAGAGGTGATCTCCAGTATGAGGCAAATTGTAGGACAGTTCTGATTGCATGTTTGCTATTCCCTATTTGAAAGGCTCAATTTGAATTGAGGGTCTGACGTGAAAAATTCCAGCTTGCTTAAAAGGGGTTCTCAGTGCTTTCTAACACTCTGTTCCTCTCCTGGGGTCTTAGGTCATGAGTTGCTCTCGTGCGGCCTAGAAGTGGGGCTGTGATGTTGTAAAGTAGGTATGTCACTTAGTTTGGATCATAGTTGTCTGGATACCCTTCCCATCCCTCCCCCTGGTGCTGCGCTCCCCCCCACCCAAGAAAAACCAGAGAATGCTTTGAAACAGGAAATGAAGCATCTTGTTCTGGTCAACCCTGATAACATTAAGAGAAAGCTGTCTTACGGCAGGGCTGGCTGTGACTCCTCAGCTGAGAGTTAGGATACTTCAAACAACATGTGCATTGCAAATTACTGCTGCCTGTCCTTATTTTTCAGCTTTGCATGATGGAGTTCTGGAAGTAAGCACTTCTGGGTTTGATGGTGGGTGAGTGAACGTTTAACAAACTGTAGTTTTGTACTGACTTTGTTTCTCTGAAGAAAACAATACTAGGACCATATTTATGACTACTGTAGAATATTATGTAAAATCATTTCTACTGAGTAACTCAGAATAACAATGTAAGTGGATTGATGCTGCAGTTGATCTCCACCGGTTGTGTTAATGGGGATCCAGGTTTGCTGATTGGCTTTTTAGTTGACATAGTGAAGACCAGAGCCCGATGCTCTTAAGGAACATCGTGCGCCTGTTCTCTGCATGGGCAGGCTTCCTGTTAATCCCCAGTCGCTGTTCCCAGTCCCATGACTTTTCAGAGCAATACCCACTGAAACGTCATGAGATGTTTTTAGAACAACTTTTGTTTAGCTCTACTTACGTAATGTAATTGCTTCCCCAGAATGAGAGTACGGAAAAGTTGTTAAACAGAGCCTGCCTTTGAATGGAATCTTAAATTCATTCTTTCTTTGTAGAGGGGAAGTTTCTTTAGGTTGAAGTCAAAAGCTGCCATTTCATTCTTGCAAAGTCAAGGGTTGTTTTCTGTGCTTTGCAAAGTATTTCTGGGGAGTTGAAGTCAAAGTATTTTAAAATGAGTTGAGTGAGATCATAGAATCATAGAATCATAGAATGTTTTGGGTTGGAAGGGACCCCTAGAGGTCATCTAGTCCAACCCCCCTGCAGTGAGCAGGGACACCACTAACTAGATCAGGTTGCTCAGAGCCCCGTCCAACCTGGCCTTGAATGTTCCCAGGGATGGGGCCTCCACCACCTCTCTGGGCAACCCGTTCCAGTGTTTCACCACCCTCGTTGTAAAGAATTTCCTCCTTATATCCAGTCTAAATCTACCCCGTTTTAGTTTAAAACCATTACCCCTTGTCCTGACACAGCTGGCCCTACTAAAAAGATTATCCCCATCTTTCCTATAGGCCCCCTTTAGGTACTGAAAGGCCGTAATCAGGTCTCCCCGCAGCCTTCTCTTCTCCAGACTGAACAAGCCCAACTCTCTCAGCCTGTCCTCATAAGAGAGGTGCTCCAGCCCTCAGATCATTTTAGTATTTGGATGTGTGACCCTGCTGCTCAGGCTTGCAGTTTAATGCTGTAGCTCACAAACTTTATTGCCCAGAAGGAAATAAAGAAAACCGCATTTGCCTTTAATAGTGAGTGAAGAACACAATTTTGTATGTGTTTAATGTATTGACGTAAAGGAGGAAGAGCTTAAAAACAACCCTCAAAATGCACCTTTTCATGTTAAATGTTCAAAGCTGTTCCAATGGCTTTAAATAACCATCCTGTGTTCAGTTTGGTTAGTGACATCTACTTTTTCCCTCTCACTTCTCTTTTATCTGTAGTATTATTTTTCCATTTTGTTCATTGTTTGAAGCTTCTGATGACTATCATTGTACACAAAACACAATACAAACTAAACAACACTTTATGTATTATCAAGTTTGTTACTTAATTTGAACAGAGTGTTTCCACTGTGTAGTTCTAGTACAGACTATTGGCAGTGGAGTTTATCAAAAGGCTATGTGTGTGAGTAGTTTTATATAGATGTAGTCGTAAAAGACGCACGTGTTTAATATGATCATGTGCTCTTTTTGCCCCAAATGTAGTCTCTTGGTTATTTAAAACCTGATTGTATTCTGATAGAAAAATAAAATTGCTGAACTCACTCAAACCAATCTACTAATTAACTCAGAAATCTGTTTTTATGGTGGTCAGGAGTCATTGCTTAGGAAGAAACTAATAAAAAGGAAGGCAGATTGAGCGGTGCCCACTCTGGGGGTGCTCTCACTGTAAAGCACTCACTGGTTTATACACATCCAGAGCTCCAGGCTGTGCGTGGAACCAGGATGTTTTATTGCCCCAGTATATCCAGGATCTTGTTTACATACATGTTTTTTTGCAAAGCTTGTTACCACCTTCAACAGGAAAGGGGAAGACATAAGATGAAACATGTAAACCCCTGTGAACAAGCTAGTGCTAATATGTATACCTTAAAAATGGCTTATAATGGAAGTAGTTACCACTAGCTGGGGGTGGAATTTTAATTTAAAGCAATACCCAATGCAGATACAAGCCCAAGTTAAGAGAATGCTCTTTCCCATGTAGCTGATCATAGGAAAGCACATACCTGGTGTGCTTGGAGCAGCTGTTTCTCTCCTGTGGATCAAGCTGTTTCTCTCCCGTGGATCAGGCTGGAGGGCTGTGCCGGCGGTGGGCCCCAGTGCTGCTCCTGTGCAGAGAAGCTGCAGCGAGCTCTGGCTGCCACAGAGTTTTTGAGCAACAGAAGCAGAACACCACTTGCTGGGGGACCAGAAGTGAAGTGTCACTGGTCTTCCTCTTTGAAGATCACGAGTAGCCCGTGTATATTGGAAAAGGAAGTAAATCTAAACAGGCAAAGTCATCTCAAACACCAGTTGAAGTGCTAAAATGTGTGGATGCTATGTGGTTTCTCTCTGAAAAGTTGGGCTGGGGAGTTCAAGCTTCATAGCCATTGGTATGAAATTGTTCTAAAAATGGTAATATGCTGAAAGGTAACAGGATCCACGGGGTGAGCATCTTTGGGAATTACTTTTTCATACTTTTTATTTTGAAATTATGCCATTGTAAGATTGCCTAATGGCATGGCTCTACTTCTTAGTATGAAATGTCATTCTTGGTTAAAACTTCTTAGAATTGTTAAACTAGAACTAAGTACGTCAGTCACAATGCTGCCTCCAGTAAAAGATTGAAGTGTGCAGCTCTCCATGAGTATGTGAAGTCCCAAAAGAAGGGGAAATGCAGTGTTTTCAAGTGTAAGCTGCTGTTCCGTGATGGATTAAACATTGCAGCACAGATAATTTTTTTTATGTGCTTCAAAGAGAAGTAAGCAGTTGTCCGGGGCAGAGGATTAAGAGCTTAAAGGGGCGGGTAGGACGTCTCAGCTCTGTGTACAGTTTCACCCTGTTGGAATGACTGTAGACAGCAGGGCAAACTGAAGGGTCGCTTTATTACGCAAACATGGATATTTTTCCAAACTGCCAACCAAACTTAATCTTTAAGGATCTAAAGATACAGCTGCTATTTTGAAAGGGTTAGAAAGCAAGCAGTGAGCATGATTGCCAGAAGACCCCTGCTGTATATCATATACTTTTGGTGGCTTAAGAACAAACTGATAATGTGTTTTACCTTTAGCCATCCAAGTCTTCCCCCAATATCCAAAATTCACTTCTGCTGGTCTAGCCATCATTTTATTAAAATTGAGCTTTTTGTCTGAGCTCAGTGCCTATGAAAGGAAACCTTTTCTATGGTCCTGATGACGGAGTTCTGTATCAGAACCGGAGAATATAGATTCATAGACAGAGATGGGAGAAAACTGATGGCATGTCGGACCATATCTGGTGACTGAAAGGGCTGGTGGTGGTGATTTGGTTCTTAGTGTGACTGATGACAGAAGTGCAAGTTGGGGTGGCAGCTCTGAAGCCTGGGGTAACAGGAATGTGGCTGACAGATTCAGACTTGTTTTTTTTTCTAAATTAAGTATCTTACGCCACCATACCACTGCCATATATAAGCAATATCTCTGACTACTAACCTTCTTATAGGTCTGTGCCCCATTATCAAAACCTTCTAATGAAGTAGTCAGTGCTTCCAACTCTACTAAATGTAAAAACATGTAGATTGTATAATATTTGTGGCCAAGCTCTGTGAATTGATAAAAGCAGGATGAAAAAGATAAATATTTTTACAGAATAATGCCACTAGAAGGCATGCTAATTACAGAAGTATTGCAGGACTTCTGGATTTTGTTTTTTGCCCTGTCAAAGCTGCCAGCAAATACTTTCTGCCTCGTTTTGTTTTGCTGATGGGTAGATGTCTACGCATCAATACTGAGTAGCCTTCAGAGGCCTTACAAGGATCTGTCTGAAACTTAAGTCATCAGGTCTTTGGCTGTATTTAGATGTCACCAGTGTCGCTCACAATGTAAACATTTTTGCCTTGCAGGGTGGCACAGTGTCCAGTGGGGAGAGCTGAGGAATGGGGCTGACACACATTTCATTGCCCAGTCATGGTTGTGCTAGTTAGGCAATAATGATTGCTTAATTCTGGTGTGTGTCGATACAAAGATATGTTTTTAGAACTCTTGGGGTTCTAGTTTTCCTTTTTTAAGATGACTAGGAAGCTGCACTGGTAGAAAGCCACAGTGAAGGTTATTGCTAGAGAAACCTCGAAAGTAAAGGGCGTAATATACATAGTGACAAAAATCTTGCACAGGTAGCGGTCCGGAGCTGTCTCTAAATATGCATTCGAATAACATTTCTTCCACAGTAACCCCATGGCATGAAGATTTCTGGTGGGACTACTCAATTACAATGTAATGCAAAGCTTCCTAAATGAAAAAAAAAAAAAGTTCCATGAACTGTGTGCTCCTTGCATTCTTGGGTCTGATCTGCTGTCATGCCTCCACCTGGAAAACCATTTTTCACGTATAGCGTCCTATGAAAAATGGGAGTCTCATACTGCACAACCAAAATGTACCTATGTTTCTGTCGATCTGGTTCTCTGAAATGACAGTAATAGATCAGGGCCTGAGACTTTTCCTACGGACTTCCTTGCATCTTTTTCTTTCAAGAATAACTTTCAAGGACCAAAATTCCATGTCAGATCGAGACAAATTAAATATAGTTATCTGGTATTTGGGGACTAGGATATTATTTTATAATTCATTTGTAGTCCTGGGAAAATATTTCACAAACAGTGTCTTCAAAGAACTGTATATGTAAGTGCATGTATAAACCAGTGATAAAGGATTATCACAGATACATCCTGTCAAGATAAAGTAAACTTATTTTGGGGGTGATTTAACAGTGAAGTGTTGTATTGCATCCAAGTTGTCAGGCTTCAGAGCAGAGACTTGTCCTTGGCTGGCCTGTGTGCTGAGAACGTATGGCTGCGTCTTCCATTCCTGGTGTGGGATTTTGTATGGATGCCCCACTGATCCCTCACAGGACAATGCTTTCCAGAAACTACTGGTTGCTTTATCTCTTTGGTCCCCTGGAAAAAAAGGGTATCTTTAGGCCAGTCTTTGAAGGGCATTGCCCTGGGTGCAGTGGCTTTAGGTAATAAATTTTTTTGTATAAAATTCTTACTAGGGAACAGCAATACTACTTCTCCTAGGAGTAAATGCAGCCTTTAGGTAAAAAACAAGTGGCTAGTGAGAAAGTGTAGTATGTGTGCATGTGCATCCTGTAAGGAGAGCACGCAGCATAGTAGAAGAGATGTAGGTGGTGGCCATCTGGTCATGTTTTCAGCTGTCACTGAGCTTCACCACTTGGTGTGCAGGCTCCACGCTTGTGTGAGGGGAGAATCCTGAATCCTGTACACCTGGTCTGCAGTCTCTTCACCTGTCCTTTGTGTCCCTGGTTAGGGACAAACAGGGATGTTTCCACTGAAGTAGCTCTTTGGGCTTTGCTGGAACTGGGTAGGAAGTTCACCATCCATAGTAGTCAATGAAGATGAGAAGAGCCATCTTCATCTATAGCACAGTTATTCTGCAAATAGCCTATCCACTAGTAATGGGCTTGACCGTAGTTCCATCTGGTAAGGGATGTAATCATTCACAGTTTGACTGCAGAGTCTAGCATCTCTCTCCATAGGTCTGCATGACTTCTTGCAAGACAAACAATGGTTTTGGGTAAATCAAGATAGGTTTTATAGTACACAGAAAAAATCAGCTCAAAAGATTAATACTGGAGAAGGCTACAAGAAAGTAAAAATATGATGATACCTATCTACCTTGCATGCTGAGCCCATGGAGCACATCAGGGAATGTGCAGTAGCATGAGCCACCTGCCTTAGCCTTGTGGTGGGGTAATGTGGACGTGGAGGGGAGGGCACAAAGTGGGGTGGGAAGAAGTTGCAGCCTCATAAATAAATGATCTTATTATTGGAAGATTTTGTGTAGTATTCTCCCTTAGTGGAAAAGACAAGCTGTGTGTACCTGCTTGTCCCTGTAGCTGCGTGGGTGTTGCAAAGGTGACAAAAGGGGAATGGCTGCAAAGCAGAGGCTGGGGTGGTGATGTGTGTATATGAATTTAATGGGGTAATTACATAGCACAATTTAACAAGCTATTAACCCCTCTGTGATTTACTATTACTTGAGTCATAAAAGGGAGACCAGAAGCACTTGCTCTTGGCTTTAACCATATAAGACCTAATAAGAGAGTCTTTGGTTATTAAAGTCTGTGTGTACAAAACTGATCTTGCAGTCCTAAATATTACCATTTCACAAAACCGAGCCAGTATGCTGTTCCATTTAACTTGGTGCTTCCGAGAATTTAAACTATGCAACTCAGTCCCAAAAATGGTTCTCTTAATATGGTTTTGTATGTGCATAGACCCCTAAGAGTATAAAATGGCAAATTTGATCCCAGAACTAGTATTTGAAATTGTGTGTGAACATAGTTTTCTACAGAACTGATTGGAAAACAGGGTTTATCCTGTGGTATTTTAGCAATTTTAAGCATTTCTATTTAAAGTAGGATAAATATCCAAAATATCCTGTCTTCCTTTCCAGAAATAGTCCCCCCTGAATAATGTAAGTAGTTTTATAATACTTGCATTAATCCAAATATATATATAATACTTACACTTCAACTTTCCATTGTGTATAAAACACAATCTAAAACTAAACTGTTTAAAAAAAAAAAAAAAAAGAAAAAACACAACCCTTGTTTCAGTAGAAAACGTCATCAAAAGTGTTCTCATGCAATATTATCTTGTTATTTGAATGCTGCATTTTCAGGATTTTTCTTCTCAAACCATTTTTCTCTGTGTTAAAAGGCAAGTCCTTATATGAATAAGGCACTTGATGATGGACTGTTGCCATCTTCTGTTTGTTCAATTGCACTACATTGCGTAAGATAGATGTGAAAATTAATTGCTCAAAACACCCATCAGCTCCTTACAATCTACATTTTTTAAGTTGGCTGTTTATTTTTTGTACAAGCAGCTTTTACTCTAAACAAATCTGATTTAATCCCCAGTGAAGTACAGGACAAAATGATTCACGTAGACGTTGTTCGGTTTCCAAAGATGAAATACAAACACATCCTTGTAACAGAGTTCTCCAGTCACACTGGGGAGGTTGCAGAGAGAGGGGAGGAGGTGTCGGGACTGTGCGGTGCTGCATGTGCGCCTGGGGTTGTCTGTGCTGTGCTCTGCTCGGCAGGGGAACTGCGTGCCCAGGCTGTTTTTTAAATGCTGTAAATTCAGGGTGACCTCCACTGGTTAAAGGTGACTGAATTCATGATCCTGGGGGATGGTTCCCTGCCACTCTGCAAATCCTTCTCCCAGCCTCTGGGGAGCTCGTCCCTGGGGACCCTGCGCTTGCCCTGTCCTTGCCTTCTCGGCTGGGGCCCCACGCTGAGTCGCTCTGTGCCCCCCAGGAGTGCAGGAGGCACCTGGGGCACGTGCCCTCACCATTCGGTGGGAGATGGCCTCCATGTAGAGTGCAGCCATCAAAGGAGAAGGAACTTGATCTTCTGTCTCTGCCTTATGCTGAGAGATCCCCTCATCATGTCCTGGGGTGGAAGAGCTGCTGGAGCAGCCTCAGACCCTGTTGTGGCTCTCGTCTCCCTGTTGGCATGGGTGCCCCGGCCAGCTCGCCACCTGCCCTGCACTACCAGGACAAGCGGTTGCAAAAGCTCTCAGGAATGTTTGCACAAGTGGTTGTTACAACTGTTTTTTGTTTCTTCTGCCCTTGTTATAAACAATCTGGAGTGCTGGCAACTGCTCACATGGTGCAAAGCCTGCCAAAGATCTCATTGAAACAACTTGAGGTGTCCCAGTCAATTTTAGCTCTGTGGGTGCTCTCCAGGACTTGGTTTCTTCTTTGAAATAATGTAGTTCTTAGTCAACACTTTCTCGTGCAGCAGCTGCTGTGTTGGTCTTTTATTATTCCTTTCTTCTTGCCTTGATTTTGGATGCTCTTCCTTAATATTTCCTCTACTATGGTTGTGAGTACCACACTGTAAAATAATACCCTGAAGGTGTTGCCTGAACTGCTTTCCAAAAATGAATTTCACCTGCTTATTGCACACAATTATTGTTTCCAAGAGTTGAAAGCAGCCAAAGTTATAAGTAATTTTGAACAAAAAATTCCTAATGTTTTAAGTCTTATTCCTGTTGTGTTAAGCAAGCATAGAAGGTGCAAGGAAACTGAATTTTCAGCTTCATGTTGATTGTTGAGTCTTGTCACATACAAGGACACTTTTCGTTGTTTCCTCACTTAGAACGAGATAAATGGCAACTAAAAGACCATTAGAACAGCTTTTACTTTTTTTTTTTTTTTTTTTTGAGAAGAGACTTAAGCTAGGATTGTGTTTGAATTTTTTATGTTTCCTGGTGGAAAAAGACCTGGGGGTACTGATTGACAGCCGGCTGAATATGAGCCAGCAGTGTGCCCAGGTGGCCAAGAAGGCCAATGGCATCCTGGCCTGTATCAGGAATAGTGTGGCCAGCAGGAGCAGGGAAGTGATCGTGCCCCTGTACTCGGTGCTGGTGAGGCCGCACCTCGAATACTGTGTTCAGTTTTGGGCCCCTCACTACAAGAAAGATGCTGCCTTGCTGGAACAGGTCCAGAGGAGAGCAACCAAGCTGGTGAGGGGTCTGGAACACAAGTCATACGAGGAGCGGCTGAGGGAACTGGGGTTGTTTAGTCTGGAGAAGAGGAGGCTGAGGGGAGACCTGATCGCCCTCTACAACTACCTGAAAGGAGGCTGTAGTGAGGTGGGGGTCGGCCTCTTCTCCCTGGTAACAGATGATAGGACGAGGGGGAATGGCTTGAAGCTGCGCCAGGGCAGGTTTAGGCTAGACATTAGGAAAAACTTCTTCACCGAGAGGGTTGTCAGGCTCTGGAATGGGCTACCCAGGGAGGTGGTGGAGTCCTCATCCCTTGAGGTCTTTAAAAGAAGGATAGATGAGGTGCTTAGGGACTTGGTTTAGTGGTGGGATGGCAGGGTTAGGTTAACGGTTGGACTCGATGATCTTAAAGGTCTTTTCCAACCGAGGTGATTCTATGATTCTATGATTCTATGATATTTGAAAAGGGGTAAGTAGCGCTCTGGTAGGTTTGATCTGTGGATGAGATGGTGCTGCCAGCACTACAAACACCTGAGAGGAAAAGCTGAGACACTTTCAGCTGGCAGTGAAGTACCCTTCTGCAGGTGAGCCCCGTGGCTTCCCTGCCCCAGCAGCCGCCTGCCTGCCAGCTCACCCAGGGTCTCCTGCGCAGGAGCGTGTGCTGTGCAGGGGGTGACACTGTGGCTGGTCCTGTGGCTGCATGCTCGTGTGTCCCCCATGTTAGGCAGCTCAGCAGTAGGTGGGGTGAAACATGCTGTCCTATTATGGCAGAGCTCTTCACCTGGGCAGGTAAAAATGGGTAGAAGCAAAGATTACAGCAAACGTGAAGCCCAGGGACCTGTTGACTCGCCTCACTGCATCCTGCTTCAAGCATGTCCATCTCAGCTGGAGCCTCCTGGAGCACCAGGTTGCTTTCTGAACTGAGGCATCCTTCTTTTGGCCTTAAAAAACCCACCCAACCAACCAAAACAACACCCAAACCCCCTCTAAGTGAACCTGATCTCTCTGTGGATTTAAGCTTTTGACCTTTGAAATGGAATGTTAGGTATGCTGAAACAGAAAAGCTGGCCATGTCTGCACATTCCTTAATGAACTTCCATGGTCAGATACTCAAAGGTATGTTTTATTTACATGATATACAAATATTCTCACAAATTAGCAAAAGTCTCTGTGTGGGTGACTTCAGACATCGGTGTATTCATGGTATATGCGCACTTCTGATCTTCTAACGCTCTGAAGTGATCTAATACTCTCACTCCTGGTTCGCATATTTGATTTTCTGAACAGCCTTCGTGAGAATGATCTACACATGAAAAAGTAAATTATTGGATCCAGACAGACATTACACGCAGATAGGAACAGTGTCATTTCCTTACAATAATATAAGATTTTATGTGCAGAGTCGTCTAAAATTTTATCTAGATGGCTAAAAGTAAAGGGTATTCTGCATAAATGATATGGCAGAAAGCAAGTGAAAAATACAGCCACAACAACCCTTATACTTTGGTTATGCTTTCGCTTTCTGCTTGATGAGCTAATAAATTGTTTGCTCGATTTATAAATGTACCTGGATATCGCAATATAACATCCTATCAGTACTATCAGCACCACAACAAACATGCAGGTGTTGATGTAGATGACAGCCGTGTGCCACTTGACTCCAAAGGGGGACTTCAGCTTTATGCAGTCATCTATGTTTTTCTTTGTTGGGTAGCCATTTGTAAGAATCAGATTTGGTAAAGCTAGGAAAGCCATTACGACCCAAACGCAGGCAGATAAGATCTTGGTGAAGGTGATGCTGTACATCCTGGAGTCTCCGAAAGGCTTCACTACTTTCAGGTAGCGGTCGATGCTGATGAGTCCAAGGAACACAATCGTGGTGTACATGTTTGCGTAAAACAGAACCGTGGTGTATCGGCACAGGAAGGAGTTGAAGTGCCACGGTCCCAGCTGCAAGTCTTGGATTATTTTGAATGGGAACGTCAGTGTCATGAGAAGGTCTGCAACCACAATGTTTTTGAGGTAAAATATAAAACTCGTTTTATTTCTGATGTGGAAAAAAATCCACACTGCTAGGCCATTCAGCAAGATGCTTGCCAGGAAAATGATGAGGTAAAGCACAGGCAAGACGATGGTAGTGAATTCGTTGTGTGTGGAGTTCCCGAGTAAGCCTGCTGTGGAGTTGGGTGAGGTATTGTTGTCTTGGCTCAGACGATCATCTGTAGGAATGAGGGAAAACCAAGAAGTTTAAAGTATGTTTCTAGTGTTTTACAAATGGGGCCCTTTCAGAACTGTCCTCTAGAAAATGTCCTGTCTCTGGGCAATTCCAGGGGCTGCTCGGATGAACCAGTCTGGAAAACAGGAGTTTAAAACAGTGCTCCTAAGTATAGTGTGTGTCAAAATAAACGTGCCTGTGGCTTGCTGGCTTCTGAGCACAATGTCTGTGCTTCCTGCTGAAGTGTAGAGGTGCTTCTGCAAATAGTTTGACAGGAAAAAAAATGCGGGATGTGAATGCATGTATATTCCCGAGTTTCCCATACCACTCAGGAGCCCTCCGCCTACCCTTGCTGCCGCCCTGTGGGTGAGGAGACTGGAAAGCCCAGCGTTGTGGGTGAATGCTCCGTGGCGATGGGCAGCAGCGCAGCCCTTATGTTGCTGAGGACGCTTTGAGTTTGGGCTTTTGGAAGGACCCGTTAGGTGAGGCCCGGGTCGGGTGCTGCGCAGCCTGTGTGGGGCTGGTCCCCGCCACCCGGTCTCGCTGCCGCGCTGGTGGCATCCTCCATCTCCAGGCATGGGGCAGTGCCTGGTGGGACGTGCGCCACAGACATGGGGGTTACGCCGGTTTTTGGGGGGTTCTGGCTGGCGCTGGCTGCCGGAGCAGTGGCGAGCCAGGGTAAGACGGGCACAGGCTGGAGCGGTGCTGGGGCGGGAGGAGCAGCGGGGCCTGGCCAACCTTGCGGCAGAGGGGATTTGTGCAAGTAAATATTTTTGCAGTATTTGAAGAAGAAAAATAGCCTGGAAATTCTCTGTAGAGAGAACCAGTGAAATGTGAGAAGGATTTGAGTTCCCTTAATCTGCCTGCCGTCCGAGCGGGGCTGGGCACTTCCTGCGTTGGAGGCCGAGGTCTGCAGTGCTCGTCGCTGGTCTTGTGTAGGGGTGCGGGCAAATGCAGCTGCATGCTAGCATGTTGGGAATGAACTATTCGTCAAAATTACAGGGTGTTAGCTTGTGGCTGTCTTGACAGAATGCAACTTGTGAGCTGAGATGATCTGTTTATCAAGAGATAGGACTCTGGAGAGACTCTTTGGGCCTGTTAAAATGCTAACTTAAAACTTAGCTTACTTAAATGTATTTAAAAATTGCAGTGTTTGGGGATTTTAAGATTTCATGCGTAAATGTTTGTCAAAAACCTTCAGACTTATAAATTCTCTCATGAAACTATAGCACATTTTATTTCATATTGTTTATACTCTGAACTGGGCTGGTGTGGTAAACCAGGACTGACACCCATGGGGGCAGCATTTGGCAGCATTTAGACAGCCTTTTCTGAAATGACTTCTTTCTTTAAAATGTTGGTAGGAACTGATAGTAATACAGTAAACACTTCTCAATTACTTAAATTTCCAACGTTATTTTACCTGGCAGTTTTCCATAAGACAAATTGTACCCCATCATTTGCGTTGCTGTAGGTTTTCAGCTGAAATGCTTTTCACGAGTCCCACTGGCAGCCGTAGATCCAGGATGAGGCATGGGCTGTGCCAGCTTTACATTCTGGGGAAAATAAATCAGAATTAAAATCAAAGCAAACAGAAGACCTCAGCTTTCTCTCCCCAGCATGGGGAGGAGCTTTGGGAAATGATCATCCTCTAGAATTCCCAAGGAAGGGAGAAACATTCCATCCCAGTTACTGCAGTAGGTGAAATTTGTCTCCTAGCTACCAGAATAACATTCTGGTTGAATTGCTTTATGCATTTGCTATGATCTGCCACTACAGCTGCTTTCTTACTCCTTGGTAAAGGCCCTCGACCTTACTCCTGACATCTCTTGCTTGGACGTCCTGTTTGTTTATTTGCAATCTCGGGCATGTCAGTGATGGATGCCTGAGAGTGGATTTTATTTTTTTTTAAGTTTATCATCTCTCACTTCTTGAAGTAAAAAAGCTTCATGTGTAATTATGAGAGACGTGTGTATGACTTTTTATAATGTATCCAGCAAATTGGACTGGAAATTCTAAGTTGCTCTTCCTTTCTCATGGTTTTGAATGAAGTGCTTCAGAGTATTATGAAGCCAGCCTACAGAGAATACTGAAAAACTGCAGAATCTAATTTATGCTATGATGGCTTTATGATGTTTTGACATTGTTCAAAGAAATTTTGACAATACTGATTTGTAAGACTACATTCTAGATTATTGCTTTACTCTTGCGTTATGCAAATGCATTGATTTTTCCATGCTTCACTTCCTAGTTACAAGTTTTGATAGGAAAACTAGCAAGATAGTTCAGAGATAGCACTTACGCTGGACCTGACTGCCTCTCATATGGGACTGAACAGTTGATGAAATTACTGAAGACTTTTTTCAGATCTAAACTTGTCTTACGTGATCATCACTGTGTTATGAACTGCATTGAATTGTCACTAGATGGCAGTAAAGCAAATCATTGCATTTTAAACTGTCAGTAAAAATTTTAATTCTGCTATTTTAAGTTTTTTGCTGCTTTGGCTTCTTGTCTGGCGTTGTTTTGCTCTCATAATAATTGGGGTCCATAATGAGATTGTTAGGGGTATTTTAGATATTTTGTTTTCTCTTGGTCTGAGAAGCAGTAACCTTTGGCTTTTTTGCTGTTGTTTGTAATTGGCAGCTGTCCTTTTTTTCCCAGAGGCACTGAGATCAAAAGAATATGCAATTTTATGGAAAGATGCATATCAGTCATCTTATGCAAATAACATGCTTATTTCCCTGCTTTTCAGAGTTCCTTTTAAGTCTGTGTAATTCCTGGTCCTGGTCCCTGGAAAGCTCCCTGCTCTCAGGCCCTTCAGGAAAGTGCTCTCCCAGATCCTCACTCCAGAGAAGTTCGTAAAGCATTGGTTGTGTTGCCTGAGATTCTAGGCAGTGCGACTGCGGACTCCCGTGTTCCCATGCTGTAACCTTGGGAATCGCTGCAGGGTTTGATGGAGCTGTGTATCAGATCTGTGCTAAACAGACTTCTCATGTACTGTCATTTACTCCAGATTTCGAAGGGATTTGCTCTAAATCCTGTCAAAAAAGGCTCCTGCCTTTTTCCACCTCTGCATCCGTCCTTTTGGGTGGATGTTGTCACTAGGAGACCACAAAAAAATCTAGCACCAGGTAGTATCTGTGGATGCCTGTTCATGTACAGACAGCACCTACACTCTCCAAAGGTTCTGTCTCTTGTTTTACATCAGAAGACTGATGGATGTTTTCTGACATTGGTGAGAAAGCTCCTTTGCTGTCAGGGATCTCTGACTAGCTGTCCTCTGGCCTCTCCCTCCAGCTTGCACTGTTTGCATTCCCGTCTGCATCCTGTACTTTACTGTCAGCAGAGATGGGCCATCCACAACATCCTTAAGACCCAATTCAGTGTGGATCAAAATCAAGTTTCCTTCCTCCTTGTGGGTAGTGTTTTGTTTCTTGGGTACTATTACTTGAATCCACTGGGCTCTTAGTCTGAGTCTTGGGATTTAGCCCATCATTTTATAGCTGAAAACTACTGCAGAGGATGGACTGCAATCACTTGGACCAGAAATGGCTAAATCACTGTCACAGAAGGCTCTTCCTGAACAGGCATGTTTCCTACCACCCCAGGATGTGTTACAGTCCCCAGTTTCCGATGGGCTCACCTGTGCCTCTAGGGGTTTGTTGTATCAGCACTGCTCCCGTGCTTGCCCTGTAACTCATCTGCTGAGGTGCGGTCTGCTCATCTCCTCAGTCTATGCAAAACCTGTGCTTGCTGAAGCAGCCTGGCTGCTCAGAGGCTGTGCTCTGTTGTC
Source organism: Gorsachius magnificus (assembly GCA_034008185.1). NCBI lineage: Eukaryota > Metazoa > Chordata > Aves > Pelecaniformes > Ardeidae > Gorsachius > Gorsachius magnificus. The sequence continues at coordinate 39,512,404 of CM067087.1, forward strand.
CCTTCCAGGCGCAGCACAGGAAGGCGCTGCATGGGTGGCAGGAGCAGCAGCATCCCATCTCTTACACTTCTCAAGTCAGCGCTGCTTACTCTTAGTGAATCTCATATGGGCTTGCTGATTCCTGCCCAGAGTACTGACTGTGGGGGATCCCTGCCACATGCATATTCCTGGCCAGTGAAGATGTGACCACACTCTAATGGCCCAGGGAAATACAGGTCACCTGGAAGCCATATTGGGAGCTTGCTCTTTGTTCCTGTAGACCCATTAGGATCAAGCCTCTGAACAGGTATCTCTGTGCCATCTTATTTCTGATGGTTTTAATGTTAAAACATGCTCCAAAAATATCCCAACAAAGTATGAGTTGGAAAAAGAAAGCAGCAAACTCTTCACAAATGTAAACTGTGACAGCTAAACTACATGAGTGGTGTTATGTATCCTGGCACAGCTAAGCTCAGCAGGGAGGCTTTGGTGCATGCATGGGGTGGAGGTTAGAGACAACACCTACTGGCAGCTGCCCTAATTACGTGCTAAAGACTTTCCCTTATGCTGCTGTAGTTCGGAGCTTTAAAGTGTCAAACAGGTTTGTGCAGAGCAGCAGAGAAGCACAGGCACGACAGCTCCTGCTGCACAGACCTGGTGTTGTGATGGAATTTTGGGATACACAGAGATGATCCTGCTTAGACTCACCAGTCCAAAGGTGTTTGCATAGTTTCCTACCGAAGTCTATCAGACTAAGGGGTACTGTGCTACAGAGCACTTGGAGTAATGTGGCTTCATTATTTACATGCTAGGGTGGGTGAGCAAGGCTCATTTGAATCAAATCTGGTTCATCTCTGTACTCCAGAAGCTTCATTTTTTTCTGATGAAGACCACTGCAGACTCCAGGATTAGGAAGAAAGTTAGAATTCACTCTTTTCTATGTGTTCTCTTGGAATGGGAGATGAAGACTGTCTTCTATCTAAAGAGTTTTAAGCTATTTTATAATTGTTCACTGACTATGCAATCTGATCGTGGTTTTTTCACTTGTTTGAATATGGTATTTCTGTGCTGGGCAACACTGGGTTTCCTCTCCTTGTTGGTTCTCTGGACACTACTCTTCTGACCAATTTAATCCTAACCAGCTTGTCTCATTCTTCCATATACATATATTCTGCTTGAATCGTTTTGAAGATGCACTAGAAGCTGCTCCTTTATTCAAGTAGCTTTTTAAATCAGAATACTTTTTACTTCTTGTAGTTTATGTGCTTGGTTGGTGGTTGTTTTTTTTTTCTATCATTCCCCTAAAGGCTGTCAACTGCATTTATAAGTTAAGTACATACTGTTTCACAGATGAGGTAATCTTTTACAGCTAATGTTGACAGACTGGTTTATATGCATGACTGATAAACCTCAGATGAGAAATTAAATAATAGGCTGCATGGCAGACCAGTGTCGTATGGGTAGGGAATGACTCTATAGTTTTTCTAATGACTAAGGCTTTAAGTTGCCTCACTGTTTAAAGAAATTCTGTATCCTCAAATCTAATAGCTCTTTTTTTCATCTTATTTACAACCTTTTAAAAATTAGAAAATTCTCTTTGTGAACTAGACTAGATATTCTAGGTCATAGAGCTGCAGAGTTTTAAGTGATTTTTTTTTTTTATTTGAGCACATAAGTTTCTGATATGTGGCTTCTTGCCAGGCGATCTGCATTCATCACCATAAAGCTTGGCAAATGACAGAATTAATGTAAAAAATAGAAATGTGAGGCAGTTTATTCAATTTGCTATTGCCTGACTATAATTGTTATTTTCTGTTGCCCATCAGAACAAAATCACTGAGTTAATTGTAAAAATTTAGGGGAAAAAAGCATCCATGTAGGCTGCAGTGTAAGTGTATGTGTACATAAAGCTTCTGCAAGCAGACAAGTGGAGCCTGTGCCCCTGCTCTCTTCTTTATTTCAGTCTGCTCCTATACTGCATCGCCTGAGCGAGCCTTAATGTTCTATTTTCCCTGCTTGCATCTATTTACCTTCCTTAGTCCTTTTCTTTGTTCGCTAAGAGAGAGCCCAATCCTAATAGCTAGGACACTACCAGCTTTTCCTTCCTCGGAGGCCTCTGTTAAAAATCATCCAGCTCCCTTTTGGTAAAAGTGCATGTTCTTGTACTGTTAATGCATAGTGGAATAACGTGATATTCCTGTTGGAATTTGTACCTACAGCAAGTGGATAGGCGCCTCTTGCTCTCTTGTGCTTTGAACGTTTTCTTATTTTTTTGCATTTTTCTAGCTGTCACATCCCCTCGTCCTTGGAACTGTGCTTCTGTACCAGTTGTGCCAAGCGATGCCATGCTGTTGGCAGCAGTGTGAATGGTGACAAGGACAAGCGTAACGCCAGGGTTTGCATTAGTGGGAGACTCCTGTCCACTGCAGGACCACAGCCACGTGTGCTCAGATGTATATACCAAGTGTAGCGTCCTTCACCTGCGGAGGGGCTGGGAGAGCTGATGTGGTTCAGCCTGGGCCAGAGAAGGCTCAGGGGGCTCCTACAGCCTGCATGAGCGCCTGGCAGGAGGGAGCCTGGCTCTTTCTTCTCAGTAGTGCCCACTGACCAGGCAGAGGGCAGTGGGCACAAACTGAGACTCAGGAAATTATATGAGCACAAGAAAATGCTTTTTTTACTGTGTGGGTGATCAAACGTGGGTGCAGATTGCCCACAGAGGCTGTGGATCTCTGTCCTGGGAGATACCTCCTGACGGAGCACAGCCCTGCAGCCTGGTGTCGCTGGCCCTGCCTGGGGTGGGGAGCTCTGGGGCCGCCCCCACCTCAGCCACTTCAGTGGCAGAGACCAGGGGTGCCTGCTCCTGCATGCCTACCAAAGGCTGGCTGAGCTAAATGGTGGTGTGTGTCCGCCACCCTGCATGCCTGGCTCAGCTAGCCGACCCATGCTGGCTGCTTCAAACTGAGAACTGCTTCAATGTGGGGTGGCTGGGGAGAGGGTGAGCATAGCCATCTGTGGGACTTTGTGCCCTCAGCTCCCAGTGCCTGCTTTCCAGGGAGCATGGTGGCGGAGGGGCATGCAGACAGTATGTGCTAGTTCCCTGTAACTCAGTAACACTGCCAACTTAACTTAATTGCGGGGAGGCTGAAAAGTAAGAACTAGGGTATAACTGTCTATAGCTGTGGCTTTTGGTGCTTGTCTGCTTAGTCATATCCAGAAACAGGAACCACTGCCTCTGCTCAGAAAGCTTCTCATCTGCTTCAGTATCTAGTACAAAACCCCCTGCTTGGTTTTCAGGTTCCTCCTTGAACTTCCCCCTCAATTTCAGCCAAACTTTTCTCTCACGCATCTCTGAACAGCACAGTGTCCTGGCCGCGGGCAAGCTGCGGTGCAGCTTGCTTCCATCTGCCTTCAGCTGGTGGAGCAGCTTCTTTTGTCTCCCAGATCCTACCCTGTCCCTGCCCTATCCTATCCATTTGTCTTCAATAGAAGACTCATGACACTGGTGCTTAGGGAGCGTAGCTCCCCGTGGAAGCCTCTGCCGAACACTGGGCTGACGTCTGTGTCAGTATGCACGTGGGAGAAGCAGTCCCTCCACATCCTCATTGAGACAGGCTGGTAACAGAGACTTCCTTCCCCATGGTCATTTTGCCCAAGAGGTGCTCTGACAAAAATTATCTGTACACTATTCCTGTAACCTATAGAGCTTCCCGCATGCAGTCACTTACTGAAATTTGGGGTTTAGTCTTTTTTTGGTCCTTTGTATATGAGAACTAAAAGTACCGTGCATATTTTCAGTGCCTGTGCTAGATTTACGTTGCATCTGAGTAACTGGCTCTAAGTGCTCATTTATGCTTTCTACATCAGTTTCTACCCATGCTTTACTGCAGGTATTGCCTGAAATCTTTCATTCAGTTTGCACCTGTAACTCAGTTGTTTTACAGTTGCAGGAAAGCCTGAACAGCAGAATGCTGTTTAATATGCAAAATTACAATACTCTTCAATATGCAAAATTCTCAATTTTGGGGGAATATGCCCTTAGGATAACATGATTTCCTCACTTAAAAGCAATTATTTAGACGTATCTAACTTTCTCAAAGTCACTTTTGGAATATTTAGTCCAAATGTAACCATTCAATTTTTTCATGTTTCAAGTGAATGATTATGAAACCTTATTTGCTTCTGTGTGGGATAGCTCTGTCAGGAGACCTTTTTGGGTTGCTGCCTGAACTATCAAGTTCTTTCTTTTTTCTGTCTTTTGAACTCTTCCTCATTAAAAGTTCATGGAGTAATATTACTTACTTTGAATCAGATTTTCTATGCAGAGGTTACAAAATATAGTAAATGTTGTTAATCGTTACTGTAGGACTGTTTATTTTTTAAATGTGTTTCATGACATCTTCAGGTTCTGCAATTTTCTTTTCCTCTTAAATATGCATTGTAGTTCCCAAGTGATGTTGAAGAAATGCTTTCCAGTCCTTTGTTGCATTAATGACAAGCATGTACATTTTTCATGACCAAAAAGCAGAAACTGCTGTCATGCATTAATTGTGCATCCTGGTCTTGTGTATTGTGCTTTGGTCTTTGCAGGCTAACTGCAGCAATGGGCCGTACGCAGGCTGGCCTTTTCTGTAGAAGAGGCCAGCACTTTGACTAAAGCAGTGTAGTATGAATTGTAGTGCTAAAGTACATCTCCTTTAGCCTGCAATTGCTTTTATGTGGGGAGTTAGGAAAGAACTGCCAACAGAAATGGTATCCTGTTGGGCAGCAGGTAAATGGCTGTTGGTGGTGGAAGAGGAGCTATGTGTTGCAATTGTTTGCTTTTTTTTTTTTTTTTTAAAAAGCGCGCGCAATGCAATGGTTGGCAGCACTGGGATAATTAAAGTTTTCTCAGTATGGCAGCCTCTAATTAGACAGGAGGAAAGGATTAACTCTGGAATGTTTCCTTTGCTTCTTTCCAGAAGATGCTGCTGACAGTTGTTGAAAACCTACTGATAGTGAAGATCTATTGTAACCCTATAGAGTTGCTTTCTTTGAAGCCCCATTAAGAATATGCCAGGCAAGATGCAGCTTCCACGCGCAGCACTCTCAGTGGGGTTAGGTGTAGATGTCAGTCCAGGAGTTCTGGCTGCCCGGCACCACCACCCACTCACTGCTGCCTGGTTAGCCTCTGCCTGCGGTATTTTCAACTGCTTTCTGACATTGCCTTTTGCAGTTGCTCATCAGCTCCAACTCCCTGCTCAGAGCAGCATCAGCTGCAGCTGGCTGACCAGGACCATGTCTGGTCAGGTGGTGAATATCTCCAAGGATGGAGACTCCACAACCTGTCTGGGAAACCTGTTCCAGCGCTTGACCACTGTCACAGTAATTAAAAACAAACAAACAAACCCACAAAACCAAAAAAATAACCAACAAAAAACAACCAACCCAAAATCACCACCACCACCAAAAACCCCTGTGTTCAGATGGAACCTCCCTTGTGTTAGTGTGTGCTAACTGCCTCCAGTCCTGTCACTGGGCACCAATGACAAGAGTCTGGCTCTGTCCTCTTTGCACCCTCCCTGCAGATATTTGCACACATTGATGAGATCCCCCTCAGCCTCCTCTTGTCCAGGCTGAACAGTCCCAGCTTTCTCAGGCCCCCCAGTACGTCAGATGCTCCAGGGCTTTAGTTGTTGGTTTTGTGGCCCTGTGCCGGGCTCCAGTCTCTCTTGTACTGGAGAGCCCAGAGCTGGACCCAGGTGTGGCCTTGCAGTGCTGAGCCAGGAGGAAGGATCACCTCCCCCTACCTGTTTGCAATGTTTTGCCTAATGCAGCCTGGGAGGCTGTTGGCCTGCTTTGTAGCAAGGGCGTTCTGCTGGCTCACGTTCAACCTGTCCACCAGGTCTTTCCCTGCGGAGCTGCTTTCCAGCCGGCGCCCCAGCATGTCCCGGTGTGTGGGGGGCCATTCCTCCCCAGGGGCAGGACTTTGCACTTCTCCTTGCTGTACTGCATGAGGTTCCTGTCTGCCCAATTCTCCAGCCTGTTGAGGTCCCTCTGGATGGCAGTACAAGCCTTGCAGGTATCAGCTGCTCCTCACAGTGTAGTGTCATTTGCAAACTTTGTCTCTTTTCCATCCCACTGGCTTACAGTTGTTCTGCTGCTTGCAAGACAGTTTTAAGCTCTCACGAGGTCACATTTCTAGTCTTCCCTTCCAAGGTGGAGGCCAGAAGCAGGTTCACATTTATATGTATTTCTCCAGAATAACTTCAACTTTTTCCTCTTTTAATCTCTTCACAAGCCTCTCTCCTGGTCTTTCTATTTCCATTCGACTTGTGTTTTCATGGGCTCTGTTCTTGGCCAAATGGGAAATCTTTGTCAAATAATCTTCAATTCTCTTCAGTTCCATAGGCTGTTCCTTACTTATCCAGTGTGCTTTATTATCCCAAAGTCATAGTCTTTTAAATTTAAAAGTTTTATAAGCACAAGAGTTCAGGCAAAAAGCAAAAACTGGTTATTAAGTTTCATCATGTGGTGCTTGGGTGGTCTTGAGCTCCTTCCAGAGGAGCTGGCTTCTGTACAGGAAAGCAGGCAGCCGGCTGCTCCGCTCGGTGCTGCAGTGGTACAGGCTGCTACGCAACCGCTCCCTGGTTTGCTCTGCCCCCAGAGAAGCAGAGACCTCCCGAGAGGCCTCCGCTCTGCAGAGTGCCTGCAAGGCAGAGACTCCCTTGGGTGCCAGGCTAGTTTTGCTGGAGCTTTTTACTGAAAATATTAGCTTTTAGGTTTGATTATTGGTATTATGCAGTGAAAAACATTAAGTTAAGAAGCTCATAACAAAACTTTAAAAACAGTCGAGGTCTTGTCTGGGTCACAAAAAAAAAAAGAAATGAATGTATGTGATTGATCACATTACACCTTCATCCACTGTAGCTCTGGCTATTGTGCATCTGCTGCATCGCAAATGCTACAGGGGTTACTGTGAAAAAATATCTCGTGGGGAAAAAAAAATATTGATACATGCATGTAGATGGTGACATTTAAACTTTTAAGTAATTCCAGTCTCACTTTTAGGTGTTTTGCTTTGCACTGAAACAATGTCTATGGATTTTTTTTTAATACGCAGTTCTAATTCACACTGCAAAAGGACAAAAAAATCCTCATCTGCTGTTGTCAGCTGGGGTTTTTTTGTGCTTCAGTAGATACTGCTGCAACATGATTAACCATGTTAGCTACTTGCAGCAACACCGCTATTTCAAAGAGGAAGGAAAAGGATACGGGGATTTTGGGGTATGACTGGGAGAAATTCAGCCTAGTGCAACCCCAATTTTTCCTGAGCAGCCTGGAGAGTCCCCACTCTGTTGGTTGTTCTCGGAAACGGACGGGTTGCAAATCCTGGGCAGGGTTTCAGGGTGCTGGCTGCGGAGCGCTGACACTCTTCCTCCGGCCTGACTGCTTTGCCAGCTCTTGGCTGTTCCTTGCATAGTGGCAGAAGCTGCTGCTGCAGCAAAGGTGATAAAAGCCTGATTTATACTGCTCGTCATCAGTTATCACTTTGATATGTCACTGACATTTTCCCGAGGAACAACAAGAACTAGTGGTTACTGCAGTATCTCACATGAGGGTTCAGTGTTGGTCAGTTGCAAAAATCTGCTTTTGATAATCAAGGGTGCAAGGGGTTATTTTTGTGGGTGTTTTGGTTTTTTTTTTTAAGAAGATACTGTAATTTTTTACATTGGGGAGCATTAAGACTGCTTAAACATAGGAATTAATATTGCTGACTTCCTTTCTTGGCAGCACTGGGGTTAGTGTCTCTTGCCAGCCTGGTTTCCTACGGAGCCCTGATAGCTGACAGCAGTATGGTGGGTCTGTAGCTTTTGGTTTATGTCGTGTGCATTTTCACTTGGTTCCAAACTTTTAATAAATATTGCACACTTCAGGTTTAATGCTATAGTCTTATTGCAGATGTGTTGACTGGCTTTTCCTAGTGCTCACTTGGTCAAAGAGGAGGTCTTTCTGAACTGTGCTGCGCGGAGATGAGCAAGTGACTTCTCCTAAAAAGAGAAGGAGCTTCCCCCTTTATATCTCATCTTAGGCTACGTGCCGCGAGTGGAATAGGCTTCCCAGTTCAGAAGGAGCATCTGGCCTCTGAAAGCTTGCTTCGGTGTTGGACAAACTCCAGATTGTGACTTGCTGCCTCCCTCATGGTGCTCGTTCCCTGTCTGGCCGCCCTGCCTGCATGTCTTTCTGGCTCAGCTGTGCTCCCGCGATCCGCATGGCCAAGCTCTCCCAACGCCCCAGTCCCCGGGGACTCTGGACTGTGGCGCTCCAGCACCCGGCGCGGGTGCGTGCTAATGCATGACGGGCTGCGGGGCGCAGGTGCTGGGTGAGCTGGTCTCCCCGCTCCCTCCCTGCCCTGGGGGGGCCCTGGCAGCTAGGGAGGGGAGCTGAGGGTGAGACAGCAGGGCTGAGCTGGGAAAGGCAACCCGCCATGGAGAGAGAGGGAGGAGGAACCGGCAGCTGGTGCTGCTGAAAATTTGCTTCTTTTTATCACACACCCCTAATGCAAACAGATGCTTTCTGTTTCTGAGGTCCCTGCGTGCCCTTCGGCCTCTCTCCCCTCCTCTGCTCCCCTGCTCTCCTCTCCCTGCCCCAAGAGCTGACCCACATCCTGCCCTTCGGGGGGTTGTCCCCGGGTGCTGCCAGCTCCCCCTCCCCGTAGAGTGGGGAGGGAAGGGAAAGTCTGGCTGGTGCAGGAGACCTGGCTGCCTACTCAAGGAGTAAGGTGCCCAGCTCGTTAACTGGAGAAATGCTGAAGGCTTCCATGTGATCCCAGGCCTGTACTTCTGGGAGTGAATCAGTGACATCAGCTGAATGCTTGCCTGAGTTTCCTGATTTCCCTTTTTAAAAGAAGACTGCAGAATCTTCTTTAAAAAGACAGGAAAAAAGTGTGAAACGCTGCCAGAGTTTCCAGACCAAGCATATGGAATGAGAAGGCAGATGTCTACAGTCCCTATAATGCACAAATGCCAAGTCATTTTTTAACATACAAAAACTTTAATTGCACTGCTACTTTCAGTTCTTTGCAACTAAGAATAACCTTTTCAAACTAAAATACTCCTTAAATGACATAGGTTTTTGAAAGTGCCTTATATATTTCCAAAACTTTGAGACTAATCAGACGTATAGTTTGTAAGTTGCTTGTTCGGAGCTATGTGGTTTTTCCAGTGAACCTGACAAGTTTTAACATGATCTGAGTGAAGTATGAAGGAAGAGAACCTTTATTCTGTATAATATAATTAAGAGAATTCAAGTATGCTTTCCTTTACTGAAAGAAGTGAAAAGGAATACAGTACAAACCTTTTATACCAAATTCAGATGTTACTGAATCTTACTGATATGAATTGAGCTCTGCCAGGAAGTAAGTTATTGAAACCGTGAATCCTCCTGCTCTTCAATTCATATCTTAGAAGGAATGATCAGTAGAAAACCATTTTTTTGCCATTGGGGAAAAGATAACAAGTAACATTTAATGAATGTATAAAAGGTTAGTAAAGTTGCACTATTTTGAGAACTTTTCACACTTTTAATTGATCTGATATTCAGTTTATGGTTCCAAGTGTGATTTTCAGCAACTTGAGGGTGATTAAGAGCAAGAAGATTCACAGAACAACTTATCAAACGCTTTTCACATGCTCAAAGATCGCTTACCTGTCACCATTGTCGCCTTCCGCTTGTCTCTGAGCTGCATCTCGAAAGTGCCTTAGACTCCTCCAGTATGCATCTTGAAGCTACAGTAGGCACGAGAGTATTTCTTGCGATAAGGTAGTTAAATAAACCATATCTGGAAGTAAGCTTTTTTGCTTCCGATGGCTTTTTTTGGCGATACCTGATCAGAGAGTCAAAATTCCTCTGGCCAGGAGCGACTGGAGCAACTGGCTTTCTCATTCCTGGGAATGACTCACATGCCAGAGTAGGTGAGCAGTGCGCTCCCGCTCACTTCCTGGCTCCGGAGCAGCTCGGGCGCCCAGGATGCAGACAGTGATTCACCTGAGAGGTGGGTTAGTGCCTGTTAAAGGCAGCAGCCTTCGTGCAGCGAGACGTTGCAGACGGTCTGAAGTCGTGTTTTACAGCAACCTGTGCAACCGTGCCTGTGCCTTTTGGTTAATACATTTTTGTCTGCAGGGTGAATGTGAATTTAATGTGATACTGAAAAATCTTGTGCTGGATACATGCAAATATCTGCTAATCAAGATTATCATGTCAATTATTAATTTGACTATATTTAGACATTTTTAATGTGCTTTCAACAGATCCTCTCTTCTCAATAGCATGTAGGATGAAAGCAAAATGTCAAGTCTGTAACTAAATATTTCAGCTAAAAAGACTAGACTGTCTGTTTACTGCATACTTTTTACTGTCATGGTGTTCTTTAAGACTCTTGACTGTGAGCCTGACGACTCTTGCAGTCCCTGCTGTTGGTGGTCCTGGGTGTACACCCATTTAGAGTAAGGTAATTTAGTGCCTTAAGAGCATTGTAATAATCATGGGAGTAGTTATATCGGGAAAAAATTTTGTTTCATGTCAGTAGAGGATGAAGTGGTGGACTTCCCATTTCTGCCACCTTCTTAAAAAGAAAACAAGTATGTGTCTACCTCATTAAATCTTCAGGAGGAAAGAAAAATAATCTTAAAGCTATGAGAGCAATGGCTGCCAAGTCACTTTTCTGGGACTGCTCTGTCTGTTCTTCGTGGACTTCCCTATGTACAGCTTTTCTTTTTTCCTCAAAATTTTGAGGGACTGAATCCCCAGCCCCCCCTCTTCTGAGACCGGATAGCCTTCTGCACAGGTGCCCTTGACAGCCATGTGGAACCCTGTGAGGAGCTGGAGCAGGAGGAGGACCCACTGTACTGGTGAATAACTTCCTCTGGCCATGTGTCCAGGGGACCCTGTGCTTTCCATGCTTCTGCTAGTGGGCAAACTATAAAATTCCCACTCGCCTTGGGACCTCTCCCTTGAATAAGGTACAGTCCCTGATCATAGGAGACTTATGACATGGCTCATCTTTGAAGACCAGTTTTGCAAGGCAAAACAGATAATGCAAATAAAGCCAGCAGGAACACATGTTACACTTCTGTCATGTTTTTAGCTTTATTACTACAAGCTGCAAAACTCATCCCAGGAGCTGGATATTTTGACATTAAGTGATGGTCCGTGTTGCATGCACATGCTGGAGTGCATACATCACATCCTCTGAGGATGGAGAAGGCTTTTTCTGTGCTTAGGAAGAGGGAGACTTGACGAAGTCTCTGCCTCTCTCAGACCTTGCATGTGTCTACATAGGACAGTGTGTGCCAGCCACCATTTCACCTTCGTTCAGCTGTCCCATGTGCTCCAGTGTTTAGCAGCTGCTTGTGTTTTGTTCCCCTCTCAACTGCTTGTCCTGTTTCTGGACTAATGGTGCCTTCTGGTTTTCCTTCCAATCTTTGGTTCACCCCCTCTGTGGCTTTCAGTCATTTTCCACCCTTATGTTACTTGTGGTGATCTGGTTCTCTCTTCTCAGTGGAGCCTGTGTAAGACAGGAGTATGTGTCTTGACTGATGGTCTTGTACGCTGCTCCTTCGAGCTGAGAAGTTATCCCAGGGAGAGGGCAGCGAGGGCGACCCTGGGATACGGTGGTAAGTGCTGTCATCACTTAGTGAAGCGCAGGTACGGTACAGCTCACTGCATAGCCACACAAGCAGCTTGATTTCTCAGCATTAAATCTCTTTTGAGGTTTTTCATTCCTATCTCTGTAAATCACTGTTTTTCCTCTCTGTTAAGTGGAGACCTCATTTTTCCTGTGGGGAACGTACAAGGCTGTTTGACTGTCTTGCCTTTTCTCATGTGTCTGTGTGGTAGCTGGGAGGCTCCAGAGCTATGAGAATACCTGGATGGGCCTCGTACTTCGAGCTCTTTCATTGACTTTCAGCACAGTCTGGTTTACCTGAGGACAGGGTGCTGTGCAAATTCTGTGCTGATTTTGAGGTTGGCCTCATCTCCTTCCTTTTGAGAATTTGGGGAATTTAATTTAAATCTCTTTCTTTGCTTCTTTGCCCTTTTGGGGATTTCTCAGACCTCTTCCCAAATACCAGATATTTGATGCTGGAGTCAGACCTGTTTATACTCAGCTTTGCATCTTACCTTAGCACTACTTCTTCACACTGTGGTCTCCTCTCCAGTTACCATTGGTAAAATAACAATTGTCCAGAGGGTCTATTCTTTGGCTTTGTTGCAACGTAGTCCTATCAGTGCCTGTGTTAGAGCTCTGTGAGTTTAGCTCTGACAAGGTGACTACTTCTTGGTCTTTTCCTCTGGGGTATTACCGTGAGATTTTCTGTCTGTATCTTGTGGGGCCTGATTGTGCAAAGGACTTCTGTATTAGGTGTAGCTGAGTAGTGTCATGGTCTGTGACCGCTGTTCTGCAAACGGATTATCTTCACCGCGTCTTAGGCCAGTTTTCCATTTGATGCTGTTTGATTCACCCCTCAGATACTTCATCCTTTTAAGGAGCCACTTGGAGATCAGGCTAGCTTGTAAGCGACTTGCCTACTGGCAGGCACTTAGGCCCTGGAGATGAGTGATGTGAACAGGGCTCACAGTCCTGGTGCTGTCAAGCTGTGTCCTATCTCTGGATGATTCTTCATGAGGGAGAGTTGAGTTAAGGTGGGTTCTCATGCTGGCTTCTTGAAAATTGACTGGGATTAGACTCTTCAAAATTCCCATCTTTTAGAAACCTGGCTTTAAAGAGCTATGTCTGAACACTCATCCAGATGCCATGGTGGACGCCTGCTTGTTACAGGCCATGTTGGTAGTCCTTCACGTTTCCTGAAGAGAAGACCTCTGTGATGTTTCTGAGGAATCCACCTTTCTTCCATTAAGGTATCTCATAATAGATGGACCTTCTCTGGGATGTTTGGACAACCCAAAATTCCAGTGTCAGAGGTCCTTAGAGGAGCAAAGACAGCTTGGGCACTAAACAAAGCATTCACGCTGTGTTGGTCTTTCTTCCAGTGTTGCTGTGCACAGACCGCCTGATGTCATGCCCCTCAGCCGTAGGAGTGATAAACTCCTGTCTCTGTTCTGACAAACAGCAGATGCCTGGGACCAGCAAGTTGGGAACCTGGAAGTCAGTGCTGTAGCTGAGGGCTGGAAGCAGATTTGCATAGGTCATAAACAGCAGTTTTACATGCTTGACTTGCGTTTTGCACAAGACCATGCGCTCCCAGGCTGGGTGCTGTACTGTGTCCCTCGTGCGGGGCACAGTTCCAGCCCTGGGGGGGGTGCTGGCAGATGTGTCTGCGTCTCTCGTCTCAGTCCTGCAGGCTTTAGTCAAGACCCAGCACGACAGTACGTTATGGTTTGATTTGTGCTGTTGTTCTTCAGGCACTTCTAAAGCTGGTGTTGTCTTAGGCTGGGGTCTAAGAAACAGTGCTGCAGGACATTTGTGGGGAAGAAGGGAAGAAATTAGAAGTGAAAGCTGAAATGTTGAAAAATACTTAATTTCTTACAGAAACCCAAGTGTTTAATAGTTGGTACTCTGTGGAGTACACACACCAAAGTTTGTGTGTTAACAGTGGTCAAATAATAGATTCACAAAACCTACATGAGAATTAGTTTTGGTTGGTTGTTTTTTGACTGTGGTACAGTGGCACATTAACTCTTCTTTAAAATCTCTGTATTTTGGTGTATTGGTAAAACTTAATGGGTTAGAAACCACTGTCACAGCATCCCCTAGCAGGCTTTTAATTCAGACATGTTGTCTGGCTGTTCTCAGGCGGGAGCAAGTCAGGACTGGCTGCCACATGAAAAGGAAGTGCTATGGAGCTTGTCATAAAAACAGCGCGAAAGAAATGTGAAGCTCTGATGTAAAGAAAAGCTGAAAGCTAACCTATAACTTTACTATTGTTCACATTATTTAAAGATTGGATGTCTCTTTTTGTATTCTGGCGATTTGAGAGCAATTTTCAGATTTCATAAGAGCCTGAACAACGTTATTACAACAATTATTGTGTTGCTTCATTCTAAAACTCCTTTACTATCATATTTAGCAATGTGAACTACAGGGTTATTTTTAAAGCAGATTAGCTACCTGGATAATACATGACACTGGCTTTTTCTTCTTTTTAAACATGGAAAACTGGTAGGATGATCAGAGCTTGCAACACTAGCATGATTCCTCCAGTGTTAAATCTTCAGATGTGCAAGATGGAGATGCTTTTGCCAGTGGAAGTGTCTTGGAAGATTTTGACACTTCCCCTATCACGGTTTTGATGGCTGTCACTAAAAGGGAAAGAGGGAGGAAAGGAGCTAATTAAGAACCGACTTTTAAAAAGTTAATTTCTTTTTTTTCCCTTCTGTTCTCCAGTTCCTTGCATTATGTTGATAAGTAACCTGAAGTTACACACCTTGGCTGATTGCTGGCTGATCCTGTCTATAGACTTAGGTCTGGTTTAGTGCCTTTAGTTTTAACATGCAACCTGCTGGCTCTGTGTGTTTGTGTGTAGTTGTATGGGTAATATCTTGGTTGCTCGACTTGGCTTCCCAGCTCTTGTTCATGATGCAAATTGTTGTTTTGCATTTCTAATTAATTGAAGTATTGCTGTATGTTATGAGAGTTTTCTCAGTACAAGGAGCCTTGATGGAGGCATGTGTATCACTGTGCAGGAGAGTCAGGACATGTATGAAGTGCAGAATTTGTCTTTAGGCATTCAAGAATTAACTTGTCCCTCTGAGGAAAGGCAGAATGATACAAAATCTGGAAGGCTAGATGGTGCGTGTATTAGGCAAAGGTATAATATATTTCCTTTTTCTGAACTGCACGTAAAATAAAAAATACAAAGAAATATATGTAAGCCTTTGTGTACCAAGTAAGATTGATTTCCTACAAAACTCAGCTGCCTATTGCCCTATAGTTCCCCTTTTGGGAACTCAACAAGCTGCAAAAATGTTTAGAATAAGTATCAAAAGTTTTTGTGTGAATCCTGGACCATAGGAGCCTGGAATAAAGTTCATTTGTCTGAACAAGTTTAAGGCCTGGTGCCAGTTTTCCAGTTTCCAGGTTGTCTGTTGCTTCTAGTCTGGAGCGTAGGCAAGCCAAGTAACTGAACATTTGGATCTGGAAAGGAAAAGCCCTGCTGCTGCCTTATGGTGGTGATGGACTGGAGTAAGCATGTGTAAGGTGGAAACGTTGCATGTGTTTGCTCTGTCTTGTACGACTGCTTGAATCTAGGAAAAGCAAAGGTTTCTCTTAGCAGCTCCTGGGGCATGAGCATCAGTACCAGCCTTTCCAAGTTAAGTTGGGGGGAAAAAAAAAAAGATTTGGAAAAATGGTGACTGTTGTATTGATTACGCTGGTAAACTTTACTGAATTACATAAATTCCTTGACTGCACTAAAGAAATCTGGAGAGCCCAGAAGAGCCGCTTTCTATGGCATGCTGCTGGTGCTCTCTACCTGTGGTCTAGGCTGATGGCTTCCTCATGTCCAAGGGAAGTCTGTCCTCAAAACATGTCTCCATTTTGCTCAGGTGTAAAATATAAAGTGTTACTTTGGTTATTTTTTTGAGCCTTAAAAAGTAGAGACCTAAACTTTGAGACATTTTAACTGTTATGATTCTTACTTCCATCTGGGGGAAGGGATCTAAAAACTTGCAGGAAAAAAGTGCAAAATACCAAATGTTAGAATTTAGGGGACTTTTTTTTTTTTTTTTTCCCCCCCCCCTGTAAGTGGATCAACCAGACGTCCTGTCCTTGTAGTCACCTTGCATTTCTCTGCTACAGAGTTTGCTAACTCTGGCTCCCTTTTACCTACCTAAGAAGCAGCAGCTGAAAAACAGATGATTAAGACTCCTCTGAAACCTATGGCACACCCCTTATTTAAGGAGCAACTCAGCCCATTTTGTGGTTACACCCACCCTTACATGCAGGCTCGTAGTACTTAACTGTGTGTACTGCCAGTATGTGTTTGTGCACAGTGTTAAATGAGCCTTGTATTACACGCTGTAGAAATGAGAAATTTCAGACTCCTTGTATATTGCTTTAAGCAGTTGCTAAAGCAGTGACTATTTTAGCAGCTAAGATTTTAATTTATTTACTTTTACTAAAGTAGCTAAGTTAGTCATGTTAAAAACTGTATGTGTGTGGGGAGAGAGGAATTAATTCCTGAACAGAATTTAATCCAGAGAGGAAGACACTGTTTGAGAAAACACTGATTTACAGGGAAGTTTGGAACTAGCTGGAATCTGATTGGAGATTCGTTCATTTTCCAGCTGTAAAAAGGTGTTACAGAAAGTATGTACCGTGCCTTGTAGAGCAGATACAGTGAGTGGAGACTGCTAAATAAGATCTACATCTACCTGTGTGGCAGAGGCTGGGGAATCCCAAAGGCAGGTGTAATTAATGCACAGTAATCTAAAAACAGCTTTGAAAAAATCAGTCTCTATGGAGCAACCTGCATGATTGTATTAGGCTGCTGTAAATATTTAATTTCTAAAAATAGCAATCAAGCGGTGATCAAAGTATCTGGCACATGTGAGAAGGCATAAAGCTAGCAGAGAGCTTGAGAAAATAAGTTTGTTAGTAAAGGATGAGGCTGTTTTCTCAGCAAGGTGCCGGGGACTCTCACAGTTCAGCTCCACAGTGTCACACAGCAGCAGGAGATGAGTGTCCGGTACGGGGCAGGAGGCAGGAGGGGCGATGGGAGTTACAACAAGCCATAGGGCTGGTGGAAGAGAGCAAGCCGTGGTGCTTTCCCTGAGGCCCCTTCTGCAGCGCCATGTCACCTGAGCAGCGCGTGATGCCGAGGTAGTCCTCCGGGGTGGCAGGTATGTTAGGGGACAAGTAGCAGTAGGAACGTGTTGTTTGAGAAGCAAGGAAGCATTGCTGAAAGGCTAAGGTAAGTTTAACAGGTTTTTTTAATGTGCATTATAAAGTTGGAGTCAATAAATGGTTGGTATCTCTTTCAGATCTTGAAATAGTGAAATAAATCCCAGGGGTTTGGGTTAGAAAGCAGTTTCTCTTTAGGCACAGTCCATTCCCCTGTGGGATAGCTAAAGGTGAGCTCTGCGAGTGGTGCAGTAAGCTGGGTGGGGAGGGATTTTCTGGACATGGAGGGTTAGGCAGTGTTGCTTGCTGCCTTATCTTTGCCCATCGTTGAGACTGGGAAGGGTGGTGAACATGCCACCACGGAGGACATTTCTAGGTGTTCCCCTCCGGTGAGTGGTAGGGTAGGGATGAATGCTGTGTGGCTCTGGGGTGTCCTTTGTAGGGGAAGCAGTCCTGGGTCTTCTGCTGACCCAGATGAGGAGTGTAGTCAGGGGTCTCTGGGGTATTGCCTGCTGAATCCTCCTCCAAAGTCTCTGCCTGGGAGTGGAGAGGAAAGATGGTGAAACAGTGTAGGTGGTAGGAAAGTAATTACAGGTGTGAGAGGTGGGTAGGGATGGGGAGGGACTGTGTCCTCCTTCCCTCTGTCAAGTATTGTTCCTCCTCTTCCCTGCCCTGCGACGTGCCAGCCGAGCTGACACCCAGTGAAAGAATTACTGACATACAAAATCAACAGCTCTGGGTTTTAATCACAAGTAAAGCTAAATTGTTCTTAGAAGCAGCCATAGTAAGCTGCTAAAGTGTTAACAAGTAAATTTTTTTCATTTAAAGTGGATAGATTTATTTGGTAGATTGTCTTAAGTTATATGAAGGTAATTTAATTCATAGGCTGTGGTTTGTCTGTATTCTGTGAGGTGGGCATGATTTGGTGAGCAAATCAGAAAAAACCCTGTTCTCGTTAGCTTTGCAGAGCCAGTACAGCAACACAAGAACTACAAATTGTTAGCTTTATCTGTCATCAATGCTATTTTTCTATTCAGACCGATGTGGTTATGGCTGTGAAGTCGCATGAGTGTCTCTGAGGTAATCCAGATCTCTGTGGTGTGAGTGCAGCTGACTGTGGCTGGGCAGGCACAACCAAGACATGGCTGGGCTTCCACAGCTTTGATTAATGACGGTGATGTCAATGAGAGAGCGCAGCTCAGGGAAGATCGGTGTTAGATTGGGGCCACCACTTTGAGTGACAGCTTTTTGCCTATTGAGGCTAAGCAGTAAGCATAAATAGGGAAATCCACTGTGCTGTTTTTATTGGGTATTAATATTACAGTACAACTGATCTTTCATTTTCTACAGCAGAAGTAAAACAAATTATTTTTTAACTTCTCTATGAATATGCAGAGACTGTAGAGCGTAAAGCTGTAGAATCAAGGTTCAGTAGCAGTGTCCAGTTCAGTTTTTGGGTTTGTATGAATTGTTTTCTGAAAAGTCTTTACTCTCCTGCATAAAACCTTTTCTACAAATGGTTTGCACAAGAACATGTATATCAGGGGGTCCATGCAGACGTTTGTGGTCGCCAGCCACAAAGTGCTTTCTTTTGCAACAAAGAGCTGGTTCTGCAGACGGCAGTCCATTTGGGTGGTTGTTTGACTCAGAGTATAGGGAACCCTGCTAAAATGAAAGGGGGCAAAGCATAAGAAAAACACAGTAAAAATGATGAATACTTTCCCCTTGATCCTTTGTTCGCTTTTGTTGTTTTTCTTCTGTGTTTTTATATAAGACTCATAGACCTTCTTGGCAATAATTATATAAAACACAAACATGAGGATGAGAACAGTCCAGAAGATGAACTGACAGATATAATTGACAGCTTCGTGCCATTTGAGTCCAAAGTAATTCTTCAATGAGGCACACTTCTTCACGGATTGGGGTGTCGCTTTCTTGTTTGATAAGATCATGTTAGGCAGAGAGAGACCAAAGAAGAAGAGCCAGACCAAACCTGCAAGGATCTTTGCTGAGGTCAGGTTTTGCACCCAGAACTTCCCAAAAGGTCTCACAATCTTGAGAAATCTGTCAAAAGCAATGAGACCAAGTAACACTATGCTAATATACATGGTGTCATAAAATACTACGGCTGAGAAGCGACAGACAAAGGCTTTGAGCTGCCATGGTCCCAGGCCAGAGTCCGTCAGGATTTTCAGTGGAAGCATCAGCGTCATTATAAAATCAGAAACTAAGATATTTTTCAGGTAGACAATGAAAGTTGATGTGCTTGGAATATGGAAGAAAGCCCAAAAAGCCAGGCTGTTCAGTACAAGTCCCAGAAGGAAGACGAGTGTATAGAGTACTGGGAAGACCAGGTGGGTGACTGTGGTGTCTCGGTGGCATGGTGCGGAGGAGGGTGCTCCACTGGAGTTACCGACAACACTCTCGTTTGCAAAATCTCCCATTGTTTGAAATACACTTTTATGAAAAGGAGAGAGAAAACATAAACCATAACATTCTGTATTTAAATATTATATATTCCTTACAGTGACTGGCAGGTTTACACAACTAAACACAAAACCTGAATATGCATTAAGCAGACCAATCGATATATCTTCTAGTTCATAGAAAATCTAAATCTTTGCCTACACTTAAGTTGTTTACAAACTAACATCTAATGAAAAGTTAAAATGGAATATATATTCATTATGGAGGCCTAAGATAATGTAATAGCAAATTATAACAGCAGATTGCCTAGAACACCATTTGTCTTTACATGAAAATGAATAGAATTGAAATAGAAACTTTACAGTTGTGGCCCAAAAGCATGGTGCTTCTGGGGAAGCGATTTCTGGTATTTCTTAGCAAGCACACACCATTTTTCCTTTCTCAGCACAGATTTAGATTACATTATCAAGATAAGATGCACACTGCTGGTTATCAGCCTCTTTACATCTGAAAGCCAGATGACCGAGTGCCCCATCACACCACGTGAACATTTCCAATCCTGCAAGTACCTGAGCAAACCCGGCAGCAACTGTTTCAGAGAGGGGTCTCTGGCTATGTCCGGTTCATCTGCTGTTCCTCTGCTGACAGAAGCCTCGAGCAAAGTATTAAGAATAGGGAAATGTGTAGAAAGATGAGACTTTTTCTGTTGGTGTAGTGTGTTGTTTCCTTCCTCATTTTTGTGTATTGCCAGAGTTAGTTAATCGTGCTTGCTGTTGCTTTTCTTTCTTCCTTTTGCTCTCTGTCAGAAAGTACGCTACCTTCGCCTATACTAATAAAAAAAGACCATATCCATCAAGACACACACATTTTCTGGCTTTTTGTTTGTGTGGGGCAGACCTGATGGCACCTATGCTGTGCCATTACAGTTTGGCTCCTTTAGAGACGTGGGATGAACAAACAGAGTGTTTGCTGACAGTTTTTTCAGGATAATCCTCAAATGTAGCTCTGAGTTCTTGTTTATGTGTGTGAATTCCTCTGCTAGTCAGATTCCCCTGGTCGTCAAATGCGTGACCAGAAGAAAGTCTGCTCAGGGCTACCCTTACAATGGGTTACTTGGCTACAAAATGATGTGCACAGACATATTCAGAAACTGTACCTTCCCTCTGTAGCCTGTTAATATCGACACACAAACCTGAGCTTGACTTTTGATCTCCAGAATGGGATTTCTGGTTTATTTTGGCATCAGCATAGCCAGGTGATACAGTGTGCTGGTTACAGCCCCTTTCTGGTTCTGGCAGAAGCTGCTGCTGCTGCATGGTATGCTTTGTATTTATTATATGTTTATTGGGTATAATGTCAGAATCTACTGCATTTCTCTGTAAACAGAACTTCTTGTATAAGTTTAACTCAGTCATGTGATTTGTCTTGTATTTTCCTGTCAACTGATGTGGGTTCTGGCTCCTTGCTTGCTGGCATGTGGGAAACGGCTCACGTTCAAGCCATCCTTTTGTGGGCTTTTTGAGGTTCTCAGGCTGCAGCTGTATTGACAGTAAGTTTGTGCATTAGTATCTACATTTTGGTTAATGTAGGCATGCATGCTGATGTCGGTGTTAAATAGCTGGCAGAGAGCAAAGAGCCTTGAGGATGACTGGGATGAAGGTCACCCTCGCCATTGTCATCAGCATGATGCGTCCCTAGCTGCCTGACCTGACTTGTGTTCATTCATCAAGGGCTGTATAAAACTGAGACAGTCCATTGCAATGCCCCAGGGCCAATGTCCAAGGCAGCACCTTCCACACGTTCTTCTAAACTGACCTCTGATGTTGTTTCCAACTGTAAGAGGCAGGTACTAAGTGCCTCCGTGTATCCTATCGGTGACTGCTGTATGGTACACAGATAGCTGTAGTATCTCTTGTCTGAACTGCTCATCTGATCAGGAAAAGCAGAATAATTGCCACTCTCTCACTATATGTAGCTACAAAAAATGTGGGGAATGAGTGTTGGGTGGAAGTGGGACAATTTTTGCTTCCCTCCTGGGCATCAGCTGAAGCTGATCAACCCTGGGACCCGTGGGGCTGGTTGTGGAGAGCGTGTCTGGAATGACTGGCAGTGCTGGTTCCAGGGAAATAATGGTGCTCTGTTTTCTGTGGTGTAACCCAGTTACTGACTGTAGTCAGTGTTGGTGCATATACCAGCATAAGCAGTGCACAAAATGTTTTGTAAGATGTTTAATTCATCCAGGCAGGTTATAAGAAATGCATCAACTCTAAGGCTAAGTGCTAAAGTAAGTGAACTGTCTTTTAACTTTTTAGGAAATTGGGTACTAGTCATAAAAATGCCCGAAGAAGAGTAGACAGGCAATGGCTTTTGGCAGGACTGAGCTCTTGCATGATGGTGAAATATATTTCTGAATTGGAACTGTTTTGCAGTGATGATAAATGAACCATAATTTATTGCAACAGTGTAGTATCTTATTCCTATGTGGCTGTTTTGATACCTGAAAATGTTATGTACCTGAAAATATTTCTGCCTCCCCCCCCCCCTTTTTTTTTTTTTTCAACTCTTCCAAATGAAGGGAAGTGGTTATATTTTTTGTATAGTGCAAAAAAGCTGCCCTTAATAATCAGTAAAGGTTTTACCATGAGTCTGGCTTTCTCTCTGTGCTGGTTTTGGCTGGGGCAGAGTTAATTTTCTTCACAGTAGCTGGTATGGGGCTATGTTTTGGATTTGTGCTGGAAACATTGTTGATAACCCAGGGATGTGTTAGTTATCACTGAGCAGGACTTACACAGAGCCAAGGCCTTTTCTGCCTCTCACTCCACCCCACCAGCGAGGAGGCTGGGGGAGCACAAGAAGCTGGGAGGGGACGCAAGTTGGTGCTTAGTTGCTGGCTGGGGTTAAACCACAACAGGCCCCACCAAAAATGACTGTTGTGGTTTAACCCCAGCCGGCAACCCAGTCCCACACAGCCGCGCGCTCATTCCCCCACAGTGGGTTGAGGGCGAGAATCAAAATAGTAAAAGTGAGAAAACTTGTGGGATGAGATAAAGACAGTTTAATAGGTAAAGCAAAAGTCACGCATGCAAGCAAAGCAAAACAAAGGAATTCATTCCCTACTTCCCATTGGCAGGCTCATCCCCAGGAAAGCAGGGCTCCGTCATGGTAACAGTGACTTGGGAAGGCAAGTGCCATCGCTCTGAACATCCCCCCCGCATACTAGCTACTATGAAGAGAAATTAACTCTATCCCAGTCAAAACCAGCACACCCTAAGATCTAAGTATTCTGTAATTTGAATCTTTGTATGTATTCTAATATAATATATTATTCTCTATAAAAGTGTACATTTTTGTTTATTCATAAAGTTAGGTGAAGTATTTCAAGATCTAACATCAAGGTAAGCCTGATTATGAAATAATTTCCTCTGACATACAACTATTAATTATTGGTCAATGGATTAAGAATTGCAAGCATATAACGTGATAAGCAAAATGTTATTCTGTTACCAAAAAATCTGCACAGCTAAATTTCTTATCTATATATGTCCTATACTTCTATTTGTCTGCCAGTTGCATACAAGGTGACAACCCCCTGTATTTAAAAATCACATTCACTGTGGATTTTGTTTGCGTTTCTCAGATCTGGTGTTGTCACAGACTTTACTCCAGCCCAAGTTAAACTATTTCTGCAAAATCTTTGCAGTTCATAATCTCATCTGTAGCATTTTATGACTGTTTTAATTTTTTTCTTGCAGTTCAAACTTCTTCCTAGCAATTCTGACAAGTATGGAGGTTGTGATCAGGTGGTGCTCTCTTTTATTCAAGCTTTCTAGTTTCACCATTTTTGCAAGCAGTGATGTTCGTTATAGGGCGCTTGTGCTTCATCTGTAGGGAAATTTCAAAAGAAGTCGGTGAAATTCTAGATATTCTTCCACAGGATTTGTGCTGCTTCTGCCCACTAATAAACGTATGTGGCCAAGAAAGGGGTATCGGTAGTTCTTAGCTCTAGAGCGGTGTCTCATCTGTGTCATCTCCTTCGTTCTGCTTCTTCATCCGTGCTCTGAGTTCTGATGATGCTGTGTACTTGCATAGCATGTCTAGCAAGGACTTTCTAAATGATTTGCAAAGGAAAAAATATATGAATGGATCTAGGCAGGCATTTAGCGATGTCAGCCACAGCGTGCTCTCTTTCAAGTAAAACAAAGTGTTCTGAGCAGAGCATTCAAAAACATCTCTTGTTTGGCTCAATGTGTAGGGGATTCTAGTAAAGTGGAATGGCACAAAACAAATAAAGAACACTGCGATAATGATGAAAACCTTCAGATTTACAGTCTTTTTGGATGCTTTTCCTATGCATCTTGTCCTTTTATAGGATTTGTACAGTTCTCTACTTATGAGTATGTAGCATATAACTATGACTGCTAAATTAACCCAGAAGATAAGTTGACAAATATAGTTTACGATTTCATGCCAGACTAAGCCAAACTCAGATTTCAAGAGAGCACACTTTTTTACATTCTTAGGCGTTTTCTTCTTGTTTGTTAGAATCATGTTGGGTAATGAAAGAGCAAACATTGATACCCAAATTACTGTGGAGAGGATCTTGGCACCTAAAAGGCTCCTTGGTGTTGACGTTCTGAATGGCGAAGCAGCTTTCTGATGGCGATCGATAGTTATTAAACCAAGAAACAAAATGCTAATGTACATGGTGAAGTAAAATACAACCTGGGTGACCTGGCACACAAATCCTCTCAGTACCCATGATACCAACTTTGCATCGCTAAGGATTTTAAATGGAAAAGTCAAAATCATGAGGATGTCAGAAATTACAGTGTTCTTGAGGAAGATGATGAAATTGGATTTACTGGATATTTTAAAAAAGACCCACATTGCCAGGCCATTCATGGTGATACCCACCAGGAACAACACCGTATAAAGCAAAGGAAAAATGACTTGACTGATTTTGTTATCAGTGGTGCAGTTGCTGTTGTTTCTAGAGTAGCTGAAGTTGGCTGTGGGTTTCATTTGTACTTTGCCTTTTCCCCACTCCTGTAAGAACAAAAAAGAAAAAAAAAAAAAAAGAAATTGTGAGTTATATCTGTCATAAGACTTCAACCTTTTTAGTCCACTTCTAATTTTTGTGTTGGGAACATTTCTTTGGGGATTTTGGCTGCTTTAAGTTGTGTTTTATTTTTACTGAGGATGTGTCAGGTTTCTACAGGAGGAGAGTACTAGATGTAGGCATGCCTGTAACGTGGCCTGGTTTGATCTTCTGTGGCTGAAACGCTGAGGTGACTGTCCGTCCTAAGCTCCTGAGCTTCCCACACAGCTTTTCCGAGCCCCATGCTGCTGGGGTGGGCAGGGGGCTGGCGTGGCAGTGGGCTGCAGGGGCGGCGTGGCCGGTGTTGTGTCGTCCGTTCCTGGCGTGGGTGCGTAGGTGATGGCATGGCTCTCACTGGGGGCCCTGACGTGGATCTCCTGGCCCCCGCGGCCCTGCTGGTGGTGTTACGGCTGGTGAGGCCCAAGCTGGGCCCTGGGCCCTGGTTTGGCTGGGCTCAGCCCGGCTGAGCCGCCTTGGCAATGGCCTGGTGGCAGAGAGGAGCTGGTGAGGGCCGCGGCACGTGGGTCCGTGTGGGGCGGACAGGCTGTGGTGGCACACTGGTGGTGGCGAGGTTGTTGTGCCGCACGGGCTGTGATTTGGCTCATCTGGCACACGTCTGCCCAAACTGCCTCTCTCCTACCAAGGAGGAGGGAGAAACATCCCTTTCTGCATCTTCCTCAGTGTGGAAAGGGATAGCGTTTAAATTCATTTTGACTGCAGATTTAACAGTGTCAGCCTGAAGTAAAAGGAATCAAATGCCCCTTTTTATTTTATTTTTGCTTGGCTGTCTGTCTGTCTCTCCCAGTGGTGTTACTTCAGCCTTGCTTTTGCTTGTCCTTGAAGCTGGTCTCTGTGTTGCCCGCCTGGCCCCTGCTCAGACCCTGGGAAGAGCTGCTTGCAGGCTGACACCATTTCACCGGGTACTCAAAGGGTGGATGTGGCACCCCACAAAGTTTGTTGCTTCCAAGGGGGAGAAAGTAAGAGAGGAGTACCTGCTCTTCAACCCTACGTATCAGCACTTGGACATCTAATGGTGTCCGTTTACTTCAGTTGTTACACATTTGCCAGCAAAGTCTGAAGTAATTTGTAGCTTTATTTATGTAAGTATTTATGTATACCTGTACTGCTAGTTTGACAGTTTATCCTGTCATTTTCCTAAATCAGTCGCTTTACTGGTGCTGTGTTGCAAATAAATTTAAAACTCCACTGACCTGAGCCAACACGCAGGAGTTGCACCCTCCCGAGCTCTGCAGTGAGCACCTGTGCAGATGTCAGAACCCTGACATCTTCCTTACAGAGCTGCAAAGTTTTATTTCTATCTATAAGATAGAAATAAATTGGCTTATGCTTTGAAGCACATAATGGATTCAGCTGCCAAGTCTAATCCTAATGAAATAAGTATTCCCTAAGCATGTAATATCAGACACCTTCCCCTCCACCCCAAAACCAAAGAGAAGATTACCGTCGTGTGCCGTTGAGAAGTGATGAAACGCTTGGGTATTTCCTGCGATGGGAAGCTAGTGTTGCTGACAGAGGGTCGTTCGCAATTCCTCTAGCTCTTCACCACATGAGCAGGCAGGAGTGTTTGTGTGTAAATCCCACGGACCAAGCAGAGGCTGGAGGAGCAGCTGTGCATCCCAGTTCTAAGACTTAGACCTTCCTCTGCTTTGAACTGGTTTCTTAGCCAGAGACAGCAGCAAATTCCAGGTGACTCTCTCAGTGCTTCTGCTTTTGTTTCTTCTAGAAGAGAGAGAGAAATAGTATTTTTAAAATAAATAGAGGTTTACTTCCTGCTTTTGACCTACTAACAGTCACTGTTTTTAAGAGAAAGCATATATTTTGTAAGACTGCAACTTTTCTGAGCATAGAGTTGCACTCCCGTCTACTACCTTTTTGTCTTGTGGTTCTTTAGTGTTATTTTTGTACATGCCCTTATTTCATAAAAACTTTTAAGTGGTTGAAAGAAGTAGTGGTTGGTTAGTTTGGAGAAGGTAAGTATATTACTGAACAAAATATTTATACCTTATATGACTTGCAGAGCAGTGCTCCAATTTTTTAAGTTATATACAGCTTATCAACATTCTACGATACATTTTATTAGAAGACTAAATATAGCCAGTTACAATTTAAATAAACTCTATTTCAATTTCTTTAGGATGTGCAAAATATGATTTTAGGAGTTGGGCTGCATCTTTTTTTCAATGGACTTGTACATAATCAGAGAAATATTTCTAGACATCTGTCTTCTATTTACTAATCTGCTACTGAATATCAATCCAGGGGACAGGTAGGAGGGTCATCCATGTGAGTCATCTGACTCTGCCCTTATAGACACATACAGAATTCATAATATCAGAATACCTTTTTTCCCTCTGTATTTTTACCCTACTCTCTAGTGATTTCATTTGGCACTGTTTCCTCCATGCTGATAGCCACAGGAGGTACTTTCTGTGACAAAGAGTTAGTTATTGTTTATTGCAGTCTGGGCTACTCGGGTCAGGTTTCTGCAGGTGATGACAGAAAAAAGAAAAGAGGCTTCACTCCTATCTCGTCTTTTCAGGATGAATCTTCAAGTCATGAGTGTAACCAGCGCATGATTCTCCTTTATGGCGTTGGTAAGGAGCGTGACGAAGCAAGGCATCAGCTGAAGAAGATTACCAAAGACATCCTCAAAATTCTGAATAAGAAGAGTACTACTGAAATGGGTGGTAAATGCTTTAACGCTACTCGATGGTAGCCTGTAGCAAAGATCACGGGAGCTGTGAGGTTCTCAGCACATTGTCTGGAGCCATGCATGTTGATCACGTAATTTGGCTTTCCTCCCCTTCACTGGGTGAACTACCGACCAGAGTC
Organism: Gorsachius magnificus; assembly: GCA_034008185.1. Taxonomy (NCBI): domain Eukaryota; kingdom Metazoa; phylum Chordata; class Aves; order Pelecaniformes; family Ardeidae; genus Gorsachius; species Gorsachius magnificus. The sequence continues at coordinate 39,539,598 of CM067087.1, forward strand.
CTGCACCACCAAGTGCAATCTGCTGGCCTGCCTTACGGCTGCCAGGACGGCAGAGGGCCACTGTGGTTAGGAATCCCTATTTTCTATTGTAACAACTTGGCTGTAAACACTTGCATTAGGCTAAAGCCTGGAATATGAGATACTGGCCAGCGAGTGATATGTATTCCTTACGCTCCTAGTAAAACTGTATGACTTTTTCAGTTTTTCTTGGGTGTCACCTTTTTGTGTTGGAATAACCTCAAAGTAGCTTTGATACTGTTATATGCTGTGGCCTATGTGTGTCCCAAATTTAATGGAAAACTGAGGCAAGTAGGGTTTTATGTAGTCATGTGTAAAGCTTATTAAGATTTTTATTGTCTTTTAAATCAGTAATAATGCAAAATTACTTGGGTTCCATTAAATATAAAATGACCAAAATAATTTTTTGTCTGTTAAGTTGGGGATGAAGGGCAAAAAGCCAGGAGGACCAAACAAGAAGCATTTCCGACGCTAGAGACAGTGTTCACAAAACTACAGCAACTGTCCTATTTTGACCAACATCAGGTGACATCTCAGGTACTTCCCTTGTATAAAATTGTAGCCTTTTGCTTTCTGCTCTAGAGATATCAAATAGGAAGCAAATCTAGTTTTTTTAAAAGTGTTTTATATGTACCAAGAATTTTCAGTGCACTGCTTCTTCAAAGGCAAGAGAAAAAATGCTTCCTTGGTATTCTAAAATACCTGCTTCAGTAGATATTTGGGTGTTTGGTTGGTTGGTTTGTTTTGGGGGGGGGGGATGTTCTTTGTTTTGCAAGAAGCTTTCTGGGTTATTATAGATGTCATGATTTTTAATGAAAAATTTGGAAAAGATTTTACATAAATTTCCATTAACAGGATTGTTTGGGGCTCATTGGTAAATTAGATAGTTGCATATTTACAAGATGTGTTACTGTATCTATATTTATGAAGGACGGTGAACTCCTCTGTGGTTTTGTGCAACAAACTGAGTATGTCTCTGAGGAGCTGCTGGATAACATGTTTTGTTCTTTTCTGGATATTAGAATTTATAGACAGTCTTTACTGTTAAAAAGCTGTATCAGTGGCTGACTGGACAACATAAATAATCTGTTTTAAATGACAAGCCCAGTTTTCCTGGCTAATATTAGGACTTTTAAGTGTGCAAATGGCATAGGATTTTATCGCATTGTCAGGTGTTACTGTTTTTAAGTATATTTTAATAACCAGAGGCCAACATAAGAAACAAAGTTAGAGAGTTACTAAGTTTGGTACTTAATATAAAAGACATCTTTAGGTCTGGTCCTTTGAGTGAATTTATTACATGTTTTGTTTGCAGGATAACATGTTATTAATTATCTGAAAGCCATTAAAAAAAAAATCACAATGCAATAAGATGAAAAGAAACATGATTTTGCCTTCTCTTTAAAGCAAATTACCCAACAGAATAAAAATCAGTATTGTAGATACTAAGAACAGTTTGACTCAGCTGCAAAGCAGCGGAACAACATTTTCTGTGTTGTCAATTTTGAAAATAAAAACAGTGTTACGACTGACTCGCAGGATAGTAGAGTAATAGATATACTCATGCATGAGTTGTTAGTGCTTTTATCTGCAAAATGTTGTCACTTGCTATTGCCATTTATAAAATAGGATTTTTGGAGCGCTAGTGTGTCTGAGAAGCCCTCAGCCATCATATGACTTTTCAACATTTATTTTCACAGATCTCCAGTAATGTTCTCGAACAGATAACTAGTTTTGCCTCAGGAACATCGTATCATCTTCCCTTGGCTCACCATATACAGCTCATCTTTGATCTCATGGAGCCAGCACTGAATATCAATGGACTTATAGACTTTGCAATACAAGTAAACATTCTTTTTTTTGTTGTTGTTGTTTTGGGAGGTTATGTCAAATAAAGCTGTGATACAGTTTCTGTAAAACCAGAAAAAAACCCAAGACCTGGACTGCAAATTCCCATGATTTGCTGCCATATGCTTTTATCTGTTTCAGTTTCCTGACCTCTGAAACAGTGCCAGATGCTTCCACTTCTGTCTTGCTTTGACAGTGATGGAGAACCAATAGATATGTTTTATTTTTAAAAACTTCAAAATTAATAAAATTCTGGATTATTTTAGCACAAAGTATTTTAGGATGGGCTTCACTGTTTCAGACTGAACCATTATATTACACAGTAAAGCATCTAGGTGCCATAAATTCCATGTATTTCTGAAGAGTAGTTTTGAGGGATGTTTTTTATGCTTTAAAAGTTTATTTTGCTCCCTCTTTCCGTTGTTCTGTAGTCATTAAGAAATCTCATTTTGTTTGCCATACAGTTTTTCCTTAATCTATTTTTTTTTACCTATTTTACATATTTAACTTAGAAGTTAATTTTCAATTCATTATTTTTGCATATGTGTTTTCAGCTGCTGAACGAGCTGAGTGTTGTAGAGGCAGAGCTGCTGCTGAAGTCGTCCAGCCTGGCAGGAAGCTACACAACAGGGCTGTGCGTCTGCATCGTCGCTGTTCTGCGGCGCTACCACGCCTGCCTCATCCTCAACTCGGAGCAAACCGCACAAGTCTTTGAAGGGTTTGTGGCAACTACAATTTCCCAAAATGTATCTTTGGTGTTCCTTCTTAAGCAAAAAATGTGTTTAGGTTCACGTAGTGAGACCAACTATTGGAAGGCTGTAAATGAGCTTGGGTGGCTCACCTCTGTAGCCTGCTTCCCACTGCTGGGTGCTGGTGAGACCTGCACGCTTTATAACTTAGGAAAAGGGGGGAGTCATGTATCTTGATTTCCTACCCATTCACCGCATTCTGCCCTGAGTGCCTCTGTGTCCTCCCTGGGGCTAGGCAAGCATACAGGTGACACCAGACTTCACATGAGCCCTGTCAGCTGGTAGATGCAAGGTCTGTCATCACATTGCCCAGCTAATGGTGGGGTTTATATGATATGTAACAATATGATACACCTTTGTAAGGTGGTTGGAACGAACTCAGAATGGTTTTACTTTTGCAGGTTGTGCGGGGTGGTAAAGCACGTCGTTAATCCCTCAGAGTGTTCCTCCCCAGAAAGGTGTATTTTAGCTTACCTCTATGATCTGTACGTGTCCTGTAGTCACCTGAGAAGCAAGTTTGGAGACCTCTTCAGGTGGGTGGTAATGGGATTTTTCGCACTGCTCCCTAGACTGTAGACTGATGCAGACTGCCTTGGTTTCAGTTCGGTTTGCCTTCCGTGGAAAATACGCTGTTGCCTTTGCTGCTTTACCTTCACTGAAGCAATTCTCTTGCCCGTGCCAGCGTGGCAGCACAGTGCATTGTCCTGAGCCTGTGAAGTCCTCGCACTGTGCCGGTACCTGCTGTGGAGGAGCAGAGGTTGGAGCCCTCCTTGCAGCGCTGTGGCTAGCTTAGTGGGTTGCTGCAGCAAGCAGCGCTCGCAGGCAGCGAGCAGGCCTGGGGTGAGAGAAGCGGGGACCATCAGCATCAGGCCGGCTGCCGAGGCAGCTGTGCTGTGCAGCATCAGACCCCTCCCCACACACCTTTGCTGTCACAGACTGTGATGTGACTGATTCAGTTTCTATAATGCATTAGCAAATCGGCTGTAATACATACAATGTTGGATGGAAAATAACAAAATCTGAGCTGACGCAGCTGTAATATACTATTAAATATTTTGTTTGATGTGGGAAGAGGCACAAACATGTTTGAGTTTGTGAAGTTTTATGCTTGAATGTTCAGTTCCTTGATTTTTAAATTAAAAAAATATTTCAGGTACCCGTATGCTGTATTTTTGGCTCTTACTTTTTAAAGGGGGAGTGGATACCTTTCATATGCAAATATACATCTTGTGAGAGTTACAAACCACTTCAGTTACTGTTTCCCCTCCTAGGTTATATACCTGGTTTTTGTTTGCGCATTTCAGATTTGTGGTTTCGTTTCATAGGGAGCAGGAAAAGAGTTCTCAGTAATAATATTTTAATAGGTTTACAAATACGTGGGAACAGTAGCATTAATATGAGACACACTAGGAAAAAGAAATACAAAATGTAGAAGAACTACAGAAGTGTCTTAACTGTATGTTCATTTTTTGACTTAAACCCAAAAGTTCAGTAACACAATAAAATCTATTTTTATTAATACTAACCTACAATAGTAAATCAAAACATCATCTAGTAACACAGAGATAGTTAAGGTATTAAATCGTATATTAAATATGCCCTATACAGCATTTGATTTTAAGCCCTTTTTTTCAGAGAGGTGGAGATAGAAATTCTCTGAAAACTAGAAATAAAATTTATGTATGCATTTTTTAAACATTTGTGTATAGGTTAATAGTGCCACGCTTGTTTTCTTCTTGGTTTTCTTGCTACAGTTGAAACAAAACCAAGACCAGTTTTCTGTACACAGCAACTTTTTTAGCTCCTTTTTAGCATGCTGTAAGTCAAGCTGTTTCTCTGTAAGTCAATTTGAAGTGACAATGAAGTACAGTTAATAAATGTTGAAATTTAGAGACTTACCTTCCTTATAGTGCAGTGCTTCGAAATGGCTTCTACTATCATCTGCAGTATTTCTCATGACTGGGTTTTACTGAGTGAGCTGCATATTTTGGTTTAGTATGCTTGGTGTATTTAGTTGCATTCACTAAACTTCCTTTTTTAAATCATTCCTTCCCTTCTTTAATCTTCTGACCACTCCCCCAGCATTACTACTTGTGCAAGTACAGTTTCAGAGGCTGCTTTGCTCACATACTCAGTATTGTATTGTTTGGGTTTTGGACCCTTCTTTGTGACCCATGGGGTAAGTGTAGGTAAATGCTGTGATGACAGAGTATCGGGGTCGTATATGTGCCCAGGATGCTGGTACATGAGAGTCCATTTAAATAGTGCCTGATGTTTGAGGTATGGGGTATTTGTTTTCCACTGGTTGGTTTTCTTTCTTTGCTGTTACAGTGGCTGTTAGAGCAAAGGGTTAACATCAGGCCTTATCCTTCCTGCAGATTAATTATACTGCTAATGGTCTCTTGCTCCTGCCCTGGAGCATCCCTACCAGCAGCAGCTGGTATACGGACGCTGTGCAGTAACAGGGTGTCCCCAGGGGTCCCCTCCAACCCTGAGTCCAGGCACTGCTGTGCACATCATGCTCCTTCCTCAGGTCACAAATGCCTTACAGGCAGCACAGTGCTTCCTCTGTCTTTTCATGCTGGGGCCAGTGGAGTTCTAAAAAATTCCAAAGGTTTCATGTATTTGGAGTTAATTTCAATTAGTAGAATTTTTTTTTTCAGTAATGAGGAAGTCTTCCCAGTTGAGATAAGTAGTGAAGTTTGTCCACATGGATGTTGTTTCCAGCTGTGGTATAAAACCCAATGCTTGAGACAAATGCTCCTTGGAACATTTTGTGTGTGAAATTTGTGTTCTTCACTAACACCTCTTTCCCCCTGAAGAAAGCCAATTAACATGCAGGTATTCCTAGCCTGGAACATTTCTCAACCTTTTGTCATAATAGTTAATGTCAAAATATGACCTTTAAGTATCTTTTCCCTGTTTACTGATTTCATCTTTCAAAAAGTTGTCTGTTATGTCACATTATTACCAAACGCAGAGTTTTTAATTTAGATAATTTTTCTCAATTTTCCTTAATTAATTCTGCTTACCACCACTGCAGTTCACTGTGCCATAATACATAAAGAGGGGGAGCAGTATTAGAAGCACTGTTATTGTTCATGGAGAGGCATCTGATGCTCCAGAAAGTTATTGCTAGTGAGGAATGAATGTGTGGTCCTTATCCAGCTGCTCACAATTTCAGTTGCAAACATGTCATAGAAGCAATTTGGAAACTTGAGACTTTATTTGCAGGAAAACTTGAATGAAATTGATGTATCAGCCTTATTTTCTGGTAGATGCTCCTTATCAAAAATGAGTTTGAAAGTGTGTGCAGAAAGGTAACCAAACTAGGATTTTCTAATCCCACATGGTATGTGCAACAGTATCTCTGCAAAGTATGCTTTTTGGCAACTCTCTCTTTTTTTTGGTCTTCAGTAGTGCCTGTTCTAAGGTGAAGCAAACGATATACAGCAACGTTCAGCCTTCAAATTCCAATTTACTGTGGGACCCAGAGTTCATGCTAGATTTTCTTGAGAATCCTTCTGCTCACAGTATTAACTATTCAATGCTGGGCAAGATCCTGAGCGATAATGCAGCCAACCGCTACAGCTTTGTCTGCAATGCGCTAATGAATGTGTGCATGGGGCACCAAGATGCAGGAAGGTAAGGCAAACCATGCTGGAGTCGGAACTGGATGGAGTTTTACATGGTATATATGAGGTTTCCTTTCACCTTTTTGTTTTGTGACTTTTTTGCAGTTGTTTTTATTCATTGCTCTTTCTGGTTGCTGAAAATGTATTGAGTAATTTTTTTCTGAGTTATTTTATTAAATCCATCTCCATAATCTAACAGAAGGGAGTAACAAGTAGAAAGAACTCACTCTAAGACAGACAGTAAGGTTTTTGTATTCAGCAGTTGTGCAGTTTCAGACAGAACAGCTCAGCACAATCTTTTGTCCTTAGAAGCCTGAGGGAAGGTTCTGCATTAGGTCATTTCCTTCTTCTGATGCAATCAGTGTTTAATTTATTACATGTGTAAGTTATTAATTATGAATTCATCATTATAGGTAATATATATATTTTTTCCAAAAATATTTTTTACAAAGTATCAACAATTGTATCAGATAGAAGCTACTAGAGCTACAACAGCCGTCAGTTATATTTTAAGAATAGCTTGGACCTCATGGTGCACAGTTCAAGTCTATCTCCAATGATCAGAGTTAGGGCTGAGATCTGCACTTCAACAGGTTGTCCAGCACTGTCTTACTGTGGTTGTCTTCTGACACCAGCAGGAGCTGGCTCCTGCACAGTCAGGTGGAGCTTTGGTCTGATCCAGCATGACACTTCTTGGGTCTTAACTCTATGTTAGATCTTTTTAGATGATCTCAAGGTACTGGTAAGAAGTGTAGTGAAGAAGCCTTGCAGTAAACCGGCTTAACATCAGTGTCAGGGTTTTACTCTGACAGTATGTTTTCATTTGTAATTCACATGTTCTTCTCTCAGTTGCTTCCTTCTTCCAGTGTGTAAACACGTGAACTCTGCCTTCTTGTGCAAATGTAGCACTGCAGTGTTGAAACAGTTTTACCCTGGGTTTCCATTCTGCAGAGTCTGTGATGCAGGGTTAAATGGACACTGATTGTTTTTGATCTAGCCTTTACCTCTGCCCCCCAGCTCTTTTATTCCTCTTACACAGTCGAAACCACCAGAACTTGGTGTTCTGTTCCAATTCTGTTCCAATTTTTATTAAGAAATTCTTGGTCTTGATAGTGAGGCCTAGATGCAGCAGTAGATGACAGTGTCTTTTAAGGTTGCTGACAGATCACAAAACTCAAGGAAGTTATGGATTTTTATTTTTCCTTTACTTTTCTATGTGTGCAGTTCCTGTGTCCTTCTCTCTGTCCCCAGTAATCTCTGACATGTCCAGAGGAGGTCACAAAAACGGTCAGAGGGCTGGAACACCTCTCCTGTGAAGAAAGGCTGAGAGTTGGGGTTATTCTGCCTGGAGAAGAGAAGGATTTGGGGGAGACCTTCTTGTGGCCTTTCAATATATAAAGGGGACGTATGAGAAAGATGGAGAGAGACTTTTTGCCAAGGCCTGTAGTGACAGGACAAGGGGCAACAGTTTTAAACTGGCAGAGGGTAGATTTAACTTGGACATAAGACATATTTTACAATGAGGGTCGTGAGACACTGGGACAGGTTGCCCAGGGAAGTTGTAGACGCCCTGTCCCTGGAAGTGTTCAAGGTCAGGTTGGACAGGGCTCAGAGCAACCTGATTGAGTGGAAGGTGTCCCTGCCCATGGCAGGGGGTTGGATTAGATGACGTTTAAAGGTCCTTTCCAACCCAAACCATTCTGTGAAATGTGGGGCATCCTTGGCAGAACAGAGCAGCTGAGAGGAAGCGGTTTTGTAAGAGCAACAAAGGGGAACATCTAAATGTGGCCAAACGAGTTTCACTGTGGAACAGAGAAAAAATAACTTGCACTGGGATGAGTCAACTCTGCTCTGTTTTTTTTAAAATGTTACATAACTCTGAATCATACACCAAATCACACATTACACAGTATGCCATCTATGAAGTAAAATTCATTAATGCCAATCGCTTTTGTGACTCTCCTCCCTCCTAAACAGTAGTGCTAGCCTGGCACAGGGAGGGAGGGCTCCTGCAGTGAGAAGTCACTGGTGACCTGGGGGCTGGGGGGATGTTCACCACACACACTGCTTTCCTGTGGCATTTTTGCATGAGGTTGGACACTGTTCGTGCTGCGGCACTGAGGAAAGGCCAGAGTGTGTCCCTGTGGAGAGGGGCAGGTCATCTGTCATGGTGGGCTGCAGGCAGCGGAGGTTTGGGTGCCCCATCCCTCTTCCTGGCCAGGTCAGCACAGGTAGGGAGGGAGGCTGATAGGAACATAGGTGGTACAAAAGTAGGGTTTACACAGAATAAAGGCCCTGTGCTACTGTAGATTGAGTGGATGCAAGTTTTGGGGTCCAAGTCACATACTGAGTTTTTTCCAGATGCTTCAGTTCTCCACAGCTGGGTAACACTGCGTTATATGTACAACGGCATAAATCACATTTGGACATAAACTCCCTCCTTAAGTAAAGAAACACCAGCTCTTCTGCCAAGCACTGATCTGCTTTGACCTAAATATTTATTGTTTACAAAATATCTTGCTTCTGTATTAGTTTTTCTCTTCTTTCCTAGGATTAATGACATAGCAAACCTTTGCGCAGAGCTGACGGCATGCTGCACGGTGCTTAGCTCAGAGTGGTTAGGGGTCGTAAAAGCTCTTTGCTGCTCTTCAAATCATGTCTGGGGTTTCAATGATCTGCTCTGCAGTGTGGATGTAAGTTCAATATCTTCTGAAGTACCTGTTAAGTCTATTTCCTTAGGGTGCTCTTGGAAGTATAGTAACGTTTCCGTTCAATACAAAATGCTGAGCACAAATTTAGTTCCGTATCCATTTGAGTTTTCAAGGCTTTTAATGAGATTCCTGATTGATTTTTATTCTTTCCTACATCTTCAGTGTTAATGTAGAATTTGGGCGGTGGTTAGAGTTTTCTCTTTGTAGGTTTGGTTTTTTTCTTTATTACGGAATATCAGAGGTACTCTTTGAAAGGAGCAGGCATGTGTGTATACTTTTTTTAAAATGCTAATGGATATGCAAATAACTATCTCTATTTTCAAGACCCTGTTTTTGTGCTGGCTCTTAGACTGTAGAAGGGGTGGTACACTTCGCTGTTCCTTACTCAGCGGGTGTACGTTACCGTAGTCCTGTTTAGTCACCGTAATCCTGCTGATTTTGTTATTCAATATCTGATTCCACATATTTATCTATAGTTTGATTACATATGACTTTAGGAACAGATTGAAGCTATGTACATTGGGGACATATTCTTGTCCTGAAGCTAAGGAATGAGTACTGATATTATCTGGTTTTATAGAATGATAACATTTTCTCTGGTTTTTATAAGACTGATGTTTTTTATTTCAGAATTAATTTGTGGTATTTGAAATAGGTGTTTGTTAAAATTAAGTTAAGAGCTATTAGTATTTGCCATAAAGTGTTGGGGAATGCCTTAAAATGTTGAGACAGATGCTTATGTGTAAACTTTTTACTGTTTATTCTTCTAGTTAATTCCTTAAGGGGGGTGCACTGTTATGTGAAGCTTTGCAATGTTTTTCCTTCAAGGTGAGTGACCTGTCATTCCACGATTCCCTGGCCACTTTCATTGCTATATTGATCGCCCGGCAGTGCTTTTCTCTGGAAGATGTAGTTCAGCATGTTGCACTGCCTTCTCTTCTTGCAGCTGGTAAGAAAATACCAAGAGAAAAACTTAAAATGAAAAACTTAATACTTGTTTAGAAATCTCCATTGATTAAATAGTGTGTTCTGAACTGCATCTTGTACGGAATGCCACCTATCGTGCATTGCAGCGTGTGCATCCCTGCAGTTCCCAAAAGGAGCAACACCATTAGATCGGAGAACCCACACGTGACAAGTGGTATCAGAGTTGCTGACAGTGCACTGTCCCTTTCTGTTGTGCAGTTTCAACTTCTGCTCAAACCCCTTCCTTGGCGCCTGATGTTGGCATTTTCTCTCTGAGCTCATTGTCTTTGCCTCCAGCCCTGCAATACTGTAGCTATGGTCCTCTTTGTTGGACACTTGACACATTTCTTTTAATTTTCTGCTTGGATTTGTGTTTCTTATTTCTGGTTTGACTGTCAAAAGCCATTTTAACCATGTATTCTTTCCTGACGTGAATTATGTCTCTTGCTTACCAAAAATCATACTATTCTTTCCCATTTTTTAATGACTCAAGGCCATAAATGCTGATTTCTATTGATGCAATTATATTCCCATGTAAAATGGGGCTGTGAGGTAGAACGTTTCCAGGCCTGCCACTGGGACTTGTGAGGTCCTGAGCAGATGCCTTATGTCCACATCCCATTTTCTGTAGCCTGTGGAGATCCGGACGCTGAGCCTGGGGCGAGGATGACCTGTCGGCTACTCCTGCACCTCTTCAGGACACCCCAGGTCTGCCTCTTTCCCCAGGGAACAGGTAAGTTGCTTGCTGTGTGGTCCTTTCATTTCAGAAAGTGAGCCCAGATGGTTTTTGGTGGCTTCAGATTTCATGTGTGAAAATATCCATAGTGCAAGTAGAAATGATAGCCTGTTTAAAATTACGCGTTTTACATAAAACTCAGCCATATTGTTACATCTTGAAAAAGAAAATTAAGTTTTAACACAGCATTTGTCTACACTTCAGCAAAGAGGAATTAATTTAGAAGAACTGTTCTGTCCTGATAGTTCCCATTTTGTTTTGGAACTTAATTAAAGTAGTCGTGAGCCTGGGACCTATTAATACTGGTTTTGTGCCAGTGCTGCTGTTTGCAATGGTGGTACATACCACAGTCCCCACCTTCCTTCGTACTGAGGACTGTTGGGGCAGTGACAGCTCCCGTAGTGGGTCATCTCGCAGCAATACAGAAACTAATAGGGATACACATCATGTGGTTTGGTAGCCTTGCATGTAAATTGAAATTAAACGTGATGGGGTATAATAAAGCATCTAGTCCAACAGAAGACACATGAGGAAATTAGTTCTCAGAACATATTAATATAGTTCTCTTTCCTTTTAAATTTGAACACTCTGTGGTCTGACCTGTGTATGTTTGCCACAGACCGGAAGACGAAGGAAAAGGGCAAGGAACAAGCACATAACAATTAAACCAGACTGGAAATAACCTGTGTTTTGACTTAAAAGTATTTCAGCAAATTTGATGACAAGAGTATTTGTATGGGAATATGAAATTGAAAGAAAACATTTTTTTTCAGCTCTTAAATGGTGTCAAATTCTTCCATCTAAAAGTAATATTAATTTCTTTTTTGACCAGAAATGAATGAGCTTTTGTTGCATATTCAAGCAAAATAAGTAAGAGCTGTGAAGAATACAGTCTGAATAACAGAAATATGTTACATGGTCCCAGGCTTCCCTAGAAGTAGAAATAGATTTGAATGGGGAGGAAAGATCATGTCTGAACTCTAGGAAGTACTACAAAACAAACAAAATGTGACCACGTTACAGACTTTTCTTACATACAGCTCAGTTAACCACCTTAGAAAGGTGGTAGTGTCATCCTTCCTTTCTCCCTCCCTGTCTTTAAAGTTACAAAAAGAACTCACTAACTTTTGCAGTCTGCTTCTGAGCTGCAGAATTAGGCTTAACTGCAGGCATTCATATTCATTAATTTTGCCTCTTTTGTTATGAAGACTAGGTGAGGGAAGTAATTTCCTAAATCTGTGAAGTCAAAACGAAAATACACTTCAGTGTGTCGTTGTGGTTAAATTCCCTGTTTATATGGACACCGTGAAATGACAGGCTTCTTTTTCCATTTAAATGATCATAGCTTATTTTGATATTAATACATCATAACCATGTATCCCATAACCATGTATCCCAGTTGATTTTAATGACTTACCTGTTGGTCTTCAGTTTCAATTTCAGAAAATTCAGTTCTTCATTCAGTTAGTGTACTTCTATAGCTATTCTAGAAGAAAGGGATTTTGTACAAAGGAAATTTTAGTTGGTAAATAACAACCACTTTCTACAAGATTTACTCTTCTTTCCATAGAGAAATTATTTCCTGGAATTCGTTCTTCTTGTGATCGTCACCTCTTGGCTGCTGCTCACAACAGTATAGAAGTGGGAGCTGTGTTTGCAGTCTTAAAAGCAATTTTGATGCTTGGTAAGATTATGCAGAGTTATGCCTAATGCTCTTGTTCTGGCATTCGGGTAAAAAACAGATCGTGCTGGTTTATTTCCCTGGGAATGTTCCTGGGAAAGGAAAAGACTGATGACAGGAGAAAAATGTGGATGCTGTCTATGCTGTCTATGTGAGTAGCGTTTCCCTCACAGGTCAAGAGACAGAATTTTTCTGTGGTGAGTCAGCCCCAGCTGATGAGGTTTTAAGCAGATGTGACTTTTTTTACATTTTGATCCCTATCCCCACCACCAAGTCCCAATAGTTTTCAAACGCAGGCCAGTCCGTCTCAAATATAGAGAGGAAATATGGTCTCAGATAATTTTTACCACTTTTTCTGTGTTTTACCACAAATCACGTGTGTCTCAGTGTGGAAGTTGCAAAAGAATCACTGCTAAGCAACACTCCATGAATGACAAGTGCGTTATTTTTCCAAACAAATAACTGCCTCAGAGCTTTTGTTTGGCTTAAGTTCAGTTAAAGCTCTTGTGACCTATGGTGATGTCTATTTTTGGAGCTAAGTAAATGTCCAGTTAAACAAGCAAGATCTTCCAGATGTGGACATACCCACAGAGGTATGCTTCCAGCTAGAGTGCCATTATATTCTCTGTTGACCAATGTCTCAGAACTGTCTTTAAAACCCCATGTTCCTTAATGATGTGACTATATTGGGAAGGATGTTACCTATCTGGGATGGACTGATGGATTTGTGAGTGAGTTTGAAATATCTTTATGGCCATTGTCTATGTTCTCTTGCTATTCAGAGTGCTGAGATTTGCTACTTTTCTTCATTAATGGTGTGTAGCGTGAACACTTGTTTCACCTCTGTGCAGGGATGTGATTTGGATAGGGTCTGGTGCATGGTGGTACAAAGGAAAATTTGGACACACAGTATATTTGTGCCTTCACTGCAGCACATTTCCTCCTATACTCAAAATGTTATATTTGGAGATGTCTCTTCTTGGCACCCTGCATTAGTTATTTAAAAATCATACTTCATTTGCTGAAGAAAAGCTTCAGATAAATGATAGCTGTTGCAGTTCTATGCTGAGGAAGCTTTGTGAGTGGAAATCTATGCTTGTGAGTGGAAATCTCTATCCACAATGAAAGATGGTGCTGCAATCAACTGCTCCAGGGTGTATTAAATGCCTTCACAAATTTTATCAAAGAGTTCTGGGATGACTTTAGCTTCATGCATGGCTTGGTATCGATCTCTTCATTGTATTATTTGCCTGCCAAGTTCCTCCCTCTTGTCCTTCTTGGGTACAGATTTGGGCTTGACATGGCTGTGCTCACAAGCCTCCTAAGATGCTTGAGTGCAGGAAGGGTGTGTAGATGCAGATGGGCTGTTTGCCACTGCCATATGTTCATGTGCATTGGGCACAGATGTCCATTGTCCTGTTTCACACGCTCTTCACCATGAGCTTCTCCCGGGCTTTGGGTTCTGCAGAGCTTGGTGTGTCTGCTTTACCAGCCATTGTGTCAGTGGTATGTGGGTTTTTGGATTTGTCCGGATTTGAGGGAACAGAGGGATTACAACTGCTTTTATTTCTCTGGGTATGTTTTACTGTTTTGCTAATGGCCTCCTTAAAAATAATTTCTTTTCTGTCTCACGACTGACACTGCTGTTTATTCAGTCTCTCCCCTCTCTAAGGAGTCAATTCCTAATGCTGCAATGGGCTGTGCGGAGGAGATTGGGGCAGGAGTGTGTCTGCCGTAGTGGATTGCTGGGTGAGCCTACTGGGCCAGCTGTGCAGAGCTGTCTGAGGAGCTGGGGATGAAACATGTGCTGTCAGGTCACAGCCACCCCTGCCACCCACCAGGAGGTACTGCCTGGGTACAGGCTGGTCTGTCACAGAGGTCAGGGATCTGGTTTTGATAGGCTGTTAAATAGATGTTCAGTCTTGTTAAAAAAAGGATTGTATGCTGTTTATTTAGGAGTAACTTTAAAGCAGCACAAACCATGGTGGGGGCACAGGCGTTGGCTTTTTTCCTTAGCAGTAACTTTACTAAACCCTCATTTTTTGTCATCCAGGGTAATGCAGTACTGAGGAGCACAGAAACAGTGACGGGAGAACTGAGTGTGAAGGACCCAGTGCACTGTGGTGTTTTGAGTACTCTGTGTAAATGTGTAGTAGTCTGGGGATGTGGCCACAGTTGCTGAAAGGCTGTCAGTATCCTGGGTGTAGTAGTTTGAAATATTTCGCTGGTAGTTGTAGATTTTAGCAAAAAATCCTAGCATATGTGCAGCAGTTTGGGGCTATTTTCCCCACTACTACAGGCTGTAGTTTCATCTTCTGCCACCTCCCAGGTTTCAGGCCAGTGAACATGTAAAATCTGAACTGCTACAGGTCTGATTTTTTTTTTTTTTTTTTTTTGTGTGTCCAAAGTATTTTTCCTTGCTCTTCCAGTTGCCCCTGTTGGTTTCAGGTAGATGGTGGTCATAGAGCTGTGCTGGTGCCTTGCAGAGAGGAGGTACTCACCAGTGTTTGCCAGGCTCCTTCAGCATCCTCTGCCCTTTTCCATTCCCAGGAATATCAATCTTTCTGGTCAAGAAGTTCATAGTAAGGTTGACTAAGGGGCTACTGCCCAAAACTTGTCTCTTGATGTATGGAGTGTTAATAAATCAAAGTAAGAGAGAAGACTTGGAAAAGGGACATCTGAGAAGAGCGAGTAACCCAATTCTTCCTTATCTGCCAAAGCAATTCCATACACTCACAGACCTTTTCTTGTCAAGCACGTAGTGCCTTTATTTGTGTTTGTTTTGTATAAACCTTTTCCTACTTCTGAAATATCCATTAAAAAGATGCTATGCAAAATGAAACAAGTGGACAATATCTTGAATGTGGTGATTTTCAAAGTCAGTTAGTGCTGCCCTTTTTGAATGCGACTGCCTCACTCCTGCTTTAGTCCTCAGCTGGCCAGTGCCCCCGAAGATGTCCCTCGGTGGGTAAGCGGTCTGGGGACAGGGGGGCTTGGGTAAAAGTTCACCCTGTGGTTCTGTGCTTCTGCTGTACAGGTGATGCTGAAATTGGCAGCAACAATGTCAACTCCTTGAAGAATGAAGACTTCCATATGAGAGGCTTATTAGATGAACTCAATGAGGATGAAATCTGGGGTTCCGCTCACACTTTGAAATCATGCGGAAAAGCTGTTTCCATAGAAACTGCTAGTTTAAGCGAGTATGCTAGATATGTGCTAAGAACAATTTGCCAGCAGGTAATCTCTAGAACTATTCTTCTGTCTTCGTTTGGGGAAACAATGTTGTTTTATTTGAAAAGCATAACATATATATTGGTGCAAAATGGATGTTGAGGTATTTTCAATATTTGAGATTTGGACAATTTATACACAGAGTAGTATGTTATTGGTGGAGGGGAAATGCTTTACTTAGTTATTAGCATCTCCCTACGGTCTTATCAGAATTGAGGTGTTTTTCCTACCTGAACCTCTAGGATTTTGAAAACAGCAGGGACCACTCTGTCAGCTGTCTGCTCAAAGCGCTTTTGCAGTAGCATTTGTTTTACTGCAAAGTTGCTTTCAAAGTATAGAAGAAATGAATTTTGAAAAACCTTTTAATGGTCTTATACTTTCAGGTGATACTGAATGACAGAAAACATTTCTAATCTCACATGTTGCAGAAACCACAGTTCACTTCAGGTTTTGCATATGGAAAAATCACTTTTCTGTTTAGCTTACCAAAAGTTAATATCACTTTGAAACTATCTTGTGAATCTGTTATCTGATTAACTTACAGGAATGGGTTGGAGAACACTGTTTAAAAGAACCTGAGAGGCTGTGCACAGACAAAGATCTTATTTTGGATCCCGTTCTTTCAAACAAACAAGCACAGAAACTCCTTCAACTTATCTGTTATCCTCATGGTATTAAAGAATGCACCGAGGGTGACAACCCTCAGAGGCAGCATATCAAACGCATACTTCAGGTAATGCAGTGGGGAAAAGATGGAAAAACTACCTGTGATGCAGTGACTCTTAACCTGTCATTCAGCAGCACCACCAAGTGACATTGATTTGCAGTTCTTGGTGCAATCAAGCATTAGATTATTCTGTAGAGATTGTATGTGCTCAAGATCCTCAGTCTCTGTGGTGAACGTTTTATAGCGTGACTTCTGGTGTCTCCTTACTTCTGATTCCACAGTTATGGAGGAAACAAGCATGCAGCATGCTCCTCATTGCTGTTCATCATTATCAGTCATTAGGAGGCTACTGAAAAGGGAGCTGCTTTAAGGGCTGCTTAGGTGGAGATGCCTACTGTCTCCATAGGGCTCTGTGGCAGTACTGTGGTGAAAGACACTCCTGCTCCATGGAAAAGGCTCAAATGTCTTCACGGACAGTCCTAAACTGATCATTTCTTCAAATTCAACTGCATTAGGGACACCTCATTTCTTACTACAAAATGGATTTTCTTTGAGTAGACCTGTGAAGAATCAGGTTGGCAGTATCCGGACCAGGACAGTGATCAGTGTCCTATAAAATAATCACTTCAGCTGCTGCATTTATGTTAATCATGTCTAGATGGCCTTGTTCTAAGTACAAACATGTCCACTTGGATGGCAATGCCATGGATTAATGTAATTACCAATGAAAGAGTGAATTACATTTTCTGTGTTTGTGTGTAACTAAATTCAGAAAAGTTGCACGGTTAAAAGTATTGAGTAACGATATTAACTGCAAAGATATGGAAGTTAATGTACATTCTTTAATAGGTCTGATATTTATAATGTTAATTCTTACCTAGAACTTAGATCAGTGGACTCTCCGGCAGTCTTGGTTGGAGCTGCAACTAATGATCAAACAGTGCATGAAGGAGCCTGTGAGTATTTGTTTTCAATCTTTCTTATCTAAATATTTAATGCAAAAAAGTATGTTAAATTTTAACGTAGTCCATGAGCAAACATACCATGAATGTGCTAGTTTACTTATGTTTTACTGTAGGGTTCTGGGTCTGTGGCTGAAATGAACAGCTTGTTGGATAATATTGCAAAGGCGACAATAGAGGTGTTTCAGCAATCCGCTGATCTAAACAATAACTCTTCTAACTCTGGTATAGGCCTCTTCAATCCAAACTCTGTTGGAAATGCTGACACAAGTAATACAAGACAGAATGGTAAAAAGACATTCCTAAGGTATTTTTTGTAGCACCTTTTTAATTATTTTAGCCAGCATGATGCTTATTTATGTGTAGATTGCCTAGACTTTTTTGCACTTGGAACAGGAATGTACAGAAATTAGTTACCTGAAGGTTACTTCTATTTACTTTTGTTTAACAGTAAACATAGTTGCTATTCTTGAATTTTCTGGAAACCAGAAATTGTGACTGCTCAGTCCACAGTAGTTACTCCAGATGCATTGTGTCAACTGCTTTATTAAAACAGTTCATTCTTGTAACAGCTAATACTGGTTGCAAACCTACATGGATATTTTGGCTGAAATAAGTTTGTTCTACTTCTAGTTCCTCTGAGCGGCGAGGAGTGTGGCTGGTGGCTCCCTTGATTGCAAAACTGCCTACCTCAGTTCAAGGTAGGGTCTTGAAAGCTGCGGGAGAGGAGCTGGAGAAAGGTCAGCATTTGGGGTCATCTTCTAAGAAGGAAAGAGATAGACAGAAACAAAAAAGGTACGACCTTGGGAAGTTCCTGTATGCAGAGCTGAAAGGTATTTTTTGAAGGAGGAGTATACTGAGGACTGGATTTGGGCTTCACAAAACCTCACTGGTTCACTTTTGTGGAGCAAAAACCCCAAACAGGGTTCAGGCTTCATTTAGTTTGAAGAAATATCATTGGTTTCAAAGGAAGAAATGTGAAGGCTTTGTACTATGTCTTCCAGTGGCTATTCTGCAGCTTGGTGATGGGAAATGTTAGAGATTTAAAAGAATAGCCAGAGGGCTTGTTATCTCTTCCCTTCTATGGCAGTAGGCCACTTTTCTTGCCATTAAGATCCCACAGTTGTCATATGATGTCACTTAATTCCTGTTGGGACTTAAGCTTAAGGAGAAAATGAAGAGGTGTTCCTACCATGTTGTTCCTAAAATCTGAAAAATCTCTGTTTAACATGACTTTTGAAAATGCAGACTTTCTATTTTGCTCCATTTATGGGACCTTGGGATTTTGCCATTCCTTTATACTAGCTGTCACCTAAATTGTTGAAGTCAAGTTAAATGCCAAATGAAAATAACTGTTGAAATCAATACTTGTAATAAATACACATGTGTATGTGTGGATATGTATTTATAGTGTGTTTACAGATGCATGTCATTTTCAAGGAGCTTATATACCTAAAACTGCAAAAATCATTGCATGAGCTGTTACTCAAATCCCTTTGCTGACATCTTGGACTTCTCCTTCACATGTTGTACTTCCAAATTTACCTTTGTGTATTTCTTTCAGTTTGTCTTAATCTTATGTTTATAATGGGTACACATTAATCCAAAAAAAATCCTAAAAAAAATCTGAAAGCCTTTGCATTGGTATGGCAAGTCTCCTACAACCAGCCAAAGCTGCATCTCAGTTTAATTACACTAAGCCCGTGTTAGAATTTTAGTGGAATTGAGACAGCTGTCATTCTAATCAGGGGAAACTTAACGTGGGATTCACTTCAGACTGCTAAAATGGATTAGAAACTTCACCTGCCTAATCTCCACTAAAATTATATCCCTGGTTAATCAAAGTAGTCTTAAAATAATATGTTCTGTTTCTGAGTCAGGCCTTCAAGTGTCCATGCAATTCTTGATCATTCAATGCCCTGAGCTAGGTGGGTTCTCAGTAATGACATACACAATATGTGCATTTTTACTGGCTGGTGCTCTGCCTTCTTACATGCATGTTCTTTTAATTTGTCTGGCAAGGCTTTAATTTACTAAAACAGAAACAGACATAGATGCAGGCAATGCCACTTCCAGGAAGAAAAAAGTAGACAAAACAAGGAAGGGAGTGAGGATGGGAAGTATCAAAATAACTTTACTAATTGACTTCTGTGTTTGCCTCTCTTAAAGCATGTCTCTTTTGAGTCAGCAACCTTTCCTTTCATTGGTACTTACTTGCCTTAAGGGACAGGATGAGCAACGGGAAGGGCTTTTAACATCACTGCAGAATCAAGTTAATCAGGTAAAGCAAGCACATAACCATGAGCACCCTTTGTTAGATGTTTTGTGTGTCATGAGTTTTATGTGTATACGATGGTGTAAAACCAGGAAAATTACAGTGCAATGGTATGCCAAAAGGAACAGTCCAAGGAAGGAAGAATGGGGAGGTGTTCCTTCTTGAGAGTGAATACGTCTTTTTTTCTAAAATTGTTACAGAGAAATATAATGAACACGAGTCTGATTTCAGTTCTCCCCAGGAAAAACAATATAAGGTGTTTGTCCGGAGAGGAACAGTCTTCTCAGTCTCTCCCATGATAATAAAAAATTTTTTATTAGTTTTAAACTTTCCTCTTTGGGAAAACCCTTCATCTCCTCCTGGTACAGGTTAAGATTTTTTTATATTTTAGAAAACAGTATTGCTAATCCCAAACTAGTCCATGCCTACAGCTCCTTCTTTGGAACACTTGTGCTTACTCACAACCTCTGCTGATTCTGCTCCCATCTGGTTCGTGCTATAGCCTGCAATAGCCCCTTAAGACTGTCTTTAAAATGAATAAATACAGTGCCCAGTATAGTGGGTGCATGTTTCCCTTTTTGTCTCTAGTTTCTATAAATGACCGTGACAGTGAAAATTCATGCCTGTAGGGCCTTTATTTTCTCATACTGCCTCTCAGCTCAGGTCCAGGCTATGAGGAGGTCCACATCCTAGTTAAATTTATTCCTTTGATGTTTTTTTTCCCCTGGTGTTACTGACGTTTGGGCTTTCATTTTGCTATATGGGTTTTCCCCTGAAATGCAGCTGGTCCAGGTTCCCTAAGGTTCTGGTCACTTCTCATCCAGAGATCTCACCAGCTCCTGTTGGGAACTGTATCCAGTGTAAGACATCTATTTACTTACTTGTGGTGAACAGTTGAATAGGATGTTTGAAACAGTGTTTTTAATAAATGCATGATGAAGCTGCTTATTTCTTTTTGCTGCAACAGGAAGATCTAGTCACACAATTGATAGATTATCAGGTCTTTACAAATTAATTTTTTTCCCTTGTTAGTTTGCTTAATCTGCTCTAAGCCTTAAACAGGCGTGAGGATAAAAAGGTTAATAATATTTTATGATTCCTTATAGATAATGGTCATAAATACTTAAACTTCAAAGGCAGAACATTCCTTTACAAGAAAAACACAACCTTAATCAAATGCTTTTTCTTAGATCCTTAGTAACTGGAGAGAAGAACGGTACCAGGATGATGTTAAAGCTAGGCAAATGATGCATGAAGCCCTACAACTTCGTCTTAACTTGGTAAGAAAAACTTGTGTGGTTATTCTCATGTTATAAAAAGATGTAGCAGTTACTCTGGAGTAGGTGGTAGGGAGGAAGAAGCACTGTGTCAGGGCACTGCGGGGGCTGGGGCTCCCTGAGAGTTCGCAGCTCCCAGCCCTGAGCACCTCCACTGGGATGCAGACAGGCTGAGGCCATGGCCAGGACATCAGCCCACAGCAGGGCTTGGGATCAGGCCCAGTGAGGGGAGCCAGGGTCAGACGCAGCCCTAGCATGGCCAAGCAGAGCCATGGGGACAGGCTGAGGCTCCTGACTTGGGGCTCCTGGGCTAGAGATGGGGGTGGGGACAGCCCCAGGTGGGGCTGGCCAGGGACAGCAAGGGCTGTTAGTGTCCACTCTGCCCTGACACAAGGGGTCTCTGCTCTATTAGTGTTTGTCTCTGCTCTTCCCGTCTCTGTTGTTTCATTTGATGCCTTCTGGCCCTAACATTTGGCCATTGTTCATATAAACTGAATAGGAAGGACAGCCTATACCTTATTCATGCCTTATTTTTGTGCTGCTTTCTTCCTTTCAGTGCCCCTGGAACTTCAGAAATGCATCATCTTTTGTGGACATTCAAAGCCAATGTCCGCTGGTAGTTTATCCCCATATAACAAGCAGTGAATTTTATGGAACTAGGCAGTCAGTATAGTTCAGACTTTCAGAGCTCTCAGGGGATGTAACATTTCGCTATTTAACTTACATGTGCAATTTCAGTTGGTGCTACTTGGATACATGTGTTAATCAGCTTACAAAGTTTCCATCAAGTTCTCCAACATCCCCCGTCTTTTAAAACCCCTGCACCAGACATCAGGGCTGCTGCAGTTTGTTTAGCACAGTGCAGTAGGGGTGTGGAGACCACATGTAAGGCCAAATGAGAGAGCACCAAGCTAGGAGTGACACTAGTGTTGTTCTCTTCCCATCTCTTTGGAAGCTGCTTAGATGTGGCTGCACAACCAGAGGGGTAACCACAACCTTATGCTGCCATGGTTCAGGCCAAGGGGACTTGAGCCCTGTGACCAGCTTTGGGATTGTTGTGGCTGCACTGAAAGTAAAGTAGCTATCACCTGCCACTGAGTACCATGGAGACATGCGATTTGTCATGGGTTGGCAGAACTCTTGTGTTGTTGCAATTTGGTCCTTTGAAGGATGCCTTTTGGTAAAATGGCTCCTTCTTAAAGCCAGGGCATATTTTACAGTATCATACTATAATGGTAGAACTAGTGAAAAATTGTTCATAGAGTGAAATATATCATTTAGCAGTTTTCATTTGCAATCAATGCTATATTGTTCTTATTTTTTTTTTTTTTCCTCTTTGCTTTGGGCATGATTGTCTAATTTTTGGGTGTGGGAGCAAAGCAATAACTATAGGGTTTTAATTCAACACCTTTTCAGTTCTGAGAATTTTTTCACCAACTTCAGTTTGTTGCATCAAACATTAAAGTGAAGATATGAAACTGAAAGAGCAGTGTAATAATATTTTGCTGTCCTATAGTTCCTTATTAGGAGAAGCTTTTTGCTGGGAGCATGGGGTGGGGAGGAAAAGTTATTAAGTCAGCACTTCAGGATGGCATTCAGTATGCAAGAACTCGTGGGACTGGATAGCAGTTTTATGAATAAGTAATGCATAAGATAAGGGAAGCGTACATCTGAGATACATGCAGAGCCTTGCTGTCTGCTATGTTATTTTGCAGGTAGGTGGCATGTTTGATACTGTGCAGAGGAGTACCCAGTGGACCACAGACTGGGCACTTCTGCTCCTCCAGATAATCACTTCAGGAACTGTTGACATGCAGACCAACAAGTATGTCTGTGCTATTTAAACCAGCTAATTCGTGTCCTTAGTGCTTTTAAGTTGAGATTGCATGTGTGTTATTGTTAATTTTTTCTTACAATTAACCTACTACTGCTTGAATGCAACTTACATGCTCAGTGCTGTTCTTGGTTGGGGAGCACCTCTATTTTGGAAAGCACTGAAACCACTATTTACACGCTTCCTTAACAAGCATGTACCTGAGTGCTTTCCTAAGTTGGAGCCTGTAATTCCTAATGACTATCTGTTAGCAGTTTGTGCTGCCTGTAGCTCTGAGCTGGGGTTCACAGTGATTTTTCCCCTGCACGTTTACACTGGGACTTACATATGCAAGCTGAGATGTGTGTGTGTGCAGAAAGCCCTGAAAAAACTTGTCTAAAGAACTGCATCTGTGGCCTTTGCCGTGAATATCTGTCCCTGGATCTCTTGGCAATTGGCATTTCCTCAGGGTAATACTTGTCTTTACTCTCAGCGAATTGTTCACAACTGTGCTCGATATGCTGGGCGTCCTCATCAATGGGACGCTTGCCTCGGACTTGTCAAACGCTTCCCAAGGAGGGCCTGAGGAAAACAAGAGGGCTTACATGAATTTAGTGAAAAAATTAAAAGTAAGTGTTATGTGTTGTCATTTTAAGCATTTCTTCTGAATTACATTCTGTACTCATCTTTTAATCCTGTCATTTTTAGTGTCTGGGAAGGCCTCTTGGAAAAAGGGGAAAGACTGAAACAACTAGTGGTAACAACAAGAAAAAGAAGAAAATAAGAAGAAAATAAAAATACAGGAACATGGGGGCGGGAGGACAGACTTCTAGTATTTTCTTCATATTAAATTACATTTAGGGACCCTGCAAGACACTTAGTTGCTTTTTTTTCATGTTTGAGACACTAAATTTGTTTAAACATTCTTAAAAAAAGAAAAGAAAACAAAAAACCCTTGCAAAGCCACTTGTTTAAATTTAGTAAAAGTACAAGGAAATGATTCATCCAGAAACCGGACCTTTTCTAATAGTGAAAGCAGTGCAATATTTCTCTTCCTCCCCCCCCCCCCCCCCCCTTTCTGTGTGATTGACTGATGTATTTATTCTCTAGAAAGAGCTGGGAGACAAGCGGTCAGAAAGCATTGACAAGGTTCGCCAGCTGCTCCCTTTGCCAAAGCAGACGTGTGATATTATTACTTGTGAGCCAATGGGATCCTTGATTGACACCAAGGGGAACAAAATTGCAGGATTTGACTCCATTGATAAGAAACAGGCAAGAGTAAATGTTTGCTTTCATCTCAGATTTTCGATGATTTTTGAAGCACAGGAAATTCAAGCAAGCAGCTACAGCTTGTGTAGTACCTGCATCTGCACACAGTATCGTAAAAGCATTTTACTTCTGCTGTAATACATTAGCTTTCTAATGCACTCTCAGGCGTTACTAAAGCTTCAGCCACAGCAATGCAGTCTCTTTTAAACAGGTAGGTTTATCTATGAGCAGTGATGCCAAAAGTGAGGAATGATGGCTTGTAGAATAATAATTTTAAAAATAGTTGCAAATGACAGACCTTTTTTTGGTATCAAATGTATTTCTGTTCCAAATATTTTTACAGTTTTTGTTCGCGGGATCCGTGTGAACATTCTCAGGCAGTATGTGAAACCTGCAGTGAGTTTAGGGAGAGGCACGCGGGGAGCTGTTAAACTCCAGCTGAATAGGTTCGAGCAGCCTAGTGTGACTTGGACCATGCACCAGCATCAGCACCCCTGCAACAGCACCGACAGTGATTCCATCCTCCCCTCCCTGACAGTTCACTGACACTTGCAGATGGTCTCAGAGCTTTAGATATATATGCGTCTTTAATGGAAACAGTTCTATGACACTTGTGTAAATTCAAGAGTTTGGCTAACCCTTCACTTTCTGATTTGTTTAAAATTCAGTCATCATGTTTGCTGCATGTCTTTCCTTGTTAAATCCACAGAGTACATGGTCAATTTGTAACTGCTAATGTGATGAGTGTTGACATAAGCTTGCTCAATTTTGCAATATAGGGTCTTGACTGGAGCCAACTCCACAAAAAGTTGCCAAAAAGGAAATTATATTTGACTTGGAGTTGAACAGCAGAAGCTCTTACACAGTATTTGCTTTTCAAGCAGAATCCTACAGTTGAGACCTCATTTAACCTGGGAGACTTTTGACCTGTTACTTGATGGGAAGGAAGATGGAGGGCGTGATCCTGCTTACAAAAGGGTGGAGGAAAAAAGCAGGAGGCCAGGGGAGAAGTGTATTAGTTGTTTTGGATTTTTTGGGAATATGAAGGGATGCATAATTTTTTAAAGCGAATTTATTTAAAAGAGAAGAATAGAGCTTTTTATTCTTCAGACTAGGTAGGCTTTTTTTTTGGTGATATACTGCTTAGGCTTCTCTCCCCTTATTTTAATATGTGAACTTTTAGCAAGTGTATTCTCAGATTAGCAATTTTTGGTAGATATTTGACTTTTCCTCCAAAATACCACAGATGGAACTTGAGATTTTTAGCATATATATAAGCAAATGGCACTACAAAAATATAATTGCTTTTATCTAGTGGCAGCCTTGGATAGAGGTTGAAATCCCAGCAGTATGCATTTGATATATCTAGTGGAGGGGAAAAAATCCTACTGGATTTCTCTGACTGAAATGATGATGTACAAAAGCAAGTAGTCTGCTCCGGCATTCAATTTTCTTAAAATACTAACTTCACTTTTATTCTGAAACAGGGTCTTCAGGTTTCAACAAAACAAAAGGTGTCCCCTTGGGATTTATTTGAAGGTCACAAAAATCCTGCTCCTCTCTCCTGGGCATGGTTTGGTACGGTTCGTGTCGACAGGAAAGTGATAAAGTATGAGGAGCAGCAGCATCTCCTCCTGTACCACACGCACACCAAACCCAAGCCACGGAGTTACTACCTCGAGCCCTTGCCCCTTCCTCCAGAGGAGGAGGAGGAAGAGCCCACCACACCTGTCTCTCAGGAACCAGAAAGAAAGTCAGGAGAGCTCTCAGATCAGGGAAAACTTGCCACGGATGATGAGAAGAAGACAAAGGGCAGGAAGCGAAAGTCAAAGTCAAGCTCAAGGGCTGATGTAAGTAGTTGGTGCCCCATACAAAACTTGAAATACTTCACTGAAGCATCTGATGTTGCATAGTGCTGTCTTTGCTACCTTCAGAAATTGTTCTTCACCTGGAGGAGCAGGTCCTAATAAAGGGAGTGAATGGAGATGGTCAGGAGGAGGGTGGATTTCTGTCATACAGAGCTCAGTGTAGAGGAACATACTGTGCTTAGGACCTTATATGCTATGTAAAATATGCTAGACTGGATCTTACGCAGTATTATTCAGGTTCTATATACGCTTTCTCTTGTTTGGTGTAAAGTACAGCTGTTATTGTTTGTATCAATTTCTAAAATTCCTCCTGTTCAAATTAAGTTGAGAGCAAACATGCTGGTTCAAACCCAGGTCCCATTCAAATGGAAACCAATTTGAAAGAAGCTCTTTCACATGGGTGAACTGTTTTACTGTGCAGTTTGTTCTGATTTCTGAGCCGCCTTCTCTTTTGGTTTTAATGTTTTTTGAGGTGTGGGTTTCTAAGTTGAAGAATGACATAGTGCATGGGTTTGAAAAACATGCCTGACACCACACGAATAACAATGTACGTTTCCAGTAGCAGCGTTCTGTGCGATTACGTCCTCTTCACACTGCTGCCAGTGTAGTTGGTCGTGTTGTAGACACGATAGTATTCTGTTCGCATCCAGGTGGTTTGTCAATGTGTTGCGTTTTAAGTAGCTGTAGTTTTAAGATAATTTTCTGGCCTTTTTGATGTTTCAGTTAAGTTCTTCCTATTATTTATATACTGATACAGTAAGCTGTCCTTGTGCTGTACCTAATTATAGCTTGCAGAAAATACTTGCTAATAAGGTAGAAATAGATGGTGTGTCCATGAAGTTGTTAGTGTTAATTACCTGTGGGCAGCCTGAGACTTAATCTGGTTTTTACATCATTGCAAACAACAATGGGAACTGTCTCTGTCCTTTAATAATTTAGTAGGAAAATCAGCATTATTTATGAGTTAGTAAGGTATGAATGTCAGTAACATTCACTTTTACTGTATATTTTAAGGAATATCCACAGAATAACTTGTATAGAGTGCCTCCCACTTATTCACCAATTTCCTCTCAAATGATGCACCATCCCCAGTCTGCCTTGTGGGGTTACAACATCATGGGGCAGCCGCAGCAGCCTGGCTTCTTTGTGCAGAACCAGCCCCTCCCACCAGGTATGTGTAAGCTTTGAATTCACAGGCATGGACCTTTATTATATGATGTATGATAAAAAATTGACTTCTTATAACCACATTTTGTTTCTAACTTTCTCCAAAGTAGACTGTGTCTGCTGATGCCATTTATTTTATTCCTTAGTTAGCTGGGGGTTTTTTGAAGGGTTTTCTATTATCAGTTGTAGGTCTGTCTCTAATTAAGCTATTAAACTTTTTTGGTACATAGCAAAAAAGAGCTACTGTGAGGATAGTATAAGAAAGCTGGTAGAAGTTCAGTGAGGAGTGAAGTAAGAGAGGGATGATTAACAGGAACAAATGACCTTTGGGTTATTTCTTCTTTGATTCATACCAAGAACCATGGTGGCTAATTTAACATCTGCTAGATGGAGTAAATAAATCCACAGGCTTGCTTTTTTTTTTCAGGATTTGGGATATGTACTTCATTATTTGTAGGCTTGTTTTGTTTCTTCCAGTTAATGTGTATACAATTTAACATAGGTATTTTACTTGCTCTAGGGGGCAGCAGTTTATGATGTTTTGAGAAATACTATTCTGTCCTTCTCAGATATTATGCAGGAGAAGTTTAGAAGTTTGGTTCCAGTTATAAATGTTAAAAATTTTTTCTGAAGCTCCAAATACAACTAGATCTGTATTTAAGTGTGTAAAAGTCTTCAGAAAATACCAGACAGTGGCTATAAAGTTAAGGAAATGCTGATTTAAAAAAAAATATATATAAGATTACCTTCATAAGTCTAACATATAGATAGGTACACATGATTTTTATCAAATAGCATAGAGTGCATAAATTACTGCCATCTCGTGAAAAAATTGTCTTGACACCATAAGCCATTCATACCATGCTCTTGATCTGACATGCAGCTTTGGTTTTTGAGTAGTAGTCAAACATTTTATGTGATGTAGAATATGCAACAGCCCAGTAATCTGGTTTGATTCAGTTCACTGCCTTTACAGAGATAAGTTTATCATCGTTATTGTAGAGCTAACTAAGTAGAAGCTGATTAATTAGCAGTTATCTGTAGCAACAAAGTTCTTATGGGAGGCAGAGAACACATTTGTGTTTTGGGTGGTTTTCAGGTGGTTCCAGGCTGGATCCAACAGGCTCCTTTGTTCCAACTAATACGAAGCAAGCCCTGTCGAACATGCTGCAGCGGCGCTCTGGCACCGTGATGCAGCCCCCCTCTATCCATGCAATCACGCCTCAGCAGCAATTGCTCCAGATGAAACTCCTGCAGCAAGAGCAGCAGCAGCAGCGGCTCCTCAGGCAGCAAGCACAGTCACGGTCTCTCCAACAGGTTTGTCCAAACCCCCAAGTCTGAAGAGCAACGCAGTGGGTTTTGCCTTCTGTTGGAGCTGCTTGCCCTGCATAGGCTTATGGAGAGCCAGCTGATATTTACAGTTGCAATAACTCCCCAAATACTGCTTAACCAGAGCCTTCTGCTTTTATACTTAATTTACCCTTTGGTGTCTTAGCCCCTTCTATTTTTCCTGTGTTTCATAAAATCAGGTTTTGCTTCTGCTACTTGATGGTGGTATTGTTCCCTGTTGTGTCACAGAGGCTTTCATAGTACAGCTGAATGGTGCTGTGTACCACCAAGCTACAAGTAAGCAGCAGAGGCACCGCTATGCTCTTCTCAATTAAAAATCCAGGAAGTCCAGCAGGAGCCATTTCCACACATGTGTGCACACAGATACCCACGTTCTCTAGAAAATTCCAACATTTTTGCAGAGTACAGCTGCTGTGTGCCAAACCGCACGTGGCTATTGTGCAACACCCTTCGCAGCCTGAGCTAGTGTCAGAATATGGCTACAGACAGGCTGCTTTTGGATTGTTGGCATAAGAACAGAAAACTGGGGTTTGGATCCCAGACAACCAGCAATATGTGTACAGTAGTTGGTGATAAAACCAATAACTTCTCACCTTTATTTTAAAGTCCTTCTGTACCCATTCTTACCCTCACGGTAGCATGTATTACACTGCCCTTGTGCTATCTTGTCTTCAAACTATGTCATGTGCCCTCTTTTGCTCAAAATGGTAAAAAAAAAAAAAAAAGGCAGCCCCAAAAGCTCTGGATGTGTTTTTTACAGTATCAGTGATATAGTGGATATTTGATCCTTCACGGGTGTCTTGTAGGCACTACAAGGTACTAAGGATTAGGTATCCTAAATGTTAAGGTAGCGGCTCTACAGTTAACCCTGTAGTATTTCTTACATGAGACAGTATCTCACTATTTTAGTGTTAGGTCCAACTGGCTTTCAATTACTGTGGTAGAATACAGGCTTAAATAAGAGCCTTGAGTAAACAAATGATGATCACTACCTATGGCTAGGTAGATCAAAAAGCAATCTTCAATCTAAAATAACACATTATTCTCAGATTTAAGAAATGTTCAACACTGTCACGTTTAAAGGACAAAAGATACTGCATTTCCCTTTTGGTTTCAAACAGGGACAGTATCTGAGGTGTTAAGAACAATGGTTATCTTCTGCTCCAAAGTGCTGCATAGACAGGTTGTCAATAAGGAGAATAAACTTATCGTGAAGGCATGAATTCATGCCTAAATAATTCATGCCTCTTTTTCATAAAACTTGGATTGAACTTTTACAATTGAAAAGTTGCACCAAAATTCAACAGGGTAGGTTCAGATGCATATTTCAGCTAAGGTACAGCATGTGCTGGATGTTCATCAGTCAGCGGTTCTGTATCAGCCATGTTTTTATTTCAGCAATAAGTCAGTATAAGTTAAACGGATATAAACCAAGTCAAACCAGAGCCACCCAAACCCAGTCTTTGTTTCCCAGTTACTTCCACACAGTGGCATGCACGGCTAGGTCCTTTGGGGTGTGCTAGGGAGAACCACAGATGGACACGTTGCTTTCTGTCTGGTTCTAATTTTTGTCTTATTGGATATTTGGAAAGATTCATTTGGCCTGATACTTGAAAACTTTCACTGTAATGAAATTAATTAATAATTCACCAGGCTGTCCTGTTTGCTTTCCTTGTCTGAGCATGTGCTGACATCAGAGAAACCCCTCCAGGGTCCCAGTGGCACTGGGACTTTGCATGCTCCCTGGCAGCATGGGCTGCCCCAGTGGGACACCTGCCTGCAGGCACGCTGCTCTCGTTGAGAAGTGCATCCCTGGGGAATTTGTAGTTCTTCCTGCGATCCTGGATTTAGAGTACAAGCCTGATGGTAGTATTTGAAAATTTAGGGACAAGGTGATTTGTAAGCATTGGTACTGTGTGGTGTATGTTGTTAGGTAGAGCTTAAATAAGGAAAGTTTCTTCTTTGGTATTTATGTTTCTGCAGCTGCACAATGAAATTACCTACTCAGGTAGGTAAATCACTGGCCATAGTATGGGCAGTTCTGTAAAATCAGTCCAGAAGGAATTGAGCGCTGTGCCATTATGCTGTGCTCTTGAAAACAAATAGCTATGGTGCAAGGTCTTTAAGAACGACTTATTAAAAAACTTTTGAGTACTTTGTATAGAATTAATAGGCTACTGTGGATGGTAAGGAGTCCTTTCCACGCTTAGAGTTTCTGTTCATAAATTTCATAAAAGTATTGAGGTTCATTAGCATAAAAACTATCTAAAAGGACCTTGTTAGTGTTCCTAAACACCAGCGTTCTTTGAGTACATACAGGTGAGCTTTGTAAAGGTGCTGTACTGCTCCGCTAACAATCCAAGCCTAATTGTGTATATTCTTTGTATTGTTTGCTATTTTCTCGCCTGTCCTTTTCCTTTAGGATGTCTGTAGCACTGCTGTGTCCCTTCAGGATGGCTTTGACAACATAATGGTAATCACTCTGAGACAGTGAACTTCTCTTTATTTTTTTTCTTTTGCACAAACATGCATTTCTTTCCACACACAGGCTGCACACTTTGCTTTTGATGAGAATGATACGCTTTGGCACTCCTCCTACCTAGGTAGCACAGTGGCTGCATGTGGGAAGGCTATGTACACATAGAATATATTTTTCTTACAAGTATTACCAATAACTGCATCATTGATCAATATTTTTCCTCTTCTGTTGTGCTTCTCACTGTGAAAGATTAGAGTAGCTGCGAGATATGTCCGATGCCATGTCCATCTAAGCATGGCTGGCGTGTTCCCATTCTGCCCTCATCTCCCTGCTGGCGGCTGGGTCTGCTCCTCTCTGTTGCTGCCCTCTGCGGCAGCTTCTGCCATGACGTAAGGTGGGGTAGCAGTGACTGCCATGTCAGATGAGCGGTAAGAGGTGGACAACACGTCCTTTTAGGCCAGCGCATGCCACCAGTGCTTCCCAGGCAGCTCTTGGAGCGGTTCCTGGCACAGGCCTGTTCCCACTGCGGTGGGACGCCCTTGCACTGCTCAGCTCAGGCAGTGACCGTCAGCTCCCCCGGCCTCACATGAGCTGTAGTTTCCAAAATACTTCTTGTCCTCCCACCTGAGCATGACAGGATACTGCCTGATGGTCTGTTCCTGAGCTAGGGCGGGATGTGTGTTATTAGAATAACCACATTTTGTTACTTCCAAAACAAGTAACATCTAACACTTACCTGTTAATATTAAGTTTTGTAGAAGTCAGTTGTTTCTGGGGAAAACCAATGATGGCATGAAGTTTCATCCCTAATACCAGTGTTGGAAGGCTTTCCAGCTATTAATTAGAAAAGCTGTTTCAGAGGGAAACTGCAATGTTGTTAAAAGCACTAATTGGAAAGAAAAGCAAAATGTGTTTTGAAAAAGCTTTGCTGCTTACCCTGCTTACCAAATATGTTGTCCATATTTTGTATATGTGCAATCATTCCTTTTATTACTGATAGCATGTCAGAATAGGGTATAGATCACTGTATTTGCAGTTAATTAGGGATATCTAGATATGCAGCAAGTATACAGTGAGGTCTCTCAAATCTATCATCATCTTCTTATCTAAATAAACATCAGTGTTTCACTACCTCCTCTCAAAGTCAGAGTTTGGTCAAAATCACCTTACAGCGTCATGGCTGCTACAATCACATTTGCCAGTCCCAGCACCACCTAGAAAAGAAAATTACTTCCAAATGCAATACACAACAGTCAAAGACTGTAACAGGAAAAAGCAGTAAGTTTTGCTTCAATTTAAGGTGCAGGTAGAACAAAGAGGACAGTGGTTATTACTGTAACATTGCATCAGAATTGAATAAAAGTGTTTGGGTTTTTTCTCCTTTTTTTTTTGGTTGTTTTGGTTTTGTTTGACATGCATGCACAGTTCTGGCTTGCAGCAAATGGCTTGCATGTTTAGTTAACTCTTTACTAAATTATGCCTGGAGGGAGAAGTCCCTTTGAATTTAGCAACATCTGCTGCTGCTGCTCAGGAATGCAGAGCTTGCTCTCACAACAGGGGAGTTCGCTCGGTGGCTGTGTGCTGCCGTGGAATAAATTGATCTGTTCCCTGCCTAAAGAATGGCTTTTTGCTTACGTTTCACATGCAGGTTTGTGTGTGGTGCTTGCCTGGCCGGGACAGTGGTGTGGGCAGTGGCCAGGACACCCGGGGCAGTACGGGTGTGCTGCTCTCGAGTCTCTCACTCTGCCAGCTCCACTGCTTTGTGTGTATTTTACGTGGCAGGGAAAAGATCCGTGGACAAAATTCACTTCTTTCTGCCCGCTGTGTATTGCTGGGATCATGCAGCTGCTTATTTAGTATTTTCTTACAGAATTAGGGCCTAATCCAATTTCCATTGATGTAACTTCTACTGACTTTGGAGGGACGCTGTTTACACTGCATAGGCCTGAGTGGACAAATTTTGCTCTTGGGCACACCAGGTTAGCCGTCACTGAGAGAAACAAAAGGATAACCCATGGACCACCGCTCCACAGATCAGCTTCCACAGAGCCCACGAGGTGGTTTGTATTACTGCGTGGAATAGCTTAAGGCACCAGTTTTTCTACAAATTGGTCATGGTTTTACCAGATTTCACCTTTGGGTGACTTCAAGTTACATCTTCATCTATCCTGTGGTTGGCTCCTTAAGAAAAAGTTTCAGCAGCAATTTGCTTGGGAAAATTACTGGTTTTGTTTTTTTTTTCTTCTTTTGCCTCTGTTTAAAAAAAGAAAAAACTTAGGTACTTGAGTACCTTCTCCCTGTACTTGGCTGACATCTGTTTTATGTGTATCCCACCTGCAAGATGTACATTCTGCTCAGTGTTTCAGTTTCTTGCCTATTGGGTTGTTGTTTTGAGAGCTCCCTGTCTGATTTTGCAGTTGTTTTTCCAGATAAATTTAATTTTGCCTGAACTTTTGTCAGGACTGATAGGTGTTGCTCTGTTCACACCTCCTGTACTTCCTAATTTGTTTTGCAAAGTTTTCCATGAGATACTGGCTTGTTTGTAAAACAAATCCTTAGCGTAGCTTCTGCCTCCATGGTGTAGCTTAGCACATCAGAGCTCCCTGCTGTCTCGTCTGCACCTTAGGGACCCCTTTAGCGGTGGCCTCAGAGGCTGGCACAGAGCCTAGATGGGTCAGTCGTCTTTTGTTTTTAAAAGAAAGGAACATGTAAAAAATGAGTGTGTGACAACCCTGTGGTAGCTTTGCCCCTGATTTTGCACCTTGTCCTTGATGTCTTCTGTCTGTTCTCTACCCGAAGCACAGGGCGGTTAATGCAGCCCCAGTCACAGCGGTTCATGTCACTTGGGGCTGGATCGGTTGGAGCTGGAACGCTTTCTCTCTTTTGTACGGCTTCCCTGAGTGATTCCCATTCACAATAGGTAGCTCTGGTTGTTTCCCAGGTCTGTTGATGAGGATGCACATATTTTTCAACCCAATCCAATCCACTAGCTGAACTGCAGGACTGCTGGTTGTGCTTACAGACTTGTTAACGTTTGGTGCAGTTACCACTAAAAGGGTGGGAGCAGATCAGGAAAGAAAGTTCCAATGGTGCTGCAGTATTTTATCCCATATAAGATTTTCTTTTCCACTGGGTAGCCCTGACTGTAATGTTGCTGCTTGCAGTGTGTTATCAGTCACTTTTAGCCTTAGATTTATGATAAATCTCTTTAAGGATATCCTGATTAAAATGGCAAAGGCTTTGTTGGAGGACTTGGATTTTTTGTTTGTTTTTGTGGTGAGGTAGGCAACTACAGGAAAGGAGCATCACTGCTTCCAGCTCATGTCTGCCACTGAGCTTCTTTGGGTAGAATGGTCTTCAAAATGATCAAGTGCAGCTGTGCAGCATCACAATCACACATAAAATACAGACTTGATTGTAGCCTTGGCAAATTCTCACTTGCCAGTTTTTTACAATCTTGGTCCTAAAATTAAGTCTAACATTTTTTCCCCTTTTGTGGTGCTTCAAAACATACTAATGCAGGTATATTTGAAATCTTTAAATGATTGGCTGTTAATTGGATATAAATATTGAGGCAATCTGAAATGAACAAACTAGGCTGTCTGCTGATCACAAATATGGACTGTGTTTCCAGGCTGTACTGGTTGGGAGCTGGAGATGCTTGCGTTGCCCATTTATCATACTGGTATTTTGTATGTCATCATAAAATTTGCTAATTGGCATTTTGCCTGCTTCATCTGGGATAAAGCTAGTAATCAGGTAGCCTGGGAAAGGCATCAACTGTGCATTTATACTAGAGATTATCGTTCACTCTAAGCTTCCTGCATAATTTAATGTCTTCAAGACAGCTATACTTTTTTTTTTCTAATGCTTTGCAAAGCCCCATTTAAAGGGTGTCTGCAAGACCTCTGTTCAGTAAATGGCTGTTTCTTCACTGCTGCAGTGTTACAGTAGTGTCAGAAATCAAACAAAAGTCAATTCTTCCATCTCTCTGTGAGTAAATACAGTTAAGCATTGCATTTGGCACTGAGCAACAGGGCTGTCTTGAAGGAAATGGTCAAGTCTCTCCAAGACTCTTTAGGACACAATTTGGTGGGGTTTGCGTCCAGAACTGGACTTGTTTGGGGTGTGGAAACAGTATCTCATGGGTGATTTGTCTTTCAGGGTCAGCCGATGGACCAAGCTGCTATTTTCACTCCGCAAGTTCGGCCCCCGTCTCAGCTTCCACAGTACCCAGGGTTACAGCAAGCACAGGTACTGTGCTACTGCCATGGAGCGTCTGCATAAAAATGCTTTTAAACAGAGCTCCTTTACCTCCCAGCCTGCTTTTCTGTGCTCGTGACATGCCTTGTGTGTGTGGCCTGGGGTAACGGTGAGGCCTCCTTCTAGGGTGCTTGTGGTCTCCATGTGCTGTAGCTCGTAAATGTTTTTAATGTGGTCACTTCCCAGTTTTTCCTCATGTTGTTGCTGGTAAAGGCAAGTGTACTTCAGCGTTAAGCCTGAAATTTGGCCAATTTTTGGTGAGGTAGTTATGGTCATTCTGGTACTTGGGATTATGGGGCGTGGGGGGACAAAATAAAGAGAGAGGTGGAGCTGTGGAGCAGAGCCCCGCTGTTGCTCAGCGCCTCTCAGGGAAGGGTGGCATGGTGCAAGTTCCCATCCTGCTGCGTGTGATGTTGCAGCTGCCTGGTCCCGCAAACAGAAGTGGGGTACAGCCGGTGTGGGAGACTCACAGGTGGGTGTCTGGTACGGTATTGCATCTCACTGGCTCGCCTCTGGTTTTCCAGGCTTTGGCTCTTTGATAAAGGCCATCTCTTTATAATTAAGCTAATTTAAATATGGGCACAGTGCAGTTACTCTTCTCTCGGTTTTCCCTGCAGAGCATGCCTCATGGATACACGATGTACAGCACGCAGATGCCTTTGCAGCAGCAGCAGCCTGGTGGTGTAGTGCTTTCCCCCAGCTACAACCCCCGAGCGTACACAGCAGCTCATTCCAGCCCCACGCTGATGGAGAGGCTGCGGCAGATGCAACAGCAGCCCAGCGGGTATATTCAACAGCAGGCTGCTGCGTACATCCAGCCTTTGACAGGCACTCAGCGGTGAGCTTCTGCAGTTCTCAGCTGGTAACATTGCAGTATTTTAACAGCAACTTTGTTCAGAGATCTAAAGCTTTATTTAAAATAAAGTGTATTAATCAAAATGAGGTTAATGCTGGGTCTAATGAGCAACAAATATGCCTTTCTCTCCAATTTCCCACTGTTTTTTCCGTTATTTAATTTTTATTTTAAGTTGGTCGTGGCACACATGGTAGCCCAGTTGTCCTGTGTGTTCGTAGAACATAAAAGTTCATGTAAAGATGGCTGTTGGATCCTATTTCACTACACACACAGATATGGTATCTATATTATGCAAACACATGTGTGGTATTAAATAATAAATATTCCAGGTTTACCAAAGAGTCTGTAGTCAAGAAAACACAAGACCAACTCAGTAGTTTAACTAGCAATAGACAACTGAATTTTGCTTGAGCCTGAATAGACTAAATTGACTTCACTTAGGAAGTACAACTGAGTTGCAGTGCCTATGAGAAATAGGGAAAATTCATTAGTAAAGAAGTGTAATGAAAAGGAAGGCAGATGAAGGAGGAAAGAAATCTGTACAAGGGAGTGTTACAGAGTAAGCAGAGTGGAAAACTGGAATTTCCAGTGACTGTCTGGAATCAGATTTTTTTTTTTCTAACAGTCTAGCATAATCCAACTAACAGTCCAACTCTGCTCTTAACTGAATTGGAAATGTTGCCACTTCTGATTTCCACTTCAAATAGACATGTTCAGTAGAGCAACTCCCCAAAAACATGGGCTTAAATTAAAGAGCGGGGGGGACGGGACCAGTCAAAATTTGCAAGGTCTGCCTCTGTACACCCTGTCTAGCTGTAGCTGTGATGGAGTATCTGCGCAGCACTCTCCCCATGTACGTCGCAGATCCACTGAAACAGCAGAGAGTACATAGATGTTGGTCATCACAAGGTGGTCTGGCCGTCGGCAGAGCTTCAGTCCTGTCTCGATGACCCCATGTAATTTATCCTGGAGTACCCTGATGAGCTCTGTTACCAAGTAGAGATATTATTCTTTCTGTGCTTCAGCTCTGATTTGATCCCAATACTAAAATCTCCTTTAGATTTAGATTTAGTTCAGGTGTACTTAAATGACTTGCTCATTAATTGCTTGTTGTAAGCAGAATATGAAAGTGTCGTGTATGTAGCTATGCAATTCTCTCTCAACTCGTTATTTTTAATGAAATCAGTGTTTCTGGAGTTGTGAGCATTACTATATATTCTGCCGTAATCACTGGTTCCTTAACTACTTTTAAATTCTTGCAAGGCTGGATATCTCAATAGTACGCTTGCACTTCTTCAGAAAGTTTGGCCTTGACAGCCTCATACGAAAACCTACAGGGTACCTTGCATTAGGAATAAGGATGCTAATCTGAATTCCCTTGTCTTTACTGACTCTAAATAATGAGCTAGATAACATGTTTTCCGTGTGTATATCTTTCTGCTTTTTCAATGTTAATTGCTCCCATAACATCCTAAGAAAGTGTTACTTGCTTGGTGTGTTTTTTCAATACTTTAGAAAGTAAAAAGTCTTTACAATCTGTTTTAAATTCATGGTAATGTAACTATGAGATGTTTTGGTTGTCTATAAATGAAGTATAATCCATTTTGTTGTGTTGTTCCCCCAATCAGATTGAGCCATCAGCCTTTGCAGCCAAATTCACTGGTTGGAGGGGGACTGGACAGCGCATCAACCGCAGGTCCTCATCCAACCCTGAGCTCGGTGCAGCTGCCTCCGGAGCCCATGAGACAGAGACAGCAGCAGATGCGACAGCAGAGACTCTTCCAGGTGAGGGACTCAGCTGCACCAGAGGCCAGGGATATTTCAGCGCAGGAAGGGAGTGTAAACATCACTGTGTCAGATGATGACATCACACATTCGCTTGCATGTGTATTCAAGTCTAAAGCAGCAGAGCCTGGTGCTATAAACCTGAACTGCTTTTACTCAAGTGCAATAATTCATTGTTTACATTTGGGATTCCCAAAAGAGAGCTCTGGACATACATGTAAAATTCAGTACTTCCACTTTTCAAGATTGTAGAATGCCTCTGGAGAAGGTAAATTTGAGAACGGCCTAGCTGAATGTGCTGAGACAAAAGCAGTGGTTGTGCTGTCCCCTGTCTGGCCTTATAATGTATACCAGAAGTAAATCGAAGGGCTTGCTTCCTGCCTGGCCTATTTCCTATATTCTGATTTGATGATATATTTTTAATTTGGAGGTAAATACTGGTTTATCAGCTAAATATGTAGGGCTTGACACAGAGGAAGTAAATTATATTAAAAATCCTTCCCATGGCCCTTTGATGGTTGGAATTATTTTCATGTTTTCCTTTTAATGCAATGGCTATCTGTGCCAGTTCTTGTCAACCGATAATGTATTTTATCTAAATAATTTAATGTTGTAGTAAACTAAATATACTGGCTTTTGAGTATTTTTTTGTCCGTTAAAAATGCTCCTTGACAGCCTTGGTGTGGCTGGCGATGAAAGTAGAGAGCTGTGAGGCTTATCTCCCAAATGGGGCTTTCAGTGACAAATGCTGTAAGTGAGCCCAGATCCTGTGCTGGACATTAGTCATGAGAAGCCATATTGCTTGGCTCGTAGTCATTCCCCGAGGCAGCATGCGTGTCATGTCACTTGTTTCAGTGCCCATCTTCTTTCAGTTGCAGGGGCAGCAACAGGGACAGCAGCAGGCGCTTGGTCTCCAGCCCGTGCAACCGCAGCAGCCTTTGGTAAGCAGAGGCAACTGCCGGATATTTTGGGCAGGTGTGAGGGTAGTGACAGGGTGGGTTTTGTCACTTATGGAGATGGGCAGTGTGGCAGTCTGGGGAGGGGGTTTGTGTAAGCTTCCTCGCATCACTGTCTGCGGACCGATGCTGGCTGCATGGTGCCTGCAGTGCCGTACCTCCACCGCTCTGAATGCTGTACGAGCGTGTGCCCGGTGCCCGTGGCCACAGGCTCGTTTTGCCCATGCCCTGAGCTGGCCACAAGTTGTGGTAACAGAGTGTATTAGCTGGGGCTCAACAGCCTGCTAGTGCATCCAGGTAGCTCCGGGCTGGCTCTGACTGTGAGCAAAGGAAGATCGCATCTGTCCACAGAAGACCGCCTAAATGTGTCCATCTTGCCAAAACATGGCAAGAGGTGGGTTACGCACATGCTGAGGTGTCCCTGGAGGTGACCTCGCGTGCTGACCCCTGATGGGGAGGCAAGTGCAGCTTTGAACGCAGGCCTTGACGAGGAAGGCTTGTGCTCTGCCCTGCTTAACCCTCAGCACCTCTGCAGCAGCGCGTCTGAGTTTGCTCTTTGGGACTGGAGTACACGCTGCCTTCTGCGCTTTCATGGTCCGTTCACCAATTTAGTCAAAACTGATTCCAAAGTTGGGCCACCGATGACATGTTGTTGTGGCTGAAAAATATTTGTGTGTGCGGAGGAAAAACTGATATGCTTCGTTTCAACCTCTTTTTGAAATTACATTTACCAGTATTTAAAACTAATGGTTGATATCCTAAACAGTACAAATTACCACCCATAGCCGTTCTTTTGAGAATTACTGGGGGATATAGTTTCAAAATGGGTGCCAGTGCTTTTCTAATCCTGTACCTCTCTTTTCCATCACCAGTGAAACAAGACTGCCCAGACTAACTGCCTTAAATCTCTTTATGTGAATTCAGAGGTGGGGAGGGGGAAGAGATGCTTTAATGTCATCCTCAGCCTTACTCCTAGTGCAGCACAAAGAAATTACTATTTTGAAAATCTGATACAGAACCAAGTGCCGTTAAGCCCCACTGAAAGTAGGGGATCTTTTTTTTCTGGGGGTCTAAAGATGCCATTTACTAGTCCCGAAGCAGCAAGCTGAGGTAAACTAACACCTTATTGCTGCAGGAATGAATTTTTCCTGTTTATGCTTGCTGTGCTATATGTCTTTATAAGTCTTACCTTAATTAATATATCGTAGTAATAATGAATAGCCTTTGCTAACTTTAAAAACTTGATGGGAAATCCATAGTTGCTGATGATGCATATAAATTGGTGGATTTTTCTGGTTTTATAGTATTTTGAAGTGAAAGCAGGATAATTTATACAATCGAGGCTACTTGTGGAACTAGTTTTTGCTGCAACACTAAGAAAAGCGTTGACTTGGAAATATAAGGTGCTGATGGTTGGCATTTCTCCACCTTGTCGTGTTTGTACGGAGCATCCACACTCCCTCCACTCCCTCTGGCGTTGGCTGCGGGTGCTGGCAGCTCTACCACTGCCAAACGCCAGTCCCTGCCTTAAGTCATGTCATGAGTAACTTAGTGACTTCAGGCCTTTGATTTTTAGGTTGTAGTGCTAACATGCTGGGGGAAAAAATGGGGTTTATTGTTTTGAAGAACCTTTTAAATTAAATTGTTAGTCATAAACCAGAGCTGCACGAAGACAACTATACAAACAAAATTGGCTTTGAGACATTCCTTTATGCTGAACTGCAGCCTTTTATAGCTTAATGTATGATTTTACCAAATCACTGTCACTGCCAAGTAATTTTTATGGATACGTCCACTGAATTATAATGTCATTATGCTTGTTTCCTGTATTTGAGCAGGTTTTTGAGACATATTTAAGGTAGTTGAGGGTAATTAGAAAAATTTTGCTATAGAAACATGGGGAAAACACAGTAATGCTGAAATTGCTACCTTCTGAGTTTAAAAGCATTCATCAATGTGATCTGATAGAGTAACTCAGAGGCAGCATGTAAGTGCAAGAGTAAGGATAAATGAAAGGTGTTTATCTGATAGCTATTGAAAGATCATTTTCATTAATTTTTGAGCTTTTCTTCATACTGTGTGTATCTTGAACAAACGTGGAAGACTGTCACAGAGACAGAGCACCTGCCTGGCTGCATGCGCCCTTTCCAGCACTTAGCACAGCAGAAAGCTTTCTGTGAGTTGGTTTCATGTCCCCAAGAAACCCTGGTGTGGTTAATGCTTTTGACCAACCTCAGCATTTACTAAGGACTGTTAACCAGAAGATTACACAATGTATTTTAAGTGAAGGATTTCGTTTTCAGAAAGGGAAAGGTGCTGAAGTCTTGTAAAACACCGAAACTCCCTTCAGTAAGCAAAAGTTTTCACTGAAACAAAGCATGGGCGTTTTCTGTAGCGTGTATGATGTTATTAGAGTATTGAATAATCCATCTTTATTCAGCACATCGGGTTTTCAAACTGGTCAGGTGTATTGTGCATCCTTGTGCAGAAGCACAAGAAGTCACTTAATTAGAGGCACATGCATTTTCACCAAACCTGATGAGAAGGAAAACGCCAGGACTTAGGAAACAGATCTGGAGAGCTTAGAGGCCCTGAGGGTGAGACAGACAGAAAATGGTGAAGGCGTGGTGTGGTTTGTGCTTGCCAGCATAGCAGTACCTCATTCACCACCATTTCCCTCCCAGGAGCAGGGGAGTATAAGGGAGCTGTTCTGTCCACTCTGTCCTCGGGGGTCTGAGATAGCTGGTGCACAGACGTTTTTCTTTCGTACGGGTGATGCGTTTTCCAAGGGAAGAAATGCTTCTTGTATACACAGACTTTTGGCTCTGGAGGTGTCCATCCCAATGGCATGCACAGACAGTCTGCATCAGGTCTGCCTGTTGTAAGTCAGTAGCGTGGTGTGCAGTATATTCAGTACTCTGACATACGGGTAGATAATCAATAAGTTATCAATAGAGAATTATTTTCATCGGAATGACAGCCAGAAGCGTGGAAAGCAAAGCAGTGCTTGTTCTCCGACCCATCCTTACTTGAAAAATAGACTTCATGGGTCACCCTACATAGGTAGGGAATAATGCATGCTGTCAGATAGACCAGTTAAAGACTAAATTCTGCTTCGATGCAAGTATAACTAGGGTGCAAATTTGTGAAAGTCGATGCAGTTACACCCAGGGTACTTTCAAAGTGATTGAAGTAATGATTTAATTCATTAACAGCAGATTTCTTTGGAAGCCTTTTGTGTCTAATCCCATTGTGCTTAATGCCATGGACTGGAAGGGCCTTGTCTCGATCCCTGTGGGCTTAGGGTAAGGATCAGAATGATGATTATTTTGCTCAGTGGAGGAGCTGGCCCCGGTGGCTGGGCACTGATCTGTCTCCTGTTCCACTGGAGCCAAGAACTGAAGGTGCAGCTACAACCCTGTGGCAGGTGTGCAGTGCAACAAGCAACATCTGCTTTGTGCTCATCCTTCTTGTTATCTGAAGGCCATGGCCCTGGGAAAAATATTTTTCGAGAAGCTTCTTTTGACTATTATGCTTCAACCATACGTAAATGCTTTAAAATGCTAAAAAGGCTGTTAATTTTGATTTGCAGTTTTGATTTGCCTTGTCTTTGAACAATGCACACTGTAAAGCTGCTTACAGTGACTTGCAGGATGAATGCTGGCCTCTCCAGAGGTGGAAAAGACAGAGACTGACTCTGTCCCTTGTGTCTGGCGGGACACATGTGATACCTGTAACACAACTGGAAAATGTGTGAGATGTCAGGGAATGAAGAGAACAAATGCTCTGTAAGAGCTAAGTGCACTCCGTGTGTCCTTACTGTGCTGTTAAAATCTGGTCAGGATCTGCGGTGGAGGCACGCCTGCTGCTGTCCCCTCCACCGGCTCTGTCAGCAGTGGACAGGGCAGCACGAGCTGGATGCTTCGGCACTTACCTGGCGTGGCACTCGTGCTGTGCGTATTTCTTTCACCTTTGATGTTTCTTTTGCAGTTTCCAAGGCAAGGCTTACAACAGACGCAGCAGCAACAACAGACAGCGGCGCTGGTCAGGCAGCTCCAGAAGCAGCTCTCTAGTAAGTGCGTGTGTGTGCATAAATGTGCATAAATATATATGCAGATTTGAATATGGAATTCTCTTTCTGGAGGTGTTCTGCCTATTATATGCTTCCCTGTATACATGTAAGTAATTTACGTACTGACAGCTGCTTACCCATCCCAGGAGTGATGTAATATGAAAATTGTGGTGCTAGTGCATTCCCTGGATTTCTGTTGGTCTCCAGAGAAGCCCAAGTCACTGGGCTGGTGGCCCACTCACAATTTGTTAATGTGTTTTCTCCCCTCACTTCCGTGGTCCTGCAAAGTCCCCGAGGAAATGAGTACCTCTTGCCTGCATTAGATAGGTATATGAGGGC
Source organism: Gorsachius magnificus (assembly GCA_034008185.1). Lineage (NCBI taxonomy): Eukaryota > Metazoa > Chordata > Aves > Pelecaniformes > Ardeidae > Gorsachius > Gorsachius magnificus. The sequence continues at coordinate 39,582,571 of CM067087.1, forward strand.
ATGTATTGGCTGTTGTTTGCTACTGCTGTGTGAAATACAGGCATTTTCCTGTATTTCTGTAGAGTACAGTCATGAGGCACAAACAGTTCCCTTTGCTTTATCAACCAGGTAACCAGCCACAACAAGGCATGAACCAGTACGGGCATCCTTCACACTTCTAAATCAGAGACGGAAGGGAGGCGTCATCTTACGTTTGCACTGCAGAACAGAACATTGAAAATTCAATGCACTAGTTATTGCTAGAAAGCAAACTTCAGTTTTCTTCTCTTATTATTTCAATAATTATTTTTTGTGCTGCAGTTGATGTGAGTATGTAACAAGGTGGGGGGTTTGGGTTTGGGGATTTTTTTGCGTTTAACTAGATTTAAATGTATGGACTTGTGGGCTTATTTGAAGAACGTTATTGCAGATTTTATGAATTTGGTGCTTTTTAAGTCCTGTTACTTTTAAAGAGGACAAAGAATGCTGGATTTATTTATTTGTGGGAAACACTTTTTTGGGTTTTGGGGGGGTTTTGGTTGATTTTTGGTTTGGGGGGGGGTTTGCCTTTTTTTTTTTTTTTTTTTTTTTTTAAAGAACTGCACTGGACCAAACTACTGAACTGAAAGGCACTTCTGATTTTGGCATAAAAGTTAATTTGTTCATTAAATGTTCACCTCTTTCTTTGTTGGTAGAACAGGCATCAATTTAAATTGTGTTTATTTGACTGTAATTTTCATATGCACTTTATTTTTTTTTAAACCAATTTTCTCTTGCTCTCATTGTGGTAAGAAGGTGCTGAAGTGGGTTTATTGCTTGTATTAGAACTTCTTAAAGTTTATATTAAAAGCCACAATGTAACGTTAATAAACCTACTTAGAAGTAGCAGCATTTCATATTTGGTCTTTTTAATACAAAGTTCACCAGTGATCAGTTCTAACAGAGTGCCTGACATGGTAGCAAGGATTGAACAGCCAAAACAGGTTTTGTTCTACTCACGTAGGGGTCTCCGAGTCCTGGCACAGCCTCACAGGAAACGCGTCTCCATGTCTCGCTTGATGCCTTCAGAAACAAACTTCATACCAGCTTTTTTTTTTTTTTTTTGGTGGAAAAGCCACCAAAGTCCTTCCTGCGGTTTCCACGCTGCTGTAGCTGACAGCTTGTTGTACAGAAATCTCCCTAAATGAGTTATTCCTGTTACCTCTGTCTGCTGCCAATGTTCTATGGCAAGTATTTAAAATGCTGGCTTTGAGTCTTGATCGCTGGGTGAGTTTCAGCAGTGTAATGCATTCTGTACTACCAGCTGAGTGCAAAACCACGAGTAAATTATAAATCGAAATTACTACAAACAAATTGTTATCATTCAAACCTGTTCAAATATGTCATAATTTTGCTCATATTAGAGTTGAAAAAACAGCATCAATTTATTACTACTTTATGTAATTTAGGAGTTAGTCTATATGGTAACTTTTTTTTTAAAATGCATTCATTTTGCAAGTGGAACATGCAGGGCATTTAAAACATACAGAGGCTTTTTTTTATTTTCCTGTTTTGTATTCACTCCATTTGCTTACTTTACCACATAAAGAGTTTATAAGTGGTACCATAGTCGGGCCCTCTGTGGGGAGGGGGGGAAGACTGTACTACACGAGGACTTCAGAGGACTGTGGGAGGCAGAACAGCCAGCTAATGAAATAACACTCACTACATGGAAATCTGTAGAAAAGGAAACATCAGGTACATCTTACTCATGTAAAAATAAGTTCTGTTCGTGTTTTTTTTAAGGAGATTTACTGTTCTTCATAGTAGTGAAACCTATTACAGATATTAACCAGTGAGATCCATGTAATCCAACCATTTTGAGGCTACTGCTCTGCCAACACTGTGGAAGGAGGGAACATGCACACAGCAAAGTGTATGTGCTTGATATCAGGAACCAGCACAAAAGCAATCCAAGCTGAGGTTATAGTCTTAAATAAAAAATAAAGTAAACTTCCCCAGGTTGATCATGATGTGGTTAAATGAGGTAGAATCTGCATTTTGCTCTTGGCGCTTGAATTGCAGTCTCACTGATGAGTGTCTTTGGTGCTGATCAGCTGCTGCCGGGAGATGTTTTGGATGCTGCTGTCGTGTGATCACTGGGGAAATGATACCATGCTAGAGTGTTTCTACGTGCGGTCTGTATGCTGCTTCTAAATGGTGCTGAACAGCTTACTCTCCCCTTTAAAAATGAGAACAAAGTTGTTCTGTGTGTATCATGCCAAAGTTCTGCAAAAAAGACTATGTGAAACGGAGCTCTATTATTAGAAATGCTTCACTACTTGTTTCACCATTGAATATTTATTAAAAACCATACTAAATATTCAAACATTAAGAAGGCAGTCTGCATCACAACAAAATCTGCTCTTTGGTTCTCAGATATTCTTGCTTTATGTGATCCATGCTCATGATAGTCATAGAAGGCAGACAACATTAAACTAACATGAAAAAGTCTATCCTTTACATTTCCAGAAAGTAATTTTATTTGATATTCAATGTTTGCTGGCAGAGCAAAAGTTTGGTTTTAAGTCTGTTTAATCACTGAAAGAACCAGTGCTGGATAATAATGCTAGATCTGATTTTCCCTAAGCCTTTCCTCTCTTTTTTTGCATAGTCATTGCAGACTGAGTAAACGTATTTAGGCACTTGCATGCCTATGGCTGCCTTTGATTAAACTGATTCCAAGAATGAACTCAGTCCAGCTGTAGACTTTGTTAACGATCGTTCATGCTGTATTTCCTATTTCAAATGACATGAACGTATGTTACTGTGAAATCACTGCCAAGACGGTTCTTTGCTGTGCACTTGTACATGCCAGAATCTGAGGGTCGGGGATTCTGGATAAGTAATGTCCCGTGGGGGTGAAGCAGTTTGCTCCCAGGTGCTTGGCCGTGGTGACCTGTAGAGAGTACTGAGTGGTCAGGTAATTCCCAGGTAATGTCTGGTTTGGGTATTCCCAGTGCTATGCAGTGGAGCTGAACTGCTGCACCAGGCATCGTGTGTATGGTCTGCGGTGGTCTGTTGGTAATCCTTGGGGGATAGGCTACAATAACGACAGGAACAGTTATGGAGGCATCTCCGGCGTTATTGTGGGCCTTACACACATAACTTCCTCTGTCATGAATGGTGGCTTCTCGTATAACCAACGTACCGTTTTCCAGCAGTATGTATTTCCTGTTGATCTGCGGCCGATCCAGCACGTAGCCACCTGGCAGGGTCCAGGCTGTGTTTGGTTTGGGACTCCCGTCAGACAGGCAGTGGAGCGACAGTGGCTCCCCGCTAAGGCCCTTCACTGGCCCCGTCGGCTGAGTGAGAATACTGGGCTTCTGGCCAACCTCCAGGATGATCAGCTTTTCAATATAGCCAACTTTATTCCTGGCAGCACAGCGATACTTTCCTGCTTTGCCTCCATCGGGATTATGGATGGTAAGGGTGCCGTTGCTTCCTGTGAGAAACTGGGAAGTCTTGATGCCACTGGAAAACCATGTGCCATTAGGCAACATCCAGCTTATGTCAGGTGGAGGGTTTCCATCCACAGAACAATTCAGTGTGGTAGTTTTTCCAGGTGTTGCTATTATCTTTTCATTGAATGGGTTTTTAAACATCGGTCGCCGTAGCATTTCCGATACCTCCAGCTGTACCACCAACACACTTTCTCCACCATCATTCCGTGCCACACAGATAAAATCTGCTGTGTCAGAAGGCCTTATGTTCCGAATCTCAAGTGTCCCATTTTTGTGCACTACAATCCTGCTCCCATAATATGGAGCTGTTAGGAAAATATTGTCAGGCATGATCCACATAATCTGAGGGGGAGGTGTCCCTTCTGCCCTACAGTCAATTTGTTTCTTGGAGTGCCTCACTGCCGTCACTTTCATGATTGTTTTGTTCACGTATAAACCATTTATGATGGGTGGTTTAGCGACAACATCCAGTTTATACAATTTTGTATCGTCCCCTCCAGGATTACGAGCAACACACATATACTCCCCGGCATCTAACAGTTTGACTTGACTGACCGATAGAGAACCATTGATGTGCAGGAAGTGTCTGGCTGTTGACGAGGAGATCATGTCGCTGGAAGGTAGCAACCAGAATATTTTTGGCCTGGGTTCTCCAGCGGCTTCACAGTCCAGTAATGCTGTATCTCCAGCTTTCACTTTAATGTATGTCTTGTAATTGTGCTTGATCTGAGGGGCTGCCATGACGACCGTGATGCGTATCGTCATTTCATCTCTTCCCAGTGTGTTTTGGGCATAGCAGGTATAATCTCCTCCTTCTGTTACTCCAACTTTGTTGAGGTACAGAGTTCCATTGTCAAAGAGGACGTATCTGCGAGACCTGCGTCCGCTGTCATCTGCCAGCATCGCGTTGTTGATCACCGTCCCATCTGGCAAACTCCAGGATATTTCTGGTGCTGGTGACCCAGAGGCCTTGCAGTCCACTCTGACGTCTTTTCCGTATAGCACCAGTTTCTTGAAATACTGTTTCTGGTCAATCTTGGCTGGTTTCATTGTGATGCTGACTTTCATCAGTATCAGATCATCTCCAATTTTGTTTCTTGCAACACACAAGTAGTCACCTGCATCCTTTTCAGTAACTGCCTCGATAACCAAGGATCCATTGGGGTAGACATGGATTCGACTTCCCATTCTGTTGTGGGAGGAGAAAGAGGAAAAGAATTATGGAGCAAAATGCTGGGGGTGAATACTGTGCGCTGAAAGTGACTGACGGTATAATGGCAGGAGCCAATACAGAAGCTCCCTCCAAAGGCACAGGACCCAGCGGGCTGTAACCTGACGTAGTTGCCTCTTTTGCTGTTACGTGGATGTGCACGTGCTCGCTGACTCTACGCAGGTGCACAGAGCTGCATGATGCCGCCTCTGCCTTCCTGAAAACTGTTCTGTGAACAAATGAGCCTGTGGAATCTTGCATCCCTCATCCCGCCAGCCCCTGCTCCACTCCCTCATGCTTCTCCTTGCAGATAACCCACAATACTTGCCCCTGGCCAGGGGCAGCTGGCCATGCTGCTGCGTGCTGTCCAGAACAACGCTTGGCACTGGGGAATTACTCTCTGGCTGCCTTTTCTGCAGCAGGGCACAGAGCTGGATCTCCCTCAGCACAGCTGCAAGTTCTCGTGAGCCTGCTAGGAATGTCCTGATCTGGCACTGTCTCTCCCAAAGCGAAGGTGAAGTGCTACTCTGGGAGGGGCGGGGGGGGTGGGAGACCCTCAAAGGTAAACTTGGCAGAGATTACAGAAGCCTCTCCCCCTGAGTCCTACTTTGCAAATATCTTGTAAATAACTTTTCCTCCTATAAAATGACCAAAATTCAGCCAATGTATGATTAACATCAGTTTCCTCAATTCAAGTAAGATTTGTATCCATTTTGGTAAGACCTCACTCACTTACAACAATTGATGTGGCCTGTTGTTAGACTTATTACAACAAGCCATCCCCACAGATGTTTCACCACTGTTAAACCTTTAAAAGTGAATTTAGTTCACAGTGTATCATTTCAGTGATGTAACGGGCTCTTACATGAGCAACAGAGAAGACAACATTTGAAGATTCAAAGAGGTGGGGGGAAAGAAAAGCCAAGCTCCTACCTGTGCCACTGGTCAACAATGGCCTTGGAAGGTAACCTCCAGATGATCCTGGGCTTTGGCTCCCCAGTTGCTGTGCAGTTCAGAAGCAACTTATCCCCAAAATTCAACTGAGTCATTTCTTGAGAGGCGGTAGCTATTTTTGGAAGCGTATCTCTGTGTTCCACCACAAGGCTCACCACCCTCCTTTCTGAGCCTGTTGAGCTTGTGGCTATGCACTCGTAATTCCCACTGTCTGAAGGGACGATGTTGCTGAGGTGGAGGCTACCGTTGGGGAACAGGAACAGCTTGGTGTTTACAAACTGCAGAGGCTTCACCACCGTGCCATCAAAGAGGACCCAGTGGACAGTGGGCTGAGGATTCCCTTTCACAGTGCAAGGGAGTTTCAGATTTTCCCCCATTGTTCCTTCAACACGTTGCCTCTTCTCTTCCAGAATGGCGGGAGGTGCTGCAATGACCTGCAGTTTTACAACCAGCGTGTCAGTGCCTGCTGGGTTTTTAGCCATGCATGTGTAGAGGCCCCTGTCGTAAACAGTGACTTCCTTGATAATTAAAGTACCGTCTGGTTCCACGTTAACTTTGTTATTTCCTGTGGAAGAGTCGGAGATGTGCGTTTTATTTGCTAGAACCCAGGAGATGGTGGGAGGAGGCCTGCCCTCAGCTCTGCACTTCACTGCCACAGGCTTTCCAGAGTGAGCGGTGAGGAGCTGCCACCTACCACCGGAGATGCGGGGTGGGTAGGCCACTACTGACAAGGTGACCAGGAGCCGTGCTGCGCCATGGGGGTTGGCCGCGGTGCACAGGTACTGCCCATGGTCCTCCAGGCCCACCCGGGCAATGGAGAGCGTGCCGTTGGCAAACACCATCCATCTGCCGTCACCTCGGCTTTCCAGAGCATTGGTCCCTATGGAAGCAAGGGGACAACAGCGCAGCACGTCAGAACCTCTCTCTTCTGTTTCTTATTACTCAGTACCTGAAAACACTTTCCCCATCCTGGTCTACTTCACCCAAATATCCACGGCACAGTGATAAGAAAGAGAGAAATAATAGTATTTTGCATATACAGTGACAAAGCTTTAAAGTGTAAAACCAAAACTTAGTCCTTAGTAGAGACAGTTTGGATAAAGCAGATGGGGCTTTGCATATTCAGAAATATTTTGGCATAGCTTTAACTTGATTTGATGGTTTGTTACCACAGACAGATTTTTCTTTTCACTTGTCTCACTGTTCTGAAATAGCAGGTAACATCCAATAAATATTGAAATCTTCTCACAATAAACACAGAATTATAGTTAAAATATAATTTTATATATATATATTTAATTTCCCTAAAGAACTGTTTCATAATTAGCAGTAAGACCCTCCAGCAAGTGTGCTGGGATATTTTTCTTTTTCACCGTTTCAAAGTTCATCTTTTCACTGATATTTAACAGTACTCTTAAAAGAAACAATACTTGAGTTTGGCACACAAAACATTTGCCAAATTACAAGACTGTAACAGAAGGGAAATTCTAGTGAGGTTTATCAATCTTACCTGACGATATCTTGGTCCACTGTATTGTTGGACGGGGGTTACCAGTAGCTTCACAAGGAATAAAAGCATCTGAATTAGCTAGCACAGTAAAAGCAGCTAATTTCCCTCCAAGTATTCTGGGCTTTGCAAAATGATTTCTGCTGAAAGAGTCCAAGGCTGTAGGATTGTTGGTGGTAGTGTCTTGATCTTGTCTCTTTTCAAACCAGCCTTTGACAGAACTGTCTTTGTCCCTTCCCCACGCAGGAGCATATGGAGTCGCGATCTGTGACGACTTCAGTATGATCAGTGTATTCACAGTCAATGTGTTGCCCCTCTCTGTGACTTTAGCAGAGGGCTTCTGCCAGAATTTGATTTCCCCCCAGGGAAGTGAGGTGGTTCTCGCAGTAGGTGTAGGTGGCACAACTGCTGTTAGGGCTGGCAGTGGGGTGGGATGCCGAGCGCTGGGAGGAGAGAGGTCTGTGGTTGCAGCAGGAGCTCTGGTACTTGACGCGGTTCTTGCTGGGAACGTGGGCTGTGCTGTGTGGTTTTCTTCAATAACTCTCTCTCCCATTTTTGGGTGTGATTTTTCACCTGCTGTTGCGGTGACTTTGATTCGCTGAGCAGGTTCTGTCCCAGACGTTGCACAGACTGCAGCAGGTCGTGCGCTTGTGGTGCTGAAAGGCTTTGAAAGCCGTGGTGTGGTTTGGGTTGTGATGGTGGGGCTCTGAGCAATACGACTGTCGGGTGGTAACGTGGCAGACAGGATGTTCCTCCGTGTGACAGGGGTCGCTGATGTCTGCGTGGCTGCTGGAGGCGCCTGCCGAGGAGCCTCTGGTGTGTTAGGGATCCACGGTGCTGGCGTTTTTGTTGCTGAGACTGTGCTTACGCTCTCAGGGAGAGGTTTTGCAGACATAAGACTTGTAGGCATACTTAATGATTTAACCCTTGTCATGACAGACGTGGCTGTATTCAGTGATGGAATCGCTGCAGTGCTGGGGCCTGCAGTCATGCTTTGTGAAGTAGATGTTTTAGGGGGCCTCTTCTTCCTCTGACCTCTCTTTCTTCCCACTCTGAATGTTTTACTTCTGGTGATTTTGCTGTCAGTTTGAGGAGTAATAATAGGTACAACTGTTGGCTTCAAACTTGTTACATCCGTTTCTTTGGTTGCACTAGTTGCAGGATTAGAGTAAGACTGTGGTTTTGCAGTGGGAAGATGTTCTTCTGACTTACCATTGCTATAACGAATGGGTTTGTTTAAAGACAAGAAACCACTGCTGTGATTCCCACCTGTTGAAATAGGCATAAAGGGCAACGGAGACATTTTGGACACAGGTAATGCTGCTGTAGTTTTAGGAAGCATGGTCGATACCTCTGTTGATAGAAACATATCTGTCTGTTGGTTTGGGAGCTTCTGAAGAAGGACCTCTTTTTGTGCACTGTTTCCAAAGAGATGTTCCCAAGTGAATTTTCCTCTTTGGGAATTTTTTTCTGAGGTTCTAGGCTTAATGCTGGGTGAGACCAATTCAAGGGTAGAGGATGTCTTAGTGCTTATGGTATGTGCAATTTCTGTTGTTGTATGAGCTGTATGGATTGCCGTTGTTGGTAGTCTGATACTAAAAGGTTGGACTCCAACGGTATTTGTCTGAAATGGAGCACTGGTCTCTAACATCCATTGAGGAGTATCTTGGGTGCCTTTTGTAATTAAAGGCGTGACTGTTGTGGCTTTTTGCCTTGCACCAGCTTTGTTCTTCCCTTCCCCGAGGAATGCTGTGTTTTGATGAGTACCCACTGGGTGCTCCAATGGCATATTCATGGTAGAGGGGGAGGACAGAGGTGCTTCTGGGCTAAATGGGTTGATGGAGCTGCTTAAATTATTTAAAGTTGGTAAATTTGGTGCATATTTCATATTCAGTTGAACATCTGCAGTCACAGCTGTACTTCCTCTGACAGATCCTGGCCTTGCAAAATTGTATCTGTGCTCTTTCATACTTGTAATACGTCCTGGTCTAACAATTCGTCTCCTACCAGAAAGTTTCCTTCGTCTTCCATATTGCTGCTGGGCCTGGGGTGTACGAGTTGTAACATCCTGAATAATCTGAATTTGCTGATGAGTAATGATAGTTGAGTCCGATGGTGGCTTAGGAGTTACTTGTTTCTGAGTGCTATGAAAATAAATGTGACCAAATTCAGGACTTGGTTTGCTGACTGTCGCTACAGACAGATGATGATCTGTTCTGGTGGAAATCTTATCAATAGACTCAGTAAAAACATGCAGCTTGTCCAGTGCATTTTGGGAAGTTACAGACTTGCTGGTGTCTGTAACATCTGTCACAGGTGTCACAGGTACAGATTTTAAATGCTGGTTATTTCTTTCCCCAGAATGTACCAACCTTTGTGCAGCAGGGAAGTGCATAGATGTTCTACTTGCTCCATTTGATACACTCGATTGTTTTATACCATTTGCTGATATTTGACTTCTACCAGCTCTTTCCCATGAGTTTGTAATTGTAGGTTTTAGATATGTTTGTGGCCTGCTGCTGTCAGATGACACAGGCTGTGAAAAAGGAGAGGGTAGGGGAGTTACTGCCTCTGCAACCAGGAAAGAGGTTTTCCTAGCAGGGGTGTTATGCGCGGTCATCTCGGGCCCTGGAGTTACCACACTTTCCATTGCTCTCCCCAGAGTAGACAGAGTGGCTGTCTCTATTACTGGTATCATGAATTCTTCTTCTGGAGAGATGAGATCACCAGACGTTTCCTCCTCATCCCCAGGTACTTCTGAGAACTTACGGACTTGAATAGGTGGTTTTGTTGCAACTTCTCCTCGTTTCTCTATCAATGTCGAGTTCCTCCTTGTTTTTTCTAAAAAGGCTGCCCAGTGCTGCGGATCGACTCTCCTGGCTGAGGAAACAAACTGTCTCCGGTGTCCTCTAAACCGCCTGCTTATTTTGCCTCTGTAGTGCCTGTAAGTCATTTTCCCATAGCTGTTCCTTTTATGTGCACTCTGCGTGACCTGATTCCTGGATGCTGAGGCAGCAGATTCCTGATTAGCTGTCAAGGTAGCTGGAGTAGTCAAAGGATGTTTCTGTCTTGTAGCAGAGGCCAGCATTGCATTGCCAGAGCCATCGCCCTCTTCCCACTCTCTCACAGCTATGTGCTTTTTCTTTAGAGTGGTTTCATCCTTTCTAACCAGCACTTGGAAAACCAAAAGATCAACACCATACTGGTTGGCTGCAACACACCTAAAGTAGCCACTCTCTCGCTCTGTTATCCCTTGTATTCTCAAGGTACCGTTGTCAAAAATATGTTTGTTTCTTGCAGAATGATGAAGAATCGCGTGCTCAGGCAAAACCCAGCTAATGGCAGCATCTGGAACAGCAGTGGATGTACAGGGAAGGTAGAGTGTGCTCCCAACAAATGTAGAAAGTTGGGCTCCATTTACACTGCTGTGTTCCACGTAAGGATCAACCACAGTAATTCTGAATGTGAGAGTATCTGCATCGTTGTAATTTGTGCCTATGCAGTGATAAAGCCCGGTGTCAAAAGTATCAGCTGTCCGTAATGTGAATGTTCCAGTTTTAACTACTATGATTCTTCCATCCTCACTGATATAAGGAGCTCTAACTTTGCTTCCATCAGCCAATATCCACTCTATTGCAGGAGCTGGTTCTCCAATTGCTTGGCACTCCAGTTCTACAGTCCCCCCAACTAAAACAGTGTGCTCCGTTTGTGTTTTGTTGTCCCTGGAGATGATGGTCCAGTTATTTCTATCCTGTTTTTTGTCAGCACTGGGTAAAATAATCTGAGCATCTGTAAAGTACTGGATGTGCAATGTGTTAAGTGTGGTTGCTGTCCTGTCTAGCTGTAATGCCACTTTGCTTTGCATTAACCAAGATGGTTCAGCTCTCAGCTCAGTCTCTATGTTGGTAAAAAGCTCATCTTTTTCAGAGTAGGTTTGTTTATATTTGTAAAAAGGCATGTTAGTTTCTAGGACATTCCTTTCCAGTTTTAAGGGAGAATTACTATACAGTGCCAGTATGCTCCACAGCTGCTGAATATGTTCATAATCAATGCCACACACAAGAAATGCTGAGAATGATGTTTTGAGTACTGTACTGTTGCCATCTTTGTCAAATGAGATGGGAGACATTTCTTTAGGTTTTTGGATGTTGCAAACCAAGTTACCTTGACTTCCTGCTTGGTCAGTCATGTTCAAAACCATGGATCCTATAGGAGCTATGAAGTCCTTGGGAGATACGGAACTCAAATCCCCATCATCTGGCACTGTGAGGTTTTTAAACTTCAGGGAGTCCTGTATGGCTGGCTTAGCGCAGGTTAAAGATGCAGAAGGAACATCCACTAAGCTTTTCCCTTTATGATTTTTTGGACTAGCACAAACTGGGCATTGCTGAACACCAGAACTTCTGTCTTTTTTGCACTTTACAACGTCTGAAGGGAAGAAAAAGGCAGTAAGCTTTTGTGATACAGTAATAAAGACATACAGCTACCAGCAAGTTATTCTCAACTAAAATATTAACAAAGTTTATCTTGAAGTAACATATGAAAAGCTAAAGTCACCTAAGAAAACCTGTGAATTTTTTCTGATTAAACTGCTTAAGGACTGTTGCTGTTGCAGCTCAGCATGGCGTCTGTCTGTCCCAGTGGTTTTACACCATGCAAGGCAGGCTCTGCTGTGGTACATGGTCGTAGCTTTGTTTTGAGAGATGCAACCTCCAGCAGTTTGGGGGTAACACTACACTATCACGTGCAGCCTGTACTCAGGGCAGCAACAGAGAAAGTCCTTGAGCCCCTTATTTCTTTTTTGAAGAATTGAGTACAATGTAGCCTTCGCTCTTGCCAGTTACATAAAAATTACCTTCCTTATTTCCTGTAGATTCTCCTGGTGCGCAGAAGCTTTGGACTGGGCAAGGAAAATGTTCCATTAAGGAAAGCTGCACTTGGGAATGGGTTGAGACCACTAGATTAATTTAATCTGGGAAACTGAATGGTATTAATTTGTTTATCCTGATTACGTACACCTACAAAAATCCTGTCTTCCAGTCTTTTCTGGGAGAATAAATACATAAATGACAATTACCTTTATCAGAAAGAGTAAGATGCTATAACATGATTAAAAAGCATAAACAAAGCCTTCAGCTCACCTGGTCTCTCTTTTGCCCATTCTGCAAACCACTGCAGATTGCAGTCACAGGACCATGGGTTTCCATGAAGGTAAATGCTCTCTAGCTCAGACATGTAGGAAAACATTTCTTGTGGTAGTGAAGTCAAGACATTTTCAGACAAATACATGTGCTTCATGAAGGAGATTTTAAATATTTGGCTATAGCGCAAGGTGACAAAAGTATCTGGATGAAGCTGCTTAAGTAAATTTCCTTCCAAGTGGACCAACCTCAGTGATGTGAGTCCATAGAAAACGTTGGGATTTACAAATTCAATTTTATTGTGGTCCATATGCAACCGTACCAAGCTCTTTAGACCATAAAAAACATCCTGCTGGAGTACTCTGACCTTGTTATAACTCATTTTTAAGACCTGTTGATGAAAAAGTAACAAATGTATAATATTAACTGATGTTATATTATTGTAAGACTCCTAACAAATTTTGATTGATGGTTACTCTGTGAAGTGAAAGTACTTCACCAGACCAGTAATGTGAGTGATGGAAAAGAACTTAGCAGGAGGTATTATTTTTAAATGCAATGTTAGTTGCAAGACTACAGAGATGCTTTCTTGTTCCAAGAGTCAATCAGGGTGACACTTCTGCAGTCACATTTACAAAACACAGTGATTAAAAAAATAAAGCAATGCTTATTTCTTATTCAAAAAATCCCAATCAAACCACACTTATGAAGAAGGTAAGCAGAATTTGACCATAAGATGTGGTAGCGATTTTTGTTCCAGGCAGTGTTTTGACTATAAAAATGCACGCAACACTCAATTTTGATTGATGTTTAACCAACAGAACTGCTAAGGGTGTTCCTGGTTTCAGGATTAGTGTCAGGTGAGATGTGTCCTTGCCAAACCTCAACTCTCAGGTGCCATTTTATTGCTGACAGGTTAGAAGTCAAATTGGTAACTATGAGATGAACAGATCTGGCATATTGCTGAGATACCCAAGACAGCCTTTGTGTTGTTACTTTTCCTGTCAGAATTATACTGGTACAATCATGAATTCTGTAGTTGGAAGTTAATGAGGAAAAAAAAGTACAAAATCACAATAATGTGCAAGTTTATTTTATTTGCCAAAAATAATTCCATTAAAACTATCTATAATTGTGTTTCCATCTTGCTTGTTGATAAGGGAGGAAAAGCTTATAGGACTCCATAAAGGTTATTTTAAGTCAGTTGCAAGCAGTTAACGAGCAGGCTTTCAGGCACAGAACTACCCTTTATGAGGGTTAATGAAACCTGCAGATCTGTATGCTCCAAAGCTTGTCTGGTTTCTGCCTTTCCCTCCCACCCCCACCCCCTAATCCTCTAAAACCAGCAATAGAGCCAACACCGTATTTTCTGTCTGAACAGTTCGGGTCTCTCATGTCCTTAGTTGATCACAGCCACAACATTATTATTTCTCTGTAGCAGTTAGTAACAGCTCTAGATGGAAATTTAACTGGAGAACAAGTGTTACTTGGACATAGAATTACTTTGTTCCTGAATAATCATGTAAGTACTTCTTTATACACGGATAGCTACGTGGCACAGTGAGACACTGAGATAGCTCCAGAATCCCTGCGTGACACCGTACACTACTAATTTCTACAATATACATAAATATAGCTAATATTTTATAAATAGGTAGTATTTCAGTTAAAGAACAAAACAGGCATCAAATACTACATTTTAAAAGTGCACAAATATATTTTAAACTCTAAACCAAGGAACTGTAGGTTTTTTAAAGCATTAAAATGTTTATATGTAGTATATTCCGTTTCTGTTCAGTAGGAACCTTTCTTAATGAAATATAGAAAGGGACAGGACTATACTGCACTGACACGAAAGGGAAATCTGGATGGAAAACAAACCTAAAAAAAAAATAATTCACTAACAAGTTCACTAAAGACAAGTTTCCTACCACAGATGCAGTACTTGGAGCTCTGCAGTCTTTCTCCCTCATGTGAAAGAGAGTTTCAACCTGCATTTGCCTGTTAAGATATTGGTGACATATCTACCAATATGTTCATCATGCTCTTTAAACTGTACCTGAATGCCCACCTGGGAAGGGAAGACATTTCCCATTAGGATACTGGATTTTGAAGGCCCTCACCTTTCATGTGGATACAATAAAAAACAGGAAACCAAAATGCTACAGACTGCTGGTCCGCTTCCATTTATTAGTATTACTGCAGATTGTTTAAAAGTCATAACAAAAATTAAGATTAGGTCATCTCCTGCATTTAGTTCTTACCTGTAATGAATACAAATCACTGAACACCTTATCAGGGATTGTATTTATCTCATTGCTGTGTAGCATCAGTAACTCCAGTTTCTCCAGGCCAGAAAAATCCGTTTCCGTCAGTTTAAGCAAGCTGTTGTAACTGTAACAAACATTTCATCCCAGACCTGGGTTTAGTCAGACAGGTAAAATTCACAAGTTTTAAAACAAACAAACAAAACCAACCCAAAAGAACAACTCTTCGGAAATGCAAAATGGTAGACAGCACTTCTGTTTGCTAGGATGAAATTTTAAGTCATTCCTTCATGTTAGCACAAAATTTGATAAGTTCTCCAGGGCAGCTTTTTGAAGACTGTATTCACAGTGGACAGGGAAAGTAACTGCTAAACCAGGCAGACAAGAATGCCAGTTTTGGGCCTCAATGTAGAAGAGCAAGGAGCTCCTGTAATGGCAGAGGTTGGCGATATACTGATGCCTTTCTCAGTCAAGGGCCTTCCCAACGCTGCAGTACCACAGAGAGGTTTGTGAACCAAAAAAGACCCTCCTCTGCTGCCCACTGAGAACTGGGTAAAACCAAGGGTACGGGGGTGTCACCTTCCTCCTGGGACCTGCATGACTATGGCTATGCCTAGGCTACGGTGCAGGTGGGTACTGCAGTGTGTCTTGCTGTCCCTCCCTGGTCCTTGGCTGGACTATGCTCTCCACCCTTTTCAGCTGTACATCCTGAGTTTTATTTCCTCTCCACAGATGTTCAATGGTGCACACTAGTTGTTAGTGCGGGAACAGCCTCAGCCTCTCCCGATTTCCATACATGCAGTATGTGTAGTCTAGACTGGATTTAAATAGGGAACCAAAAATGGAACAGAGCTCCCTGTAAGTGAGAGCTGCAGTGCTACAGGAGGTTTGACCATCGGTCATACCTAAGTCTAGCCAGCGTGAGTATTGACAGGGGCGATGCTATGCTATCCCAGAATTAGCAGGTGGTATGTGAGCCTCGCAAATGCCGAGTGCCTACTCTGCGATGCCTTTGGCTTCGTGGCTACTATTGCACTTGTATGACCTGATTAGCTAACACCAGGACTCTTCTCATGCTGCAGTCACACCTCCTATGCCCCGTGGTGACAAGTAAGTTGGATTAATTCACCAGCCAGGTAGATGGCCTTTCTGTAGTAGTAATTAATGTATTTCAAACACATGCCCCACACCTCAGGTAACCCACAGTCCTCTGGAAGTACAGGTACTTAATTGTAAGACTTCCTATGCAGCACTTCTGGACAACATTGACAAAATCAATGGAAGGAAAGGGCAGACAGGAGTCAGGAGCAGGGATCTGGCTATGTTGCCCGGAAGCAGAGGCAGATAAGGGGGAAGACTTCATTGAAAACTTCCTTTTATATTTTCTGCATATGTATATGGACAATTCAAAGGTTATGTGTATCAAAAGTGATACAAGGATCAGTCAAATATTGCTGATTGGCGTCATCATTTGATTGTATGACAGAGGACACTTGCTGTTAACAGGCCAGCTGAGCCTGGGTATAATCCATTCCCTGTTCCTTTTAGCCACTCACAGAACAGAACCATTTTGGAGGCTGAAATATTCAGACAAATGTTATTTCCCGTAAACTTGATAGATAAAAGCATTGATACTAGCACTGTGTGACATTCTAAAGTCACAGCAGAGTCTCTGAAGATTTTAATACAGATACTGATTTTTCCAGCCCACTGTCTGAGCTATTTTTTCCCAGAAAGAATTCTATTTCAGGCTCCTTCTGAGTTCCATGCAAAATGTTCGAGTAATATAAAATAATTCATTTAAGTTCAAAACTTTTTGAAGTTCTTACATGCCCTGTGACACATCCCCAAAATTTCCATTTAGTGTTGGTGGTCTTAGGCTTTGCTAGCTGTGATTGCAACCACTTCTGAATACTGCAGAGCATTAAGCTCTTAAGATTTATTTATTGCTTTGGTTAATTTTTAGCCCTAAATCTGGAAACTCTTAATTATTTCTTTGCAAAATGTTGAAAGGTAACTGGTCAGAATATTTAAAATCCTGATGTTAAACATACCCCAGATTGATGCGCTCCACATTTGGAGGGATGTGCGGTGGGATGGCTGTGAAGTACCGGAACGTGCAATGCACCTCGGTGGGGACGTAGCAGGCGCAGAGCCGGGGACAGGCGATACTGCCGGGGAGAGCAGCCAGGCAGGCACCGAGCAGGGTCCCCAGCCACCAGGGTCTGCCTCTGTGTGTTGCTTTCATCCTGCAGGGAGATACTACGCTACCATCCTTCACAGCAAAGGCGAACAAACAGATTCCTACAAGGAAAATAAAAACCACAAGCGTTTATAGTGACATCCATGCTGAGTTGCTCAGTTTTAAGCTGTAAGAAGAAGAACAATTTTGTAACTTGAAAGAAAAACCAAACCACAAAGAGACCCAAACCTCTTGGTTTTCCCCTCAGTATTTAGATCTGCGTAATGATCTAATTTTTTTTTTCTTTCATTTTAAAGAAACAGCCTCCCAATTTCTTTGTCTTAGCGCGGCATGCCCCATGAGTTGTTGCTTACAGGTAAAGTTTTACTTTTTGGAGGAAGCGAACGTGGAAACCGTAGTGTTTGGCTGTCGCTACCTCACGACTCCGGTTATGCAGAGTGTTTATAAATCTGCTAGCAATTTATCCTCGGGAAGGAACACGTCAGCTCTTTTCTTGCCAGTAATTATTCCAAGCAAAATTAACTAATTTCAAAGCCCGCGCGCAGAGCCGCCGTGCGGGGGAGCGGCCCCCCGCCCCCGCCCGCCCCCGCCGCGCCTCTCCCGGGCCCTCGGCCGGGGGCTCCGGGCTGCCCGGCCCCACCTGCGCCCGGGAGCGGGGCCCGCGGCCGCGCCGGCACCTGGGCAGGCGGCGCCCGGCGGCAGGGGCCTGGCCCCGCCCGCCCCTACCTGCGCGGCCTCCCCGGCGGCGGCGGCTCCCGCCGGGCCGCGCTGGCGGCCGCAGTCCCCGGCGGGGCCGCTACCTGGGGGCAGAGCCGGCGCAGGGCCGGGCCGGGGGAGTCCCGCCGCCGCCGGCTCCTCCTCCCGGGAGGCGCCGCCGCGCTGGTGGGGGGCCGGGGCCGCCCGAGGAGCGGCCAGACCGGCCGTCCCCCCGGCGTCCCGGGGCAGACGGACCGCGCCGGAGACCGGCAGCGCCGCCCCGCTCCCCCCCGCCCCGGGCACCGCCGCCCCGCCGGGGTCTCCGGTGCCGCAGGGAGAGCAAACTGCCAAATAGCCGGGCCCTGCGGATGAGGAGGGGCCGGGCAGCGTTTGCTATCGTGGGGAAGTTTGTGCGTGATCCCACCAAAAAAAGGGCTGATGGCATTTGGAAACTACTAAGTCTGCTTTGGGGGGAACGATTTACCTTTTTAGATCAGGTCCGTCCATGCTTCAGCTCCTTACGTTTTGCTAAGCGGTGTTTGTTACAGCAGTGAACTTGACTGATGGCATGTTTCTGCTGAACATATGTGTTAGAAAAGGTTAGTAGATATTTAACACACGATTACCTAGCTCTCTAATAGCTCTCGAGCTGAAATTTTTTTCAACAGATGCTTCAGTTATGCTGAATTATATCGTTATGCAGTCGGAATTAGAAGTTAAGCATGAACCCTCTAAGCAACAGGAAATTTCTAGTACATCACCACTTGCACAAAGTTAAAATGTAGGAACTCTGAGGAAAACCCTGAGAACATTCAAGGTCAGGCTGGATGGGGCTCTGAGCAGCCTGGGCTGGTTGAAGATGTCCCTGCTCACTGCAGGGGGGTTGGACTGGATGACCTTTAAAAGTCCGCTCCAACCCAAACCATTCTGTGGTTCTAAATGCATCTTCCGAATGGCACTGGAAGAAGCCCCATAGCTTCTTAGTCCCCTCTCTGCCTCTTACTCAAGTGTCACCTACCAGCAGCACCACGTGTACCAGCATTGCTGATTTTTGTCCAGCACCTGAGTTTTTCCCGCTAAGGCCCAAAGGCAATCGGCCCTCCTTATCTCTCATTCTTTTCGGTTTTGTATTCTTCAGAGATCAGTTGGTTGAACACGCAGCACATCAGTAATTGCATTAATGTGGCTGTTCATGGTCCAGCCACAAAATTCTTTCTGTCTGCGCGTGGCAAACAGCAGCTGAGTTCAGATACTTTGGGTGAGACACGCAGATTATTCAACTGTCACTCAGGGTTGTGGCAGTTCTGCTTGTGTGACGCACTTGGACTCCATCTCTGTGTTCCAAATTAGCAAAGAATCAGTATTGTTTCAGGAAACGAGCTCTTTAACAATGTCACAAAACCCCCGCATCCTTTTGCAGAAATACTCCTGTTTATCTGAAATATGATGCCTCAGGAATCATAGGTGATCATATTTTATATTGCTGCTAAACATCTTCCAGCAAAAAAAAAATATATATAAAGAATAGCTATGCCAAATACAGAGCAAAGTCGCTACAGCATAACACTCTGGAAGGGTTTGGACAGACCTGTAACCTGTTGCTGCTTTCTTACAGATAAATGTTCAGGCCGTTGTGCCTGTCATAAATCTGCCTAAACAATTGCAAATAACTTCTTGCTACTGTTTTGCATATTGTCTGATGCCGATTTAAAAGAGAAGAAGAAGATTGGCTTCAAGGTACAGAGCAAAATGAGAGGAAATCAATATAATCCCCGTGACATAAATGATGCTGGAGCGTGCTTTCGGTGTATAAGGAAGTCCACAGGGAAGTGGACGTTGCCGGGCAACTGACTTTACATGAACCTTCCGACAAGATTGGCATTTATGCCTGGAACTGAGTAGCAATTTTCAGCCAAAATGGTTTTTTACCACTTTTTTGCACTTTCTGCAGAACTGATATTTTTCTTGGAGAAATGTTAATTTTTGCCAAATGCTTCAGTTTTTTATGAGGGAAACTAAAGCATCTGAAGTCAGCATGAATCTGCTTCCATCCGCCTCTGTGCCATGGTGCCAGACAGAAGCTGTAGTGGGTGTACCCAAGTATTTGTCTTCTCTCGTCAGCCTCGTTCTAGGACGACCCAAATCTGTTAGACCCTTTTGTAAAAATACATGAAGATCCCTGTTCTTGCAGAATCAAGACAACTAATTAAGTGCTTCACACTTCTTTCTACAGGCTTGTTTCTACACACATATCAACAACAAATCTCTGAGAATGATGTATCGAAAATAATGTTTTCAGCTGTTCGGATGGCTTGCCTCTTATTCCCATGGGTGGAGCCTACTGTGCTATTTTGATGATAAAGCCATGTTTTGGTAAGTAAATCTGTCCTATAGCAAGGGCTGTAAGAAGAAACTGAAACTACAGCTAGTCAGATGTTACTGAAAGAACTCCACCAATCTGAACGACAGGTAAAACTTATGCATTTATGGAATTTAAACAGGTGCAGCTATGCCTGACCTGGGTTAAGTGTCTCACCATTGCCTGCTCATCACAGTAGGCTGACAGTCTTGATAGGATGCTTTTGGAGGTTATCCTCAGAAAGACTGGATTCTTTGCTAAGTCAGTGTTCTTCCAGAGGAAATAAGTAAGAAAAGGCTTTTGGAGTATTTATGAGAGGCCCTTCTTGGCAGAGTTTATCTCAAGCCAGGAAGAGGGATTAAGCATATACAGTGGGATTAATTTATTGGAATGGCAAAATAACCCATATAAGACTACATGGAAAATTGAAAACACTTAATCCACAGTATGATGGTATTTTTCAGTATTGACTGAACCTCGGAATACTTGGGAAAAGGTAACTGTAGGAGTCGGGTATTACAGATCTGAGTGGACACTGGGTATATTGTTATTTAAGTCTGCTTAGGGTCACTATCAATTTTTCTTAAGACTAAAAATGAAAGATGTAATGAGAAAAAAGACATGAACAATTTAGTGTATTCTTGTATATGAACTCAAAATGACTTTTTTTTGCAGACATGGCTCTCTTACTGCAGTGGCTGGCTGTTAAATAATTCTCTACTATTTCTTGGACTGATTTGATGACTAAACATCCTATTATGGGTTAATGCTGTGTTTGCTTTGCAAATAGCAAACGTATAATTGGAGTAGTAATGTTAAGATAAAACCTCAAAAAGTCTTTTAAAGGTTCTAAAATTTTTCAGACAAATTCAAAATCAAACGAATGAGGAAGTGATCCAAATCCATAAAGTGACTGCATATGCTTAGTAGTGAAGAAAATCATGATGATCTGTACTTAAAAAAATGAATGTATTCTGAGGTCGTGAAATGTAACACCAACCATGGGAAGGTCAGGAAGTTGGTGGAAATGTGATTTTATGTATATGCCAGCTAGAACTTTACTTGAGATACCTACTGGATGGCGTTCATTATCATCTCAGGGGTAGTCTTTGTGAAACACGCAGGTGGTCTTAGTTTGATTCAGCGTGGGACCTTATGTCAAGAAACACTAACTGGCTTGTACTACCTGGCACTTTTGGTCTCAGGAAAAATTACAAAGCCTCGATTGAGCACCAGCACTAAATTATGTGTTGACACTTTTAGGTGCTACCCTGTGAACAAGGAAAAACTTGAGAGATCACACTGTCTCTGGTCCTACTGAATTCTGTTCCCCTGAGTGATAGAGAGAGGATTGCAGGGCTATCATTAGGCATATTTTCTAAATCTTAATTACAGTCTGAAGGGCAAAGGATGAATTGCTTTCATGGGTAATTTCTTTTGTACAAGATAACTGAGGTCAAGACTTCTGGAGTGACACATTCCAATGTTGGTTTTTTGTGTGTGTAAACATGAGGTAAAAGACATTTTTTTAATGATTTATTCTAGTCTTCATAATTTGTGGTAGAAAAAGGGGCTGAAGTTTCTTCTGAGAACATTTTCAAAAAACACATACTTGAAAATCTGTCTTAAAATAAAAAAATATTTAAATGTGCATGTACGTTGCTGAAGTTTTAAGAAAAGGGTATTCATCTAGGGATACACTATGTATATTGTAATTAAACCCCAGCTCTTACTATGCTTCTGAGAAACAGAGTATTAAATTACAAAAAATACAAAGTTCTCTCTCCAGAAAGTTGCTGAAGAACATGTGGAATATTTTACATTATAATGTGTTTAATGGGGCTGCCTTATGGAAAATACAATGGTTATACAAACCATGCTGATCTCTCTGTTTTGCTGGCAAATTCTGGCACATGTCTGATATTAAAAGACATTGCTTTAGATGGAATTCAGTATTGGGAAGAATCAAGGGAGCTTTTTGTTAAGTGTAACTGTGTTTTGCCAAGAAAGTGTGGCTGAGTATAAACTCAGTAGTGCTGAGGAGGAGAAAGCTGAATGAAGAAAGTACTTTTGAGCTGGGTCTTCACGCTAAATTATACATACAAAAAGTGGAACACAATTCCAGTTTGTTTTTTAGCAGTTCAATTCCTAATGTATGTTTGTATGATAGAACCTATTGTACACGCAAGGAGGAAAGGCAGTGTTGCTGTACAGCTCATTGTATAGTTCATGTGCTTTTTGAAGCATATGTCATTCACAGTAGCGAGGTTACATTCATTAACATTATGTTTATGTTTGTTTCACTTTTGCTGGCATCATGCTTTTAGCCAGGAGAGCAGCTCACTGGCTTACCTGAGGAAGACCTATATTTCAGGGGCAGCTGGGCTGGCTGGGCAGCAGGGCAGCGGGAGGCATGCCTGAAACCAGAGTGTCTCAGGGGAGAGAGGAACGTGTTTGCTGGATGATCAGTAGGTGACTTGTGCAAAAGTACATAAATATCTGTGGTAATACAAGGAATCAAATCACCTCTCCTGAACCTTAGTTCAGTGTATAAGTGTAGAAGTCATAGTTCCAAACTTAAATACTGAGATCTCCATTCAGGCAAAAATACCATTCAAATCAAGTAGAAGTCTGGGCCCTGGAACTGAACACTGCTTAGTTTATTACATTTTTCAACATTACTTACAACTCTGTAATCCTTGAAGAAAACCAGGCCTACGAAGTCAAATATGCATGGACTTTTCAAGTGCACACACTAATCCACCCTGTGTTAGAGTTTGTAATTTGGCGCTCTTATTTTGCTTCTCAATTTTTTGTCTACTTTTTAATGAGCATTTTCTTTTCCTTCTTCCTCAGCAGGAACAAGCTAGTGCAAAATGACTCGTACTTTAGGGAATGAAGTCACTGAAAGCAAATGATGTATGGAAGGAATGATTCCTCTTTTTTTTTTTTTTTCTTGGAAAATGGGAATAGTCTTACTTTTCAAGCAACAAGTCTGCATCTCTAGCAGCCAGCCCTCTTCATAAGGCAGAACGATAGCGTTCCTGGTGTGGCAGCAGCAGAAACCAGTGCAGGGGAGCGGCATGTGTTTTGTGCACATCAGGAGTTGTTGCGTAAGGCTTCTGTGTCTTTAGGTGTATTATCAGCTTCCTTCAAGCAAATTGTGATAGGGCTGAATCATAAAGCTGGGATCTCAAAGGCAATAATGGATGATCCTTTTATTTACAGCAGTCAAAAGAAATTACATTAAGAGCGCAGGACACAATTTTAAAGAACACCATACTGATGTGCTGTATGCACCAGTGTCAGCAAAAGGTTTGGGGTTTTTTATGCAGTTCTAATCTGAATTATGCCTGAACTATGTACCTGGTTTTTGTTTGATGACATTTGCTTTTTAATTTGTTCTTCCACTGCAGGTGTTGGCCATTCCCTCCCACACGTGCAGTTTCCTTGTGAGGCTGTTTCACAGACCAGTAATCCAGGTGTCTCAGTTCCTGTCACACAACATCCCACTCTACCTCATTTTATTCCTCCTGATGCTATCCCTTATCTCCATATTATGCTAATTCTCCTTAAAGACCCTTTGCAAAATGTTTTAATGTTGTTCTTTTTCTTCACAACTTCTTGCTGGCCAAATTCTTTTAATGTTTTCTGTGCCAATTCACTGTATGGTACCAGATTGTGTGTCTGCTCGTGTCAGAATTGGATTGTCTTATTGTTTTCTTGAGTCGGGAAGTAATAACAAACAAAATAAAATATTAAAATTTGTGATAAAGCAGCTCTTATCTGTGTAGAAATATGTTGTTTTAAATTTGTGTTGGAAAAAGAAAGCTAACAAATGTATGATATCAAATCTGCCTAATAATTTAATTCACTGTGAAGGACTCGCTTCACAGGGCACAAGGCTGCCCAGTGTCTCGTTTTTCTTTAATATTGAGGCAGAAGGAGTGGGAATCTGTCACAACTGACCAGATGACACATGCCTAGTGCTGGACTGAGTCGTCACTAAGCTCCTAGAGTCCTGTACTTCCACCAAAACCTATTTTCCCTTGAAAAAGATAGGGCTTCTGCCATAATTTAAGCACAGAAAAAGATGTGTCTTGGTGCAGTTGTATCTGCCAGAGTTTTTGAAGCCTGAAAGAACAACTCTGAGATAAGAAAACAACCCAGTTCACATCTTCAGCAGTAAGTACAGCTGCATCCTGGAAAAAATTCCCTGTTGTTACCTGGTTCTCTGGAGCAGATACTGTATGTACTCATGCCTCCTTCATGCACAACAAAATGAGCACTGAGTCAGAGTCCTGGGGTAAGGCTGTAAGCACAAAATTATACAGCATTTTCAGTAAAATAATTTTAGTTTGTCAGCTTGTCTTAACCTAACCTTATATGCTCTAAATTAAATCTTAAATATCTGGATTTTTTATGCGGGATTGAGCATTCTGACAGTGCTTAATACTCAGAGCCAGAACCAGACTGGTATCTTACATTTCAGTGTGGTATTTCCAATGTACTCTTCAGAGCTATAGATCTCAGCTTCTGAGGCTGAGTGCTTAAGATATTATGTAAACTCTGCTTGAGTGATCATGCAGAAAATTCTGCTGTAATATGCAATATATTCAAGGTCTTAGACATTAGGGCAAAGTTTATGTTGACTTACAGTGTCTTAACTTACACAGTAAGTTGAAGTGGCACATCTTCAGGTATTCTTAACTGGTTTTCTAAAGCAAATATGGCAGGTTTTAGATATGATCACAGTACCTCCAGTGCAGAGTTCTGGCATCTGATTGAAGCTGTGATATAAATCAGTTTCTTCAAATAAGCTTTAAAGCGAGTGATCTTTACCAGACTGCGAAATATAGGTTACTAACAGGGCAACTAACATAACTATGATAAGGTTTTATTAAGGGCTGGCTCAGTGGGTTGTTGGACAGCCTTTAAAAGGCTTACATGACTCTCTGAGTGCCTCGTTAGGAATTTTCAAAATAACACACTTAGGTACAATTCTTCTGTGGCTCAAGGCCATAGTCAGGCACTTAAGTTCCATTGTAATGAATTGGACAAGCTCCCAGCAAAACATCAACTGATTCTGAAAACACAATTGGTGTTTTTGAGTTGCTAGTGCATTTATGCAGATATTACTATGGGGACTATAAGTCACATCTGCTTTATGCAATGCAGTGCTGTATACTGCTTGTGAAGAAATGAAGCAGTATGTCAGAGGAATATATGTAAAGAGGACTGAGATTCTCTCATATGTATAAGCAAACATATTCAGGCATACAGCCTGCACCTTGGTGTTTTAGTAGGAACTCTGATAAAGCTTAAATAAATTTTTCTACTTATGTAGAAAGAACAAGGCAGCTGGTCATGGGAAAAGAGATTCCACTCCCATTTCCCAGGGGCAAAATCTCATGGCAGTAATCCCATCAGAGTTCAATTTTACTCCTGTGGAGATTAATGGCCTTAACTTTTGAAAGTGCATGATTGACTGCACAACGCACCTTGGATTTACTGGTGCTGTGTCCGCTCTTCTCCGTGACTGCTTAAGAGAAGTCTAGCTGATTCAGTGAAACTACAGCAATGTAAAAATCGTTATCGGGAGACGATAAAGCTCTTTCATATGCTGTTGAGTATGTATAGCAATAGAGAATAGCATCTAGAATAAAACATGCTGTTTCACAGTTATCGACAAATACTAATTTTGCCATTATTGCAACTGGTCCTTTTAAATATCTTCTGCATTGTGACAGGTATCTCCAGTTAACATGTTTCCACAGAAAACAAGTTAAATTGGTGCAGATTTTTCCGGGCAGATTGCTAGAACCAGTTGAGGCAAAAAGCTCTCTTTTTGCTGTGGCAGTTATCATCTCCTGGCATCCATGTTGATTCTTCTCAGCTCTTTAAGATGCTTTGGAAAATGTTAAACAGTGTCAGTTGTGGGTGCTGCCCGTCACGGGGAGTGCTGGCTTTGTGCTGAGTGCTAATCGCAGACAGAAAAAACAAGCTTCTCATGTGGGAATGAAATACGGCATTCCCCAAAATTGCCTCCCAGCTGCTAGGCCAGGATGTGGGGCCTGGAGGGAGAAGCCTGAGCGGAAAGCGCGGCTGCCCACCTCTGAAGGCAGATGCATGCTGTCGTCTGGCTCCTTCAGAAACACTCTTCTGGGTGTGTGAAGAGTGCTTTGTGTCCTGAGAAAGGGTCTGAGGAAGGGTGCGGGATTGTGGTTTTAATACAGTAATGAAATTAAAATTGTGTAGGTGAAGCAACCGGACTCAGGTGTTAAAATTCACAGTTCTGTTCCAAAAGTCATGGCCATAAAATTAACATAAAACTAAAATGAAATTAATGTAAAATTTTGCATTTACATTTGCTTTTTCCACACAATCCTCAGCACAGGGGTGGTGTTCAAGCCCTGAGGGTGCTGCCAGGCCTCACCGGGGCCTGCCCCACTTCTGCCCACCGTGCTGCCTCCGTGTCAGCAGGACACGGCCCAGACTGGGCCTCGGGGGGTCCCCACCCTCATCCTCGTCCTCTCCTCCCACCACCTGGTCCTTGTCCTCAGGCCCCCCCCAACCGGGCGGGGCCCATCCCATCCCATCCTGTCCCCAGCGGTGGCCCCACAGAGCTCTGTGCTCCCACTTTCTTTTGTTCTTCTGTACCCTTCTGACCAGTGAGTATCTCAGACGTGCAGTCAGGAGTAATTAATCTTTTCTGGTTGGGATAGGCTGTTTACTGATGTCTGCCCTGGGTCTGAGCAGCCAGGGACTCCCACTGGCCGCCGCTTTTGAACTCCATCCAGCTCAGATGACACAGGGCCTGATAAATCATCCACAGTATTGGCAGCCACATGAAAAGCTCCCACTTGGTGCATTTAATACAGGCACGCAGATAATAACCTATTTAGCTGAGAAAGAGCTGTCTTTTCTTGCCTTGTGAAAAGCTGTAACATCTTTCTGTTTCACCTGGGTAGTTACTAGAGGTGGGCATGAAGAGAGGGATCATCTATCACTCGAGTTTAGAGTGGTTTAAAACTCTGTGTGCCTGGGGAAAATCTGCTATTCTCATTACTGGAACATATCCTCAAACAGGGTAATTGCATGTTTGATCTACAATGACATGTACAGTCAGTAGTTCCTGTGCTTTCAGTAAGATCTTTAATCTCCTTTCAGACCACCTCGCAAGCAGAGATGTTAACCTGCAAATCTACTCAAGCAGCAGATGAACGGAAACACAGATCCTCCTGTTAAAGTAGTATTCCAGGTGTAGACTGGATGTTTTCAATGCTCGTCTCAAACATGGGCTAGAGTGGTTTTTGACGGTTTTAATTTCAAAAGCAGTATTGAAATCAGGTTTTGAAGGTGTTGCGTTCTGTAGGTATATTGGGAAGATACTTAATCTGTCATATCATTGGTTCTTGATGGCCACTATACATTATGAATTTACATGCAGAGGATAAGGCAGCAAGTTTTCTGGTTATTTGTGTTATTAAGGGCACGAGGATGATAGAATTGTTTTAATTTAATTTAAATTTGAAGAGACAGCTGTTTACTTGCTCTGGAAAGGAATATATTAGCAGTGTACAGTGTAAACAAGCTACCAGGATGAATGCAAGATTAGGTCTAGCATCTTGGGAAACTTTAGGGGCCTTGGTCGTAAGAGAGGGGAAGATAGCTATGCTGATGAAAAAAGGTATTCAGTGAATGTAGATCACGCAAAACTATGCCTTAGTACATAGATAACCACGTGAAGATTCTTGAAGTCAATTCAAGGTCAGTCTCTGGATCATGCTGGTGTCTGCCTGGGTGGATGACCGATACCAGGCAAAGAGCGTTCTTGCTGTTCTTGTCGTAGTTCCCAGTGTGGTGGTACCTTGCAGCAGACCATTTAGTGCCCTCGCCTTTGAACAGGAGCCGTGGCTAGGCTGCTGTCAAATACTCTCCTGTGAGTTCAGCATTGCCACTGCAAGTCATTGTTAGGACAATGTAAGGGACAGCCATAATAAAATGCTCATATGAACAGCAGGCTATTATTTTATTTTGAAATATTAAACTAAGCTTGAATCTGTAACAATCACAACATGCCTATGTGCCAATTTTTGTGCTAATTTATAGGTCAACTATCCTGCACTCTTGCTAGTTGGATATTGTCCTCCTTTTATCTAAGCTTGTAGTCATTCTTTCCTTCTCCTGTTATCTGATACTGATGGAGTTGCATAAATCTCTGGATTTTTTTTTCTTCCTGCTGTGAATTGCAGAGACAATGCTTTGCTGACATTGGTAAGGCTTCTGATGTTGAATGCTTGTGGATTGGATTCTGGAGTGTAGGAAGATTTGGTGCTTATGTTATACAACAGTTTTGGTTCCTCAGGCTGGTGTTGGTGCTCATTTTTTAGCCTGATGGACAGTGGAGGATGGTCACCATGCTGGAACTCGACAGGGGGGAGTAATTCACTGCTGCCCTTCCTTTCCTCTGTGTCTGTTCCACAGGAAGGCTCTCATGGCAGCCAGTGGAACTAACTGCTTTCCAGCAATGCTGAGCTGTGACTGCCTTAATAAAAACCAAACCATGATAAGAACCAAAAAGTTGAATGAATGTAGCTTTATAAAATGTCAGCAAAATTAGCTACACAAACAGAAGTAGTTAAATATTGCAGCACGGATTTTCTTGCATTTTATAAGTCTCTAGGCCTTGTAAATATTCCGGGATTCCGCCCTGCCCCCGGCTTTAAAAACTGACCTTGAAATTGGAGGATTTACATTTAGAGTACTTTCTTTTGTAGATGGCTTCTGCCAGATTGTCAGGATCTGAGTGAATCTGTTTAATCCCAAATGCCAATCTTACTACTCTACTAAACTAACTGAAATAACTACACAGGTCACAAATTCTTGCAAACAGCTTTGATCTAGGTGACTTGTAATTCCTCCCATGCTACTCTTTGATCTGAAGCAAAGAAATATATTAGAAGACTCCTGCATGTGCATTTAAAAATAAAAGTAAGTTATGCTAAGAGTATGCAGAAACTTTTCTGTTTATGCATCTCTACAAAATTAGAGTCAGGTGCCTTTAAATAAGGCAACTCCCCATGTTGTTTTGATATGAGTAGTTCATACACAACAAACAACAAACCAACCCTAACTGTGTCTTCTCACACCCTGCTAGTAACTTTGCCATGAATCAATAGCTTTGATTAATGTGTGAGGTGCAAAAAGGTTTCTATAGTTTACAGAAAGCATGACTGAGGTTTGAATTTTAATTTGGAAAGCTGCATCTGTTTTCCCCTGAATTTACCAACTCACTAGCAGCTTTGTTTTGCTTTTATTTATTTCTTGCTGAATGTGACCTACGTGGTTTAAAATACATGTATTTGCAAATAGTTTGCAAACAGATTTTTTTTGGACAGAGTGACTTTGTTGTTGTTAAAGCTCTGTCCTCTCCTAGCGCTCACATCTCCTGAGTCTCTTGGCTCATGGAGGCCAATGCACTTCAGAGAATTTCATGTGTCTTGATGGGAACTGAGTGTACAGGGTATGATGGGACTTCAAACCTGTGAGTTTTCCGAGATAAGCCTTTCTCTCAAGTTCTTTGCCTTACTAGAATCCTACTCTCAACTTCTGCCACAACCAGCTGGGATATTTCCATTGTCTTCTGCTTACTTCAGGGTTACGCTTGTCTACTTTGGGTTGGAACCGAAAGTCCTAAACTCAGACTACCAAATGTGATAGTTTAGGAATTGTTACCTGTGAATGTGGTCATTATGAATTGAGAGTACTTCACCACCAGGAGGCATGCAGCACCTGCTGGGCAGTAGATAACAGCTCCTGGAGAGAGTGAGTAGTTAAAATCAGTTTTAAAAAAAGCATGACTCTTTATTTCTTTTGTTTATCATAATACTCTGAGTAAAGCTGTACTTCATCACACTGTAAGATTAACTACAAAAAATTATGTGATCACAGTTCCTCTGAAGCAAAACTGGCATGAATATATATATGTATGCCTAAATAGATTATCTTTGATGATGTAATGTATCAGTGGGAATTGGAATAGCATAATTGTTTAATAGGTGATGCAATCTTTAACCATTTGACAATTGCTTATAATTAGCCAGTGTCTTAGGTAAAAGTAAGTGAGCCCAAAGGGCATTATGTTGTTATTTACAAATCTATAAGCTTATGTAAACTATAGGTGTAGTGCAGTGCTTAAAGGAAGATGTTCTGGCAGTTCATTAACAAGAATCTGAAAACTTACCTACCAGCCAATTGAAAACAAACAAAAAAGCTGATGCATGCCATGGGTAATTTTTGCGAGTAAGAATTTGTCATCTTGTAACGATGGCCCTGCACAATGGCCTTTAATTCATCTTTTAAATAGTTGAAAAAAACCCAAAACAAACCACCAAAACAAACAAACAAAACCTGGTACCCTCCCCCCGAACAAAAAAACAGATTATGTCTGGGTAAAACAAGCAAGGCACGGTTGTTTATTTCCAAGTTACAGATGAGAGTTCCTGAATTGTATTATGTTTCATTTCCCAGTTACAATTAAATTAAACTTTTAAAAGCGGAATGCTTTCAAGTCATGCATGCTAGCTTTTCAGGTCTCAGCTGCAGCCTTTCTTTTGCACAGCTGATAGGTTTTGCTCTCAATTTGTCAGCATTTTTAATTAGCCAGAGAACTTCATTATTTTCAGATGTTACAAGGGTGAGTCACACCCTGCCTAATGTTTTGCACACAAACCTCCAGGGACTATGGAAAGGTAAGCACAGGCTTGGACCTTTTGTTTGGCAAGGGCTGGTGGTGGTCTGTGCTCTGTTCAATTAAATAGTTTTGAGGCTTAGGATTGAAGACCCAGGGCTAGCAGGACGTAAGAAGTCTTACAAATGTAGGAGTTTTTACAAGGGTCTAAGTCAAGGTCAATACTACAACATTAGAGGTTTTCTGAGTTGAAATATGAGGAGGAGGGAAGAGATTACCTGTTCTACAGGTAAGAAAGTCTGAGTAATCTACTAGAATGTACTTGTTGACAGTATAGGAAGTAAGAATGCTTTAAGCTTTTTTTTTTAAATTTAATTTTATTTATTATTTTATGTGCTGAACTTGATGTGGTGGGTTGCATAAAATCCAAAGTATACTTTCTTGTGTAAGTTTAACTTATATTAGAAGGCTTCTCTGCTGTCACTATGCCAGCCAACAGAAAATGCAGGGACTCTGGGACTGAGTATGCTAAATGAGGTAATATTGGTGTTGGTCTGGTGGAGAACTTGCATCAATAAGCTAGTTAAGAAGGCAGGGGAGAATGCTTGCTTGGTGTGGCTTTTTAAGACTTTCAACTTTAAGTGGTTTAATAATTTCTATCTTGAATAGCATCTGAAAAGTCATTTGGAAGGAGAAAACTGTAAAAAGTGTGATATGGATTAAAAAAGTGGAAAGTGGAGAGTTTAAACTTGTTCTCTCCTTTTTCTCCATTTGTATGTTCAGCAGAGTGAGTCTCAAACATTTTCAAGTATAAAATGCCTAATTAAAAATTCTTTAAAAAAACCCTAATGCTCATAATGAGGTTATGGCTAGATAACGATCTCTGCATGTCTCTTCTGCTACTTCTGTCTTAATAATATTGTCCTGCGGCTTCTTTAATGGTACACCGTGACTGTTGTGTGTCTTTCTCTTGTAATAGCTGCCTTCTATGACAAAAATTAAATGAGATGTGGCTGGCCTGCTTTGAACCCTGCTCTGAATGTGTTGTAGTTCAACATTTAAGCAATGCTAAAGCTGCGTTGTTGTTTATTAGATTTAACATGTTTATTTTGTGTTCTGGTTTAAAATGGATCACCACAGGGAAAATCAAGGTCTCTTCCAAATGCGAGTTTACAAACATTTAAAGATGAGATTTCTGAAGTCTGTGTTGTTTACTTATGTTCCAGCAGACAAAAAAGAATGGTGCAGTTTCTTTTTCTGTGTCCTACAAAATAGTTGTCCAGATTGTGTTTAACCTAGTACTTGTACAGAAAAGTATACAATATACAAAGCAAACATAACTTTGCAATTAAAAAAATGGATGCTTTCATTTTTAAATGTAATGGTAGAAATGTCTGGAGTGTGGTAAAGCACATAACTAAGTTCCATGCAACACTGGGCCACAATTCATGTATCTTTTATCTCGAGCAGAGGTGATCTTGATAATATGTGAGGTGGGGTGCGCAGGAGCGTATACTACTGAACTTGCATTAACGCCTATGAGATCATCCGTATAATTCCCAATAAATTCAGTCAAGGTGATGGTTAACAGCCTGTGCTTCTTGTATCGTGCTGTTGACTTGCTGATTAAAAGGAAAGGTGGAAATTCTGAATTAATTATATGACTAAAGGTACTTCTAGAACATCTTGAGCTTTATTTCAGTGAGGTCGCTCTGAGCTATGGATGAATTGGCGAGTGCATAAATCTAGGATCCTTGGGCCCAGAAGTTCTTATGAACTGGTTTCTATCACTAGAGTGAATTCCATTCCAATTCCATGAATCCAGAGTCCAGTCTGATATATCCAAAGAAGTCTGTAGACTTACATTTGTAATAGCATTCATTTATTTATTTGGGGAATACTTTTTTGGTGGCTGCCATTACTTGGACCAAGCCAGGTGTGAAATGGGGTTTTGCCCATCGGTGGGCTGTTATCTTGAACTTTTCCTGTGTGAGCTGACTTCTGTGGATGTTTATTTGGGGTAAGGGGGGATAGAGGAGGAAATGCCATCGTTATGTCA
Organism: Gorsachius magnificus; assembly: GCA_034008185.1. Taxonomy (NCBI): domain Eukaryota; kingdom Metazoa; phylum Chordata; class Aves; order Pelecaniformes; family Ardeidae; genus Gorsachius; species Gorsachius magnificus. The sequence continues at coordinate 39,615,142 of CM067087.1, forward strand.
GCACTTCTGGAATAGCTTGCCCATCCTGAGCTTAATGAATGAGATCACGCACCCTTCAGCAGAGCTAGATGGAACAAAAGATTTTTGTATTGGCATATATGTAAGGCAAGAACGGACTGGTAGAGGACAGAGCATTTCCTTGCTGGTTTCCTAAGTGACTGCTATTATGTTTCATTTGTTTTGGAAATGTGCTGTATATTTGAGACTTAACTGTGTGTTTCTGTTGGTTTGTGTCAGAACCGTAAGTCAGTTCGAATGACCTTTCCATTACTGAATGTAATATACTCTCCAAGAATGAATGTTGCAAACTATTCCAAAACGCAGTTTTCTTCCATAAATACCTCTTAGAGAATATCAGACTGCTGTGCTAAAAAGTCAAGAAATTTGATGCTTTCATAGAGATCAGAATGCAATAAACCTAAATGTATTTGTCCGAAAACTTACTCCCATTTCTTGTCTCCCTGTTGCTGTTGGCATAACCCTTAATGCAAGTTCCTGTCCTTTTGGGGAGCAGCAGGGAAAGTGCAGTGTGCTGGGATGGGCCCTGGTGCTGGGCAGCTCCTCAGTGCTGGTGCTGGCACCGCGGGGCAGAGGTGGGTGCTGGAGGGCGGGGCCCCCTCGCCTGCAGCCCCTGCCCAGTGCTGGGGAGCGCTGCTGCAGGTGAGGCTTCTCAGGCTGGGTGGCACTTCCACGGGTGGGAGGTGCTGCAGGGTCCACCGGGATGCCTGGGGCAAGTGGGGATCTTCTGGTGAGGAGCCAGGCTCTGAGCTTCAGCATCCCTTGCATTTGGCCCAGCATAATCTGGTTTTATTTATTAGTTTTCTATTAGGGGATGTGGAATAGAGAGAGCATTTGGAAGCAACTCGACAGCCACTAAAATAAATGTTCTTTTCTGTTTATTCCTTGGCTTGCATTCAGAAATTAAATGGTGATGCATTAAGAATCTAAAACTTTGACCGTCCTACTAAGTATTTAATTGAATACAGTTCAAAAACAAAAGCATGACTTCCTTTTTTTTGTTGCACTCAAAAAAAAAAAATAAAAAAAAATTTTACTTTTTTATGAAAAAAAAATAAAGTCTGTCATTTTGTCAGTAGCTAAATTGTATTTACTAACCTGATGAATTCCAGATGATCAATATGGCATTTTTTAAAAGGCATGTCTCCATTCACAATGCAGCCTGTAAGCCATAAGCTTGCTGGGTAGATATTCAATATTTTGTTTTTCCATTTCTTGTCATGTCTGTTATGTATTTGACATGAGTAACCACTGCTAAGGAACCCTTCGTTCTGGGAGCCCGGATCGTGGAGCGAGGAAGGGTAGGACCTGGGTGTGAAGGCAGAACGTCTGGTTGGGGGCAGACAGGCAGTGGGGAAGGGTCTGGAATGGGAACTTAAAGGAGAGAATAAGGGGGTTCCTCTACCCTGTGTGCATTTTTGCATCTTTCAGTGGTGTGTAGGTGCTTTTTTTTCTTATTTTATTTGACACAGGGAGGGAGGAATTGAGTTTTGTGTTTAAAAAGCTGTGAAGATAATGGAGGGTGAAGGGAGAACTATGCAAAACTGTGCCTTCAAGAGCAGGAGATGGAAGCAGGACCACTAGCAAGCAAAAAGTGCTGTAGCAGCAGAATACCATACTTGCTCAGTCGCTGTTTTAACTTTTCCAGAAATGTTGAAATGGATGTTCTTGAGCTTGGCTCCTTCTTGTCTGTGTTCAGGGCTGCTCAGTCCCGAGACCTGATGTGTTCAAAGGCCAGCCTGCTTTTCCCGCAGGGAAGCGGTGCTTGCAGCCAAACCACTGCTTCCTCCGCTGTGGTGCGGGCTGCAGCAGGCTGGAGGGGATCTGTGGGCTCTGCAGCTCGCCTTGATGCTGAGGGGCCAGCAAACAGGCAACGGCAGGACCGTGGCTTGTTCTCTGGGTTTCGATACTGCCACCAGCAGTGCTCCCAGGGCCTTGGCCAGAGGCATGGAGCCATGGCTTCACCGGGGACGGTGGGTAGATGGCTGCGTAGGGCATCTCCAGGCAGTGGTATACGACCAATGTGGAGTCAAGTACCCAGTGCAGGAGAAGTGGGCACTGGCAGTGTGGCCAGTTCAGACACTCCGACACAGGCAGTTACATCTCTTGCGGTGCTATTTGTCTGATACTTCCCAAGAAAAGGAAGGGTATCGGAAATGGCCATTTCAGCTAGTGTCTGTAGGTAAAATAGATATCGCCACTATACAAATAACCTTTTACTTAAATCAGGACATTGGCAATAGCTCTGTTTTTGAATGTCTGAAACAAGTAACTGTAAACAGTTAGACCAATAAAGATTTTAATACCGGTCTTGGGTAAAACTACAGTGGATTGTGAACACTGGCTGAAAGTTTTCTATTAAAAGCTAGCAACTCTCTATTAAAAGCTAGTAAATATGTTCTCTCTCCACAACAGTAAGCTTAATACTGTAATTTTTATATGAAGAAAATTGTTAAATCAAGCTGAAAGGAATGTGCCCTTAATTCTTTCAGCAGTTCTTAAGCCACATGGCCAACATCTCTGTTTGGAAACCTGAGTGATGTTTTTCTTATTTCTGCAACAACATTTGCCTCTCATTTTCATGCTTTCCAGTGTTTTTCTTGGTATGAAGAGAAAATGCCTTTTTTTCTCAATGCTGTCTTAGGGCTGATGGTACTTGGATAATATACATGAACATATTATTTCCAAAGCAAGCTCAGCTCTCTGTAACATAATATAAGATGGGCTTGTCTTGTAGTTATAAGCTGGAAACCTGTTGCCATAAACTGGTCTTCATCAAAAGGTCCAGATGATGCTGCTTTGTCATGCTGAGCTATTCCTCTGTCAGCTCAAAGCCAATGTTAATTTCTGAAATGAAAGTCATCTCTGGCTGAAGTTTAAACGTTTTCCAGCGTATTTATAAAGTCTTGTTTATGTTCAAAGTACTTGAAAAAACAAATCTGTAAATACCAGATTTACTTCAAGTAAATATTGCATTTGGGCACAGAAGACATTCGTCTTAATTTGTGAACATTTTGTATGTTTTTTCCTTCATTTCATAATGGAGGATAGAGGCACTAGTTACACATTGGGGGCAGCGAGTATGTAGTTTTAAAGCAGCTTCACTTTACTATTCTGATTTTCTCTGTGCTTTGACTTGCATTTGCACACAGGGTGATATACAGTGGTGTGCTTGCAGCAGCCTCTAAGTAATGCTGACCTTTTTTTCTTCTTCAGAGGCCACGTCCCTTAGAGCAGCTGAAGAAGGTAAGTCAGCCACTCAATGTTGAAAGCAGAGGATAGGCAGAATAACCCAAGACTGTACCTGGCCAAATTCATCAGTTTTCCAGCATTTGAACTAAAGCAGTCTTTCCTTTTCTTGAAAATACTTCAGAATGCTTTTTTCACTGAAAGGAAAGAATAAAAAAGAGGACAACCTGGCTTTTTTCTCTTTTTTAAAAGACTCGTTTGACTTCTGAATCCTTCCAAAAAAAAAAACCCCAAACCCATCCTGGAAAAACATTTTCTGACATTGAGATTAGCCAAGACCAGAGAGTCACTGTCTGGAAGTACTTAGATGTAAATTCACGTGCTTTTGGCTTCTAGCTTGCTTTATATACTGTGTATTTAGCAGATAACCTTTGGCTTTGTTCTGTTTTTGTTTACAATGTGAAGTCCAAAGTGACTTCACTGGAAGGATAGTAGAAAGTTGTGAAAGCAAAATCATGCTGCTTGGGCAAAACTGGAGACTTCTGTGCCCCATTCATCCTGTGATGGCATTAAGCACGATTAAAAATAACATTTTATTCTGCTTTGGTTCTCGTGTCAATCCCAGAGTAGTACCAAGCATCTGTGAGGTTTTTTCCCTGGGAGCTGCAGTGTTGGGGTTTTGCTTTGGGTCCCAGGGCAGAAGGAGCATGCCCTGGGCTGTCAGCAGCGTGCCACCACTCAAACAGCAGGGATGTTGGGGACAAGGTGGTGAAGCTGCCATGGACCCCAGGCCTTGTGAGAGTTCATCCCACAGTCTCAACCTGCCCTGAGAAAGCTGCTCTCACAGGTGGGCTTTGACCTTGGAGTGTCAGCCCTGAGGCAATGGCGGGTGCCCTTCTGCTGGAACTTTCAGCTGCTTTCCAATGGCCGTGCTTACTTGTGGTGGCTGGACATTTGGACATCCAGCCGGTGTCTTACTAGGAAAATCGCTGGGCTTCTGGTGCTGCTTTTTAAGCAATGGAGAAATGCCTCTCGGGAAAGTGAATGGAGCAATGCTTAGAGCTGCTCAGAGAGAGGAACCTTGTTCTGCAGTCCCAGTCTATGAGGACAATCATTTATTTTAATTTTTTTTTTGTGTGGGTGGGGTGGGAAGGTCTAAGCCCAGAAGGGCAGCAGCAGTTTTTAAAGAACTGAAGAGAATGTTCAGAAAACTTGAAAAGCAAGTTAAATGTATGGAGATGTTAACCAGTAGAGGAGGCTAAATTATTGCGGAACAGGAAGGGGAAAGTCTGCAGCCTCCACAATTGCATGTACGTGTGCATAAATGCTTTCTGGCTTTCACAACTTTGAGCTGTGCTTACTCTGATATTCTTGAAGCTCACAAGATTATGTCAGCTGGTGGTAATAAAACTACATTGACTTATAAAGGGTTTCATTGTTGCATTGAGGAGTGTCACTACCAATGTTTTGTTCACAAGCGAAATTTTGATAACTATCTTCCAGATGCGTAACCCCAAAGTTAATAAACCCTTCTGAAGGGGACTAAGACTTCTACAGCTTGTTTCACAGCCCTGCAAGAAACTGATAGAAGGGTGAGGCCAATGCGTTGATGAAGCACACTGTTGAGAGTAGGTGCTGGGGGGTGAATTCACCTGCATTTCCTCATAGCTGGTCTGCCTGGATCTCTCTGGTCTGGACATTTGTAGGTAACCATGTCCTTCTGGTTGAAAGACAAGAGGTAGTTGTGTGCCTGAGTGAGTGACAAGCTGCCCTCCACGTATGTCACTGCGTATGGTTAGGCACTGGCAGGAAGACCGAGTCTGCTTTTTCTGTACCTACATTTTGATAACACACTTTTCATTTGTGGAATATTTGGATGTTGTCACAGAAACAGTTTTGGAATCCATGTAATCTTTTCATGACTTCTTCACTGAAAAATGGTTTAAAATTTCCTTCGTTTAAAACAAAACACTTGGAGTTGAATGCAATTGTTTGCTCAGCCAACCCAAAACTTTTCATACACTTGCATACTGAAAATTATGGAGAACTGCAATAATCTGTGATTTGATTAGCATTTGTACCAAGCTCTGTGAAGCTCAGGTTTCCTCCAAGTGAGGCAAGAGGGAATACAGTTGTTCCTATGCAGGCTGCTCTGACCTGAGATGCATTCTGCTTGTTCCCGCCCATCTCTACTATAAAAAGAATAAGGAACATCTGGCAGAGAGGCCAAACAGATAAAATCTTTTAAATGCAGATGCTTTGGAAAGTAGTATAAAAATATGGAGCTTATTATGTTTCCTCTGTTATTGAAACATATTACACTTCCCTTTACACTGAGCCTCTGCTATACCAGACATTCTTTTACGGATGATCTTTTGTTGGCTTTTCCCTTTCCCCTCATAATTTTGGTTCAAGACTTCTAAAACAGAGTAAGAGTGCCGTACTGCTTCTTCTGCTCTTTCTGAAGAATTTTCCATTGCGAATATGTATAGCAAATACCTGCTTGGCTACGTAGGAGCTGCATTTAAGTAAGGATGAGGAATCAAATTCTGATCCAGTGATGAGATAGGTGAACTCCTACTGGTTTCCAGGGATTCAGAGTTGGCTGTAGAGGACTTAATTTTGCAAATCCAAGTGCCTCTGACAAACATATTTGGCTCACTTTCTGCCAGCACTCTTTTTTTTTTTTTTTTTTCTTTTTTTTTTTTCTCTCCCCAGTTCAGATGTTTATGTGAGTGCTCTGTCTTGAGAGACTTGAAAGCGTCTGGATATATTTGAGCGTATAAATGATATTAAATATGAGCTAGTGCCATCAACCCCACTCAGCTGGAGGAGCCTTGTAAAGATCTCATACACTTATCTCAGCCAGCTCTGCTCCTCTGTTCTCTCCTGGCTGAGGGATGATGCCGGCTTATTGTGCAAACTCCCTGTAGCTGCTGCCTTCGTAGCAGGGTTTTCCATAGCCTTAGAATCATAGAATGTTTTGGGTTGGACGGGACCCCTAGAGGTCATCTAGTCCAACCCCCCTGCAGTGAGCAAAGACACCGCTAACTAGATCAGGTTGCTCAGAGCTCTGTCCAACCTGGTCTTGAATGTTTCCCAGCCCTGTGCAAGGGCTTACCACCACTTAACTTGCTGCGTGGGGTGCCACAGGTGAAGCTGAAATAGTCTAGATTTTTTTCATGGCACTTAAATTTATTGTGGGTAGAAATGCTCTGAGATGAAACCCTGTGTTATTTCATACGAGTACGTTATTTTTGAAGCAAGAGAAGTACTTTACAGACATGTGCCACCAATATTAATAGGCAGTGGAAAAAATATTTGGAGCCAGTACCTGCCCTGAAGGTCTGGCAGTGCAAGTATTGAACAAGGGTTATTTGTTTATCTCTGTATTGAGATAAGCAGAATGTGTGTGCAACAATTTTAGCAATTGTATTCTGTATATTGAAAGGACAGTGTATGTGTGTGTATGTGTATATATATACACCTCCTTACCGTTCTAAGAGGAGCAGTAACCTCAGGAAAACTTGCTTTCAGCAGCTGGAGTATAGGAGTGATGCAAGGTGGAAAACCATAAAAAGCCATACAAGATGTTTTTTGCCTATTGGGTGCTGAGAAACCTATTGCATCTGATGCTGGGGAAGCATTGTATCTTGAAGTGTCTGTTGTTGACCACTCTAGATAGAAATTTTGTGCTTGCAAAACCATAGCATTGATCCACAAGCCTTGCTTGCTGAGGGGGCACAGCTTAATTGCCCCTTTGCTGGTTACACAGATAGGACAAAGATCAGCCTGTTGGGATGAGTACACTCATTACAAAAATGATTCAGCTACTTCCACAAATGAGTGTATGGGCAGTGTTTCCATGCTGAAGGGTCTTATGCTGAGACAAAATTTATAGGACAGATATTTGGCCTGGACATATTGTACAGTAGAGGACTCAATTACATTTGGTTTTGTAACCAACACAACAAGGTAGTTCTGAATTCATTGATGCAACCCAAGTCAAGGGGTTTGGACAAAATATTAAAACCCGTTTTGCAAGGTATATCTCAAAACCAATGTCAATTTAGTGGTCCTAGAAATTAAAGGAAAATATGAGTAAGACATTGACTCCTTCAACTGTTTGCTTCAGAAACTTCAGACTAATCAAAAAAGATAAAGACCTTCATGAAAAAGGTATATAAAGTGACTGCTATTTTTCTAATAGATCACTGTAGGCAAGAGATAGTTCTGTAACAGGGAGGCTGAAGCAGCATGATTTATTGGCTCAGCTAAACAAGTACACATGGACCCAGGTCTGTGGCTGAAAACTTCAAAGCAAATTATGTTGTGGGGAAGGAACTCGGCAGGCGAGGTTCCCTGCAGACCTGTTAGCAAGTGAGTAACGCAGCTGTAAATTACAGACAGGCAGGTTGTCATGCAACCCTTACAGCAACAGCCTGAGTGGGAAACTTTTATGGAAGCATAAATGGGATTTTTAAACAACTTTCAAGGTCACTAGTATTTAAAATCATATCACTGTCATTAGTAATATAGTTATAAAAAGGTGAAATATGTATTAATAGAGTGTATAAATTTAGCATTTAAAAAGGATCTGGCTTCAAGTGAGACTTGAGTTTTCTTTGAGAATGGCGCTTACTTTTCTGCTTAAAAATCCCTGCTCTGCAGGATAGATCCAAATGTGCCATGCAAATGTCATTGGCTTTCTCCCAGTTAAGCTCAGCCTTCCGACAGCTTGATTTTTTTGTTTTCTGTGCAGTGTATAAAAGTGGGTGACACATTTAACCAGCTCAGCAGAACTGCTGGATACGCAAAACTACTGAAAACTTTAGTTCATTAGGTAGGATCAAATTCGGCTTTCTTTCAAAACCTTACTGCCTTGCACCTTGTTTTGCTCCAGTGGGAAACTGTGTCTGATATGCAGAGTTGATGAGTTTGAGAACAGTTGGTAAGGAAGTATTTGAATGTGCAAATGCCTGATTTCATGTGTGACTGCCAGAATAGTATCCTAAATCAGATATGCAAGTACAAAGATTTTTGCATTGAATGTTTCACAAATCTGTGTTTGGTAGCTCTGAACAGGACTGGGATGCCTGTACAGAGGGAATGTTTTAGCTTCATTTCCTTTCTGAGCTGGCTTGATGAGGGAATATGGAAATTCCCACTGTCTTTCTGGATGTACACACTGTTCTTCATTATTTTTTTTTTATTCACCAGTATTACGTGCTGTAGTTTTGTGTTAAAACTGAAATGGTGCACAGAAGCAACAGTCAGCAGGGGATTCAGGAATGCTGAACATGCCATACTGTTAAACTTGTTAAGCCATCACACTGAGAAGCTTAAGACTCCTCTCAATGAGGCCTCCTCCCCTCTATGTTCCTAGGCATCTAACACTATTCTGTGCTGGCTTTTTCTTTAGTTTCCCGTTCTTCCCTGTAGTTCCTGTGGTAATTGCCACGTACGCAGCCATCAGCACTTGAAGCTTCATAGGCGAGATCAGTTGCCTAAATTGCGTCAGCTTATGATATGATTTTTGAAACTTACACTGACTAAACAGAGATCAAAATATCTACTTTACATACATGTGTGTTGAGTTCAAAACACCTTGATTTACTGAGCTCTGAAAGCAGCTCAGGCGAGCTTAGTAATGATTTGAATTGACTGAGAATGATTGGTGCATATTGGAATTACGGCTGCTACTGGAAATCAGTGTCTTTCACTATTCAACTGCTCTAATCAAACTTTGGGTGGCAGCTGAGGTACATTGTTGGAGAAGACATGGAGAAATGATACCTAAGAAAATCATGGTTGTTTTCTTTGTGAAACAGGTCAAGATTTCATTTCCCTGCTGGTTTTTGTGATAATTGGGATTTTTGTTTGTGTATGAACCATACTCTTTAATGCTTTAACGTTTTCAATATATTGGTGAACTTTCATTGTGTGCACCAGGATCAATCTACCTCCACTGTGCTTTCAAAATGATTGCTAGTGTCTTGTATAAAACAACTATCTAGATAAACACAATGAAAAGTATATTCAGAGTGCATTCAGAACTAAAGAGGTTTTTAACAAACCATGCATACTACACATTGGCTTGAGGAAAGCTGTGCTTTGTGCCAAACCGAACGGCAGGAGGGAGAAATAGCTGCCTCCCCTTTCTTTCTGAGTTCAGACAGTTTGGATCGGTATGTCTCTCTTCCTTGGTGCTTTAATGGATTTGGTCATGTGGTAAATTCTGATAACTTGCTTCTTTCCATATGTACGTAGGCCCCAGTCAGCATAACACTGCAGTACAATCCAAGGACAGTTTGTAGTATCTACATTAAAATTCCCTGGCATTGAACGTACATTATGTATCTGTAGCCTGGAAATAAGGATCTTCCATGATTTCTTACTTTCACACATGGTTCATAGTTGATATGTGTTAAGACTAGATAAGATAAAGTTAAGCCAGGTCATCCACTTATGGATGTGTCTGCACAAGGCAGTTGTGCAACCTGCAATACTTGTGCTAAGTGTTCCTGAAAAACATGAGTTTGTCTAAAAGATCGTTTACTAGGTTCAAAAATATCCACCTGAGAGAAGGGTAGAGAAATATAGTGTATGCCTTTAACCTCATATAATTTATTTATTTCTGAAAAAATGCTATTAAGTAGACTATGTGAGTGACTTTTCTTGCTGAGAAGCTAACACTTGGTGCTCCACTGCTTTCTACCCTGTAAAAGTGCTAGAACTTGGTTTGTGTTGATGTCAGCCGTAAGACTGCTGTCTTGTATCCTGGAGCAGTTTCCTGAAGATAAATTGGTAGTAAAATATGGCTGTAACCTTCCTTGCCTGCACTGAAATGACTGATGATGTTTTGAGGGACAGCTAAAGCCGTGCTCACGCGCTGCCGTGCGTGCTGGGTGCCTGCAGTAGGGACTGTGCGAGACCAGCGTTTTAAGGAACAGACAGCTTGAACGTTAGCGGTAGGGAGGCTTGTGTTTCTTCTGCTGTGTATGAATCTCTCAAGACTTGGTGGACTGTTTCATCCAAAACCATGTGAACGGAATTTTATTTTCTATCCATTACTACAATCCTTCCCAGCATTCTCACTTAAATGTATTTAATTATCTTACGAGAAACAAATGCTGAATTGCCACAAAAATGCATGCAACCATTAAAACCAGCGTGTGAGCTTGTTAGTGATGGGATCCCATTTTATGTGCATTGTGAAGTGAGAGGCAACTGTTGTAGTTTATCCTGGTGTATTAGCAATGCTTTTTTCAAATACTTGATTACTGTCTGTCTCCAAACTACATTTCATTCCAACCACAGTTAGTGCTGCAAAGGGAAAATACCATCTGTAGCGATGTTTGGGCAATTGGACTCAACTGAAGGAAGGATTTCCACCCCTAACTCCCCCTTCTTTTCATACATCTCAGTAGCTTGTTCTTGTAAGCGTTGCAGTAAAGGGGCATGTGATTTGCATAAATTGAAAACACTACTTTGTGCTTTATGAAGGTACTGGTCTCACCAGTGGTTTCAAACCTGTCAAACTGAGGCTCTACAGAAATATAAAACTGATATAATATTGTAGGTGTTGATGGAGATCTTCTGTGCTTATCTATAGGAGAGGTGGTAATTCTTTATTTCCTGTTGAAGTTTTTATTTTCCTGTTAAATATTTAGGCACTCTGAAGTCTTTCTTGCCTTAATTATTCCAAGTGTACAAATCAGAAGCGATGCAGTTTCAGCTGAAATCGTGGCCACACATTCTATTCGTTACTTCAGTATTGCACTTCTGGTTATGCCAATGCAATTTCCTCATGTAGGTAGCTCCTCAACTGGCTTAAAGAATTGTGCATTATCACTTTACAAGACACTTAAAGAATCTTGCTGACTTTACTGCTTTAGTTTGCAAGAAAAATGTGCTTTTTCTCTGTTTCCCCTCATGGCTTTTGGAAATTAGCTGTTGGGAATACAAAACCATTATATGAATGTCATTCTCTCTACTTAAGGGACTTACTAATCTAGAATTACAATATACCAACAAAATATTCTCGGTGGATAATTGTTTCTCATAGCTAGGAATAACGTAACAGGATTCTTACCCATCTTGATGTCTGGCTGAGCTCTCTGTCAGGAGACATTAAACACTTTTATGAAATCTGACAGCTCTTGCATTCCTTCACTTAGGTGCTGTAGTAACTCTAGAAGCTGCTGTGCACACTTCCTATTTCTGGTGGACTTTGCTGCTGCTACTACTGTGCTTATATTTAATAATGTTTTCTACCATGAAATACGCTGTGAGCTGTCTTAGATAACTATCAACTCTGTTTCTTATCGCACTTCTTGCTATATATCAAGGAAACCTTTGCCTATTTGGTTGATACTCAGTCGGTCAGTCTGTCTTCATTCTGTTTTTCTTTTGCTCAAGGCACATTGCTCAAGCTTACTAGCAGCAATGCAGCACTCGGACTTTTGAGTCGTAGCACTGCTAACAGATACATGTTTTCATTGGAAAATTGTTTAATGCAACCCTGTTTAATGTGACAAATCTTTTAATACCTGCTTGAAAAGCCATTTCTCTCTAAATTTGCCTGGTGGTATTGACATGAGGTGAGATAGAAGGGAGTAGAGAAGACTGGGTGAGGGAGCTGAAGGAGTTGCATTGCTTCCACAGACCTTCTCAGCATCCATGTCTGGTCTGTGTCTGCATCTGCCCAGGCTTCACTTTTTTCCCCCCCTCCCCAGCCAGCACAAACCTTCATAGGGTTTGATAGCCTTTTCAAGTGTTTTTAATGGCTGTTTAAAATGCTTTGCCCAAAAATTGTTCATAAAAAGTGTGGAATGATGAGCAAGGAGCTAAGAAGCAGAAGTCATCACTGGTAAGTAACTCACATTGAAAGGGATATTAGTATTACTATTTACTATTTCTACCTTGCATTTTTCTGCCAAGTCTGAGGCGAGCTATGACTGCCGCCTCCTCTTGCTGTGCTGTCACTAGACTTTATTCAACAGCTCAGTTGATATTTCAGATTTTTCACAGCATGTCTGCTATTGTTCATTGAGAGAATTGCATATCTTTGATATTTAAAGACATCTACCATTTCTGAAGTAATTACCCTGAATGATTTTAGCGACTAATACTTGAAGACAGTGAGAACCCTGAGCTTTCGTGGGAATTGTGTTCCACAGAACTGGAGTTCAAAGTTCCTGGCACTTTGGCTCCACTTTATCATATAGGGGTTTTTTTGTTGTTCTTCAGATGATGATGTGTCTTCTCTTGAAATATATTGCTGTAAGGCTGTTTTCAGCACAAAGCTTGGTGACGTGGGATGGTCCTTCCCCTTCTGTTTGTCTGTGATCACATCTCTAGTCTGTACTCTGCTTGCTTCTGTGGGTTTTTGTTTGGTTTTGATTTTTTTTTTTTTAATAATCACGGGGGTAGAAGTAATCCTTTTAAGTTGCAAGTGTTACGGAACTCTGTCAAAAGTTAAATAAGTTAGTTTAGAGCGTGGTTTATGTAGTATCTGTCTGGTCTCCTGTTTTTCAGAATTGGATGTTTTTTCGTGTATCAGAAAAAATGTTTGCTTTGGCTGTAAATGCAGCTGGCATTTTCTCTTGATAATCAAGGTGGGGAGAAAAAGCACTGGTGTTTTGCCAGGTCTCTGTCCTAGTGTTCTTGGTATAGCGCCCTTGAAGGAACTGCAAAGAATCTGTAAAGGACAAAAAGTTTATAAGGGCTAAGAAGCAAGACCAAGCATCTGCAGTGGCTGCTGTCCTCAAAGGTGACAACCCTGGGAGAGAAGCTGCAGCTGCCAACTGAAGGCACCCTGGGGCAGGACAGCTGAAGGCAGGAGGTATGGGAGCTGTCAGAGGGAGGAATCCACAGAAATTGGTCTGCCTAAACCTGAGAGGCCAGAAACAAAGGTTACAGCAATTAGATCCTAGTAACAGAGAATTACAGTCTTTGACAGATAAGCCAGGGAGCATTTTGTGTGAAGTGCAAATAATAAAAAAGTATCAATGGTCCTTTAATACACATCAGCTTCCCAATAGCTAAAAATAAGATTAAAACTTGAAAATTTATTTCCTTACAATAGCACCATATTAAAATCTTTCTGTATTATTTTAAGCCTTTAGATACAAGCTCCTGTAAGCATGACAATGTTTGTGTTTTTCACAGTGCATTCCGAGATGCTCTTGTATGCCTCATGGGGGGTGGGGTATTGCAGCTCTGGCTAGAGGGTGAGCTTTCTAGAAAATCAGATAGAAATGAGAGCAAAATCAACTGATCCTCCTCCTGAGCCACAGGCTGCACTGGGAAATCTGGTGCAGTTGAAATTCTTCTGTTAGTTGCCCTTGAAGCCAATGAGTAGGTCAGAATTTCCTGATGTAACATCTCGCTGTTTTGGTGTGGCAGAATGCTTATGGGTGAGGATGAGGGGGAAGGCCAACAAGATAGATATCCTGTTGGGAGTCTGTTACAGACCACCTGACCAGGATGAGGACGTGGACGAAGAATTCTACAAGCGGCTGGCAGGAGTCTCTCAGTCACGAGCTCTTGCTCTTGTGGGGGACTTCAACTTCCCAGACACCTGCTGGAAATACAATACAGCAGAAAGGAAACAGTCCAGAAGGTTCCTGCAGTGTGTGGAAGATAACTTCCCGACACAGCTGGTAAGTGAGCCTACCAGGGGAAGTGCCCTGCTTGACCTCCTGTTCACTAACAGAGAAGGACTGGTGGGAGAGGTGGTGGTTGGAAATCATCTAGGCCTTAGTGATCATGAAATGGTAGAGTTTTCGATCTTTGGTGAGGTAAGGAAGGGGGTTAGCAAGACCGCCACCATGGATTTCCGGAGGGCAGACTTTGACCTGCTCAGAACGCTGGTTGGGAGAGTCCCTTGGGAGATAGTCCTGAAGGGCAAAGGGGTCCAGGAAGGCTGGGTGTTTTTCAAGGAAGAAGTCTTAAAGGCACAGGACCAGGCTGTCCCCATGTGCCGTAAGACGAATCGGCGGGGAAGACGACTGGCCTGGCTGGACAGAGGACTACTAGTGCGACTAAGGGAAAAAAGGAGAGCTTACCAGCTCTGGAAGAAGGGGCAGGCAACCCAAGAAGAGTACAGGGATCTTGTCAGGTTATGCAGAGAGGAGATTAGAAAGGCAAAAGCCTAGCTGGAATTTAACCTGGCCACTGTTAAAAGGGATAATAAGAAGAGTTTTTATAAATATGTTAACAGCAAAAAGAGAGCCAGGGAGAACCTCCATCCACTAGTGGATGCAAGGGGGAACATTGCCACTAAGGATGAGGAAAAGGCTGAGATACTCAATGCCTTCTTTGCCTCAGTCTTTAATGGCCCGACAAGTTACCCCCAGGGTACCCAGCCTCCTGAGCTGGAAGATGGGGACAGAGTGGAATGAACCCCCCATAATCCAGGAGGAAGCAGTCTTTGACCTGCTATGCCACCTGGACATCCACAAGTCTATGGGGCCGGATGGGATCCACCCAAGAGTGCTGAAGGAGCTGGCAGAGGAGCTTGCCAAGCCACTCTCTATCATTTATCAGCAGTCCTGGAGAACAGGGGAGGTCCCAGATGACTGGAGGTTGGCAAATGTGACGCCTCTCTTCAAGAAGGGCCGGAAGGAGGATCCGGGGAACTACAGACCAGTCAGCCTAACCTCGGTACCGGGGAAGATTATGGAGCGGTTTCATCTTGAAGTGTGCTCACCAGGCACATGGAGGACAATCAGGGGATCAGGCCCAGTCAGCATGGGTTCACGAAAGGCAGGTCTTGCCTAACCAACCTGATTTCCTTCTATGACCAGGTGACCCGCCTGGTAGATGAGGGAAAGGCTGTGGATGTTGTCTACCTGGACTTCAGCAAAGCCTTTGACACAGTCTCCCATAGCATTCTCCTGGAGAAGCTGGCTGTTCATGGCCTAGATGGATATACTCTTCGCTGGGTTAAAAACTGGCTGGGTGGCCGAGCCCAGAGAGTCGTGGTGAACAGAGCTAAATCCAGTTGGCGGCCGGTCACAAGCGGTGTCCCCCAGGGCTCAGTTCTAGGGCCAGTCTTGTTTAATATCTTTATCAATGACCTGGATGAGGGGATTGAATGTGCCCTCAGTAAATTTGCAGATGACACCAAACTGGGTGGTAGTGTTGATCTGCTGGAGGGGAGGAGGGCTCTGCAGAGGGACCTGGACAGGCTGGATCGATGGGCCGAGGCCAATTGTATGAGGTTCAACAAGGCCAAGGGCCGGGTCCTGCACTTTGGTCACAACAACCCCATGCAGTGCTACAGGCTTGGGGAAGAGTGGCTGGAAAGCTGCCTGGTGGAAAAAGACCTGGGGGTACTGATTGACAGCCGGCTGAATATGAGCCAGCAGTGTGCCCAGGTGGCCAAGAAGGCCAATGGCATCCTGGCCTGTATCAGGAATAGTGTGGCCAGCAGGAGTAGGGAAGTGATCGTGCCCCTGTACTCGGTGCTGGTGAGGCCGCACCTCGAATACTGTGTTCAGTTTTGGGCCCCTCACTACAAGAAAGATGCTGCCTTGCTGGAACAGGTCCAGAGGAGAGCAACCAAGCTGGTGAGGGGTCTGGAACACAAGTCATACGAGGAGCGGCTGAGGGAACTGGGGTTGTTTAGTCTGGAGAAGAGGAGGCTGAGGGGAGACCTGATCGCCCTCTACAACTACCTGAAAGGAGGCTGTAGTGAGGTGGGGGTCGGCCTCTTCTCCCTGGTAACAGACGATAGGACGAGGGGGAATGGCTTGAAGCTGCGCCAGGGCAGGTTTAGGCTAGACATTAGGAAAAACTTCTTCACCAAGAGGGTTGTCAGGCTCTGGAATGGGCTGCCCAGGGAGGTGGTGGAGTCCTCATCCCTGGAGGTCTTTAAAAGAAGGATAGATGAGGTGCTTAGGGACATGGTTTAGTGGTGGGATGGCAGGGTTAGGTTAACGGTTGGACTCGATGATCTTAAAGGTCTTTTCAACCGAGGTGATTCTATGATTCTATGAAGTCAGCTGGCTGATCCAAGGAGTTCTGTATACCTGTTGGTGTCCTGTGGGTTTGTTGGGTGTTTTGTTAGTCCCTTAATATGGGACTTAAATTAATCCTAACTGCAGATGTTTGCTAGTGATGGTGTTCTTCCTGCTAATGGGTCTAATTAAAGTCACACTTTACGCTTCTCCAGTGTACTTTCTTTAACATGGATGTTTTTAAATCCATAGCATACTCTGTTTTCTTCTTTGTGCCTCTTGACTGCACAAGTATATTGTGTTTAAATTGTTTGTAGGTGCCTGGCATAAAGAGGAGTCATTAGGAGGCTGTGTAACATTTCCAGATGTAGCTTTTTTTTAAATAACTT
Source organism: Gorsachius magnificus (assembly GCA_034008185.1). Classification (NCBI taxonomy): domain Eukaryota; kingdom Metazoa; phylum Chordata; class Aves; order Pelecaniformes; family Ardeidae; genus Gorsachius; species Gorsachius magnificus. The sequence continues at coordinate 39,631,706 of CM067087.1, forward strand.
ATTTCAAGACCAAGACAAGCCAGGGAGTTTGAATGACATGTCTAAAACATTAGCTCATCCTATGATAGTAGTTTTCTTGGCTTTGATGGTTGACTGGGATCTAGTTCATATTTCTGATTTCTTCTGAAAATCTGACGAAAGAAAATGCTAATCTTGCTGACCCATTCAGTTACCCAGGCCCTTCGCAGCAGGCAGGTATCTGGGAAGATTCCTTGGGAGGCTGGGTGAAGGGTAGCAAAGCCTGGGAAAGCACACTGGTGCAAATCCACTGACTAACAACTTCCAGGCCTTCCCTGCTTTTTATTTAAGTAGCAAAGGAACTAAATGCAGAAGATGTCTGATTTACAAGAACTAGCACAGAAAAGTATCCGAGACAGGCTCTCCAGGGAGAGAAGCCCTGGGGCTGGATGGGCAGGAGACCCATGCCAGGCTCCAGCGAGGCAATGTCTGCTGCTTGTGGCTGTACTCTGTGACAAGGTACCGAGAGCGGTATTTGAGACTGTGGTAAGAAAAGGCTGAGATGCTGAGGACTTGGGTCTATTGGCCCATTAGAAGAAGCTGAGAATGTCATCATCTCCCTGCTCCCCTGTGGGAGCCAGTCTCCTGCAGCCATGCCGGGGGTCTCTGCCTGGCAGGACATGACATTCCCCTCTCCCAGCAGTAACCAGAAAGTGTGATGGGGGAGCCCGTGCCCCTGGGGCCCAGGTCAGTCCCCAGCTGGGTGGCTTTCCCCTCCTGGATATGAGGAGACCACTGCAGGACAGAAATCAGAGCTATGTTCTGTTATAAGGCTGCTGTAATTAATGGCCAGTTTGCTTCTGGAAGCAGCTGCCAGCAAAGTACTCCGCTGCATTCTTTGCTTTAACATTGGGTTTGTGATCACCTCTAGAATAAACTTGCTTAGGGAGCTAAAGCCAAAACTTATGTTTCTAGCCAGAAAGAATTCAGGCTATGGAAAAACAGTAAAACTTTCTGGTTGTGGCAGGATTACAGCAGGGATGACAGTAAAAGTTCCTGCTCATGGCAGGATTACAGAAGGGAAGAAGTTTCTCAGGAACTCACAGTTTCCATTTAAATACAGACTGTAATAATTTCATATTTGCCTCTTTGTGGCTTGAAGTAAGACTCCTTCTGAAGTTGATTCTTCAGGTTTGTTTTGTAGAAACTAAATCTTCTGTAATGCATTTTACAATTTTAAAAATACCCTTTTTCCTGTAAAATTGCATTTTATTAGAGTTAACAAAACTGCAGACAAAGGTATTTTTATTTCAAAATTGGGTGTATTGTCTGTGTCACTCAGAATGACTATATTTAGATTAAATCCCACTGGATTTAAGAACTGGCAGTTTTGTATTGCTTACTAGGGGTGAAAAACCCTCTTGCTAGGTGTGAACTGTGTTGCAGGTGTGTTATTCACCCTGGGGACGCTTTCCATTGACTCCTATGAAAGCTGGATGAAGCCCCAAACGAACACGCTTAACAGAGGCTTCCAAGGAACCCTTTTTCCCCAGGATCTGGCAACTGCCCACCTTTCCTGTGCCGTGCCACCTGTGTGGCCTCTCCAGCAGCCTCTCTGGAAGGCAACACTTGCTGTGCACGTACAGCTCCTGTTCCCTGCTGCATCCCCAAGAGCATAAGGGGTGCAGAATTTGGTGATAGTTGCACGTCTTAGATGAAAATGTTACAAGAAGTTTGCAGAAGGACCCTAGCCTGTGATGACCTGAGACCAGAGAAGCTGCTTGCTAATCAGTAGGATTATTTAAAAATAAGGGTTATATTTATGTAGTCTCCAGATGGATCCTTAATCTTTGATACCATTCATGTTCTGAGAAGGGTTTCTACAGGTATATCAGCCGGAAAAGGATGGTTAAAGAAAGCATACCCCCGCTGATGAGCGAGACTGGCAAGCTGGTAACAGCAGATGAGGAGAAGGCTGAGGTACTCAAGAACTTTTTTGCCTCAGTCTTCACTGGGAACCTCTCTCCTCACCCCACCCGAGTTGATGGATGGCATGAGGGGGACCGGGAGGGCAAAACCCCTCCCACTGTAGGAGAAGATCAGGTTCGTGACCACCTGAGGAACCTGAATGCACATAAGTCCATGGGACCTGATGAGATGCATCCCAGAGTCCTGAGGGAATTGGCCGATGGAGTCGCCAAGCCACTCTCCATGATATTTGAAAAGTCATGGCAGTCAGGTGAAGTCCCTGGTGACTGGAAAAAGGGAAGCATTGTGCCCATTTCCAAAAAGGGTGGAAAGGAAGACCCTGGGAACTACCGACCTGTCAGCCTCACCTCTGTGCCTGGGAAGATCATGGAACAGATCCTCCTAGAAGCTATGCTAAGGCACATGGAGGCCAGGAAGATAATTCGAGATAGCCAGCATGGCTTCACCAAGGGCAAGTCCTGCCTGACGAACCTAGTGTCTTTCTATGATGGTGTGACAACATCAGTGGACAAAGGAAAACCAATGGATGTCATCTATCTGGACTTCTGCAAAGCCTTTGACACGGTCCCCCACGACATCCTTCTCTCTAAATTGGAGAGCTATGGATTTGATGGGTGGACTGTTTGGTGGATAAGGAACTGGCTGGATGGCTGCATCCAGAGGGTAGTGGTCAATGGCTCGATGTCCGGATGGAGACCGGTGACGAGTGGTGTCCCTCAGGGGTCTGTACTGGGACCGGTGCTGTTCAATATATTCATCAATGACTTAGACAGTGAGATCGAATGCACCCTCAGCAAGTTTGTGGACGACACCAAACTGAGTGGTGCGGTTGACACCCCAGAAGGATGGGATGTCATCCAGAGAGACCTGGACAGGCTGGAGAGGTGGGCCTGTGTGAACCTCATGAGGTTCAACAAGGCCAAGTGCAAGGTCCTGCACCTGGGTTGGGGTAACCCCCGGTATCAGTACAGGCTGGGGGAAGAAAGGATCGAGAGCAGCCCTGCCGGGAGGGACTTGGGCGTGCTGGTGGATGAAAAGCTGGACATGAGCCGGCAATGTGCGCTGGCGGCCCAGAATGCCAACCGTACCCTGGGCTGCATCAGGAGAAGCGTAGCCAGCAGGTCGAGGGAGGTGATTCTGCCCCTCTACTCTGCTCTGGTGAGACCTCACCTGGAGTACTGCGTCCAGCTCTGGAGCCCTCAGCACAAGAAGGACATGGAACTGTTGGAGCGGGTCCAGAGGAGGGCTACTAAAATGATCCGAGGGCTGGAGCACCTCTGCTATGAGGACAGGCTGAGGGAGTTGGGCTTGTTCAGCCTGGAGAAGAGAAGGCTGCGGAGAAACCTGATTACGGCCTTTCAGTACCTAAAGGGGGCCTATAGGAAAGATGGGGATAATCTTTTTAGTAGGGCCAGCTGTGACAGGACAAGGGGTAATGGTTTTAAACTGAAGCAGGGTAGGTTTAGACTGGATATAAGGAGGAAATTCTTTACAACGAGGGTGGTGAAACACTGGAACGGGTTGCGCAGAGAGGTGGTGGAGGCCCCATCCCTGGAAACATTCAAGGCCAGGTTGGATGGGGCTCTGAGCAACCTGATCTAGTTAGTGGTGTCCCTGCTCACTGCAGGGGGGTTGGACTAGATGACCTCTAGGGGTCCCTTCCAACCCAAAGCATTCTGTGATTCTGAGACTACTTCTATGTAGGTTTCGGTCACTTCTTTTTGGCCAGTCCTTGATCAAATCATAGCAGTGTTTTCAGTCTTGTTAATATTCTGAGTATTTTACCTGGCTGTGTTAGTTATTGGCAATGGCTGTGGATTCTCTGCAGCTTATTTGATGTTTTTACACATGAGAACTTTCTAAAATGCTTTTGTAACTGATTGGGCCACAAAGCAGTCTGAGCCGTGAGAGTGAAAACTGCCTGGAAGTCAGCAGGTACTGACATTGAGGTTTGCCTTTTTAACTTGGTCTGTGCAAAGAAACAAGTCACTTCATACTCCTGTCTTCATTTTCCCGCTGGCAAAATGCAGAGTCTTGGAACCTATTTAATATTTAGAGAAGTGGTCTGAAAGCTATTTGCTTAGCTTGCACTATTATTATTAGAGTTAGAAATTATTTTTAAAGGTTTTAGTGAATTATAGTTGTAGCTGGTTTTCACTTTAAAACATCCAGTGAGAAGTATGGGGAGCAGCTCTGCTGTAATGGAGAAACCTGAGCCGCAGAGCTGGTAAGCCTCATGCAAGCAATTGCATTATCGCTATTGCAAATGCATTCAAATCACTTCAGCTTCGGCTTGAGAATCTAGAGTCTTTTGCTGGAGACCATTCAGGAATTCTGCAGCAGCACTGGAACCAGCTGTGTGCTGTAGGTGTTACAAAACATAATAAATGTCTCTATAATGAACCTTCAATTAATAAACACTAGCCATCAGTTATTGCAAATCCATGCCCTTAATGTTTATTAAAAGTATTTGATATTGCAACATTTCTCAGAATTATTCTGAGGCTAAACCCTATGTGTATTCATTCAAAGCACTAACTTGAATGAATAACATATTTCCCACTGAAAATAGATGTTACTCTGGCCAGCGGATAGACTGTGAAATAGAGAAATGATCCTGGTTATCCATTGAAAAGGGCAGGTGTCATAGAATCATAGAATCATAATGTTTTGGGTTGGAAGGGACCCCTAGAGGTCATCTAGTCCAACCCCCCTGCAGTGAGCAGGGACACCACTAACTAGATCAGGTTGCTCAGAGCCCCGTCCAACCTGGCCTTGAATGTTTCCAGGGATGGGGCCTCCACCACCTCTCTGCGCAACCCGTTCCAGTGTTTCACCACCCTCGTTGTAAAGAATTTCCTCCTTATATCCAGCCTAAACCTACCCTGCTTAAGTTTAAAACCATTACCCCTTGTCCTGTCACAGCTGGCCCTACTAAAAAGATTATCCCCATCTTTCCTATAGGCCCCCTTTAGGTACTGAAAGGCCATAATCAGGTCTCCCCACAGCCTTCTCTTCTCCAGGCTGAACAAGCCCAACTCTCTCAGCCTGTCCTCATAAGAGAGGTGCTCCAGCCCTCGGATCATTTTCATAGCCCTCCTATGAAAGAGACCTCAAAATAATGCATACTGTAACTCTCTTCAAATTCCTTATGTTCAGTCAGCAGTAAATTAGGAATAAAGTAAGAACAAAAATCCCATTTATAGGTATTTCTTCTGTAAATCCTTAAATATGTGTTTATTTTTTCAGACTTTACAGAAGATTTCATATTCCTGTTAAGTTTATTGGTTTTCTAGTGAAAGTTCTTTTCACTACATACAATTTCAATACTTGCAGCTCTGAAAGTAATAAAATGTGAAGGAAGGGCTCTAAGAAAGCCTCATGTATAGTCTGTGGGGAAATTCTTTTAGGTCAAAAGTTGCCATTAAAATAACAGCAATGACAAAACAACTGGTACATGAAAACTCACCTTTTTCCTATTCTCACATGCAGCCCTGGTATTGTCCAGACTGCATTTCGGGGCAAATTTTAGCTTGCGAATCCCTAAAGCACTCCATGGTTATGATTAGGCTGTTGGAAAGTAAGACAGTATCCAAAGCTGGGAATTGCTGTCCCATTGCCTTGCACTTGCATTTGTAGATGCAATTTGATCCTGTTGGGTTGACACTTGAGCTGAATTTTACACATGAAATACACTGCAGTACAAACTGATTTGCTCTATCTTTTTTACCATGTCATGTATGGAGCTCTAATGCTAAAGTGAATGTTCAAAGGCACACGGGTAGGGTTTACTGGTGTGATTATGGCTCAGTAATGGTCATCTCGGAGACTTGCAAGAATCTGTTTTTTAAAGAAGTGAAAAATGCATTGTAGGACAGGAAAATCAATGTATTTCCTTTTTTCCTTTCTGTAAAAGAAAAACAACAAGAAGGGGGATTTTGGTTTCTTGTACTCCAATCCCAGCTGGCACCCTGGTGAGTTTAACAAAACTTGCTTTCTTTTTTTAAAAATAAAAACACTTAGAAGCAGAAGATGTGTAAGGAGTGCAGTAAAAATCATTGCTGGTTCTGCTGCAGGACATGCTGTGCTCTGGGTGGAGGAGCTGTGGCACCTACTGCATGCAGGCATGTGCAGAGGTACTGCACTGCTGCTCCTGGAGTGGGACCTCTGGTAGCACAGAGCAGGTCTTCTGTATCTGGTGCACAGGCATGGGCTGCAGAAGAGCCTCTGGTGGGATCAGTGTTATTCCTCTGGGCTCAGCTGGCTATGTGGGTGGCCATGGCTGGTAGCACTGCCTGGCCGCGGGCACGGCACTGCCAATAATGCAGAGACCGAGGGAGCGAGGCTGGGAGGAGTGTGAGCAAGGGACACGGGCTCTGGGAATTGAGTGCTGATGAGCTCGCTCCTACGGAGGGCGGGTGGGAGAGGAAGGACAGGAGGGAGATCTCCCAAATCTCAAACTATGGTTTTTGGTTTTGGTTTTTTTTTTATAGCATTTGACTTACTCTTTTTCCTCCTTTTTATTCATCGTAGTTATCACTTATATTTCTTCCTTAGGCCCAAGTTAGCATAAGATAAAAATGAAGCAATAAGGTAAACATTGATACTACATTGATATGATTACACTTCCAGAAAACGCTTTTTCCCCTAGTAGTGTGTTTACTGAGGTAACTGAGGTATTTTCTGCTTTGTTTTTAAATGGTTTGACTTTTAAAATAAACCAAATGCTTTCTGTGCTATTATTTTCTTTTAGTTTTCATATTGCTTTGGTGGACTGAATGATGGAGCAAATGGAACCTTGCTTGAATCTTCTCCCTTTTGGACCTTGCATGGGTGAGACTGTTCCAGGAGGGATTTCTATCAGCTCAGCTCAGAACAGTCAGAAGTAACCCATGATCCTAAATGCTCTGCAAGTTATTTAGAGAAAATACACTGTTGGTATCTAGTGTGACTGTTGGCATTCAGCTCTGCTATGCTTGAAAAGCAAAGAGTTGTTCAGAACCATTCTGCTTCCCCTAATGCATTAGCATTTACTGCATGTATCATCGTAATGAGTGAACATCAGCTGTTTTGTTCTGAATAATCAGCCAACGTTTTGTGATGATTTCAGTTTATTCAAACCTCTCTGGCCTGAACTTCCTTGAGATTTCCAGCGTTCCTCAGCTCCAGCCTGGCCACAGATGCTGGGAGAACATTGATTCAGTATGTCTGTGTCTGGCTGAGAGCAGGCGGTATGCTGACATGTGAAAAAACAGATGGAGGGAGAGAAGGAAATATGTACCCAAGCGAGAGTGTTTTGGGTTCTAGTTTTAAGTAAGTTGTGTTTCATCTTAGCCAAATGGATGATTTTGTTTGTTATGAATGGAAAGAATGAAAACTAAAATGTTGGTGTGAGGTTGGCTTTAGAAATGTATTTATTGGGGAAATAGTATTTCACAATCTTTGTGGAAACATGAAGAAATCTTTAGATTTGCCAGTTCTGTGAATGCACTGTACATGTGATATCTGTGGGACACGCAGCTGCTGCTCAGTTTCTTATGCTTTTGAGTTTAATTCTGACTGAAAGTTAGCAGCAACCTGCAGTCAAGTCTTTGTAATATGAAGTTGCTGCTAAAAATAGTTCTTACAGGCAGGGAAATTACTCCAGCTTTTTCAGAGCCCTTCCATGATTTAATTATGGTAATACCGTTTTCAAATGCTATTGTAGGATGGACCTTCTGTTGGCACAAATTGAATGTGACCCACATTTCTTCAGAGCACTAAGATGTTTCAAAGACCACTAAGATTATTTTACAACCTTTCAACTCAAAGGTGTAATTCAGCTCAGTTGAGTCTACATTTTGCCACTGGGCATAGAAAGAGTTTGAATACTTACTGTGCTGGCAGACAACTGAGGAAGGTGTGACTTCAGGTGATGAATAACTGGTAGCCCAACATTTTTAGCTTCTGCTAAGCTTTCTCTTACAAATATAAATGCCAAGTACTTGTGGCAATGCAGCTAAACCTCTTGCATAAAAAAACGTCTCCAGAGTATTTTGTGTTAGTGTTTTCAGCAGCTGTTGAGAATTATTCCTGGGTTTTTTCCTTACTGTCTCCTATTCACAAAAGGAACAAATTAAGAAAGTTAAGATTTGCTACTTCAAAAATGAAAGAGAAAACTTTGCTAGAAACTAGGTGTGCACAGAAATTTGGTCTTTGTGCTATAAATCAGGACTTGTTTATGTAAGGTTGGAGCACCCTTTTGCATATCACTGCTGAAAGGTGTGCACGTAGCACCTCTCTTGCAGGTGCTGGAGGAATAGCTTTGGGGAAGAAACATGAAATACAACTTGCCCCTCATCGTAAGGTGTATCTGCAATCATATGAATCGGACAGCAAAACTATTTCTGCTAGTTATTTTTCCTTCAACGTTTGGAGTGCTAAACTGTAGCACAGGCTTTTGCCTGCTTTATTTCTGGATGTTTACAGGAATATTGCTGTGGCCACATGTTCATCAGTTATTAAATGCTGTAAAGACTCAGCTAGGGAGTAGCCGCACTGATTGTGGGATATATTGAAACCTCTGAGGCAATCGGGAAAGCATTCACCACCTTCAGGAAGAATTCTTGGTTACGTTTTTTTTTTCCCTGTGGTGATTAGGGGTTTGGTATACTCTCCATTGAGAATTTTTTTTTTTTTCTTTTTAGAATAGGTTCACTAAACTATTAAACTAGTGTTAAGCTCATTAAACTAATGTAATGACTGCAGATAGTCTGTTGTGCAGTGTCATTGATCCGTAGCTCAGAAAACAGCAGTATTCTAGCTAATGAATCACTTGATAGTCAGTATGGGTCAGATATACAGGCATTAGGGAGCTAAAATCCAAAGCAAATATACCGAGTAAGGTTCTTAACACAATGTAAACAATTAGTCATATTAAGGCCCCCAAAAGTCAACACTTTCCCTAAGGCTCTGTACTCATTCAGCACAAGTAATGTAATGAATTTAAAATATCTTAAAAACAATTCTTTCCCTGTTCTCTTCAATTTAACAGTTCATGGACTTTTCATACTTATTTGAAATACAGTTAGGTGTAGCCAGGGTAGGCAACATGCTGATAGAGCTGGCAAATACTGGGGTCAGATCTGTGGCATCACAAAATATGCTGTCTACAAACATTCCTGTGAGAATAAATTGGGAAATAAAAAATGAGCGTTAATATGGGAAAAATGATATTTCGACCTGAGGCTCAAGGACTGGTGTTTTCAGTATGTTTTGTTTCATTTATTTTATTGTCTTTGTTTATAAATCAAGTTGTAATTTGAACAACAGACTATATGCCTTCTCTTTAGTTCATGTGTGATACAAGATAATCTTAGAATAGTAGACAAGCAGCTATAGTTGTCTGCACCCTTCAGTATTCCCCTTACTTTGGGCAGCTCGTGTTCTGAAGTCACTTTATTTTTAGCACTATGTAGTTTTAAATTTCTGATCGGAGTCAATCAATTCAAAGCAGATGCAAGCGAAGATATTGAGGGGACATTGAAGTGCAAGTTTGAGATCTCTTTAAGGGTATTTGCATGTTACCTTCTGTGCCTCAGCTCCCAAGCAGATTTGATATTGAATTCCTGGTAACTGCTGCGTGGGCCTGTAGATAGTCAGGACTGCTCCAGGAATGTCTTTAGTCCGTCCTCGGTTTCTTAAACTGCAATGCTTCTCGTTTCAAAGCAGGTTTATGGGGAACAGTCATTGAAGTAATTTTTGTTCTAATTTACGTTCTAAAATCAGTGTGCTTCCTGTTTTATTCTGTATGTGCAGCTTAGCAAGCTTTATTAGTTAATGCAGACTAGGCAGTGTACGTTACCAAGTCTCTGATGGGAGACATCTTTATCTGTTTTATCTGTTATTGGACTTTGCCTAGCACACAGTAGTTAGTGGAATACATTAATTACTATTTATTCAAAATTGTATGTACAGTTGATTTTTATACCTGTCAAAAATTGTGTACATTAAATCTTGGGAGCGAAGAGTTCAGGGGGGCAAGAGGAAGTGTGCATATATCCTTTTTCAGCCGCTAACAGTAACTGTGTAAGTGTACATAACCTTTTCTCTAAATGCTGCCAAGTAGAAATTCTGGGCTGGCTGCTGCCTCTCCCAAGGGAAAGTTTTCACAATCAGGAACTTTTAACTCTAACTGGAGGATGTCAAACTCCATACAGCTGTTATCAGATGCACACGCTGCTAAAAGGAAAGTGTTCAGCCTGAGCTTAGACTTTATAAACTAAACACTGCAAATTATAGGAATGCTGAATTGTTACCATAGACGATTTGTGCTGTATTTTCAAGTATCTATCTTTCTGTAGATACTTCATGTGATGCAGAGAAATAAGTCAGGGAGTTGAACATTTTTTTCTTTTGGCACCATGGCTATGTATCATCTTTATTTTTACCAACTCCAGGAAGGAAGGTAGTAATGCCTTGATCAATCTAATCTGTGTTGACAGTCTTAGCTCCATCACAGACAGGCTGTTTTGTTGGGGAAGTACTCAAGTTTGGCTCCCTTTCTCTTTTTCACCAGGAGTAGCTCGCTTCCTCTGAGTAATCTTAAACTTCAAATGCAAGCGTTTACACCGAACAGACTCGTACGGAGTGGTGTCTGGGCAGCAGATAGTTACACAGGCTGTATTTATGTGGGCAGTGGGAAAAGTACCTGGGCTCCCAAGGGTAACGATTTGCTTGGGTAGTGATGTCCTGCGTGGTGTTCTTATGGTGATGAACAGCACTGGTATGTCCATGTTCAGAGCACTGGAACAGGCTGCCCAGGGGGGTTGTGGAGTCTCCTTCTTTGGAGATATTCAAAACCCGCCTGGACAATGTTCTGTGCAACCTGCTCTAGGCAAATCTGCTTTAGCAGAGGGGTTCGACTAGATGATCTCCAGAGGTCCCTTCCAACCCTTGCCATTCTGTGATGTGGCCAGGCTCTGGTACCACCAAACTCTGCTCCTCCCTTGCTTTCCATGTCATCGCTGCTACCCAAAGCAGAGCTGCTCAGGAGCCCAGAGCAGTAGAATGAAGCAGGTTTGTTTTTCAACTGCTTGAGTATAGATTTTCAGAGCAGGTCATAAACAGCTGTGCTGACTTTAGGCAGCGTTACATTAACAGGAAAGTTGGCACAAAACCCAGTCTGTATCCATCACACTCTTCTGAAAGAGACATAAAGCAGAGCACCTGTGGTGGTGCACTACCCTGCAAACGCAGGGCTCTGAACTCTGCACAAACCCGCGGCGTGTCTGCGGGGCTGGGAGCAGGAGCTGCGGTAGCACTCTCCGCTTCTGGCGGGCATGCTTCTACCTCGTTTAATTTGCGGAGTCAAAAGCACACAGATTTACATGGGTGTTTGCGAACACATTCTAGTGGTTGCTTTATTTCAGGCCATTCATTTCTTATTGCTGAAAAGTCTGACTTGTAAAGGCTGGCCAAATTCTAGGAGGTGCCAACATGAAGAAAACCTGCTGGAGAAACAACTGGGAACTGTTTCTGCTGAGTTTCCCTGCTGGCCAAAGATTACCTGGTCTGTATTGGTACAAGCAAGCTATGAACAGTTTCATACCATTTCTTATTTCCTTGTCAATGAAATTCATGGTACTACTGCAGTTTTGTTTTAATAAATATTAGATCCAATATAAATGGCTACTTTCTGATAGTCCTGTTCACTGTGGCTTTAGCTGCTTAGTAACAGCATCAAAGAGTCTCTCCAGCACATTGAAATCCTCATCCTTGTTTTCCTAATTTTTTTTCTAATTTTGGAGACAGGGAGTGGGGTCAGTGAGAGCAGTGTGTCCTTGAGCTGTACAGCACTGGCTGCCTTCCACAGCTGGTTTGGAGAGGAGCTGGGATGTTCCCAGCAGAGTCAGAGGGATGTCTTGGCAGGACAGACTGTGTCTCTGCATGCAGTCAGGCTATGGCATTCTGCAGTCCCATTCGAGTGACCGGTCTTGTTAAACTTGACAGCTCTTCTAGCCCCTTGGATCTGTGTGAGTCAGGAGTACCATGAACTTCCATTTCTGTAGGTTATAATATCAGGAAAGAACGTGCAATCATTTATCTGACCTCATGCACAGCACAGGATAGTAGGGCTGCCCTGAACTCATGATCTTCAGGGCATCTGGAGCAGCACGGAAGAATCAAATCCCAGAGCAAATGGGAACTCTATATGATCTTGTATATACTCATCACAAACATCTCAAAGTGTTAATTTTGAAAGATAAACAGCAAAAGTAACTAAATTCTGTTTTTCATCATGCTTTTTTCTTATCTGCTATTGAAATTACATTTCAGAACTGCTCTGTTGTTTTAACAGCAGTTTAATCCCCCCAAATACCATTGCAACTCATTTGAAAGAATATATAGACCTGTGGTTTGAATAATGCCTCTTCCATTCATCATCCTTGGCATGCCCATTGACTCTGCAATCCCAAAGCGTTACTAATTTCAGAATTCAGCCTTAAATATATGTTTCTGCATGCATACATGTGTATATATGTACGGTCATAAATCCAGATGTATGTTTGAGTAAATGAATCTAAAAACTCATTTGCTGAAAACATTTACCAAATGGTTTCTTCCCTTGTTTGTGGTCTGTCAGGCAGTCATTCCACTTTCCCAAATGACTGCTTTGGACTTAAGTTTTATCAGTACCGCTTTAATTTTATGTAAGATTCCTGCTGATTGTCCCAGTCTTTGTTCCCCTGCGATGGCAAATTGAACTTCTCAGCAATCTGCTTCTGGATCCTGAATTCAAGAATTGTGCTTACCATTGTAAAAATGAGAAACTATGTGAAAACTAGAACTTTGTGAACGTTGAGAAGCTAGAAATTACACGTGTGAGTGAAATGGATCTGTTGATGTAAGTTTAGGTTTCTTAAGTTGTTTTAAACTTTGAAACTTAAGGTAGAACAGAAATTGGTGAAAGTGGTGTCCAGTATGTGTAGATTTATGGTTTAATGTGAGTTAGGTGTGGGAGTTTACTGTCTTGATCTATCTCCAATGCAGTTTTGGTTCAGAGTGAGATGACTCTTGTGAAATAGTGTGCCCATGACACAGCTCTGCAGCTTTTCTCTGCTGAGCATATTTCTTCACTTGGGAGAGGAATGGATAGGAATGAGATGAGTGGAAAAAATTAATTTCACTTGCTGCAGAATACTGTTTGACTCATTTCATCAGGGGAATGAGCTAAATGGCCATCACAGTCCTCATCCTCCATGTCACCTCCAAGGCAGAGGGACGACTCCTTACAGGATTCCAGGGGCAAGGTGCACAGAGCAGGAGGAATGTGGGGTACAGGAGGTGAGGAGGCAGAAGGCTTCTGGCTGTTGCCAGCCTCCACGGGTGTTGTGCATGAGATGCTATGGGTTGCTTTCCTCGGTCAGTCCTCTTGCAACCTGTGCATGAATAAATGAAGGAGATACAAAGAACATTTCTCTTTGGGTCTTTTCTCTCTTTGCGTGGTGGGGTGACAGTGGTCAAAGTTTTAGAGGACAAGAGGAAACAGCCTCAAGCCAGGGCAGCTTTAGGTTGGACATTAGGAAAAATTTCTTCACCAAAAAGGTTGTCAAGCATTGGAAGAGGCTGCCCAGGGAAGGGGTTGAGTCCCCATCCCTGGAGGTATTTAAAAGATGGGCAGACGCGGTGCTGAGGGACATGGTTTAGGGGTGGGATGGCAGTGTTAGGTTAATGGTTGGACTCGATGATTTTAAAAGTCTTTTCCAACCTAAATGATTCTCTGGAGCACAAGTCTGATGATGAGCAGCTGAGGGCACTGGGGGTGTTCAGCCTGGAGAAAAGGAGGCTGAGGGGAGACCTTGGCTGCACCTCGAATACTGTGTTCAGTTTTGGGCCCCTCACTACAAGAAAGATGTTGCCTTGCTGGAACAGGTCCAGAGGAGAGCAACCAAGCTGGGGAGAGGTCCGGAACACAAGTCTACGAGGAGCGGCTGAGGGAACTGGGGTTGTTTAGTCTGGAGAAGAGGAGGCTGAGGGGAGACCTGATCGCCCTCTACAACTACCTGAAAGGAGGCTGTAGTGAGGTGGGGGTCGGCCTCTTCTCCCTGGTAACAGACGATAGGACGAGGGGGAATGGCTTGAAGCTGCGCCAGGGCAGGTTTAGGCTAGACATTAGGAAAAACTTCTTCACCAAAGGGTTGTCAGGCTCTGGAATGGGCTGCCCAGGGAGGTGGTGGAGTCCTCATCCCTGGAGGTCTTTAAAAGAAGGATAGATGAGGTGCTTAGGGACATGGTTTAGTGGTGGGATGGCAGTGCTAGGTTAACGGTTGGACTCGATGATCTTAAAGGTCTTTTCCAACCGAGGTGATTCTATGATTCTATGATTCTTATCGCTCCCTACAACTGCCTGACAGGACAGTGTAGCAAGGTGGGTATTGGTCTCTTCTCCCAAGTAATAAGCGATAGGATGAGAAGAAATGGCCTCGAGTTCTGTCAGGGGAGGTTTAGATTGGATATTAAGAAAAATTTCTTTACTGAAAGAGTGTTCAAACATTGGAATAGGTTGCCCAGAGAGCTGATCGAGTCCCCACCCCTGGAGGAGTTAAAAAAATGTGTAGATGTGGCACTTTGGGACATGGTTTAGTAGGCATGGTAGTGTTGGGTTGATGGTTGGGCCTGATGATCTTGGAGGTCTTTTCCAACCTTGGTGATTCTATGATTCTACTTTTCACTGCACTTGCAAAGCTGCTCTTGGTAAGGACGTTCTGCTGCAACCGCACAGCAGGCATGCTGCAGTAACTTCACCTTTGTAATCTCTTAACATTATTATATAGACATAAATCTTAAATGGATTTATTTTTGTTCATGGAAAAAAAAAATCTGTGTTCAGTTAATTAAGGAGGAAGTAAAGAAGGAATTCAGGTAAATAACTTGATTATTTAATATCCCTGCATTCAGTGTTCATGATAACTGCGACTGAGTTGGAAAATGTTTTATTGGATACTTTAATGCTTTTATGAACCTAGCATATTTCTGGAATTGCTGCTTTGTCATTTATTCAGAAATACTGCATGTGTTAAATTTCAGCTTATTTAAGTTTCAGTGGATTGCTTTTTTCAGTTCAGAGTATAAATATATTCTCAAATAAGACATTTGTTTCCATTTATGCAACTTATAATTCAGTAATAAACAACAGATAGAAAAACAATATCCAAATTGTCTTGTATAAAACATCTTGTGAATGCCATCTCTTCATTTTATAAAAACAGGCCAACATCCAGTTCTGTAAGCATCATTAAAAAGTATGGGTAATAACAATGGAGAAATAAAAGTAGAAATAACTGACTGCAGCTTAGTTACTCAAGTGATATGAAATATAGTACTTGCTTCTGAATATTAAGCCAAAAGCTGTTTAATTTCTAGTGAGTCCCACCATGTACATTCAACACGAAGCTAGAATTTTCAAACCTCTTTTGTAGAGAATTGGTGGAGGTATACAAGAATCTTTATTTTGGGCAGAAAAAGGATATAAAAAATAAGCAAGCCAGTACATCCTCTCTCTCTCTCTCACATCAGATTTGCTGTTCGCTCTGTCAAACCCCTCCTTTTGCATATCTCTTGGTCAGGGACAGTTCTGGTCTGGAAACCTAAACCTGAAGTAGTGATAAGGGTAACAGGGGCATCTCCATGCTGCCCTCCGCAGCACTTTGGGTTTTCTCCTGTGCATTGAACACTCACCGCTGCCTTGCTGGTGTGGAGCTTCCCCAAGGACAGGCAAATAACTGTTCAAGGCAGCGGCTGGGAAGGCAAAGATCCACGTCCTCGCTGCCTGAGGTACCCATGGGAAACCTGATTTGTGGTGTGGCCCCAAAAGGTGGGGTGGGTTGGGTGGAGGCAGGTGGGCATGACTATCTGCTGCCAGGGGAACTGGGGGACAGAAGAGGGAAAGCTGGTGCAGCCAGGGAGCAGGGCTGGTGCATGCAGCAGCAGCATGCCCGGCTTTCCATGGCACAGTCCCCTTGCTGGGAGCAGGTCTCCTCCCTTCCTCAGCTGAGGGCTGATGGGCCTTGTGGACTTTGCCAGTCTTGTGACACTTTGATCTCCTGCTGGTGCCCCTACTTGAGGCCTTGGTTCTCTCCCCTTGCAGATGTGCTGAAATTTGGCATGCAAAGGATTTGTCCTCACTTTTGGGCAATGCAATCCTGGTTTGCCTCTGCGTCCCCTGCGTGAAGGATGTTTTAGTTTACTGAGGACAGATTGGAAGGCAATTTCATTGTGGTGGGATGAGCAATACGGTACCATGAAGCTCTTGAACTTACTGGTATGAAATGCAGCTGTTGGAGCACTGAGGCTCAGCACAACTCACTATTGAAACACTTTGGTTTGTGACAGAACAAAATGCAGCAGTTAGCGCTTGAGGGTAGAATGGCTTGATAAACCACAAAATATCCATTGCTTAAATTATTAATGTTAACAACTATATATCATAGTTTTGTGTGGATTTTCTTTCTTTTGCTTTAATGTTTTGCATTGTTAATCTGGTTCCTAAAGAGCTGTTATTTACTGTGTGTTCTTGTGTTGGATGAAGACACAGTGACAGCAGGTGTGGTGTTGCTGCCTTTCAAAGGGTATTTTCAGCCCCACACTGTTCTAAGTGTACTGATCGTTTAATGGATGTGCATCAGAGGTATTAAAGGACAGAAGAGGAAATTTTTGCTTCTCACTAAAAGGTTGTGACTTACTTCATCGAAGGCAAACATGGACGGTGTTTACTAGCTCCAGTGTTGCTTTTCATCCTTTCCTCTTGTTCTCAGAGTCTCTGGGTGACCGTCACATGTGATCCTTGGCTTGCTGAGAGAGAAGGACTTACAGAACCATCAGTATTTCTCACTGGGTTTTGAATGCTCTTGAATACAGTTGTTTGGTAGAAAGGAAAAATTCTGCAGTGCTGTGCTGCCTCCCGGTGGCTTTTCAGTTTATTTCCTAAAATATTTTATTGGAATGAAAAAAATCTCTGGTGGGTAGCATAACTACCTAGAGTATTTATGCTTTTCCTTTCATCCCAGTGCGATGGCTATGGCTACGAGCACCAGCAGAGGTGCATGGGACATCTGGCCACCTCCTGCTGAAGCTGAGGACAAGTTTCTGCCCTGCCAAGCTGGCTGCCCATGCTGCCACCTGTCCCTGGGGCTGTGGCTATTTTTTACCGCATCCCTCTTCGATGCCTGTGTCTCCATCCTTTACCTCCTGGAGACCTGCCCAGGTGGATTGGGCACTGGCAGCTCGCTGTCCCCAGCCCAGCGTGTCTGTTCCCAGCAGGCATGGGGCAGTGGCGTACGCTGACCCCCTGCCACCCAGGTGGGTAACCGGAGCACGATGAACCTGCTTAGGCACGGAGCCTGTGTGCCTCTTCCAGCCCTTAGCTGCTATTTTGGTAAGCTGTTACTCCCCACCCCAGTGAAGACGTGACCCTTCTCAGTGTAGTTCTGTAAAAACACTGCAGTCATCACAGGATCAAATTAGTGTCTATTTTAACAGCGGGGCCACCCCGGCAGCCCGAGGGGTGCTGTGACCACCAGGAACATCCCTCGGTCCAGCCAGTGTCAAGCTGGTGATGTGCCCAGCATGCGATGTAGTACATGGGGGTCCCCGCACTCCCCACGACTCAGCCTGAGCAAGGACTGCACTCAGGGCCTGGGCGTCAGTGGGGGCTCTGGACAGTGGGCAGGCACGGGAGGGGGTCCTAGATAGGGCTGGTCAGGACCACCAATGCTCATTGGTGCCACCAGGCACAGGCAATGGTACTGTGCCACCCAAGGGTCATCATCCACCATCTGCTTAAATGTGTCCCTGTTGGGCTCTGGGTATGACAGGCTTTTACACAATCGATCTTAGAGAGCTGCATGTAGTTCATGCAAATGATATGCAAATTGCCACCCCACAAACCATCTGAAGGAAAAATTCAAGGCAGTGATGGGGTGAGTGAGGAGGGAAGTGTCCCTGCTGGTACATACAGGTGACCTGCAGGAGTGGCACTACAGCTGGTAGAAGAAAGTGGCCTATGTTTTAAAACTGCAAGGATGTTTGTTATTCCAGAAGAAGCACAGAATTAAAATCATGAAAGAAATATAACGATTGATACATAAATATAGTAAGCTTCTACCACTCTCGCATTTCACTGACAAAAACTGCGTAATGAGAGTTCTCTTTCCAGAGTGTGACATAAGGCACTTCTGTACTCCTGCTGCAGGGCTGTATCCTGAGCCTGAGGACCATGGTACAGCTACTGAACCTACAGTAACAGGCAAGGAAAAAGAATTACTTTGCAGTAACTCAGATATTAATAATTTTACCCAAATCACTTGCTTTTTTCCCTAGAAATAGCTCCTATTGACAACAGCAGCCTTAAATGTGGAGAAGATGATTGTGCTAGTCTTTGATCACTTGTTTGTTTATTTTTGACTATTATTAATAAGGGCTGAGTCAGGACCAACTTACACTCAATTATTTTCCATGTAGGCTAGACAATACTTTTTTTTTTTTTTTTTTTGCTGGGTAGCCTTGCAAATGCTTTCTGCTTTGAGGTTTATTTCCTGGTGTGTTTTCCCAAAACAAGCAGTTTCTCAGGGGTCCGTTGAGCAGAACTTGCTTGACCTGGATGATTTCTTTCACAGTAAGGCTGTGAAAGTGCAGTAGGTAGAAATGCAATAGGAGTTGAACAGAGGAGAAGAGGTATTGCTGTTATGAGCAGATGTAAGTTATAAGCCCACATATTTCTTTTTTCCAAACCACAGTTTGCAAATTCAGTCTGATGTCACAATACTTATCTTTAGCAGGGCTGATTAATTGGTGTAGCAGGTCAGCGTCTGAGCGAGTTCATGCAAGCCTTTCCATGGCTGTGCAATACACAGTGACAGGCAATCCTGACCATCATCCTCTGTGTCATGGAGCACGTGGGTGCAGGGGATGCTCTGGGCAGGGCTGCGCTCTGACTGCTCTTCTTTCCATTGCAGTTTTAACCCTGGCTTTAGTCTGCTTAAGTTTACAGTAATTTTTTTTTTCTTTCCTTGTTTTCTGAAACACCGGTAGCTTGGAATATATGAAAATGCAGATATAGGAAGGAGGGCACGACTCTTGTTGGTATGCTACGTGCAGGAAGAGCAGCAAAACGAGGTTTGTTTTCTTTAGAAAGCAGCGAGTCATGGGAGTGTACGTGATGCAACAGCAATGGCAGTGGTGGGTGCTGGTGCAGGGCCTGAAAAGTGGCAGCAGTGTGGAAGCTGGGCATTGGGGTGCAACACAAAGGGTAACTGCTGCATGGGATTGATCTGGATCTTAATGTTTGCGTTTCATTTGACACCCCATGCCACCATTTGAGAGGGGTCTTGTGCTGTCTCAGCTGGTCCCTTCTCCTGAAAGGACTCTAATAAAATTGGCATGATATGGGCACTTCCTTATTGAAGTTGATGCTTTAGGATTGCCTTGGGTAAACAGTGAATCCAATTTATTATTCTCTTTATCCAGTATCACTGTGAATTAGGGTAGGTTGCTGTGGTGGTTCAGTGGAGGGCAGGAGGGCTGGCTCTGCCAGGAGATTAGGAGATGCTGGTATTGGAAGGCTAAGCACCGTGAGCTCTCGCCTAAGCCAAGGGTGAACTTGGGGCAAGGACAGCGCATAATACGTGCCGTAAGTGCGCAGCCGTGCTTCAGCTGGAGATTGGCATGGAAGAAGAGGGTGAAATGTTCCTTAAGTGCAACAAAATAAAAGTTTTGTGGTAGTTCCAGGTCTGGCTGTGTCTTCCTCTGTGCTGAAGCAGCGAGCGGTGGTCACGCAGAGCAAGGTGTCCTGAGAGCTTGTGTTGCTCCTGGGGAGGGATGGAGGAAGGACAGGGCTTCGTCCTCCATTCCTCTTCACTGGGCTGTGCCTTCTCTTCCCATTGCCTGAAATACAGCTCCTTTACCTGTGTTTTGCCCCGCAGCCTCTGAAGCCAGCCCCTGAGAAATGGGTGATCTGAGCTGTAGAAAAGAGAAGATGGGGGTTTGCTGATCTGCATATCCAGCCCTGCGTGTACGCATGTGTTGGTGCATGTGTGCCTGCTGGGAATGCAGGCGCAGCCTTGCTGCTGCTTGGACCCGGGCCATGGGGCTGCAGCAGCCTTGCCTCCATTGGGCTGGATTCACCCGCCCCTCTCCCCAGCACCTGGCACTGGCCTCCAGGACAGGGAAAATGACCACAGAGGTGCATGTCCTCTTGTTTTTGTTGGAGTGGTGTCAAGAACGTTGAGCTTTGACCTCAGTGTTGTGCTGCAGAAGGACTGACGAGGGAGAACAGGGTGTCCTGTCCTGGGCTGAGGAGGGATAGCACAGCTGGATTGCTAAAACATCTTAATATTTTGGAGATGCCCAGAACTTAAGTAAAGAAAATGTTTGATAGATTGACTAAAGCTGCCTCCTCCTCTGCATTTGGGCTGGTGACACACAGTTCAGCTTTCAGTCTTCATGATGCTTCGTGCTCTCTGGTCCTCCCAATGGCTGCTCAGTGTGAGAGAATGAGTGGTGGTGCTTCTCTGCACTTGGTAAAACTTCAGCAAAAGAATGTGCTGATTTTGGCTAGGATGGAGTTAATTTTCTTCACAGTAGCTGGTATGGGGCTGTGTTTTGGATTTGTGCTGGAAACATCGTTGATAACTCAGGGATGTTTTCCTTACTGTTGAGCAGGGCTTACACAGAGCCAAGGCCTTTTCTGCCTCTCACCCCACCCCACCAGTGAGGAGCCTGGGGGGGCACAAGAAGCCAGGAGGGGACACAGCTGGGACAGCTGACCCCAACTGACCAAAGGGATATCCCACACCATATGGCGTCACACTCAGCATGTAAAGGTGGGGGAAGAAAAAGGCGGGGGGGGACGTTTGGAGTGATGGCGTTTGTCTTCCCACATAACCATTACTGTGATGGAGCCCTGCTTTCCTGGGGATGGCTGAATGCCAGCCTGCCCATGGGAAGTAGGGAATTAATTCCTTGTTTTGCTTTGCTTGCATGCATGACTTTTTTGTTTTACCTATTAAACTGTCTTTATCTCAACCCACAAGTTTTCTCATTTTTACCCTTCTGATTCTCCCCCCATCCCACTGGAGGGGAGTGAACAAGTGCCTGTGTGGGGCTGGGTTGCCGGCTGGGGTTAAACCATGACAAAGAAATAACTCAAATTTTAATTGAGCTTTTTACCTTTTTGGTTTATCTCTAAAGCAGGGCTCTTGGTGCTGCAGCCGTTCTTTTTGCACCTCCTTCTGTGTGTCTGCCTGTACTTGTAGCGTTTCCTTAGTGGAATTATCACCTCCGCCTGAGTCCACCCTGTGCAGAAGTGGTTGCCTCTGGGAGATGCATAGAAATCTCTTAATCCGGAGAATAGTGGAAATTAAATCTGATCTTTCAAATATTAGCCAGAAGCTCTGTTATTGTTTATATATAGAAGTTATATTGTTTATAGAAGATTGTTATTTTTCTGTCAAACCTGTTATTGCATAACTGGTTTGGTGTGTTAGTGTGCTTTTGCCAAAGCGGGAGGTGCTTGTTAGTGCCTGAGCACTGACAGTGGGTTACACGCTGCTGTAGTCCAGTCCCAATGGGTAGCTCTGTAAGCAGGGCTGTGTTTGAACAGCTGCATTATAAAGCAGCCACTAATAGCTCCTGAGCATTTGTTACATCTTTTTGTGTTTGACTGTCACCTTGTGACAGCCCTTGGTTTGCAGGCCACATACTGTTCCTTATTTTTCAAGTGCCTCTCTCCTCCCGGGCCCTCGTGCTGGCTTTGTTGCCAAATGCAGGAAAAGGGGTGTTGGGAGTGTAAGAGCCTCGATGTTTAATCTGCAATTTAAGTGCCGGTTTGGCCTGTTCCGAGTGGCTTAAAAGCCTTGCTGAAGAGATGTGTTTTCTCGGGAGCTGCATGGCAAAGTAAGCTCTGCCCTGAGTGATCAGCCCAGAAATCATCTCCTGGCTGTTACCCAAACAAAACACGGGATTAACTTTGCCCTATGCATCTGTGCTGGCTCCTAGCTGTTAAGAGTCAGTGAGAGTGCTTAATCGTTCAGTCTGGGAGGAGCTGTGCCTGTAGACATGGGAGTCAAGCTGCTCTGCCTCTTCCTCGCTTCTGCCCTCGTTGCTTACTACATCTACACCCCCATCCCTGAGGATGTTGAGGAGCCCTGGAAAGTGATGCTCATCATGGCTGGCTTCAGGGCCGTCGGGCATCTGGTGAGTTTGGTGCTGGGCTTGGTGCGGGGCTGGCCTGGGGAAGAGATGGCTATGGAGCAGGGGGTGATCTCAGTGCCTCTATGGCTAATAGAGAGCTGGCCATATAGATGTGTCATGCATACATATGTGATATATCCATGGTAATATACTAAGTAAATAGCAGTAATATCTGAAATTAGGCATTAAATTTACTGTCATTATGACTAGATTTGATTGTGCAATCTTGAAAAAAAGAGTAACTGGAAATGTGATCTGTAATGTGACTATGGATAGATAAGTACAACAAGTTTATTTTGCTTTATGATCCTTTGTAGCTGAAGACTGCTCCTTGAATTTTTCCTGTTCCTTGGAACCTGTATATTGAGCTTCCTCGGAAGTACTGTATTGGGTGTCAGAGAAAGGGAAACTAGAGCACTTCTTAAAAACTATTAATTTTTGTGGTTTCATAGGAATCTACTGGCAGCATAAGCCTCAAAACTACACAAAGCTAATTATAGGGGTGATAATGTTAAAGCATGTAGAAATTGAGAGATATAGATATCTATAAAAACCTTTTTTTTAGTACCACTGTAATCTTGCCTACCAAAAAATGGTATCTAGCTAAGCAGCACAGAACCATATGTTGCAGTCTGGAAAGGCAGTGGTATTATACCCTGTCTGTAGTTATATGGCAATATTTACTGACAACGTGGTCCTTATGTCTTTCCATGCTATTTTTGTATATATTACAGCCCCAGCTTCTGCTTCATTTCAGTCATGTTATACAGCCATTTCAAACATATGTAAATAATCCGTGAGACTGCATGCCATGCATAAATAACAGTGCTGCAGTTCCCACCTCTTAAGTACATTCAACTGGGAGCTGTTTTGAATCCAGCCTGTACTTAATATACAACAGTGGCTGCAGCAGCGTAACCGAAATCCAAAAACAAGGTCAAAGATGAAGGTCTGATGGGAGGAGAGAGGCAGAGTGTTGCAGACATCTTTCTGGGTGGCTACAAACATTTTAGGACTGCTTTTTTCTCCACCGTGAAATATATTGAAAGGAGGGTCTAAGGAGCCAGGAGAGAGGTTTCTGGTTTTGCTTGAGGGATGCTGCTGAAAGGCTTGTCTGCTGCAGGCGTGAACACCCGGGCTGTTTGCTCCAAAGTACACGAGTCTGGGATTTTGCCTTTTCTGTTGTTTCAGCTAAAACACAGCGGGCATGGTTTTATGGTGGAGGCAAGGGTGCATGTTTTTCTGGGATGTCTCCTAAACATCACCCTTCTGGACAGCATCTAAAAGCCACTGTCAATCTCCAGATCCCTGTGTCAGACAGCCTTTGCAGTGGAGACCTCTTCTTGGGTTTGTGCAGCCAGCAGAAGGAGGGGGGAGGATGATATTTTTGTTTGTGTGTGTTTATTTGTGGACGCTTTGCTGCTTCCTTGTTTGTCTTGATCTTGTGGTTTGAGGTTTGAGTGGTGAGAGATGAAAAAGTGGTGAGAAAGGAACTGTAGTCTGCATTTTTGATGTGCCGCCTTCCTTCTTCCCCTCTTAAATCTCCTCTTGGAGGTAGCCTGCAAGGAGAGTATGTGCATAGGTAGCTCATTTCCCCAGGAACACCTTCTGTCTGCTCACTCAGTCAGACCTGTAGCCTTCACCACAGCAGTGTTAAATGCTTGGCAAGCAGAAGTGTTTTCTTTCAGTGTTGGAGGATTGTATGTTTTCACTTTAAAATGGAGTTGGTGTCTCTCGTGGCTGTTGCATTGGCTGCCTGTTAAACCAAAGCCTGTTAGCAGCAGCAGTGGTGCGAAGCAAGTGTGTTTTGTAACCATGCTCCAATCTCATGCAGAACCGTAATCCTAAGGGATGCTGACAAAGACAGCCTCCCTGGAGCTGCCCTGGTGCAAATTAGATTTGAGATGGCTCTAAAGCCTCCTAAATATGTTCAGAACAATCATCCGATTGTAGGGCCACAATTTATAATCATTTAATAGTAGGTCTAAGTTTGCAGAGGGGACTCTCTTTTAGTCTTTCTGACTTCCCGACGTTGCTTGAAAAAAGGGAAATTATATTGCCACTGTCAGATGCTCCTGACCATGAGGGTCTTCTCTTCAAGCTCCCAAAACAGCATGCCAAGAAAGCCATGAAATGACAAATCTCTGTCCTTCTTCATTGTCTTTGCTTTAATAGGTCCTGGGGAGCTCTTCAGCTTCTGTGACAAAGTGTGTGAGATTTCCTTTGATTTTGGGTTTCCTGGCCTGGACGAGTAACTGGTTTGAATAAAAGGCTGCTTTCAAAGTCCATGCCGAGTGCTGAGGGGCTCCAAAGGCTGGTTGGAGGCTCGTGGTTAGATCTTGCCATGGGGGGTTAGATCTAGCCTGCAGGGGATTGCAGCCATGCTTAGTTTTGCTGGTGTGCCCAGCCTGCAGTGTGCTGAAGAGTCCATTCATACCTATCTTATTGTAGAAGGGAGACTGGGAATGTCTCCGTTTGCATGTTTATGTTATAACATCTCAAGCATAAGTGCTGTCTAGCTGGAGAACAGCCTCCAGCTAGATGAATAAACCGGGCAGTTTCTGTGGTGCTTGAGCACAAAATTCTTTGTGTATTTTCAGGAAGTGCCATGTGCACACAGTCTAAGATAAAATGTATGGAGGAAGTATAAAATGCAATAAACCTTTTTCTTCCTAGCTGAACCTTCCCTGGCTATAGGTCTGTGAAATCCTTCCAAAGCTTCCTCCATCCTTGGCCTGCCTCCTCACAAGCAATGAAATCTGGATTTGAGCCCTTTACAGCCCCACTCACAAACTGCCTGTCTTCATCAGGGGGTTGGACTAGATGACCTCTAGGGGTCCCTTCCAACCCAAAACATTCTATGATCTCCAGCTGACAGAAAGCTTCACCTGGAGGAGTGACTCCATCTGAACTGCCATCTGTTCAGACAAATAAGCTGCTACAAGCAGTGTCGGGCGCTCTGCCTGCCCAGGCACAGCCAGGGATCCCTTCCTCATAAATAATATTTTTTTTGTTTGTTTTTAAATCTTTGCTTCCATGCTCCCCTTATGGAAGATGGAGAAAGTGACTGTGGAAAATGCTTTCCAAAGCACAAGGAACACAAAACTCCAAAGTGGTTGGTTTTCCTCTTACACCTGTAGCATGCAGTAACCTCAGATCTTGACAATGAGATGTTTCAGACGAGGGTATGATTTCCTTTTGTTTTTATATGATAATGGCCTTGAAACCACAGGCAGCGGACCAGTGGTTTTCCACAATGTAAAAAGTCTGCTTGTGGAAAAAACAGCTCTGAGAGCTGGGGGAATTCCTCTGAGTGCAAGGGAGTTTCAGAAGCTCAGTGGAAATACAGCAGGGACTCACTTTGACCTATATATTTATTTTTTTCGAGATGGTAATCCTCAGGGAAAATACAACAGCTGAGAAGTATTTATGTAACCTGTGTAATCACTGTGGATAAAAATATGCTGGTTTGGCACGTGTATGTATTTGTCTTCATTGAGCTTATGACAAGACCTGAATTTTCCTTCTGCCCTGTGTGCCAGTTACTGCCCATTTGTCTTCATCCTGATTCCAAACCACAGAGTTTGGCAGAGCTCCCAGTATCGCTTGGTCCAAGTCTTCAGAGAGGTGACTCTTAAACATGGTGGTGATCGCTATCAAGTGTTGTCAGTGAGGTCTTAGCTGTCTTCTCTTTTCTTCTAACTTCTGAAAAAGTAGGCTATATGTAGAAGATGATTAAATACTTGATTAAAATATAACTTAAAGAAAAATTACAAAAAGTAGAGCAGGCAGGGTTAGATTGTATGATTTACAACATCAAACCCTGTGTGCCAGATGTTACACCTTTCAAGAGATGATCGGTTAAAGTACGGGAGGTTTTGTGTGTTTGTTTCACATTCTTCCCGAGAAGAATAAAGCATCTCTTGGAAAGCAAAACTTCCGACAGGTTCTGCACCAAGCTGGGCTATTTTATTTCTTATTAAACTCAAACCTGCTTTGAATTGAATCTGTTTTTCACCTTTGGCTAACGTGTAAGACAGAACTTGGTTTTATTACTTAATCATTTCTATTGCCATGTGATGAGGTGGTTGACTTGTGAGGGAAGCTGGGTCATGTCTGCTATTGCTGAGGGTGGTTATGAACGAGACGAGGCGCAAGAGCTGGCAGCGGGCGCAGGAGCCAGCAGTGGCCATCAGTAGCTCTCTGCGGCACGGTGCCTGCGCCGTCCCCGCCGCTGTGCTGGTGTGGGCAGGGCACTGACCTGGAGACCAGGTGGGGAAATGACCCACATCAAAAGCTGAGCATGTGTGTGCGTGCACACGTAGACCGGCAACCCAAATGTCAATGCTGGGCATTTCCCAATGCGCTTTTCTTTCTGAGCAATTGATAACATACTGCTAATAACAGTCTCGGGAGTGTTTGTTTTACTGAAAAGTTCCGATGAGTTTAT
Organism: Gorsachius magnificus; assembly: GCA_034008185.1. Taxonomy (NCBI): domain Eukaryota; kingdom Metazoa; phylum Chordata; class Aves; order Pelecaniformes; family Ardeidae; genus Gorsachius; species Gorsachius magnificus. The sequence continues at coordinate 39,658,332 of CM067087.1, forward strand.
TAAACTCAGGACTGCTGTTAATTCAGTTATCTTCCAAACCAAGCATTCTTATCAAAGTGCAATTACAGGATTGTTTATGCCTGCTCAGACAAAGAATTGTACAGTGGCCTGAAATTTAGAAAAGCGCTTTTATTATCATGGAGTGTCAGCTCGTAATTTTTTAGGGTGTTTATCTAGATTATACGCAAGTGTGGTGCACATTCAGCTGAAAAGTAATATGCAAATTAGTTTGAAATTTCTTCCAATTTTGCTTGAAATGAACTAGAATTCTAAGCTCATAGCTGACTTTTTCAGCAAGTCGGATAGCAATGGCTTTCAAGCAAATTTGAAGTTGTATTCTTCATACCTTTCTATCATCTAAAAAGTAAGCAAAATACACACACACACCCCCCAGCTATTCCTTAATATATCGTTAGGAATTAGATAATATCATGCTCCCAAATCATGAAGCAGGCCATGCTATTTTTACCTTCTAGCTGCGAGTAGCTCCAGCAGCCCATTGCCATGTCATCCTGTGCTCTAGGGAGGCCACACATGATAGGGGCTCCTCATGCTGCTGGCATCTCACATGACTGAGATACCACTCTACCCACCAGCAATCTCTAATGTGGCTAAATTTTTGTTTAAATAGGTATTTACACTATCTTTCACAGTATAGAAAATGAAGGCTTTATTTTTCTTCCAGTCATTGAGATGCTTTTCTTTTATGTCATTTTGTTGTATGTTACACATTTTTAATGTGTCTTTAGAATAAGCTTCTAATATCTTAAAAGCAACATGAGAAGTAAGTTTCTTTAAATACAATTTAATCCAATAAAGAGGAAAAAAGGGGGGAAAAAGCCAGTGAGATTTATGGATAAGCAAACAATGGTCAGATCTTTACTTGTCGAAATTCTCCTGAGACAGCGATGAGGAAATGTGGTGCCCCCTTTGGGGAGCTGTTGGTTTTGGAAGGAGTAGTTGGGATCTGCATTTCTAGCACAGTCCATAGCAAATGCCTTTAGAAACGTCTTTGTTTGGATTCACTCTTTTCAACCAAAGACTCAGTATAATGAAAGCCAGCACAATTTTTAAAAAAAGTGTTATGTTCGAGGTTTAAAATAATCTGTGAGTGAAAGGGATTCTGAAATGCTTTAATCTGCATGAATTGTTATGATGGCAAAGATTCAAAGCTGCCAAATGTTAATCTTCGGAGCTTGCATTTCACCTGCAGGTTTACTTGTTAGGGTTTGGGGGTTTTTTTGTTTTAATTTTATTTAGTGTCTTAGAATAACTGTAACCTAATTTAGAATCATAGAATTTCATAATACATGTTTCAAAGCATGAATTTCAAAGGAAACTGCTTTAGCAGCATTAAAAATTGGCAGTTCCTTGGTTCTGAACTCCCTGAACCACATGGCTTTTCTTTGGTCAGGGAATTTCTGTGGAGCCCACTGGGAATGTTTTCCTTGCCCTTTGCATAGCTCTGCCAGGGGCACTGGTGATGCACAGGGGCATCGATGCCCCCCCCCCCCCCCCCCCCCCCCGGCTCTCTCCACCTCGGAGGGCTCCGCAGGGGCTGGGGCTCCAGTACTTGCTGCACAGCTGGGGTAGATTTGAGATGTCCAGGGGGAAAAAAAAAAAAAAAAACTTTTTAAAAAGTTAACCCTTTGGGTATTTTTTTAAGACCCCCCTGACTAATGCATTTATCAGGCAGATGGAGGTCCTGGTTAGCATCGTCCTTATTCCCCCTCCTGGAGGATGCTCCTGCTGGCTCTGTGGAGTCTCTCTCCAGGTCGGGGAGTCACTGGGATTGTCCTCAGTTCGGAGTCAGGCTGGAGCCAGTGTCGGGTGACCGTGGTGATGCTACACCAGAGTCACTTCATGGCTGGTGGAAATCAGAACATCGGTTATTTTTAGCTTTTTATTGTGAAATATCAAACTGATGTAAGGAGAGGATTTGGGTGGCTCAGGCAAAGCTGGATCTTCCTCAAGGATGATGGCACAGGAAATAACTTCAGAAGGTAGAGTGGCACGGGGAGCATGATGAAATTTTGTCTCATCTGCTGACCACGTGGAATGGACAATAAACACAAGAGTCAATATTTGTTCTGTTATTCAGTAGGAGCACTTAATTCCATATAAAAACACAGAGGTATGTAACCAACAGAATTGTTTGATGTAAACTGAAGAAATTAAACAGAGCTGGACTGTGGTAAAGTGGCAGATACCCTTCTGCCTTTTAACATCTCAGAGCAGAGAAAATATTTCCTTTTAATAATGTAAGGGTACTCATCCCTAAATGATGCTCCTTGGCTACTGGGATGGAACCGATCATTAAAAATAGTTGTGCGGTTTGAAGTCAAATTGTTGTATCTCTTTGTGCCACCAGTGTCCTCGGCATCCTGAAAGTACTGGCTGCTTTTGCTCCTGCAGTTCATCACAGGAGCAGGTATTACTAGGTTTTGTGGTAACCATCTGGAAAAATGAGGAGGTCTGGCTCATTGAGCAGACCCTCATATTTGGTCTCAGGAGGTTTCAGCTGATTCTGTTTTCTTCCACATCCTCCATTGTGTCCTAGTTAGCTTCTATGCCTGTGCTTCCAGTCACTGTCTCAGCTCTGACAAGCAGTGGTGTCCCCTAGGCCTCTTTCCAGCCACTGCTGCTGGGCTTCACATGGAAGTAAATACAGTAAGGGAGTTAGACAGCGGCTCTTCCAGGTCAGCAGCATTTGGCTTAGTAACTTCTACAGCAACTTCACAGACCTGTGCAGAGTATCAAATGGCTTTATGAAAATTTAATCTCTGAGAGTAGTTAAGGCTGTGTTTAAAACACTGTTTTCCTTGTCTTTAGTCTGAGGTTGCTGATCAGCTGGGTCTGATGCACTATATGGAAGCACTGATGCTGATCACGGCTGCTGAATACATCGCACCCACGTCCGATGAAAACGTCACTGTGACAGACACAGAGTTCAGCAACGTTGCCATCCGTCTGTACCTGCCCAGAAAACCACCTGATGGGCTGAGGAGGGCAGTGGTCTACTTCCATGGTGGAGGATGGTGCCTAGGACAGGCAGGTAAGCTCTTCTCTGTCAGTACCTGGGGTCCCTGTGGAAGATCTCAATGGCCTGTGTTAAGTGCTGCCTTTTGTTTTATGGGAGAGGGTCAGGGAACCTGTATTTCACTAGTTAAAATGTACCAGCTCGGGAGAGGGTGGTCAGTGCATCTTGAGGTGGAGGGTAAGGGGTCTGGTCCAGGGCTCTGCTTCTGTCGTGGTGTTTTACCTGCAGCCCTTGTCTTCATTACATGGTATTAGGGGGAGAAAGGGACAAAACTGAGTATCTTAATAAGGAAAAGAGCATCTACGCAGTGGTAAAAATCAAATGAGAGATGCAGAGCTGGGGGGGTTTCTTTGGTTCCCAGAAGCTCAATTCTCAGACACTTCCTCATATCTCTTGTTTGGGGAAGTCAGGGGGTATTTATTGTCCCCTGAAATCTATTTTAGGGAGTTTTGCCAAGTCATCTATTGCTGCATCTTTGTATCTCATGAATGCGCTCCTAGACAGGAAAGCACATTTCTTCGGTTTTGGTTACAATTGCACTATCAGTGCTCATCTGATGCTTGGGTGTTACAGCCAGAGGGGCTTTCCAAAATGTTTTAGTTCGGTGTGCCATGCTTTTGCTATTACTTTTTCATGGGAGTGATTCATCTTCCCTCCCAGTCACATTCTCCCCTAGAGCACATCCTCTGCTTCTCTTTGCTGTCATTCAGTGCTTTATGTCAATGGATATAAAATATCTTAACCATCACCCAAACTGGCATTGTAAGCGTAGTAGATATGGCTGGCATTCCCAATAACCAACCCATAGCTCGCTTTAGTTGTTGGGCTGCCTGTTTCAGGGGGAATGAGGCAAAATGCTCTTCCTGGGCAAGGTCTTTAATTTTGGTGTGAGTGCATGTGACTAGCTGAGAGCTTAATCTGTGCCGTGGTGTACTTCTTGTTTCCACTTTTCCCTGCCATGAAAGCTGAGCCTTCAGGACCTTGCATTATGTAGTGCTCAGAAGTGTAAATAATGTATCTTGTTCATCCTTTTGGATAGCATTCAAGCAATAGTTGGATTATTTCTTCCAGCTCATGCTTCTGGATAAACCCATGTGTGCTGCAGTCGCGTTGTGCTGCTGCAGATGCACAGGCGGGTGGATGTTTTGGAAAGTCACCTGAAAGCTTCTGCACAGAGGAGCATGCTGTTGTGCATGTGTTCATTCTTAGATGTACTGGAATATATTCAAAGTGACTAATTTCATTTCAGGCATGAAATCCTATGATCATCTGACAAGATGGACTTCAAACAGATTAAATGCTGTCGTGGTATCAGTCAAGTAAGAGAGATTCTCCTCCTAGGTGGGATGAGGGTTGGGAATAAATTAATCTATTTCAATTAATCTAATTTTTAAATTTTTTTTGTTGATCATGTGCTTTGCTAGTTTTAAGTATTTGTAAACAAAAGGTGTCAAGGTTGCAGTGGTGCATTGTGGTTGGTGATTATTTTGGATATTGCTTTATGAAGTTGGGTGGGTAATAAAACATCTGATTCTCCAGGACAGACAGATAGTTCCCATTTTGCTGGGCATAGAAAATAATAAACATTCACCAACTAGGGCAGATGCTAGTGAGCCTTTCTCTTTATAAATAGCAGGAAGTAACACGCTTCTGCTTGCCTCTAACAGTTACAGGTTGGCACCTAAATACCATTTTCCCATTCAGTTTGAAGATGTGTATTCGGTAACGAAGTTCTTCCTCCAGAGCAGCGTCCTCTCCCAGTATGGGGTGGACCCAGATCGGGTCTGTGTTGCAGGAGACAGTGCAGGTGGCAACTTAGCTGCAGCTGTGGCACAACAGGTAAAAAAACCAAAACCAAAACAACAGCTGGTTTGCTAGCTCTTTTTTTTTTGTTGTTTTTTTTTGTCATTTCATGAACTCTTACAACAGACTAACAAAAACCTCTGCTCAAAGCAAGTGCACCTCCCAAATGTCTCTCGTGGTCTGTGTACGCTGGACATCATGCAGCCTGCAGGACTGTCGGCGAGGACGCTTGAGTTTCCAGCCAAGCAAACTGACTTGAGCCATTTAATGGCATCAAAGTAGCTTTTATGCTATGATGTCCTCCAAACCTTTAAACCCTAAAAAAAGGCTCTCTGCCCTATAATTAGGGCATATATCACTCTATCCTTAGGCATGTTTTGACTGGTTTAGGTATGTTGTTTGAAAAGGGAATTTTAGCAGTTTGACTTGTATAGATGTAAATAGCAGCAAAAAAATAAGAGGACTAAATGTTCCAGTGTCATTTGATCACACACATTTTCATTGCTGTTTGCCCTTCTCAGGTTTATTAAATAAAATCAGCGTGATGTTGTTGGTCTCTTGAGAAGTTATTTGCATTGTAATGAATCTCACTTGGAAAGGTTGCGAATATGGTGTGGGCACTGAAGGCAGAAGATGAGGGAGTCGGTGGAAATTTATTAGTGAAGAGGGAAATAAGATGACATATAAGAAATGTCAGTGTTCAATTAATCACATTTTATTTTACAAATGTCTAAAATGCACAGAATAGTATTTGTCTGAGTTTTAACACCTCAGGGTTAAAAACCCAAACAGAGGGATAAGCTCTAAATTGTGTGAAATGATTAAAGGAGACTCAGAAACCTGCCATTTTTAAGCTATAAGAATATAAATTTTCTGTAGTTATAGAAAAAGCATTTGTTACTACTTTGGAAAGAATAGTACTTCAAAAAGAATATTTTCTTGTTTAACGTAAGAAATAAAATGAAAGTATATTTGATGTTTGAGAATTTTTATTACAACATACTGTTCTGGGTGACCTGCCTATGAATTTAGAATTTCTTTAAATTAATCTATCCTGGTTTTATTGGTAATCTTATTTTGTTTATGTTGTAAAATGTGTGTGTTAATTCCTTGCTTTTAAAATCTTCTGCCAGTGTGGAAGAACCAACGCTTTTTAACTGACCTTTTGTAATTGCTTCTATTTTCTTCTACAGCTGTTGAAGGACTCTGAAGTCAAAACTAAACTCAAAGCCCAAGCTTTGCTTTACCCTGCTCTTCAAACTCTTGACCTGAATTTGCCATCTTACCAAGAAAATGAAAACAAGCCCATTTTACCCAAGTCACTTATGGTCAAGTTCTGGAGTGAATATTTTACTTCTGATCCATCTCTCAGGGAAGCAATGGCCTCCAACAGGCATGTCCCAGTTGAATCAAGCCACTTGTTTCAGTTTGTAAACTGGAGCAATTTGCTGCCTGAAGAGCTGAAGAAAGATCATGTTTACACCAGTCCCACCCACGGGAGCTCCAAGCTTGCACAGAAGTATCCGGGGTTTCTGGATCCGCGGGCGGCCCCGCTGCTGGTGAGCGATGACCAGCTACGCAGGCTGCCTCTCACCTACGTCCTCACCTGCGAGCATGACGTCTTACGGGATGATGGAGTCATGTACGCCAGGCGCCTCCAGGCAGCGGGTGTTTCTGTCACGCATGATCACGCCAAGGATGCCTTTCATGGGGCAATGATGTTTGTCTCTGGTCCAACCAAGCTAGCTGTAGGGCACCGGCTGCTGAACAGATATATCGAGTGGTTAAATGAGAATCTATGAGTTGAAAATGTTGCTCTGGTATGCCTGGCTTGTGTTCACTGAGTGCAATTGAGGAGCATAGGAGAATAGGAGTTATGTGAGTTTTTTGGGTGTGATGGCAGTCTTTGTTGTGTTGCCCTGCAGTGTCTGGATTGAGCATTTCTCATCATCCCTGGCAGGAAAATCAATCTGTTTCTAACCTCAGTGTTCTTTCAGTGCTGTTGTCTGAGCTCAGAACCCCATAAACAGCCAGGACTGCCCTGGGATTTCTCTCCTGGCCGAGATCAGAAGGGTTGGTGTGCCTGACCCTGCCCACATGCTGCCTGGGCTCACCCAAGCCCCTGGCTGGCACAGCGTGTGGGACTTGATGTCTTGTGTCAGTTGCTTCTTGTTTCTTCTTATTGCAACGTCTTCATGTAGCAGGCTTGTGCAAGCGGGCAATGTCGTTGTCTGCAGGTGGGAGGTGCTCAGTGGCCGCTTGCTCCCTGTCCCCTTCGGTGCGTTCCCTTGTCCCACGGGATGTGCCGGTGAGGCCCCGCTGCTGCCTTCGGGCAATGGGGTGAGCAGAGGCGCAGGGACCTGACTTCATGAAGTAAAAGGCAGCTTGTGAAACCCTGCCCTTTGCATGTGGCTGCTGGGTTTGTGCTGTGGTGTCTCTCCAGCACAGGTCGAGGGAAGCACTTGAAAACCAAATGGGATGGCTGTAACACAGTGCAAATCTTGTTGTGTTGTTGTTTGGGTTTGTTTGTGTTTTTTTTTAAAAGCATCTGTCTTACTCAGTAATTTCTTTCCTTAATCCCTGTACTAGAAGGAAATAGCATAACAGAACAGCCCTGGGTATTCATCAGATAAAAGAAGGCTGTGAAGGTCCTAGCCTTACACTAGCACTGCTGTATGTTTTATGCTCTACTTAAGTTATGTACACTGTGTTCTAATTATCCTTAAAATTGTTTAGCAGTTTTTACATACAAATTTTTTAAAATAAAATTAGCTTAGTAGCTGTATACTCTTGAAAAAGAAACACAATTCAGCTGTCAGTCTTGAACAAATATCCTCTATATAAATGTTTTGTGTATTAAATATAAATCCTACAGATTTTGAATGAGTGTACACATTGGTTGGCTATTGGTTTTAAACTGATCATAACACACCACAAACGTACTTCTAGCATCCTGTTTTTTTCTTTTGCATAAAAAATACCGAATCTTCAATAGTTCTCTGTTTTTCTGAGTGTGTGTGCAGCCTGTTTAGATGAAATGTATATGGAATGATTGCCACATTTTTCTTTTTCATCTTTATTATATTGAATGTAAAAATTAAATTTGTCTTCGATTCTAATGCAGCATAGTTTGTGTTACTCAAGTATCCCCTTTATTGGAAAGGAATAACAAGCCTTGGCACACGCTGTAGCTATCACAGACAACTGGGACCAAACCCAGGGAGATGCTGTTTCACTCCTGCTTAGTATCACGAATGTGAGTACTAGGCAATGCTGGACTGTGATGGTTGAGGAGAGAAACAGAAGCAGTTGAGAGGATGTCTTTCATCAAGAAAAGGATGCTGAAGCTTGCGACTGGGACGGAGAGCAGCGGGGAGCTGAGCCTGGCTGTGGAGAGGGCTGGGCCAGGGCTTCTGCTCACCCCAGCAGACGGGGTCAGAAAATTGGGTTTGGTATGGCAGCAGGAGCATTCTGCGTGTCTGTTTCTGAATCCAACCTTGCAATGGTGAGTGCCTTCCTGCCAGCACACCAGGTACAAAATGTACCATGGGACTAAAAAGCATCTCATATAGCCCACATGCACAACAGTGCAAGGCGCTTGCATGGTTGCACATCTGCAGGGCACGTGTGCACTCGTGCAAGCTCCCAGCGTGTTTGGGAAGTTTTTTCACACAGTGTTCTCCGTAGCACTGCCAGCAGGTCCCGGCTTTTGCCCATGGGACTGGGAGCAGACATCTTGACTGGAGTTTTAACTCTCTCTCATTTGGAATCAAAGTATTCCTGAGAAAGTAGGGCTTTGGGGCTTTGCCTCAGTAACACCTTTGGTCTGACTTTTTATACAGTTATACAGCCATGTCCAGAAGAATATACCTCAGGTTGGGTATTCCCAATGCTGTAAATTCTAGCGGCATGAACTGAGTTGGCCTTTAGTCACCATCAGTGATCCTTTCTCTGAGTCTTACAGGCTGCTTTATTCTTTCTTCCATATAAAGAGCAGAAAGACTTGCTTAAAGAACATTTGGAGAGGAGAGTTATTTTGTTTGTGTAGGAGGGGGACATGCACAGAGCTGGAATATGAAAGCTGGCATCCCTCAGCAGATAACATTGCTGTGACTGCCACTGGCTTTGAGTGTTCTCCTTCCCTGCAGGTGGTGGGACACAAGGTGGCATTAGTGCAGTTAAAGCGTTGTGGAAGGCACATCCATCACTCGGTGACAAGGACTAGCATGACAAGCATGAGGCAGACTGAAGAGGTGGGCTCATGCTGGCCACGACAGTCTGGGTGGCCTAAAAATCATCATGGGAGCCTGAGTGGGATCTGCCCTGCCCGACTCAGGGGAGGCTTTGCCTCCCTTCAGGGGGTGCTGGACATGCTGGGCAGCACCCAGCCTCTGCTGGCAGAAAGTGTGCCAGCCCAGCGGGAGCAAACCTGGGACACCCTCTGTGTCGGTGTTTCCTCTGTCGTGGAAGAGGACCAGTGAAGGTGTTGCTCGGGGTGTGTGTGTGTACAGCTCCTGGCAAAGCCTGGGGAGGGCTTTGGATGTGGGTCCTGGCGTTTCCTCTGTTTCTTCAGACAAATACTCATGGAAGGCATTGGGAAGGGCTTGGCAGGCTTGCTGATGGGGTGGTTGTTGGCCCAGAAGGGAGCCTGGGGAGGCAGTGAAGGAGGAGGTGAAGCCGTGCCTTTAAGGTTAAATGCTTAAATTAGTGGAGAATCTGATTGAGCAGGCATTGAGGAGATAAAGTGGTGAAGATGTTGGTAAGTGAAAGACACCTCTAGAAATGATCTTTCTTACCTTACAGAAAAGTTTTTTACCTGTAAGACAGAATAAAAACTTGCACTCTAAGCAAGAACATGGACAGTATTACCAACCTCTGCCTGCATGTTTTTATAGGGCTCTGCCTGGAACAAGCAGTAAATGTCTTTTAACCACCAGCACCTAAATGTGGCCTAATGATTGATTGGACTGTATCTGCTTTTCTGATTTTCTGATTCCTGAAATAGACTTTTTGAGTTGGAAATGCTTGGGGAGGCACAAAATGAGACAGTAAAAATTGCAACGTCAGCGTCTCTGACAGGAGAGGCTGAACCCACAGTATGCAACTCGTTTATCCAGAGCAGAAAACAGTAAAAACCACCCAAGGGAAGGCTTTGTTCCATCTCCCAGTAGAGACTGAAATGAAATCTGGTGTTGGATAAGTCAAAGACAAAGCTTAGCCTTGCCATCGTCACGGTGTGGCTTTCATGGTGGTGTTCTAGCTGGGGAAGGCTGTGCTGTAGCTCTGCCCTGCCACAGCTGAGCCCGTCCAGCCAAACCTTGCTACAGCATGGGCAGGCTCGGGCCCTTCCAGCGTGGCACGCCGTGCTCCTGCGTGCACTGTGTGTGCACCATGCCCTTTGCTGTGGGCCCTGGGGCTGAGTCTCAGGCTCCTCTGGTCCTCTCCTGCTCAAGAGGTGCAACCCTGGTGGGAGTTTGCAGAGGAGCCAGCTCTGGTGGCAGACATCAAACCTTCCAAGGATGCCTGAGCGTGTGGGGGGCTGACCTGACTCTCCAGTTCCCCTGTCACCTGTATAAAACACGATACAGTGGTAGGCATGTGCAGAGAAGATGAAATTAATTCACGCTTGCGACTGAGTGGAGAAAATAAAGCATCCTCACCAATTAGGGTTACCCCGTTATCAGTTTGTTAAGAGTCCTTAACTTTTTGCTCAAGTACTATATTGGTTTAAAAAGAACCAAAACAAAAAGAAAATCCCCCAAACTGCAACTTGGCAAATAGTTTTTCCAGTATTTTTGGAACTGTTGATTAAGTTTTTCCCTTAAATTGTTAAATTGTTCCAATTTGGCAAATTCTGTTTAAAGCCCAATCCCATTGGTGCTGCTCAGCATATTCATTATTTTCATTAACCACTTCACAGAAGCAGTTTCAAAGGCTCCCTTTAAAGCTGTTTTATTTTGTTTCGGTTTCTCATGCTAAGGTTAGCCGGGGGCCCCAGGCTGAACGCCACCCAGCAGAGGACAGCACATCTCAAACCTGTGGTACCACCAGCGAGGAGAACCTGGAGCTGCCTGGTATTGCTCGTCTGACACCCACACCAGCTGTGCGCAACACCCGGCTGTTTTGGCAACAACAAAAACTGCTACAGAGATGCCCTTTAATTCAGGTATTCTGTATTGCGAAGCCCACTGGACGACAACATAATTACAGATGCTAGCTCACGCGACTAAGAGCATTGCTAAGTCTCTGGCCTCAAAATAATCAAGGTTTAGAAAACTGCTCAGAAACAAAAGAATCTATGCAATATTAATAGAGATGATAAACTGGGACAAAAATCTAAAAACACTGACGTTACATGAAGAATATTTTAACTATAACAATTATAAGAAATCTTTGAAATGTCTTTTTCTTTGAAATATTTGTGCCTTGCCATACATTTTTTTTTTTTTTTCTCGAGGGAGAGCATGTTTTGGTCTAGATAAGGATGGTGACCTGCCCTCCTTCCACACCTCTGCTGCAGCTTTGATATCCCCAGTGCCAGTGAACCCCCTTGTGCGGGAGCACGGTGGCCCTGGGCAGAGCCCAGCAGGGACCCCCCCTGCCTGGCCCTTGCCCCCTTGGTGATGTGCAGGATGGAGAGATCTTCCTGTCCCCGCTCCCAGGGCTCGGCTGTGCTGGTGGGGGTACCAGGGCAGGCAGGATCCAGGGGACAGGGGAGAGGAGTGGGGGATCCCTGTCACAGCTCGGCTCTCCCGGCAGCGCCCTGGCTGTCCCACTATTAGCAAAACTGGAAAAAAAAAAAAAAAAAAACCCAAACCAAAAAGTTGCATTTTACACCTTAGTTTCTTTCAGCCCTAGCTGTTGGGTATGGTTTGTACAAATCTGCTGATGGTGGCTGGAAAGCGCTGAGGTGGAGTTAGTTATCGGTTACCTGTGAAGAGTGCTCATCTGCCCCGGGAAATTGTCTTTGCAAACAGCCTGATGCCCAGCAGCATCACACCAACTCACCCGTGCCCACCTGCTTGAATAGCCAAACAGGGGCAGCGGCAGGGGCAGGCACATTTTTGGAGGGTTACGTCTTTATTGCTCCATTACCAGTTCTTTGAAGCTTTACTGCAGCGTGGAGGAAGAAATGCTCCATTTATTCAGCCCCTTTTTATCCTTCAGTGCAACAGCAGTTGCCTGAATGAACAAAATATTTAAAAGCTGGTAAATGAGAAGCCGGTATTATTTATCAGCCATGGGGGAAATTTTAAAGCAGCTTCTGTAATGCTTAAATATTAACTGATTTATTGGCCTTGTCTTCAGAGAAAAGCGAGAATACCTTTTTATATCCTAGATATTAGTAGGGTTAATACTGGCTAACCTTAAGGTTCATCACAATGAAGGGGAGGGGAAAAAAAAGGTATTTTTAGAAGCTGAACAATGTTTATTTCTCCTCTTTAAAAATAATCATGGTGGAATTCAGACTTTCACTGATGTGTGTCACGACCTTGCATTTAACTTCTCTACTGGGCTTATTCATCAAGCCCTGATTGCATGCAGCTGCTGTTTGCATTTTATAAGAAGAATACATTTATAAGTGTATGATATATAGTGTATGTACATTGCTTTGTGTAAATCCAACAAAATTTCACATTTTAAATACATGTTGTACTTTAGGGAAACACCAAAGCTCTCCCCACACCTGCAGCAGTGTGGGGAACGGCCCCAGAACGTATCGACCTGGAAGGCTCAGGGTGGCAGGGCCCAAGCTGGGTCTCACCCGTCTCCCTCCTGCATGACCCGGGAGGAGGAGGAGGAGGAGGAGGAAGGCCTCAGGATGAAGTTTCCGTGCAGCAGCTGAGAGCAGCGAAGGCCTCTTCTTCCTCCTCTTCCTGGGAGGTGTATGTTGAAAAAAGGGGTTTATAGCTTTGGGGGAGCAAAAGAAATCTGTATGTTGGACTTCTTGAAATATAAATTATTAACGAAGATCTATTCTTCCCAGGAAAAAAAAATTAATTGAATAACTGAAGCAATTTCATGTCTTTCCTCATTTTCAGGCCCTACATATAATTAGTACAATTCCAAATAACAGATGGCAAAGTGCTAAGGGAGCGATTGTATATGAGATGTGTATTATGAAGGCATTTTATGCAAATAACATCCTACGTGTAGCCATTACACCGCAGGCTTGCTCAGACATTGCTGTCATAAAAGCAGAATTGTGGGCAGAAGATACGCAGGTGGGAGTGGATTCATTCGGGGTTTATCTGCTCTTTGTGTGTGCTGCTTGTTTGCACACAGCAATTCATAAAAGCCAGATCTCTTGCTCAACAGCACCCAGCATGGTGCTTTTGGGATGAGGGGGTATGGGTGCTGGCCCACAGGGCTCGCTGCCAACATCAGCCAGGAGATGCTCAGCCCTTCTCCCACCCTCTGCCTCCACGCCCTCTCTCCTCCATTGGGTTCCAGTCACTGTGATGCTGCAGGTTTTTCCAACTCCTCAAGCTTCCCATTCTCTCCAACATCCTGAATCATACTGATTTTAGGAGCTGGAGAGATTCATCCATTACCTCTGCAAGGCAGTGATGGAAAAAAATGTAACTTCTGGTTTACAGTAAATGGCTGCAAAAGGTCTGTGCAGTATAATCCTCCTTGGGCTTCGGTTGATTCTTCAGCTATTAGATATACTGCAGCATGGAAAAGAGTCACAAAGCTTGGCCAAAGGCTGTGTGGGAAACGCTGCCTTGCTGGGGGACCTGACCGTGTTTGGGCAGAACCGTGGCGAAAGGCTGGGCACTGCACCTGAGCAAGTGTGGTGGCAGGGGCTGCCCACGGCGGGGCAGGCTGCCTTTCCTGGTCGAATGCCCCATTTATTTAATTTTGAACATTTAATGCTTTAAGATAGTGGGTTTGGTTTGGTGTGTTTGGTTTTTTTTTTTTCTTTAGCAAAACCTTAACACTGCTGGATGGAGGCCAGCAGCAGGGGAGGGGTGTCGCTCAGGCTGTGGGTTTGGCACCCCGGAGCCCGGCTGTGCTGGGGCCATGGCAGAGCCAGGAGAGCCGGTGCCCAGCGTGGGGCTGGGAAGGGGTTGCAATGCCGCAGGGCTCGCAGCGTTCCTTGCTGGAGCCTTTGAGGGGAACAGCAAACGCTCCGAGTGCTGCCCTAGGAAGGCTTCCTGCTGCTGTTCTGTTTCTTCTTGATTTTTCCTTGCTGGATTCAGATTTCGTTATGCCACGAAATGTGGCTTTTGCGGTAAATTACATTCAAGCCAAACAAAATTGGTTTTGAATTATGTTTATAAGCCAGCTCTGCCTGGGAAGCTTTTGTACTGCCGCTTTCCTTCAGCAGGGCAGTGCCCCTGTTAGAGCTGGAGTTTTCACAGCCAAACTGTGGGAAGTGTCGGAGGTCGGGAACTTTACCTTACACTTGCCCAGCAGGAGTCGTCGAGTCAGGAAAGCTTCACCCCAAACTCTGGGGCAGCTGGGGGCTTCCATGGGTCTGTTGAAACCTGCAGCTGGAGGGTAGTAGTGGTGCTTCCCAAATGCCATGTGCACAGCCATGCAGCAGCATGGTGCATGCTTGCAGGGGTGATAGTTCCTCCTGCTTGGAGGGGTGATGGCCCCTCGGCGCCTGCTTGTCCCCCAGCTCCCTGTCCCTGGGGATCAGCCGAGCGGGTGGTTTTACTGCTGAAGGCAGGGAGAGCACAGAAATGCTCACATACCTTTTTCTGGCAGGGAGCTGGCAAACGAGCATCTGAGTCCAAACACGACGACTTTGGCTTGGGGACCGAAGCAGAGGAGAAATGGGTCACATTCCCCAGAGCACAGGGAAACCAGGTACTGCTGGGCTAATATAAACAAGCCACAGATAAACAAAAGTAAACATTTAATTCTACCCCTTCTTTGTACCAAGGATAGGAACAGCATTAGGCTATCACATTTACAGTAACAGGCTGTGCAGCCTTCGCCCAACGCCGGCTGGGCTGGTGTACACATTTGCTGACCCGTTTGCACTGCAGTTGTCATGGCAAAGTTCTTGCTTCGGTTCATGGTGGCCAGGGCAAGGTATTAATTAACTTCTAGTAATAATTTATAATCTGAAAAAATATTCCCATGTTCCATTTTGCTCATGGGGGCTGAGTGGGGATAAACATCCACTGTTCAAAAGGCTCTGCAGGAAAGGCACCACATTTCACTCAAGGTCAGCTTCGGTGACTCATACCAAGCAGTCAAATGCAAATACATCGTAATAAACCGTTAAGTATGCATGACTCATTTTAATAGGCCTCACTCCAATACAAATTGACTAATGGGTATTTAATGACAACAAATGTGCCTGACTCCCATTGCATTTCTTCTTTAAAGCCCACAGGATGCTAAAGAACCCAATGAATTTAGCTGCACGCCATTAATTTACGGCCGGAGCCTGCCATTGTCTTCCAGTCTAAGTGCCCAGGTTTTGCAAACTGGCTTCAAATTGACTTGGAGCTGCAGGCTTAAATCTTAGCGGCACCATTTCAACAGAGAAATACTATAGACTTCTATCAAAAGAGCATGAAGAAGTTCTGTAATCATTAGGGGCTGTTTGGTTTCTTGAATGGGTGGTGGCTGCATTTGGCTGTTTCTCAGCGGAAAGATTTGTACTGATGATATTCCTCAAAAGACCAGTTGACTGTAATAAAAAAGTGTGTTACTGGGGTGCTGTAGGACTGAGAGTACCCCCAGGTATGCCCCCAGGATGCTGCAGCTTGCACACAGGCAGAATCTCTCCTGCTTACCAGGCTTTTAATGCACCCTTGGAGTGCTTGTGCTTTCCACCCCTGCCTTTCTCATGCGCCCACACCCCAAAATGGTCTCTTTCCTCTCTTCTGGACCCAAATCTGTTCTGGAAGGTTAGGCTTCTATTAGCAAATGCAAATGCCTGAGTACTGACTTTATAACTTGTATTAACTTGTTCCTTCAACATAGCTATACATGAGATACCTTGTGTTCCTCAAAATGCCCTTTAAACCCCTCTGTGCAAGAGAAGGTGCGGTTGGCAGATCTGGAGAGCAATGGGTTTCCCAAGTCAAGCTCTGTGAGCTGCTGCCAGGCAGAACGCCATCTTCCACAGGCACAATTTGTTTTGAAAAATAAATCCCTCTGCCCTTTCAGTGAGAGTGGAAAAACGTACCAGCTGTCTGCGTGTTTAGAGGTTTGTGAGGTGTGTCAACATTGTGTAATTAAAGTTTCCTTATTAACCATGCTGGAAACCTTATCAGGCAAACACAGGTCTCCAGGTGCTTTGAAAAAACCCAGCATGCGTGCTGGTATCCTGGCCATGTGACACTATTTTCACTGTAGACACAGGTCTTATTGGATGCTTTGGTTGGTTGTTTGCATGCAGTTGTTGTTTTTAACAGAGTAAGAATCTGTCACAGCCTGCAGCAGAGAACTGAATGGGGATGTCAGTGGCTGTGCTTTCCTAAGGCTGGTATGTAGGAAAAGACCATCAGTTGCTTTTGAATCTGTTTCTAAATAAATGATCCATCAAGGATGTAGGCATTTGGAAGCTAAGCTCACACAGGGATGATAGATATGCAGTACTTGGAGAGAAAAGCGTTCTGTGGCGATTCTTGTTTCCCCGTAACGTGGCCGTGTTTGCAGCCAACCTCGAAGCTTTGCTCTGAAATGCTCTCCATGGCAGTGCCCCCCTGAGGAAGGCTCGAACCTGGGCTGGTCAGGACGAGACTGTGTGCTGTTACCTGTGTAGTCAGGAGCAGGGATGAGCCGAAGACCACAACCCTGAGACCAAGCGGTCTGTCTGAGAATTGGAGATACCCGCCCCAGCGGTCCTCTGCCTGCGGCTGAAACATCCCTTTCTCCTGGGCAGGACCTTCCCCAGCGAACGGACCACCCCGGCCAGAGCAGAGGGCAGCGCTGCTGCCACCGCCATCAGTTGAGCTTCTGCTGCAGCCCCTGAGGCTCCTCTCGTGCCTGAGGAAGCCTTGCCCTCAAGCACATGAGCTGTACAAAGGGCTAACCTAGCAGGGGGCAGCTTTTTTAGATACGCTTAAAACACTGGAACTTAACTAGCAGTTTGTCCCCTGCGAGGGATGAAGCAGCAGGCTGGTGCCGTAACAACATATGGTGTTGTGGGGAGCTGCTCACCCAGCCCACAGCGGTGCCAGCACTGCCCCTGTTTCCCAGATGCCGCAAGCGATCTAAATACTGCGGGAGTGGCCTGGTTTTGCTGGGATTGGAGGCAGCAATCAGATGCAGGTATACATGCACTTGTTGCAAATGCATGGCCGTCTGCTCGGGGTGCAGTAGGGGCTGGTTTGGTGTCTGCCAGCAGTTCTGAGCAAGCTGTCACTGAAGGGTGAATAAAGGGGGCTTGGCTCATTTACTAAAGGGGCAATTAATAAGCCCCCCAAATGCTGGGATTTTATTTTTCTGTCAAGCCTGCAGGCAGAGTGAAACACCTTTTCTGTAGCAGGCTGAGAAGTCCTCTACTTCTTATGTGAGCCAGGAAAAAAAGACTGATCCTTCTGCCTTCGGTCAGTAATGCACGTTGACAAGTCACAGAGCAGCAGCCTTTTGGCTTGAAACCTCACTTAGAGCACTCTTATGCACGGCAATAAAAGTTAAATGGAAGTATATGACAGCTGACATGGCACAGTGCAGGATTTTTTTAAAAATCTCCCCTGGATACAAACCAGCCCCGTAGCAGTGGAAATCCCAGACAAGGAGCATCTCACGTGTGAGCCACGCATCCACCCAATCTAGTTCAACCCAAAACGCCGCTGAGATTGCTCTCCTGCTTGTTTTTATGGAAGAAAACTGCAGCACCCTCACTTCCTCATGCGATGATGGGTGCTTTTGGCTGGGACACCCAGGCTGGGCATGCCCTGCCCCAACAAACTGAAACCTAATCTTTTATGGAGGGCCCTGGGGCTTCTGAACAGAGGAAGATGGTGGTCCACAGGTAAAAATACAATCAAAACCATATGTAAAAACACCACTGTATCATTTGAAACCAAGAAACAATTTTTGTGCTGATATCAACTGTTTCAGGTGCATTAGTTGCAGTGGAGCGGAGTCATTTTGCATTAGCAGCATTTATTCTCAAAGTTAAAACCAATAATATTACATAGCAATTATGAATAAACCATCAAGCTTTGTTAACATGTTAAAGTGTGTTACTACATGAAAAGTAAGTGCTCTTCTTTAGCGTTCTGCTTTAACACTAAAATACGTTGGTTTGATTGGTTTGCTAACTGTAGAATGTCCCTGAGCTGCTGCATTTGTTGCGTTGATCTCCGACTGTAACAGGAGAGGCTGTTCTGTGGTTGGAGAAGACTGGATGTAATCAGGATGCAAGCCACCAGGCTTTGCCCTCCTGGCACCTCTGGGGATTTCTCAAAACATGGGATGAAGAGCCGGGCTCTCCACCTCGACGGCTGCCCTGTGTGCAGCCCACACAAGGTAAGTGCTTTGCACAGCACCAGCCGTGCTGGGCGGGAGCTGGGGACCTCCGACTGCTGGCTCCACGGCTCGCTGCGAGATCTGCATGTTGTCCAAACAGGAGCATTTCACACAAAATCCTTTATCGTGCTCTCGGCACGCCGTGGGCTCGCCCGGCGCGGAGCAGAGCTGCAGCCCGTCCGTCCTCCCTGGGCAGTTCCCAGACGGGTCTCTGTTAAGGGGAAGTGGTTTTGTTTACTCACTCCTTGGCTCGGCATACATTTTGCAGTACGTTCCTCCCACGAATATGGCCCCCGTGTCCTGCTCAGCCAAACAAATCGCTCCTTTGCCTTGACTCATTAATGATTGAATCATATGCAAACGAAGTTAAAGGGTAATGTTGTGCTGCGCTCCAGGGATCCCAAAGTTCTCACCAAGGCATGGTCCGGGAGTGCTGGTGGAGAGGCAGCGGCAGCCCTGGGGATGGTAAGGTGTCCTTGTGCCCCGAGAGCCGGCTGTCGGCTGCGGCTTCTCGAGAAAACTCTGCTATTCCTCTAGCGAGACCATTTCTGAATGACTCTTTTAACTGTTTTACCCTGACCGCTTACTTTAAAATTGATTAATCAGTCTTTTTCTAACAACTGTCTAAATCAATGTATCT
This sequence comes from Gorsachius magnificus, assembly GCA_034008185.1. Classification (NCBI taxonomy): domain Eukaryota; kingdom Metazoa; phylum Chordata; class Aves; order Pelecaniformes; family Ardeidae; genus Gorsachius; species Gorsachius magnificus. Next base: position 39,677,267 of record CM067087.1, read on the forward strand.
GTCAATACAGTAATTTTTAAGTTATTATTTGCATTTAAAGTGCTAACATTAGTGCAGCGTGTGCTAGAATTAAAATCTCACTGCAGCTTTGAGTTTCTTCTCGAGAGCCTGAACAGCCAGGGCTAGGCTGGGTGCTGCATGTGGGGTTATTCCGACCAGAGTCGGCAGGCATGGCTATGTAATTTTTGTTTCCTGTGATATACAGTATAAATTGAGATGTTTGCTGGGTGTAACTTTATGAAGTTTTGTGTATGCTGTGCTTTATTCTGTCTCATGATCTACTTTTAAAGTAAAATACAGTGCTTTGAGAGCAAAGACCTGTTAACAAATTCTAGACACTAGAACAACTTTGAAAATGCTTGAAACAATTCCACAGTCTGCAATGACTGTCTTTAGCAGATTTCATGGCAGTCACATTGCTGCTTTTTCAGAGCTTAGGCTTAGCTTGATTTTCCTTTTAATCTATATCCTATTTTTCTAACATTTTGTTTTCCCCTGATTTCTAATTGTTTTGCTAGTATTTTAACCCAAGGCACTCACTAAAAGCTTTCTTTCGCTTGCAGTTCCCCTGCAGGTGGGGGTGGGTGTCTTTGCCTGAGAAGGGAGAGGAGCGAGCACTTGAGATCCTACTCTATTTCTTTTCCTGTAGCAAGAAAGCATTTTTTTAACCAACCCTTAGAAAGAAAGCAAAATCTGTCCTTGGGCAAACTCACACTTTGGCGCAGCTTCCTAGAAAGCATTGCTCCTTAAGAGCAGCGATCGTGCTACTTACTTCCAAGCTGACAGGAGCAGCTCTTTGTCCGGAGCCAAAGAGAAAATGAAATAGCAGTGCTGGAGGGCTGGCGGTGGTGCTGGCTGCCCTGCCGGGAGCTCTCCTGGCTGCAAACAGGCACACGTTTGCCAGCCCGGTGTTCGGCGCTGTCCCGGCAGGGAACAGCTTCTACTCCTCCAGCCACTCCGTGGGGCTGGGCTTGGGGGGCTCCGTGGTATGCAGGGTGTGGGCTTAGCAGAATTTATGGCTGTGATTGAATAAATCATACATAGTGTTCTCGCTTCATAGGAAGTTAGCAACAAAAGTGACTTGAAGTTTGTGAATTTGACTTCGGAGGCGTTTTATCCTGGTCTTGACTGTGCCGTCCCCTTGACTGTGGTTGTTTTCATATCGGTTAGGACTCAGTCATAACCGAACCTTCCCATCTTGAAAGGGCTTTTTGTAGCAAACAGAAGAAACTCGTAAAACCCCAGGAGCAGAAATGCCCTGTGCCTGCAGGAATGGCTCAGAAGTCCTACGGCATGCCTGTCGTGATGCACAGGATACGCGCTTCATCCTCTCAGGGCTTTCCATGCGATTCTCGTACTAAGTTACCAGCAAAACCATACAAAGTGCATGACGAATGGTTCGATTAATTTAATAAACACATTCTCTCCTGACTTCTTAATGAATTCCAAGTAACGCTGTCAGAGCGTGGCTGTATTGCTGCTAATGAGATCATCCTTTGTAAGTCTTGACAGAGGACTTCTTCTTTAGTGATGAGTGAGGAGACCATGGGACAGGGCTTGGGTAACAGGGGGGCACATGACTGCCAGCAAGGGCTGTGACAAAGTGATGGCAGGTGAATTTCACTTTCACAGCCTCTGGTACTGCCGTAGGTTTGGCCAGGCAGCAGCTGGCATGCTATGGCAGATGCCTTCAGGTGATGCTCTTACTTCAAACTCCTCACGCTGGTTTTTGCTCAGGCAAGTTTTCATCTCGTTCAGTAACTCTGGTCAACAGCTGAAAGTAGAAATCTTCTGTGCATCAGGGATGTTCTTTGAGTTCAAGTCTCTACTTACATATAAGCTATAAGGAACTAGCATGCTATATTTACCTATTACAGCAGCAATATAAAAATAGCCATGCAATGATATTTTACTAATTTTTATTGTTTTTTTTTTTCTTTTGACTTTCCAGGCTGTGAACGAGACAAGTGGCTGTTTGCTGATGAACAGAGGCCTAGAAAAGTATTACCTTTCCACGATGTACAGCCTTGAGTTCATTTTAGGCTTCATTGGAAACACCATTGCTGTGTTCGGCTATATTTTCTGCCTGAAAAATTGGAAAAGTGGCAACATCTATCTGTTCAATTTATCATTATCAGATTTATTATTTCTGTGTACTCTTCCAATACTCGTGAATGGCTACTCCAGAGATCAGTGGGCAAAGAATAGCGTCTTGTGCCACAGCAACAGATTCCTGTTGCACGCAAACCTTTATAGCAGCATCCTTTTCCTCACCATTATCAGTATTGACCGATACATGCTCATAAAACATCCTTTCAGAGAACATTTTCTACAGAAGAGGAAAACGGCCCTTATCGTGTCTGTTGCCGTATGGGTCGGGGTGATACTGGAACTGCTGCCACTGATGTATTTCCTGGGCCATGTAACGTCTGCCAATAATTACAACTCTCTTGATTACGCAAGCTCTGGAGACCCCATGAAAAACCTCATCTACAGCATGTTCCTGACTGTCTTTGGGTTCCTTATCCCTCTTGTGATCATGTGCTGCTTCTATGTGAAGATGGTTCTTTTTCTTAAAAACAGGAGTGAGCAACTTAGTTCTCCCCTGATGCTTGAAAAACCTTTTACTTTAGTCATCCTGACAGTGGTTATCTTCTCGCTGCTCTTCACTCCCTATCACATAATGCGCAATGTCCGACTTGCTTCCCGAATACCAGCCTTGAACATATCTGTGTGCACGCAGGGCATCATCAACTCCATTTACATCATCACAAGACCCATTGCATTTTTAAATAGTGCCATTAATCCTGTTTTTTATTTCTTAATGGGTGACCACTTCAGAGAGATGCTGATGGCAAAAATAAGGCAGCTCTTGAGCAGGTTCACAGCCACCAGCAAATGAATGAAAAAGGAGACCCCCTCATAGTGAAAGATGGGGGGAGGAAAATCTCTTCAGGAGAGCATTCACCAATGCACAGTGCCATTTTTTTAGATAACTTTATTTGTGCTATAGAACATGTGAGAGCTGATCGTGTTCATCTAAATGCACTTGTTACCTTACTGTATGGGAGATGACCTTCTGCTAATCTGACTCCAGCTCGCTCACAGGAAATGCAGGAGGAAACTGTGCTCTCGGAGCAGGATACGCTATGGCCTATTAATATTGTAAATAAAAGATCATTATGATAGTTCTTAGAGGTAAAATAGGCTGCTCTCAGATGGCTGCTTTGTGAGCCATAACTTCGTGCTGGACTGGACTTAGGCTTGGATAAAATGTGCCGGGGCACTAATTCATGTGGTCAACACAATCCGGGGATTGAGGTTGAGTCATCTTTGTAGAGGTGTTTGCAAACTCTGCATCTCATGGGAGGTTTGCCTTTCAGAATAAATAACTGGAATGATTTACATTTCCAGCTGATTTGGCCAGGGTTGGCATCTCAGATGTGGCAAAACAGGAGGGTATGCAAAGGCCTGGGTGGAATGGTTTGTTGGCGTTGCCAGAAGGGAGGCAGTGGCTTGGTTGCTATTTTTGGTTGTGATGAATGTAAGGAGTGCAGAGAGCTGTAATGTTTGGCTTCTGGTCTTACAAGCATTCCATGGAAGCCCATGAGACAGCAAAGATGTGTGTGTGTGCAGACAGGTTCTTTCACACTTTGATATTAAACCTGGATTCAGTTTGCAGAAGTAAAAATAAAAAAAATGTTTTGGTTTAGTTCTTAACTGAGATTTGCCTTTGTACATCACTGGGACAGCTATGCAGGCTCATACTGGCATTTTTGCAGTCACTTTCCAAAGTATAGATGTATTTAACTTTAATGTAATTAGCTGTAAGTGCGAGCAGAATGTACAGCTTGAAGCAGAATTTGGACCTCATGGTTAGAACTTCATTAACTGATAACGAAACAGGAGCTAACGAGGAGCCAGTTCTCTGCCGAACATCCCTGCAGAATCGTTGCAGCAGCAGAACTTACTCTCCAAATGACTGACCTGACTTCAAATGTAAAGGCTGAAGAGATCAATGAAGTGATATACTTGCGTGAGCTTGGGCTCGGGAAGGACCTGCTGAGAGCGCTGGGGCACGCCAGAGGAGCGTGGGCAGGGTGCGGGCAGCCCCCTCCCTGCCTGAGTTCCAGCGAGCGATGGAGGAGCCCGCAGGGAAGCATGAGGTGAGCAATGCCCGGGGCTCAGTGCTCCCCGAGGCATGGGACCGACGGTTGTTTCTCATCAGCGACAACTTTAGTTCTGCTTTCTGATGTGTTGTTCATCTGCAATACTCTGAAATGTTTCACTAATACCCGCCTGCGATAATAAACTGTGCATCCTGTTAAAAAACAAAGCAAGCCTCCTTCGTGTTGAGTATTTTGCTTTATATGCTATTCTCTCTAATGTCCACAAAGCCACTCTATCTGCCTTTTTCCTGTTAACAGTAACATCCTAAAGTTTGTGACCAAAAGTACTTTATCCCTCAAATTGAGGGATAAAGTAGCTGCTTTCCTCTGAAAGTATCTCTCACAAATATCCATGTCAGTGTTCCCCTGGGGCACTGGGTGGCCATGACACGTGCTGGGTGCTATGCCCAGGCACCTTCAGGGCACCCACGGGGATCCCCCTGAGTTCGGTGTGATGGATGATGATCCTGATCCTGGTGATGCTGCGGGAAGGATTTTGCTGTCACATCAGACAAGTGTCTCCTGCACCACTCCCCCAAATGTTTGCCATGGTTCTGTGTGTCCCCCCCCCCCAGCAATGCTGCTGGCTAAAGCCACTGCGCTCTGGCTCAGCCGGCAGCAGTTCCCACACTGGACCAGCAAAGCTTTGGGGAGGCTGGAACAGCAGCCAGGCTGCGTTGGCGGGGAGAGGGCTGTCCGGAGAGTGCTAACCAAAGTTTTCACTGGAGAGAAATGTGCGTAAATCCTTATTTTCTTCCCTCTGTTTGCTTTGTAACAAGTCTTTACACGTAAATCACTAAATTGTTCTGTCAGTGGTGGAAAAAAGATCCATCAGGTGTGTTACGGCAGCACGGCCCGGGACAGATAAGGCTGCGCTTGAGTTTCCATTATAAATGCCTCCTGTTTTTTAAGGGCCATTGTAGGTAGCATCAAGAGGAATAATTCAGATGAGGGTGACATGGTACATGCTCAGCCCAATACAAGTGAAGCTAAGAGCAGAATTTCCAAAAGTGAGCTGAATATTCTTTTTTTAATGTTGAAGTCTAACACATTAAAGAGGAATTTTCTTCCAGGGAAAGCATCATACAGCAATATTAAGCTGAAACACATTTAGTAGACCCACGTTTGCCTTTTGCAGTGGACAGAACAGGACTTCTCAAATAAATGTTTATTTTTGAAACCTGTTGCTATTCAGGTCTTTCCTGTATCAGCTCAGTGGCTTCTTTTTCTTATGAATGGGCTTACATGGGGCACAAGAGGAGTTGGTGGGTTTTGGTTTTTAAATATGTAATAATCTCAGAGCAGAAGTGGAAAGGCCATGCATGCTCTGCCTGGACGTGCTGTTTGTATTTGATTTTTTTACCACATTAGAGATTTGTGATTGTCAGCTCCTACATCTGGCCATCTATATTTGCTCTCACTCATGCCATCCACCTTGGGCTTGAGAGAGAATGTTCACCTAGCAACGTTATTAATGAGATTAGTGTCATAAAGTGGTGAATATTATTAATACTGGAATACCATAGCTGGTTCAATTTGCAGTCTGTGTAGTATTCCTGGGATTATATAGATGGCTCCCGGTGCCCCCACCCCAGGCCCATCAGAGGCAATGCCCCTTGCGGGCAGTTTGCCACGTGCCCTTTCCTTCTCAGTAGCAGTGTTTCTCTTCTGGTGATTGCCATCATCTTTACAGGGTACGGAAACTTCTTTCTTCACATTTTGATGTCATGGAGCGGTTTCGTGACACCAGGCATCCCTTTTTTCCTCCACGTGATGGCCGTACGTGCTGGGCGGTGAGATGGCAGCAACCCCTGGGTTGTGCAAGTGCCAGTTCAGCACCCACATCTCGGCTGCAAAGGGCAAAGCAGAGGGAAGGGGCTGCCTGGCGCTTGTTCAGGCCCTGTACTGAAGGCAAAGCGGGAAGGAAGGAGAAGGCAGAATATAAATAAACCTCCGCCTATGAGCTGCTTTCCAGAAAATAGCTTGTGCGAGCCTCGGCTCGCCGAGTGCTGGCCTCCCCCGGCAGCTGTGTGTGCAGAGGGGCAGATGAAGATGGGCAGCTTCCCTGGGAGTAGCTGCATTGGTAGTTTGAAAGGATCTATTTAATTAGGCCAGTATGAATTGAAATGGTAAGCCACAGCCTGCTCTTAATGATATCAGAGAACACATCTCTGCCCCTTCAGAGAGCATGTGGGGTGGCAAGGGTTGTTTGGGGAGTGCAGCTGACCCTGCCTGGTGCCTGGCCCAGCTCATTCCTGCCCATGGCTGCACACGGGATGCTCCAAGGTGGGCACAGCCGAGGCACGAAGACGTGGTCCTGTCACAGCGTTATCAAAGCAAGGTCTGGTTTTCCTGTCAGCACATGTCAGCAGAAATCCTGTTACTGCCAGGGAAGCGACCCCTGGGCTCTTTGTATAAATCAGGAAGAAACTTATGGTTTTGCTTTTGTTTTGTTTTGTTGTTTTGGTTTTTTTTTAGCACAGAAAACAGTCGTGCAGAAGCTCGAGTTGCTTTGACACCTGGAAGGTCTGGGTTAAGATGTTCTGCTCAAGGATGGGTTTGCTGGAAGAGGAGGCGCTGCCACCCCAACAGCACCCAGGGGTCACTGCCCTGGTGCTGCCACAGTTTGGCCAGGGTCTGGCTCCGCTGTCCTGCCCAGGCTGGGATGAGGCCAGTCCAAGCCCCGTGACAGGGCTGGAGCCATGGGTATGCCAGGATGCCACTGCCCTCTCCCCACCGAAGACCTATCTGTCCAGCACATGGCATCCTCTGTCCAGGTGATTGATCACCAGGAGGTGATTTTTCTTTGTAAACAATGTGTAGTGACAGTTCTTATGGATTGATAAGTTCAATTATTTGTTTTGTTGTGTCCATTGAGGGGAGCAGGGTCATCTGCTCCTTATTAAGTGCACTGAGTCACTAAGGATACCCTCCCTGTGTACACACTGGTGTGGCATTTACCCACACGGCTATTCCCCGTCGGCTTGGTAGCCAGCAAGTAATCATCATCTCTAAATATAAGCCCTTTCTGTTAATATATACTATATATCCACCATAAAAGAGGTGCAAAGTTAGAAACTAGTACCTGGGTATCTGAGAGCCCAGCACGACTTAAGAGAACTCCCATACATTATATCAACTGGTTTTTATAACAGCAATGCTATTATTTCTCTAGCATGTGTACTGATCATATCATGGCACATGAAATTTTAAAAGACAGAGGCCAGATAATTAGAAAATTGGTTATTAATTCATTTAGCTGAAATTCTAAGGGACTGCAATAGCTCTAACTTGAGCAGGAACAGGCTGGCAGCTGTTAGGCTCTTTTTTGTTTCTATGCAATTAAACCACAAGAAGAATGCTAAAAAAATCACATCGACAATTTACCATGAAGTGGTAGCATTAAGCTGCTGACAGGGACGCAGGGGCAAGCACTGGTGCTGCAGTGCGGGGTCTGAGGGCCATGGGGTGAGGGGGGGGTTGAGGTTTAACCCGGCAGCAGCTGAACCCCACGCAGCCGCTCGCTGCCCACCCCCCGCAGTGGGATGGGGGAGAGAATGGGAAAAAAAGTAAACCCCATGGGTTGAGATAAAGAAAGTTTAATAAAACAGAAGAGGGAAATAGTAATAATAGTAATAATAATAATAACAATAATATACAGAACATACAAAACAAGCAATGCACAATGCAATTGCACACCACCCGCTGACTGATGCCCAGACTGTCCCTGAGCAGCGATCGCTGCTCCCTGGCCAACTCCCCCCAGTTTATACGCTGAGCATGACCTCATATGGTCTGGAATACCCCTCTGGCCAGTTGGAGTCAGCTGTCCTGGATGTGCCCCCTCCCAACTTCTTGTGCCTCTGGCAGAGCATGAGAAACTGGAAAGTCCTTGACTTAGTGTAAGCACTGCGTAGCAACAACTAAACCATCAGGGTGTTATCAACATTCTTCTCATACTAAATCCAAAACACAGCACTATGCCAGCTGCTAGCAAGAAAATTAACTCCAACCCAGCTGAACCCAGGACATGGGGCTAGGCTCCGCTGGGTGCAGGCTCAGTGCCCTCTGGACCAGGTCCTGCAGCCCAACCCAAAACCGGCTTTCGGTTCTCGCAAATGAGCGGGATTTGGAGCTGCAGAAAGAGAAACTAGAAATATTTGCATATTTGACTAAGCAAACAACACCCTGAGCACTTGCTTCCTTCCCAAAATGGAGGACAAGCCCTGGAGCTGGCACCTTCCTTGGCCACACTCAGCACCTTTCCACTCTTTGCACGCATGGCTGGTTTGTCAAGGGCTGAGCTGGGCTTTCCTTTCTAAAGCCCCCCCAAAGGCAGAACTAGCACAGGTGACCTCATGTCCAGCTGAAAGGTGGTTGTCTCCACTGTAACAGAATCAGCAGCAATATTTGCCTTTACAAACAGCGTGCCGAAATCTCTGAAACTGTTTTAGACTCAGGATTATAAACCCAAATGCTTTTGAAAACTGCCTTTCACAGCACTACCTATTATACAGGTCTGCAGCACTTACAGACCCAGGCAGTATGTAAAACCAACATCTTCTAAGATGTCTCATGGCAGATATTATTTCCCATTTCACCTATTTTTGCCAAAATTCCACACTGGTGACAGTTGGTTTGTGTCTCCTGTTGTCACCTTCAATGTTTCCTTCTCTTTAACGTCTTTGCTGCAGACGCCGTGCTCCAGCAGTTGGACGTGTGGGCCACCTAAGATGCAGGGTGAGGAACTTAGGTTTTATTGACTATTTATTCAAAGACCAGCTGTTGTTTAATCCCAGGAAATATTTCCTATTTAATAATATAAAAATACGTAATGTCATAAGATCATAGGATAACTCGGAGTGGAAGGGGTCACAGGAGATGATTCAACCCAACCTCCTGCTTGAAGCAGACAGCTGTGGGTCAGACCAGTACAGCCACAGGAACTGCGAATGGCAAGTCTGATTTTAATGCTACATGAGGAATTAGATATAGCCAAAATAAAAATCTGTTGTATTTATATAATTAAGTTTTAGAACCAATCTGGTCAGAATGGAAGAAGACAACAAATTATAAATGTCAAGCACTACAGACTGGTTCCTTATAGAAGGAAAATTTAGCAGAGGGCGTTTATACTATATACATCAGCGGTGTTGGAAAACATAGGAGTGGGGAAGAGATGGAAATGATCATGTTAAACTGCAGATATAAAGTAAAGCCACACATTAGGAAACCTTTTGCACATGCATCAAAGCTCGAGCTTTGCAATTGCTTTTAACTGAGCCAGGTCTAAGAAGGAGCCTGTGCCCCAGCTCAAATTCGGTGGCGTCAAACCTGGACCCAAGACCCGAGCTCTTCGTGCTCTCCTGTGGCTGAAAGGCAGCATTGCAGCAGCGTGCTGGGACTGACAGCAAAGGCAAAGAGAAAAAATGAAGTTGAATAACGTCGTAGTCACCCTATTTCTGAGTCTGGTTTTATCCTGATGATATGACATTGATTGACATACCAAATTAATTTTAGCCCTTTTGATAATTGTGACATTTGCAGCTCCTGCCTTGCCCAGCCTAAGGTGAAATCAGAGCCGCCGTGCACTCCTCCCCGCTATTGCCCTGGGCTCCCTGTAGCTCGCTGCTCTGATAGCTAACGCTGTTGCCGCAGCCCTGTCCTTTCCTTCTCTTAGACTTCTTAAAAGCCTTTCTGTTTAGCTTGGGAGCACCTAGACAGAACCCAGGCACCTGGGGTGATTTTAAGACCTGTTGGGCTCTGGTCCCTTTCACCTTCTGAGATAATCCTGGTTTGTACCTTTGATTTAGTGGCAATCTCTAAAATCCCCATCTACTTCCATTTCCCCAAACTAACCAGTGAATATTCTGATCATTACACATTTTATTATGGTGCTTCTGGTCTTGCAATTAAAAATAGCAAAGATGTGATAAAGAAGGATTCCTTACAGAAATTATCTTGAAAATTAATAAATATTCTGTAGCATCTGTGTAGAAAAACATGAATGTTTCTTTCCAAGATGGCTGATATTCAGGAGGACTGTTCTCTTCCCTCCAAAGTTTCTCTCTGCAGATGTACCTGTTCTGCTTTCAAGGGGCAGGTCTCGGGGCCTGGACATGAACCAGTCACGTCTCACTTCACAGGCAAAATGCATAATTCTGTAAAAACCATCCTAAGGTAGCAGCACTGCTCCCCCAGCCCTGGGTATCGTGGTGTTTCCAGCTCTGCAACCCCTCGCAGGCTTTTGGCTTTGTTTTATATGTCCCAGGTGACATTAAGATAAAAAACTCTGTGTTGAAGTTATGCATGCATGCTCCTCTCTTGCTTAATTCTTCTATTTCTGAGTAGTATATAGACTAATTTAAATTTAAAAAATACCCAAAGCTCTCTTGAGGGCTGTAGTTCACTTAGGCAGGGCTAAGCGGGGCTGAGCCAGGGTGCAGGCGCGGGCTAAGTGCAATGGGCTGTTGCTGTGAGTCCGCCCCAGGCAGAGCCACGCGATGCCCCATCACTGCCAAGGCTGTGGCTGTGGCCCAACGCTGACACTGGCCCGAGGGCCCCGGCTGCCCTCCTGTGCCATCCTGTGACGTTCGTCCCGACCATCTCACACCCCGCTCGGGATGCAGGCACCAGCACCAGCATGGGCCGGACACATGCGCACTGGGCTTCAGTTCAGGTCCAGCTGGGGTTTTTTTGTTTTCATTTCATTTTGTCTTCCCTCATTTTGGGTGGGGACAGAAAACTCAGCCTCCAGAAGAACAGGAATTCAGCTGTGAGTCAGACTGAAAACAGTCCAAGTATGTGTTAGTGGCGGTAAGTGATCTAAAAATAAATGTTCCTTGTGATGAGCAGTTCTTGGTATGGCAAGGGGTTGTGTCGCAACGCCGGGTACCCTCAGCTCTCCCCAGGGTCTCTCCCCTGAGCTCCCTCTGAGCCCAGCTGCCTGCTTTCCCAGTCAAATGCAGAAACCAACACACTGGGCTACTTTTAGGCCACACTGATGTGTCAGTCCGAAAGAGGAAGCATTGCTTTCCAGGAGACACCCAGTTTTAGGGGAAGGAGCTGCTCAAGCAGGACCTGCCTTTTGAGGGAAATCACAGCTCGTCTCTAAACCCACCCGTCAGAGCAGTGAGCTGAAAGATGCACAAGTGTATTTTTTGTTCATTCAAAACCCAAGTAAACCTCAGCTCCTCTGCAGCTCAGAATACATAAAATGTCCTACAATGTTCTTCCTGACATTTAGAGGAGATTTCCAGGATTTTCTTTTGTGCCCGTTGCCTCTTGCCCCATCGCTGCCCGGGCAGTGCCGTTCCTGGCACACCTGCAGCGGGGACAGGAACCCTGCTCCTTTCCCCGCCAGCTCTTCAGTGGCGCTCTATGCCAAAGCAGCTTCTGCTCTGCATTATCTTAATAATTATTTATAAGCATATCTTTCCAGAAGAACAGGATTGCCCACAGGCTCCCGCAGTGGCTGTGGATTTAGTGCCATGCCACGTGAGGGCTGGCTGCCTGCACAGTCAGAAAAAGTCCCGAAAACTCGAAATGAGCTCTCGCCCCGCTCAGGTGCAGCGTCGCTGTGCAGGGTGTGTGCCCGGCTGCACCCAACTTGCCAGGCGGCCACCGCTGCGAGCTGGCACCCTTGGGTGCAGGGAGCCACACCAGGGCATTCCCGACAGCACAGCTGGCACAGCTGGACAAGTTCAGATTTTTAACTACTGATGTCGATAGCGATAGGGATACTAATTCAGCTGACTTCCGCTTGTTTTAAATTTGGCTTCCACTTTCTAAAAATATTTAAGCTAAATAATCTTCCTGAAACCCAGGAGGAACTTAACTCTTTAAGAGAGTCTGTAAGCCAGCCAAATGCACTCCTTGTTTAAATGTTATCACCTCGACAGTACCACCAAGGTCTGTGGACAACATCTGGAGTGTGCAGTAAAACACATACTTAAATGCTCGTGTTCATACATATTTGTTCAAAGCAGCTTTATAGCAAGGGGTCTGACCTAAATGTATGAACACCCTGAGGATAGGACATTGCAGGTGACTGATGCCATGGGCAAGGTGGCTGTTAGATGCATCTTCATTCGTTTTACTTTTCCATGTCTTATCTTGATTCTGATCCACATAAGCGACGCCAAACATGTAACTGCTGCTTTTGACTCATGCTGTCCATTCCTGGACTCTTACTTCACTTCCTGATGCAGTCACATAAGAATTGCAGGACGGAAAGTCTCACGAACAACCTTCCAGTTGAAATAATTAAGTCTTTTGACAAATAAAAGGAATTCAGGAGCTTGCATACTTACTTTTGAAATAAATTCTGCACTCTCAGCTACTGTAAGGCTTGGTCTTATGAATTCTTTTTCCTTCCTAGAGACCTGCTTTGTTTTAGTGAGCGCTGTTGAGAAGCGGACAATGTGTCCCACCTGCTGGTGGCTTGATTCCTTCTTTCTGATGGGAATGATGAAGACCATGCCACACACAGCCCAGCTTTCCAAACAACCGGAGGCCATATGCTGTAGTGCTGTTCTTCACCCTACCTGGCCAGGTAATGAAGTGCCAGGGCTGGGGAGCATCCCACAGCCTGGGCAAGGGGCTGGGGGTGGCCAGAAGCACTGAGGAGGGGACGAGTCCCACCTGCTCCAGGAGCCACCGGCTCCCCATCAGCCAGGGTGTGGCTGCTCCGCAGGGATTAAATAGGAAGCATGAGTCTGGCTGCCTGTTTGCATGAGGACCCTCCCCACCCAGTGCTGCCCACAAGCTGTGGGTGGGAGCACCCAGAGTGCCATGCCAAGGGCGCATGGAGAAAGAGCTAGTTGAAAAGGTAAGAATGAGATTACATTTCTCAAATGCCTTTTTCTAACTAAATAATAAACTGCAGCAGAAAATTTTACTGCTGAATGTGGTATTTCTTGGGAAAGCCTTATTAGATGAGAGAGACAAAGCTCATGTGAGCATTATGTGTGTTGCTGGGTTGCGGTGTGAACCATCAGATGGAAATATGAGTTAGTATAGAGAACCGAAGTGACCCAGTTTGGTTTATCTAGCAACGGAAATACATAGTCAGTGTTTGTGCAGCAGTGTGAAGGGGAACTGGTCTTTGCTAAGATGCTCTCTGTGACCCAAGGGGAAAGACTGTGAAACGTGGCACGTAGAAGTGAAAGCGGGGTTGGCAGACAGGGCCCATTGGTCTTCTGCAAATGTGCGTTGCTGGCTGTGCCGAGATTTTGCTGCATCAGTGCTGCATGACAGCTCAGGCTGTTCCTTCAAAGGCATCTTCTCAATGTTGTCCTGAGGCAAATGTGATGGAAACCATAAGGCCATTAGTCTTCCAACGTTACATCAAAACATTAACCAACTTTAAATGAAACGGCCATGCTGTGGGTGAACAGGATTGGAGACTGATCATCCCTGCGAGGTGGCCCATGCCTTCCAGCAGCTAAACACCAGCTGGGGTGGCAAGAGGAACAATTTCACTGGTCAGACCCAGCAGCAGCAGTTCAAATGCTGTATTTACTGTTGCTGTATCTAGCCTCAAAAGTTATCGATGTGCCTGATGAGTATGATGTGACTAAGTAGGAAGGTATTGTTCTTAGTAGTGGCTTTGCACCAAACTGTTGCTCGTTTGCACCAAACTGTTGGTCGCTGTTAATGTCTCTGTTGGTGGAGAAATACGCAGCTGCAAATACTTCTCCGTAAGCTGGCTGTTTGGTGGTATTTGCTTTTGTGCTTTTCTCTTGATTCTGTGTACATGCGCTTGCCTTGTGTAAATCTTAGATTAGGCTGAGAGTGCTTTGGCCTCGAAGCGAAACAGGAGGAAGCGATGTTGTAATGGCAGTGGTTCGTGTTTCTGCCAAGCAGGAGGGGCGGTTCAACCACCTACAGAAACATCTGTGCTGCAAACGGGAGAGGTGAAGGAGAAGCCCCTGGAAGGAGTCCTCCTGCTTGCATTGCTCCCCGAAAAAGACTTGATATAACAAGATTATCTAAACCTTGCTCATCTCCTGTGTTATTATGTTGTATCAACAGAATGAAACCACTCTTTGATGTTCTCTAATGTTGCACTTAAATTGTTAACCTGCTAACTTGAATAATGCTGCCTACTCGGGATGCTGAGAACTGAAAAAGCTAAAGCTAAAAATGACTGTAATTCTTCAGAACCAGACTTGAGTTATAGGGGTTGGCAATAAAAAAAGACTACTGAGGTTCAGCAAAGAGACAGATTATGTGCTGGTTATTTGGCTGCTTCTGGGATATGGCGACGTGGAAGCAGCTGTGCAAGGGCAGCTTTTGGGAGTGTAAAAGATGCAATATTGAGTTATGTTGAAAGGGTGCCTAAAGTACTATTTTCTTTGAAAACTATAACCTCTTGTAATAGGGGCGAGGATGACTTAAACTTGTAAGTTTTGTTCAGTACAGATTTCTCCACTCTTAACTGAGGAAGAAAAGAATGTTTAAGTCGAGTACTTGTTGAAGAGCTGGGGCTTTTTTCCCTCGTGCGGAATAAGATGCTGAAATCTGCTGTTTCTTTATGTAGCGTTTTATTGTAGTTTTTAATATGAACTAAGATTTTAGAGATTTAATCCTTCCAAGATGTAAATGTCATAGAAAAGTTAACCTCGCTCCTCTCCCAGGCCACTCGCTTGTCCAGGTGGCTGAGCGTCCCTGCCAAGGTGCAGCAATAGCATCCGGGAAAATGCAGCACGTGCCCCCTCTCCGCTGGCAGCGGGGGGCTCTCTGCATGCAGCCGGGCTCTGGGGTGCACTAGAGTAAATCCAGAAATTGATGTGGTGTGAGCTGGCGTCAAGGAAACTTGTCTGGGGTTTGACGACAATGTGAATTTGACAATGCAGAATTCTGGTATGTAGGCATATTTTCAGGATATTTCAGTGTCATGCCTGCCTTTGCCTCTGTTAGAAGAGTACTTGGCAAAATAGCACCCAGGTGGTGCTGGCAGAAGAAAAGGGGTTTGTGCACAGGATGCTAGTCTCAGGTGTAAAACTGAGCTCAAGTGTGTTTTGGCTGCAAATGCTTAACATGGAACATAAATGCCCAAATCAGTAAATTAAGCATTGTCCTATTAATATATTGGCTCTTCCATGATTTATCATCTGTCGTCAATTAAGAACGTCCTTGGCTATTGACCTTTCTTTAGTGATGTGTCATCGATTTATTTTAAGACATTGGCTTTTGCTTATTGCGGCATATCTCAGTAAGCACTTGAGAAGATGACGAAGAGGCGCTTTATTATATACGTGTTGTGTAGTTGCGCAGGTTTAAGGAAAACACGGACTGCCACAGCAGCCGTGCCATTAGCCACCTTGCGTGCAGTTCTCTCTGCGCCAGCCTCAGTTTCCCTGCTGCTTGCTTTCCAGCCGCTCTCATGCCCCCTCGCCTGTAGCTGCTGTAGAACAGGCAATGCCCGTGCTGTGTGGTTTGCGAGTCGCTGGGCGTCCTCCCCGCAGCCCCAGCAAGCCCCTCTGCAGACCTGGGATCACGGAGCCAAAACGTCTCACCGGTGCCTGGGAGGGGAGATAGAGAGGTTGTCATAAAAGCGATAGGAAAATAACACGTCTGTAATAAGGAACTGTCACCTAGGCTGAGTGGCTGTGACATTGCAGCTTCTTGGGGAGATACTGTCGTGGATACAAGGGAAGAGAGTAGAAGGGAGTACCTATTTCCACGGGTTTACTTTGACTTTGAGGAATCACTTTAAAAAAAAAAAAAAAATCTATCCTGGGAAACATTCAGATATTTAGAACAATTCCTTTGAGTGGAGGGTGAATGATGTTCAGTGTGCTCTTAAGCTTTACACTTGCCTTTTTTCTTCCTTTAGACAGCACTTTCCCCCGAGCTTGACAGCAGGAGCTGCTCCCTGGGGTTGAGGACGTGTTTCGCCATCGGGACTGCGATATGGAGAGCCTTGGGCTGAAGCACATCTCCCAAATGTGGTTTCACCTGTGGGCCATTAGTGATACCTGCTGTGTGTCAGATGTAAGCGAGCAGGGACACATGGGTTTAGTACCCATGTAATTTGCTTCCCATGTACACCAGCCCACACAATTTCCTTTCGAGCTTATTCCACGTGGGAGAAGTCACTGTGGCACACAAGTTGGGTTCGTTGGGCTTGTCTGACACCCAGTCAGGAAGTGGGAAAATTTGTCATCTTCAATAAACCGAATGTGCAGATGATGAAATTCTAAAGCAAAACTGAGAAATTATATCAGGCCAGAAGCCCTTGGTGCGTTTGTGAGCGTATGAGTGTGAGCAAAGCTCCTGTTTGTGTGAGCAGCTGAGATTGAATGAATCAAACATTTTAAAGGCTGTCGGTAGGCTCTGGTGTCAGTGGGTGCTCTTTCCATGTCCCCTCAAGACTACCTTGTGACTGTGAAACATGACAGTAATGAAGCAGAGGACATCCCTGAGCAGATGACAAGAGAATAGCATGGGATAAGGAAAATAAACAAGTTATGTCGTGGAAATGTAGACGAGGGTTCAGATCTTTGTTTCAGAGCATCGCTCCATGGTCCAGGAGTTGTCAGGTAACGTTGGCATCGACTGGCATTTCTAGAGCCTGACACACCTCATCCCTATCCTTCCCTGGAACATTACAGCTTAGGCAAAATTTACAATGACATTGGAAATTTTGAAGGTGAGCAGTTTTTCTGTTATTTGTGGAGGTAATTGAGCTTTGGTTGAATTTGAAAAGATTTAAAAGCAACTGGGGTCAAACAGCATCAGATCTGGTTTGGATTAGGCAAGTGCTGACATACGTAAGTGTGAAGCATGTTTCATTTTAATACCACTGAAGGAATTTGCAGATATTCATACCTGAAATGTGGGAACACGTTACTATATTTTTAGATCAGCCCTGTGAAGTCTTTTTTTTTTGTTGTTTTGCATTGGAATTAAACTGTGGATATTCACTGGGCTGTAAATCAAGTAAAAACTGGTACGCCAGCGTGCCCCAGAGGAGAGCAGGCCATGGTGTCGTATTGTGACTGGAGGACTGTACCAAAACAGGATTTAAAAACCTTTTGTTGCTGATTTGACCCTTAATATCACCTGTTATGGCCAGCAGCATTACAGGAGAGATGCTTAGGAGACAGAAAAATGAAGTGACACACCAAGCATTTGCTAACCAGGTCATTAAACAGCTACTCACTGTCACCCCTTCTGATTGGTTGGTTTAAATACCTGGTGGTAATAATTTGATGCTTTTTACTTTTATTCCCTTTAGGCTTTTGTGTGTGCTGAGCCAAGCACTGGCCAGTCCCCAGCCCTACGTGGCCATGGAGGGGCACACGCAGCACCCCCTACCTGTGCCTGGTCTGGGGCTGACCCACAGTGGTTTGGTACAATGGGGATAGGAAAACCCTGGGATAACGGTGTGACCTTGTCTGGGATGGATCTTGCTGCCAGCTCTGGATTTGGGAGCAGCGATGTCAGCCAGCACTGTTAGAGAAGGGGGACCTGGGAGTGATGCCCAGGTTGGGGCACAGCTGGCGGGAGCTCAGCTGCAGCTGGAAGCGTGCATCTGACTGCAGCGTTGATGGTTATTGCAAAGGCTGGTAACTGCATTGGGACAATTCACAGGGTAGGCCTTAACTTATCAACGTGCTGCTATTTTCTACCATCTCCTTTTATAAAAATATATATAATCATATAAGAGATATTAAAAATATAAAAATATATATGAATATAATAACATAATATATATTTAAAATAGATATTATAAAATAGCATACATTATAGTTACATTTAAATTCACTCCATGCCCTTGCAGTTGTTTTCCCTTCCCGATCATTTATAGTGTTCCTCTTCTAGTCCTCCTTTTTTCTTCCATTCCTGTTCCATCGTGCTCCTTCCCAAGCCCTAGCTGTTGTCCTCCACCCATGCGTGCCAGGAGCCTCTCAAGAACCTGCTCCAGCTGAGCCCCCCAATGCATCTGCAGGACTGGTCCCTGCTCCAGGCACCATGGACTGGGGTGCAGTAGGGGTTCACGCAGCCTTTGCTCAGCATCCCCTAGCACCCAGCAGTGATGCCCGCTAGTGAGCGCGCTGGAGGGGCTCCCCTCTGCAGGTACGGAGATGTGGCCAATGGGGCCATGACCCAGGAACCTCTTCCCTTTGTCTGTAAGGAAGAGGAGGTAAAGTACAGTCTGTGTTACTTGTTTTAACCCTAAAGCTGGAGGTGGTGTTACCATCAGTCCATGAGACTGCGCAATGTAAAGCTTAGAAAGGAGCTTCATTAAGAGCAAAACCAAACAGCAGTAAAGCTAGTGGTGAAAGCAGCAACTATTTACAGAATTAAAATCTTTACCTTTATAGGATTCTGAATCATCTGGAAAAAAAATATTGCCCCAGGCTCAAGCTTGCCAGTCATGTTTAGCTTTTCTTTTATTTCTGACGACTGTAAGTTTTTAATGTGTTTTAACAGCAGTAATTACAATTATTTATTTTAAATCATTGTCTAATTCAGGTGTGGAGAATTATGTTTTGAAAGCGGCATGCGAATTTTTAAGACAAACGTGGTGCACGTAGGCAGTGTTCATACAGCATAATGGTATAAAC
This sequence comes from Gorsachius magnificus, assembly GCA_034008185.1. Classification (NCBI taxonomy): domain Eukaryota; kingdom Metazoa; phylum Chordata; class Aves; order Pelecaniformes; family Ardeidae; genus Gorsachius; species Gorsachius magnificus. The sequence continues at coordinate 39,696,015 of CM067087.1, forward strand.
CCTATTTGGCCTATAACTCAAATTTTACGGAGCGTCAGAATATCCACTGGCATAATACAGTAGGTTTTAGTACCTTTGAAGTGATAATATAAAGTATAAGGTTAAAAAAAAAATGCTGTTTCAGAATCCCTGAATGAGGATTGAGCTGTGATCAGGTTATAGAGAACTGGGAAACTCTAAGTAAATAATTGCCTGATGGTCATTATGCTCAATATCCTGGGTAAATTCTTACACTTGTATAGCTGAAAACATCAATTAATGGGCCTACTTTTGATTATTATGGTAAATCACTCAGAAATATGCAATAAAGTCTCCTGATGTATGGAGCCATCCCAGAAGAAGATACCACTCCAGTGTTTTGTGGGATGTAGAAAGTGGGCAAGAAGGAAAGCCCCTGGTTTAACAAACACTTTGACTGACAAAAAAAATGTCCCTGTCTTCTCTCCCACCCTAGGAGGGACCAGGGATCCCTGGCCGCTGAGCTCTGCGTTGCCCTTAGGCTGCTCTGAAGCAGCATCGCTCTGGGCTGCGTTGTGGGCAGGAGCTGGTGAAACCCAGTCGGTGGGAAGCGATGGCAGGAGCCACAGTGCTGGTGAACAGGGGTTTAACAGAAGCCAACTCCAAATTTCATAATAATAGAGCATAATAATAATTATACAGTAAGCGAAGTTTGTGATGAGACCAGCGCAGGCCTGAATTTGCATTGAATGGATTACAGTTATACGCTAAAGGCAGTGGCCCCTTTGGGCTGCTGCTTCAAGTTTTCCTTATATGGTTTCTATACCACCAGTCAACATCACCGATTTATTAGACATCTCCTTTAGTTTCTTCTCTGATGGATTTTTGGGGTTTTTTTGGACAGTGAATATTAACTTGCAATGGCACTGTATCCAACTTATGAGATTGTTACTTAGTCACCCTGTGTATGATTCATTAATACTGATTTGCTAAGATATTTTTTCAGGGGGATTTAATAGGATTCTACATTGCAAAGCACGTGGCTGCATGCTAAGTATTAGGAAGCTCTTAGGCTTTTTTTAAGAGAAGTTTAGATTTTTTTGGTACAAAATCATGCACGCTGTCTTGCAGTGGAAAATACTGCTTTAATAAGCATATTGGTATTAAATTTAGTACGAGATAAGAGTACTTTGGTATGGTATATTCCTTCCTTCTGCTTTTCCAGCAACAGGTTCCTGGCATATACTTCAGACGTTTATTCTAATCAATAAGCTTCTGTAAGGTCTCACTTTCCTCATAATACATGTTTCTGCAGATGTGGCAAATGGAAGGTATTATGCAGAAATTATAATTCCTAGAGCTGGTTTACAAGTAAAAATACTCAGAAATATCCCGTGTAAATGAAAATATGAAGAGCAAATTTAACCAAGGTCTCCAGGCAGGAGCCAGCCTGCTGTAGGCAATAAGGGGGGGCGCATGCGTGGGAGCCCGTGCCAGGGTGCACCCCAGTCCTCTGCTGACTGGGCAAATGACTCAAAAGGTGTGGATCACTCAAATGTGCTTTTTCCATCCTTGTAATGGCAGCCGATGCAAGCTAGCTTTAAAAAAAATTTGGACTTTCTCTTTTTTCCCTTTAAACTAACAAACAACATCTTACTTCCTCTAATCAGCTAATGGAAAGTTTCAGACTGAGATTTCTTTAAACGATGAACATTGGGCTGCTCACATCTAATCTTTTTCTATTGAATAGCTCGTGGCGCTTTAGGAGTTTACCATTCTTCTAACCAAATAAAGCTATCAGGATGCCTGATTGTGTTTTACTGGCAGGTTTACTAGAGGAAATCCTCCTACTGAAGGAGCACAATAGCTGGTGATTTCTCCAGGGTGAGTAGCAGCCAGTAAAAACAAACATTATCCTGTTATAGTACATTTCTACAAAGGCCTGAATTAAAAAGCTTATGTATGAGGTTCAATTACCATAATTTTATATCTAATAATATATTTTTCAGTGGAGGGGAAGTACTTTATCATCCTAATTTTTTTTATGGTGTGTGGAGAAATTCTGTTTTCTGTTGTGCAGTTCAAAAACCAGTTTATTTGCAGACAATGATTTAGGTATTGACTACCCTAAGCAATTGCTGTTTTGCCTGAGGTTTGTGTATAGAGTTCTGTCACAGGGAAATAACCTTTTCCTGATATGAGAGCAATTTATTTTCAGTGCCTATTTGGTTTTCAGGTTGTTTTTTCCTTACCTCCTTTTAATTAATTTTTGTGCATTTTAGGGAGGTCATTACGCAATTACTAGCAATGCATTTAGTCGCCCTGTGGCAAGTTTCAATATATCTTCAAGAACTTGGTTTTTGCTTATTTCACGGCGCTCTTCTCCCTGGGGCCAACCCCACTCCTCTGCTTGACCTCTGTGCCTGGGGGCTAGGCCTGGAATAAAGCCTGCCATTAAGCCCAGCCCAGGCAGGCTGGCATCACCCGGTTGGACCGTAGGTGCTGTAGAAGAGCTTTTCCCCGCGGCTGTGGGAATGACGACATGGGGGCTGCCCTTGCTCCCTGGGCAGGCGTCCTCAATGGAGCAGCAGCCGTTGGTGCTGGAGGTGGAGGCGTCTCCGTGTCCGGCAGCGTTGGAAGGCAGATCCCTGTGAAGCTCCACCTTGGCTTTTCACCAAACAAAAGCTGGCAGCACGGTCTGCGCTCGTGCAGGGGGAGAAAGCGCCGTGGCATGGAAAGCGCAGCTTTGTGCTATAATAGGTTGAAGGTGCGTCATAGGAAATGTGGATAACCTTGTGCGTGATGCTCTTGGTGCTTAAATAGTTAAGGAGTTATGCCGTGAGGTCAAAGTAGGGATCTTCTCTCTGGGACACTTTGTTCATGTGGTAGTCACGCTTGCTGCTGTGTATGATTTGCATGTTATTCCAAAAGATATTTTGGGTGACTTTGCTGAAGTTTGCATGAAAAAAATCTTCAAGGTGTCTCCAGTTCCATGGGGCTTTTGGACATGAATATAAAGGGAGAGGGCAATAATTCCCTGTGAAAATGGAGCTGAATGGCATGAAAACACCAACTCTTGATCTTGTAACGGCTGTAACATCAGCTTAGCATCGGTTTGCATGTTAACACCCATGTTTTTCAAGGTGCCTTTTCTTTTTAAGGTCTCATTTGAATGACTCTACAGGCAGCCGAGAGAGCAGGGCAGCCTCCCTCCTGGGACAGGTCCCCAGGTGGCTGCTGGTCACTCCATGCCACCCTGGGGACCCGCAGGCTGGAATCTCCCTGCAGAGGAACTTCATTCCTGGCAGCGCTGCCTGTTCCTGGCCCAGCTCTGCCGGGAAGGGAGGTGAGATGAGCACTTCTGCAGGGAGTTCTTTTGGAAAACTTTATCTTCTGTGCAGGGAAAACAGAGGCACTGGGAAGGACTGAAGGACAGTGCCTTTAAAAAAATATCAGCAGGCTGTGCTGAAGCCTCGTGCTGCTTCTGAGCTCTGCACTACCCGATGTGTTTGGAAGCCAGACTGCCTCGTGTCTCCTCGGTGAGTCCTGCAGCCTGTGAGAGGGCAGCAAATCTTCACTGAAATGTTGTGAAAGTACATCAGCCCACAGCCCTTCGGGGATTTAATATGTACAGACGTGGTCCTCGAGTCCTTAGTGCATGTAAATCCACTTGAGTTCATGGGACACCTTGGGTGCTGTGCTGGCAGACCCTGTCCCGGGGGGCTTGGGGGGGTTTGGGGTCCAGCAGCTGCTGCTGTGGGGGTAGTGGGTGCTCGGTGCCTCCCAAGTCAGACCCATGCATGGGTCCCTTCTCCCCTATAGCTCATATACAGCAAAGCATTCTGGCCAAGACATATGTTTGCTGAGGAGAGTGATTTGATGGATTACCGCTCTGAAAACTGAAATGGGATAATGAGAAAGATTTTTGGTTTGGGGTTTTTTCTCCTTTATTGGCCTATCTGGACAGGTTGGGTTTTTACAGTTTCCTTAAAAATGCAGCTGAGCCAGTCACTGGCTTCTTTCTTACGCAAAGAAGCTTAAGCCTGCTTGAAGCCGGAGCTGCAGCCAGGACTGCCCGATCCCTGGGGACTGCCAACAAGGGAACTTCACTGGTAACTAAACTACTGCCCGAACCCAAATCAGGAGGTCAGATGCTGGCAGGTTCCTGTTTGACACTGAGCCCTCTGGCTCCGGTGTGGAGTGGCTGGAAGGGGAAGAAAAGAGAGGGGCTCTTTCTATGGGAGTTCAGCAGATTTAACCCATTTAAAATACAGTGTGATGCAGAGAGCTGCTTCAATCAAATGGGAAACCTGTTTCAGCAGTTTTTAGGGACCAAAACCTACAAGTATGGTGGTAGTGATATTTTTCCTAATTTTTCTTTCCTACGTGGTGAAGTTTGCTGTTTCAATATGATAATACCCTGCAAAACACGATCTTCAGGCCATTTGGGAAAATGATGTGCTGGAGTGTTTGCACTGCAGACAATGTCTGGTCTTGGCAGCTGCCTGAACGAGCGTCCCACTCGGTCGGAAATAAATCCTGTGGAGGGCTGGAGCCCCCTGCCCAGCCCGGAGCGTGCAGCAGTGCCCCAGCCAGTGGGGCTGGGGGGATGGCAGGCGTTTTTCTGGGGTTTTTTAGTTGAAATTCTGTGTACTTGAGCCAAGACTTCAGTGGGTGTAACTTAAATAATGCAGATGTATGGTTCTTTCAACCAGCTGGTGTTGTCTACTGTGATAGAGTATTTTATTAGAGTTTATCTGCTCCATGCCTGCAGATCTCATCCCAAACCTTAATTTGACATTTAGGCTGTGAAGATGGCACACTGCTTGTGCTGTTGTAAATCCTGCCGGAGAAGCGGGACCCAGGGGATGGGAAGGGCCCTCTGTCCTGCTGCCGCTGCCCCGTGGGAGCCCCGAGCCAGGGCAGGGTGGGCTCTGTCCCCGTGGGAGGTGTGGGACCTACAGCCCCGGCCAGTGCCACCCGGGTCTGCGGCACTGGCATGGCAAGGGCAAGGCTGTGGGTGCAGCCGGGAGGAACTCACAGGGATGTCTGATGGGAGATCCTGCTCCGGGCGTTGGACTGTCTGCATGGTGCTTCCAGTTTTGCTTCACTTAGAGAAGTGTCACGAGGCATATCTTCATTTCCATAAAATCCCTTTGGTGGGCAGATGCTCTCTCCTTTGTTTTACTTTTTGTTATTTCCTAGAGTGATTTCGGTAGTGTCCTCAAAGAAGCCAGAAATTAATTTTCCAGTCACCATCAGAGGTTAACATATCCTCTGTTTTCTCCTGACTGCAATATCTTTGGGCATAGTATTTGGTACAACTTGGCAAGGGAAGAAATACCATCAGAATTTACCTTGGTACCAAAATAAATAGGGAGGAATTAATGTTTAGTTATAAATCCCCTGTTCTCATTAACAGTTCCTCTTCTTACTGTAAAATATGAGGTTCCAAGGAGTTTTGAGTGACTTTTGTTGTATTTATGAAAGTAGCTTTTCAAGGCCTACCGCCTGTGCAAGGAAGAAAGAATAAGCCTGCATGCAGCTTAAAATGGTTTTCAGACTGCTCTATGTAACACTCAGTATTGCTTTACACAAGACAAAGATCAAAATAAACAGACTTAACTGCTTTCTCTTAGCTACTTTATTTCTATTTTTAATTATATCAAAGAGAAATCAGCTTTTTTATGACAGCTGCTGCATATCATGACAATGATTCAACCTGTTGTAGAGTGTACTGATCTAATGGAAAATAATAATTTTCTGAAACAGTATGTCTAAGCATGAAGTACTTGAATTTGATTCCTTGTGCTGGATTTAAATCTTATTTCTTTAAAATAAGAAGGTTTCCGCTTTATGCCATTAACAGGCAATCTGTAAATCGGTTTTAATGGACTTGCTGTCTGGATGTGTACTAGTTATTTATTTATTTTTGTGTCTTTCTGTAATTTGATCATTCATATCTTTTCTTCTTCATATCCATTTCCAAAAAGTAAGGTACAAATAATGATGTCCATGTGATTTGGGACTCCCCCTCTGCAGAGTACCCTGTACGTGCTGCTGTTCTGCTGTAGGGGTTCAGTCTTGCCACGGACAAGGCGAACCAGCCTGGAGCAGTGAAAAGGCAGCTTGGCTGAAAACGCAGAGTTCAGAAGCTTGACTTCACGCATGGGCAAGAAATGTAATGTGGTTGACATTCCCCTCCTTTTCATCCATATTCACTACTTTTCCTTCAGCCATCTGAAGGCTATTAATTAAGCAGCAGTGCATTACAAATATTTTGGTATTAGGAGTAGGACATCTGATGACCCACGAAAGGACCATCTCTCCACAGCTGGCTTTTCATTCCTGACATGCTGCTTTGTACAGGCTGTACCACAACACAGTACAAGGATGGGAAGGTTTGGAGTTTTTCTTCAGTAGGATTTTTCAGTACCCTTAAGATCAGAAGTTGAATGGAATGATGTATTTAGGTTTATATGAAGAAAGCTGAAATAATGTTGTAAAGATCAGAAAAATACCAATTTATATTTAAATAAAGTAACAGGAAATGTGTGCATTCTGCAAATCCTGAATTTTTTACTGTAACAAAACTGCCTGCTGTTAATCTGAATCTTGCATCAGGCCAGCGCGGTCTGCAGCGGAGGAAGCAGAAGGCAGGGCAGGTCTTTGGCGCAGACGCATGACGGCAGTGGGGACCTTGTCGTGCTCAGCGCCTGCTTCACCTCTCTTGGGGCAACTCAGACTTAACCTCAGACATGAAAATGAGATGTGATTAATAACGAAACACACTTATGTCTTCTCATTGCAGCTATGACAGCGCCATAACCAACCCTGTGTGCGGAGAGAGGTGTTCCCCTGCTGAGACCCTTCATTTGACAGAGGGACGGGCGACCTGAGGGTGATGGTGCCAGGGGGTCAGCGTTTGGGTTCGTTTGCAAATAGCAAAGTTCTTTGCAGTGGGAGAAGTTTAAAGTTTACTCTGGCAACAAGAGGTAAACAAGACTGGGCTGTGAATCCTCAGTTTGTTGTTGCTCATGTTTAAACTATGGCAGCTCAGTAATATTAAGCACAAAATACCGGAGTTACATGTCAAATAGCAAAATAAAGGATAAATGTATTGGGGTGTAATAGCAAAGTGATTAATTACATTTTAAACAGTTTAAATAAGGTAAATCTCTATTAACATCATAACTGTAGATTCAGTCACAAAAGTGTATCCTCATGAATAAAAAACCTCTAGCAAAGTAGTTTTTACATCCATGCTACAAGTATTTTTGCTTTGTTTACAAAATCAATAGCAAAAAACCAGATACTTGCATATTTATGTCACTGAGCAAAACACACTGCCCACTGGCTTTGCCAGATCTCCTGAAATTCAGCCTGCAATAATTATTAATAGCTACTGGGAAGCTAAATGTTTAAAAATGTTGCTGAGAATATTACCAAATAGTAACTGATCAGTTGAACAGCAGCAAAGAAGCTTGACTGACATTTTTATCTCTAATAGGAATATCGGGAAATAAGATACTGCTTATTAAATCTCTCTACGTATAATAGAAGAATAAAAAAAGACCCTGTATGCACCTACATTATCTAGTGCTCTCCAAAATTCCTATTATAAGGCTGCTTTCCTGTAACCGATGTCAATGTGTCCTGCAGACTGATGGAAGATGCTGCCAGTGCCACTTCCACCTCTGAGACACAACCCTGGCTTGCTTGGACTCTGTTGGGTGGAACTGTAACCCCCTAAAACACCAGCAGCCTGCTCCAGCCCTCGCCTGCGACTAGATGCTGCGGTTTCGGCTCTGTCTTCTGCCCACTGGCCGCTGGAGCTGTGTGTGACCAGGCTCTCCTGCCTGGGAGGCTGGTTAGAAACCCTCCTGCTCATGGGCATAACTGTTGATCTTGGCCACTCTGTTCCTCCAAGAACCCCCCTTCTGCCCCCTCCCAACCGTTTGCCAGGGCTACCGCTGTGCCTTGCTCTTTGGGGTGGTTGTACAAAGATTTGGTTAATGCCCAGGTCAGCAGTTAGCGGCGCATGGTGGATCCTGGTGATACAGCTTTATTGCCTCCCCTCCGGGATCCCTTGGATTGCCTTCGGTGTGCTCATTGTGGCTGCACCCCAGGACTTGCTCCACAGCTTCTTGTGTGTGTCGCCTGAGGTGCTGTTGAAACACAGGAACTGGGAGATTAAAACTTTCTGCTGCTACTGAGTCTTGAATACGAAGCAGCCTTTGCCATCTTGAAGTTGTTTCCACTGTTGGCCATCTTGGTTCTCGAGCAATAACCTGTTCTCCAAAATTCCTGTTACTTGGCTGATCCCAGATGTGGCATCCAATTACCATTTTTCAGTAAAAGTGATCTTTAAAAGAAGCTGTTGAATTCGACCTTTCTTTTTTTCCCCCCCTGCTTCTCTTATTAGCAACATCTGAAGTTCCCACCTCCAGCACTGTGCTCCCCATTGAGTACCAACCAGTTCAGCTAGCGAAGCTGCCGTAGCCCAGTCCCCACCAGTGCTGCCTGGAGCCTTACAGGTTGCGAAGGTCTCTGCATCCCCCAAAGGCTAATGCCCTTTTCACTTTAAAATTAAAAAAAAAAACCCTAATATTAATGTACCTGAAGTCTGATTGTTGTGACATACTTCTATTCTTGCTACTTAAATATAGAGAGTACAACTTTAAATATTGAGTTAGAAAATCCAGCTTATGTTTACGGCATAAGCTAATCATTAACCCAAGGCTCTAGCAATATTGCCCTATGCCCTGTTATGTCCTTAGCTTGTAATGATTGCACCAACTGAACTTTACTGGGTGAGCACTGTTCTGCTTTATCTCAGTGGGATGGCAGTGGAAAGGCTGTGCTCTGAAGCAAGCGCTTCCAGAATGCGGTCATGAACCCGTATACTTTACAAATGGGATGGCTGTTCCTATGAACGGTTGTGTCTTAAAAACACAGATCGTGGAATTTTTGGGGTAGTGTCAAAGTTAAGCAAGTGGTGTGTTTTCTGTCCGTTTTCTGTCTGCCTGCTGGGGTCTGTGTTTGTCACCACATTCCAGTTACGTGGTAGGTACGTCAGCCCATTTGTAGTTCTCAAGCAATATGCAATTGCAGAAAAAATCCCTGGAACTGGTTTGTTGGTTTGGTGTTTTGGTTTTTTTTTTTTGACATGGCCAGACTCAGATCCTATGTGAGAGGAAGACAGAAGTAATACTTTTGTAGTCTTCCCATTTTTTTGATCTGATAACTTTTAATTTGGGTATGAAATGATGGGTCTGGGTGTGTATGGACGAGGCCTGTTTGCAGGGGAATTTGTCATAACGAAGTAATGTGGCTTCTTGAGATGCTGTGAACCCAATGCTGACCCCAAAATACTTTATCTGTGTTGGTTAATCCCTCAGACTGGGAAAAAGTGCTATAAAAATTCTTGTCTGGGGGGTGTTTCAGAGCAGATGATGAGTTTGAAAGTAGGTCTCAACTAGACCCGTGAGAATTAGCAGCATCTTTGAAAGAAATTGAGGACTATGGTTTACTGAAGAGACAGGGAATTACCCAAGGGTGAGGCAGTAGTGATCTGTGAACTAGAATACCTTGGAATTTGAATGTGCAATCAGCAGTGACTGAGAAATTGCCTACAGACATCAGATCTTGATGTAACTTTTGCACCGTGAGCCAGAGCCGCAGCTGAGCCCTGGCTCAGTTATGGGATGTAACTGCCGACACAAGCTGCAGCGCTTCCCTTCAAACCTGCAATAGCATGCTAAGTGATGTCTAAATATTTGGGTTAAGCCACAGGATTCCATTTTCTGCTCTAAAGGCAGCTCTAAAGCACCGTACGTGCCTGTTCATGGCAGCCCTGGGTGGCGCTGGCCGGGGGGGCTGTGGGGCGTGGGGATGTGCACAGTGGGGGCTCATGGCAGCCCCCCAGTCTAACCCATCTCCCACGATGGAGATGTACCCCTTCCTGTGTGCCGCTGGTGTCCTCACAGTTCAACTTCTCCCCTTTGTTTTGGGGGCCCTTAGTGTGTGTTTCTGTACGCTGAATGAGCGTTTTTTTTTTTTCTCCAGATTATAAGAGCAGAAGATGGAATGGAGCGTGTGCCGTTTGCATTAATGTTGTTTATGGGAACATTCTTTGCTGGGGGCTGGAGAAGCATGCTCCCACGCCTGCCTGCGGAGCAGTCCCCCATGGATAAAGGGCTGGCTGGGCACAGTGTCCCTGGGGATGCTTCGGTGAGCTGAGAAATGCAGTTGGGAAAAACATCCAGTCCTGAGGCAGGTGGCCCTAGAACTGACAACCTCCAAACGAACAGTATGCATACAGCCTCCTCCAGAGCACTCGTGATCAACTGCTGTGCTCTTCAGATATAGAATTCATTTTTTTCTTTCCTTTCTCTTTTTCTGTCTTTCTCACATTTTTAACATGCCATAGCATATTTGCATAATAAGTACTGTTGCTATCTACTACTGATATGACAAAACATCAGATTTAATGTAGGGTTGGTTTTTTTTTTATTTTGAAAGACCCCAAAGCCGGGCTGCTAATTCTTGCTACACTTGGCACCCTTTTTGGGGCAGGCTCTGTGAAGACCCGCTGCGAGCAACTGCTGTACCCTGGCATTACCTTTCATCGGCACGGACGGACCCTCTGACCTATAGGAACAGTGAGTTCACTCTTCTGAAAACTCGAACTGGTGTCCCACGTGTATAGAGCTTTGGCTGTTTGTCATTTAGGGACTTAATCACCACGGCAGTATTTTGTAACTTATAATTACAAGTAATTGGAGACTAATTCTATTTCTGCAGTAATGCAGTCAAGTAATTCTCCTGCATCCTTTGCAGCCTTCTGTAGCTTGCACAGAAAATGTTTTTCAACAAGCAGATTTTTCATCACCTTAATAAGGGTATTTAGTGTGAGATTCTGCAATTCAAGGCTTTACCATAATGACTGTATCTGTAGAAGCCAAACCAAAGCTCTCCCAGCTGTGCTGCCCCACCCCTTGTCAAAGAGCATGAAGCCCTCTTCCTAAATATCAAGTTTTCTATGAGTTTTAATAAAGATTTGGGGATTGACAAGCCATATATATGGTGAGGGACAACATTATATCAATCATTTCGTCAACTGCTAGAAGAAAAAAATGACTTAAGCAAAATGTTCTTTGATTTAGAGCTCTGCCTAAATAAGGTCGCTTCTTTCATTTAGAATATTTAAGAGTATCATTCATCTTAACATATTCCCAACCAATATTAATTAAAAAACCCAATTATTCAGTGATTACAGAAATGTCTGTTTTCAAGAACTCTCATCATCAAAGTAATTTTTAAAATACAAAAAGGCCCAAACGCTGGGAAGGTAGGAATGTGGCTGGGGTCATGCTGCTTCTCGTTGTTGCCGGAAGGGGAACAAGTCCCATCCAGTGGGAAGTCCCATTTTTAATTAATTTTGTTTCCTACCTTGATTCCATGTGTCCAAGTAGGAAGCCATAAAGAAGAAAGAGATGCAGTTTGAAGCCAAGCAGGGCTGTAACACAGTGCGTAGTGCTTCACGTACAGGGGAACTAATCTGCAAAAGCAACGCGTACCTTATCAACCATAGCTTTATGTCTTACTTTTCATGAAAACCGTGTTAATTTTGCATTTACAGGATCCTGCCACTCGCAATGTGTGCAGAACGAGGGATGCTCCTGCGCTGCCAGTGGGCAGGACACGAGCACAGCTTCTCTTCTTGGATGTTGCACAGCTCCGGTGGCTGCTTCAGCCAAAGGGTGTGTTTGGGATCATCCCACTTCTGGGGAGTGGGAGCAGCACACCCACGGCCCTGCTAAAACACCTCCTGTCCCCTCGAGCTCCCCAGGAGTGAGGATGAGCCCCAGCATGCCTAAAATCCTGACGTGCAGGATCTGTGGGGTGGACAGAGTCGGGGGATGATGTGCGTGGCAGACCTTGATTAAGATTATTTCCCGTTACTCAATACTTTGACAATTTAGAAATCCCAAAGACTGATGTCGGTGGAGATGTACATCTCTGAGGCCCTGTTTCTTGATTTTACTACTCTTAGGCTAACAAAATGACAGGATTTCCCCGACTTTTGTCAGCTCTTCATCTTGGTCATTTAGGGGAAATGCAATAGCACACTCATCCATCTCTAAGTATGCAAAATAGTCTTTGGGTCTTCTGGACTGGATATAGAATTGTCTTATATATAATACATTTTTCTCTTTTTAAAATTTACAGCCTCACCGTATCCTAATGTCCAGTCATTTGGTGAACCTTTCCTTTCTCCTACTGCAACACTGAAAACTGATATTAAAAAAAAAAAAATTAAAAATAGGCCAAGTGGCTAATGACTAAAATAGACAAACCACCATTAAATAACTGTAATATAAAGAAAGAAAGGAGGGAAAAAAAATGTCTGAAACCAGAAAGCTGTCCCCTTCCCTTGGTTATTTAAATAATAGATGATGTGAAATGACTAACTCGGTTGGAGCTGGTGGGTGGCTCACCTGGCGTCCCCGGATCCCATGGTAGGGGACCGATGTGGGTGCTTGGAGCAAAGGGAATGGGATGAGCCGTGGCATTTGCACAACTGTGAGATGACTCCAACTTCATCAGAAATTTGGGGTTCTGCCCCATGGGGCCCCGACAAGCCCCAGCTGGTTCCTGCCATCTTTGTCTCGCCTTTGCTGTGTCCTGCCTCCCACCTCGATGGCAACAACCTTGCTGGGCCATGGAACAAGTGCAATCTTGCCCTGCCTTAGTAGGTAGTCGCAGTAACACCTACTGTTTCCTACAACGTCCCGTCCAGCTGAAAGCCCTCAAGAGAGCTGCAACCCTGGAAACGCAGACATGGCTCTGGGCTAAAGGGGTGCACGCACCCATCCCCAGAAATGCTATGCAGAAATTAAGGCATCTCTAAAAAGCAGGTAGCATATTTTATGTGGCCTGTTCCAACAGTCATCTATGTAGTACTTCAGCTGGTTATTAATTTTTTAAAAATTGCACATGAAAGAAGAAAAAGTGGAACCAAATGGGTGTAGAAGATATATTGATTTGAGTGCTTCCATTTGCAGGGTTGGAGGAGAACTTTAAGCATCACTTCAATAAAGTGATAAAGAAGTGATGCTCTTTCCTGGGAAGAGGGAAAGGGTCTGTCTCAGTTGTTTCATGCTGCATGAGCATTGCTTTTCCCCTGCAGCCCCCGGGGCTGCCCTCCCACTCCGGAGGGGATGGCTGCAGCCTGTCCTCCCCCAGGATGGTGCTTGGAGCCCCATTTCCTCAAGCATGTTCAAGCCATCCTCCCCTGGAGCCAGAGGAAACATGCAGGAGCCGAAATGTGGAAACAACCTCCTCGCCACGCTTTTCCTTCCCCACAGTAAACTCTGTCATTGGTCTGATGCAGACCCGAAGCCAAAGGCCTTTCATGGCAGCCAGCCAGGGCAGGTCCTGCCCCCCTCCTCCCTGGCCTCATCCCCTCAGAAACAAGCACCCCAAGCACTGACTCACAGGTATTTTTTCCGTTTCGGTGTTCACGGCTGTGCTTTGACACGAGTGCCCAAACCCCTTGCATTTTGGCACTGCGGGGATTGCATGCTGTTGTTCATAGCAGGGCAAGTGGACAGGGAAGGCTGCGCCCAAGCAGGTGGCCATGACGGGCTGTGGGACACCCCTGGGGGTCCCCAAACCCCGCGGTCCCATCTCCGCTCCCTCTCCCAGCAGCACTGCTGATTGGCAGATGCACGGCAGACGGGATGAGGGCAGGACGTTTGGTGGCCCGAACTTGGCTCTTTGCAGAAAGGTTCATGAAACAACATCTCCAGTAGCAGCCAGGGAGACTTCGCAGCATCTTTGCAGAGCCACTCGTGGTGCTTTGCTCCTGTGCTGCTTCCCAGCTCCTGCCTGGCACGCTGCCGCTCCGCTGCCGGCAGGGCTCAGCTCACCGTGCTGCAGCCTCCCCACCGCCCACCCCAGCCCGCTCCCCGGGCCAGGACTGTGCAGCCAGCCTTAAAAGGAGAGGAACGGCATGGCCTGCTTGGCACACAGGGCTGCCATTCTAAAACGGGAGCGAAACTGCCTTTGGCTTTGCCGGAGCTGGCAGAAGGGGCGTGAAACTAAATACTGGTGTACAAAAATGTGTAAGTCACAAGTCACTGGTGTACAAAAACAAGGCGTCGAGCTGGGGCACTGCTGTCACCAGAGCTTTGAACTCCCTTGCTAAAAAGTGAAAAAAAACCCCAGCATTCTCTTTAGTTGGCTAAAAATATGTGGGGTACAGAAAGTCACGTCTGTTAAGCTAGCTGTAATGTAATTATTTAAGTGTACGTGTAGACTAACCTGCAATAACTCTCCATGTTCCCATCAAAATGAAATCTGCCTTTGAAATGCAATTTTAATCTCCCTTGTTGGCAGGAGGGAAGCTGTGCTCCCTATCATAGACCTCCCATCGCGTAGGACTATGTGAGCGCTGTTAGTGTGACCATGTGGGAAAGGCTGTGTATTATTTTACTATACATGAAAGGCTGTGTATTATTTTGGAGCCCTTCTGCTACTCACAGGATTAAAATGAGCCAGCAACATTAATAGGTCTCAGCATTTCAGTGGTAAATCCAGCCAGTACCACCCTGGTGAGCTAATGTTAATCAGCTGATGTTGCTGTAACAAGTGTCGGAAAAAAAAATGATAGTTGTCCTTTAGATTGTGATCCTTTAAAAACATCTCCATTCCTGAAACTGCTGTATTCTGTGTAAAGGAGGAGTTGCCATGTTACTTCCACTTGTGCAACTCGACCGTTTTGCAACAAAATACTTTGAAAATGTAATTGTTTTGGATTGCAGATACATAAAAACCTCTCACGAAGCAAAGGAAATACTTTGATAAAATGCCAAAATGCCAGACCTCTCAAACAGATTGGAGTTTACTGCTTCTGCTAGCATAGCAGCATACATATTTCTAGTTAAATATTATAAGCAACTAATAAGTAGTTGGCTACAGTGTCTTTCCATGAAGAATTTCTTCGTTTCTAAATGTGGCTGGTAAACTATTTGACGCCTCTACTCAAACCGCCGTTCAAAATGTCACTGAATTGCTGAAGCATGCAACAGCCCCTTCCTTGTTTCACAAAGAAATAATAAAGGTCAGTAGGCCCGTCCCTCAGGTGCAGTTCTTCATTTGCTCCAGCTGATTGCTGTTTTGCTAAACTGCATCACTTGGTGCAGGTATGAAATGCAGAGCAAACCGTTTTTGGTTCTCTGCAGATATTTGGTGGTTTTCTCTTTGTAGTGGTATGTTTTAAGTGGATGGGCTTTGCTGGCTTTCTAGGAGGCCCTGGGTGGAGGCAGGTATATGGGGGTAGCCTGTTTATGGTGGGGTGTTGCCTGGGTGGGGGGGTGGTCCCATGTGAGCCCTGGGGCAGGGTGCTGGGGCTGGGGCTGTCCGTGCTGCTTTTCTAGCTGCCCTGCACAGCACTGGCAGACAGGGACCCAAACCAGGCAAGAGACAGGGAAAATGGTTTTGTTGATTTGGTTTGTTCCCCCCCCCCCAAATTTCTGCATTATTGCCCATTGTGGGTTTTTGGAAGGATTCATATCCACAATTCGAGTTCCTGCAGGGTCTCTGCTTAATTTGGTCTCCTCAATTTCAAACCAACAAGCTGAATTCATTTAAAGTGTGATGCTTCAGACAAATAAGAAGCTGAGGCTGGTATGTTGTTATAATATTTTGGCATAAATAATATTTTTCCTGGGGGGGGGGAAAAAAAGGTGAAAGAGCTCTGGTGGGGGGGGTGGCAGAAAAATGCCTGTGCCCAAGCCCAGCCTGAGTCCCTGGGTGCAGGGCAGTCAGCAGAGCATCAGAGCAATCCCCAAATTAACCCCTGTGATTTACCAGGCTCATGATGAGGGCATGTGGTGTGGGGTCTAGAGAGAGCTGAACGCTTCTGGGGAGCAAGGCATAACTCATTTCCCATGTCTGTTCCCCAGCTTGCTTACGGAAGAGATTTGTTACCGGTACTGGTTCCCAAATCCTATTTTCTTTTTTACTCAAGTGCCTGCAGGACATTTTCTGATGTTATAGTAAATGCTGTTGTGGGCTCCTAGTATGTGAACTGGGCCCTTGAGCTCTTTGCAGGGAGGGAATAAGGTCGATGGGAATGTTTCCATGATAAAATATCAGGTTTTTACTGTTAGGTGAAAGGCCACTTGTGCAAATCCTGTGGGCCTTCAACTGTGAAATAGCATACAAGTCTAATACTTTGTATTTAGTTAAAAAAAGAAAAGAAAGAGTGCTGGGATTTGGCCCATGAAGGCCAATTTAGAATACTGGAAGGATGAGTTTGGCACAAAGAAATTATGGTTGGTCATGGGTAAGTAAAGAGATACTTGTGATATTTGCTTGGGTTTTTCCTTTTTTATTGGATATAGAAGCGTTGTTTAGTGGCTGTCAAAAGCATTGCTTATGCTAAGGCTTGGGAAGCTACGTCTTGCCTGGCATTACAGGGTCATGAAATGTAAAGAGTTAGATTAATGGACATCTGTATTTAAAAAAATCAACAATTAGTTGTTTTTTTTCTTTTTGAAGATTCTTCTTTCCTAGATGAAGGTATCAGAATTGCCTCTACTTCTGGTTGTCTTCCGATATGCAGTATTTCTATTTCCCGCAAACATTTAAAACTTATGGATTTGATATTGGTTTGAAAACAGTGTTATTTATGCTGATGTAATTTACTTTTGGGGGACTGTCATAGACTTGTTAAGAATTAAAAATTGATAGAATTAAAGTGTTGTTAAGGAGGATAAATGAAAACGTCTGTTCATGCCAAAGCCTGTAGTAAGTGGTAGAAATACTCTAACTTAATGCTGGCATGACACGTTGAAGGGTTCTCATTGCCTGTGGGGTGTCTTCTCTGTTGTGGCCACATTTCTCCTCCGGAGTGACTTCAGCACAGCTTTGGCTAGATGAGTGCGAGTTGAAAGCACGTGCCCTCTCATGTTTTGCTTAAGGGAATAGCTGTACGTTTGGGGAAGCTGCAGTAATGATGACCGTATAGCAAAACAGGGGAGATGCAAACACAGGGAATGAGCAATGCCTCTCATGGATCTTATAGTTGGGTAGCT
This sequence comes from Gorsachius magnificus, assembly GCA_034008185.1. Classification (NCBI taxonomy): domain Eukaryota; kingdom Metazoa; phylum Chordata; class Aves; order Pelecaniformes; family Ardeidae; genus Gorsachius; species Gorsachius magnificus. The sequence continues at coordinate 39,713,081 of CM067087.1, forward strand.
AAAATTTGACATAGTAGATGAGATTAAAGTGTCTGAAGTTATGGTTATGCAAGATGGCAGGATGAGATGCCGGTGTGCTGAGGATGTCAGGATGTGCAGGTCCGGCAGTGCCTTCCTTGGCCGCAGAGGCAGGGGATGCTCGCAGCTTGTGCCCTGTTTTCACAGCTGTGTGTGTGTGTGTGAGGTGGGGACCTGGCCTCCCTTAAGAGGCTGCTAATTAAGTGACTGCTTCAGATGGGCTGCTTTGTGGCTTCGTGGTGATTAAGTGAATTCCTTAGATGGTCTGCTCTGTGGTTCCATACAATCTGGAGACTCCAGATGGCTCCAGAGGAGTAGGTTGGTGAAATCAGACCAGGGTACCCACGACTTGCTTGGGCTTCTGTCTGCTGCAGCTGTAGAGACCAATGTGAGTTACTGCCTGCGTGGGGCTGAGGCACCAGATGTGGATAAATACATCTGTATGGGATTCGGAGAATAGGAAAAGGTCTTATAGCACACTAATGACCCTCTGCTTTACTCTTGTATTTAGTTGGAAAACCAGTCTAGCATACATGTAACACCTCCCAAAAGAAGCTACCAATACTGAAGAAGCACAAGGGGAGAATCCATATGAAACTTCTGGCTGAGTGACATGTATCTTAATTTGTTAAGGACTAGTGACTCGGGCATTAGCAGTGGTTTTGGTCATTTCCAGAAGCCTTACTGCAGGGGGTCATATATATCACCTTGGAAGAGAAAAATAATTTCCTTCTGTAGTAAATCCAGTTCTGGTCTCCCTGCTGAAGTAAAGTAAGAAATAAAAGAAGCAAAGAGAAAATGAGCCTCTTGATGGAAGCTATAACGAGCGAGGGTTTATAGTGAAGTTACCTCTATACATTGACAGAACATCTGATAATGTGCCTTATAAAGTGGTATCAAAGAGACAGTTCTGTGTGGATTTATAGAAAGGATGAAGAACTATTAAAGGAAAGGAGGACAGTAATAAATATTTCTTCACTATGATGTCAAAGGGGTGAGGTTAAGTCAAATTGCCTTTAATGTCATTAAGGATGTGGAAGGGAATGATAATTATGCTATCAGATGATGCATCTTGGTAGGGATCCCATGAACCCAACGCAAGCCTGTGAGTTGGGCGGGGAGAAGCGATACGGAGGGACGGGGCAGCAAGCTGACAATCTGAAAAGCCCAGCTGTGACTGCCGGCGAGCACAACCAGTCCTTGGAAAAGAGAAACCTGACATAAGTGATCTGGGGGTAAGCAGCAGGTTGGATATTAACGTGTGAGGCAGCACGGTGACCGAGGAAGCTCGGGTATTCCTGGCTGTGTGCACCTGCGTGCTGCAACCCATGCACCGGGAGGGGAAAGCCTTCCTCTGGAAAGCTGCTGTGCAGCGCCTGGGATGTGCCATCGGCATCACGGCAAACCTCGGAGCTTAAGGGGAGCCTCGCCCAGAAGAGAAGTGAGAGAAATGAGGAGTGTTTCCAGGAGTTAATATTTAATTTGGCTGAGTCAGTATGGGCAGGAATGTGATATTGCTCTGAAAGAACAGGGAGGCTGTGAAAAGCGGGGAAGGAGAGGAGTTACGCTGGCTGTTTGCCAGGCAGTGAGGCGATAACAGGTAGAATTGAAAAAGAAAATGAAATAAAGCACTAGGCCTGAAAATCTGCGGAAGAGATCTGTGGTGGTGTGCTGCACCGCAGGATTGCCCAGGGAAAGGAGAGGGATGCCACCAGCTGATGTAGGGCTGCACAAAGCTCCAGAAAATGTTGGAAAATGACAGCAAGTGATTCCTTTTAGCAAATGGAGATAAACTTTCTTCATTCCTAAAAATCAACGAGACTGCTGTATTAGGCATCTGCATTTGTCTCACATAAATGAGGCTTAAATCACTCTCTTGTCAAGAAATCCTTTGAAAGGTCGGCACTGGCAGAATTGTTGCAGTAACAAACCCATATTCCTCAGGAAATAATAAACACTTCAGTCTGGTGATCCACTTAAATTCCTTGGGATTTAGGAGAAAAGAAATTAGTTGTGAATCTTAGTGGGGCAATAGCATCTTGAAGGGCTGTAGCGTACTCAGACTGAAGATCTTCATTATTCCCATGGCCTGGAATGAGATTTTGAAAGTAATGTCAAGCTGTTTGTGACAATTAACTGTGTTCTAGGTCTTATGCCAGTATTTTATACTGCAGAGAAGAAAAGGTATTTTGGTAAATAGAAGGTCAGGGTGTGGGATGAACTGGTGAGCTTACCAGCCCAGTAACTTAGCATTAATGGCGCACCGTATATGGCTCCTGATATGAAACAAGAGTATTTCTGGTTCCAGATTCACAAATTGGGTTAACTAGAAGGTGGTATGAAGATATTCTCCTGTATTAAGAATGAAATGCATGGGAGCATGGCTGGCTTGCCTATTTTAAATGCCGTATTTATGCTGGCATGTGTCCAAGGAGCAAAGTAGTCTTGAGTATAAACAGATTGTAAGAATCAGCTGCTTGGAGGACTCGTCAGCCTGCTCTCCAAAGCACTTGCTGGCTCGCTTTTTAAAACTATCTATTATTTTATGCCTGGATACATTTAGTAAAAAAAAAAAAAAAATCCAGAAGAAAGGCCTTTAAAAGCTGTCAACGTTGTTTGGGATTTAACTTCTGAAAGGCAAAAATGCAAAGTGCAGAAGCCAAGTAAGTATCGGCCACTTTACCTGGTGTACTTTGCATTTATATACTGCCCATCCGATGTATTCAGGAATCACATGTTTTACTTCCTTGAGCCAACCTCCTCCTCTTCCTTCTACCTTTCGGTTGGACTTGATGATCTTAAAGATCTTTTCCAATATAAATGATTCTATGATTCCTTATCAGGGAAATTGAGGTGTTCCTGCTGCTGCCCGTTGACACCAGAGCCGATGTGCCCATGGCGTCACTTGTGGCCAACACAGGTCTGCTCTTGTGTTACACAATTTCTCATGGAAAACAGGGAAATTGCCTAAATGACACAAGAAGGTACAAGGGGGTCTTTCGCAGCCCCAGTATATCATCACAAATTACAATGGTTTTTAATATAAAAATATTAGGATCCTGCTACTAGTTCCCATATTGGGGAAGAGACCTTTGTTTCCAATCTGGATCTATTTGACATGATATCCTTGCTGCTCTTCCATGTGGGTGCCGAGGAAGTAGCAGTAAGTAGCCTGAGGGTGATCAAAAAAGAATTCAAAGCCTTGGGGTGGTTAGTGAAGGAATCTGGAGCGCAGGTTATTTTTTCCTCGCTCCTTCCAGTGGTGGACAGAGACACGGGACAATATGAGCAGACTCAATCTATTAACATGTGGCTTCACGACTGGTGTCGCCGCCACAACTTTGGGTTCTTTGACCACGGGATGGTCTACACGGCACCGGGCTTGCTGGAGTCAAATGGGAGCCAGCTTTCTCAAAGGGGGAAGAGGGTCTTTGCCCATGAGCTTGCAGGGCTCATTGACAGGGCTTTAAACTAAATGTGAAGGGGGAAGGGGAACCTATTGGGCTTGCCAGTGACAGGCTAGGGGATGAAACACAAGGGTTAGAGGGACTGGGGGCTAGTATGAGCCTTCAACCTGTTGCCCAGCAGTGTGCCAGGGGCACTGCAGAGAAGTTAACGTCTGGCAGAGGTGAGCCGGAGGCTCCTGAGGTAGTAAGAGCCAACAAGGAAAAGCCTGTGAAACACCTCAAAGTAAATGAGGGGTGTTCTGCTATGAAGGTGACGAGGCCGACAGCTCAGATGAAATGCCTCTATACAAACGCGCGCAGCATGGGAAACAAACAAGAGGAGTTGGAAGCTATCGTGCTGCTAGAAAGCTATGACCTGATCGCCATTACGGAAACTTGGTGGGATGAATCCCACGACTGGAATGTAGCTATTGATGGCTACAGGCTGTTCAGAAGGGACAGGCGAGGAAGGAGGGGTGGAGGCGTTGCCCTTTACATCAAGAAATCATTACAGTGTGAAGAGCTGGCCCTGAAGAATAGCCACGAGCAGGTTGAAAGCTTATGGATAAGAATCAGAGAGAGAGGCAACAAAGGGAACCTGGTGTCTACTACAGGCCGCCAGATCAAGAGGAGCTGACTGACAAAGCGTTCTTCCTCCAACTCCTGGAGGCTTTGTGCTCTCAGGCTCTCGTCCTGCTGGGGGACTTCAACCACCCTGACATCTGCTGGCAAACCAACATGGCAAGCTGTAGGCAATCCAGCAGTTTTCTCGAATGCATTGAGGACAACTTCTTAAGCCAGGTAATAGACACCCCTACCCGAGGGGATGCGATACTGGACCTGGTGGTCACCAATGTAAGCAAGCTCGTCGGAACTGTCAAGATTGGAGGCAGCCTGGGCTGCAGTGATCATGCGATGGTAGAGCTCACGCTCCAGAGGGAAATGGGAAGAACAAAGAGTATAGTCAGGACCCTGAATTTTAGAAAAGCAAACTTCCAGCTCCTTGAGGAGATAGTCAGAAGGACTCCCTGGGAAACGGTCCTCAGGGACAGGGAACAGAACAGAGCTGGCAGATCTTTGAGGATGTGATCCACAGAGCGCAAGAGCTCTCGATCCCTAGGTGTAAGAAATCGGGCAAAGAAGGGAAGAGACCGGCATGGCTGAGACGAGAGATGCTGGTCAAACTAAGGAGGAAGAGGGAACTGCACAGGCAGTGGAAGCAGGGACAGGCATCATGGGAAGAGTATAGGGACGCGGTTCGGTTGTGTAGGAATGGGGTCAGGAAGGCCAAGGCGCAGCTGGAGCTAAACTTGGCTAGGGATGCAAAGAATAATAATAAGGGTTTCTACAGGTATATCAGCCAGAAAAGGATGGTTAAAGAAAGCATACCCCCGCTGAGGAGCGAGACTGGCAAGCTGGTAACAGCAGATGAGGAGAAGGCTGAGGTACTCAACAACTTTTTTGCCTCAGTCTTCACTGGGAACCTCTCTCCTCACCCCACCCGAGTTGATGGATGGCATGAGGGGGACCGGGAGGGCAAAACCCTTCCCGCTGTAGGAGAAGATCAGGTTCGTGACCACCTGAGGAACCTGAATGCACATAAGTCCATGGGACCTGATGAGATGCATCCCTGAGTCCTGAGGGAATTGGCCGATGTAGTTGCCAAGCCACTCTCCATGATATTTGAAAAGTCATGGCAGTCAAGTCCCTGGTGACTGGAAGAAGGGAAGCATTGTGCCCATTTTCAAAAAGGGTAGAAAGGAAGACCCTGGGAACTACCGACCTGTCAGCCTCACCTCTGTGCCTGGGAAGATCATGGAACAGATCCTCCTAGAAGCTATGCTAAGGCACATGGAGGCCAGGGAGATAATTCGAGATAGCCAGCATGGCTTCACCAAGGGCAAGTCCTGCCTGACGAACCTAGGGGCTTTCTATGATGGTGTGACAACAACAGTGGACAAGGGAAAACCAATGGATGTCATCTATCTGGACTTCTGCAAAGCCTTTGACACGGTCCCCCACAAGATCCTTCTCTCTAAATTGGAGAGCTATGGATTTGATGGGTGGACTGTTTGGTGGATAAGGAACTGGCTGGATGGCCGCATCCAGAGGGTAGTGGTCAATGGCTCGATGTCCGGATGGAGACCGGTGACGAGTGGTGTCCCTCAGGGGTCTGTACTGGGACCGGTGCTGTTCAATATATTCATCAATGACTTAGACAGTGAGATCGAATGCACCCTCAGCAAGTTTGCGGATGACACCAAACTGAGTGGTGCGGTTGACACCCCAGAAGGACGGGATGTCATCCAGAGAGACCTGGACAGGCTGGAGAGGTGGGCCTGTGTGAACCTCATGAGGTTCAACAAGGCCAAGTGCAAGGTCCTGCACCTGGGTCGGGGTAACCCCCAGTATCAGTACAGGCTGGGGGAAGAAAGGATCGAGAGCAGCCCTGCCGAGAGGGACTTGGGCGTGCTGGTGGATGAAAAGCTGGACATGAGCCGGCAATGTGTGCTGGCAGCCCAGAAGGCCAACTGTATTCTGGGCTGCATCAGGAGAAGCGTGGCCAGCAGGTCGAGGGAGGTGATTCTGCCCCTCTACTCTGCTCTGGTGAGACCTCACCTGGAGTACTGCGTCCAGCTCTGGAGCCCTCAGCACAAGAAGGACATGGAACTGTTGGAGTGGGTCCAGAGGAGGGCTACTAAAATGATCCGAGGGCTGGAGCACCTCTCTTATGAGGACAGGCTGAGAGTTGGGCTTGTTCAGCCTGGAGAAGAGAAGGCTGAGGGGAGACCTGATTACGGCCTTTCAGTACCTAAAGGGGGCCTATAGGAAAGATGGGGATAATCTTTTTAGTAGGGCCAGCTGTGACAGGACAAGGGGTAATGGTTTTAAACTTAAGCAGGGTAGGTTTAGGCTGGATATAAGGAGGAAATTCTTTACAACGAGGGTGGTGAAACACTGGGACGGGTTGCCCAGAGAGGTGGTGGAGGCCCCATCCCTGGGAACATTCAAGGCCAGGTTGGACAGGGCTCTGAGCAACCTGATCTAGTTAGCGGTGTCCCTGCTCACTGCAGGGGGGTTGGACTAGATGACCTCTAGGGGTCCCTTCCAACCCAAAACATTCTATGATATACAGCAGGAAGGCAAAGCTGTTATCTGGAAACACTGGGACGAAAATGAGGAGAGAGGATGCTTTATCCCCTAACTAGGGAGGGAAGAGATTGTCCATATGTTTCCCACATTTCCTCTGATTCAGATAACCCTTTGCAAATTAATCAAAGTGTCCTCATTCTTTTCAAACAAAAGAAAATACTCCTGCCCCTGGAAACTTTTAAAATCATTATTTTTCAAAATAGAGCCAAAGACCTTACCAAAATTCCGAAAAAATAATGAAAAAGACAGTGTGAGGTGTCTGGCCAGACAAACTTGAGCTTTAATAAGAAAGTGTTAAAGCTATTGATATATGCAGAACAGAAAACTCTTCAACTCCGAAAAAGAAAACAGCACTGTAGGATCAGTTCTGTTCTGATGGAAATGGCTGGATTTCTCCTTTTTCACTGGAAAACAGCAGAATTCAGGAAGTTCCAAAGGGATTTTTTTTCTCGGTTTTATATTTTACTAGATCAGCATTTGAACATGTAGCTTCAGCTTAATATACTAGCTTCTTTTTCTTTCTATTGTCATTCCTACCCCACAGACAAAAACCCAGATATAGTCGCCTGGCTTTTGTATGCAGTGCAGTGTCAGAGACCCTCTCCTTCCTTTGCTATTCTGTGCCATCAGTGCACGTGCCTTCCAGATGCCTTTGGTTGCTTCTTATCTGAGCAGATAAAGCATCAGTGGCTGTATTTTATCTTTAATGGGAACTAGAATTTTTTTCTGTTTTTAAAGACAGTCTTTTCTCTCACCTGCCTGATGGCCTCAGCAGGCTGGGACCTCCGTTGACCATTCTGGATGACCCTGCAGTTGTCTGTGCCATAAGCGGCACTGTCCCTCCATTTTGGGTCTGAGGTGCCAGCACTGGGTTTTGCTGTAGGGAAGCAGGAGCTGGGAAGCACTGGGATTCCCCTGGAGTATGAGGCTGAGGCTCCCAGGAGCCACCTCCATGGGCACCAGCTCTGGGCTCGCACCGAGCTCATCTTGCAGGACCATAGAGCGGGGCAGCCTCCTGGACCCGGAATGGCGCACTGGCCCTGTGCCGACCCAAAGGGCCTTTCTGGGCTTTGCTAAGGGCTCCCAGCTTGGTAAAAAATTCTAGAAAAGCAGCTGAACCTGATGCCAGTGCTCCCCGAAGGGGGCTGGCTTTAAAGACACCTAAGAGGGGATGAATAACCTTGATTCCTGTTGTCATTAAAATTTGGAGAAAACACACAATGCAGGTTATTGCTTGGATTTCCAGCAATGTCCAGGTCTGCCTCATGTCTTTTGGAAGTGAAATATTTAACTGTCTTCTTAATTTTTAGTGATTGCTGTATGAAAATCTATTTTTTACAGTAAAAAGTATTTTAATAATGATCCTATCTTCTTTTTCTATAAATATACCAATTTGAGCATTTTGCAGTTCCTAGGTGTACTCCAAAGTTTGTTTCCTTTGGCAAAATTTTATTAGTTATTATCTCATCAAAAGCACAGATACAGGTGTCCATAAAATGCAAGGGATCTCCAGGGCAATGGAAATGCTAATTTTAAAATGGTTTTGGCATGTTGTAGCCCTCCTCTGCTAACGTGAAATGAGAAAGGAAGACATGAAAATGCAAATTAGCTTGCTGCAGTTAACAGACAGCAACACGTACAAAACTGGAATGAAGTTTGTTTTCAAAGGACGCTAGTGCGGAACAACTCGTATTGTGGGGTCAGGATCACGTAGTGTACAAATGTCTTTGTACTGTGCAGTCCTGGGGGTTTTTTGTACTGTGGAGGACATCAGTAACGGCAATGCTGCTTGGTAAAATGGCTGTATACCAGAGTATGAAAAAAGAAAGAACACTGTATATTTTGTTTCTGCTCAGCCCCACATATGCCATCGCTGAAGCAGAAGTGCAGTGCCCAGCTTATTTATTAAAGAGCAAGCCATCTTGGGAAGATGTTGGCCAGTTTTATAAATTCTCTCATAGCAGAGCACTGATATTTTTAGGGGGTGATATATAGCATGCGGATGTTTTCTACCTGGACTTTAGTAAAGCCTTTGACACTGCTTCCCACAGTGTTCTCCTGGAGAAACTGGCTGCTCATGGCTTGGACAGGCATACACTTTGCTGGGTAAAAAACTGGCTGGATGAAAGAGTTGTGAATGGAGTTAAATCCAGTTGGCAGCTGGTCACAAGTGGTGTTCCCCAGGGCTCAGTACTGGGGCCAGTTCTGTTTAATATCTTTATTGATGATCTGGATGAGGGGACTGAATAATTTACACTCAGTAAATTTGCAGACAGCACCAAGTTGGGCGGGAGTGTTGATTTGCTTGAGGGTAGGAAGGCTCTGCGGAAGGACCCGGACAGGCTGGCTGGATGGGCAGAGGCCAATTGCATGAGGTGCAACAAGGCTCAGTGCTGGGTCCTGCCCTTGGGTCACAACAACCCCATGCAATGCTACAAGCCTGGGGAAGAGTGGCTGGAAAGCTGCCTGGTGGAAAAGGGCCTGGGAGTGTTGTTCAACAGCCGGCTGGATATGAGCCAGCAGTGTGCCCCAAAGCTACCTGGGACCCTTAGGAAATGGCTGAATCCCAGCTGACTTTAGGATGCGGTTTCACTGGAGAATTATTTAGTTTTAGGTCTTGTTAAGTCTTGGTTCCATTGTTCTCTTTCCAGTTCTGTTCTGTTGAATATTGGATGTTCTAACTGGGAAATACCACATATGCAAGTGATGGCCAGTTACATCCTTCATAACACATGAATTCTATGAAGTACATAAATGATATTTCTTATATTTTGGCTTCTTGCTCAAATGTCTCTTTAACACAAAACAGGTATAAACGAGCATTATTCCCACCAAAAAGAAGAAATTCTTTGTTGGGGAAAAAAACCCCCACCAAACCAAAAAAAAACCAAACAACAAAACAACAACAAGAAAACCCTGATTATAAACTTGGAGCTTTTCAGCATTATGGAGGATATTTGGTTTTGGAAGAACAGTTTGCTTTATGAATTTTTCATCTATTCTGCAGCCAGTATAATTTGCATAATTATGAAATTGTATCGTTGACTCAAAAAACGAAGTAGTGTAGCGCTGTTTACAACCCATGAGCAATTGTACACCCCGGGTTTGCCAGCAGTTACCACAACAGCTGTTGAACTGGACGCTTGTTTGAGTCTCTGCCGCTGCAGACGGCAGCAGGTGATAACGTCAGGACTTGCTCCCCTGCACCCGCTGCCCAGCACAGAGAGGCTCAGCAGGGCTGCTTGTCCTGAACGAGGCTTTTCTTTCAGGCTTTGACCTGAGACCTACTGGTCTTCCAGTATTCAAAATGTAAATCTTCAGGTCATGTTTGCCCACCTTTCCAAGTGGCATCTCTGATAGAATCATTAAAAATACAATAATGATCTATTACAATAAACAATACTGGAACCCCCCAAAAAACATAGTATGTGTTCAGCCCTGTAATGGCAGTGTCAGTTTATGGCTCTCCATGGCCCTTGGTGGTGAGGAAGGAGCTGAAGCAAGAAGGATTGCTGTGGGAGGGAAGGAGCTGAAGCTCGCCCAGGCAGCATTATCCCCCATCGCCTCCCTGGTCCCGCACAGTCCGCAGCACTGCGTGCTCCTCTCCTCCAAGGCTCTTCAAGCAGCTGCTGTGCCACGCAGGGGGTTCTTCAGAGCTTTGTCACATGAATTACTAGTTGAATGTCATAACACATTTTTCAAACCAAAAGCTCAAGTCACGCCAAACCCCTGGAGCGCCTGGTGTAGGAGGGAGGTTGGGTGCCACAGCGGTGACTTTGCCACTGCCACATGGCACAAGCCCTGTGTGCAGATGTCTGTCCTTGGGATGGCACACGTGGCCCTGCACAGCCTCTGGGTACAGGCACATTCACAGTCCTCTCTGAAGATCCTTCCTCCACAGGGTTAGCAACTGCTAATGACATTTGCAGGGGAAAAAAGCATTTTGCTCAGCTCATCTGCTTTTGCATACTGTTTTGCTCTCTGGCATCGTGTTCCTGTGTTTGCGATACAGGCATTTCCACAGCAACAAGTCACACGCAGGGCTATGACTTCAGCCAGGGAACATGCAGAAAGCATCGATGAGCTGCCAAGCAGCAAAGATGTTCCAGCGCAGATGCAAAAGTCAGACAGCGACACTGCGCTTGGTCTCTGGCTGTCCTCCTCCTGCTGAGCTCCTGCTGGAGGTAATTCAGGCTCAAGAGAGAAGAAAGGCCTTCCAAAGGAACGCGTTATTTTAATATCTGTGGAATAAGGCCTAAGAAAGACCTCAGGCTTTGGGCAACTCTTCAGGAGTAATAATAATAAAAAAGGAAGGAGCTAGACAGGAAGAAAGCGTCGTCATCTGACCTCCCACCATAAATCTCCCTAAGCAGTCTGGTGTTGATGACACTTGAGCTCATTGCAAAAGAAACACAGAAAAGCAAATGACAGTCTGAGCAAAAATGTGCCAACAAGTTTGTCTTTAATCAGTAATTAACGAACAGTAGTACTCATTCATCAGAGCGTGAAGACTTCCCCAGCTGCGTACATGACTGCAGGGAAAGCATACTGGCCCCCTTCTAAACATCTTATAAGCCCATGTGTTAATATCACATTAAAGTGAATAACCTGAAGAGACAAGAAGGGGTGATGGTTACTAACATGCCCAGCAGTGCAAGAACTGTACAGCAAATGAGAAACATCTCTCTGCCATTTTATCTGTAATTTCCAGACCAGAACAGGATCCCTCTCTGTGGATGTCTCCCTTCTGATGGAGACCTCGAGGGCGTGTTGGACTCCCGCACAGGCAGCTAGCACGTGTGGAAAACTGTACATGTTGCACCCCTGTAGTTGAAATTTCCATGTACCTTCCACTCTCATCAGAGGTTTTACTCTGACCAGGCTGCTGAACCTCTGAAAAGCCCTGACAAATGACCAGCGTGCCTGTGCTTTGCCTGGAAAAAGGCTTCTGGATGGGAAAGGGGGAGCTCCCTCATGCGTGGTGTCCATGACCTTGCAAAAATGCACCAATAGGTATGAACAGGTATTTCTTAAAAGAGTCTTCCAGAATCTTAGTAAAATCAAATCAGCTTATCATTTACATTCTGCAATTTAGGTGTATTTTGTTATTTATTAGTAACTGAAATCAAGACTCAAGACTTAGATCTTTGCAATCTCCTGGATCTTGCTTTATGCTTGAACTCTCTGTTTGGGGAAGATTGCTGGTGACCAAAAGGAGAGAAGTACATTTTGCTGGAAAAGGCAACTATGTTTTTCCTGCTCTGTTTACCATGTTAATTGCATCAGTTGATTAAACTAATGATGCAAGCTCTAGAAGGGAAAGATTTCGTCCTTGAAACAGACAAAAATAAAGTTTACCCTGTGTCTCACAGGCCACTCAATAACACGGAATATGCTCTTATGCTACCTGGTCCTGGTAGATTTGGGGTAGCAGTGATACTTTTGAAGAGGTAAGAAAACCAAGATTTTTAAATGGGAGAGCTCTTTGATTAAAAAGCTTTATGTTGCTGAAAAACTGCATAAAACCATTCAGGCGCACCAGGCCATTTTCAGCTCTCTTGACCACTTCCCCATGTCTGGTGGCTCAAGAAGAGTCCCTTAGCAATAATATTTGCAAGACTTTTATCTTGTGAGCAGCACTTTGCTGGTAAATGTATGTACTGAGATGGCACACGCTGCCTTCCAATGTTGGCCTCGAACATCCCTGTGTTCGCAGGGTGCCAGTGTGCGCCCCGCGCGCGGGCAGCCTCGCCTGTGGGCAGGGAGGGCTGGAGCTCCGCACAGCGCCCGCCGTGTCCCGGCAAAGCGTGCCGCTTAGATGCGCGAATTAAGAAACCTTGCCCAGTGATAACGTGCAGCAGATAACGCCGTCGCGTGAAAAGCAGCTTGTGATGCCTGGCAGCACCCCAAAGGACAGGGGAGGCCGGCGCGGTCCAAGTCGCATCTTTTTAACACTGAGATGTGGAATTAGAGGAGCGCAGTGGGTCAGAATATAGAAATTACTTATCTCCCCATGGCTACCATGTGCAGGACAGATGGCGTTTCTCCCCCTGCCTCCTCCTGTCAGCCCTGTTCCTGCAGTTGTGTTCAGTGGCTTGCGTATTTTATACCAGTAATTTTCAAAAATAAAATATAACCTATGCAATGTATATTTCCTTTATATTTTTCATTATAAAACCTAGGAATGCATGTGAATTTTGTGGGCTTGGCCTGCATCCCCCCCCTAAACAAGCAGTAGCTGTATAAATACATGATTTAAAAATTTACTGCTTAGTGGGCATCTGTAGTATGAATTCCCTTAAATAGTTAATGAATTTTAATGTACTGTATATAAAAGAGCAATTAACACTTAAAGATTAAATATGTTCTCCACCGCAGTTGCTGTGGATTAAGGATTTGCACGTGACGATAGCAGTATCTGATCTCATTCAATGGTGTGCCTCAGCTTAAACAATCTGAACACAATTTAACAGCGTCCATTCAAGGGATTTTGCCAACCTAGTTAAATCGCTTCTGGCAGAACAAGAGCCTGTCTTTACGGGCGGGTGTCCGTTCCCTGCCCTGCCACACGCCGGCTGGCTGGGAGGAGGAGAGTCTGACAGCGGCTGCGTGCGGCACGGGAGGACGTCGCTCCTGAAACGCACCATTGAGCCACGGCTGCCCTGCAAAACACCGTGTTGTGAGTCATTGAAACACATTTCCTAGGGTTGTCTGTGTGAAGGTGTATTTTTTTTGGCTTTTAACATGGAAAAAGCCTGTTTTGTAAATCATCTCGTAATTCCCAGGCATAAAGGTGAAACAGGGTTGTTGTATAAGGTGCTGAAGCATTAACCTTGGAGCATCCTGCTCCCTAAAAACCAGGTTTTGGTGCTTCATCCTGTAGGAATTAGTAGCTAAGTCCCTCCACCTGCAAAACAAATGTAAGCATGGTACAGCAAATACATTGTGCTGAGCAGTCTGCTTATTTCTGCTTTGAAACCCACGTGTTATTTCCCAGGAATAGATCCTTGAGAGATGCTGTCTGCAATGCTTGGTTCTTTGAAAGAGTCAAGCCAGCAGCAAGAGCTTAAAATGCTTCAGACCAGGGGGCCCTTGGGAGCCGCTCCAAGGGAGGAGCGTGAGAGTCAGCACTGCCCTGCTGCTCCCTCGGCAAGAAGCCTTCCCCATGGATGCTCTTCCCTCCAGCCAGCCCACGGTGCAGAAGTTTGACAGCGGTTACTGAAGGGAGCCCCGGTGCTCCTGCGAATTCTCCTTTCCCCGGTGCACAGGGCTGTGCCGCTGCCCACACTGCTGCTGGGAAGGGCCATCACCCAGCACCAGCCTGTCCCTGCCAGCTTTCGCCTTCTCACCCCGCCTCCAGCTTCAGTGATGCCGATACAAATGCACAGGTCTGGAGAAACTGCATTTCATTAAACAGCAGCTCTTGCAGCATCCTTGGTGGCAAAACCGTGCAGAGGAAGACACCTCCTCCCGGTCCCCGGCAGCAGGGCTCTGCCCGCCCTGCCAGCACACCAGCTCTGGGTTAGCTGGTACGTGCCACGGTGCTGGGAGGGGTATGAAATGGGCTGAGTAATTTTTGTAAAACTATTCTGTTAACTCATGCAGCCTCCTGTAGGATAAGATGGGGAAACTTCATGCCTTGACACCAGCCTTGACAGCACGACAGGAATAGAGGGAGACACCGGTAGAGGAGTGGAAAGAAGTAACAAGAAATCCTGTCCACAATTCCTGCTGATGTTGACTGCAGAATCCCTTCAGGCTGCTTTTACCTGCAGGTTGCACCTCCAGCACACCCTGGAAGCACAGGCAGTTAAGGAACACAGCTCCTGGCTGCTTTGCAAGCTTAGGTCTTGTGCACCATACCCTGCAAGTAGGCAGCCCTCTTGCACCATGTGCAGAAAGCGGCTTAAACAAGCAGAAAGGAAGGCAGGCAGTGCTTCCGCTGCTGCGGTGCCCGCGCTGCTGCTCCCTGGCTGCCACCCCCCTCACCCCCGCCCCCTGCCCTGTGCAATACCCACTGTGGGCAGCCAGCTCCTGCTGGGGCACTGCCCCGGGTGGGAGCCGCACTGCGGTTTTGCAAAGGCTGGCAGTGACTGGTGAAGCCGGGGGGAGAGCATTTCTCCCCCTGCCTTGAGGAAGGGCCGTTTCTAGCAAGTTCTGCAGCGCGCAGCCAGCTCTTGCTCTGCAGGGCTTTGGGCGGAAGGGCGGTCGTGTGCACAGGAAGCCCGGAGATGGTGGCAATCGCAGCAGAAACAACAAAAAAGCGTGTAAATGTCTCTGGTCGGTGAGGCTGGCAGTGCCGCGGGTGCTGCCAGCAGTGTGCCGGCCGGGCAGCCGTTATCTGTGGCTCGCAGCAGGAAGGGAGCCCCAGGGCCACCGCCCCAACCATCATCCCATTTCTAGGGACTGCGGGCAATGGCCTGCTCGGGTGGCCTAAGCCCATCCCCCTGCCAGATGCCCATGGGCAGATTAACAGGTTGCAGCAGAGACGTCTTCAACCGGCGCATTTCAAAATGCCTGTTTGTGTCCGAGACGCAAGCTTCCCCGGCAGCAAGCTACGCCGCGACTCGAGATGTGGCTGCAATGCAAAAGCACTTCCCCTTGTGTCTCTTTTTTTTATTAGCTGAAAGTAATTTTTGCTTCTTTAAGAAAATATATATGCAAACCACAGCCCGTCGCCATGGTTACTGCTGTATGCTACTGCAAATAGCTTATTTCACATCCTTAGACCTATAGGGTTTGGAAAGCATAATTCTTCTGGCCTTTCACCGTTTCCCCTCTCGCTAGGCCACTGTCCCACTGTTGCAAAAAAAAAGCATGTTGTAATTAGCCCCGCGCGCTGCCGGAGGAGGCGGTGGCTGCGCTGCCAGAGCACTGCAGCACGCGCCGACGCACCCCACGCATCAGACCCCCCAGGTAAGAATTCCTCTTTTTACCCCATTTTGTCGCCCTTGCCAGCCGTGCGAATTCACAGCAGAATAGCGTGCAGTTGTTTAGTGGGTTACGGTCAGTTGTTCAGAAAGCTGAATTGTTTTATGATGTCTGCGTTGCATTGCGCCTACTTTGGCACATAGGTCTTGCCGTCCTGAGGTAAGTTAGGGGAGATTTAAATAAGGGGCACTAAATGTAAGATTGTGTTACGCAAAGTTTAAGTAACAAAACTCTGCAGTTCTGAAGAGTATTAAAAGTAGCAGTCAGATCCGAAAGCAGACCCTTCCTGGCGCTTGCTGGGGGTTCAGTGGGACCCCCATGGTGTGGAGCTCCTCCGGGACCCTGAGCGAGCACTGACCATCCCCAGGAATATGGGGGACAAACCCAGTGCGGGAGCCGGCCGCCACAGCGCCAGCGGATGCATCGTTCTCTTGTCTTCTGCTTTACTATCATTTTGTCAGTTAACCTCCTGTGGTGCTCGCTCTGCTGGAAAAGTTGAGAGAAAGATTTTCATGTGCTTTTGGGAGCCCCAGGAGTTGATTTAACAGTTTATTCTGTACTGTTGGTGGAGCGGAGATGGGGCAGGATGCTTGTGCTGAGGCACCACGGCCATAGTTGTGCTGTAATTTGGGCGTATTTCTTGTTAGGGGCTGAGCGCTGCTCCCCCTGCACAGGGGTCCCCTCCAGCCCTGGGTGAGGCGAGTGGGTGCCCATCCCCGGAGTATCGCTTCCCGGCCCTGCTCCAGCTCCCCAGGAATTATTGGTAAAGCCCACAAGAAATTAAAATTACATTACTCCCCTGAGAGTGAACCCTCGGCTTCCTGCCATGATATATGTTGCTGCCAGCAAATGTCCCACCAGTTTTCTGTGATTAAATACTATGTTGGATTGCAGGCAGCGTCCACCTGGACTTAGCATAAGTGGTGCTTCCCATAGGGGTTAAAGTGGACCCTGGCACTGCCAGCTGGGCTCTAGCACCGACTGAAGAGCAATAAAGAAATCACCTTTACAGAGAATGCAAAGGATGTAGCATATATAATTTGCTGTGAAATTAACGGTGTGGATTTTGCTCATTTATATGCCTGTAGACTAGTAGAGATTTTAAATACTTTTAAGAAAAATATTGTCACTTGATCGTTGCAGGAGGCTTTAAAATAAAAGGACAATACAGTGGAAGGGCCAAGTCTGAACTTTGTCTTTGTATGTTATCTTTACTAAAATGCATATGCAGATAATATTGTTAAAACAGGAAAAAAAAAAGTTTTAGCACTGTAGCGTGAAAGCGATGGCCTCCATGTTGCTGTGAAGCAGAAGCGGAAGTTCGTTACTGCAGAAGTTGCACTGTGTTAGAAGAGATGTAACGATTGCTTTGTCGGCAAGACTGATATTTAATGTCCGACCTTTTTGGGGAACTTGAGTTTCATGAGTGTCGAACAAGTAACAGCCTAAGGAAGCAAATAGCTTCTCCAGGATCGTAACTGTGTTTAGTCTGCGTTTGCTTGTGTGTCTGCCTTTAATAAAGGCCAGGAGGGAAAAAAAAAAAAAAGGAAAATTAAGAGTACGAGGTTTATTTTATGACTATTGTATTCCAGAATGAAGCCACAAGACCTGTCTCGAACTAGGTGGATTTGCACTGTGATTTTCATTTACGGAGGTACGGCAGCACCCTGCACCCCTCGCGGGCAGGAGTCCTGCAGTCGGTCTGCGGTGAAGAGCAGCCGGGTGCTGCCGTCGTCCCTGAGCAGATCAGGGGGCAGGCTGCTAAGGAGACTTAATGTAGTTATCCTTTAAGTGCTATGTTACTGTAAATATTCAGAGAGGCTTTGCTTTCGGGCGCACAGCTGGAAGTGCCTGTGCAGCTGAACAAACCTTTCTGCGCCCATTCCTGCCCAGTGGTGCTGGGGCAGGGGGCACCTGGGAGGGCTGAGGGTTCATCCAGGCTGCTCTCACCCAGCGCCAGCTACCCAGCTGGCTGGAGTCTGGGGACTTTTTCAGCTAGTTCTGAACTAAATTAAGTTCTTAACTGACTTTTTTTTGTTCTTCTTTAGCAAAAGATTCCTGTCTGTTTTACAGTCTTACTTGAGCAGGAGCTGGGGTTTGAAGTAAAGCTCTGGTGCAAGCTGAGCTGGAGGCTTTGGTCCTCGCTGGCCGTGTGTGCATCAGTTTGTGCACCTCCAGTCAATCCGTCTGCCTGCCTATAGGCAACCCAGCCTCTATAGGGACCCTGAGGCTGCATGGGGAAGCAGCAGGATGCCAGGGCGGCTGCTTTTACGGAGTAACGATTGAAAACTGGTTGCTGAGTTGGCACTTGTGGCCGTGGTTCGTACATCACAGGTTACCTTCTCCTGCCCATACTGAATGTCTTAAGAAACCGATCTCTGAGGGAGGGCTAAAAATGATCCATAAGGCATCCATAATACAGATTGCTTAACTGTGCAGACTTAAGTCATCTTTCAGGATATTTATCACATTTGCAATGGCAAAGAGAAAATTTAAATATATTTTTGCTTTATGTCCCTAATGCCATGCCTGTTACAGGATCACTCAGAAGTTTTGCTTTAAACTTCTCCCTTCAGATCATTTTGAAGGAGGAATTGAAGTGGGAAGTGCTTTTATTCTGCTTGAGGCGTAGTTGTGAAAAGGATGCCAACGGCCATCCTCACGCATGGCAGCCGGGACACACTGGTGTCCCACTGCTGCACTTGCGGGGCCTCTGCCAGCCCGGGCTGGATCGCCGTTGGCCCTGCAGTCTTCCTCGCCGGGGCTTGGGGGGAAGGGCAGGCAACCATTGCACAATTTTCAGAGGTCAGGCTCTTGCTTCACTTGCGCGAGGGCTGCATTAGCTCAGCCGAGAGAGTTCCCCTTTTCTTCTCCAGTTGTAATAACACATAGCAACTCTAAACCGTAAAATGTCTCTCAAAATACTTTCTCTGTGCGCAACATGTTTCTTTTTTCCCTTGTGCCCTAATTTATGTCTTTTTGTTTGAATGGCATATGAAGCTAAGCGTACAATGGCATATTTCTTTATCTTTCTCTGCTGCAAGATAATGAGTCCGTTGTCTTGTTTGGTACCCCAGATGGCAATTATCATCATCAGATGATAATCCGGGAGACCCCTGGATCTGTGATTTCCTTACACTTCTTTAACATGCCCTGCCTGGATGTCTTGTTACTGCAGAGCATGTGCTTGGCATCTGTGCTCTAGGGTTTAACCCCCTGTAACCTATATAAATTTATGTGAAACAGAATATGTTCACTTCATAGGATATAGTGAGAAATGACATCTGAACAGGGCAGGTAGTGAGAAATGGCATGAAGAGGCCATAAACCCAATGGTAGGGCAAACTGGCCCTGTACCTTGTCGCAGAAGGGACGTGTTTGAGCAGGGTTCCCAGCAGGAGCCAGCACCAGAAGAACACCCGGTGGTGGCAGCTCCCCGGTGGGGCTGGCAGGGGAGGCTGGCAGGGCTGCTGCCGTCGCAGGCAGCAGGTACCAAACTCAGCAGGCACCAAATCACTGTGCGCTGCCACGTGAAAATGTACTTGACGGGGAAAATGAAACTAAATAAACCTAACTACCAATGCAACCAAATAATGGCTGTGGAGCTAGGCTCTTTAAACTGGGGGTGGAGGGGCTGGGTAGGGAGCTGCCATTCCAGATATGAGCATCTTGGTGTCCACGTACCCGCTCTGCTGCCACTGCCAAGGCAGGACAAGGAGGCACGGTTTAGACACCAGTTATTTTTTAAAGTTAGCTCTGCATAGAGAAAAGATCATTTGTGCAGACACTGGCCTACTGAAGTGATTTAAGAGAAATCTGGGCAGTGAGGTGTTTGTCCAGAAAACTTTGTGACTAGAACAACTGCTTTGAAAATGCCCAGCGCACTGATGTAAGCATATAGAAAGGAAACAGCCTCACGTATTTCTTTGTGATAGAACAGAAACAGGAAGAGCAACAAATGATCCATTACAATATTTGTTCCCAGAGACTATCAAGGCATGTGCAACCAATGCTGATGTTATCTGGGTGGTACATCTGTACCGCTGCTGCTTTATACAATGACAGGCAAAGTCATGTATATCAGGCAAATATAAAAATACCAGGGGATACCAATTGTCATGAATTTTTTACTGATCTGGATTAAACTTTTTTGAAACACGAGTGTAAATTCATGGCGTATTTTCCTGAAAGAAAAAGGAATGTTTCTTCATGTCCTTTCAGTCTCTGGATTTTATAAAAAAGCCAGAAAGATAAACAGAAAATACCAGAAAGCTCTCCCAGTCAGTGACGTGCCTTCGCTTCCTCGGCCACTTGGCACTGCCAGGACGCTGCCCAAGGCTGCTCGGTGTGGGCAGCTCCCCAGGAGGGACATTCATCCCCTGTCTCACTACGGGTTCCGAAGAGCTGCACAGGCTGTTGCAGGGTGTGATTAGAGCACACAAAAAGAAAAGTTAATTATATTAATGCCAGGCTGTGTAATAGAACAAAAAGCCTCCAGAAGGCAACAGCTGGAGTTCAGATCTCTTGAGCAGGTAATATTGTTGGTCTCCCAAAGTGAGGAATTATTCATTAAAGCTGGAAAGCACGTTATCACCTCATTTCACAAAACATAACTCTTTGCTTAGTTCAGTCCCAAGTACAGATCAGGGAAAAAGGCAAATTTAAAGGCAAATTTCTTCTAGTCTCCAAGCCTAATAAATTGCAAAGCAAACAGCAAAGTGGTTTGGCTTATTCTGTTACAGACTGAAGGATGTGGCGGACGTAATTCTGAACAATCATTTGAAATTTCAGAAGTCAACAGAAGCTCAGTATCTATAAAGGAATAAAAGTATCATTCAATTGCAGTGGAGATGCCATTTTAGTACTGATTTTTTTTTTTTCATTTGTACAGTAAAAATAAACATATTCCGGAACAACTGAGCATGGGTAACAAGTGATGCTCAGAATTATAAACACAAATTACAAGATTTGGGGGGCAAAGACAAGCACAAGAGGGAGAAGAAGGAAAGACAAAGTTCTAGCAGAACTACAACCCCCAGTGTGTTTGGTAGAAAAAATAAAAGTTGGAACAAGGTGTCTGTGTTGGTAGAGATGTTCAACACAAGCAAGTTACGCTCCTGATACTGAAGACAAAGTCTTTCTCTTTTTCCTTGTCTCTCCTGGTGTCGATGTGCCTTGTAGTTTCCTTGTAGTCTGCTGTTCATGTTGACTGGGAATGAACACCAGCCTCACAGTTTAAAAAAATACATGGCGTGGGAGTCCCAGCCTGCGGAAACAGAGACAGGCTGAAATTAAACCACGTTTGAAAATGGGAGCCTGCTCGGGGGGAGGGAGGCTGTGTGTTTATTTTCTGGCAACAGGGCACCACTGCATGACCGCTGCTTGTCACAGCATCCAGCCCCAAGTGCTTCCAGTCGAGAGAATCCAGTGTGGTAGTAACACTGAAAATAGTAAAAAGTAGAAGGATCAGAATTCAGAATAAAGTCATCAAGGAGCGTAAGGTGCAAAGGACAGAGGCATCTGGAGTATCTGTTATTTCCACACAAAAGGAGGTGAGCAGGAAGAGAGATGTGGGGCACGGGATGTCCCAAGCAGCACGTGCACTGCAGCGTTAAATCAGCCCCTTTGGTGAAGCGCCCGTGCTGGACTGGGGCACTGGCCTGCACTGTTAGGGAGCTAGAAGGGAGATCAGACCAAATTTGAGAAATTAACCACGGAAAAGCTTTCTACATTTTTTTTTTTTTTTAATTTTTTTAATTTCTGAATTGCATGGTACCCAGCTCCATGCAAGCAGCCCTCGAACCCCTTCTCTCGCGAGGCATGCCCGCATGCTGTAGCTCCTGCCGGTGAAGGACCGATGCTTAACAACTACGGGAGTTCAGAAAAAACTGCTTCCTTATAGACATTATGATGTCTTTTTGGCATGGTGTAGATTATTTTGGCAGCAGAACTTGTTTATAGGATTCACACTCTTTCTCTCTGTGAACACTCATTTATCTGATGGCTCTTAATTTTCACAACCAAAGCGAGGAGAAAGCTCTATGGAGGTGGAGCTGCGAGCGCTTGACATGTCCATATTAAAGCCTCTGTGGAAGCTCCCTGTGGTAACTGTCATTCCTGCAGAGAGGAGGGAGCGCAGGGCTAGCAGCCAGCAGCCGTGGGCGGCCACGCTGGTCATCCGGCAACCTGCCACCGAGATACCTGCAGGCTGGGGGCCGGGCATCAGCCTGGGCTTCGGCACCCGCGGGAGCTGCTCGGGCAGAGCCTGTGCCGAGGGGGAGGCAGGGATTTCCTTGTCTTGACTAATTGGCCTACCGTTACCTTTAGTAACAGGGGCCAGGGAGGAACAGAAACTGTTGGAGTGCTTGTCATAAGGTTACAGTTCTCTGAATTGTTCTCTACGGAAGGAAAGAGAAATTGAAATTAAATGTTTAAGGGAAAAGAGAATAATTGAGGTTTTTTGAAAACTTATGTGTATATGCATTGAAATGTACTCAGCCTTATCAATAGACAGTTACTTCATATGATATAATACTTTCAAAAAGAATACTAATCAAAATGTCTCCTGGGATCATCATTGCAAATATTTGCAGGGTTTGGGTGTCAGTTTGGCTAAGAAACAACTGCTGCCTTGGTATCAAAAGAAAAGTCAGAGAATCCTGCCACTAATTTTATTAAAATAGTAAAATATAGAGAACTGAAAAATACAGTTTTCACAGACATGGGAATCTTTTATGGCAAATGGCAAAAAAAAAAAAAAAAAAAGAATTAACAATATAAGAGGTATATTGTGAGCCTTGGGGGTGGAACAGCCTGCACACTTTAAAAGAGAAGGATAGATCAAAAAGAGTACACCTCGGCAGGGTCAGGGGAAGAGGGAGCTAGAAGAGGGACCACAAAAGGTCACTTAATCCATTCCCTTGCCCCAGGCAGGATGGAGCGTACCTAAATCATTCCTCGAGACGAGTGTCTAACCTTGATTTAGTGGCCTTGTCGGTCCTTTTTTTTCCTCTCTAAGTCCAGCCTGAATCTCGCTTGCTGTAGTTTAAGCCCATCTTCTTGTCCTCACCACCATAAATACAGAGACAAGATTGTTCCCTGCTCTTTATAGTGTCCTTAAATCTTGGAAGATCATTGCTTCCCCCCTTTTGGCAGACTGTTTCCAGTTCTTTCCATCGCTTTGTCCCCCCCATCTCTGGAGCTCCTGTCCTGCTTTTTGTGTCCCAGCGGGACCGGACCCCAGGTATCCCTCAGCGCCCCGGTGTGCACCTCCCACCTGGCAGCCTGCTTGACTCTCTGCGTATTTGGGTGCATGTCCTTCTCTTTTTCTGTCCCTTGGGTTAGCGCCACATTGTTTTGTTGAGCTTCCTTTGTGCACGGCCCTAGATGTGAGTGTCCTGGCAAGGGACACATTTATGTTGTGTCTGACTGTATTACAGTTGCTCCTTTTTCTGCATGGCTCCCGTCGGTGTCACGGTCACCTGCCTGTAGAGCAGAACTGTCGCCTCAGCGATGGGCATGCTGGTCTTGAAGGGGACAGGGTCACTTGGGAGCCCAGGGAGGCTCAGAGCAGTGCCCGGCTGTCGCAGTGGGTGCCGGCCACCTGCCCTGGCCAGAGGGTGTGCTGGGGGCCCTGGGGACAGCGGGGACGCCCCCGCCCCAGGCCCGTGGGAGCCAGATGGCACAGCTCCCTGGGGACCCCGGTGGCAGCCATCAGCCTTCGGGCTCACCTCGTTGGGACCAAGCGGGCAAAAATCAACACTTGGCTGCCCAAGGAGGAGCGGGGAAGGGGATGAAAGCACGGCCTTTTTGCCTGATCTGGAAAGAAGATCAGTTCTATTGCCTCGTTAGAGGAAAGGCATTTGGGGGGAGGGGGCTGGAAAAAGCATATTATAATGGCTAATGCAGTTTGCGGGCACTTGTGCTGACGGCCTTGCGCCACAGGCCGGGCGGCGAGCGGCGGTGCCGGCAGAGCTGTTTTGCCGGAGACATTTTCCACTCGCTTCCCTCCCCCCGCTTTTTTTTTTTTTTTTTTTTTTTTTTTTTTTTTTTCTTTCCTCCGAAACCGGAGGCGGCGGCGGGGCCGGGCACGTGTGCTGGGGCTCGGGCACCGTGACTCATGAGGCGCCGGGCCGCTCCGCCGCTGGGAGGATGAAGGCGAGTCCCCGGGGGAGGGCAGCCCGCGACGCCTCCGCTCTCCACCTTTTCCTCGGTTTTGTGTCGCCCGGATCCCGGAGGCTGCGCCTGGCTTAGGTGAGCGCGGCCGGGCCGGACCCCAGCTCCCCGCGGGGCCGGGGCCGGGGCTGGGGCTCCCCGCGGGGCCGTGACGGGGCCCGGGGCTGCCCGCGGGGCCGCGGCCGGGGCGCGCTTCCGGGCGGGGCGGGGGCGGCGGCGGAAGCCGGGGCCAGGGCCGGCGCGGGGAGCCCGGGCCGCCGCTGCCGCCGCCTCCCTCCCGCCCGCCCGCCGCGCCGGCGGCGCTGTCAGCATGCGCCCCTGACTGGGCCCGGCCGCCGCGGCCGCCACCGCCGTGCCCGGGCAGGGCCGCCGCCCGCCCGCCTCGCGAGCATGCCAGAGGTGAGTGCCGGCGGGGGCGGCTGCAGGTGCCCGGGGGCACCGCTACCCCCGGCCCGGCCCGGCCCGGCCCGGCCCAGCCCGGCCCAACGGCCTCCCCCGGCGCGGCGGCTGCGGCGGGCCCCGCGGGCGGCGGCCTGCCAGGGGCGGCGGCGCGGGGGAAGGCGGGGTTCGCTCTGCTCGCCGGTGGCGCGGGCCAGCGGGCGCCGGGCCGGGCCGGGGGGCAGCCGCCGTTCTCCGGGGCGCGGCCCCGCTTGTCCGGGCGCCCTTTCCTGGCGCTGGCGGAGCCGGCGGTGTCAGAGCCCGGCTGTGGAAGCTCGCCACGCGTGACCCGTCCTGTGTGCCGGGAGCCTTTCCCGGCCGCGGCCCCGCTGCCGTGCGGGGCAGGTGCGGGGGGCGAGCGGCGTGTCCCGGGGCGCTCGGGGGAGAGAAAGCCCCGGGGGTGGCGGCGGAGCCGGGCCGGCGGTGTCCGAGGCGGCGTGAAGCGGGCGGGTGCCGCGGTGGCAGGCGGCAGGCCGCTGTGCTAGGGCTGCCCGCCCGGCCCTGCCGCCCCTGGGTCCTGGAAATGCGGCTGCTCGAAGAAAGCACCATTATTTAGGTTAGATTTGCAAAGACGACGGTAACTTCAAAGGGACGTCACCGGTCTGGGTGCGTGCAGCTCGCGGTGTTGAGCAAAATCCCAGCTTGATAGGTACTCGCTGTACTGCCTGTCCCTTCGGGAGTTTCTGGATTAACTGGGTGGAAATAGAGCTTTTTTTGTTTTCTTTTTAGAGAAAGTTCTTGAATTCGGAACTTTGTTTTCCATCTGGTTACTGCAAACGTATGGGTTTGTTAAGATGTTAGTACAGCAGAAGAGAAAAATGCAGGGATGCTGTCTGTATAAAATGGTTATATTAGAAAAATATATAATTATTTGTTTGGGAAAGAAATAATTTGGTGATTTTTTGAGGGGGAAATATATGCTGCAAAACATACGGTGGTAGCAGAAGGGCACAGGTGACAAAGAAGTAGAGAGAGTGACACTGCCTGAGAGCAGGTTTAACGAAGAGATGTCACGGGTAGGAGAGGTATGTAAATAGTGAATAACAACATTGAATAAATAGCTGGACTGTGTCTTCTTTAGCGCTACAGAAAACGTGTTCTAATGAAATAACAACACGTTCCAAAGTGACAACAAGGAAATAATTTGCATAATGAATAATTATCCGATAGTACTTACAACTGCAGGGGAAGTTTGAGGGTGAGAGCCTGAGGTTGGGTGCTTGGAAGCGGTGATGGATCGCAGGCTCCTGCCAGGGCACGTGGGCTCTGTCTGCTTTTGGTTGGTGCTGCCCCTTGCCAGGCCTGCTGACATATAACAATATTGTGACAATTTAAAGTAGATAAAAGAGAAAGAAATTAAAAGCTTGGCATGCCCGGTTTCGCTGAAGTGGGTGACAGAACTGCTGTACGTGGAAGGCCGGGACGTGCCAGTGCAGAAACCAGAGGTGTCGGGAGTCTCTCTGCTTGCAGGACGGTGTGGGCTGAGCTGGGAGCGCTGCCTGTGAGGTTTTCTGCAGAGAGGAGCACCCCGGTGGTCTGTCTGGAGGAGACAGAGGTGCTGGGTGTACGCTGAGCTGAGCTCTGTGGTTGCAGCTTGTGCTTTTGCAACTTAAATTTTGTGAGGCCTATGTCACTCTGCTTTCTCAGCTCCTGTCAGATCAGGTGTAGACCAGAACATTGTAAAATGGAGTTGGACTTCCTTGGATTTAAAGGCCGGGCTCCTGAGCTACAAACTTCTTTAGGCTTAGTTGAAACAAAAAGTGTTTAAATAAAGAGCGATGGCAATGACTGAACAGTCTAAGTTTTATAACCAGTTAGTCTCCAGATCTGACTCGTTACCCTCTATGTTGTATGTACAAATTACCGGCAATTGTGGGGTCCGCCTAGTTTAAATGACACCTAAAAGTGCAGAATTGTGCAGTTGTTATTTACTCAGGCTACTGAGGAAAGATACACAGGCAACAGATTTCTTCCTTTAATACATGAGAAAGTGACAGAGCGTATTTATTGTCCCATTTCCTTAAAGCCATCATTGGATTAAATTTATTTTGAATGGCAGGCAAGGCTCTTGAGTCCAAGGATGCTTAGCTGTACTACAAGGCAGTTGAATCAGTGGGCAGAATTGGGGCATTATGTGAGCTCTGTGTAATTCGGCCGAGTCGGGAAGCAGTGTCAGAGCTGTCCTGTGAAAACTCCCTCTGCTGTAGCGGAGGGTATAGTTTCCATCCATCCACTGCACAGTGCTGGTGGGAACAGCCTGGCTTTGTGATTTCTTTTAATTTACCCACAAAATCCTCCTTTATGCTCACTGTCTCATAAGCTTTGTGAAGCACAGCTGTGCCACATGCTGGATCGGCAGGACCTTTGTGTTTTTCTGGGCTGAAAGCTGTATTGCAAACATGGGAAACAGCCAGTTCGGGTGTATCTGACGACTGCCTACAGCTCAGACCCTCCTCGGCACCTGCCTGACCTGCGTTCTTCACCCTCCTGGCGGAAGAGGTTAAGAGATTTAGATCTAGTAGATTAACAAGGCAATGGATAGCATCTATCTTCAGTGGTATCAACAAAACAGTTTAATTAGTGGAAGCGGAGAATTTTAATTTAAAATTTCTCTGGTATAGTATTATCTGATTGTGGAAGTCATCATAATCATAACTCAGAATAGTCTCTCCTCACAGGTTTTGTCTGTAGGCAGTCAGGGCCCAGGAGGTGTTCTTTCACTGACTCGCCACAGTCGGCATACAGTGTTGTGAGGACTTTCAGCCCAGTTCATCCTGGTGAGACTTAGGAGATCGTGAAAGCATAATCCTAAGCAAGATACTTGAATGGGGGTTTAGCAGGGAGCTGTGCAGGTTCCCGGAGTACCTCGCCGTCGCAGCAGCCGCAGCACGGGCGCCTCGGAAGGGCTGGGGCTGTGGGCAAGGCTCCACGCTGGGCTGCAGCCAGCGGTGGGCACGCAGCCTTCTGCTGCTGCTGGCAGTGGTATGCTGGGAGTGGGGCACGTAAAGATTTCAGGGGGTTTTGCTGATTTTAATTTAGATTGGAAATGCTTGTAGTTCATTCTGCTTTGGGAAGTTCAACAATATCATCAGAAATAAGTAAGTGTGAATGAAGCTGCTTCAAGCCTTAAATGTAGACATTCAGGTTTGGAGAAAGGTTAATTTTGGTTTGCATTACTCCACCTCTTGAATTCTATACTTTGTTAACTTCACTAAGCCTCAGGTGCTGTTCATCATTTTGTAGCATTGCTAGATAATAATTACTGAGTTTATCTACATTCGGCTTCCTGTAGCGAGTCCAAGGATTGAATAAACTAACATTTTTTTAGACACCTCTGTGACAAATACCACACACTGACAAACATTTGAAAGTAGCAGGTGCTGCTGTTGCTTTCTTTTAAAACCTGTTTTGCATGGAGGTTTCTGGTGCTTGTCCAGTTTGCGTGCCTCAGAAGCACTGAAAATGCTGCTTTCCAAAATTTCCTAAGCATGGAAGATACTGTTGAAAAGCATCTGTAATGGCATTCATTGCAGTCTGTCCTCCAAGGGATTTTTAGACTGGTAAATGCACTGTTCTGTGGCCTCTGCACAGTGTCTGAGCTGCATCACTTTGCATCCCTGCATCAGGTGCAGATCTGACTTCCCTGAACTTAGAGCCCATGTATATTGGAAACCTGGAAAATAAATTTCAAGTACAGGAGGTGGTGATGCATCACACCAAACAGCTGGAACAAACATTAAACAGTCAAAAGGGTGTTGCTCCACAGGGCCATTACTTTGGTTGCCCAGAGGAGACAGACTGTTAAAGCTGCATGGTTTTTACTGTATTGTCCAGGATGGGTTATGTGGCCACAGTAAAAGTTCTTATACGTGTGGTGTAGATGAAGATCTCGTGGCCGGTTCTGATTAAAACACACACTTCCTCTCTGTTTTTATTTCCCTTAAGTACTTGTTTTATTCTGCTGCTTCAGATTTAATGCAGAGGTGGTTATGACACAGGAATGCCTGTAATTAGGAGGATGAGCCGTAGCACCTCTTGATGTCCAGAATAGAGGATGATTGCTACTTAGGAACAGCATGTATAAACGGCAACCATCATTTTTTCTGACAGCGCTAACACCAAGGAAGTCACACATGTTGGATTAGAAAAGACACCTTGCAGTAGCTATTCATTACCTTCAAAGACTTAATATGTGTTTTCCTTTGCCTTATGCACATTTTAAATGCAAAGGCTATGAAGAGGTGATTTTGCTGTTAACAAAGACCAGCTCATTAAGATAAAACTGCAAAAAAAGTTCTGTTCTCTTTCGTTGTCATATTTTTTATGATTTTTGTCCATGCTGAGGATGACTTCTGTAACTACGAATATTTATAAAAATATTCCTGCAGCTGCTCCTGTTCAAAAGGAATTTTACTGTGGTTGTATTTTGTATATTTTTGTGAGGGTTTTCTAGTATGAGCAAGGAAGGACACTAATGTCAGCGATCAGGTGCTTCCTGAAATGATCTGGTTTTGTACTGTCATTGGTTTGTAAGCGGTGGCAGAGTAATCCTGCACACAAACGTGCAGGTGCTGCCAGAGGGCTTGGAGATCTGCCGGAGGGCGAGCAAAGCTCAGATGTGTAGATCCAAGATTTTGGTTCATGTGCTTTATATGCATAACAGTTGTAAAGTGTGGAATCTGGCTGGGTTTGATCACTTCCCTAGGGACTCCTATGTTCAAATCTGTCCTGCTATTTTCAGCCCCACACAGGGCAGAGGGGCAGCAGGAGGACCCGGGGCAGGCAGGGGCTCCAGGGCTTTCCTTTGCCTGCATATGTGGTGGTCTCCACTATTTGCGTTCCTTAGGTATTAGAGCAGTTGCCTATGATTATTATTTTTTTTTCTTTTATTAACGATTATGTACTGTAAACTTAGTTTCCCAAGTAATGCAGCAAAGTAAACAACATTTTCCTTCCTACTACCCCATAATTATTTACCAGAAGAATAAACATGTGAATGGTTTTTCATTGCTGTCCTTGGTGACATTTGGAGTCTGTTCTGCCGTGAATATGTGCAATTGTAATTCCCATTAGTGCCAATGAGAGTTCAGAGCAATTAACAAGGCAAGAGAAGGGACCATTAAAACTGTATCACAGTTCTGATGATGAAACTTGCATACATCCCAAGATAAAAAAAAATACATGTTTAAAATAAAAAGTTGAGAGGTGAAGGTTTTGTATATGGCATTTTGTAATAGAGCGCGGTTCCTGGTAAGGATGTTCTAGCAAGCAGTTGATGTTACCCCTTCCCATTCTACCTTCAGCAGTTTGTGCAGGGTGAACGTCTTAGTCACTGCTTCGTTTGGAGAATAAAGCCAGTGACAAATGTTTTACACTGTTATGTGTGTTCAGAACCAGCAGTAAATTTTCCTGCTCTGAGGCTGATCTGAAATTTCTTCCATAGCTTCAGTGGATGCAACAGGAGAGCGACAGCAGCAGCGCTGAGCTGGTGTGGGTCGACACACACAAGGCTGGCTGTGCCCATCGGGCTGTTTGATGACTGTGAGGGTTTGGTGTGTGCTGACCTCCGGATGAAATCCAGCTGTGTATCAGGAGAATTGCTTTTCCTCTGAGATCAGGTTTTTTTTTGTTTTTGTTTTTTTTTTTAAATGTCTGCTTGCTGTCAGGTACTACCTTGTGAGATAGTCGATGTTCCAAATTATGTGCGTATGATGCATTGTTACAAAAGAATATTTTTATCCAAAATATCTTTTATTTTAGGTAGCTGGGTGTGCTATAATGTGCTATAAAGAAAAACCAAAGTTTGCAATACATACAATCTGTCCTCACTAAACGCAGCTTGAATTTTCAGTGGGATGATTGCTATTTGGTATTAATTGGAAATATCAGCAGCAGTGCATAAGGCAAAAGTATACTTCTGTCACTAAGATGCCAAATAGTGCACTTAGAGTTCATTATTGTTGAATCTACAGATTGCACAGGAAAACCAAGGAAGCCAGGACTGACTAAACCAAAATTGGCTGAGAGTTTTGTGTAGCCAGATTATCATTTCTGTAAGACAAATGTATAATCAGCATTAATCCAGCGCAGGGGCATGGGCAGTGCTGCCCCCCGCCACCACCCAGCCCATGTGCCAGCTCAGCCCCCCGGGTCTGTCTGTCCTTCCCCAGCCCCACTACCTCCTGGAGCTGCCGGTCGCTGATGGCAAGAAGTCTCGGAGAGAAACAACTTCCAGCCTTTATTTGAGCACTATCGGAAAGTGTGCAAGTGCCTGTATTGCTCTTAGGACCTTACGCTTTTGGCAAATATGCCAAATACTTGTTTTCACAGAAAAAATATTTTGGGACATAAATACACAAGCTGTATATTGGTGGCTGAATTGGAATGAATTTCAGCACAATAAAAAAAGAAATAAGTACTAGACAGGTTAAAGTATGTCTGGTCATTTGACATTTTGAGAAGTGAGCTTTCACATAGCCCTCCATTGCTAGCCCAGCTGTATTTGACTCATTTTATCAGTTCTTTGTTTGAATTTACAGGTGGCAGTTTAAATTTCTACAGGTTTTCGTATTGGAAGCATACCTTCCTGTCTGCTGCTGAGGGAGGCTGCTGTTGGAAAAGGAATTTTTTTTCACTTACATACTTGTCATTAATGTTACATTCAGACTTGGTTCTTACAAAAGTGCGTCAGTCTTGCTTGCAGTGGCACAGAAAAAAATTAACAGAGTGTGCACTGAATTTTCCCCTTATCTCACTATACCACATTTTATATATCTTGTAGTGAGATGTTTTGTTTCTACGGTTTCAGACTTTGTGTTTCAGAAGATTAATAGACTTAGCAGCCCTGTTTGCTAAGCTTAGTGATGATAACGATGTAGTAAGTCATGAGACAGTTGCAGATCATCTGGCAAGGCAAAATATGCCTTGGGCTTGAACTTGGAGCAGGTATGTTTTGGAGAGAAAAGTAAAATGTTGAAAGCATTATAAATAACACGTCCTGACTTGGGTGACTGTAAGTTCAAGTTTGCCTGAAGAACCTGCATGGGAAGCTCGGTTGGCAGCATCTGCATTCACCCTCTATAGGGATAGAGAGAAACAGCATTTATAAGGTACATGTATGGTATTTAATGCAGCAAGTAGGAGCACAGAATTGTTCCTCTGGCTGAGCTCGGGTGCAGATGCCAGCGGTGGAGGCTGGAGGAGCAGAGGGCAGCGTGGTGCCAGACCCTGGGGTCCCACAGCGGTTGCTGCCCGCGCTGCTTGGAGCGACTCTGCACATTCCTGCTGCGCTGCTGGCTCCCATGCAAGTGAGTCCGACTGTGAGCGGTGAGTAAGGACTTGGGAACCCAGAGCATGTTTGGGCTCTGGGCCCAATCCTGCTTCCAGAGAAGTTAATGGGAATTTTTCCT
The DNA here is from genome assembly GCA_034008185.1 of Gorsachius magnificus. Classification (NCBI taxonomy): domain Eukaryota; kingdom Metazoa; phylum Chordata; class Aves; order Pelecaniformes; family Ardeidae; genus Gorsachius; species Gorsachius magnificus. The sequence goes on from CM067087.1 coordinate 39,744,651, forward strand.
TCTAAAAAAGGGAGAGCGATCAGAGCTTTTCAGCTTGGTTCTGCAAGGCCCTCGGCGCTCCTCTCTCCGTAGTCCTTTAACCCCAAGCTTCCCCTTTGCACGGGGAGGAGATGGTCCACGGGTGCGTGGCCGAAGCCTACCATGGGTCAGCCTGCCGTGGGGCGCGTGGGACGGGAGCTCGCTCCTGAGACCACTTGAGCTCTGGCATTGCAGTGATGTTATCTCTGCTGCAGTGACACCTACACAGTGTTCGAGGAGCTTTTCTTTTAAATCTAAGTAAATTGCTGTAGGAAAAAAAATGAAGTTTGCTGCGTTAATTGGGTCTAGATGTACCTGAGGTCTCAAGCCTTTAAACTCTGCGCTCCCCGGTGGTACCATGGAGTGTGCAGGCTCCAGGAGCTTGCTGAACCAGGCAGATGTGTCAGGTTTTCCGAGCAGGTTGCCAAGCTGAAGGCAGCAGTAATTAGGCCTGGATTCACCATCGAAAATACCTGTGTCTGTGTGCGCAGGCGCCTGAGAGCCGGTGCTCCAACATCTGCTGAGTTTGCTCGCAGAGGTGCAGGCGGGATAGCGGCTGCTGTGGGGCTGGGTGTGCAGAACTGCCTGCCCTTCCTCTTCCTCGCCCATCCCCGAGGGTTGGTGCTCGCCGTCCCAGCTGATACTGGCTATTTCGGTGTTGCTTGTGCCATCTGGTTTCCATGGAAGAAAGGTCCTGTCAAACTGCACATACTGATAAACACAGCATGATTTACTTGTGAGAAATAAACTCTGGTATTTTTTTCTGTGACTCTCTGAGGCTGGGGAAAAAAAAAAAACCAAACAAAAAATGCTTCTTCCAGTGTTTGGAAGACTTTGTTAGTGCCTGGGCAGCATTCTTGACTTTGTGTGATCGCTTTCGGTTTTCACTGAAGTCCTTTCCATATGTAATTTTACATGAGAATCCTTCAGTGCTTGATATGTAGGCAAAACCTAAACTGGCTTTGAGACTTCTTTCATAAGCAGTGAAAATCAAAGGTAGTGAGTCTGTGATACTGATAATGTAATTATGTGCTGTTCAGCTTTTTGATGTGTAACAGCTAAAAGTGTTCTTCTGGGAGTATAGACACTTGCTGCTGTGACTGAGCTTTGCAAACTGCTTAGAAGAAAGTCCCTGGGAAAATATCTTGCTTGCTGCTTATCAGCATTTTATTGAGCTCCTATATTTATGTGCAAATATACTCCATAAATAAATCTTTAATGATGTGATTTTTTTTTTTGTGGAGAGGAGACACAGCTCTGTTCAATTCTTCTAATTAAATACAGCTAATGGTGGCAACTGAAATACAAGAATTTGAACTTCTTTCACTCAATTTTTCTGCATGATTGACAAAATTATTGCTTTGGTTTTGTTTGGTTTTCTACAACTTCCAAGCATTCTGTCTTTAATCACCATTTTTATAAAAATGGCTTTTTCTTCAATATTTTCCGAAGCTGTTTTCCAAATAGTCCATGTTTTTGTATAAGACTAGAATTTTGAGCTTCCATATTCAGTATTTTTAAATGTCTTTTAGAGGCAAGAGTGAGAATACAAGGCAAACGGTAATCTTTTGAGCTTTTTCCGAAATCCCTTCACTGTGACGTTCAATTTGGGTAGCTTGCACAGGTACATTAATGAAAAAGGGGACACATAGAGGAGAACTCAAGTAGGGGATGGAGAGGAATCTTCCATGTGAGAAATATTTTGGGAAAGCAGATAAAAATAGCAGGGGTAGATGGTTATGATAAATGTTTTGGGTATTATGCCAGCCTCTACCCTTGCTGTGCAGTGCCAAGAGCATTAATTGGAACGGTGCTGGGGGGGCACTTGCTGTGGTCAGTGCTCTTGTCCCTGGAGGTTGAGGGGTGGCTCAGCTGGTGGGCTTGCACAAGCTCCCTGAGCACGTGGGCTTGCACCCTTGCTGTCTGCTTGGCACCGGGACTTCTGCCACAGCTCTTCTCTAGAGAGAAAATAGACAAGGAGCTGCAGAATTAGTGCTCAGCGCGTGAGTGGGACTGTTAAGTGAGCTTGAGCACATCTTGGAATTGGGTTTTCCTATGGTGTCATTCTTCAAGCTGTTATTTTGGATCGTTGAAAAAATGAAAAAATGTTTAAAGTAACTCCAGTGACAGGGGTATGACCTGAGTCTTTTAGACACTTAAAAAATTGTCTAAAATCTTTGGTCTGCACCTGTGGTCCTTTGACATGTTAACGTTGGTATTTTTATTCTGTTGTAGCAGGCTTTTTGAGGAAAGTGATCCATTTTTACGTTGCATGAATATATAGAGGCCATTTCTTCTGCAAGGAGAATTAATGGGAATTTGAAGGTTATGTGTTTTGTAATTTGGCACTGGTTGAGCATAAAAAAGTTTGCCTACAGAATGAGCAAAGAGGGGACAGTTCCCTTCTCCTTGCTCATGAAGGAGGTTGTATTGGAGACCAGACCATGAGCCTTGTGTGCAGGGCTTTGCTAGAGCAGTGGGAAATGCCGCTGTCTTGGCCTGACCTAAGCAGAACAGGCTGAGAGAGTGAGTCGCAGGCACGTGTTGTTGGAACAAGAGCAATCCGGCCACGAGGAATACAAGGATGCAAGAGGGTAATGAAGGGTTCGCATTTGTTCTGCCTCAGAGACACTCCTTGATTATTCCGTGGAAGATGGGGTTCAGAAATAGTTCAGATAGCTCAGCCACGCAACAGCTGTAAATAAAAACTTAGCCAGGTAGTGGGTTACAACCCGATCCATAACTGAGAAACAAAAACTATTCAAGATCTGACTGGGACTGGCTGAGCTCAAAACCCCCTGCAGCTACCATTTGCAGAGATGCAGAAGAAGGTGCCACCGTGCTCACTGCACCTTCCAGGAAAGCTGCCGCTTGCTCTTTTCTTTTTAAACACAACAAGTTTAGTGAGCGCAGATGATAACAGCCTGTGAGTGATTTCACGTGCCTTTGTGGGTTACACCAACGCTGTCCCTGAAGCAGTTTTTGCTTGGTGGCCTCAGGACCACCCCAGGACCCCACACTGGCTGGGGTTTCTGCTGCAGCACTGCCCGCAAGGCTTCAGGCATGACGGCATTGCAGCTCCCTCCCGTATGAGCACAGACCTTCTGGAAGAGCCGCCTTCTGGGCGCTGAAGTAACCAGACATCTCTTTTTCATCCTCCCCTATGTTCATCTTTATAACCTACAGCAAAAGGCTAAAAACGAGAGAAAAGTTCTATGTGAGCATGTACTGAAGCAGCGTTACACCAGCTAGGTCATTCAGACATCGGAGAATCCATGAACAAAATGAGTGTTAGCAAAATTCATCACCAAAAGCCAGCTCTTGACATCGTTCGCAGAGCCTGACTGCTCCTGAGAAATTGGAGAGCCTGGTGTTGGGAAGGCCACAAAGCAGGAGCTGCTTTTCCTTCTGACTCGTCGTAGCCTCCGGAGCTGGGGAGGAAGGCTAGCCTGAAACCCTGTGCACTGCCGCGCCGGGAGGGTGTCCCCATCAACTGCATCGCTGCCGTCCCACGCATGGGGAACAGCCTCGCTCAGAAGTCCCTTTGTAATTCATCTCCATCAGTCGTGGCGCTTCTTCTGGCTGAGGTTTTGTGCAGAAGAAGCTGTTCCGAACAGGGGCCACTAGTGGGTTGTTTTTCATTGTTTGCTACGTAAGCCTCGTGATTCAAGATGAACAAGCGTAATGATAAATTATAGCAAATACTGATTTAAAAAATGGTCTCAAAGATATTTTTCAATTCTTTCCTAAAACAAAGCATAGTCATTCAGTTTTCATTATTTCTTTTTAATACTGGTGACTAATTTGCAGCTTTTCCTTGATGTCTGAAGACACGTGTTTGTTTAGCTTGAGTGAGATGGTTCACAATGCAAAATTAATCGCCTCAATAAGTGTTCCTGTGCTGCTGAGCACTGCGTGTGTAGTGATCTCTTGTTAAGTAAAGGAAAGCATCTCCTAAACTTGATTAGTTTTGCTATAAACAGAAGAATTGTTTTGCTCTTACAATTATATCTGATACCTCGGACAGTGACAGAGCATAGAGAGTAAAAAACCCCATTTTCTAGATTTAGATTATTACATAAATAATGAAAAGAAATTATTTTAGATTCATTGTGTTTTCTGATAAGTTGTAGAAGTTTTTACTATCCTGGAGGGATATGACTGATAAATAAAATGTAAGGCCAGAATGTATTAAAACACAGAAAATACTCTATTTTGGATTTGAGATTCTTTGAGAAATGGAAAGCTTTGAACTGAAACGCAGTCGGCTTTATCTCCTCTCTTGCAACAGATGCTGGAGTAGTTTTCCAGCACTGTCATTGCCTTGTGGTTCAGGTTAACAGCAGTCCAGCAGTTATACCCTCGCACTAAGCTGGCGATCTTCACTGCTCTGGGTGTCCCTGGCGTGGCAGTGCTGTGATTTTTGGAGACTGGGGCGATTTTGGAGGCATGGGTCCCCTGGGCCCTTACTCGGGAGGGTGCATGGCGGTGCGCTCGGTGGTAGTGGGTGCTGGGGTGCTGGCTTGGCACTGCCATGGGTCTGTCCATGGGAATGCTGCTCTCCTTCAGTCCCTACCACATCAGTGAGCCCATTTTAACCCATTCCCACGTTATTTTCTCATTCTTAGAGCAAAGCATGTGATGGTCACAGCATTGCCACAGCCTCACTGTTACTGAGCTGAAGTGACCAGGCTATTGAAACCTGAGTTCTAACTTGCTGTCGAAAGCGGAACTCTGTGTAACGTGTTCCTCATTATCTGTATCCACGTCCCTTTTTACTTGCCCTCAAGTCAGATGCAAGATGAAGCAATGCACATAACCGTAACTTCTGCTGGGCCTCGCCAGGAGCATGCCCCTTTATGCAGCAAGCAGGCAGTGGCAAGGTCCCCACGCTGGATTTTGCTGAAGATGTCCCAGTCCTCCCCAGCAAGCCTGGCTGCAGCAGACCGCCTCTCTGCAGGGTGAGCAGGGGTGCGTGGCGGTTTGGCAGAGTGGGACAGCAGGGTGTGACCGGGAGCTGGATGACATGGTGGTTGGGAGCAGGTGACATGAATGACCTCCTCTGTTTCCGGTCATTAAACTCAGATTTAATCTCACCAATTAATTTGGTTTGTGCAGGATGTGGTGGCTGCATCCAGCCTCCTAGTTCATAATTACTCATGTAACGAAGGAATCGTCATGCGAACGGGTGAGAGCTTTGAAATCTAGAGTTTGGTGATGGTGGCAAATGTGGGAGGGGATGCCTGGGCTGGGGCAAGTTAGTGAAGCTAAGTGGGGGAGCTTGTTGCGTGGAGCACATGCTATTAGTAGTAAATTAATAATAATCTTAGTATATGCTGTAATCCATCAGATGCTCACCAGAGTGGTCTCTCAAGACAAAATTTACCCACTGCTGGGATCCAGCTGTTTCTGGGGAAGGAAAAAGCCACCTTTTGCAACCATGGCCACATGGCAGCTGCTTTAGGAAGGGAAGTGAAAAAACAATGTATCTGATTTTTCTAGAGGTAACATGTAGATTTAATTTAGAAGCTTAGTAGTGGTAAGGTGCCAGTATATTTTGCCTTGTTCTAAAGTAGATGCTAAGGCATCTGACCTGCAAGACGCTGGGCTGGGTGTTTGCTGCATCTTGCATGAGTGAGAGCTCCTCCGGGTCACTTTTCCTCCCTGAAACCATCGGCATCAGCTGAATTCAATGTCAGAGGGAAGTGGTTGCTTCCCTTGCTGAGTCATGGACGTTGCTTTCTTCTGTAGTAGTCATTATTATGGATGATGCTAATAATCATGTTTTATATATATATGTAACATACTATATATTTAAGCACACATGTACAGTTAGAACTGTCACCTGTCAATATGGGAGTGTGTTTCAGTGATTTGTGGCTATCCTTTTTGCCACTGTTACAAGCACCTCCCCGTTTTGAGTGTTGGCTGTGGGACTTGTCCTGATGTTCGGCATGTGGCTGTGTTCTTGAGGAAAACACCCAGAAACAGCTACATGCGCAGTGTTTTTTATTAGTATAATAATTTTACATGTGAAGTGTGCAGGGGACAGTGTGGGATGGACAATTCGGAATGACCGACCTGCTGGGCCAGCCATCCTCAACACCCCACAGTGCCCCAGAGGAGACGCTGGGTTTGTGGGAGACTGATCTTGGCGTGATGGCATAGACGTATGTCATCTCGCTCCTCTCCTGCATCACTTGGCTTACGTGCATTTGTAGTTAAGCAAACAAAATGTCTTTAATGTGCAAGAGTGATTAATAAATAGCTTTTTACTTTTTAGAAGGGTACATAGTTGCTTATAGTTATGGCCTCTTAAATGATTTTGTATAGAAACTGTTTAATATTCATTAGAACAAGCACATAAGACTGATTTTAATAAAAGAGTTTCTGGTTATTTCAATTCAGTTTGTTTTCTTAAAAAAACCTACTTCTTGGAGTTTTAAGTTAAATCGCTAGCTTACTGTTATTTTTAAAGATAAACAACTTCATAGACTTGAATGGGAAATGTCACTTATTTTATGGTTGAAATTCCTCTATGCCAGGATAATACAGAACTTCCTATTTCTCAAATATATTAAATACATGTTATGGTAAAGGAATTAGAGTTTGCATATGTTTTTACTACCAGAAACAATATATGTAGCTTCAGTGGTGTGGATGGATACGTGAATGCTTTGTAATAGATAAATCAATGGCAAAATGCATTAAATGCAGAGTAGTCTTTCCTGCCATTTTGTGTCTCTGGCTTGCCAGTTGAAAGAGCAGAATAATAGCCAGTATACACATTTCCTAGTCTAGAGACAGACACTGACCTTTCCCTATTTGGTTTATAAATACACATCTACCTAATGCTGTCAGGTAATGTGAATTCTGCAGGTCTCTGAAGTCCCCAGTTTTGTAAACGAGATTGATATATACCATAGGTTATAAAAAAGAGAAAAATTTCAACAGGCATATTTCTTGATGTTAAAGGGTTTTTTTAATTACAGTAATAGTGGTTAATTCATAACCATCTACTCTGTAAAGGAGAGGGTTTATGGAATTTGCAGTATAACTTTCTGACTTAAATAGTATTACTCTAATTAATCTAAAATAAGAAAGGATTGGGCTATGGGATTTGTATGTCAGTGCTGTTACACTGTTGTTAGAAATTGGTTCACCATTTGATTAGGGGTGTAAGTCTTGGAGAACTGATTTCAAGGAAATATTTTATTTCTGCACACTGCAGTAACGTGTACACAATCGGGGGCACTTACATTACAACATTGCCTTTTTTTTTTTCATTATTTATCCAGTTTTCATGAACTGAGTACACTTGGATGTGTTAAATTCAGATGTAATGTCACAGTTAGGTGTTTCTGCTAAAATGGTTGCAGAAACTGTGAAATACACTCAGGATAAACACACGTCTGATAAGGATCTGCCTAAGAAGCCCACTGAAGTCAGTGGGAGGTTGCACTGCCTTCCCAAGCAACTCTGTCAGAGCTAAAACAGTACAGAAATAACCTTTAAAGCACTACTAGTAGTACTACTACTACTAAAACAATGTATATAATGCAAAATATCTGGGTCATAGAGGTAGTGTTGGCAGTTTTTTTACAAATCCGGTGTGGGTCTTGCTTAGTAGTTAAACGCTAATATGTGCTTGTAGTTTTACCAAGCTCTGTTTATGTCACAAGTTGCTGGGCTGGGGGCGGCTCTGAAATACACCTCAGATGGTACAGTATCAGGGCATTCCCACTTCACAGCTGGCTGTTCTGTGCTGCTGCCTTTTGTGCTCTACTTTTTCCCCAATATATGCAAAAGTACAAAATTGAGAGAGGGGTCTATCTGCTTTTACGTGCTGTTGTATCGGTGTAGTGGGTACAGTTCCTACAGAGCTAGAGTACAAGACCAATTTGCCTTGTTCAGCAGTAGTTTACTAAAGGATATTTTTCTTTAACCAATCATTCACCATTATGTGGCCAAGATGTTAATTAGCTCATTGTTTCTGCTTAATTTTTTGACAGCGCTATAATTATATCCTTCAGTTGTGCCATGAAGTAACTGCTGTATCTTCTCCAAATTTTATGTTGAGATTTGTTATTGGTAAACTTTGAATTTCTCAGAGGTGTTTTGAAAATACTGTAAGGCAGTCAGTAATTTTTGTATTTCTTTATTTAAAAGACAACCATTTGGCCATTTCAAGCTTTGAGACTGTACTGTCAATGTAAATAGAACATTGATTTTATTCCATTTCCTATCTCATTAGTCTCATTGTCATGAGGATGAATTCACGTTGTGTAATTATCTGTTCTTGCTGACAGTTCTCATGTCATTGAGACCGGTGTTTTCAGCTTCCACTTTCTCTGAGCATAAAAATAGCATTCTTCACTGCCATGTTCTTCTTTAGTGTCGTGCTTTTTGGCCGTCCGGCTTTATATATCTTTCTTTCTAAGAGACGTGTGTGAATTGAGATAGAGAAAACAGGAACATCCAGCAAACCCAGTTACAGGAAGAGTGATAACAATGGCTCCTTGGGAACAGTTCCCAGTGCAGTGAGACACTCCTGTTCAGGTACCTTATTTTTGTGTCAGAGACTGTAATGACAAGAGGAGGAAAAACTATCATTAACCTGGCTGTACAACATTTCTTTATAGCAATAACAGGAAGTAATAAAAATTGAACCTATTTAATCAGAACGTTGAAACCATAATCACATGGTCCTTTCTGTGTTAGTTTCACTTTCTCAGCCATTTTCAGATAACCTCTCCATTGATTTGTGAAGTTGTTTCTTAATCGTTTTCATTGACCCAGCTCAGCAGACAGCTAAGTCATCTCTCTTACCCTCTTAAGGAATGACTTCTCCGTGTTACTGCTCTCTTTTTTCTTTTCTGATAATCACTTTTTAATTTGCTTTCAATATTTTTAGCTTCACTTTCCTTGTATTCCAAATAATCAGTGAAGGCAAGGTTAAGCTTTGGCCAAACTGGTGTTTCGACAGTCCCAAGACAAGTAGCAAATACTTTCAGATTTCAAAAGGTGAACTTCAAAGACCACCTGTGGATTAAGAACAGCCTTTAGTACTGAATGGCCAACTAGGTGGAATCTGGAAACTGTCAGCCCCCCAAATAGATTTTAGTAAAAGAAAAAAAAAAATAGAAATCAGTTCAGCCCCTTTCCTGTCCTCTCACTATGGTTCCTCCCTCTGGATATGTTGCAGTCTTTCCTAGCTTATCGGAGACAGCCCAAAGAGACACATCACCTGTATCTGCTGGGTTTTTTTGCAGACAGTGATACCCTTTAGTATTTGAGACTTACTGGGGACTCCTTATTGACTTGGAATATCACAAGAGAATTTCAAAGCGAGGGGAAATAGTTTATGCAGATAAAAAGAATTCTAATTCTGTGCTAACATCTTCCTTTATTTAGTGGAGATATTGAAGATATACCTCTGGTCTGAAGTCAGCCTTTATTTTTGCTAGAAGACTGTTTTTAAAGCTGACATTTCTGGCTATGTTTTCAGGTAGATAACAAATTCTGACAAACCAATTTTTCTTCAAGTAACTGTGCAGACAAAATATACATCTAGCATTTTTTCACATTAGGAAGATTTACCTCTGAGGCATCACAGCTTCTCAGAGTAATACTTTCTTTTTTGTAGCTGGCAGCCTGAAGAATGAAGGGTAAAATTCAGCCTCGTTTAATGCAGTTACGGGTATGTCACTGACCTCAACAGGAGCAGGATTTCTCTGCAAGTGTCTGACTCCAAATAGAAAATGTATTACAAAGCTAGGAATAAACATAGTTTCGTGAGTTTTACCAGGAAAATTAGTCCTTTCAATACACGTGAGCACAAAAGATAGTTTTCATCTCTTTTCATTTTGTATGTTGCCTTCATGCTACCTTTCTTTCCTCGTAAGGGGTGACTACTCTTGTAATGAAAGTGAGATTAAATATCTTGTTTTGAAAATGTGGCCTTTAACTTGCTTTGGCTTTAGCATGTAAAATATATCAATTGCTGCTCTAACTCTTCTTGGTGTTTGGAAAAATCAGTGGTTGGTATGGATTGTATACCAAACTGATGAACAGGAGAAAATCCCTGCTTAGAGCTGTTAACTTGTGCTTGCAAGTAATTATGCACAGTTGTTTGTCTCCTGCTAGCAGGGATTAAAAAATGTGGGCATGATTAGAAGTGTCCTGGCAGGGAAACCATGGTGCCTGTTATAATCTTGTTAGCTGTATTAGGTGTGCTTTACTTCTCCTGTAGTTTGTTGTTTTAATCATTTAGTCCCTGGAAAAAGACTCCTTGTAGATTTTTTCCTCGCCTGTTGGTTTGCATCCCTGCCGACCGGCATCACTTCCCAAGATGTGTTTCTGATGACGGTGTCAGTGGTGCTGCTTTGGAGGGTGGCGGTGGTGGGAAATAGGAAGGTTACAGAGCGGTGTCTTTAGAAAGACGGGCATGAGAACAGCCTTCCCCCTAAACGCAGGCGGGTGGGATGCTGCTGGGGGTTGCGGTGCTGGCAGGAGAAGTCTCGTCGTCGGTGTTGCCCACAGGCTCTGGTGTCCCACAGGGTGCTATGGGCGCTGCCGCGAGGGCCCCTCTGCTCTTTCAAGATCTCCAGGCTGGGACAAGAGTTATCATTTATGATAGAGTTATATTTGTACATGGCACCAGCCTTCCGTGGCAAAACTGGGCATCCGAAACTAGTCTCAAAGAAACGCCCATTCCACCTCGGCAGCCGAGGGGAAGGGTTTACCCTCTCATTTCTAGATGTTAAACGCCTGGGTGGCTTCTTAAGTGGATGATGTTTATCACGAAGCTTGTAGTTCACCTGCAGTATGTTAATGGGAGGAAACGGAGTGCTGAGTAATCGTTCTCTTCTGGAAGGGGCAGCCGCACGTGTGCAGGCACATTATTTCCTGAGGGCTGAGGTGAATGCAGATCCGGGCTAGTTTGTGGTGACCCCAGAATGACGACACGTTAGTGACCAGGGTTATATACGGCTGCACGGTTGCTGTCTCGGGCAGTCAGCTGTGGCACCAGGGCGGGCAGGTCCTCTGAATAGGCGTTCGGGTCTGTCCTTAAGCGGGGTGGAGGGGCCGCCCCGGGGCGGTGAGAAGGGGGCGGTGGGCGGGGCGGCGGCGCGCAGGCGGGCGGGTCAGCGGACGGTACCATTCCCCGCGCCGCGCGTGGGCGCTCCGGCGGCGGCGCCGCCGCCGTGGTCCGTTCCCCTCGCTGCATGTCGGGTAGCGCCCGGGCCCACACGCTCGTCCTCCGGCGGCCGGGCGAGCCCCGTCGGGCGGGCGGGCGCGCTCGGGGCAGCGCGGCCAGCGTCTGACAGGCGCGACCTTTCATAAGACGGCCCCCGCCATTGGCTTCCTGCCCGGAATATCGCTGCAACGCTATCTGCGATTGGCTCGCTCCCGATCATGCCTGGCTCCGCACGGGGAAGCGGCCCCTCTCCTCGCAGCCCGGCGGCGGCTGGCGTGAGTGCCCTGCGCGGGGCGGCGGCGGCTCCGCGGGACACCCCCGAAATGCTGCCCGGTGAATTGTAACGTGTCTCTTCTCTCTACAGGTTGGTACTAAGAAGTGCCTTTCCTGACGTCTCTGCTGCTTGGGACCGCTTCTAGAGCAGCCGCTGCTTTTTGCCTTGCTTGCTGCCAGCTAGACTGCGACGACAGCGCATCCGCCCGCCACCTCTAGCCAGACACCCCCACTGCCACCCAAAACCGAGAGAAAGGCGCTATCGGGCCTTGCCGTAGGCTGCTTTACTGTAAAAATAAAAGTTTGCTGAGAAGGTCAGATATCTTCTGCCCGAAAATCAAGGAGAGGAGGAAAAAAAAAAAAAAAAAAATACAGTCTCAATCGTTGCTCTAAACTGCTGCATCTGTCTATGCCAAACTAATCGATACCGATTGCACCACAAAACCCCGTTGCAAATTCAGCTGCGTGGAGATTACCTTTCAGACAACTTTACTGAAAGCAGCTTGGAAATCCCGTGTCAGAGGGTCTGCCACGTTTTCATGCTTGCATTGTGGGCTCCGGTTGGCACTCAGGATGGGTAACTGAGCGCACGAGGCTAGTCCCGGGCCACACTTTTTAACGTTCACCTTGCTGGTAATCCTAGCATTTCTCTAAGTACGCAACCTCTGTCAATTAACAGTGTCACGCTGCGAACTCCTGGTGGCACGTCTTTTCCTTGAGATTGTGGCCACCCAATTTTACACGTACTTTTAAAATAGGGAGCGGGGGGAAAAAAAAAGTAATCTGGAGGTGGCGCTTTCATCATTTCCAGTTTATCAGTTCAGCTACTCGTTTGTCCGTTTCATTGGAAATTTTAACTACCTGTAAAATCTAAAGATGGCTGTTAGTGTCACGCCGATTCGGGACACAAAATGGCTAACGCTGGAAGTGTGTAGGGAGTTCCAAAGAGGGACTTGCTCACGACCAGACACGGAATGTAAATTTGCACACCCATCGAAAAGCTGCCAAGTTGAAAACGGACGCGTAATCGCCTGCTTTGATTCATTGAAAGTGAGTAAATATTACATTATTTTCAAGGATATACAGTTAATGAAAGCAGCAGTTGTAGCCAGAGAAACCCTGCAGCCTGAAAGGGAGCAATTGCTGGCTGCCAGCAGTGGGATGTTTTGCTGCTTTTATTGTATTGATGCTTGTTGATTTGTTTTGCTGTTTTCCTCAGGGGAAGGGGAAGGATAGGGGGATTGAAGGGAAAATACGCCTGGCAGGGCTCAGATCCTCTGGTATGGCTACAGTGACTGGTTCTTTGCCTCCAAATTATTCTCTGCCTGTAGCTAGAATAAAGGGTACTTCACGTAGAAACAGCAAAGTCACTGTAAGGATTCTTTGTTTTTAATAGCACAAACCACGTAAGCAATATGAGGATTTGTTTCCATCTCGTAACTACGAGTGGGTTGCTGGTGTCTCTGGACAGCTGATGGTGAATCCTAGAAGAGTGTTTTCCTCCTTAGGTTATTTGGGTGTCTCTGAGTACCCTGCTTGTATTTCTGTGTTTGGGACTGCTGTGGTTATCCTCTTTTTCGCAAATGCACTTGCTTAAGGGAAAGACAACGCTTAGCAGAAGGCAAGGTGCCTCTAGATGTGCAAGCAGAGCTGTAGCAGAGCGGCTATAGCCTCACTGTGATTTTTAGGAGGTGTATCTGAGTTAGGCGCTGCGTATGTATGGCTGCTGTTTTACTGTAGCTGTAGTTTCAGTAATAGGTGTTAAATGTGTGGATCCCAGCGCCATTTTTTATGAATTAAATAATCCTAACATTTAAAATACAGAATTAATTCGGTAGAGTCATAAAAAATCAAAACTTGGGAAAGAGAAATAGTGTTTGTCAGTTTTTTTCTACAGTATAATTTTCTCTTCTTGGGACCAAATCCTGGGAAGTGGAGCAGAGCCCGAGTGCGTGGAGTTGGCTCATGGCAGAGACGTGCTCTGGGGAGGGAGCCGGAGCTGTGACTGGCTACCGCAGGTCGCCGGTGCACCCAGGCCCCGATGGCAGCGGGAGCGGGGCAGGAAGTGGATTTGTAGCAGTTTTACATAAATCCTGCAACGCTCCTGAGTTTAAAAATGTGTCTTGTCACAGATCAGGGTAGGGGGTGAACCTTTAAAATGCTCTCAGGCCCGAAATACCCAAGCCCCACCACCCCCAGCCATGTTTTAACTTATGGATATTAAAATGCTTTGGCTTGTGGTGTTCAAACTTATTTTAAAATGACAGTAATTATAATGCATGGTGGGGGGGAAGAAAAATTCATTTTAAAACGTGGATATAAAATGTTTCTATGCATTAAAAAAGTGCCGCCAGCACCGATGGGGAGTCCCGGCCCCGAGGTGTCGCCCTCTTCTGGGGAGCGGCCCAGTGCCTCTGCCCACCGTGGCCACCGCCCCTGGGCGGCTGCGAGCCCGCCTGGCGCTTCCTCTTTGCGGCAAGGTGAGGCGTGGCGTGGCACTGGCCACCTGCCGCTGCGAGGGCGCTGCACTGTGGGCGCCACCGTAGCCGCCACGCCGGCGTGTTGGTGGCGGCTGCATGGCCTGCTGCGGCAGGGATGGCCGCGCCGCGCCCATGGCAGCGTACCTGCCGGAGACACGGGCCTGGCCGCGGAGACGTGAACCTGCCTCTGCGTGAGGGGGTGTGAGAGTGAAGACGTATTTGTTGGTAAAACAGTACCCACAGTATCCCCCAGCTTAATTCCCACTGAACTGGGACTTGATCACATGGCGCGCTGCGGTCGCAGCGGCCTCACTCTGCTGGCCTTGCGCTTTCCAGAGCGAGGATCCAACCGAAAAGGTTGAAACAAGACGCCAGAGTTAACTGCACGTGAATCTTCTTCACTATGGGAGGCATCGCCTGAGTTCACTGTACATCAGCATCCTCCGCTCAGATGTCTGATGTCCGTGGCCTTAAAATCTCGGTGCTGGGAGAGGAGGCCAGCGGCGTTGGAGCGGCAGCGTGGGCTTGTGTCTGGATGAGAGGCAAACCGGGGACTGGCCAGGCTTCCCCGTCCCCCATGGTGCTGCATGCTCTTCTGTTGCTGTCAGCAGGGCTCTTTGTTTCCTTTTTTAATGAAGGAGATAATTATCACCTTTGTAAAGAGCTGCAAGGTCCATGCTAACAACTGTAGGTAACATTGCAGCATTATTACATTGCTTCAAAATACCCTGTCAAAGAGTCTTCTGTTGCCCACGCAAAGTCAATGCAGTAGCCGAGTTGTAAGCTGGGAAGGAATCTATTATCTAAAAAATATACTGCTTACCAGATGTGTTTACTTGTGCATCGGTGCTAAAAGGTTTCCTTGTGGCTGGGGTGCTTCCTCCATGTGCTGTGTGCTGGAGAGGCTCCCGGGGGATCCGGTGGATCCCCTTGCTGTAGCCTGGGGAGCAGGGGAGCAGGGCCGGGTTGCGTTGCTGCCGCCGCTGGAGCAAGGAGAGCTGCTTGTTCCTGAGCACCTTTTTTTTTTTCTTTTTTTTTTTTTTTTTTAGTTAAATAGCTTCTATAATGTATGAAAATACCTTTGGTAAACAGAAAATGGAATATCCCTTAACTGAATTCCCTGTGTTCAATCCGCATGGTACAAAAGCAGTTACTCAGTTTTGGTTTTGTTACACATCTTTGTCAATTTTTGTGTGTTATAAGGTAAACAAGCACTGGTTACTTTGTTACATTTCCTGTGATATCACAAACTTGAGGTGTTCTGCAAAAACAATTTAGGGAAATGGTATATCAGATTTGTCTAGACTCTGTAAGGTCAGTTAATAGTTTACTGAAGAAAAAAAAGATTTTTTTATTAGGACTCTCAAAAGTAATTTTTAATATTTCGGTAATTCAGGGTGGATGTAACATCCTCGCTCTTTACTAAAATAGCAGTACCCCTAAAAATTGACCATAATATTAAAATACTTGATTTCTTATAAAGGTATATAATACTAGTATTAACTAAACAGCTATTCTTGGATCGTCTCTTGAACACAAGACAGATAGTCACTGAATTTTTCTTTACAAACTATGAATGCACCTTTCACTCACAGCGCTCCTAGGAATTAGTGTGTCTTAGAAAAAAAAGCTTTACATTGGCTGACATCAGGCAGGTGTGTGTTAGTGCTGCAGAGAGCTGCAGCCCCTGGTAGCAACACTTGCTCGTGAGCTGGAGATGGCCGGTGTGCTCTGCTATATTTAGAACATAAACAGGCAAAGCAAATAGTTTCTGAGGGGACC
This sequence comes from Gorsachius magnificus, assembly GCA_034008185.1. Lineage (NCBI taxonomy): Eukaryota > Metazoa > Chordata > Aves > Pelecaniformes > Ardeidae > Gorsachius > Gorsachius magnificus. The sequence goes on from CM067087.1 coordinate 39,760,404, forward strand.
CCGTGAAATGGCAGTACCCTTCAGCTCTGCCCGGCAGACTTTGGCCTCCGTCCCAGGTGTCCTCCACGGATGTTTTGCAGGGACGGAGCGCACGGAGCTCACAGCCAGCCGCAAGCAAGTACGACTCATCTGGGCCTGCTTGTAGGAGGTAAAAATAGATTTCAGAAGTGGAACTTTCAGCTTGGGCGCAATACTTCCCCCCATCCCCCCCAAGTGAAATGAAAGCAAAAACTGTATATGTAGGTCTAGAGCAAAAACAGAGGGGCATCTACTCCTGTGAATCTCTCCTCCATGTTGTGTTGCCACCCACAGGTACCATGTCGGCATTTGCAGGGGCTGCTTGTGGAGCTGTGGCACTGCAGCGTTGATCTCTGGACACGTGTCGTTTGTTGGGAAACATGTCCTGTGTGTGCACCTTATGGGTTCTTTCTTAATTCTGAGTTGGTAACAAACAGCAGTTGTTACGTGTTAATTAGAAGTGTGGGGGAGAAGGAGGAAGACACGTTTCTGTGACCTCGATGAGGTAGTGCAAGGAAGAGGTCAGGGCCATGTCAATCAGAGAAAGATTTTTATCATCCCCCTGTTGAATACCCTGCTTCATAATTAGTCCTAATGAAATCTGCAAGGCTGTCCTTAAGGTAGTGCATTAATCAGGATAAATGCGTGTGGGATAATCTAGCCCTTAGATATTAGGAGGATAATTTTAAAACAAGTATGATTATGTAGTATATTCAAATTGTGCGCTTGAGTGGCTGAGTCAGCTCCAGCTCTGGCTCTGCGTTGTTTAAATGCCGCAGGATTTTTTTCCTAAATTTGGATGCCTAAAAGCCTATTAAAACTGTCTACAGCAAAAATAAGCTCTTGAGTTCCTAAATCAGGAAACCAGTTTACAACAGAAATTAGATTTTTACCACAATTTTAAAACATTTTTTTTCATTTTTTGCTTGGAAAAATGCACCTAAGTAAGATTAATTTTTGAAATTACATTAAGTTCGTCAGATGTTCCGATAGATGAGTCATCTGACGTTTCCTGAAAACTGAGATAAAGATGTCTTAACAATGGGGAGATGGATGTCAAATGCAAATCTTGTGGGAGGCTGCAGATGCGCTGAGGACACCCCGTCAGCCTGCCTGCAGCTCGTCTGTGCGCGCCACATCCTCTGGCTGCCACAGGGTCTTTCCTAGCCGTGTATTTTTGAAAGTATAAAAACAATGAGGAAGAAAGTGGGGAAAGAGTGATGTGGACTCAGACCGTCTTTTCGGTAGTGCTTGCCTGGTTGTGGTCAGTGCTGCTGTTAGTGCTTCTCCGCTGCAGTCAGTGGGCTTTCTACGGGGTGCAAACTGTTGTGATCCAAAACATTCAGGTTCTAACTGATCTCAACTTCACATGATTTCGGTGGACTCAGTGAACAGTGCAGGATTTGGGCTGAATCGCAGTTTATCCCTTTGGAGCTGGTGTTCACTACAGGCATTGCAACTTTCAAATAGATTTTTGCTCTCTTAAGTTATGCTCCCACTAAGGCAGCTATTTCATGCTCAAGTTGGATGTCCTGATGAAGGGTAAAGCTTTTTTTTTACTCTTCCTTCAACAGCTGAAAAGTCTTGAACTTTGACATTTCTTTGCTTTTTTTACATTTAAGAAAAAGCTAGAGACTAGAAGTTCAGGTCTTTTCACTGATGATGTCTGAGTTTGAAGCTCTGGTGCCTTGTGTAGAAGATCCGCCAATACACAGCATGTTAGTATTTTATCTTCTGTTGTACTTATTTTTTTAAAATGCAACTCCTGAACTCTGTAGAAGTGGCATGGCACTTTTTACCAAGAAGCCTTAAGGATATATAAATGCGTTATTATTATTATAGATGAACTTGATGAGCACCTTATTTCTTACCACCTCAGAGATGTAATTATTAATTGGTCAAATCTCTCTACTTCATCGCTGCTTCAAAAAATAATGATTTCTTTTGACTTGTCATTCCCCTTAGTGTTATACTTATGTAAGGGTGTAGAATAAGGTCCTTATTTATTTATTTTAATACAAACAAAATCATGGAAAGAGTATTTAACTAAAAATGTGACAATGGCAGATCATTGGCTCTGTCAGTCCTTTAATGAAGGGAGAAGCATCGTTACAGAACACTTTAGCAGGTGACTCTTCAGCAATTTTAACTTTGGGGTGTACAGTATCACTCAAGCGCGAGGCCATAACAGCATTAAGGGTACAGAGGTTCGGTTTGGCTCAGGGGCTGGGAGGCAAATGGGCAGACATCTGACTCCAAGGAAACTCATAAAGCAGTAACCCTTGGAAAAAAAACCGAAAATATAAACAGCGTTCAAATTCCTAAGATCTGATTTGCCATTTTTCTGCTCTTCAGCCAGTGCATCTGCCAGTAGGCTGAGCTCCAGAAGAGGAAGCAAAGGAAAAGTGGCAAATACATTGGGAAAATGGTGCAATTGTTAGGCTGAGTGGCAAATAGTCCATTAAAAAAAGAAACAATCAAAACCATGCATGTTCCTCTGTGGGAATACAAATGGCATTTTGAAATCTTATCAGATATTCAGACAAAAGAGTTATGGCTCACTACAGTGTTCAGAGTTCATATTACAGTTTCAGCTCTATATCTGCAGGAAGAAATTTTAAAAAAATTAAAACATTGCATAGCAGCATTTGCACTGTCATTTTTTTAGAGGCTGTACGTAACAGAAACCAGTGTGAGTTTCTGTTATGTACAGTCAGGAACTCTACTGTGTACAGTCAAAATCAGTAAAATTCTGAACTAATTTGCAGGGAAAATTTAAAGAGGCATGAAATAAGAAAACATCATGTCAAGAATATTTCGTCATTTGTCCTAAGTCTTCAAACGAGTGGCCAGAAGCAGCCTGCGAGGCCTCTCTCCTTCCCGGGATGACCCCAAGTTTCTGTTGCTCTGTTTTTCTGAATACAGATGCCTTGTTGCCAAGGTTTGCTCAAAAATTTTTGGAAGCAACAAATTACATTCAAGACCAAATGATCACATCTGTTTTTTGACTTTGGAGAAGCATTAATGTTTCTTTGTTGGGACTGCATAGCCTTGTTAGCCCAACAGAATACCATCTAGGAAATAGTGCCCTGAGTACTTCTAAGAAGTCTGCGCATCGCATCATGAATAGCTCCCATGTCGGGGCCATGTCTAATGTCTGAGAATGGCCAGTCTTCTGGAGAAGAAGTCTCAAAGCCAAGGCAAGTCTGCCGCCCTCCTACCAATTTGGTCAGATTGTGAAAACCCTGTTAAAAGAAAAACCAGCATTGTTTTGGGGATGATTAGTAATGGGCACCTCTTTAATCTTGTGCTTCCTTCTGTGCCGCATTTTTTTTCCCCATGGGTTGGTGACAGATGCATAGGGCCAGGCTCAGTGGAGAGCCGGTTGCCTGCTCTCCCTGTTCCGCAGCAGCGATTCTTGCCCTGGGAACCAGCTCCCGGCACCGTCCCTGCATGGTCCCACTGCTGGTCAGGATCCAGACATGGGGTGGGCAGCAGTGCCCCGTGCTCAAGCACAGACTTAGGGTAGAGAAAGCTTTGGTGAAGAGCAATTAAAAAGTGTTCCTGTGTATGCTGTATCTTTCCCCTGCTCCATGTTGCTTCCAAAGGGAAAAAAAGGCAGAGAAAGCAGAGGCTGGTGCTGACTGGAGCACCTACAAGGCGGGAACGCTGCTTGCAGCATCAGGTGAGCTCTCCTGTTCTGAGGACCAGGATCCCAGACAACGCGCAACTTCAGTGATCAGTAATTGCTAGATTTTGTCCACTGATTGCCTTGCTGTGTGCTTCCTCCCACGGGGATTGTGTTACAATACTTGGGGGAAATAAGAGGGTGATCTCTCTTGTCTTTAAAGGATGCAAAGCCACCTCACTGAGTCTTGCCGGCTGTGCTAATTGGCGTGCTTGCTGGCAACCTTAATTGCGAGGGACTGGACTTGTACAGGTGAATCTTCCTGCAAGCAGCACAGTGGCAGCTGGTCCCCGCTCCCCTGGCTGTGCAAGCCCCACGCAATGGCTGGGGGATCCAGGCTTTTAGTTTCTTAATCCAGGGCTGCACAGCAGCACTTAAATTAGTTCCTGTACAAAACAACAAAAGAGGTGCTTTTATTCTCATTCAGAGTTCTGTCTTTTTCCTTAATTTGCACAGTGCCACTTGAAGGGCTTTTGCTATTGAAATAAGATTTAAGTAAATACTGAATTGTAACATACTGAAACACAGGATTATGCAAATAAGAAAACCTTTTTGGGGTTCATGTTTGAATTTATTGAGATACTGATGACATATCCTCTTCATTAGGCAATAATCTAATTATTTAACTGATACAAAATACTAGTTGAGGTTGTTGAAAGCAACTCCAAGATTTTGATCAGATAGAGGAAAATATTAACATCTGATAAAATGGATTTTTTTAAAGAGGAATAATAAATCCAGGCTACTTCATCTGCAGGGCCTAGCAGTGCTGGAGTGCTTCACACCAGCAACAGGAAGCTGTGGGATGCAGCAGCTTCGTGAGCTCCTGCTGCGTTGGTAGCAGCAACATAGGAGACCTCAAAGGACTATAGCTTCACATGATCCCACCAGAAGCTGCTCTGGAAACCAGTTGCGTACCCAGGCAATGCTGGTTTGAGCTCCGGGAGCTCTGGCACGTTCCTGTTGGGAGCTGCCTCTGTGCCACCCCTGCAGGGGTAAGGGTCTGGCAGGATCACGGCAGAGTGGTCTGGCATGTGCCTCCTGCCCAGCCAGGTCTGTCATCTGTCCACAGGCAGGCAGCAGGGTTTCCCAAGGGGCAGCACTACGGCAGGACTGATGAGTGCCTTTGCGGACGTTGCCCCCCCGGGTGTCTGTGTGCCCAGCCAGGAGGTGAGACCTGCTCCATGACAGAGAAACGGAGCTGCGTTTCATAGGCACTGCCTTGAGAGGTGGTTTCCCTGCTTCAGAGTGAGTAGAGGCATTCCTGGATGTAGCAGATACATTGATGTGGTAAACAGGATCTGTTTCCTCAGATTGCGGGTTTTTTTTTATATCCCAGTCACCGAATAAACTTCCCAGTTGATAAAAGTGCTAAACTTAGCAGCCTTTTGCACCCCAGTGCACTTTTGACTGCTGTCTCTTAACCCTGGAGATCCTGAAAAGTTCTCTTGCTTTTCAGAGATGGGATGCTGGGAACACTAGCTCTGCTCTGATGGGAAAATGCTGATGCTTTTGAAGTTTGCTCAAAGGCTGCTGAACAGCGGTAGTGCTTTAGCAGGAGGGTTTGAAGGGGCCGGCTGGGGTAGCAGGTTTGGATTGAGCTTGCATCTCGAGAGCACTTCAAGTCCCATGAAGTTCCTGGAAAGCCTCTCTTCAGCTCCAGATTCCTTTGGACCATTCCTAACTTGGCGAAATAGTACAGAGAGTTAGTAAAAAAGGAAGAGAGTACTGCTTGAAGAAAGGAGCAGGGGTTTTAGGAAATAAAATTGTTTACTTTTTGTTGGCATGATTTCACTGAAGTTGAATGGGGTGGTTTCCAGGCTTAAATGTAAACAAATAATTGTAAAATTGAGATTTAAATTTGAAACAGAAGAATGGCAAAGTATGGAAATTGTCCTTCATGTATGTGCACAGCATCCATCCTGCCATGCCAGCTGCATGGGAAGGTGCATGTCCAAGGGGCCAGGAACCAGCTGGTGTAGAGGGGCCATGGGGACATGTTTTGGGCCACAAGGTAGAGAGGGGGCTGTGAGGACATGGGAGTTGAGTGGCTCTGGGGCCACCTCTGTTGAGGGAGATGCCTGTGGGACCAGTAGGATCAAACACTCTGGTGAACCCAAGATGGAAGGTGGCAGTTTATGGCTGGGGCAGATCATGGGCAAGAGTCAGCTCAGGTACAGGGGCGTCTGCAGTGTACCTGGGGAACAGGGTCATTTATTTGTGGACACGCTGAAAAAAACACCATCCAGGAGCAACCATGTCAGCCCAGGGTGGCTGCAGGTGTAGTAGGTAACCTTGCAGGAGTAAAGGTCGTTGCTTTCTGCTCTTAAGTCTTTCCCATTTCCTGGTGATGGATCGAGTTGCTGTCCGAGGGAAGTGCCCACCTGCTGAACTTCAGGGGCATCGGCAGCCCTATGGCATTTTATCCCCTAGCAATATCAATGCTGCTTCAATTTTCAGCTTTTCTAGTGTTGTTTTCCCTTTCCCTGTCCTTTTTTTTAGACGTACATCCTTTTAAAAATATCCTCAGTCTTGAAAGCACAAATACAAGCTGATCATAAACATTATCAGGTTAAGATTGCAAGAAGACACAAGAGTGAATTTTAACACATTTGACTAGTGTGTGCTTTGTACATGCTGGAAAGAAATCTAAGGAATAACCATGTGTAAAAGTGTGCAAGTGAGCAAGCAGAGTTCCATGATGAATTTAGAACAGTGGTTGCACTCTATGAGCACAGACTGATAATCCATTGCTGGAGTGCATTTCTTTATCCTGACCAGAATCAAACTAAAATCCTGTGTGATTTCGGTGCTGGTCTTCTGTACTGGGCGAGGGAGAGGTTGCACATTTATTTTGACGGAAGTCTTTCCATTCTTGACTGGCCCATGGAGATGTTTTTCACCTCACAGGAGCCTGGCAGATTTTTAGCTCTGCGTAGTAGCTAGCATAGCAGTGTTAGGAACAGTGCACATTTTTTCTTTGTTTGTTCATGTAATATGCACATTTAACTGAAGCCTTTTGAAAACAACAGACAGAGGAAAATAGTCTTCTGTGAAATGTTTTCTGGGACCTGGAGGCTCACTGTAAACTGACTTCGATGAAGTAAATACTTGGGACAAAAAAAATTATACATTTGGTCCTGCTCTTTGAGCAGAATTCAGCTGTCAGCGTGCAGCAGCTCTGAGTTGAGAGCGCATCGTACAACTGGAGACAGGGTGAGCTGGAGCTGGACAAGCTGCATGGCTCTTCTGTCACTTCCCATTTTCTATGGTGGAATCAGGGTTTAGAGCCAGCTTTTGATGGGTAAATTGTGCCTCTAATTCAGTTTTTTGGTGGGAGGGTGTGTTCAGGAGTTCATTTGCGTTAACATACCCTTGCTCGTCCAGCATCCTGGTAAAATCTTCCCTGCAGTGAACTGCATTAGGGGACACCTCAGATCTGTGCAGTGATTGCAACCAAACAGAAATACAGGCAAGTCAGGAAAAACCCTGATCAGGCAAACTAAATGATTAAAGATTTCACTCTCAAACTAGATGTTCCTCAAAGGAAAAAGGAGTCAGTTCTTTGTATTTATTATGTTGTTATTTATTCCTGTTGTTTATTGAACACTGAGGCTGCACCTGGTGTTTTATGGAGAAGGGTAAGATGTTTCCCTTGCACAGGCATGCAGGTTATGGATGGATGGATACCCAGGGATATATATGGTAGCTTTATTTCAAAGTAAAGTACCTTAAAATGCAAAGTTCTTTTTGATAGTGGAGCACAAGGAATTGTTTCATAGGAAAAAAAAAAAAAGTAATTTGGAATTTAGATATTTCCAGTTAATGCTGAGGGGTCTTGTGGTGGGGTTTGTCAGTCAGGGGAATTTCCTCACTTGGTCAAGGGCCGAGCGTTTGTTGGACAGATGTGAATGTGCATGGAGCTGCAAACTGACAAAATACACATGCAGCAAAAGGCTAAGCATGCTGTAACCGGAACTAAGTATTTTAACCTTTTTCTGTGGCTGGACTGAACAGGAGGGAAAAAAAGGATTTTTAGACCAGTAGTACCATGCAGCTTCAGTTAAAACTGGCATTCTTGGAGATGAGAGCTCTTGAGAGCACGAGTTAAAAGGGTCTCCGGACTGTAAAATCAACGCAGCTTTTCATTGCATTGAAAGTAAAACTGTCTGCACTTCCCTACTGGTACTAGCAAAGGTAGTATCAATGTAGGACTGGACAATAGTTTAAAATACTGCTGGAAAAAGTGTTTAGAACTATTTAAATGGGTTTTTTCCCTCCAGTAATTGACTTGTAGCAACTTACTTGCAAGTTGGATTTTGTGTTCAGAAAGCATTCTTAATGTTGATTTCATTAATGTGCAAACAGAGCAGTGAACACATGGGTGCAGTTTCTGCCCTCTCCCCTGTGAAAGCACACAATATATGGAGCAGTATTTGTGCTGAGGGGAGATAAATTTGCAAGGAAGCTTATTGAACTCTTCAGGAAGAATAAACCTAAAGGCATATAAAAATGTGGTAATGTTGGTGAGAAAATGACTTTTGTGCATGCAGTTGCCTAATGGCAACAAATCAACTAAAGTATGTGTTAAATGTAAGGAAATTGATATGCTAAGCAAGGAGCATTTTCAAAATGTAGAAAAAGGTATTACTTGAGGACTGAAATGAAGCAGGAGAAGAGCAAGATGGAAGTGCAGCCGGTGTGACCCGGTGGCCCAGGCAATGGGATCTGTCAACTGGTGTGAAGTAAACCCTCTGTATTATGGCCTGTGGACTTGGACTTGGCCCCTGCTGCAGCCACCAGCTCAACCCGTGCTTCCAGAGGCTGCCAGGGATGGCCTTGCCCTCAGGGGCAGTTGTGGCAGACCTCAGTCAGCCCAGGTAAATGGATTTAAAAAATACTTCAATGGCAACCCAGTAAGATGCAGCGCACTAAACTGGCCATTTGCTACTGCAGTGAGAGGACCCAATCTGAAGCATCGTGAGTAAAACTGAAGGGACACAAGTAGAAACACGTGTACTTTTTTTTTTTTTTTTTAAATCAGCAGTTCCTAGTGACTCGAATGAGAGAAGAAGGGTGCTATCACATAAATTGGAAAATAAGACCAGCCATATAAATAGCTTGTATATTTTTTCAGAAATATTTAGATGTGTATGTCAGGGAAAAGGGCACAGTGATTATATATAAACAAAATTTAAACGCCTGCACAGTGTGATGCAGCTGACTTCTGTTTGTGGTACAGCTACTTGTATCGTTAAAATAAATGAATTGGCAAAGGTAAGAATGCCATTGTGAGAAGGCAGAAATACCAGCTTTTTGGCAACTGTATCCAGTTTATTAGATCGTGGATTACTGTGTTTAAAGCATTCCTGGAACATTACTTTCCTAAAGCCTGGAAATTGACTGAAATAAGCTCAAATTGTACACAAAGTCTGGTTTATATACACTGCCTTCTTCAGAGGTCTTACAGTGATTCATGTTATCTTGCAATCATTTAGCTGCCCTCTTCAGTTAAATTTCAGGGGAGCAGGACCTTGCAGCCCTCTGCTCAGAGATTAGTGTAGGAACTCTACACTAGCCTGTTGGAGATGCTCTTATAAGCTGTCACTGGAGAGATATCAGTCGGTTCATTGTCCAAGCTGACAATTGCCTTCTCCTGTAATTGGTACCACCGAAAGGGCATTAATTAAAGTAGTTATAAATGATTAAGATTTCTTATGTGCCTGCTTCCTTTGAATAGAGATGAGCGTTCCAAAGTGCAAGTTGTATGCAGTGTTGCTCATTTTACTTTTTAAAAAAAGTTTTGAATCATGCAGACAATGAATTCAAATGCTGATTTCAAAAAAATGAAGAAAAAACTGACTCAGAAATTATTTCTCATTTGGTTTTAAAACCTCCTTGGAGTGCTGGGGAGTTTTGTTGGTTGGTTTCTTTTTTAATTATCCACTGCGGGTATAACACAGCAGGTCGAGGGAGGTGATTCTGCCCCTCTACTCTGCTCTGGTGAGACCTCACCTGGAGTACTGCGTCCAGCCCTGGAGCCCTCAGCACAAGAAGGACATGGAACTGTTGGAGCGGGTCCAGAGGAGGGCTACTAAAATGATCCAAGGGCTGGAGCACCTCTCTTATGAGGACAGGCTGAGGGAGTTGGGCTTGTTCAGTCTGGAGAAGAGAAGGCTCTGGGGAGACCTGATTACGGCCTTTCAGTATCTAAAGGGGGCCTATAGGAAAGATGGGGATAATCTTTTTAGTAGGGCCAGCTGTGAGAGGACAAGGGGTAATGGTTTTAAACTAAACCAGGGTAGGTTTAGGCTGGATATAAGGAGGAGATTCTTTACAACGAGGGTGGTGAAACACTGGGACGGGTTGCCCAGAGAGGTGGTGGAGGCCCCATCCCTGGGAACATTCAAGGCCAGGTTGGATGGGGCTCTGAGCAACCTGATCTAGTTAGTGGTGTCCCTGCTCACTGCAGGGGGGTTGGACTAGATGACCTCTAGCGGTCCCTTCCAACCCAAAACATTCTATGATTCTATGATTCTATAAGTTGATAATGGCTTGTTTATGTCGAAGTAGACAGCTCTTCCTAAGGAGGTGTGCTGGTTGTATTGGTTAAGGTCCAGAATACTAGAATCTCTGACTGCTTTTTTATATCACATCTCCTATTTGAACTCTGGATGGCTTGATTTTATACTCAGAAAAAAAAAAAAAACAAAAAGGGAGAAATAAAAAGAAACTTCATTGAGTATAAACTCAAATATTTCATACCAAAGTGATCTGGAACAGACATTTCATGAAGTGGTTAATCATAATTAATATTCAGTTAACTATCATCATGTTACGGACCCCACTTAGGACCTGGTCAGAGGTATGGATGGCAGGGTGATCCATTTGCCCTCATCACACAGGTTCGTTAGGGTAATGCCCAGTCAGGTTGTGGGCTGAGCGAGCTGCTGGAGTGCCCTGGAGTCTGTATTCACTTAACTCTCTGGGGTAACTCTCCAGTAAGTGTTTTTCAAGTACGTAAGTGTTGACAGGATGGGAGCCATGAATATTTAGATGAACCAAATGCGTTACAAGTAGTTTCTCTAAAAATATGTACAACTGTGTATAGAAGGAAGAATATCATTTTAGTTGCTGTATACAAGATCTTGAATGCAGCTACTGCACTTACTCCTTTTTTAAAGTATGTCTTGAAATCAAAGTTTCTTTCATCTCATTCTATTTGTTATATAAGAAATTAAGCCAATTTTCTTAGGTCTGTTTTTATTTGCTGTATTACATTAAGGAAATATTTTTGTAGGAAGTTCCATAAGGAGGGGGTGGGTTGGTTTGTTTTAATTCAAGGCTGGAAGAACAAAGACGTTTGGGTGCTAAAATTGTAATGTAAATGGCCTTAGTACAGCCAGATAAGGCCCAGCCGCCCCTCCTCGCCTTGGGGCTGAGCCTGGTCCCGGGGAAAGGCACTGGTAGGTGAGATGGTGTGGGCCATCCATGAGAGGGCATGTTCAACGTGCACAGAAATGGAAATCATTGGGGGGAAGTGAAAAAAGAAAGTAGTCAAAGGGGAAGAGGAGGTGACAACCACGGGCGTTCTTCAGCTTACAGAAATAAAATGTGTAAGGAGGTGATTAAATCTCTAACTAGAAAAGAAGACAAAGCAGAAGAAAGAAATAAATTAAGAGACAGAAGGCGCAAAAAAGGCATGAGGTTGAAGGAGGTCAGGTACTGTTAACACCACCTGAAAGACACCAGAGGAGAAAGGATTCTGTTTTAAAAGTGTGAGCAGACGGAAGAGGAGGAAAGAGTAAAACACAAGAGACGTCGAGAACTGAACTGTTCAGGGCAATGCATCAGTTGGATGTAGCATACAGAAAGGCTCTTAAATTCCTTGAGAAAATGCATTTGTTCTCAGTTTCTGCCAGCTCTTTGCAAGACAGTTTTTTGTACCTGGTTGCAAGCGTGGTTACTGGTGTGATCTTAAATGTATCTGAAGAGAAAACTAATACTTGTTGATGGATTTTTTTTTTTTTTTTTTTTTTTTTAATATGGAGGAAAGTGCACCTAATTTTGCCTTGTTGGAAACTTTTAACATTTGGCTTAATTAAGGCAGGCATTGAAAACACTAAGGGAAGCAGAGGCTGCCTCGTAATGTTTCGGGCCATTAGCAGAAGATATTTTTAATGTCTGTAACAATGTAAAATATTTTTACACGGTGTTTGTCACCCATTTATTGTTCAGATGTTTCTGGTGATTTTAGATGTGTAAATACCTAAGTGGTTAGACACTGAAAAAGTGGCTACAGTGGAAGTTTAAAATTACTTGTTATAAAGCTTTCAACTGAGTGTTTTACTCTGTGCTATACATTTATGTGTCTCCACACACTGTATATATTTGTACATATAGGCTCAGTATATGCTGTAGATGCTATATATGTGTATGTATATGAACATCACAGATTAATGACAGAAAATAGCACAAAGCAAGGTTCACTGAAGTTGGGCGAGGGACGGGAGGTGTAAACTTTCAGAGCCGTGTTGTCTTTGGGGGTTTGTTGGGGCTGATCACTGCTGCCCCAACGGTGTGAGGTGGGGGAGGCCCTGTGCTGGCGGGACCAGCTTTTAGGAGATGCTCCATTGTTTTTTCCCCAGTGTGGCCCTGCGTGCCCTGGTGCTTCCAGTGCCGTCTGTGATGAAGCCTGGCCTCATGCCGCAGGGGCTGAGCTGCAAGCTGCCTCCCGGCCCTGCTTACAGAGCACGGCTCTCTTACTGTTTGTGTGCAAGCTGACTGGCTTTAGATCCGGGCAAATGCTGGAAAGGATCATGAAATTTAAGTAGATCCGTTATCAAAATTGCTCTGAGGTTCCAGTGATGGGTTTGGATTCTGATGAAAGTGTTTGGCACCGAGGCACGGAGAGGTGTTGTCGCTCGTTAATTAGCTGCGAGCAGACAGGCGTGCGGTGCTTGGGAGCAGGCGTGTGTGTGTGTGTGTGTGCACACGTGTTAGCAATAGTTACTTGCAATACCTGTGGTGTGTATTGGCATAATGTAGATGGCAAGAGATATTCCGACTGTTACACGATTTACTAATCATAGTGCATTGCTTTCTTCTGGCTTTCTATCTATATCGCATATAGTTTTTTAAGTCAGGCTGTTTTTCAAAATTCTTTTGTACTTGCTTTCTTTTTGGTGTCAGTTGACTCACATGCAGGAAACCAAAAGACGGCTCCCTCCAGAACCTGTGGGTGAAAGGTGGGGGAAGTGCTCTTGTTATGTTTAACAGAAACAGCGCTTTGGGGTAGGGATAGATGTTCCCTCCAAAGACACAAGGGAGACACCAAATGACTCGTAGGATTAGATACCCACTGACTATTTTTTTTTCCAGTGGTAAAGCTTAAAGACTTAGTAAAGTACAGGAAATGCAACAGTTGAACTGTTTGTTTAGTTTTATAAAACACCTGTCTTAATTTCTAGATTGGCAAAATCTGTAAATAACACTTGTACAGTGAAGTATTTGAAACATAAAAAAACATTTTAGGAAAAAGAAAGCATTCATAAAAGCTAAGGCTTAGTCAGTGTTTTCCTTTCATACCCCACTGCAAGACATCCCCTTCTTCCTTGGAGTTGAGGCTGGGGAAAAGGCAGTGTTTCCAATAGCCTGGGACTGGACTTGAGGAGCGTGGCTTGCTGGCAGCTCCACAGGCATTGGCAGCCAGAAGTTTTGGCAGGATCGGCAGGTCCCCAAGAGTGTCTCATTCCTGTGTCTGCAGCATTTGCTGGTAGAAAGCTGATGGGGAGAAGAGCTTTTACCCCCTCCAGCCTTGCATGGCCAGGGTAGAGGCAGCGCACGGCTGTGGTCCCTGGCGCTTCCCCTCCAGCGCCGCCGCCGCGGTCACTGCGCGTGGTGCGCAGGACGGGCTCCGCTGGCTGCGGCGGTCTGCACCCGCGCGGCGCCTCTGGGTGCTCCGGGGGTGTGAGCCCTGCCCTGAGGCGAGGGCGGCCCAGTGTAATTCAGGGTCAGGCTCTCTGCTCGGGGTGACGCCGGGTGTTCAGGTCAGCACCCCCATACAGCTCTCCTGGTGGTGGCCATTTGGTGCCGGCGGTCTGCTGAGGTAGCGCAGAACTGACAACTGTGTTACGGGTGGAAAACACAGGCGTAGCGAGCCCGCTGCACTCCGGCTACATCAGGGTGATGTTCAAAAGGGCTCCTTTGTGTAAGGCCAGTCTCACCTTGCGGTCCATCTCATGTACTTACTGTTATTCAAAGGGGGGGGAAAAAGACCCTGAAAGTAACTTGATTTTGATTTCTATTTATGTTCTTCTTCCTTATTAACTGCACTGGTTTGAAAAATAGCTGAGCTTGACATTAATCTACTTTACTTCACATGGCGGTTTTTAAAAATTAAACTTTATGATGTAAATTACACTGTCAACTACTCCATTTTACACTTTATCTACTGCTCATTCCAGAAGGGCTCTGGAGCTGAAATGTCCCTTTCCTGTCTGACTTCTTTCTGTCTCTGTGTGTATGTGTTCTGATAAAGTTACGGTTGGTTCTGGTGGGTTTCCTTGGTTTGTACGTATGGACAGGTGTCACTGCTGCATGCATTTGTGCAGTACATTGATGGTTTGGTTTTAATACTTTTTGAAAAGTAATGTTTTCCTAATTTCATTCCCCATATATATTCCTTGAGACTGGCGAGAACTGCCCTCAGTCTTTCGGAAGGTGCGACAGTGACACCTTTCTGACACCCAGCAGCTGCCTCGTGGTGTGAGCTGGCAGAGTGACGTTGTAGGGTGTTACTGCTAAGATTTAGCAGGAGTGCACAGCCCTTGGCCTCCAAAATGCTGCGTGACGTGTCGCTGCTCAGTGTGGTGTTGGGCAGGTGGGTACAGGCTGGCACTCTGGCTGGGGACGTAAATGGTGATTTCCCTCAGGGTGGGATGACAGGGTTGTTATCATCATGATGAGCCACCCTGTGACCTTGCCTGTAGCAAGGAGATAAAGTGGCCATGGATCACTGAGGTGGCATCCTTAGCCACAAGCAATTTTGTCCCACATCTTTTGAATTGTTGGCCTTTCTATGGATTATTCCAGCAATTGTAGCAACTGGTGCCAGGTGGCTCCTCCAAGTTTTTTTCAGGCTGCTGTGTCTTGTGTCTTGACTTTGATTTTGTATGTAAGAAGGAGCCTTCAGCAGCTGGAAAGGCCTTTTGTGAATTAAGAAACCCTGCTTTGTGCATAAACAAATTGAAAATAGCAGTTGCTAAAAATATACCCATATTTAATTTTTAAAATTTGGAAAGCATTGCTGGACTTTATTGTTGTCCAGAGTACAGCAAAAGTTCACTTGTCCATAGTTGCTTCATTCTTTTATCTTTGCTCTATTTAAATGATGAGTAGTTAAATGTTATTAAGTGGCTACTTAAGTTGTTTTGATCACCTGACAAATTACTCAGTTCCACTTCTGCTCCTTAACTTCGTTTAAAAAATGTCTTAGCCCTCAGGAGCTGAGGAACGCAGGGATTTCCAGTGGCAGTGATACTGCTGTGTCGTTTTGAGTGCTTTGATGGTTGGGAGGTGATTCACCTGCTGGAAGCTGGGAGGTGTGTTCCCTGGCAGAAACACTCCGTGCTGAGCACTGGGTAGAGGGCAGGGAACTCTTTGTAAGGCTCTGCCTAATACAAGTTCAGTAACTGCTGATAGGGCCAAGTCTGGGAGCGTGTGGAGGCATCAGCAGTGAGGGTCCCCATTGCTCTCTGATCTTGCTGTCATTACTGTGAAGCTCGAGGAAGAGGAGGAGCATGGTGCATGGTGTGGCACCACCTGGAACAGCAGTGGGAGCAACCATGGGCAGCAACACCAGTTCTCCCTCCAGCGTTCTTCCTCCTGACTTCTGGTCCCATCTCTCCTTCTCCCTCCTCTTCTTCATCCTCCTCCTATTTCTGTGACAGGAGTGGACCAGCTCCAGCCCACATTCTTGGAGTGGGAAAATTAATTTTACCAGCACTGCTGAAAAGCCTGATGTGAAGTGGCTTCATCCACGCAGAGGAAGAGGAGGGGGGTGAAGCCGTGTCTTGTCCTTCGCCCTTGGAGCTGCCACAGGGGAGCAGGATGTGAGCACTGGGTCGGTGCAGGGGTCAGCACTGGCTTTTGGGAGCAGTGCATCTCTGGATCCTGTGAAATACCTTGCTGAGGCTTCTAGGGCTTGGCAGTAGTGGTGAGCAAAGCTTTCAGCTTTAACTTGTTTTATTGTAGGAAGGTTACAGTGTAGAAAGTTCTCATTTGCTATTTAATTTCTTTCTTGTTTTACTACTTTTGGAGCCAATCTGGTCTCACTTTTTTTTTTTTAAATAAAAGATGGGGAAAAAGAGGGGAATTTAATAGTGGAGTTTTTTGATACTCAGAAATTATTTGTTTCCTCCCTCATAGATCTATGTGAAATATATGCAAGGAGAATTTTGGTTCTTGAAGAGCAAACAGCTGTAACGCAGCTCTCGGACCCATCCCCAAGGCCGATGCTCTCATCTCTGTGACTTTGATTCTGCCCCACACATGCTGAACTTAGGGAAAAAGTGCTTCTCAAATGAGGTCATGATACGCTGGTCTTCCTTCTGAATGTTACTTTTTGTTTTCATCAGTTCAGTTGGCTCCCACACATGGAAAATTTTTAATTTCTCACCAGCTATGTGGCTGCACACTTCAAGCGAGAGCATTCAAGTCTTCAGGTCATAGGCATGTTTTTGAGCTCACATGCACTACAGATAATATCTGCAGAGGTGGTGTTTTCTTTTTCTCAGTGTATACGGGAAAGGTAGTGGAACTGTTGAAACATCTTACAACAAACCTAAACTGCCATTAGTACAAATTCCACTTCCTACAGAAAGATTGTTTCTGTAAAACAAATACTGCCCGCCCCGCTTTTCCCCATTGCATTCAGGTTTTTTGCACCTTCCTGCTGGTGGGTGGGGACCCCCTGCCCGGCCCCTGCTGCTGCAGCCCGGGCACTGAAAGGGCCCGGGAACTGAACCTCCATCCAGAGGAAAGCTGCTGCTTCTGTCTACACAGTTTGTTTTTGTGACAGGACATTTCAATTGTCAGTGCCCATGTTAAAATAAACAATTAAAGGGAATTCTGACCACAAAGCAGTATTTTGGCATATTTCGTGATTACTTAACTTTAGAAAAATAAATCATGCCATCTGTGTTTCCCACTAATTCATGTCCATTGACCTCCTCTATTCAACAAAAGCAAAATAGCAAGGGCAGATTAATCTTCACCTCTTTATTCCTTCAGAGCCCAGACTCTGTTAGAACTTACAGATGCTGAAAAACAGTTTCTGCTGTTTATATGTACTTTCTGCTCCTCTAATGTCATTGTCACATATTTCATAAGCTTTTCTGAGCTATCATTGCCTTTTTTTCCCCTAGTACGTGACTTGGACAGAGTTTAGCTTTTCAAGGCTTTGATACCAAACATTCATCCTGCAGCCACGTTTCTGAGCACATGAGGGCTTTTACCTGGGTCCTTTCCAATCAGAATGACGTGTGTATCTCAGAATCCTACTGGGGCTGCCAGCCGGTGCCAAGGCCAGCAAGCAGCCTCCCCTTCAGGAATGGGCAGGGGATGTGGGGATGCCGAGGGGGACAGACAGGCACCGTTCCTGGCTGCACCGACAGCTCCCAGCCCGCTCCGCAACAGTGCTGCGGTGTGTGGTCCGTGTGTTACCAGCCTTGCCTGGGGCCATACGGAGTACTATCAGCACGGATCAGTGCTATGTATGTATTTGCTCTAAGAGTTTTGCATTTTTAAAAGTAAAGCTGGTACAGAGGCTTTACCAGAGAGAAGATAGAGAGCTCTTGAGAGCAAGTGATGTTTTCTCGTAGCCTTAATTATGTTTGCACTGCAATGGTACAGGCAATGTAGATACTATCTCTATTTGCACACTGTGAGTTACAGTGGATCTTTTGTTCTGTCATTTTATTGTCATTTTTTTTTACGTAGAAAGTGAGCAAGGCCAAACCTCTGGTGTAAAAACTAAAAGGGATACAGAGTGTGTGATTAGAGCAGTGCTGCTTGTTAGCTATGGTTTAATTAGTGTATACATCCATCATGCAGCTTTGTCTTTGTAAAATATCGATCTACAATATCAGTGTTATGAGGCCTGGAAAGCACTTAGTGCAGGAAATTATTACTAACCTGTATGAAAAAAAAAAAAAAATCTGACTGATACAAGGCCTGTTGAGTCCAGGTTTGCTGCTGGGTCAGCAGCGTCCTGCCGCTCCCCTCCGCTTCAGGTGATGCAGTTTGGAGCTCTGAGCAGGTTCTTCATCGGTATGGGTTGAAACTTTCAATTTTTGTTAGTGTTTCCGTGTCCAAGTGTTAATGATTATTGGATTGTGTCATGGCGTGTCAGTGGTGGAGCTGGATGCTGACCTGAGGGCACGGTGGCTGGACACTGGACTGAGCCACAGCTGGCCACCACAAATTAGAAATAAAACTTTACTTGTAGTATCAGGTGACTCCCTCCAGAGCCAGACAGAAACAGGCTGGGCTGGTATACTTGCCTCAGCCACCCTGCTCCGTTCCCTGCTGAGCCCTGGCATCTCCTCCATGGCTCTGCTGCTGTCCTGTGCCACCCGTGGCCAGGGAGCCACTTCCAGAGCTTTCCTGCGTTGATGGTACCAGCAGCAGAGACCCAAAGGGGCTGGCATCTGCGGCACTCCCCGGTGCTTTGGTCTGTGGAGGGCCACTCCGTGCCCATCATGCTGTGAGCACGGACTGTGCCCAGTGTTTGCTGGGTGATGTTTGCAAAGGCAATGCCAGCTTTGCTTGGCCAATCTCAGCCAGGTGCCCGCTGGCCAGCCCTTTGCCCTCCGCCTGCACATCTGCAGGGCCATGTCGCGGCGCCTGGCAGTGCTCCTGCCGTGGTGCTGGGCTCGTCCCACGCTGGCCCAGGGTGCTTGAGCCGGGTGCTGGCTGCTGGGGTGTCCTCTGCACGCCTGCCGCTGTTGTGCTCTCCCTCCCTGCCACTCCGCACGTGTGGCGCGTCCAGATCATGCACATTTCTAACGAGGCAGTGCAAGCTTCCCTTCCCACCAGCTCAGATTGCTGTCCTCCTCTCATTCTTTGTTTTTCCACGTAGCTGTTATACCAGTTCAGGGTTGTGTTTGGTTTTGGTTTTGTTTTTTTAAATAAACTTGACAAGTGCATCCCAAAATGTGTCGTGAAGCAGTGCTTTATGCGAGGTCTCACGTGTTGTTCCACTGCTTGGATTCACTGGCCCAGGCCTCCAGCCGTACACCCAGTTGCTTGATTTTGCCACAGCTGCGGTTAGCCTGCAGGGACTGGGAGGTTGTTTATTTGGTTAAGAAGCTTTTATTGTGCCTCAGCACACACTTGCTAGGTAAAACAAACCCGATGTATCAGCCTTTATTTGCCCAAGACACTTTTCCTTTGCTACATGTGCTTGCTTAAACTTGTTCTTTGTTAAAGACTTTTAACTCTCCCTTTTCTTCCTGATATCAAATACATCAACTGGTTCACTTTTTTGGCCACTGAAATCTGGATTATTTATAAACAGATCTTCATTGTAGTAATTTTTAAACTATAAACTTGGGTAAGATTTTTTATTTCTCTGCTGCTGAACTGTTTGTTCATTACAATCCTTTTCTTCATTTGCATAAGCAGTAAAAAACTTCATTCATCAAGCTCATCTTCATTTTGGCACAGTTTGGTTGCTTTCTTTATCTAGCCTCTAATTATTTTAAATTTGTCTTTCTCCCTTGCTTTGCATGCCTCTCCAGATGATATAGTAAAATTTTGGATTTGTGTTTTTCTAACAATAGTCCCTTTACTAACAATCAGTGCGTTACCCCTTCATCAGTGAGCAGTGCAGACCATATTTTAAGGGTAACGAGTACGTCACAGCATAGAAGATCACCGTCAGGGAAATCTAGTCTTTTCAACTTTTCTCACCACTTTTGAGGCTCCTGCAAAGTACCCTTATAGTCTGAATGCCATATTGCTTGAGAGCCACCAGAAATGTGCTAATTCTATACACCAGCAAAATGTTCTTCAGGGTTATGCTTTGGTGTGATGCTCCATGGTCTGCCCACCTGGGTCCTTTCCGTGGCTGTGGTTCGCACAGTCCCATGCAGCTGCTGGTCACTTCCAAGGCCGTTTCTGTGGCAGTTCCTAATGGGAGCAAGCGATCACTGTCTGTGAAGGGTGGCAGGTGTCCTGTGCTGCATCGGTCGCACTTGGCTCACATCCTGAAGCTGTTCTGCAGTAGGTTTGAATGATAATGGTAATTGTTCAAAATTAAATATACCCTGAAATTCTAATTGCTGTATTTCAGCCCTCCTTGGCCTCCCCTAGTATATTCTTATCTGCCCCTAAGCTAAGCAATTGTGGTGCTCTTCACGCTTAGGAAGGTGGAAGAAAAGCTGGGGATGTGGTTTAACTAGGTCACAGTTTAACTTCACTCATTAGCACAAGGCATTAGCTGGAGTTGCCTGGGGATGCGAGGAGCCTCTGCAGCAGATCGTGCTGTATTTGCAAAGGGTTTGCTGTAGCAGGGCTGCCCATCGCCCCAGCCCAGCACCCCATGGGGGCACGTGGGCAGGACAGCCCTCCTCCACCAGCCAGTCCAGCATCCGTGGCAGAGCGTGTCCCCTGCCCGTGCCTGTCTGTCCTGCGAGCTGAGCTCTGCTCCCCGGGCCCTCCCAGCCCAGCTGCCCCGGCCTGCTCCCCTCCCGCCTCTCTCATATGCTTTCCTTTTTTTGTCCAGAAGTGACTAAGCTTCCTGTTATTACACTGTCAGTTTTTCCCCCAATACTGGTGTTGTGTTGCGCAATATTTACTTGCCAGCAGCTTCCTCTGCTGCTGTCCCGCTTTGGCTCCATTGTGTTCCCACGTACCTTTCACCAGCCATGCTTTGTTATTAGCAGCTTCTAAGGATGTTCGCATTTGCTCTTTTGGACTGGTATCCACCAAAACCAGTATTTATAAAGAGAAGTCAACCCCAGAAGTTGCTAGTTAGTAGTTACTAGAAGTAACCAGTTACTGCAGGAATGCACCATGAACTAACGTTCAGTCTGCACAAGGGAAAGTTGCACTTTGGTTCTTCCTTTAAGCAACGGTGTTGGTGCAGCCATCGTTAAGTTGTCCTCAGCTATCCTGAGCTGATAAATGCAGCTCGTGTGTATGAAGGAATTGTTTCTGCCTTGCTGCAAACCGTGGGCACATTTTGATGTAGAAGGGCTTTCCTCCAGATGATTGAAAATCAAATATTTCTTCTCCGGCAGCAGCAGCTCGGATGAAGGCTTTCCTTCTGGAGCTCCGAGGGCAGCATGGAGGCGCTGGCTGGTGCCGGGTGGAGGAGGAGAATGGCTCTCCCCAGGTGCCCAGCACAGCTGGCAGGGTGGGCAGTGGTTGAAGGTGTTTCTTGTAGACACCCCTCCCCAGGTACAAGGACCTGTCCCAACCCTGCAGGGGCTCACACACCCGGCCCTTGCCGCATGCCTTTGCTGGGATCAACGGCAGCAAACTGCCACGGATACCCAGAGCTGCTGGTGTAAAAATAACACGTCAGGAGGAGTAAACAAGTTATTTTTGTGTATTAGGGGTGGCCATGCGTAACTGACTCAGGGCCTTGCCTTGCTCTGCCACCAAGGGCTTACTCAGACATTCCAAGCACTTAGAAACAACTTGAGGCGTTTCCCCTGGTTTTTGGAAGGTGGCCGCGGGCTAGTGGGGCACAGGGGGGTGTTGGTGCCTTGGGAGGGGCCACTGACTGCTGTGTCTCGGGGGAGCAGGCATCAAAGTGCCAGGTCTGGAGGTCCTGCAGCAAGTCAGGCTTGTCCTGCCTGAGCCACTGCCAATTCTGGTGGTGTTTGTGCCAGGGGAACCATTAATTACACTGGCATTTCAACAGACTATGAGGGATACAAAGCACTCAGCCTTCCTGAAAATCAGCCAATTTATAAAAAAAAAAATAAATTTATACCTAAATTCTTTAACTAGTAATATTTGAAATGCTGCTGGAACAGGTAAATGGAACTAAAAGAGCCTGTTTTGCAAAGTTAATGGAGCTGACTGCGACCTAGCCTCCCCACTCCTTCGGCTGCGCTGCAGGTGGCTGTGGCGATATGTTCTCTTTGGGCAAGTTTAAAATTTTGCTTTCCCTCTGGAGAAACATTTTCTAAAAGTTAATAGAGATAAAGCTGATAGAAAATGAATAGTGCCCAGCAGAAATCAGGCAAGAAAAATAACACAGAATGGAAAATAGTTTTTCTCATGTAGAATTAAAACACTTGTCACCTACAGACTACGGCAGGCCTGGCTGTGCGGGGAAGAGCATCTCCCTCTTTTTTTCTTTTTTATTTTTTTCTTTCTTTTTGATGGCACTGTACCACTGTCAAAGATACTAATTTTAATTGTTTAAATTTGCATGTGCTGAATTCTGTCATTTACTAAATTATATGGAACAGTACCCATTCCCAGTTAGGCTCCATAGGTTTTATGTTGATGAGCAATGACCATATAACAAAGCACTCCTCATACCTGCAGGATTCCCCCCTATCTGCTTCTAGAGGTTTTCTTTTACAAGAGCAGGCAAGGCTTTAAGCGTGCCATAAGTGCTTGTATCAGAGGCTGTATTTTAGAGATAATGTTAACCCTGCTTTACTTACACAGATACATCATTTGCACTGGACATGCTCTCTCCGTGGCTGGGGAAGAGCACTGCTGGGTGCCGTGCTGGTTGCCAAGCCCTCTGCGGCACGGGCAGGCGCAGGTGGCTGCCCCGGCCGGTTTGGCCAAAGGGCCACCGTTAGATGTGTATGAAAGGGAACGCCTCTTTTTGACTATAAAAGGTATCTGTGCAAGTCCTTGTTGTTTATTTGCAACCATATAAATAGCTGCCTGCGTGTACCTGGTGGTGCGAGTGCTTTGGCTAGCGTTTGGCAGGGGGCTGCCTCCAAAGTTGCCCTGGCTTGGCTCCCACTGCTGCCTCTGCAGGCGCTGGCTCAGCGTTCTCTGCAGCTCCTAGTGTTGCAGCCACTGGGACATGAATTATGGGTGTCTTCTGGATCTTTACCAGAGCGAGAGGAAGCCTTCTGCTCTCTGTTGAAGGTAAGGAACAGGGGTAACAGGTGGATATTGATGAGCAGAGAGGATTTAATGAGCTCTGGCCTGGGGGAAGTTTAAAGGAAGATGGGGCAGCATGGGGAATGTGGCTGGGCTGTGGCCATAGCTGCAGTCAGGACACATGGTACCATGTACACCGCGAGCTGTTACTTCTGCCCGTGCTCTGCCTGCAGTCCACATTCAGTGCCTCGGGACCAGAGATGTCACCTCCCCGCCGCAGCCCCCTCCAGTGCTGCTGTCCTAGTGTGAGCAGAGCCTGAACCTCTGGGCTTTTCTGTCTTCATCTTGCAAAGCCTTTTGTTCTTTTCAGTTCTCAACCCCTCTCCTTTCTACTCACTTGCCTTGTGATGGTACGCTCTCTGTAGTGCTTTTTCCTCATGTTCTCTTTGTATTACCTATCAAAATCAGTTGTTTCTATTTTCTTTTTTATTCCCTGCCCTTTTTTCTGTAATGGCACTGATTTTGACAGTTCTCCAGAGCTTTGCTTACCTGTCCTGAGGGCATCTCTTTCTGTCACCAGCTATTCCTGGCATGTTCCATAGAGCTGGCCTCCAGGTCTCTTAAACTCAACTTGCTGCATCTCTGCTGTGTTTCAGTACCTGCTGTCTGACAAATTTCATGTGTGATCTCTCTCTTTCCACCCAATCCTCCGCTCTTCAAACATCTCCTTTCCTTCCACACCCAGTAGACAGCAAGGAGAGCGAGAAGGAGTTGTGAAGAGCAACAGAAAGTATCCCCTAGCCTGCCCTGTGGCAAATGGGTAATGTATTTATTATTTTTATTGGAGAAGTTTCCACAAGAGTTGTGTGCCATACAGCCAGCCCTTCCACTGTTTCCTTTTGAAGTGTGTTTATTGTTCCTTTACATAAAGCTTACCTTTATATGTGATTTCTAGTAATCAGTCTAACTCTAGGAGAAAGATTCCACTATTTGATGGAATATAAAGTTCAGCTAGCTAGGTGGAATATTAAGTTCAGCTATAGCCAAAGCTGACAATTTTACTTCTAACACAGTAGAGAGGAAAAAGAGAAGAGCAGTGTTTGTTCTGTCTTGCACGTTTAAGGAAAAATCCAAGTCTAATTTTCTGTCAGCCTAATCTTTATCTTTTAATGATTGTTCTTTGATTTTCACTTAAAAAAAAAGTAACAGAATTAAGCTTGAAAAGAAAAATTTCGAAGGGACGGGGGTATTTAATTGCCTGCCGACAGAAATCAAGAGGAACGGTGTGGGGATATGGCAGTGCCCTGCGCATGGGTGGCACACCAGGTTTCAGGAGCTGTTGCTGATCTGCGGATGCTTTTAGGCTTGAGGTCTGTGCGTTGTCCTTCCTTGTAGGTGCATGCTGCTGGGTTCATTAATTCCTGTTGAACTACTGATTAAGTCTTGCAAAATTTCATTGCCATTGATGACTTGTTAAGTGTAGTAATGTCGAGCTACGGGAAAGTTTGTAGCTGCCTAATTGCAGCGCAGGCAGTATGGTGAGATGTGGTGAGGAGCTGTATTTCACGCTGACCCTTGGACAGCTGGTCTTGTCCTGCGCTGGTGCATGATTGCACATTAATTACCGCTTTGTTTAGTGTACTTCTGCTTACAGCAGCTTCTGACAGCTCCAGCTCCATCAGTGCAATACATAATAATCAGATGCTGACACTTTGTGGCTTGGTTGGATATGCAGACCAACTGTTCGCTCTGGATTCTTCTTCCACCCATCCCAGGGATACAGTTAAATTACATACCGGTTTTGTCACAGTACGTGTACCTGCCACTGCAGATATATTTCTGTGGGCTCTGGCATTCCGTGCCTGCCAGGCTATGGGGCACATGAGGGTGCCAGAACTGGGGTTACATGAGTAGCTGCGCCTTGGGGCATTGCATGGTACTGGTGGTGATGGCTGGTGTCCTTCGGAAACAGGGCAGTGGGGAGCGTGTGCCGTGGGGGCTGTTGCGGTGCAGAAGCACATGCCTGTCCCAGGGCTTGGCCGGCACGCGTGCATCAGCCTGGCTGTGAGCTGCTGCTCACAACGCTCACTTCTGCCACCGGTCTTAGGAGGACAAAGTTGACAGCAGAGGGGTCAGCGGTTGTTTTTTCAAGATGCATTTTGTTGGAAATCACTGTCTTGTCAACAGCTGAAGCCATTGGCTTCACTGAGTTCCCTGTTGTGGAAAACAAGTGGAATTTTTTCTTAAAAATTGTTAAAGATTTCCTGATTATGTTTTGTTTTTTTCAGAACAGAAATTCTTCAGCTTTTATTAGTTTCTTAAGTTCTTGTTGGACAGGGAAAGTATTTCTGCTTTACTCAAGTACATTTGTGGCTTTGTCCTTTTGGTCACAGCAATGATGTTGGCTAGAAGAGGGACATCCTCTGGCCTGACGTCTGTTGTTACTGGAAGCTTTAAGCGTTTTTCTTCCTTTTCTGTGTATTGAGAAGTTTTTCTTTTCTCTTTTGTGTCTCTTTTTAAACAACCCCATAAGGTCAGTCTCCATTGTGCCATTTCATTGTCCTGTGCTGACTTGCTGGACTCTGTCTCATGCCTGGCGCTGGGATTAGCTGGACCTTTGGCAGCCAGGCACCTACAAAAGGCTCATGCTTCCTCCTGTGGCAGAGGATGCCCCGAGCAGCAGCCACCAGCAATCCCTGAGCTGTGTGGCACAGCAGTGTCTTGGCATCGCCCGGCCCCGGGGAGTGGCGAGCCAGGCTGGCACTGCTGGTGTTTGCAAGGCTGGGTGGCATTTGGTCAGTTCTCCATGTGCCTCCATCAGTGGTACTGTGTCAGCTGCAACCATGAGCCAAAAGCAAACCTGTGCTGTTGAAGTGGGAGTCACGCCCTGACTGGTATGGTGGGCCAGCTCAGGTTTGTATGTGGGACCTCACATCATTACTCTAAGGGTCGCGATGTCCAGCGTTTGCCTGCTGTGATGGACATTAGTGGTCCATCAGCCCTGGCATCCTCACGGACCTCAGAGCTGAAGCCCCTGTGGAAATTACATCTCAGGGCTTAATGTTTTGTGGTGTAGTGACAACCAGTTTTGAAATCCAGTGCAATTAGGGGTAAATATGAACCATGCCTCCTGCATAGGCCTTTCTTCTGTGGCTCTGGGTGTTACTTCAGTCTCTCCTCTATTTTTTTTTTTTTAAAATGAGTAGACTGAATGGCCTTAATTTGATTACTGTATAAGCAAGCTGTACAAAAAGGGCCAGAAGTTTTAAGTTTTCAGTGTTGCCAAAGGCAGACCTTGGTGTTAGCTACCTAAGGCAGCCTGTCCTCTGCTGTCGCACACCTCTGCCTGAGTGGCACCCACACAGGTGTCCTCGCAGCTGTAAAAATGCTGGTTTTGCTGTAATGCCCGAAAGAGTCTCTGTCACAGTCCCCTGACATCTCTTCTCCTTCCCCTCCATAGCTACGACTCTCGGTTTATTTTGGCAGTAACAGGTATGTGCAGTAATTAAGTAGAAAAGTGTGGATGTTATTGAAGCAATATTTTTCCATCTAAAAAAATTTACTGTATTGTAAAATGCCTTGTGCATGTGGGGTTTAGGGACCAGAGTGCTGTTTGCGTTCCTGTAAATCAGGTCACTTCTCCATGCCTCCTTTCAGCGACTTTCAATGGACAGACGTGCCCTACAGTTAGTGGCTTTTCCTAGCAAGCAAAATGTGCTGGGTTTACTTTTTCTGGTTTGACTAAAAATGCCAGCCAGTTTGTACAGAACTGCACAGAAAAGCAGAGCGTGTTGCTCACAGAGATTTCAGAGTGGCATTACTGAAAGAGATTCAAGATAATTTCTCATGCTGGTAATTCAAAATTATTATCCTTTACAAACTTCTGGAAGAGTTTTCAGCACTGAGAAGGTAGCTATTCACTTTTCTAAGTAAAAATAGCAGTTGCTTCCCATAGTGCCACAAACCTGCTCTTCGTTACTTGTGTAAAGATTTGTTAGAGCCCCTTGCTTCGTGTTCGCTTGGTGAAGATTCACTTTCTGCTTTTCACATTCAAACGAAAGTGGCATCTCCAAGCAGAGCGCAGTGGATGCATTTGAAATAATTTCCCTGGGCTTTGGTATTGATTTACAGAACAGTTCCCATTTGAGTGGCTGACCTTGGTTTCAGGGAGATGTTTTATTTATCTGAAAATAATTTTCATATTTGTAAGTAGTACCTCAAGTCCTGCCAAAATTCGCATTCTGTCTTTTCCCCTTCCCCAGAAACCGGTCCTCTCCCCCTAAACTGATTGTATTAGCAGGGAGAAGGCATCATTTAGCTCTTTGCTGTTGGTGCATCCTCAGGCATCTCCTTGGTTCTCTGCCGGAATCTGCCTGCTCACAGGAGAACCCCTGGTCCTCCTGGCTGAGACCTCATCTGCCTTTTAGTAGTGGAAATGGCCATTTAGATGTTTAAAATTTGGAGTACAAATTTGCAGCATTTGATTGAAACATAAGATAATTTTTCAGCACAGCTTTGAGATACCAAAATCAGCTGAAATTAGCCCGTACCCAGTGTAGTCCCTTCCAAAGGAGGGAGACCAGCAGGAGTGATGCAGAGAAGTCTTGCCAGATATTGAATACCTCCTGCAGGGAACTGAAAGCCTGCAATTTCCAGTAATTTCAGTTAACATTTGGGGCTGGTAGCATCCCTGGAGGGGAGCTGACCTTGACCAGTGCTCCTTTGATTAATCCCAAGTCAGTGGGTCTCTCCTGTCATGAAAGAGGTCTTAGAGCTGATCCTCTGTGAGCTGCCTGTGTATTGGGTAGGAATCACAGTTCTGGTACTTCCAGCCGCTAATTAACCCTTTGATGGATCCATTCACCTCTGACTGTGCAAGCATGAAGCAGAGGGTGCAGAGCGGCAAGGGGTAGTTCTGCTGTAGAAGTGGATCGCACGTCTTATGCTTGGATTTGCTTGGGGAAAGAATCTGGTTGAGAGGGAGACTTTGCCAGGAGAAGAAATCAAAAGCAAAGAAGGGCAGTACGGCACGGACACCCGATCAGGGCAGGGTGCATGGAGCACGGCTGACGGCGGCCGCCAGTGCACCGAGGTGCCCAGAGCAGGCACGGGACCCACAGCGGAACAGCCGTAGGGGGCCAATGCGGTGGGGTGGGTGGGTGGGAGAGCAGCAGCACCGGCCACTGCACCTGGGGTAATGGAAACGCTGCTGGGAGGTCTCACCGTGAGAAAGCAGATAGCGGGGGGTTCTCTGTTTGGATGCTGTGGCCACACAAAATACAAACTCGGAAAGCTTTGTTTCACTTGTGCTCAGTTCTAAAGTCAAATCCTATTTTGAAACTAAGCTTAATAATTTTCCATATTTCAGTCAGAATTTGTCATTTGACTTCAGTTGAATATGATAGTATTTTAACAATTGCTTTCCCCGCTAATGTCGTTAGGTAATTTTTAGTCAAATTTAGGAATAGTTTTAGTCAATATTTCAGTAAAATATTTACCTGACAAATTTATTCTAATTGTATTGAAAATAACATGTTAAGATGCTGTATTTGCTAAAAACAAGGAAAAATACTACAAAAGAGATAGCAAGGAAATAGAGAAATGTGTAATTCTTATGTAAACCACATCAGTAAAAAACCCCAAACATGTCAATGTGTTGCCATTTTCAGGTTACAATTCCAGCAGTGATTTCCAGCGTCAGTGGTGTGGGGCTGCAGTTTCCACCAATGCTTTTAGATCAACCTCCCTTCAATAAAAATCCAGACAAAAAATAATGACAGGAGTTGACCTTCAGATTGCTAAAGGAGGCCCATTGGTGTACTGTTAGAAAGTGGAGAACAATTTATTGGTATGACGTTAATTTTTTTGTTATTCAGCAATGACCTTAACTATAAATGCGAGAAGAGGCAGCACAGCATTGGCAGGCTGCTCGGCCGCTGACGTCTCGCCCGGCACGGCAAAGCATTGCAGTCTGTGTCCTCGTTTCACCTGGGGCTTCAGCCCTCAACAGCCGAGTTACTAATTAGGATGGAGGCAGATTAGACACCTCCTGGGTCTCACTGTCTGCATAATACAATATGCCATTTGCTTAAACCTGCAAGGGTTTGCTTAAAACCTGCAAGGGACCCAGCGTGAGTACATTTCAGGAGAAATTAAACACTGCCGCTGCAAAAACATACTAGCAAAAGTAATGTGCATTGTAAGGGGTACTACTGCATGAAAGGTTGTAGGGATAACTTCTCTTAAATACAGAATGAGCCTTCGGAATAAGTCTGATGCTTGTAGGATGTTACAGAAGAGATTTAGCGATGCGGATTTCGGACATCCAAACAAAACGGGTGAGATTAATATAGGAGAGTAGGGGTGTGGAATGTCCTCCTTTTTGCCACTGTCTGACTGCCTGGGACCAGCTCCCCTTTGCAGTGCCTTATGGCCATACCTGAACACCTGTGTTCAGGCTTTTCCTTTTCCGAATGCACCTCCGCATTGTGTCTTGTTTGACTGTTGTGGCAGCCTGTTATCAGCTCTTGGTTTTATCTTTGTTTTTAAATCAGTCCCGCAGGTCTACAGCACTCTGCCATTTTCGTGCCTTGAAAAACAGGGATACATTTCAGCAGTGGTCGTGAGGTTTAATGTGGGCAGCTCCAGACACCGCTGTAGTGCTGAGGATTCACCGGCTTCTGCTGCTTCCCCCATTATGTAAAGGACTGCCTTTGAATTACTATTATTAAAAAAAATAATGGCACTTTGCAGGAGCAGTGGAAGTACAGGCAGGCACAGCTGTGAGCACAGCGACGGCGGCGTGGAAAGCTGTTGGAGCAACATGCTGGAAATGAGATGCAGAGCTTAAAGAGGGAGATTAATCGCATACATAATTAAAGTGAAAATTTCTGAAAATATTTTATATCTTTTTTAAGGGATATTTTTAGTTTTGCAGTGGGTATATTGTGAATTGGTTATCAAATCACTCCCATTTAGGAAGAAACATGGCAGTTTGCAGCTGTAGTCTGTTAACATTGCTCACGTCTCAGACACCATAATTGCAATGCAATGGTGTGTGATCGCCATAAAGCCTCGTCAAAGCTTAAAGGAGGGGAAAGTGCGCTTCCCCGTTCTAAAGTAAATGATTTATTATGAAGAGGAGAGACCTTCCCCCATTCCCTTCCTGGTCTTTGTTCTGGAGCTTACCCCAAGCCCCCTGTGCACAGCTTGAAAGGGACCCTTCAGTCTCTGGCCACATCCAGCTGCAGGCTGGGGGGGATGCTGGTCCCGTCGGTGTGTCGGAAGGGCCGGGTGGGGGGATGCCAGGCCAGGCATGCTGGGCAGGGGAGTGCCAGGCTGGGGACGAGCTGTGGCTGCAGGTGTCACTGAGAGCTAAATACAGCCTTCAGGGGGGCTGGGGCTGGGGGTCCCTCCTGCAGTGGGTGCCCCCTGCCAGGCTTGGTCCCGGGGCTCTGTGAAGAAAGATTGGCACAGTGATGGTGCCTTGCCCCCTCTCGTGCCACTTGTTTGCTTTGTTCTGTATGTTCCAGGTTAAATTTATTACGAAGATGCCGTAATAGTGCTCTGTGTTGTGCCTGTGCAATTTAGGGGAGAGCTTTATAAATCGAGCATCAGACTGGCATCGCTCCTGCCGCAGAGGCACGGCTGGCGAGCTCGTTGTGTTTGGCCTCAACTTGCTCTCTGTTCGCAGATGTAAGCAACAGGTGATGGCAATTTCTCTCTCTTGAAATCAGAAAAGCAAGATTTCATTTTTAAACTATAGCAATTCAGTTTTAAATACAGTGCCTATAATGGAGAATTCTGCTTTGTATTTACGCTTGAGTGAGGACGCTAATTACCAGTTTAGATCACCATGCCAACCACTTCCCCTTTTCACCAGGTAGAAGAGACTTAAAATGCCAGTGTGCTGCAAAACCAAATGAAAATAGTTACATCTGTTGTTTTTTTTTTTTTTAATTTTACATCTGCATATACCTACCTTAAAAATTACGTTTGATATCTAATAAGAAAACTATGCTTGAGTCAACGGAACCATAACGAGTGTGTGGGCAGGCACCAGAGGCAGCGCACAGCGAACGCCCTGGGTGGCAGCGATGGAGCCGGCGCTGGGACAGTGGGAACACCCCTGCAGACAGCCAGGGTGGGTTTATAAACGGTTTTAAAATACATCAACTGTGTAAAAAGTACATGATAACATACATGGTGTCATCCCTCTTGTAGTAGTCCCTTTTTAAATTTGCTGTAAATAACATTGACCCATTTCAGCAGCTCTGCTGACCAAGGGCCGCGTCCTTTTTGTTTGTTCCCCCAGTTTAGATGCAGCGTTTGACAACTTGCCTGTTTTCTGTCATACCACACCAAAACAAATCGGAAGTCTGAAAATATTATTAAATATTAATTATGCTGCAGTACATCCGTTAAACAGTTGCAGTGGAACCCAATGGATCTTCAGCTTACTGCTCATTTTAGTCATTTACTTGGAACTACTGAGATCCTAACAAAGTGCAGTGGCTGGATGGCAAAGGGACTGTTTTTCAGACCGAGTCATTTACAGGGAGATTATACACTGTGAACAGAAACATTGATAAAAGTAATCCTCAGTACCTGCAGCTGGCAAGGCTTTGTACAGCGCTGCTTTGTTCACAGCCGCTTGCTGGTTGGCACTGCGTGAAGCTGTAGCGATAAATAGATGAAATCTTGCGTGTGTTTTACTTGATCTTGACATAAAGTCATTCATTTTGCTCTTAAAACATTAGTTGTTATATGCTTGAGTAAAGATCATACGGATTGCTAGAGAGTGCTCTAAAAGGATTTTATGGCTTTAGAAGTTTAGAGAGAGCAGTTTCTGAAGTCCTTGCTAGAAATGTTTTGTAGTTCTTAGTATTGTTGTTATCCACGTGCAACCCCTGGGAGATAACTGACTCTTGGGGGGGCATTTGGTTTTCCTGTATAGGCCTGGAAAAATGCAATTCCCTCTGGTCCTGCAGTACAGCACTGGTTGGGGGCAGGTGGAGGGTTATTTGGGAAGAAATCTGGTGTTGTTGTGTCCCAGTCTACAGAGTTTGTGTGACTTGGGAGTGGGGGTGGTGTAAATATAAATATTGATAAATTGATGCATATAATGTGTATATACAGACACGTGGATATACAAATTTTTGTAATAATAGGAGTATCAATCCCAAATTATACTAAAGGATTAGAAACATTTGTATTTCCATAAGCTATTGATGCATTTGCCAATGGCTATTATGAAGCAAAGATTTGGGGTGGTTTGTCAGAGTCTCCAGCCTTACCCCCGGGCTACAGGCTGACTGGAGCTGGACGAACGTTTCAGTGACGCGGTTGCAGGTCTTGCGCAGGAGGAGCAGGGGGCAAAGCAAAGTGGTGCAGACGTGAACATCCCCATCCACATCCCTGTCCCCGTGCCACTGTTCTGGAGCTGGGGATCATTCTGCGTTGCCCCTTGTTTCTCCCTGTCTGCTCCTGCTCAGGGTTGTGGCAGTTTGAATTGCCGGTGATGACAGGGAGAGGGCTTGGCCGGGCTGGAGCAGAAGTTGCATCCCATCCCATGGCACTGGCTCAGGAAGAGGCTCTGGTGAGTCCTGGAGCACATCCTCTGCTTTGGTCCCCGTGCAGCAGCTGGCAGGAGTGCTGAGCCCTCCCGGCAAAGCCCAGGGCAGCTCCTGGCAGACTTCAGAAACAGCAGGGCAGGATTTGCCACTGTGCTGTTTTCTTTCCTCCTGGATTCATGCTGGGAGTCTGCTTACTCTGTTTTCCTTTTTTCTTGTGGGTTTGTTTTTTTTTTTTTAAGCCTGTTGAATTTCATGGCATTTGGACATCTCCTCTGCATTTCTTCCTGCACAAGTGCCATTAGCAGTATAAGCCAAAGTGATAAATTAGTGTTTGAGACTTTCATCTACGAGGTACATGCACAAAGACATCATCAAGTGGTCACTTCAGTGTGTTTTATGGCTACACTGGGTATGAAAAGATGCACAAAGATAATTTAAAAGTATAAAACTTGTAGCCGAATCAATTTAATTATTATAACGAAGATCACACCATGCCAAAAAAAGTGAGACAAAACATCTTAGTAAATTCAAATGAGTCAATTTCTCCTTTTGTAGAGGTGCCCATGACAGCTCCTGGAGTGTCCGTATGGGGCAGCGACATGAGAGTGAAATGTGTGGTCTGTAGCACATCAGTATTTTGGGGAAGTTGATGGGAGAGGTTTGAGGATGTTGAAGTGCTAAGGAAGTCATTAATCTGTTGTTTGTTATTATTAAATGGTGAAATGTAATCTAACTGGATACATAAAGCAGGTGCCAAAGCAAGTGGAGGTTTGTAGGAATATTAATGAACTGAAAATGTTGTCATTAGTTAGGAAGGGGAGTGGGTGTGAGTGGCATCTTCCAGTGGTTCCCTGTAGTTGTTTCTTTTTTCCATTTGTGATTAACTTAAGCAATATAAAATTTATAATTTACTAATGCCAGTAATGTTGGCTAATGAGCTGCTGGGATGAGATCGGGGTGGTCAGACATCGTCCCTCTGTCCCTGGCTGGCAGCAGCAGTGCCCCAGCGCCCTGGGGCCGTACTGGGCTGGGTAACCAGGGTGGCTGCACACTGCAAGTTTGGATGCAGCCCCTCTCCTGGTGTCACTTGGTGCTGTGGCCCTGCACTCAGTACGGTGCTCCTCAGCTTTGGTTTTTTATAACAGGGATATTCAGCTGTGACTGTTTACATGAAATCCATTGTTTAATAGAAATTCAGCAGTTGTTGTCAATATTTATTCTCGTCCGCTGCTATTTAATCAACGCCTTATCATGTTTTCTGCTGCTTTCCCTCTGCAAGCAGGGACTCTGCCGCGGGCGTCGTGGCTGCCGGTCTCTGCATGGCCGTACCAGCTCTGTGCCATGTTGTCCCCGGGCTGCTGTCAGACCTGAGCGCTCGCACCCTGCGGCTGCAGGAGGGGTTTACCTCAACTACTGCAGCTCTGTGCTTGGCTTGTAGGTTGGATTCTACCTTACTTACAAGTTTCTTTAGTTATTTTGAGGCTAGTATTATAAAGCTGGGGCCAGTGGCAGCCCATTCACCTCGGTGGCTGCTGGAAACAGGAGGTGGGACTGGCAGGGAGGTGGTGTTGGGCTGTTGCTCAACAGGACATTTAGGGACCATTTTCCATACCAGAGAAGCGTGCTTGGGCAGATCAAAGCATGGCAGTGATAACTGGGGAAACAGATGAGGTCTGAAGGGCAGCTTGAGCTGCTAATGAGGGGAGAGACATAAACTGCCTCATCCATCACTGCTGGCCTCTGCACCCGCAGTCCTCTGACACTCTGCACGTTGCTGGGCCACTCGCTGCACTTGATGAGGAAATGTGCATTTGGGGGGGGGGCGGTGAAGGGGGTGTGTGGACATTTGTCTCAGCCGATTCTCCACACGTTTGCTGTAGGTAGCTGCACGGGCACGCTTGCTTGCAGGGTAGCCCGACCACGATGATGCCAGGAATGCGGTTATCGTACAAGAGCCTGCTGGGTTTTTCCGTGCTGTGTTGTATTTTCATTTTATGCATTGAAACCGCATACAGAAACAGAAGTGTGCAGGTGCTTTTCATCTTTTTCTGTTGGGCACAAAGCATTGATTATCCCTTCTTGGCATTTGCCCTTCTGCTGGTGCTCTGGAGCTGGTCAGTTTTCCTCCAGCGTGCCAGTGCTGCGGAGGAACCAGCAAAGGAATGCGCTGCTTGAAGGGCTCCAAAACCAGCAAAATGCAACAACGTCCCTGCTTATCCTCTCCGGGTGAAATCACTGCGGTGCAGGAGGTGCAGACGAGCAAGGCTGCAGGTGGATCCTGTTTTGAGATGCTGTATTGAACTTTGGGCTGGAGCCCAAGCCCCCCCATCCCTCTGCTGCCAGGAAAGTCACTGGTTTGAGTGGTGTGTGCTGAGGGCCAGCCCTGCCAGGGCCTGCACAGGGCAGAGGGGCACTGGTGACGGGGCCGACTGCCTGGATTTTAATGAGTTTTGGAATAGCATATTTTAAAAAATAGAGAGCATTTGTTTTTAAGGGCAGATCCTCAGGTTGATTTGCATAAAGTATAAAATCAAACATTTCCATCCCAGGCACGTATTTCTCATTTAAAAGCCTGTGTGCCCACTGGCACAGAGTGCTGCTAATGGGTGTGATCCGCACCTCCGGTGGTGATCTGGTCCCCCGTGAAGGGCTGCCTCAGCAGTTGTGTGCTCGCATGGCTCGTGTGAGCAGCTAATGATGAAGCACACCTTGTTACTGTTTAAATATTTAAAACATGGTGCATTTGTCCAGCTCAGCCTCTGGAGGAACCTCAGGGGTGCGTCAGGGTAAAGGATGCCCATACCATCTTGTATGCCTCTTGGGGAGCAAAAAACGAGTTCCCCACACTTCTGGACTGTGTGGGTTTGGACAAAGGAAAACAGCCACAGCCTTTCCCCCTGGAAGAAAACTGAATTAGTTTTCAGCTTTCACCTTAAGTGGAAAAAGTGTGTCTGCAGAGGATGCGAGCATCAGCTCCTGTGGTGCTGTTGGTGCCCCTGTGCCACAGCCCAGGCCTGGTGGTGGCTGAGGGGTCTTCACGGGGCTTGGTGCCCTCACCTCCTTCTCGCCCTCTCCCTCTGAAGACATGCGTTTGCCACCAGCAGGTATTCTGGTTGCACATGAAAAATTTTTGGGAGTATCCAAGCCCCCGCCATCTCCTTGGCAGACTGTCGGAGCTGTGAGCCAGGGCCTGGCAGCAGTGGGGGGCTGCTGCAGGGCCTGTCTCTGTGGGCATGGGTGGGCAATTTGCTGGGGGTTCGTTAGCAAGCATCACTCTCTGCTGGTGGGTTTGGCGGTGAACCAGCAGCTGGTTATGGTGTCAGACCAGCTCTGGGGAGAGGTACCCATGGTCCCACAGCAACGGGGGGGTGGTTGGCCATGCTCTGGGGCAGCGGAGGAGCTGGCAGAGGAGCTGAGGTGCGGCAACTCCTCCTCGGGTGTGAGTTGGGCTGGGTCTCGAAACAGGCCATACATCAGTGTTGTGTAGTGCCTCAGTGATTGTGGTCCTGCCTCTGGATCGCTCCCTGGCCTCGGAGTCATAAGCATAGCTGTTGGCTCACCGGGACTGCAGTTTGTATGCTTCAAGTCAGTAAATTAGGTCCAGTAACTCTTCTTGTTTGATTTTAGGAAAGTTTTATCTGAATGTATGCTTGGCAGGCCAGCTACTATAATAAAGCTAGTGCAAACAGTTTAGTTTTGAAAAGCAAACCATAGCTTACATGTAGTTAAATGTTTCCCTGGAAAACACATGGGCATTGGTATAAATAGTTTTACCATTTACAGGCAATATTCATATTTTATGTAACAGCCATCTTCCTGCTTGGGTTTTAACGCGCCAAGCTCTCTGCCGTCGGAAGGAATTTGTACTCCCTAAAAGAGGGAGGTGTTTGCATGTTTGTTTTGGATCAAAAATACTTAATCTGTTACAGCTGTGCCGTTCTGCGTGGCTGCTGGTTTGCTAGGTCTGGCTCACCCAGATGTGAGTGGGTCGGGTACCCGCGGCACGGGGGGATCAGCAGCGCCGGTGCGGAGGCACCAGTGACAGGCAGAGTCCCCCTGCCAAGAGGAGACATCGGCTGAGAATCCTCAGCTGCGGCTGTTGCCATTCAGTATCGTGGCGCATTCGGAATACCCAAAAATGATTGGTTTAATTATGTCAGTCATTAATAATTGTTAAATAGTGATGGAGTGGTACATGTTCATGCAGTGCAGATGGGAAGTGCAATACTCGTAGGAGTGTGCTGGCCACAAGAAACTGCTTCTTTTGTTTTTAGGAGATAGCCTGTTAAATATTAGAGGGTTATACATCTGATTTTGAAAAGCAGGGCATGGTAGCTCTAATGGCGCAGAAACGCTTTGGTGAGTCCATCATAACATTGCAGGTGGGTAAATGCCATGGTAGCTGCCAAAGCCCGTCAGCAGAGATTAAAGCCTGTTTCTGGTAGATGCTTTTATGTTTAAAAGCTGAGTTCTTTGTATCCTGTGGCATGGAGGTTGTCTCATTGATTTAATGGTAGCAACAATGACAGCAATGCTGCATGCCGGATAATACATTTAACCGTAATTTCACAAAACCACCTGAGGAAACAGTGTTTGCTCAAAACCTGGAGCAACTCCACAGGGCTGGTGTTTCTTTTCACTACAGTTTTGTTTTGCAATAAGCAAGAGCAGAATTTGGGGCTCAGTTTGTGTTTCCCTGTGACACTGGAGGGTTGTTTTTACCTGTTGCACACAAGGTGCCCCACAGACACCTCCATCGAGAGGGGGTCCAGCATCAGCTGCAGGCTGTGCGCCCCAGGGCAGAGGTGGCTCCTCCTGCCTGTCCTGCCTATCCATGGCTGGCCATCATGGGCACCCCGCTTTTCTCTCCTGCATCTCAAACCCCGTTGCTAAACAGCAATTTTTAATTGGAGAATTAATTTGGCTCCAGGACATCCTGAGCAGCAATGTACGCTAAAAATCTCTTTTGAAAGGTTGTTGAAAGTCCTATACTTACACTGTGTTTATAGGCAACAGTCCCTTTTTTTAAAAATTTTGTTAGCTAAAGGGGGATGAGGGGAGGCGGCTGCAGGGCTGCAGGTGAGCGTCTCAGCTCTGGAGTGGCTGGCTGGTGGTCGGGGCAAGCAAGCCACCCTAGGATCCGTAGCCGGTGGTGTCCCCGACACAGTGTGCAGGGCTTCACGCTCCTCCTCAAGCCACACCAGCGGGGCGTTGTGCCTTTCCCTGCAGCAACGGGGCCAGAGCTGGGACCTCAGGGGAGAGCAAGGGGTTTATTCCAGGGAGCCTGGGGGGAGAGCCAGGGGTTTATTCCGGTAACATCTGATCATGCAGTGGGCAGCACGTTGGTGCTCTCAGTTCTTCTTTGTCCCTGGACTTCTATGGTGATATTTTAATGGTACAGTGTTGGTGGATTGATGAAAAACAAGAAGCTTTCCCATTTGCTTTTGTGAGCAGTAGTTCTTGTATAAACACAGGCAGAGTGGTGTAGCAAGTGCTCAGCAACTGGGGTTGTGCTACCGCAGTGGTATAAAAATAGCATAAACAGACCCAGCAGGCTGGCGCAGCTTAGTTATAAGACTTTCCCAGACCAACTGCGTTTATGAAACTTGTCTGTACAGTTGTATTTACTTCAGATACGTGGAGGGCGATCAACGTTAACCTAAGTCCAGCAGCATAAAGAAAAGCTCCGTGTGGAGTCAGGCAGCTTGCCCTGACTGAAGTAAGGGGTCAGTGCCGTACCGGGGCTGTGCAGAGTGAATGGCACGCACTGGCTTGCTGGGGCTGTTTGTTTTTTCTGGTTTTACACTGCAGTTTATACTGCAGAAGGATAACCTTAAACCACGATGGCAGGATCGCT
Organism: Gorsachius magnificus; assembly: GCA_034008185.1. Classification (NCBI taxonomy): domain Eukaryota; kingdom Metazoa; phylum Chordata; class Aves; order Pelecaniformes; family Ardeidae; genus Gorsachius; species Gorsachius magnificus. The sequence goes on from CM067087.1 coordinate 39,798,631, forward strand.
GTGCTCTGTGCACTCCCCGGTGTTTATCCAATGACAGCAGTAACTGTGATCTTTATTTAGTCTCTGTCCATGCAAAATTATTCTACTTTGGCTGTGCCCAATCTGATGTTTGCTGATCCTCCCAAATCAACTCTTCTGCACAGGATGCCCCTCTTCAAAACTGCAGGCATCCCAGCACTATCAGCCTGATTGCTGGTAACATACAAATACAAATGCAAACACAATGTCACCTCTCTGCCACTCTCCCCTGTTACATGGGTTTGCTTGCAACCGTGCAGTGCTGAGCGGTGTCCCCTTTGGCTCTGCATGCCCTGTCACAGTCCAGAACCCATTCTCACAGCCCAGAACCTGTCCAGATGCTAGAGGGAACACTGACAAGTTATACGTTATGTTACTGCAAATAGCAACCCTGTGAAAATAACCAAACACAGAGTAAGCCTTGCTTTGAGGAACCTCAGCCTGAAATTCAGGGGGTATTGGAGGTGGTGGATGTGGTGGGCTACCCAGGGCTCCTTCTGAGAGAGGAGGGTTCATGTTGGGTGTCGCACTGGGTGACAGCACCGTGGGTGCCAAGCTGCAGCGGGGTGGTCTGTGTCCTCCCTGCCTTCCTGCACCCTGTGAGGACTCGGTGTGGAAAACCCCCCGTTGCCTGCTCGCAGAGTTTCTGTGGACAGGGCGTCTCGGCTTTGGCAATGCCCTGTGTGGGGGCTGCTCTGGGATCCTGCAGGGCCCTCGTGCAGACACCATGGGGTCCTGATGGCTTGCACCCGGAGGAGTGATGACCTTGCGAGAGCAGTTTGCTAATTAGACCTTATTTATCACAGCACCAGGCTGTGCTTTCCAAGAAAGTTTTAGACTGGAGCCAAGTCGCCCAGGGTGATGAGTTCGCTGTTCTTCCTTTGTGTGACAGATTAGACCGTGTTTCTACAGAGAGGTACTGGAAAGTAATTGGTTTTAATTCAAATTGGCTTAAAGTTTATGTGGGTATTGAAGCTGTATACGCTTGCAAGTTATTAAAACAGTTTTGAAGGCCTAATAGCAACTACTCAGACTCAAACTACTCGGGGATCTGCTTTTCAGACCTTGGTGCAGATACTCGCACCAAGTGTGTGTGCATTGGCCAGAGCATGCATGAGATTGGGGCTTCACACACACCTTACCAGAGCGGAGGTAGAAGCCAGCATCGGCGTGCTGGAGATGCCAGAGCCACGGCTGCAGGAGCTGGACCTGCTGCCACCCTGAGTTCTTCCCTGAAGCTTGTGTGGTTAGACAAGAGCAACTTGGGTGCCGTTGATTTGTAAACCCAGCCGGTGTCAGCAGTGAGGTTGCTGCTGTGATGTCCACTGCTCCAGTGAGTGAGGGGAGGGCTCACCTCTGGCCTTTGAAAGAGCGTTTGCAGGGCATGGAGGATTTTGTCCAAAGCTGTGGGCTGTGCCACGGCTGTGGGTGAGCATCGGGGCTGTCACAGCACCATGCCTTGTGCCACGGGTCTGCTGGTGGGTCACGCTTTTCTGCTTGGCGGCAGCGCAGTTGGACAGAGGGCTCTGCAACATGCTAAGCTCAAATTATCTTCTTGTTAATTAGTTATTGACTTCTGCTGATATTTCCATTAAATGTTCCCTCAAGGAAAAACTTAAAATTGTTAGTACCCATATTACCTAAGCCGTAACTGCAGTGGATAAAAGAGCTTGTCATCTCAGAAGTGAATCCCAAGAATACTTTTTCATTATTAAACATGCAGTCAGGGTATTTTCTGGAAGGAAATTATTTTCAGAGAGCAAGAATTGCCATTGTATTTCTAACATGTAGTGTGGGATCTGAAAAACAGGACGTGCTGTGCTTCACAGAAGAATACTGTTGTAGAGAAGAACATGGTAGTGACTTCACAGAAATGGACTCACTTCTTGCTCATCTATGTGAAAGTCTTACCTAGCTGTAATGTCAAAATCCAACATGTTTGTCAGATGACCCAAGTCTTGTAGAAATACTTACACTGTTTTTTCAGAATGCAAAATTTTTGGGGTGATTTTTCCAAGGATTGACTATGGTTTCCTTCTTGTCTTCATTTTGCCTGTTTTCCACAATTCTGCAAATATCCATATGAAATGCCTCCCAAACCAAATTGCATAGCTGGGAGGTGCTTCTGGCAGTCTATGGGAAGGTGCCTGAGGGACGGTACTGTCTCCCTGCTCCCATGAAGGCAATGGGAGGAAGAACTCCCGACCTGACTCCTGGTCACCAAACCTTAATTAACTCCATGCTGCACCTCGTTGAGATGTTATAAGGAGACTGAACACCACTGGGGTCAGGCACACACATCCAGGCTGCGGCTGTGGCATCCTGATTCTGTGACTAGAGTGGACTGTTCTTCTTCACAGCATTTTTGAGCAATGAAAGTGAAATGTACAGAACAGGAAATAAATTCGTATATTACAAACTAAGACAAAAATGGAGACCCAGCATGTGTTTAAAAGATTTACTTCTGTAACAAGAGCAGAAGCAAATGTGTACTTTTCCCCATATTTCAAATGAGACTTAAAAGTCTGTATAGTAGCTGCTGTCAGCTAAAAAGAGTACCCTTCTTCCTGGTATTTTACCAATCATTTAAACAGAAATCTGCACATCTAAGATGCGTCTCCCCCAATAAGTAATGATTTTCCTGTAAGAGAATTTGAAAAATAAAATAAGAAAATCACATTTCACTGTGGTTGGGAAGGAGTAACATAAGTAACATAACGGAAAGGTTTGCCCCCTTCACTCTGTCTCTTCCATGTCGCAGTGGTTTCCCAAATATAAAGGCAGGTGCTGTTGTCTGGCGCTCGGAGAAGGCAAGGAGGTAGCGCTACTCATTTCTACCTGTCTAGGGAAATAAATAGAAAACTCAAAAGAAAACAGGCATTTTCTGTCAACAGATGAATAAATAAAGTAAATATTTTCCTATGGACACATTTTTATTAATTCCTATTTCCAACTAAAAACTCCTCATCACAGTAATCTGACTAGCAGTTTTTACAAAAATGCAGTAATCTTCAGGAAAATCTCTAGATTGCAGGGTTTGGTGTGTAGGTCATAACAAAAATTTAAGATTAGCAATAACCAATTTCTTAAGGTGTGTTTTGGGGTCTGTTTTTTATTTCTTAGGAAGCTGTGCAAGGGTGAAAAAGCAGTGTTCGATGGCTTCTGTGTGCCATGCTGGCGTCCCTGGCCATTTGGGATTGCTCACCCCTGCGGCTGGCTCCTCGTGCAGCATGGCAGCTCCCGCTCTCTGCAGTTGCTATCTTGCAGCCGCTCCTGGTTCAGCTTTTTTCACTTACCTGGCTGCTGTGGTTTTGGCTGGGATGCAAACCCAGCTTCCCTGGACCAGTGCCGGGTGCCGATGCCATCTGGCAGCGCTGGCACAGCCAGTGGTGTGTTCTGAGTGCTTGTGAAGCCAGCAGCAAGTCTGCCAGCGCCCTCTGAGCCTGGACCTGGCTGTTGCCGGCAAGGAGTGAGTGGCAGATGGGGACCTCCAGGCATTTTTGGGTGGAGGTGCAGTGTGTCCCCACAGCTGGAGCCATCTGTCTGCACTGGGGCACAGGAGCTGCACCAGCTCAGCATCACACACAGGCATGAGAAGGGCTCTTGGAGAAGCTGCTAGGAGGAGGAATGGTGCAGAAGGTAACACGCAGGTAGATCAGCTTGCAAACAAATGTCTTTTCTTGGCACTGCCCTTGCAAGCCCTCACCGTTTCATGGCGTTTGCATAGTGTTTAGATTAGGCAGGTATTCAGAGGTGGGCCTGATCCAGCGGACAGAGCCCCTGGGGCAGTGCTGGGCCCGCAGCCCCCCATCCCTCCTGCATCCTCAAATGGTGCTGAGGAGGCAGCCAGGTCCCCCCATGGCTCCCCACAGCTCAGTGTGTGCTTGCCATGTGCTCGGGTCAGTGACCTGTAAGTATTTAACACGGGCACGGGAAGTGCTGGAGAGCGAGGCAGGAGGCATTACCAGCAAAGAACGGCACCCTCGTCCCCGGCCGTGACAGGGCAGCTAATGCCAGACCCAGGCCTAGCACCGCGGGGGTGCGGGGGGACCTCCCGGAGCCCCACACAGGTCCCTGGCAGGCGACTGCCACCCACTCCTCCCTGTCCCCGTCACCTGCTTTTGCCAAGGCTAGACAGATTAAAATCCTGCAGACATGATGCTGCCCTAATTTAATGACAGTCAGGCTGGCTGTTCAGTTCAGCCTGGGCTCTCTGCCTGAAGGCTGTTGATATGATAGCTGGAGAAAAACATCATGTGAGAGCAGCCCGCGCGTCCTCGCGCTCCGGCATTCCTGCTGGGAGGATGCCGAGCCACCCGGCTGACGGGCCGAGCTCGCCCTCTTCTTCCTCGCACTGCAGGGTGTATTTGTGAGCAGGGTGTGCACAAAGGCTCATCGCGGGGCTGTGACACTGCTGTCGGGAGAGTGGTAGCTGATGGGTGCTGGTTGGTGACAGCGGGGGGGATTGCTGAGCAGGGACACGCGTGGGGAGGGCGCTGGCCACACAGGCTGCCCGGGCCTGGCCTGCCCTGGGAGGCTGGTGGAGGAGCCACAGCACGGCCACGCAGGGCGGCTCGCTCGGGCCGGTGTACCCCGGGTACCACAGCGAGTCCGTACCCATGTCCAGCTCCAGCGGCATCGCCTGGGCCGGGCCCAGCTGCTTCTCCTCATGGCTGCTGGTGGGGAGCTGCTGCTCTGGCTGTCGGCTGCGGTGTGAGCAAGAGCCGGGCTTAGACTTGTATTAAACAATGCAGTTAGAGACTGAGGTTTCTGTGTTTCAAGCTTGTTTTGAGATGCTCATGTTTCAGTGACAGTGCAATTTGAGAATGAACAGGTACTTAACGCAGTGTACACTGGAAAGCAGTAATAGTAACTCTTCCTGAAAATTGCGTATACAGCATCTCAACTCATGAAAAAAATTTTACTCCCTGATTAAAAACACAATTAAAAATAAAAACAAATACTCAAAGCTTAATACTGTATGTTTTAAATCACTGTATTTTTTAACATTCAAACATCCTAGCAACACAGGGAATGGCTAATAGAGCAGTTTTGGTGTACAGGCTGTTTGCAGGTACCTGGTCTCCACCAAGACAAGTCGCTTGTGCTGATCCTTGCTGGTATATTCACATCCTGTTGTCTGAGTTCCTGTTGGGATCTTTGAGTCTTGAGTGTTGCCATTTGACAGACTCAGTGACAGACTCCTGCAGGAGTCCTGAGCGCAGAAGTTAAATGCGGGATCTTGGCAACAGGTTTCTGCCCAAATATCACATCACTGTGTGAGTGATCCCCCCCCATCATGCTGTGCACCCCAAGTTTCCCTGCTGCCTCTGCCCATGGGGGAGGCCCTGTCCCGTCTGTCTCGAAGGTCCAGAGATCTGCGGGCAGCCTCTGCTGCAGAGCATGCCTGAGGAGCCTCAGGAGCATTTTTAATAACTTTTAGTCCAGCAGGATTCTGGTAAAACCCTACTGGCATGCTGGTACAGCATTTCAGGACACTATGAGTGTGCTCAACTTCAGCTTCTCTGAATTTACTTGCTTATAGCATCATTTTTTTATGATTTTTTTTATGAAACAGCAAAGGGTTCAGAAAAGGTTCAGAGATGAAAATCTGCCTTGAATGTTGTTGACTGAAGTTAACAGAATCTAGTGAAAGGGTAATTAAGAAACTACTACTTGCAGTATAAAGGAGATGAATGCAGTCCGTGTTCTTGATCGAGATTTTTGACAGTGGTTTTCAGCCTGCGGTTTCTGACTTCTGGGCGCCCTGTGGACCATTTTTGAAGGTCTATGGAATATAAGTAAGACAAGAAAGCCATTTCCCAAACAGAGAAGTCTGCATTTCTTTTGGAAAATTTGCTAAGATCTGAAAATTCAAAAAGGTTGAAAGTTAAATGCTGCACTAGACTCCAAAGCAACATACAAACAAGAGAAATGTAAACTTTTTGATAGTAGCTAACGATAACTAAGCATCACCACAGTGTACCTGGGGATGTGGTATGTTCTTGTAGTCTTTAGCTCAGAGTAAACTGTCTTCCTTAAAGATCAGCTGCTAAGCAAAGAGAAATGATGGCCTTGATGGGGAAACAGCGGAGCCTAAGGACATTGCATTAGATCGCTGGAATGGTTTCTTCCAGCCTTAAAGCGTTTGAGTCTATGAAGTACCTGAAGTGGTCATGATCCAGGCTGGAGAAGTGTGGAGCGGCCTAAACCCCATGCCTGGAATAAGGACATTGAGTTTAATCTGCATTTCGGAATCAGGTTTGTTAATTGCTCCTCTCTGATTCCAGCAACACATGTTGTAGGTTCATGTTACTCATTTAGTAGTAATTAAGTCTGATTTTTACACTATGCTAATGTAAGACATCATCTTCCAGGCAGCTAGTAAATGTGTAATTTTGCTCTGTGTTACTTAGTGGTAGCAACAATTAACATGGGGTTTAGTATCAAGAGAAAAATTGACATAAAGCAAACTATTCCAAAGTGCTTGCATTTTACCTACCATTTCATATAATTGTGAAATGCTTTTGGGGGGCGGTGCTGAAATGAGGTTGGTTTATTTGTGCAAAACAGCTTAAATACTGAACTGTGTTCTCAGTAAGGAATTAGAGGAGAGATCTGAGGGTCATTTTGTCTGAGAGCATCCCCCCAGGCTGAAAGCGTGCTTTTCCCCGAGCATACGGATGAGCCGGGTGGGAGATGTCCCGTGCATCATTTCGGCTGGTCCACCCCTGTGCAGGTCTGGCCGCTGCTCTGTGCTGTTGGGTGCTGACTTTGGTCCCCACAGACGTGGATGGGTGCAACCCTGCCAGCCACCGCCCACTGCCCTCACCATGCGGTGCTGGAGGTGTCCCGGGGAGCTCCCACCGGTGGATCAGCAACCAGCAGATGCATATATGCACACACGTATAAAATTCATGCTCCGTAAACACCGATTCCTGTTGTCACCATCCATTTGTCTTTTCTAATTATGAATCATTAATATTTGTTACTGAAGTATCCTAATCCTTATTTGCAGTAGGAAGCTCCATGCCCCTGTAACAATATTTTCTCAGGCTGCACATGTTTTTCCCCCCTCTATCTTGTCTGGAGTATAGACGTTGTGCTTTTAGCTCTTCTGCATTATCTGGCCCCTGTCTTGATTGCTTTCCAACATTTGGAGCTGTGTTACTAGGGAGATTTTCTTGCAAGTGACTTCAGTGGTCCTTTCCATGCATCAGCTCTGCTGAGGACAGACCGTAGCACCCCTCAGTCCAACGAGCAAACGCCTGCAGGAGCCCTGTCACAGGGCTGCGTAAGGGGAAGGTGAAGGCCCCATGCCAAAGGGCCTGGGGGACCCCTCCTACTCTTGCCAAAACCGAGCAGACCGAGGCCTGCAGCCCCGGGGCCAGCATGGCAGCGGGGAGCGCGGCACGGCCAAGTGCCGGGGCTGCCTGCGCTGGGCTTTCTGTTCATCTGCGCCTTCCCGCTGTGCCTGGCAGCAGTCGCTCAGCTCTTCTGTGTTGTCTCTGGAGCAGACGGGATTATGTAATGGAAAATACATTTCATTCAAGGAAATATGCTTAGGGATTATGAACGGGTGCTCTGAAAGATGAACGAACTTTGCTGTTCGTTACAGTAGTGGTCTTCATATACATAGGGCTTTCCATCATCTTGGTGGGTAGCCTAAAGATATCCACAAAACTTTACGTATTTTTCTGTGTATCAGCTATATCTTCCTATGCAAGGATCACTCACATGTCAGCTGAGAAACTATGAAAATGAGTTTTAAGAACTTTGGACTGCCAGCAGGAGAGACGGATTGGGAGGAGGCAGCAGCAAACCGCTTATCCCAGCCTTAAGGGGAGACAAAAATCATCGTACAAATTAGATTTCTGGCAGATCTTGTAACAAGAATACATTTTAGCTTTCTGAGCAAAATTGCAGTATAAGGTCAAACTGTATTGAATTAATTTGTTTCCTGATAAAAACAGTTTCTTGCTTAAATTAAGGCTGTCTTTTGCTTTGTCATTGTTCCTGTTTGGATTTATTTCAAAGATGAATGAGTACAGGAAAAAAAAAAAGTAATTTAAGGAATCTGTTTTTTTCCAGACAAGGATTCGGTTCTCCTTTTTAGTTGTTTTTGGGTTTTTTCATTGTTGTCATCCCTTCAGTGAAATATGGGCTCCAGTGTTAAAATTTTAAAGAATGATTAGTGTGTAGAGATTCTGTATTAATGAATTTGCATTTTCTGAAGCCTCATGGCATGCGAGATCACTGCTCACACACCATGAGAAGAGGGGATTCTCTTCCCCAGGAGAAGGGATTTCTCTTCCCCAGGCTCCCTCTGCCGCACACGGTGGCGGAGCGGCTGTGCAGGCAGTGCCCTTCGCTCAGGCTGTGCCTTTCATTTTAGAGGTTTTTACAGTGGAGCCGTAGCTGGGGGATCTTGGGGCTGGTTTTCAGAATTTACGTTCATGCCCATTTCCCCGTCAAGCGCCCAGCACTGCCGAGCACCAGCCGCCCCGCTCCCAGCTGGAGCCTGCAGGTGGGGGCACCCAGAGCAAGAGACTGCGTTAAGAGAGTTCACCAAGCAGGGTTGTCTTATGTGCAAAGCTCGCTTATATGGTAACAAGGAGGGACAATGGGGTTTGGATATATATTGTACATAGAATTATTTTTTATTATTTCTTGATGTGAATAGTTGTCTCATTGATGAATGTTCTTTCATCCAAATAAAATTAGTGCATGAAATTTGTTGTTTACCACATCTGAATTTAATGAAAAATGTAGAAACAAGTCAATTCTGATTTTCTTGTTTGGTTTACACAGTCACAACAAAAACGCATCACATGTAAGAGGTTTTCTTCAAAGATGCTGTATTCCAGGTCTAGTAAAAGCCCAGAGCTGTTGCTGTTTTCCTGGTGATAATGCTGCTTTGACCACACGTCTTGCTGTGTGCTCAGGGCCTTTTCTGCCCCTGCACAGCAGAAAGAGCAGCGAGCCTTTAACATTTTCAGAGTAGCACGTGAGCTTTTGCAGGCTCACTGCTGCAGCCAGGCTGCATTTCTGTTGCTGGGTTTCTGGCTCTGCAGCCACCTGGTTCCTGGAGGCAGCTCTGTGGGCAGCAGGGAGCTGTTGAGTCCCCATGGGCATAGCTTTCACTGAGCAAAAACATATGCCCATAGAGGATGGGCATGCTGTACTTTCAAAACAACTGATGTTTGCTCGCCTTCAGCGATTTTTAAAAAGAAGCAGTGTTTTTTAGAGTTGTACTGCAGAAATACATTGTTTAGAAAAAGCAAAGCAAGCAGCTGATGCTAGAATTGTCAAATTGCTCTGGTCAGTATGCAGTAGCCTTAGAGAAGTAGCTGAGGGCTTTCCTCCTAGGTCATTAGGGTGTTGTTTTAGCCGATGACTTAAGGAACAAAGATATGCCTATAGCTTCTAAGCCAATTGTGTCAATTCTCTTCTTCAGGGTCGATGTTCAAGGGAAAACTGCAAATATCTTCACCCACCACCACACTTAAAAACGCAGCTGGAGATAAATGGACGCAATAACCTGATTCAGCAGAAGAATATGGCCATGCTGGCCCAGCAGATGCAGCTTGCCAATGCCATGATGCCTGGTGCCCCGTTGCAGCCTGTGGTATGTATGCTTTTTGGCTTCAATCAATGAGTGTAATGAGTCGTAGTTGAAGTAAGTTAGCAGGTGTGCTTATGTGCCTGTAGAATCCCACAAACGTCAGTAACTGGTGGAGAAATCAAATACAATGAAATGCTGGTCTGTGTATCTTTGTTCTGCTTAATTCTCCTTGCCTGAAATAATATTGTTAATCTTATTAATTAATTAAATAATTTTTTGCAACTTATTTCTTAAAATTAAGGAAGTGAGTGATCTGCATGGGATTTTCATAAAGAGACATTTCCTTTGCAATTTCATGTGCTCTAGGAAATTCCTGGGTTTGAGAAGATTCCCATTGGATGTTTTCCATTCACTCAGGGGAACCTTATCAGGAGATTACTTGCTGGAATTGGACTTTGGTTTTTACAGCACGTTGTCAGGCAGAGCAGAAAGCTTGCCCTGAGTGATGTAGGGTGCGCGTCAGTCTGACCTGCACGATCCACAGCTCAGGCTTGGCAGGAAGAAGGAGGAGTACACATAATCATGATTTCTACAAAAAGCCAAGGGGTGGGGGAAGGAGAATCTTATCAGAAATCTCTCATCTGGTCACAGTAAAATGTGAGCATATATTACATCATATCTGTTTCTCTTATACCCGAGTAAGCGCGCGCAGTGCAGTGTTCCACAAAGTGAAACGCCGTAGCTGAGTTTCTTGCTCTGCAGTAACCTGTCGTTTCAGCAAATGTAAAGATGATTGGCATCAACCCACAATACACATACGCGTTTGGGAGCTGAACACCCTGTGCCAGATCCCTCTCTAATGCAATCCAGAGAGGTCATTTGAGCTAACCTATGGATAAATTTGGCCCAGAACCCTTTTGATACAAATTTCTAGATCAGACATTAGAAGGCACTGATTAATGTATGAGCAAGACTGGCGCAGATTAATATATGAGCAAGGCTGGTATATCCTACATAAAAAGGCAAACAACACTCCCCTGGCTGAAGCTCTCTTTTTCAGTGGGTAAAATGTCAGCAAAGGAAAAAGTAAGTTGAAATATATATATATATAAAGTAAATATATCTGCATTAGCACTTCTCTGATAGTTCTTTTATTCCTTTCTTGCTGGCAAAGGTAGAATTTAGGGAGTTTAATTTACCTCTAGATACTTTCTGTTAGGAAACCCATAGTCACTCTGTTAGATGAGTTCTTCAACTTTTATTTCAAAAACCATAGCAACAAATAATACTCCTCAAAATATAGCTCAGTCCTTAGGAAAAATCATCTCAAGTAGAAAGGACTCTCATACTTGTGCCAGATGTTTATTTGGCCCCATGTTTTGTGGGTCTACAGAATACCAGTAAATATTTTGTAGCTTATTTGATTCAGTTAATATAACTGTTATTCTCCCTCAGAGCTTTATGCCTCGGCTATTTCAAGAAAAAGTGTACGTGGGGGACAAAAGCAGAAATTGTTGTGGTAGGATCGTCACAGTAAATTGACTTTAGTACCTCTCAGCACAGCGTGAGAAGAGACCACATCTTGTTTTCTCTCTTTTGATTGGCTTTTCTTTAAATAAAATTGTCTGTATCACCTAGGCAAGAAGTGCTGAGGCAGCATCAGCGCACAGACACCAAACACTGTGGCACCGCAGTGCTGCAGGGGATGCCCCAACACCGCGCCGTGCAGTCTGCTCCTTACTCCCGTCTTGTAGGAGAAATGGGCCTGCCTCTGGGCTGGTGTCTGCTGCTGGTGGCTTTCAGATCAGAAACAAAATTAAGTGTCTGTACAGCTGGGCAGCTCAAAAGCAGGCTGTACGTTACGTGCTTTAACTCCAGAGCAATCTCAAAATGATTTTTCAACTTCAACAGCTCAAAACAGCCATGTGCACATGCCACAATTTTATTTTTATTTCCTGATTTGAGTACAGTGATACAGCTTTAGTGCCAGCAAGTTCATATTTGGGACTATGAGAAAGCTTAAGCCAAGATGCAGCCAACAGTAAGAACCATTGCCTAAAATATTCTTCTCTGTTAACCTGTTTGTTTGTTTCATGAATTGTAACCAAATACGGCTCTCTTGGGTTTATGCAAAGCAGTGCGTAGGCACACACCACCACCATTTGGGTAAACATGAAAAAAAATATTAACGCAGTCCTTTGGATTAACATTCTTTTTTAATATAGAGGGGCAAGTGTGAGGATAACATTTAAATGAAATTTAAATTCTCCTTTATGCTACACTTACACTGTTCCTAACAAGCAAAATTTAAGCCAGTTTATTCTGAAGTGCAGCACAAACCTTCTACCTGAGCCTGGGTAATTTCTGTATAGTTTGCTTGAATTCAAACATTACAGACTGTGTATTTTTAGAATTCAGTCTCATTCAATATGAGGATTCATAGCAAGTCCCATTGGCTGTCCCAGCAATAGTGTTTCCAAATGGATGTCATCCTACTCATTTGGCCTTAAAATGACTTTATTTTTTAGCACAGTTGAAATGGATGTTATTTCAGGGTGTTCTAGCAAGTGATTTATATCATCCCATCGTAATGATGCCTCAGTCAGTTTGTTTTGTTTTACAAAAATCAATACCCTATGCTTTAATAAAAGTAAGTGAACTAACTTAATGAGAGACACTAATTTGGTAAGCAAAGCAGGAGGATCCTTTCACTCATATTTCTGTTTGATAAATGTTTTAATTATCTTAGTTGCAAGTAATGTCTGTGGATTTTTCCCGTCTTTCCTTTTTAGTTCACTCTTTTATCTGTCTTCAGCTGGCACTTGAGGGAGGGGGTTTCAGAGTGTGGGTGGGTATTGCATGTCTTGCTGAGATCCTGAGGAAGAGCTTTGCTGCTCAGATCGGTTCTGCTCTCCTTGCTTGTAAACCAGTTTAGGGGGAGTTGGGCTCAGCTAGACTATGGCTTTGGTATGAGAGCATCAGTTGGTACTAGCACATCAGTGGGTGATGCTGTGCCGCTTCACAACAGCAGTGCAGACCCTGGATTTGCCTTTCCAGTGTGGAAGAGTGTGAAAAATGCTAAACAGAAGCAGAAAGATGCAGTTTTGAGACCAGAAGAACGGAGATGGACCACGAAGGTCGCTGGAGACTCTGGGGCTGTCCCTCGCCTCCAGGGGAGCGTGGGGCACGGGGAGCCCCGCGGCTGTTTGCTCTGTACAGACCCGAAGCGCTGTTAGTCAGGCATGCGTTTCTGCAGAGCGCCGGTGCTCCAGAGGCGATCAGCTGCACACTGCAGATGTGAATCTGCAGCAGAGCAAGGTCCCAGGCCTTCCTGAGGGTGTGTTTGGAATTCACAAGTAGCTGTAGGTTGTCGGTGTTTATCTCAGCGTATGTTGTACGCTCTCGTGCTTTCCTTGGCGTGGCACATGCTTGGTAGACAACTGTTAAAGATGCATTAAACGAGTCCAGCTCCTTCCCTGCAGGCAGCTGGTCCTGTGAGGCCAGTGAGCTGGGGCGCTGGCAGAAAGCCTGTCTGTCTGTCCAGTGAGGAGCCGTGGCTCTGTTGCGCTGCAGAGACCAATTTCCAAAGGTGCCCCTGTGTCTCCTTCCCAATCGATAGACCCCGTTAGCGAGCAGTGTCTTTGAAAGGTACACCCTTGGAGACCAGACCTGCTGGTGAGGTTCGTGTTGGTTGTGCACAGGCATTTTTAGAGCAGAATTATTCAGTAGATGGGACAATGTGGATTATGGGTCATCTGGCAGCACAGAGCTGCATCCAAGGCTCCTTCACCTCTGCGCTCTCTGCAGATCTGCAGGAACTGCTTTTTTCTTTTTTTTTTAGCTGGTTTGCATGATGCACATCATAGTAGGGCCCTAACTGCAAGGCCAGTGAGTAGTTTTATGGTTTGGTGATGGTGATAGAGAAATACTACCTCTGCTTCCAGAGATGGGGAAGTGAAAGCTAACCGGAAAACAAGCAAGCAGTAAGCAACAGAGATGAGCCCAGTGGCTCGGACTGATCCGGAGCCCCTCCTGTCACTCCTCTCCTGCATGGCATTGGGGTCCCAGTTCTGACCAGTTTGCAGGTACAGGCTGACCCTCAGCTAATGCTCGTGGGTGGCAGGGACAGGCTTGGGGTGACCCTCGCGGCAGAGGGAGCAGTGTCCTGGCATCCTGGCTCCTCCCTGTCCTGCAGCCACCCGAGCCTTGGGTCAGTGCTGGGGCGGCTGGGGACAGTCCCTAGGGAGATTCAGTCTGTGCCATGTGTCCTCCGGGGCCACTGCATTGCCAGAAATTTTTCCTGGGTGCAGGAGTGTTCAGGTGGCTTTGTGCCCTGGCAGACTCCTCTGCTACCGAGAAGTGGTTGTGCGCTGCCCAAGTTTCGCCACTTCATGGTCTCTTTCTGCCAGAAACGAGGCTCCGAGTCTGGGCTGATAGGACTGTAGGATAGGGTTTTTTTATCTCCTGTGTACAGCACGTAGTAAAATACCTGTGAGCTTCAGAATAATATGAAGTGGCTCTGATAATATACACTATTGTTTTGCAGTGGTCTAAAGGCCACAGGATATTTATATGAGTATAAAATGATCTCAGTAGAAGATAAATGGGATAGTCTTTTATTTACTGTACAGCGAGTATATTGGGCTGAAATCAAACATTGATATCTCTTAAGTTACACACTAACAGACTGATTCGTAGTTTTATTTTCAGCATTTATTATTACATAGCTGATAACACAGTTATGAAAAATGCAGTTAATTAATAGTGCATTTAACAGTAATATTTTACTTCCTGTAAAATTTGCCTGTTTGCTTTTCATTCACATGGATGAAGAACCAGAGACGTTAAAGACATTATTCCCATTTCCACAATGTACAGTCTTTTTTCTTCAGTAACCTCTGCGTGTGTTTTTGTCCAGTGTTTCAAATGGACTTGTTCCTTGCTTCCAAACAGTTCAGTCATTTCCTCAGCAATACAAAAACATGTGGTGTTATATGCTGTCTGGCTTAAACAGATAGGAAACAGAGAAAAAGAGTTGCGTTAACTCTGTAGTTGTTTTTCCCTCTAAAAATTAGTTTGGAAGAAAAATCTAAATGCCTTGAGTAACTACTTTATTTAGATGATAAACACTCCAGACTAAATTTTATTTGGCAATTACAGTGGTAGCACAGTGCCTTTGCATTCAGTGGGGCAGAAGAGTTATTTAATCTTTACTGAGCGTCACAGCTCTGCATTTGGTCTTACAGCATTATTTGGTCTTCTACATCCAATTATCTTCGCAACATGTGATAACCTACAAGGGCATCTGACTCTTTTTGAAAAACAAGCAAGCAAACAAACAAAACCCCCCAGTATTTGCATGCTCGCGTGCTCGCTCTCTTTCCCTGGCTTAAATTTTTAGTCTAAATAAAGCATATCCTTGATGCAGTGTATTTCTTTCTGAATATCTGCATGGACAGCCTGTTTAATTTTGTAAAAATAAATTATTATGGTCGTCTGGTCTTGTTCCTGTATTAAACCTCTCCAGTTTTTGAACCAGTGCTGGCTGTCATCAGTGTCAGAAGTGTATTTATCTGTGTCTGAAGTTGAGTGTGGTTTGATGGTGCGTTGGGGTTCTCGCACAGATGCCTTTTTCCCTGAGAGCGGATGTTTGTACACATTTTGGACGCGTCCCTGTGAGAGCCTCAGACGTTTTGCTGTGGCCATGAGGAGCGCTCGTTCATGATGGCATTGCGCAAGTGCGGATCAAGTGAGAGTTTGCTCCGAGAGCTGCCACGTGTTGTAAGCGTGCAAGGGAAGCTTGAGCGGGAGAACCAGCGGAGGCTGGCAGGGGATGCCTGTCCTCGTGGTCTTGCTTGTGTGCAATGTTTGCACAGGCATTCTTCATGTTCCACAAATGCAACAAATGCTTCTTTTGCATTAGTAACAGAAACTCACCGCTATTCCACTCAAATTACTATGCTGACCGCATGGGAAGTATAAATATTTAAAGTGTCTTTCTTCTTCTTTTCTCTGATTGCAGCCGATGTTTTCCGTTGCACCGAGCTTAGCCACCAACGCATCAGCTGCCTTCAACCCCTACCTGGGGCCCGTCTCCCCAGGCCTGGTCCCAGCGGAGATCCTGCCCACTGCCCCGATGCTGGTGACAGGGAACCCTGGTGTCCCAGTTCCTGCTGCTGCCGCTGCTGCTGCCCAAAAGCTAATGAGGACAGACAGGCTGGAGGTAGGAGCCGATAAGTGTAACTTTCTCTCACAAGTTGTATCATTTATTATGTCTCCTAGGTATAAAATGTTTTTCTTGTGAAAGAAAACAATGCAGGTGTCACTTCAGTTGATAATGTCACATCTTGGTCACGGGTAAGGACAGGGAGTGACTGAGTAAGTTAATGGTTGCAGCTCTGGTTCTGACTCTCTGTTGCAGAAAGAAATGGAAATGTTGAGCCCTTTTAGGAATAACTGTGGCAGCAGCAACAAGCAACAGTGCCTCCAAACTGTGTTAATGTGTGCCTAGAAGGTGTTAACATGGGGGTGCACGGCCACTGGTACTGAGCACCAGGGATGGGTGTAAGGGCAGAGCTTCAGCTACCTGGGAAAAAGATGGCTTTCAGCCTCCCTCTTACTTTCACTCTGGACAGATGGTGCCTGCACTCCCACACCAGCCTCCCGCACCGGCTTATCATCCTTGCTACAACCCTGACAAGTGCTGGTGCTCTCTAGCTGGTACTCTCCCTTGCCCTGAATCTTTCTTATCTGAAAGGCCTGACAGTGTTTTCGGCACCTTATCGGCGCTGCGGCAGCGTGGGCGGTGAGCCAGCGACGTGCCGCCTGCTGCTGCACGCCTGCCAGCACAGCCTGCGTGCAGGAGTGTGGGTGCTCGGCAGCCCCGGTCAGGTCTAGTGGTTAAAAGGCAGCGATGGGAGAGGCTGAGCAGGCAGGGTGATCTGCTGTCACCCCGTTTGTCTGTCGGACACGGCTGTGTGTTAGGGCACACACCACCTAGGAGACGTCTGCTCTCCCCGTAGCACAGCTGGTGGTGCGCTGCCTCTCCTGCACTGCGCGGCAGACGGCGGTGGGGAGAGCTGAGCTGTGCCGTGACCGTCCCTGTAGCCTCAGCCCTCCTGCTCTGCCCTCAGCCTCCACCCCAGTGGCCAACGCTCAGCACTAGCGTTCTGTAGCGCTAGTGCAGTGGCAGGTCTCAGAGATCCTGGAACTGTGACATCTCCTCTGCCTGGGGAATGTGGGGGGTGGATGGCTTGTTCTGCTCTTGGATGTGATCCCTGAACTCAGGGAGCACGATGGGAAGGAGCGAGAAGGATCTCTGTTTTAAAATGCAGCCAATTGTAATTGTAATTCTTCTCTTTCTGCCCATGCATCTGAATTAACAAGGATTAATTCTCCTTACAAGAAAAATTAATTCCTTTTTCTTAGTTTTATCTCTGACTGACAAGCTGCCGCTCAGGAGGCTGCGAGCTGGGAGGAATTATGCAGGGTCATCTGGCAGCGAGCGTTTCCCGCTGCCACTGTCACTATTCTCAGAGCTCACGTCACCACAGGTTCCCCTTCTGTGGATCGCATCATTTCCCTTTTTAGAGATGTTTTCTCCGAGGAAAGCGTTCCCCAAAGCATGATCAGGTTACAGGAGAGGCAGCCGCACCGAGCTGAGAGCTGGTGCATGGGTGGCTGTTTGGAATCACCAAGGGATGTTTTTCCTTTGAGGACTCTGTTTCACAGTGGATACCTGCCAGAGGTGGATTAAAACCAAAATGCAATTAGATAAATTCATAAATAAATCATGCTAGATTTGGAAATGAGTACAGAGAGGAGGATCCTGATGGCGGGGAGCCCTTTGGGTCACAGCACTGAGGTCGGCTGCTGGTTTTGATTGTGCTTCCACCTGTGTAGAGGCCACAGCGCTGGTCGGTGGTGTTGGGGACACGTGGGCTCAAAAGCTTTCTGTTCATAAGCAAGAGCAGGATGTACCCGAAGTCCCCAAGCACCAGCTCTGCCCATAACCAGGGAAGCGCATATGTCGGTGGGAGCCCAACGGGCGTTCCACAGGGGCACCTCTTCATGTAGAGCCTCTGGGGCAGAGCTTGCGCTGGCAGGCAGACTGTGACCAAAGTGCACGGGGAGCTAATGAAATCTGGGACTTCAGCGTTCAGGATTTGATCCTCTGGATGCTTGTGTTCTCTTCATATAGCTATTTAGAGGAGTGATACGCTGCTGAGCCAAACTCCTCTGCTTGAGAGGGAGTTGTCAGAGTGTTACTCTCACAAAACACACAGGGGCACAGTCTGCAATAAAACCCATTTTTATCAATTAAAAAAAGCCAGCAAAACCATCTGAAATCAGTAAAATTTTAAAAAAAGGCTGAGTGGTTTTGCTTTGAACTTGTACGGAAAGGAAGAAGATGGCCAAGTTAGAAACCCCTGAAAATAAGTGCTGAGACTTGGAGAAGTGCTGCTTTTGTCACCTTTCCTTGTGAAATGGCACTGTCCGGGGATTCTTCTCTGCTGTAATTGCATTTAACTCAGTAGGCTCCGCTCTTGGGAGATGTCCTTGTCCTTGCAAGGAGGGCTGTCTCAGCCCAGCCTTCCTAACAGGGCCCTTCCCTTTGCTCTGCTCTAGCCATTGCTAGAGCACTGCTACCCTTTTAAGCTGTTTAAGTTTTGCTTTTTATGTTGACTGGGATCAAGAGCACATCCAGGTTGACCCACCAGCTCTGCATTTCCACACCACGCTGCTGTATTAAAAAATTAGTATCCGTTGCAGGGAGGGGGTGTCTTTTCCTCCTCCTTTTTTCCCTTCAGCAAACGCAGTTTAAGTAGTGAAATATGTAGGTGAGAAGATAATTTGCCAATGCTTTCCATTGTATTGGTCATTTATTCTGGAGTATCCAAATTTAGTATACAAATAGCAAATAAGCACATCATTTTTATGAACAGCGAAACATTTTAATGTACTTCATAGATTACAGGAATGCAGAACTGATTTGAAAGATTTTGCATGGTCTGATTGTTACCTCTCAGAGAATCTGACATTTATCTACCTGCTCTTTAAGTGAGCTTATTGCTGTCAGTATTGTCATTTGTTATGCCATGATTAGAGAGCTTTATAAGGCTTAGCTCGCTCTCCCTTGGAATGAACTGTCCTTGAGAAAAATAACCGCTATGATGTTAGCATCTAATCTTGGAATATGATTTGTTCTGCTTAGAATTTTAAATACTTATTTCAAGAATGATGTACTGTGGCATTAATTAAGTTAGCACACGTGTTCTGGGACACTGAATCAGACTGTTCCCCAACTAAAAGCCCTAAGTACATATACCTGGGATTTTAAGGAGAGCAGGCAGACAACACAAACCTGTCAAGCAGTGTGCCTAGTCTCCTGAATTAATATGAATATTCCTAAGATAAGGTTGGAGACTGTTACTAGCAGTAGGATTGATTTCATACATATTTGGACCATGCCGCCTGTACAGATAGCATGCAGATGTTTGTGTGTCCAGTGCATTCAGCCACTCCCGTAAGGAATCTGGATCTCAGGGTGGAAATTTCATGGGTTGAGGCTTTTCCTACAGCTTTCCTCGCACTCCTCCCCTGCCAGAAATATCTTGAACAAAAGTGTGGCTCTTCTAGTGAACTAGAAGAGAAGTGAGAAGGACAGGGAAGTGAGAGAGAAAGGAATTGCCTAACCGTTTTATTTAAAATGCATGTGTTTCCTTTTGAATGCCATCGTTTTCTATTAGAAGTGTTCAAGCATCAAGAATGACCACAACCACACTGCTGTTTCCTGCTTGCTTCATATATACCATTTTTTTGCCAGAAAGAAGTAGCTTAGAAGTTCTTGGAGATTTTCAGATCTTGGGTAATCAGGATATCTGACCTAGCGGTGCCATTCATTTAAACATTTAGAATGTCCTGGGTAACGATATGCCCATTTGGGTAAATTCTCTACAGTGCAGAGGAGGAGACAGGAGGTGTGACTTACTCATGTAAGGGCAGGGATCTCAGCTCTGCGTCCATGATCCTCCAGCCAAACCTGTGCCTGCTTTTGGGTGAGCAGAGTGGGACCTCTGCCGTAGCAGAGGTGACATGGCGGTTGTCTCCCCATCAGGGCGGGCAACTTGAATCCCAGCAGGGCAATCAAAATAAACTCAAAGTCAGAACAAGTTAAGTGAATTACAACAAATCAGTAATATTGCAGCACTAGCTCAGCATTTTTGGAGACAGGCTGGAGATGTACAGCAGGTGCCCCTTTGTTTATGTTTCTTAAGATACTGAGTTGAAAATTATGATACTAATTACAGGGCTGTTAATAAGTAGCTAAATAAAAGCTCTCCAGATCTGAAAGACCAGAAAACATATCATGCTTCTGTGCCTCTCTTTACTCAAGCAGAAAAATGATATATTACTATGTGCCTGTGGCAAAAAACCCCCACCATTTTCAATGTGTGCTTTTAAATAAACAAGAATTGGAAACATTCTTGGGTACCATCACAGCGGTTGAAAAGCCATTGCCGGTCACACCAATTAAAAAGACTGGCAGTATTATGGTTTGTATCTGACTGCTGTAAACCATCGTTCAGAGATCTGTTAAAGAGCACTGAGAGCGAGCCATTCACATATAAGTGCGTATATATATAAAAAAGGGGAGCGGGAGAGAAAGGGGGGGGGGAGAGAGGGAGCAAGGGAGGGAAAGCACCCACAGATAAGCTAATTTTGTTATAGTTAAAAACCAAAGAATGACCAGAAAACTGAAACAGTTAGGCAGATAATCTCTGGCATGTCCAGAGCAAATTTTCACAGAGCCTTATCTCAGCTACTGCATGTAAGTAGCAAGAGACCAAGGAGTCTTGTGTAAGCAGGGATGGTGCTAGCATGCAACAGATAGCAGAAACAGACTTGTATTTTTTGATGGATTAAACAGGCGCCATCTCCTTCCCCAGTCACTCCCTGTGTCATGCTGGCTGGCAGAGTGGCCATGTCACTGCTTGGGGGCTAGACTAGGGAACAGATCTGGCTGCAGAATTACCTGGAAGGGAAGTGGTTATTTTCCAGCTGAGGAATTTGCCCAATCTGTTTAATGTGAGCTGCAGAAACAGTTCTGCAAGCACCGAGCCACAAGCAGTAGGGCCACGGGGATGAATGAGAGCAGTGGAGGTGCCTGGACTGGCTCATTTGGCTCTGCTGCAAATAGACATCCAGAGTCTTTGTCACCACATGGAAAAAGACTATAAATAGGGTCATGCTGGAATGACCCTGGAGAAAGGGATGTTTCGTGCGAGAGGGCTCACAAATGGCATTGATCTTGTCCTTCAGGGATGTCATTTCATAAGTCTTAGATGATGGGCAGCTGGTAGTTGAAGCAGCACAGGGGTTAAAAAGCAGCTAGAGCACTAGCGTGGACGGAAACCAAATAACAACCAAATTTGGCTTGTTGCAGGGACGAGAGCCAAGGTCCTTGAGGAAATACTGATGATCCAAGCTCATGGGCACCCACCTTTAAAAGGAAATTCCATCTACTAAAATGGGTTTATTTTTATACAAACTTGGTTGCTTTTGTCCCTTTCTGTTTCCTATAGCCTTTGGAAAACTAAAATGACAAACGCATTTTTGTTTGCAGTTTGTGAAGAGCTGACCATGAAAAGAACACACGTCATTTTTTTAAATACAGGGTTTGCAAGGTGTGTGAAGAGGGAGCCAATGCTTGTTGCACTGGTGGTGAAGTTAGTGTCTGCACCGCTGGCGGTGGCTGGAGGTCCGGGAGGGGTCTGTGCCAGCTCGGGGCCGGGCTGGAGCCCGCCGTACCAGCAGCGGGGATGCTGCAGGGGGATGCCCTCCAGCCAAGCATGTTTCTTCTTGCAGTTTCTGATTCCTTCAGCTTGCTTTAGCTGCTGTCGCACGGCAGTGGTGTGACAGCGGGACTGGTGACCGCTCTGGCTGCAGCCTCTGCTCTTTCCCAACGCAGCCCACCTTCCGCTGATCTGCAGGGCGATCGAAGCAGCCACCGCCACTGTGGGTTTTGGATTGCCCTCTCGTGGCAGACGCCTGGATTGTGGGGGACGGTGCGGCACCGCATGCCCCGATGGGTGTAGCTCACTCCCCAGCATGGGCGTGAAGCACCCATCCGGTGGGGCGGCCATGCAGTCATCCTCCTGGCACCTGCGGCCGGTCACCTTAATTTAACGCATCAAGCGTTGCTAACTTGGGCACAGACAGATCACAGTGGAGCGTGACTGCGTCCAAGCACAGTAGTGCTTGGGGTGATCTCTCAGAGCTAGCCACAGCAAGTTGCTTCAGAAAAAAAAAAAAAGCCTTGCGGGTAGCTAAGCAGGAGCCAAAACAAAACATGCCGTGTGCTTGGCTTTTGATCCTGGTGGATTTTGATGCTCTTGGACATCAGAAGTGGCTTTAGAGAAGCCCGGTCCCTGCTGCTAGGCAGCCGAGCCCACCGTCCCACCACTGCTCTGCTCCTTCTGGGGCTGGGCACCCATCCTCATGGCGCTCTCACAGATGTTCAGAAATCCTGACTCCGCTCTGAGCTGTGCCCGTGACACCCATCACCCAAATTGAGTGATTTTCTTTTCCCCGTGTCGCAGGTATGTCGAGAGTACCAGCGTGGCAACTGCAACAGGGGAGAGAACGACTGTCGTTTCGCTCACCCCGCTGACAGCGCAATGATCGACACCAACGACAACACAGTCACTGTCTGCATGGATTACATCAAAGGGAGATGCTCACGGGAAAAGTGCAAATATTTTCACCCTCCTGCACATCTGCAAGCCAAGATCAAGGCTGCCCAGTACCAGGTTAACCAAGCTGCAGCTGCCCAGGCAGCAGCGACTGCAGCTGCCATGGTGAGTTTGGAAAACACGTCTGGAATAGAAGTATGTTGACAAGAGAAAATAATCGATGTGTTAGCTGTTCTTGCTGGAGGGGGTGCGTGTGCGTGTGCTCGGGGATCCCAGCCACTACACAGTGCGATGAGCTTTCTCAGCATGTGGTGCCAGATCTGCTCTTAAGTAGTTTCAGACTGTTAAGGTGTTTCACTAATTTTGCCTGCTGATGTACAGAGTATCTATATGTACATATATGTGTGCATATATGTGTACGTGTGTGTGCATATATGTATATATAGTTTATTGTATGTTTGTGTGTGGGTAGATGTGTATCTATCTAGTCGCACAGATAGATAAACCTGTATTTCAGTTACTGTAAGTCTGTGTTTGTAGAGACTTAGTTCGAAGTCGATCTCACTGTTAATGCTGTTCGTAGCCCCTCTCCCCGGCCCCCACCCGAGGGCTGTCGGCAGCTCTCGCAGGGCACTTAGAGCAAACCTCGTAGCTGTAGCAGCCAGATCTGGAACTACAAAGGGACTGGTTTCCTAGCGAGGAGAGGACAGCACCCCAAGGAGGGCTGTGGTGCCATATTGTCCTGTCCGTGCTGAGCCCCACGGGGGTGTGGGAAGAGGAGCGCAGCGGGCGCACTGGGGCACGGCGGCCAGGAGGAGCGGGAGCGGCGGTGCCGTGCGATAGCCACGGGCTCCCGAGAGGCGCTCCGCCGCCGGCCAGCATGGGTGCTGGCCCTGTGGCCGGCTGTGGGGAGCCCCGTTTCCGCTCCTGGTAGCCGTGAGCGCCCCGTGTCTCACCCGGCCTGCCCGCGGGATGGGGGCCGGGGCGGGAGGCGGCTGCGGGCGCTGCCCTGCCCGCGCGGGGGCCGCCTGCCGGCCCCCCATGCATGCCTAGTCTTGTTACCGTTGTACACGGCATCCGGTGATTTGTTTTTATTTGTTTTTTCTCACCTACCCAAATGCACTGCTGCCCCCATGATGCACCTCTGCTTGCTGTTTATGTTAATGCGCTTGACCCCACTGGCCATTGCCATCATGTGCTCGCTGCCTGCTAATTAAGACTCAGTCGGCTGTCAAATCACTGAAGCGACCCCTCGAGGCAACCTTTGACCTGGTACTATGACCTTTCACCTTTTAGCTTGGCATGTAGCTGTATCGTAGAGTCGAGTTTGGGGTTAATGTGTAGATGGAATATCCCGGTCCCATCCATCCCCACCCACCCTGATCCCCAGCAAGGGACGTGGGGGCGGCCAGGCTGGGCTGGGCCAGGCCCCAGAGCAGGGCTCCAGCACAGGACCCCGCCGCCCCCGCGCCCCACTGGCCCCTTCCCATCCCCTTCCCTCCCCACCCGTCCCCCTGTCCTGTCCCCTCCCATCCCATCCCCTCCCCGAGGGTGCCGTGGCGCAGGGCCGGCCGCGGGCGCAGGGTGCGTTGGCATGGCTTCGCGGCGCTGTGGCGCGGAGGCGGCCCGGGGGTGCCGGCATGCGGCGCGCGCTCTGCATGCCCGGGCAGGCGCTGGGGCCCAGGGAGTGGGTTGGCGCCAGCAGCCCTGCCATCCGCTCCGGACGGTGACTATTAACATCGCTTCTACGTGTTGATCCTCATGGAGCTAGCAGTGCTGCTTCCCCCTACCCCAATAGCCTCGCTCCTGATTGAAACCCTGAAGCTTTACCGTAGCGTAACATTTACGCCGGTTCCTATAACGTACGGCTCCGACACGTTACCTGTGCCGCTGTAATGGTAGGCTAAAGTAGTGCTCCCTTGTAAATCTTTTACCTTGCCTTTTATTTGGTAGTTAAGTCTGCTATGCTGCTTGCTTGCTCATGGATAAACATGGTGCTGCCTGGTTTTTTTGCCTTCTACTGATTTTTCTTTTTTCCTTTCTCTCTTTCCTTTTCTTCTCCCTCCCTCCCGTTCTCCTCCACACCCCACACCCCCCCCCCCCCCCCCCCTTTTTTTTTTCTTTTTTTTACTGGACTTTATTTTTATACCCATCCACCATTCAGGGACTTCCTCAAGCTGTACTTCCCCCATTACCAAAGAGGCCTGCGCTTGAAAAAACCAATGGTGCCACCGCAGTCTTTAACACTGGTATTTTCCAATACCAGCAAGCTCTTGCCAACATGCAGTTACAGCAGCATACAGCCTTTCTCCCACCAGGTAAGTGCTTCTCATTTGCCTTTTTCTGGGGAGGGAGAAGGGGGAAATTCTGGAAAAAAGACGCTAGGAAATAACCGTTTGTTCCTGCCAGCAAATGCATAGAGGTATTTGCACGGCGGCCGCTAGTGCCAGGTGCAGGCAGCCTCTCTGCAGGCTGAGACACTGCCGTGCCTGGTGAGACGCGGGCAGAGGAGGTGCTGACTGCAGGAAGGCTGGCTTCTCTCTGCTTCTCTCGGAAGCTGGGTGGGTGTTTTCCAGTCTAATATAAAAATCAGTGTCATGCTCTGTCATCCCAAATCAGAATTTGAAATCTACTCTCTTGTTCCTCTTTTCCTCGATTAACTTCTCTTCATTACACATCTCTTAAGCTGTTGTATTTGTTTCTGTTTGCTGTAAGACCCCTTTGCCTTCATGTGCTTAACAACAGTTGTTCTGAGTCACACACTTGAAGGTTTTGATTTTAATTATGGTGCAGTGATTGTAAAAGGCACAGGCAGGCAGTCTCGCAGATAGGCTAGTCATGAACCTACACAAGAAATAAAGGTTCAGGCCTTTACCACTAAAGTCTCGGGGCCGATTTGGTCTAAGCAGAACCGAGGTGCATTTGCTTTTATTCAAGAGTGATCAAATCTATACACGTCCTAGTGTAATCGCTGAAGAATTGATGCCTGTACTATTTACATAAGCAGAAATCCCTCTGAATTAAATGGGACTTCCAAGTTGGAATATATGTTTTGGTTCTGCAAACAGCACTTCATGAAAAATTATGTATCTAGTATGTCATGCAAATTTACACCTATATTAACACAGCTGAGTTAGTGTTTTTACATGTGAACCCACATTAAAACAGCACTATCATTCTAGGAGGTAAGTGATGAAACGCAGAGGACATTTGGTAAATCTGTACTCAAAATACTGGAGTCTGTGAGGACAGCCCTTTGTAATGCTGACTAGCTGAGGGGAGGGGAGAAAAGTAAATACAACCATTCAGTCTTTACCAAAAAAATTTAAGGATTTTATCCCAGTTTTGGTGGGTATGTCCCCAGGAATTTGGTATAATGCCTTTTACCATTCTTTCTTGATGGTACAATCTGGCATACAACCAACATACATAATTTACATAGCACAAAGTTCAGTTGCTGCTGTAGTACATTGTAATAACTTACCTAGGTCCCAAAAATGCATTGCAACCACTGAAATATATTAGTAAAAGCTGTTTGCAAAGCTTGTTGGGGTCAATAGAAAGACTCTGGTTGAGTAAGCTTTAGGTCAGGTCTCTAGCCCACATCCTAAAAGTCAAATAAAAATGCTTGTGCAATCAGGGTCATTCCTGTAGATATTAAACAATTTCACAGATTTGTTTTGGCAAAGCATAACTGATGTAGTTAGTAAACCACACAATTTTCCAGATTCCATTAAATCAGCAAGGGGCTGGATGATTTCTGGAAGTACTTGAGCTTCTTTGAATCACGTGCTTTGTACTTAGAAGCTGGGGTTAAGGTTTGTGTGTGTCAGACCTCACTTGCACTACATCATTGACCGGGATCTTTCACATTGGCACTTACACACAACCCACCTCAGCTCTTCCTCTAGCAAATCTATACTGAAACCTACAGGAGTTTGTGCAGTGATTCTTGATGCTTCATTTGATCTATCTTGACCACCGAAGTTCAGTGTATGTTAAACAAGAGGAGTAAAGGATTTTTTAGCATGAGCTACTGTAAGTTATATTTTTATATTTTTCAAATAGCAGTAGTTTGAGCTTTCTAATAATCCAGTCCTTTTCCAAAAGTTTGAAAATTTTACTCGCCACCTTGCCCTTCTTAGTTTTCCCCCCTTAAAATTAACTAGCATCACCCTGTTTGTGCATAGTCATCTGGAAATAGAGTTTCTTCGTTAGTCCCTAAGAACTGACGGGAGTGCAGGAGTGCACTGGTTGGACACAGCATGCATGCCCTCAGCTCCACTGCCATGGAGCAGAGGCAGGTTAATTCAGCGGGGTCTGAACTAAAGAGACATTTTTCAGGTTCGGACACCCAAAGTGTAATTACTCACATGTGTTCTTAGTTGCTTCAGCTGGAATTTATGAAAACGCAGGAGGTCTGGAGGGCAGGACACTTGCAGAACCTACATGGTACAGGTGTGTACCCCTATAGAGGATCCTGACAGGACCCTGCTCTCTGCGGGGCACTTCACTCCTGATGTTTCACCCTTGAGAATTTTCCACTCATGTTCCAGACAAACCCAAATACCTTTTCTAAATTGTAAGGCTTAATTCTGGCTGCCTGTATGCAAGGGTATATGAAAGCAAATGAAGGATCATCCATGCCAGAGGATGGATACTGGTGCTCCAGCACACCATAAACGATTATATTCTCTTAAATACTCATCTCATCACTCTCAAATAAAGCTCCCTCTTTGCACGGCTCCCCACTGAGGTCTTCCAGAAACCTTGGCTGCTGGAAGCTGTCCCCAGACTGAGAGAAGAGTCTAAAAGATGTTGCAAGAAAGAACTGGGAACACTTGTGGTGTTGGCTAGTTGAAATAAGTGGAGCTAGTCTGCCGAATGACGAGGCTCTGCACGACTTAATAGGTGTTCACAGCTTGTTTTGGTACTTCAGTCCTGGCTGCCAAATCTTGAAGCCTTGGCAGACACGTGGGCAAACATTTCGCTGGGGGGCTGTGAACTTGCAGAGCACTGGTTACTTGGCGTTCACTACTTCTGCACGTGCTCTTTGTCCTGCAGGAACTGTGAGCTGGCTGGGGTTATGTTTGTACGTGCAGATAGAGAGCTCCTGTGTGCAACCAAGTGAAATTCATGCCCTGGTGCTTGTTACCATCCTGTGCCTCAGCTCAGTGTCGCCTCAGTTGTGCTGATACAGCTGTTCCTGGCCTGTGCGTGTAAACTGGGTGACCAGACAGTCCTTGAGAAGGGTAATCCTCCAAAAGAAACGAGTCAGGTCTAGAGGATACTCCCAGGAGCTGTTGTCCTGATGCACCTGCAAGGGGCAGAATTGCAGCAGGCCAGCTGAACCACGTAGCCAGCAGCGGTGAGGCTTCAGCCACCTCTGCCGTTAAGTTAACGCATTGCATATTTATTTAGTTACTGCAGCTTCAGCTCCAGAGAACTTACTTGCTCATCATTGGGACTCAGTCAGTGCACAGATGCTTTCCTAAAGCAATGTCAGTGTAAGCACCTTCCTCCACGGGGCTTCTGGGT
Source organism: Gorsachius magnificus (assembly GCA_034008185.1). Lineage (NCBI taxonomy): Eukaryota > Metazoa > Chordata > Aves > Pelecaniformes > Ardeidae > Gorsachius > Gorsachius magnificus. The sequence continues at coordinate 39,826,447 of CM067087.1, forward strand.
CTGTGTAAAAACACTGCTCTCCTCCAGAATGTTTGGGAGGGAAAGATCAGGCACAACTGATCATCTCGACAAGAGTGCTTATGCTGTCTGTGATGATATTTTTAATTAGGGTTTAGTAGACTGGACAGAATAAATAGACTGAGGGGAATAATATGAGGGGAAAAAAAGAGAAAAAAATGCTTAAAACACCAGTAAACCTAGAATACTTATAAAAATAGCTTTATTCCACTGCAGAAATAATCTGGTTGTGAAGTTATGATCGGTTAACTGAGCACATCCTTGAATTAAAATTCTGCCTTGTGCTGAAAAGCTAGGGAACATTTGAAACTGCGCATTTATTATTCATGCATTCTCATTAGTCAGTCAAAGCTTTGGAAGTCAAGATGGATATTAGGGTCATAGCAAAAATGATTTTTATTACTGGTAAGAGGGTCATACAGCATTATGTCTTCATATTTGCAAGTTATTGCACCCTAGCTAGTATTTTCATTTCTGCCTTATGTTCATTTGCTTCGATTCCCTTTCCAAACTGTGTGCGCTGGTTATAATATTAATGATGATAACTCAGACTAAAATTTTGAGCTGAAAAACTTTACAAAGAAATTTCAGACTCATTATGAAAATCTAACTCGTCTTTAACATGTAGACCTAATTATGCATGGAATGACATAATATTCCAGATCTAATGAAGTATGTACAACCTTATAAATAGGGCACTTCTGCAGAGAGACAGAACTCAAAGGTTCTTCTATGTAACCTCGTTAACACCATAGAGGTGTCACAAGAGGGACCAAGAAAGCAGTTTTACTTACTGTTTTCACTTTATAGCCAAATTTTGCTCCATTTTTTAATCTTGCAAGTGGTCCCATTGACTTCACCTGTGATCCATGCATGGGCAAGTCAGAAAATCTACCCTTCTTTTATTTAACCTTTCTTTGTGAATATTTTTGGTCTCTTCCGTGACACAGAAATAGAAGAGTAATTAGGAAACATGATTATGCCCTTTTCTTTGTAGCCTTGCAGATACCGTGATGACAGAGAATAACCTTGTCCCCAGCAGTAATTATACTGACTGCCTTTTTCCCTGCTTAGTTAAATGCTCTTGAGACTGTGCAAGCCACTACAATGCTTGGCACCAGCTAAAACAATTTCCTGTCCCCCTTGTTACGGTCACGTAATGTCAAGGAAGCAGCATTGCCGTGGCTCCCGCTGGCAGTCTTCTAGAATACGTTTTTATTTCCACTCCAATCTCAGTTCCCAGATTTCAGAGTTTATTTCAATTTCTGCTGTGTCAGACATAATTAGCGGTGTTAATAAATATTATTTGTTACAGAAGAAAGTAAATCGTTTGTTAAAAATGGATACTCTGAAATATCGGTGTATCTTTATCATATGGGAAGCAAAAATGGAAGATTCCGAGTTCAGTCTGGTGGAAGGCATTTTACTATGTAAAGTAAACAGAGTTACCAGCTTAGTGATAGTTAAAAAATGATACCATAATGTTCCTAAAACCACCATACTGCTGTTGGCTCTCTAGTTGCAGGGCAGAATTCAGCAGATGCTGGCACTTCAGTTATTTTTGTATAGCCTAAAGAGAGTTACAGGTTGCGAGCCCAGACGCCAGCAGCTTAAAATACATCCAATAACGTAGTAAAAAATGCTGAACCTATTCCTAGGTGCTGCCATGAGCTGCATGGGAGACTTTAGCTCTTCAGTCACCCCTCTGACCTGCATATTAAGTAAACGGACCAGAGGACAGTCAGGATCGCTTCCATTTCACCGGCAGCTCACAGGTGTCATACAGAAACAACAAAAGTACTGCATGCCAAATTCCCCTGAGTTTTGCCTATATATTACCTAAATATTGGAGCAGTCAGACTGTGGCTAATGAACAGTATAGATCAAGTCATTGCTCTGCGAGGAGTCATTGCTCCAGCCCATCTGAGAGGGGCCCCAGCTGAAAAGGCTGCCCTAGCAGGAGGAGAGAGCCTCGCTTGCCTCCTCTGGCCGTCTGTCTTCCGTGGGCAGAGCAAGCCTTGCGCCCTGCTTCCCCAGCAGCAGCAGGGAGAGGGCACAGTGGCGCTGGTCCCCTGCTCCCGCTACTCCCCGTGTCCCGCTGTGCTAGCAGGGGTGGATCTCAGGTACCTGTAGGCAGGTGCAACTTCAAAGTGTTGTAATCCGAGGAAACTGGGGTAAAGACTATTACAAAGCTTATGTCAAAAGGCAAAAAGATTTAAGACTAAAAGAGTTTTAAAATAAAGCTAAAGAAATTTTTCCTAGCCATGCTAATATTCCGTGGTGCTACAAAGGCACGATATACCAGCACACAGTTCAACCAGCTCTTTCCCCTTCACTGAAGACTAGTTCTAATGGATCACTGTGCTATTGTATGGTTTGATTGTGCTGACAGTTACATGCCACTGTTCCCATAATAACAATTTTTCTTCTTTGTTCAAATGAAATTTTCTAATTACACGTGTGATGGGTTGTTTTAATTCTTTTCCCTTTCCAAATCCACCTTCCTGTTGCAATGCATGATGGGCAGGCTCAATATTGTGCATGACACCCGCTACAAGTGTTGGTAGGTGCCAGCTTTGTTTCTTGATTATCTTAAACCTGTGGTGCAGCTCACGGACCCTCAAAATCCACTGCTAGATTTTAACTTACAGCTCTTGTGCCAATCCATCTCCCTTAGCCTCCTGCACTAACACCTGTCAATTAAATGCAGTTGTTTTATTTAATTGACATGGACACATAGACGTTGTTAATTGTGTATAGCAGTTGTTTGAATTGCACATTGTTCCTTGGTGGATTTTGATTGGACTATGAGTTCCAGTGTTTAGAAACTATCTTGTGTTAAATAAAGACTGTATCATACTATAGCCACGTAGACGTATACTGTCCTTCAACAAGATTAATTTTTGGGGTTGAATTCTTAAAAGACAAAAATTTGTAAATATAAAGGCATTTAAAAAGTCTTCTGTTGATTTTTGTATTGAAATGGTTAAGCTTGTTTGTGTCGATTTTCTTGATTTGATGGTAACAAGCATTTTCCCCTTTTTTTCTCTTTCATTTCCCTCCCCTCTTTCTCCCTGGAATGTTGTCCTGCTTTGCACTGTGATTGCATGTCACGCGCTGGCAATGATGTCTCGGGCTTTTTGCTGTGATAAATACCATGCTCAATTATCCTACCACATGTCGCTCTGGTTCCCATACTGCTACACTCTTCTGTATGTTTGCTTATATGATTTTCCTTCCGAAAGTTCCCATGGTGCACGGTGCTACGCCAGCCACTGTGTCTGCAGCAACAACATCTGCCACAAGTGTTCCCTTCGCTGCAACAGCCACAGCCAACCAGGTTTGCTAATTTACAGCTTTGTTCCTTACAGACAACTTGAAATCGGTGCTTTTAATGAGCATGGGGGTTTTGATTTTTCCTCTTGTTGGCCTACACATTCTCTCTAAGACCTGCAGCATAGCTTAATAAGCCTTTATCCATGCTCAAAAGGTGCTGCAGTTCCATTTCTGATGCTAAAAATAATTGATAATAGAGTTTCTGACTCAGTCTTAACATTTATGGGCCGTGCTGCTTATTTCTGCTCTCAGAGATGTAAAGAGAAAGGGATAATACACGGAACCCATTATTTATTTCTATTTCTGTGAAGCCGACAGTTCCTTTTAGTGCAGAACTCTGGTGAAAGCCAGTAAAACCTTTGTGCAGAGGGGTTGCAGGATCAGAATTTTAACAGTCTGAATTGAGGAGTCTGAACATGTTCTGACTCTCCTCTTCCAGGAGCAAAACAAAAACGTTTGAGCATGGGCCACACAGAAACTTCTTTTAAACCTTTTTTTCAGCTTGTGATTCTGCTAGGAAAGGGCCGATTACTCATTGCGGTAGACAGACATCAGTTAAGAAAATGTCCATTAGTGTCTGGTTTTATTTCTAAATAGCTACCCCGATTGCTGCCGTGTTTGGATGTATTTCCTGAATGAAAGAATAGTGCTGTACTAAATAAGCGATTAAAAGTCCTCCCTGAAAAGGTAGAAACTATGCTCCAGAGAGGAGTACCAGGGCCCAGAGAAGCTGCACCTGAGAACAGAACACAGCCTGTTGTTTTTATCTAGCTGGGTTGTCAAAAATGCAGATTTCTGTAGTACACCTTTCAGCTGAAAGTGCAACGGCAAAAACTTTTAAAAGGCCCTCTTCTTTCTCTTATAAAAACAAATGATTTTTTGAGATTTACTAGGAAGTTAGACTTGCCTTATGAAACCATCAGATCTGGTCTAATGTGCAGGTATTACTCTCGACTCAGTGGGAATGACACATTTGCCTTTTCTAAAAGGGAACTAAACATTTGCTTTGGCATTTTGCAGGTGTGGTTCTGCACGTGGAACTAATTCTGAGGACAAATATCAGTTTCTAAGGCAGACTCACCTGACATGCTCGGCTCCCCAACTCATTAGAGCTAACTCTCAACAATTTCAAAATCCCGTCATAAAGTTGTCAGATTTGCAGCTGCAGTTGGACATTAAGCAGCAATACCCATGCCCGTACCGTGCTGCACCTGCACCTCTGTGCTTGGGGCGGATGGTGCCTGCCCTGCGGAGCCAGGAGCCCCCGGCCTCACTGCAGCACTGCGCTGCCACTGAGGGTACCACGTGCTGCAGGCTCTCGCAGGATTAAGTCCAGAGTCTTTGGCTTTGAGCCTTTCCACCTTTGCCTGTTGAGCACTACCATTTTGTACTGCGCCCAGCTGTACGTTCTTTGTTAACCTGTCTGCTTACTGACCTCTCAAAAATACTATTCCAAAAATTATCCTATTGCAGTGACATATAGGCATGCATATCCTGAGTCTCAAAAGGGACCTGGATATTTTACAATTCCAAAAAATACTCAGGTTAGTCTGCTTAGCAAGTAGCACTTTGTGCTCTCGGGTAGTGTTTGCTGAGTGACCATGTCACTCACAGATTTAAACCACTGTAAGAATTACTTTGTGTTTTGAAAAGCTAGTTTATAGGTATGACTACATCTGCATACGTGTCACTTAAGCAAGCAACCACTTGTATGCCCAAAGTTTCCTAATATTGTAATTTATTGCACCATACAATTAATTTAAGTGTCTCTATATCCTCCATAAGTCCAGAGAGTTGTGAGAACAAGCCAAGCCACAGAAAAACATAATTATTTTTTAAAATCATCTCTGTCTAAATAACCATGCACTTTCCCAAATAGATTACAGGGAAACTTTCTGTTGTAGAATCTGATCATTTCATGCATATCCTCCCTGGAGCCTCATAACACACTTAGTAAAGTACTGCAGCCAAACCTCAATATATACATATATAATGAATATATGTATATACTATGTGAGCAATGCTGAAATTACTTAATGCCACACAATGCAATGTGCATGCATGCCAAAAGTCTTAAGATCTGGCCCTTCATCTTCATTGACTGGTGTTGAAGGTCCTTGGTATGTTCCAACAGCACTATCCCTGATGCTTCTACACAGTTGGGTGCAACAGCCTGTCCTGCAGCAGTAGAAAAAAATGGTATGAGAAGCTTCATTATGCTTGAAGCACATTTCTGTACAAGTTGGCAATGTTGTAGAGTTGTGTGGAGTTGCTAGGGGAGGAGAGGGCACAAGGGGTGGAAAAACCAACACCAATACCTGTTATGATTTAGTTAAGAGGAAACCTCCCCGTTTCCTTTCTTGTGCAGATTAACAGGTCAGTCTTCATATCCACTAGGAAAAAAAGTCTTTTCAAGTGCAGCAGCCATTTGAGATGCTACAAATTGATTTTATGTCATACACTCCAGCATGTTTCCCTGTACACAGGCGCATCTATTTGCTCCCGCCAGCCAGACTTCTGGTCCTGTCTGTAGTGCAGGGCTGCTCATGGTTCCTCCAACACCTGCATGCTTTAGTGTTGTCCCTTCTCAAGGGCCTGACCTGCGAGGCCCGTTTGGGCTCACTCTCATGGACTTCAGCCTGTGCCCTGCACACAGAGGGTGGGACCCAAGGATGGGATGTAGAATATGAGTTTGTTATTTGTACTGCTGGTAATCTACTCTGATTATAATTATTTTATTTTTTTTTTAAATGGGAAGCTGAGTTGATGGGGCACTTCAAGAGAGCCCTGTGGTGAATTCTGTTTACGCAAATGAACATTTTGAGAATTGTTTCACTGCTCTGGGGAGTCTCAGCTTTTCAGCTGATCCACCGTGATGCCCGCAGTGGCCATAGGAAGAGCAGGCAGCTCTTCTCAATAGGGGATTTTCACCAGCCATGAAAATCAAGCTCGGGGCATCTTAGGTTTGGCATTCAAAAACCAAGACAGTGAAAGCAGTGAACACTTCACAAAATCAGACTGAAACAAGGCCACTGTAGAATTTATCATTTTAAATGATACACCGAAAGCACAGAATTTTGTGTAGGCCAACAAAAAGGGCTATCTATTTTCAATTACTGCACTGCATGACTTTTGTAGATTTTAACTTCTCTTATTTCCTAAACAACCAATAATATTTATATTTGTCAAGTAGTACTTAACAAGACATTTTCCAGTTTTAAGTTGCTACTGTAGCACTTCAGTTGACTTTAACTTATAGTTACAATATAAAATCCACCAACTCACAGCTGATCCTCACTTTTCCAAACTTATGTTCTATAGCAAAATGCTGTGTCTCTGGGTCGGCTCATTGCACATGTTATTCATTGTTTACATTTTTTACCTATAGATACCCATAATATCTGCCGAACATCTGACTAGCCACAAGTATGTTACACAGATGTAGACATTTTGTCATCAAACAGTAAGTTCCCAATGCCTTGTTGCTTGCAGTTTTCTTACCTATATATGTGCATAATTTGTCTTTTTCAGGGACAGAATGTTTTTTATTTTCTTTCTAAGAAAACTAATAAAAATATGGGGGGAGAGGCTCTGAACTCCACTGACATGCCATTCTGCTCTGAGTGGAGATCCCGTAGTTAGCAGGGACCACCTCAGCTAGTGTGTCAGACCAGATGTTGGTCTGTACATATAGAAGGAACGTATTATACACATGGATAAACTTCTGAATGGCAAAATCAGAGAGTCTAAAACTACAGTTTTTTGTTTTGTTTATAAAGGATGATGGCTCTAGCACTGATGTGAGCCAGGTCTAAGGGCGGGGAGGTGGTTATGTTAAGCTGTCTTTAGAAAGATCTAATTTTAAACCTCCAAATTTGGAAAGCCAGCATCTCTGAAAGTACGGATTTAGTCGTCTGCCTAGCTGAAGCCTGATTTCTCTTGGACACAACTTGTCAGGTTACGACGGGTGATAGGGCAAGGAGAGGTCCCACAGTCCAAGCGCAGTTCATACCTGGATTCTGTTGGTGTGAACAGCGATTGCAGACAGCGTGTGTCAGCTTTTCATACTGTAATCTTTCATCCCACAGAGTCTGAAATTCAGGTTTCTGTGCCTAGGCTTGAGACATTTTTTTTCCCCTGTATCTTTGTATGAGTATGCTGTAGTTTTCAGTCTGTCACTAAATTGCCTGTTGTCATTAAGGCCATCCGCAGTATGTCACCTCCCCTAGGATAGCTTGTCATTTGTACTACCTTTCTCTCCCTTGTACTCCATTTCTGTTCTGTTTTTTTTGAATGGTTCAAATGGAATTATCACTTAGGGTGAGGATTAACTGATTTGCCACAGTGGGTTTATAATAATAGTTATTCCTTTCCGCTTAGCATAAACATTTGTACACTGCTTAAGTGACTCAGGTGGGATGTCTCTGGTCTGCAGCCTAAGCTTGCTTCCCTCCGCAGTCAGCTGAGACTGGGGTGTCCCCATTTTAGGGACCGTCTGGAAGTGGAGGAGGAATCACTCTCTAGAGGTGTGATAGGCAATAGAGACCAGGAAAATAGCTACACTAGATGGGCAGTTAAGTAAGAAAAATTACCTTGGGAACATAGGACCTAGATTTCTAAGGCTGTTTAGGTGCCTCTCAGATAACTGGTTGGGCTCTGAGGTTTTGCAGAGCAGCGGCAGCAGGGCCTGGGAAGAGAGAGGAGCCCAGGGCTGCTGCACTCAGCACTTTGTGGGGAGCTGACTCACAGGGTCTGGGCTCTGGAAACTCTCCCCTGGATTCTGATCCTGTGTCTGGGGGCTCGGAAAAGCAGGAGGCCAGTGTGTTGTGCGCTTTTATCGCTGTAGAATTCGGGTGTAAAGTGAACCTCTGCTGCAGGAATGTTACTGAAGGGAAATCCTGCGGGGTTTGGGCGCAAGCTTCCCCGATACTCGGTGGCAGATTTCGCTGTTGCAAATGCAAAGTTTGGGCTGATGTGGTGCTAACAAGAAGTTATGACAGTGTTGAAAATGCTTTATCTTTTTTTTTCCTTTCTAGATCATAACTAAAGAGAAAAGGACAGTGTGTTTGGGTTGAGAAGAGGACGAGCTCATTAGCCATAATGTATATACTATCAAGCAACACTCGGAAACTCCCTCAGCAGTAAGACATCCACACATTGCATGTTAACGAGATGAAACAAGAACTTGGAAATCCACTGCACACTGTTGCCTATATACTTTGTACATTTAATTGATATTTGTGCTGAGGTGATCTTATTGTCTAAAAACTACAACATTGTCTATCTTTTCTAGCACAGAAGTATGCATATGGATTTGAATATGCATATGTAGTCTGTTTCCTACATAATCATGTATGTCACCTTGAAAAGACAGACGATGATGTAACCATAAATCTATTATGTATTGGTACGTCTGTAGACCAAGATATAATTTTTTAAAGTAAGTTTATTTCTTTCAAGGTTTACAAATAACAAAGGTGCACCTTGTATTTAAAATTGCCATTATAGATGAGAGCGTGCATGCACAGTAATTTTTGTTTAAGAGTAATATTTTTAATGTAATAGATTGTAAGAAGTGGTAAGAGAGGTATCTGACAGAGATGAATGTGCCAAGCAAAACCACAACTGTGTATATTTTAAAGCACATCAATGGCTTTAAATACCATGTTGTTAAGGATTCTCATGAAGTGCCATAGACTGTACATCCGTTTAGAGTATTATTTCTGCAGTGTTATTTTCAGAACCACGTTTTCACTTACTTTATTAATACTAATCAGTCAAAGGGCACCGTTCTGTTTCAAACCAAAGCTGTCTCAGAAATGGCCAACGATTCCTTACAGTAACAGTAGACAGCACAAGGAAGATACTCTAGCCGTACAAATTAACCCATACTGGACATATATATAAACTATTTTAAGGCATTGTAGTGTAATATTTATGCGTATTTTACTGTATAACATGATATATGAAAGGGAAAAGCCATTTCTGAGACACAGTAACAAATGTTTGAGGAACTTCTTTTGCTTCTATTTATAGCCTCTGTCGAAAGTCAAAAGGACTATAAATGTTTTGCAGAGATGGGTTTCACTTTTACTTCATCAAAGTCACGCTTTACACGGTGACTCTAAACAAAGACGAAAGAAGCACTGACATCAGATGCATGACAAACCAAAATATGAAAAAATGGAGATGTTAATTAGCGTAGAAATTGGGTGGGTTAAACACTTGGGTGAGTTTTATATGTGATTTTTTTTGTTCAGATTAACTGCTTATAGCCTTAGAAAGCCTTTACAAAATAAAAACAAAAAAATAGATGTGCATTCAAGTTTTAAGAATGGATTCATCCAAAGGAATTCCTTTTTGTGGTTTGGATGTTGCAGCTAGTAAAGGATATTTTTGCTCTGTTCAGCAAAGTGCTGAAGTGGGGGCCAGGTCACTGGTAGCGTAGCGTGGAGTGGAAGAAGCGCGAGTTCGATTGTAGAACTCTCCATACTTCCAAGTTTACTGCGAGTTTTTATGCTTGAGAGAGATGCTTTATAGTATAAGAATGATGTGTTGATTTTACTGATTGTACTGTACATCTATTAAAGCCTTAGATTATTACATTACGGGTTAAAACCCATACCAATGTAATTTCAATCGTGTTAAGAAAGTATAGGTGACTTCATATGTTATTGTAGTTACTTAACATTATAGAATATTACTTTTTTTTTCTTGTTAAAAGTGTAGTTTTTATTTCTTACATTTATTAGATTGTTTTCATTTTCTATTACCAGTTGAATACCATTTCAGTTTATAGAATTTTGTTTTATTAGAGTTTACTGATGACTTTTTCAAAATACAAAAAAAAAGTAGTTTTCTTCATAACATACTCAGTTTTGAATTTACATGTAGTGTCATATGAGTATTCGTATTATTGTTAACTAAATGATTTATATTTTATATTACAATGTAAGAATGTCAGTCATTGTTAGTTCTTGTCTAGTTTTCATTAAAAGAACAAAGATCTTTTATATGGATATCTTATAATTATATAATCATTGCTAAGTAAGAAGTTAAGTTGTTGCTATCGCAACAATCCTGGCAGACAATTGAGTAATATTTTGATGATTTATTTTGTTTGTAATTAGTTATTATGAGAAAATCTAGTTCCTAGATATTAGAATAAAATTTATTTTCTACTGTATCCATTTCAAATGTTAAAATATTGTTTAAATATTTTTTGAAATCCCTGAATATCAGGCCTTGTTATAAATAAGCTGCATAATCAATAGATCAAGGGACTTTTTGTTGATAATCCAAATACTCAAAGTTTACGTAACAAGAATTATAGTGTGTGTGTGCAAACTCTTGAGGGTTGATTATGCTGCAGTTAGCATGTGGGAACGTATAGAGAGAAGGTTGACTTTTTGCACTTCTGTATATAGTCAAAAAAGAGAGAAACCTGTATAATAGTAAGATCTTATTTTGAATAAAAATGTCTATAATTACAAGGAGTTTTGTTAAGGCTAATAAAATGACAGGCTGAACAAAATTGCTTGCAAAAGTGGCACAGAGTTAGCACTCCATACCCCTTCAAAAAAGTTGCTTTGCTTTATGTGGACAGCTTGTAGTTTGCCAGGATTTTTTCAGCTGGAAAGATATGCCATCCTTCCAAGATCTCATGACTGACAAAAGCTCCACTGGTTCAAATCTGCCTGAAAATCATTAATAAAGAAAAAAAGAAAAAAAAAAAAAAGAAAAAAAAAGAAAAAAAGCAGGTACTTCAAACCATCAAGGTGAAATCATGGATCAAATATTCCGTACATTATTCAAAAACTACTGCATGTTTAAAGTATCAGAAAAATATATTAAAGATATATGCTATTCAATCCAGTTTCTGACAATTTCAGTGGTTTATTGTTCACAAAAAAAGATTCTTCAAAACAAATACTGACTTTCACAAAAGAGTTAAATCATGAACAGGCAAACCAAACAGCACACCGTAGCTGTAGTTGTTATGTGATTATTTTTTATTGCTGTAGTGGTCCTGTTCTTTTAGCAGGTGAAAAGGAAAAAAAAAAAAAAAAGAAACCCTGGGAAATTTTACTGTTTTAATGGAAAGCGTTTGAGAAACCTTGTCATTGTATAAGCCAAAGCTGGGAAGAAAAAGCGATTAGGCCATTACTTGATCTGATCTCTCCAGTACTCACACTGAATAATTAACGAAGTTGCACTTAACTTGCAACCCCGCGACTTTCATCTGCTGAAAGGACAGATGTGCTTGGTTTTACTATTATGTAATCACAGACTTACTTTTCGCTTGTAGTTGCTCCAAATTATGTACTCTGTCCTGGGCTGCAATTTGTTTTTATGCTTATTTTATTATTACTGCTATAGTTGACCTTGCTGTATGGAAAAAAATAAAGTGAAATTGCCCTAATAAAAATTCTCTTTCTTAATTATGTTTTTCTATTATCAGGTCCAAAACTGCACCGCTTTCTTCGGTACACGTTTGTTCTTCATTTTATCCGTGTGTTCGTTTGACTGAAGGGATACAATTTATTTGTGGAAAACCCCCTACATGCTGCTATGAGGTTTTTTCCTTCACCAGTGTGTAGTATGTTAAATGCACGGGATGTATATATTAAGAAGGCTAAGTATACATGATATTATTGTTAAATCTGGAGGATATATAGAAAGCAACAGGATACCATAGATCCAGAGCAAGCTGTTGTTACCCTCTTGTGGCAACACTTCCAAGTGCAGGGAAAAGAAGGGGACCCTCGACATCTGCCTGCCCCGGTTTTGGTGCCCGCAGCAGGCATACGGGGGTGCAGCGAGGCAGTGGCTGACGTTAGAGGGAGCCCCGTTTCCACGCGTTGCTGTTGCTTGATCCGTCTCACACTATTCACTCCGATAATGAAAATTATTGACCAAAAAATCCCAGGCTTAATTCGGAAAAGGAAACACATCGGAACACTTGTTTTCCACCAGGATTTCGGGTGTCGCCTGTGTGTGTTAGCACAGTCTGAGGGATCTCGCAGGATTTCACAATCGCCTCGCGGCATTTCAAAGGCCGGTTTGATTTCATTTCTCAGTGCATCAGGATGCCTCATTCCTATCAGCGCACCACCCACCCTCATTTGCACTGCGTTCGCGTCGATACTTACGATGACACCAGCATTTTAATTTCTCGTTGCATTTAGCTTCCAAGTTAAAAAATAGTGTGTCAAGCAGTGCAAATGTTCTAAATTAGCAAAAATAACATGACTCTACGTTCCTCTCTAACCAACAGTTAGACCATTACCCACGGAGGTTCCCGTGATTAATCAGCCAGCTCTGACAGCTGCTATGGGTTAGTGCTCCCGCCACCAGGAGGCTGCTTGGTGGCCCCACGGGAGGTTGGTGTCACGCAGGACCCTCTGCCGCAGCCGGGTCGGGTCTGTCCCATTGCACCCAGGCGGTGCCAGGGGGGCTCAGGCCGCAGCCACCGGTAAGCGGGTACCAAGCAGCAGCTCTGCTTGCAGCGGGGATCTTGCCGGAGAGGGGAGAGAACATAAAACTGCTCGGATACTGAGGAGAGCCACGAGAAGGAGCTCCTGGCAAAGCAGCGCCTGCGGCCCGGGAAGCCCACGGCCATGGTACCTCGCCGGCCAGGGCTGCGGTGGTAACAACCGCAGCAGCACTAACAACTGTTATAGTTGTTACAAACCAAATAAAAGAATTTTGTTCAAAGGGATCCACGTGTGTCTGCAGCCGAGCTGCTTTCTGAAACGAGGAAAGGATTCTCAGCCTGTGGGGAAGGAGGAGCAGAAACCTGAAAAGGAGTTTTAATTGCCTTTGTGGGATTTGTGATGAGAACGGGGAATGGTATCAGGAAGGAGACAGTAAGTCTGCAGGTCTTCTTGCATCCAGATATTAGTTGCAATTAAAAAAGCCTATTTCCTGCCCAAACAGAGCTAATCACACCAGTTTCTGTGTCCCAGCAGTGGCACCACAGGATGCCCTGGTGCCCCACGCTGGCTGCCAGCTCAGCCTTGGCACTGGGTCCGGCAGCACCCAGGGACACAGGGCAAGCCGTGGGGCTGGGGAGAGCGGCACAGCCGGCCTGCACGCCCACCACGCCGTGCCGTGGGATGCAGCAACCCATCACGGCATCAGCTCCTGCAGCCCCCAGGGTGCTGGGAAAGCAGGTTTGGAGAATTGCACAGGTGCCTGTGGTGGTGCTGAGTGGCCCTGGGGGGCGTGGGCATGATGGGGCTCAGCTGGGGGCAAAGGGCTAGAGGCAGCAGGGCAGTGCTGGAGGGAGCTGAGGGCCTCTGGGTGTGCAGGTAGGAGCTGCTTGCTGGTGGAGGTTGGGGGTGTGTATGGCTTGGGGGCCCTGGGGGGGAGATCCTCCAGGAGATGGCTCATCTACAGCTTCAGGAGGACACCAGCGCTGAGGGAGACCTTGCCCTGGTGCTTGCACAGCGCTGGCTGAGGTCTCTTCGCCAGGTCAACCTGGCCAAGGTCCAGCCCAACTCACCTGGTTTCTGGTTAATGGTGCAGAACAGCGGTGGGGCTGCAGTGCTGTGGGATTCCCCTTGGGTTTATGCCTCTGTCATGGCTCTGAGAGCGGGTGATCAAAGTGCAGGATGGTAATGGGCCCTCAATGCTGCTTTTAAGGAGTTAAGGTAGGGTGGTCCTCCTGCAGCTGACCTGCCCAAGGTGGTGGGGCCTTCCACGGGGGCCTGCCTGTGGCGTGGGTGCACCCCCCTCAAAATGCTTTCCAGCGTATTGCTGCGCAGCGCTGTCGGGTGTTGGAAAGGCATGGCTGAAAGCCCCCAGCGCAGCTGCTCTAACTGGTGTTTCTCATGGCACATTGATGGCTGGTGGTGTGGGGAAGCCCTGCCGGGGGTGGGATGGCTGATGAGAGCAATGGGACCTCGTGGTGCTCCCACAAAAGCTCCGTCTGGTGAAGGAGCTGTGCCGTGTGCCGGAGGAGACCCGGGTGCCCTGCACTGGGTGCCCGCTGCCTGCAGCCCCTGGGGCTGGGGGAAGGTGGGAACGTCGCTCTTGAAGTCAGTGCACTGGTTTTTATGGAGTTGGCGAAGGCGTTAGAAGGTGCGTTATCCTTGTGCTAATAAACCACAGGAGGAAATGAGTCACAATGCTATTTCAGGAATTCACTGGGAATAAAAACGCAGTTGCTCCCAAGCACCCTGAAAGTGCGCCGGGGGTACAGCCGAACAGCATTCATCAGCTAGATATTCTCAGTACCTAAAAATAGCCCCTTTGGAGTCTTTTACCCATCACAGGAATTTAACAAGCTTGCTGTGGCATATATTGGCAATTACCTGGCACCAACAGGGAAACATTCAATTAAATAACGGCAAGAGAAGAGGGAAAATTATGAGATGGGAAAAGACAGGTTATGCTCTTCTGAGAGCAAATAGCACAGGGCACAGCGCTGCACATTCAGCCCCCATGGGGCGACGGGAGTGGGGTCTTGCCCTGGCAGGCACCCTGTGAGGGGTGGGATGGGGGTGCCACGGGCACAGTGTGGGCCTTGGCTTTAGGGGTGAAGAGAGGAAAACCGCTTTGACTGCTCTCGCATACCCTCCGCTACCAGGTGCTGCAGTGGTGGGAGGCGCTTGTGGTGCTTCCCGAGGATGGGAGCTGTATCTGAGTGCTCAGGAGAGCGAGCCCACCCTGCCCCCTGGGATGGGAGTGAAACCAGGGGACTGAGTGCAGGCACCTGAGCCACGGGGTGCTGGTGAGATGCCCAGACGGGCTTGGCCAGGAAGGAGGTGGGATGCTCATGCTGGAGAGCAGCATCCACACCGGAGAAAAAATCCTGTTGTAAGGGAACTGGTTTTTCTCTGCTCTTCCTTTGGTGCTGTTACTAATTCCAAGCTGTCCTTGCCTGGATGTGCTGGGTATCCAGCCCCGGCTGTATACGGAGCGCACGGCATTTGGGGCTGTGCTCGCTGTGGGGACAGTGTGCTGCGCAGGGCCGGGCACTCGGCCCCAGGAGCAGCTTCACAGCTGGGCTGGCGCAGGCAGGGCACTCTGCAGGGGCACTGCAAAACGCTCTTTAAGGAAAACAAAACAAGCCCTTCTGTGAAGCAGTGTTGCTAATAGCCTTTTCCACCCATGTCTCATTTTTCTTTTCTTTCTCTTCGTCTGGTCGAGGAAAAAGTCAGCAGTGGAAATTGCTGCTTTCTACCTTCCTCTCAAGTACGGCTGGTTTTTCAGAGCTCTAAACTCTCCTTTATACAAAACGGCCTGTGTATCTTATTGGTAGCTTTAGTAGGGGTGCAGCATCATGGGGGAAACTCCTGGGGTGACAAGCTGACCTCTGCTGAGTGGGCAAGTCTCAGCCCAGCTGCTTATCTTGCTGAGGCTGAAAATAGACCCCTGTGTCCTGCCGATAGCACACTCGCTGCGGGTCAGGCACTGTTGTCTTGCCATCAGCGCGCAGAAGAAAATCTCCCGGTGCTTGCTTGAGTGTGGAGTCTAGCTTGGTGTTTGGGGTGGGGTGGGGGGGCGGGTGGCAAATCCAGGTGGACCTGCCCAGGGTTGTGCCTTCGTGCAGTGTCAGGCCACAGAGCCCAGGTGGCTTTGGAGGGGCTTTGCTTGTCCCCTTCCCTCTTCTCCCTGCACCCACCTCTTTCTGAGCAGCCGGGATCAGCGGTGCCTGCCCTCGCTGTCTGTGCGCTTGGCTTTGGTGCCCCACAGCAGAGCCACTCCGATGCTCACCAGCAGGTTCAGCAGGGGCACGTTTAATGCTGGTGAGTTTGGGGGCTGGCTGGGCACTGGCAGCAATGCTGCAGCCCGGGGTGCCGCCAGCTCCGGGGGCCTCCCTGGGCACACGTGCACGGGACCTGCCGTGGTGGAAGCGTGAGGTGCTGGAATCCTGACCAAGCGTGAAGAAGAGCCTGGCTCAGCACTGAGCTCTCTCGGTTCGTGTGTGCTCATTAGTGGTGGATGAAAACCAGCGCTGGGCACTGACAGCCGCTGTGCTGCCCGTCTGTGCGATGTGCTGCATCTCATTTCACGGGGTATTTCTGCTGCCAGTCAGAAAGTGTGGCAACAGCCCGTGGAGGTGCGCACATCCAGCCTGGGGCTGCAGGTTTGCATTTTTGCCCCCGCCCCAGGTCACCCCGAGTGCCTGGTACGGTGCTGTCATGACCGTACCACGTGTCCTGCAGCAAAACTGACCTGGTGGTGGAATAACACCTGTATTTAAAATGCCATCTTTGTAATTAGTACATATGCATGTGCTAAATAGATCAGTCCCTCCGGTGTCCAGCTGGGCACACCGCTGGGGAAGACGGGCTGCTCCCGGGCTGGGCTGGAGGAGCAGCCGGTGAGCAACAGCCGGTGCAGCGTCTGGTGCGTTCCGTGCAGTGCAAGCAGTCGCAGCCCACCTCGCAGTGCGTTACCCCAACATGGGGTTTGGGATGGGGGGGGGCATAGGATATGTGGACACCTGATGGTGAAGGGGTCTGCAACTGTGGTCACAGGGCCTGTGGCAACGGCAGCTGTAAGCAAAGGGGGGAAATGTACCCAGTGTGTCATTTCACCCAGCCTCTGACAGCTGCTGCTGGCTCCAGCTCCTTCCTCTGTTCATAATTTCTAGTGCAAAAAGAAGAATGATGTGAAAAGATGGTTACTGCATGAAACCTAGTTCTGAACATCTGTGCTGAATTGAAAATTTCATCCTAAAATAGAGGCACAGATACAGAGTGAAAAGGAGCAACTTACGGAAGAAAGCTTGAGGGAATTACCAAGAATCTAACTTGCCCTATAAAATTGCTCTGAGCGTATCTGAGCATCTATCTGCATTCCTTCCTAACTCCACTTACTGCTGCATTGCTGTATTAATTTCTCCCGATACCAGATATTAGTCACTTTAACTGTCCATTCTCTCAAACAACTCCGTGCTGTTTGGAGGACATGCACCCCTAAAGCATGGTGGAAGTGTTGGGTCTGTGTTTGGGCACGGGGAAGCCCAGGCAGGCCCGTGGGCTGCTGGCGGGCTGGCATCTGACGTGGTACGCGTGGAAGGAGCTGTAGTCAGGCTTCTGGTGCCCACAGAAAAGGGCATTTTCTCTGTGTCCTGGGTCTTCCCCTCACCAAACGCTCCGGACAAACCAGATTGGGCTGTTGCCCCATTTGCAGTCCCTGCGCCTGTGAGCAGGTAGTGCGAAAAGTTTAATCGTTCCCCCCCCTCCCTGGCACGGCTTCCTGCTCTTAAGCCCCTAACCAGACCCGCTCTGGGGCTGCAGGTCGCCCCCCCCCCCCCCTGCAGTAAGGCTGCAGCTGGCTCTCCCAGCACTCCTCCGTGGCCTCCAGAGTGGGCAGTGATACCGAGAGGTGACAGCGGTGCTAAGGGGGCACGGGGGGCTGGCAGGGACCCCTGGTGCCTCAGCGAAGGGAGGTGGCTGTGGGATTTGAGCCGTTTCAGGTCACGAAAGCAGTCCTGGGATTCGCAGCTCTTTGCTCGCCGAGACGTGCGGGTGACGCGAGTGAAGCAGGACTGGGGCGCGCTCGGCGCTGCTGAGGCACTGCACCCCCGTCCCCAGGGGATGTGCTACAGCATTTCAAGCAGTTTCTGTGCTGCGGCAGGGCCCCGTCAGCCCGACCGTTTGTGGGCATAGGGGACAGCTGCTTTTATGTGGTCTCCACACTTTTCTGGTCTCACAGCTTTTTCTGCCTCAGCTGAGGCCCTGACAGGCTCCAGGAAGCCATTCTGAACTGTCCGGTGTCTTTACGATCAGAGACAGCAAAAAAAAAACCAAAACACCCCTTTGGCAGAATTTGGGTCGGATGTGCTGCTTTCTGCATCCTGCAGGGGCCAGGCGCAGCGCCTGCTGTGGTACCTGAGCTCCTGCGGTATCCGGTGGTGGTGGAGGAACCAAGTGGCAATCCATCTCCCAGCTGGAGCCGCTCACCTTGGCTCTGCAGAGGAGCAGCGGCAGGGTCCTGCTGGCAATGGGGTTGCCTCTCCCAGGGCAGGCAGCCCATCCTCGGGGACTCCTGCCCAGCAGCCTCCCCGGGCAGCACAGGCAGCCAGTAGCTTCCAGGAGGATTAGGGGTGATCCCCCAGTTTGGAGTTTGATTTAGCACTATCTTTTATTAGTGTAATATGCTGCTTATTTAAAACCTAGAGAAAATGTTAATATATTAATTAATTTACTGGGATTTTTCTTCTGCATTATGAACCCTTCAGGTGCACCAGTCAGCAACCGCAGCTGCTCTCAGGGACTCTGGCAACATTGAGGCTGGGTGAACCCAAGCCGTGGGGACTGGGGAGCGCAGGCAGGACGGGCTGGGATGCCAGATGGGATGCGAGGATGCTGCTGGGCAGGATGGCACCCTCCACCTGAGGTGTCTCTGGGTTGCATGGTGCAGCTGGGAGGTGCTGCTCCTGTGGGGCAGAGTTACCAAGAGATGAACTGTGCCCCGTCTTCCTCTGTGCATTGGCATGGTGCCTGGCTGATCTTAAGCAAGGTAAAATAGTGAGGGCATTTGCTCCCCAGACCCAGAGAGGCCGGAGGAGCTGGTGTGTCAGTGGGGCTGGGCTCCTGCCGGTGAGCCCACCTTGGGCACCAGCTCCCTTTCAGTGCCCTGGGCAGCCGCCGGCAGTTCCTCTACAGCCCCTCCATGCCCCCAGCCCAGGGCATGGGAAAGGGGTGCTGCAGTGCCGGGGGGGGGCACGGAAAGTGAAGAGCTGCGTAAGCAGGAATACTGTCCGTGAATAGCCTTAAACACTGCAGAAAAAATGAGGGCAAGCACTGATCTGTGCCTTACCTTAGCTTGCCCGAGATGCTACAGCGAGTGCTTGCTGCCTGGGCTCCTACTCAAGTCTTGGCTTCAACAAGTTTCTGTGTCTAACGCTGCCTTGGTAATTGAACTTTAATACACTATGCGCTCAATTTTACTTAGATTATTTTCCTTTGGAGGAACCTCCTGTAACTAGGTGTTGGCAAACACTGACATTAGCCTGTCATCAGAGGTGGGTTCTGCATACCCACACTTGATAACAAACATATTAATTATGAATAATAAAATGACCACTGTAAGCCTAAGGTGGTTGTTTACCATCATTGCTGGAACTGGTCAGGAAAATGCCAGGCATTTCAGTTCTCGTTAGTCCCCGTAACTACAGCTGTCGGTGACGGTCCCCTTCCCTGGCGGTGGCTGCATTGGTAAGGCAGGCTGTGTCTCGGGGACCACAGGGTGAGGATGCTGCCGGCTGGGGCAGTGCCGGGGCTCTCCGGCCCCAGGTCCCTGGCCGGTGGCTGGCCAGGACTTGCCCAGCACTGCCCCAGCACCGGGTGCCAAACCGAGCCTGGCACCCTCATGAATCTCTGCAGCAGCACGGCTCAGCCCAGCACAGAGCCTGATGGCAAATATTCGGCCAGCAAGGTGTGGGGTCTGGTTCCCCCCCCCCCCCCCCCCCAGGTAGTTACTGGTTTCCTTCGGGTACTCCAGTCAAACAAAAACCACTTGCTGCCGGAGAGCAAACATGCCAGGTTTGCTGCTTTCTGACTCACTGGTAGGTAAATTGGGCAATCTTCTGTTTCCCAATCTGTTTTTCCTTCTCAGGAATTCAGCCTTCGCTTTGCTTTCAGGACAGTAAAAGCTAATCCAGCTGCTAGTTCACACATGCATCTATCTCCCTGCTCAACAGATGCTGGCAAAAGCCCTCATTTTTCACAAGAAAGGCAGGGCTGTGCCTGGCACCCTGGCAGCTACGTACCTGCCCACCCAACCTTGCAGGGCTGTGACCTGCTCCCCTGTGGTCCTGAGCCCCATCCCGGGATCCTGCTGACCCCAGATTGCTCCCAGGGTGAATGCTGCAGCTGGTGGCCGTGAGCCTCCCATGAGCCAGGGGCTGCAGTGGGGCTGAGTGCTGCCTCGCTCCCCTGGGGATGGGGCGGGATGGGACAGGACGGGGCTGGCCCAGCAGGCGCAGGGTGACGTCCCACGGGCAGCGCCCAGCATCAGAAACTTCTAGAACCTCTGTTTTTCACATGCTGCTTCTGTGTCATTTCATATTCAGTGCTGAAATGTAGGCCTCGCCACCTCCCAATGTATTTTCTGGCATTTTACACTTCACCCTGTTTCAGTAACTTGCAGTGCTCCCCTTCCCTGGCACCTCACAGCCCTGCCGCTGGACAGACAGATGGACGGCCGGCAGGGGAAGGGACGAGCTTCCAAGCCTTTCCCTTTTTTTTTCTTTTTTCCCTTCCTTCCAGTCCCCCCCCCTCCCCCCCCAGTCCCTGGCAATGGTTTGTAATGTTGCAGTTTGAAGGTACCCACTTGTGACGGATGGGCAACATTTGCTTGTACTTTGTTTGTAAATCCTTTCCTAATAGAGTGGATATTAATAATTATGTGAACCAAACTGCTACTTAAGTCTTTTGCTTTCCAAGTGGCATCAGTTCAGGCTACTACAGGGCAGAAATCAGTTAAGAATTTGGCACCCTATTTTGAGTGTGCTGTGACGGTCCTCTCAGGCAAACAGGATTCTGTATTAATTTTTTAATCCCTCATGTCCTACCCTTCTGAGCTGAAGACTCATTCTGGGAAGAAATCTGTTAAATCCGGCACATGACTTTCTCGCAGCACCGCTTGCGATGTAGTTTTGAATGGGAACAGGAAGAAATGTGTCAACAACTTCGTGTCTCTTCTTGTCTGGAAAGCAGCATCCCTTGCCAAGTCAGTAATGCCTTTCGGCGAGGCGCGCTGCCTGCCAAGCGCGTCTCCGCGCCACAGGCACGAGCCCCCCCCTCCTCCCCCCGGGATGCTGCTCAGAGCCCTGCGGACCAGCGGTCCTCACCCACGGCCACGGACCAGAGGTGCGTGATGGGGACGTCTCCATCTGCCTGACGCCGGCTGGCAGGAGCCACGTGGTTTGCCTCCGCGTGCCGCTCCCGCCGCGCTTTGAGGGGGAGGCTGAGTCATCCCCTCGTTTTTAATAGTCCGGAGGAGGCCCAGCTGTCTCCCCGCCAGGCATGGAGCGTCTGTGCCACACGGCTTCAGCCTCCGTGTGAGCGTGGTGGCTTCCCACTTCATCCTTAATGTCATTGTTCCTGGAGAACAGCGTGTACCAGCAGCGTACCGCCCCGTCTCACGGGTCACTCATTGTCGCTGCATATGTTGGGATTGGCTTAATTAGGGCTAAAATATGGCTGCGTTCACACCTTCTCTCGAGGGGGAAAAAAAAAAAAAAAAGGAGATGAGCATTAAAACCATGCCGGAGCTTGTGTTTTGTCCTACGTATTTGTCGCAGCTGAGATGCGTTGGCTTCACGTACCTCTTTTCTTCCCAGAATTGTTCCAATGATTGGATCGAGGTGGTTTTGGTAAGGGGACCCCATCCTACCAAACCTGATCCAGCACGGTCAGGCTGTGCTGCAGAGCCGCCACCAGCCCCCCAGATCTGCTTTGGGCAAAGCTCCCATGCTGAAATCCAAAATGTTGAACCCATGGCCACAGGGAAGCTGCTGGCTTTTACCATCCATACGTAACTTGCAGCAGCAGGGATTTGGATGCAGCCCTGGCACCGGGATGGAGCCGGCGGGGCACTCGCACCCAGTCCCCCCAGCCACCACAGGGACAAGCAGTGCTGGACCAGGTCCCATGGGCACCACCAGTCTCGAAATGCCTGAGTCCCTCCATGGGCATCGCCACGGCATGTTGGCACTTGTCTCTCCAGATGGGTTTTGGTCTTTGAACATTTGTGCAGGGTAAAGGAACAGATATAAGAAAATAATACACTCCTGAGCTTCACTAGCTGAGCAGAGATGGCCACGTTATTATACAAGTCATTAAAAATATTACTCTGATGGGCAATGCACTGTAATTAAAAAAAAATTGTTTGCAAATCATGCGGGGATTTGTTTTAATTAAGTGTGGCCTTGTCAGACACACGCTGGGTTACAGAGACTGTGAGAGCCGAGTTTATCTCTTAATTAGCTGATTAGCTTCCCTGGCTGGAGGAGGCCGGCAGGCGTGGGCTGCAGGATGCGTGCGGGGGTGACTTACACGGGCCATAGTTTGGATTTTTGTGGGGGGAGGAGTACAGCAGCACAGGAGCGTGATTTACTGCGGCTGCAGAAAAATGAGGAAGCTAACGTTAAAAAAAAAAAAAAAAAAACCCGACCAAACAAACCAACCAACCCAGAAGAGCCCAGCCCCTGGGCCCCGGGCAGTTGGTCTTCCCAGGCTGCCCCAGCCAGGCTGTGGGGCAGGGACGGTCCCTCTGCCCCTCCGTGGGCCATGGGGCAGCACCCAGCACGGGGGGCACCGATCAGCAGTGCTGTGCAGAGCTGCACGATGGGCACCAAGCGGTCCGTAGAGCTGCGTTCCTGCAGCGCCTTTGACATTAAACCGATGCAGATGTTTACTGCGGCAACGTAAAAATATGCAATGCATTTGTCAGGGGAGGAAAGGGGACCACCCCACCCGTGGTGCTGGAGGGGTCGGTGCTCTCATCGCTGCTTGGCAGACGTTTTAACTCAAGCATGGGGATGGTCTCTCCGCCGGGACCGCTGCCGTGCAGCTCCAGCCCCGGGGAAGGAGCTGCTCTTGCTTACTGGCTACTTTTTCCCCCACCCAGGCTGAATCCCAGGTTTGCCATCGCTTGCCAGGGATGGTAACTAGCAGGGGAGTAACCACTGTGAGCGAGGAAAACTCCTTGTAAGCTGGTCTGCAAAACTGCAGGGGTCTTTTTATTAAAAAGGAAATAAAACATGAATGTTTTCAAAGGTCTTTTAAAAACAGGGTTAAACAAGGAAAACTTTGGAGATCAGAATTACAGCGTGCGATTAAGCTTTGGTGAGGAGAGGTTTCATTTCCTGTTAGTTTGTGAGTTTATGTTAAGTTTGATGAAGTTGTATGCTGGGATTTATCTAGTCTTTCCTATTTATGGGAATATTTCAGAGTAGTTGTTAACAGCTTGAAACGCTGCCATGCTTTAGCATTTTTTTGTTTTAACACTACTCAATGTGAAAAAATTAATATTTTGACTCAAAATACTGAATAGCAACTATGAAACGTTAAAAATTTGCAGCTCACTTCAAAACATGTCAAATTTTCCCAGGGAACAGAAATACCCATTTATTTATTTTTTTTGGACCAGCTCTTATCTTGCCAATGAACTGTGATGTGCCTGTGCAGCAGAGCTGTCAGTGCCCAGCGAAAGGTGTCAGGGTTCTCCGGGGCAGAGCCCCGCGCCGACGTCCCACGGACATGTCCCAGCCCTTTACAGAGGGAGAAAAAAGCCCTTGGTTTTCTGTGTGGGGAAACACTTTCAGGTGCAGCTCACTTTCAGTATTCGGTGTTTTCAAAACAGGTATGTGATGGTCTTCAGAGGTACGGGACACCAGCCAGCACCACCAAAGCTACTGCTGGAAAATCCCAGCATTTGGTGACTTATTTAAACAGCCCACTGGTTTTCCACGCCTGAAAACTCATCCCCAGGACTGTGGGAAGTAAACTTCCAATGTGTGACCTTCCAGTGGGTGTCAGCCCAGCGAACGGGGAGCGCTGCTTGGGGAGCATGCTCTGCCCCCGTGCTTGGGCTGCTCCCCTTGTCTGTCGACTCCTATTAAAAGGCCGGGCGCGGGCCTGGTTTTCCCCTTCAGTTCACCAGAGTAATCTGCGCAGTATTCCAGTAATTAAAAAAAAAAAAAAGTCATTAATTATTAAGCAGGCATGTATCTGGGGTCAGTGAGATAACTCTGTTTAAGAGACAGAACTCTGTTTGCGAAGCTATTTGTGCAGAACAGCTGTTTCTGCCGCGCATTGTGGAGGGAAGAAAATTTATAAATAAAAAATGTCAACAAAGGCTCCGATAGGAATAGCCCAAAGTTTGGATGACACAGGAGCCTTTACAGACTGCCTTTCTCCGCCTTTGAAAACCAATTGGGATTTTTCAGTGGTAAAAATTGTTTGACCTGCCTGTGAAGCCTGGGGGTGATCCCAGCCCCCCGAGCCCCACTGCCGGCAGGGGCTGGGCGTGCTCGGGGCAGGGAGCCCTGCTGGCCCCTGGGCTCTGCCCTCCAGCCGGGCACCACATCCCCCTACCCCACAGCGAGGGGCTGGGGGCTGCGTGGGAGCGGGGTGGCTGGTCCCAGCCCATCCTATCCCATCCCACGGGACAGGGAGAGGGCAGGAGCAGAGCCTGGCCAGCCACCCCACGTGCCCTCGCTCTGCCTGGCTGCAAGGCATCCCAGTGTCCCGGGCAAGGAGAGCAGCAACTGCTCCCTGCATCTTCTGGTCTTGTTATCATCCACCGGCACTTAAACCCCTAATAGCTTGTGCAAAATTAGCTGTACTGGGAAAGCATGTGTACTTCAGCTCTTCACTACCTAATGCATCAATTAAGCCCCGCTTTCTCTGGGAAAGGCATGGGGAGGCTGGCAGGAGGAGAGGGCAGCGCTGGGGTGAGTGGAGGGGACAGCTGCTGTGCTCCGGGGGTTGGCACCGGCCCCGCTCAGACCCCTGGCATGGGGCTCGGGGGGCCCTGGCCCACTGCACGACAGCGGCTTCCAGAGGAAAAATAAAAGGGGCTGTGGCATGAAGGGAATTAGCGTAGAAATGTGCTCCCCAAGTGTGGGAACTGCGAATTATACAACTCAAGTGACAATTCTCACGTCGCTGCGAGGATGGGCATTTGTAGGTGTGGCTGCCCGTTGTGTGAAGAGCGCAAGGCTTTTTTTTTTTTTCATTATGTTTAAATAATAAAAACTATGTGCTTAAAAAACCAAAACCAAACAAACCACAGCCCTAAACGAATGCCATTAAAATCCTTCACCTGGGATAACAGAGAGATCAAGAGCAGAGAGAGACGCAGGCTCTGGTTTTGCTTTACCTCGTTGCTTGGCTCGCCCCTCTGACTTCAGGCTGCTGGGAGGGAGCCATCTCTTCCGCAGCAAGAACTGGTTGTTTTCCACTGGTTGTAATTACAGGTCAGATTGAGCTCATATGCATAACACAACGCAGTTCCCAGCATTAATTTTGCATCATCAGAACTGGCATATTTAGAAGACAAGTGGTCAGGATCCTGGGGGTGCTGGGGAGAATGATGTGGGGGGAGACGCAGAAGGGCTCCTCGGGTGGCCCCAGCAGTAAGTTGAGTCTGTTTGGCTGGGTCGCTGTTTGAACGCTCTATTTGTATCTGAAAATTATCTCATTAACCAGGTTTAAAAACCCCTGTGATGCTGTTGCTTCAGCCAGGTTGAGAGCAGACCACTGGCACAGGACCCTTGGGCAGCCACCTTGGGGTGCACTATTCACCGAGGGTGGCCCCGGAGGAGGCCAGCATTGGGCACAAACTGGGCTGAAAGCATTGGCCTTTGGTGATCATGTTTTGAGTGAGGGGGGTGGTTGGGACTAACTACAATGCTCGTAGAAAGCTCGTGTGCCATGGGCTGAGTGCTGTAGTGCTCATGTGCCTGTGGATCAGGCTCTGCTCTGCTTTAGCAAGAGGTAAATCAGCCATCGGGGGCTTCTGCTGCGAGATGCACATTAAGTTACTGCACGCTTGAGTGTGTGCTGCTTACTGGTGTAATGCGCTGCTCAGGATTTATTTTGATCCCGTGTTGAAGGCCCCCACTACTTTCGGAGGAGTTTTTCCCGAGGGGTTTTTGTTTGGTGCCAGCTCGAACAAAGAACTTAGATGCTGTAGGGAGGCTGGGCTCCCCGGAGGAGACTCTCCTTTGCTCTCCTTTGGTGCTCTTCCATTTCAAAGAGGGGAAAATAACCGTAAAGCAGTTGTGGTCAGGCTGCAGCGGCAGCAGAAGACAGCAGATAGAATCAAATCTGTTTCCTGCCTGGTGCGACCCGGGGCAGCCCGGCCAGCTCCGGATGCTCCAGCAGCTTGAGGAGCAGAGAGGGTTTCTCTTGGTCTCAAAATGACTCCGCAGCCGGCCGGGCACTGCAGCCCTCATCCTGCCGGCACTCCTCCCAGCGCGAGCTGCACGGGCGCTGGCACCCAAGCATGGTCTCCAGGGACAAAACCAAAGAGTTTGGCTACATGCACTCTGAGGGCAGCCAAAAATGATTTGAGTGAGCTGATAATGCCGTTTCCTTGTTTTCAAAGTGGACTTCTGAGGGGTTTTTTCCTCCTCTGCTTCTTTTTGACTCCTCCTTATTGCTCCCATTTGAGGAGTGGTGAGCATCGCCCTCTGATCGTGCCCTGTGGCTGGAGAGCCCACCTTCCCCCGCACTGCGTGGGTGGTAGGTGCAAAAAACCCCACCTCTGAATCCCAGTCTGTGTTTGCAGCTCTTAACTCTTGGGTCATAAATAACAACTATTGAATGTTAAATTTCTGTATTCCTCTACAATAGATTTAGCTCTTTTACAGCCCTTTGCATTTCTAGATTTCCAAGTGTTTTACCAGGGTGGTTAAGTCGGATTATCCTCATTTACTTATGAGGGAGCTGAAGCAGGGGCAAGTGAAGGGACTTCCCTGTCAGAGCAGGTCACAGCTAGAGGAAAACACCGGGCTCCCCTTCGGCAGCCTCCTGCCCTCCCACTAGCAATCCTGTTTCCACTTTTCTATTAGAAAAGTCCAGCATGGCCAACCACACTGGAATTAATTCTTCTTTTAAATGAATCACGCTAAAAAATTCATGACGCAGGAGCGGAAGGATTGTTTTTCAGAAGAAGCCTTGCCTGCAGGAGGCACAGATCCTGGCAAAGTAAACCTTGATCCTCCCTGTTTCCTGAAGCAGGCAGAACCCATGAATAATGAAAAACCGTCCTCCTCCTGAAAAGCCCCCTGGGCTCCCACCCCACGCGGGGCTGGCAGCCTTGCTTCCATGGCGAAGTGATCCCAATGGTCAGGTCAGAAAAACTTATCTTTTTTTTTTTTTTATTGCCCATCAGAAGTGGGCCCGAAAGGAAGATTCACCCACCCACTAGCCCTAGCTGCCCCCTCCGCTCACACCCATTGCTGCGCCCCTGCCCATCCCTGCGCTCCTGCCCATCCCTGCACCCGGCTGCTTTTCCTCAATGAAATCGCTCCTGGTGACCTGCTGCTTCATGGGCAGTGACCTCCCTTCCACGCAACCACGGGGCAGCTGGCACGCCTGTGGTACCCAGGGCAGGGGGATGCTGCTATTACCTGCACACCTAGCATGGTGTCTGCAGGCTCTGTGTCCCCGAAAGCCGCAGCCCGCTCCCCAGCTGCACAAAGTGGGCTTCTCTTACACTTTTCCCTCCAACCACTACAGGGCTGCACGCACAGACGCCTTCACAGAAAGGCCTTTTGAGTTTTATTTCAGCCAGAAAGCACCAACTGGTAATGAAATGGGAATACAGAAGGCTGAATAAACTCAAACCTGGCTTGGCACTCCCTGCGGTGGAGTGCTTCCCCGCCATAGGGTCTGCAGTCCCTGCCCGCTGCTACCATTTCCCTGACGATTTGGTGGGCAGCGTGGGCGAGCCCCCCGGCCGGGTGCTCTCATGGCACCCTAGCCCTGTGCCTGTCCCTGGTTTGCCCTGTGTCACCCCCCGGCTGGGCAGCGAGCCCCGGTAGGGCTGCGTGGCAGTCCCATAAGTAAGCAATATATGTACTGGCAGGAGTGCCTAATTGTTCCGGTTTAATGGCTTTTTAACTTAATCATCCTCCAGACAGAGGGAGCAAGGGGAAGCGCCACTTGACAACACTTCTGAAACGCTTCAGCATTGAAGCGTGGAGCGGCTCCGCGTTGGCGGGCGTGGGGAGGGGTGGACAGGCAGGCGTTTTGCTGTGGATCTAAAGAATCATAGAATTGTCTAGGTTGGAAAAGACCTTTAAGGTCATCAAGTCCAACTGTTAACCTAACCCTGCCATCCCACCACTAAACCATGTCCCTAAGCACCTCATCTATTCTTCTTTTAAATACCTCCAGGGATGGGGACTCGACCACCTCCCTGGGCAGCCCATTCCAGAGCCTGACAGCCCTTTCGGTGAATATAGGTGACGCACAGGTGCAACGCACGCATGGAAGGCTGGCTGGTTCCTTCCTTTCAGTAACGCTCAGCATTTTCTCTGCACCTCGGTATCCAGAACACCTATTTGCTACCTAATGCACCTTGCTACAGCGAGAAGTGATGCACCGAGGAGTTAACAGAGCAATTCCAACAGCATTATCTCAGTGACCACATTGCTGCATTTCTTTGCTGCTTTGCAAAAATTGGGGCAGCTAAAAGGCAGACTTGCTAAGTGCTGGCTGGCTTTTCTGGGGTTGTAGCCCTTCTACAGCATGTTGCCAAGGGAAAATGTGAGCTGTTAGATTTAAACACAACTTCTTTCTTATTTGCCCTAGTAAAGAACACAGGCTCCTCATCAATTTTTCTTTTGATTCGAGTCTTAAAATGGTTTCTCCAATCAAGTACGTTATCTTTAAGGCAAAAAAAAACCCAAAACCAAAACCACCTCCAAAAATCCTCTTGCCTAAGGGGTGAAGAGAAGCATGTAGTGGTTTGTTTTCATAGGAAAATCAGCCTTTGTTCAGAGAAGGAATCAAACATGCAGGGACTTTGACTTGGAACGAGTTAACCAGGCGTTTAGCAATACGGTTTTATAACAACATGTGCGTGATTTCTACTGAACTGCATGACAAGAAGTGGCCAAAGCTGCAATTGGCAACAGCAGGACTGTGTTTGCTAAGGAAGGTCCACTTCAGTATTTGGCATGGTCCTGCCCACAACCAGAAACTCGCTCGCTTATTGCAAGAGCTTACATATGACTTTCAAATATGTACATTTGTGCAGTAAATAACATCATCTGCTCGGAAAAAAATGTCTGCATCTATGTCAGGAGATATCTCCATCAGTATTTACTGGGAAATTGTTTGATGGATGCGTATGAATTGGGTCACGCTGCACCCACCTCTGAGACTCGTGTGAAAGGCTTTTTGTTTGGGGGGCTGATTTCGGATGGTGTCTATGTGCTGTTACTTATGGCCACAGCAGGTTCCTACCTGCTGTATTTGTGGTCCAGCTGGAAAGGGGGTCTGGTGTGGCTGGTGCCTGTGGGGAGAACACCTGGGCTGGGGACAGAGCACAGTGGCCACCATTTACTGTGCTAGGGGCCTGACAGCAGCTGAGCTGCTGAAGGCTTCTCTGCGCCGTGAGAAGGTGGGAGCCGGATGAGCTCTGGGTGCGTTTCTCGGTCTGGGCTCAAGCCTCTGCAGAGTTAGTCACCCTGTTTCTTGGCTGGTTTTCTTTGCTTTGAAAAGCATCTTCCATGCAAGGCAATTGCTACATTTGCAGTCCCTTCTGTGCTCATCCAGACTCCGGAGACCCCTCTTCTCCCTTAGCGAGCACAGTTGCTATCGGGGCCCTGGGGATGCTGCTCCTCTTCTTCCCTTCCCTAGCTACCCTATGGAGGGTCCTGGGCAGAGCCCACACATCGCACTCTGAGCTGGGTGTACCTCCACGGATACCAGAAAGGCTAAAAAATCAGCCTTTTCTTAGCAGTCACGCTGCGGGGAGGGAGGTGAGATGGACTCCCAACTGGAAAATGCCTTTTCTGCCCTCCTCTGTTGAAAACCATCCTACTGTGAATGTAATACTTTTTCCACAGCTCTAGGAAATACGATAATAGGTTGCACATTCAAACCAGCTGCTCATTTATTTTTTCAACTGCCTCTGAAAAATGCTTGTAATTAGGAAAAATCTATAACAAGAAGTACAAACAAATCAAAGTCTGTCATTAGCCAGAAAGAGTCAGCTCTCTGCCTTAGCTATGGTTTTATTAAATTAGAATAATGAAGCAGAAGCTATACAAAGAAAAACAAGTGCTTTGGAAAGGTCTGAAAATATACAGCCATCAGTTTAGAAAACACATTTTCAAACTTAAACGTGAAGCTGTAAACATGTTAGCTTGTGCTGTTCTAATACCTCCTTCTGTAAGGCTGCATGAACCTTAAAGAAATACCCTATGGAAGGGAAATGGGAGGAAGTCTTCTGTAATGCTTTAAATTTAAACTGCAGAACTGGCAGAACCGGCCCCAGAGCAGATCCCCATGGGACCTGGGGGTGGCTCTGGGGTGGCCCCGTCAGCAGTGGTGTCAGCAGCACTTTGGCAGTGGCCAGCCGGAGTGAAGGGCAGCAGGGGAGGCAGTGCCACGTGGGACCCAAAAGATGGTGGTGGTGGCATTATGGATTTGCCTCATCTCCTTTGGGAGATTTAGTCCCCCCTGCAAAAATGCCCTGCTTGTGCACGAGGGGCATTGCGGAGCGATGTGCACTGGGGCAGCTGGGATGCAGGGTGTGGAGAGGAAGGACATCCTGGAGCAAGGGGACAGTCCCCAGGGCATCTGCACTGTGTCACACCTATGGCCAGAGCTTCAGGACGGAATCATGCTTCCATAGGTTTGATTTCTGCAGGGAAGGTGTTTTCCTGGCTCTGCTGGAGCCTGCAGATCGTCCCATTCATTGCCTGGCTCCATACTTGCTTTGTACAATGTCTGGGCACACACAGAAATCTTGAAGACCTCTGTGGCCCTCGGGACAAAATGCGGGCAGGCTGCTCAAGGACACTGCTGCTGAAGGACCTGCTTTCTTGCAAGCACTAGAATAAGCCTGTTCTGATGCATTTCACTGCTTCAAAGTTCATTTTTTCCCATCCGTTTCTTTTAATAACTGCCATATGATAGTCCATTGCTTTCAAAAACAAAACAGAAATGACCTTGCCATTATGAGCAGAAAAATACTTTCAAAAATCTTCACTCATGTGTTTTACAATGTATAGTTGTGAGCTGGAAAAATGAGTCTTGCCCTTAATGCTCCTTAAATAGAGGTGCTGCGGGGCTGCAGCCGGGGCACTCTCTGGTCCTGCTCCAGGGTGTGGGGCAAAGCTGATGGCCCTGTGCAGGGTCAGGGTCAGGACCCCACCAGTGGCACTTTCCATTGTTAGATCCAGCCAAAGCCAGACTTGGGGCTCATCAGCTTTTAAATAGCATTGGCATGGGGGTGGCAATCTCACCCTTGTGCATAGAGACAAGGCAGCCGTCCCTGAGCCCATGGGCTCAGTGGTGTGTGGGAAACCCTGGCACAACTGCCACAGTGGGTCTGGTTTGAGAAGTAGTTTTTATTTGTAATTATTTCTGGGGTTTTTAAGCCGTGATTTCTGAAGCTTCAGTCCGTGGAACACACACATGCATGTGCGTGTTATTTGGTCGGAGTGAGTTTGCAGGATGGTAACAACATCGCCTCACGTGTGCGTGCTGATATTTACCTGCAGGTTGCAATCCCACCCCCTCTAACCAAGAGTAAGGGCCACTGAGAGTCAGTAACTGGGCTGGCAGCTTCCTTCAGCTGGTAACTTTAATGAGCAGGATCACTCGTGGCGGTTTGAAGTAGAACAATAAAAATTACTTGTTTTGGAGTTTGAGCCCACACTGAGCATCCAAATCTGCACTCTGGGCCCCATCATCTAAATTTCTGGTTGTTTGTGGACTACAGGTCCAGTCATGTACTCTTTGGTCTGCCTTTCCTGGGAAAACCCCTCTGTGAACAAGAGTTTTTGATTACGAACTTCTGAACTGTTTGTCCACAACCGTTTGTAAACAAGCCGCCAGCACAGAGGCAAGGGCTTTGCCACCCACAGCAGCTGGGCGAGCCCCTCCAAGCTCCGCCGTGCTCCCTGCAAAATCTGCTTGGCCCTTTCCCCCTGCCGGCACCCACCACTGCTCCTGGCTCCGGTAATTGGGAAAGGTGCCCTGGCCCATGGCATGCACTGCCAGGAGGCATGGGAGCGTCTGGAGCACGGAGCATCGCCCAACCTGGCCAGCCCAGGGCAGCTCCTCGCCCCCGGCGTCCTGAGCAGGCCAAAAACTGCCCCTAGCAGGGATCCGCTGGCAGACAGCACCGCTGGAGACAGCTCGCTGAAGGAATGTTTGTTTATTGCTTCAGCACCAGCCACCAGAAAAAAACCCCAAACCTAAACCTGGATAATTGAATATTCATCTTCTGTGAATTCTATTAATTCTGCATTTTGTGTTCTGAAGAGCAAAATAATTGCCGTAATTTCATTTCAAAACGTAAAGTAAATAACCATGAGCCTGTCATTTTTCTGTGTGTTTTCACTGAAAGGAAATTCATCCGCCTGCCTGCTTTCATTATGAAATGATCAGTGGGGCCGCTAGAAGAACAGCATATTTATTTTTACATTTCTCTGCAAAAGCCTATTTACGCTAAGTGGCACAGTTAACATTGCCAGTGATTTCTTTGTCCTGATTTTAAACAGCCTTTTAAAACCCAGCATTAATTTAAACAAGATAATATAAATTAAATTATGTGGTTTGGTGCAGTTCAGTGTTCCCCCATTCAAAGGCTCTGCCGTTTTTTAAACAACCCCTAAGGAGATGCACTTTAATATTAATCAGTGCTAAAAAAAAATAATTTTTAAAAATCAGTTTTTATCCACTAGAGAAAAGCACCGGAAGGAGATTAAGTTTAAATGTCTAGATTTGGGATCTGGCATGCAGGATACCTGCAGCAGCGGGGCAGGCAGAGAGGGGGTCTGGGGAGAGCTGGTGAAAGACAATTGGGCATGGGGGGTGCATGGGGGGTGCGTGGGTCGGTGAGTGGCAGCACTCCCCTCGAGCGGCCGTTTGGGTAAAGCAGCCAGTTAATGCAAATCCCGGCTGGAAAGGGCGCCTGCGGGAAGGTTTCCCCACTCCTCCAGCCGTGTGTGTGGCGTGACCCCGGCTGGGGCGGCCGCTGGTTCTCCCGTGGGGCCAGTAGCTCGGCAGGGGCTTGGCAGTGAAAAGCTGCCTGCGAGAGAGTTGTAAAAAGTAGGTTTTATGGTTTCTACGCGTCTCCCGGGAGATGTGAAGGAAGTCTCCATATCTGGCCTTTTTTCTCGCCCACCTTATCTTCTCATCAATGTTTACCAGGCACGCTATTTTCTCATGAAAGAGAAACCCCTGTTTTCAAAACTGGGACCTTTTGGCATCTGTGCTACTTACACACTATTTCCTTTGGCTGGGGGCCTGCAGACGGTGTTTCTGCGTCGGAACAGAGGGGTGAAGGGAGCAGTGACACCGGTTGGTGCTTCTGCTCTTGCGTGCTCAGACTGAAGGCCAGCAGCTCCAAGGGCGGTGCGAGCCACCTGCGGTCCTGCCTGGTCCTGCGCTCGGTGCAGGCAGGCGCAGGCAGCCCCTGTGCCAGGGGCAATGGCCCTGGGGTCTGCCCTCACCAGGGCATGCAGCATCATACTTATTTATCACTTACTATTTACCACATCAGGCCTTCACACGTTATATTTCATCAAGTACTAAAGTTTAAACTGCCTCAACCTCCAGGAGCAGCAGCATCGTTCTGCCGTGTTCCAATTTATCCTCTTTTGGTGCAGTAAGCGTGGTAGCACCATCACCCACCCGCTGTCCTGTCAGATCCATCCTGGGGCCGGCAGACCCTCTTCATATAGATGCTGCAAAACTTGCTTTTGCCGCAGCGCACAGGAAATGCCCCTGACAAACCCTTCGATCCGCCAGCAGGTACGAGCTGCCCCGTTACCGACAAACACATTCGCAGCTCTAACTCACAGCTCCTGCAGGCTGGACGTGCCTGTGGGTTGGGGCACAGCAGCACGCTCCTGCCACTCCTCTGCCCCCCTGCAGCAGCACCCACTCTGCATGCAGGGAGGGGAGAATGTTGGGGCCTTAAAATAACCGACCTGGATAACTCGGGTGGCAAGGCAGCAACCCCAGCCAAGACACGTGGCATCCCTCCTTCTCAGTGACTGCAAATCGATGGGTTTATCCCACCTTGCCCTCTGGCTGTCTCCCAAGGTTCGGTGATCCCTGCAGGGAATTATTTTGGGGAGCACGCTGACAGCTATCGGGCTGCTCCCTTGTAAGCAGCGACCTACTTCTGCCCAGTGAGATTGCGGATTGATTTCTAGCTGATTTCTGACATCATGGGTTTGGGGTTTTTTTTTATTTGGAGAGTTTGGGGAAGGGCTGGGGAGCCCACGCAGCTGCATGAGCTGCTGCTCCGCTGAGCAAATGCCCCACACCGGTGCATGCCGGGGTGTGCTGCCGCGAGCAGGGCAACGGGTCGTCCCCTCCAGATTCCAAACTGCCCCGGTTTTGCCGGGCTGCCCCACGTGAGGCTCTGCAGCGCCGTGCAAGAGCATGGGTCAGGACCAGGACGTGGTGCTGGGCAGGGCCGGGAAGCAGGCATGCCCTCCCCTTGCCTCCTGCCCTTGTTCCCCTCCTCTGTTTGCTAAAACAGTGGGACCCCGATGGGTCCTGTGGCAGTCGGTCGGGCTTATGGTGAGGAACCCTCCTTAGCCAAATCCCGCCGTGCAATGCCTCAGTGACACCCACGAGCACCTGTGGGCTGCAAACCTGGCACAAGCTCATGGCCCCCTCCAGCGTGAACCCATGCTGTTGTTTAAGGGGACCTGAACTTGGTCAAAGAAACTCCCAGTCTCTTTGCAGGGACTTGTTACTCTGGGGCAGGACGGTGGTGCTGGGAGAAGCCCTGAAAATGCGGTGCTGTGGCTGTGCCAGGCCACGCTCCGGCAAGGAGTCGGGTGTGCAGCCCTGGTGCTCCCGTGATAAGGAGACTCACCAAACCCCTGCCTGCCCCCCATGCCCTCTCCCTGCACGGGCTGTTGGAAAGCAAGGCAGGGACTGATCCATCCCCCGGGCCCGTGGCTGCTGGGTGCGGGGGGGAGCTGCCTCTGCCCCAGGCAAGACCCAGCACAGCAGTGTCACCAGAACTGCTGCTTCTCCTGCCTTGCAAAGCCTCCTCCCTGCTGCTGACTTGGGCATCAGCGCAGTGTCCTGGGACGTGTGCCGGGTGTGAGGCTGGGGAGTCACTGCCCAGCAAGCAAGTCCTTCTCGTCAGGCTGCTTAGCCCAGATAATGTGCTGGGCAGGAAAGCTGATGCCATTCCAGCCGCTTGCTGCTCAGCCGGCTGTAAGCAGCTTACGGGGCTGGCACCAGGGCTCTCTCCATGATGAAGCCCTCTCCTGCCAGACCCGAAGGCAGGAGGCTCCTGCAAAGCGCTTGGGGCGTTCCTTGTGCAGCAGAAGCGAGAGGTGTTTGCAAGGGCGGCCCGTCACCTGGTGGGGGGGGGGGTGTCCATGTGTGACCCCTACCCACACCCTCGCCAGGCACCCGGGCAGTCTCAGGGCAAAGGGGGTCAGGACTGTGGGTGCAAACCGCCCTGGTTCTGGAGCAGGCTGCTGGACACGCTCCCTGATTTTTTCTAGAAATGGGTCTAATAATGAGACCCATCAGTTTACATAGAATTAGTCCTGTTCACTTAACCACCAAATTATGACTTCAGAGATTCAATCTCATTAGTTGGCCAGCGAGCTTGGCAGGATGATCCCTCTTCTCTCATTACGTTACAAAAGTACTAAGCCTTTGCCCTGGCTGCTATTTTCTCCGCTGCAGCCGGACCAGGGGATTTGGCAGGGTTCCTGCGGCAGCCGCCTTAGCCAAACAGATGAAGCCTCATTAGCACCTGTATCAGGGAGGTATTTATTTCCATTAAGACAGCATGGAGGGTGCTTTCCTGCTGGGCACAGCGCAAACACAGCAGGAGACAAAGTCCTACTCCCCTTTCCTCGAGAGCTCCCTCACCGCTTGGCAGCTATTTAAACTGTCTGCCAAAATCAGACTGAGCCACAGACGAGCATGTCTGTGGCTCTGCTCTTCCCTCTTGGCAGCCAGCGGTGGCACCCCGGCAAGTGTGGGGACGCGGGGTGCCTGCAGCCCCTGGGGACGGGGCTGAGACGAGGCAGCCCGCTAGCATCTCTGGGACAGTCAGCACGCCCTGTCCCTGGAAATGGCTGCAGAAGGGCTGCTGGGGGGAGGCTTTGCTCTGGATCTGGTCATACGTGTGCTGTGTTGCACACCATGGGTGAAACCAGTGGTAAGAGATAGGCTGAAAAACTGAGCTCTTCACTGGGGTCCTTATGCCCAGAAGGGTGTTTGCTGGTAACCTGCCACCAGAAAACACCAGCCCCGTTAAATCTCCAGGGGTTGTTTTTAATATGCTGGAGGAAGAAGGCAAGGTCTTCACATTCCTCCCACACTTAAACAGATCTGGGCTGACCAGAACCAGCGCTGTGCGCTGGGGCACACAGAGGAGGCAATGTTAAACCCCGGCGAGGCGAGGCAGAGGAGCCAGCGGCGAGGCAGAGGAGCCAGCCCCGGGGCAGGCAGGGCTACGGACAGGCTGCCTTGCTGCTGGGGATCACAGCAGCAAATTTATGCCTTCTGGCTTTTTTAGGAAGCTGTTCCCTGGGGTTGCTGCTTCAGAAGTATTGCTCCCTGCTCCTCCTGCCTGTGAACATTTTTTTTTGCTAAATTAGAACTTAATTCCTGTACAAGATGTCCATCAGTTTTCTAGCCAGCCCAGGGCAAGAAATCTCAATCTATAGTTTGCAACCAAGCTGTTAGGCATGGAGGAAGCAGCCCGCCAAGGAAAAGTCACGGTGCAGGTAGTGGCTGGGCAGAGCTGTGCCCAGATGTGGCTCGGGGACGGCAGCACATTTTGTAAGATAAACCACTACTTGGTTGTAAGATTTTGCTCCAGGACCACACAAATCCAGTACAAATGTTTTAATCAGTGAACCTCTCTCAGTCTCCTACTGTCATTTTGTCTTTCTCAGTGACTCAGGCTGAAGGCATTTTTTCCCTCTTTGTCCCCTTGTCCCTTCTCAGGTAGAGATAAGGGGGAAACTGTGGGCCAGTAGCAACACCCAAGCTCTCTCATAGAAAGGGAATGATCGCCATGCGTCTCTCACTGGTGTTTCCTCTTCCAGACATTGGGATTTCAGTACATCACTCTGTGGTTGTGCAGTAGTAATAGCACAGCACATAAAAGGGCACTCTCAGTCTGAAGCCATTTCTATTAACAGCTTACAGTCACACCTCAGTTGTTTCCTGTAACACCGCCAGAGTCATAAGGAACCTTCCCTTTTCTTAACATTTACAACTGTGTCAAATCAAGACTTAAAAAATTTATTATTATGCGTGGTGATGCAATTTCTTAAAGGTCAGGATACAGAAAGGAAAAGGTAGGCAGCTCTGTGCAGTTTGGGTTGCCTAAGGCAAGTCAGTGAGGCTCTGAAAGCAGGCAAAGGCTGTCCCTGCGCGAGGACACGGGCAGAGGGGTGAGGACTCCTAAGAGCAGAAATGGCCTGAGCAGGCAGCAGGAGGGAGAGGGTGCAGGACAGATTCCCAGGAAAGGTGCTGGGGTGATCCCGGGTCCCCAGCAAGGTGGCCAGCAACGCTTCCCCTCTCTTGCAGCAAGTATAGAAAGAAGCTAGAGCAGATCACAGCGAAATAACCATCAGTGTGGACAAAATACCAGAACACAAATGACAGGCATTGTAAGAACAATTGAGAAGCATTTAGTAAGATAAGTCTTAAAATAGAGTTATGCTTCATTAGTCGAAGAATTAGATAAATGGCTACTGGAGGTAGCCTTTCTACACACAAGTTTGCTATAGTTTTCAGTCAGTGCTGCTCTTGCCACCCATTAAATACAAGACATTAAAATCAATCATTAATAGCTTTAAAAGGTTTGTGCAACAACCACCATACTCACTCATGTTTGAATGTTAACGAGGGTATTTTTCCTTAACAGTGGATTCTTTTAGATAAATTACAGAGATTATTAAAAAATTATCTATGCCAGTTATTTTTTTTCCAATACATGTTTAGACTAGGCTCCTGAAATAAGTTCCCGAAGCTCCAATTTGAAAAGCCAAAGGTTAATCCCTTAAGAGCTCAATGAACAATCATTAAGGGGATAGAAAGCATTGGTGCGGTGCAAGCAGAGGCTGGAAGGCAGGAGGGAAAGATGTGCCCACCGCAGGCAGAGCCACTGGCCTGGGAACAGGGAGTGGAGGGTCCCGCTGCCGGAGCAGGCGGGCACGGCCCCACGGGTGCTGCCAGCGGGTGCAGCGTGCCCAGGGCAAGCTGATTTGATTTCTAGGCAAAAAAGCCAAATGCTAAAAGAGGGAAAGAGCGTAAAATTGACTTGAGGGGAAAGAGGGTCTATTTGGTTTGCCTGAACCATTTTGGGAGCGCTTGTGGTTTGGATGGCTCCACACCTTGTCTATCTGTGTGTCTGGGAAAGGGTGAGCAGCAGCCGGGCAGGAGCAGCATCGCTCGGTGCCCACCTGGGCAGGCACCTGGAAGGAAATAACGTGCAAAATGGTTGCAGATGGTGGATGGTACAAAAGCAGAAAAGCAACTTGTTTGGTATGAAACAGAAGACAAGATCAGGGACATAAGGAATGGAAGCTCAAATAAATCAGATTCAATGAGAGACCTGATCCCAGCGTGATTCACTGAAAATAGGGGGGTTCTGATGGGGATGAGCCATTTGCAGGGACAGCAGTCACAGCTGACCTGTAATGCTACAGGGACTGATGCAGTCTGTAATGGCACCGTGCCGAGTCACCTGAACGTCCATCAGCTGGTCTGATTTCCCAAGGGAAAGTGGAAACTCGTCTGGTTTAGCCAGGACTTCCCACCAACGCTGCACTGCGGTCTGCTCCTGGGGAGCGTTTCTGCCTTGTGTCCACATGCGCACGTCACCTGGGACATGTGCTAACTTTGCTTTACAGC
This sequence comes from Gorsachius magnificus, assembly GCA_034008185.1. Taxonomy (NCBI): domain Eukaryota; kingdom Metazoa; phylum Chordata; class Aves; order Pelecaniformes; family Ardeidae; genus Gorsachius; species Gorsachius magnificus. Next base: position 39,865,386 of record CM067087.1, read on the forward strand.
ATCTCGGAACAGGTTTATATTTATGTTTCAACATGCCTATAATTTTTTTTGTATAGTGAATTAGATACAGTCCAGGTGAGTCTATCTGTATTTGGAATTTAAATAAGGGAGGTGGGGACTTGGGGACAGAAGAGTCCCTGCAGTGGTGCCGCTTCCGACCAGGACTGCAATGCTTCAGTTTTTGCAGCTTAATCTGAAGCTGTTGCTTCAGCAGCTGCACATTAAATTAGAAACGGTCTTAGTAATGATTGCCAGGATATTTGTTTCCAGTAAGAGCTGAGCTGGCATTTCTTTGTACTACACGATTAGCTTTTCATTAAGCTTTTTTCTTTCAGGTACTGACGTATCTGTTTATGCCTCAGCATCACCTCTGTCCTAATTGTCAATAGGAGCTCTCGAATTTTACCTTAAGTTGCCAAATGCATATTGAAGTTTCACTGACTTACAGAGAGCTGAGGGATGCCTGGGTGCTCCGAGACATGGCCAGGAAAACATTCCACGCTCTGGGGCTCAGGCCAGCAGCAGGACAGGAACTGGCTGAGAGCGTCCCAGTAACGATAGGCGACTGCGACCCACACAGTAGCTCCCAGGGCAGAACGGCTCCGGGAGGAAGGAGGCCAGAGCAGCTGGGAGAGAGAAAGAGCTGCAGGATAATGAGAAAGGGAACAATAGCTGGAGGAGGAATTAAAGGGTCTGGCTGCGGAGGCATCAGCGCAGAGGTATTGCTCAGGGTGCCCCTACCCCCACCAGCTTCAAACCTGTTGGAAGAGATTCCAAAAAAGAGGGACTTCTAATACTTAGTTGAACTCCTGTCACTTCTTTGTCATTACAGTATTTTCAGATATTCCCAAAATAAAACAGAATAGAGTATTGGCATCAGGACAGCTAAAAATCCAGGATTCATTATGTGGCAGCACTAAACTGAATAATTTAGTTTCCATTTCCATGACTGGTATTTTCAAGGCCCTTCCTTCCCCAAACTAAACCCTTTGGGCAGGAATGTGAGGGAAGGAAGTTTGCAAAAAGGCCACCAATCCCTGATGGGAGGAGGGGATGGGCAGGGCTGGTGCTGCCAGCAGGCAGGGGGACATCACCACTGCCCAGGACCACTTGGATGTCATCACCAGCAGTGAGACTTGGGCAAGGATTGCACGTTACTTACTCTTGTTGGAAAACCAGTGCCAAAGTAGATCCTTGGATCCATTAGAAAAACCACTGATTGATCATTACTGGTAGCTTCGGACCCTCGAATTCAAGAACAACTAAAATATAGCCAGACTCTAACATGGCCCACAGTTAAACAGAGCCTGTGCCATTAGCAGGGATGTGGTGAATAACACCAGGTTATGCTAACAGCCTTTGAAAATGCAATTCCAGGGTTAGATAGTCAGTATTTCCATGTTTGAATGCATAAGCACATTGCTGCTGTACAGCAAAGCCAAAGGGTATGTAGATGTTTGGGTTTGTCCACATGGAAATGACAATTCGACAGAACTCAGAACTTTTATATATTTATATTTTATTTTAGAAGTTTTATTTATTTATATTTTTTTATATTGTGTTCAGTTTTGGACCCGTCACTACAGGAAAGACATTGCATTGCTGGAGCGTGTCCAGAGAAGGGCAATGAAGCTGGTGAAGGGTCTGGAGCACAAGTCTTACAAGGAGCGTCTGAGGGAACTGGAGGTGTTCAGCCTGGAGAAGAGGAGGCTGAGGGGAGACCTTATCGCCCTCTACAACTGCCTGAAAGGAGGCTGTAGCAAGGTGGGGGTCAGCCTCTTCTCCCTGGTACTAGGTGATAGGATGAGGGGAAATGGCCTCAAGTTGTGCCAGGGCAGGTTTAGGTTAGACGTTAGGAAAAATTTCTTCACCAAAAGGGCCGCCAAGCATTGGAACGGGCTGCCCAGGGAAGTGGTCAAGTCCCCATCCCTGGAGGTATTTAAAAGACAGGCAGACGAGGTGCTTAGGGACATGGTTTAGTGGTGGAATGGCAGCGTTAGGTTAACGGTTGGACTTGGTGATCTTAAAGGTCTTTTCCAACCTAAATGCTTCTATGATTCTATGTTTTCCAGTGAATTAAGGGGCACTGGTTCCATTCAGAGCAAGGCAGTTGCTACAGCTCCTGGAGCAGCAGCCCAGCCTGCAGAGGTGGGTGAGCATCCAGACAAGACCAGCGCAGCTGCAGGGATGGTGCTTGCCCTTGGGCATGGCTGGGCCTCAGGGAATGGGCACCACCAACACCGGCCGGAGCCCTCCGGTGCAGCCAACCCAGCAGCTCCTATTGGACCTGATGGGGCTGGAGGGAGCCGCTGGCATGGCACGGGTGCCCTGGGAGACCGTCGGGTGCTCTGCACCACAGCAGGCGAGATGCACTATATGGAAAATGATGACTCACTTCAGCTCCATTGGGATAATAGCACGGGGTGAGATTTCTGCAGGAAATATAATACCATGTGGGGGTATATGACATGTTCCGCCTTTTATCTAGATCAACTCATGTAGAACGGATTGGGAAAGAAAATGTGGGTGCAGAATAAAGAAAAGGGGAAGGATAAAAATCTCAGAAGGGCTTCAGTAAGTGATTTTTGTTAACAGTGGCAAGAGGTCACCTCCACAACTTTTAAATTGCGCTTGTTGCTACCTCCAGTCCATAGAAAGGCAATATGCCAGGCTTTCACCCATTATTACATTACTGTCCTCTGATTTCTTCATCTTAGCTTTCAAAAATTTGTTTTAACACCTTCTTTCCATGTTGCACACACAGTAGGAAGTTTAGCACCTGAAAACATTATCTGATTTTAGGTCTCCTATATTTTTAGTGTTGACAAAATTTATTTTAACCAAATAGGTGACCTGATCAAATGCTATATTAAAATGTCAAGAAACAATTTTGCCTACGTTTAAGCATGTTTATAAAGAAATATCAAAAGGGAAATGCAATTGAAAATCCAATATTTTCTAATACTTACTAAATGTTAACAGATGATGTTTACCATTGATGTGATTTGCTGGTGATGCAATTGCAGGTATTTTCTAAGTAATATTCGACGGTCTCTGTTCCAGGATGGGACCCTGCCTCCAGCTGTGCCTGCTGGGCCCACACCCTGCTCTCCCAGCAGCCTACTGAGCTTTGGGAAGTGCATTCAAATACCTTCCCCCTGCACACCGGCATGAAGCTGGGGTCCAGGCACCTGCTCAGGGCCAGCGCTGGAGGCCGACACCGTGTGAATGTGCCAAGTGGCTGAGATTCGACTCCTCTGAGGGCATCTGCTGAGTGCCCTTTGCACATCTGGAACTGGCCAGGGGTGCAGCCCTTGCCATCCTGCCCCGTCCAGGGGACACAAGGCCACCTTTTTCAAGTCCCTGCCTTGTGTGGGAGTCCGGGATCCAGCCCTCCCACACACCCGCACTGCAATCCCATGGGCATGGAGCGAGGCAGGGCCAGCTCCTGCACGCCAGGGCCATCCCTGCACATGTCCCATGGCTCGGGGACATCTCCTTACACAAACAGTAAATTGTCGCTATGAGCACCGATTATAGAATCATAGAATAGGTTGGAAAAGGCCTTTAAGATCATCAAGTCCAACCATTAACATAATTAATAACATTGCCAAGTCCACCACTGAACCATGTCCCTAAGCACCACATCTACACGTCTTTTAAATACCTTTTAAATAGCCAGCTGTCAGAGGAGCCCTTGAAGATACCTCACGGATGCCCAGGGAGCACGGGTTTGCTGCAGACAAACCACAGAAAACCGAGAGCTTTGCTCTGATCTCCGCGGCCTGAAGAACCTGCCCACTATACCGATTACCAAATTCTTGCTGTCGGTATGGGTGCCTAACCGTACCTGTAAGCTCAATGTATCTGCAGGAGGCAAGACAGAGCTGAAACCTGCCTGGCAGGTAAGGAGTGAGGGCATATGCAAAACCCCCAACGTCTGGAGAGCTGTTCTGAGGAAACATGGCGCTCACACCCATTTCCATCACCTCAAACAAGATCACCGCTGGGATCACTAACACGGAGTGCAGAGTTAACAACGCTCTTGAAGCCACACAAAAACTCCCTGCAGCAGCAGGGCTGTGCATGAGCAGTGCCATGCAGCTCCCCTGAGCACAGCTCCCTCTGCTCCATCCGACTCCCGCTTCCTCACAGCCCTTGCTGGGCTGGGAATACCCAGCTGCCTTCCCTGCTGCTAACTTTGGTCCAGGTAACACAGAAAAAGACAGAGAGAGAGAGAGGGCAAAAAAACCCCAGCCCACCCATTACGCAGATGGACAAACCGGGCATTTAAGTGCAAGCTAGCTCTAGTGAAAATCAGAGTTATGTCTTGAAAATAGCTTTAGGGTGAGGCGTGTTGCTGCAGTCGCGTGCTCGGCTGTACGGGGAAATCCAGCTTTGCTGCAGCAGCAGTATGGATCTAGGGGTGCAAAAGGATTTTGTGGGGGCAAGAGGAGCTGGAAGGGGGCACCAGTCACCTGTGGGGCCCCACTGCCGGCCCCCATGGCTTCCCTGCCTGCTAGCTGGGTGGTGTCCATGTGGAGATGCGTCCCTGCAAACAGGAAAACCTGAGCCTGTACCCCACTGAGATACGCTCATAGGATGCTTTGGTTATAGCACCTCAGAGGGAGCGCTGTGTTCATTCCCCTCCGTGCATTAGATAGCAAGCACTTAACTGAAATACTTAATTTTGTCTCGCTTGGTGTGCGATCTTCACTGTTTCCTGTGTGTTTGTCGTCTTGGCCATTTGAGGAAACTGTGTAATGTGAGTATTAATGCACTATTAAACCTTCTCAATAGAATTGTCTTTCTTGGCTGGTAGCTGAACAAAAGATCTTTTCTACTGAGAATAGTAATTTCAATTTAAAATGGCAATATAAGAAGGAGGCAAGATGCTCCCTGCTGTAATTAGAACAAGTTTTCTGGTATTCTGCGTTATCTTTAGACTCTGGAAGTGTAGCTGCTTACTAGGATTAATGTCACCTCTATTAACTCTATTTATTGCTGTATTGGTATCACAGGAGCATCCCAGTGGCTGTGCTGATCAGAAACCATTTGCATATTCTGAAATACAGAAGGCACTGTGAAACAGCAGTTTTGTTATCCTTGTTGGTTTATAATATTAATAAAGGCAAAGAAGGATAAGAAAAAAGTATAGTATTCATCCCTATGGGAATATATGACAGTCATATTGGATACTTACCAGGGCCTTACGGACCAAGCGCTCTGAATTCTTGCGCTATCCACTCGCCACATTACCCACTATTGATTATAATCTTTTGCATGCACAATACTGCGTCATTCTGTCTTCCAAAGTTTACGCCCTGGTGGGACTCTGTCACTCCTTGGGGCTTACATTATGCTGTGCGCAGATCTACTTAATTAGCCCATGAACGGCTTTTGTTTTCAAGACAGCAAAATGTCAGCTCAGATATTAAAAATGCACACAGGCGCACGCCTCTCTCGCACCGGGGTGGGGGAGAGCAGCTTCCCGGGCCTCAGCAGCAGGCATTGGGGTATCTCCTTGAGGGCCGTATCACAGCAAGGCTTCTTCACCCGCTAAATAGCAGGCTGACAGTCTCCAAGAACAGCAAAAACGACAGCAACTTCCACTCTGCAGGGACAGCAAGCACAGGAGGGCAAAGCAGTGGCAAAGCAGACCTTGCTGGCAGCGGAGCTTTGGGCGCATATTCTGCTGGCAGTTTCCGTGAGCAGGCTGGGAACTCAGTTAAGACTTGCTTTCAACCAGCGGTGCATGTCGTATCTGCAACAAACAGGTCTAATTATTCTTACCAGCTCTTGAGCTGTCACTTCCCAGGTTTGTTTTCCCGGGAAAGGCAAACAGAGGCTGCCGAGGCTTGCAGCGGTGGGCAGGTCCCGTGCTGTGCCAGTCTCGCTGAGGTGCTGCAGCGGGCCAAGATGCTGCCATGCCGGGGTCGGGGTCCTCTGCTCCCTGTGCCACCCTGTGCCCCCCTCACCCCCTCCCAGGCTCCCGGGGGACAGGCACTCTTTTTCTGCAGCCGAGCAGTTCGTGCGGTGCGCTACGCAGTTGGATCCCTGGGGCTGGTGCAGAACCACAAACCAGAAACCCCCCCCGTCAGCCCTTCACAAGTGGGAAAAGGGAATATTGGGCATCCCTTGTGCGAGATTTTACATGCCTTCCTGGTTTTCTTTACTCTCACGGACACTTTTGTCTTGCATATCATTTCCTTGCCAGTGTTCAGCCTTCCACCTCAGTTGCTAAGGGCCACAAGTTCTTGCAGGAAGGTGACAGAAAATGCTTATTGCACAAAAGCAACTTTCCACATACCTGTCTGCTCGCCCTCAAAGTTCCCAAATAGATTTACTCACAAGTTGAGGCCAAACCTGGGCATATTCAGCATGTGAAGCTAAGGCTGGAAGGAAACCAAAACTGGGGCAAATAGCCATTGCTCACAGTCTGTCTACTATATATATTTTAATTATTTTTAGACAGACAAGGATGAGCTTTGCTTTTTTGGTAAAAATAAGTATTTGCTCAAATCCTTTAAACCAAAATTTCCTCAGTTCTAACCCATGTGCAGGTGGCCGTTGGAAGCCCATCTGAGGAACTTCTTACGGCTTCAGAGGTGTAGTATTTTAAATACTACGTGCAGTAGTATTTTAAAATTAAATTAATTAGTTTTTCAGGCTCACCATCGAGAATCTGCACACCCTATAAGGGGTGCTGGGAAGAGATGCCATCCTCTGTGACAAATGAAAAAGGAAGTTATGGCACTGGAGAAGGAAAACATGGCGTGATAAAGCATTATTTGGCCTAAAGAGTTTCTTAATGAAAAGGGGAATCAAGCTCAGCAGAAGCCAGTAAGCAGGTCACAAGCCAATTCAAGTAACACGTGAAACAGGCATTTCTGCAGCAAATAAGATGTCCTGCAGCAGGGAGTCAAGAGCAGCTCACCCTCCGAGTTCTGCACTCACTCACCCCTTCCAGCAGAGCTCCCAAGTGAGACATGGAGAGCCATATATACAAGTGTGCATACATGTGTATGTGTGTGTATATATATATATATATTTACCCTCACTATAAGCAGGCATTGCGATGATCTTTTCTACCAGTCTCTCAGTCTGCAGCTGGTTTGGGCCCATTGTTCACACTGGCACACTTTGAAATATTGAAATGCTCATTTAAATCTTCCTGATAACCAAACCCAACAGGTAGAAACAGCTGGATTTGTGTCAGACCGTTCCCTTTGCACACCCACACACTGCGATAGTTCAGCACTAATTGGACTGATCGGGATTTTCCATTTGCTCTCAAGCATGCTTTTTTATTTTTTTTTCCTTGTTAGGGATGTATCATCCCTTTGAGTTCGTTAAATCAGAACAAAACATTCAGTTTAATGGAAATCAGTGGTATAAAATCCCAGATTTTGCAGAAAGTGCATTAAGAGGCAAAGCTGGAATGAATTCAGTTTCAGCTATACCAGACAGAAACCTATTCAGCTACAAGGCATATGCTAGAGCTATGGAGGAAAAGGTGCTAATGCAACATGCTTTATGGTTGTGGTCCAAAATAAGAACAGATCAGTGATACAAGCAGGAAGACACTAATTTGCTGGCTGTGTATGAAGGCACGTAACAGTATGGCTGCTAAAAAATATGCCTTGGTCTTTACTTGTGTAAGTGCTTGGACCTTTCGCAGCTGAAGCACTGCAGTCAGGATGAGCAAACTGTTAAAACCAGTATGTGAGATTTCCACTTCCAGTACTGGCAGGCTCAGATGGGTGGTGTCGAGATGCGGGCTGCCAATGAAGCCGCAGGGCTTATACAACATGGGCTGCACGGGTCCGGCTGCAGTGGGCAGGCGGTTTCCCTGGCAGGGCCAAAGTGCCACTAAAGTGGGTGAGGAACGAGGGTCCCTGCCATTTGCACGCTTCTGCCCTCCATCAGTAGTGCCCGGCTGACCCCCAAGTTGTAGCAAGAGGGGAAATGTAGTGTAGGCAGAGATAACAGATGTGGTTTGCAAGGCTAGGCAAAGGATGAAATACTGAGCGGTCACAGTAACTGGGGTATAAAAAAGGAAAAGGGATGCCTGGATGAAGTGAGGTTTGTGAGGCAGGAGGCAAGAATTCCAGTGCTTTCGAGAATGTGCATAAAGAAAGGGAAACTCTCTTTTCCACTGTTGTGAGGAAAGGTGACTGTGGTTCTGGAAAGATGCTGCTGTTTGCAGTATGTGGTAGCACCTGATCTCAGTGGTGCCCAGCGACAGGACAAGGGGCAATGGGCACAAACTGAAGCATAAGAGGTTTCAGTTGAATATGAGGAAGAACTTCTTTACTTTGAAGGTGACAGAGCACTGGCACAGGCTGCCCAGGGGGGCTGTGGAGCCTCCTTCTCTGGAGATATTCAAAGCCCGCCTGGATGAAGTCCTGTGTAACATGCTCTAGGGGAACCTGCTTTAGCAGGGGGCTTGGACTAGATGGTCTCACGGGGTCCCCTCCAACCCTTGCCATTCTGTGATTCTCATGGTGGAGGTTCTCCCCCAGGAGAAGATGGGAGACAATGCCCAAGTGTGATGTTACACCCTTGAGGGTACCACCAGGAACTGCTGGGGCAGGGAGGCAGCTTGATGCTTATAATCAATGTGATCGATACCGTCACAATGGTGTCTGCTTCGGGTGCCCCACCCTTCAAACAAGCCATTGAAAAATGAGATGATACTCAGAAAAAAAGTTACAGGGATGAGTCAGGTATCTTGGAAACCCCTGTCCTGGCACAGCAGACTAAATAAATTGAAGTTTCTCAGACCAGATTATAAATCTGATCTTGGAGTCTTCAGCAATGGATCAACAGTACTGCAGCTGAAGAATGAGAAGCATGGGTTTGGTATGGATTCACTTCTGCCTTCGGATACTTACACATTTGTATTCAACCTTGAATATGCGTATTGGTCCCACAAGAACGTGATGCCAGATGAGGCATCACCTCTCTATGCAGCCACGGCTTCATGCCAGATCAGGTGTTGTCTCTCCTGTCCCCATCAATGTCAGCGTTAAGCCTGAGATCGGTGTGAACACTGCCACGGGTGCCTGGGCAAATCCAGCACGTGCAGCCACATCCTCCTGCCGACTCCTACGAACGCTTGTGCTGGTGATCTCACTGGTGATTCTCCAAGTCCCATACTAATGAACTGCAGCACTGGTTGTAGCTGGGTTCACAAGCCCTATGCCAGAGAAGGTGGAGAAGTCCCCGCAGCCGGACCCTGCGCCTGGTGTTGCTGCCTGCACCTCAGCCTCTCAGGCATGAGCACAAATCCCAAGAAATGCCTCCTTCCCCAGGCAGCTTCGGGCTCCCTGAGTTACTGCTCCGACCTTTCATCTCCATGGTTTGGATTTATGGCGCTGCTTAGGTAACAGAGGAAAACAGGCTGTAGTTCATAATGCATATTTACCGATCCTATCTAACGCTGCTTCGGTATGACTCAAAATTTGCCCAAGACAGGGAATTCAAGGAAGCTGCCAAGAGAAGCTACGTGTTAGCAATGGGTCTGAGAAAATCACTGCCAAAATAGCAATTATAAAGGGAAGGATAAACTAAAAGGCTTCCTGTATGCTAATAGCATCGCTTTGTAATTTTTTATTCTTCTTTTTTTTTTACACAATAATCCAAGCCCTTTATTAAAATGAACTCTGGTTTTGGCCATGCAGCTGATTCTCTGAGGAGCAAAATGGCTTTTTCATAAACCCAAATGGTGGGCTTGATATTATTGTACTGTATTCACCGTACGTCTGGTTTGTGGGTTGGGTGTTTTCTCTTGTGGGAATGCCGAGGCTAAGGATTAATTTTTGCTTGCACTTTAAAATCCTAGAGGGCACCACTGAACAGTTTTGTAAACCGGGCTTGCTTTACAACACGGCTTTTACAGATGTTGCTGTTCTTGTCTCATTTTTCACTTTCCTTTCACATTCAACTTGTTTTAAAATTAAAAAGAATCTTCAAACTAGTAAATATGCAGTTAGGGGATGAGTACAAAAAGAAAAAAAACCCCACTAATATACCAGAAGAAAAGGTCTTAACATTTACAAAATTCAAGCCGTTGCTTCAAAGTTGTAGTCTGTGTAACTTGCCCCAAAAGAGATGCCAGGCTGGCAACTCCATCTGCATCCACTTGCATATTCCTACAGGGGTACAATATGCAGCTGATTTCCCAATTAAGCTTTCCCAACAAAGTAGTTTTATAATTTAGACAGACTCAAAAGTTTAAAAAATACATATTCATGAAGTGCTAATAATCCTCCGTCTAGAACAGAGCTTTTAGCTGAAAGCAGATATGACTAGCTCGTGTATCACTCACCACACATCCGAACGAAAATGTGAACGAGGAAGAAATGGCTGAAACCAGCAGATTGTGTTTTGCTAAGACAATAAATAATAATCGTATTCTGACTCAAGTGCCAAATGTATAGCGCTTAATTAGAGGTCAGTAGAGCGTATTTCTGCTCAGCTGTTCCATTTACAGCAATTAACATGTTCGTGTCGTTTAAACTGGGTTGCAGAGCAGATTTCAAAGGGCTGAGTGAAAGCAGCATCAGGGAAGCGTTGCTCGGGCGCTCGCCGCAGCAGCTCCGGGGGAGCACGCCGGGCACCCGCTGCCTGCGCCCCGCCAGGCGCCGGTGCTGGCGGGGGGGAACGGGGCGGGGGGGGGGGGGGGTTAGCCCCGGCGCGGTGTCCCCCTCCTCCACCACTGCGGGGGGCTGGAGGGGACCCTGCCCTCCCCGGCCCCCCGGCTGCCGCCGCAGGGGGTGCCCGTGCCCGCCCGTGCGCTCCGCTACAGCCTCCGCCGCCCACAGCTCCGCGGGTGCCTGCGCCCCTCCGAGCCCCGCGTCGCGGGTGGGCCGGGTGCCCCGGGGGGGGGTGGCCCGAGGGTGGCGGGTGTCGCCAGGAGCACGGGGTGTGCCGGGGGGGCGGGGGGCACAGGCCGCTGCCCCAGGCGAGGCGGCCCCGGCCCCCCCGCCCGGCCCCCCCGGCGGGGCCGGCGCGCTGCCTCCCGCAGCAGAGGGGCTGCGGCCGCTCTCCCCGCGGCGACGCCGCCGCCATGGACCCGGGTGCCCCCCCCCGGCTGCCCCCCCCCGGCGGGGGGCCCCCCCCCCGGGACGCTGCCGGCGGCGAGGAGAGGCGAGCGCGGGCTGCGAAGGGCGCCGCGGCAGGCAGGTGGGGACGGCCCCGGCGCTCCTCGGAGCCGGGCTGGGGCACGGCGGCGGATGGGGGCGACGCGGGGAGCGGGGCCGGGCGGGGGTGACTGGGGAGCCGGCGGGCTGGGGGCGGGGGGCCGGGCGGGCGGGGGAGCGGCGGCGGGCGGCGGGCCGGGGCGGCGGGGGGCGGGCTGAGGGGGCGGCGCCCCCCGCGCCCCCCCGGCCGGCCCCGCTCCCGCTGCCCCTTCGCGGCGCTCGCCCTTTCCCTTTCCCCGCCGGCGCGTCCCGGGGCAGGGCAGGGCCGGCCCAGCCCGCTGTCGCCGTGCCCGGCGCCCGCGCCGGGGGGGAGAGGGTCCCGCCGGGGGCCGGCAGCGGCCCGCCGAGGTGTCCCCTGGCTCCCGGCGTGCAGCGGGTCTGGGTGCTGCGGGGGGCACGGCCCGCACCCCACGCTAGGCCGACCTGGGCGGGTGGGAGCTGCTCAGCCAAGCACACCCGCTTGGAAACCCTCTAAAGAACAGCGGGGCAGGTTTTACCTTCCAGTTAGGTTTTCTTTCCTGTTTTCTTTTTCTTAGATGCGTTACTGTTCCTGTAGAGACTTTGTTACTTCACCTCAGACCTATGTGACTCTGGTGGAAGGATCATGACCGAAGTTCTCTTCTCTGCTGCTTTGAATGGAACTGAACCCAACCTGTTATCCGGCAGCGGCTGGTCTGCGGGAAACACGACCACCAAGTGTTCCCTGACCAAAACTGGCTTCCAGTTCTATTACTTGCCCACTGTCTACATTCTGGTCTTCATCACTGGGTTTTTGGGAAACAGCGTGGCCATCTGGATGTTTGTCTTCCACATGAGGCCTTGGAGCGGCATCTCGGTTTACATGTTCAACTTGGCGCTAGCCGATTTCTTGTATGTCTTGACTCTGCCTGCCCTCATTTTTTACTACTTCAATAAAACTGACTGGATCTTCGGAGATATCATGTGCAAGCTGCAGAGGTTCATCTTCCACGTGAACCTGTACGGCAGTATTTTGTTTCTAACTTGCATAAGTGTGCACAGGTACACGGGAGTGGTGCACCCATTGAAGTCGCTGGGGAGGCTGAAGAAGAAGAATGCGGTGTACATCAGCACGCTGGTCTGGGTCGTTGTGGTGGCCGTGATTTCTCCAATACTCTTCTACTCGGGAACAGGGATAAGGAGAAATAAAACCACGACGTGCTATGACACAACAGCCGACGATTACCTGAGAAGTTACTTCATTTACAGCATGTGCACCACAGTGTTTATGTTCTGCATCCCATTCATCCTGATCCTTGGTTGCTATGGGCTAATTGTGAAAGCTTTGATTTACAAAGATTTGGACAACTCCCCTCTCCGGAGAAAGTCTATTTACCTGGTTATTATTGTGTTGACAGTCTTTGCTGTGTCTTACCTTCCCTTTCACGTGATGAAGACCTTAAATCTAAGAGCCAGGGTGGATTTTCAGACTCCACAAATGTGTGCCTTCAACGATAAGGTTTATGCCACTTACCAAGTGACGAGGGGTCTGGCCAGCCTCAACAGCTGCGTCGACCCTATCCTTTACTTTCTGGCAGGTGATACCTTTCGAAGGCGGCTTTCCAGGGCGACCAGGAAATCATCCAGAAGAAGTGAACACAACGTGCAGTCCAAAAGCGAGGAAATGACTCTCAATATTTTATCTGAGTATAAACAGAATGGAGATACAAGTTTGTGAACGAATGCAAAAGACCTGGGAATGGTTTGAAAAAATCCTCTGCTTTGAGACAGTAGGACACTGTAGTGCTACAAGTGTGTGAGGAAAATCTACCAGTCTCTCAAATTTGTTCTAGGTAAAGCCTCATGTTCTGATCTTAGAAAGAGCTTAACAAAGTCAGCGGAAGAATTTTGATGGAAAATAACGTGTCAAAATTCAGCTTTCCTTCTCCTTACGATATTCTCATTTCTTTCTGACTTGTGTCAGATAAAGTAAAATGAAGTAAATCCCCTAAAGGAAGAAAGCAATCCAAGTGCTTCTGTTTTAATGACTTAGTCTCCCACATTCAAAAGTGTTCTCAATCAGCCTCTCTTTAAAAATAGGAAATAAAAATAAGAGCGAGCGGTATCTTCTCTTCTCAGGCTCAGTCCATGTACCTGGCCTTTTGCTCACTTGCCGTTGTAAACAAGTATCTAAATCAAAGTCATGATGCAGTTATCTCACCTTTACAGCTTTATTATTTCTTCATCTAATTCTGTGTTGATAATTATTTGATAGTTTGGTAGCATTTATAATTCAGTCTTCTGTGAGTGCCGGTGTTTTACAAAAGGTAGGCTTACTGGTGTGTGCATGATTATGCTTTCAGATTATGATGGTTGTTCATGAAAAATCTCGACCCCCTTAAAGGCAAATTGGCTTCCAGGTGAACTGACACCTCAGCCACTGGCAGATAAGCAGATCTCCAAGAGCTGGTGCAAGCAGGCACCTGCTTTGCAGATGCACGTAGTGGTACGTTTCGTGAACGGATGACAGCGTGCAAACGCATGCAGAGATGATTTGGTTCTGAGCAGCTGATGGCCTCATCCTGCCTTCCATACTGAGGAAAACCAGCACCTTGTCAGCCAGAGGAACCGTGGGACAGGGCTGAGCATGGACTGGGCTCGCCTGGGGAGCGCCTGCGCGAGCTCTGCGGAGCCAGGGGTGAGCCGCCCTTCCCAAAGGCCGACCAAGATCTCCCTGCAGCACAAACACTCGACTGCCGGTGTTGGGAGCCTTGCTGGAGTTCTTTACGGGTAGAACGTGAGAAATGTGTGTGCTGAAAATAACTGTACCTTTCAGACAAGTAAAACTACAGTTGCTCGAGTTACTTGTGTTTTCATTTGGTACAAGAATATTTCTGTTCCTGGCAATCTTTACAGATAACGTAAGAGTTGTTTCCCAAGAAGATAATTATTAACATGGATAATATAAATGGATTGTATATTATATATATAAAGAAATAATTGGGGGAATTAATTTTTTTTGTACTGTGACAAATTACTGTATTAACAAGATGTTGCAATACACTACGGACTAAATCCAGCCCTTTGTTATGTATCTTCTCCAAATGTTGGAATAGGTCATCCAAAATTAGCCAAACTGCAATATTGTGTAACACAAGAGGTAGTGATCAGAGCACAGACTAAATTGTACATGGGCAGTCTTAGTGATTTCTCATATTTTTAAGAAATGTATTTGAAAATACTGTGTGCTAAAAATGGTATGGAAGCATGCTCTAAATTATAAATTTAGTGTACAAAATTAAGTTCTATGTAATCCTAAGGGTGATTTTAACAGATCTTCATTCCTCCCGTCTTTGTAGTAAAAGTAAAATATTTGTATTTTACTTACTAATTTCCAGTGATTGGTAACAACCAAAACTCTAGTTATTTTTTTTTAAAACATTGTACAGCAGCTTCTGTTCACACGTACAGCTTCTTAATCTGCAAAATCCCTATTTATTGAACTTATTTATTAGAAAGCTAAATGTAAAGTGTGTAAAGTGTGGTTCTCCATATTCATATCCAGAATTGGGCATTAATGGAAAATTTAACAGCATGTTTCAATCACTGTAATACTGTGTCTTCTAACAGAACATCTTTCTTTATAATAAACTCAATTCCACCCTGACTATTCACTGTTGATATGTAACCTAGTGATAAATTAAACTACTGATATATAGTCTAAAGATAAATTAAGCTGCTGCTGAGGAAGCATCACTTCTTAAAGCAATGTTAAGATCTCATTTAGCCCCATAAGATGAAAAATGTAGAGGTAGTGAAGAAATCCCAACCAAGGGTCAATTGCTAATTAATCCCTACTGACAAAAGGCTGTGAAGCAGCACAGCCTATTTATATCACCAGAGAATGAGCCTGATTCACAATAAATGACTTCTCCTATTATGTGATTATTTGAGACTTCATTCAACTGAGGCATGTCTTGTTTGGAATGGCAGATGAATTAAGTGGAGAGAGAGCATAAAAATAGGATATTCTTTGAATCTGCTTCTCTAGCTTTAAAATCATGTTCATTTCCCAGCATTTTGTGGTCTATTTCTCCCTTTCAGTTGGGAAATAAAAATGTTCCACTAATCCATGTCTGAAAAAAAGATCTGAAACAGACACGGCAGAATGTAAAGCCGTACACCCGGGTTGGTCCTTATGTAGTTACTTACAGTCTTTTTGCAATATGTCTCTTTAATATGGCAAAGTTGGCTGACTGTTACGGTGTATACAAAATCCAAATGCAACCAAACTCTGCGGGCCCTGCTATAGCCGGCTGGGGATGCTGCTGGAGAGACCCACGGTCCAGATAGATGCCCTGCCAGGGTGATTCACCTTCCACAGCTCAGGACGGCCGCCTCTGCTCCTGTGTCTTTTTAGGCATTCCTCGTGAACAGTTGAAAACTCTGTTTCATCTTGCCTCAAGGACTGCAACTGGACAGATTATTCACCCATTTCATTACTGAGGTCTGTTCTGGTTATTTCACAGAGATCACTTCTGATGGTTGGCCATGGCTAGCAACTGCACTCGGCATCTTCACCTCACAGAAGCATATGGGAGCCTCCCACCAAGCACGGAGAAAGATCATTAAACACATTTTACACACAGTTTTCAATCTTCCGGATCCTATGACTTGCAGAGCTAACACCTCAAGCCGCATCCTGCTCCATTGTGACTCCCTGCTGTACCCATACCGAGATGTCACGGCCACCTCTGAATCCAGCTGGAACTTGAAGCTGAACCTCACGGTCTCATGTAAAGTTCCTGCCCTTTTTTTTTTTTTTAAAAGCATTGCTATATTTGACATGGGGTAGTCAGAACAACTGCAGAAGTCACACCGAGGTCATATCTCCTCCCACAGGATTTACTTTTTTACCTGCAACATGTCAAATCATGTCTGTTGGGCTATCCTGTCAGGAAGCTGGTCAGATGTGGAGGGGATTGGACACCACCAGGACAAAAGCCAAGCAGATCTCCAGGCAGCATGATGGCTGGAGCTGTTAGCACCTGGGGAACTTGGCAAGACTGTTCTTAAATATTTACCTTTTGGCACTTATCCTTACTATAACGTATTTGTGGAAGACAAACGGTCCACCAGCCTCGGAGGCCCACAGTGATCTCTGTGTTTAGACATAAACCGCTGTGATGGGTTTAGTCAAAGAAGCATTTCTCTAAGCCACTCGACTGGAGTTTCTTCCTGACCTGATATGCAAAGAGAACTCAATCTCAGCTAAAGCCTTTGGGCTGCTAATTAATAATCAATAATGACAATGGGTTGTGTTTACTAGGAAAAAGATTCAGCTCACTACAGGAAGACCACCTAAAAGTTTCACGTTCCCTCATCATGCTGTATTAGCCTTCAACTAACAAATGAGATTAAATATTTTATGATTTTGTGGTCATGCTTTTAACCTCTTTTTCCTCTGGCTATATTTGGGAATCTTTTAATAACTACAAATCATTCAATGAAGATGCCAAAGGTCTGAAGTAAACAATTATTTAGAGCTTAAGTTTTGCCAAAGCATTCTACAACGATCCATGGCGGAACAAGTTATTATTCATTAGCTATATTTTGCTTCCTCCAGCTCATAGGGTTAATTTTTTTTTCCTCATTTATGCCCATTAACTCCAACATATGGTAATCTTTAACACAAAATGAAATCAGCATGAAACCTACACGTGCTCTGCTGTGAGTTTATACATTTTCATAACATAGCACATAGGGTTTTTTGTTTTAATCCAGTTCATTTGACACCAAGTTAATGAAACAGTGATCAGACATAGGGAACCAGAAGTATCTTGCCTGACCCTGCTTTGAGCAGGAGATTGCACTAAATGCCCTGGTAAGCTGCGTCCCAACCCGAATTCCCCTGCGATCCTGTGGAAGGGGACTATGGGAAGCTGCAGGGCCATTTCTGTGGCTGACAGCCCACATGCGAGTGAATCCGGGAGAGCATCCCGCTGCCTTCCTGGTCACACCCGAGGACAGAAGCTGAAGATCTGTTCCATAGTGTGGGCCCATAAACTAAACACTTGGGCTCACGATGTACAAGCCCAAAGAGGGGTCATGCCAAGTATTCCTGAGCCCGGCATCTTCCCATTCTCTTTCTGGATGAGGAAGGAGAAGGGGACACACGCACACAAGGCTGCGGGCCCCCCGGGCGCCTCTGGTCCAGGAGCCCTGTGCAGCAGCAGCCCCGGGGAGCGGACGCTGCCACCATGGCTGCTCCGGCTGCAGGGCTGAGTCTGTCCGGAGCCTGCGGAGCGCAAGGCACTTATTCTGCGGGCTCTGGTCCCGCTGGGCGGAACACGTTACGAAGAGGGCTGCTCTTCCCCACTGCCACCCACAGGGAGTCCTACCTGGAAGGTCAGGGCTGTAGCAGTTAAACATGCTGGCCCTGGGGTGCCAGGGGACAAAAAACCTGCTTATTGCCTCTCTGGGATTCTTTTTTTTTTTCTTGTCACTAGTTTTTGTCTTCAGATTGGTCCAGAACAAAAACATTAATAAAAGGTGATACATCTTAACACAGGTATTACTTATTTCTGCGATAAGCTCATCATTTTTCAAGTCTATAAATTCACATTTGTTACCTGCAGTGGTTAGTCTCCACCTCTAGTAAAATTTTTTGAAGGAAATTATAGGCCTGAGGTTGAATTTGAATATGAAAATTGTATTCCAAGCTCCTGAGCAGCCATGTTTGGCAGCTGCCAGTTGCAAACTGGGGACAGTGCAAGCAGAGCTGCAGAGGGGAATGCTGGCCCTCGGGTGAAAGTTGGTTTGGCCCTACACTAAAAGCCCTTAACTTTAAACCAACAAACAAAAAAAAAACCCCACACCAAAATACCAAACCAACCCCCCCAAAACCCTCAGCAATTAAAGCTCCTTGAATAGGACTGTTTCACCCTACTTACATGTGCTGTATTATTTCCAACTTCAGGTGCTTTGCACTGAATCAAAACCTACTACAGGATATTATTTCTGGAGCCTAACTGCATTGGCACAATAATTTCAAATCCTCTGAAGACATACGACTTGCGAGTTAAAACCACTACTTATTTCATGGCTATCAATTACAGTGTGTTTCAAGGATAGATGTGAAAATGTTTATTTTTCTATTGTACTGTGATTTTAATATCGTTGAGTAAGTTCAATTTTTGTGTAAATACTGGTGAAATTTAACTGCAATATCTGCAGAGACAGTGCTACTTGGTATTTAAGCTCAGGCTATGTAACTGCTTTAATTAAATAGTAGTAAAAAAATCCCCTCATTTGTCTATAATTTTAATGAATAAAATGATTTTGTTTTTTAATAAAGCACGGGGTTGTTTGCATGTACCTTTACTGTTAGGCATGGCTTTTGAAGTTGTAACTATTTTTAGTGGCAGCAGAACTGCAGCCACAGAGTTACTGGCACTGTACCTAGCAACCTCACTTTGAAACCGCTCCAATAAAATTATGAAACACTTTTTCTGCCTTTTGTATTATTGCAGTTAATTCATGTTTCCAGGTGATTCTTCAGGCAGTGATACATACTTAAGAACAGATAATAAAAGGTTTGCAAAATATAAATAAAATGTAGAGCCTTGAGAAGAGCCAGGCAGATCAACCAGGAGTCAAAAATCAGTGAGGAGATGAATGATGGATTTTAGGGGACAGCATGTCTGCAGGTGGCAGGCGAATGACCCACCTCCTCGCAGAGATGGAAGCCACACGCATGCGGTTCTGCGGGCAGAGGGCTGAGCCAGCACCACCCTTCCCACCCGCCCCAAGCTCCTCTCCCCTTTCTAGCATGTGGCCAGAGAACCCACTCCCAGTCCATTTCTCCCTTTTCCTTGGCAGCTCCCACTTTCCCTCAGGTATTTAGTCCAGCATGCACAACCATAATCTGACAGCCTGGAGTGCATCATCTAATCTGTACAGATCAAAAGCTAAATCAGTCTTTACAGAAACTTTCTTTTTTTTCTCAGGCAATAGCTGCTGCACACTGATTTTGTTGCAGGATGCAGCATGACTATTGCTTCCCAAACAGCTTAACATTTAAAACCAATTAAAATATTTAACCCCCTCTTGTATCCATGCCTTGCCTGACAGTATAGGTATTTCAGATTTTACATCAACCTCTATTTTCATGCCATTGATTTGTTTCACTGCCTGCAGCCACCCTAACTTCACACACAATGGAGCTTCATTCTGCTTACCTCTGGATTGGTGCTGGACAGCCACAGTGCCTTGAGGCAGCCCTGCTCCCCGGGGCTGTAGGCTGGGGATGCTGCTGGGAGAGCTCAGGGGCTCCAAAGGGCCAGGGGCACAAGTTGCCAGGACCCATGGTTCTGCCAACTCCTGCATCCCAGCTTCCTGCAGCAGCACGGCTGCTTTGAGTGACCGGGGACAATTTCTGCCATCTTCTTCCAGTACCAGTAACTGCAAGAAGCAAAACCCTGGCACAGAGCCCAGGGACCCAGGCCCTCAACTGGTATTGCAAGGGGAGGGGCAGATTTCTGGCTTTGAAGACTTTTTGATCCTGCAAACTGAAGGTGCAGGTGTGGGCACTGACAGTGATGCTGTGGTGCAGACTGCAGGTACAGGGGATGTAATGTATCTGTATTTCACTTATCACCTGTTTTATTTTAAAATTTATTTACCTATTTTGTTTTCATTTCTTTTTCCCATTCTTGGTTTATCTTTGCACTTCATGAAAACTTTGTAGCTTTGCTGTAATATCCCTTCAATTGTAATGACATTTTCTTATCACTAAATGGGTTCCATCTGCAACAAATTGTGCTGTTTCACACCTTTCCAAAGTCCCCTTTCCCATCTGACACCAACTAAGACCTGACAGCCTCTTCCACCCTCAGCACAGAAACCTTTAAATACTTACAAGTCAGTAAGGTCTAGAAACATGGGGGTCTGTAAAGCTCTGCTCTTGCTGCTTATATATAACATAAACAGCAACATACAGTATGCAAATGCCATATTTTAATACTTGAACTGATTGTGCATTTATTTCTGGCTTCCTTCAACCTTGGCCTAAGTGTATAAATGTGGTTTGCTGTTTACCCTGGTAGATGTGAGTCAGTGCATGAACATAAGGAATATTTGTTTGTAAACTTTTTTAAAATTATCTTACAACATTAGAAAATAGAAGCCTGTGGTGATAGGCAATGGGCTGAATAGATAAATAATTAAATAAACAGGGGGGTTTCAAACCATGCAGCTCGTGTTTCTGCTGCCAGCGTCAGGCTCCTGCTCCGATGCTGGGAACACAGGTGTATGGTGCAGGCTGGCTGGGAGCCGCTCAATGCTTGGAGACTACTGGGAGAAGTGAGACATTCCCATGGGATTTACCCCAACTCTGGCAGCGAGGCAGGCAGCCAGTGCACAGCCTGCCGGGTCCCGGCCCCGCTGCCCATGCAGGCAGCCCTGCAGCCACCCCCCTGCCCCACAGCCATGCCTGCATCCCCGTGGGGCTAAACCTGACCCAGGTTTAGGCATGAGAGGTGCAGAGCTGTGTGGTGCCTCTGAGACTGAACCAACCGTGTCTGCTGGCAGAAATATAAATACCCATAGACTTCACGAGTTACACGGCAGCTGAGTGTGGGTGTCACAAATGCTAGCAGTGCCTCTACGTGAGGTACCAAGAGGACAGTGAAGCGCAGGGTATATTTATAGCCCCTGGGGCGCACACACCAGCACAGTGCTCCTTCGAGAACAGTGTCACCACCCTGTGAGCGACCCACCGCCCTCCCCAGCCCTGCACCCGGAGCGGGGTTCTGAGGTGCCCGGGGGACACAGCTTCTCCTCCTGCCTGCTGCTCCTGGCCAGCAGCCGGGCTGCATGAGCGGCAGGGCAGGAGCAGACACGCAGGAGCTGGACAGGCTCTCTGCACCTACAAACCTCCCACCCCCTTTGGGGCTCTTGCTCCCCAGTCAGGGTCATGGCAGCCGGCACTGGGCAGCAGCGGAGACTGGGACTTCCCAGCCAAGAATCAGGCAGCGGCTCCCATGGGGAAACCCATTGCCAGGGTCCTGAGTGGCTGCACTTCTGCCTGTGCATGCACCACTGGGCTGCTGCCTGCCTATGGGAGCATCCTTGTGTCCCTGAGTGACCACCGGAAGATCCACTCATTTGAAGTGCTCGAAACAACATTTACCCTTCCTGGCATTCCCATACAGCTAAGGAGCACCAGAGCTATTTATGTAAATAATTCATAAACCTCTACCCCGTTCAGTTTATGACTCTTCCACGCAGCAGCAGCCGCCCTGCACACTCTTCCGGGAGACTGCGTCAGTGACCCGGGGACAGACTGAAATCCATCAGCACGAGCCCTGCTGCTCTCATGGACCTTACCCAGGACAGCAAGTGCCTCAGCTCTGTTTTAGTGATGTTAAGAACAAAGCCAGGTCCTGATACACGTTACTGGCCATTGATGGGACCACTTCTATGCTTGCACTGTGTGAAAGAACCTGACGGCTGCGAGTGCACCACAATGCAGGGGCTGGGGCATCCCTCTGCCTCTAGGCTAGACACCCAGGACACAGTCACGCTGGGCTTGTCCCCTGCCCACCCACAGCAGGGCTCCATGCTCTGGTGGCACATGGGCACACACTGCCCCCCCGGCAGCATGTGCTCTCTAACAGAGATTTCTCTGTGAAAGTGGGGTTGGTTGGTTAAAAGAGTGAGCGTTTAAAAATGCATTTCCTTCCACTGCAAATAACAGCCTTTTGTAGGAAATGGATTTTTTTCTCCAAGATGGTGACTGAGAAACAGCTTAGCTATGGAGTTAACTGCTAACTCAGCGGAGAGAAGGGTGCTGGGGCCGGGGAAGCGGCGCAGAGTCGGATGGGCGCAGGGCAGCGGCAGTGTGGAGCCAGCACAGCACCTCGGCCAACCCAGCGAGCTGCCGGCAGAGCGGAGCAGAGAGAATACGAGGGGCGAATGCTCAGGAGAATGCAGGAGTGACTTCTGAGCTGTAGAGAAGCCAACATTT
Source organism: Gorsachius magnificus (assembly GCA_034008185.1). Lineage (NCBI taxonomy): Eukaryota > Metazoa > Chordata > Aves > Pelecaniformes > Ardeidae > Gorsachius > Gorsachius magnificus. The sequence goes on from CM067087.1 coordinate 39,887,580, forward strand.
ACTGTTGAAGATCATTATCCAGCATTTGGATTATCATAGCGCTGAGGCCCTACCCTTGATATCAGGCCACTCAAACAGGGAGAAGGGACTGACAGAGGTGGGGAAGGGATGATCCCGCACGCAGCCGAGCATCCTGAACAGATGTGCCAGAGACCTGGGACACAGCCCCAGCACCTCTGGAGGAGGAGGATTCACTGGCTTGGTCTCTCTGAGACCCAGCTGGGAGAAGCTCTTGGGGGTTATACACAGTTTTTGTACCAAATACTATGCTATTATTAATTTCAGAATTAAAAAGTACTTTTAAGAAACCACATAAGTTTAATTCTTTGCGGACTACTTGCATGGCAGAATTTGAATATTCTCAGTATAAACAGCTGAGATGTTCAGTTATACCTAAAAAATAAATAAACTTTGCATTGTAGAAGAGAAATTATTTACTTGTTTGTTATTGCTGAGCTTTTTTTATGGGAGAGTCATCAAATGACACTGCCCTTGCTGCTGTTATTTCCTTAAAGCCCACGAGTGAGCAGTGTCAGCACTGGCCCTGGTGACCAGGAGCAACTCCAGCTGAGCCGGGACAGGGGTCTGGACCGGCTGCCTCCCGTCTCGCTGGGCGGGTGCTGCGGTTGCTGGAGCCGACGATGTTGGGCTCAGGCAGCCCAAAGTTCATCTCTCCCCTTTTGAAGGTCATGCTCGAACATTGCAATGTGCACAGCTGCATTACAGAGAAGAAACTGCGGTTCTGTCGTGGCTGCTTTGCCTGGGCATTGCCCTGCTCTGCACGGCCCCGCTGGTGCTGACGACCCGCCGGCTGGCTCTTCTCTGGGCTGAAACGCGCAGAGCAGCAGCGTTGGGCATCCCCAGCGCAGCCAGAAGCTGCTTCTGCACTGCAAACACCAGTGACGTGGCTCACTCGCCACCCTGAGAAACTTTGTTCCACTCTGAGAAAGTTTCGGCAGCAGAGACAAACTCCTCCTGGACCAGCAGGTGCCTTTGGAAACATAGACGAATGCAAAATGAAGTCATACAGATTCTGCCTCAGCGTACGGACAGACCGGTACATCCCATGTAACCAGTAAGAGCAGTGTGTTGTGTGAATTTGTTCCTGCTCCAGGAGAGCTGAAAATTAGTGGTGCTGACACACTGCACCTCCGGGGGACACACACAGCTTTGGCAGGGAACTTGGGACCAGCACGGGCAGGGGTTGTAAAATCCCAGTTAAAAATAAAACTTTGTGATAGGGAGAGGACTGTACCTATGAATTTTAGTTTACAGAGTTAAACGCAATTTTTGCAAAAAGAAATCATGAATTAACAGCCCCTTTGGATAAATTTGTAGGTGCTGTTCAGCTGCTGGCAGTCGGAGGAGCCGGCAGAACCGGCGGGCAGGGGAGGCAGCGGGGCAGGTCGGTGCTGCTGCAAAGGGCCCGGGTTGTGCTGACAAGGGGCAGGAGCCAGGACAGAGCTGGGCGTGCAAACATGTAATTATTTTTTTCCCCAGCAACTCCCATTTCCCTGTTTCCTATTATATTCATTCCATAACCAGCGATGTCCTCTACTGCATAACTCCACGGCAGCTGCTCAGCGTGGCAGTGCCAGCCGGCAACCACAGGCTAGACCCAGGCTGCTAAACCAGTCTATCCCCATCCCCATCCCCATCCCTGTCCCCATCCCCATCCCTGTCCTCATCCTGACTGTGGGCTCCATCCAGGACCCCAGGACCTGGCCAGGCGCAGCAGAGGATGGGTTTTGCCTCTCCTGCTCCCCTCAGCTGCAGTTAGGCAAAAGAAACATGAAAAATGGTCTTGCAGAGTTTTTGTAGCAATTACCAACGTGGCGACAACAAGCAGGCCAGATAAAAGCAGCACGCCCAGGCTCTGCCTGTGCTTTCTCTTGAGCTGCAGCTTTCATCTGCCTCAGCAATGTGTCAGGACACGTTTGGCACAAATAAAAAAGTAAGTTGTTGTTTAACATTCTTGTGTATTACTGAGCGGTGGCAGTGATGCTTCCTGTAAAACATATCTGCAAGCGTGGCAAAGCTGTTTGATATTACAGCCTTATTTAAAACAGCATTTAGATAGTAAAAGCAGTCATTTCCCTCCATCCCCACATACCAGCTACCCATTAAAATTCCTTCTCATGCTCTTGCACAAAGACTAATTTTGGCAAGAGACTGACTTGCCCTAGATTTTTAAAAGACTACTTGTTTTAAAACAAAGTCCTTCGGGCAAGGGAGAGAGCTGGGGGAAGGACTACTTCCTCTCCCTGCCCGCCCCAGTCCTGCGGTGGCCCCGACACCCCCTGGTCCCATCACCCCACCCAGGCCCCAACACCCCCCAGCTCATCACCCCCAGGCCGAGGTGGGTGCAGGAGCACCCTCCTCCCCCATTGAGCGGGTCCTGGCCCTGCCAAAGGGTGCTGGAGGGCAGCGGGAGCTTTGGGCACCAAGCAGGAGGAGCCGGGGGGAGGGGGGAGGATTGAAGGGCTGCCATTCGCCTTGACATTTACACGCTAAAAATAAAGTTTCCAATGTTAAATGCTTTTAAAAAAAATTATGCCAATATTCAGGTATTACTTAAGGGACTCGATTGAGAGTAAAAGCTCCAGTTTTATAAGCTGTCTCTCACTACCATCAGAATAGCTTTTCACCAAGATGTTCTTTTATTTCTAAGTTGTTTCCCTTCCTTCAGGCACTGGGCAAAATGTCACTTGATGGTAATAACGGAGCACAGCAAAAATCAGAAGGAAAATGATCTACAGGTGTCCAATGTAGCACCACAGCAAATAGGTACAGAGAGACCCACGGAGGCAAATTAACAACTAAAACCTCACTTCAAGCAGATGGAGAAGGCTGACTTGACTGTTTGGATGTGATTCAATGAAAATGTTCTCTAGCCTTCCCTTTCTGCATGGGGAATAAATCTGCAAAGAAAAACATTTCTCTTTGCTGTTTGCTGGCAGGTCTGGTACCATACCAGCGATATCTAGCATTGCTCCGGCCAGCTTCATATGCGTTTCTTAGTAAGTACACGGGAAAGTTTCTTTGGCTGGCTCTGGGATCATGAACAGGCCGCTAAACCAAAGAGAGGTTGAATAATACCATTGAATACCATTGAATACCACTGAATACCATTGAATACCATACCCCAGTAAATGGCTGTATAAGCAGTTGCCCTTAATGCCCGTACGTAAGGCAGTAGACCTGAATTTTTGGCTAGCAGCTCTCTGCAGTGCTCCCATCCTAGGCCACAGTGCCCTGCAAGGGATGGCTCCATGCAGGGACGCTGCCTTTAAAACCTCCAGGGGGGCTGGCAGGACTCCTGCCCACAACTGGGGATGGAGCACAGCACAGCCGCAGCACCCACTTCCCAACTTCCAGAGAAATTCACCCCATCGCCCTGTGCCGGGCTCAGACAGCGAGAAGAGGCCAGAGCTGGCACATGTGCTGTCAGACATGGGCCAGATCCATGGCTGCTGATGCTGGCAGGGAAGCTCCAGGTTGGCTTCTTGGCCCCGGCACACAGCCCCGAACCTTCACCAGCGGGTTTGGTCACCAGATCTGCTCGTTTAAGCCCTCCTGCAACTGATACTGGAAGGGATGACTCAGCCCTAAATATAGTTACCTGTACCCAAAATAGAGCTGGGCCCTGCCCGCAGCTCGCCCGGCTCACGGCATGCGTGTCAGCCCTCTAACGACTCCTAAATCAGCGGGAGCCAAAGGTGCGACGCAGAGCGGCAGGCCGCGGGCAGCGTGAGCCGTGGGCAGCAGCAGCGCAGGCCTTTCACCTGCAGAGGAAAAATCACCAGCCCTTCTGGAGGGGATTTTGAAGTAAACCTTCAAAAATGCAAAAAAGTAAACCTTCAAAATCCATTTTGAATTCCGTTTTCTTTCCAGAATTGCATGAGTACTTTATATTTTTATAGAAACAAAAGCTTTCAGTTGGTGCTTTTCTTAATCAATTTATACTAACCAGAAAGCTTATGAATAGGATCAATTTACACTGCATCTAAAAATACACCATCAACTACATACACACATATATGGGGGGGGGGTATAAATACATGCATGCATGTGTACCTAAAATGCTAAGATCCAATTGTAATTTATACTATTTTTTCCACTTTGAGTGACACATTTGAAATTGCTTACCGCAATACCCAGCCTCACAGGGAGAGAAGTTTCACAGCTTCTCTCTGAGATGGTTCCTACCACCCTCGTTTGACAGCGGCTGAAGATCCAGGCACTGCTACCAGCAGGTTCCCCCGGAGCCCCGCATGCCGCAGCCCCAGGAATTCTAGGTGGCCAAGAGCACGCAGCAGTGAGCCCAGACCCATCTGCAAACAGCCCTGCTCCCCCAAAGGTCCAGTTATCCCAGTGACCAGCCTGCTGACCAGCTGCTGCCCCTGCAGCAGTTACCGTATGCATTTTAGGATTTCCAAGTTAGAAATCCCTGATACTTTGCTGTAAAAGGTGGGGAGGCAGAAAACACGATGCACTGGCAATGCACAAATGGTGCTTTTGTAATTTGCCCTGCACACCACGGAGCACCCCCGTGCCCATAACAGGCAGGAGCAGATCTAGAAGCACCAGTAAGTTCACACTGGTGGGAAATCTCTAGGAGGGAATGGAGAAGCTGAAGCCACTCAGCCCCATCATCTTTTTCATCAGCATCCAATGCCAAGAAGATGAAGGGCTGCGTTTGGGCTCTGCTTTGCCTCTTAGACTGAATTGTTTAAAATGTCAAACAAAGGCTTTTGCCTCTTAGGCTAAGATAAACTTAAATTAGATTGTGACAGGGTCTACCCCAGCAAACCCCAGCAATAATTTGCGCGTTGTGAAATGCTCCTGTGTGTCATGGGTGCGATGAGGCGCTGGCTGTGCTGCTGCCTCGCCTTCCCTCCCCGCTGTGCTATGCCTAATGGCAGCCGGTGAATCCAGACCTTGGGCTTCATTACTGCATGATGACTAACCTCGCTGTCATCACTACCTGTAATTAAATGCCAGAGTTAATATTTGAAGCTATGCAGGTGACATGGCAGGAACAGAGGCCTCCTGGAGGAGCCTTGCCAGGATGTGATGGTTCCCCACCGGATTTTGGAGCCAGGGCACTTTTCAGCTGCGCTCCTCCCTCACCACCAACATGCAGGTGGGACGGGGTGGGCCCATGGGGCGGCTGAGGGGGCTTGGGCAGGCTGCAGTCCCCGGCTGGCTGCCCTGGGGTGCTCTGCATCGGGTTCATGGGAGGGAAGACACCCAACCTGATGCTGGGAGAGAAAAGGATTTAGGAAGTGGAAGTCACATGGCTTTAGCCAAAATGAGGACAGCAGATTCATTTTACCCTGGCAAAGTGCAGTGAATCACTAATTTTCTACAGTTTTTCTCTGTCTTCTGAGACACCCTCATCCCGCTCAGTGTTGCCAAAGCGGCAGCTCCTTGGTTTGCCCATGTCGGTGCCTCTGTGCTGCACCTCGCCTGCAGGAGCAAGGGCACCTTCCCAGCACGAGGCACTGAGAGCCCCAGGATATTGGGGCTGTGCACCCCCCGAAATCCCGGGAATGGGCTGTGCACCTCCTGAAACCCTTGGGATGCCAGGCTGATCCGGGCCATGCACCCCCAGAAATCCCTGGCCGGGAGCCGCGGCAGCGTGCCCTCCGGGCCAGTGCTCCTTGAGAAGCTTTTGCTCTTCTTTCCTAGTAATATTTTAAGGGTATAAATATGCATATGAGATCACTCTAAATGAGTCATATTTCAGTGTCATCTAATTATTAGTTATATTATATGATATTTGCCAGCTCATATTGTAAACAGTTACTTTATATAACATATGGAGAAGTATGTCAGGCTGCCAGTGGTTAAGAACTCTGCTTTAAAAATTATTTGTGTTGCTCGTTTTCATCGGCTCCAAACCTGTAAAGTTGTTAACATGTTTTTATCCAGTAAAATGAGGTGTGATGCAGATGCATTTGTCATGAAACTTTTTGAACTACCCTCTGTGTGTGAAGGAGATCGTTTCCCAGAAGCCTAATGCCCTTTGCTAGCACTGGTGCTGTGATTTAAAGAAAAGTCAACAGCAACAAAAGAAAAAAAATGTCTCTGTAACACTATTCAGTTTTAGGCAGGAAGCAAGCGTCAGGGCTGGCATAGCTTTGCCTCCCGTAGATCTGCTTGGACTCTGCTGTTTGCAAACTATTGGCTGATCCTGAGGACTCCTGCTCTCCTTAGAGACTACAATTTGCAATTTGTAGACTTTAATGTAAAAATACGTAGGTGCAGTCTGGAGATGTGCAGTTCCAGGTACTGAGCAAGGAGGGTCACTCCAAACCATTTAGGAAGGGGCACTGGTGACAAATTCCCCACTGCCACACACCACGCAGTCACACACAGACCGGAGAGAGCAACTTAAATCTCTAGCAAGGCAGGAGAGCAGCGTTTTGATTCCACTTTGAGAAAAGATGTGGGGTTTGTGGTATGCAGCTGAACACAAGAGTCATCATCTGTCACTGCCTGGGAGCAGGCGGGTGCCCTCCCCAGTGCCACCACCCCTGCTCCCACCTCGGTGATGCACACGGGTGCTGCAGGATGGACCAGGTCTGGGCTCCCAGCCCCAGAGCTCAGAGCGGGACCTGGGAGCCGGACCTCTCCGCTGCCTTCCCACCACTCAGGCGGGTGTTTGCCAAGCCAGCCCCTCTGCCATCTGGTTTTGTTCTGCGGCTGCTCAGACCAGCCTCAGCGGCAGCGCGGAGGCACAGCCCGGATCCCAGCTAACTCCCACGGCTGGGCTTGGCGGGAGCAAACCCAGCACAAATGCACCGGCTCCCAAAACACGCGGCGCTGCCCGGGTGGGCACTTCTCGGGTCGGAATGGGCTGGCGAGGGCTGTGGCACAAACCCTGCACACCCCGGGCATGCGGAGCTGCACCCGCAGGCCTGGGTGCACGGCCCTCGCACGCGGCTGTGCTCACCGGCTGCTTTTAGCTAGCACGAGTTTATCCTTCGCCCCATGGAGAAGGAAGCCACCTTGTTTTAGGAGAGAGCTGTGCTGTGTGATGAGACTTCGTTCTCTTTCATGCCCAAGCTGGCAGAGGAATCGGCCAGCCCAAAGGCTTGCCTTTCCTCCCAGCCACGGGCACACTGGTCCTTGCCAGCAGGGACAACAAGCGTGAGGAGTGGGGAGGGAAAAGGCAGTGGTGAAAGAAGCTTTTCAGGACTTTTGGGTAGCTGTATGGAGAGATGCACATCATGGATTTTATTTTGCAGAGCTTGCACTGTGAGTTCAGCACACACACGTGCACAGCACAGACCACACGTGCACAGCACACACAGTGTACACAGTAGACACACAGCACACATCACACGACAACACGTGCACAGCACACACAGCACGCACAGCCACACAGACACACACACAGCACACACAACACGTGCACAGCACACACGGCACACACACGTGCACAGCACTCACAACACGTACACAGCACACGCAGCGTACACACACATGCACAGCACTGTACACAACACGTGCACAGCACACGTACACACACACGTGCACAGCACATGTACACACACACGTGCACAGTACACGTACACACACGTGCACAGCACACTCAACACGTGCACAGCAGACGCAGCGTGCCCGGCACGCAGGCCGTCAGAGGGAAGGGAAGGAGGAGGCAGCTCAGAGGCAGCGGCACAGGCAGTGCAGGGTCCAGGCTGTGCCCGTGCTGCCACTCACCCAGCGGCTGCGCCGGGTGGCAGCTGTGGGGACAGGACTTGTCCTCCATCGCCCCCACGGAGTCCATCACCCCCACGGAGCCCTCTGAGCCCAGCCAAAACAGCAGGTCTCAAAACAAGGAGAAGTTGTGCAGGAGAGGCTCGAGGGATGGCACGGACACTGCAAGTATTCAAATGGGCTTTACTGTGGCTGGCAAGGAGCCTTTCTGGGTTGGAAAAGACCACAGCTCTTATTTCCCCTCAGACTACTGGGCTATTTTAAAATAAAAGCAGTTCTGCTCCAGCCCCAGTGCATGTCAGTGCTGTAATTACTCAATCACCAGGAAAGTTGGGATGCTAGGAGACAAGCGGCACGCGCTCTGATGAGCTGCTCTCAGCCTTTTCCTGGTGACTTGATGTCTCGTGTCTTGCAGGGAGAGATGTGTGCTATTATTTCAACTTTGTTTTGACTGATGATGAGAGTGAAGGGAGCGCTGGAGGCTGCTGGCATTGTTTGATTTAAGTAACTTCAGGAGAACTTCTCAGAGCTTGTCTTTGCTCACATAACGATCCATGGTGCTTCATTAACCATCCTCCACTCATCCAGCATGTCAGAAGCTGGTTATTTGGGAAGTGGTGCAGGCAGGTGGGCAGCAGCAGCACCTCTCAAGAGGTGCTGAGGCTCTGGTGCTGGAGTTCCCCTCTGCAGGACAGCCTGAGCCTGGCTGGTTACTCTCTGCCTCTCCTAAGCAATTGCCAAAGCCACCACAAGTGTTTCAGTCTCCCTGGTCACCACTGTAACTGAACCTGTTTCCCTCTCCCCCCCCCCCCCCCCTCTGCCCCCGGCTAGGGGAATGCTGCCACCAGGAGAGAAGGGGACGAGGAGCGATGGGGATCCCCAAACCATGTGGAAAGCAAAGCACTGAGTCAAAAGCACTAATCACTGCATCAGCTCTCTCAGCCAAGCTAGAGCTATAAAAGCCACTTAACTGGGATATAAACTTTCTCCAACAAATCTAATACATTTGTTTCAATGCCAATTGACCATTAAATGAACATAATCCAAAATCAACATTATCGCATCCTAACCAGCAAGCCCCAGGGATGCCAAGGGCAGCTGGAGAGAAGGGGTGCGAGCTCCAGCCCAGCCTACTTGAGCAGCAACCTCTCCAGCAACCTCTCCAGCACAAGGTCATAAGCTGGTGGTAGACAGACCAGGGTCATCATGCGAGAGCAGGGACTCATTCTCAGCACCAGCAGCTTCAAGACGGGTGGTACAAGGCCTGATCTGGCCCAGCAGCGCTGGCGGTGCTCCCGGAGCCTGGGGCATCAGCACAGCCCTCCGTTCTCCCCACACCCTCAGCACAAGCAGTGATGCTCAGTGTTAACAGGCAACTCCTGCCAATGCATAAGGTAACTGATGCTTTGTACACATCTTTTCACAGCTTCTGGAAAATAAGCAGAGAGAGGAGATGAGGACGAGAAGCGTGCCCTGGGAAAGCCGTCGGAGGTGCGGTCCCATGCCCGGCTGCATCCTGCACTGCCCGCAGCACTGCGGTCTGGCCCCTTCCCCTCCCCACCACTTCTGCTCCCAACATGGCTCACCTTAGCTATAAACTCTTCACAGAGATTTCAAATCAGCGATAACATGTTCTGAAGTGTATTCCCAGCTGGCAGTGCCACGGAGGAGCTGTGCTATCATTCCTGGCTGCACTTTCAGCTCAGGCAGCGAAGCGTGAACCGGTGGACGGCCCCCCCTCACCAGCGCTCCCCAGTTTCCCAGCCTCCCTTCAAAACGTCTTCCCAAGCCCCGCTGCTGCCACTGCTCCAGAGCTATATTTAGCTGCTGGCTGTCATGCTCTCTCTTAATTGTCTGGGTTAAAACACCCAGTAAGATTTCAGAGCTAGGTTTAAAAAATTTAGTAAATACCTTTTGCATGGCCTGTCGTTAGAAATGCCCAGCGGTGGTGGCAGGAGGCTGGCACACGTGTGCCCTCCTCTGTCCTCGAATAGCACCCAGTGCTCTCATCCCCCTGGCTGCCAGCGGGCTGGGGACTGCAGGTCACTGGGCTCGTTCTGCTGCGGGTGGCACCTTCCCGGCTAGATGGGGAAAAAAAAGAAAAATTGTGATCTTTCTTAGTGGGCTTAGTACTGGGTGGAAGAGCTGGCTGAAAACTGACCTGGACAGTCCCTGAATCAAAGCTGCTTTCTGTGAGATGCCAATCAGGTAGAGAACAGTTGTGCAGGTAGAAGCCAGGGCTCCCTCTGCAGCTCTGAGACATGACATTTCTCCTGTACCAACCTGTCATTTCCACCACCACCACTGTGCTCCAGCAGAACCAGGCACCCCTGGGACCCGCTGTAGGGTTACGGAGCTGAAGCCCTAGCAGCTTGTCTTCATCCGCCCCCCTGCACTGCCCCACCGGCAAGGAGCAGACCTGGCACCCCTCTCCTGGGAACATAACAGGCTAACGATAGTGGCTTTGGACTGTCAAGTTCACTGAGATCCTCAGATGTCTCCCCCCAAGGTGGGTTCTGGGTGGGCTGGCGACAGGACCCCCGCAGCCCCCCCGGGCACGGCTGCCTCCAGCCCCTCAGGAAGGGGCATTGCCCCCTGGGCAGGTCCTGCGGAGGAGCCCAGCGGTGCAGCCAGAGGCCATTACGCCGATGCCCTGACACCAGCCAGCTGCTGGCGGGTAATGATTAATTGCTGAGCAAATGTCCTTCGCGCTTTTAGCCTTTAGCACTAACCTGGTGCTCAGTGAGCATCAGGCAAAGCCAGAAATACACAGAAAATGGATTTCCCTGTACAGCTCAAAGGTATGGCTGTCCCACGGTCGTGGTCGTTGACTCTAAGGCTCACACTTGGAAAGGGTATATAAATACTGATATGAGTGCGATCTCCATTTTCAAAGCCACTGAACAAGTTACAGTTTAAAAAAAAGAAACCCCAAAGATAGAACTAAAGGTGTTTCTTAGCAAGGACTTAACTGGAGCAGAGATGATTAAGGGCAATCCACTGTATTTCCAACTATTTAATTAGAAACAGGACACTGTAGGAAATTATCATACCACATTATTTCAGTAAAAAGCTTTTCAATAAAAAGATTAAACATGTCTATAATGTGTGAAGATATGAGCAGGTTATAATTACTATTGACCTCACCTCATCAGCAGTATTTAATTGATGTCAGGGTCTTTGTCTGCTTGTTCAAGTTAATCAGCGTCCTTGATCCTCCAAAGACCACATTTGCAAACCTCCTAAGGAAGGAGAAATCTTTCTGGGTTTTTTTCTCTCTTTTCTTCAACACGTTTCTCTGAAATGCTGGCATCTTTGGCTCTGCCAGGGGCACTCACTGCCTGTGTTTTTAAAATAAAACACTAAAATAGCTGCTCGGAGCCACCTCCTGCCACTTGTATTTCCCAGCCACTTGCAGCATGTTCGTTTTTTTTTCTGGAAACGTAATTTTACACTTTCGGGAGTGAACTGCTCCCAAGTGGGCTGCAGGTGTCACGCAGGGTTTTTTCCAAAACCGTGCATGCCACCCCGGGTGAGGACACCCAGGGTGGGACAGCTGCTGCTGAGTGCCAGGACCCTGGCCCTGCGCAGCCCCTGGCCCCATCGCGCCCTGCCACTGGAACACACCCCACCAGACCCTGCACCCCGGCAAAGGGCCGGCAGCTGACCTCACTTTTATAGATATGCACATATCGAGGGTTTATAAATACGCTGGGAGCCGGGTATGCATATGTATGGGCTGCAGCAGCATGCCGAATGGGAGGTGGGTTGGCTCCCGCGGGCTGTTCTGCTCCATTGCAGGCATACATATTTATATACACAGGTTTTTTTAAATATCAGATTTTTTTTTTTTTACCCTGCTGGCCACCGAGGAGCTGAATGCCCTATATAACGGGTATTAAAAGCAAATCAGTGCACAGACTTTTAAAAAAACGGTGCTGCAGTTGAAGATACAAGGACTTATGCTGTGCTCAATCAAGTGCAGTAAGTTTGCAGCGTACAAAAGCGCGTGTCCAGACACCAGGATGGAATAATCATAGGCAAACTTTCCTTAAATAAAACAGATTATCTGATTATACCAGAATCAAACAGAACCAGGAACAGGAAACTTCCCCTTTGGCACTGGCATACCTTTACCATAAAATCTGTTATGGAAAAAAACCCCAAAACCCCAGCAGTGAAACGTTTCTCTTGGCCTTGAGCATCAGGCTCAGCTCTGATTAAATCCCCAGGTGCTGGGGGCATAGCGCCTCGGGGCGTTGGGTGCTGCCTCGGGCTCCCCACGTCCGTCCCGGCTGCATCAGGGAATGCGTCCAAGGAATGTTCAGCAGAGATCAGGGTGGAAGATATGTCCCTCCACATCTGCTTCCCCCTCCCCTCCCACCCTGCAGATGCACAGAAAGCAGATTTGAAGACGGGGCACCCTGGCTAATTCAGCGAGGTCAGGACTGCAAGGTTTTCTAAAACTACAAAGCAACTTCTCCACTGCGCCTTTCGTTGTGTTAAGCTGATTAGTACAATTTAAAAAGAAAAAAAAGTAGCTTAATTCTATATTTTAGCAAAGCTTCTTTACCAAATGCATTTAGGAGAAAAATACCTCTTTTCAGAGGGCCTGAAACTATTAGGAGAGATTTGCTGCAGGAGACCGCCCTCTGCCCAGCTCCCTACAGCCATCCATGTGTCCTGGGTTTCGTTTAGCTTTTTATTTATTAAACATGCAGGAAAAATATGTCATAGCTGTAACAGGCTGAAGCAAAGAAATGTCAAACAAGTTCTGTGTCACCTCTGCCAGACACAAACCCACTGTTGGTTTAGGCAAGACCCACTTAGCATAACTAAAGTTTTGGAATCTCTCCTGCTTAGAAAACCTCCTGACTTTTGCCAACCTCCAGTTGAACTCCGTGAGAAGCAGCATCTCTGCCAGGAAGCCTCATGTGCTAGAATTAAACCTCACCAGGTGCTGGACTTCATCTGCTGTGAGCAGCATTTGCTGGGACCGACTGGGCACTGGTGCTGGCAACCACCCAGCTCTTCCCAAGCACTTCCATTTCAGACCTCTGTTGCAACATAAACACACCAATTATTAGAGGCTTACATTATTTCCTAGAGGTAAGCATTTGATTATAACCCACTACGTTTGAATCAGCACTGCAGCCTCCCAGGGGGCTCAGGGAGCCCTTGATGGATGATTGTACGCTGTTTACTGGCACGCAGCTGGGCAGCACCTCTGTGAGCTGTGAGCTGTGTCTGGTGCATTGCACCGAAACTCCAGCGGGAAATACAACCCCATTACAGCACACCATTTATTCTATTTTTGCACTTGCACAAGCTGTGCTTTCAGCTAAGGGCTACAAAAGCTAAAAATAAGTAAAGAGACAAACTATTAGAGACCTATTATTCAGGCAGTGTTGGAGCACCAAGCGCGGCTGGGAGGGCTGGGAGCAGCAGGGCGGCCGTCGTCGGGAGCAGAGCAGCTCCTGCCCCGCTCTGCCTGCAGCAGGGAGCGGCTCAGCCCCGCACCAGACCCCACGGCATCTGCCAGGCGAGTGACCTGCGTTCACACAGGCAGCCCTGGCCGTCCCTGGCACCAGCCCCAAAGAGGAGGGTCAGCCCAGCCCAGCAGCCAAGGACCAAGCCCCTCTGCCAGTGCCCGGCTGCTCAGCAGCAGCCATCGAGCCTGGGCAGCTGCTCCCGCTACCCCGATCCCTCCAAAGCAGCCTGTTAGCACCTCTCCCTTCAGCCTTCCCTTCTCTTCCCAACTCCGCTTCTCCCAGCATTTCTTCCCAAGCCAGCATTTCCACGCTCCCTATCGCTCTCACTTCGCCCCCCTGGACTTTCCGCAGCAGGTTTGCATCTCCCCAGGCGCAGCGCCCACGGCCGCGCCTCGGGCTCCGGCTGCGCTTCAGCTAACATTTATTATTGCACGGTAAATGGGGAAAAAATGTTATCCAAGGGATGCCACACTCCCACGGCTGCCTTTCCTGCAATAACACCGCATTTCTGGCTCCCATTCAGCTCCCGCGCTGCGGCAGCCTCAGCCCCCTCCTGCCAGGCTGCCGCCAGCCGGGGCTCGGGCTTCTGTGCCGGAGCTGCACTCGGCCATGCCGAACCTCACCAATGTCGCGGGCTGGATCTGCCGCTTGCCTGCTGCCTACGGAGCCATAGCCAGGGCCTGTGACACAGGGGCACGGTGACCCCCTGCTGCCCACCCTGCCTGCAGCTTGGACTCCATCCTCCCCTCCTGGTGCCTGAAGAAGGGGCACATGGGGGGGAAAACAAAACTTCGAACTACTTTTATGCTCCACCGGTTTGGCTGTCTGGGGCTGGTTGCATTGAAGCTTGGCTTCCTACAGCCTCTCCGGCTGCTGGGAGCAAGCAGAGGGGGACAGGCTGCTGCTGACCTGCCCCCACCACCGAGCAGGATCAGACCCGGGCTGCAGCTCCCAGCCCGGCTGGAGGGGACCCTGCACACAGGCTGGCCTCGGGGCACAGAATCACACAGAATCACAGAATGGCAAGGGTTGGAAGGGACCTCGGGAGATCATCTAGTCCAACCACCCTGCTAAAGCAGGTTCTCCTAGAGCATGTTGCACAGGACTTCGTCCAGGCAGGCTTTGAATATCTCCAGAGAAGGAGACTCCACAACGCCCCCAGGCAGCCTATTCCAGTGCCCTGTCACCCTCAAAGTAAAGAATTTTTTTCCTTGTATTCAACTGAAACCTCTTATGTTTCAGTTTGTGCCCATTGCCCCTTGTCCTGTCGCTGGGCACCACTCCAAAGAGTCTGCCTCCGTCCTCGTGACACCCACCCTTAAGATATTTGTATGTATTGACGAGGTCCCCTCTCAGCTTTCTCTTCTTCAGGCTGAACAAGCCCAGCTCCTTCAGCCTTTCCTCGTAGGGCAGATGCTCCAGTCCCTTTATCATTCTAGTTGCTCTCCTCTGGACTCTCTCTAGGAGTTCCTCATCTTTCTTGAACCGGGGAGCCCAGAGCTGGACACAGTACTCCAGGTGGGGTCTCACTAGGGCAGAGTAGAGGGGGAGGAGAACCTCCCTCGACCTGCTGGCCACACTCCTCTTAATGCACTCCAGGATACCATTGGCCTTCTTGGCAACAAGGGGACTGAAAACAATTTTCTTGTAATTTAAAAAAAAAAATAAATCAAGCTGCGCACGCTGTGACCAACAAAAGGAGCAAAACCTCCCCTACCACCCCAGTGGGGCCTGACGTGGTTTGTGTCCGGCTGCAACGTGCCGCTGGAGTCTGGCTGTTCTGGAGCAGGGAAAAAATTTCATTTCAGACATCGTTTACAGCAGGCTGCAGCAATGCCAAAGTCAGCAGGCTTTCCAAAGTAAATGAGGGGAAAAAAGTGCTGTTGATTTAGAAAGTTGTTTTGTGCTTAGAGCCAGAAAGTGGCTGTTTTCTGCCAATTACACTTTTATCACAAGCCTGCTGTTTATTTCGGCATGCTGTGACTTGGAGGCGTGCTTGAGACCCAAGTGCATCCTGGCATCCCGACAGGGCAGTACTCCCCGCTGCTCGCAGACTTGTACCAGGGACTGAGCCTTCTCCTGCCACCCCTCACCCTCTGAAGTGTGGATGATGGCTACCAACTACCTCAAATATGGTCAGGAGAATGGTGCCCGCCGCCCCGGCCCCTGGTAGGGACTGTGCCAATTCTCTGGCCATGCTGTCCCATCTTCAGCTCATTGGACCCACAGGAGAAATTGCCATAGGGTGCTGGGCTGTGTGGGAAGCTGGATGGAGCAGTGCCTGAGATGTGGCACCAGCAGTTTCCCAAGGGATACTTTTGTTTTCCACAGGGCTAGAGTAAAACTGCACATGGGAAAAGTCAAACATGGTTAGCTGGGATTGCGCCCTGAACGTGCAGATAGAAAGCTAGGGGTGAAAGCCTTCGTCCTTCGAGAACCAGGAGTCCTAAGTCTTCATACATGAAGGTACATCCAAAAGGGGAGTTTCGGATTAAATGTCCCTGTTAGTGCAGTCCTTGAGCTTAAATGCCCCTTACCACCCTGGGGCTAAGTCGCATTCCCGTGTGCTGAGTGCCACAGGGTGAATGTTCCCAGTTTGGGGAAAAGGGGAGAAAGGCTTTCTCTGCTCTTCCCAGACGGGGAGCTTTCCACCAGCCCTGTGGAAGCAAAGTGAAGCATTCCGCCTCATTTGAGAAGGCAGTTGCTGCCGCATGCCTGTTTTAATCACAGCATCGCTGCGCAACACCTCTGAAGCACTGGGCCCTTTCTGCAGGATGTGCTCCTCGCACAATGAGCGCCAGGAAAAGGGCTTTCCCGCCGGGCTGAGAGCAGTGGGACCCCGCAGGGGCTGCGAGCGCCGGCTTCCACGGCAGCAGAGGGGAGAAAGCCTCGGGTGTTTTGGGAATAGTGCGATCTGACCAGAAAGGGAAGGGACAGAAAAGGCGTGTCCAAGCGGCAGGGGAGTGCCAAAATTAAAAGCCCTTACATATTCCTTGCATAGTGAGAGCATAACCCTGCCATCGCACAAGACACGCTGAACACCGCAATTCGGGACTGGAGCAAAACAAGGTGGGTGTAAAGAGGCTGAGAAAGGAGTCGTGATGTTTTGGTAAAATGTAAATTAGAGCTCTAGCAGCATGCTTGGCAAACGGTGATCCGGATGCGAAAGCAAATGTTAGGATGGAAGCAGGGTAAATGAAACAGGCATCTAATAACCCCAGCAGTTTATAGGAGGAGTGCTCTGGCATTACGCTCTGTTCAAATGTGTCAGTAACAAGAAGTTGCATTAAAACCATGAAGTGTTTTATTTTTGGAAGGATGATGTGTTCCGCCTCTTGAGCTTAAGAGTGTCCTAATCCCACTAAAAGAACAATGGTCTTATAATGTGAGCTCCTAAATAATGTATCACAGGTCAATTTAGAATGACACTAGAAAGCATCGTTTAGCACTGAAGGTTTTTTATTCCCTTTAGGTATGGTAATGCATTAGTTGGATCCCAGCTTCTTAGGTGCTGCAAGTGTCTGGGTGCCTCTGCCCACCACACAACAGGCTACTTGGCATCAGTTGGGTTTGTTGTTTGTAATGGGCCCATGTCTTGCAAAGCTTGCTGATCCATCTCTTTGCAATGTGTGATTTGTCAAAACAACACGTATTTTGCAAGTGCCACTTGTACTCTTGTACTTTACAGAAATATCAGGAGCAGGTCAGGTGCCATGTTGGGTGGTTTAAGGAAGTGCTATCTCTTCACCAAAGGATGGACAGGGAATGACAACATCTTTCACTGTTATGGGGGGGCTGGTCTCATCCTGACCCAAATTTTAGCTGCATTTAGCAAGGCATATACTTGTTTATTCTCCTTCTAGATCTGCTGTAGTTAGATATCACATGTTCAGGTATCATGGTACTGGAGAGCTGGGCACAATCCCCAAGACAAGCTACCTCATTAAAGTGCCTTTGAATGGGGGTGGTGCAGGTAGGGATGTCGAAAGCCCTAACAAAACTCTTTCCAAACAGAGGTAATTGCTGTGAAACCTGCTTTAAGAGGTTCACCCCCTTTATGGCAACCACAAACATGTGCAGTGCCCATGCACAAGGTCTCACTGGACTTGGCTGTTTCCCCTCCCTGAGCAGCCCTGAGGTGCCTCGTGTTCCCCCCAACTGCCGGCGTCCACTCGCTGCTTGCGGAGCCGCTGCAGGGGATGGGAGCCAGGCAGAGCTGCCTCAGAGGGGGCAAGAAGGGTCTGAAGGATGGGCCACAGCAGAGGTGAGTTTGTCACTGGCACAGGCCTGGTAACAGTCCCCGTCCTGGAGGCGAGTGTCAGCTCTGCAGCTCTGCTGCTGGGTTTGCTCTGGGCAGAGCAGCCGGGTTCCTGCAGACCCATCAAGCACCAGCATGGGTATTCAACAATATGTATGAAGAACAAGAGGGGACGATTGCAAATAATAGTTTGCTTTTCTGCAAAGCAGCCTTTCTCTTCCTCTGTAGATCCACCGAGGACGGACCCCGGAGCCACAGGCATCTCCATGGTTACTGCTCAGCGCAGGCTCCCACCGGGTGCTCAGGCAGCACCGGGCTGGGCTCGGGGAGCCAGGCAGGAGCAGGAGGGAGGACACAGAAGGACAGGGTTACATTCGGCAATGGGCCGCCATGCAGACTCCCTTCAGGGCCAGCACTGGGCAGAGACATGGGCTCGGCACCTGGGAAGGCTCAGCGCAAGCCAAGATGAGCGAGGGCAGAGGCGGTTTCAGCACTGGCGTTGCACCAGTCCGTGGTGATGGGTAATGCACCCAACACTGTCCATGGCCACGGCTCCTCTGGTACGCTTGGGTGCTGTTAGCAATAGCTGCAGGCTCATTTATGCCTATTTTTAAGTTGGTGATATTGTCTCTGCACTGGCTAAATATATGTCTTGTACCGCGTGGTGAGTAACGTTTGGCCAAGAGCCATGGCAAAGCAGCATGTGGCCGAGCTTTGAGAAAGCTGCAAATGTGGTGCGGTGGGGTGGAAGAAGATGAGATAAAAACCACTGAACAACCCAAACTGTTGCTTGTCACATCCTGGAAAGACATGTGACAGAAAGAGCAGTGCTCGCAGGTAAGCCAGCAACGCGGCACAGCAGTGATGGGGGAGATACGCTCTGTATCCTGTGCAAGAGCAGGCCTGGAGGGATGCCTGTCTCCATGTGGGCAGCATGTAGACCACGTGGGGAGGTGCTGGTGCAGGTGGATCCACAAGACCCTTTGCATTTGCAAGGAGGTCCCAGGTCCTGGTCCCTGCTCTGGGGGTTCAGCGTTGTGCTGCCGGTTGCAAGGTGCTGACCCTGCTGGCTGAGGTGTCCCTGTGGCTCCCACGGGAGCCGAGTCGTCCTGCTCAGCCCTGCCTGCACCATGCCTGCTCTGCTGTCCCTTGGCCCAGACCCGCTCCCCCGGGCGAGGCTGCCCAGGCACTGGCAGGCATCGTGCTGGGCCCTGCTGTGTCCCCCATAGGAGCCTCAGCTGTGCCGTGCTGCTCACACAAATTAATCCACCTCTACAGAGTGTTTGCCAGACAATTAACATACTCCCTCAGCAGTAATTATGCTTCATCTCCCACCACCGAAGCTGAAATCCGCTTCCCAGCACCCTCTCCAGAGGGTGGCCGATGGCCCCACGCAGGGGACTGGGAGCCGGGCAGGGACCGGTGCCTGCACACACGGGTGCAGCAGCTCCTCAGGGCCCTCCATATTTTGGAAAGCCCAGGCTGCGCCGGGAGGAGCTGAGTGACCTGGTCTGTTCTTGGGCTGAAATGTCTTCTACCCAGCAAGTTTCTCCAGCAAACATCAGCGGGTGCCTTGTGTTACAGGCCCCGTACGTGCAGGTTTATTTAAGAAGCCTTAAAGAACACATCTTCTAAAAGACTTTAGGAAATATATGAAGGCCAAGATAAAGTCCCCCTTGGAAACAACTGAACAGAAATGAGCTGACATATTATACCACTGCAATTAATTAGAAACCAGACTGGAAGCAAAGGGGCTGTGCTTGAGTTTTTGTTTTCCTTTTACATGAAAGACATTTTATTTTCCATAGCTTTATCCTAAACTCCCTCCTGGCGATTCTTGATTAATAAAGCTGCAAGCAGAGGGCTGGGCTGTGACTAGGTCACCGCGCCAATCCTAAAACTATCACCACCTGATGGGTGGCCTGTGGGAAGGGACAGGCTGACCAGTGCCTGGCCAGCAGACACCCTTTGGTACCGGTGAGGGGCAATGACCACAGCAACCCTCAGCTGCTGCCCCGGGATGCAGTGTCCATCGGCTTTCTCGATGGGGTGGCATCCCAGGGCTGGCTGGTGACTGCAGCGCCACAGGCATCCCCTGCCAGCGAGGAAAGGGAACGATGCAGGACCGGCCGTGATGCTCAATGTTACTTGAGACCTGGTGGCAATTGCAGCACAGGGCCGAGAACAAACAGACAGCAGGATCTTTGCCTTTGGAGAGAGGGCTGGTTTTCATTTTCCTCTCTGTGTAGCCAGGATACCCTGGCAGAAAAAGCCTGCAGGTAAGGAGGGTAGGGTAAGGACGCAGGCCATGATGCCCATCAGCAGTGCAAAGGTTCACTTGTTGCTTCACCCACGGTGCACTGAGGTCAGTGAGCCTTGCGGTAATGCTGGCCATTGTAGCACTGAAGGGCAGTAAAAGGCACAAGAAATGCTCTTCCCCTTGCCAGCTTCCTGACATTTATTATGAATTTTTTGGCATGAAAGAGTTAAATGGCATTTGCTTAATAGTATTAAAAAAAAAAATAGCCAAACTTCTGCCTTTGGAGAGATGCGGCTGCTCCCAGCCCACGGGGGACAGTTCCCCCGTGTAAGGTGTGTTCAGACCTGGGATTCACTTCGCCAAAATCTCCAGCGGATGAGGGACTGTCGGGATTGCCACCTCCGCTCCCTCTTCCTCGGTCTAAGCAGGCAGTCGAGGCAACCTGTGCCTAAAGGAATAAACCAGGGTGGGGGGTTACGGTGCCTGCAGGTCCCTGAGGGGGGAGAAGTACTTCGGGGGGGGGGTTGGGGGTGTGAAGGGGGGTGCTGCCGTGCTGCCCGCGCCGAGCCGGGCTCTGCCGGCCGGGACGGCCCCCGGCGGGTGCAAAACCCCGCAGGTAGCACCAGATGGCGCCAGCGGCGTCTGTTTGTCCTTCCCGGCCAAAATAAATTGAGAGAAACGGCGGGGAGAGGCGGGGGGAAGGGCGAGATGCTGGCGTGGGGGGGGCCCTCGCGCGCGGGACGGGCGACAGCGCGGCTGGGGAAAATGGGGAGCGGCTGGGTCCCCGCGGCGGGGACCTCCCTGCCCGGCATCGCCCCCCTGCTCCCTGCAGCGGGGACCTCCCTGCCCGGCATCGCCCCCCTGCTCCCTGCCGCGAATTCGCTCAGGCTCGGCGGGTAGCGCGGGGGGGGGGGGGGGGGGGGTGGTGGGGCCGCGGATCCAGGCCGTGACCGCGTGGGGTTGCAGGAAAACGGCGGCAGCACCAGCTCTGCAGGTCCGAGGGTGCGGGTGTGGGTGGGGGTGTGGGTGCGTGAAGCCTTTTCACCCCCGTGGATTTCAGTGTGAGGAGCCTTTTCGACTGACTGCTCAAGTACCTCGGGGGTCCGTTGCGGACTCGGAGAGGCGTTTTCTCTGCGGCGATGGTAAAACACCTTCCCCACCGAGGACACGAAGCGTCCTTACGGCTGGCACTGGATGGAGCAATGCTGATCCGAGCCACCCGCCTCCATGCGGGCCCCGAGCTGTTGGATGGCTTAGCTCTACAATACACAGCACAGGACGCCGTATTCTGTAGCTGTCAATAGTTACTTAGGTTATTTCTCCTATGATATCTCAGGTGTTCTAGTTTGCATTTCACAGGCTCTACTTGCTGTAGACTTACAGTCTACTTTCAAAGAATCCAAACCCAGAAGAAATCGCGGTAGTTTTCCTATATAACCTTCTCCGTACTCTAAACTGCAGCACTCCCCCAGCCGCATTCCTGCCTGCCTGCAGCATCTCATGTAGGAAAAAAGGATCTTTTTAAAAAAAAAACCACTAGGGGTTCCAAACTGTGATTATCCTGGCTCTTCACATGTGCCCCGCTCTGCCATTACGGAGCTTCAACCTGCAGTCACTGGATCTTAAAACACATCTGTCTGCTAGGCTAGACAGACCTAAAACTAGCACACTTTTGTTCTCCTTATTCATAAGCTGTAATCAAATCACTGTAGTTATCTTTCTGTTAAACTAAACAGATCGAGCTCTTTAGTTCGAAGAGTGCTGAATGTTGTTTAAAAGTGGACCTTCATTTTTGATTCACCAACTTCCAGCTCTGAAGGAAGAGCAGCAGCTGGTTTTGTGGGGTCTTGTTGTTTTCGTTTTTAAATATAACTGAATCTAAAACCAATTCCACACCCAACCTAAATTTGAGCAAGGCAGCAATGTATAAAGTAAACACTAGTACACTCATAGCATTGCAGTGCTGAAAATATTCAGCGGGCTACACGTAGGCTGTTAGTGCTGACCCTCCAGAGAGCATCCTGCCAGTTACCCACATCATCGAGAGTCCATTCAACCAATATTGCTGAATATAATGCAGCTTCTTCTGCTATGCGCTGTTGCCTTGGAGATATTTTACATACAACAGTAGGTATAACGTTTCCTTTGTGCCCAGGTTGGTGGTTAAAAGCAGTGTATTTTTCTTCATGTGTTGCCACTTGCAGCATTTTGGCCCCTTGAGGATGCCCATCCCAGGCAGCCCAGCAGGCTCTGCGCCAGCATCCATCCATCCCACCCAGTGCCGCGCAGCCTGTCCTGGTCTGCCCTGCTCAGCAGGAGCTGGCGGCCAGAGAGAGGAGTGCGGGAGAAAGGCTGATGCAGGAAGAGTATGAGAAAACAAGGTACAGGTCACAATGGGTGTGATTTTTAGCCCAACACCTCTCTCCAGAAGTTCTGTGGTGCTTTTGCATAGGAAACAGAAACGATTTGAGATGAAGCATGCAGCTATCATTATTTCTCGTCAAAGTGAACACAAGCATGTTGCTCTTCATATTGAGCCATTATGGGACACAGAGGAGAAGGTGCTGTTGAGTTTGAACTGCCACAGGAGCAGAGACTCAGCAGATGCTGTGCCTGGAGCCGGCTGTACATGTACACGGGCCGGGAGTTTGGCAATGTCAGCACCGCAGTAGCCACAAAGCACCAGCACTATTTCCTTTTCCCAGGCATTAGGAGAAAGCTGAGCCCAGCCCCAGCGATGCCACCAGCCTCACAGCGAGCCTGGGGAAGCCAGGGAGAGCCAAGCCACAAGGCATTTCAGTCTGGAGCCTCCCTCACATTGCTGGACCCTGGGTGAGGAGGCAGCGTGGGGTTTCCAGCTCTCCTGCACCTCGGCAGAGCAGGTCCCAGCTGAGCAAGGCTGTGCCGCCGCCGCTGCCTCCCCATCATGGCCCCATGGCACTTGCCGCTCAGCCCCTCCAGCTGCTCTCTGCTCCCAGCTCGCTGCTCTGTCCCCTCTGCTTGCCGTGCCGCTCCGTGCCAGCGGCGCACATCCGTCCTCCCGGTGTGCTCTGGAGACAGGAGGAAGGCTGAGGCTCTGACTTGCTTGGTGACAGGCCCGTTCCCCGCTGCATCCGCACCACTGGACACCATAGCCCACTCCCCCTGGCACTGCCCTGCAGCCCCCTGCCTGCTTGGGCAGCTCCTTCAGGGGGATGTGAACCCTTGCTTCTCTTTGGGTAGAAAAGAGATTTTCATTGGGGTCTCCCACACCCTGGGTGGCAGCTCTGATCTCCGGGCTAGCACAGAAAGGGGCAGCAGCTGCTGCCACTGCGCTGAAAAGCGAAGTGTGAGCACATGTCAGTGCTTTTGAGGGGGGAAAAAGGGAGAGAAGACAGTGCCAGCTGGTGAGGGTGGGCAGCTGGTGCTGACTTCAGCTGAGCCCTTCTCTGTGTGCGGGCTGCTCCGGCCTCGCTCCAGGGAGCTGCCTGTGCCGGGCTCAGCGATGCAGTGTTCCCTGCTCTGCTCCAGCCAGGCCATGTGGCTGAGGTGTCCCCGGCTCCAGCCCTGCAGGGACCTGTACTGTTTGGGGTTCCTGCTCTCTGTGACTGTTCGTGCTGTACACGACACCCTAGAAAAGTTTGACTCCCATTCAAATGACAAACCCCCCTTTTTAATGTGCAGCAACTCCAAATGTTAGATTTAAAACTGATGTGTGGAGCAGTCTGGCAGATATTTATTGGTTTGAGAAGCAGGGAGGGAGCATCAAGCCTGGAGGGCAGTGCTTGCAAACCCCCCGGCTGATGTCTCGCACACAGACTCCGCTGCATGGGGAAGAGGAAGATGAAGAGGGATTGCTCTTCCTTCCTCTCCAGCCCTGGCTTCGAGCTGGTCTCCGCTAGCTAACAGCATGCACGGGGCTTAGCTGGGTGCAGGTCACAGTGCTCCCCGGGCCAGCGAACTCGGTACAGGCACAGCTGCAGGCAGCAAGGTGGAGCGTTGGAATCCAACACTGGATATACAGTTATTACAGAATTTGAGCTTTGTGGTTACTGAGTATTTGTGCCACTGGGTGAGGAAGCCAGGCAGTGCTGCACTCTGCCTCCAGCAAAGTCTGCAGCTGACTCCGCTCTCATACCAGCTGAAAATCCTCTCTCCTATACTTAGGTAAATCCTCCAACTAACAGCTCAAGTAAAAAATATAGCACTT
The DNA here is from genome assembly GCA_034008185.1 of Gorsachius magnificus. NCBI lineage: Eukaryota > Metazoa > Chordata > Aves > Pelecaniformes > Ardeidae > Gorsachius > Gorsachius magnificus. The sequence goes on from CM067087.1 coordinate 39,911,507, forward strand.
ATTCACGTACCTGGTGGCTGTGACCAACAGCTAGACCTGTTAGGAGAGAGCTTCCAGTTCAGGAGGGGTTCGGAGACAGGGTTACAGGCTTGCCTGGTGCAGGGGTGATAAAGAAGAAGAATTGCTTTTCAAGATGGTGGTTCCTCACTTACTTCAGAAGAAATTTTGGGCCCACACCACAACAGAGACTAAATGCTTATCTGTTATTGGGTTAGAAACAAAACACTGGCATACATATCAATAAGGTGGCATTAGACCATAATCCCCAGTGCTTAAAACTCTCTCAGGACTTGGTATTTATAATTCGGGGTAACTCACTAGAAGCCAGTGGAATTGCAACCAGCTGCTGACCAAGTCCTTGAATTCTTCTTGCTTTGTCCTCATTGTTGGGATATTGTTGGACCTGGGCCAAAATGACCAATTCCTGTCAAACTCACTGGGTTTTATAGCGCAGACCAAGGCACAGGTGAAAAGCAGCAGCAGTGCTCGTGTGAATGAGACAAAGCTGCGTGCGTGTCGCATCTTTACGTGTCCGTTCACTTGCATGATGGGAAAGTGGAGCCTCTCCTAAATCCCCTCGTCAGCTCTGTGATCTGCAACTGTGCCCATCCTGTAGCTTTGGCTACTCTCAACTGTGATCTTGCCTTAGTGGTTGAAAAGTTTCAAGTACGTACCTATAAATGCAGTGCTTCTGAAGGTAAAGAGACATGGGCTCACCTCTTTGGATGTTCTCCAGTTTGAATGTTCAACACCTTTTTTTTTGTTTGACAAACTGCTTACACACCCTTAACCAGAAGACTAATCCTGTTTGTTAATCTGACTCTTTTTGTCACCTTGTTTGGCTAAGAGAACTGATTTTAAAATAGACAAGACTGTAAACAAGAGCAGCAAATGGTGCTTGAAACCTCCCGATGAGTTGTTGAGCCTCAATGTTCCCATTTTTCCAGCCTTCGAGGAAGCAGTGGCTGGAACTACGGTTGCATGTGTCAGATGGGACCTTCCCAGCTTCAAACCCTCCAGGCTGGGTGAGCCTTTTGTTTACAGAGGTAAAACCTCAGCCTGCATTTGGCCTTCCTGCTCCCTTCCCTAGATAACCCTGTTTAGGGCAATTTGCTTAACTTTGTTCTGAGCTGTCAGCTGTCCCCTCTGCTAAGGAGGGTTCCTGAGGGGATTACTGTTAACACAAAGGCTTTGCAGTAGACCTTCAAACACAATACAGATATGGAGCTTAGCTTAACGCTAACAAACCCTGTTTAAAATGACCTGTACATTTGAATAAAATGTTTGGAAGATTTCAAGTGTTCTCATACCATTAATACCCTACATGAGTGATCCTCGTTTCCAGGGCATTGCGAAGAAACAAGCCAAAGGGCCATTGGGAGGGAGGGATGGGGCTGGCTCACCCCACAGAAAGAAACATCAGGTCTTCAAACCACTTTGGAAATCCTTCTCCTTTCCGGTTCTGTGCCAGCCCGGGTCCAGAGGAAAAAGGTTGAAAACACCATAAATTCCCATGACTGTCCAGTGGGGGTAAAGGATTATTTAAGATTTCAAGGAACTTTGACACTTTTTTTATTAAGATGGTGCAAGGAATTTTAAATTATCTTCTGCACAGGCTCTCAGCTGTCCTCTCTAGAGACGGACTTGATTTTGTCTCAAATCACTGCATCAAGTTGTATATGGACTTGCTATGCAGCCCCTCGAGTATTTATGACCAAGCAGGGGCTGATCAGCACAGAAATTGCCCCAGTGCAAGAAAAACATAGTGAAGCTGGGCTGGATTTGTAAGCCATTCACTGAGGTTAATGAGAGTCTTTTTCCAGTAAAATAAAATTTAGCTCCACGTGATTGAGCAATCCCAGAAATGCAAAGACAAGACAGCACAAAACCAAACACTTCTCAAGGGTAGATTGCTAACGTGCTGATTGCAATGCCAGCACTAGAAATATGAAATGAAGTACAGTCTGCAACCTGACTTATATTTCTGGTTTATTCCTATGCCCAAACCAAAGGCTGAAATTTATGGTCACCCAGCCCTCTGCAGGCTGAGGTTGAAGTAACCCTGCTGACTCTGGTTCATTCAGCTTTCACGAATCAGGCTCTGCAAGCCTCAGCCACAAGGCAAACCCCTTCTTCATCCCTTGGATATGTGAAGTGTGTAAGCCTGTTTTCTGGAAACATTCCTTCACCTTCACTCTTCTCCCGAGGTAGGTATTTGAGCTGGAAGGTCTCCAAACAATTTAAATAATTGCTTTTCTAATTATCTTCTCCATGGGAGATGAGGGATGCTGGCTAGGGACAGTGCCCCGCTTTAACCACGATGTCTGCTTGGGGAAGGTGACAGAAATAACCTGCCCTTCTCTCCTGGGCACTCCCACCAGAAGAGACCTGCTATCTGCAGGGCCATGGGACATTTCAGTCTGAGTTTTCTGCTGGGATGAGCAATCACAGAAAAGCTGTCATGAAAACAGCTGGATGGGTCTGGCTTTTCCTATATGCCGTCAGCTATAAGCTTTGCTTAAGCACAAAGCTTGGCACACAGATGCTGTAACGGCAGAGAAAAAAGACAAACGGCAGTTAGTTCAGTTAGGCTCAAGGTGTTTCGAACACTGTCTTTCCCCCTGGGATTTGGACCAGCTCTTGACATACCGCCCCACCAGCTCCCCGTGGAACTGCACCACGTCCCTGTGCCTGTACAAGCACCAAACGCACACATAAATCTCTGACTTCTTATCCCAAAAGCATGAACTCAAAGGTGCTTAAATAGCCACTTAATTGTGAAATTTCAGTACATTTAGACTGGCTTAGTCAGTGCACTCTCATTTTTTATTCTGTAGACATGTCTACGTGAATTTAGCACCACATTAAAATACGAGCTTTCAGATTTCTCAACATCTGTCACAATTATTTATTAAGCGTGAGATCCAGCGCTGCGCCGAGGACTGCGTTCAGCCCGCAGTGACTGATTAAGCTCCCTCCGCCTGACTCCCACTCGCTTCATTCTCTGCCTTGATAACGTGAAAATGCTGCACACCAAGACCTGTGGGGCAGCGGTTTTTATTAATACCCAAAGAACTTTTATGAAAGGTAGCTGTTAATTAGTTTTAAGAGCTTTGCTTATTTTTCATGTGACTTAATCCACAAACAGCACATGGAGAACTAAAAATGTTCATTTATCTCCAGGTGAAGCCATGGCTAGAGTTGTAAGGAAAGCTGGTTGGCACCGCTCTGCTAGCACTCACTAATGCCTCCTCCTGACAGCCGCCCTCCTCGGTGCAAAGAAGGAGCTGAATTGAGCCAAAGACCATGAGAACCATTTGCACCACAGCAGTTCTACAGCTGCAGCTTCGAATAGACACCTACACGTAACAGGTCAGTGAAAATTGGGTTTCTTTGCTTTTCCCTCCCCTGGAAGGGGTGGCTTTGTTGTTCAAAGGTGAGTTCCACCTTTGATAGGGAAATTTCCAGATAGGTTTCTTCTTGCTGATACAGACACTGATGTCTGCTCTTCTCCCAGGCGGGAAAGCAGGGCTGCACCCCCAGCCCACCCCCTGGGGAAGCAGTGGGGCTCCTCTGCTTTCATACAACACCTGGGGCTCCATCACCTGGGGACCCCACACCACAGTCACCCCCTGCCACTTCACCTGGCTGCTAAATGCTCAGATCCATGCCCAATTTACAGTGCAGGGTGCTCCTGGGTACCCAAGGACCACCACAGCATCTTTGACAGCAGCGCTCAGGTACCACTGGGATCCCTGGTACTGCTCCTGCCACTGCTCCCAGACTTTGTCTGCCCCAGGGCGTGGATTTTTCTCTCCCAGCTGTGCCACATCACTAGTTTTGCTGTGTGATATTTGCACCATCGTGGATCTGAAATCTCACAAAGAGTCTAGATTTGATGCTTTGCCCTTAATCAAATCTCAGGCATTTAAAAAGCCCATGAAAACTGTAGAGAAACAAAATTTTTAAAGGGAATTTAGTACAGATGAAATATAAATAACAAGCCACAAAGGAACTTCTATACATCAAGAGTCAGGGGGACTGTTGAGAAAGACAAGCCCCACTTTGCTGTTAAACCAAAGCTGCACCTGAGGTGAAAGGCCAGAGCTTTTATCCACTTAGTTACCAAGCCTCTGGTTTGAAGCACAAGTACAAACCCATCTGCTCAGCAGGCAGCACATAAGAACCAAATCAATTAGTGCCACGTTATGTGACTTCAGAACCTTTATGCATTTGGAGGAAATAATTTGCATTTATTACTTGCTTAAGAAAGTAACACTACCTCTAGCTTATTTTCCTAATAATTATTTTTTCAGTTTGCTTCTGTAAAAATTAATCAAAGCGCTGCCTTCTTAATGGAGTGCAAAAACCTTCCCACCCATTTATCTATCCTATAGCAGCAAAATGGCATTTGCTGTCTTAAGCAGGAAATGAGCAATTAAAAGGCAACAGGAGGTTATTTTTTATTCCTCTCTCTCCTCTAGACTAATAAACATATCAGAGTGCATGTGCTGTGTGTGTTGATTACTTGGACAATTGGATGTGAGGCAAATAGTCCTTAAACATGATGGCCATAGATGTGTCCATTACAAAATGAAAAATTCCATTAGCTTTTCAAAATAACTAGGTTTATATCTTTTCCAGAAGCACAGGGTAAGCAAAAATCTTTTAAATTAATCAATAAGAAGTAAAATAAATGCATTTTCCCCAACTGCTTCAACATGGAGGGATGCAGCAGCGCAAGTATATACAATTGATGATTTAGCTAGGCTAAACCTAGCAGTTGTTAATACACAGTGTTCACCATATTAATTACAACCTATTCAAAATTCCTGTCAAAAACACTAAGTGGAAAAGACTAAAATCATTTGGCTTGTAAAGGGCATTGGCACAGTGGAGGTTGTCTGCAATAAAAATAACAAGTACTTGGCAGTGCCTTTTGAAGGATGCGTGCTTAATCTAGGGAGTAAACTTCAAGAAAAATGTCACAGCCCAAATAACAGTTCTCCACTGTATCAGGGTTATCTTGCCTTACACATGTTTTGGGTTCATAGAGCTCTCCAACTCCAAGGGCCATCCCTGCCACCTCTTTTGGTGAAGCTCCCAGCTGTGCCCTGAGATATGGGCAAGTGTGCCTGTGCTGAGTGGTGCTGACCCTTGGGGTGCCATGGAGCACCAGGGGCAGAGGCATCCCATGAGGCATCCCTTCCCCATGGCCGCAGCCTGAGCCAGGACACAAGAAATGCCCAGGGCAAAAATGATGGAGGAGATTGAGAGCCACCAACTGTTACTGGAGAACTGAAACTGGAGTATGGCCAGACAGAATAAATACATCACAATGTGTGGACACACAAGGCCTGATTGCATATGGGCTTCAGTGAAATCCGTCAGACAGCGCTGTGTTTGCACAGTAACAGCACAACAGGACCCTGCTTTGACCAGGATCCACAGACACATCCCTACCTCAACCCTCAAGTGAAGGCATCAGCTCTCGTAGGGCAGGGGACCACCTGCCAAGCTAAGGGGGTGTTGTAATTAATGACTTCTCAGGCTGCCCCTCCACCAGCGTGCTCTGCACCTGAATTTTGCAAACAACCGGTCTCACATCCCTCTGTGCCCACTGCTCCCCAAACACGTCCTCAAACACCTGAGTGAACAGGACTTTCAGAGACTTTGGACAATGCAAGCCTGTGCAAGGCTGACAACGGGACCACAGACTTAGCTCGGTATCTTTAAGGCCTGCCCAGCCCACAGAATTGAAAAGGAGAGAAAAAAAGAGAAACAGAGATCAAAGTCCGAGGCAGAAAGAGTACGTGTATGCTAGTGGACTTGGCTTTGTCCTTGAGAAGCCCAACTTTATTGTGAATCAACTTCGACAAAAGAATATAAGTGCAAATTCCATGTGGAAAAGTGAGGTTTTACTGATATAGCTTGGTCCCATAATGCTATCAAATACAAATACCTAGGTTCATCCCTGTTAACTTTTGGCACCTCCATGGAGCAATTCAGTCTCAGACGTCATTCCTCTAGCCAGAGCCTCATCTGCCCGAAGCTCGCTCTTTCTCTCCATCGGTCAAGCAGTGAGGCACTCTGGCAACCTGGCTTCTAACAGAAGCATCTTCCATAAGAGTGTAAAAGGGATGAATCAAGGCATAAATTCATTAGCTGTGCACCTGAAGACTCATTCTTACATTGCCCGTGGCTAGACCTGAGCTAGCTCCAGTGAATAAGTGGAACAGCCACGTGGCTGTGCTTGCACCATGCTGAGGAAGGTGTATTGTTTTGTGCAACAGTTCTAAGGCAATTATTTGGCTTCTCGTTTGGATGCAGCCTGTATCCTGCCAGCTTAGAGAACAGGCAGAGTAAACTTGGGTCTGTCTTCACCAGGTTAGCAGACATCTATCCTCTGATTCTCTCCCAGCAATGGATGGCACGCTGCGGGTGGGTTGTAGTTCCTTTGGTCATCCTCCACTGCTGCCTGTTCATGATTTGGTGGATGGTTGCTAACATAGTGCACGTATCTCTCTAAGCATATATAAAATAATGCTCCACACATACAGGGTTTATCTAGGCACCTTTTCTTTCCATTCAGTGTACGTGTTTTATATATACTACATATATATACATACATGCTATACTATGTACTACAGCCACCTACAAAGTCAGTGGAAATGCAGAGAAATCTGTTTCAGATCCACAGCCTACGCAGACACCTAGTAAGTCCATACCTGCATCAGCTCAGTAATATCCTGGCATACCTCATGTGACAGGGAAGGCTTCCTTGTCCCAAATCCCGTGCCATTGATTTCGGCACACGGTGGCCCCGGGTCACAGGGCAGAAGCAGTGCAGCTGTGGGCTCTGCCTCCTGCCCCTTCTCTGCCGTGCATCCCTCCCTCTCTCCTGCCTTGTCTCCAATGTGCCCTGGTAACAAAGCCACAAAAAGCATTTTTGTGAGATAAACAGGGACATGTGCATAGCTAGGCCAGTTGTGCTCTTGAGCAAAGCATTGAGCAAATCCAGCTGGAGAGGGGTGGCCTGGAGGCTGGGCTTTGCCCCTTGCCTCTGCACACTGCACCGGTTATGGGAGGGTAGGTTGGATGGAGATCTGCGCTCATTTTCTAACCCCTTATCTTAGTTCAGCCTTTTATTCACTTTAGGAAGGAATATAATTTAAGATTATTAGATTGCATAGTTTATGTTGCTGGAGAGCATTAACATAAGCATTAACAAACAAAATATTCACAGTCTTTAATAGATCATTATTAAGAACTATACGAATAAAATTACAGCTTTGCACAGAGTAAGTGATTTTATCTGCATTTGTTCTAATTGCTGGGCCTTGAACATAAACAGTTTCAAGGCATCCATATTCTGTTTTACCAGTAGTGAAACAATATTCACATGTCAGTACAAAAATTAATTAATAGATGTTCACTGTATGTAACAAATCAAACTACTTCTCAGCTAGATTTTGGACACCAGTGCTGTTGTTTCTGCTTGGGCTACAGTAGCTGAAAATCTCTCTCTCATTCGTGTCCCTAACCAAAGCAATTAGCCCGCTCTTCGCTCAGCCTGAACTGCAGCCGTGCTTAATGACAGGGAGGGAGGGGAGAAAAGCCTGTCAAACAGGATTATTCATGAAAAAAAAAAGCTAAGTGGATTTAAAATTGCAACCTGTCACTGCCTTCTGCCAGTCATTTAGGAAGAGCTGGAAACTAGAATAACAATTTTACCAGGAACAGAAAACCTATGAAAGAAAGAAAAAGGGGACTTGTGGGAGAAGGCAGACGGACCTGGCTGTGGGCAGGAATGGTTGTGGTGTGTTCAGGTCACAGCAGTCCCGATGAACGGAGGAGATGAGAATGAGGCCTGTAATTCCCAGAAACAGAATAGCAAAAGACATAGAGAATACAGATTTTTCTATGTATTTTTAGTATGGAATACATATATTCTAGTAAATATAAAATTATATATAATATATATGACATAGATGAATGTGCAATCTATAATATATTTATAGATTTAAATATCTATTTAATATTTGTATATGTAATTATATAACACCCTGGTATATATTCTTATATAACATATATATGCACATATATATAACTTCCTTAAACTCAATAGATCCTAGGATTGTTTCTGTAATGGCAGAAATAATGATGCTTCATTTCTCTCTGCCTTCTTCCTTTCCACCCCAAAACATACTTGCAGGCAGCTTTAGGAGATTTCAGAAATCTCATGAAATAACTAACTGAAGATAAACACAATTTAATTCTCCAGTGTTCAGCTCCTTCCGTAGCCTCTTAAAATCAAAAAAACCCTCTTGTGGCTGGCCCAGGAAAAGAAGGCCGTTTGTGGGTCAGGAATTTTGCCCCTATCCAAGGCTGTGTCTAGAAAAGGTAGACTGAGTGCTGACCCTCTCCTGTACTGGGGAGATGGCATTCTGTAACTACTCTGGGTCCTAAGCGCTAATATTAAAATAAGCTAGAATATTTTTTAAATCCTTAGAGTGTCTTACAATATGTATAACAGGAAAAAAATAATGCTAGAGTGGAGAGAATATGGACATATTGGTGGTTATGTGCTGGACAGGAAAATAAAGTGAAGACTCCTGTTGCTTCCAAAGACGACATGAAAGTGGTGACAAACTGTGAAAGCCCAAGTTTTACTTCTCCTTCCATAAGGTCTTCAAAAGAAAGAAATAGTGACAACAACGATGTTCTTACAAAATGCAGTTAGAATATTTTTGTCCTGGCCAATGCAGATATGAACTTTTATCTTCTGAAATTTATGAGCTTCAGGCAATTCGAAAACTTTCCCCCTTGGCCATCACAAGGCTTTCTTGTACTAAGTGAAAAGAAAAAGATTATATCCTTCCATATCAAAAGTAATAAAAATCCTATTAGAAAATGAGAGAGAATGACTATACCTACTATTCGGAGACAGGAGACATGAAAATCTCTTAACATGTTGAAGATATTCCTAGGTTAGAATTAAAGAATAGTTTTGACAAGCTCTCCAAAACCACAGTTCAAGCATGGCACAGGTCTCATGTCTAGACTGTGGCTGGATAAAATTTGAAAGTCTAATCACAGGGGCATTTAATTGCAAATCAGCATGACTCAGGGTGATTTGCAAGGCAGGGCAGATGCAGGACCCTCCTGCAGGTCTGACAACTCACCGTTCAGGGGAGATGTGTCCCCTCTTCCATGCCTAACAAGCAGGTTTCGGTAGCTCCAGACACTGCTGGCCAGAGCAGGAATCCCTGTGGGACATCCCTGGGCTAGAGGCACTGCAGGAGCAAAAAAGCTCTCCTTCCTATCTGTGCAGTTACTGAAAAGGTTCTATTTATTTAATGATGTGACCCAGCAATGAGAACATGAGCAGAGAACAGAAACGAGAACATGAGCAAACCCAATAATTAAATGCCAATGTTTATTAGCCCGTGTTCTACCCCCTGCATCGAGATCTGCAGGAGAAAGCCAGGATCTCTCCACCAAAGCCCACTGACATAAACAGGGTTTAGCCACATATATCAGATTACAGGATATCGGTCCTGAACTAGTCTTGAACCAATGATCTAATCCCATTACCAATCCTGTGAGTCATTCAGCTCCACCAGGAGTTTCTAAAGTATTTTGTATTTAATAAAAACATACAGGAAAGACATAGCGTGTTTGTAATACGCTTTCATTATCTCTGCAGACATACTGATAGTGGAAAGAAGTCTTACAAGTCTCAGACTTCTCTTGCTCAAACTGAAGATGTAAGACAAGCATAAACAGCTTAAGCTGTTGGTCCTCCACTAGACTAGGTCCTAATTTTGAATTCTCTCCAGGAAAACTGGTGCTAAGATTTAGGGTTTCACTTAACTGTCCAAAATCCCTGGCAGCAGTGGTATCTGACTGGATTTCCTTGTAGCTTTGAGATATCTACAGGGGATCACAGAATCATAGAATGGTTTGGGTTGAAAGGGACCTAAAAGATCATCTAGTTCCACCCCCCTGCCATGGGCAGGGACACCTTCCACTAGACCAGGTTGCTCAAAGCCCTTTCCAACCTGGCCTTGATGAGGCTTTGAGCAACCTGGTCTAGTGGACGGTGTCCCTGCACATGGCAGGGAGGTTGGAACTAGATGACCTTCAAGATCTTTAAGGGATCTGCCCCAAGGAAGCATAAAACAGGAAAGCAAAAGAGAAAATACATTCTTCAGGAAATAACTGGTACCGGCAGTTCTTAGGTCTAGTTTTACATCTCTCTGAGTGAAGTCTCATGGATTTTGTCCAAAACAACGGATGAAGAGAGCCCATTCTGTTACTCTGTGTACTGCAGTAATTTCCTCCTGGAGCTCAAACTGTCATCTTCTAATGAGCAAACATCCCAGAGCATTGCAACAGAGTCCCTTGAGATACTTGGTACAGAGAAAAAAAAAAGCAAATTTAAAGAAGCATTTCGTTATTTGAGTGAATACTAACACCATTTCATAAAATAACAGCAGAAAGAAATTTTCTGCTGTTAGAAATTTCTGGTTGAATCAGTTTTAGAAGCTATTAGGCAATTATTTTATCACAATCATGCGTTTTTCACTGGTAATTGCTGTTCTAAGGCTATACTCTATAACGGCCCTCCGTGGCAGTTTTCCTGTCTCTTCCCTTCACAAGCATTTTAGAATCATAGAATCATAGAATGTTTTGGGTTGGAAGGGACCTTTAGAGGTCATCTAGACCAACAGGTATTTTTGCAGGTGTTTGTGTTCGGTGGCTGAAGCACCAGCTCTATTCAGGCTGCTGTCCTTTCTGTGCTGTTGGTGCTGACACCACATTTGTGTGTTGCCTTCAGTTCTGTAAGCAGGGCCTGGGCAGCACAAAGCAGAGCTGTCCACAGACCCCCCAGCTCACCCCTGCCAAGCGAGCGCCAGGAGCAGCACCGCTCTTTGGTGGCCACGCTTCCCGGCTCGGCGTGCCCTGCACCGAGGCATCACGCCGCCGTGACAATATTCCCTCCAAACCCAAGCCTGCTTAGAGCTTGTTCAAGTATGTTACACAGCACTGTGCAAACTTGCTTCTTGCTGGTCTCAGCCATCTATCTGCTTTTATTTTGCTGGTCTCAGCCATTTATCTGCTTTTTATTTATTTGCAAAGAGAGCAGTATTAGGCCTTAACAACTCTGATATCATCAGAAGTAGGGAAGAAAAATAAACCCAGAAGCTATAAGCACTGTCTCACTTTGACTGATTGCCAGTCAAAAATTACCAGCCGCAGTTTGAATTTGGTAGGACCACGCAAGCACTGCTATATCTATCACACCTCCCTGTGCCTTCGTTCTGTACAAGACTGGCAGCACACGGGGCAGGGCAGGAGCAGGTCTCGTTTTACTATTCAGCTGAAAGTGGTCACTTTGACTTTTTGTTTTGTACTGCGAGCTAAGTGGACAGTGTGTCCTCTGTCCTCTGAAATGGTTCCTTTGTCATTAATCAAATTCAAATGTATGCCTCAGCTGCTCTCTTAAATTCCCATCCATGAGCAGTGGTTATTTGCTGAATTAAGTAGTTCAACTAAAAGAATCACATATATTGTTTCCAGTCAATGGACACTATGAATAGATTTTATGTAAAATTACTGGGAGTGCATAAGCCATTTTGCCAAATGTTATGGAATTTCTTATCCCAAACCCTGTGTGAAATGTAATTTATGTTCAGATACTGACAACTGAATCATAGTCGGCATTTATACAGTGCTTTACATATGCAAACTGCCATAAAATATTAATTAAGCAATAGATTTCCTAATACTGAAAAAGTACACTTACACCAGGCTCAGCATGTTAAATGTTTAAATACTGTCAATGCTTAAATACTATTTACAGAATTTCATTGTACTATGAGTTCAGTTATTGGCATAGCTGTAACACTCAATGGCTTTTTACATATGGTAAGTAGGAGTAGGAACAGTGGCTTGGTCTTTATCTACACTAAACTTAACTTCGAAATTTTACTTTTGCTACCAATCTGTTATTTTAAAAATGAAGTAACTGTAGTAAGAACACAGCCTGTCTATTTGTAGACTCACGGTTCATCTACAATTAAGAGATAACACTACAGTTTACTGGTTTTTTTTTAATGTTCCAGGTGACTTTTACTCTTTTTTTCACAATCTATTCTTTCATATTTGAGGATGTGCAAAGGGGAAGCTTTGAGAAACTCTCTTCAGCCCCAAACCACTACCTGCAATCCCCAGGTAATGGCCATATCGTTTGTGCTGCTGCTACACCTGGACAATCAGCCAAGTACCAGCTGCTTGCGGGCTCCCAGGCTTACAAGGGCAAGTTAAATCAAGTGAAACTCCTCTTCATGTGAAGGTTTGGTATATTATTAACTGAGGGTCGCTTCAGTTGACTCTTTAATATAGGCAGGACATAGAAGTATAACATGAATTCCTTCGCAGTGAAAAAGACATACTTCGGGCATTTAGCTGTAGAGTGATAGGTAATCTTTTCTAAATGAAACTTTAAGAGCCTCTTGCCTCAAGGGGAGCTCTAACAACTCATACCAGGGCTATTTAAAAGGCCAGCTGGAGCCCTTGCTAGAGGTTGCCCTTTCCCTTTCTCTGGCAGCAGCAGCAGCAGATGCTTCGCCTGCCTGGATGATGTCCTGTGCAACATGCTCTAGGAGAACCTGCTTTAGCAGGAGGGTTGGACTAGATGATCTCCTGAGGTCCCTTCCAACCCTTGCCATTCTGTGATTCTGTGATTCTGACCGGTGCCCCTCGCAGCCCAGCACATACTGAAAACAGTGGCAGCAGCTTCTCAGAGCAGGACTGGGTGATACACTGCAGGTAGCAAACTGCCCTGTCATCAACCCCCAGGGCATGTGTTTGAGCACCTTGCGTTCAATATACTGCAAAAGAATCATAGAATCATAGAATGTTTTGGGTTGGAAGGGTCCCCTAGAGGTCATCTAGTCCAACCCCCCTGCAGTGAGCAGGGACACCGCTAACTAGATCAGGTTGCTCAGAGCCCCATCCAACCTGGCCTTGAATGTTACCAGGGATGGGGCCTCCACTAGCTCTCTGGGCAACCTGTTCCAGTGTCTTACCACCCTCATTGTAAAGAATTTCTTGCTTATATCTAGTCTAAACCTACCCTGCTTCAGTTTAAAACCCTTGTCCTGTCACAAGAAGCACCCAGGAGTCCTGCAGTCTGCTGCACAGAACTCTGTAGGTGGGTATGGTACGTATGTGCGCACACACCTGCACATGGCGTATGTGTTTGCAAAAGCACACTTCTGTCCTGAGAAACCTACAGTCTAAACTGGATTTAAGGGAGTGAGGATGGGCACACGATGAGACAGGGAAGTGTGAGGACAGTAGCTATCTGAAGACAAGACAAGGTTTGTATCATGTTTTAAATGTACTGCATTAATGACAGTAGGGCTTCAGCCATATTATCTATCCATGGCTTAGGAATACCATTGCAATAAGCATTCGTTTGATCTCTGTAACTGAAATCTTAGCAGATCTCACAACTCAAAGGATCAGACAGACATAAATTTTGTTTCACCCATGAAGCTAAGCATCACCAGTATTGCAAACTTTCATCCTTCATCTTTGTGTTGTCTTTAATTTTGCTCACAAAAACATCTGCATTGAAAATGCAGCATTTATTTGTATCTGTTTCTTTGTACAGCTTTTATTGTCACATCAGTGAAAAAAGCATTTGGATTCATAGGCAGCTTCACAGCCCCAGCACCTGTCCCCCGGCTGGGCCAGGCAGAGCGTGCAGCTTTTCTCTCTCCAGGAGCTATCATCGGTGCCCTTAAAATACTCCCTTACTGGTGCAGTCTAAGTAGAGACCATACCATTAAAATTTTAAATGATCTTTGTCCCTGTAGCAATCAGAAGATGAGGAATTTGAGAGCATTACTGAATTTTTATAGCCATAGTCCTACTTCTCTTTTAAAAGGTCTTACATGAGTCAATGTTACCTTCAGACAAGTCCCCTCGCACTGGAGCCTCAGTCCTTCTCTTACGTGGGATGGAAGAGCACGGACTCACTGGTAATGCTATTACAGCACCAGTAAATTTAACCATGTGACTTCTCAAGCACCTCATGTATTGTAACTATGACTATGAAATAGCCCGTACAGTTATATTCACTACATAACAGTAAAGTTAATGATATCCTGGATATTTCTTGTTGGAGACTCTGCTCTTTTTCAAGTGAAGCAAAACCCAGGGTGTATTTTCTGTGGAGCACATTCATTAGCAAAAATAGACTATGACTTTGATTCCACATTCAGCTCTCCCCTTCTAACACAGCTTGTTTTTCTGAGATCACAGGTTTTTAGGTATTTGGTTAAAAAAGAAAAAAAGAGAGAGAAAAGTTAATTACATATAATTATAGCTTCTATAAGGTTTCTACTGATGGTGGGAATAAATGGCTGTGTTCCATATAAGCGAAGAGAATTAGCTTTTAACAAATTTGTCATTTGGATAGCATTTTTTTAATCATTCAGATCAGTGATGTTTGTCACTAAAACAGCAAACCCACTTTTGTCTTCCCTGATGGTGCCTTCTCTCTACAGACATGCAAGTGGCAAAGAAGACGCAAGGAATTTGCCCTAACTTCTGCCATTCTCCATAAATCCGGCTAGAAAGCAAAACCAGGTCTTTGCATCAGGAGAGCACCAGGCAGTGTGGAGGCACCAGGGACTGCAGTATTAACCACAGAGCATGGCCGAGTGTGGGGGGAAGCTCCCCATCCCCTCCGCATGCCACGCAGCACAGCTTGCAGCTGCAACTCTTTCCCTCTGCGCAGTGCCTCTTGTAGGATGAACTGATTTTGTAATAGTGCCTAGTAGTCTGTTTTATCAATGCTAGTGGTAAGCAGACTTAGTTTAAATGCAATCAATTTATTAATAGATGTCAATCTTTTAATGACTGAGCTTGATAACGACATGCTGAGAAGCAATGTAGATCTCCATATAAAGGTAAGGCTATCCAAAGCCACGGGGCACGTGCTTATCAGTGTGCTGAGATATTCTCTCCATGTTCGTTACTGCAGAAGCAGCTAACTGCATTGCTGTGGTGGTTCCCAACCCCTACAGCTCCAAGCTGGATCGTCCCCCTGAGTCGAGCTGCTAGGTTTGGTGCTCAGTGGTCTTACGTGGTATGGCAGATGGCCGCTTTGTGCCCTGTAAGTTGTGGGGGTTTGTTGTTGTTACTGGTTAATTCTGTTTATTGGTCAGAAAAATCGTAAGACTTGGCTGCAACTAGCCTGAGTCAGCACCACACCTTATAAAATGTCCCAGGCATTACGCACTCTCCCCATCCCTCCACTCCCTGCAGTCCCAGAAATGGCTTTCGGCCCGACATGGGAGGCATGACTCATGTTTTATGGGTGGTATTTATAGGCTGCTAACTGCAGCACCCAGGTACTGACATTTCTGCGCACACACCAGGTATGAATCTGGCAGGGAGACAGCAAATACAACTCACACATGCTAAACACCGGTAACTGCGGTCCCTAAAAACCTTTGTCCTCCTGCTGTCAAGCCGTACCATGGCAGCCAGCTGGGTGAGCCCTGCCAGGAACAGCCAGGTCAGCCCCTTCCCCAAACTCCGGCGCCTCACCCCAGCCCGGAGGGAAATGTCCAGACCAGTCACACACAGAATAAGGATCTCAGATGCTTCTGCTTCTAGTTAACCAAGAGTGAAACTAAATGGGATTTGTTTTTTAACCCTTCTTTGACAGCCTGCCACAGCAGCCCTTCCTGGGTAAGGGAAGTCTTTTCATAGGAGAGCCTTTAATCAGAAAGACTAAAAGGAGCTTTAAAATCATTATTTTAAGCAATGACAGTGCCAAATGAGTTTATGACACAGAGAATGGCATGTTCCTTCCAGAGCCCAGCAATCGTGAGATCCAAAACCCTCCTCCAAATGCTTCTCCAGGTTGTGAAGACCCCAAACTGTTCTTGCTTTAGGTGCTACGAACTACAGTGCTGGATGGTTTAGTTTAAAAAAAATCAACCATATAAGACTATTTTTAATTGATTTGTCAGTGCATGAAAGTCCCACAGAGTTCACTTTCCTGTTCTCATGAATGTATTTGCTTGTATTTGTATGTTTACAGAAGGATTCAATCTGATGTAAACTATGAAATATGTTGTTTACTGTACAAAGACAGATAACGAGGCTCTAGTTAACGCGGAAATCAAAAATGACTCTTATATATATTTGCGTGAGTCAGTCACCTCAGTGTCAGCATACCTGGCTGAATACTACAATGCTTCATTAAACAGTCTGTGAAAGCATCGAGAAGATAATAACCTGTTAGGAAACTTCTTACGTGAATTCAGACATAGATATGACCAAACCACACCACAGTTTCCATTTTTGTCCAAATAAATGGCCACACATTAAAAGTGGGAGCCTGTGGATCTGATGTATTTTTGACTGTAGAAAAGCTTTTCCCACACCCCCTATTTCTAGTAAGAAAAACTCACGGTAGTTATCAATCGTCTGCCAGAAAACTGGAAGACACGTCAAAAGATTTGTGATGAAGCTTGTATTTGTATTAATGCCTTGAATACCAGCAGTCCAAATCCAAATTTGCAGATGTTATCAAGTTGGTTGTCAGCGCTCTGGAGAACAGAATTGGAATTTCAAGTGATTTTGGTGAATTGGATAACTGTCAAACATCTGTGCCTTGGATGCCATCTTTAATGGCGCATCGAATTTTAATTTTTAGTTTACCATTACAGAAATAGAATCTGCTCAAAGGGTGAAGTAGCCCGCAGGCTTCACTAGTAGGGTGAAACCAAGCAAAAAAACCCTGAAGTGCAGTTGAAAACTGAATCTCTCTGACCATCTTGACATTTTGTTTTGCTTACAGTGTCAAAATGCCATATCTGTTTCATTGATACTAGGAGATCCTCAAAGCTCACCTCTTCCTGAGCAATCGAGAGCTGGCCAAAATGAACAGAAGCATTAGTAATATTAATCAGAATAAATCCTAGGACCAGATATCTTGTTTGCCATTTGCAAGTGGGACAAACAAGTGGAACTCAATTCTGTCCTGGGAAATATGCTCCCTGTAAATGAAATAACTTGTCTTTTCCCCATTTACTACAGATAGGCTCCTGATACCACATTACTTTCTTTCAGACATGATTCTTGGGTAAATCACGATCCACTTGATGAAGAACTGTGGGATCTGTCTCTATGAGCCCAGTCCAGGTCCCTCACCCTTGTTAAGTGATGGATTACACAGAATCAATTAATATTTGAAGTAATTTTTAGTCTGGTCTTTCCAGTATATTTTTCTCACATGATGGGACTACTGCCATTGGTACTCCTGCAGCACCTTCTTGGGACTACTTGCGATACAATAAAGTATACAGAAATATAAATACATCTACATTCAGTGACTGATAATATTTTATATTTATTGTTGCAGTTATGGACTATGGTATGCAGAAAGGCCTACAGAAAACTCAGAGCGGTGGGTTTCTGTGGTGGGGCAAGGAGTCTGCCTGCCAAGAAACGGCTGGGGGATGAAGCCCTAAGGGAGCAGCCAGTGTCCTGATGGTGCATGACGATAGCCAGCCTCCAAAGAAATTCTCCAAGGGCTTGTGGTCACATCAGCATTCCTGACTGCCCTGGCTGACAATATCGAACATGGCTTATAGATCAAGTAGTATCAACATCATTTTGTCTTATCTGTTAATTCTCACGAGGTCATCTGTCAATACAACAGAGGTTGTTTGTGCCATGACTTGGCCTGAAGTCAAGCTGGGTGGGGTTATCTGCAGAGGCCAGGTGTTGCAAGAGTCAGTTTGCTCCCACATTCACGTTAATCTGGCCCAGAAGCTGAAGGCCTGAAAGATGAAACAGCACTTAGGCTGGTGACACAATCAGTGGTCAGCCACAATGATCCCTCCAACCTTGGCCAGCCAGGAACAATCTAAGTGTAAGTAAGCTATAAGGAGCAGCCCTTTAAAACAATCAGGAAATGTGGCATTTTGTTAAAGTAGAGGACTCCAAGAGATTTGAAGGCTCTTGAGGCTGCAAATAACTCATGTCACTCTGAGCCTATCGTAGGTCTCAGTTTTCTCTATCAAAAAAACCCCTTATCTCCTTTGTTGATACGTTTACCCCCAATTTACTTCAAAGTACTCAAATACAAGGCTATACACATGTAAAGAATAACAATCCATATTTAAACTCAAATGGTTTCAATTAGCTAAGACATAGCAAAAGAACTCTGCTGGTTACATCGGAAGTTTATGTACTATATAAAGGACAGTATAAGTTTCAGAGCTGAAATGATGCCATACTTTCTAAAATCTTGCCTTATGTATTCTTCTCAGATGACTGACGAGTGAAATTATACAACTGGCATTGAAATGGTTTTCACTGACCTGCCATGTGGTCACCATCAAGGCTGCCAAATCTGGCACAGTCGTTTCATAAACTGCCATTGCCCATATGGCCACATAGCTTGCAGAGATTTGCTGACCTTGCAGTCTGTCTGTGTACTACAAAATAAAGCTCAACTGAGCAGGCAAGTTCCTCTTGTCTAGTTTGATTTCTTTTCTCTTGCAGTCTTAAGGACCCAGTCAGGGTGAGGCTGAGGGATCTACGGCTCGCCTGTCTTCCTGAGACCTACAGATGCTCAGCTTCCCGAAGAGCCACACTGTAAATATTTTATGAATTTTACCAAGTGCCTAAAAATGGGTGTGGTTTTGGTGAGCTTCTTCAGGTCTAGTAACACCATTGTTCCTGGAAAAATCATGTGGGGATAGATTCAGACCGAGAGCAAAACATGCTTGCATGGCAACTTTCTCTTGTGCAGCTCTTACCACAAATACAACCCCCAAAACAGGCAAAAGGCCTTGATGGTTACTCTGTACGTTTATTTGGTTTTAAAGCTTTGATTGTTCACCAACTCCTGTGCAATCCTTGTTAAACCTGGAGACACCAACTGCAGCTTGTCTTCTACAGCCGCTGCCATCACAGAAATGCTATTTTATGTCTCCTTCAGTATTAACTGATTTGGTTCAGGAGCCTAAAGGATAAAATATGGTAACACAGGACAGAACAATAAGTCAGTCAGCCAATCCTTATTCATCTGTCAGGTAAGATGTGAATTTATACAAGTGTCCCTGGAGGTTGAATAAGTGAGGTTTTTCTATAACTCAACTTGGTTTGTGGCAACCATTTGTCCTAACTTGGCATCTCCCCTTTATAGCCAATGTAAATGTTCACAGCACCTAGTATCAAGTGGCAAAAAAGGAGACTTTGGGTTTAAATAGATTCACTTTGCAAACACCCACGGCGATTTAAGCCTCAGCTTCCTCCATTCCTATTACAACTGAATCTACGCTAGAGGCTACAAGAAAACTATAACCTCCTTCAGTGCAAGGTTTGTGCTCTCAGTTTTAACTGGCAAAGGGTGTTTGGGCTAAGCTGGCTCGCCCTGCACCAAACTGGCCTAGGGAGCTGTCATACAGCTCATGATGCAGGGTGTCAACAGATGCGTCACGATAATTTGAACAAGAAGAAAGCAAGCACTAGCAGCTATTATTTTCTTACTTGCTATTAGGGTTACTCAAAATGAACCACAAAGCACTGTTCAACAGATAGATATTTTGATTAAATGACATTCTAGGGGGAAATTCCATGCTGTCCATTGAAAACTATAAAACCCCCCCAAATTAAAACCTTTTATATATTTCCACCATGTTTAAATCACTTTTTTTTTTGTTAATGATGGAATAATTATTTTTATTTCTTTTGTTCTGATACACAGGGAAAACAGGTCTGCTTGCTTTGCCCACCTATTGGCCCTTTGCTCATACCAGCTCCACAATATCTACATTATGGCTATGGACTTATTGGTTTGCTGGATTCACCCATCACTCCGTAATGTTCATAGGAATTACAGGCAATGAAAAAGGAATAGAACACAACTCCAGTTTTATCTAGGAGATTTCTTTCTATAGAGCTACTCTCATTTTTTAAAATGAGAATGTGTTTCTCCCATTATTAGTTAGGGAAATAATCCCCAGACCTTAACAACAACCAGTACTTACAACCACAATTTTACACCACCAATCTGAGACCAAAGGCAGACTGTTACAGTGATTCCTCACATGGAAGAAAAGACCATAAAACCTGGTGACCTGCAAACGTCACTTTCTGCTTCGTTAGGACTTCTGGAAATCTCCCATCTCACTTGCGAAACATGATAAGATCACCATTGAAAGTATTCATTCCTCGCTGCCATTTGACAGAAGACTGTCAGGTGAGACTCTTTGCTCCTGGTCAGGAGATGGAGGAATTAAACAAGTTAAAGAGTGAAAACTCTCCAAATTGTAACTTTTTGGTCTATCTGAATGCTACTGCCAGCAAAGTTAATACTGCAATGTGATATAATGCCATAGGTGAATGAAGAAAATGCCTTTTTCTACAAAAGGGCTTTAGCTGCAGACAGGAAGTTTATTTTTTGAATTAGTCATCCATTTCACTTCATGCTGATTATACTATTTTCATTAACATACAATAGCATTGTTTCCATGCAAGTACTATCAAGATTACATTTATGGTTCCAAAAGCTGCTTCACTACACCTACACACAACTTGACTGCTGCACATAGTAACAGATAAGCATTCTCTCTTTGTTTCGTATGCTTACCTAAAATCCTAATCTTCATCATCTTTTATGCAAACTGCTACTGTGGTAAATAGAAGAGGGTTGATAACTAATAGAGAACGTAGAAATAGATCTGAACTTTGACAATTATGCATATTTTGGCTGTAAACATCACATCTATGAGTGGGACATAAACACGCCATTGAACACATTCTTTAAAAAGAAAGATAAAGTGGCATTATTACACTGATTCAAGCGAGATGATATATAATACCTTCTGGCAGCACAGGCTATTTTTTCAGCAGTGATAAGATCACTGGCAGGACTTTTGATGGAAATAATGAACTTTTTTTTCTGTGTATGTGTCACCTTTTTTTTTTTTTTTATTTACACCCACCACCAGCTGCTATTATTTCTTAAAAAATGAAACGGGTGTTCTGCATTTGAGAATCTTTTTGCAGAGGAATATCACAGTGGGGCTACATTTCCCAAAGACACGCACACGAGACTCGCCAATACAGATGGGCAGGAAAAGGGTGACTCTGCATAAATCATCTCCTACTCAGGAAGTAGCTGGCAAAAGGGAGACTGTTCAGCTGGTTGAGTCAGGGGAGAAACCAGCTCATACTACTACAAACATATCCAATTACAGCATTAGGCAGTACCTTTGGCCTGAGTCACTTAGCAATTTGTCTTATCAGTTTCTTTCTGATTATCTGGGCGTTGAGCAGATGGAACAGTTTCACTTATTATAAAACTAGTCTACCCATGGAATTACCCTAACTGACTATCTCATCTAACTCCATATGTAGGCATTTTGATTCTAGAATAAGAATACCTAATACCATTGGATTAAGATAAACAGACATTAGGCAATCTTGTTTCGGATATGTATTCAGGTATAGAATTATCAAGAATAACTCAAGGTGCAGACAAGTTAATTATATTTAAATACTGTTGGAATGCCACACTACTTTTGATGAAGAATTTTGAAAGTTCTTTTCTCTCTTAAATATGAATCTTCTTGTAATGTAGAACATAGGAAAACAAGTGCATTTCTATAAACAACCACATAACCCAGACACAAAAATATCCAGCTTTTTG
Source organism: Gorsachius magnificus (assembly GCA_034008185.1). Lineage (NCBI taxonomy): Eukaryota > Metazoa > Chordata > Aves > Pelecaniformes > Ardeidae > Gorsachius > Gorsachius magnificus. Next base: position 39,933,267 of record CM067087.1, read on the forward strand.
CACAGCTTTTTGGGCAGAGCATGAGAGCAGCATACTTTATTATAGCAATAAATTTCATTACCTTCTGATCAGTATTTAGGGTTACTGGTACAGGAAAGAGGAAGGATGAAGTAGGAGAAGTATAGATAGGAGGACAGAGATCCTCAGTCCCCCCCATTGCCAGGATGTGGACAGATTTTCAAAAGTAGTCAGCTTCTTCCACTGTTATTCTTAAAACCAGTTCATACCCACCATGTGAATCTTTCTTGCTGATTTTTAGTTAAAGCTTGCCAGCAAATTTTTAGGGCTGAGGACTGAGTCTCTCTCTTGCGCAGCATCTGAACGCACCACCACTATTCAGTAGGAGCAACCCAAATCAAATAAGGCAAACTAAAGTCATTGTTCCAGATAAAGAGAGACACACTGAATGTCAGTACCAATATCATTAGACATATTAGATATATGACAAATGTAACCAAACCCACTCTTAGCTACCATTATAGGGGAGAGGAGGTCTTATTGATCAAATATGCACACAAAATCTTAAAAATGCTATTGTTTATCAAGTAGTTATTAAAACTTGCAAATACTTTAAAATGAAAATACTTTGGGTTTTGTGCTCAGAAGATCATCTTCATCTTCCTCAGCCCCCACCAAAGGAACCCCAAATCAACCTACAATCTGGGCAGATTTGTCCAATGCCAGAAAAGACTTAGTGCAATTCTGTACTTTGAACTCTTAGAGACTATTTCATCATCTTAGTTTCCCTCAGTAATTATTCTCCCTTTACTTTAAGGTTTACTACTAATATTAATGTCACATACTAACAGCAGAATAGCATCTCTTCCCCAGATGATTCTGAATCTTCTCAGTTTAACTGTTTTATATCGGATTCTGAACCAGTTAAGTCATTAAAACTTAAATGAATTGTAACATATCTCTATTATATCCAGGGAACATTTCAGATATTAGGAAGTGAAATGATTGCGTACAGTATTCTTAGACCATAACTTCCCTCAGGATTTTTTCAGCAGCAGTGCTAAATTAAGACATTCTCGGACCCTTTAGTTCTGCTGAAAAGGAGGATCAATTCACCATTCTTTGCATTTGGCCCCAGTGGCCCATAAACAGTTAAGCAGAACCCACAACAGACGGACCTGTTCTCATCACAGATCAGTTGATTGTTGTAGGGCCAGTTTACACCAGGGACCTAAAAACTGTTGCTGTATAACTTGAGAGCAAAGAAGGGTATAAAGTCCATTAGTCACCATTGTCACAGAGGAAAGGAGGGGAAAAATGTATATGGAACTGCATCTTCACATTGAAATGAAAGGTGTTACTTAAATATAAGTTATGAAATTATTATTAAAATCACTTATCTCATAAAATTTGAACATCAAAATACGACATTTAGTACTATTTCTAGCCTTAAAATTCAATTATCACTATGCCTAATTAGTACGTGGCAGGGCACTGTCATCTCAGAAGAGACTCCTTCACAGTCACAGGAACTTCCCATGTATTAATAAAAATTATTTAAATGAGTAGTCGCTTACAGAAGCCAGAGAAAATCCGAATGAAGGCTATCACTTGAGCATTACAGAGTTTCAGGTTTCTGAGACAAGCATATTCACACACTCACCTAATTCTGAGCATATTTTCAAAGTGTCTGTTTTAATCAAAGCCACACATTTCCTACAGATTCTAGCTCTGTTTCATTTGCAGAGCTCAGGCATTCCAAAATTCATCAGCATACAAATGCTACGCAGGACGTATCTTGAAACTCAACCCACTGCTCACATCATTTTTCTGTTCCACAGGTACAGCACAGTTTTTCTGTAAAATACCCATCCTACATAAATTCAGCAGTACTTAATCAGATCTCAGGAGGCTATATATCCCTTTTCTAACACTGACCTTGGCTGAGAGTTAATCCCATAGCTGTAAATGATTTGGCTACGCCTCTTTAAAGAAGGAATGCCAGAGGAGCTGGTTAGAAGGTCCCTTCAGTAACACCAGAACTCTTTACCTATTTTTATAGCGCTAAATCTTGTTATCAGACACTGACAAACTTTCACGGTACCGAAATTTTGGATATCATACGTGTTACTGATTTAAACTACACTTAAGTTTAGTCTTTGCCTATAATAAGTGAAATACTTTTTTGAAAAAAAACCCAAAACAAATCAAAACCCCACATTGCTTTATATTTTTACAACGCTGATGCTTGCACAAAGATAACTGTAACAGAAGATGCTAATGACTTGATCTTTCTGAACAATGCAAAGAAATAATCTTAGCTTGTACGAGTAGTTAACACAGTAAAAGCTAGTTATAGATGTAAATATTGTATCGTAAACTACTTAGTAACCAAATTTATGCTTTTCATTTTGACATTTTTAAGATAGTATCAAATCATCTTGAAATTGGTTTTAAAATATACTTGATTGTTTTGAAAATCAAATTAATACAGCCAACTGCCTGATAATTATATTTTGCCTAGATTCCTCTGCATTGTAATGCTTTCATGTTGCCTAAACAGAGCTTGTTTCAGAATAATTTTCATTTATTCCTGAGAGAGTCTAAACCACGGTACCATTCATTAGGTACAACAACCCAATATAATATGTGCTTCGTAATTCAAAAATGATGTGCTGAACACTCCTGTGATTTATTTAACTTAAATGTCTAAACCCTTAGCCGGGGTTTTTCAACCTTTCCAACTTGCAGATCCCCTTAGCGGTCTGTAGCCACACAGAGAAAATTTATTTCTAACAAAACCAGACTTGCTTATTTTAGTTACTTCTCACAGACTCCTTGCTATTACTTCACGGATTCCAAATTTCTAAAAGCAGTACTGCAGACCAACTAATTACCTAGAGCTGGCTGGTAACAAGAGTTTAAATTAATAGAAGTAGTAGAAGACTGGGACTTGAGAAATAATATTCCATATTTAAATTGAACAGCATAAAGATCATTTGTTACTTTGAACATGATACATTTCCTTCTTCAGAAATAGCAGCACCTAACAGCATATTGTAGAATGAAAAAATATACAGAGTAACTTTATTCTGTCACTGAAAAAAACCCCCATATCACAATTCAACAGTGAATTGGAATTAAATAGACTGGATTTAAACCAACATTACAATTGTTCAGTCTTTATAAAATCTGCTATTGGCCATTTTAGGGAAAAGTGCAATGTAAGTAATTTACATGTGGGTTTGCTGTAGAGGTGATGAAGGTAAGCAAATCCACACTGTACCCAAAACCCTAGAGTAACATAAGCAAAGTGTGTCAGCAGAACAAGAAAATAAAATATTTTTGCAGTGATACTGTAGCCTTTCAACCAATTTTTACAGCTGTTTTTAAATATAACTTTGCAAACACATGCTGGCTGGTGACTGTTTTTGGCTGGCTTACACAAAGGTGGGAGTGCACTGTCAGGCTCTGCCTCTGGAGTACTCCTAGAAGGGGGAATCAGAGGGACAGCTGAGAAACCTGAAGAGGCGGGGAAAGGACTTTAAAGCCTCATAAGTGAGCTCAGTTATTTTGTTTCCAAACACAATAGCCAGGCGTGTCTACGCATGAGTTGAGCAGTCACTGAGCAGAAACTCATTGGTGGAACATGAGGTTATAACTACTTGTAGAGGTCATCTTCACTTTTCCAAAGAACTGTAGTACTGTTCCAGAAAAAAAGACGGCCTATGGGCTTATCACAGGTTAAGGGTAATGTGGTTAGCAGGCAGAGTCTAGAACAGATACGGCCAAAGCCCAGCCCTCGGGATTCAAGATAAGATAAAATATCTGATCAAGCTCCAGACTGATCTGTACAGAACCTTGAACTAGCTTAGGATCAGCCTGCAGCTGACAAATTCTGCAGGTGAGTGAGAAGACTGCACATGGGGGAGAAATCAGGGGGAGGCCTGGCAGACCAGCATCCTGCCTGGGGACTCCCAACCAACAGGTACAGGGCACGACTACACCTACAAACTGAAGACAGAGAGTGCCGGGTTTCAGATACGTGATACATTTAAGAAAGTTGTTTAAACTGTTGCCCACGCCAAAGCAGGGTTGGTGGAACACAACTGTTACATTCAGTGGGAGAGGTTTCGTTTGCAAAGACTTACTCAAGCAACAGCAGAGGGCTTTAGTTTAAGCTCCTGAAGACAGCCTATCACCAGAGCTGCGGTACTCACCAGAGGATCAGCAGAATTGCAGTACTCGCTGGACGACCACAGGGATGCAGTACAGCTAGACCCAGCAGAGCGAATCCCCACAGTGAACTCTGTCAAAAATAATTTGAGTAGAATTTAGTCTCTGTGAAAACTGTTCGGGAAAAACAGAATGCTGCAAAACTTATTTCAAATCCCTTTGTCTACCACAGCCTGTTTCCCCAAGTACTGTGTTTAAATCAGGTTTGTAAACAAGAAGGTGGGGTAGAAAGGACGTACATGCCACAAGTACTTGAATAAATACTGAGAACAGTAAAGAATTGGGTAGGATATAAAACCAAAGACAGCAGGGTGCCAAAATAGCTAATGATATTTTCTTGAAAGGAATGTCTGATTGATAGAAAGCCCAAGGAACCAATTCTACAAACAGTGGCAAACAGCCAGTCCCCGTGAGTCAACCCCACCAGGCTTAACTGCTGTTCGTGGGCCAGAAAGTGCAAAGAGCATGAACATATGGTAATTGCCCCATCTTCAGCCTGAAAGATCATCCAGTCCTGACTTCAGAAGGACAGGGAGTACACAGCAGCTGGGGTGTCCTGGAAGGGGCTCCTCAGGAGCTGCCAATGGCCGGAGCTGCCACGGCCTCCCAGCTCTGGGGGCTGCTCTGCTGCGGCAGGAGGCAGACAGCCCAGCCAGCTCCAGCTGCCTCTCCCGAGGAGCCCGGGGGGGCAAGGGAGCCTTTCCAACCAGGGATGGTTTTCCCTGTCAGGCAGTGGGCACCTTCAGCGTCCAGAGCCGGCTGGGCAGAGGGGCGCTGGGGAGAGCCAAGAGGGCTGCTTGGGGACCCCACGGCCCGCCATGCCCTCCCGCACAGGGTGAGAGGGCCCTGCCAGCTGCCCCTCCGTGGCACGGGCCCGGCCTCGGCAGCGGCTGCTCTCTTGCTGCCTCTGTGGGGTCAGAGATGCCACCCAGCGCCCGTGAGGAGGAGCGGGAGGTTCCACAGCTGCCCGGGCACAGGCCCCGGCGCCGGCTGTGAGGGGCGCCTCGTCCCCTGCTGAGGGCCGATAGGGCGGGAGGGCCCGCGGTGAGGAGATAGCGGGGCCGTGCCCTCCGCCGATAAGGGGGCAGGGGGCCCTGGGGCTGCCGGTCCCACCGCCCTCCTCCCAGTTCCGCGTCAGCATGGGACCCCGCCGCCCGCCCGGCAGGCCGAGGGCAGCGCGGTTTTGTCGGCGCCCGGTGAGCCCGCCCCGCTCCTGAGGGGCCCCACCATTCCCTCCGGGCGCGGCGCTGCCACCCGCTCCCTGCGGAGGGCGAGGGGGAGCACGGGCTGCGCCCCGAACCCGCACCGCTCCTGCCCGGCAGCGGGGCCTGACGAGCGGGGCGGGGCGGGGCCGGGCGCTGCGCGCGCGGCTCCCCGCCGCCGGGAAGCCAATGGGGGCGGGCGGCGGCGGCGGGCCGGAGCCAATGGGCCGGGGCGGGCCGCGGGGCGCCATGGGCCGCCGCAGCGCTGTCCCGCCGCGGGGCCGGCGCGGCGGGCGGCGGGGCCGGTAGCGGCAGCGCAGCCGCCCTCCTCCTCCTCCTCCTCTTCTTCTTCCTCCTCTTCCTCGGCGGCGCCAGCCGCCGCCTTCCCCCGCGGCTCCGCGCAGCCGCCGCGCAGGGCCCGGCGCCCGCCCCCGGGGCGCGGCGCTGCCCGTCGCCGGGGCTGGCCCGGCGCGGCTCCGTGAGGCGCGGCCGCCCCTTCCCCGCCCCGGCGGGCCCCGCGCGGCGCCAGTGAGCGCCCGGTGGGGCGTGCGCGCCCCTCCTTCCCTCCTTCACCTCCCTCTCCCCGCCCGCCGCGAGGGCGGGAGGGAAGCGGCAGCCCCGAGCGGGAGGCGAGGGAGGCGGCGCGCCGGGAGCCATGCGGGAGTACAAGGTGGTGGTGCTGGGCTCGGGCGGCGTGGGCAAGTCCGCCCTCACCGTCCAGTTCGTGACGGGCTCCTTCATCGAGAAGTATGACCCCACCATCGAGGACTTCTACCGCAAGGAGATCGACCGGGCGGAATCCTGGACACGGCGGGCACCGAGCAGTTCCCAAAACGGGCAGGGCTTCATCCTGGTCTACAGCCTGGTGAACCAGCAGAGCTTCCAGGACATCAAGCCCATGCGGGACCAGATCATCCGGGTGAAGAGGTACGAGAGGGTGCCCATGATCCTGGTGGGCAACAAGGTGGACCTGGAGGGCGAGCGGGAGGTCTCCTTCGGGGAGGGCAAAGCCCTGGCCGAGGAGTGGAGCTGCCCCTTCATGGAGACCTCGGCCAAAAACAAAGCCTCGGTGGACGAGCTCTTCGCGGAGATCGTCAGGCAGATGAACTACGCCTCGCAGCCCAACGGGGACGAGCAGTGCTGCTCCTCCTGCGCCATCCTCTGAGGGCGGCGGCGGGCCGGGGCTGTCTGCGGGGACACGGCGGTGGCGGCCGGCGGGAGCGGCGGGGAGAGGAGGCGGGAGCGGCTCCGCGTCCCGGCCGCCGCAAGCCGCGGGGCGGGCGCGCTGTCCTCGGCAGCCGCCAAAAACGAATACACACACACACACACACACAAAAAAAAAAAAAAAAAAAAAAAAAAATTGACAAAAAAAAAAAAAAAAAACGTGTTGGAAATGTGGCTTTTTTCGGCATGTACGTTTCGTCCAGTCTTGGTCGTTGCATATTTCCTGTCAGTGTCTGCCGCGGGCCGCTGCCCCGCGCTGGCAGCGGGCACGGGGGAGAAAAAGCTTCGGCGCGGAGCGGTCCCCGCCTGCCTGGAGGAGCGAAGCACACGCGGGGAGCCCTCCCCGGGACACGCGAGGAGAAGCCGCGGCGGCGGTGACGAGCCCTCCCCCGCGGCCACGCGTGGAGCGCCCCGCCGCCGGTCCCGAGGATCTCTATGCAAAGTTGGGTGGTTGTGCCGGGGCGCCCAGCCTGGAGAATTGCACATCTGAACTGTGGGACTTTAACTTAAACACTGATGCCAATACAGTGTGGGGTGCCAGAAAGTGTCTGCTGATGATTCGTGAAATAATTTTCTATTTTGTTTACCTGCTGTATCGGATGGGAGTTTGCAGGAGAGTGGTAGCATGTTGGTTTTTTCCTGGTTTGGTTTTGTTTATTTGGTTTTTTGTGTTTTGTTTTTTTTTTAAATCAGCTGTGAAAATGTTACAAATCTGCACAATTTTTTAGGGGTGCGTGTGCGCGTGATTCTTGTTTTTATTTTTTCTTTGGTGGGTGGGAGTGGTGGTGTTTTTGTTCCGAGGGTTTTTTCTTTTTAGGTTGGCAATAACTGATTTTGATGACTCTAAAGTGCAAAGACTCCCTACATGTGATGCAGGGCAAACAGCAACCCTGTGTCTATAGAGTGCCTTCAAAACTCAGCTGTTCCAGCCGGTGCCAACCTGTGAAAGCTCCACAGAATCCCATTATCTACTACTCCAAAAACTACTTAACAGTTTCCTTGCAGTAATCATACCGAACAAGCCAGGACAAAAGGGCCTATTGTTAGTGGAATTTATTTCTTATTTCCATCTGAGCCTTTTAACTGTAATTTCCATGTCTTGCAAGTTCAGGCTTCATTTACTTCAAATTTACAAGAATTTAGCCTTTTGGGATTTTGGGGGGGTGGGCTTTTTTTTTTTATCTTTTTTTTTTTTTTTTTCCCTTTGGTTTTGTTGTGAGATGTACCTCCAGCCAGCAAAGAAGGAAATCTTACCGTTGTGATGTACCAAGAAAATTCTAACAACTGTCATTTTAATTCCAGACATGCATTTAAGAGATGTCTATCCATTTTAAGAATTTTAATACAAATGCTGTTTTTTAGAAAACAACTTTGTGCGCTTTTATGTATTACATGAAACACTAACTTTCACATAGGCTGTTAATCCTGATTTATATCTTAATAGAAGTGAAAGGTTGGGGGGAGGCTCGATTTAGCTAAGGAGAGTGTTTAAAGAAAAAAAAAAAGACAAACCACAAGATTGCTATTTTACCTAATATTTAGTCATTTTTAATACAATTTTTCATTTGTGTTTAGGTCCTGACCCTATGTGATGCCAGCACATGAGCGGAATGCTGTATTCAGTAGGCAGCTTTAGGAAGGTAGCGTGGCTTTAATGCAAAAGGACTTGTAAGATTAGGCCCTTATTCCTTACTGGGAAAGGCATGGTTTATTGGGGTAAAATTCTAAAGGTCGATTATTTATAAAACTTAAGCTTTTAATCGCGTTGCGTTATAACTCTTTAAAATTATGCATCAGACCATTATTTCTTTCCTGGTTTGCAGAGGGGTTGGGGTGGGAGGAGATCTGTACCTTCTGTCATTTGGTAGATCTAGGGAGTTTGTTTACCTCCATTATCTTTCTCTCTTAGCCCCTTCTTTAAAGATTAGCTAACAAAACCTGCTACTTTTTTTTTTCCCCTCTTGTCCCCCCACCCTCCAACAAGACTTGAAATTATCTTACCCCATGAAAGCAAAAGTCGAGCAATGATGTGTAAAGGGGTTTTTGATCAGGCCAGCTGAAAACTTACTGCCATGATTCCTACCATGAATCTGATGATTTCTTCTATTTTTTTAAGCTTTCTGCTTGAGCACTGGAAGAACAATTTTTAGTATTAGTTTAATTCTATATATTGAAATCCCAGTGAAATTAAAATGATGATCTTGTGGTTTAGTTTAAAATAGGATACCTATTTTGGCAACATCTGGTATCTACTGAAAATTTTGAAAAGATTATATGCTTAAGTATTGAATGTATCTCTTTGCCTGAGCTCACATGTATCCTTCAAAACAGCAAGGACCTGTTCTGATACAATCAGTCAGGTTTTGTCAGTCAGACTGATACAATCACAGTTAAGAACAAAGAGCACTGGAGAAAGTAACCCTAGTGATGGTCCCTCAACTTGTGCTTGGGGCCTTGATATAACAGACAAATTGATCCAGCCCCAGTTTTAAGTGAAAACTGAAAACCTCTTAGCAGCTTATCTTTCAGAAAGTTCTGAAAATGAAGTGGAAGCTAGCTCCTCAAGGCCATTTGTGTTAGAGGGGCGGGGGAATAATGCTTATTAATAGTAGGGACTTCTTTTAATGAAAATACTGATTGAAAATAAAAATTGACTGCAGCCATGTCTTGCACTAAAGTTAAAAAAAAAAAAAAGAAAAGCCATAAATTTACATCTCAGCTATTGCTATGGTTCAATTTTGCCTTAAATTCAACGGGATTATACAGTTTTTAGCACCCAACAGGCCTCGCTCCAGATCAGTGTATTGAAAGCAACTTGTTCCACTTAATAAAAGCAGATATTTATTCTGTTCTCCACAGCAGACAGCAGATTCTTCATGTTTTCCAGTGCCTCCTGTTTCCCTACTGCCTGTGTTGTGATTGAGGAATGATGCAAAAATGGGAGTTTGTAGCGTACAGCAGCACATAAAGCCCAGTTTTTCTCAGCCTAGCAGAGCTGCTGAAGGCAGCCTACTAAATTCTGGATTATCCTGGGCTCTCTTGTAGATACACTCTAGTTCTTGCCAAAAAGGTGTGTTCGTTAAACAGTGAAGAAACCATGGCATGGGTCTAATCAGAGTTTTGAATGTATTTAGATGTTCAATGTTCCCTATGACTTGGTGAGGACAGTACAAAAAGTAGAGCTCAGTAGTCTGATCTTCCAAATACTCGGAAGTGTTTTGGTGCTTGTTAAACATAGGCCTTGTCTATAAAGTAGAAAAAAGTCATACTGCTTTAACTTGACTGAATAATGAAAGCTATATTAGCTTCTACACTTGAGGAAAATGTATCAATATAAAGGTACTCTTTTATTCCTTTTCCCTGTGGGAATATGTTATACCCGTGTCAATACAAAGGTGGTATATAGCTTTTCACAGTGAGAATTGCAAATATTTAATTGATTTGGAATAAAAATGTCATTCCCAGCCAAAATACTTCCTGGCAGTGCAGAAATTGTGTAAACAAGGCCTTAGTTTAAGGCTGGTCTTATGGCCACATATTTTGCTGTACATAATGATTGTATTTTTAAAAATCCAAGCTTGTTCTATTGCAAGAAAATGTGTCTTTGAAACCCTAGTCTCTGTGATTGTAACCGTGCAGTATTCTCGACCTAATTTTCAATACAAGTGTGGTTCTTCTGAACATGATGCTCAGGCTTTATTGATGCTTATGGTTCTGGAGATGATGTTGAATTCCGTGGCTGTGGGATTCCTGACGGTTCTGCTTCTCAAAAGAATGTATGGGAAGGTTTTTGCAAAGGGCATTTTAAATAAAGGGCAGCTGGCTCTTTATGACTTCTTCACTTGGATACTCATTGCGTGCAGGTGTTGTTAAGTATCAGATTTCCTCGAGGAGTGACAAAATGCAGAAACGTCCATTTTCTTTAAAAATTTTGTATGAAAATGAGTGGCACGTGTGTTCCCTTGAATCTTCTCCCGTTCAAATTAATGGGCAACTTCCACGACTATAAATGGAAAATGGTTGGAGCTCTACTGCTATTAGAAACTCTTTACTCTCCAGGTTTGTATAGCAGGCAACCCAGACACTCTTCTTTATAGATCTTCACTGTATCTTTGGGAACTATTATCTGGAGTGTCCATTCGTTTTCTGGTGAGATTTGAGACTTGCTGTAGAAGCAAGTATGTGTATGAGCTCTGTTGAAAGGTGAATGATCTTCACAGCTTATAGCCTGCTCCTGCAACATTTGTAACCCCATGCAAAACGTGTATGTTAAAAAGATTCTCCTTCCTGTCACACTGTTAGAGCATGGTGCTCTAGGATCTCATTTTTGTGGGAATCCAACATCTGCCCAACTTCTAAAACTTTTTATTTGGGGCTGACAACCTTTGGTGAAGGTATGCATAGCAGATGAAAGTGATTCAATAGCAGATTTTTAGTTCAAACAGCTAAAGATACTCAAGTGAGTTACAGTGATGAGAAACAGAGTGGAAGTGCATTGCTGGGGCTGGGTGTGTTGGGTTTGGGGTTTTTTGTTGGTTTTGTTTTTTTAATTTGAGTAGACTAAGGGTTTGTTAGCCTGTAATCGAGAATTTCACTGTATTTCCCAAGTAAGAGTCATTGAGTGTGTGTATTCTGACTTCATTGGGGTTGGAATCGAAATTCTTGCCCTTACCACAGATGATCTCAACCTCTGTGATCTCAATTCTGCGTGTAGTCAGTATCATGCTGAAGAAAACGCCCAACGAAACCTGAACTGATTGACAGATAATAGACTGGAGCAGAGAGATTTACACACAGGAAGTTTCGGAATAGCCATTAAAATTTCCCTATAGCTATTTTAAATTTTTGAAGGGTATGACTGCTCTAATACGCATCAGGTGCTGCTTTAGTACCGTTGATGCTAGAGCATAGTGATGAAGTAGATGACATATTGTGCATAAACCAAATGCTATACGTAAATACTTAATCTGCAATATCTAACAAGGTCTTAGATCCTATATAAAACACTGTAAAATTAGAAGTCAGTTAACCAGAACTTGTAAGTTGTTCAAGTAAAGTCTCAAAATATTGGAAGCAGCCGTTCTGTAATGACTTTATTTTATTTTAGCAGTCTCTGGGTCTTTTGGAGGTTTGGGCAAAGAGGAGACTAAGTGATCAAGAATGCATAGTTTTGTTTTGGTAATCCTTGACAGAGAGATATTTTTAGGAAAATGGTGTCTGACATGTAACTTCAGCTTTAATGATTTAAACCCCATTTATTTGTACAAAGTTCTTTAAGGGAACATTATAAAAAGTGCATAGTTAATAGATCAGCTGTCCAGGTAACAGACAAATCCCAGATGTTTCTCCTCTGCTTGATTGAGCGATTATGATTGTGCAAGAAATGCTGCAGCAGCTAGACTGATCAGAATGACCCTGCTAAATTTTTTGCCTTTTGAAGTAGTCCTGTTATCCTGCTGTGTTATGATGCTAGGATGAAATGAGATATTTGCAGTTGATTTTGAGGACGGTTGTAAATGGACTTTTGGGTGAAAAACTAATCTGAAATGGAAGTTGTTTGGTTTTTTGGTTTGGTTTTTTTTTTCTTCTTTGAATTGGGTATTGAAAAAGGTACAGGTCAGCATTTGTATCAGTATTCCCTTACCTGTTTCTTATTTATGGGTATATTAATCTAATGCATTGTTCCTGCAGTTTACTATGGTTATCCCAATTTAAACAATTAGAATGAATACTACAAATCCAAGTTATTTTGTGAGAGATAGAATTGCAGGTAAGGCAGAAAGCACTGAACTACAGTTGAATGTTTGCATTTGCTCTGTTACTCGTAGGCAAGGTATTCAGGTGTGAAGCCTGATGTGGGCATCTGAAAGAAGTCTCATTTTAGCTGTTAGAAGTGATAAACTTAAAAGTGTTCCTGAGAAATGTGACTTGATACCCTTGTGATGGCATTTGTTCTGAGGGTTGAGAACAGATACAAGAATAAGACACATTTACTGTCGAATTAACTTGAGTTGTATCATTTCCCTGTCTTGCCAAGAGATGATGAAACTGGTAGTGTTCCTTCCAGCCACGGTGTCAGCAGTCCTGAGGTGGGGAAGCATTGTGCTTTCCCACAGGAGAGATCATTTCAGTTCCTTACTGTCTTGCTGCCTCTAAGTTGTTTACTGCATCTGTGACAGAGTTAGAAATAAAAAGGAGAGAGCAAGACATTTCTGACTTGCAGAGCTGTAACAGGGGTGTCTAGCTCAGCCCTCTATCAAAGCCGTGCCCTACTTCTGGTTTCCAGCCTCAGCACCAATTTGCTGCGTGTTTCCAGCAAACTTCTAAAGCTTTCTACACCTCAGTTTCTGCAACTCTGTATTTTGTTGAAATGTTGATTTCTGTGCAGATGGGCTGATTTTGCATGAGCGTTTGGCTCTAGAATTGCAGCACCAAATGAAGAAGATTGAGAGAGAGGGATTGAGGACACAAGAAAGTAAGCAGAAAGAATGCTGTCACAAAAGAGTATGTGACTTTTTTTTTCCTCTAAGAGAGACCTAAATATTGGAACCAAGTTTTTGAATGTTAAGTTTCCGGCAGAAATCCTGGTTTAACCGAGCCTTATGCTTAAATCAGAAAAGCTACTTAAAAGCCCTTTGAGTTGGAGGTATGGTACTTGATTGATTTCAGATAATTATCTTGGTAATTTTTCACTGACCTTGGTTTGTTTAAATATTCTAAGATTTATTTATCATTGTGATAGTTATCACTAGATAGAGGACTTGTTTAAATATGATTTAATATTTATATTAACTTAGTACTATACATATCTCCATGTTGTAGGGATTGATAGATGTGGTAGGCATGCAGTGAAGGTCTGTTTACTTACTGAAAGCCTTACAGGAGGTAAAGAATCAAAAGATCAAGGGTTCTGTTTTCAAAAATGATGATGGTGCAAATAAGAGTGCTTAATGTAACTTTTTGAATTTACAGATGACTTCTCGTAGCTCAGAATAATAGTCAGTCTTTTAGATGGGAGATGATTACCCCTTCTCTTCACTGCCGCATGACTAGCTGTGCCATTGCGGGTTTTGTTTTGCCTATAGTGAGAAAAACTGTGATCCTTCTGCTGCCATGGAATTTTGTCAGACATGGGCTGACTTTGTGACTTCATTGCTCACTTGGAGCTCTGGCATTCTTCCTCTTGGAGGCTGCTTGGGGGAGGAAGGAGCCCAGATGATAATGAAGTGATTGCTTATCAAAACCCTGGGATGGAAAGCCGGCTCACATCTAAATATTGGAGAGGGTGTATCCATTGTTGGAGTTACACTTGAAACAGAGTGTACATACAATACAGCCTTGCTCTTCAGTGTTACGTGGTTTTTACAGGTTTGTTTTGGGAAAGCAGAAATCCTGCAAGGTGAATGGAGACCTTACAGCATACTCCTGTGGCTAACGTAAAGCAGTGGTGTCCAGCACTCCCAGAGGAAAGTAGTTTGGCATTTTGAAGAAGTATGCATGTGAGTTGTATCCGCTCTTGCTCACCCAGAAAGGTAGTTTGAAAGATAAGTCTTCTGCAGATACCCTGAAAATACTTTCTGTAGATGCATAAAATAGGTACATTTTAGAGGTCAAAACAGTGACTCTTTTTGTGTTTCTTAAGAAATGTATATAATGTGACTTCTGTTTAAGTTCACCTACTGGATCATAGCTTCTTCCCATTGCGTACCACCCCTAATACAGCAATGAGGTCTGCTTATTCAGACTCTTGTGAGTGATCAGAAATTGAATGCATGTTTGGTATTTTCCAGATCTGTAACAAAAGTAAGTTTGGGGTGTTATTGTGCATACATGTCCATGACATTTGGTGTATTAAACAATGCCCCTCCCATGCATTTTTATGAGAAAGATACAAGCAATCAAGAAATAGCAGCGTAGGGCTAGTAAAATACTGGCTAGGTAGGACAGGAATCTGTGATGGAAGATTGTGTTTGGGGTTTGTGGTGTGAGACTGGAAGCAGGACACGCTTTGCCAGGTTTGCTAAACACCAGACCTGATTTGTGTGGAAGGGAAGGAAGCAGGATGTCTTCCTGGAGGTATGGGGAGTTCGGGAGAAGGTTGGTTGAATTTTTTGTTTCGAGTACAAAGAAACATCATTCTGTGCGTGTTTGTTGTGGATTTTATTTTTTTTCCCCCCTCTATGGTGCTAAGCAGATTTAGAAGTGTAAAGAAAGTTGACACAATGAATGTGTTATACACCAAGGATGATTTTGATGTTCTAAGTTTAAACTGAGTTTCATAGCTTCCCACTAATACACCACTAATCACCAAAATCTCTTTTAAACTATGTGGAACTTTATAATAGCTATGGTTACAATGTGACTCAAGGTAGTTGGAAGCCATGTGTATTTAAGAATGAGATTAGTGATAATTTTATTCCTTGAATGAGCTACAGTAATATTGCATACCTCAATTTAGTCTTGGGAGTTCGCTGCCAAGTTTACTTGATGATTAACAAACTTAAGATGAAAGCATGCTAATGAAGTACTCGAGTAATTAAGTTTCTGATGTTTGAGATCTTGATTTCCCTCCTTTTTGGAATCCTCTGCTGCGCTCCAGATTGGCTGTCTATTCTCTGCTGAGCTTCTTGTTTCAAATATTATGTTTGCTTTAGTGTGGGTTTTGCTTTCTCTTTCGTTGTTAGATCTTCTGTTTTTTCCTTCAATTAAAGGAAAAAGTAGAGAGGAGATTCACATTTGAATTGCTGTATAGCACAAGCTGCCTAGATTCCAGAAATGTGTCATGCACTCCACGTATTTTTGCAATAAAAACACTTTTAAGGAGAACACTATACGTTTAAGGTATTTCCAAAGTCTGGACTCTCAGCAGAGAAATGGCTTGAAAAAGCTTATTTACCAAAGAACTAGGTCAGCCTGGGAGTGAATTAGAGTGTTCAGACACTTAGATTATTCACTTACTTCAACCTCTGTAGTGAGAGTGAAAGTTACAGATTTCTGAGCATAAATATTTATGCATACATACAAAGTTGTATCTGGTATCCACAATTTGGAAAACATCCACATTTTTCTACTCTGAGCATTGAAAATCAGGAATTGGGTGCCTACACTCACTGAATATCAGACCAGTAGCATAGAAACTTTGGCACATATTTATTTATCCAATTAAACATGCCTAAAAAGAGGGTTTTTTGATTCTTTGCGGGCATTTTTGACCTGGCACAAATTAATTTTCAGCATTGCTAAACCAGAAAATCACTGGTTATTAAACATGTGCTATGTGCAGCCTTTTACCAGATGCAGGGATAGCAACCTGTCGAACTCGTCTGAATTGTTTGTGGTCAGTGCTGTCTGTGAATAAAACTTCTAGCGTGTGTCTCACCTCTGTATTTCTTGTGATAAGGAAATGGAAACCAAACCTGTCTAGACTGAAATACTTGAAGTTCAAGGATAGATATTCTTGGATTCTTTACAGACTTCATGATAGATTGGAATTGCTCAATGTGCATCTGGTTGCAGCTTGTTTCAGGTGTGTATAAGACACTGACTTCCTTTATCATCACTCAGGGTTTTTCAACACTTAGAGTAGTTAACAGAAATTAATTGATGGATAACTGGAGTTTGTTTGGCAAGTGTGTTTGTGAATACTAATGTGAAGACGTAAACAGTATCATTCCAGGATGCAAACAAACTAAACAAATGTGTTGGGTATCCTAATTGCCTACAATAGAATTTTTAATATAACTTCATGACTGAAGTTTTATTTGTGTACTGACTTATACTGTTATGAATCTGAACTTGACTTATTCGCTGATTCTATAAATGTATGTATGCTGAATTCCCTGTTCTTTTGTAACTCTGTTGAAATCTGAGCCTTACTTAAGCATACGAGCAGAATTTAACCCCAGTCTGCATTTTAAATATTTCACATGCACCTAACAGTGTGATCTTTGTCCTTTTCAAAAGTTGTAATTTCATTTAAAAAAAAAAAAACCTTCCCCTGTGCCTTTAGTTGGATTTTCAGATGTTAAAATGTAAGCTTTTTTTTTTTTCTCCCCTCCTTCTATGGGTGTTTCTTATCTTCGAGTGATACTGGGTTTATGTAAATTGTGAATGCCATCTTAAAATGCCAGTAGGTCTATATAATGCTTTTTTACTTCATACAGTTGTTTCTTCCCATTTTATCGGGAGTTTGTAATACGTTGTATCTTAGTATCAGTAAGGTTTGTCCATACTCAAAATTCACAGCCATTAGACCAGCTTTTATCCTTGCAGTGCTATCCAATCGATCTGATGTGCAGGAGAGCACAGATACTGCACACTGGCTGACCAGGAGGCTGGGACACTTACAGTGTAAGACCTCTCCTAGATGTAGTTTGCATTTAACAGCATTTTTCTTGTGAAAATCACAGAAGAATGCTTTTCCCTGTGCTGCCCAAAGGATGTTGGGACAGGGTTACAGGCACAGTGGTTTATTTGCATGACTGATGGCATACATTGACTGTGACAGTAAAGGTTCCTTTTGGTGACAATTTGAAGAAGAGGAGAAAAGAAAAAATTGGGGATGGGGTGGGGAGGGAAAGCAGAGATAAAGTGGAAAACCAGTGCTAGTGGCCAGCCAGAAAGAGAAGCACCTTGGGTTCTTTTCAGGTAAAGGTCCTGCTTGGGGCATGCTCTCCAGTGCGAAAAGCAGCCCCCTGCAATGCTGTTTCCATATGGCTATATGGTTTTCCAGGGCCTGCTCGGACTCTCTGCAGGTTGCTCCTGTTTCTGATGTTCCCAGTGCTGATCAGAGCATGCCTCGGTCAGGTGCTGGCTGGGTGTCAAGATTTGTGCACATTTGGTGATGTGTGTTAGCTGTGTAAATGATACCTATCTACTGGGTAACTACTCTGCAGTAATTCACCAGGTACCTTAGAGAGCAGGGATGTCTGTTGCTTGAATCTTTGAAATATTGTGTGCCTTGAATTGGTTGTGCTGCAAGGTCTCATGGTGTCCCGGTGGGATGAGCAGTGTCGCAGCTGGAGCAGTCTTGGTGAACGTCCATGATGTCTCAGAGCAAGTATTGAGGTTATGTCTTAAGTGCTCTTCTCTGCAACTGCTCTATGAAGTATCAAAAGAGCGTAACTTAAACGAAGCCTTTCTTTTTTTCTTTTTTTTTTATTTTTTTATTTTACAGCTGATGCCAGGAGCTACATAAGCCCCTGAACTATGTCAGAACTGGAGGGAGAACAAAGGTGCCCTGACCTTGCCTTTCCCTTCTGCCCTTCCGCCTTGTCTGCATTCAGAAACAGATGAACTTTGTGAGCCTTGGAGTCTGTGGGTCACTGCAGGGGCGTGTGGGCCATGTATATGAAAACATACATATTCTAAAATTAAAAAAAAAAATTGTAGTTCTGTACTTCAGGAATCAAGACTTCTGTGTTGCTTTGGCGTAAGTACTACTCTGTACTGTAGAAACTTTGAAAAGAGAAGTATTAGTTCCTTTGGGTGGCCCCACCCTCTGCTCTTTGAGGAAAAATGGAAATATTTCTCTCTCAGATCCAAAGGTTAGATGTAAAACATATGAAATTGAATCAATTTGAAACTGTTACAATTTTTATTCACTTGAAACTGGGTCAATTTCAAATCAATCTCTTTGAAAGATTAAACACACTTACTTCAAAAAGGGCTTTTGTGATGATCCATCACAGCGCTCATAAAATTAACAAAAAGGGTTGATCCAGTAGAGTGTTGGAAAGGGGAATATTTCACTCCTGCATTACAGCATTGTAACAGGTGACAGGGTGCATAGTCAGTTGTGGCTCCAGCTTTCTTTCAAGGGTAGGTATTATTTTTAAGTCTAATAACTATCCTTATGGGAAAAGAAAATATTTTTCCAAAACCCTTAGGAAAGGTTCAATCAAAAAAATAGTGATTGCAGGGCTCGGGGAGGATTATGATAATTTATTTCAATTACCAATGCAAAACAGGTTCTATATCTCCGTGCTTCACCATCTTGTAGAAAATCTAACATTCAGAATGTAGCATAATTAGATTTTGATTTATGCAAGCTCTCTCTGGAAGACAGTGTGCCAGTCTCTTCTTTTGCTGCCCGTCAGTTGCAATGATTGTTAGGAAGTTTGTTTCTCCAGTGATGGGTTTCTAGCAAGCCGTGCTGGCGAGGCTGCAGTAAACCCTGCCTGATGGATGGGATGGTGCTCCTGCCTGAAGAGCAGGGAGCTTCATTTCAGTAGTGATGAGCCACAGCGCACAGATGCGCTCCAACTGGTGCGTCTGCACAGTGTCCTTTGAGCAGGGTATGCAGCCAGCTCTTTGTGCCAGGCAGCTGTGCCCTGGGGTTGCTGATTTGGGTGAGGACTGGGATGCTTCAGCCACAGAGTTTAGTGGGCTCAGCCCTTCCCAGTATATCATGCATCACACCAGAAATCTTTGGGAAAATGCATTGCTGCTTCAGAGACCCAAATCTTGAGAGATGGACCTTGTTTACCTTCAAATATCAGGTTAATTACCTTCCTCCTTACAGTCGCTGTTGAAGGATTCGGTAGCAACAGCTGCAGGTGGGGTAGGGGAAGAACAACCAAGTTAGTGAAAAGATCCTGTGTCTTCACTTGTGAACCTACTTCCAGCCTACTTTACCTAACTCAGAGGAGGGTTTAAAGTGACTTGATTACCTGGGAACCTTACGTACCTGCTTGCAAAAAACAGCGTTAGAGAGGTGTATTGCCCTTCAGTCTTGCGGAAAGAGTGACCAATGCAGCTGGAAGCAGAAGCTGCAAGGGGAGGATGGAAGTCATCTGCTGCCTTTTTTTTCTCCTTCATCTTAAGTGGTGCAGATAGCTAAACATTTAAACAATCTCCATGTCTGTAGGGAGGAATCTCCATTACTTGCAGCCTTTAAATTAAAGCAGGATGCCTTTCTAGAAGATTAATTGGAGCTCAAACCGCAGGGCTTTTGTGGCCACGTTACTTTGGGCGATGGAGCCTCACCCTGTTTGCAGCACCAGCAGCCCACCGAATGGGGTCTCGCTACAGAAGCTGTGCTTGTTCATCTTTTCTTCTTGTTAGATGAGTATGCCTGCTCCCTTCATAGCTGTGAAAGAAAAGTATTTGAAGATTTCTGCACGCTTCACTGTCCTTGGCTTCCTCACCTCTTCCCTTTTACACACACGTACTTCTGCTTCCTCCCATTCTACCCCAACAAAAAAAAAAAGTGGTTAAACTCATATTTGGGGGTGCTAAGAAGGAAGTGCATGCTATTCTGTCTGAATTTGGAGTGGGTGAATGCTCTGTTCAGCTGCAGCCACTCTCAGTTTCCCCACTGCACACCCCACAAAGATGGGTGGCTGCAGAAGTGATTATTCTGCATTGCCCGACTCCTCCAGCACCTGAGGGCAGAGCATCATCCTCCTCTTTGGCATAATGGAAAATGCAGTGAACGCTGCAGTACTACATGACTAGCTCAAGAGCTTTACACAAAGGTTATAAATAATTTAAATTTCCAATCATGGGTTATTCCTGTCACTGCTAATTTCACTGGGCGTAAGACTGGTGCCACATGACAAGCTCTGCCTTGATTTGAAAAAATAATCTGGCTGATGAATTGAAATGCACTCGTGCTGGGAGTTACACTGGGACTTACAGTCTTCAACCTCCGTGCAATAGTAAAGGAACTTGCAGTCTCTAATTTTAAGCGATAAATGCTGATTAATGTTCAGAGTTTAAGGGTTTTAAAAGTAAAATGGTTTCTTCTAAAAGCAGTCACCATGCTACTGACTTTCCTTTATCTGTTTATAGGTTTGTATTTATTGAATTATTTGGAACATAATGCTAAATGAATTTATAGATTTATTGTTTATGGGCTACTGATTTCTACTATTCATTGATCAGGCATCTTGAATACATGCATCTTCTGTGGGTTTTTAGGCATGTGTGAAGTAGCAGAAGTGGTGCTATGTCCCTGTACTTGGGTTTCTTTCCTTTGTGCAAGCAGGTTTCCCAGAAGGTGGTATCTTTTGGCCATGTGTTCACAGCATCTTCTGGATCTGTATGGTCATGTATACCTTAGCAGGAGGTACATGCCTCCATACAGTGGTGCTGTTCGTAAAACTGTTATAAAATGACGGCGTCAGGAGAAGTTGGTAGTTAATGCTTCTTTGTATGAGACTTAATGGGACAGCAAATCCAAGCCCCCCAGCAAGCCTGCGATGCGGGAAGTGCCTGATGGAGCCCAAGTCTCTCGCTTTCCTCTGATCTACACACTGGGATCGTGCGACGCTTTACAAAATGTAAAACTACCAACGTACTCGTGGGAGGATGTGGGCATCATGTGGCCCGGGTGACTAAACGATGCCCAGAGTGAGTTCAGAAAGGCAGCCCAGGCTGGGGGTTACTGGTCTGCGCTGCAGCCGGTTGCTCTGGGCTGGGACCCCAGCCTTGTGCCAGCAGAGCCAGTGAGCGTGCGGAAGGGGGTTACGGGAGCAGCTGCTTTCCGAAGGTTTGCAGCTGCTTAATTCAGGATGGGGAGCTAGAGTAATTGACTTCGGAAAAGAAAATAATTGTGTATATTCTATCCTTTTTCTCAGCCATACTAATTTCCTAATATGTTTTAGGAGTTGGCATTTATGTTTCTCCATAACAGGGTAAACCAAAACTGACTGGCATTTCAAAGCTTGTTTGTGGAAAAACTGAGAGTAAACATACTTTTTTTTTAAACTTAGATCACTGTCTACTCTGAGTTGTATTTGAATTGACAAATTCCACGTTTGATTCCTAAAGGGCACTAAGTGCGCTCACTCTTGCTGTTAGCCCATCACCTTCCAAGTCAGCCATGGGTATCGGCAAATAATAGTCCTGGGCTCAGGGGAGGATTTTCAAGATAAATGTACTTGACGCTTTCTCAGCTGAAAAGTGCTAGCCGGTGACTTAAGTCTATATCGATTAACAAGGTTTGTCTTGTTGCCAGTGCTCATTTTTAATATCCACACTTTCCTTTTGGGAATACCCTAAATAAATGGAATCGGTGCTTCTGCATAAGGTGTCTGGCAGTCAGGATTTGAGGTTTTTTTTTTCAGCATCATAAAGATCTGTAAGGAACTAACAATTTTACAAAGACAGGGTTTCATGCCGTTGTTCACAAGGACAGTAAATATGAAGTCAAAAACCTTCTACATAGGTTATACAGTCAGCTAGTTACCAAGTACATGAACATAATTCCTTTTTACCATTTGTCATTTTCCCTATTATCATGAGTGTAGCTGATACTTGCTGTTGGAGATCAACTCTGATTACATGCTTAGATGTTTCATTAACGTCATACTTGTTTTAAGGAAAAAAAAAAAGCCCAAAATCTCCTCTTAGCTTTAATTTCTTCAAATAGCTCTTTACAATAACTGCTGTCTACGTGGGTCTTCATTGATATGTACATGTATGAAGTTGTTTTTCTGATTTGGGGGTTCATGTAACAAAACCACTAATTCATTCCTTCTACGTCTGCTGCTGACAGACATGGCCTTCTAGCTCTGCTGGTGCAGGCTAACCCCTCTGTGCTGGGGAAGGTGTGTAGCTCCCCGCTCGGGGGAAAAAGAACAGTGGAGCAGGTAATGGGGAGAGGAGGGGAATTTAGAAAGGGGGAATAGAAGCCCTTATGTCAAAAATAGCATGGTATGAAGCTTCAGATTTTAATTTTTTTTACACTTAGTTTCCACAGAATGGAGTGGAAAATACTCTTGTGCTCAGGAAGTGTCTGGAATTTCACTTGGAAATTTCAGATACAGTATTTTTATATTTCATGCCATGTAAGAAGAAATAGTATGTGTGTTGCTCCACTGGTATACCAGTATATTAGTAAATACATATATATTTGTCTGAAAACATTATTTACTATACTGAATATGCTTATTTATTTGAAAGTGTTTTCTTTCCTTGCCTGAACAAAATTAAAACGTCCCCTGGAGAAATCTAGCATTACCTGCCAGCTTGTGCCTCCCCCCGTGGTGAGCTGCCAGGATGCGGGGCTGGTGGTGTGCATGACCTGTGCTGTGCCTGCCCCGGGGCCGCTGCATTTGCCTGCCGTGGGGCTGCCCGCCTCTGTCTGCTGGTGACGGGGGGCTTGTTCATGGGGAATTTTGTTTTGTGAACTGGAAAGAAACCAGCTTTTTCAATAGGAAAATAATGCATGGAATCTCTCTTCATCCACTTGTAAAATAAGTTTTGTGGGGTTTTGGGTAGATGGTGAAAGCTTTCTGTGCAATATTTGGATGTTGTCTTTGAGTAGTACAAGTAAGATGTTTGTCCCTAGATCATAATTTGATTTTTGATGGAACAGGAGTTGATCTACAGATGGACTGGTGGGAAACCAATGGAAGGATTCCCAAATATAGATGATTCAAGCCTTGAAAGAAATTCCTATTTATGGTTTATCCTTGGTGTGAACTTTGATCATATGTATTTGACCATAATTTAGTCTTGTCAAGCAAACCTGTTCTGGGATTAAGGCCGGGACAGAAATTCGTGGAAATTAAGATACCAACCTAAACCAGCCCTTTCTGCTCCACTTGAACTTTTCTCTTTATGTATAGGTGATTTGTGTAATTAAAGAGACTGGCAGAATCTCAGACCCAGGTACTGCATTAAAGAAGGCACGAGCTTCAGTACAGGAATTTCACCGTGTCTCCAGGGCACCTTTTATAGGCTTCAGATCTCCTGACAACCATTTCTGTCTTATGTTGCCTGTTCTTAATAGGAATAACGACAATAATCTCACTTTGTCAGCATTAGTCTTTGCATAATTTTTAAGGCCTTTAAAAACTTCTCCATCAAATTTTGTAGTACAAAATCCTCATTTGCCATTTTTTTTCCACTCTAGGTGAAGGTCGCCTAAGGAATGTGAAAAATCCTACGTATCTCTACCCCTACAAAATAGAAAGGGTCGGCATCCTCTCTGCTAGTTGTGTGGAGCCTTTTTGTCCATATTGGGGTAGATGGCAAACATTTTCAAGGCACCTTTTTCAAGAAAAGTGTAAAACAAACAAAAAAGTCTAAGCTTCTGTCACACCTTCTAGCATGTAACTGCCTTCAAAATCCTAGCCTGACCCTGGCAGTTTCCCCAAGGACCCATCTCCAAGCCCTCCCTCTCTCAGGCACATTTTGGGGAGTAACGTACATAGTAGCCATGTTGTAATCAGCCAGGTTTTATCTGTTTACAAGTTTTCAAGTGTTACTGTGGAAATAATTTTTCAGATGTTTATGAATATTTTGTATGCATTTGGTGTCTGTAAATATTTCAAATGATTTTACATAGTGTAATTATTTAGTGGTAATTAGTATTATTTTGTATAGGGGTTTTTTTTGTCCTCTTCTAGGTTATCACCTAACTGCACTGTCCCACACTTCTATACCAATAGTATAGAAATCTCCAGCTTGGTAAATAAGCGCTGGGCTTTCTGTCATGCACTACAATCCTCTGATGCCCTGATTCAGTGAACAGTTTTCTCTCTGCATAGAATTTGCAGTTTCTGAAACGGATGGTTTCTTTCACACACGGCTGGGCAGGCAATTTATGTGCTGATCACCATAGAAACCTGCAGATACATCACTTGGTCAAACCGTTTCCATGTTGTATCAGCGAGCTGGCATCGGAAAATGCAAATAAGTGGCGTGAGAGAGGATTGGTGAAAAGATTGCCTTTTTTCTTTATTTTTACCAATGCTAATCTTTATTCTAAGCCATCTGCATTCCTTTTTACCTCAAACTCAGGCTCTCTCCTTAGTAATATTTTTTGTTAAGTTGCACCAGCTTTTCTGAGAGGTTGCTGCTGGCCTTGCTATCTGTCTGGGATGGGGATTTTGTTGTAATCTCCTTCAAGCCACGTAAGTGGTTTGGTCTTTCTCAGGTCCATTCAGACCACCTGGGCAGCGGGGTCTTTCCCGGCACCTTGAAGGGTCCTGGATCCACCAGCTCCTCGCCTGGATGGTGGGGATGGTGAATTTTTATAGTGTATCTCATTCATAAATTGGCTGCATAGGATTGCAGGTAATTTTCAGTAATTTTTTTTAATGCCATGCCATTGACAGTTAAAGCAATGAATGATTCTTGGGAATATTGAAAAGGGTTGATTTTCTTAAAAAATGAAAGGCTGATTTACAGTTGCATAGAGTAGATAAATAGTCCAAGTATTTGCGATTGCAGCAGGCCTGCAAATTAACACTGAGAATTTTTTAATTGCAGCTCACCCTGGATGCTCTGTGCTTCCCACGGCAGCAGGAGTTGTGTTAAATTTGAGATATGAACGTGACTGTTCAAGACAGGAGGGAGGCTGATGGCAATAAAATGCTGCTTCTGTAGGAAAACAACAGAAAGGTACAAAAGGAGGAGAGGAGGTTTGGTCTAGAGTGCAGAAATGGCAAAAGATGAGGCTCCTCATTATTAAGGGATCTGTCCAGCAGTTTTTTATCACACGCACACACAAAACAACCAACCAAAAAAAAAAAAAGACCAGGAGAGATTGCTATTCTGCTGGGTTCCTGGGCTACACCACATACCACAGTATGGCCCAGGATATCACATTTACACCAGCTCAGAATCTTACCCTGGATGGACTAAAGTCTTTTAGGTCCACAAAGATTTCACTTTACTTTTTAAGCATCCTGGTATTCAAAGTACCAACCTCTGTGGAGGGCTGCTGAAGCCATGGACCTCTCCCAGGGCAGGCAGCAGGCTTCTGCAGTCCAAATCTTTCTTAGTTTTTTGCCTTTAGGCACCTATTTATCATAATAGTCCTCATTTTGAGACCTTGCCCCTAATAAGAAAGGTGACAAACTGCTTGGAGCTAACTATAGTCTGTTGAAAAAAGGATGGAGAAAGGCAGTAGGAGTTTACCAGAAAATGGTGATTGCTTGTGCAAATGGCTAAGTACTGAGTGAGGGCGGTGTGCCAGGTAAGAAAGGATGCGTGGAGGTGAAAGAATCCAGTCATAACCTATTATGAGTATTTCAGAGGGCTTAATAATTGACTCTTCTTTCAGTAATATTGCCATTCATGTTCAACTGTAAAAGCTGGAATCCCTTTTCATACAGCATTTCAAATGATGGTGAGCAATTTAGTCTTTTGTGATTACCACAACATGCTGGGAAAGGAAGACTCCCAATTTGGCTACTAGGATTCGTGTTTCATTCAAAACCACGAACCTGCACAGCTGATGGGAACAGTTTACGTGTGAGAATAACTGAAACATATTTTGCAAATACTGGATGTAATGAAATAAATTTTAGGGTAACCACAGAAGACCTGGTGTAAGAAAGGTTCTTCTTTCAACTTGAATGCAGGGGTGAAAAAAGGGACCAAAGCTGTTCCACAGTCTGAGCTGAATACACTGGGCAGTCTGCATGGGGTAGGGGAGGACAGAGGTGAAAAGATCGAAAGCATTTTGTTTCATATTTTCAAAACCAAGTTTCATCTAGGAAGTGCTAAAAATATTTTTCAATTTAAAAATTGAGTGAAATTAAATGTGAAGGTGCTGGAACAAAAATCAAAATAGTTCTCAATTTTATTTAATGCACCATTTTTTTTTTATTTGCTGAGCAACCTTATTTTGCAACTGTTTCTCCTTCCATGTAGCTTGAATTTTTGATGTTATTTTTCTGTTTAGCTACCAGTAGAGAAGAACAAAATTCTTTCCAACACAACATTGTGATCATTTTAGGATATCTGAGTCCTTTCCCATAAATTCAGTAATAGCAAAGTTTTTAATGATTTGTATGGCTTGCGTAATGAGCTGTTGTTTTTCCCTCCTTGCTCACTAAATGACAATCCAGACTTTTAGTTTGATGTCACCTGTCAGATGCTGTCATTCAGAACCGGTTGTGTGAGTACTTGGATCTTATTTCCACAGTGAGGCAAGAATAGTTTTGCTTTCTGTATATTTGGTTTTTAGAAATGTGTGCATGGTGTCTGAATGTTTAACATTATCATCACTTTTTCCTCTATCAAATACAAAAATAAAATCAAAGTTAAATTCGTGCTTAATGCATCTTATCAAACCCATGTTTTTCTTGGTTTTGAGATGAACTGCTACAATATAGTATTTTTTTAATCGACCATGGTTTGACTGTGGAATTAACTAGAGTTGGTATAAAGGGGGCCTGCTCTGGGGTATTTAAGTCACATAGCGATTTCCTCAGCATGAGGCAGGAACATGATTTATTATTTCTGCTAGTGACAGTCTTCCTTTGATAGAAAACAGGAAGGAATTTGGTTGTATAGAAGACATATACTGGGTGGATGAATAAGGCTTGCATATTGTGAATATTTACAGGTTCTTTGTTCAGATTGCACCCATACAATATATACTATATTCTGGTGACTTGGCAGTCATCTAGGAGCTACACATAATAAATCAGATATTGCTGCTTTATATGCATAACTAGATAGATACGCACTCTCCCTATTGAGAGTGCTATGCAGCAGAAATTTAATTTACATGCAGCTCCTATCAGACTGTGCTAGGTGATCAAGGCTATGGTAACTAACCAATTCATAAAGGCCAATTTAGCATTTTTTTGTCTGTAAGTTTTGCATTTGGATTTTTATCAGAAGTGCCATATCTCTAGAGGTTTCCTTTGCTACTTTTTTCATGTTGTTCCTCTTTTTTTTTTTTTCTTTTTGTTGTTTAACTCATTTTGGCCATAACACCCTCAACCTAAAGCTGGAAGGTCATATTCTGAGCTAATCTGTAATCTGACCGGACCCATTATGAAAGCAGGCATAAATGGTTTACAGCTGGGGTCTGACTCTTAAAAGTGGACTGGTTTCTGGTGTAATACTGTGGAATTTAGGTTAAGGTTTTGCTTAAGTTTACCCCACAAATAATGTGATATAGCTGTGGTTCTGTAAAGTTTGCTTATAGGAAAGATGAGCAGCAATGGCAGTTTCTGGGAATGCTGCGAAGGGGTGCATCACCACGGCAGTTTGTTCCAAAACAGGACACTCCCATTAATTTGTTTCACGTGTCTTCCAAGTAGTGAATGATCAAAATATTGCATGATAAATATTTTTGTCATTGTAAGCCCTCTCCTCCCTTTGTTTTTTATTTACATTTGACTTAAAGCCTAAAATTTTAGACTTTGGTTTAGGATTTGATATGTAAATCCCATTCTTTCCACAATGAGGAGAGACAGCTGTTAATGTCTTTCAGAGAGCAGTATAAAATTGTTTTCAGTGTTTTTAATCAGGCTGGCAGATTGCTAAGGTTGAATTATTTAAGACAATACTCTCTTAGTTAAGAATACATGAGACTTAGTAGAAATGGAAGTCGCATGTGCTGAAATGGCTAATGAGCTTTTGATTTTAAAGTAGCACCTTTTGTCAGGGATCCTGTATCATGGCCTTTGAGTCCTCTAGCATTTATATTAGCTTTTACACTGGTGGTTGCACCATTTTTGTTGTCTTCAGGAGAACCAGAAAGTACATCACTAAACGTGATACTAGGAACTGAAGAAGTGCTTCTCTGAAGCCCTGATACCCCCTTGCTTATTGGCACCTGTGCAGAGCAAAGGAAGAGGCAGATGTTCTGTTGTCCATCCTTGATTTGCAGCTCCCTACACTCCAGCTTCTGCTGCAGGGAACTGGTCAGCGACAGGGACGCATTTATTTTCTGGAGAGGAGAGTCGGACCATCTTCTGTATTCCTGCAGACTAGCAGCAACTTGGAAGCAGAGCTCAATTTTAGTGCTGGGCCCTCCCACTCCGTGGCATCTCTGGACAAAGCATCTGCTGCAACGATTTCTCTTTTTCCTGGAGCATATGTCACTGGCAGTTACAAATTTTTATTCCTTTTCACCTCTCTATTTTTTATCCATATCTTTTTCCCTTTTTAAAAAATTCAGCTAAATAGCAACTGTCTATAATTCTCTGAACACGAGCTTGTGGGGGAATTTGACACTTTTGAATGGCATCAGCTCCACTTTCTTGGAGATTGTCAAACTTAAGGTTTGTAAAATTTAACCATGAAGACTGCCACATTGTGGGCTTTCTAGTGTGAGAATTTCAGACTTCTGTGTGCCAGAAGAAGAACTGTCCAGAGCCATGTTTGGGCTGACAGATGGGCAAGGGCCAAGGGCAGCTTTTTGCCTAAAAAGCAGTCCCTACAACTGAAATACCTATTGCATTCTTCCACATGCAATGACCAAATGTGTGGTGGTGGGATGCCTTCCTTCTGGGGCTGACGCAGATGTAGAATAGACAGGGAGATTCAGGGGGTAAAAAGGAGACCTATGCCACCTCTCTCTGTGCAGATACCAGTGTGACTGACAACTGGCGTGAGGCTAAAAAGACATGAGAACTCAAGGATGTGGAATTGAAGTAAAATACTGTTATTCCCTCTAACAAAAAAGATGATGTGAGTAGGCTCTGGTTTTGATCGAACTAAGAATAATTCCTGTGGTCCTCCGAGTGGTTCATCTCCCAATGGAAGAGTTGTGTCTTGGGTAGGAACAGAGAAATGATCCTCTATCCTCTAGTTTTCTGTTATTGGAAGGTCTTAGGCTTCCTAACACAGTAGCTTCTGTAGAATTTTCCCACTGGCTGTAGAAATAATTTCCCATTAAAATTGTTCATGAAGTATCACAGAATGTTCTGCACACTGTTCCTCTGGAGGGATCAGCGTGGTGGCACCAGTTCTGCCTGTGAATGGTAGCGGTGCAGAAAAGACTTTCTGCTTAGCTGAATCACTGAACATGCTGTGGGACTTCTTACTCCTAGGTCAGTCCCAGAAGAAGTTACAGTGTTTGTTGCCTCTAATGCAAATAAATCTTAAATGGTTGATGCCAGTTAGGCACTTCCTAAGTGGCTACCAACATCAGAAAATGGAGTGACATCAGGCTGTTGCATCCTATTGCTGCTGCACATCTCCCCACAAGCTGTCCGGCAAAGTGGCCAAGGGCAGGTGTCTGGTGGCACTGGGGGAGCCAGCCATGCCTCGCGTCACCGTGTCCCCCCCCCGCCAGCTCTCCCTCTCCAGAGGATGTCATGGCATCGGCCGCATGTGGTGCAGCCAGGACAAGGGCAAGCTGGCAGCACAGCATCACTCCTCCCAATTTACTGATACGCTGCTGGCATGGTTCATACCATTTCAGCTGCTAGTTAGGCTGGACCAGGGTAAATGGGGAAAAAAAAGCTGGCTTGCGTTACCTTCCTCTCTGCTCCAGATATTCAAGTGGCGTTGCTGTTGTTCTGACTGATTTTGTCTTTGTCAGTGTCTGTCAGATGTTGGGAGTATGGAGTACGCCTAAATGTGGCAACTCTGAGAGATTTGTTTTCTGGATTATGTAGCAAATCACCCTGGAAAAAGCTGTTATAGGAAAAAGATGTGACTTTTCAGTCTGCCTGTAAATAATAATAGCAGCGGAGAAAAAAGCCAAGAAAAATATACCCTCATAGCTTGTTTACTTTTGCCTGTAATACTCCTGCTGAGCTAAAGAATTTCAAATTGGTCTTTATAGACCTGAATCGGTCTCATCAGGGATTTGAATAAAAATAGATCTTAAATGATACCATTGTAAAGCAAAGAGAAATTTTAAAGAGTGGGAAGGAAAACCTTGCCAATTTGCCATGCATGCAGAACCTCTTGTTTCCTTTGCTGCCAACAAGCCCCACTGGGTTAAAGAGCATCAAGCTGTATTTAATGATTCAATTCAGTCTCATGGCCCAGAACTGTGTACTCTGCCATACAGTGCAGCCAGAGGGGTTTTTTTTCTGTTGTGTGGGAGTTGTGTTAGGGTGGGTGGGTTTTTTGGCTTTTTTATTACTGGCAGAAAGAACAAACACTTTGAAGCCACTTTGTGTAAATGCTGTTCTGCTTAGCAGGGTGCGAAGGAAGGTGGCTGTGGATAAAGGCCCCTGACAAGCCAGTCCTGTTTGAACTGGGTCTGTCAATAGGAAATACCCAAACATGATCCTGTACCCAGTGCATGGAGAAACTGCTTCTGGGGATGGTTTGCTTTTTGTAGTTTAAAAAAATGCAACGTTATTTATGGAAAAAAAAATCTTGGTCATTGTTAAGTATATTGAAGAAGGGGGGTTTTGCTTGCTCGAGGTAATGTTGTGGAGGGGGAGTTGTTGCTGCCTTTTTGTTTATCTTCAATAATGGCAAAAAGAGTTAAAAGAATACAAAGTTAAAAGTGTGGATCTGGGTTCTTTGCAGGGAAAACTCCCGCTGCTGCAGGGGGACCAGATGTTGTCCTAAGATCTCTAATTTGCCATGTCAGCTTTACTGTTTCAAGCTTTCAGTATGTTGTAACATTCAGACAGCGGTTTTGTGGTTTCAGAGGTTGGTTATTCTTTGTAACTAACTAACTAACTAAATAATGAGCTTCATGAGTCCAAATAAAATTTGTGTAAATTTGGGCCTCTCTCATTTCCTTAAGGTCAAGGTAAAGTCCAGAATTAGATAAACGTGATGAAAAGGAAAAATCTTGGGTGTTTTTCCTACCACGTGTTGTCTCATGTTTTGACTTACAACCAAGGTAGCTTTTCAGAGATCCTGCAAAATGGTTGTATTTCATGAGAAACTCTAAATTTAGTTGCAGAATGCTTGTTTCAGCTTTCTTGGTACTGAGTGAGCTGCCCTTGCCTGGGGTGTGTGACTTGGCTGGGGAGCGCAGGAAGGAAGGGTGGATCTGCTGGAGGTTTCCTGTCTTGCCGTGAGTACTGATGCACGCTGCTGGTCTTGCACTTCGCTTGCTGCTACAGCAATATCAGAAATGGGGCCCTGAGATCAAGGCAAGAACGATGGTTTCACATGACATTATTACACTGGCCATCAGTAAAGAGCAAGGCTTCTTTTTTTCCAGGAGAAACGCTGCTTTCTCAAAACTGGAGTGATGGAAAGGAGACCACTGGAAGTTTGCTTTGGCTTCTTTTCTGATTTATTGCTAAAAGTACAATGAATGAACAACCTGTCTGACTGGACTCTGTCAGATTTCCTCCTCTCCTCTTGTAGGATTGATGTGTATGGATTGTTTTGCCTGGCTGATTCTCTGCATCCAGCATGGCTGTGTTTGTAGGGTCTGGGCTTACATATGTTATTTTCAGGTTTACATATGTGTTATGAGTTGCTATATGGGACAAAGTGCAGAGGCAACATAGAAGCACCAGAGAAGCATTTTATGTCTGTCCAGTGTTAAAGGTTATCCTTACAACTTTACCATCTGCAAATAGTCAGAAAGGTCTTGCTTAAACACAGCTAAAGTTCAAGCTGGCCAGCTGCCCCGAGTGCCCTCAGTTCTGCTTACAGGGATGTGCTGGGGAGGTGTAGCTGTGTCCCTGCAGCTATTGATTGTGCATCCAGTACCCTCGAGCCTGGATGGGCTAAAGGGACAGGTAGAGTCACGTAAAGCGATAGCAGCTGCCCACAGGGAGAGAGGACATGCACCCTCTGCACCAGGATTCCTGCCAGTCACGCTGTGCTACTGACTTCGCACCAGTGACTGTATCTGACAGCTCAACTTCCTATACTGCTTTTAACTTGTTCTGTTTCTGAATTCATACACAGCTGATGTAACTGCGCTGGCACAGCATGTGGGTAAATCAGGTCTGTGTCACATCTGTAATGTCAACTGTTGAGTTAGAGCAGCCTTCTGATTGCTCTAATATACCTTGGGTATAAGCGACTACTTGCTATTGAAAATACAGAAAGTCGTAGTAATGCATTGCTGCAATTTTGTGATCACCTTCTTGTTCTTTACTCTTCTGCCTTCTTCCAGCTCTGCCCATTTTTTCTGTTTCACCAGCTGTAGTGAGGGAGAGTGTGGTAGGATTCTGGGCACCAGGCTTATGTCTCCTGCAGATCCTGCCTGCACACACGCTACCGGTGTCAGAGGGGCAGAGGTGGCTGCACGTCGTCCCCAATGACTGGACATAGAATCATAGAATTGTCTAGGTTGGAAAAGATGTTTAAGGTCATCAAGTCCAACTGTTAACCTAACACTGCCATTCCACCACTAAATCATGTCCCTAAGCACCTCACATGTTGAATTCCTCCTTTTCAAGAAAAAACGTTTAAGTGTTGTCTCCTTGAAGCCCATTACCTTGCTGCGGCAAGGTCCATCTCTCCTGTTGGCAGCTGCATTCAGAACAACTGTAAACTTTTTAATCCTGTTTGTAATACGTGTAGCCACTGCAGGAAGGAGAGGTGCATGATGTCTGCTGGGTCACTGTGGTGTGTGCTGAGCATGCCACTGTGGCTTGAAAATGTGGCTGGATTGAATGTCCAGGGATCTTGTGTTTAACTATGTACATATTGTGTTTATTGTGTACACAATAAATATATTCATATATATTTAATTTTCTCTCTAAAAATATATATATATATAAAGAAGTGCACTAAATGTACTGCATATGGTCTCAAAGAAAAAGGGTTGTTTGGATGAAGTGGGTTGTTCTGGTAGCAAATAGGATTGTTGATCTTAAAGATTGTATTATTCATGGGGAGTTTTCTTTTGCGGGAGGGAGAGAATGAGTCTGGTTCGGGAATATTTCAGTTTCTGTTTTTCTAAGTTAGTTTGTATTTATGCAGACAAAGGGAAATTCTGTTAACTTTGCCCGATACAATCTGGCTGTTTTCAGACCTAGTCACACTGCTGTTCTTCTGAACTACATGAAATGGGCTCTCTATCATCTGAAAACTTACCTTGGACTGAAATCAAGTTCTGGGGAAGGACATCTGCTCATACAAGTGAGAAAGTGAGCTGCCCATGAGCAAAACTTAATGTTAGAGGCTGTGCTGGTGTGCAACTGGTATTTGAGCAGAGAATGAACCACATAGGAGCATCTGGTTACTACTGTCAGCAACTGAAGAAATAGCCTTGTCATATGTTCTTTCTTTTCTTTTCTTGTAGGAATGATGTGGAAAAATCAGTTGTTATTCAAACAAATATGTATTATGTTACTATAACCGTAGTGCTCAGTACTTACTCTTCAGCATGGAATACAAAATCCCCTAAATCCCCTCAAAGCAGAGAAATGCAGAGATTGCACATGATAAATGTTTGAATTTCACACTATATTGCATCAAACATGGCTTGATTTTGCACTAGTAGCAATCCTGGGTATGCAACAGCTATCTGCGTGCAACAGCTATCTGCGGCTGGGTGAATTTCACATGGACGGAATTGCAGTAAAATATCTGACTTGGACGCATGAGTCAGCAGTGATTCACCCCAGCACAATGTGCTGAGGAGGAAGTTGGGTTAAATACAGGTGAAGTGGGGCAAATCACTGTAAATCTAACACTGAACTGTAAGTTTATTTTGTCAGACTGAACTATGATTTTATTTCCCAATTTTGGATTCTTCGTGCTACCTTTCAGGGATGCCTCTGAATTCATGCTTCAAATGGATCTGTACAAATGTCTCTTGGTCACCTGAGTAGACCACGTAGTTAGGTGTACAAATGTGGGATTTGGTATTGAAAAGGGTTGGCTCAGCCTGCGAATTGCCAGGAGCTGGAGAGCAGCTTCTGGTCTGAGGGACGCAGGTATTTGTGCCCAGCTCTAGGTGAATTTGGAAGTGTGACCAGGGGCTCGGTAGGCTGTGCAGCAGTGTGCTCTGCCGCTCGCTCTCGTTCCAGGGTGCCTGCGAGGTAATGCAGATCTGCTCCAGGTTTAGCTGCTCTGGTGAACCTGGCACCTTCTCTGCCCTGGTGCTGCGCAGGGTCACCCTGTTCCTGGAGGTGAGCGCCTTCTGTCATCTCCCAGCTGAGCTGCTTTTACGAGCACTCCTAATCTCCCTGTCAAAGCACAGCTCTTCGGTGGCATTGAGCACAGCCTTGGGGGCTCGTGTGGGGCGAAGGGCAGTAACCTCTTCTCTGACAGCTATGTGGAGGCTGCATGAGTGCATGTACGTCCTGACATAGAAACCCACCCTCAGAGCTTAGCAATGATGGATTATTAAGGAAAGTGAGAGCTACACCCTATAGGGATAAAGTACTTGTATACCTCTGTAGCTGCACTTAGTGAAAACTTGAGTCTGTGGAACTATTAGGGTTAAAAGAAACAGAATGATGCCATGAAACTCATGAGATGGTTGCTTTTCTTGCAGTTGCACACTGAAGCTCCTCCAGAGCAGCTGAATTGGGACAGTCAGTTTTCTGGCGGTTAGCGTTTTTGATTGATGCCGCTTTGATACAGTGATTCTCATTTGGTTTAAATGCTGACTTGTCTTCACTCCCCACATCAAATCACTGAAATCATATGAGAATCACATGCCGGAGCTGCAGAGGAAGACCACATCATTGTTCATTTGCATGACCTTTAAAGCTGCCTTTGATTCTGTCTGCGGATGGCAGCGTCTCGTAGCTGCACAGCCTCCTAACGCGCCCACTGGACCCCGGCTCTCTTCCTCACTGTTTTGACTCTCTTTAACCCAGTAACACTGCACAACAGTCTTGAAAGTCCATTTTCTTAACTCGACTGAAATTGAAAATAGCTACTAGCAGGGGAGTTCCCAAGTGGGTGCAGATTAAATCCAGCACCCGAGACAGGAAGGTGGGAGCTGTTGGGTGGAAATGATGGGAAGAGGTGCTACGGCTGGGAATTCTCACCCTGTGAGCCCAACAGGAGCAAATTTGCTTTCTGATTCAAGGGAAACATTTTCAAAGGCCATAGGGGGTATCAAATAGAGGACAGCATTGAGACAGATGAGCCTTCCATTCAACATCATTGTCTTCCTGGTATATTGTGGCCTCCCTTTGCTGCTCTGAGGCTGCCAGCAGGGACTGTGGTATGGACACCTGGAAACAGGCAAATCTTGAGGGTTTTGGGCATCTTGCTGTGTCTGATCATTCAGTTCTCTACCAGCTTCCATGTGGGTTGTACCAGTTGTTGGCCTGAGCATGTTATGGTTTCTGTTGATCTTGGTCTGGACCTAAAGGTGAATTGCTAGATATTCTCATGGTATTTGTGCTCTTTATCTACTTATGATATGCAAGAAAATATTCAATGGTCAGGTTTTATTTTGCAGCTTTAAAATCAATACTATAGAATTCAACTTCCCCTTGTATTTTCCTTTAGAAGACTTTTTTGATGCCCCTACTATTTTCTTTTGTCTTCTACTAGAGATCTTTTGGGTTAAATAAATTATTAAAAATATAACTGTCAGAATCAATTCCAGGAAGCATGATTTGGTTTGGGGGATCTGAAGAAAGGTCTTGAATGCAAAAGCTTGTCTGAATGTTCCCCCTCAACTCCAACTTTTCCTGCCTTACTTAGTCACAGGCAGGACAATCCCACAGGCCACCCACTCCAGTACTTTTTTTTTCTCCCAAATACTGTTTTTTTTTAACTTTCTTTTTGCAGCTTACCAGTGGAAGATGACGATGGGATAGCACTCCTGCTGGCAATCTGTATTGAAAGAGATTTGGTAGGGTAGACCTAAGGAATGTAAACAGCCTCTAGAAAGGTACCACTTACCTGGCAATTACACCTGAAGAATAAATGAATTAAATGTCCTCTGCTCTGTGGGTCAGTAG
Organism: Gorsachius magnificus; assembly: GCA_034008185.1. Lineage (NCBI taxonomy): Eukaryota > Metazoa > Chordata > Aves > Pelecaniformes > Ardeidae > Gorsachius > Gorsachius magnificus. The sequence continues at coordinate 39,969,406 of CM067087.1, forward strand.
TCAAACACATAACTCTTCATCTTCCGCTTTCCCAAAGTAAGCTTTGCTTTTTCCTGCAACTCCGCATTTAAGGTTTCCTGCACTGCTGCTGTGGGGGAACTGTACGCTCCACCCAGAATAGACCTGGATGGCTCCAAGTAATTAGCTTGTATCTTGGCTAATTGTTTCTATCTTCTCTGTTTTGGGCATGATCCTAAGGAGTGGGGAGCACCTGTTATTCTCAGGCCCAGTTAATTGCTTCTGGCGATCCTGTTTGATAGCTCTAGGTTTATTGGCTTTCCTCCAAGCTTGCTTAACTAACACTGCTGATCAGAACAGTATGTGGAGCTACGGATGTGTACTCAAGCATTTTCAGATCTCATTTAATTTCTGAGGCTTAACAGGATTTGTCAGGCCAAGTAATTTTCACCAAGATGAGTGACAATCATGAAGGACATAGAGGAGGGCTCATTAGAGCAGCAAATTCAGAATTATGCATAAAGAAGCAACAACTGGTCCTGCTAAATTCCCTCAGCACTTTGACACCAAAGAGCGCTCCTAATTGAATGTCGGAAGGGAGCATTTTTTGCTTATCTTTCCAAGCAGAAAATGATCAAATGCTTACCAACCAGGACTGGGCAATTATTTTCCAGACCCCACTGCCATCTAATGCAAAAGTAGCCTCCCAGTGCAAGGACAGAGTGCAGGTTTCTCCAGCAGCCTTCGCTCTATGTGTAGACTGGGGATGTCGTATTTGTATTTTTCTCAACCTGAGTGAAGAGTTTGAAAGGGTTGAAAATGAGACAAAGGATTTATGATGATGCTCCTGGCTCTTGGAAGTACACATCAGCACACAACCCGTGGCAAAACCTAATACGCACGCTCTTACAAAGCTTAAAGTACTTGTCTTGTGTTGAACAGGCTGTTGGGCTGGGATGTATTGTCATCTGCAGTTGCAGGTGAGCCGGTTATATCTATGTTAGGATCCTTCTTACACTCAGCTTTAATAGAAAAACATCTTCAAGATTAGCAGTTTACACACTGATTTTTATATATTGTGCAAAGGTATTTCCCCAATCCATGAGATTAAAGAAATAGAAGATACATTTTGTGTTGCCCACATCACCATGTTGCCTCATTCTTACTGTTACATGACCTACAGCTCTCTTCCTAGTGAATGAAAAATCTTTTTATTAAAGGCCAGGCACTGTCTGCAGTGTCTCTAATCAGATGGACAGCCCCCACTCCTGGGAAGTCTGTGAATGTATTCTTTGGGTCACTACATTTTCTGCAGAAACAGAAGAAGAATTTGCCTCTGTTGATACAGGTGGGAGTTTTTCTGTCTCCCGTTATTTCTGGATTTCACTGAGCATGAATGGAGGAAAGAATTTTTGTATTTAAATCCACCTGGCATTTATAGCCCCCCTCCTTTCCTCCCCTCAGGCATTCCAGTTGTAAGGATGCAGGCAGGATGCCTGATGTAAACAAAGATTAATTGATACTGATGAACTTCATCACAACGCAAACTGTGAAGCAGCTGAATGACAAAGTCCTGTTTAGAAGTTAGTCAGGCTGTCATGACGTTTGCTTTGTCTTTACACAATAGGTTGTTTTCAATCTTAAACCTGGTAATTTTAACTAACTTCAAATTATATTTCTATTTGTTTGGGGTTTTTTTACTAGCCGAGTAATATTTGAATTTTAGATGTGTGTGCAACACACACGTCATGGGTGTAATGACTCAAGATGGAGGGCCACCAATACAAACTTAAAAGTAAAAATATTAAAATAAAAAATATTAGGTCCTTCTTTCCAGCAATGTAAATTCTAGCCTTATCACACCAGAAAAGGATTCTGTCTATTTGTTTCCATTTCTTATCTTTTGGCATTTTGGCTGAATACTATGAAATTCTAATATTATGCAGAGGTGAAAGAGCTCAAATGCTGAAATTTTTTGGAAAAGCTCCTGTGTGAAACCAAGATGATGTACGTGCAATGGCGAGGGGCAGCGCCGCTGCTGTTACATTCAGCAACACACAGACCGGCTTCCCGGTGAGGATGAGTTCAGATGAGAGCTGCAGTTACTGGATGTGAGTTGTAATTCTTCGTGCTCTTCTAATCGATTGTTTGGCATTCATCTGTATTACAACAAATTTATAGTTAAAAAAAATTCTTGAAACTGAGAGTCTCGCTTCTGTTCTCAGAAGGAAATCTTTTTCTGCTGATGAAGCAGAACCCAAGGAAAAGGATCATATGGAAAGACTTCTCCACGTTTATTTCTTGGATGAGTTTTCTAAGAAAAAGGATCATGATTTATCGTCTCCCTGATTCAAAAATAAAAGCAGGCATTGTGTGTTAAATAGGAGAATACTCAATCTTTAGTCTCTTTTTTAGTCTGTTTTAATAAAGCTGGCAAGGAGGGAAATAAATGAGGCAGACAATTCAGTTTTACGTATATTGACTGAAGATGAGTAACAGCTGGAGACCCACCGAGCCAGCTTGGGGACAGGGGCAGAAGGGTTAATGAATGCTGTGGAGTTATGACCTGATACAGGCAGAGTCAAATCTCTGCTGATGAATTCTAGTAATGATAGACGGCCTGTAATTACCAAGCAATGCAAGTAACAAGCACAGAAAGGCAATGATGAACAGGGGAGTTTGGAGAAATAATTTAGGTTACAGCTCTGAAAATAGGCGAGTCCCTTAATTCCAGCTACTTGGCTGTCCGGCTTCTGCAGTTCTGTACCCTGGAGTGAGGCAGTTTTTAAATGGACTCCTCTTTTTTTGACCGATTCTGTGTGGGTAGAGGTCTGTCAATGAAACAAGATGGTAGTTCTCAGCCTGGAAAGAAGCTTAAATTGCAGTATTGCGTTGGTTTTGTTGCAGTTGAACTGCTCAAAATTGCTGCGTGAGCTGTGTGTCCCCATGTGTGACATGCACAGAGCAAGTAAGCTGTGACCTGGAGGTATTTGCAAATAGTTTACCCTATGTATAAATTTCAGTGTGGAAATGGTGTGGATTTAATGCTGGTGAACAGTATTTGCTTGACAGCACTGCTAAAGGAGGAGCTGTTCCTGTGGGGCAGGCCCCTGCAGCCGCCCTGCCTGCCTGGCACGCCTCGCCGCTGAGCCAAGGGGGTTCCTGCTGCCGCTGGGCTGAGCCCGCACCTGAGCGATGCTCTGCTGGAGCTGGAGTGTGTCTTTTGGAAGAAAAACCGCAGTATTGTGTGAACTGTTTTCAGCATAGCACAACTCTGACAATCCACTTTTGTCCAGTGGACAACTTCTCTTATTTCTTTAATATGCATCTTCTTTTCAGTCTAAATTTCCTGGGCAGGAGAGCTTGCTCAGCGGGTCCCTGACCGGCTCCCTGCCCCGGGTGGTGAAGGCAGCGTGTGAACACAGTACCCTGCTTTTTTTGTTGCTGTTTTCACAGGAAGATGCTGGGGAAGAACACAGCACTGCCATACTGCAAACGCATCACAGAGACCGGGTGATGTTCACAGAAATATTTTTTGTGGAGGAAGATTGATGGGGAGAAGAAAAAAGCCTATCTGCTGACACTGAGACATTCCTTAAATTTACATTTATTCCTCCAAGCTGATCTGGGGAGAAGAAACAGTCTACAGTTTTAAAAAAAGAAAAAATGCATTTAAATTTTTTTTATTTTTAAGTCAGAGTGGTTTGGTTGGCTTGTAGCACTTCTAATTTTTCATAATTTTCAACAAATTATAACTAATGTTAGAAAAGGAAGAATACCATCTGTCACCTTGTATTCCTTAAAATTACATTTGTGGTTCATTTTGGTTGAAGAACTCCCCCCTGAGCTTTATTTGTCAGCTTCTTTCACAAGCTAGAGACGTGCCTATGAAAGGTGTACTTATGTATAAGGCTGTCTGTCAGGATTTTGATAGCAATTTGACTGCAGTTTGTTGATTCAGAGAGTTAATAAATAGCTCAAAACTATTCTAGAAGATCTTCATGACATGTCATTAGCTGAACCAAGAAGAAAGGTGGGAACTGTAGTGCTGCTATTGTTTAAAAGGCTACAACTAAGAAACACCAACAATAATGTTCATTTCTGTTGAAGCACAGTTCCTTTGTCTGAAGTGTGTATTTCTATGTTGCTTATTTTCTAAAAAACTTCAACAATATGGTAAATATATGTTGGGAGTTGGACGGGCTGAATCATTTCCCAGAGCATCTGAAAATAATGAGAGATGCATTTTGTATCCTTGCAACTTGCTCTGAAGATTTGAACTCCTTATGTAGGTCCTCTCAACACTTTTTTCTTTTAAGTAGATCTTTTGTTCCTCTTACGCTGCTGCTAAAATCAGTCTTCCCAGAAGTTCACAAATAGCATTGTCTGCCTGAAATGCTGCTGCTTTTTCATTTGGGGAAAGCTGCTAATTAATCTGAATGTGCTTGTCCCAGCTATAAATATGTGCTTGCCGATATACACTGTCAATGGTAAGTCATTTAGATGACATAAATTGGTTTCATGTCATTTCACATCATGCAATGTGGCACCTGAAGTGCTAGGATGCCAGCTGTTCTCTGGAGATAGAAAGGACATATGCATTTCTAATTTTTATTTCATTTTTTAAAATGTGGAAAACCAGGTGAAATATCTTTACAATTCAATAGCCTTTTCCTCTTTGTTCCAGTGTTGCAGGGCAGCATTGCTGGATTTTGTTTTTTGTTTTTGTTCAAGGGAGTATAGGAAGCCAATGACTGCTTGCTAATTAGAGACCCCATTTGGCTGCATGTTTTGTTTTATTAGCCTGTTTGGAGAATGTAATTAGCTATCAAGCCAGAATAAAGCTGTATATCTCCAACCATACTTAATCAAAAATTGTGCCTTGGTAGCTATTCAGGTTTTGGTTTTAATCTGAGGTTGTCTACATATTGCAATTTGAATATCTGTAGGGTTCCCCCTTCCCCCCCCCCCCTTTTTGGTTTTTTTTTTTTAAATCTTGGTTTGTTCTTTTGACAGTCACACCACAAATGTTCTGTAGGGACCAAGGGCAACTGGAGCAGCTTGCCTGGCTGGCATTCTCAGGAAGGCCAGGAAGGCCAGGTGTGGTGCTTTTAAACGGGCTGTAGGGTTTTAAAAGTTCTCATCAAAGTTAATGGAAGCAGAATTGGGGAAAGTGGTGTCATTTGAAACGTCCTTTCTGTCTTTTATTTCCAGTCATATGAATCGGGAATTTCAAAAACAAGACAGCACTCTGAAAAAGTCCTGGACAACTGACTGCATGTGACTGTTGTATTTATGGATCTTACCAGACCAACGCAGGGAATTCTGTCTTTGCAGTACAATTCCAGAAGTACAGGTAAAACAACAGAGACGTGCTATTGCATTTCACTGCCCTGATTCTCCTTGAGATACAGCTATACGAGAGAACAACAAACCAGGGATGGGGGGGCAATGTTGATTTCTTCCTGTTTCCCTGTGTCATCTGCGTCTAAAACAAATCACCATCTTCTTGTTTGTGGCTGTGGTGTCCGTAAAGCCACACAGAAACCTTTGGTTTTAACAAAGCATTTCGTATTGCACAGCGGTTCACCAGGTTTTAGCTATAGATGCACTAGTTGCTCTCGGAGCAGACGTGACGTTCGCAGTGCCCATGTTTGCCTTCGGAAGTTGCTGGCAGCCAGGCAGCAGCAGGGGAGAGAAAGAAAACATGAGTTCTCGTTTCCGTGGCCTTAGTTTGGATCTGATGGCTGCTGTTTATCTTTGCCTTTTCTAATCAGCATGCTTTCTGGCAGCTTTATTTTTAATGTTATATAAAACAGACATGTTTCTGCTGGTGGAAGTAAAATGAATACACCCTCGGTATATTCATGTGATAGCAAGAACCAAATGGGAAATTTGCTGCTGGCTGCAGCAGGATCAGGCCCCAGCTCCATACTCATGAATTTTGTCAGCATAAACACAGCTGAAAGATGAATTTTCCAGGTTTACATAAAGAATATTTCATTGAAAGATATCTTTCCAGTATCAGATAAAATATAGGATGTTAAATAAGCAACCAGTTCTTTACTGCTTTTACAGTCAAAATTGTGTTTTGTGTATGGTAGGACAGCCCATTAGTTATGCATTGTGTATGCGCACGAAGATGGAAATCTGCTGCAAGCCACTGAAAAGAATGGCAGCTTGATGCTTCAGTGTGGTATGATAATTCGTGTTGTACAGCTTGATCATAATCAGTCTCCTAGGCAGAAAATAACTTTCCTGAAAAGCCTTAGTCCATTCTAGTGTCTCCTGGTATCTCTGGGAGAACAGATTACTTGTCCGTGTATTACATCCTTTAATCCATGGATGCCCCATTTGAAAATTCTTGGGCATTGCATGTAAAACACCCCTACACCTGGGACTCGTCCCTAACACTGGAAAGCAGAAAGACTCTGGTGACTAAAGATTACTCCGAGAATGCCCGTGACTCTGGAACCATGGTCAATAGACATTTGTTTTTATAAGAAAGCTACTATGACAATAATATTAGTAAAGTGGAGCTATTCTGGCCAGGTGCTCTCACACAGCCACCCCTTGGTTGAAAAATCGGTGGTTTGGCTGCTGAGCCCCCCTCTGTGGCTGCATATAACCCTTCTCTATAAACCAGTGAGGCTGCTCTTCAGAATCAGTTTGGGTCTTGCTGTGAATGCTGCTGGCTTCCAGAGCTTTGTCCTACAACACAGGGAAAGCATTTAGCAGTCGCTAGGCTATCCGAGCAGAAGGCGCTCGCCGGCAGGTCCTGCCCGTTTGTCCTGGCTCAGCGCTGCCTCCAGCCCGAGCAGCTTGTCCCCCGCACCGTCACTCTGCTCGGGCTTTCCTGAAACAGCAGTCACAATCTCTGTACTTTTTCACCTTACAGGGCTAACCAGGCTCTCAGTTCTCACAATCATCCTAGTCGCTTCTCTGTGGATCTGTTCCGATTTAAATCCTGTTTTCCAAGGAAAACCTGTAAGCGTGGTACGCTGTACTCCCAGTGATGCTTTCCCTCTGTCTTGCCCCACATCACTCATTTCCCTCTCTCTACCATCAGCACCTGCCTGATGAAGGCAGCGGATGCAATTGCAGGGTGCGTCCCTGAGCACTGGTGTTCAGTGTTCACACCATCACTGAATGCAGCCTGCAGGTCTTTTCCTTTATTGGTCATCGTTTACAGCATCGCCTTCACCCCATGCTTCCAGGAAAAAAAAAAAAATTGTTTAATAAAAAAATCATGAAGCGCTTTGTCCAAGACCTGTTATTTTACATGCCAATTCTGTTGGCATTCTGAAGAGGAGATATGCCCCCTTGGACTTTTAATTCTAGCCTAAATGCAATGGGTTTTGTTGCTATTACTCCTCCACCTTTGCTCCCACATTCAGGACATTAACCTCTTTGAGTGATTGCTGTCAGTTTTGAGACAAATTGTGATACGCTGTAATCCATCCACCCAGCACTGTGGCCGCCTTTTCTTCTTTAATATTTGTTAAACTGAAGAACCTTCTACTGTTTTGTTCTTTACAAGTGTAACTCTTCTTGGTTTTTGGCATCCTCGCAGTATCCTTTCGCTTGCAACTTCTCCAGCACTTTTATTGTCATCATTCATTGCCTGATGGGCTCTTTCTCCCATTCTTCTCAGCTATCTCCTTTCTCCTAAGTATCTGTCTTTGTGCTGGCTGGTCAGTCAGGCTCTGGAGCCCTCTTCAGCAGCTCCTGTTTTTTTTGTATATTAAGACTAGAATAAGAAAATGTGGACTTCCTCCACTTTGTAACTCTCTTACCTGCTGAGTTCCCTCACTACTCCCTTTAACTTCTCAAAAATGTTACCGTATGGAATATTTAATTACACACATCTGTTTGCTTATTTGTTTTAACTTAACTTTTAAGTTAAATGCACAATCTGCTTATGATCAGGATTAATGCTACTTTTTCCTTGTGATTACGTTTCTGTAGATAACTCCTCTTCTTAGGATGCACCTGCAGTTCCTGAGGTTTCTGTACAGCATCTTCATCCACTCTGTCACATCTTAATTCTTCTATCATTTATTTTCTAGATGCATTTTTAATCCTCTGATTTTCTCCCCTGTGAGCTCTGTCAGAGCTCATTTCACACATAAATAACTTCTACTAGGTATCCTTTCATGGCTAATGCATGTCCCACAGCTTCTACGTTCAATTGGCTGCGTTTTCTCCTCCATTTATGGAGTTATGTTGCATCCCTGCTTTAGTAAATACCGTGATTTCTCCCCATTGTTTGCTATTTTTACACTGAAAAGAAGAAAGGATAAAAGTCCAACAAACTCTTCTGTTACTCCTAATTCTTTCTTCAACTTCTCTAATTCCTGGCCTTCTGCCTAGCTCAGCCCTCCCTCGCTGTTCCCCCTCTCTTTTGGCTGCGCAGTCCATCGGCAGCGTTGGAAGGCAGGAAGCCTCCCCCACACCCTCTGTCTCACGCCCCAGCCCAGCCCCGAGCAGGCGCTGCGAGCTCCAGCAGACCACAGATGCTATAAATTGCCACTAAGCAATCCACCAAGCGAGACAGGCGCAATCCAATTCACTCACCGGCCTCCCTCTGCTGTGGTCAAGGATTTCCCCGTAACAGCAAGTTCTTGCCAGTCCCTCCCTTGGTTAGAGAGGCAGAAGCAACGCGCGGTGGTGCAGGCGCATGCTGCTCTGATGGTGCCAGGCTGTGTCGGGGAACACCGTGGACTCCAGAGCAGGCAGGTTTGCCACAGATCAACTGTGTCTGCAGTCCTTGCCTGACATCATTTTTTGCATACACAAATGATGATGTTTCCAGTATACTTCAGACACAAACAGGAAAACCTTCCTTCCGCATGTGGTAAATAACATTACCTCATCTTCTGATACTATTCTTTACAGTGGGTGTTTTATTATACTGGGATGTCGGACACAATACCAAGAGGTTAAGGACCTCAATCCAAGGTCTGTGAGCCCTGGAGAACGGGAGGGAACATCCACACCACGACTGCACTATGAGTTAGGAAGCTGGCTAAGAAACTTGGAGGCCATCAGCATGAAGCATCAGGCCTCGCAGAGAAGGCCGATCCTTTTTAAGGGAATGACAGTAGAGGATTAATGTTCTCCACCATGTGGATCTCTGGAATACACCTCATTATATTCTTTTGAAAATGTCTAGGGTTTGGCAGTTTTAACAATTTAATTTTGTTAATCTTTATAGACTTCCCCTAAGGAGATTGCAAGGTCGCTTGTAGTCATGTAAATGAAAAATACTTTTTTAAATATATAAAGTTTAATTTCTTCTTATTAGGCTGTGTGTCAGCTCAGGAGCTAATCTGACAAGGTGTTAAAAATACTAAATGCCTAATGAAATGGAAATGTTTGGTATGTTTTGGAGGGTGTACAGAGCTTGATGACCTAATCTTGAAGTCCCTAGTGTCTGTTTATCGTACTTACAGGTTTCAATAGGAGGATCTTGCTTAAACTGCCTTCAGAAATTAGGTGCCGAACAAGCCACTAAATGGGTTTGTATCACTTGAGTAGGCCTAGTTATAAGGGTAGGTGTCAAGTGCTTCTGACGGTGAAGATGGCACCATGTCGGTGAGCATTTCCTAGACTCTGGGTCCACCTCCGTACTGACGTCTCGGCCCTCCTCGTGGGTGAGGAAGCACATGCCAAATCTCTCCCTGTGCTGGGTTTTCCCTGGAGGGCCAACTGAGCTGACTAATGGCACATCTGGGTGATTTCCAATAGGTTTTTGTTGCTAAATGGAAATTCCACTTTACCAATAAAACCTACAGAGTAGAATTAGTAGTATTTAGCTCTGAGATTTCATTGCTGGCTGACAGTCTGCTCTCTCCAAGGCAGGACAAGGGACCGTGGCCACGGCTTGTGTCAGTGTGTGTTTGCACAGCACTCTCAGATCCTGCAGAAACTTTCACGTATTTTTCTGCCTGGGTCAGTCTGGGTTTTGAAGGCAAAATTTGAAGGAAAAAGAAGTTGAAAGCTAGAAGAAGTGGCTGTGCCTCAGTCTCTGTGTTAACAGGCTTTTTGTTAAACTCCTGAATTCAACACAGTGTTATCTACCTGTTGTGCAAGTAACAGTTCACTACATACAGTTTGAAAAGCCAAGATAGAACTAGGTATTCTGAGGTATTCGGAGCCTGTACCGTTAATGAAAAACCCCTTTTAAATAAACATTTTTGCTTACTGCCTCTGTAGCACATCTCTAATATATTTATAGTCCCTGCTGAACCTCAAGGAAAGGACCAGAAGTACTAAACTGAGCCTATGATTTCTCCTTATTTTAGCTCAGTTTGGAGGTGCAAAGCCAGCAGCACCTTAGTACCTTGCTGAGACCTGTTACAAAGAAACCCCATTTAGATCTCAACAAGCCTCTGTCTCGAGGCAGAGAATGCTCAGTGGTACTTAAAGCTTGATCAGGTTGTATCAAATGCCTACAATTTTATGTGTCAGTAAATCCAAAGCCTCTTATTACCAGAAGTGATAATGGCGTACCGTACGTTATAAAGCAGGAGCCACGCTGTTAAGATCCGGCAGGCGCTGAGAATGCCGCGTCCTGCAAAGGCATCTCTCATCACAGATGTTCTGCCCATGTTCCAGCACAAGACGAGGAAACAAGAAAGCATTGAGGGCAGCCCAGGGGTCTGGTTCTGGTCTCCTCCCTGCAGCATTCATAAAGAAATAGCTTCACAGATTTCTGGCAATTTATTCCTGAGTTGTGACTCAGTGAGAGAAGATGATGTTTCCAGAGTGCTTAGGCTGGACTATTTAAAGTTGCATGCAGTATAAGGTAAATAAGGTAAGTTAAATAACAAATACTCGCTCATAAAATATCATGTTTAATTATAAATATGTTTTATTGAAAATGCATTTAAATCCTATACATCTCTCAAGTCTATGGAATATAATCTGACATTTTCAGCTTGCCTTCCATGCATGCTTAACACAAACCATCTTTGCACTGATTTGATGTGCATCCCTTTAAACCGACACCAGTGGGAGTGCCAAGTTGAGATGAGTGAACAGGATCTCCTGGTGCAGCAAGCAGCTTCCTTCTGCTGTCGCTGCCCTCCTGCAAGATGTGCTGTGGACTTCTGTGAGAGAAGGACTAACCCCAAGTGGGTTTAATCAGATGTAGCCAAACTGAACAAAGGGGAATTTCTGGGGAGCAGAGCTGACAGCCTTCTGTGGTGTCACACGAGTGGCGCTGTCCTGGCTGCGCTGGCGAGAGCAAAAAAGGAGGAAAGGGCTACAGGGTGGGGGGGTTGGGGGTTATTTTTGTGAATTTGGTGGCAGAGGCCCATATGCCAAACTACTTACTATAAAATCCTAACTCCTACACAATCAATAACAAAACTGCTTCTGTTGATTGCTGTAGAACCAGGATTTTAACACATTATATTTTGCTTGAAGGAAGTAACGACCTTTGATCCAGCCTAGATGAATGTTTATAACTAAACTTTAATTTTGTCAAGTATTTCTTGGCAAAACACTTCACAAAATACGTGTTAGGCATTTCATCACCTGAACCTTACACTTCACCTCCAGAGGTGAAACACGAGGGCTTCAGAGTGGTTTTAGGAGGTATAGTGGCATGACAGTACAAAACATCAGCAAATTAATCTCTTGGTTGATAAGCCTTGATGATTTTCATGACTAATATCTTAAAGCCTGGCAGTAGCCTGAATCTCACTTTTGGATATGTGTCTAATTTAAAAGAATGCTTTTTAGATTTTGCTTTTGTAGCATTACTGTATGTAGACGTGGTGGAAGTGCTGGGGAGGGACGCAGGTAGGCTCGCTTGTATATCCGCTCCTACGCAAGTTTCTTTTTGTGACATCTCTTCGGTGACATTAGTGGACCATACTGTGCTGCTAGAGATCAACTGCTTTCAGTTTCCTGTAAAATAACTTTAAATAATTGGAAAACAAAAGGGGAACAAATGAGATAGAAAGCTGCAATCAACAAGCACAGGCTGCCTCACTGTTTTTTTAGTTTTAATTATTGCTCAAAGCAAAAGTCGTGGTGTTGAAAATTGAGACCTCAGCAGTCTTGCAGCTGAATGTAGCAATAAAGATTTTAAGAAAGGCATGTTTAATTGTTTCTAAAATGTTTTAAAGGTTATAAAAGTCTCTAGACAATAATACTATTTCAAAATGCACTATATGAATGCCAAAAAAAACCCCAGCGAGGTTGGTTTACTATGCTTAAAGCTTTATGGAAAATTTTTTCACTTTAAACTTAATAAAAACCAAGAAGCATATCTTCATAAAAAATGGGTATATAAGGCAGAAGGATGTACTAGTTTGCTAATATTCTGGCTCACTACATAATGAAGCACATCTTCCTTTATTCACATTCCTGCTTCAGTGGATCTGATGGAGAACAATACAAGAGAACAGTACGTGTACAGAGGGTTATTTTTATTAAAATAACAGTTTAAGAAAACTTCTTATCCTTTTTACAGTATTAAAATGGGAAACATTTTTAGCACTTCTTATTTTAAAATTAAAGTATATTTTTTGTTAAAGAGCATTTCAGTAGAGAATTTGTCTGTTTGTAGAAAAAAAAAAAAAGCCCCGATATTTCTAAGTAGGCCATTCCCAACATTTGAAATGAAACAAGCTTTTTCCCCCCCCCATTGAAACAGTGGTATTTAAGCAGCATTAGATTTATCCAAAATACCTTACACTTCCTGTGAAGTCTCAGAACTGTAGTCACACTTTTTAAAAAATTCATAGTTTATTAAAAAACATTCCAAAGAAGAAATTTTCTATTACTGATTCTGATAAAGCTAAAAGGTCTATTCCTGTCATAAGAATTTAAAATTATAATTAGGACAAAAGTGTGGTGAAATTTTTTTTTGTGGTATCATTTAAGTTAAATGGTGTTGACTTAAGATCATGCTGAGAAAGATTCTAATTCGTTACCGCTCTGTAACTCTGTAATATAAACAGTCTTTAAGTATGGGTGTAAGGGGTTGTACCTAAGATGTGGTTGCTTCTGGAGTGCTTGTTCATTTACATGTAAAGGAAAATTCTATCAAGTTTACTGTAAATATTTTTAATATTATTGGAAATAATCCATGTTGAACAAAACTTTGCTGTATGACTGTGCTTCCTTCTTCAGACATAAAGAAAATCAGGATGAAAAAAAAAGTCTTAAATTTCTTTTATGATGACATGTATAGTTGATTTATGTGTAATTCACTGTGAAATGCTGTCTCATGGTTCAAATTAAGTTTTAAATGATTTAGGACTAAGAAGAGTTAAGAAATATAGAAATTTCTTAAAACTAAAGAACCTAGTAGTCACAGATAAAGCAATATATACAAAGCAGAAAAAATGCATTGGGAATCAATTGCAAATCAAATTCTTTCAAGAAAAAAACATTCTTATCAGGTCAAGATTACTGGCTTAGAAGAATATCAAATCCATACTTTCTCCAAAGCTGGACTTTAGCCGAAATCAGTTCAGGTGCAGGTCTACAAGCCAGAAGGTTGGGCCAGATGATATGCAGATGTCCCTTCTAACCTTGAATTTTCTATGATTCTGAATTCTGATGGCTAAAAGCAGGAATTGCATCTCCCAGGATTTTATGATGATGACTGTCTGGAACCAAAAGTTGGATGCAGTGAAATTCTGCATAAAGATTAAGAAGCTGAGAGTGACTTACTGTAAAACAAACATGCAAACAAACAAATGGAACCCCCACATCTTTAATCACATCAGTCACTTGTAAAGCTTGGTTGTAACTTTAATGTGGGACACTGGCAGAGCCCCAGCCCCTGTCTTGGATGGGTGAGCAGGGGTTTAAAGAAGAGTAGGAATTTTTTTTTTAATTATTATTATTATTATTAATTAAAAAAACCCCACATTGGAGTCAGACCTCTTTGCCTAGCACATGCTGCATCAAGACCCTGGACAAATGGGTCTGAGCATCCAGCTGGCATCTCCCTTGCCAGTCACTCACCTGCCTGTGAGAACATTGAGAGACTGCGGAGTGGCTGGTAGATATGATTATTTTTTCCTTCTCTTAAGTGATACGTACCCGAGTTAAGGGGGATACATTCATGTTTAATTCCATCACTGAATACTACTTTCCAACACATATGTGAGCTTGTGATCTTTCATGCTTTGCAGCCTTTCTCCTGACTTCAGCAGTATGGCTGTCAAATGAGTAGGTGGAACCACTGCAGAAGATGGGTCCAGGCTGTGAAAATAGCGACTTGTGATTTGAGCACTGCTAGCAGGACATGAGCACTGTGCTCATTCTTCTACTGGTCCTTACTTGTCCTAAGTGATAAAAGTTGAAATTTTCATTTGTGTATCCTCAGCCTGAAAAATTACTCTGTCTGAAACAACATTCAAGGAGTACTGCGCTGTTTTCAGGTGTAGTAGTAAGTGCATATGTGTTTAAAATCCAGTACTGATTAAGCATATCAGCAAAATAATTTTTTGCTTCCTGAAAGTTTCACCGAAAAATTGCTAAGGTACTCTTGCCTTGTAAAACAAACAGTAGGCAAAACCATATTTTACATAGATCTTCAGGAGGTAAGGGAGTCAAAATACTGTATTTTTCTATTTGAGACCAGTGTAATTAAGAAGTGAAAGCATTTGTAATTCTTGTGCACATAAGGCAGGATTTACTAGTACCTGGGAGTATAAATTAAGAAGAAAGTTAATGTTACACAGGCCTAGTTTTAACAGATATAATACAAGGATGTAATAAAATATTGTTGGGAACCTTTTGTGTTGCTAGAGATAATAGTGAGTTGTGTAGAGCTTTAAAAAGGGACAACTTACCATAAATCTTCTTTGACCTGTAGAAATGTCTCAGGCTTGTAAAAAGGAAATAGCATTCCAGTCAACAGAGAACACCTCAGCTACAGTAAATCGTTAGAAAACATTGCTGTCCTTGAAGAAATGCCTGAAAAGCACGAAATGCTATTCACACATATGGTTATGGCAAAAATAAAGATGGCTTATTGGGAAGAATGTGTAGTAGGCTAAAATCATGTTTAAGTCAAGAACAGAAAAAAGAAAGGCATTTGTTTTATGCACAGGGTTTACTAGTGTTATAGTAAACTTAGGCAGGCTGTCATGCTACTCTAAACATCTCAGGAAGGGCTGCAGATAAAACTCGAGGACTGATGCAGAATATTTGGAAGGCTAAATATGGTTGAAATAAAGGACAAAATTCCTAGAAATTAATTCAGTGTATAAAAGCCTATTCCAGACAGCTTCATTCTACTGAAATTGCTAGCAAAGACAGCTAGCCATAGACATACTGAATCAGCCTGCTGGCCTACACGTTTGACCCCTGACTAATTCTCAAGCAATCGCTCCAGCTAATTCTTCCTTTTCCACTCTGTTTCTTCTTTCACAGCCTTCCGTGGGGTTGAGCAAGGGCAGCAGAGGCTGCGTGGGTAAGAGGTGGAACCAGCTGGCGCTGTGGCAGGCTGAGCCCCGCTTCCTGCAGACCACGCAGCCTGCCCTCCGGCTGGCTTTGTGCTTCTCCAGCACCTTCAGGATGCCCTGGAGCACCGATTATGCAGTAATGGAATGCCTTCACCGACCGATAAATAAACTCAGGAAGGCAGCTGATCTAACAATATGTGTTAAACAGCATGAAAAGTGGAAGAGGAACTGTGAATTAGTTTAAAATCAACAATTCCTTGGGAAGCACCATGACAGGATCCACTATAGTTGTTTCCCTTGATCACATATATATTAAGTGGTTAGCAGAGCTAATGGGAACAGCTCAGCAGTGAAGAGACCCTACCTCTTGTACCTCCTCTTCCTCCAGTTTCCCATTTCACATGAAATGTGAATACCTTAAGATGAGACTATAAAGTATATTTATTTGTGCCTACTCCATACCTTTTAATGTGAGTCTGTCTATTCAAGGCAAAAAACTGTATGAAGCATCCTCAGAGAATCTGACTCTGGATAGATTTTTTTTTTTTTTTATTTGAACTGTTTGTTCAACAAAAAAGTTGGTTTTGGTTTAAGTGAAATTAATGGTTTGCCAGAGAATTTTTTTTTAAAAATTAACATTTCATTTCGATGTTTTTCAATTATACACTTTGATATTTTCTTTCAGAGATTGAGCTGAATTTAATAAAAAAGATTATAAAAGTAAACCATTTATTTGATAAGACAGAAGCTTTTTTTCTGTTTTCCTGATGAAACTAAGAAGGTTTACGATGCAGTTTCCTTTGCCTCTATGTGTTTCCTCCCCGCACTTATGTTTGAACATACAGAACAAGAACACAGGTATCGCTTGAGGACGGTTGTCATTCCTGCCTATGAGCAACCACACGTGATAAGAATAAGGATTCTGAGAGTGTGTATGCATGCGTGTGCTATTTAATCCCATTTTTATTACTGTACTTTACAGCACTATTTTGCACGTCAGGAAATAAAAGGTAGGATAATCAGCAAACAGAATCTTGCTGGTTCCTTGGAGGAAGTAGAAGCCACAGTAGGGAAGGGCACAAAACGAAAATTGTTTTGCAGCTGCATCTGGATGCACTGAAAGAAGAGAGGTGGTATGGCCAAGGCGTACATAGGAAGAGAGCTTCAGGGAACGAGGCAAAAAATTAACACAGTGTGGACAATTTTGGCAATAAAGTTTAGGAGGAAAAATTTTTGAGAGATGATGTTAAAGGGTGGGAATTAGCTAATGCCTGGTTGTAAAAAGAAATGGAGAAAGTGGAGTCATAGCTGATTAAGAGGTTACAAACTCGGGTCAGGAAAGGGACAGTGGGTGTTAACTGAGAGTCAGCGAGGGTGGGAGAGCAGGAGATGAGCAAAGTAGTGGACTGGGGGTCAGACTGAGGAGCAATGGGATTTTGGGTCACAGATGAATGGAGAACAAGTAATTTGAAGAAGGAAGTAGAAAAGAAGATGAAGATATAAATCTGGATCCTTCAGGGATCTGGGCAAGAAATAAAACAAAGAGAAGTCAATTCAAGGAAGTAAAGAAATGTGGGAGGCACAGCAGTGTATAGTGGGGCAGCGTGCAACTACTGCAGCAGCAGAGCGAGCCACAAAAGCCTAACAGAAGTGCATTACAAATCGTATTTCCTTAATTTTATTTCCTATTAAGTGGAGCAAGGATTCTCAGTATTTTTCATTTTCATTTTACAAAATTTTGGTTTTGGTCCAGATAAATATCTTAAAAGCATAGAGAACAGGATTCTGACAATGCACGTACGAGCTTTTACCTTGTGGAAGTTACCTGCTTAAGTGCGTGTTGAATGAGACCAAGTTAGGAGGAAGGTGGTTTGTTTGCAGGCTTGTTCTGCACAAAACTCTCATGTGTACCAATCCCTGCACGAGTTGTTGTTAATATTTAAAATATTTGGATCACTGATGTTAATGTCACTGGTAATGGTAAGTATAGATAAAGCTGTTCTAAGGTTTTGAAGAACTCAGCTGAAAGCGTGATGTGGTGTGTGTAGCTGTGCTTCAAGTTCCTGAGATAGCTAGGAAGGAAGAATGCAAAAAGGTGCCCAACAACAGCTTACATTTTGTACTGAGTAATTTCCAACAGAGTTTACATCAAAGAAACAGGAGATTAAAATGAAAGCATAAACTCAATCATTACATTTAATTCATCAAACATTTGTTTAATGTTTAATTTGTTTAATTTTTAATTTAATTTGTTTAATTTTTTTTATTTTCAGGGAAATCAGTGGTAGGCAGGAAGGGGAAGTAGCTACCAGAAACTTCTAGTGGCTAGCAAAAAAAAGCATGTTTGGATTTAAGTACAAATATGTAAAAAGTTCATGAAGGATAACTCTAAACTGGTGGTGTTTTTTAATCCATAAGGCACATTAGGTTATTAGACTGCTAACGGCATTTAGAGAAAACTTAGGCTACAAGCAAACAACTATGCTAGGTAACAGAAAAAGAAGATTCCCTAATATGTTTGCTAATTATTACAAAAAAGCCATGCATTAAAAAGCATCTGTGATATTTTCAAGGATTTTTTCAGTATCAGGGTTGTAGTCTCCACATACAAGATCAGCTGTCCTGCCACTTGCCTCCTGGTGAACCTAGGAGTGATTCCTTCAAAGCTAACGGAGTTTGACTCTTGAAATCAGCATAAAATGAAAAATAACTGAAAACTCTTCCTGTGGCTTGAGGTTTAAGTTCATATTGCTGTTATGTTTGTTTATGTTTAATGTCAAAAGGTACAAGCAATTATGGTCCCAGCTTCAACAAGTAGAGCATTTAAGGGCCCGATTCTGTAGACATGCATGCATCTGTTTTATTATTCATTCTACTAACTTAAGCCCTGATCCTAATCTATGTGTTTTTGCAACACTGTCGTGTATATTTATCTTTGGGCTGAGCAATTGCTGTTAGAATTCATGCAGATGACAGCTAAGCTATTTACAATTATATAGTACACTGGCTGATTTCACAGCTATGCCTTGATGCTCCATGCAATCTGTATACCCAGTAAATAGGTTTTCTTCAGATTTCTTTATGGCAAGACTGATCAAAGACTGAAGCACATCCGTGTTTTGTTTTGAGATCTCACATCATAGACAATGTGCTCCAACTGACAATACAGGTTGTTGTGATAGCCTTTAGGCACGATGCCACTAATGATGTCCAAAGCATAGGAACCACTGAAAGCCAATTCTGAAACATCGCTGTGGGTAAGTGGATTAAGGAAACAGAGATTGGACGAAGTTGTTACTGTTAACGGTCTGTGATATCCAAAACATTTGTTTTAGTGCAATTAAGATAAACTAGCAGCAATAAAATTAATGATCCTGTGGTGATCTAATGAGGAAAAGTGTGAGAAGACCTGACTAATAAAAAATGGAAATTGCATGTTTTGTGAAGAGCAGTTATCACTTCCATATTGTGCATGCTCTAGTTTTCTGTATTCTGTCTGTATTAGTAGAATACATTAATAGACTGCCACTATAACTCGCTGCAGTTTATTCTGCTCGTAACCTGTATCTTTGTGGAAGGAAGGCTGCAGTTTTCAGTCTGGGGCAGGATTCACCCTCATTTCCCATCCGTCCTCTTCGCTGCAGACAGACCAATATTAAAGCAGATTTCTACATAGGAAACAGAATAGATAGCTATAAAAATCTAACCTCCTCCTTTAAGCATATACATTATCAATTTGTCAGCATACCAGAGTTTGGTTCCCATTCAAGGTGTATGTGTGGTACTTAAGACAGCCTAGACTGTAATTTGTGTTTACACAAGAAAATTGACCTGAGGGATTGCTGTGGCACAATTTAATTATGAGATCCGTGCCGTGATAACCTCTTCCCTCTCTGAGCAGACTTCCTGTGTTTGAGGAAAAGTTATCATTTTGTGTAATTAATGGAATTTAACTATTTACCACCAAAGTATATCACAATAAGTGTAAACAACATAGTTTGGCTTGTTAGGTTTGTTAGTCCAGAGGAGGACATTTTTAAAAGCCAGAGGAAAATCCAGATAAATTTTTAGATGGCAATGGAACAAAATCTTCTTGGTGTTTGTGAAATTATTTTTACAAGATGTATATGGTATTGTGAATTGAAGTTGAGGTGGATTAGTGACCTTTATTCAGATGGGTATTTGTGATTATGCTGTTACAGTACCTTGTCCAACACCAGCCAGGGCTTGCTCGCTCTGACTTGATTTCACGTGATTCAGAGGCACACATAAACAGCTGGTTAGTCCTTAGAAATACTTCATGGTCTCTGATAACATTTTTAGTTCAGTCAGAACCTTGTACGTAGTTCTGGGCTTCATTTTGGAGACGATAACAAAGACACCTACTCCAAACACGCTGCCTTCCCTCCACAGCGGCCGGCGGGCGGCAGCACTGACGGCGGGGGGAGGGCAGACAGGTCAATACCCAGCTCCGATTGGCCTGGGTTCCCGCCGCGCCTGGCGATTGGTGCTCGCAGCCACCCTTCTGGAAGGTTCTGCGTGGGTCGGCTGTGCCGGTGGTGAGGGGAGCAGCTGCGCAGGCTCTGGGGTGGGCAGAGTTGGTGTCCAGCCTGGCATGAGGGGAGGGCGCTGTGGCATAAATATCCCTCGGCTCCCATGAGCCAGCCCTCCACGCACAGGTTTGTGCTCGATGTGAGGAGCCAAGAGCAGGCAGGTGCAAGAGACTGCCCTCAGGCATGGTTGCTCGGCTCCTGTTGTCACCTACAAACACCTTTGTTTTCAGGCTGTGTGGCTGCTTGAGAGAAAAGGCAAAGCACGCCAGCTCCAGCAGTTGGATTTTTTGCCCCGAATTGTCACAAAAAGTAGGTGAGCTATGAGGGTTGTTACTCCTCTTCAGGTAATGAGACTTCTGGTTGTCCCTTACCTGGTTGTGAATACCTCTGTTGCCTTCTGTGTTCTGAGGTGTTAGCCAATGTCCTGCAGCACACTGAAAACCCATATTTCAGTGACAGCTTAAAATGCATGGGGTTTTGTATCAAAATAACAGTGTGAATGCTATTCTGTAGGACTATCTTCATGTTTTATTCATTAATCTCAATTTTTGTAATTTAAATTCCTGTCAATTAGAATGATGCTGTAATTATTTCGTGTAAGTTACACAATTTCTAGATAGCATTAGGACCTAGGGTTCTTCTCATAAGTCTCATTTGATTTACAACAGCAGTCCATGTTAGCTATAACTCATGATAAGAGAATTTGGGACCTTACTGTGAAATTTAGGTCCAGCTTTCCATGAAATACAAGAGTTGTGATCTTTGTACCAGGGAAATGAGTGGGAACATGACCCAGGCTCTTTTCACATCTTGAGATAATCGAGGCTATGCAAGCATTCTTATCCAGAGCAGGTAAAGATGTTTTCATGTTCAGCTGTTTCAATACCCCTCTGCAGGTTGTTACTCTGAAACATTACCGGGCTTCAGCTGGTATTACTGTTTGCTGAATGTGCAGCAGAGCAAATCACCCAAATGTTGGTATGATGATCCTGTTAATATAATGTAAAGCAAAATTATTTTAACAAAACTGCATTGGGAGCAGACCATGGTGATGAACCAGCAGTTAACTGTTGAAGTGCTGCTACTGTTTGCTAGGTCACAGGCTTTTGGTTACCAGATACCACTGGAGAAACAGATGGCTTTTAGGAAAGACTCCTCATGTGAAGAAAGGTTTGCAGATGCCTGTTCCCATCCTTGTCTGTATGTTCATTTATTGTGCATATTGGCCAACTTGAGAATATATTTGTCATTCAAAATAATTCTGTAACTAATGCAATTTTAGTTGTGTTCTTTTTGCAGAAAAAGTGTTTTAACAAACTCATCATCAGCAGAAGTAATGTAAAAGGATCAAGCTTTCTTGCTCATGTTTTCTAATTATTTTAGGAAATAGGAACTCTAGGAAATAGCTGACTCTTCCTAGTAATTGTGAGAAATTTGGACTTTCCAGAGTCAGGTGCAGATGTCTGCATGGCTCTGCCTTTTTTCCTAGTGGTTGTGGCTGCAGGTAGTGAGGGAGGTGTACAGTCATGTCATGGAGTACTTCAGTCCAGCTCTTATCCCTCGACATGCCAGTTTTGTGCAACTTTTCCTTCTGTTTTGCTTCTTTGCTATTCTTTGCATTTTTTTATATTAATCTTTTGAAATATTCCACAAAGCAATATGTGAAATTACGCTATTACAGTGAATTGCAGTGAATGTTAAAGTATTGGAAGCATTTCTGGGGGACTTTTAATATCAGAACTTTCATTGGAAGCAAGTTATGCTCACTCAGCCAGGAGACCCAAAAAAGTACTGTGTGATTTATGATCAAAACAATAATTCTAAATATCTTGAAAGGGAGATAATAAATTGCCTGGGAGCAAAAGAAATACTCTGAGTTATTAGCTGTAAGAATTCAAAATATATGGCATGAAGAGGCTATGTCTATTTAAACCCTTCGCTAGCAATTATTTGCTTCCATCTACAACACAATGTGCCTGAAGAATTGCCTGCTGCTTACACAGTATGAATATAAGCATTTTGGAAAAGAGGCTAGTCACCAGCAATTAACTCTGTGTTGTGTTTATCTGTGCATAAAGAGATAGACAAGACAATATAAAACTGTGCATTCTGCTCACCAACTAAAAGTCCACAGAGCTATTATTGCTTTACTGTTACTATGCAGAGTCCTTGCTTTGGTTTCTCCAGTCTGCTGTACCAAAAATAATAGTGTTGTAATAACTCAAAAGACCTTACAGGACTTGAAAGCTGACTAAATAATTATAATTCTCTTGGCAATCATATTGTATTTACAATATCATACTGCTTGTTTACTGTTTCTACTTCAGAGTGCAATACTTGATGAATTTTTAAAATCTATTTATTCAAATTTCATCAAATGAAAATTGTGGACACACAAAATTTACACACTGTACATGTCTAACGAGTTTCAATGCTAACTGCACTCTCAAACCCACCACCATTTATGTATTTCCCTTTTTGTAGTCTAATTTACTGGGCAGCTTTCCACTGTAGAAAAATAACTAAGTTTAAGAAGTATATGGAAAAAAGCAAACTCCAAGTATGGTAAGTTAAGTTGCAGAGACACATTAATTCTTCATAGGGTTGTAACTCTTTGAAAGTTCTCTTAAGGAGTTTTTTTAAATGAGCTCTTTTCACTGAATTGTTGGGGATAAAACTGAGTGAGACTCTTGAGCTCAGGCTTTATACTTAAGCTTAAGTTAGGCTACTGGGGAGAAGTCAGAGCTTAGTGCAGCATGCCATTCATCTCCTGCTCATAGCTTGTCTAAGTGGCTCACAGTTGCAGAATAGAAAACACTAGTAGTATTTACGCAAGTGAACTTGCCAGTCATGAGGACAACTGAATTGTTTGATCATCATTTATGCTGTATACTCTTCCCATGTTTCTCAAGTATTAGGGACTGAAAAGAGGAGAAACAACTAAGACACGAAGTTGAAGGGGAAGGAAGATAATTCTGGAGAGTTGGTTTGGTTTTTCAAAGTTGTGCATTAGCACAGTGCTGTAGTGTTTGTGCTGTAAATGCTGCAGGAAACTATTCAAACCTAAAAGAGAAACTTGTTAATGATTGCTTGGAAACATGAAAAAGCTCAACTAATACAAAACCATCCAATGAATGCAACACCTGTGGTTTTTGTCAGCCACTTATTTTTTCATGTTTGCTTAATTTTTTAATTTTTTCATGTTTGCAGTAGAACTTATGCAGCAAAATGTAAAAGCTGTGCTGAACCATGATCTGTTGTATTTATACCATTGTTGTATTTAATATAATTTACTTACTAGAACAAAATTTTCCTCCTCCCAAAGTCTTATCTACTTAGAAAGGAATAAAATTACAGAATGTTTAAGCATGGGTTCTAAAGTATGTAGCAAAGATTTTATTCCTTAAGTATTAATGCCTGACCATTTTTCTGTGAAGGCTTTAATTGCAAGCTGATAACAGTGAGTCTTTTGTGGCAACAATCATTCATTGGATCATGATCAAAAAGCAAAGGAATAGAATTATGAAGAAGAGAGACCAACTCCCCCCTTGGTTGTGTTCCCTTTTCTGCTTTCAGGGTAATTATGACGTGTTTCTGCATTCCAGAATATAGGAAAAAAGAAGATGGGGGAGGGAAGTTGAGCCCTTTGGTAGTTTTGACTCACAAGATATGCGTTCTTATTCAAAGAGAGAACTGTCCCCGTTACTATTCAGGAACCAAACAATAACCATGCTCAGCAGCGCTGGAATGAGCTGTGGGCTGGCCCAGCAAATGCAGTAGCAGATCTATACAGAGGAACGCTGGGGATCATATGTGTCTCGGTGGCTAGACCCTGTTTGTTCCTTGGGTAAGCTTGAAGATTCACTCCTTTGCATGAACAGTCTTATACTTTGACCATAGGAACATTTGAAAAGCAGATCACATGGTCCCAGTGGACGGAGGGAGGGAAACCCACAGGCTTTGCAAACAAACCCAGTGGTATGACTCACCATGCATGTCAGACTGGTATGAGTATTTTACTCAACTAGCCATGCTTATTATTTTTTTCAGTTTTGTGACTGGTTGACATGCTGAAATAACTTAAAGATGCTCATAGCTACCCAAAGACTTGCAACTCCACTAATGATTTACAGAGCACTGGTGGTCTTGAGTGATTTAAGTTTCACCATCTTGTTGAGGCTTCTAAACCATGAGGGATAATCTGATCCGTTATTCCAGTTTGATGGCGAGGTATTAGGCTGGCAGCTTTATAAATGGCTGTGGGAATTGTTAAGCTTATTCTTCTGGCTTGTGCTGGTAGAAATTAGTACTGTTTCTAAATGCTTCTGGAGGTCTTGTAGCCTTGAGAATGCAGTTATTGACAGGTTTTTAATAAAGCAAATTTTCCATGTTCTTGTAGATAAAAGTTTTTTCTAAACTCATTCTATTCTTAAGCCTGTTTTAACCATCCTTGATATGATCTATTGTTATCTAGGTTCAGAATTTCTATTAAGCAGTATTATATACCTGAGCATGAGCTGGAAAGAATGGGCAACGGACCTTTTGCTTCAAACTGGGAATCCTTACAGTAGGCCTTGGTCAGTAAGGAATTGGATGTTTTCCTTGTCAATACCAGAGTCCTCAGGCTGGCAGACACTGAACACCCTTTCATCCTTCTGACTTACATGTACTGCTCAGAACTTTGCAGAAACAGGCTTTTAGCTAGATCTGTAATTGAAATGGATCTATTTGACGTACCTCATCTTTTCAAAGTATCTTGTATGTAACCTTACAGCAAATTAATATGTCATTTTCAGGTAGAGCATGGTCTCATGTATAATTATTGCAGCTCTTTTTAGCTATGTATAAATGCACCTTCCTGGAATTCCATTTGAGAGATGAATTAAGCACTAGCTTATCTTCCATTACATATATTTAAAAATATTCAAGGCTTTCAGAGAATTGGAAATTAATTATTTAATTATAAGGTTGGCCTTAGCATTTTTGACATGGCCTACAGATATCCTCTTTATGCAAAGGAGCTAAGGAAATTGTGATCGAAGAGCTAAAACTAGAGTTGGCAAAGAGGATGTGGTAAGGAATGAAAATATAAATAAACTTGTGAGATTCCTAAAAACTCACATG
This sequence comes from Gorsachius magnificus, assembly GCA_034008185.1. NCBI lineage: Eukaryota > Metazoa > Chordata > Aves > Pelecaniformes > Ardeidae > Gorsachius > Gorsachius magnificus. Next base: position 39,994,481 of record CM067087.1, read on the forward strand.
TGCACACGCATAGGTGGGTGAAATCCTCATTTCTTCATGTTCTGTCATAACCACTGATACTCTGGTGGTACAGCTGCTTCATTGACAAAAGATTTTTGGAGTTAAAAGCATGATCTACTTTGTCCGAGTTTAAGATCCTATCAATAAAACTCTTCCTATGATAGACTGGTAACCTCTGATCATGAGGTATGATATCAGGGTGTTTGACCTGGTGCTGAGTCTGGCTCAGATGGAGACTACGCAGCAGCCTTTATGGTGCTGTGTTTTGTATTTGTGACTAAAACGGTCACCCACCACAGGCCTTCATGCTTACATCAAGTGAGACACACACAAGGGCTAATGTTCAAGTAGTGTGCTGCTAGGAGCAGCTGTCTGAATATTCCAGGCTGGAATATTCTGGTGGAAATACAATTTTCTATACTAGTTGGTAAAAATGTAAGACTATGTTGTTGCATGAGGTTGAGAGCATGCTGTTTGAGGATCTGGGTTCTGTGGCTTGCAGTGAGCAAGCCCCTGTTGGTTTTTGTGTATGAGATTCCTGGAGAATATGTAATATAGGAAAATCACAGTTAGAAATAGTCAGTGTTGATCTTGAAGTTGTAAGGAAAGGAAGTAGCTAAAAATGCCATAGGACTTAGGTTCTTTAAATACCCTGTAAAATAACTTTGAAATTTTCAGAATTTCAGCTGTCTAATATGGATATTGGTTAACCCTAGCCATGCACTGATGCAGCTGAAATTAGTGACTAATGGCAAAAATCAGCTGCAGCCAGTTTTGAGGTCTAGCAAAATACCCAAGAAATAGTAAAAAAAACCCCAAACCCACCAAACCCTCTATTTTTAGTGCATGTTTAATAGCCTGACAGGTATTTGAGGCTTTTTGCAAGCCAGGTTATTTTTGTCACGTGGGCTGTGGGTTAGTTGGTGTTAACAGCTGAGTTGTTTGTGGGGATAACAAGTTGCATTAGTTGATTTAGGGTATCGAAAGAACTACAGAGCATTTCAAGGTGGGTGTTTAATGGGAGTGTCCTGCCATTTTTGTGCTCCACTATTCTGAGGGGCAAAACAGGAGAGGTAACCTATGGCAAGTTGGTACCAGAGTGAACCGTGGGTAAGAATGAGAAAAGAGAAACTGGGATCTATTATTTACAGGAAATTAAGAAAAGCATACATCTCACTGAGAAGCCAGGAAGCAAATATACACGTGTATGTTGTTTCTGCTGAGTTCTCTTAGCATTCCCAATCCATGAGAAGTTCTGAAAAACATTGATTTGAATCCAGTCCAGGCTCAATTCCTCTTAAGCAAAAAATGCTGCTCTTCTGCCAGATCTTTGACTAGAATCGTATCAGGAGTTAAGATAGGGGAATTCATTCTGGTGATAGTTTGATCAGTATTACCATCACCAAAGTGGCTAATTTTAAAGCCAAGGTAGGCAGGGTGTCCGATGACAGCACCATGCCCTGGAAAGAAATTTTTGCTCTGAAAGGGAGTGTTTACTCCTTTACATTAAAACCAGTTGCTTCTCAAAACATGAATCTGTGTCTTTTAGGGATTGTAAGGTTCTATGTAGCAAAACATAAAGCGTATGTTTTTTGGGGGTTTTTTGTATTTTTCTTCTGGAAGCTTTGCAAATCTCCATGTGACTGTTACCTCTGAAAGATGATGTTTTGCAGGGGTTGCTAAGGTGATTTTCTGGGATGGAAATGCACTGGCAATTTGCTGTTAAGTTGTTTACATGAGAATATGAATGAAATTTCACCACCCACAGCAAGGCAAATGTCCATGTCTGATATTGTTTCAGAATGGTTTAGTAGAGAAGAAAGAGTTGTTCAAATGCACTATTCGCAGGCCCTCTATGGATGACAAAGTACAATCTAGATGTCTGTAGGATAGAGAGCATAAACATTTTAAGCTCATTTCACCCTTTCGTCATTTTAACCAGAATGTGAAACATTTTAATTTTTGCTCTTTCTACTTCGATTTTTTTTTTTTTTTTTTTTTTAGTTTCTATATGTGAATGGTTTGGCAAGTGTTCATTGGGAATATTTAGTGTTCAAAAGTTGATATTTACACTGAGTCATTGTGAGTAGCTTTAGAGCTATGAACAAACCCTACTGCTCCCATGCAGCTTTCCTCCTGGGAAAGCAAAAAAGCACTACCAGTCTCTGGAGGGGGAAAAATTCCTTCTTGACTCCAAATATCAGGGCTGTCTTATCACTAGGATATGGTAATTCTAAGTGGGGTACCAACACGTGTTCAACGTCCTGTGTTTTCCTGTGGCCAGTCTGTCGTCTGTCATATTTTAGAAGGAAATAAAGTTATGCATCATGGGAAAAAGTTTTCAAGAAGAAACAGTTTTAAAGCCTAGAGTTACTGTAATACAGATCTCAGATCTGTAAATTACAGAGGGTACTTTGGTGGTGACAGACTGTTTGCTGCTGTGACATCTAGCTTTTAACTTGATTTTTTGTTTCCTTCTTAAAAATTATTATTTAGGGATGAATTGGCAGCAGATGATTGTAGTATGGTTCTTCAGTTTGGTTTCCTGACCTGATAGAAGGGTGCAGTTGACTAACCTACGTAGATCTGTTGACTTAACCTGTACTTCTCAACAGATTGCTGGAGAATTGTGGATTAATTTTTCACTTATTTGAGGACAAAGTCACCTTGTCTTTGATTCCCCCCCCCCCCCCAAAAAAAAAACAAAAAACAAAAAACAACCCCAGTATAATATAGTTTAACATCACAAGACCATTGGCTAGTTCACCAGCTGGACCTGATGTCAATGTATCCCACCACTGACTTTTGGTGATCGTTAGACCTGATGTGGTGGTTTGGCCATGGGTGTGCTGCTGAGAAAAAAACCCAGTGGATGCACTCTGCTAAGAACGTGCTATTTACCTTATATGCTTGCGTATGCCGAGAGGTGACTGAAGGTATCTTGGTTTGCAGGCCTGCAGTCTGACTGACAGCCATTAAAGTTAATGGGACTGGTCAATTTAATAGGACTTTCAGTCTGACTTCTCATCAATATTTATGAACACACATACTTTTCTTGTAACTTAGTGTTGTTTTTTATTAACAAAAAAGACCTGACTCCAAGTAAAAATATTCAAAATAAACAACATAAAATATTCACTACCTTCTGCACAGTAAGTCTGAGCTATCTAAAAACCTGTCAGAATTCATAGACTGCCTGAATCTTTTGAGTCTACCCTGAATTCATTGCCAAATTTACCCTTATCTGCAGTCTCTGTAATTAAAATACATTTCTAAATCATCTGCGTTCTTTTCTGTTTCCTTTCATATTCTCTTAGTTTGTCTTCCTATATGACTCTTACTTTTGTGCAATTTTGAAAGACAAAGGCATTCTCAAGTTTAAGCCTTGGCTTTTCAGACATCAGATTGATTTCCCCCTAATATTCTGGGCACAAAGGTGATATTTAGAGTTTTAATAAAGAGGTGAAGAAAGGGAAGTAATAACTTAGTACTTTTCTGATAAGAAATGCAGATGCTGTGACTTTGCAGGTAAGATACTAATAAGCCATTTTACTGTGTACTCGCCCAGGGTGAAACAGTAATACTCATCTGCTAGTATCTTTTCGTGCAAGTCCTTACCACGATGACATGCAAAGAGGGCAAGGTAGAATTTTACAGCTTCTTCAGTTTCTTTATGATTACTGTGATTTCATTTTTGTTTTTCCAAGCAGAAGCTTTTGTCTATTTCTTTGTTTTGCCAATGTAAAAATAAAAAACATCAAATTTTGTGTTCTTTGAGTTTCTGTGTTGTATGACCAAGTAGGGTGAAAGGAAGGTTTCTTTAGGCTTAATTACAGTGGCAGTCAGACTATAGAACTAAAATGAATGGCATTTAAAAATGAATGGCAATTGCAGTAAATAGCAAAACTCTGATTTCTTCACTAGAATAAAAAACCTCCCAAAAGAACTTTCTTCCAAATTTTAGGCACTTGAATTAAATAAAATATAAAAATTCAAATGTTACGTGGAAAGTTACATTTGTATTCTGCAGAGAGCTTGTACTAGCTTTCTGCATACATGCAAGAGTCATTCTGAAGGTAATTTAGATTTTTTGCTCACATAGTAACTAAAAAGCCAGCAATTAACTCTATCTGTTTTCTCCAGAAGAGGCAACATAAATCAGATTTCAAAGGTGCCAAAAGAGGATTGAGAGATTTCCACTGGGTTTACCTGGGTCCAGTAAGGCTGCTGCCCCAGTCTTTTCAAAGATATTATTATAAATGTTCTATTGACAAAAATAGTCCCATATTGCATGCATTGTTTCCAAGGACATGTCTGCCATTTTCTGGCACTGTAGCTGAATTTGATTTGTAAAGAGCAGCACAAAAATGAAGCTAAGGAAAACAAGTTCCTTAAAGAAAAGCAATTCCTTATCCACTGCAGGTTGATTTTGGGGGTTGTTTTTTGTTTGTTTGTTGGCTTTAAACCTGAATCAATCTACTTTCCCCTTTATTTTAAGGATAATTTTGCTACGGTGAAGCAAATAACAGAAGTTGAGTCTTGTCTGAGAAGGCTTTTGCCAATGAATGCCACATAGTGAAGCCTAACAGTTGTTAGGAAGGAGCTGGGTTTAAAATGATGGCTTTAGGACAATGGTCTTGCTGTTTTAAGAGAACAAAAGGCAGCACAGAGGTCAGTTGCTTCAGAAGCAGAAATTGTTTCATTTTCTCCTTTTACAATTACTGAAGGTTGTAATGACATTGTAATAGAATCACACTGTTCTGTTTCAATGAAACACCACCCAAATTCCGTTCATTCAGTAATTTAAATTACCGTTTTCACAGGCTATTGTTGAGGATATTGGTTTTCATTGAGGTATGCAGATTTTTGTGCACTAATATGCTATTAAAAGAAATCATGCAAATTATCTAAGAATAGCAAGTTATCAGGAGCCTTAAACTGATCATAGAGAAATCTGAAATTCCAATGTAATTTTCTTTTCCAGGTCTACAAATAAAGAAAAATATTAAAAATCTGTCTTTTAAGAAGCCTTTGGTTAAATAGGGATTAGAGAAGTTATTAATTCTGTCAGATTTTGTGAGAAAATGCTGTGCACCATATTCTTGATAAGAAAAAAAATGCTATTGTTATAATAAAATATTTTTCATACTTTTTTATATAATCAAATGTTTATTTGCCAGTCAGATGTTAGTAAATGGCACTCAACAATGCATTCAAAATCCCGCAGGGCTCATCTTCATGTTGCAGGACAATAAATATTGTTGTCAAAGAATAGAGTAATCCAGAAATTGCAGCTGCATGTTTTGGAAGAATTTGGTTTTAAAGGGCAGATATGGGGGAAGCCTTTCTTTCTTCTAATGCACTTTTATAGCTGAAGTAGAACCAGATTAATGGAGCAGATACTCCAGTGCTCTCAGTTCTGTTCATGTTTTAGGTAGAATGTAAAATAAGTGTGTAGATGCATACTAGAATTTCTGAAAGATAGGTGTTACCATGGATACACTCAAGCAACCAAAGAGCTTGTGTGAATGCAAAGCACTAATTTTTCTGCTAGTTGCAGGAGGATTTGTTCTGATAAGAAACTTGTGCTGCCACTGTTTCTCCTCCCCCTCCCATTTCCTATTAAAGCAATACAATTCTTGGATGTTGTGTGTTATGTTGAGGGACAATTATAATCATGTTTCTCTACATTTACTGTCCAGGGTTAGTATTTTCACATAACAGTGACGGTTGACATTATTTCAAGTGAATAGTATAACTGCTTAATTTTGGGTGCTGCAAATTCTTATGTTGTGACAAAATACCTTCTTTTGAGACTGCTATGTGCTATGAATGTGCCTGTCTTTCCACTGTAGGGGGATAGGTGTTCATGGTGAAAAAGCATCTCTGTAGAGCAGATAATGGGGATAGAAATAAGTCAGAGGGGGGGAATTACTAGAAACCTTGTAGAGTTCATGGCTAGTATGCTTTTCCTGTGAGTTAGAGTCCCGAAGGGATTTGACAGGAGGAAATACTTCTTTGCAATGTGCAGAGAATTAGTACTGTGAGCAAAAGGGCTCCTGAAGATGTGTGGGAAGAGGATTTAAAGTAGTCTCTGAAGTCCTGCTATAATTCTGAAAACTTCCTCTTTCCTTGCTTCTTGCCTTGTTCTTCTGTAAGATGCAGTGCTGAGGAAGTTTCTGAAAAGGGTTATTGTCTCTGTGGTGCCTTTCTTTTATCAATTCAACTGTTGGTTTCCTTAAGGGCATCATCTCTACTTAAACCTGAATGAAGCTGAATCAAGCTGAAGGTACCACAAGAGAAAGCATAGCTGATGCATGAGGGTGTAACCAGCATGTTTAGATCTGGTCCGTATCACTGGCAAAGCAAATCTTGACCAATGCCACTGTAACCGAGGAATCCCGTGTGGTGATGGCCATAGCTAGTAGTAGTCAAATCAACAAGCGTTGATAATGTCCTAATGGCTGTTAGCAGAAGAATTATCTTTGTCAAACTTGTTTGGTTTATATGGGGCAAGTATTTGTTAATTTAAGTGGTATTTCACTGACAAAAGTACTGACATCGGAATTGGATGACAATGCAAACTATGTAGTACATGAAAGAATATTACTAAAATATGCTGACTGGTGTTGATATTAGTATTTATGGGAATATTTCTTCCTGGCCTAGTAAAAAGTTGATGAAATCCTGCTATTCCTCACCGTATTATGGATTAATCTTAGTTCAGTTGATTATCCTTATGCTTCATATCCCCCTTGTTGGCCTGTGAGTCCATATTCATTATAACATAAATAATATAACAGAAGTAGTTCAGGTGGTGGAAGGCCTATATACGTGTCAGCCCTCATGGGGGAGGTGGTGGGGAACGCAGCTGATTAGTTACTATGGAAAATACTTTTCCATAATTTTAAAAAGCATTAACATTGGGAATAATAATGTGCTGTAGTTGGTAAATGATTTCCTATTAACTCTCAGTATTTAGTTTTTGTTTTGTGAAATTAAATCTTTCAAGTTCATTTTTTTCCTTTTCAGACCCTATCTAGATCTGAATCGATAGCTGTATTAATACACTGACAGCAATGTTAATGTGCACTTAGAATAAACGCTTCTTTGTAACCTGTGCGTGAAAATAGATGACTATTACTGTTTTCTCATTTTATTAATGAAATGTTTTTCTCAGTCTACATGCTGTATTACTCAGGTGTAGCTGATTGTTCATTTCTGTCTGCTGATTAACTACTGTATACAACTTTTTATTTATTTGAAAATGTGTGATTAAGGTTGGGCTAAATATATAAGTAGGGGTAATGTAACCTAAACTGGCTTGTGGAAGTTTACATTTGTAAGACTACTCTCAGGATTTAGAAGTTTTAGGGTGTTGAATACTTGACTCCCTAGAAGCCTAGTATTTGCCATAAATGAGTATGAATGTTTCTTCTGGAAAACCCTTGAAAATAGCTGAATGTTCCAGATGAAATTGTAATAAAGTCTAGGGTATAAATTTATAGAATAACCTGCCTACAGAGCACAGCTCTGACAAACTTCCATCTTTTTTGTTTGTTTGTTTGCTACAGCCCTAAAGCACAAAGATTTTATCCATTTTGTAATGTTTTGGAAATTTTGTGGGAGTAACTGAAGCAATCCTTAGAATTCCACTGAGTTTCTAACCTCAATAGGAATTAACAGCAACTTGTTCCACAAATAGCTCATGTGCTGCTTCAGAGTATTTCCTATTATCAGATTCTCCTGAAAATCAGCAAATTTTATTATGGTCTTGTGGAATATGCAACCTGCATTAGTTAAATTTTTGCTGGAAAAAAAGTCTTTGCAATAGGACCAATGACAAGATTCTAAGTGGCTTTAAATTGATTGCAAAATTCTAATTCCCCAAGGGCAAAAAAAAGTTAATTACTCTTTCAGTTCTCTCTTGAAGTGATAAGTTCCTAGATTCAGCTTTCAGAGAAAAAAAGGAAAATTAGAAATGTGCAAGGCCAACATCTTACTGAATCTCTAATGAGAAGGGATAGCATTTTACTTTTTGCATATATTCTACTGCCTGAGTAGATTACTACACAAATGTTTTGCAATAGAAAAAACTCAGCTGTGAGTATATAAACTATGAATGCACAAGCAAATTAGGTGTGTTTATACATCCAGATGCTGCTAATAGTCTTGCAGTAGTGTGTGCTGGAAAGATCCTGGGTTAAAAAAACTAGAGTCAAAAGATTGAAAATATGTTAGTGAAACTCTAAGATACTTTGTGAGGGTTCCAAAACTTGTAGGTTACCAACAAATTTTGTGGAAATCAATGCAAAGTTAACTCTATTCTCGGGCATCTAAACATGTATGGAAACTTTGTTCCCAGGAATAAACATATGCTTGTAGATGAGTTCAGACCTCTTTGAAAAATGCACTTTTGTAAGCTGTATCACATCTTCTGTGTTATATGAAGCAAAATAGGGCTTCCTTTTTCCTTAGACTTTTAGCTGTGCTAAATTATTCCCACTTAGAAGTTCCTTCTGCTTATTCTAGTCAATGCTCTCAGCATTTGTTAGTCTTAGAAAGATAGCATCACCACATGGATGAAGATTCTGGCGGTGGCATATCTGATAGTATGGCAAAACATTTCATATGTCTGATATTAAAAACATACAGAATATGTTTTTCCTATCTCTGCACAGTGATTATTCATTTTGGGACATTGCTAGATATGCAGAAAAGGTTTGTATTGCTGAAGAAAATATGGTAAAGGTTCTATCCCCTATAATTTTCATAAAACTGGCTTATCTGCATTAACATTAGGTGATGTTTTGGTGTGCAGACCAGTGGAGAAAGATTTGTATTACTTTGTCACTGTGTGTATAGCTTTTGCCATGTTTTCACAAGATGTTTGAACTTGCTGTTCACTTAGCCCAGATGCATGGTGAGAACCAAAATCTTTCTGTTCCAAGGATGTGTGCCCAAACATGCATGTCTGTTAAAGCAGCTCAATAGTCCTGAATCACTTGATTTAATTGATTACTTTCTTGCTTGGTGTCTTGCAGTGTGATTGTTGTTATGACAACAATGCAGAGTTTGTTACTAGCATGACTTTACTACTTGTATGTTAATATCTGTGATGACTTGAAAAAAGGTGGCATGCTTTATTTGTGAACTTATACCAAACTGTGCTAGCCCTCACATAGACACACTTTTTTCCAAACTGAGAGAACTTTTTTATGGTTTAAACAAGTCCTCTCTATGTGCAATTTGAATATCTAAAAGGGAAATTGTCATATTCAAACAGATATTTAGAAGCCTGTATTCTCTGGTTTTAGTAGCAATTAGGACTTTTTGTGTGCTTTTATGAACCAGATATGAGACCAGAATAGATGCTAGTGTTTAAATCCATGCCCTAGCTTATTTTGCAGTTGTTTCTCTGTGTAGACAAGCCATCCATGTTGAGAAAAATTGAAGGATTGGCAGTTTTCATGGCAATGCAAGGTTGCAAAAACATTAAGCCACTAAGATGTCTCAACCTGTTGCAGAAAGCTGGAGAGAAGCTCAGCCTTCATGTATGTTATGTCCTCCGCTGTTTACTGGGATTTACTGATGACACTGAGTATCACAATGTTTAGTGCTTTCAGGCTTTTCAGTGCTCCTAGTGAGAACAGAACGTGTATCTGGTGTGATTTTGCCTTTTGCCTTATCCTCTTCTGCAGTTTTGGCTTGGAGAACATAAGGCAGAAGAAAACCAGTGAACATATGAAAGTTGGACCATCTAACATAATGAAATTAGATTCCTGAGCCATCAGACCTGATGAAAAATATTTTGACTTATGATCAGAGAAGCTGTTTTATTCTTTAAAGTTATTTTATTCTTGTTTTCAATTTTGCTGTAGTGAGCTGCTTTCCTTCTGCCCTGTGTCCAACAGTCAGGCTAGACCTGCTTTTCTTTACCTTCGCCAATAAAGACAAAAAAACAGAAAGTGAAAGGGTGAGAAAGACTGACCTATGCTGGGAGTGGGGAGGGCCAGTAGCTGTGATATTTGTTAATAGATATTTTTTTTCTAGGAAGGGATTTTTATTGGATTTTAAGATTTAAATTAAAAGAAAACTGGTGGTCATGTTCCTCTGTGAGTGGCTGAGACATGTCAGTGTAATCCATCAGATGTTTTCAGAATCATAGCACAAATCAATAAATGTAGATGTTCTCATACCCATATGCTTTTACAGTGAGGAGCTGAACCCTAGGCAGAATCGTTACACAACATAATACCGAACCTCTTGACCAAATTGCAGAGAAGTTTGATTTAAAAAAAAAAAAAATGTAGAGATCTGAATACCTTTCTGTAAAGAAGTAAAAGAGGAATTGGTGTTGTTTAACAGAGCAAAAAGGAAATAAGCTGTTAAATATTTGCATTAGGTGTAAACCTAGTGCTACTCTGTTCCAAAATAGCTCTTGCTTTCTTTGTCACTTACTATTTAGGCCTGTACATATGTCTCGGAGACGAGGTTGTAGTAATTCTGAGGTTTGAAGAATCGCCATCCAAAGAATTGGAAAGTGTCATGATCTAATCATGATCTTAACAAGCCACTGAATATCTGCAAACAGAGGAGTAAACCACAAATGTATTAGCCTGGAATGTCTTTCAGATGAAAGATATTACTGTTTGCTTGAACGCAAATTATTACAGATTCTGAAGCATTAAAGAAGAAATTAATTGTTTTTAATCTTTTTGTTTTCTTCTGCCAATTAAAATTTGTTCCATTGTATGGCTCAGTGTGTAACTAATGGCATTTCTTGTTGGAATAAGAAAATAACCAGTAAAGAACAATATGGAGAGAAGCACAATGCAATTTAATCTGTTCAAGTTGAGGTCCTTTCCTGAAGCCCAGGAGAAAGATGGAGATCCTTTTTCCACCTTTGTCCCTTATGTAAGGGCCTGAGTCAAATTCTGCAGAATTAAAATGGAATATTTTTCATAGCTTTAGTAGGCTTGGAGTCATGTCCTTTTCAAAATCTGAACTCTCTTTATAGCTTTTAAGTGGTGTCCCAACAGTGAAGAGAATTTTTTCAGATCCTCCCAATTTTAGCTGAGTCTTTTAAAACTGAACTGGATAACAAGAAGAAAACAATCAGTCTCATCCTGATTTTTGTTTGTATTTTGCCTATATCCTCCCCTTCCCCTATGCATGTGTAAAGTCTTGCACAATTTTGGTACACTGACAGCTGAAATTTCATGTAAATTTAGGATTAGCAGAAAGGGGATTTTCCTGGCCTTCTCATGTAATAATGATAACTTTAATCCTTATGGACTGCACAAATGAAGAGGATAGGTGTGGAGTTGTTGCTCTCTTTGCTCAAGTCTTCCTGGGGGAACCCTTCCAGGCTGTTTCAGTACATTCTCCTGTGGAGTCTCTCACACTCCCTCAAGCAAGATAGCTGTATACTAGGGTGTAGGCAAGAGTAACTCCTTGGTGGGAGAACTGCCTTTAAAATAATTGCTGTTATATTGCTTGACTAGTGTCTAGGTCTGAACTGTAAGACAGTATCTGTAGTGAGAGAGGTCTGAGAGAAGCTACATAGGCTTAAGGTGTTTTAATACTGGATGGTAACTGGTTGGAGTCAAATCTGTCTGCATTATGGACTTCCAACTTAATATTACACTATTCTAACACCATTGTGTCAAAATTGTACTTACATGATAGAGGTTCAGTTCTTGAATTTGAAGCTTATTCATACAAAAGTTCCTGTAAAATGTTAAGGGCTTTGTTTCAGTAAGGTACGGAATGACTTGCATCCATAGGATGTATGAGCTTTTCACCGCAAACATCTCTTTAGACATTGAGAAGTCCATCAGTCTTTTTCATAGTTCAGAAAGTAAGATCCTTACCAGTTCTTTCCTTTAAAGGAATCTCTTTGTTTGTACATACCAAGCCAGCTGTCTGGTGACCCAGCTAGGGTGGGCATTTGTCACTCAGTTCCCTAATTACCTAATAACTTAAGCAGTATTCCATTTTGTTTGTGTCTTCAGTTTATTTTATTGCAAAGCAAGCTGTTGATAACTACATTATTGGTTGTAGAGATGATTAAAATTTAACAGGAGATTAAATTATTTGTGTTTCTATGAGTACACATTGCTTGTTTGTCACTTTTCAGCCATTGTAAACTATTTGTGGAGGCGTTTTCCCCTCCTCTATTTTGAATTGCAATAAAGTGGAGAGTGTTTGAAATACTTTATAAATTTTCAGTGGCTCCTATTATAAGCAGGAAAAAAGAGGAAAATAAAACTTCTTAAGCAAGAAAGATGGCAAAGAACAGACTAGGTCTGCCACTTACTATCTTTCTTTCTGAGAACAGGACTAACTTCTTATTTCCCAGAAGACTTAAAGCCTTTTCCTTGACCTTTATTTTGTCTTTTATGAAAGTCAGTGGATTTTATTTTTATTGAAGTTCTATTTTTTTGTCTTTTCAGAAAAAGAAACAAAAGCCACTGGCTTCCTTTCTGCCACAGAGAAGTCTGATTGTGACATTTCAGTTTATAAATGTACTTGAAAGTGTAAAGCAAATTATCAATTTGACTTATGTTTCTGTAGACAAGCTCTTTCATCTTGCATATAAAGCTGGAGAGACTTTTTTTAAGGAAACAGTGTGAAGATGCATCCTAAAACTACATTCATCATTTCAGCTAATGCCGTGAGCCAGTATGGTCCTAGTTTTTGCTATTGTTTGTTTGGGAGATAATAAAGAGTTAAATGTCCTCATCGCTGTGTCTTTTTATGATTTAACACTATTTTTTAATCTGTTTTCTGGCATAGGTCAAATATCCTGTGTGTTTGTTTTGCCATTTAAGCTCGAAGATATTTTTTTAATGGTTTTGTTCAGCTTCTTGTAATATAACTGTGCCTCTTGGGTTTCTAGGTAGCTTCCCAGCTTGATCTAGAACAGCATCATTTGTTGTCTGGGATCTCGAGGTGTCCTTCTCTTCTGAGTTTTCTGATTTGCAAATGTATTTAAGAATTTGCCAGAGGTTTGTGGTTCTCCACAGGATTAATCTGGAAAACTTTCTCTGGAAAGTGTTTATATGAAAGACATTAACAGAAGTTATTTGTTATTTTCTAATCTAACAAGGAGCACCCGTAGTAGGGAACTGACCTCAAATATATTTTCCTGAGTGCAGCTCATACTTGATTTTCTTTATTTCTAAACCAACACATTCTATCATGTGAAAGTGATATGAATTACATATATTAAAAAATCAGTATATTGAGAATGACTATTGTTTCTAATACATGTGAAAAATGTTACTTTCATAGCACATGTAAAAATATCTTGGTTCAGTAGTTACTGTCATCTGCATTGCCCATTTACCTAATTCAGTAATATATATTCAAATATAAACCTTGCATTACTTTTCCATTTAATGAAGTTGTAGTCTTCTTGGTCCTCAGCTGTATATTAAAGCAGAGTTGAGGTGATCTATCTTGGGATTATGGTTTTCAACTCCCATGTTAGAAGCTTTTCACATATGACCATTTTATTTGGTCTTGATTAATTTCCTTGCTTATTATTAATCCAGTCAAAGACTAATAATGAGCAAGGAAATTAATCACATATATCTCTAAAATTCAGGTAATAGTGTCACAAAGAATGAACTGATCATATGCTTATAGCATTTATAGACTGTCCCATTCTGCTTTCAATCCTTTTAAATAGGAGTCCGAGCATTTGTTGCAGGGAGATTTGGTTTTGCTTTGAGATCCCCCTGTGCAGGATACCAGTCACAGTCAGCTGAAACTGTGCAACAATAGCTAGAAGGCCTTAATGTGTTTCCCAAATCCTCTGTAAACATGGAGAGCTGGGTGCATATCAAGCTCTGAATGGTTCCTGGTGGTGGTCTAGAAAGGACTTTAAGAAAAAACAAGTCTACCTGGACTTCAGCAAAGCCTTTGACACAGTCTCCCATAGCATTCTCCTGGAGAAGCTGGCAGTTCATGGCCTAGATGGGTGTACTCTTCGCTGGGTTAAAAACTGGCTGGGTGGCCGAGCCCAGAGAGTTGTGGTGAATGGAGCTAAATCCAGTTGGTGGCCGGTCACAAGTGGTGTCCCCCAGGGCTCAATTTTAGGACTGGTCTTGTTTAATATCTTTATCAATGACCTGGATGAGGGGATTGAGTGTGCCCTCAGTAAATTTGCAGACGACACCAAACTGGGTGGGAGTGTTGATCTGCTGGAGGGGAGGAGGGCTCTGCAAAGGGACCTGGACAGGCTGGATCGATGGGCCGAGGCCAATTGTATGAGGTTCAACAAGGCCAAGTGCCGGGTCCTGCACTTTGGTCACAACAACCCCATGCAGTGCTACAGGCTTGGGGAAGAGTGGCTGGAAAGCTGCCTGGTGGAAAAAGACCTGGGGGTACTGATTGACAGCCGGCTGAATATGAGCCAGCAGTGTGCCCAGGTGGCCAAGAAGGCCAATGGCATCCTGGCCTGTATCAGGAATAGTGTGGCCAGCAGGAGTAGGGAAGTGATCGTGCCCCTGTACTCGGTGCTGGTGAGGCCGCACCTCGAATACTGTGTTCAGTTTTGGGCCCCTCACTACAAGAAAGATGTTGCATTGCTGGAACAGGTCCAGAGGAGAGCAACCAAGCTGGTGAGGGGACTGGAGCACAAGTCATACGAGGAGCGGCTGAGGGAACTGGGGTTATTTAGTCTGGAGAAGAGGAGGCTGAGGGGAGACCTGATCGCCCTCTACAACTGCCTGAAAGGAGGCTGTAGTGAGGTGGGGGTCGGCCTCTTCTCCCTGCTAACAGATGATAGGACGAGGGGGAATGGCTTGAAGCTGCGCCAGGGCAGGTTTAGGCTAGACATTAGGAAAAACTTCTTCACCGAGAGGGTTGTCAGGCTCTGGAAGGGGCTGCCCAGGGAGGTGGTGGCGTCCTCATCCCTGGAGGTATTTAAAAGACGGATAGATGAGGTGCTTAGGGCCAGGGTTTAGTGGTGGGATGGCAGTGCTAGGTTAACGGTTGGACTCGATGATCTTAAAGGTCTTTTCCAACCGAGGTGATTCTATGATTCTAAGCATCTGTTCTCACTGTGACCAGGGATATATATTGCTAGCTTTTTAAAATGTAGGATAGGACCTAATATTTGTAAAGTTATGAAAGGTTACACTAATGTGCAGCAGATCAGTGTACCCAACCTTCCTTGCTTCAGGCTCATCACTTCTTGGTAGAAACCAATGCTCAGAATTAGTAAAATTTGAAGGGCCTTCCTTTGTCAAAGGACTTCTGAAACAAGCATAACATGAAAACAGAAGAAACCTGCCTCTTCCTTTCATTCAGGTATTTCTGATATAGACATACAGAGAAAACCTTGTCTTTTAAAGCAAGTATCCTACTGCCCTAAAAAGGACTATGGCCAAATACAAGTACCTTCTAAATATTTGGTCAATATGAGGAGTACATACAAAATTAAATTTACTGGCAGTGACTTCTCACCTGCTCCAATCCTACTTTATCAAATTGTAAATGTATGTATTCAGCTTGCTTAATGTAGTCCTTATCCCTGTGAATCCACAGTTCAACTGTTGTGCTTAAAGTGTACGGGTGAGCCCAGTTCACACATCATGCATATCATTGAGTATGCTAATACATCATATAAAAATAGGACAAAGCTGGTTTTTTTTTCTCTAGAAGGTAAAGAATCATTATATCCTCATGACAGAAATGTTTTAAAGGGGTTGTAGAAGTATGCATATGTGAGAAGAGATGAGGAGGTGCAGACTGTCACTTTGTATTTCATATTGTGTCACCAACTTCCTCACAACTTGACTGACACTTTTGGGGCCAAATATATAGTACAAAACAGGCACTACAAGATGCAGCAAAATAATATGGAAACTGAGAAATAGTTTGTTCATCTTTTTCCGCACTACAGTATCCAAAAAATCAATTTTCTGTCTGTATTAAAGTTTTCTGTAAGTAGTAAAGGAAAAGCAATTGTGGGAAGCTTGGAGGCCAAGATGAATTAAGGCAAGTGAGTTGTTTAATAATTATATGCTGATTTCCACTTCATGGTTTTAGATTCAAGTGTTCATCTTGTGGGTTTTTTAAAGTATGAATGTGCTTTAACCTTGCTTGCAGAAATGGACCTGTGATTTCAAAAACGAGGCCCTCTAAACCTTGCATTGATACAGATGCAGTGTCTCTGAGCCGACAGGATCAGTAGTATGGATTGGGAGGTACTGTTAAGTGTGGAAGTGGCCAACTGGAATTTAGGCCTCTTTGCTCCCAGAGATGGCATGCCTTGTTAACTGTATCTGTGCAATTCAGACTTTTCAGGGATGCCATTATCTTTTGTGTTCTAACTGGAACTTATAGTACCGGGATTAAGAGCCCAAGCCAAAGTTGTTTCTGCATGCCAAAAGAATGTGTGTGTCCATCTGAGTTAACATAGGCAAAGTGTATGGGTTGGATGAAAGTTGAATGAGTGGTTTGGAGTAATTTTGCCAACCAGAAAGCTGACAGCAGTTGAAGAGCATGTATAGTTTGCCCTCCGTGAAAACACAAGTAGTGACTGTTGCTCCATGTTCTAAGTAGAGGGGGAAAGTGCAGCCAACTTCCATGTTCCCTGTTTGTGGGCTGTAATCTTTCTCTTGTTGTTGGCCAGTATATAAGAACCATAAGTAGTTCTGTGTCAAGTGATGGATCTGGAGGGTCTGCATCTGATGGAGACGTGTTTGAGATTTATAAATCTCTGCAGTCAGTCTCTTTTCATCAAGTGGTCTAGAAAATTATATATGGAAAGAGAACAAACTTGTGGTTTCTAGAGATGGGTGAGCAGTAAGTAAAACATGTCAGTGGCATATCTGGTCTTCGAAGAGAAAACACAGTTGCTTCACTTTAAATCTGCCAAGTGTAGGTCACCTGTGTATATTTTTCATTTTCTGCTGTTGCCCTTACTTTGTTGGTTTTTTAGAGAAGCTGGAATTTGTCAAGCATATCTTTCTCTTTTAATTTTTCTTCCTCATCTGTGACGCTAACACATTAACGGTGGGGGGAAGCATACTTTTTCAGTCATGGTATGGTGATTGTGCACCAAGGTGTAGAGGAGAAAAGACCCTCAGCTGCCTTATACAGAATGAAATTTAGATCTAGGGAAGCAAATTTGAGAAGACTGCTTTTGAGGGATAGAGTCTACTTTCTCCAGGGTCATAAAGGTGTTTACAGAACGGGCACTAAACCGCTACCTAGTGTTTGTGTGTTGCCACAAAAATGACTGTTTTACCGGTCTGTTTCTATTACTTGGTAAAAGCAAGAATGTGTCATTAATGAACTTTTTCCTAATTGGGCTACGTGCTCATAACTTGATTCTACTGCTTTTCCTGCCTAACTGCCCTGACACATTCAGAATCTACCTCTCTATATTGAATTGCAGTTGAATCTCAAGCCTGCTACTTTAATTAGAACTTGTGACAATCAGCTGCAGTTGTAGATGTTACAGTAGGTCCTAAAAGTAACTCTCTGTTGCTGTATTATTTACAAAGGTAAACATTGCCTTTGTACACACATAAACACAGCAGGTTCATACTTCGAACTCCAGCTTTTGTGAAGTTTGAGTGTTAAAATATAAATATTCCTTGATTTGGCTGGCTTCATATCAGCTAGTGACAGAAGTCTAGGGAAACTTTGCTTTCATTCCTCTTGAAGAAAATTTTTTGCAGTCCCTCCCAGCGCCCCCCCCCCCACCCCCTTGCCAGCACATAGTGGGAGGTGTGGTACAGGACAGCTGTAATCATTAGCATTTGATAGGCCTTTTTCCCAGGCTACATGCTGAGTCTGGCAGGTTTCCCTTATACAGGTGGTGTCACCAGTCCAGCAAGACTGATCTTTTTTACTGCAAGCATAGTCATGGGGTATATCTGTAGGCTGCATGCATTCAGCTTCTGAATAATAGCAAAAGGGTTTATATTAAGTCACTGGTTTGAAAATACGTGAAGGTCTGAAAGAACAGCACATGTTACAAAAGAGTTCAATATGGTGTCTAGGCTTGTGGCTTGCCATCAAACATTGAATCAAAAATTGAATTTGATATAAAAAGGCATGACAAAATTTCACTGTACAAAGCAGAAATACGAATGTAATGTACAATTGATTGCAGATGTGCTGTTACTGACATCTCAAAAAAATGGAAATGTGCATTTGAAAGTGATGCTTGGATTTGGTATAAACTGTTTATGAACTGCTGTACTAGTTTTATAATAAAATCAATTTAACCTCATAATGCAGTTTTAGGATACTAATTTTCAAAGACAAAAAGTTGCTTATATTTCCCATTACATTTTCTCAGATCATTTGAGGAACTGTGGCTGTGATTCCACGTGCCCTTCTCTACTGATGTCTGCACAGTCAGAATCCATTAGTGACCTGTGTTGTGCCGGTGCAAGTTCTGTGGGCACATAAGGTGAAGCATATTAGTGAACTAATTTGTCTAGGAAAAAGTAAAATAAAACTGTAAAAAAGCGCTTAGGTTGGTTTGTTTTTCAGGTGCATTGGCTACCTGAGTAGTTCACCACATGGCGTGAGAATTGGCAATTCTAGTACACTGCAAACCATGACATTTGAACAGGGGTGTATAGCCTAAGGGGAAGATTACTGTTGAGTTTTTGGCAGGAAAGATATGCCTCTGAATTCATGGACCTTGTTTTGAGCCTCATTTAAGGTACAGAAATGCAATAAAGATATTTAATTTTAGTTAAAACCATCTTCTGGTCTAGAATGGCTGAAGCTGTCTATCCAAATAGGTTTCCCAATTTTTCTGCTAGTGCTGTGCCCTACATTTGTTGTACCTCTGAAAAAAAAGATTTTCCTGCATTGTTTTCTTACCTCAGTATAATGTAATTATCTGCAGAGGAATTTGCTGCTGAATTCAAAATCAAAACTGTCATTTAGAAAAACAAGAATAATGTCACGATCTAAGCTAAAATTAAGGCTCAGGCCTTTAAATTTAAATTTTAAGAACGCAAAGGAAATATATTTGAAATTGTGAAACAAATGTAAACTGGTGGAATACCATCTACCTGGGCTATCAAAAATGCAAAGAACTTTTCAGATTGCTTAAAATCATCTTAAAATGGCTGTGGTTTTAAGATGAATGAGAAGGATTTCAGAAACTCTGTCAAAGACTCTGGTTCTGAATAGCTTTTTAGCTATACAGCTGCTGCTCTTCAGATTTGGAGAGGAGGATGCTTTCAATCAGATACAATCAGTATTTCTTCCCTTGTCTATTGAAGCAAGACAGTGATATCCAAATTGGACTACAGACTAATATGAGAAGAGCACCTAATTAGGTATTAGTCTAAAGATTTTTCCAGGCTGATGCAGTAAAAGTTGGTAGGAAAGGATTCACTTGTTTAAAGATATAAGAAAAGAAAAAAAGCCTTAGGTTAGTTTGCCAAGGAAAAGGAAGTGAAAAGTAGAAATTGCTTATTTTTGCCTTGCTACACAGCTTAAATGGTTCCTCAGAGGTTTCACTGTACAACCAAAGTATTTTATTAATTCACACTTTGCCTTTCTGGGAACATGTTCATTTTCTTGCTCCTTGGTCCTGATTATTACCAATTTCTATGCTTGAAAAAGGCACATCAATACTGTTGTTTACAGTTTACTTTAACTATACTAACTAAAAATTGGCAACTTTACATTTAACATTTTTGTGATCCTAGTTGTATTGCATACAGTGAGGCTTTGGGGAGCTGTTAGGTATGTTTTTTTAAACATTATTGGTTTTTTACACAGTATTTCACAGTTAATAACCAATGCTTGTATTCAGCTACCCATTGCAGTAATGCTGTGGTAACTCAGTATTGTGTTTTGGCTCAGTCTTTTGAAGTATTAGCATTTCAGTAATTACCCAGGGAAAGCTCACACCCTTTGTGTTAGTTTGTGTGTCTGGTTGACTGACTGCTCAGTGTGACAGCAGCGTAGACAATAAATCTGAATAGCACCATCTTACAGCTCCGGGTTTATGTGCCTTCAAGTCACCATAGCTCTCCACTTCCATAAACAATACTAGGATATTATGATCTCTGAAGAACTAATTTTGTGTAGCAAGGAATTTTTCCTGCCTAATGTACCACCAGAAGAAGTCTGTCTTGTTTATGGAAAAAATTTATCTGAAGATGATGTACAAATATGAGGAATAAAAGTAAACTAGGAGACATTGAGCAAAAAATATATGTTGAGCTCTCAGCCCACATTTTATCACTTTTTGCAGAACGGCTTTTTTGCCTCTAATGTCATTGGATGTTCCAAATGACACATGGATATCTTGATTCAACAGAAAACACTTTTTTTGGGTTAAAACAAGGAACAACTGAAATCACTGTGAAGCATGAAAAGTAGAAAGATGATGGGCCAGATTGCCTGCATAGCTGTAAGGGATTCTGGCATCATTCTGGCAGATCCCTGAAGGCCATTCAGGTCCAAAGCTCACAGATGCTAAACAGGAGCAGAAAATAATGCAAACTCATTTAACATCACCTTTCTATGAATGGAGTGAACATGACTGCCATAGCCCTCCTACTTTGAGTTTACTCAGTCTATCCTTACAAGAACCTTATTTATCTTCCTATAGCTGCATTAATTCTGTTTTTCAGATTCACCTGCCTCTCAGAAGACTCCTTGTACCCAGCGGTCCTCTGGGTTTGGAGGTAAGAGTGCAATTTCTAACCCTCTGTGGGAGAAATCTAACTTCCATGGAGTTACATTTAATAAACACACAAGAATTTTCCTGTTGAGTAACTCGATGTTAATAGACAGTCGCTTAAGCTCTTTTTTCCAAACTCCCTAGTGATTCAGGTGAGAAAGACTTTGTTGTATCTTCCTCTTTGTTGATTAAATTTCTGGACTTCACATACTTAATATCATAGCTATGTGAAGGAAGGTTAAAAAGAACCAAACCTCCTTCCAACATTGACTGTGTACTATATTAAAATTAGGAGAAGCTAAAGGAATATGAGAGTCATATAGTATAAAAAGATTAAAGAATATACAGGAGTCTTGGAAGGAACTGAAACCACTGAAGAGATCATGTTATTTTTAGCAGCATATTGATGAATAGTAAGGGAAGATGGGACATTTCCTTTGCTAACATGATGTTTTGGAAAGGCCTAGGCGTCCTGCGGAAATGAAGAGGAAATCCTTAAAATTGAGGTGGAGTTGGCTGGTGGAAAGGTCAATTGCAATTTAGTCTGGGCTCTGAATAAGTGATAGATGAGATTAGGAAGAAGTTTTGCAATACATTTGTGAATGAAAAAATTTTAAATGTGAATGAGAGGAACGTAAAAGTTGGCTTTCCCAGTTATGAAAATTAGAGCTTTTGTGCTGGATTTGTGAGGTGAATTAGCAGTTAATATTGACCAGTTAAGATATACTCTATCTCCTCCATGGCTGTGATTTTCAAGGCATCCAGCACTCAGTGAAGTTGGATACTCATGCTAGTTTTTAGTAAGCACATTTACATTGGTTTGTATCTTACTATAGACAAGTCCAAATGTATTCCTCATCAGAAACAATAGTATGGTGATATGAATGATTGCAACCACTGTCAACATTAATTAGATCTTTCCTGTAGGGTTAACTTTCAGTCCTTAGTTCAGTTTTAATTTAATGAAATTTTATGGGTTCAGAGCCCAATCCTGAAGGATGGTAATTGTGTTATTTGACCATCATAAGATAATGGTTCCTTTTATTATGTACTTCTCACCTTTGTATGCTTCCAGAAGATAGTTGTCAACTTTAGTTTGTTGATGTCCCTTTGTTCATGAAGACATGAAAACTAACTCATTCATCTCCTGACCTTCATGATTTCAGGAGATCAGCTAGAATCTGTATATGCTTTTTGATTCAGGACAAGGAGTATTTCTATTCCTTTTGGTCTCCTCTTTACACAAATAGAGACAATGATGGTCCTGATTCCAGTCTCTGTTAATTTTACATTATTCAAGTTCTTTTGAGAGTTTTCTCCATTACAAAAAAAGAAGAGTCAGGTAATTCAGCTTTATATGAGAGAAGACATGCACATCAGAAAGAGAAGTTATGTGAAGAGAAGCAAAGAACACCCTGCATTTCCTACACCGAGCCAATTTTATTTTCAGAAAACCTAATATGAGCTTGAATTTTAAGGTCACTGAAAATTAGGTAGAGTAACAGATGCTGTTCAAGAGAGACAAAAGCATTTATCGAACAACTGCCATATTTGTATCTGTGAACATGCTTTTTGCTGTAGGATTCTTCATTGGGGTACAGTTGGGAATTAGTCTTCAAAGGTGAAAGAGTCAGTGTTCAGATGACAAGCAATGATTGTCTCAGCTGTGGATGTAGATGCTCAACAGGTTTGTAAGCTACAGAAAGCTTTACATCAAAGTTTGACCTAAACTGGGCAAAGGCCACAAACTTCACTGGAAAAAAGTGTGGACTGGGAGAATTAATGAATTAGGAGACAGAATCATTTGGATGGAAAAGACCTTTAAGATCATAGAGTCCAACTGTACCTGTCTACTACTAAATAATGTCTAAGCATCTTGTCTGCCTGTCTTTTGTGGGGACTCTAGCATTTCCCTGGGCAAGACCATTCCAGTGCTTGATAACCATTTCAGTGAAGAAATTTTTCCTAATATCTAATCTAAACCTCCCCTAGTGCAACTTGAGGACATTTCTTCTCATCCTATCGCTTGTTACTTGGGAGAAGACAGACACCCACCTCGCTACAACCTCCCTTCAGGTAGTTGTAGAGATCAGTACGGTTTCCCCTCAGCCTCCTCTTCTCCAGGCTAAACAACCCAGTTTCCTCATCCACTCCTCATAGGCCTTGTGCCCCAGACTCTTCACCAGCTTTGTTGCCCTTCTCTGGACACACTCCAGCACCTCAATGTTTGTCTTGTAACGAGGGGCCCAAAACTGAACACAGCATCCGAGGTGTGGCCTCACCAGTGCCAAGTATAAGGGGACAATCACTTCCCTGGTCCTGCTGGTCACACTATTTCTGATGCAAGCCAGGATGCTGTTGGCCACCTGGGCACACTGCTGGCTCATATTCAGTTGGCTGTTGACCAGTACCCCCAGATCCCTCTCTGCTAAGCAGTTTTCCAGCCACTTATCCCCAAGCCTGTAGCGCTGCATGGGGTTGTTGTGACCCAAGTGCAGGACCCAGTACTTGGTCTTGTTGAACCTCATACAGTTGGCCTTGGCCCATCAATCCAGCCTGTCCAGGTCCCTCTGTAGAGCATTCCTATCCTCAAGCAGACCAACGCTTCTACCCAGCTTAGTGTCATCTGCAGACTTACTGAGGGTACACTCAATCCCCTCATTGAGATCATTGATGAAGATATTAAACAGAACAGGCCCCAACATTGAGCCCTGGGGAACACCACTTGGCCACCAACTGGATTTAACTCCATTCACCACCACCCTTTGGGCCTGTCCATCCAGACATTTTTTTTACCCAGCAAACAGTATGCCTGTCCAGGCCATGGGTGGAGATGGAGCAATGACTTAGAGATATTAATTAAGTTTTATTATTTATCTTTATAGTATACTTTATTTTTATCAAATGCATTTTATATACAGATTTGTAATTTAAATTAATAGGAATGGCACAGCACCCATGTAAATCTTCGTCTTGATCACCAAAGTTAGCAGGAATTGCTCAGAGAAAATAAAACAAAGCAAGCTTGTCATCCCCCTTATATGTGCTCTTTGCTCAATTCCAAGCACTATCTGTAGTTTTAGATTAATTCATTCTTTGTCTTGAAGCTAGTCTTAACTGCAATTCCAAATCTGTCACAGTATGAGAGAATTTAACCTTTTGCCATCGGTGCTATCAACTGCAGAAAAATTACTCCTCTGATCTTTTCAACATGCCCCAACAAAATAGCAATTCTGCAGAATGCTGAGGACAGGAGAGAACAGCATTCTTATGGAGTAAACAGGAGCAAAAGGGGAGAGACTGGACATGCCAAGAACCACAGCCACAACTCCCTCTAACAATGAGGATTCATTTTGGTCTGTATTGTAGTATTGGACCCTGAATCTGACCATTCTTTTGCCATCTAAAAATAGATGTGGAATACTGTTCTGCGCTTCCTGATCCTAAAAAAGGATCCCTGCTATTGCTTTATAAACAGTTCTAGGGGTCCTGAAGTCTGTATTATACGCTTGATGCTGGTTGACATGCAAAAACCTTGTGCTTCCATGATAAAGTTCCTGTTACTGTTTATTTCATCCCTCACAAAATTAAGAACTCTGTGGTTGGAGGTGCCAGTAGAGGGTAAGAAAATAAGCATAAAGTGAGTACTGCAGAATTAGTATGTGTATACTTAAACATCTATTTATTCACTGACTTTACATTTTGAGGGCTTTATTTTGCAACCTTACCATTTTAAATAAGTTTTTTTAATATCAAGTTTTGGCTGTTTTTTCACCATTGTGCTTCTGATGAGCAGAACAGATGAATGAAGTATAAATGTCTAGCATAAACAACTACTACAGATGCACTGATGTGTTGCTGTGTTCAAGACCAATGTACACGTAGACTATCCTTTTAAAAGGACGTCTTCACTGGCCAAATTAAAAAAAAATAAAATCAGCTGGTAATCTCTAGTTTTCAAAACTCAAAATCTGTGACAAAGGAGAATGAACAATGTCCACTAACACGAATTTGAAGTATGTAATGATGGTATATAATTAAGTCATGATCTCCTTTTAAGCCACAGACTTTATAAGACCATGACCTTTAAGAGTTCAAAATCTAAACTGAAAGGAATTTACAGAAGTATTTTTATGTAACCATTATTTAAAGCTTCCACTCTGTAATTAAATTTGTCTTCTTGAAAAGGGTGAATGAATTGATCCTGAAAAAGCTTCTCATATGGTTAGCAGTATAATTAGAGATCTAGTTACGCAAATGTCACACAAAAATGACCTTTAATGAAGCAATATCAAATGAAAAAGCTATTGCAGTTACACAGCATGAAGAATAGTTAATATTTGAATTATTGAAGTGGATCCTGGGCCTGCTACTATTCAGATCCCCCTGTGTGGGGGTCCTCATACATAACCAAGAAAGGATGAGAACAAATAGTCATGTGGTATAGTCGGTATATGAAATTGCATAAAAGCTTCTGAAGGAATAATTTCAGTTTGTGCCACATCTGGCTGCAGAAAGATGACAGGTTCTGTTATGTACAGTATCTGTGAAGAAGTAGCTTCCCTTCAAGGGTAACTGCAGTTTCGCAGAGCACAGCTTTGTCGGGACCATCATCTGAAATTAAAGAAATTGTTTCAAAGAGTTAGCTGGCTGGAGCTTCTGATCTAGAAACAGGGGGCACAAAACCAGTAGCCATTGGGTATGATCTGATGAATGGAGCAAAGTTACAACAGAGGACACTGGAAGGAGACCAAATGGGAAATGTGGGGAAGTCAAGGGAGACTGAAGAGACAGTGTATTGCACTTGATGGAAGACACACTTTCCTACAGTCCTTTGCAAGGTCTAAACCTCTATCAGTGCTGTGTTTTGGGGTGGTTTCTTTTCCCCTTCCCAACAACTTCTTTTTTTATGCTGGTACTTCTTTTTCTTTTTTTAATTTTAAAAATATGCTAGTTGCTGTGCTAGCTCAGAGTAATGATAAAGCATCTCCCTAGCACACACAGCAGTCTTTGACAGATTTTAGTGTAGATACATGTTGACCTATTAATGTATCTTCTGTACTTTGAAGTAGCTGCTTATTAATAAAATCAGGAGGACGATACCAGTCGGAATGACTTCTATTCATGTTTTACTCTCATGGACTTAAAAGTACTTTCATAAATCAAAGCACAAGATATATTTTTTTTAAAAAAATAATATTCACAAATGGCATCAAAAATCTGGTATGTCTCTAAATAATCACCTCAGACCAGGTTCATTTTACCTTAGAGTCTGTTTATGTGGATATATATAAAAAAGAAAGACTGAATATGCAGATGTTTTTTCCTCTGCAATCTCTTTTTAGTATTTATTTGCAGACTTTGGTTGTTAGAAAAAGGATGGATTGCTTTGTAAGACTGTAGAGCATCTGTTACAATTGGTCTTTAAGAAGAGGTTAAACAGATACCTGTCAGGAAAGATCGATACAGTCAATATTGCTCAGAGGCTATGACAATGAATTGCTCCTGGTGTGTTTATTTTTCATAATTAATAATTTCTCATACTTAATTTTTAACATAGATGGATCTCTTTCTTCTCATTCTGTATATGCTAGGATATTTTTATTCTTGCTGTATTTTCCTTTTTAATTGGTACTTTCACTGACCCAAGATGGCACTGTGTTCAGAGTTGTATTTTTGTAGCTAGGTACCAAAACTGACACAACTGATTGCAAACAGAAAACTGCAATCTTAGACAGAACTCTTCTTCCTTGCTGTGAGCTTGTCAAATTGCAGCCTAGATACCATGTTAAAACTAAAGACAGTTACGCTTTTTGCTTAAGCAACTTGTGCATCAAAGATTGTTTGATCTCATGGCAGTCCCTTTCTGTGGGAATTGAGGCTGAACAGTTTGTGAAATGTGATACAGATTGAGGGGTGATAGTCACTGTCTGAATTATTAGAAAAGCACCTGCCTACTTCAGGAGTATTTTTCGCAGTTTCAACTTCGAATTTCAAATCACTCTGGCAAAAGAATAACAGATCAGTTAATCTTAGGTGGGGAGAACTTGGTGTGTCCTGAGTGATTTTGCCATAGAAACAGAGTGCTTAGCAGTTTGCAGGAGTGTCACCATCTTCTCATGTGTATGAAGACAGCATCAAGACTAGTGTGACTGGTACCATTGTACTAATGAATAATAATAATCGCCTACTTTATATATCAGATAAAAAACAGGTTATTCTGACTGAAACTGGCAATAAATGGTAACAAAGGTGCTTAATAAATTCCTTTTAAATACTCCATTGAGAATTCAGAGCACATGTCTGTGCTTGCACAGGGGATGATGTGTGGATTATGTTGACCACCCCTGTTAGACAGATTGA
This sequence comes from Gorsachius magnificus, assembly GCA_034008185.1. Lineage (NCBI taxonomy): Eukaryota > Metazoa > Chordata > Aves > Pelecaniformes > Ardeidae > Gorsachius > Gorsachius magnificus. Next base: position 40,021,533 of record CM067087.1, read on the forward strand.
ATAACAGGCCTTTTTATTGTACTCCAGCTACTTGCAATCTAATCAGCCTCTGCCATCAGGAAGTAGCTTTGCTACAGCGAACCTTTCCTTCAGCGTGGTAGCTGTTAACAGCTCTTCCAAAATAGAAATAATTAACAAAATCTCATTGTAGTTTAATGACAGCTAGTGGACAGCAACTGCACACCATAAAGTCATGTATTGTAAGTATATTATTGGGTCAGTCATTAAGGATTCTGCACTCATTTAAATAAACAGAAAAATGAGGCTCAGGATCCAAAACCAAATCAGTTTATATCTATTTCTTTTGGCTTCAGTGAGTTTGGATGATACTTAAAAAAGTGTATTTTATCTGTGTGCTGTGTGAAATACCTTTGAAAGATACCCTTTACATCTTCCATTAGCGGTTTCAGTCATATTCAGTTCACAGCATTGTATTGCAGCATATTTTCTCAAGAGTGGATGTGTAGTAGTGGGGAAAATCCAGTTTGGGGAACATATATATATGTACCATAGTATTCCAAATTATGTGAAAATGTTTCCTGCCTTACATATTGTTTTAATAAACAGAGAAAACTAAGAATTGTTTTGTTCTATGAATAGTGATTTAAAGACAAGGCTATACCTATTGATTTTCCTTAAATGATTTTATACTGTGTTTTAATGTGTTTCCAAGGGTTTACATTTTTGCTTTGGTCAATACTGGTATCCCACAGTTTTTCATAGAGATACAGTCAATCATGGTTAAAATCATTAGAAATACCTAGAATTCCAAGCATTCAACTTTGAAATAGAATTTGCCTGTGTAAATTGCACTGTAAACTGAAAGAGCAGGTACTCCCAAGTAGCATAGCTGGCTTGCCTTAAATAGGTTATCAAGAAGTAGTTGATTAATGGTTTAAAGCAGTGCAGTCCTGTTACTGCTAATATGCTTTCAAACTTCCAGTTTAGGTTCAACATAATATAAGATTTTATCAGCTTTATTATTAGAGGATTGACTTTAAATGTAAAACCAATGATTGATTTGAATAGAAATAAAATAGATACACTAGTTTTGGTTTTTAAAAATAATTTTAGTCGACAATGCTGCTTAGTTTTAATTTTGGACTATGCTAACTATATCACAAGTCTACCAGTACTGTCTGGCTTTCTTAAAGGCCATCCTGCTGCCATGATGCGAACATGTGAGAGTCTCCTGCTTTCAGAAATAATAAAGTATTCCAAACTCCCTATCTAAAGAGCTATGTAAACAACATGACCCTACTTTAGATGTTGTTAGTGCTTTCAGGGAGAAAATGTTTGTATGAATGCGAGGTGGAAAGTCGTCTTATGTTTTAGTCCAAATATCTGTTTATTCATCAACTCTTCAACATACCACCACCCAAAGAATACAGTCATTATTTTAAAATCTTGTGATGCTGAATCAGAACAATCAACCTGATTATTTTTTTGCCTGTGATTTTTTGCTGCTTGGCTTTGAAAATACTGTAAACATAACATTTTAACATTTAGAAAAGATTGTTTTCTGCTTTTAAGAGAAAACAGTGGTTTCCTTCCCATTCTTGCTTATACTTGAATGTCCTACTTCAGGTTAGGCAAGCTGAAATGCTTTATTTTACGATCTTGATCTGAATAACTGGGTAATAAGGCATTTCACAAGAGTCTTCTATCATGTGATAGCCAGTTTGATGTCTAATACTAGTATTTTAATTAGACATTAATAAGCACGAGACTAGAAAATAAATTCATTTTGTTGGCCACATGAAAAAAAACCACTACAGTAGTTCTATTGAGACATTTTAGTGCTTTGAAGCAGGAACTTTCCATTAGTCTAGGGAATTACTGCAGTCAAGATATGATGTGCTGTTTCGGTGTAGAAATGCGCCCAAATTTGATGAAGATACAGGATTCTGCAAAACCTCTCGAGTTATCTATACTGCACAGTGCTGTGCAGTGATTGCTAAAGTAACACTATGTGAGCAGGAATGAGTACCTGAGTGTAGCCGTTACTGATGTACTGCTCCATATGCATTTGTCAAAAGAACAAGTCTGAGTTTCCCCGGCACTGGTGCTCTGGCAGACATTACTGAAAATACGTGAGCAGGCTGAATCTTATGCTAGCATTGAAGCTCACCAAAGGTTCTCCACATGTCAAGTCCCAGATAGAAATCATGATGGAGTTTTCTAGCAACTGATGCTCTTCATTGCCACGGGCCTTTGCTAAGAGCAAAACCACATGGGGTGAGTTTAGCCTGTAGGGACAGAAGTGTCTGCGAACCAGTAACACATACTTTTCTCCAAAGTGTCTGTTCTTCTGCAACAGGATCCAAGATTCTGAGTTTTAACAGTAAATTGCATTTACTTGTACTGACAAAGTGTGTTTCTTGGGCTGTCTTGTATCAGTCACTGCAGAGAATGATGATCAATAACAGCTATGACTTATTCCCATTACTTCTATTGACAGATATTTGTGCTGTGGTCCTAAAGAGCATGACCCTCTTCACCATGTATGTGTCAGTAAGATGCCATGAGTTGGATTTTTCTTTTCTTTGGATTTCTTCTCAGTTTATGACAATGCATACAGACATTATTGAAAGTGTGAAAGCTCAGTCTGCACTTTCAGAAGATAAAACAGAGAATTGTGCAGCCTTCACTTCAGGTCATCTGTGCACATGTGTCCTGGATAACTGAATTGTATACTAGATTTCCCTTTATTGCATTTCCATCCCTCACTTGGAGGCATAGTCACACTGGCTGTTGCCTATAGAATACTGTTTTGGAGATGGCATGTGTGTGTTGCAGGAAGAGAAGCAGCTGAGCAGTGATCTCATACAACAGCATCAGGCAGTTAACGCACAGATTTCTTCTGCTTCTGCCAGAGGGCTCCTGTGTAGCTCCAAGAAAGTGACCTGAAACAAGCTGCTATGATCCTTCATTAATGCTTACTTCCTTTTTCTAGATGTCCACTTTGGGATGCTCAGTATAGGTGGAAGATAAGTAAATATATTTGTGAAGGAGGAGGGAATTGTGGGGGAGATGGGCCAGTGTGATTCTTTGGACATTCACACACTATTTACGATGCTAAGTAGTCTAATGAAATGAGGTCCTAGTTATTTCAATTCAGATGCCTCAAATTAGTACAGGCTTTTCACCTAATTATTTCAGTTTTTCGCTCTTCATTGTTTGAGATTGTCTTTATGGAGGGCCATGAAAACAAATTAACGGAGGCAAATTCCTAAATAATAGTGAAAGTACTGGAGAAAAGTGTTCTAGGGAAAGGAATAGTTCTCTTTTCTAAGCAGGGTGTGCATAACCCTGCCTCTGGTTTACATAGAAAGGAATTGCTCATTTTTGTTTAGCTGAACAACAAGAATATATGTATACTGTACTTTAGGTAATACAAATTTAGACCTCTGTGCTAAAGATGTGGTAATTTCTTATGCTAAATGGCTGTATTCGAGTTTGGGGTTACTTTGGTTACTGAAAGGCAGTTCCTAGACATACAGGCAGATAATTATATTGCATTATTTAATCATTAGAAGTGCATTAACTGCAACTCCAAATGAAAATCATTCATTTCATCAAGATCATCAGATAGAAGAGAGGTTAAAACCAGAAACTCAAGGAAACTCAAATGAAGTTGTGTCTAATTACCAGCAAAGTAATTTGTCCAGTCACATCGTGTAATCAGAGTATACCTTATCACCTCTTCTTTTCTAACCTTGCACAGTTTTGACGCTGTATCTTAAAAAAAAAAAAAGGCCCTCCACTATTCCCTTCCAGTGCAAAAAATTTCTACCAGCTTAAGTGGAATTGAGTGTGTGAAATCAAACTCTCAGAGATTCGTAAATACTCCAATTTTCTTCATTGGTCTCACAGAACAATCATTGAAAATACATTTCCAGCCCCATGAATTGCCTTATGGATCTTCTTACCTCCTACACTATCAAAGTTCTTTAGAATTTTCCTCTTTATTGATACTTCTTCAAAATTTGTTTGAGAGGCTCGAAGACAGTATTGTTTGGTTGAACCAAAGTAGTGAATATACATTAATATTGGTTGTCATACTGTATAACCTTACAGCCTAGAACACTCAGTGTTATTATAGCACTCAGCATTTTGATATCCTACTTTGGAAGAAGCAGCCACATAGTGGAATTTTACTGTCTTTTATAAAATTACGGGTTAGAAAGCCACATAGCAGGAAGAATATTAGAGGGTGATTAAGGTTTGTTAAAGGTATAAGCAAATGCTGAAAGGGAGTTAGTGAGCACTGTTCAATAATCTTTACACTAAATGGCATTAATTTTTCTGCCTGTGTTAGGTAAAGTCTGTAGGGTAGATTAGAGTCAGCCTGTCAGCCTGCTGTTCTGTCCTGCACAGAAAGCAGGAAAAGCCTCCTCCTGTGTGGAATCAAAGTGATTTTGGTGGACAGATGGCGGTGTAGTTATGTGACACCATGTTCTAGCAAAGAGCTGCTCAGATGAACTGCTGCTCTGGAAACTCTCAAGTAAATCAGCAATTTACTTCAAGAGAAATCAGAAATTTCTGATTCACAGTAGTTGGGATAGAGATTTTTACACTGCAATTTTCTTTCATTCTGTAAGAGTTTGTCGGAAAGAAAGCACTGCTGGTATGTCTGAATCCTCAGATACTTTATGCAGTAAGCTGGCGTCAGAAGTTTATTTCACAGTGTTTAAGTTCTTGCTAAGTAATTTTTTTTTTCTTCCAGATTTCTGCCAAATTGCACTTGATGAGCACATACGGCTCCTCTAATCTCTAGCATCACATCAGGGTTTCAGTCATCTGTCTTACCTAGAGGTAGTGCTGGTGTCCTTTTTCATCCTTACGGAGAGGATTGGTCTGTGGATAGAGTACCATGAGTGAGAATTAAATCTCAAGACTTTGGAAGTTGATCTAGTGTCCTACTCTGGCACAGATTTTCTGTGAAACATCAACTTACCTTGTCTGTGCTTTACTGGTCTGTATGTCTCTAGCTATCTATAAAGCGGGATGGTTAAGCACACAAGGTTTTAGGACAGCATGTGTTGAGATTTCCACAGGGAGCCCTCAGATGTTTCATCTTCTGTCCTTGCAGTGACTGATGCTTTTGAGAACTCTCAGCCACAGCTGCTTGACTAACTGTAAGTTGTATAAACACTGAGGTTTCAATCTGCGAGTTTCTTGAAGGCTAAAACTACCTTCTCTTATATGGTAGTTGGTTTTGATCTGCCTACAAATTGAAGGAAAGGATTCCTTCCTAACCCACCTCCCGAGGTAAGGTTAACAATGGCAGTAAGTAACAAATACACCTTTGTTTATGTGCTTGGGACAAAGAGCTATTTACAGATCCAGGGCCTAGATTGCTTCTGCACCTTGACCTATTCCATCCGTATTAGGAGGCAGTCAAAAATCAATGTGATAGTAAATGGCTTCAGCTGGCAAGCAACTCTCATGCAAAAAGTGTTCTTTTGTTGCTTAAGCATTAAGCACTTTTCTCCTTAGTTGTACATTTGACAAGCAGGGTATTTTAATCTTATCTCTATTTACTTGATCCAGTAGTATAAAAGCAAAACACTTTGATGAGGAAATAGATTTTTTCCTGTTTCTTAAATGGTGTTTCTGCCTCTTCAGTTTTGTTTACTTTTATTTGGTGAATTAGTTAAAAAAGGCCCTGCCTATAAGTGCATGAGTTGTCCCATTCAGATTCTTGTTTTTAAAGTCAGGCAGTTGCTCCCTTGCTTTGCCAAATCAAGGCTATAAGCACTGTAATCACGTATTTCACAGGAGACGGCTGCCCACAGAACGTCTTAGCAGTTCAGTCTCTCCTTAAGCATGGACCAGGCTTAGTAAAAAGCATCAGAATTGGTTTAGCCAGTGTTCAGTGGCTCACCATCACTTCTGATGACAAACGTGACCTGATTTTCTGTGTGGTTTGGGGAATTTTGCACCCAACAGAACGAACTATCATGCTAACTTCAGATGATAAGAACAGACACGAGGACATGGAACAGATCCCTGAGTCTGATGGTGGTGATTTTCTCCTGTTACTTTCCTAAGCTTTTGTTTGCCAACTCTTTGAGGGTGGGCTTTTACTTTGATGTTTTATTGTCTTTCAAATCACTAGTTTTACTTCTACCACCAGTAAGTTTTTGAGTGCTTTGGAGGGAGGGGGGAAGGGAGAAGAAAAAGAGATGTAGTAATTATGAATGTATTTGGTTAGATTGTAAAGTCTCAAAGCTCATTAAAAATGAGAAACCATGGCAACCTCAACAATACATCCCACACATATTATACCTATCTAACAATGTGCAAAGTACATTTAGAAAAGAGAAATTAAGTATAAAGAAAAGGTGAGAAAAAGCATTCACTTTTTATATTGTTATTTTTAATTCTCAGATCCTGAATATATACATACTTGTGCTGGCAGCACTTCTAACTCTTACATTTATAAAATAAGCACCTGATTATCAGGCTGAATATGGGATCTCTTCTCAGTATTGTTCTTTATTCTCCTGAGATTTCCTATGTTGTATTTTTAGTAAAGGACAGATTTAATGAGAGGTTGGTAGCTTAAGAAAGAAAATGTGAACAGTGCAGTTTCCCTGGACATGCCCTCTCCTAAGAGACATTTGGAGTTTTGGGCAGTTCTGCCTCTCCTTGACTTTTCAGATCACAAGAAAATGTGCAGAAATTTCTCTGTCTTTCTGTGCTAGTATATACCCCATACGTAGTGTAAATCTAACATTGGTACTGGTCATCTAATTGAAGATTCTTGATTCAGATAACCCTGCAGAGTTACTGGATCCATTTACACATGAATGATTGAAGAATGAAGAGGCTTTTGAGTTGTAGTTTGTGACTAGGCTTCTGGAGTTCAAAAGCAGGGTGTCTGAGGAAAGGCATCCCCCTGCTCTAAAACCATCTTCCCTCCTACCCCATCCATGGAGTTCTGGGGAGAGTCGTCAGGTGGGATTGTGGACAGGAGCTTGGGACTTCCTTCCAGGTAGGGAAGGAACCAGCCAGAGTGTGGTGGTCAGTTAGCAAAAGTTACCGTTTGTGCTTAGATATTTCTGTGGTCCACAGTGAATTCAGATCTACAGAAAATAGGTTTGATTTTTCTTGACTAGTGGTCAAAACTTTGTAGAAGCGATCCACAGCTCTACAGGGTATAGGACTGTAAACTGAAAAGCACTGCTAGAATATCAGTGTTGCCTTGTCTTAAAGGTGAAATTGCAGGTCTGTTAAGATCAGTTGAAGGATACTGGGTTTTACTTTGGGTGTCACGTTTAATTATGCCTATTTTCTGTTTTGAAATACAGAACAGTCACATTTGAAGCTTAATTAAAACTGTTATACCAGAGGATAAACACGAGGCGGATGTAGCTTTCTCTTAAAATACCTTGATATCACAAGGATTAATCATGTAGCTCGTGTTCAACACGAGACTCTGTATTGTAGCAAAATAAAAATCTGTTCTAGAGGCTATAGGAGTAATTGATAAAAGTGTGAATATGCAAAAGTGGATTCTGGAGGCAGCAGAAGGAGATGCAGTCTAACTGCTTTGCTCAGACTTCCCAGACCAATGCTTATATAAGGAGAATGAAACAGCTGGCCACTCCCTTTCTAATTTTGGTGGAGTTGCTGTGAGTGGTCTAACCTGAGAATTTGGCTCTGAATACCTGCAATATCTGTATAGAATATTTTCTCAGTTATGTCCGAAGATCTGTGCCACCAAACAGATCCTGAGTGGAAAGAAGTTTATGTTGAGTATGGAAATGGCTGTAATTCAGGATGGATAGGTTGTATGAAGACTGCTGTCTGACTTCAGAGGGAAGACTTTGGGCAGTGTATACTGGCAGGCAATCTCTCTCCTGTAATTCTGATTTTTCTTACTCTCATAAAGGTAAAATTATTTTAAAATGCTGTCATTAAGGACAAGAAAGAGGAGTGGTTCCTTTATGCTGCCTGAGATTTTGCATTTTGTCAATTTTAGGATAGCAGTGCCCCTCTATAATCTTTGGAGGACTTCACAACTCTAACAGGAAAATGTTCTTTGTGTCACTGATTTTACTGTTACCAGTATTCTGCTGTTCTAGAAACAAGTAAAATTTCCTCTGGCTTTTCTGGAAAGGTATTTTTAAAAAGTGGAATCTATTCATAGATGGGAAATCTTTTTTCTTGTGGCCATGGCTTTACGCATACAACCACCGCAATTGGTAATGTAGAACTGTGTTTCTTTTCCTGTACCACCTATACATGCCAATCAAAAGATTGGGATTCCTCAGTTCTGCAGTGAATTTCTGTATGCATTTTATGACTACTTTGTTTATTTTTAATATGCTTGTGGTTAATTCCATGAAATGATACCTGTGAATCGCACAGCTTGATTGGCTGCACTATGAAGAAATAAAGTTGCAAAGACTACAATGATCTTTCAGGAAAATAAAATTAAGCTAATGCAGTTGCTGGATTTTGTTAGAAATGCTTTAAAGGTACACCCAAAACCAAGCTCATCGTGTTTGATTTCATGTAATAGGCATTTCAGTGGTACTAATTGATACAATGAAGACATCTTAAAATTTACACGGAACAGAATATATTTTTCCAGATAACAGTGGTAGGTGAATATTGGTAATAGATGTTAACACAAAAGCCAAGGAGCTGTGACCTCCATCAGGCCTTCCTGATAGAGGGTTTTAATTTTCTGTGTCTATGTTGATCCAGGATGTTTTGGTAAAAACTTGGAATAATGACCCTGACATCACACTTGAACTGTATTGGCCTGCTCAGGAAATGCTTCCTGTATTACATCTCTTCAAAAGGCACACTTTCCGTAAGGGTAATTCATTCCAAGTTTATCTGTGTTTTCTATAAAAGCATCTGAATTCAGATTCTTCTGGTTTAGTAAGACAGAAGATTAAGATGAATAAGGCCTAGAAACTGGTTTTAAATTGGGGGGGAGGGAGGGAACGACACTAGACACACAACTAAACCCTCAAGCTAACAACCCGTCCTCCCCAAAAGGACTGACTCATCACACTCTTGCAGAAAGTGACCCTGGCAATCAAACAAAACCCCAGCAAAAATACAGCTTCAGCGGAGTAGGTGTTGAAGGGTGCAAGATAGTCTGTTACATAGATGCTAACAGTACCCGATCCATTGAAGTTTTGATCTCTCTGATCTAATAATTGTGCATATTGTGTTTACTAGGTGTGGATAGAGTCTGCTTTCAGACTGTGGCTTTCAGAGTCTCAGTGAGGCTGCAAGTACTAGAGAAATGGAAAGGGTGTACTTGGTAAAAGATGCCACTGCCATTCTGGGAAGATTATTTGGGAACTAAAGGGTTTGCTTCAACAGCAATCATACACTTTTAGAAAAACAAGGTTGAATTTGCAGAATTTGAAGAGTCACAAGAATGCAAGTCTCTGCCATGCTGTCAGCCTCTGAGGAATGTTACTTTTCCTTTTGTTTATATTTCCTTTTGTTTACATTTTCCCTAATGGAAAATTTCATAAATTGAATAGTTTTATATGCTGCCTGAGAAGGATTCAGTCCTGTAACTGAAAGATTTTTTTATTACAATTTGTATTTTTCAGACTAACTTCTCTGATTTTCTTTGGTTGGGGCTGTTTTTAAATTTTGGTCACTAGATTTTATTCCTTTCCATGGAAATTGTCATGTTGTGATAACACTCAGGTGGCTGGGAGGAACATCAGAATTGAACTGAAATAGTTTACTATCTCAGTTTATAGATAAAGACAGCAAGTGTACATTATATTCTGTATCTTTCTACAGCACAATTAAATGTAACCTCTAAATAAACTTTTGTTATACCAGGAAAAATAGAAATTATTAACGCATTGGAGGTAAATTCTTGACGTTACAAAGTAAAAGGGCAGTTGTAACCATCAGGGTCCTTCTACTGCTCATTAGTGTTTGGGCTGAAGGGTTGGTACTGACCTGGTAGCAATGTCTCAAAAAAACAAATTACACCATCCAAAAGATTCTGTACTAAATGTACCCTTGAGGGTGCAAGTCATTATTAATGTTTGTACTGTGGTTCAAAGTATTGAAGTAGAGCAGGTATTCACTAAAAGTGCAATAAGCTATGCTGTATTACTTGCCTTAAAAGCATTAGTTTCAGTCAGAAGCAGGATTTCATTCTGAGACGTTCTGGATTATCTGACTGGAATAGGAGGAACATGAGGAATCCCCAAAAGATGGTTCCAAAATGCAAGCCCAGAACTCTGTTAGGGACTAGGAAACTCAAGACAAATGGATTTTGCAGACTGCTTCATAGAAATAACTATAAATGTATGAATTTTGTTACTAAATTTGTGAAGTGATCCAGTCCTACTGGAAATTCATGGAACTGGCATTACTGCCAGTACTCTTTATAGTCTCAAATACTCAAAAATTACAAAGATCATGCTGTTGTAGAAGGGCACCAGTCACAGAAGAAAATACTTCCAGTTTATGAATCAGAAGGAACTGAATAATAAAAAAAACCCCAGGAAAATCTAGAAAGAAGCAGCTACCCATTACCTGGACAGAGAACAATGTCTCTGTGTTTTGGGGAATGAAGGACCAACAGGGTATAAAATACAAGGGGAAGAAGTAGAGGGAAAAGGAAAAGAAGGCTTGCATGACCAGTCTCTCTGATCTGTGGCACAGTACTTAATCATGTTTCTTAAAGCCTTTGCTGCTGCAGATATGTGATTAAACAGGAAAAAAAGAAGTGGGAAGAGTGAATAATCCAAGGGAAAATCAGTGGCTCAAACCCAGGAAGTAAATAAAGCCATTCATACAGAAACGGACCCAAGCTTCAGTCTCTGTTCTCACAACTGACTGGAAACAAGAAACTCCTGAAGCTGTGTAATTGCATCAGCAGGTACTTTAATTTTGGAGCTCAGTGTGTAGTAATGCAACTTTGTAGCTTCTGGACGGGACATTTATAGACATGCCCATAAAATAATATCAAATTACTTCAGTTTGGTTATTTTAAACCTTCCCTTTAGAGAAGGGATCAGATGTGGCTTTTAAATGCATGGCATTGGCGTGCCGTAAAATCTGAGAAGGAAACTACAAAGTGCAGCAAAGTTTAGCTCTGTTGGCAATGAATAATATTGTGACATCTTTAGATGCTCAAATACGTCATTAGATCAGATACTACTAGAGAGTCTTTCTGTAATATGAAGAGTAATTGCCTAACTTAAATTTTAGTTGGATATTGGCTTAGAGAAAAGTCCTAACTATTGTAAAATAGGGAAAAAATGATTGTTAATTATAATACTCCATAGACTTACAGCAGCTTTTATGTTTCATCTGCATAGGCTGTGAATTCACAACTGAAAGGACTGGTGCTGACATTTTACATGCAATTAAATATGACAATTTTTTTTTTGAGACAAAAACAATATCTTGACTTGATCCATCTTTGATTATCAATTAAAACTAGTAGGGAAAACATTTAAAACCACAGTGAGTGGTTTGAAATACTTGAAATAATTTTAACAGTCACAGCTTTTGTCAAAGTGCCTCAGAGGATAACCTCAGAGTTAGCTGCCAGGCAAGAGCACAGCCCCTGTTAAGAAAGATGCCAGTGATCTCTCTGTTAATCTGGAAGGACGCTGTAGTATGTAACAAAAGCTCTAAGAGAAGAACTTTGTCAGCTAGAATGCAAATGAACTGGCTGACAGAAGGGCATTTTCTCTGGCGAGGAGCTGGGTTCCTGATGGGAGTGTGTGAATGCATGGCTGGCAGAGCTTTCCGAGTGGCAATCTTTATAAGGTGTTTTACATTGCTTGTCTATTAAAGGGGAGAACAGTTACAGTAGAAAACATATGTGTGAAGATGAGATACGACAATGCTATAACAAGTTGTCCATTAAAGCTTTTCTTATTTTTTATCTTTTTGAGAAAATATTTGGAGAAAAAACAGGAGGAAAATGAGGATGGATCATAGCAGAGAAGGACAAGATTTTCACATTTCACATGATTCTGTACAGAGCTTCAGATTTTCTTATAAGACCAGAATTTGGCTCACGTTTGCCAGAAGATTGTGATGATAAAGACAGTCATTCTTTGGCTCTGAAATCTCACACCATTTTTATGGTTTTGATGTAGAGCAAAGGGAAATCTGATTTTTAAATGGATTTTTACAGTTTAGCTGTTTTCACTGAAGTCCAGTCCAAGGTCACACAGCTGCAGACCTGGAACACTGCTAAGCCCCGCTGGGAGGGAAGGGGGATTCAGGAGAACATTACAGGGAAAGATGTTTACAGGCTGATGAGGAGAATTAGGGCCTATTGACACATTCAGACTTACAATTTTAAGCCCTATGAATCAGGAAGGTGAGGCCTTTTTAGCATTATATCCAGGTACGCTTCACAGCCCCACAGGATTAAAGTGAAAGGCTCTGATGTAGAATTTCAGATGAATGCACCATCTCTTTCTTCAAGTTGATAAGTCTGAGGTTCCAATGTCATCACCTATGTAATCCATCTAATTGAGGCGTTCTTCCTAAACATGAAATGATTCCAAGCTAACTTAAACTGCAAAAATTAATTAATTTTTTTGAGTAGAGCTTGTATTACTGCTTCCTAGACCTCCAAGGTTAAAGCAAGTTCTGTAATAGTTTTTAGCCCCTATGAGTCAACCATAGTGGAGGAATGTGATGCACCCTCACCAGTAGCCTGTTAGTCAGTGGAAGAGAAGCTTCTCTGGTCATTCTTAATCGCTATACATTCTCAGTCCCTGTATTGTAAATGGGAAGTAGCATTCCAGTGTCCTTTCCTATTCCCAGAAACAGACCCATCCAGATTTAGAACTGTTACATTTTTCTCTCAATGGCCTGATGCATCCATTTCATTTCTCCCAGAATTCTGGTACTTCTAGGAAGAGGGGGGAAAAGAGGCATGGGTGAGAGAGACAATAGGGTTTAACAAAAGAGGAAGAAGCCATTTCATTGTGAGCTTTATCTCTGATGGGGTCCCTTCATCTAATGTATTCCAGATTAAACAACTGTTGCATAGTGTGAATTCCATAGTGTCTACCAAATGTAAATAAACACTGTGTATTTCAATGGAAAAGCATTTGGCTTGATACTGACTTTTCTTATTAGTGTTTTAACAAATGAAATACTCTTTTTTTTTTTTTAAGGGTGATCTAGTTGTGAAACCACTTATATTCTCACACCAATTAATCCATCGAGATTCCATCATGCACATGTCAACTGTTAAGTTAATACCAGATTTTCTTCAACTGGATGGGAGATTTTTTAGGAATTTTTAGGAATATCTTAGGACATAATTAAGAGCACAGCTTTCTGTGTTCAGTCAATCTTTGTGTAACAACTCCAGGATATTTTCTGTTTCTTTTCTCCATTTTAGCTTTTGTTACGTCTTCAGCAATCTCAGTCTCTCAGATACTGCATAAAGAGGAAGGAAAGCATTGCAGGTCTTTTGCCTTTTTTGAAGGAAATTTACTGAAGTAAAGTAATAAGTATGCCCTTTCAGCACTGAGTGCTCCATTCTGAACCAGAAAAATAGTTTGCTAAACTGGGGCTCATTAAAACTTTTGACTGTTTTTGTTCCCTACCTTTGTTGTATGATTTATGACTATTGTTTTGCTGGGTATTGCTGCAGAAACCCAGTCATAGCAATGACAGCAGCAGAGGTAGTCACAGCAACGGCTGTAGAAGGCAGAACTTGCCCCCCTGCAGCGGTGTTTCATTTGTGATCAAATATTGCAGGACTGGAAGGTACACTGATAGCATTAGGTCTCTTGAGTAAAATACATGGTTGGGCATGTTAAGGTGTTAGGTGGTGTGAGATGAGTAGTGAAACACATGCATAAACTGGTACTTGTTTGAAGAGATACATCTCTGCTTTGATAATAAAAGCATATTTGCTGTTGTCAGGCACCTTAACAAGCCACAATGATGGACATGTGATGAAAATCCCCCCTTTCTGATAATTTCTGTTACAGAAGGAATCATATATTATGAAAACTCACTTTATAAGAATTTTCCCAAGAATTTTTGGGGGGTGTTTTGTTTGTTTGGGTTTTTGTAAAGAGCAGTTGTTCTTTCAACAAATACTTTTTTCAAGCATATTTGCTCAGATCAGAGCAGCATTGGGACACTGGCAGATGCTCCTTGAGGACCTGGGTCTGGTGCAGCAGTCGCACCACTTCAGGCTCCCTCCAGAAGTCCGCTTGTGTCACGAAGATTAGGATGGGGCTTCTGGCCTTGATGTCACTGGCATTTTTATATCCATTCTCAGGACTTTCTTGAATGGATGCAAACTTGTATAGCCCAAAATTTTAGTAAGCATAGTGAATTCTTAAGCAAAAAAAAGGAAAGTGTTTGATGCAAGCTGGTTTTGGCATTCACATGAATTTTCTGTTGCTTGGATTCTTTCCCATCTTCTCTTCTCTCTGCTGCACATCAGTATAACTCTCTCCTCAAATGGCACTGTACCATGTTCCTCCCCCATTCTACTCCCACTCCAAGATGTGCAAGTAGATTTAGTGACAGCAAGGAAGTCTTGGAAGAATAAGCTATTTCTGTTTTGACTCAAGAAATAATGCACGTATGGAGGAAGAATATGTATTGTAATGTATGTTCAAGTAAAATAGCAGCAGCTAATCACATTTTTAATGGCATTTGTATTTGCTGTGTTGTATGCTTTTGAATGCTTTGTATCTCCTTCCACGCTTAAGGTAAAGAACAGTTAAGGACAGGGCAGGACTGCTAATACAAATACCTCACCCAACAGAAAAAAGTGCCTCAGTGAAGAAATTGTGGATCTTAAGAATATGATTATGCCTTACAGGCTTAATGCAGTGTCAAACGAAGCCATAGACATCAAAAGCACACTCTAAAAGATGGGGCCTTTCCCATCTCTGAGTTGTTGTAAGCTCTCTGCAGGCTCAAGCAGATTTTGCAGGAGAGAAAAAGGGAGATTGCAGAATAGCCAGAGGCCCGCCTGCAGCTGGAATGTTGTTTCCTCACTGAGGAGAATGCAGTACTTTGGGCAGTTCCACATTAACTACTACAAAATGAAACTATCAACATGGCTATGTTGTGGGAGTAAAGGCATTCAGCAGGGTCTCCACAACCAGCCCTGGACTAAAGTAGTGATGTAGGATAGCGAAACTGAGTATGTGGGAGAGAGCAAGGTCAGAAAGCAATGACTGCATAGTGCAGTAACAGGCAGAAGGTGGTTACAGTGCTGCTTAAACCAGGCCCTGCACTGTGGGGAGATCCTGGCTCCGCAGCACGATCTATTCTCCAGACTGCATGTAGCAATCTGAAAGGTTCTTCTAGTTGCCTCCTGTTCCTCAATCATCTCCAGTACCTTGACAGGAAAGAATAGCTTAGAGGTGTAGGAGTTCCCCAAGGGTCAATAAATTCTGCAGAAGGAAAGATGGTGGGTCCCTCTTACAGGCACTTGAGGTAATTTGCACTGCAGGAATGGAAATTCCCTGCAAAACAGCTGGGATTTTACAGCTTCCAGGTAGTCTGTGTAGGTATGCATGCATTTTTGTGGATAAGTATAGGAATGCACATATATATGTACAGCAAGTGCAAAACCTATATTTAACCAGTAACTGTTAGATGACTCCTAAAATTTCATAGTAAGAAAGAAAAGAGCTCCTAGTGACTAGAGAAATCTTTTAGACATCAATTTATTAGAAATGTGTGTGGGAGTACTGAGCTTGTCATTTGTACAGTACATGCAGTACAATACTGAAATAGCACGTTTATCACCCCAGAGACTGCCTGTGGACACTGATAGTTTCTGTGCTTTCTTTGCAGCAAAAAAAAAAATATTTTTTTTTCAGCAGAAGTCTATTTTTATATTGAGGTGGTATAGGAATCTGGGGCTAAAGGAACCTTTAGGTTAGCATAGCTACAGGCTCTGAAAGGATATAAAAATGGTTTAGAGAGAGCTTATGGGTAACTGTTTTTCCAAATGCTATGCATAGAGAGTTAAGAATCCCAAGGCCAAGGTTAATTAATTTTATTTATCTAATGTACCTTATGCATGCTGTGCTCATGGCAACAGTTAGTATCGTATGAAATTTAGGGGTACTTTTAAGAGGCTGTTTAGCTACGGGGAGCTAAGCATTAACGACTCCCCCCTCTCATTTCAGTCCTTTACAGTACATGGATTTTGAATGGCAAGGCACTGTATGAAAAACACAAATGGTGTTATAATGGATAGAAACTGAAGAGATTTTATCTCTGCATGAATTCATAAAATCTGATGATTATTGCTTTCTTAATGGCTTCTTTTTAGCAAAAGTCACTATCACACTGTGGCTTTTCAAGAAGGGATGAATTCTGCATGTTTTACTGCCAGCTTCTTATGAAATGGCATGTTCTGCTCCTTTTCTGAGTGAATAATACTTTAATTATAAGGGTGGGCCGTAACTGCATAACAACGAGGAAAAAGGGATTGGGTATTTGGGATAGAGAATTAAGGGAGCTGCCATTCCAGTGTGTCCATTTTGACCAGTATTTGGGCTGTTTTGAAAGACAGTGGCTTAGAGTAGTGAAAAATGCTTCAGCAGAAAAGAAAAAATCAAGTTGGCTGATAGTAGATAACCTGGTTGATATAAAAATTGTATACCTGAGCCTGGGTTGCTCTGAAATACATTGTTCACTGACTCTTCCAAAATTTCTGCTTGTGTAAGCCATTATATTTCTGGTTAGTTTATTATTTAACTACATAACCAATCTTGCTTTTTACATCTGAAAAATTCTTCAGCTCGGTGGCTTTGTACAGTGAGAAATACCACAGGCTGGTTGTACCTCATATGGGGAAGTCTTTCCATTCATCGTCTTTCAATTTGCAACCTTTCAATGTTGTCTAGGACCTGCTCGCTTCCCTTTTTCAAGACCTATCAGTGGTTTTTTTAGCTGCAATTTTTTCTGTGGCCTTAACTGTACTCTGTTCTGAATTGTGATTTAAGCTGAAGGAATTATTTCACCTATTATTACAGATGGTGAGTTGTTGATTTACATACTGGAATAATAGTATTTCCTGTCTTATTTTCCATCCTATTACTCTTGCATTTTTCTTGGTTTTATAATGACAGTTTTTACTTCCTATAGCAACACCAAGCTCCTTGGTGGAAGCTCACACAGAGTCCTGGATAGATTCCCTGACAGTTGAAGCTCACTGGTAGACTTGAAAGATCTAATTTACCATCACAATTTTGCCTCAGAATTTCTGAGGGCCTTGGAGAGCATTTGGCTCAAATATGTAAGCTTAAAATTAGTCAGTTTTAATTATCTAGCCTAATAAGTGGCTTCTTTCATTTCTAATTTGGGGATCAACCAGATCAGCACAATAGGAAAGGTTGATCTCTGCAGTTGCATGCTACTAGGTGTCACATGTTGGTTAGCAGAAGAGAAACATATAAATAATTATATAATTGTGTGTGGATAATTACAGGAGTTCAAGTTTTATTAGTAACCTGCATTCAGGATTTTCTTATGTGTGTAATTACAGCAAAACACAATAGTATCTTAGCTCTCTGTTTACTGCACTGCATGATGTGTGGCCTAATAAGCTGGTTAGCAGCCCTTTCTCACCTTTCTGCATACAGTTAATGTATAAGAAGCTGTAGCATGTTTTAGTATTTTAAGTCTTTTTATTCACTAAATATGCTGCAGTACATTAGTACACTGTAGCTGTTGGAATAAATAATTAAGGTGTGGTTGTCAAAATTAGTTAATACAATAAATTTTGATGCGTTATTCTTACTGCTTTAAATTACGCTTATTCATGATCAATTCACAAATTTCAGCCATTCCTAATTGTGTCATGCATGCAAATTTTTGTTTTAAAAGAAAATTCCTGTATATCTAAAGGTATGATTTTTCTTCCATTACAGTAGAAGAGATGAGATTGCTCATTGTTGATGGAACATTTTGTTGATGGACTGTCTAGATATTGCATAAAGCTAGTAACGGTTTCAGTTGGTATTACATGCTCAGAAGGCATCAGAAATCTAAATAATCTAAACTTTATGTACAAACAGCTTTCACGGTGCTGTATTAAAACTCTGGCAAGCTTGAAATAGGCCAGGTTCTTCCTCTGAGAATCTTCCTGTGAAAATAACATGTAGTGTATATTAAAGATAACCAGTGTGCTTCTATGTATGAGTTAGGATGTCAGGTATTTTGGTTAAAATGGTCAGGTTTTGAGGATGGGGTCCTAAAATATTCAGGGATTTGTGACTGGGAGTGGTCATACATTACAAGTTGCAGGATAACTTAACCAATGAGCAGTTCTGAATGTTTTCATGGTGTTCATGCTTTTTACCTATTCTCGGTGTAAATGTTTTCTGCATTAATGTATACAGTCTTATGTCTGAGCTCTTCCAGTTTAACACTAGTGGTGTAGTAGTGGTGTATTTTATTTTTTGTTTGCTTGAATTTAATTTCTTACTTTCTGAATTTATATTTTACTGCATTTAAGATGTCTTCATGCGCTTCGTATGAAGTGCACTGACAAACGTGTAGGATGCGAGGAAGACCAGTAGATCCTTGGTGGTTTATATACATCGGCCCATTCTCTTTAGAGGTGATGGTGGATGCTCTAAAGAAACAACTACACCTATGGAGCAATCCACATACATTCTGTAGCATGACAGAGAACTCCCCTGTGTGCAGCCAGCCCAGATGTACCGCCTGACAAGCTGAACCCCAGCGAGACCGCTGCAGTGTGGACACTCTTAGCGCACAGTTACTGGTGAGGCCCAGTAAACAGGGAGGAGAAATACTGCATGCTTCTGAATCATACAGCCATCTAAACAGACCGCCATACAGGGCATGGCTTGTCCTTCTTCATTTTGCCTTTCTCTGGCTTTTAATTAGTTTAAATATTGGGGGGGGGGGGAATTAGATTGGAAACATTTTATGAGTATTGTTAGTGTCAGGTGAATCAATATTGATATTTAAGATGAGCTATCAGGGGTCTTAATATTGTTTATTTAAAGAAATACTAACTTATAGTGGGGAGGGGCTTTTATCATTGCTAACAATGACATGATGGGGCTTTTTTGTATTTATTATTAGTTTATGCAAAATAGCCTTTCTGAGAGTTACACATACGTAATCATTTCTAAGTTGAAATGGAGTTCTTTTGAATTATAGCAGATCAATTCTATCGTTATTTGAGTTGACAAATTAAATGTATTGTTTTGAATGAATCACATTTGGCTGTGTTAACTGAGCACAAGTGAAGCTATTTACAGAAATTAAATTTATGGGGTTTTTTATAAATAAGGTAAAAATCTGCCTACCTTCTGTATTAATTACCTCAGTGCTTACTTTTATTAGAATAAAGGAAATAATTGTTTTCTGACAGTACATTTGCCTTGCAAGCAAGATTTCAGTGATTTTACTAATTGTGACTTTATATATAGGAAGAGTATGGACTGATGCTAGCACATAGGCCACTGGGTAAACTTTCGGTAAACTTGCTGTAGTGGCTGGAATGCCAGAGGTGAGGTTGTGTTGTTTCTCTTCTGAGCTGTGGATTCACCTGCTTCAGTTGTGTACTGGTGGGTTTTTGTTTATGCCAAAGAATGCATCTGGTGAATTGTTTGGCATGCTTGCAGAACTCAGCCATGTTTTCCACTCACTTTTACAGACTTAGTCTGGAGACTGCAGTAATCTACTTAGTAGTTAACCTTCTCATTAGGCTGGCAAATTTGTTTTTCACATCTCTGGAAACATTTCTTAAATACTAGGATGACATTGCAACAAACCCAGAATTGTTGAGGAGTTTGCAGGAGACGCAGGATATAAATCTTTTTTTTTAATCCAGGTTCCAAACTTGGCTGCTAGTCAAGCACATGCTGGACACGGCCTTGTATGTTGTGGACAACAAGAATAATTTTAGCTGAAATGCAAGTTGCCTTTTGCTGCCCTGACAGGACATTTTGAGTTTAACATGGAGACACTTGGTGAAAGATCATAGTTTGGTACATAGGTTCATTTTGTTCTTGGTCTCTGTTACAACTCTTAAGTACTACCAAGCATGAATATAGTCTGAGATACAGACACCTGTTGCCATATGATTGTCTTTGTAAATTTATCTAATTATTGCACATAATCGGCTACTGAAAATGTATCTAATTTTGACAAAAATATTATTTATGATAATATTAAGAGATCATCATGGTTTAACTAGGTATATATTGACAAATAATAAATAACATTTTAAAGAAGTGCAATTCACATCATACTCATTTCAAGGATTAAGATGCGTTGGTGCTTTCTGCAATCCACAGATATATTCAAATAGGAAAAAGGAAATTAAATATTTAGAATTTGGTCTGTATTTTTACAGGGAAGAAGGCTCAATAAAGGGAAATGAAACCGTATTCAAGTAGACCCTGAATTATGACTCCTTCTCACACTAAACAATCAAACTAAAAAAAATTAATCATTCCTAAAATTAGAATCTCTACATTTCTTCTCCATCTAGTGCCCTAAGCAGCATCATTAAAGAATTTAATCATAATTTGTGAAGGTAATACATGCCAATGTAGGTGCAAATGTTGTTGCAAGGAGGGTCATAATGTCTCTCAATACGTAGGTATAGATAGGGAAAATATTAAATGGTATAGATAAGGAAAATATTAAATGGTAAAAGTGGCATTTGGAATTGGTGTTACATGTGTGAGTCTCAAAATACAAGGAATGCACAGAAGTATAACTCTCAAGTGCTCAGCAATGAGCCTTCTTTAAACAATTTTATTCTTTCACTCTGGATGACGGACCAAAATGGCAAGTGGCCTCGGTGTCACAAGACAGTATCTTTTGGAAGAAGAGTTGCTTTTTCATAAGCTATGTCAGTCTTCTTTAAGAAAAAAATCATTGTGTATGTAATGAGAAGCAGGCATCCTAGGAAATTTTGTTATTTAGGATCTTGAGTAAAGGTTTGAAGATTGTCTTGTGTCAGGTTCTGTAGAGCAAAAGTAGTCTCATCTGGAAAGCTGCACTCCCACAGATGAGATTTACCCCTGCATTGCCATGGGTGTGAGAACTAGTTCCTACCTGATACAAAGGTAATGTGGGGTGACATTTGCTTTGACTCATTTCCTACTCCCATGTGCAGACCAAGTTTTAAAGCTAAGTTAGAATGCAGATAGGCTGCTTAAATCTATGGAGAGGAAACATTTAGATACTATTTCTATTTAAGTTGTTAGCATGTTTATCTCTTGAGAGGATAAGGATGAAGAGTTAAGCCTTGGTTTTGGCCCCAAAGCCTTCTTGTTGGAAACCCAAATGCAATGCTGTTTGTTCTGCTACTTACTGAGAAAAAGACAGAAATTCAACAGCTGCGAGCAACCCCACAGCTCAGTCTGTCACTGTCCTCTGTCTGTGCTTCTCTGTGACCACCTGGGAATTATGTCAGTGGGAATTTTTTTTTCTCCCTGAGGCAAGATCCTCCCCTCCCTCCAACCTTCTTTCTCATTGGGTTTCAGTAGCATTTAGAGTCTCTCTAAAATCATCCCTTTAGGCCTAGAGGCAAAGCGTTTAAGGCATGCTTTTTTTTTATTTCTTCTAGATACACAGAACTTTTCTGACACAGAATTATTATTATGGCACATAATTATGATTGGATGTCTTCATTATATGATTGCATGATATATAATGAGTAGCAAAAGCTTATTTCCTCTGCTCTTTGAATACTGAATTTCTGAGATTAATTAAGCTGATACTGAAAATGCTTTTAATTATATATGCTGCATAAACACCACTATTAAGATCAGATGAGATATTATTGCCTGAACAGTTTCAAATTTTTTTTCAAATACCCACTGTGTGTTTTATGTTACTTTCTAAAGAAATGTGGGGGTTTTTTTCTGGGGAAAAAACTCCCCAGACAGTGGATGAAATGATGGAGTACCTGAATATTTGCTGAAACACAGATCAGCTAGTTTGGTCTAATTGCAGTGTATAAAAGCAAGCCACTGTAAAATTAAGAACATTTTATTTCAATAAATAAATGCTTCCACATGTCTAACCCCTAATCTAATGTCTCTCCGTATGTAGGAAATTAATGAAGTATGTTTCCATCCTTCCCTCTGAAGCTACAGTCACCCCAAAATCATACTAATAGTAATGCCAGAAAGTATATAACCAATAGGACATCGTCAATTCCCCTGACTATTCTTCTTGATCTCCCTGTGCAATACTTCATATGCACCAGTACATAATTCTGATCCAGTGTCAGGCAGAGTCACTGTCTGTTTGTTTTATTTCCATAGGAGAGACCCACTAATGTAAGCAGGCACAGTGCCTGCTCAGAGAAACTGCTGATTGTCAGCATGAAGACAGCTATCAGCCGGTCTTGAAATAATGACAGTTGGCTTGTGGGCACACTCATCACCTGTGTTGTCCATGAATCTGTTTAAAGAAGCAATTACTGAGACTGGCTAAGTAATAGAAATTTATGTACTTTATCCATAATCAGATGCATTTCATATACTTAGTAAACTGGTGGAAACCCTTTGTGAAGAGAATTATAACTGGGTTTTGGTGACCGAGTTTGTGTAAGAAATCTCAGTTCACTGATGAAGGCAAACACCTCTGCTGAAATCATTTAGATGGAAGAAAGAATCTAAATTTTAATAACACTGAATTAAGTGATGTACTAACATAATGGAGTAGAGATCTTGCCATGTTTGACTTTTAAAAGATATGTTGGGTTTTTTTAAAGCTTGTCAATATGCAGGAGTAATGTAAATGAGGCAAAAAATGTTAGGTTTGTGCATTTGATGCATTATTCAGTGTTTGTGGAATAACGATTGCACACTAACAGCTGCAATTTCTACCTGTGATAAGCCATGCAGTTTAACTATGGGGCAACTCACTGTTATCAGTAATTGCATTAGTACTTTTACACATACAGTGTAAGTGTACAAAGTCTTTTTTGAGGCAATGAACCCAGGGGAAGGAATATATGAAGTGGATGGTTCTGTTTGTGACTTGGTAACAGTAGTGTAGTGATACTCATGGCAACTTACTTTCTAGCCCTTCTCTAGCATGGCCATTGTGTACTCCAGTTTGACAATTAGCCTCTAACTGTCCTTCTTTTGATGGCTTTTCTCAGAAGTCAGTCCTGCTTTTGCTTCTGTGTTTTAGAGACTTCCTTTGAATTCTACTTTTCCATTTCATCTCATGATAAAATGAGAGTGTGTGTCTGTAAATCATAAAAGGGCATAGTTTTGAATCCTATCTATCATCTCCATCACATCAGTTCACACTTATTACTGGTCTTAAAATGAAACATTACAAAACCAATTTGAAGTCTAAAACCCAGCCATTGTGCTGTGTCTTAAGTTCACAGCTGTATATGGCATAAGGAGTATTTTATTATCAGTTGAACATTAGACATTTAGAAGATTAACAACATGCAAAAGTAGTATGTGCACAAAAGAGAGGCAGGAAATCAGGACATGTACTTGAATTGTAGATGAGCATTTTTCATAGATGTTCTCAAAATCATGTTGTAGCGACCCCCTTCTAGTAAAAATTGCTCCAAGGAAAAAATTCATTTTTTTTTTAAAGTAACAGCCACAGTCTTTGCTGAGGGTTATTAAGGACAGGCTGTGTTGAGCATGATTTTAAAGGTGTTTTTCATCTGGGTTAGCCACATCTGAATCTACAAGCAATTTCTTCTCTCCCTCTTCTTTCCAACTTCAGTCCTCAAGAGATATCTTCTTGTAGGCAAAGAGGTAGGCAGAAAGAATAGGTGAAGTAACAGTTAATAAATAGCAGATGGTCTTGTGGACTTTCAATTTTATTGAATGTTTTTGGGGACATACGCTTAAATTAGCAAAAGGCAATAGGCAAGATAATTGTTGCTATATGTACTGAATATATGAACATTATATGGCAAAACCGGAGACTCTATCTTGTAGCACATGCTATAAGGCTCCTAATTTTCTGAAGAGAACTTCCTGGAAAGTGAGCAGAAGAAATTCCCAACATCTCATGTTCCATCTGAACATGAGAACACACTTTTTTACCGTGAGGCTGATTGAACACTGGCACAGGTAACCCAGAGAGGTGGAGTCTCCATCCTTGGAGATATTCATAGCCTGGCTGGACACAGCCCAGGACACCCTGCTATAGCTGACCCTGCCTGAGCAGGGTGGTGGTCTAGATCTGCAGGGGTACCTTCCACACATAACTGTTCTGTGATTCTGTCTCCTCCTTCAAAACTACAATTTTCTGAAAGGGAATTATCATAGTTGCTCACTCCAAAAGAAAAGCTCTTTTACTTCAGTCAAGGAAATCAGTTCAGTGATTGTAATGCTTAGAAAGAAGGACTTTAGACAAAACACTGCAAATGTCACTCTTCTTGGTGGTACTCTAAGACTCTTTGATTTATGGAAGTGACTGCCAGTTTGATCATGAACAGCAGAATTTTGTATAAATGATTCAAGTGTAAATGATCATTTGACTGAAATTAAGTTCTATACAAAATGTTGCATAGAAAAGCAAAACAAAAGGACTACAAGTTATAAAATACTAAGCAAAAAAAGAGTAGGCATCTTGCCTGATAGTTAATATGACAAGATGAATGAGGAAATGTCATTGTCATCTCACAGGTCACAGTGCTACAAGTGACAGACTGTGACCTCTACTTAACAGCTGTGAAAGATATACTGTAGATAGTGAAGCATTCATTCAGTATTCTAGAAACAAGCCATCAATGATACCTTCTTGAAAAAAACACCGTCCCTCAAGCTCTTAAGATCATCCGTGTGTGTACATGCAGACACAATTTCTAGGTTTGAATATGATGAGAAAATATCTCAAGTGTAAAAGTAACACCTGATTTCCTCTATTTTCAGTTAGCAGGGAAGCCCACATATTTTCACACTGAGGCCCAGGTACATGGTGGTCCCTGTTATGCAAAAAGCCAGAAAGCTTCCGGTCTTCCTTTTTTTCAGGACCTGTCCATGTTTGTAAAGACTGAGGAATGAGCTGAGGCAGAGATGCTCTCAACTTGAGATAAGCACCTAGCCACAAAATCTGTGCTGAATACTGGCTGAATAATGAATTACGTTGTCACCTTTGGATGAAATATGTTAAACATCAGTCAAGATGTTTTAATGCTGCTAATAATAGCGAGTGGTTGAAAAGATAATCTTTTATGAATGGTTCAGAATGCAAACTGGTCAACTTTGACAGTTAAATAACTACTGTTTTCATCACTTTGTGCTGAAGTGCTTGAGAAATTTTGTTTTGGACCAGTAGAAGACAAAAAAATGTACATACAAGTTCCTAGTCATGACAACAGCTTTACAACCAACTTAATGATTCTGAGGAAATTGGTCTATTTATTTTTTTTCAGTCACCCTAGACCACTTTGCAGAAGCATGTTTCTTGCAGTAACCTCTTGGTTCATTCATCTGTTCTATCCATCCATAAAAAAAAACCCTCAAATGTTTATTACCTACGATAAAGGCATTCATCACGTAGTGTTGGATCCACCAGTCCGAATTCTGCAGAGCAGTGCTGCGCTTTGGGAACAGGCCCACTTCGGTAGAGGTGCTCCAATTACTGAAGTAGCATTCAGTGTGCAGAGTGCGAGGCTGGCATGGCTGATATTTATTTCCTGTTCTGCGGAGTTCTGTGAGCTGACTGCTTCTAACAGGCCACAAACTGAGATAATTGTACAGCTCTTATTAGAATATCGGCTCTGCATAAACTACTTATCCTCACAAATCCTTGTGGTGCTGTTTTTCAAAGGATTCACCTTCTATGTGATATCCATGGGATGTTGTCCGTGGCTGGGTGGTAACTAAATGGACAACTGATGGCATTTACTTTTCTTTGTTCATAGGCAAGACTTATGAAGCAACACTTTGAAAGAATGTAACAAAATAACCTCCAGAGCAGAATTTTAAAAGAGCATGCCCAAAATTTCAAATCTTTGAGATCTGTGTAATATACACATTTAATTTTCACTACTGCACATTTTAATTTGGTGGTATTTATAGGTTAGATGTATTTTTCCTACTGTCATAGAATCATTTAGGTGGGAAAAGACCTTTAAGATCAAGTCCAACCATTTTGTCCTTTGTCATCTTCATGCAACAGTTGAAGAAAACAGCCGAATTTAGTCCAGTACAGTTTTCTACATGGTTTAGTTCTTGTGATCTTGCATTTTAAAGTGGTAGATAATTGGCAGAAGCAGAACATACCGAAGGCTGTTGTGCTCTTAAGTTCTAACCAGAGTGACACGGTCTGTGAAATTCAGGAGAAATGTGCCTTGCTGTTATTTCTGCAAGATGCACTTAAAGCAGAAGTAGAGCCACACTTTGCATTCAAAATTCACTCATAGGTTGAGGAACAGGAATCAGTCTGAATTCCCAGCACTGAATAGTACAAATTTTCTCAAATTTCCTGAGGCAGTCCTCTTTAGTGCTTGAATATACACAAGGCACAGGGGGCCATCCTTGCAATAAATTATGAAATACAGTGAAACACTTCATCCTAACATAATATGAGAAATCTGTACTTCTGGGTAGACAGAGGACTGGAGTGTCTAGCATGGAAAAATCCTCCTTGGAGTTTCTAAGTTCACAGTACCACTTGGCAATTCCACCTAGCCAGAATTAGCAGAGTTCCTTCAATTCGGAAATCAGACTGTATCCATGCATGTAATCACAGCATCAGAGTTACTAAAGGAATGCTAATTGCTCACAATTTTGAAAAGCTGCATCTTCATTTTTGGTGCCTTTTTTTCTACTGCTTTTCTTAGAAGTTGCTTTTGAGTGATAGCACCCAGGCAGGGAATTATATGTTGCATCTAATATGTCATCTTTGATAGGTGCAGGTACCTGAAACAGTTTAGCTGTATTTGAGCAGTTCTTAGCTTCAGCCTGGCTGGTTGCCTCAATTACGGGTTGTGTGCTTTTGAAGAAAAGGCAGCTGGGAGGTCACTGTTAACCAAAACAGTTGGCCAGTCTGTGTGCCAGAAGGCAGTGCAAGGCTTGCGAGGCTCCATCTGAATTTGCTCTTGACCTCAGAAAACCGAAGTAACAAACTGCAGGACCGGGTTTCCCTTGTCTACCCTTAGAGATAGATTACAATCTTCTGTACTCCTTTGGACCAACATAGGGACCATTCTGCCTCTCTTCGGGAGAAAGTTAAAAATTAAATTAATGGAATTTATTCTTAAGCTTGTTGCTACACCTCGATTTATTGGCCTATTGTATCTTCTAATTGATAGGAGATGAATCCTATCAATTGGGATTGGTCTTACAAGCAATCTTTTCCCCCTTGACTATCACTTTTTAAGTATTTGTCTAGTTACATCTTTGCCCTTTCCAATCATGTATTTTTAGCATGCTTGCAGAATGTAGACAGAATAAACTTTATTTTTTTGGGGAGTACGATTTGTTCTTTTGTGTCTCAGAAGATTTAAAAGGTTGACCAAGAATTACAGTTCTGTTGACTACACTGCTTTATACATTTGTATAGCTTCCCTGTCTCTTCTACAATAGGCATTTTGCGTATCTGTCAAGTGCTCAGGAAAATTGACTCATTTATGTTTTCTCTTTCCCTCTCACTAGTCATTTACGACCATCTGAAATGGATGTGTGTTTGCAGCAAAGAAGAACTCAAATTCACTAATTGATGCACAAATATGCTCATTTACATGCAATTTTCAGTTTTTTTAGAAATGCATCTATTTGCATAAATAAAACCTCTTTCCCAAATATTAGTGTGAACAAAAGCAGTTTTCATGGATGCCAAAAAGAAGTGGCTGAATAGAAAAGCCAATCCAGAATTTGCATAATAGTTACTAATTGTTTTCCTTGCTATTAGCCTGTCTCTGCTTAATAGGCAATATTGGCTACTATTTCATTTCTAGATACAGTTTGATACAAGAGTTTTGACCTACTGTAGAGGATCTTAATAGTTTAGCATATCTAGGTGTGCAATTCTAGGACTTGGCTTCTACAGGAGTGTGGTGGAGAAACGATACTGATGGAGCCTGGTGTTTGGCCCCTCGGTCTCATCATGATGTAATCAGAGCAAGACTTCTCACCAGCAACGTACTTCCCATAGCATGGTAGAACTCAAAAATTACTTATTCTCACATAACATTATGAAGTTGAGAAAATATCTGTTTTCTTTTGGGGAAGGAAGATGCATCTTCCTTGCAGCCAACTGACAGCTTTGCTTTAATGCATTGTTCTTTAAAAAAGGAATTGCTAAAGCCTCCAGAGAGATTATGGGACACACACTGCTTAAATAAGGAATAAATAAATAAAACTCCCACTACCTAGCTCAAGTATATTTAATCAATTTCCTTTGTTTAGAAATGCAGAGAAAGATCTGACATGTTTTCATTGTTCTTCTTTGTATTTATTGCAGTGTTCTTCTGTTAAAATGTATTGGTCAATATGGCTCAGGATCATTAAGTAAGACTAAGCTATCAACCAACTTCAGAAAACAGAAAGCAAAATTAGGTTTTCCGGCCAGAGGTTTACTCAACAGAGAACTCTGTTGATTCTCCATATAAAAAAAAAAACGAAGAAGAGTAAACCAAGTATGTTTTATTCTGGAACAAAAAGGATAGTTGCTTTATTTCAAGGATGTTCTGGTGCACCTTTATAACTTCACTGTTAAAAACTAATTGCTTCATTTCAGTGGATTTCAACACATGCTGCCCAGAGAAGTAGAAGGGAACAGGGAAGATAGAATAAACCATGCTTTACCTTCATCATGGAACCACAACAAAGGGACTGACCTGAATTATGAAACACTTGTAATTAATTTATAATATGCACTGTGAAATAATTCTGAGTAGCTATTCAGATTTATGTGTTGGAAAAGATTCGTAAAACACAGGAGAGAGAAAAAGTCAAACCACCTGTTTGCAGTTTTTTTTATTAGGAAATCTAGGTGGGATCACTTTTAAACTCAGGTTTGTCTGTGAGCATGGGATAAAGTCTGGTTTGTGAAACAACAGTTATTAATAGAATAATTGTATTTCCTAAAAAAAAAACCAAAAACCAAAAGAAAGAGGGTAATTTTTGCCAAATTTGGCTTCCAAAGCAAATCTCAAAGATTTGCAATTATTCTTGAGAGGAATGTTAGATTTGTATTTTAAGGATCAGTTTCTGGAGAGAATCTGCTGTGTTTCTGTAAGATTTATATATAGTGCACATACGGAGAAGAAAACAGTGTATGGTCTTCTCATCTAATATTCTGAAATACTATATTTAGGGATGTAATGTCTTACGCAATAGGTCCTCATCCCCTTAAATCTAGCATTGCTTCAGAAAGTTGGTATTCTTTATAATTAAATGTTATTTCTAGAGTGCCAGTTTTGGTTCTAGTAGCCTGAAGCTGAGTATACCTTGGTAAAAGTTTGCTACATCCCTGGTCCAGATCAGCTTTTCTGTTACTTGGGAGGGCGATGAGCTTGCTTGGGAAAGGATGTTGCCTCGTGAAGGTGTAGAGTATTTAATCACAATTCCTCTTTGTACTGTGGATCCTAAAGTCGCGGTGAAAAACTGGCAGATGATAGAAGTCGTACTGCTGGCTCTTTGTCTATATTCTTGGGTTATAGAGATGTCATTAATGATACCTTCAGTCTCATCTATAGCAGCATTCATAATTCCAGCCAATTGAGAGGGGGAACTTTCTTTTCTCATCTGTAACTTTCTTCCTCTCTCTTGCCTGTACTTCCTGCTTTTCACAGTAGTAGTTCTAGAAGAATTTCAGGAAGTGAATCTATTATCAGTCTTTACAGATGTTTCTTCAACTTGCCCCTTTCTGAAGCAAATCTGTTTCCTTTAAAGATGCAGTGCCCCTTTCCGCTGCCCCGATGATAATTCAAAATCTCTTAGAGCAGTGCTGCAACTGATTTCAGAAACATCTTTATAAAGTTATGGTTGAACATGTGTAGCTATGTTCCTGTCTTTTCAGGAAAAGTTTGACATTGTGGTTTCCTTCATAAGAAATGTAACTCTGTTGAAAAGGAAACATATTTTCCTTTTAAAAAAGTATGCCACGAAAAAAGCCACAGAAGGGACAAAACAGTACGGCTGGAAGTATCTCTGTGTAACAAGGTCTACTGCCCCACTGGTCATTCCTGGGCACAGGCCACACATGAATTTGTGTGCCTTGTAACCCCTATGTCTCACCATGCACACAGGATGATTATGGTGGATTTTTGTATCATGCTTTTCTCGGTAGATTTCAGAATGTTTAACAAGAGAAAAAGGGTTAGTGGTATCATTCCCAGCGTGCAGAGGGAGAAACAAAGCAAGAAAGAGTTAAACATCTAGGAAAAAAATGGCAGAGTGCAATGTAAGATTCAAGTCTCCTGAGACAGATTTTTCTGCCACTCAATTACATTATGTTGCCATTTATGATGAACCTTTTTTAGAAATATAAGGTGAATTGAAGCAATATAGATGAGGTTTAATTTCTTCGTTGACTAGTGACGTTCATCCCTTTTTTGTTGGTTGCATTGTCCAAGGTGCCAAAAATATTTGATGCAATCTCTTTTTCTAGAAGATGTTTCTAAACTATTGATCATTTTAAAAACATTGAAGATGAGTAAATCACTTGCGATTATTTTATTTTCATGTTTTGTTGTCATTTAGCAATACTGGTCTAAAGGCTTCACTCTCTGCAATTTTTAATTTAGTGTAGATAACAAAAAGATAAATGTTTTTACATTTCATGCTAGCAGAGGTCACCATCCCTATTAACCTTTTGGACCAATGTGTCATTCAGCTTGTTTGTTTTGGAGGTATATGCAGTGCAGTGTAAACAGGAGGTATTGGAGCTATTGCTACTAAACACCTCATGTACCTAGATCTCTAGATAGCAGAACAAATTGTTTTGCTTTAATCTCCTCATTCAGCGATCATATTTTAAAGCATGAAAAAATATGATCTAAAAATCAAAATTTACAAATACAGTATTGGAAAGATTAATCATCCTGTGTTTCATTCATAGTGATTTCATATGATGAGATTTGCTTATTTTTATTCTTAGAAGTATTGGGTTTTTTTCTTCTGCATAATGCGACTATTAATTTAGGGCCTAAAGACCCATATTTTTTAATTTCTTGTCATGAAACACACAGTGAGCTTTTCTACCTAAGTATTAATTAAGATAAAATGTAAGTTAGCTAATTGTAAGTGTAATTTATTTATTGGAACGTATTAATTCTGTGGAAAAATGAAGCTACCAGTTTTGTTTTATGTGAACTGATCTTCCACAGCAGACGCCAGTAGGCCTGATGAGTTTTCCAAGAGCAAGCTTATTAAAAAGGGGGACAAACAAACAAACAAGCCTACAAAACCTGATCCTGTATTTTTACTGAGAATTTTAAGTAGCAAAAAGTCAGGATAAGGGTATGGAAAAGTGCCCGAGAAGTACTGAACTGTGTGCCGTGATTAGATGTAACTTGCCCTCCTCCCCATTGTTGGCGTGTAGAGGTGCATGCTGCCAGGCTGTGCGCACCAGCCTCTCGATGGTGCAGTTCTGCGGTTGTGATAGGAACACAACATCTCCTTTATCCCACACCTTGCTTAACATTGGGGATCACATGCGTACACTTTCTCTACAAGCTAGCTCCATTCCTCTTGCTCTGTAGTTGCAGGTCTGAACTAGATGCATCTCACATCCCTTGAGCAAATCTAAAATCCTGAGGACTGAACGAGAGCTTGTTCTTCTAATAAGGATGTATCTCAGCTTCTCTTCTTTGGAATATTTGGATTAAAATAGCCAATCAATTCCACCAGTTCTCTTTCCAAGTCTATGGTATCTTGTGTGCTTTTTTAACAAATACAACATAAAACTGTAGCATAAAGTATCAGGAATAACAGGATAAGTAAAGAACTAAATTCAGATTAAAGTCTCTTGGTACCTTTTCTTTTGTCTGTATGCCATTAGTATAAATGATCATTATCATAATTAAACAAAAAAGGCACTGTGTGAATTTTACACTGTATTCCCTTGATGATGCTGGAGAAACAATATGCATGAAATCAGATTTTATAATAGCTATTATATAGTAGTAGTAGCTTTCACAGTTTGCTGTAAAAGTCTTTGGTAGTTGTGCAGTTCATAGTAAATTAATCTCTTGCTTCTTAGTTCACTGTATATTTTGAGACTATCAAATGAATATTTACAATTATGTTTTTCTAATTCCTCTAGCCATTGTTGTGCCTGGATTGAGCTAAATATCACATCTTCACCTCATAATCTTGTTTGTCCCTGAATGTGGCGGAGTCTATCTTGCGTGTTTCAGGTGATTTGTAAAAATCCTGCTGAATGTAGTGGAAGGGCCAGGTCTTAAATAGTCTTAAATCTTTTTTTAATTATAGATTTGTAGTTCTGTTGCTGCAACAACAGAATAACAAAGAAAAGCTGTACCGCTCCTGTTACATGACTGCTGTCACCACTATAAGCAGTGGGTATAGAACAGACCCATGTATGCACTCAGCTGTGATACTGAAAGAATCATGAGATGGCAACAATTTACATAGATATACAGAATAATCCTCGAGTTCATTGGGCCTATTTCCCTACCTTATCATGTGATCAAGGTATTTTTAAGATGTAAAAGAGTATTTAATACTATACATTTTTGGGACTTTCATAGCATTATTTCTTGGTTTTGAAACTTTTTTTAGACAATACTATGTCATCATACAAAGTGATGAATAGTTTAAACCTAGTTTTATAAAAAAACCTGTATATATAGCATAAACCAGTTTGTTGTTTATAAATGGTGGCAAGAATCTTGTGAAGCCTTTTCTTTGTGCAAAATAATGGCTGCTGGCATATTCATTTAATGAAAAATGCCTTCCTCTGGGAGAATGAGTAATGCATCTTAATTAAAGACCTTTCATGTATTTGAGATAGACAATAGACGACATGTTTTAGGTTCCCCTTTTGGACATTTTTTCTTTGGAAAGTAGGAAATGCAATGACATTTCTGATATGACTGTTCAGGCTAAGAGAGCTTAAGAGCAATAACTGACCTATTTGCATTTTTGGATGGAAGTGAGTTTTTCCTGTAAATAAATGGCTGCGAAAAAACTCGTGGGAAATGATCCAAACCAGTGATACTTGTGTAGCTTATGAACAAAGCAGCCCATCTTATGAAGTTGTTTGGAAAAAAAATTTTCTGCATGCTCATGACTACAGAAGGTAAGGTACCTTATCAATACACACAGTGTGGTATTTCTCTCAGAAAGACTCTTACTGGATCTGTAAAGTATCACCTCTGACCAGGGATTTGTCTTTCATGACTGGAGGATCCTCTTTGAGGACTGAGAACTGTCCCTGCTCACTGCAGAGTGTTGGACTAGATGACCTCTAGGTCATTCTATGATTCTATGAACTGTTGGCAAGAGACGGGATCCAGTTGTCAGAGTGGGGTTAGAGCATTGTTGCCAACAGATGGAAAACCTGAAAACACAAACTGTAAATTTGGCATGAAGAGAGAAGGTGATTATAACCACAGTTAAGTGAGGAAGCAGTCGACAGGCTTGAAAAGCAAAGGGTGCTGGGTAACTGGAGTTGAGACTTGCAGGGGAGATCAAGGGCAACAAGGTGAGCTTCTACCACAAAGGGAAAATGTGGGCCTGCTGCTGGATGCAATGGGTGTTTTAGTGACAGCGGGCACACTTAAGGCCGAGAAATTTAATGCCTTCTTTGCCTCAGTTTTCAGCAACTTCTTTGGTTACAAAAAAGGTGGTCAGTAGTGTGAATGATAAAGCTCTGAAGGCGTTACAGTTGAACTGCGCTTCTGAAGTACAGGGAGGTGGGTGGACAGTATCTGTACTGCCCTTTTAGTAGAGAGGGGAAGTGAATTCCTAACAATTTATGGTGGGAAAGGGAGACATTGTTAGATCAGTCTCTTTGTCAACAATCAACAGACACCATGAGGAATCTTTAAAAGCAGCATGTGCTGAAAGTATAGCACATGCAATGTATATGTTCTGCCAATACAGTTTTCCACTCTGGTTATTACTTACAGGAAAACAAGGCTGTACTGCACAGTAACTGTAATGGGCCCTAGACCTGCCATTGTCTAAGCAAAAAATCTGTTCACTTGTTGTACCTTGTTCAAGCTGCACTCTAATGAATTCCATTGAGAGGCTGTGGGAGATGGAGTGCACAGGGGTGTCGAGGAGCAGAAGGAGCTCATTGCTCCACTGCTTTTCTTTCATTAAGTATATGTATGACCTGTCCAAAATAACCATGCTTGTGTGCATGAGAAAATCACGTAGTTAGAAAATCTTCATGCGGTAAACTGTTTGAATTTAGGAATTCTTGGAGGCAATCTGGAGAGTACCTATTTCATGCAAGAGAAAAAATTAAGCTAGTAGGTCAAGAATAAAGCATGCATGACATGAGTAAATCTATATCAACTGGTTTCATCAGTGTGACAGGATACATAGAAAAGTTTGTTAACATTTCTTATTATTATTTGGTTTGAAACAAAATAATCTTTCTCTCATAAAGACCTTTAAGTGTCTAACATAAACATGCTGTGTTCCTTACTAAACATTTGTGTGTGTTCTATTTTCTGGCTCTGGATATACACTATTCTTTAATTTCAAAATGGCTATCCCTGTTTGGTGACCCTGCCTGCTCTTAGTGGCATCTACCTCCTTTCTTCCATCACCTGCAGAATTAAAGAGAAATACTAATCTAACAACAGAATTTCAGACATGGAGCTAAACAAGCTTAAATTCTCATGTTACACTTATTGTAAAGATGCTTTAATTTTCATAGTTAATGATAGTTGCTAGGCAGAGCAAAGGTTGTCCTACAATCAGAACAAGATGTTTTTTTATATTAATCTCTTACCATATTAGAAGTGATAAATTTATGCCTTTTGAAGAGCACTTTAGTGATTAATTGAAACTAACATGCAAAATATCCACAGTAGTATTTGCAGTTCTCAAAATCTGATTATCTTTGTTCTCCAGCATCTCTCTTCACTGTCTTTATGTGCCTTCTGTTAGCAGACACCATAGAAGTGACCAGTAATAACAGTACAGACAGAATTGGGAGACACTGTTATTATGTAGTAGTTAGAACTGGAACAGGGTTTACGGTATGGCACTGTTCACTAGGATCTTTTATTTAAATTACCAGGTTGGAGAGCCCTGGTTCTGTGGTGAAGAATCAAAAATAGTGACTAGACACCAGATTTTAAGGGTTACCACCCCTAAGTATTTACAGAAGGATTTCCAGGGCAAACAAGGCGCTTACCTCATATGAAAATCATCACGACTATGGTGCACAGATTTTTTGGAAATTGCATCTGACCCCTCTACACACTGTTTGTCACCAAAATGCTTTTATAAATCTGGCCTTGGATGTTGGTTGGTGCAGATGCCATTTAATGATATATGCAGGTTGATGTGGTGCAGCTTGTCACTGAAAGCCATGGGAATTAATTCTTCTTACTCAAGCTTTTTGGAATATGTTTTCCAAAACAAACATCTGAAAATGAAAGAGGAAAAGAAAACCATAGTTTCTGTGACAGCTATGGTTAATGAAAATTTAAGACAGAATATAATTTCTGTATGTCATACTAGTATTTTTAAGGAAAGAAGTTCATTTATTCATTACTGTATTAATGGACTGTTCATTATAAATAGAAATAACATTATATTCTCCTACAGCCTACTTAGCTGATGCTAGTTAATTGTTATTTTTATTATGTTATGTCTGATATCCTCACCTTAACAGCATTTAAGGCAATTTGTAAATATTCTTCTGCTTTTGGTTAACTGGGTAGGACTTGAAATGCTCCATAGATTCAAAATTACAGACCGTTTTCTCTTTGTTGTTAATATGAGCTACACATAACTGCTATACCAAGTGCCATGGGCAGAGCAGGATATAGCCTTAATACATCGTATTAAATGTGATATTTTAGAAAATATTTCACTGCAAGGAGATACTTCATTTAAACCAGCAGTGACATTGTATTTAAGTTTTGTTTTCTTTCAAGAACTAAAAGTGTGTTTTGACAAGAATTTTACACATAGAAATACTAATAGCATGCTAATTGCACTCAGAAGCTCAGAAGGTTTAAGATAACCCCTTTTCCTATTCTGAGTTACAATCAGCCTTCAAAATTAATGTTGTTTAGGAGACATCGTTAATCTGCCTTGTGTTTATTCACTTTAACAATAAGATTAGTTCAGGATTCCCTCAGGCAGACTTTAATAATGATTTGTCACTTTTGGAAAAGGACCTTCCCATTTATTAATTTGCTGTGATTTTGGCTTCAGTGGTTGTATTTTTCGAACATACAGTGTTTTGCCTGATTAAATTTTTCCTAACATGTTTGTGTTCCATTTGTTGTATGGCAGAATGTCAAGACTCTAGAGCCATATCAAAAATTCTGAGAATCAGTTGGGCTTAACTCTGGAGATTTTATTTCACAGCTGGTAATTCTAGACCTTCCTTGGTGTAGCTCTCTTGGAGCGTGATGCTGGCTGAGTAGAGAGCAATGATTTTCCCGATCGTAGGATGCCTGCTGTACTCCTTTCAGGAGAACCTCATGGGCTGTGCTGTGCCGTGAACTGTGACTGGGAAGACAAGGTGGAGCATTTGCCAAGAGACATACCCAGTGGCCAAGCAGCGGGAAGCTATGACCGCTTGCGTTAAATCCATGAAAAGCAAAGGAGCAGAAGGGAGAAGGAGATAGTGCAACTCATGTTGCTCCCCACTCCAAGTAGAGATCTTCTGCCTTAGGTAAATAAAAGCGCTAAGGAAACTTCTGGATGTACAGAGAGTGCTGAACAGCAGTGGATATCACAAGCATCTTTTCTGTGTGGCAAAAGGAGTCCGTTATTCAAAGAGAGAAAGGGATGGGGAAATCATTATAGTTGGGAGAAATTTTAAAAGGCTGGAGAGTGTGAAAGATTACAGTATATATCAACTTGTGCACAAGAGAAAAATGGTGACAAATTTTCAGGAAACTTTTGACCACCTCTTCTTAATCCTGTGAATGAGGAAGTGGGTCTTCACTTCTTACTGGCAAGGGTCAGATCCCAAATAAAGCTTTGAGTCTTTGTAATTCATACTTCTTTATACTGTCTTGATGACACCTGAGAAAATAGTCTGGACTCACAGCATGTCTTACCTAGATATTTGCATCCGCTTCTGGGTTTCCACCTGCTCGTAGGCTGGGATGTTATTTTCATTGCTTCCCCAAGACACTGCTCTATATTCCAGGTACACTGCAGCTTTCTCTCATCCTGTAGCAATTATTTTTTAAGATTGTAAGATACTTTGGCTTTATATTGAAGTGTTACCAGGGTGGGCACAGTTGAGATTTTTTGATGTTTTAAGTAGTGATGTTTTAATAGTAGTAAGTCTGCACCGAACACAAGGCAGCCTGATAATTTTGGATTGTGAAATCGTAGACTGAGTACAGAGCCTTTCAGTGACTGAAATCTAGCCATGCTAACAAGCTTTGCAAGGTGGAGGAGGGTCAGTTCCCTAAGTCCCTCTGAAACTGGTTTTTATCTGTTTTGCTCACTGTGAGCTATGGTCAGCATGATGTTAAAAAATGTTAGTAGGACTGAAGGCTGTTTTCAACTCCAAGGTATGTAAAATATCTCTAATTTCTTCTTAGTAAGTACACATCAAATCATATCTTTGAAAAAAAAAACCTGAAATGCAGTGATTACATGAGTGATCACATACATGCTGGATGTATAGCTATATATCATCAGCTTACCAATGATGCATAAGATTGAATTCTAGATGTTATTATCTCCTTTTTCATAGGTAATATGTATTTCTTACACTATTTTAAGATTATAGCAATGGTTTTATGAGTCATACTAACTTTATTATTAGCAGTATCAAGCAGAGTATCAAGGCAAAAGGGGAGGAAAAAGAAGAATTTTGAGCCAGGGCCTGAATCTGTGTTATTTTTAGCACTTTTTCAAGTTACTATTCATAACTGCCAGAAACTGACAAGCAGGAGAAACACAGTGTGAATCAAGATGTTCAGTTGTCATCTGTTCACATTTTTAATTTGTGAATTTGACATGCAAATAGTTCTTCTGCCGCTGGTCTTGGTGTTGTTGAATGATGTAGGCACCCTTGCTGATGCATTCATCATCAGCTATATGGGGGCTTTGGTCTAAAATAAATTGGTGACTTTCTGTATATACTAGCCATTAAATGATGACCCCTGTGGAACTGAGGATAAGACATCCTCTGTTGAATGACTAAGGATAAGACATCCTAACGTGTGCTAGTTCTCTGTTATGAATGTGCTTGTTTATAATAGGTCAAAAACAGATAAAGGAGGAGTTTTCAAGAGAAGTTTTAAAAAAAGTAAGCAGTATTTATTCTTTATGTAATCCTTAAGTGGGAAAATAGTAAATAACCTACCAAAGAGAATGCCTCTCACTCTCTCGTAGTCACCAAGATATTCAGCAAGAGAAAAAAAGTTCACTTGAATGAGGCCATTATTTTCTGGCTTCCCATCACAAACCTTTGTCCTGTGCCTACTTAGCACAGAGAATGAAAAACTAAAGATCTCAAGGACAGTGCTGTCCAGTGCTTCATTTCAACATAATGCCTGTCAGTGTAACTGCCAAAGAAGAAATAGAAGACTTACACAGAATAGAGGGAGATGTGTTAAAAATTGACAGTTATACCAGAAAAGAAAACTGAATAATTTTGTAGAAGAGCAAAGATACAGAAGGAGGAGCAGAGTAACTAGGAAAAGAATGCAGTGGAGATTGATTATTATAGTTAGGAGAGAATTTAATTGTCTTGGAAGTTTGGAATGAGATACAAATGAAAGAGAGGCGAACAAAGAAGTAAATGGAAAGAGTGAATTTAGCAAGGAAAACCAACCATAATTTACTAAGAATGGAAATCAAAATACCAAGATTTTGTATTAAGAGGTATAATAGTTTTATAATATGCTTTGTAGAATGTACCAGACTACAACAATCTCATATATTCCAGAAGGTGATTGAAATATTTCTACTTGCCATTTCTCCAAAAGCTTTTTTTTTAACATTTTCTTGTCATATGGTATTTTTCCATATGGTCAAAAGATTTTCCAGTGTAATGTGTATGAGTACTGAACAGTGGGTATAAGTGGGGTTTAGCAAGATCTATAGAAGAGTAATCAGTGTCTATTCTAGATCTGAAAAGAATCTAACCTGTGTCCTGAGATCCAGTAGCAGAATCTGCAATAATCACAGAAGGGCACATGAAATTGTTTTATTTCTTAAGTCATGACATCTGTTGATGGGTCCAATCAATGGAACAAGATCCCTGAGCTGCAAAATGTTCAGAATTACTCACAATCAGGATTTATTGCACACTCCTATTAATCCAATTTTATCTGAAAAAATTTTAATTCCAGTTGATTGCTTGGGATAAGTGCTAGCCTGAAGTAAATGCTGTCCAGCGTATGGATTGTGTCAGCAGTCCCACTGCAGGCCAGAGGATGGTTCAACACGTGTCTCTGAAGCTCGTTGCCTTGGCACTGCTGGGAAGAAAAAGCAATATTGTCTGCTGCCTGGAAGTAGCAAGATTCTTTTTGTTTGTTTTTGGTTTTTTATCTGAGAGGGAAACAGCTTCCACATTTTGTGTGGAGTAGTGGGAAAATGGTTCCATTGTCTCATCATCTTCTGAAAGGGATGTTATTCCAAAAGCCTCAGCAGCTGATCTGGGGAAGAAACAGGAAAACATGTTGTATTCTGTATCATAGCTGTGCTCCAAATTTACTGGATTTTTTTTAAAAAGCTAGTTTAACATTTTCCTCTGTGAATAAAATTAGCATTACAACTTTTTGACAACAGCTGTTGCTTTATTTAGAAATAACAAATAGATTTCAAAATCTGAGACATTTTCCTTCCCAAGTCACCCTTCATTCTTCATACAGTACCTAAAATGATCATAAGGGTTGCTGCTGGTTCACGGAGCTAATGAATTGGATTTTTAACTGTGTATTTGCTACAGCTTATGACTCTCAATTTGGAAGATAAATGAAATGCAGAAAATGGGTGGAGAAACAGTGTTCTCCTATTTTCATTCACTTGTTTGATGGTGTGTTAGGGATTGATGTTTTAAAAGATTTTTGGCGTTAAATATATGCAGGGGTGGGCCTGTACTGATTTTTTAATTATTGTTGTTATAAATAGCCAGTAAAAAAAAAATTCCACTTTTATTGGGAAGTAATATTGATATTTTAGTCTAAAGTTAAATTAACTTCTACAAAGTAAGCAAAATATGTCTTCAAAAATATCTGATGGTCTTGATCTTGTGAAGGGCTAAACCTTCAATGCTGTATCTGCCTTGCACTATTTTATTTCTATTGTATCCCAATAGTGTCTCGAGGCTTCAGTTTTGATCAAGAACCTGGTATGCTGTATGCTGTACAGAAAACAAGACTATCAGGCCATCTGTATATGCCGTCTGAAGGGTATCTTAATAAAAAACTGCCATTTAAATTGTATTTCAGGTGATCAATAAAATCAGGCCAAATTGGAGCCATTGCAGTCCTGCTAGGCGTTCATCCACTCTTTTCCTAATTAATGCACATGGACCATTTGATCTTTGTTATTTAATTCCAATAGAACAGAGCAGAACAGATTCTTTCCAGAAGAGTCAGATGGTCAGGATTGCTTACTGGGAGACTAGCAAACTGAAGCAGAGCAGGGACTTAAAATTATACCCTGCTGGGGTTATACCCTAACCACAGGTCTGCTATTCTGGAAAGTACCCTTTTCTCTGTAATTTCCTGCCAAATGTTACACTGCGGTAGGCATACTGTAAGGAAATGCCATCTGCCCATTCGGCACCCTCCTCCTTTGGATCTTTTGCTCTTTCGGACCTTGAAGATTCTTGAAAAGTGTCAGTTTTGTGATGGGTTCTGGAATGTAGTCACCAAGTTAATTTTGCTTAGCAGGCTACATTTTGGGTATGGCAATGTTCATCTTGAATAAAATGTTAGTATGGAGTGCCTGTTGCCCATACCCTCACCACTGTGAGTAGGGATTTCAAACTGAGCCATGGGTTGTGGGGTTTTAGGTAGCTAAATGGCTAAATAGTCGAAAAAATGCTGGGGTTTAGATTACTTTTTTCTTATTTGAGTTAAAGTGAATGACTACTGCAACTCCTTTATGTGTAAGCCAGAGATATGACTGTGCTGTCGCAGTAGATGGGAGGATTAATGACTCATGCTAATAGCATGCTTGGAATATGCTGTTTGGAAGACTGTAAATGTCCAAGATGAACTTGAAATGATCTGAGGTGAATGCTCTGACTGGGCATTCTTCAAGCTGTACTGTTCACAAGCCCTTATTATGTCTACCTTTCAGCTGATATGCCAGACTTGCCAGTAGGCATGGCTCTCTGCTCTATCAGGGTAGCACAGAACTCTCTGCAGTTTAAAACCTATTTGTGCCTTGGTTTTACCACTTGCAGTATGCCACTAGATTGAATGTTTATTATCAGTCTGTTTGCCAGAGGGTTTATTTAAGCTTTGGAAGTTTTGACACAAAGGGATAGAGGTGATAGTCACCAATAACATTTCACTGTCAAAAATCAGGACTTGTAACAATAGAGTTCGTTAGACGATCCTAAAACAGGGAGTAATTGCCATCACACAGTTGGTTTTTTTCCAATAATACCATGCTAAAGGCATGGCATTAATGGTATTTGGATAATTTGTTTTAACCCATCAACTGCAACACTCACATCTTACATAATCAAAGACATTTTTAAAAAGATAAAATGGATGTTTACATATGAAAAGTAAAGAAAAAAGTAATGAAAATCAATCCTCTTTTTTACAAGCTCATTATAACATGAAGCTGTGGATTACCATGCTGCACATACCCATTTTGCTCACAGCCTTATATTAAAACAAATGTTGTCTGCCATACTAAGACAATGTCTTCTATCATTTTCTGCACTTGTTCTAATGGCTAATGAAACTGGGCCAAAAATATTTTCTCAGCTGTTAAGATTTTTGATTGTACCCATTGCATGTATTATCTATACAACAGGTTATTATTACTTCTAATATTCAGTATTTTTCTTCAAAAGACAAAGCAAAAGAATTATTAACATCTGCAGTCAAGCATACAATGTAAAAGAAGTTAGAACCAGTTTGAGGTTCTGGAAATAGCTAATGTGGAAGGACTTGAATAGCAGATTTCTTTCTAAACTGACTGAATTCCCTATTCTTTGACAGCTTGCTGCAGGGGACTAGCAGTCACAACTCAAAAGTTTCTGTTTCTCAGCCGACTTCTGTTTCCCTCTCACATAATCTTTGTTTATCCATTTTGTAAGTAGGTACATTAATAGCTATTTCACAGGGCCATTGTAAGACTACTACTTACAAAGTATTTCCAGATCTTTGAATTAAAGGCATGAGAAGTGCTGTTATTGCTATCAGAGATCTTACAGTAAGTCTGATGGCTTCAGATAATTCTATTTATATCTGATTAATATCAATGTATACTAATATAAACCGTGTATGCATTTTGTAACTTAATTTTCAACTTCTCTATTGTCTTCTGCTTAATGTTGTGTTGTTCTTTTCATTTACTTTTATTATATTACTCCTTGAGGCCAACGTATAGGGCAGTGCATAATTGTGTTGATAAAAACGTACTGTTATTGCCTTTTACTTATGCTCTACTTTGACACCAGGTAGAGAACAAAAGAGGGAACAAAGTCATCTGCAGAGCTGGTAGTAAGTTTGCTTCATGCATCCCAGACTAGATATAAGGAAGAAATTCTTTACAATGAGGGTAGGGAAACACTGGAACGGGTTGCCCAGAGAGGTGGTGGAGGCCCCATCCCTGGGAACATTCAAGGCCAGGTTGGATGGGGCTCTGAGCAACCTGATCTAGTTAGCGGTGTCTCTGCTCACTGCAGGGGGGTTGGACTAGATGACCTTCCAACCCCAAACATTCTATGATTCTGTGATCCTGTCTGTTCAGTAATCAGCTGAGTCCGGAAGAGATTTCATTTAACCTTTGGTAAATGGTTCTCCATGATCACCAGTACGCAATGTGCACGGTACTATAACCAAAGGCTTTTGTGAGACCCTTCTGAAGATACAGTTCCCTCTTCTTCTTCTCATAGGCCATATAGCATTAAATGATGATTAAAAATCTCTGGTAATACAAGAATTTCAAAGTCTTATAAACTGATAGCTCAGTCACATAATTGCTTTCATATAGAGTCTCAGAGATGTGTGGTTCTCCTCAGAAACCTTGGGAATGACCGTTATCGTCTGCCAGCGATAAGTTCTTTCATTAGTTCTGCTTGTCTAAAGTGATTTCCCTTTGGCTGTTGTGGCTGCTGGTTATTTAAGACATCCTCAGGCAAGCTGGCTGTGGAAAGCGCCCCGATCCACCTCCTTCCTGAACTCTGACAAACCCGCAGCAGTGGGTTCACAGTCTGGCTGGAGAGCCTCCCCTGGCTCGGGGCTG
Source organism: Gorsachius magnificus (assembly GCA_034008185.1). Lineage (NCBI taxonomy): Eukaryota > Metazoa > Chordata > Aves > Pelecaniformes > Ardeidae > Gorsachius > Gorsachius magnificus. Next base: position 40,065,080 of record CM067087.1, read on the forward strand.
CCTCAGGGGACACCCCAGCTGTCCATGTTAATGCCTTTCAGTCGGAGATACACACTGCCTCCCAGGAAGCTGCGGCAGTTCCCAAACTTTCAGATTATACTGAGTTCAAAGTTTTGTTTTGTGTATCTTTTTAGACATCTGCCGTGCTCTCTGACCCTGACTTTGGTTTCCAGCTATGCAGGCTTTCTTCTTGTCAGTGTTCCACTGACTAAAGTGTAAAAAGATGACAACCTGGCATTTTTTCCTGCTACTCCGTAATTTAACAGCTAAATGTGGATCAGGGTCTGATTTTGCTTGTTTTGTGATAGCCTCTTTATTATTTTGGCACCATTTTCCACCAGTGTATTAGGTTGCTGTTTGCATAGTCTATTAGCTATTATAGATGCAACTCACTGTTTACTTCATACAATATCTGAATTATAATCCATCAATAAAATATAACCTGAATTTCCGTATGGCACATCTGTCTTGGCATAGCCATCCTGAAGTTGCCACACTATCTAATGCTCAATCTAGCACACCGGAATCCCTTGTAATTAACATTAAGTGTCACTCTCTGGTATTACGCGTCCTGTCAGGATTTTCAGATTTGCTTTATGTGGCTATTAAAATTCCTACTTAACATATGAGTCTGATTCCCAAGTGATTCCAGAACTTTTCTGCTTCAGCAAGATTTCCTTTTGACAGAATAAGTAGATAATATAAAATGCTGATAAGGGCTGCAAAACCATACCAAGCAAAGCTGAACCCTAGGATAAGGGTGTGTAGACTTCCAGGCTCTGTTTAGATATCAGCTACTCCTTTTCAGAAGAGAGATTCCAATATGACCATCATTCTGCTGGTTTTGTTAGCACGTGTATGTATTAGTTACTTGTTGCTTAGATGTTTGTATCAGTTTGAGTCAAATGTTGTTGTTCAATGTGTGGCTAGTGCTATAATATGAAGTAGAAAAGTTAGTCCTCTACGCATGCTCATTATAATGTTCTTGGGAGGGGGGAAGTAAGCTAAGCAATTTTGAAGACATACTGATGGTTACACTGTGTGAACACTTTTGACCAAGTAAGTGATTTCAGTGAGTTCGAATGGATAGTTTTCCCTCATTTCTCAACTCAGAGGAAGGCAGCCAGATTTTGGAAGATGGGAGCACTTCCAGTTAAAAGTTACTGACAGTTAAATAGAGAGAATAAATCTGTGGTTGCAACACTCACAAGAGCAAAAATGGTTGCATTTATTATTCTGATGATAGAAGCAGTACTGTCAAAAGTATCAACAGTGGGAAAGCTCTTGTGAGTGCTATCAATAGGAATTTTTTTGAGGAAAAATCACAGGCTTTGGCTGGTGCCTAGAGTGGATACATTTCATTTTCATTGGACACCATTGTTCAATAGAGCTTTCAACATTTATAGTTCAACAGTTACAAGAAACCCAGAATTTTCATTAGGGTTGGTGAAAATGGTCACATTTCAGCATTTGCAAAACAGCGCTCAGCCATCTAATTGAGTTTCCAAGCGCTGCTCTCTACTTAAAGTCACTATTTTTCCTTCACCTTCCTGAGTTTTTTCCTTGAGGCTTATGTCTGACTACTGTCATGTTAGGGGAAAAAAACTTCTGACCAAAGTTACTGGTTGTAAAGGTAGGAGAGGAGGACATGCCTTGTGGTTCAGTCATGGGATTGGGATTCAAGCGTCGGACTTGCTGGTGGGACTGCAGTCAGGCCACAATGGCTGGGTTTTGAAACAATACAAAAATAAGATTCAGAATATCAGAAGTTCCCACTCTTACTGGAAGAATCATCCTGAAAAAATACGTGTCATTCTACACTTCATATACTTTTAAGTGCTGATAGATGAGAATGATGTCAGAAAGAAAAGGTTTAATAATTTCTTGTACGTGTGCAGTATTTATTTTTTCAGTGAGTGGGAACCACTCCCTGTGCTTCTTTGGAACTCTGTGATGTGACAAGTCAGTTAAAAACTGCATCTTCTGTTTTGCTGAAAGTGTGCCACAGAGTACCACACCACCAAATGAAAAGCAGTATTTTACAGCAGGTTGTAACACTGGCCACTTATTTTGTGTTTCTGAGGACTGGGAATAGACTGCAGCTCTGGCAGCGTCTGTGGGCCAAGGGCTGCTCTCTGGGCCTGCTGAGCGGCAGCGGTGCCCCGGTGGGCTGGGAGGCTGGCAGCAGCCCCACGGGGAGAGGCTGTGCCACAGCGTGAGCGTTACCCCGTCCTGTGGCCAGGAGCATGCTGCTGACCTGCTGCTGACAGACGCTCTTATTCATCCTGCCCTTCTGTCATGTAATAAGGCTTGAATTTACTATAATTGCAAACAGCTCTTTCCTTAGGTTTTTATATGAACGACAGCTGACATTTTATTCCTTGCTTTGACTGTAGGGAGGACTGGTCCGGCAAGACCAAGGAAGTGCTCATGAAGCACTTGCTCTTTCTTTACTCATCCTTGCTCCACTTTAGGAAGTAACTTGGAAAGCCCCTGAGAGAGGTTATTACCTTAATTCAGCACTGGTGGATTACTCATAAAAAGTAATGTTGGGACACAATGAAGGGTCAGCTTATGGTTGTATTTTGTCATATCATCCCTGCCAGCTCATACGGCAAATAAAGTAGCGCTTTATTGGAGAAGTCTCTCTCTTCCCTCTGCTATTTCCAACACAGTGGGTAGTCCATGCCTGGTTATATAGGATTTCTTACATAGTTGCAAAACAAATCCTAAATAATAATCACAGTTATATATGGAATAATGTCCTGTGACTGGTAATAAAAAGGGGAATCCACAATGAATTGGTAAGCCAGTATTACTTTATTTATTGAAAACACTTGTAACACGTGAATGCTTGTAAATAATTAAAACATACAAGAAACTGGAATATAGTTCACCAGTATTCATAAAGTAGAAATATGCCCATCATGGACTTCTGGATGTCAAACAGATAGGTGTCGCTTTTGTATACACGTACATGAGGATGACATGAAAAGCATTCGCACATTGTTCCATGTTTTGTGACAATTTTCATGTTAGAGCTAGGTGTCTTCAGTGGAACAGAAACTGCACTGCATTAAATACTCATATGAACTATTTTAAACTCAGTACTACTTTTTGTTTTGTCTGGATTTGAAATCCAAATATGTCACAGCAGAAAGCTCTTTATAAATATTATGTTTCCACAGTAATATAGCTGCATGGAAGAATACATTACATTTTGGCTATGTGTTTTGAATGAAGGTGTTTAAAGTTGAGCTGCCTAAACTTGGGGTGGTCCCGTTGTTAGAAAGTTGAGCACTTCAGGTGACAAATTTCTGTGACATGTTTGAATACTCTGGCTTAAGCATTCAGTAGTGTTTAAGCAACTCAATATAGCATGTGTATTATGTCAAAAAGGCAGCTTTTTGTATCACTAACGGGTATACACAGCTAGCTCCTCACTATTGCAGAAAAGGTGGACCAGTATAGAATCATAGAATCATTTAGGTTGGAAAAGACCTTTAAGATCATCAAGTCCAACTGTTAACCTAACACTGCCATCCCACTACTAAACCATGTCCCTAAGCAAAGGCATAGATCAGCATGTAGGTCCTGTATGACAGTTTTCTCTTAAATTAATTTTTTTTTCTTGTTGTGACCCTCTGGCTGACAAAACTGCTGCAGGTTTGCACTTGAATGCCTGCTGCCTCAGAAGAGCCTGCTTGGTCATTCTTCCAGTTGAATACATGGCTAAATTTCCTGAAAGATGAAGCTACTGTGGCTGCCTGATAAGGTGTCTGGAAGCTGTAAGGCCTTGTTTCAAGGGTCCTGGCACGCTGCAGGAATGAACTGTCTGGGGCTGGTTGTTCCTGTATAACTGAACATTACTGCAAACTTACCCCATTTCTCATTCTTGAATCAGATTTCTGGCATGCCTGTGCTGTTCTATCATTGACATGCAGGTCATGTAAAGCCATCAAAAAAGCCAGATGACAAGTCAGATGACATTTGTAATGGACACAGGGTAACAGACATATGTCTTGTTGCAATTTCAACTTTATCAGCTTTCTGTGTTTCAGGGCATATCAATCCTGTTCTTTAGACACGTGTATTACTTAAGCATTTCCTAAGCAGTTTTCTTTAGACACAGCATCTCTGGGTTCCACAGGACACTCCAGCATGTACAGAGTACATTTCCTTCCTGTCGCAACATCCTGGAGCTATTTCTTCAGAGGCAGATTGTTTGAGTTTCTGCAAATCAAAGAATGTTCAGTACTGCAGAAGAATCACTGAAACTGTCATCACACGGTAATTCTGGCTGCACACACCACATTCTGTTCATTTCTTTCACCTTCCAAAACCTATTTGGAAAGCACCCTAGGAGTGCTTTAAAAATGTTAACACGTTGTCAGTCAGTATGTTGTCAGAACTGTTCATTTGTCCTTTCTTGCTTACTTGGAGCTTAGAAATGATTAAAAAATGGAGCTGTTCCAGAAGCTTGTAAATACTGACAGGTTTTACACTGTTCCCTGTTCCCAATAGGTTTGGCCAAACTTAAGAGTAGTGGTCAGATGCATAGGTATTTCATGTACACAACAGACGTTTCTGACTGGTTTTGTATCTATTTCATGCTCTAACAGATCCTGCATGCTGTTTGGAGTGCAGTTCTATGTGCTAGGTATGGTATTTTTGTGGAGAAAATTAATGCTTACCCTGAGCCGTCAGATGCTAACAGAGGTGCCAAATCTGTCTTGGTATGGCTGCGCTGGCTGCAGTTACTGGCTGTCTTTCCTTACTACCTGACTTCTCCACCCCACTTTACCCTCTTCCACCACAGCTGACATATAGTGAACCCCAGGGGAGCCCTGCTCCAAAGCAGCTGCTCAGGAACCCTGCCCAAGCTCCCGGATGCAGCACAACATACGCGTTCCTTGGGGTCACTCTGGCATCTTGTCTGTGTGTACAGAAAGAAGTAAAGTATTTCCAGGGCTGAAGCATGCAACTATGAATTTAAGATGGTTACCTTGCCTTTGTGTGGGAAGAATGGACAAGACTGACTTACCTTTGTAAAACAATTAAGAGAACAAGACTTTTCAGTATGAAATGGGCAGAAAATAGTATTATTGAATATCTTACTAAGGGCATTATCCTGCATGATTATGTGCTGTGAAATAAATGTATAAAACAATTGAAATAAAAAAGGATAGTGTTCTTTAGGAAGCTCCAGGATAACTGTTGAGATAGGAGTGGCCACTGCAGAAGAAAAAAAACTTTCTTTACACAATCTCCTATTGGAGGTCATATGTTTTCCAGGAGGATCCATGCAATGTTTTTGTCACAGTTGATAAACACTGCAGAATAAGCTATGGAAAATCTAATAGAATAGATGTCTCTCACATTAAGTATATTCTCCCCAATCTGATGCTCTTAAACTTGACATTTGAAGAAATGTTCCAGAGTGGTTGTTCAAAAACAAACATGGTCTTCAGCCTAGCGCCAAGCAGTGTCCATGGGACACTCTCTGTAAGGAGGAATTTTTATTCATCATGCATCATCTGTACTTTTCCACCCATAGCTCTCTTCTGTGAGAGTAGGGCTGAGCTCACAAGTTGGCCATATGATAAGGAACAGCAAGTGCTGTGTTGTGTTATGTTGCTGATAGCTACCAAAGGAAAATTACTGGTTCAGATGGCCATGCTTTGACCAAGGGGTTGTGTTAGATAACCTCCAGAGATCTCTTCTGACCTAAATTATTCTGCTCCTGTGTGCAGCAGTGATTACCATGATCTGATTCCAGAGGCTGAAAAGCAAGATGACAGTGTAGAGATACAGTCCAACCTCTTTCCTCTGCTAAATGTAAATGCACAGCCAGCGCAGGAGAGCTCCATACTACACAACCCAAATGTTCTGTAACTGTTAAAATTATTTCCTATGTGAAAATAATTTGAAAAGTTTGTATTCAAGTATTAAAATTACCCTGTTTGTCTTTTCCCTCACAAAGTGGAAACTTAAAGACTTGTTGTTTCTTTAGAGTAGCAACAAGGATTTATTTTCTTTTTTGCTGAATTTTAAACTTAATGGTCAATTTATTCAACCAAAACACCAGAAGGTATCAAAATAAGTGTGAAAGGACAGTCCAAAGCATCTCACCCTCCTTCCAAGGCCTACTTTCATGTAATGACTCCTGTGCTAGAAACACTCTGTATGTCCCAGCTTCAATTGTCAGAGCTCCTTGCTGTCTGTGCTTTGGAGACATTGGAACAGATGGTAGTGGAGCTGTGCCACGTACAAGGTTTGCAGATGCAAGTTTCTAAACAGAGACAAATTGGCTGAAAATGGGAGTACATATTAACCGTGACTGCTTGATGGAACTGAATAAGAACCTCTCTCAGGTGTTTCCAGAAAGCACTGCTTTTACTCTCAGTGTGAGAGTTTGGAGAAACTTCAGGACACCTGTGAAACCCACAATAATCAGTTCAGTACAAGATAAAATTATTTCTTGATCCTAAACGCATTTGTTGTTGTGAGTTGGTAGTACCCATCAAATGGCTATTTTCTAAATTGTGAAAGTTAGTAGGATCAACTTCTTTGAAATAAAATCAGTCTGTGTTTGTTTTCACCCTCAGAGAACAGTTTTCTCTAAAGTAAAAAGGAAGAGTTGTAAATTTTTTACATTTCATCTTCTTGCATGACAGATTAGGTTTCTTAAGAAGCTTTGGTGAAGGATCTCAAGAAAGGCGTTTTGAAAATGCAAGTACACTTTATTGTCTATGTTACATCCTTACTGATAAAAAAACTCAAGCAGATATGTGAGACATCATTTTCCCCTACAAAAGCTTTGCTGATCCATCTCTCTGATACCTATTTTATCCCTGTATTTGTTAATCCTATCTGTTTGTCTGGTGCAGAACTCTGATGTCTCACATAAGGAATTTTAGCATAGGTGATTAGTGTTCAGGTGAAAATGTGGATGTATTGTGAGAGATTTCTGGTTAGCGTTTGAGCAGTGCTACCCATACCATTTTCACTCTTGATGAACCAGGTATTTTTCTTCCTGTGATCAGTAATTAATCCTGTCATTAACAAAGGCAGATGCTTTTCTAGTATAATTCCAGTCCTCCTATATACGTAGAGGAGTCAAATTAGTAATAATTTTTTCTCATACATATTTTAATTTCCACTGTTTTACTGGGGTTGGCTATCTATCACCACATTTTGCACTTTCAATGTTAAGATAATATGGGGGAGGTTCATCTCACCTGTAAGGAAGCAACGAGGGCTGGCTGGTCCCTATGGCACAGGGAACTGGCAGGCAAGGGGGAGCCCAGGCCAGCAGGACAGGATCTGTCCCACTGTCCCCAGCAAGGGAGGGGGGCTGAGAGCAGCCCAGAGCCTAGATCTGTGGGCAAGGCTGTAGGGCAGAGCAGAGCTGTGAGAAGTCATCCCATGGGTTGGGGTCAGGATGGGGCCTGATGAGGCGCAGCACTAGGATTGCTGGGCAGGGCCATGGTGGTGGGGCAGGGGGAGGCCAGGCTGGGATGGCAGCCCGTGGGCTGGGCCCAGGATGAGACCTGGCAAAGGTCTCCAGGCAGGGCCACAGTGATGGGGCAGGGCTGGGGGTGAGCAGGGCACCCAGGCCTCTGGTCAGGCCCCTGTGGGGGGCTAGGGTGCCTAGGACTAGGTCGGGGGGGAAGGGGTCAGCCCTGGCCACGAGCCCCTGCAGCATTGTCCCCACATCTGAGAGGGAAGGGAGCACCGTCTCTGAGCCACCAAGAGTCCCAGTGGCCAAACCCCAGCAGTGGGGAGGGCACGTGCAGGGCCTGCCATCACCCACTTCATGTTAGACGTCTGATCATCATCTACTCATGCCCAAGCTGGAGTCGTGGATTCTTTGCAGTTATTGGGGAAAACCTGAGCATCTTCAGAGGGGGGGGTTATCCCCTGCATCTTTAGCCGCGACATAAAGCGATGATGTGACCAGCTATCAGCGTTCATTTCTCCTCGCATTCCAGAAAGCCAAGTTTAAAAAGGAAAGGTCTTTTTAAAAGGTCTTTAAAAGCACTTTTGAAAGGTCTTTAAAAAGGACTTTTGAACATCTATAGTCCATGAATGTGGTAATATATGATTGAACTTATGTTTTCTGATGCCAGGCCTTCTCTGTTAATGCTAATATGCTTATATTTAATTGGGAAGAGAATTAGGTAGAAGGAAATAACATTTGATGAAGATGTATTTTTGCTTCAGGTCATTTTCTCCTTCCATTGCAGATTAAAATCAATATGTGATCATGATACTGGTTGATATTAGGGTGAGAGTGAAGTCTGCATTTTGAATGGAGTTGGTTGTCTTTCCTGTAGTTTTTCGTTCATAGGAGTGCAAACACAGCGCGATGTTAAAATTTACTCATCCATTCAAATGGAAAAATTTTAGGCAAATAGATGTCTCAGGTTCTGGGCAACCCTGGTTACATATTCTGAAACTTCAGAGACGAAATGGCAACTGCATAGCAATTGGGAATGAATCCAATCAAAGGGGTTTTATCAAAAGTTTCTGGAGGCTGTAAGAGAAGGCATCTGTACGTGCACGTTCTCAGGACAGGGAGATGAGGGCAGCTGTGTGTGAGCAGAAGGGGAGGCCATGGAAGAAGGCAGTGCCGGTTACATGGCCAGTTGTCCCAGGCAGCCAGACAGATTTTGTGTGTGGGCTGCAGCGTATCCCCACCCAGGCTTTGCCATTTGCAGGGATCCTGGCTAGGGCTTACACCTAAGGACTGCACGTGCATGTGAGATGTGAATGATTGTGTTAAATCTCAGCAACTGGAGATAAGGGTGGTAGTGGTGGTACTGCAGCTCACTTTTATGAATAGAAAAAAAAATCAAATTCAGAACTGATTAAAACAAAGCTAAAAGCAAAGAGCCAAGATAAAGCATTGCTGTTTAAGCAAGGCTGACTGACTGGAATGAAAAATGATAGCCCAGTATATGTTGTTTTGCGTGTGCATGATGTTTATAAACTGCGTGTTAATCATCTCCAACATCCAGCAAGACGTTTTATTTTTAAATCTTTTTTTGTGTTTTTATTTAAAAGACTGTAAAATGGAATGTTCAAAACTTGCCCTAAAACATCTGGAGGCTGCAAAATTAAAAATAGCTTAGTTCTTTATCCAGATGAGCACAACTTTTAAAATTAGACATTGTAAATGAAAGGTTGGGCCCTGAACAGGCCACCCTCAGCACTGTGACCGTCAGGGTTTGGCCACAGTGGCAGTGCTTTGCAGTTACATGAATGGTTGTCTTTGAAGCCACTCAAATAGTACATGTTAGACTGTTCAATTCCAAATTTCACATAGTTTAACGAGATAAACACAGGAAAAAAATTAACCCTTCCTTAAGAAGTAGCTAATGAAGGAAAGCAAAACTACAGATGTCATAACTGCTTGTTATCCAGATGAAGCACAAGTTCCTTTTACTCCTTTTGGTGTTTGGTCATAATAGATTACATTCTCTTTCTGATAAACAGAGGCTAGCCTGGAGTGTAACATCTGCATACTGTTATGCATCTGAAAGGGGTGGTGGCAGGACCCTAATTAAACAGAAATAGAAGCAATTGCATTCTCAGAGAGGATGCTCATTTAAGTTTTGATTAGGAGGAGATAAAGATGCTCCTTCAAGGAGCTTAAATATTAGAAATATCAGGGACTATTTCTGGTTTGCTGTATATTCTAACAACAGTATAAACTATAAATTACTATCCCATTTTAAAAGCTGATACTTGTTTTCCATGGTAATAGCTCCATTCATGAGGAGCACTGGGAATGCCAGAATATCCCCCTCGGGAACTTCATGTTCTTACTACAGCTATTTTGTTTAAGCAGTAACTTCTAGCCATATTGGAAATATGAGGTAGCAACCATGTATTGCATGCTGAGTATATACAGAGGATATGCACTGAGATGTTTATTCAGAGCACTGCAGGGCCCTTTTCCTGCTGAGGCTTACATTGTGCCTAGAAGCAGTGTTATACTCAGAGTTGAATTTTCACTGAAAACAAAGTCTTGTGAAAGAGTTTATAGCAATAAGCTCTTATACGGCAATGCTGCAGAATTTCCACAGTAAGGAGCTTTGAAAAAATGCAGGATTTGGTTTATGATACAAAGGAAATAATGTCTTTAATTAATTAATCTACTGTCTTGGGTGCATTATTTTTTAATGGCTGTAGGTTTGCATATTCTGTGAAAAAAAACAGGTTGTCCAGATGGTGCTTAAGTGATACTTTGAAACTGGTTGTCTTGAGAACATCTAAAGTAGTCACCAAAGGAGATGCCATCCTAAAATTAAGTCATATAATATGTTTGCTGCAAGGTAGATATGTGTCCTCATAGCCTCACAGCTTGAGTTAGTTCAGTATCTGAAAGTGAGTAAGGAGGAAGGGAGAATGATTCACAGCGTAACTCCAACGCTGGATACTCTGGTCCTATTTTCAAAACCAGTGTTTATTTCTAATGGTTTCCCTTACTCCCAACCTGACAAAGAGTAGGTCATATTCCTTCTAGAAGTGATCAGTGCTGTATGCACACTGACTGTTCTGAGCAATCAAAATGACAGATAATTTACATACATGTTAATTTGGATACCTTTGGGGAAAGTTTTGACATTTTCTTAATGTGCAGGTAAAGTATTCTTTCTTTATGTCACTTTTAAAGATAAACGAAAGCAGTTCTCAGTTCTGAATTGAATGCAACCTGTATCTTTCATTCTTTAAAAATATCTTAAGCCTGAGACCTAATAACCTAGATCTGAGTACAACTGATGCCTGTAGCCTTGTTCATAGCGTGATTATGCTGTGAGTAACCCAACTGTAACTAATGGCATAAAATCCCCAGGGTGTAAATTCCCATTCAGCATGAAGGGATTATAGTCTAACCCTTAGTGATGAAAAGATCTTGTCAGAGTTCACAACCTTTAAAGCAATATGGTGCCTAGCAGCCAATCTGGTTAATACAGGTAATATTTTTGCATTTTTGTTTTGTCACTATGCATGCTTTTAATAGAAACATCACCATTCTCAATTAGCCCATGTTTAGTATGATTTTTTTGAATTGTTCAGTGTTAAATTAGTGAATGTGAGTATAAAAGTTATTTATAATTTATACAAACAAAATAAGAAATTCAGGAAACTAAAATCTGACAAATTTAGGTGAAAGGGATACTTTCAGGTTAATGCCTTTTTCTGTAGCTGAGTCTCAATATTCTTAGAAAGTGACTAAGTACAACTGGACAACATATCAGAAGTTTAGTCTGGGTAGAGGTAAAAATGATAATCCACACATTTCTCTGTTTCTTTTGCCAACATAAAAGTGTGCCTCATCATTGCTTTGTTTCCCTTCTTTCCCTCTTTAGCTGATAGCTGTCTCCTGTGTGCTTTGTCTGTTAACTCAATACAAGCAATGTTTACTGAAATGTCATGCCTATAAATGATAATGCCGTATGCATGAGAAGTGACAAGTACAAAGCAGTTTTCTTTAGCCTATTTCAGCTGCACAGAACAGTTTAAGATGCAACCTACATTTTATGGGTTTGAACTAAGATTAAAGGGCTTTTTTTTCATGTAGATAAATGTGCTTATCCATTTTTATTCTGTGGACAGCAGATTTATCACAGACTGGGACATATTTGATTATATCTGAATGCAGTTCAGAACATCCCAATATTCAGTCTGGGACCAGGCTTCTAGATACCAAAATGACAAAGACTATTTTTCATGGGAAGGTGGGAACCTGGAGCCTGGGCTCAAAAATATGAGGCACATCCTTACTGTTAAACTCACTTGTTTAAAGCAACAAGATGAAATCCTGGCTCTGATAAGCCCAATAGGAGTCTTTTGAAAAAAAAAAATCCAACAATTCAAAACAAAGAATTTCATCATAGTCTATTTTTCAAAGGCTTACCTTGGAAATGTCTGATCAGCTGTTGCTCTTAACAGCCATCATACTGTCTCTGCCAGCCTTGTCCGACAAGAGAATAAGTCCTGAAAGGCTGGAATAATCCCAGAATGTTTGCCTGTCCAGACAAAACAGCTGAGAATAGTACTGTTTTCTGTTCCAGTTAGTAATAGTTACTACTGGTTTTATTACTGAAGAGTATGACACTCCTTTGGAGTGGGAGCATAGGCTTAAGTCTCTGAGGCTTAATTCATAAACTTAAGCAGAGATTTAAGTAAGTCATCTAGCAGACACTGGATGGAGCCCTACTCTCTGAGGATACCCATTTCAACTATATCTGATGTGGAAGCACTGATCAGAGATGAAAAGCCGCCCTAATGAACCCTTCAGGCATTTTTTCAAGTTATGTTGAATCTGAAAATAGCATGTTGGACAGCAGATGTGCCTCCATGTCCAAGGCAGATACTTTATGCCCACCACAGGAAGGACAGGGCCTTCCTATGGGGCCCATCTTGTAGAGACGTAGAGTCTGTGACTGGGGGAAATTACTGAAATGAAAGGGAATGATAAAAATAAGTTAATTCCGAAAACCAGCCAATCTGGGTTTGATTGCTGGGTTCCTGCACTGGAGAGGGGAGTTCCTCTGAAGCTGAATGCATAGGGAAGAGGACTGTGAGCCAGCAGCTGAAGCCCCTAGGCACAATGACAACATGTTTTGGAAAGTTCTGGATGAAGTCTTTTGTTTCTTTATTATTCTGTGGTTGTGTGTATGCCTATGCTGGAAATGCAGTTTTGCTTCATCAACCACACTTATCTATTTATAGATTTATTTTTTTTAATCAAAATTATAGAGTAGCTTTGCCAGTACTTATTACACAGAAATGAAGTCAGGACAAAGCCCTTTAAAACTACAAACATTTTCAGGCCTTTCATTAGTATATTGAGGGTTTAATTCTTAGGAAGGGTAAAGGTAAGGTTTCCTGGGTTTTTTTTAAATGTAAATAAAGGCATTTTTGAACATTCCAAATTTCCCTTTTCTTCCACTTCCCTAGGGCAGGCAGTGGTAGCATCTGTCTTTGGTAAGAATGGATTATAGGTCAGTCAGCACACCAGGGCTTTAGCTAGCGCTCTCCTTCCTTAGCTAAAGGAGATTAAACTGCTTCAACTGGCTGGTTCATTTTCATTGGCTTGAGAATTTGTAGATTGTTTTCATTAGGCCCTGATAATTTTAAAAGTAGCCTAATGTGGTTAGTGCTTGTTTTGCTAATAGATTGGCTGAATGGCTTACTGCTTGTTGTGTTCTCATTGATTACTGGCATTTTTAATTTGTTCAGAGGCTTAAAATGTAACCTCTTAGTTATATTAATCTCAGTTTATATTATAGCTGAAACACTACCAACCAATTTTTATTTAATGGTCTTCTCTTATTACCCAGAGATGCATTTTGTTCTCACTGGTTTACTTTCAGATCTTCTTTTAGATGATGTTGCAGATTCAAGGGATTGCATGTACGTAACAGCTTATCATGGGCTGGGTCCTATTGTACATCCAGAGTCTGTGAGTTACTTTCCAATATATTCATAGAATCATAGAATGTTTTTGGTTGGAAGGGACCAACTGTCCAACCTGGTCTAGAATGTTTCCAGGGATGAGGCCTCCACTCCCTCTCTGGGCAACCCATTCCAGTGTTTCACTACCCTCATTGTAAGGAATTTCTTCCTTATCTCCAGTCTAAACCTACCCTGTTTTAGTTTGAAATGATTACCCCTTGTCTTGTCACAGCTGTCCCTACTAAAAAGATTTTCCCCGTCTTTCCTATAGGCCCCCTTTAAGTATTGAAAGGCCTCAATCAGGTCTCCCTGCAACCTTCTCTTCTCCAGGCTGAACAATCCTCTCTTAGCCCGTCCTCATAAGAGAGGTGCTCCAGCCCTCGGATCATTTTTGTAGCCCTCCTCTGGACCCGCTCCAACAGTTTGTGCTTAGGGCTCCAGGTGAGGTCTCACCAGAGCAGAGTAGAGGGGCAGAATCACCTCCCTCAATCTGCTGGCCACACTTCTCTTGATGCAGCCCATACAAGTTCCTGGAGAGTCTGGAAGAAACAGTTACAGGCAGGAATGTGTCCACATCAGGGCTGATGAGGTAGGGAGCAAGTGTAGATCTGCAGAAGAGCATCTCCTCTGCCCACTATCCCTCATTGTTCTCAGTCTAATCGGAATCCAGCTGGTGAAGAGGGAACACAGCCTCTCCAGCACTCCCAACTACTGGAATTTCAGTGTGGAAGCCAGGTTCATGAGACACCATCTCCTTTACTGAGGGATTCTCTGATGATTATCTACTGAAAGCCCTGTAAAGATGATTTTAATAGAGATACTCTGCAGAGATAAAGGGGAAGCTGAAGGTAGTCAGTAGAGAGCACAGAAGTAAGGAAGCAAGACCTCAGTGCAGATGGTCCTCACCTTCACTGGATTACAATTGAAACACAGTTTGCCTTATCAAAGGCACCTTTGTCTCTTGCCTGCTTAGCTTTGGACCCCAACCTCATGCTTTGCACATCTCAATGACCTAACAGCATTGTGAAAAATGTAGTTACATGCATATGTACAACACAGTCTGCCAGTTCCAGAGCTTTGTGCTATTCTTGTGTTTTCTGTGTATGCACGAAGTTGTGTTCCTTATATCATATTGACTGTAAAAATGGCTGACAAATGTTTGCTTAAACTTCAAAGCCAGGAAAACTGAAAAAAGTATATCTTTGATACGTGTAGACCCAGACTTTTAAGTCAAACTGTTACAATTCACAGGGAATTTTAAAAGCTTTTGAGTGAAAGATTATCTGATCTGGATATAGATCCATGTCTGTGGTAATTACAGTTCTGCTACCTTTTAAAGTAATTACTTCAGTTTTATCTGGACAACTTGCTTTTCTTGCTCTCTAAAGTAGCCTGCTCGGATGGGTATTACACCCGTCATCATCAGTACTCACTTATCTATCTCCTTTAGCTTTAGTTTTGCTGGATAGCCCAAAACTATGAGATTGACTACCTGCTGAAATGACAGCTGACAGCTTCAGCCTCCTACAGGCTTTAAACCCTGTCTTATTTCTGTTCAGGTTGGATTTATTGCAGTCAGAGTGCAAGATATAATTTACAGGGATGAGATCCTGGCTGCCTTGAAATCTGTGGAAATTTTACTTTCAATGTCTTTTCTATCTTGATGGCAAAAGTCTCATGGTCTTAAAAGGGGTAGGAATTTATTTCTGACTCACCACATAAGCTTTCCAAGTTAACCTGAATTTTAGAGTGTTCTTTAGTATTTCTTCTCTAATCATTACAAAGTTACCAAAAATTTTTGTGGTTAGATTTTTATGTCTAATATTACTGTTAGTGAAAGGTTTTAGAGATGTACCTTCAATTTGTAAGGGTAAATGAAACTAGGATGCTGATGAGTCTGCCCACTGCCACCACTATTCATGTGAAATCTTGCCCACTTAGTGAATCATGTCTTACGTTCCTGTTGCTTAGAAAACTGGAACACCTCTTTATGTAGGCATGATCTTTTCTGAATTGTACGAAGACTGAGGAAAACAGTAATCCGATAAATTATAATGAGATTGGAAATGGGAATAAGTGTTCTGATCTGAATTTTTTGATGTATTGTTCCACTGGACAGGGGTGATTCAGCAAAATTGCAATGCGGTGCTTGTTATTGAGTTTTCTAACAGAAAGCAGGCAAGTTTGCTGTCACCTCACCAACACTGCCCACCCTGTACCCTTGTCCCCAGAGCACAGTCCGGGAACTGGTGTCAGAGCTGGGAACTCAGGCCTGAGCTGCAGCTTTCAGGACTGTTCCTCTGCCTGCTTGTCATCCCTTGTCATCCCTGAAATTACATCCCTGTTCATACTGAGCTCTGGAAGCATTCCCTCACATGTAGGATTTAAAATAAAGCTCACGTATTTACTTTGTCCTCTCCAAATGCTGCAAAGAGGCACAGAAGTGCACAAAAGCTGTTAAAAATTTCTGAGCACTGAAAACCATTACTTATCTCTTCACAGTATCTCCCTCCTCCTCATTTTCTGTGCCTTGCAGAATTTATTTTCATCTTCTTTGTGGTAAGTACAGATTGTTAGCAATGTCCCTGTAAAGCCCAAATATGAAAGCAGTTTGGAAAACATTTATAACTTCAAAAAAATCTTCCTACAACTATTTTTAGAAAAAAAGGAAGAAATGGAAAGAAATAGACATGTTTATAGACTTGTTCACATCAAATGACGTGTAGAGCTATAGAAATGAATTGTTGTATGTGTGAGGCCAGTAATAGCCATAAAAATTAACAAGTGAAAAGGCCACCTTTTTCCCCCCACTGAAAAGCATTAACACCAACCAACAAATGCCCCAATAGTAGCTGTGCCAGAGTAACTGTTTGTGAATTAGTTCTTAATTCTCAAGGGCAATATTATTTCCATTAGAACCATATTGAATAATAATTAAAAAGCTCTCCAAGGTTTCTCACTGTTTCTACAGCTTTGCACTTGATTATCAACTCAGTTTGTGTTTATTTATTTATTTATTTATTTATCGACCTAGGCTAGTTCAAACACTATTGGACAAGACAGCATTTTAACTTACCTTTCAACATGTCTTCCTCTCATGAGGCAAACATTTTTTTAACTTCCACATAGATATATGCTGTAATGGTATTTGCACTGTGGGCTTGTGAATGTCAGTTAAACATAAATGCTATGTGAGCTCTTGAAGAAAATCTTAGGTGTTAGTCAGTTCACTACAATAATACTGTATGCCAGGTACTAATACTAAGCATGAAAAGTACATAAATAGCCTACCTATTCGCCTCATAAAAAGACGTGAAAGGACCCATCAGTAAGCAAGGCAGAGCAGAGGGATACTGCCCTGAGAGGTGTCCTGTCAGAGTCCTTGTCCTGCCTGAGGACCTGTGCTTCCCTGCAGCCGGGGGGTTGTGTAGGCATATGCATCCTGAAAAGGATGGAGCAGAGGGTAGGTCACACACTATGCCTTCAGTCCATATTTGAATACCGTGGAGTTTAGGTCTCTGTCCATAGGGGTTAGTATATGATGCATCATCTTAAAAGCAGCTCAGAAATGTCATTGCTCAAATTCCTAGTCTCTACGTGGGACCTGCCACAAAGCAGCTCAGCTGTTCTACTCCCACCTCAGTGACACAGTCTGATATCTCTGGCAATCTCTTCAAACTAATTTCTTTATTAGCCTGAGTCCCTTCAGTTAGATATAAAAGCCATTATCAGCAATTCCATATGCAATGATGCAGCCTAAGTTCAGAAAAGATATGGACACCACAAACTCCAATGAGCAGACATTTTATTTAGAGGAGAAAGAAAAGATGTTTCCTTTTATTCTGTAATCATGAAGTGAATGTTAATCATAGTAGTTACTCTTTCAGCTAATCTCCATCAGGATTTGGAGAGACAAAAAATAGAAGCATTTCAGTCCATTTCCTGCGGGACACCAGCACCACTAATACAGGCCAATATGCCACCTGGGAGCTTGCTCTTCTGGGCAGGAGATCTAGGAAAATACAAATTACTAGTTGTCAGATTTCCTTGCAGTCCTTCAAGTGCATTTCCTGTAGACCAGCACAGCTACAGTGTTTTTTGGGACATTGCTCTAACAAGCTATTCACAGTGATCTGTAATAATAGTACAGAGCTAAAAGGCAAAGGTAGTGTGCTGCCAAGCTATCTGACATACATGTAGTTGTGACCTGAAATAAGTGACCTGCCTGCAGAGCATCTTTCCTTTCTTTTTAATTGATAAATCACTACAACAAAAACTACCTACCCATGGGACAGCAAGGTACTTCAGTCAACTGCATTGTAAGTGGGTGGAAATCATCTCTAACTAACTAAGAAGCAGGAAGAAGGGAAGAATGTGAACTCTGATAGCCCCCAAACTCAGTTAAGCTCTTTGATCAGCACCTGGCTGAAGTCCTAGCTTGCTCTCTCTTTCTGTTGTTCTTCTTTCTTCTATTTATAATCAACAGGCTCTCCAAGCTTCCTTCTCTGGGAAGCACAGGAACCATTGCTTCCTTTTTTGCACTCTGCTGTCCTGGTTTTTTATTATGAGAAAAACTAAGTTGCTAGGGCAAGACATAATGATATTTGTCATTTACCGACACTCAGTATGTTGGTCTATATGTTACAATTCTGTAAAGACCTGCCCAACCACTATTTGAATTGTTATGTGAGACTTTGATCCTTAAGCTCTGTCCATCTCGGTATTGACTTGAGGTCACCTTGGAGGAGTTAACATGATCCCAAGTTTGATGCTTTCTGCATACTTCAGTGCTGCCGCAGACCAATAATTATAGTGCTAATTCTGCTCTTACTTAAAGTGGAGTACTGTCATTTTGTCTTTCATAGCAAAAAAAAGCCTTAACTAGTGTAAACCCTATGAACTTCATAGAATTTTGTCACGATCAACATTTTTGCCACAAGGTAAGTATAAGTGTGTGGAAACTTCAAACTCCCCAGGTTAAGCCTGAATAAACCAAGTGTAAGTCACTACATAATTCCAGCCCCTGACATGGGCCGGGCAATCTGTGAGCATGCCCTCTCGGCCTCAGACACTGACAAACACTACACAGAAGCTTTCCTTGGTGACTTACATGGTAAATTTTGGGGTTTTGCAATAAATTAATGCAAACTTACTAGACTTTAAAGAGTACTTCCATTATCAGTGACGATGAGCATTGTGTAAGTACTGCATATAGGAACATTTTTGTATTTATTGTCTAAACTTCCAGGCTTACCGGAAAAGTCTTGTTTTTTCTTAAAGCCATAAAATATTTCTATCTTTCTAATGGCTTTAATTACTATTTTGGTTTTTTCTTTGTTTCTTGTGGAAAACCTAAATTTCTTTAATTATAGTATCTGCAAAGCAGATGCCAAGCCTCCTGCGTCTGAATTCTGTCTGTGTTGTATGTCTGTAGTGCTTCTGCATTTTACAAGAACTTCTGTTTGCTTTGTTAGAACAACACACATGTATAGCTGGTTGAATTTTTTCTCATTGCATTGGATGTATTTGAAGGCAACTTGCAGAAGCGGGATAACTTTTCATACGGCACTGTCTGCACTTCATGTGCATGCCCAGACTCTGTGCACTGCATGACAGAAAAGGACGATGCAAGCAGATCATGGGGCTTACAGACATCCTTTCCAGTAGCTGTGACTAGTGGTGGCTGGCACTAAATGTGTAAGAGTAAGAAACACTCAGGAGGCGGTTTGAAGACAGTGTGCCTTCTCTACTCATCTCATGTCATCTCATTTGTGAACCAGTGGTTGTAAATTTTTGGACTAATGGTGCAATGCTTTTGGGTAAACCAACAGCACAGCCACATGGAACTGAGAAGTTCATACAACTTTTTGTTTAATAGCGGTGCTTAAACCAGCTGCAGAGCAGTTAGCATAGCTGCACTGGCCAAGAGGAGCCAACTGTCTTCAGTTTGGGAACTGTTGATTTAAAAAATTATTCAACCCATGAAACAGTGGGTTGCTATTTCCTAGAAGTTGGTTATCGTTAAGAAGGGTATCAAGATACCAGCAGTTAAAGAAACATTTTCTTTGTAAGAAGCATCCTTCAGGATTGTCCCTTCTTGGCTTCAGTGGCTTTCTTCTGGCAGTGAGTTTCTGAGTTACAGACTGATGTAAAAATGTTTCCTTTACCAAATTCTGATTGTCTGCATTTTTATTTCTGAATAACTAGCTGCCTCTGTGGTCACAAGTCTGCTTCACCTCACAGCATTTTTTTTAAAAAAGCAACTCTTCCTATTGACTGAATTACATATTTTCTTTCATGTGTCTTTCTTCTGTGCTCAGGAATGTAAAATTCAGTTAACACTTACTAGTAAGTATTTGTCAGAACTTTACTACTGCCAATACTTAATAAAGCAGATTAATTCTAATTTGAGGAATAAAAATACTGAATGCAGACTGTAAATGTTGTTGGTAAAAGAAATGTTAACTGTTGTTAAAGTAAACTTATATTTCCATGTGCTGAAGGAATTATGTTGAGTAGTTACTGTATTTGATCAAGTGCCATGCTGATGCTTTGCATTTAGAGAGGTGATTTGCCACATTCAGGGAACACTAAAGGCAATTGAAGTGTGTTTTTCAAACAGTAGACTAAGGACAGAAGCTTGTGACGCGTCGTCCTACCTTTTGCAGAGTAGCCAAGCATAATATTTAAAACATCTTTTTCTTCTGGGGACCAGGCAATTACCACATTAGTTACTACATGAGTAAGATTAAGCAGCATTTTTCAAGATTAGCAGAAGATATAAAGAGCTAAATAAAACTGTCAGTGAATTTAAAGTAAATGCAAGGTGAGCCAACAAAAATGGAGAATGAGCAAAGACCTAAATATTCTATCTGGACATTCACAATCCAGAAGGGATTGCAGCTCTGTCAGAAGAGGGTTAGTGTAAAACAGCTTGACTCTTAGAAATCAAATCAAGTTCAGCACAGTGCAATTGTTGTTGATCAAATACACATTTTCCAGTGAAACCATCTGCAATGTGATTTGTGTCTTGCCTGACCAGAATATAATGAGAATGCACTAGTGTGAGGCAGTAAATGAGTTGCTGTGCTATTGTTGACAACTTAAGTGATTCTTTTCATAAAATCAGAAAATAATCATAGTGCTGCCCACCTGGAAAGTTGGAATATTCAGAGAAAGTTGAACTGTCTTTGAGATCTCTATTTAAAAAAGGGATGGAGGCAATGTGACACTTTGGATTACCAAAGTATTGCTAGCCATGGAATGGCAGTTGTCCAAGTCATCAGAGGAAAGAAAGGCACAGCACTCACGGCCACCACCTGGTTGGCCTTTTTAGATAATATCTTGCAAACCTGTAAAACGTGGCCATTCCAGTTCTGCCTTCGACATTTGCAGATTCAAGTAAACGTCTGAGGACATCTTTGCAGTTCTGAATTGAACAGCTGCACTGTTATTAGAAGATTCATAAAACCTACAAAAGACCTCATGAATTTCTAAAGACACTGAAATGAAGAGTGTGCAGAATAACATCTGCTCATGTTTCCTAAGGTCTATTGTTGCATCTGCCCTGACAAAGAATCCCAAAAAATGCACATTGTTTATATGTTTTCTAAACACTTCATGAGACATCATTTCTAACAGCTCATTTGAATATCCAGGAATATCCTTTCACACGAATTCCCTCTGCAATCAAACAGGAATTAAGAGGAAAATCTGTTCTTGTTTTAATATTTGAAAAAGAAATCTGCTGAAAATCAAACAATTACAGTTGCCGGAGGCATTGATGAAAATGGTTGGGAACCAAATGATTAGTCCTTTTCTGTGATTTTCCTTTGCTGTTACACGAAGCTTTTCTAAGTTGCTTCCACTAGTGATTGGGGGGAGGGGGCATACATTGAAATTTCCATGCCTGTAAAATCTTACAGGGCTTCAACAGTACTAAAATATTTGAATTATGTTAATGGGAGCGTTAGTGAAGAGGTTACAGGGCAACGCATCACCTCTTTTTTTTCCCCTTCAGAATACTCCAAACAGTAGCAGAGACAATAATGGTAATACTGACAGTAAAATTAGCTCCCTGCTATTGATTTAGCTTCTGAACAAGCTTCAGTTCTTCATCCTTCTCCAAGTGTTATCAAGGTCAGAGGGTTATTTTGTAAGATGGAAGATTTTCTCTGGAGAAGCTTGAAAAAGGCAGTGCTCTAAGATAAGCTTTATAAAATCACTGAGCTGTATGGAGATTGTGTAGTTAAAATTAAAGTACCACCACTGCTAGAAAAAAAACCCCATGCTGCAGCACATCTGTTTAAATAGAGTGCCAAAGAAAAACTTCCCTCTTGAACAGCTTCGCAGTCAGAAGGACGTTCTTGGTTATCGGCAGTTCATTCTGTAGGTGAGTGCTCCCACAGCAACTCCACTCTCCTCTTCTGTCCAAACCCAGATTTTATTTTCCTGCTGGGCATTGCTGTATTTTACTCTGTCTAGTCCGGTTTCCACCTTACTCCCACTGCCATGGAATCGGTGCAGTGCAGCAGTAGCAGCCAGTGCAATTAATATTCAGGCCCTGTGGATGCTTTTGCATTTTCTTTCTCCATTCCATCACCAAGGTTAATGAGTATACAGAGGCTTCTCTTAATGTTATACCAACATGATCGTGAGATTTAAAATGTTCAAAAGAGACAATGTTAAGAAAACTTAGAACATTTTTATTTTTCTAACTAGGTAATTCCGGCTTCCTTCACTATTATCTTGTGAGTGTATTGGGTATGCTGGCTGAGGTATGGGGAGTTCCCTCTTGATTGATATTTTCTAATTGGTTTGTGATCTTTTCTTCTCTGTCTCTCTCTCTTCTTCATACTCAAGCCAGTGATTTAAAAAATATATTCAAACTTTTTGGATGTAATTCATATTGGTAACTGTAGGCAATGGTACTGAAAATGAGTGTATTTATTGGCTGTGCTGCTTCACAGACCCTCCTGCAAGAACCTGGCTTTGTAGATCAGAATGGTGGGTGCTCCCCATGGGTTCTGCACCTCAAATCTACTCCAGATAGGTTCAGATGACACATACGGCATGCTGCCTGCTCATTTACATTGTTTGCCATAAAAGGAAGAGAGCAATGTATTGTCTTCATGGTAAGTCAGGGTTTTGTTCTCCTTGGACATTGGGATGTAAGAAATTCAACTCGTACTTAGGAGTTGCAGTTTTAGTCCATACATAACTGTCCTGGTGTTCAGCAATGCTGCTTCTAAACTGAAGCTCTCTGACTTCCTAGTACTGCCAGGAGTTTGAGAAAGAGCCAAGAGTAATTTCCATTCCCAGCTGACGCTGGAGTGGAGCAGACCAAGGACCCCACCGCGCTGTGGGACTGTAGTGCTGCCATGGGGAGTGTCGTCGTTCCTCACAGTATTCCACTTGGATTAGACTGGAATAGGATCCATTTTCAAATATGAAAAATAGAGTGGTAAATTTAATACAATCCAGATTAATAATATTATTTTAATGTTCTTTTTTGAATGTGCATAAATATTTCAATATTGTCTCTAAGTTACGCAACAGGCCTTTTTGTCACTTTGAATAATTGGTAATTGAAAAATCTTTCCCATCTGTTTATAATAAAAAGCATCTGTTCAACATCTGCCAGAAAAAAAAGTCTTTGGTGGGAGAGAATCTGTGGATTAGGGAGAACAGTCTCTGTTCAGAGGCCAGAAATCATTTTGCAAACCTGCATAATCTGCATTTTCAGATATTAAAAGAATGCACTTCCAGACAGAAATAGTTACCTGGGGGACGGGCTGCTGAGCTCCACCTCAGCCTTGACACACAGAATCCTCCTTTCCAGCCATTGTCTAACTCTGCCTGAATTTAATTTATTATTATAGCAACATTAATGAGAACCACACATTCATCATAGAATCACACCACTTCAGATATTGACCTATATTTTCTAAAACAGTTATTTGCTATTATATGCTAAGTCAAGTCTGCTGACATCTTTGCTTTGGGTCTTAACTGAAGCCTTTAAAATCACTGATCCA